>OU342961.1:21945000-24620000 GCA_910592155.1 Ypsolopha scabrella | reverse complement strand
GGGCTGAGAAGCACCATATCGTCAGCGTAGCTCAGATTGTTAAAACATACGTTAGCAATCTGGCATCCAATTCTGGAGCCTCGCAACTTCACGATAAGATCGATATAAATATTAGCTTCCTCAGTCTCATTAAAAAAAATGTCCGCTGGCTGGAGGCTGTTTCAAACTCAATTATTATCGAAATAATACATGTTAGATAAGTACTTGTTTTCCCTTAGAACATGAGGCTTATAAATAGGAAGTATCCCGCTGGCTGGAGGTCGCCGGTAAAATTGTGTCGTTCATCCATTTTGACATTTTTTTTTATTGGATTCGATAGAACTAATCCCTTTGATTTGAATTTTACAAAAAAAATTGCAAAGCCTATGGTGGCGAAAACCCCTTTTTCACAAAAAAGCGCGCTTTTTCGTAAAAACACGAATTATGGCGTAAACATAGTCCTATTAAGCGTTCATACGAAATTATTTGTAATAGGTATTTAAACAACAAATACTGAAAACGACGATTATTCATATAGGTTTAGGGTTACGTACCCTATTACTCGGCCAACTTAATTTTGCAGTTTTGATTCGTACATTTTTTAAGTACTGATAAGTTTGTAATTTTAATTTGAGTCTATCAACTAATTTAAACGGTACAGAACCCTCAGGGCGCGAGTCCATATCATGTTGTTAAGTATGATCAGTAGTATAGGTATGTGGTATAAGTTCTACAGCACGTCTTTGATACACATAAGCAAAGGCATGGAGACGAGAATGACCGTTTGTACACGCGATTAGATGTTACGACTTCCCTTACCATGGTTGAAACTGTTGTAGAAAGAATAGATTTGTTTGTGTATTCACGGCGTCACTGTGCGAGGGTTTCGGCATCGCGCTCTCCAACCCGCCCGCCCAACGTGTGTAAGTATGGACATTTCATCCAAAAGGACCACCGTCAAGAGTGACGAAATTTCGGAAAGGCCTATGTTCAGTAATGGAAGAAACAGGCTGATCGATGGATGAATGGAGGTATGTACAAACTTTGTTACACGTCTTACGCGTAATTTTAATGTAAAATTACGATTTAACTGAATATAATAAGTATTGGGTTTACTTAAATTAATTAGAAAAATGTATCTATGTAATAACAAAAAATAAGAATAAATAACATAGAGAAGTACCATATTATGCAATAACTATTCCGATAGTATATACAATAAACATATGTATAAAAATATTTACCGTAAATTACTATTTAACTGCTAGATGTGGAACTCCATCCAGAGCAGCGTCCGTTTTACCGAGCTTCGCTTATTTTTCTATTAAACAAGCTCCGCTTCCGTTTAATCAATCTCCGCCCCGTTTTTGGCTTGGCAGTTTTATTATGAACACCCTTAAAGCCTATGTATTGACCAGGGTCACTACAAAGATAATAAAGAAAACCACATCCAAATTCGTTGACTGGTTCTCGAGTTACAACGGAACAAACATACAGACAAACAAAATTCTAAAAATTAATTTGGCTCAGTACAATACCATTTCATTTAAAATTTCACAAAAGTATTCAATGTACAGACACAATTTATTTATTATTTTAGTATAAGTATAGACGGCAAAACTTTTTTTGTATGTTCCTTGTATCCCCGTCTAATTTCGACGATTACCAATAAATTTATGTCTATGTCTTTGTCATCTACCGACAAAGGTCAGAAGGTGTCGACCAAAAATACCGAAGTATTTAATTTTGGTTGAAAGACAAAACAGCTGGCATCCTGAGAACGAAGAATTAACTCGAATAAGTGTTTGTAAATGTTCTAAGCTTCTTGTAGCCCTGAGAGTGGCCGGTGTTTAACAAAGAGAGATTACTATCTATCAGAATTCCGGCGTTATCCTTTGAAAACCATTCAATGTGATTAGTTTCATCGTTATAGTTAGTTCGAAATGATATTATTTGGGTCATTTTAAAAATAATGCACCCCTTGCCTTTTTTGGGTGTCCCATGCATATTTATTTTTTTCTATTTCCAGGCTATTAGCGATTAAAGTTTCTTATTTATAAGAAATATCTGAGAACTAATAACAATAATTGCATTTTTAGTAGATAACATATTGAATGGGTTTATCGATTATTGAAAATACTGAAAATTACGGTTTCACACTGTCTCATTGGCGAAATTTGTAACTTCTGACTGCGTTTTAAAACATTTTTCTTCTCCATAAGTTTTTATTGTTTTGTTGTTAAACAAAATAGTATCTTGAGTTTTATTTTATACTAACTTTTGCCCGCGGCTCCGCCCGCGTGTTATTCGGTTTAAAGACATGCATTTTCCGAGATAAAAGGTAGCCTATGTGTTAAGTTAAAGTTTAAGCTATATCCATTCTAAATTTCATCCAAATCCGTTCAGCCGTTTCAGCGTGAAATAGTAACAAACATACACACACACACGCGCACACGCACACACACAAACTTTCGCATTTATACTATTATAATGTGCTTAATGATTTATTTAAATAATGAATAATTCTCGAAAAAACAATTTTAAACCTTGTCCCATGATTTCACATCTTTGAGATATGTCTACTTTTGTAACGGTCATTACTAAAACAACTTGCCGAAAAATGTGAAATAATTTAGGCTGGAACAACACTACTCAGGAATATGTCACGTCCACTGAGCGGCAGCTTTGAGATTAGTCGAGAAAGTGCCGTGCTGTGCATCGGAATAATTCTCTCGCTTTTTGTCGCAAAAATTGCCTCTTTTGTTACGAAATTTAATAGGTTTATTTATATTTTATCTCTTTTGTAATAACTGAAAATGAAAAATGATTTGTCTATAATGGGAAACATATACTGCTTATAGATAAATCTGTGAGGAATTTAAAAATAATTCATAATTTCTATGACAGGGCCCTGATTTTGTTATGCCTTTTTTGTTACGTAACTATAAATAAAAATACAAATAATGAAAACAAATAGCATCATATACAACATATTTTTTGTGAACCTTAAAATTTAGAAGGTATTTGTAAGGGAAATCTAAACTTAATCAACACTTATTTATTTTTTCATCTTTCAATGATAGTGGTGCATTATTTTTTAAATGGCCCATTTAGCAGACTGGCGGCTATAGGATGCGGACTTCTAAGATGAGAGAGAAAACCTGCCAAGCTGACGCACTTAAAGGGCCCAACTCAGATCAATCAAGAGCAAACCCTCTTTAAATTTGAAGATTTTTCACTAATATAATGATTTTTTTTTTTATTACGATAGAATTGATTTTAATTGTAATTTTGATTGCTATTTCAATTTTTATTTTTATCTTAATTTTGATTTTTGTTTATAAATGAGTTGAATTTGAAGTTTAGTTTTGATATCAATTTGATTATAATTTTTGATTGATGCTATTTTATAAAATATTTTAAAATGACGTGTAATGATCATTACGAAAAATAAATGTTGTTTCTGTTATGTTTTGTTATTTCTTCCTTAAGGCGCCTAGGCACGCTACCGTTTTAGTACAAAATTTAATAATCCGTTTCTCAGTTGTTTATCGTAATAACCTCTATCATCTGGTGCTGGTATTTTAAAAGGCACCATTTTGCCAAAATTTTGAATATTAATTTTGTTTTAAAGATATGTAGCTGGACAGATTTACATACAAAGTTATTTTCTTGCCTCAGATTGTACCTATATCAAAATTTTACATTTCAGCCAAATAGCGACTTTGTAAATGCCTGCATTAAACTATTGAGGTCTATACCTTTAGTCTATAACGAAAAACAACAGAGAAACGGGTTATCAAATTTTGTACTAAAACGGTGGCATGCCTATGCGCCTTAAGGGGTAACGTTTCGAGCTCAGTGCAAAGTGCATAACATAAGTTTGTTTACCCTATTTTAAAATAAAATGTATAAAATAAAATAGTTTCATCTTATTTTGCGACTATTCTTGAATAATTATCAGGAGTTTTTAGCAGAATTGCGTCATTTTATGCATAAAAACGTGTTTTAAGTTTGTATGCCCATTCATTTACAACGTAATACATAAAATTACAAAATTTTGGTAGAAAAACCTAATTGACACTAAGCAATGGTCGCGAAATGCCATATATCACATTTCTTTAGTACTTTTTATTCTTCTTTATTCTTTCTTTATTCTTTATTGCACAAAAAAAACTTAAGTAACAAAATATATACAGGAACAACAGTTTGTACAAGGGCGAGCTTATTTCTAAAGAAATTTCTTCCAGCCAACCTTTAATGTGGTGAAAAAGTAGTGAGAATGGTGAGCAAATAAATGTGCACAACTTTAAATACAGAAAACTAAATAGAAAAAAGAAATATATATTTTATGCAATAGTAAGAAAAACAATCATCAGTTGTGCATTTTGCACCGAGGTCGAAACGTTCCCCCTTAATACTAACTGACTGCTTAGCTAGGAAAACACTGCCTTTCAAAGCAAAAACGAAAATCTGGAAAAACCTCAAAATCACATTGGGCGACTAAAACAGTAGTACCTTATTTTTCAAGGCAAAATCAAAAATCTGAATAAATCCCACGGCTAGCGACTATTAATATTCAAAGTTGAAAAAAAAAATGTATCAAAGTTGGAGGAAATGGTATCATCTTTCAGAATTATAATTAAAGACCGCTCTCTTTAATCAAGAAGCCATAAAAATGTTTTACTGGTAGACTTGACAAGTCAATTTAGATCAGAATAACACATTTCACAAAATTAATAACTAAATTAAAACCAATAAATTTAAGTAAATTAATACATTGTAGGCAGAGGTCACCGGTTCAATCCTGGCCCTAGGAATTTCATTACAAAATAATTCTTAGAATGTATAGCTGTGCCTATACCGGGTGTAAATAGAGTGCGACCATTAAATGAAACCACATATTCTACCGACCCTACTGTGCCACTTTTCCCAAGAGTCATACCCGCGGACACCCTTAGTTTAGGAAATAATTGAGTTCCAAACAAAAGTGCGTGAACCCTAACGCACCGACATACGGGCGAGTTTAGAGAGAGCGTCGTCCGTGAAACCTCCAACTGTTTGAGGTCAACGCTCTCTCTAACCTCGCCCCTATGTCGTGTTTGTTTGGAACTCAATTATTTTTTAAACTAAGGCTGTCCGCGGGTATGACTCTTGGGAAAAGTGGTTCAGTAGGGTCAGTAGAATATGTGGTTTCATTTAATGGTAGCAGTCTATTTACACCTGGTATACAAAGTACTCTTTGGCTGTGCCTGAGCGTTGTGTAAACGCGAATTATAAAAGTAATGCTTTAAATTAATACATAAAAGACTTTTTAAACTTTTACAGAAAATAGCACAAAGAAAATTTTCACTTTTACACCGGACAATGACGACAAAGACACGATATCGTCGGATTGGTAATGGGCGTTTGTATAATTATGCGCGATAACGGCATGACACGATATTTTTTACCATCGCGTTTTAAGGGTCTGTCAACTGCTAAAACTGCCTAAACCGTGACAGTAAAAGAAATCGTGCCTTACCGTTACTGTGCAAAATTGTTTATAACTTGGTTTAGTAAAAATAATGCCCATAATAGGTTATACTTGTGATAACTTGATAAGCATATTACACATAGCTTTAAATTCACTCGATAGAAAAATATAATTCATGTTTTTACGTTTTAGAGGACCTTCCTCAAGTCATACAACCTTGTTTGTGTTAAAATTAAGTAAAAAAATGACACAGTTCCAATTAATGCAAAATGAGGTGCTCAATGACAATTATATAAATGCACCCTTAACAGTGGATGTGCACGTCATGACTTTATCGTCAGTAGACAATTAAAGGCACCTCCCTACAATCCCATATACTCGTACTTTACTTCCCTGTTAAGACGTAAACTTAACGTGCCGTGCCGTTATCGTGTAAAATTATAAAAGTGCCCAATCTCATGAATTTACTACGAAACGTGACGATATCTTGCCGATATTGGCGACGACACAATGCGGCGTGAAATAGAGTAGCGGGCAGAGTGATACGGCTCACCAATGCGATCGTGTGATCGTGAACGGAAGTTATCAATATCGTATCGGCCCGTCATAGCGCTGCTGTCGTTACAGCTGACGATTTGTCCGTGTCGTTATCGTCCGGTGTGAAAGCGCCCAATAATATGAGCAAGGACTGGAAATGGTAATACCTAGGTAATTTATTAATTCAAATCTTTGAATAAGAGATTGTAAGCCGATATCTTATTGTATTCTAGGAAATCAGAGTAATATTAAAATTCGGCAACAATACATATTTTATCTTCAAAGGTCGATTCCTCAGATATGTAAAGAAATCGTAAGAAATAATTTATTAGGTTTAATAGCTTTGCCCTGCGGCTTCGCCCGCTTTGTTTAGTTTTTGGGTAGCCCTATCGAATCTGTTAATAATATTAACTCGAATATTCACAGGGTTTCTGAAAGTGTATGGTTTGAAAACACTCTCATTATGGTAATACATTTAAAAAGACTTTAAACCCACTTCCTAAAATAATTACACTGGCAAGTCGTATTACCACTACTTGGGGGTTTTAAGGGTTTCGAGTTTACTTCATGGTTATATAAAAATAAGATTTAGTATAAGTTGTCATTGAATCGCATCAACTCTAAGAGCAACTTTGAATACGTAGGCGCCGCGTACCGCCCGCCCCCGCCCGCACCCGCCCGTGCCACACGGACCAGGTAACAAATACTTCACAAACTTGTGAAAGTAAGCCATTTATCACAAGGTAATTAGGTCTAGCTTGTAGTACCTAGAAGAGTAGAAAGCGAATGACATGTAACCTATAAAACCCTTACAACCCTCCGAAGCCCTTTAAAAGTCCTTTAAAACCCACTTCCTTGATTATCTAAATTAATAGGGTAATCGGTAATCCTAATATAAGTGTTACCCTTATATACAGGTTACATTGTCGATAAGGACATTTTTTGATAAGGGTTACACATATAAAGTCTTACCATTTTATTTGGGTAATCATTTAAAGGGGTTTTCCGCGCCCTGGTTTATATATTTCAGACCAATAACTTTAAAGAACGTAACTACGCGTTGACTCAGGAAAATAATTTTATATGTCTGACGTTATGTCTATGCCCCCAGGGAACTGCCCGTTCTCAGGGAAAAACTAGAGAACCATTAAGAACCATTACGAGTAAAACAGTGAAAGAGTTTTTAACATCAGTCATTTGCTCCAAAGTTTGCCCGCTTGAATTTAAGGCTGTACCTGACCCTAGAATATGAAAAAAGCCAGATTTTCGAGGGTTCTTTTGACGAAAGTAGGACTATCTTAATATTGGAAAAAATATATTTGATTTATTGATCTTTTATCTAGGTGATCTACTTATAAACAATGTACTAAGATTTATACTTTTGTCAAAAAAAAATGTTTTCCACCCTCTTTTTTTGGTTATCAAACGTTTGTTTCAAGAACGTGTTTAAGAGATCAACTTGATTTTTTTTTCATAAAATAGGTAATAGAAATATAAAGGTTTTCTATTTAAATACAGTATTTTTCCCTACAAAATATTTCAGTATTAGCTAAAAACCCTCCCATCTGCTGTTTCGCGCGTAATTATTAGTATTACGCGTCCTAGACAAATAGGTATGTCAATTAGCTAACCAATAATCGCCTCTATCAAAAGCAAATAAAGTATTTGACATTGGCCTTTTTGTGTTGGACGGGTAATAACATTTTTTCCTAGGGTATTCCATACTCTAAATTAATGGCTATGTACCTAGAGAACGGCTTGTTCCCAGGGAGTGTTCTATCTATAGTCTATGTCCAAGTGAAAAGTCTAATCATTACAACAGTGGAAGAATTTTCAAAATTTTATATGTCTGACGTTATGTCTATGCCCCCAGGGAACTGCCCGTTCTCAGGGAAAAACTAGAGAACCATTAAGAACCATTACGAGTAAAACAGTGAAAGAGTTTTTAACATCAGTCATTTGCTCCAAAGTTTGCCCGCTTGAATTTAAGGCTGTACCTGACCCTAGAATATGAAAAAAGCCAGATTTTCGAGGGTTCTTTTGACGAAAGTAGGACTATCTTAATATTGGAAAAAATATATTTGATTTATTGATCTTTTATCTAGGTGATCTACTTATAAACAATGTACTAAGATTTATACTTTTGTCAAAAAAAAATGTTTTCCACCCTCTTTTTTTGGTTATCAAACGTTTGTTTCAAGAACGTGTTTAAGAGATCAACTTGATTTTTTTTTCATAAAATAGGTAATAGAAATATAAGGGTTTTCTATTTAAATACAGTATTTTTCCCTACAAAATATTTCAGTATTAGCTAAAAACCCTCCCATCTGCTGTTTCGCGCGTAATTATTAGTATTACGCGTCCTAGACAAATAGGTATGTCAATTAGCTAACCAATAATCGCCTCTATCAAAAGCAAATAAAGTATTTGACATTGGCCTTTTTGTGTTGGACGGGTATAACATTTTTTCCTAGGGTCTTCCATACTCTAAATTAATGGCTATGTACCTAGAGAACGGCTTGTTCCCAGGGAGTGTTCTATCTATAGTCTATGTCCAAGTGAAAAGTCTAATCATTACAACAGTGGAAGAATTTTCAAAATCGGTTTAGTAAGCAGTAGTGATGAATGGTCAGGTCCCTATGGCACTGCCCGTTCACGAGGAACAAGTTTATATCCTATAGCATTCAGGGATAATGTAGCTTCCTATTAGTGACATGACATTATTATTTTCGTAATCGGATCAGTAGTTCCAGAGATTACATTAAACTTACAGACCAACAAACTCAAAACACCAACTCTTTAAAATATTAGTTTCGACTTTAGAAGTTTACATTTAGATTATATTTAAATACATTGTCACGACATGAATTTCCAAGGGGATGTCAAAAGTGTTTTCTAATATGGACTGTAAAACGCAAGTCTTAACGCACTTATTACGTCGGGCACAAATACGGGTCCACAGATAAGGCACGTTAGCCTTCCAAAGCTCAAAGAACGAACACAAATGTGCTCGCTGTGCCCCTACGGGATTTTACCCCGTGACCTTCATCAGTAGTCTAGTACTCAAACCACTAGACCGCAGAGGCGGACTCTCTCATCTCAGTTGAAAACAATGTATGCAAGTAATGTGACATGCAAAGACAGACTTTTTAATTATATTATAGTTTTAGTAGCTCCAATAATACTTTTTTCTGTACAAATAACTGTTTTTACGTAAAAGTGCATTTATTTTGGTGATTCAATTTTGAAATTATAGAATTGATCCTTAATTTGATTTAAGTATTTGATTTTAATCAAGAATCTTGCAACTACCAATATTTCGGCACTGATATAATTATACCGTAAAGTTAACTCCGATGAGTATCAATGTAACATTTCTTGACACCTTTATCACTATTTACGATCAAAGTCTTCGCTTCACAATTAATCCTTCCACCGTTTCTATTCATCACAGCGTCGTCGGCCATGGTAGGGGCAGATCACGAAGTAAACAACTGTCTAATGATAAGACGCCCGCCCGACGCCAGTCGCTCTCGCCCGCCCGCCCTACGCACGTGTGTTCCGAACACCCTACTCCGATATTACTTGAAAAATACTGCTATTTGGACAAACTACATGACACATGGGTAAGTAATAATTGAAATGATTGTGTGTTTGTTTGATGTAGTTATTTTGCAAGTATGGATACCTAAAAACTTACCAACAGTACGAAATATAAAATGTACTTCCGTGTTAAAAAGTTGCTTATACAACTGCAATAATTTTATTTATCGACGTACTTTTAATGGGCTGGTACTTTAAAGCGATTGGAACAATTAGGTAAACAGCTATTTCAGCTTCGAAGGGTTCAGCTTTAAAAGGGTCGTAATAATGTCGAGCGTGACCGAAGTTTGATCTGCAATTTGCATAATTTGATGGCTGATTTGAATCTTGTTTCTTCGCACATTTCGTGCTTAACTTTAATCTATTCATGTCTGGGACAAATTTCACACAAAATTACGAAGCTAACCGAAATTGTTGTGAAATAAAAATCAACATGTCTGTATTACTACACGCATTTAGCCTCATGATACACGTACGCCTTCGTATATCAGCAACGATCGATGCTCTTGGCTATGTAGCTAATATCGTTATCTTCCGCAGATAAGCCGTGGGTAGAGCGTGGCTCGGTGGGTGCACCCGGCGGGACGCCACGCGATGGCCGCGACAGAAAAACAAACGTGAAACGCCTGAGGGAGTTTCCAAATTGGAACATTGACGCTTGGCGGGGCTCGAAGCTGTGGGCTCCGGACGCTGGGTCGGCTCAAGCTAGATTGGCGTTCGACCAGCAAGCGTCTAGTAATGCTTGGAGCGCCATTTGGGGTGCTATGATTGGCGCTGGTTCCGTGCTTCTTATTGCTGCAGTATTACTTCTGTGGCGGAGACCTCGTAAACGCGATGTCCCTCTCTTGGCGCCAATGGACGTCGGACGGAACGTGAGTATAAGTAATTTATTCTGATAAGTTAAGACGGGTTAAACGAGTTGGGCGTCCGTTGAATTTGTTGTTCAACTTAGTTTGTATTTAAATTGAGTTTGGATTTCGTAGGACCCTGCACATTATTAGATCATCGCTGGTTCGTATGGCGTTGCTATGTAGCGGAGAAGGTGACTTTCGGTTATATCGCCAAATCCATACTGGAGTCTCGGTAAGTGATCAAAACCAAGGTTCAATGACCCTTTTTTGAAATATGCAAAATGAAATTTTGAATGCCTATACTAATTGAGTCGAGGTTGTTCTTAAGCAACTATAGAGGCACAAAACAATATTTTTCGTATTTCGCAAACAAGGTCTTTGAACCTTTGTCCTGGCTACGTACCAAGTCTTCAATATGAATTTGGCTATATACCTATGAACGGAAGTCACCTTATATAGCTTCCTTTAAGACTTTTATTAGATTGATGACATATATGAGTGAAAGATCTTTAGTAAATTGAATAAAACCGGTCTCCTTGTTTGTTATTTTACTCCCGCTCCAATAAGAATTCACACAAAGCGCAATTTACGCCATAAAAGGGACCGCAAAATAATGTTTATATAGACATAATTGCAATGTGTACAGTCAAAGCAACATAATATTCCGACCGCCCGTGGTGAAGATCACTTATCACCATCTGTTTATATTTCCTTATACATGGACACAGAGGAAAATAATCATTGTATGTACAGTACCTACATGGATGACAATAGCGATTTTATTGGAAGTTAAAGAGTGAATAGTGACAAAAAAACGTGAAAAAAGTACATAAAAAAATAATACTTATCTTGATTTGTTCACATGTTTTTTCGATAACTTTTCCCTGGCTGCCGTTGTACTCATATTATTATTCGAAATGTACTGCAAAAGCCCTAAAGCTTTAAGAACTCGAGGTGACTAGTAAAAGCCCCGAAATGGAAGTACATACATTAATTTACATTTACATGCAATATAAAATTACGATTTTTAAACACGCATAAGTGAAATATCAAAAAGATTTATATAGATATTTTTCTTTTTGATTCAATTTATTTTGCTGCTAATGTTTATTTTATCCCATTTTACTTGACAAGTTCAAATCAAATCAAATCAAAAGTTCGTCTGCGTGAGCTTAATTATTGTGATTTCGAAAAGCGTGTCTAGTACTCGTATTGTATATCTACATATTAGTTAACCTTTAGATTTTTTGAAAATATTAAAGTGCGTGAAGGTTTTGACTGTATTGGTCGCAGTTAGCGTTGCTATCTCTAACAACAAGAAAGCCGGAATTTGACGCAAAAAGCCGGACTTTTGAGTCCCAAGTTTGGATGATAATAAAATGGATTTTTTACAAAAAAAATCTAATGAAACACAAGTTTTTATCAGTCTTATCAATTACATATTTTTCTTTGCCAGAAACCTGCTCAGTTTCTTTAATAATTTCGTTATAAAGTTTTTTTAAAATATGTGACCTATTTATTATGGGCCAACGATTGCTTAAAATGAAGATCCTCTGGTTTCTCTTCCAAAAACTTTTTTAGATTTTGCAACTGTTCGAAACATTTGCTGTCATCAATTTTATTTGACGAATATTTATTGTTTCGGAAACTACACTCTATTCTGGAAGATTTCCAAAATGTTTGGTGTCTTTTGTCTTTGTATTTGCGGAACCGGTGAGACTCACGTGAGGCGTGAAAAGTAAGAAAATGAAAAAGCCTAACAAAATCCGGACGAGCCGGACGCTGTCAAATTTGGCCGGAAAAGAGGTCAAAAAGCCTAACACTGTCACACATTCACTGCAACGCGCTGGTCACAGTAAATGTATATTTAGGAATGACAGTAGTTACTTTAAGATGTGACTAGTAAGAACCCAAAGTTTTAAATTATTGTAGGTACTTCCCATTTTTACTAGTTACTTCAGATTCCTATGAATTTTGGGCTTTTACGGTTACATTATACATATAAGGTCTTACAATAATAATAATAAAAGCAGCCATCTTAAATACATGCCGGATAACCAAGAGATTCTTACAAACAACCAACTTTATGCCACGTCCCAACAAGAACAACCACAAACAACCCAAAACAATGACACTCACTTGGCCTAGGCCCGTAAGTGCTCATACTACCGGCTTCTTGAAGCCGAGATGAAATTGCTCATAAACAGAATAATAATAATAATAATAATAAACAAGGTTTTACAAGGCTCTTCACGAGCCTCACGTGGACAAAAAAGCCTCTCTGCATTGGCTGCGTTTTGGTGACCTCTTTGGGGAAACCGAGGGATTTGTCTGTGCAATACAGGATCAGGTGATCAAGACGCGGAACTACCGGAAATACATCATTAAGGATGGAACCCAGGATATCTGCCGGGCATGTGCTCACCCTGGAGAGTCACTTCGACATGTTATTTCCGGTTGTTCTGCTCTTGCCAACACTGAGTATCTACACAGGCACAATCAAGTGGCCAAAATCCTTCATCAAGAACTCGCCTACAAATACGGCCTCGTAGATCAGAGGGTACCATATTACAAGTACTCGCCAGCGCCAGTACTCGAAAACGACCGCGCCAAGCTCTACTGGGACCGGTCTGTCATCGCGGATAGGACTATTCTCGCGAATAAACCTGACATCGTGCTGATGGACCGGACGCAGTCTCGGGTGTTTTTGGTGGATATCACAATCCCGCACGATGAGAACCTTGTAAAAGCCGAAACCGAGAAGAAAAGAAAGTATCTCGACCTGGCTCACGAGGTTACCGACATGTGGGGTGTGGCATCCACCGAAATCATCCCAATTGTTTTGTCCGCGAACGGGTTAATACCAACCAGCCTCGAAAACAACCTAAGGCGGTTGGGGTTCCGCGGCAGTTCGCTTCCAGCGCGGATGCAAAAGGCGGTACTGCTTGATACTGCTCGCATCGTTCGCCGGTTTCTTTCCCTGGGGCTCTGAACCCCGGTCGACTGTGCCTCTGCCGGGGATACACCGTTCCTCTCTCTTTAAATTCTTTTGGCCAAGAGAGAGAGACGAGATCAAAAATTCCCATAATAATAATAATAATAAGCCCCTCACAAATCTAACTCCACGTCCGGCTTGACCATCTTATGCCACGTGAGGGGCGGACATTGGCAGCATTTAGCTAAATACTTACCAATGGCAAACGGAGCACTAGTTAACCTTAAATAGCGATGCGTTTAAGAAGTAAGAATATATTACCTTATTATACTTAGGACACAAATTAAATACACACATGCACTTGGCTTTGACCCGTGCCATTTTTAACCTCTAATAAGATCTAAGAGAGAAAAACAGAATAAAAAAATAATAATAATAAGGAGGAGGTTCATTCTCTCCAGCACAGGCGTTATCCCAACGAATCTGTCGGAGGACCTACTTAAGCTGGCTGAACTTGATTTCGGAATCTATCAGTTCGGGCATGTGTGACGATTGCCTAGAAAAGAGGAATTGCTCACCAAAACCGCAAAAAATAATAAAGGACGTGAAAACAAGGTACTGGAAACCGAATCGCTAGCGGAACCTTTTCTGAATTTGGATCCAAAGTCTGTGACGATTGCCTCTCTTTTGGCAGAGTTAAACTCAAAGATGGCAGTGGTATTTGAAATAAAATCAAATACGGACTTTTATGCTGCCAGCTATGACGTAATGTTAAAGCTCCAAAGAGAAGCTACCGATGCAATGAAAGTGCAAGCAAAAAAAATCAACGATTTGCAAAACAGATGCCAGCATCTAGAAACTATGAATGCGGCATTAGAAATGAGAGTTCATACAATTGAACAAGAAGATAAAAAGAAAAATCTGGAGATTACAGGATTTGAAATGAGAGCAAATGAAAACATACCGGTTCTTTTGAACTTGATTGCTTCAAAACTAGGTGTAAATTCTGCTGATCTAGATAATATAGAACGTGCACGGCGAGTTAAAAAGGGTAAAAAATCAGCTGAATAAGGCAACAACTTACCACTTATAATCAGATTCCGCACTAATACTGCAAAGGAAGAATGGTTCCCTAAAAGAGGAAAAGTTCGCAAGAACTGTGATGTATACCAAGATGGTTCGAAGGATCCCGTATTCATTAATGAAAGCTTAACAAATTATAACAAGGAGTTATTGTGGAATGCCAAGCAAAAACTAAAACCAGCCTATAGATTTATATGGGTGAAACACGGGCGTATTATGTGTCGAAACGAGGAAAATACAAAAGTTATTCCCCTGTACAGCATAATGGATGTTAAAAAACTAACAACACAAATAAGCTATAATAAGCTAATAAGTATCTACAACAAAAGAAGGCAACGTATCGGCATCAAACGCTTAGGTCTAACTTTGTTTTATTTATTTGAAACGTGAATTTCATTTGTTTCGTTATGAATGAGTTCGAAGAAATATTTCAAACTAAAGAAACAGATAGATTTACGTCATTAGATGCATGTATTGATTCATTTGATTCAAAGGAATTTCTTAATATTATTCATATAAATTTAAGATCTCTTCGGAAACACTTTGCTGAATTAGAAGTAGTGTTAAATAGTTGTAAAGGAACCGTACATGTTATTGTGCTAACTGGCATAAACGTTACAGAAGATGAAGTATTGGGGTACAGCCTACATGGATATGATATGTTTCATAAAACTCGGCAAGGAAGATCTGGTGGAGGTATCCTAATATTTCATAAAAAATATATACCATTTGTTACTAAGAACATAACCTTAAATGTTACTGAGAGTGTTATAGGTACTTTCTTTTACGGTACAACCGAACTTCACCTTGTTGTACTCTATAGACCCCCTAAAATCAACAATAAAGATACCACATCTATATTTTTAACGGAGGTTGACAACTTATTGAAGATGTTCTTGCCAAATGATGAGGTAATTATACTAGGAGACATGAATATCGATTTATTGGAAAGAGAAAATAATAATGTAATTAAATATGAAAATACGTTTAGCGAATATGGTTTTGATGAAAAAATTCAATTTTGTTTAGATCATATATTTGTTAAAGTTTCTACTGAAAATACTTCGGCTATAATAGAAAAAAAATTAGCTGACCATTATTTTATTTGTGTAGCTGCAAAACTTACAAGTAAAAATCAAGTTCAAACTAAAAACATAAAATTGTACAAAAATGAAATTATACAGATGGAACTAAAAAATATAAAATGGAAACACTTTTTGGATGAAACATGTCCTTTACAATTATATAATAGGATAAAAAATGCTTTTAACAATATTTATAGTAAAAATTGTAAATAAATTACTCCTCAAGAATATTCTGAGCGACGGGTTTGTCCTTGGATAACACAAGAACTTCAAAACTTAATGATACATAATGATAATTTATTTAGAAGATGGAAAAGTAATCCTAGTAACAAAGCCTACCGTTTAGCATACAATAGATGGAGAAATAAAGCTAATAAGGCAGTTAATTTGGCTAAAAATAACTACAAAAAGAGACTTATTATAGAAGCAGTCACGAATATTAGGAAAATCTGGGAATATATCAATAAATGGCTAGGCAAAGAGAAGAAGTCAGTAGATGAAGTAATAATGAAACATATGGGTAAAATTCATGATGCCAATCGTGATGCCAATCACTCTTTAATCCATCCATCCATCAGCCTGTTTCGTCCACTGCTGGACATAGGGCTTTCCAGGATTTCGCCACTCTTGGCGGTCCTCCTGGAAGAAATGCCCATACTCACACACGCTGGGCAGGCGGGTTGGTGAGCGCGGTGCCGAAATCCTTGCACCAGTGACGCCGCTGCCCGTCACCAGTCTGTTTGATATAAGGCCCGGCAATTGGGGATGGATATACCGCCATCCATCGGTCCCAGGCAATGGTGGGCCGCCTGGTTTTTTTGCCTGAGAGCTGTCCTCTTACTCTCCCCTGAATAACTTCGGGAGGATTTCCGAGTAAGATGGTGGTACCTCCACAGTCGATCCCGGCATTAGCTTTACCACCTTAAAATATTAAGCATACGAATGAGCGATATAAAACAACTTAAAAAAGAGTTAAGTCCTGTTATAGCACATTTTATTAATTTGTCTATAAAAAGTCAAAAATATCCTGATGAGCTTAAAACCTCAATAGTAAGACCTTTGTTTAAAAATGGTAGTCATTTGAATACTGGAGATTATAGACCAATAGCTGTTTTACCATCTTTAAATAAAATTGTTGAAAAAGTCATAGTGAACCAGGTTTCTACATATTTAAGAAAAAAATACATTATAACTGATTCTCAATACGGTTTTCAAAAAGGTAAAAATACTAAAAAAATGATTGTCTAAATTTGCTAATGAAATAAATTCTGCTCTAAATAAACAAAATCAAGTGGCTGTACTATATATTGACTTTAAAAAAGCTTTCGACACCCTTGATCATTCTACTCTTTTAACTGCTTTAGATGAAAGTGGAATAAGTGGTTCATTACTCGGCTGGTTTGATAACTATCTAAAAAATCGAACTTTAACGGTGAAGGTGGCAAACGAGTTTAGTTCTAAAAAGTGTGGCGTAATTTAAAAGTAACAGTCCGCTTACACCCGGTACAATGTCTAGTAATGTTACCAATCGTGTATATTGTGTGCGTAGTGCGGACCAAATCAACATTTACCTATATATATAAATATATATATATGTTGTCGGCAGATCGTAGAATTGGGCATATCATGATCTGCCCAGGCGTATCGTATTTCTGTTAAAACAAGGGAGGTTCGCCTCGCTCCGCTCAGCTTCGCTTGGCTCCTCAAATTTATAATCACAAGCAACATGCAAGCAACCTAACACGCTCCTCCTCGCTCCGCTTGTCCACTTTTGGTGAAAGATTTTCGGTTTCATACTTTACGATCTGCCCAATTCTACGATCTGCCGACAACATATACTCGTATAAGATGACTTTGATTTATACAGTCAAACTCTTACTGAAGGCTTAGTAAGTGCTCAGTAACAAGGTTCGACGACCCATTTTGTGAAATTCGTAAATTATTCTTTTCGTGTTCCTTACAAACGCAAGCCCAGCCCACAGATCATATATGGCCCAGCCCCGAGTCAATTACTATGGGACGTCAAGATTTTATTTTGTGAAATCAGCAAAAGTGTTATCGATCCATGTTAATGTTCACTTACCAAGCCTCCAATATGAGTTTGGCTGCATAGATTAAAGTCACCTTATATACCGGGTGACTTTTCGAACATCGTCCAGATTTTTTTTGAGCATTAGGTGTTAATCAAAGAGGCCATTTTTGAAAAAAAAAATAGGTAGGTAAAATTTTCACCTCAAAACATTTTTTCCCCAAGATTCTTCCTACATCTTTGTCACTACACTAAGCTACGAACGGCGAACGGAAGACGCGTAGCCGCGTAGCGCATGTGGCGGCGCATGGTGTCTACAAACGTAGCCGCGTAGTGCGCACGGCGCATGGTGTCTACAAACGTAATTGTTTTTGGGATAACTTTGCATAGCCGTATCTTAATATTTTAGTACTGGGTGATACTTAAATAAAAAACACGTATTTCATTATTTTCACTAAAGATTAAAATAAATAAATTTGGACGATGTTCAAAAAGTCACTCCGCCCGCGTGCATTCAATTTCTGCCCCGCTTTCGGGTTGGGCGTTACTTTATGAACATCCCTTATATGTTGTCCATAGTCGCTATGATCATAATTAAAAAAACGCATATAAATCCGCTCAATTTTTCTCGAGTTAGGACGGAACATACAAACATACAGAGAAACAGACAAAAATTTTAAAAAAATACTTGGGTCTGGGCTTGCGTTTGTAAGGAACACGAAAATAATAATTTACAAATTTCACTAAAAGGGTCATCGAACCTTGTTACTTAGCACTTACCGAGTCTTCAGTAAGAATTTGGCTGCATAAATTAAAGTCACGTTATTTTTTTTTATTTTATTTATCTATTTCACACACTAAAATTCTAAATTCTAAATTCGTAGCGGGGGCGATGAGTCCTGCACTGACTCTCCGTGAACGTGAGTATTGTGCACTTCCCCCCGGTCGGCTAGCCCAGCCAGGACAACTCCTTAAAATAGAGCCGAACGGCTTCAGCCTGCCGACACAAAATCTGGTCCAGAGAAGGGGAGATGGAGCTCATTGCGATCCCTGCTTTACGTCTCATGTCATCAGTGGCGGGGCAGTGAAGCAGCACATGCTCCACCGTCTCATCTGCGTCTAAGCACCCTCGACATAGGGGGCTGTCAGTCACGCCTGTAGTGAAAAGGTGTTTGTTCAGGTTGCAATGTCCGGTAATGATGCCTACCATATCCCGGATATCAGGCCGTTTAAGTTTCATAAGGTACCTTGTTAATTTGCTGTTTGTTTGCGGTACCATTAGTCTTGACAGCCGGCAGTCAGTCCGTGCTGTCCAGCTCCTGTTCTGCTCGGTGATAGTGTATCTCCTAAGCTCTCTCCTGATAGCTTCTGCTGATGGTCGACACAGACTATTTCCCTGCTTCGATACCTTCATGCTAGTTGCTAGTTTGGCAAGGGAGTCTGCTTGTTCGTTGCCTTCGTCATTGCTATGTGCTCTGGTCCATGTTAACTTTACCTTGCACATTGCTGATAGGTTCTGCAGTTCTGCATGGCAGTCTGCTACGATTTTAGATCTACTTACAGGTTTGCTTAGCGATGAGAGCGAAGCTGCACTGTCTGTTATTATCATAATCTCTAGTATGTCGCAAGGTCTACTTATGCAAACAGCATTAGCTGCCTTGGCCGCTAGGAGTATACCTACCATTTCGGTTTGAAAAACCGTTGTTATGTTGTTAAGAGGCATTGATTTACTGAGTCCTAACTCTGGAGAAATGTAACTGCAGCCGCTGCCATCTTTGTTTTTTGATCCGTCTGTATAAAAAGTTACTGACTTTTGGTTAAAGGTCGTATTTTTTTCTAAAGATAAGTCATACCTCCTATCTAATAAATAGGTTTTCGGTGTTCTATCTGTCCCATTGGCCGCCTCCGGTACGACTTCGAGAGCTCGATCAAGGATGCGGCAGTGGTTGGTTTTTAGAGCATTACCTTTCCATTGGCCTGTAGATTTTACCCGAAGGGCCGCGACCATCGCCTCTTGTTGTATGTGCAAGTGTGGCGATGTAAGCCCGAGCATTATGTCCAGCGCCGCAGAGGGTGTTGATCTCATACATCCACTGATCAGAGTGCACGCTAGTCTTTGGATTTGTTGGAGTTTAATTTCTACCGTGGCCAGCTCCGTCCTTGGCCACCATACCAAGGCACCATACGTTAGCACCGGTCTTACCACCACAGTGTAGAGCCATCTGCAGAGCTTTGGTGTGAGTCCCCAGTCCTTACCAACAGCTCGTCTGCATTGCCACAGAGTATTAGTTGCCTTCTTTGTTACGTGTTCCACCTGCCTCCCCCACAGTAGTTTTTCGTCGAGCCAGACACCAAGGTATTTGACCTCCTTACTAAGAGACAGTTGGGTTCCAAATAATTTCGGAAGTTTTAGTTTTGCGATTTTCGTTTTCTTTGTGAATAAGATTAACTCTGTTTTTTGTGGGTTCACAGATAACCGATGCTTACCACACCACGCCTCGACTTTACGTAAAGCTTGCTGCATTTTACTGCACAGCGTTCCTTCAAATAGACCCGATATCATAATAACCAGATCATCTGCATAGCCCACAGTAACAAAGCCATCCTTATTTAACTCTACCAGGAGATCGTTGATGACCGCTACCCATAAGAGTGGTGATAGCACACCTCCCTGAGGGCATCCCCTAGTCACCCGGCAGCAGGTTTTTTCAGATGTCTCAATGTAAGCTGCACGCTGGCTCAGCATGTTTGTTACCCATTTGATTACCAGATCGTGTACGCCATGTGCATTGAGCCCGTGCACTATGCTGGGAAAAGTGGTTTTGTCGAAGGCTCCTTCTATGTCAATGAAGGTCGCCAGGCACGACTGTTTTGCCTCAGTCGCTGATTCAGCCTTATGCACTACCTGGTGTAAAGCAGTCTCTGTGGATTTGCCTGGTAGATACGCGTGTTGGTTTTGGTGAGGTGGTCGATCTCTGAGCGGTCCCTCTCTAATGTGTCTATCGCAGAGTCTCTCTAAAGTTTTAAGTGGAAATGGTGAGAGGCTGATAGGTCTGTATGCTTTGGGCTGTGTGTAGTCTTCCTTCCCAGGTTTGGGAAGAAAGACCACTCTTACCTCTCTCCACGAGATGGGTACATATTTATATGCTAGGCAGCTTCTAAATATTGCCATAAGATGGTTCATTATCTGCTCGAGGCACCATTGTAGCAGAGCAGGAAAGATGCCATCTCCTCCGGGTGACTTGTACGGAAGGAACGTACTCACCGCCCATTTCAGTCTTTCCTCTGTCACTATGGATCCCGCTAGCTCCCAGTCCTCTTCCGTGGGACACGGAGATGGTGAGGCCGTCCATTCAGAGTTTTCATTTACCTGGCAGCCCGGAAAGTGGGTTTGCAGTAGCAAGGTATGCTGTTCTTGCTCATTTGCAGTATAGTTACCATCTGACTTCCTTAAAGTTCCAAGTTTCATGTGATTGTCTCCCGCTAAGATTTTTCTCAGCCGGGAAGTTTCGCTCTGTGTCTGTACGCTGTTGCAGAAATTGCTCCAGGATTCACTTTGTTTATAACGTACCTCTTTGTTGAACGCGAGGCGTGCTTTTTTGTAGTCATCCCAGTCTTCATTGAGCTTGGTGTTCATTGCCCTATTAAAGTGGTGCCGCATTTTTTTCCTTAGTTTGGAAAGTTCCTTGCTCCACCACCCATGTTTTTTCTCGTCAAACCTACTTTTTTCCGTGAGAAGTTGGCATGAAGACTCGTAACTGTCAATTACACATTTCGTGATAGCGGTGACTCGGTTTTCTACGTCCTCTACGGTGAGTCTCGTTGTGCTTGTGAGTTCGGGCAGTGCCAAAACCTTGTTCTGAACCAATGCGGTAAATTTGGCCTTATTTGTTTTCCTTGGATTCCTATATTTCCTAGGTTCTTGCTTGCCTACCTTTAGTACATACCTTATGCGTCTGTGGTCAGATCCAGATATTTCATTTCCAGCAACATGCCATTCGCTGATAAACTCAGTTATTAAGCTTGTCGCCATTGTTAGGTCTACAATCGTCTGACTCCTTCTCGTGACGAAAGTTGATTCTGAACCCCTGTTTAAGATGTTCAGATCATGTTGTAGTGCAAAGTCAAGTGTATCCTTACCTCTGCGGTTCGTATCTGGACTGCCCCAAACTGTGCAGTGGGCGTTTGCGTCGCAGCCTATGATGAGCTGTGTTTTGTGTTCTCTGCAGTGCTCTACCAACACTTCTAGTTCTGGCCTTGGAGTTTCTAGTTCCCCGTCAAGATACGCTGAAGCCACGTAAATTTCTTCGAGGTCCCCTCCCAGGCCTGTGCGGAGTTTAATCACTGTGAGGTCGTCAGAGCATAAGTGAGTCACCAAGGACGCTTTGTAAAGAGCTGGAACATACACAAAGGTTCTAGTTTTTTGTTGCAGGGGTGAAGTAAATACAGTGCCTTTCAAGTTTCCATAGCCACTCACCTTTCCCCTTGTTAAATATGGTTCTTGGATGAGTGCTATGGTGTCGGGTTGCTCTTCCAGTGTCCTTCTCAGGGCGGCAAACCCCGTAACACTGTGTTGCAGGTTGACTTGGAGGATGTTAATAGAGCCAACGTTATGTATTTCCCCACTACTACCCCGTGCGTGTAAACAGGTGGAGATAGGTTGTGTGTCATTCCGTCTCGATATTTTGATCTTTGGAAGTTTTGGTTCGTATGTAACAGAGTTATTGTACTTGTGTGACGCCATTTTCATAATAATATATAAATAATATTGATTAGCTATTGGATGTGTCTCAGAGCTACATTTCGGCATCTGAAGCCAGCAAGTCCTCCTCTCGCCGGGACAGGGGGGAGGCTACCAGTAGATCTGATAACAGATCAACCACTTCCTGCTCTTCCCCTGTTTCCCGCCCGACATTGCTGTTTTCAGGCTTCCCTGAGCCCTGAGTGTCCTCGGCTGGGCCCCGTGTGTCGGTTTCCGGAGGGTGTCGGTTGCCTATTGATGCAGCCGGCTGATTTACCACGGCTTTATCTAAGACACGTCGATCTCCCTCCGGTACCGCCGCACCGGCCCGGTCAGTATTGTCACCTCTGAGACTGACGTAAACTGTCGCCAATTTATAATATAGGCGGCAACCGTTAACTTTTAGCTTCCGAAGGTCAGCCGGAGGAATACCTACCATTAAGGTGATGTTTTGCGTCCTGCCGACCTTCTGTATGTCTGCATTAAGAAGGGGCCATGTGTCGAGATCATAGTCCCTGCCGTTCATTGCTTTGAGGTAATCTTTTAGGAACCTGGCATCTCCGTCGAAGTCAGGTACCCAAATTATACCCCTCGTGTATCTTGGGATTAGGCTCTCCTGCATGAGGTAATACCCTGGGCAGCCTTCCCACAGTCCCTTGAGCTCTTCCACCTGAGATTTTAGCCAGTCGAGGGCCCGTTCATCTTCGCAGTGAATTCTCAGTCCTCCACTGGCCAGACGAGGGAACACTTTAAACAGTGGCATCCATAGCGATTTTTCGTCCCTTAGTTTTACAAACCGTGCAAGACTAAGGGCCTCAATCGCTTTTCTTAGGATGAGCGCTCGCATCTCGTCCATCTCTTGGTGGTCACTCTGCAGTACAACCACCCTCAAGTGAGCAGTGGCTGCACTTGCGTAGGTATCCTGCTCATCCTCTACCCCACCAGAAGCGACAGCCGCGACTCCGACGCCATCTGCCAGCCTGACTTTCTTACCCGCGGCAGCCACTGCTGGGGAAACGGTGTCGGAGCTGCGTTGTCTCTTCTGATTACGTGTGTTTTCACCATGTTTGTTTGTGTGTGTTGATGTTGGTGTCTTTGGTATTTGTGCTGGTGTTCTTGCTGCCACTGTCATCAAGCCCTGGTCAGCGTGCCGCGGCTGTTCGAGTACGGGGTTGCCTTTTTTGCCTGCTAAGGACAGTTTTCCTTTGCCCTTGCCCTTGCTTTTACCACCATTGCTGGTGGAAGTTGCAGCGGCACTGGGCTTAGCAGGCAGGACGGTTCCATCGATAGCCGCAGCTTCGTCGATCATGGCCCTGACCGTGGCAGCAGTGTCTGTATATTGTGTCCTAATGCTTGGTGCACTAAGTGTAACGCCTATACTCTTTGCCATGAGGGAGAGCTGGTCGGGGCCCGCTTTCCCAGCGGATCCCGGCCCTCTCCCCCCCATAGCTCCAGCCGAAGGGCTTGCCGCCTTGGATGTCGTCATAGATGTCGACACACCAGGCATTACCACAGCCCCAGAGTCGCTTAAGGCGTACAGAGCCTGCAGTCTCTCCTCCTGCAGCTCTCTTTCCATTCTGCGGTAGGCCCTAGCTCGTTTCATTCGTTGACCCCCAGACAGTCTACCCTTTCGTTTGGCATTTCGAGGCGCTACTGCCCCCGGAGTGGGAGTTGCCGCAGTGACCGCTCCCACTTCGTTAACAGTCATCCTCTCCTCCTGGCCAACCCGCCTCGCAGCGGTACCACCCCCCTTACCGCCCTGAGTTGCATTCTCCGCCCACTCAGATTGTTGCTCGGGCTGGTGTTCCTTTTCTTTTTGTTGTTGTTGTCCAGATGCATCAAGCACCGTTGGCGCCTGGGACTCCACGCCATCGGCTCCTTCGGTGGTCCATTTCACATCCTGAAGCCCGGGAACTCCAGGACGCCGGTCGCTAGCCGGATCGCAGGGCACAACAGTACCATTTTCATTCTTACTTTCCATTATTATTTATTAAGAGACAGAAGAGATTCCTAATCTGGAACCAGAAAGATATTAGTTGGGCATTATTAAATGGCTATAAGCGGTGCCCATGTCGCTTATGCTCTGTCTTTTAAGGTCCAGCCACGTCTCTCCAGAGGTTGAGGCGCAGATGGGCCTCAGGTTCCAGATGCCCTGGTGGGTATGTAGCCTGATAGGGTCGTGAATTCTATTAAACTACATATCCGTGCACTCGCTGTTGCAATCAGGGACCGAAGGAACACCCCTAGCTACTTGGCTCACCCCTCCTCGGTTCCTGCTTGTGCCCGGACTTGTGACCGGCACCATAATTGTGATTACCATATATCAGGGACTAGTGCTAGTCCCCATTGACATTATTTGGACAACAACAATTATCGAGGTCAGGTTCAACAATTATCGAGGTCAGGTTCAATACAATCAGGTACAATAGTATACACCGCTTAAACCCTTAGAGGTTTGTGTGCGGTGTTATTTAAGTCTACCACACAAATACAAACATGAAATGAAAGTAGATAATTAAAGTTAAAGTCGTATTAAATGTACATGAGACGATTGACATGTGTGAACATTGTTGCAAGACTTGTTGTATCTTTACTTTACAAATTCGTGTTCATTTTAAAAAATACAGAGTTACCTACATAATTATTTTTGTATCAGAATGACAAACATATCCGTGGCGTCCGGATGTTTTCTAATGCCTTATCATTAGAGCGCATAATTGAATGTGATGGCTTCACGGATAAGCTTGTATTCATACAAAGGAAGGTGAAGTCGAATACAATGGGAAATATCTTAGTTTAAAAAATATAAGCTATTTTCAAGCTTGGTGAATGATCTACAGGTTGTTTAAATTTGTAAAGTTGAGAAAAAGAAATCTTTTAATTTTGTCTTGAGATTTTAGTGCGTGATATTTTGTCTCAGGTCCGTTGGGATGCTGTTTATTAATTTGGATATAAGTTGTGAAGTAGTACGATCACCATAGAAGTTAGTGGTTTTGGTTATATACAAATGTTTTTTTGCAATTTTTCTGGTGTATATTTTATGAGAGATTGGCTGTTGTATATCTAAATTGAAGTAATGATCTCGAAGCAAAAGATATTTAAATTTTAAATTAACCGGTAAAACTCCACAGTACTTATATTGTTACGTGTTAATAATCGATTAGTTACTCACAATAAGTAATAGTTTTAGTTTAATAAGTAAACAAGTACTTTATTTTGTATGAAGGTAGTTTAACAGATTGAATAAATTCTCACTGAGGTACCTACCGACCGACAGAATAATGAGTAGATTGACGGTTGAGAGATGTCAAAGACAGGTCGGTGAAAGCCATGTCATGATTATATTGAAATTGATGTGCAGCTGATAGAAATGAAATGTACATGGCACCTTAATTACTCACTAGTGATTTTAGTTAACTGTGTGTGTGTGAAAGGCGAAAAGGGGTAAGCATTGTTACAATTTCTTTGTTTACACGAAATTGATAAATATATGCTCTGGCAGTAATCTGGATTATCCTATTGTTTTATTTTGTGAAAACGCCCCTTTTGATAGACAGGGAAATAGGAATATCCAAAGACGTAATTAACAGATTCCAATTACTGTGCAACGTATCCAAGATCATTTATTGAGCAGTAGCCGGAGCACTGGCTAGGCAGGGTCCCTTGAGCAACTCTGAAACCCTCCTGGCGTCCAACATTAGAATAAGATAATTATAAGTCCGATCCCAACGGGGAAACCTAGGCATATAAGTGTGTACATATTACATAGTAGAATTAGGTATCTTAAGTTTTATGTAAATAAACTGTTTAGGTAGTAGTCAATCAAGCCTTGCTTTATTTATTCTCGCACCATTTCCCAACTCGAATCATAACAATATATTTAAATGTTGATTTGTTCCGCACTCTGCACTCTTTGTCACACAATATACATCATACAACTTGTAGGAAATTGCCTTTAAAATGGTGTAGCCCATTTGGTTAAGTGTACCTTCGTTACTTCTTCAACTTCCTTTCTTTCTTCTTTTCATTTTCTTTAGTGCAGTGCGAAGTGCGACTGCAGAATATAAGTTTAGTTTATTCACAATCGCAACACGTTGCAAGAAACGTGACAGGTCGTTGTGTCACGCATGCACGATCTTTACTTTATTTATTTACAAATTACAGTAACAAATTATCCAAGCAAAACACGGTGTGGTCAGGTATAAACGCAGAATAGGAACAGCAGAAGGAGTAGGTAGCAACGCTGATAATGAGCTATAGTTAAAGTAAACAAGGGAGATATAGTGAAGGGGCGTGGCGCTTGTGAAAGCATTTGGCCGAAAATAGGCTTGATGCAAAAACCAATGTAAATAGAGACGTGATGTGTGACGGTGTATATATGTGTGTGTTTATTCCTTAGAGTATACGAAGTCCGTGGCTACAGGTTGATTCGTCGCCCTCTTTTGGCTTGTGTACTATACTCAACTCCAAATAACAATAAAAAAAACCGGCAAGTGCCAGTAGGACTTGTGCCTTAAGGGTTCCGTAGATACCCTTTAAAGCACAAACTTATTTTACATGCATTTAATCACCAACTTAACTTGACCTGTACGATCCATTAAACTCTATATATCGAAGGGCTCTCATTAGATTATGTATATATAACCTTCAATAATTAAATATTGGTAATTAAAATTAATGAATGGAATTTGTTGGCTAGCTAATTCTAGCTAATAAAACACTTTAAACATATTATAGCTGCTCAAAGCAGTGACCATTAAAAAAACTATCATTGAAGCAGTTCGAAGCTGACATCATGAAACACGCGACATAATTTGAGCTTTTCGCACAATATCTTTTTCAATCCTAGCCCGTATTATAATTTGTGGTTAGGCTTAAAGATGACTTTTGTCTCTTAGAGATTAGAAAATAAAACATATTGGGGGCCATTCTACAGCACCACCGTTATGAACAAATCACGTCAATTGGATTTCTAAGAAAAAAATCTGTTTTGTCTAGCGATTTTACAAATTATTTTAAGGATTTATAGATTATATACATAAAAAATCTAGTAATTTTCTATCCTATCATTGGCATAAAAACCCAACCCTTAACTTCTTTTCACCCATCTCAATGGAATATTGCAGCCCCAAAATGAATTCGTGTATCTACTTATTTACAATCTAAATCAGAATCGTTAAAAAACATTTTTTTATGATATCATATAACAATCAATTGTTTATTATAGTTAGAAACCTACTCGTTCCTCTGGATATATATTTAGTTCTGGGGTTTTCTTGGAACCTTGCAATTATCCTTAAAACAGGGACATAACTTATGGCAGGACTAGGTATAGTTGCTTAAACTATGTATATCGGACCTATGTGAAGTTGCTACTGACAAGGCTGATTCTTTTACGAATTGCTAAACACTCACCAACTATACTTATAGTTACTGCATTTGAAGTGACTAACCGTTAACATCACTTAAGGCGACTCTATTCGCCTTAACTCTTATCCTAGTACTGTTCGCTGATAATATCCTTATTGATAGGTACTTGCTTATTATTTTTTATTTTCAACATATCCCATACAATTTCCATGACTTGAACCTAAATCATTTATCAAAATCAAGTACATACAAAAGTTACAAGCGAATAAAGTCCTGGATTTTACACATATTTTCATGAATCTTTATGTACCGTAATATCCTAGAAGCGATACAACAAATCAAATAATTTTTACTTCACAATATAGTATATTTTATATTATTCAAAAATATTTTTGTTTTATTTAAATTTTTGGGATATTTCTCCTGAAATCATTTGATGACCCAAAACCATTCCCGAGTTTTTTCAAGACATGAATTTTGTCTCGCGTTAGCTTAGTGTTCGGTTAGTTCCGTACGAGCTCGGGAAATGAACGTTCGGGCCAACCAATAACAGTCAGTCAGTGCTCTATAATCCAAAGTTGAATGTAGGATGAAATAGCAAGCATAGGGACCCCGTGCGCGATTGACTTCAAGCCGCCGGCTACAGGCATCTTAATGTTCTGTGGTTAACACGTTGTTTATATACCACCTCTTTGGACGTTTACTAGACCCCCTCTAGGTAAACGCAGCAGCTGCAGCTAAACTAATCAACCTTTGACGTAAGTAACGGAAACTAGATTAGATAACGGAGAGGCACAAAACTTTCATAACTAAATCACGTGCTTTTTTATTCACCGCTTCCTAGACTAATTCAGGGTCTCTAGATAGTTTTCGACATTTCTCCGAAAGAGACAAAAAAACAAAAATATACAATTTCAACTAATTTACCCAAATATCTTAAGAATTTTTATTCTTTTATTATATTAAAATATGTTAAAATTTAGATTCTTATAATTATAATGAAAGAACATTACATATTGTCTCGGGAACGAATTAGTGTCTGTTGTAGATGTTATTTAAACTCCAGATTATTGTTAACTAAGAAGTTTTATTAAATTGAATGTTATTATAAGAGAAAATGTTTAAATGTTGATGTTATGTGAATGCAGCCAGTCGCGACGGAATCGGTTGATGCACTGGTTTCTTGAAATTAGGAAATCGTCGCCGCGCGCCGCTTGCATGTCACCTGATCGGTTGTGCGTAAGCATAAAACCGAACACATATTATTTACTTAATCAATGACATTACTTAACTATAGTTATTTAAAATTTTCATACCTTTTAAAAGTAAAATCTGATGGGGCCGACAATCCTAGCAATGAATTTTAGCCACATTATTTTGAAATTTTCTTCCCCAAAAAATTTACCTGCATCTCTAACATCGATATACCACTGTCTGTCCCTCTTTAAGGTAGATCAACAGAGTGAGACAGAGCACTTTACCGAGCGTTATCGAGCTCGATATGGTCCTACATGTTAGAGTTGCTGGACAGTAGTGTGGGTGGACATAGTGGAAACAAATGTATTTTCCCTATTTCCCCAGTAACATCTTAAAAATACACTTGTACTGTTTTACTTATATTCACTTTATTTATACAACCGGTTTTACCTTACGGCACCATCAGGGTATAATAATTAATAACTAATAACGATGGATATTGTACATGTGATAGTTTTCATTGCAGATGGTAAAAAATAACATCTCTACTGTCTTAGATTCCGCAGGCCTACTAGGAGTTTTGCTGTAGGTACTCGTTACCGGCTGCGTTATTATATTATGTATTAGAAATTCTGGTTCCTCTTGTAAGCTGCTAGGGGCGCTACACAATTTCTTATATAAATATTTTATGCAGTCGTTTGTTTAAGCCCATGGTAGGTCTACAGGTTGGTTTGTAAAATTAAAATTAAAACACGGAAAAAAGAAAGACTGTGCCTCTGGCGCCGGCGCCGCGCGGGCTCCTGAATCGGGTGCCGGTGCTAGCACTGCAGATAGCGAATTAATGAATTGGGTGCAGGATTATCATATATCATGAAGAATTGATAAAATATAATTTATTTAATGTTAAATCTTCGCGAGTTGCCTCGCTTCGTTTCACTTCGCTCAGCCTTGATATCTTTGCCTGTTCCAGAGTGGGATAAAATATAAAATGTTGAAAAAATACCTTTGTTGAAAAACGAGCGGTTGGCTTGGCTGTAAGGTACTTTTCCTTGGTTCGTTTGGGTGGAAATGGATTTTTTATTTATCACCTAAGGTAAAAAAGAGGCTCTACGCATCTTCTTTTTTCAAAATAAAAGCGCTTATTAGAGCATGTTTGAAAAAAAATCAATTTTCTTTTAGGTAAATCCCTAATCTAAAGGCTAAAAATACAATATTATTATTCCTGTAGGTAGTCGCAAAAAATGTTTCCAAAAATTTGTTCCACGAGCGCCCTCTATCGTCAGATTGTGTTACTTTTTGGTATAAATGTTGCAGCGAACAAAGCTTCTAGAACCCTTTCAGCGGTTCATGGAAAATTGCAAGGAAGTAAGCAAACAGTTTAGAGAAAACACCAACAGATGGTGTTGATTGTAGAAAAACCACAGACATACGATTATTATTACGTCTATGAGAAAAACATCCAGACCTAAGAACCCAAATACGATAAGATAATATTATAGAGCAATTACGAAGTTTTATTGGCAAGCTTATATGGCTAATGTTTGTTATCGTTGGGATTATTTACTGAAATTTCGATGATTTCCGCACCTTATACATAATCTCAATTTATGAGTTAGGGCGCGGACTATGTTGCTGGTAACTGCATTTTTGAAGGTGGTAGAGCTGATGCCGGGCTCGTCCGTGGATATACCGCCATCGTACTCGCAAACACCACCGAAGTTATTCGGGGGAGGGTAAGAAGACACCTGTCAGACAAAACCAGGCGGCCCACCATTGTCTGGGACTGATAGATGGCGGAAACAGACTGGTGACAGGCAGCGGCGTCACTGGTGCGAGGGTTTCGGCACCATGCTCACCGTCCCGCCTGCCCAGCGTGTGTGAATATGGGCATTTCTATACGGACATGGGTCTGCCAAGAGTGGCGAAATCTTGGAAAGGCCTATGTCCAACACGAAAAAAGAACATTCTACCCGCGTTCATGGTGACTGCAATTTCGCTGAAGTACGAGTATTGGGAGCTCACCAAAGACTTTTATGTGCAGACATGCAGATCCTTAAAAATATTATCTTCTATACTAATAATAAAGTATTAAGAAAGTCGTGTATGTACGTTGAATATTATTGTACTCATTCATACTGGAGACGCGGTAAGTGGTCGGGACCATGGTTCAGTGACCCTTTCATTAAAATATGCAAAATTAAAATTTAAACACCCTATACTACAATATTTTTCGCATTAGCAGTACGGCGATAGTGCGACGCTGGGAACATAACATCGGTGAAATGTGGGTGTAGGGGTCTGGGCTGTGACTTGCACTTTACTGAAATATTCGTAAACACCTTGGACGAAAATGTCGTGACGGCGTATTTTTTATTTTATTTGTTATCTTTTCCTGTGACTAGAATCACTAGAAGGTGCAGTTAGTTCCTTAGTCTTTATGTTCTGTCCTTGCACCTGCTTTTCGTTCTGATTACTTTACTACCTTTTGTTTCTTTTTCTTTGTCTTTTGGTAAGTAACACGAACAATTTTGCGGTTTTCTTTAAATGATACTGCGCATATTTCTCAAAGACAAAGGTTTCAGGGAACAAAAAGAACGACAAATTGGTTTGCCCTGGTTTAGTCTTTGTAGATAAGGAGCGCCCTTCAGTAACCCTACGTGATCGAATAGCAATATGAACTCATGTCATACGATCTCGACTACAAGCCACTGGACTGTCCAGCAAAATCAACCGGTAATGTTCCTTATTAGTAAGAGGACCGAATACACAGAGGTTTTTTATCTGTGACCGAAAAGGAAGAGTTTTTTAAAATTTCCATTTCAAATTTACGATTATTTTTAAAATGTATATTTTATATCTACAAAGTGGATGGGTTGACTTATATTGTGAGGTTGGACTGCTTGTAGTCGTCGCTCAGACCATCATAAATATAATGATAAAAATATGTCTGCTCTCAGCTAGGAGTTTTCCAAAGTCAGTAAAGTTAAATTTCAAGAGTTGTTGAACAAGAAGGACCAGTGCAGTTGACTAAATTACCCCAAAATTGTAATCGATGGAACTTAAACATACAGTTATTAACCTAACCAAATAAACTTTTTTTCATACATCTATTATTAGATCATCAACGTAGACTGCAATAAAAGAACCAAAATCATTTATAAACACGAGAACTTTTATATCTTTTTCTTTTTAGATTCCAGAAACCCAATGCAATGTAATTGGGTTTTTAATGAGTACGTAGTAGTTCACTCTTAATTACAATTCTGAAAGAATTTTGTGGATGGCACTGTTTTTTCTTGTAGTTTCAGTCAGGAAGGCCGTCAACACACTAGCGTCGACTTTTTGCTACGGCGTAGTAATGCTACGAGTCCATAGTTTTCCCGCTTTTTGAAATGCTACGTCGTAGTCAAAATGCACACACGCGTCAATGGCAATGTAAATATCAACTTTTGTTAAAGATTAACTAGAACTGGTCACAGTTGTTACTCGATCACGTAGATTTACCGCCGGAGTACTCGTACTTCTTTTCCATCATACTAAACATATAAAAGAAGCAAAATAAGATAATACTTTTACGTTTTGTGCTTAATGTACCATCGCGAAAAGATTCACCTGTCCATTTTTGCTCTTATTACCTTACAATAAAGAACAAAAGTATAAAACGTAAATTTTCGCAATATCGCATCCGTAAATACTCATTTGTTGTACCCCCGTCTCTGAAAATTAGGTTACAAGTTGCAAATGTACGAGTTATTCTTTCGGTATATTTCGTAAGTAGCAATAAACAAAATGGAGGTCACAGAGACGAAGCAAGGACATGATGAGAGCCAGATGGGAATCGATAATAAATAATTTTATACAAGTCCGCTCGGTAAATCAGTTTTCGGCTTCGTTGGGCGGGCGAGATGTTTCAACACCTAAACTCCTTGTAGAGGAGTTACAGTCTTCACTGAGCATCGCAAATGTGAAATGACTTGTTTATAATATAAACATTTATTTTATGCGTACCCATACGGGTACGATAGTTACATTCGTGTAGGAGCCGAGGTACATAAGTAAATAGCGTTATAAATATAAAACGTTAAATTGAAGACGACGACGACGTCTCTGTAACGTTGTAAAATACAAAAACATAATTTTAATCAAACTTTATTTTGTGTCAAGTTTGCATAAAATGACGTTACATTTCGATATTAATTTTGTTAACAAACCTTATACCTACACATTGGTATTAACGAATCAAACATAACATTTAAAACACTCTACGAGTATACCGGTAATTTGTAGAGTTATTACAACGAGATTTCGTCGTAGTGTTATTATTGTAGCAGGCCCTTTTCTATCACTTTAAGGCTGACATATTTATGTCAAAATTAAAACGAGGTGGAACTTTATTAACGTTATTTTTCGTAGTATATTTATAAAAGTTCATTAAATTAAGGAAAATTCGCTAAAATTTAATGCATTACACATTGTAGTTTGCCATTGACAGTGGATTTAATTATCATGACCGATTTCAAAGAGGATCAATAAGGTTATTCATAAACGAAGTAGCATTTGCTACGAAAATGCAACTTTGCCGGGTCTCCTGTTTAGTCGTATTTGCTACCGTAGCAGTTTTGTAGTCAGTCGTTCACTTTGTTTCTGGTAGTCTCCTCGTAGCCACTTGGAAAATCCGCTTAGCTCTATTTGTAATCAAAATCGCTTTGTATATTCGTAGCACTTATTTTGTTTAGTAATTGGTATCATAGGCGTTTCGTAGCAACTCGTAGCACGCTTTTAGTCGTATTTATTCCCGAGGTCACTTTGTAGCTACTCGTAGCTTTTGTTTAATTTTTTATTTGGTAGGTACCATAGGCGTTTCTAAGCCACTCGTACTACACGTTTAGTCGTATATTTATTCCCGAGATCGCATTGTACGTACTCGTAGCACTTGTTTTATATTTGGTACTATAGGCACTTCGTAGCCACTCACAGCACACGTTTAGTCGTATACTTATTCCCGAAGTCGCTTTGTAGCTACACGTAGCACTTGTTTTGTTTTTTATTTGGTACCATAGGCACTTCGTAGCCACTCACAGCACACGTTTAGTCGTATACTTATTCCTGAAGTCGCTTTGTAGCTACACGTAGTACTTGTTTTGTTTTTTATTTGGTACCATAGGCGTTTCGTAGCCACTCGTAGCACACGTTTAGTCGTATACTTATTCCCGAGGTCGCTTTGTAGCTACTCGTAGGACTTGTTTTGTTTTGTATTTAGTACCATAGGCGGTTTGTTTGAAGCCACTTGTAGCACACGTTTAGTCGTATATTCATTCCCGAGGTCGCTTTGTAGCTACTCGTAGAACTTGTTTTGTTTTGTATTTTGTATCATAGGCGGTTTGTTTGTAGCCACTTGTAGCACACGTTTAGTTGTATATTCATTCCCGGGGCCGCTCTGTAGCTACTCGTAACACTTATTTTGTATGTATTTGGTACCATAGGCGTTTCGTAGCCAATCGTCGAACATGTTTAGTCGTATATTTATTTCCGAGGGTGCTTCGTAGCTACTCGTAGCACTTGTTTTGTATTTGGTATCATAGGCGTTTTGTAGCCACTTGTAGCACACGTGTAGTCGTATATTCATTCCCAAGATCGCTTTGTAGCTACTCGTAGCACTTTTTTGTATGTATTTGGTACCATAGGCGTTTTGTAGCCACTCGTCGAACATTTTTAGTCGTATATATTTATTCTCGAGGGTACTTCATAGCTACTCGTAGTACCTGTAGTGTTGTATATTTTGTACAAAAATAGTTTTAAGGTTTCCGTACCTCAAAATAAAAAAAACAGAACTATTTTACGATCACTTTGCGTCGGTCAAGCAAGACCCTTTTTCTCGAGTCCCGTTCGAGATATCAAGTTGTATAATATTTCCTACAGATGTCCACGGTTGTATAGTGCTGTTAAAAAATCAGGCTTCTAACTAAAAGCGGGAAAAAGTTATTGCTCTTTATGTAATCAATTTCATATAACTTGGCTCACAACGAAAATCCATAGACTACTTCTAGTTGACTTAGAAACTTGAAATTCCGTTCACGACTGGGTCTTATTGCACTCATCTAAGAACGAATATTAGACCAACTTAATTAGACCCGATGGATACATGGAATTTAAAAGATCGTAAGTGTCACGTTAGTTTGCTAAAGTCGTTTGCAATAGAATCCAACAATCATGTAAACAAATATGGCGGACTGACATTGACAGCGTATTGTTTATGCCCATAGTGATGTCATAGTGTTCTAATTTAATTTTAATTAAATTTATTTTTCTAACAGCCAATTTTGGTTTTTTGACCGGCGGCGGCGGAGCAGTCCCCGACGAACCTGGCTGCGGCTCGCTCATTATAACCTTAAAAACAAATATAATTTTACACACATACATTTCAGTAATTGTGATCTATTCAAATAATTAGTTACGAGGGCAATACAATATTAAAGTGCGTCTAATAGATTTCCGTTGTAGGTAATAGATCTAAATCATTCTTACCTCCTGATTACTCCTTGAGAAAAAATACCAATCGTATGCTATATCAAAGTCCGTGATGCCGTGCAAAGGTCGTCGTTCCAAGAAAAATATGTCCAGCCAAATCGTAAAGCAAAACAAAAGTCCAAAATGAGAATGCAAAGTCGTAGAAATCGGAAACAGAAAACGGAAACAGAAAACACTAATGCACAGCGAACCCACAGAACAGTGAATGACTGTGAATGACAATTCTAACAAAATGGCCACCTGTCAATTTTTAAAAACTAACCATTATTTTTATGGCTTAGGATACAATCCGTTTTGGTTAATTATATTAAGCTCTTGAAAAAAAATTTTTATTGTATTCAAATAATATTAAATTAAAATAATTTATTAAATTAAAAATAAAAGATAACTTCAGATTACGAACAACACTAACTTTTCAATGACTTATAGAGTTCGATGAGTAAAAAACTAAGATGACAGCTTGTCAAATACTTCGAAATTTTTACGTTGCAAATGTTTTAACAAATTTAACTTATAAATACAAGTTAAATCGTGTTGAAGATAATGTGAAAACAATGGTGCGTTCGTTGAAATCAGACTATGTTCATAATTGATCGTCAAATGTATGTGATTACGGAGTAATCGTGACAATTTGGTTTATTTACATGGTTGTTGGATTCTATTGCAAACGACTTTAGATTATAACTGCTCATGGAATACGTTTGTGTTTTAATTTGTGTGTACGGAACCTTCAGAGGATGAGTACTATTTGCACTTGACCAGTTTTCTCATATATTTGCTACCGTAGGCTTTTGTAGTCACTTATAGCACCCGTTTAGTCTTATGTTTGTAACATCATTATAGCTACTCGTGTCTTATTACACTTTCGTAGCATCCCTAAATATGTAGTTATTTACATAATATAAGATTATATTATATACCTATTATAGGTGTATACTATTCGTATAGAAAATAAAATAGCCACCAAATATGTAGACACTTGTAACATTCATTGGGTTAGTATTGTTACGAAATGCTGGCGCACGGGACGAAAGTATCTCGTACTTGTCGAACACCAGTGTCATTCGCATGCAGACTCGCAAATAATTTCGTTAAAATTGCGGACGCAGGGCGGCGTACGCACACTTCCGAATCACGTTTGCTACTGGTCGTCATAAATTTGCCGCGGAAAAGGGAGAGAGACGGATGTATGAGATGAGACTGGAGAATTCGACAGAGACGGAACTTTGTTCTGTACGAGTGATTTCTCGGAGACGTTCAATCGTAGATAGAGGATAGAATAGATGTGTCAATGGAATAATAATACACGAATAGAAAGAGATGCAGTCATTTGAAATCACTTATGCGTAAGCGAGAGGCATCTTCAAATTTTGTCCCTTTCTTGCGTATACGATTTTGCTTGTTTGCCACAATTCAAGTTGTGGCAGACAAACTGTTGAACGAGAAATTCGAGTTGGACTTTTTTTGTTTCTGGGCTTTACGTGTTTAATACTTGTGTTTCTGTGAAGTGCCGTGAAGTGAAACAATTGTCGCAAGATGGTGAATTACAGTATTTTAGGCTGCAAAAGCCGCAGTGAGCGAAAAGAGAGCAACATAACCTTTCATTCGTAAGTGCTCATTTTTTGTGATTATATGTATAATGTTCAAAGTTATGGTAGCAAATGAAATGACAAGTTTACTATGCAACACGTCTTCTGTTTACCTTTCCACTGCTAATTTTGGAGTAATTTAGGAAAATGATTTGCTCGTTTTTCGTATTATTCGTATCAAGTTATGTAGGGCACGCTAAAGCATACATCTGCAGTATGGTTTCTGACAATTCAATTTAGTCGGGTTATTGGGACTTTAGTGTTACCATGAGGGAGAAATTTATTTTACCCATTAAGTTGGGTAAATAATATACAGTCGTACATATTTCAAAAATATGAATAAATATATATTTAACTCTTCTTGAGCCTTCTTATTTATTTTGTAGCAATAAGTATGAAAGAAATAACTTTTATTATGTTCAATATATTTCGGCCCACTGTATGGGACCGTCATCAGTCGAATAGAACATCATATTGACAAAAAAAAAGATAATAAAAAATTGAAAAAGTGACACTTGTTAAGAGATTTGTAAATTTTAACAAATAAGTTTCATTTATCGGATGATTTTTGTAGTGGTATTCCTAATGTTTTAATTACTGCTCTTCTTGCATAATATAACTAGCCTACTATCACCAACATATATTGTGCAAGAAGAGCAGTAATTAAAACATTCCTAATCCTAAGTCTTATTATTTTTTATTTATATTTTTGGTTAACCTATTTTAGAGATACGGGGAAGACATTAATTTTATATGGGATTTCAAAGATTTCTCTAAAGCTGTACAATTAATTATAGCATTACTATCTATATATTTTTTCCTTCTTCCTTTTAATATCATTAATTTTACAAAATATTTTAATACAGGATTCATTGACATTACAAACCATGGACCTCGGGTCTAGTATAAAATTTACCAAAAAAGTGTCCCTAGTGAAGTGTCAAAATATTAAGAAACAAAACATTTCAATTTGAATAGTATGTTTATTACTGCACGGCTTAATTTTGATTGACGTGTGATTGACACCCTTTTAAATTTTCAATGGTTTTGACTCTCTTTTGGTTCGGACACTTTTGAACACAGACTCGATGTCCATTTAGTAGTACGTCAATGACAGGATTATTTTTTGGCTGATATATGAGTGATAAGATGATGTTGCAGAAGTCGGAAACTAACGGTGGTAATCGTTCACACAAACAACTTTAAATTAAGAAACTTTGAAGGATTTTTTTTAAATGAATGATCGTTGTTTTTTTGCCGAGTATTACTATCGGCAGCTTCCAGTGTCCGACTTATCATTTTAACATATATATACTATATCTTTGTATTGTGACAATATTTTGAGAAATTTCTATTTTTCCAATTTTTTGCTCCTTATTAATGTGGAGTTAACGCTATTTTTGTTCTAAGTCTTTCCTTTAAACCGTTCATAAATTATGAGGCTGTGACATTGTGTCATTTACTTTAGTAATCGTATATAGCAATGAAAAGTCTTCCTTCTAACTACATTCTTGCAACCGATGTAAACACATCAAATGTATAAATAACTTCGCCTGAAGATGTTTTAAACGAAACCGGTCGCTAACAGGAGAAATAAACACTTTGGAACTAGGACAAGTAAGACTTTTTATTGCTATAATGGAGTTCCATCAATCAAATCTATTAATTATTTTAAGTCAGGATTCAGTAAATAAAGCAATTATTATCAAATTATGTTTTTTTTTCGGATCACATGTTTTGATCGTGGATTTTGTAGTTCTTAAAATTTATGTTATCTTGTGACTAGTTGTGACTATACACTAGCTTTTGGCCACGTCGTTGCTCGAGGGGAAGTATCTTTCAATTAAACGAGACTTTTCGCTTTGTGGTTATTTTATCAACATCTTTATAGCTTAAATGACCAGGGTCACAAAATCAAAATCATAATATTTATTTTGTAAAATAGATACATAGAGTATATTTTCTACAAGTCAAAGTTAATCTGTACAATATATATCTTTAGAATATAAAAAAATATATACTAATAAGGGAAATACGTACAAAAAATATTATGGCTGAACCAAGTTCACATCTTTCACCATTGGTTATTATCTGCGCCGCCTGCCAACTAGCCTTGGATGATACCGAAAACAACCTTATTTGTATGGTCGAAGGCTGCGATAAAATGTATCATGAGTTGTGCGCCCTAGCTAAAATTGACACTGAACTGGACAAATCTGTCTGGGCTTGTCCCGAGTGTTGCCACACCGTGAAGAGGGTGGGTGATAATAGCCAAACGCCAGTTGGCAAGCCAAAGTCGGCATCAAATATTACCCTAAGGAAAAATAACAATCCCGTAGATTTTTCTAGTGTCCAAAGTACAGAATTTTTGGAAATCATGGCTGAAATGAGATCTGTACGTTTGGAAATCTCAGATTTGGGTGCTTCACTCACAAAAGTCATGGCAGCTATTACTGATTTTCATCAGAAAATCAATAAATGCACTGAAAAGTTGGACGTTATGGGTTCCAGATTGCTAACAATTGAGGTTCATCAAAAGAAGAGCACGGAAAATCCTACCGTTAGGAAGGAGAACTACGCGACAGTTACAAAAAACAAGAACTTGTCGACATTAAGTAATCTTCAGAATATACCATCTGTTCTCGAAACTGAAGCTGCATCGCAAATTACCGAAACAGTGGGTATTGCAGGCGCCAATTTCCAAGGCAGTAGCACTTCTAATTCCCAAAAACACGCAGAGCAGGCAGTGCCACCACAGAACACATTGCCCCAAAATGTACCCCAGCAGTCTCATACAGCAAGAGCTGGCATTAAAAAGAAGCGTCCCACCTCGTTATACTGCACTGGTGGTCCCAAAGTGTCCTTAAAAGCAGTTGAGCCCCGTAAATGTATCCATCTCTGGAATATGGTGTCCGGAAAGGAAGATATTGAAGATTACCTGACAACGCTCTGCCCGGTGGGGAAATGTATTGTAGAGGAGCTCCGGTCGAGAGGTGACTACAAATCGTTTAAAATCTGTGTCCCACCTGCCTATTATGACCAATGCTGCTCAGTTGAGGCTTGGCCTGAACATGCTAGAGTAAAGGCCTGGACCCCCTTTCGAGGCTCCCGAGCACCTGGAGAGAAGGAACTGTTCTCCACCAATAGGCAATAAAAACAGCATTGATGTTCTCTATCAAAACGTTAGAGGCCTGAAGACAAAATTGAAGGACTGGAGACTTAATTTACTTTTAGCAGATCAGGATCTTGTCGCTGTAACGGAGACCAACCTCGACTCTACCATCCATGACGCCGAGGTGGCTGTAGGTGGCTGGAGTCTACTTCGTAGAGACAGACTTACTGCATGCGGCGGAGTCCTACTTGCTGCGAAAGCCGGTATTTCACTCCGGCGTCGTAGTGACCTGGAAACCGACAAAGGAGAAGATCTCTGGGCTTCATTTAGTTATGTTAATGTTGATTTTATTGTATGTGTACTTTATATTCCACCTAGTTCAAAAGACGATGTATATATGAGTTGGTTTACCTTGGCTGAAAGTGTGATATGTGATACTAATTCGGTGGTTTTGATATTCGGTGACTTAAATTTAAATAGTGCCTCCGAAAATATATGTCATTATTTTTGTTATTTTCTTAGTGTTTGTGGTATGATCGAGACGAATGAGATTTTAAATGCATTTGGAGGTAAGTTAGATGTGGTGCTGGTACCTGAGAGCTTGGGTGGTGTGGACGTGCGTGCTGCAGGTGGAGGTGGTCTAGTTCCTCTTGCCGACGCTTACCACCCTCCTCTTGACATCACAGTGCCACTAGACAGTGTGCTTCAAGTACGTCGCTCAGGGTTTCTGGACCCGAGTAATATTGATGCCACCCTTGACTGGAATTTTGCCAAAGCAGATTTTGTGCTGTTGCATCAGTTGGTTAACGAAGCTGGTTGGGATGCTGTGCTAGAGTTCAGGGACGTGGATGCAGCTGTTGATACCTTTTACAAAATCCTCTATAATATTTTTAATCTTTGTGTTCCTAAAAAGTGTAGACATACATCTCGTCAGAAGCGTTATCCGGTCTGGTTCACGGGAGATCTTATAAAGGATATCAAGCGTAAGGCCATTCTACATCGAAAATGGAAAGCTACGAGTGACCCAAATGCGTACCTACAGTTTAGCATTCTAAGACATCAAATAAAAAAAAGGATGTCATCTCAGTATGACGCGTACATATCCAAAATTGAAGACAGTTTTATGTCGAATCCACGCTTGTTCTGGAAACATGTAGCGAGTTTGAAGACTAAGAGTGGGTTCGAGCCTAGCGTTACCTACCAGGATGAGAAATGTGTAGGTGAAGCGGCAGCAACTGCCTTTTCGCATTTCTTTTCTCAAAACGGGTAGGTATCCTTCCAAATGGAAGCTGTCACGTGTAAGTCCTATTCCAAAAACTAATGACGCATCAAAAGTTGAGGACCATCGACCCATAGCAAATCTTAACTCCCTGGCTAAGGTCTTTGAGTCTATTCTACATAGGAAAATATCTGCACAAATAAAACCTTTTCTGTCGGACTCGCAGCATGGTTTTAGAAGCGGGCGGTCGGTAGATACTAACCTGCTTACTTTTGTGGACTATGTCTCCGAACACATGGAGAGGGGCGGACAAGTGGATGTAGCTTATCTCGACTTCAAAAAGGCGTTTGATCGCGTGGATAATGACGTGCTTTTAGATAAGTTATGTTCATTTGGTTTCGCCCCTAGCCTGCTTTGTTTCCTGGCTGACTACCTACGTGATAGACAGCAAGTCGTTAAGTATGGCTGTTATACATCCCAACCGTACCATACTCGTTCAGGCGTGAGCCAGGGATCAATCCTGGGTCCTTTGTTATTTATTATTATGATAAATGATCTTGACCTTGTCCTGAACCATGCGAGTTGTTTACTGTATGCGGATGACGTAAAGCTGTTTCTCTGCGTAAAGGATATAACCGATCATCGCTTGTTGCAACAAGATCTTGACTCAATACTTCAATGGAGTACTAGAAACAGGCTCCACTTTAATGCCTCGAAGTGCAACGTTTTGTCTTTTACCCGTAGTCGACAACCTCTTCACGCAGTCTATACGCTCGGCTCTGAAGTCATTGCTCGTGTTGAGTCTATCAGAGACCTGGGTGTCGTTTTCGACTACCAACTCACGTTCCATGAGCATATAAAAAGTCTTGCGGTAGCATGTTATCGTCGGCTGGGTTTCATACTACGTAATGCAAAATACTTCCACGATGCTAAAATAAGCCAGATTTTATATACAGCGCTGGTTAGAAGCAAAATTGAGGCTAGTTCTATTGTGTGGAGTCCACACGAGAAAAAGTATGCCCTTATGCTTGAAAAGATTCAAAAAGCATTCTTGCGATTTCTCTACAAGAAAAAGTATGGTTTTTATCCATTTATGTATCCCACCAAGTTTCTCCTGGGCGTGCTAGGATTCAACTCTCTTGAGGTCCGACGAGCATGTGAGTTGATGGTGACTGCATGCTGCCTACTTCGCGGAAATTCTGACTGCCCTGAGCTGGTAGCTCAGGTCTGTCAATTTTTTGTGCCAAATAATTATCTTCGTGCCCGCTCACACAAGCTCTTGGCAACGTCCTCCTCATGCTCCGTGGCGCGGAGGGAGTCCCCACTGATGCGTGCACCCCTGAAACTCAACGCGCTCTTGGTATCAGAACCACTGTGTGATCTTTTCTCTGACAGAATGACGGATGTTGTGAGGGAATGTTTGAAGTTTTGTGAGAGTGAAGCCTCAATGACGATGTCCTTAGATTCTAAGCCTTAGACCATAATTTTACTTTGGTTAATTTTTGTTATTATTTTTCTCAACTATTTTATGTGGATGTCAATAATTTATGTAGATTAGTTAACTTTCTTTTAACTTTTTAATTGTACAGCGAATTGGATTATTCTGTAATGCTGTGCAAATTTTTGATAAATAAATAAAAAAATAATAAAAAAAAATAATATATAAATATTAAAAATATTAAGGTCACAATGATGATAATAAAGGAAACATAAAGTCTTCAGTCTTCGACAGTCTTCAGCTTGGCGGATATTTCATCAACACACCGTAAAGGCTACATTTTGACCAGAGCCACTACGATGATAATAAAGAAAACCGCATCCAAATCCGTAAAATACATTTAAAAATTTCGCTACAATATTCAATGACACACGAATTTTTTAATACTTTAATATTAACATAAATACGTTGACATAATGACGACTTAGGTACCTACGGTAGTACCATCTTAATTATAATGTGCATAGGAGACTTCGCCACTATTCTGCAAAGGTCGTATTTTTCTTAGTTTTCTATATAATCCATGACAGATATTGCGAGTCCAGTCGGTCGGCTATAGATTTCTATACGCATAGTAGGTACAGTATCTGAGGCAGATTTGTAATTTCATTTGTCAGAGATAAAATACATTTGGGGAGTTTAGGTTTCATGTTGGCAACCCAGAGTAACTATCTCCGTCTTAAACGTATACGCGAGTGACTCGTCTATCTTATTCTCTGTCTACGCGTTCAATGAACTTTCCAGAGATTTCGCATGTCAACTGGGACCGCGTGCGCGTACTATAAAAGGGGCGCAAGTCCGTGGAGCAGAGCAGTTCTTAGTTTAACTTCCATGCGATAAGGAATAAAGTACAAGTGCAATTATAGTATGACTAACGATTCTAGATTGCGAATAAAGTCCGGTTAACGATTCCAGTTTGTGATTTAGTTTCATTGTGGTATAAAATTGTGTTTTAATAGTGAGTGTTATTTCAAATAAAGTACAGTCAGTGTTTTTGGTATTAATTTATTTATCCCGAACCCCAGCTGTTACGAACAGTATATTTGTTTGTTATCTTAGTTTCTTATACTTTCTTCCACTGTAGCACCCAATTTTTCTAATATTCTGGTTGCCGTGATTTCATCATAACATGTTTTTAGTCATTTTCCATTTGTTACGTAGTCTCTTTGCATGCAGTGTAATTGTAGCTACTGCAGTCTCATTAAGTTTTCATAAGGTTTTTTCGTAGATACTTGACCTGTTAGTCCCCACTAAAATCAAATCAAATCAAAATCATATATAGGTAGTTTATTTTGTAAAATAGATACATACAGTTCTACGGGTCAATTTACGATAAGATATCTTTATAGAAACAAAAAAATATGATGAAACAAATATAATACGGGAAATAAAAAAAATATATATATTTAAGTTGGGCTCATAAAGTTATACACTTGCATAAAATAAAGAATTATAGAAATGAGAATATTATATGTATATACTCATTCCTAATAAATAAATAAGTTGATAAATGAACTAAATAGACCATAAATAAATATACTCCTTCACCAAATACTCGTATATACAAACATAGGTAAAAAAAAACAATATTATACATACCTACACAATGCAATAATAAATAAGTTGATAGATAAATAAACTATAAATAGATAGATATAATGATTAAATCCACCCATTCGATTAGTTTTGCTAAGAGGAAGGGCAAGAAACTTAGCAGATCATGTATTTTTATAATTTTTCCTTTTTTTATATCATGGCTTATGCTATTACAATATTTTAACGTTTCTAAAATTATTATACTTAAGAAGGTTGTTATTTTATTGCACGTATTTTATTTGTAGATTCTGAAAATGTAATTATAATATAAATTTATTAAAGGGGTATAGGTGGTAGAGCTGATGCCGGGCTTGACTGTGGAGGTACCACCATCTTAATCGAAAATCCTCCCGAAGTTGTTCGGGGGAGAGTAAGAGAACAGCTCTCAGGCAAAACCAGGCGGCCCACCATTGCCTTGGACCGATGGATGGCGGTATATCCATTCCCAATTGCCGAGCCTCATATAAAACAGAAGACTGGTGACGGGCAGCGGCGTCACTAGTGCAAAGGTTTCGGCACCGCGCTCACCAACCCGCCTGCCCAGCGTGTGTGAGTATGGGCATTTCTTCCAGGAGGACCGCCAAGAGTGGCGAAATCCTGGAAAGGCCTATTTCCAGCAGTGGACGGAACAGGCTGATGGATGGATGGAATTAAATAAATATTGTAGTTAAGCCCTTGAGAATGCTGAATAGCGAAACCGGTTGGGTATAATATGTAATATAAGTATATTGTGGATAAGTACATGAGTTATAAATAAACATAATGTGTATTAATTTCCACCAAGTGCCAACAATCACAAGCATCAACTTAAGAAGGTATTTAACTTAAGGTTAAGGAATAAAAAATAACAAGACAGCTGGAAATTATGTCATGAGGAATATATATAAATATATATATATATATATATATATATATATATATATATATCTTAGTCTACCTGTCTAATTAGGTAGAAGGTAGTAGAAGGTTAAAATACTAAGCAAAACATTATCTACCTGTCTTATATAGTTTATCACTTTTACAGTGAAATTATCAATTAATAATCGTTAAGTTGTTAAATGTTTATGTCCATAGGTAAAAAGAAATGTCAAAATAATAAAAAAAACAATAAAACAATATTAGTCTACATCAGAACATAACATAAACATAACATAATGGAAGGATATTAAACGCGTCGCCTCACAATGCCACGGCGCTGCCGTCGCAGCCCTGACCAAATAATAAGCCCATAAGAAAAACAGGCAAAGATGGGCTATAAAAAAGTTGAAAAAGCTGAGGCGCAAGAAATGCAGCCCGAAAAATTTAAAAAAACAGAGCATCTTACAAAAAGAAATAAAATCCCATCAAAAACATTTCATGTAAACTAGGTCACCAAGACTTAGAAGCTCATAACGCTTTCACGATTAAAAAGTTATCAGATCTCATGTAGAGCCAAGCCCTTAACTCTACAAGCCCTAACTCTACAAGCCCAAACTCTACAAACCCTAAACCTTGATCAAAACTTATGGCTTATGGCTATGGCCCTTAGGCTTGGCTTGGCTCATGAGATCTGATAACTCTTTTACTGTGAGAGCGCTATGAGCTTCTGAGTCTTGGCGATTTAGTTTATAAGAATTTTTTTTGATGGGATAACTTTTTTCGTTGTATCAAATAATAATTTTAGCACATCCTGCATTGTTTTTTTCAAAAATATGACAATCTTGTCCCGAGGGTTGGTATCCACAAAGAATTATGTAATATATTTACTCATTTCTATGCAAGCTAACTCTACTTGGTGTTCTACAGAAAGTTTTACTATGTCTTTTCTTTCTTTTGCTTTAATTTTATTCTTGACGAGAATCATAGAGCCACCTTTTTGTGTAGTTAATTTGTTGTACCAGCTAAGAACATTAAAATTCTTAACATATTATATGTTCTATTTAGTTCAGTTATGCACAAAATATCCGTTTCTTAATCCTCAAGGAACAACTCAATCGAAACTATTTTTCCGAGGAAGCCACCCTGTATGTTTTGATGTACCAGCTTAAAAACAGGCGGCTTTCTCGTTGTCTTTAATTCTAAATAAATTTGTTACAATTTTGTTAGTACTTGTACCAACTGTGTCAATAGGGACAAAATTATAGGAACTATTATGGGTAAATTACCATCGGTAATGACTGGTATTGAAAAGTTTCCTGTTACACTTATTGTAACAGATACATTACAAGGTAAAATGCAAGATAATTTAGTGACTAATTGGTTCTTAAAATAATGTGGCAGGTATGAGGTGCTGAGCACATGAATGATGTAATCCACCCCCATGTGTCTTTTTGTTATACATTTATAATAAAAAATCTCAAAAACATTAATGTGAGTTACACTACTATTGCGCTTTGCCAGCGTCTCGAGATGCTGAGCTCAAAAATGGTGTAACACACATTTATCATTTTTAGATTTTTCATGATAATATATGTATAAATGCCTCCGGACCAAACAGAACAGTACCATCAATGGTACAAGTGGTACTGATTTGTCCCATTAGTACCATCAATGGTACAAATGGCACTGATTTTAATAATAATTTAATAATACCCTCAAAATGATAAATGTGGGTTACACCACTATTGCGCTCAGCAAATCAATTTACCTTTCGTCTAAACCCTCTTAGCTGCGTAAGAATAAGAATCATCCACACTGCACTTCCTCTATCTGTCCTTGGGCAAGTGCGACGAGGGGTGCGGGGATTGAGGGGGGGGCGAGAGGGCGGGGGACCTCCGCGCTTCACTCTGATCGATGCAGCACTTGTTGCGGCGTTCAACAGGCGTTCCCTTGACGCTAATGCAAGAAAACTAGGCTCTTATAGTCCAGGGGGAAAGGCGATTTTCCATAAGCGTAAGTACGTAATTGTTTTGGTAGTTTGGTACGGGGGATGCCACAAGGGGCGATCGTGGTACAAGGGTTTTCGGAGACTCGAATCGTTGACCTTTACGAGTAGGTTAAATAAGAGCATTTGTAAGTGTGCTTGTGGGGTCTCACAATTAAATTGTTATATGTAATAGTCTAATTCATAATGGCCAGTTACGTGTAGCATTGTTTTCGGGGCATTTATTTAAGAATTAAATGAAAACGTAATAGTCTGTATTATAGATCCAAGCCACAATATGGAGTGGAGGATCTATTTTTGTCCTCAGAGTGGTTCAGTATGATCAGCGATGATGTAGTTTCATTTGAAGGTACCAACTGTCCATTTACATCCATTATTGTGCAAAACTAGGTCTGCAATTAAAAAAACCGTAAACCCATTTTGTTTTTTTTTTCAACGCTTTTTCTTTTTTTTAATAAAACAAACTTTAGACTTTGGTGAAAGTGAAAAACTTGCCATTGCATTGGAAACAAAGTTCAAGAAAAACAACGGTGTGATACCGTAGAATAAAAAACCCAAGCAAGAACAAACTACGTTATTTTATTACTAGCTTTTGCCCGCGGCTCCGCCCGCGTCGAAGATATTTCCGTGGAAATAAGGAAAACAAAATAATATGATTTTTTGAACGACTATATGCAACGGACACCATGTTTAAGCAAAGCGCTAATAAAGATCAATCAAATAAGTCTAAACTCGAACGGTCTGCTGTTGTCCGTTGAGGAGATCCTGTACCCATCTTACAGTTCCATCATCAGACCCTGGTCTCCATGTTTTACCAAAGTACTAATAAAGACCAATCAAATGAGCCCAAACTCGAAGGGCCTGCTGTTGTCCGTTGAGGAGATCCTGTACCCATCTTTCAGTCCCATCATCAGACCCTAGTCACCATGTTATACCAAAGTGCTAATAAAGACTAATCAAATAAGCCTAAACTCGAAGGGTCTGCTGTTGTCCGTTGAGGAGATCCTGTACCCATCTTCCAGTCTCATCATCAGACCCTGGTCTCCATGTTTTACCAAAGTGCTAATAAAGACCAATCAAATAAGCCCAAACTCAAAGGGTCTGCTGTTGTCCGTTGAGAATAGAATAGAATAGAATAGAAAAAGTTTATTTGTCTAAAAAACACATAAAAGTAACACAACTAATTAAACACAGAAATACATTAAACAAAAAGGAGACAGCTCAGCTTATGGTGCGAGTATGGTAAAACATATCTGCACAGCACTGATTTTCAGCTGATCCTGAATCATCTACGATTAAACATAAAGTTCGATAGGTGATGCACAATATGAGTACCTACAACACAGCAATCAAAAAATATATAAAAATACCTTAAGGTCGTTGAAAAATACACACCAAATTACAATTTCAAGAAACAAAAATAAATTTTAAATAAAACCACAATTGAACCACTATTGAGGGGATCCTGTACCCATCTTCCAGACCCAACATCAGACCCTGGTCACCATGCTTTACCAAAGTGCTAATAAAAACCAATCAAATAAGCCCAAACTCGAAGGGTCTGCTGTTGTCCGTTGAGGAGATCCTGTACCCATCTTCCAGACCCATCATCAGACTCTGGTCACCATGTTTTACCAAAGTGGTAATAATGACCAATCAAATAAGCCCAAACTCGAAGGGTCTGGTGTTGTCCGTTGAGGAGATCCTGTACCCATCTTCCAGTCCCATTATCAGACCCTGGTCACCATGTTTTACCAAAGTGCCAAGAAGTGTGTCAGGATCGTTGTACATGGAAATCTGTAGTCAGATTAAACTCATACAGTTTTCTCGTATGGGAAAAAATCAATACATATACCTGGCTGTAATCACTTTTTCAAGCTAAATTTTAGCAAGAGGTGTGTCCGGATCGTTGTAGATGTAAATCTGTAGTCAAATTAAACTGATATCGTTTTCCCGAATGGGAACAAATCATAACTTAAACCATAGTATTTAATGTATCTATGCTTAAACCTGGCTGTAGTTACTTTTTCAAGCTTAATATTAGCAAGAGGTATGTCAGGATCGTTGTAGATGGAAATCTTTAGTCAGATTAAACTGATACAGTTTCCTTATATGGAAAAACAACCGGTTTCATCACGTATAACTAACCATTTGGTCAAGGAACGCCGATAAACCAGCTAAGCAGCATTTTTTCTCCCAAAATGGTTCACAAATATTGAATTTTCAAACTGAAAACATACTTTTATTAAAATAAAATATAGCCTATGGTTACTCAGCAATAGTATAGCTTTTTATAAAAGAAAGAATTTTTAGAATCGGTTCAGTAGTTCCAAAGTTTACCTCAAACATACGAACAAACAAACAAATCTTTCCTCTTTATATGATAGTGTAGAAATGTAAATGCTGCCAAACTTTAACACTATTTTCATTGCCAGTATAGGAATGCTCTATTTTAAATGTTTCCAACTGAATACCAATAAGGCGGAGAATATAAAATCTCTTCACTTTCTGTCTGTTTGCTCATCCAGCATAGGCTTTTGACAAAACCAAGTAGATCTGAGCAACGAGACCAAGTGCAAACATGTGATGGATGAGATGAAGAATATGAATTTTTGCATTTATATTTATCATAATAATAAAGTGGTAAAATTTTTGGGTCTGGGTCCGTATATTCAATTTTTTTTCAAATTATAAATGAAATGGGTTATTAGTATAGCCAACTACCATTTTTAAAACTTTTGTCTGTACGTATGTTCTGTTTAAACTCGAAAACCACTCAACGGATTTGGATGCGGTTTTCTTTTTTATCATCGTAGTAGTCAACATATAAGCTTTAAGAGGTGTTGATAAAATGGCAGAGATTAAATAAACGGTAGCGGAGCTGCGGGCAAAAAGCTAGTATTCAATCAATTTTGAGTTTTTTTCAGACCCGTAGAGTCACAGTCGTGACGATCGTCACGCCTAGGCCGAATTGTAAATAAAAAATTATTATTGTTAGTTAATATATTATAAACCTAGTGATATGGTTATTTTTCGAAAGCTATTAAGAAGAGCAACAAAAAAGAAAAAAAATAATATAAAAAAAAAGTTGTGGATTGTTATTCTAGGCCCAAATCTTCTTTTTTTTAATATATGTAAAGAGTTATATTTTTTAAATTATTCATTATATTTTTTTACAATATTATAAAATTTGAATAGACATGTATACATAGTGTCTCATTCAAATCGGTCAGTATGGGAAAGTTTGAAACTATAAGAGATACGAAGATCTGTTCTTAGGAACTATGTCATCGATTTTAATAACAAGAAAAACTGCATTCATACATTAAAAAAAACCTGTACTCAGCTCGGGAATCGAACCCGGTTGTTTTGAAAAAAAATAAACTTACACTATTTCTATTTAGATATCGATTGTGTAGGTCTTAAGCAGTAAATGGCTCTAAGAAACATGATGTCTCAAATGAACAAAATGCATTGTTTTCACATACTTTAATTTATTTTAGTAGGTGTTCGAAGTGACCACCGTTACAATATTCGAGACGAGATACCCATGAAATTGAATATTTTTTGCAAGTTCTTTATTATCGATTATTGATACGCCATTATTACACAATGACAGCACGGAATGAAAGCAAAACGAAACAAAATTTGAAATTCGAACGAATACTTTGATCGATTTTAAAAATTATGAAAGTTATCGTTCGAATTTCAAATAAGAGTATGTTGCCCCGCGTTGCAAAAAAAAAATACGTTCCATTTTTAAACTTTTCGTTAGTACGCCTAGTGTAAGAAAGAATTGTGCTGTGCATAGATTTATTATTACCATTTAACGATTTTGTTATCGAAGTCTTCAGCAAGGTACTCAGAGATAAATAACATTAGCAAGCTTTGTACTTCATACGATGTCTTTGGATGTTAAAGAGATAAAAAAATTATAATGTGTCATTTAAGTTACAAGTGTACAGTACTAGGTATTGTTAATAAAGAACTAATAATAAATATTCAATTTCATGGGTATCTCGTACAACAAATGAGTGTAATACCAAATTTTTATTAGACAAATTTTATCCTGAACAATAATCCTGCCAATTCGTATGATTAAATAGCGAGGGTTTATTTTTTTAATTTTTAGTTGGTTCGATTCCCGGGTGAGACAAGCGAATTTTACAAGATCTTTGAATGCAGTTTTGTTTCTTTAAAAAAATAAAGGAATGTTTCCTTTCAGTAGAATGAGCTAACTGAAGGATTTAAGGTAGTTCCCCTCCAGGGCCCTTGAATTTTTTCCACCCTGTATATAGGTGGGATTCTTAGATTATTCAACATTTTAAGGTTGCTGAGTCTTACACAAATGTAAGAAGGCTCCATTCGAAAAAAAAAGAAAACAGGCTAGAAATGATGCTCATTCGTTCATCGAACTATCGAACGGTTCATAAAGATGTCCTCTGTTAATGGACAATGGACTCATGAACGGCCAGTCTCTTGAATCAAGGACTCCAGCAAAGGTCATAAACTCACAACTGTGGCTGCACTCCGCAAGCAGAAAATATTGCAGAAATAGTGCAGAAAATATTGCAGAAATAGTGCAGAAAATAATGCAACGGAAGAGAAAAGTTTTACTGATAAAATGATCGTAACTGAGGATGGAAAGAGTCGTCCTTTTATTTTTCATCCAGCTTCAATAATGGTTTGTTGGGGAACAGCAAGGGGTTATTAAACTTAAGTGAATAGGGGGTTCAAAACCTATCCGTCAACTACCAGAGCGATGTCTTGGAGAAAGTTGCTAAGCCGCTAAGTGATTCTGTGTTTGCGGGTAACCATTGGATATTTCTATAACACTCAGCACCCACACCCAAAGCTAAGACCACTCACGCTTGCTAGAGATAAGTTTACCGGATTTCGTTGCGTGAAGATTGCCTTTCCGGAAGTCCTGAAGTGAATAGGATTACCGATTATGGAACGTCTTAGAAGAGAAGGCTTAGGCATTTGTCATAATTTTCATTTAAAATTTTTAATTGAATACAACATAAAGCAAACACTGTCGAAATACGTAATTTTGAAAATATACCATTACATAAGTAAATATTTAATGGAGGTGTATTAATATAATAGTTCATTTATATGGCAACTTTATTGTATTTATTGCATTACATTAATTAAATTCCTATATTTTTTAATTATGCAAGTGTAAGTATTAAACAATTTTTTTATGTATTTTCCCGTATTATGTCTTTTAAGATTAGAATTTAACTTGTAACATATGTATATCATCCCCGCAAAACCGAATAAAAACTGAATAACCTGTCAATAAACATTTCTCATATGCTCGTTTGATCGACAAATTGTCCCACTTCCGCCGTCAAAGTGCGGAAAAGTCTAGTTCCGGATGTTGCGGCGCGCAATGGCGCACCAACTGAATACAAATCAACCCTATAACCCTATCTTTGTCGAATAAAATACAAAGTTGCTGTTGTGTTGGTATCTTATAGAAATATGCGGCTTTTATAGTCATGAGTCATGAGCATACACTGTGTAAAAATTTAATCTTATTTTGTTTATACATTTGTTCATTATTTTTGTACCGACTTTGTCCACACGGTTAAAACATACACAATTAATATTTCCCAATACCATAATGGTTTACACGGTAACTTCTAGTGCTTTCTGGAAGATTAAATCAAAAACAAAACCTGTAAGAAAAACCAAGTCTCGCAACTTAGTTCTTCTACTGTAAAAAGTTGTGAGATCCATGTAAATCCAAGTCGGTTAATTTATTCAGTCCCTACTTAAGGGACCTTCTGTCTTAAGTTATTACATAATTATCTAACCTAATAACACCTTGGAGTGACCGTATCAATATTTTATTTTTATTTTATTTTATTTTATTTATTTGGACCACCAACATCTAGTACACAAATACATTATTTCATAATAATTAAAAGGGTTTAAAATTAAATGTCTAGACTATTACAGGTGGACACAACATGCATTATATAACAGGGTACAGACTACAGCTACACATATTACCAATTGTTATTCGTAAGATAAATACAATACAATATAATTACTACAATTTATAGAAAAAAAAAACAATTATACAGATTAGATTATATACAATATTTACAATAAAAACATAAAATCAAATTATTTTATTAATTATATTAAACAGTTTTTAAAACTTATAACTAAATTAAAATTAAAATGAAAGATAGTCATGAACCTAAAAATTTTATAAATTCAACAAAAAACATTTTCAATGACACATTTCTTAAAGTGATGTACATTGCCGTGGAACAGGTCGAGACATGCACTATGTTTATTAAACAGCGCTGATAATCTATTCAACGGGGAGTGGTGTTGCCCCAAATTAGATTTCGATGATGTTGTCCGCAGAATCATTGCTTTTCGAGTATCCCTGGGAACTCTCATGGGTAGGTTAAATTGTAATTTGGACAATAGTTCGGGACAGTCATGTTCATTTCTTGCTAGTTTTCGAAGGAATAATAGATCGAGCAGAGTTCTCCGATCTGATAGGGAGTGCATTTTAAAGTGCTTTAGTCTATTTCCGTATGATGGGAGCTTTTTTGACATTCCGCAAGAGTATGAGAGATGCCATAGGAACCTCTTCTGAAGTCTCTCAATACGGAGCATATGTTTTTTATAGTGAGGAGTCCATACAACGCTGCAATATTCTAGGATACTTCTAACAAGGGCATTGAAAAGAAGTATTTTAGTGGCTGGCCTTCTGAACACTTTACCGCTACGAATAACAAAACCTAACATTTTTGACGCTTTATTGATTATGTTATCTATATGCTCAACAAACTGAAGCTTGGAATCAAATATGACACCTAAGTCTCTGATACTTTTAACTGTTTGAAGCGTGTTATTATTAATATGATAGGGATTGTGGATAATGCTGTGGTTTCGGGTGAAGTTAATAGAGAAACATTTTTTTGAATTAAGTACCATCTTGTTTCTGGTGCACCATTCTGTAACTCTGTCAATATCTCCCTGAAGTAGCTCAGCGTCTGACAATGATGTCATAGTTTTCATTATTTTAAGATCATCGGCAAAAAGAAAGGCTTGGGAATGTTGAAAACAGGCAACAATGTCGTTAATGAAGACGTTGTACAAAAGGGGGCCCAAATGAGAGCCTTGAGGAACTCCAGAAGTTACGGAAAAGTCGTGAGACTGATATCCATTCACCACAACATTAGATCTACGATCCCTTAAGTATGAAGACAGCCATTCAAGCAAGGTACCTGTAATACCATAGTACTGAAGTTTCGATATAAGGATAGAGTGGTTCACCTTATCGAAAGCTTTGCTGAAGTCAGTGTAGATTACATCGACTTGTTGACATTTGTCTACAGACATTACTAATTCCTGCAAATAGGATAACAAATTTGTATTAGAAGACCGATTTTGTACAAAACCATGTTGACAGTTGGTCAAATGCTGCTTGAAGTGGCTGTTCAAAAAAGGATAAAACAATGCTTCAAATAACTTGCTGAACGTTGATAATATCGATATTGGGCGATAGTTGGATACTGCGCTGTCGTCTCCAGACTTCAGAATAGGAATCACCCGCGATAACTTCCATAGATCAGGGAAGACTCCAGTCACCAAAGATTTATTGAAAATAATATGCAAAGGCAAGACAAGAGACTCAGCACAACCGACTAAAAAAACAGATGGAATCCTGAACCTTTGTAACTATCAAGTCTTTTTAAGCCTTTGAGTATATATTCCTTTGTGAAATTAACAGTATTAAGTGTGTTAGTAGTTGAGCAATCCTGTGCAGGAACGTCTGTGACTAAACCATCCGTCTCATATACTGACGCAAAATGTGACGCGAAAAGGTTGCAAATACTTTCTCCATCTTTAGCTAGTGTGTTTCCATTATTCATTGTAGAGGGATAGCTACCAGCAGCTTTGCGTTTTGTTTTTATAAATGACCAAAAGTATTTAGGATTTTTCGCAATTTTATGTTCAATATCAGATATGTATTCCCTGTAACATGTCTTAGCACGATCCTCACAGCGCTTTGACAGCAAGGTTAGTTCCATAATATCCAACGGATTTTTATATTTCTTGATCAGTTGTCTCTTTTTATGTTTCTCCTTTAAAAGCTTAATTAACTCTCTAGAAAACCAAGGTGGATATTTATTTTTAGCAACATTTTGACGTTTAGGTATATTAAAAATCTTTTATGTTTTAAATAAAAAGATTGACTTGGCCATTTATGCAGTTGGTGTATCCAGAGCACTGGATCGAAATTGCGAAATATTTTAGTTTTTCCTTGATTTATACACTAAACACTAATTGTATTCCAAATTTGAAGCTTCTATGTCTGCTAGAAGTGCCTTAGAGTTTTGATGATCGGTCAGTCGGTCAGTAGTGAGTGAGGGAGTGACAAAATTGAGAAACTTTGACTAGTTATAATTCTTAAACTACTGGTACAAATTTAATGAAATTTAAAATATACCGTGTTTATACAATGCTTGTTTGGCTGCTAAAAATTAAGGCTTCTAGTTTTATCCACAACGAAGTTATATGTGGTCGAAAATGGCCTGAACTGTTTCGAGAAAAGTATGGTACGGCCATGGCGCTTTTTAGCTCGACTTGGCGGGGGCACTGCCGTGCCCCCAGATCCAGCCAATGATTCAAGCAGCTTCTAAAATCATGTAAAAAGTCTGTTGGTTTCTCGCCGTTCACGAACAATAACATAACAATTAACATTTTGTATCCTAACCTCATCCATCAATGTAAAAGTGTATAGTTAAACAAAATCATTAACATTTATACAATTAGAAAATTAGTAAATGAGTCGTGTTTGCACGATGAATATTTTTTCAAAGTTTTAAATGAAGTGTGTGAGCCAAAACTACCATTTTTAGAATTTTTGTCTATCTGTCTATCCGTCTGTCTGTCTGTCTGTATGTATTAATGTATGTTTCGATTTTACTCGGATTTGAATACGTTTTCTTTTATTTTCATTATAGTAACCCTGGTCAACATTAGGCTATAAGGGGGGTTCATAAAATAACGCACAAGCCGAAAACGGGGCAAAAATTTAATAAACGCGGGTGGAGCCGTGAGTTAGTAAAATAATAATTCTTTCCACTATTATCCTGGCAAGGCATCTGCACTCGTCAGTCGGTCGTCGCGATCGGATCACGAGTACCTTCTTTAAGGGAGAGCTAGTCCGATATAAGTCCCTGCCCTGAAGGTTCCGTTTCGAAACGACCGATCTTTACTCGGAGTGATGCGAATTTCACCCCAAAGAGAAGTTATATTACACGACATTTTGAGGCCATTACTTACTTCTTATTTCTCCAAAAACTTTAATGCATGGCCTCAAAATGTTGGCGTACAGTGCTCCTAAAGTGATAATGCGCATAGAAATCTATAGCCGAGTGACTCGACGTGCAAAATCTCTCATTGATTCTATAGAATGTGTAAGGAAATACGAACTTTGCCGAACATTGGCGAAGATTTGTATGCAAATTATCACTTTGGGAGCACTGTATATTAGTATTATTAACATACTGGGTGTTAAGATGATAACCTTTTTCCTTAAAACGGGGTGTTTTACTTATCTATATGAACAACTTTTACGAATAAGTGTCATGCTACATAGTAATTGGGAAAGAAAAAGGACTATAATTTTCTATTTCTGAAGTAAATACATAGGTACTTAAGACTTTTCGTCACCTATTATTGCCTTAAATTATATTACACAAATAATGTTAAAATATAGAATATAAATAAAACTTACCTAAATTAAAAAGGGTAAAACTAACCTAAAATCCTTGTTAAACCTACAAAATTAACTAAACTAAATAGAAAATCCTATCTAAATCGCCACCGTCATGTGGAAGGGTACCTAGAAGGCTGGCAGCGTTTTCTCTTTGAATGGCCAGGCTAATTCTCTGGCCAAGATACGCACCAGCCTTCGGGTCCCCACAAACATCGATCAGCCGTGTGGATAGTTCTTTAAAAAGGAGTTTAGCATCGGGACCCCACGGCCCGAGGGTCTCGACCCCGAAAGGCACAAATATGCAGTCCGAGCTAAGGGCTGCATACTTGTGCCTCTTATTTCTCTCGGCCGCTGCCGCAGCCGCACCAGCTCTAACGGCAGTAACACCGGTGTGGGACGGTGCTAGTGTGTCAACACATGTTGCATCCCACACCATGGCTCTGCCGCAGCCGCACCAGCTCTAACGGCAGTAACACCGGTGTGGGACGGTGCTAGTGTGTCAACACATGTTGCATCCCACACCATGGCTCTGCCGCAGCCGCACCAGCTCTAACGGCAGTAACACCGGTGTGGGACGGTGCTAGTGTGTCAACACATGTTGCATCCCACACTATGGCTCTGCCGCAGCCGCACCAGCTCTAACGGCAGTAACACCGGTGTGGGACGGTGCTAGTGTGTCAACACATGTTGCATCCCACACCATGGCTCTGCCGCAGCCGCACCAGCTCTAACGGCAGTAACACCGGTGTGGGACGGTGCTAGTGTGTCAACACATGTTGCATCCCACACCATGGCTCTGCCGCAGCCGCACCAGCTCTAACGGCAGTAACACCGGTGTGGGACGGTGCTAGTGTGTCAACACATGTTGCATCCCACACCATGGCTCTGCCGCAGCCGCACCAGCTCTAACGGCAGTAACACCGGTGTGGGACGGTGCTAGTGTGTCAACACATGTTGCATCCCACACTATGGCTCTGCCGCAGCCGCACCAGCTCTAACGGCAGTAACACTGGTGTGGGACGGTGCTAGTGTGTCAACACATGTTGCATCCCACACCATGGCTCTGCCGCAGCCGCACCAGCTCTAACGGCAGTAACACCGGTGTGGGACGGTGCTAGTGTGTCAACACATGTTGCATCCCACACCATGGCTCTGCCGCAGCCGCACCAGCTCTAACGGCAGTAACACCGGTGTGGGACGGTGCTAGTGTGTCAACACATGTTGCATCCCACACTATGGCTCTGCCGCAGCTGCACCAGCTCTAACGGCAGTAACACCGGTGTGGGACGGTGCTAGTGTGTCAACACATGTTGCATCCCACACCATGGCTCTGCCGCAGCCGCACCAGCTCTAACGGCAGTAACACCGGTGTGGGACGGTGCTAGTGTGTCAACACATGTTGCATCCCACACCATGGCTCTGCCGCAGCCGCACCAGCTCTAACGGCAGTAACACCGGTGTGGGACGGTGCTAGTGTGTCAACACATGTTGCATCCCACACCATGGCTCTGCCGCAGCCGCACCAGCTCTAACGGCAGTAACACCGGTGTGGGACGGTGCTAGTGTGTCAACACATGTTGCATCCCACACCATGGCTCTGCCGTTCTTCCATGGGATTAATGTCATCCCATCGGGCCTCCTGCCATCGTCACGCGTTATGCCCTTCGGCTCTAGAATAGCCGGCACGTTGACGGTGGCAAGAGCCCGCCGGATGACATCATTTATACTGGCGTGGCGCGGCAGGCGGCCAGCACTACGCTGACGAGAAAGGCCGTGGTGTCCGAGCTGATCGACGTTTGTGCCACACCGGCAGCGATGTGGCTCGTTCGTCTTCGCGCCGAGTCTGAGGCTGACGGCTAGGGAGAAAGATACCCTGTCCAGCTGCGTGCCGATGTTAATAGACGGTACAGCGTGCAGCCAGAACCCGGACTCCCTTTCACCGGACGCCAGGAGGCGGGCTCGATCTGCAGGATTGGTCGCAGTGTCAAGTAAGGAACTTTGAACTTGTCTGCAGATCGGCTCGTCCCAGTGTTTTTGTTTTGTCAAGTCAGTGGGCAGATTCTCACCAGGACAGGCTTGCACCCATGCATCCCTGGCATCCGTCAAGCACGATGCCTCAATGTTACCGAGTATTTGTATTTGTATTTTGTGTTTATTTATTTAAGGAAAAAAAAATGACATATGCATTCGTGTTTAAAAAGGAGCACTCGTGTTTGGGCCGACAGGGACGAATGTATCGACTGTGATAGCCCTAATGAGCCAAAGGCCTGTTACAGGACCATCAACTTTGATGCGACACTTTAATGACTATAAGGTCATAGAGAGTAAGAGAGGGTTGGACGAGGAAAAAAAAAAACACTACATGAAGTGAGTGACGGGAAAATTATAGTACCGTAGAGGACATGCGTGCTATGGACGGATGACAGAAAGGCTGGGAGTGCTACACTGGAAATTTTGCGGATTCCCAGGCCACCGAACCGGACTGGAAGGGTGGCTTGTGTTGGGTATTTAGGCTATTATCATGTTATACATCATAGGAGGGTAGGAGCTAATAAACCAGTTTGTGAACCGCAGCTTGTGTTTCATTACGCATATTTAACTGGCGACGAGAATTTATTAGTTTTTCGTGATTTAACGCAAGTTTTGTGATTATAACTGATCAGAGTTCATCATGCCTATCGGGAAAGTTGAATATTTTGATTTGGCATCGAAAAAGTGGTCGTTGTACGTAAATCGCGTCAAACAATTTATGAAGCTGAACAAAATTGAAGATGGCGAACATGTCGCGACGTTAATAACTTTGGTCGGCGAGGCCACGTATGATTTGATGTTCGACTTGTGTGCACCGAGTACGCCAGAGTCAAAAACATTTGATCAACTCGTAGAAATTGTACAGAATCATCTCGAACCCAAACTTTCGGACATCGCGGAACGCCATATTTTTCGTCAAAGACGCCAAAAACCCGGGGAGACTCTGTGTGAATATTTACAGTGTTTAAAACATCTTGCGAGTACGTGTCATTTCGGTAGTTCGCTCGAAGAAAACCTGAGGGATCAATATGTTTCCGGTCTCGCGAGTGAAAGCATGCGTAGTCGTCTATTTGCCGAGACGAATTTGACATACAAGCGAGCGGTGGAGCTGGCGCTGGCGCTGGAGGCCGCTGAGCGACACGCGGTGCAAGCGTGTGGCTCGGGCGGGGCGGCGCCGGGCGCGGCAGGGAGCAGCAGCGTGAGCGCGGGCGCGGACGGCGGGGGCGGCTCGGAGCTTCATCGAATCGGCGCGGCGGCGGCGGGTGGACGGCCGCGCGCCCAGGGCACGCGCACACCGTGCTGGCGGTGTGGCAAGCAGCATCCGGCTGAGCGGTGCCGTTATAAGCAGTTCAATTGTGATGTATGTGGTGCACGGGGCCATCTCAGGGCCATGTGTAAGAGTGGTGCCAGTGGGGTGCCTGGGACACAAAATAAGGTAACACAAAGAAACCAATTCTATATAGACCAGGAGTCTGAATCGGAGGACAGCGATTTTTTCCATCTGACTGTTGACGGATCACAAGATGGACCGTATGTAGTAAAAATGTTTGTTGAAAATGTCCCGATTTCGTTTGAAGTTGATACCGGAAGTAAGATCAGTGCTATAAACGAACAAATGTACAATAATCATTTCAAACATTGTGAGATAAATAAAAATAATTTAAAATTACGCTCTTACACGGGCGGTAGTATTATGCCGCTCGGTTTTATCACAGTTTCGGTGCGTCATCATGATGAGCGCGGGCAGAGTTCAACGGTGACGACGGCGGGCGCGGGGGACGGGCACTCGCTTCCTTTGTTCATTATACCAGGTGGTGGTCCACCACTGCTCGGCCGCGCGTGGTTACGCGAATTGAAACTTAATCACATTAATATAAGACTCAATCACATTCAGCAAGGCGACCAAACTGATGAAACGGAGCGTACAATTGCAACTTTATCTAAAGAGTTTCCAGACGTATTTTCTTCCGGCTTAGGGACTTGTAAGAAACAATTTTCCCTCAAGTTAAGGGATCATGAACCAATATTTTGCAAAGCTCGCAGCCTACCTCTCGCGTTGCGCGTTCCTATCGAGCAGGAGTTGAGGTCTCTCTAAACTATACTCTATACTGCGATCAGTACACATATTGGAACGTTTGTTTACGTCCGCACTCCTTACGGTTTAAATTGTATACCCGAGAAGTTCCAGAAAATGATGGAGGAGGTAGTCAGAGGCCTTCCAAGAACGGTTGTGTTTTTAGACGATATCTGTGTAGGGGGTGTCTCATTGCGTGATAAGTAGACAATTTGCGTGCTGTATTAAAACAATTACAAGATTTTGGAGTCAGGGTAAAAATATCGAAATGTGAGTTTTTTAAATCGAAAGTGTGTTACCTGGGCCACATAATTGATGAGGCTGGCCTCCATCCGGATCATAATAAAATTTCTGCGATATCTAATGTTCCAAGACCGCAAGATATTGGCCAGTTAAAATCTTTTTTAGGTCTTATTAATTACTACGGTCGATTTGTTCCACAATTGAGCACTATATTGCACCCATTGTTCAAACTTCTAAAAAAGGGTGCGCAGTGGGACTGGGATTCTACGTGTGACGACGCTTTTGTTAAGATAAAGTCAATATTACTGAGTGATCGAGTCTTAGCACACTATGACCCAAACTTACCGTTGGTGCTCAGTGTGGATAGCAGTTCTTACGGAATAGGTGCAGTTTTAGCCCACAAGTATCCTGATGGATCAGAGAAACCGGTTTGCTATGTTTCGCGAACTATGAACGAGGCGGAAAAGTCGTATAGTCAACTAGATAAAGAGGCCTTGGCCATATTTTATGGAGTGACAAAAAATCATCAATATTTGTACGGGAGACGCTTCATTCTACGTACTGACCATAAGCCTCTGTCTCATATCTTTGGAGACAAGTTAGGGATACCCCAGACCGCGGCCAGTCGGCTACAGCGCTACGCAGCGCGCCTTGCGGCCTACGACTACGGAATAGAGTGGGTCAGCTCGGCTCTGAACGCACCCGCGGATTGTTTGTCACGGTTACCGTTGCCGCGCGAGAGGGAGGCTGATACTGAAACCGTCTCATATTTATTTTTTGTAGAAGAGGAATTCCCTGTAAGCTCTCGAGATATTGCAGAAGCCACGAAAAATGAGTTAGTTTTAAGGAATGTATACAAATATATTTTGTTCGGGTGGCCTGATATTATAGAAATAGAACAAGAAAAACCATATCTACACCGTAAAAATAATTTGTTGGTAGAAAATGGTTGCATTGTGTATAATTATCGCATTGTTGTACCTCCTAAATTTCGCAAGAACATACTGCAGGAATTGCACGAAGGCCATTTAGGAGTAGTAAAGATGAAAAATACGGCTCGTAACTATGTGTACTGGCCAGGGTTAGATCTAGAAATAGAAGAGTTGTGTCGATCGTGTAATGCGTGCCGCCAGCAGCGCGACGCGCCGCCGCACGCTCCGCTCACACCGTGGGCGTTTCCATCTTTACCGTGGCAGCGTCTACATGTAGACTTTGGGGAGTATAAAGGTAAACATTATCTCATTGTGGTGGATGCTCACAGTAAATGGATTGAAGCAATCCATATGAACAATACCGTAGCCAAAACAGTTATCGCCAAATTACGAGACATATTTTCACGTTTCGGGCTGCCGCTCCAGATCGTTTCTGACGGTGGTCCCCCTTTTTCTTCGATAGAAATAAAAAATTACTTTAACAAAAATGCCATTTTACATAATATCACAAGTTCGTATAGGTGCCAGGGCAACGGGGCGGCTGAAAATGCAGTCAAGACGGTTAAAAATTGCATTAAAAAAGCTTATTTGGAAGGCAAAGATATAGAACAAGCATTATGTAAGATGTTGTTCTACTATAGAAACTGTGAGCACGCCACCACAGGCGTGGCGCCGGCGGTGGCGATGTTGGGGCGGCGGCTGCGCGGGCGCCTAGATGCATTGCGCCCAACCGGGGCGGCTATCAGTCGCGTGTTAGCTAGCCAGGCCAAGCAAGAGGAGCGAGCCGGCGGCACGCAAAGACAAATAGGTTTAGGGGATGAGGTTTTTATACGCGACTATGGAAAACGGAATCCTAAACGGATTGAAGGGCAAGTTACCGAAAAGGTTGGTCCATCTTCGTATAATATCGACATGCCGGGCGGTTCAATACGCAGGCATATTGATCAAATAATTGTACCAAACAAAAATCGGTTTTCACTCACGCGTACTTCAACCGATAATGCGACACCTAGCGTATCAAACGCCCAAACGATTGAGCAGTTTGAGGAGAATAGTGAAGAGGTGGTGTCAGAGTCACCTCCGCTTTCAGCACCGTCGCCGCGGCCGCCGCCGGAGGGAGTGGCCGCTCTTGTAGAGAGACCTCAACTTTCGGCGGAGAGGACAGTGGGTGATCAAGTGCATAAATCTCGATATCAATTGCGTTCGAAACCTCACAGAACTACACAACCAATCGATTAAGATTTCGTATTTAGTAGTAACATAAATAATTGTTTGCTTTTTATTTGTACATTTTAGGTAAGGAGGTGTTGGGTATTTAGGCTATTATCATGTTATACATCATAGGAGGGTAGGAGCTAATAAACCAGTTTGTGAACCGCAGCATTCATTACGCATATTTAACTGCTTGCACCCAGCACCGGTCGGTAAGTAAACAATTTATGATGGTTACAATTGATTGCTGAAGAGTATTATCAATAATTTTTAGGAGTGTATCAAATTTCCAAAGTGGGCAGCATCGTAAAACGTAGGTTAATTTGGGTACAAAAAGGCAGAAACGGATAATAAAAAGTGCAATGTGTGGGTTAATTTTTGTTAAAAGGTCTGAAGCATGGAGAAATCTAGAGATCTGGTCGTTCACATACCTGGGAATCGATTCGTTTAAGACAGGGGCACCAAGGAGACGTAAAGACTCATTATCTAGCCACATTATTAAATTTTTCTATTATATTATTTCTTTCGAAACTCGAAATCGATTTAGATAAATACAATTCACATTTTGACTAATTTAGTTCTAAACCAATTTGGCCAAACTTTTGCACAATGTTTTCTAAGTCATTTAATACAGAAGTTTAATCGCCTCCAGTGGTGCCATCGTCTAAGTACCAAATATTAAATTTTGAATTTAGATCTTTGACGATTGGATTGATGGCCAAACTAAATATTGCTGGTCCTAGTGGGTCACCCTGCTGACAGCCGACTGCGACATAGACTCCGACATAGAGCAAGTCCATAATACCCTCGCAGAGCCCACCCGACAGCATAAGGTTGGCCAGTCGTGTAATGTCTTCCAGAAGGGCACGGCCAGCGACACCAGTGGTTCCGCTAGTAAGATCTTTTAAATGCTGCGGGCTTATACCATCAAGTCCACCGGCCGAACCGTTTCTAAAGGACATTACGGCAGCCAGAACCTCGTTAACCGTCGCTGTCGGAGTGGGATCGGAAGGACAGGGTGGATCCGGGAGTTGTGAGGTAGCTGCTGGAGGTGGATGCTTCGACACTAAAGCCGAAAGTGTTTCCGGCGTGTCAGGGGCCAAGGTGTCGGTGGTGAAGAGAAGATGTGCGGCTCCCCTAATATCCCCGTCATTAAATTTATTTTCTATTCTTTTATTTAAATTGTACGGTACTGTTGTCATATTATCATATTAAAGTGAACGGTACTGTTGTCATATTCCGGAATAGTCGTTTTATTCGATAAACAGTTGTTTTTAATTTTTTGTGTGAGGGAGCCGTTCTCCTCCCTCCCCCTTTTTACGTGCAGTATCCGGAATGCAAATGTTAGTAGCTGTTTCCAACTGTTTTCATCATTATTATTCAGAACCTCTTTAATTGTCTTGGGACAGAGAGGTCGCTACAGACGTTCTGGCCCCTCGGGGAATCCTTTTCAAGACCGCCGTTGTAGATTTCAAGGTCCCTTAATACAAATAATGTTTCCATATCAAATTTGGATCTTTGCTCACACCAAAAAAAAAATTACCTAGTATAGTTGCAACAATATTTGTGACCCAAATGCGATAACTTAATAGAACCCTAAGCATGGGTATGGTCGCGTTTTTTTCAGAAGTAGAACATATGACCTCTTATGACCTCTTTGTCAGTAGATCATAACGTAAGGGGCCAAAACTGAGTTTATTTTTCAAAGGAGAGTTACGCGGTTTCCTGCCTGCGGTGTGATATTTTGGTTGAATATTTTTTTGAATTATTTATATAAAACCAGTTTTTATGACTGCGAAGTAGTAACCCTTGTGGTTGTATTCCGATTATTCCCGATACAACAAATGACATCCCTCAGCCGACAAATCGTTAGTTACGATTCAAATTATAAGATTTATAATGAAATCGAACGCCTTCGCTAGCATTCATATGTGCATTACGAGTTGGTGTATCAGATAGTCAGAAAATTCGGTTTGTTTCTTATTGATATTTCTATCCTGAAGTTTGTTTTAAATTCGAACTGCCACGATCTGCCGTGGGTGCTCAGCGGTAATGGAACTAACTTTAAAACTCTCTCCAGGAAATAACTGTTTAAGGAAAGCATTATCAAAGAGCCGAGTTCCACCAACTTATCTGTTCACTAACTGCGCACTTTGTTACCTTAAGTTGGGACTTCTTTTACCTTAGGTGCCCTTTATGCGTTGATTGAAATCATATGTAGTTTTAAAATTAATAAATATATTATGTGGTAGAGCTGATGCCCGGCTCAACTGTGGAGGTACCACCATTTTACTCGCAAATGCTCCCGAAGTTATTCGGGGGAGAGTAAGAGAACAGCTCTCAGGCAAAACCAGGCGGCCCACCATTACCTGGGACCGATGGATGGCGGTATATCCATCCCCAATTGCCTCGGCTTGTAAAAAACAGACTGGTGACGGGCAGCGGCGTCACTGGTGCAAGGGTTTCGGCACCGCGATCACCAACCCGCCTGCCCAGCATGTGTGAGTATGGGCATTTCTTCCAGGAGGACCGCCAGTAGTGGACGAAACAGGCTGATGGATGGATGGAAGGTCAAAATATACTTTAATTCAAATAAAATTAAAGTTTATGCACAGGCAATTAAGATTAAGGGCGGCTTGCACCAAAATCTTAAATCTCGATTTTATCGTTAAACCAGGTTTACGATCTGTCAGACAATACATTTCTGTCAAATTAAACTCAGCTTAAGTCCTAAATCTAGATTTAAATATTGGTGCAAGCCGCCCTAAATGCTTTTTAACATTTGACTCCAATATTTTTAACCTATTGCCACTGTTTATTTTCTCGACTTGCTCTTACTCACTTCACCCACGTGCTTTATTTCTTAACAATAATTTCTAGGATAAAAATTATCTCATGTGTAACATATGATCGTAAAGTATCCCATTTTAAAAGTTTATGCGAGTTCCGTTACATTGTTTTTAAATAAAATTACAAACAAACCAACCAATTCTAGCAACAGATATCCTCTCTCAGCAGCTGCTGCCTGAAATTCAATCGAATACGCAAATGACCCTGTCCCTTGTTCCCGATCGCTGGATAATAAAGTCGTATTAAGGCGCCTAGTGACCTTCCTTACCTGTTGCTCCTTTTAAACGATGCACCACGTGAGTTGCCCCGTTTGCTACGTCACTCTAGCCTGTATTGCGAGCACTATAAGAGCTTGGATAGGGCACTCGTAGATAGAGGTCGAGAAAGTGACGCGGGCAGAATGCGCCGCCGCCCTTGGGTTGCCAGATCTATACTCACTTTACTTTTGGTGTTCCGTAAAAAAACGACATATCGTCACGTCCATAAAGGGGTGCCAGAGGTGTTTCCGCGAGTTTAGACTGTCAACACTCGTCCCAACGTAAGAGATGGTGCGCCTTATCGCCGTACTTCAGGCACAAATACAACCTTTTTAGGTCGTGCAGGCTTACATCATAGTCTTTTTCTTAGCCGTCAGCAATTGGAAGGTATAATATAAACACTATACACATAAATTCCGCGAAATGTATTGATGCATGCTAGGATTCGCACCCGGTTCTCAAGATAAAAAACCCGGATATTGGCTAATACCTTCGATTTCATCGAAAGATAATACTGCTAAATTCTAAAATAGATTATGTTGTTCATATAAGTACATACCTATACGTATAATATGTTGTAGAATACTGAGTTGAACATAAAGTTAATTGGCAAACCCAAAGGGCCAAACATAGCGTTCTAGTATTAAACACCAACACCATCAATGTAATGATTGTTCTAAATATTATTATTAGAGTGCATTACAAACTGGAAAAGATAAATTAGAAACAGATGTAAAGACAAGAATTTGAAAAAATTCCTCAGGCCAGGATTCGAACCTGCGACCTCTTGTTATCAAGACAAGTGCGCTTCCGACTGCGCCACTGCCAATGATTGTTACCTATGTTTACAAATAAATAAATGATTGATTGAATATATATTTTTATATCGGAATATTACCACAGAGGTTACTACTTCGAAGTCATGAAATCTGGTTATACTCGTATATAAATAATTCAAAAAATATTCATTCATATTATATGTGGTAAGGCACAGTATGGGTGTACAGAAAGCCATTTTTTTACGTTATCGCATTTGGGTCACAAATGTTGTTGCAACTATACTAGGTACTTACTTAATTTTTTTTTTTGTGTGATTAAGGATCAAAATTTGATATGGAAACATTATGTGCATGTGTAATATAATTTAAGGCAATAATAGGTGACGAAAAGTCTTAAGTATGTATTTACTTAAGAAATAGAAAATGTTAGTCCTCTTTCTTTCCCAATTACTCAGTAGCTATATAGCTTATTCGTAGACAATATTGTCAACAATATGTTGGATGTGAATATGTGTTTCTTTCTCAATATAACTAATTTTTATGGGTGACCAAGATGATCGCACAAAAATCTTCAAACTCCAAACATTCATCAAAATAAAAAGTTGCTTTTCTTAATAGCTTACGAGGACGATTTGAAACACGAGCGATAAGCGATATTGTTACGAGTAAGTTATTGCGCTTTCCCACGTGTATCATATTACGTTTTTGATGCATAGTGTGAGTAAATAAATGAAACGTAATTAAAGAAACGAACAAACAATAAATACTCTAAATTAACTTCAGGCGGAGATTATTTTTCTTTGCACGCAATTTGCCACCTTGATGGAAATAAGCAGTTTTCAGTTGGATGCGTTCTAAGGCTGCTTTCCGTCAAGTCTATCCATGGTGCACAGAAAAGAAAGAATCGATTTTTTTAAATAAAAAAGTTATAAATGTAATACACTAGTGTGGTAAAGTTCACTTTGAAAACATCTCATATGCATGAGCATATGAAATAGTTCTTCTACGAGCATTTGCATTGAAAAATTATTAAAACTGTAATTAATTACTGAAAATAAAAATTAACATATATTTTAAACATTAACTCGTAAAGAGTAAATAACGTTTGCGGGAACATTGTCAAACTGTGCCTTACTTTATTATACATAATTTAACTTGACGCTCAACTTGATCCATTAAACTTAACAACAAACTTTTGTAATTTGAGTGTTGGTATCCGGAATATTCTGTTAAATTACTCAATTTTCATCTCAAGAGATGGATAAGTTCATATAAAGTGAGTGAAGATTTTTATGAAAGCACTCGTACCTACAGACAATTACAATGTCCCAGAACGTGTCGCTACTGACCCGGGAGTCACAATTTCACGTATGGGTACATTTTGATAGGTATTGCCACGGCAACCGGCGGATCCTGGCATCTAGGGTAAGGTCGTCGAACACTGGCAACACAGGCCCCGGGAGCCAGTGTGCGCGAGCGAGCCGCCGCGCCGAACGCCTTTCGGCAAAACGCTTTGGAAACACCTTAAATACATAAATACCACCAATTCTGATAATTTATTGCGTGTGAGCGCGCCTTTACACGTGATCCGTGGAACATTAGAAAAGTAACTGGTGTCTCTGTGGTCAGAAGCGTCTGCTTTGTGCTCAAGTTGACTTTATTAAGGTATTTGAACTTAAAGCTTTTTCCAAAAAAGTTCAAGTGCTCGTTGAGGTGAGAGCCCGTCATCGAATTATCGTCCTTAATTTATCGTGATTGGTTGAAAATACAAGAATATATTTGTATTTAATAAAACAAATTAATCCTCTACCGCATAGATTATATCCTAATAACAGTCGTGCTTAACTCAAACTTTGGGATTTATTAATGAATAATTTTAGAATAAGACGCAAATGTTTTTGTTATAATAATAAATTAAGGCCTTTAAAGAAGATCAGCTCAAGTATACCTATATATTATATAGTTGATAAACTATTCCATTACTGCATGAGTCTCGTCCCAACACCTTCATTAAATATTGAAAGAAAGGTTCCCCGAATAAATCCCAGCGATATGTAAATAAGATTGTTGTACATATTTAAAATGTGTTAAGTTATGGAAAAATATACAGCAGGTTGCTCTTACAGCTGAAAATGTCAAAGTTGACTCACGTTTTACGAATCGTCAAAAGCTCTGGAGAAAATCTTTAATGAGTCTCCTTTAACACGACCCCATTTACGAAATTAGTAGGACGGGATAGAGAACTCGTTTCACTCAACCAGTCCCGGAGGTATTGCTTCTCGAGCTCGCAAAAGGCTCATCTGAATATATACTATCTCTGAGAAATAATCTCAAGAGTATGAATAAGCTCTACGCGCAACAGTTAGCCCATAAGCTTTTACCCACGCCCGCGTATACATATACTAAATCTATAGTATTTTTGCTCGTACGAAAATGGGGGAAGAACCAAATTACCGTGACCTGCCTCCCCTCCCGCTGTCTTCCCTTTTTCAGGGTTTAAAGTGGCGTGGATATGATTCGAGAGATCTCATTACAGATTTGGTAGTTGTAGTATGCAGCGATCGCTGAACGTGCTCAAATTCAGATACAACGTCATGTGTATTTTGACGTTAAGTGCTTTTCAGGCATTCAATCTAAAATGGATTCTACATTATCTACCTAATGCAATCTTAAAAGCTGTAAAACGTGGATAAAACATTATAGCATCGTATTACATTAAATACTCAAGTGTGCGTGAAAGGTCTGCTGTTGTCCTTTGGGGTTTGACGAGGGAAAACCGTGTCTTCCAGTTTTAATATTTATGACTCGTTTCATTCTTGGGTACGGAGGCTTAAAATGTTTTGTTTGATTACAATTAGGGATGTAGAGAGAAAAAAGGCTGAACTGTGTTTTTCCAGTTTTCAGTTTCAGTTTGCATAGTAAAAACCTGAAATATATTCCCACGGGAAATAACGTTGTATGCTACGATGTAAGTATCTATAGTTTGTATGATGTGATGATTTTTAATTTTGTTGCAGATCACCAAAAAGGTGCCCAAAGCTTCCGTATAAAAAAGTACAAATTTTCCAAAGAGTATAAAAACTTGGCTGGTTAGAACACATGCGCGGTAAACCGACAGTTAAAACTTTACTCATTATCATAGACTCATCCATTATTTACAAATTGATACCAGCAACAAGACACCTTAACTTTATCTATTCTTAGAAGGAAAACCAGATTACTAACCTTGTGCAACCTGACTTACCTCAAACTAGCCCTGAAGGAGATAATAAATCCCTTCCAGCTCAATTTAATAATTCAATATACCTGCCGCGTGACGTCTTTAAATTAAAAAAATATTTTTTTATATACTTTAGTCTCTCCTGAAATGTTTTATATACGTTTGCTTATCGTGTAAAAACCACTCTAGATATGGTGCGTTCAAAACCTGCTACTCTCCCGTACCATCCAGCATTAAATATAATTTAAATGTGAATTATGCGAGTGCTGACATTTTTTTTTTATATTTGGCTTGCGCTTGGCCGCCACCGCGCCTTATGGGACGTGGGGTGAAGGTGAAGGTATTTACTCTTCTCTTAAAGGAATCCGGGTTTTAACTATCCGGAATAGCGGACGCTGGCAGGATGTTTCACATCACAGCTGGAACAGAGATATCGGGTAATGTTCAGCTGCAGAGGTACCGTAATCCATCAATAGCTTATGGGCGATGCTACTGCAATGTACAATCAAATAATATTGCATCTGCATTCTCCGTCACGAAGAACGCTTAAAATAGTTAGAATTTCCCATTTATTTGCGTCGAATATTGCTTCTATTATTGGAAATTGGATACGTTTATGGAAATTTCACCTGGCAAATAGAAATAAAAAGCAATTAACATGATATCGAATTTACACTTCACCAGCAACGTAGATATCATTTATTGTAAAGGTCAGTGGCTAACTAGATAATATATGTCCGATAAATGGATAGGCAACTTTAAAATAAAAAACCGGCCAAGTGCGAGTAGCATTCCATTAAGTTAATATACTTAAATGTTTAAATAAAAACTACAAACTTAGTTGCCTGGAAACTGTATAAAACAAAACTGCAAAATTAAGTTGGTTCGAGTATTCGGGTACGTAACCCTAAACCTGTATTAAAAATCGGCGCTTTCAGTATATAAAGTATATGGAACATAATATACAGAAAATTCCAAATTTCTATATAGTTTAGTTTTTGGGATAGACCCCGGAACAAAAATGGTCTAAAATTGTCAACTTTGATGCCCCCCATTTCTTCACTTTTGCAGATAAAAAGAAATTAAACATAATTTTTACTCTATTCAATTAGTGACACCCTCATGCCGGAGCAAGAAAAACGTTTTTTTTTTCAGACCTCCCCTGAAAATTAATTTTATTTAACTTTTAATTCAATATGCGGCTTAGCGTCAACATTTTACATGACATATCCAAATTTCTGATCTGTAGCTAATTACGTTTCCAAGTGACATACGGACGGACAAACGGAAAGACGGACAGACGGCAGAGCGACATTAATAGGACACCCGTGTTGCCCTTCGGGTATGGAAGGCTAAAAATGATAGTAATGAAAAACCTTCTCAATATATGAATTTAAATAAACTATTCTGGCGACTCAGAATGTACCACGGTAGTTCTTGTTGGTTTCCATTAATATTTTAATAAAATAATTTTGAATGTGTGTCGGTTATTTTAGACGGCGGCAACCTGACATTTTCAAGGATTGATGGTAGCTTAACGATAATTTAATAGCTCTCGTAGTGCGTTTAAAAACGTAATAAACTTTTAATACTCAGAGTAGGTTTAAATAAAACCGGCCAAGTGCGAGTCGGACTCGCGCACGAAGGGTTCCGTACCATTATCTATATTAAAAACGGCAAAAAATCATGTCTGTTGTATGGGAGCTCCCCTTAAATATTTATTTTATTTTATTTTAATTATTTATTTTTAAAGTGAGGAAAAACTCTTTTCGCAAATAGTATGTATGAACTTATAATAAAATCTCTTTGGCTATACCATTTGTATCTGGCTGGTTTTGGTATTATTAAAAGTTTAAATTTTAAAAAAGATAATTCCATATTTAAATTAGGTAAAATGTGTGATTTTCATTTGTTTTTCTTACTGTTAAGATGAGTGAATATAATGAAGAAATTCGATACATTTTAAAATTTTACTACAAAACAGGTAAAAATGCAACGCAAGCCGCGAAACAAATTTGTGATGTTTATGGACCTAGTGCAGTGTCTGTGAGAGTAGCACAAATTTGGTTTAAGCGTTTTCGATCCGGAAATTTTGATGTCAATGATGCACCTCGCTCTAGGCGGCCTGTTACGGATAAAAAGGATGCCATTTTTGAAAAAGTGGAGCAAGATCGGCATATCAGTAGTTACGATGTAGCTGAAGAACTGGGGATTGACCACAAAACAGTTTTGGCGCATTTTAAAAAAGCTGGGTACACAAAAAAGCTCCATATTTGGGTGCCTCATGAGCTCACTAAAAGAAACTTAATGAACCGTGCGTGTACTCATTTGTGATTCTTTATTACAAAGTAATGAAACCGAACCATTTTTGAAAAACCTGATAACTGGTGATGAAAAGTGGATCACGTACGACAAGAACGTGCGAAAAAGGTCGTGGTCAAAGGCTGGTCAGGCTTCACACTCTGGCGAAACCCGGTTTATCTCGCAACAAGGTAATGCTGTGTGTATGGTGGGATTGGAAGGGCATTATTCATTATGAGCTGTTACCGCCAGGCAGGACCATCCATTCTGAACTCTACTGCGAACAACTGATGAGATTAAAGCAAGAAGTTGAGAGAAAGCGGCCGGAATTAGTCAACAGAAGGGGTGTGGTTTTTCATCATGATAACGCTAGACCTCAAACATCTTTAGCCACTTAGCAAAAATTAAGAGAGTTTGGATGGGACGTATTAATGCATCCGCCGTATAGTCCTGACTTTGCACCTTCAGATTTCCACTTGTTTTGGTCTCTTCCGAATTCTTTAGGTAGTGTCAGGTTAACATCATGAGAGGACTGCCAAAACCATTTGTCGCGGTTTTTTGATCAGAAGCCCCAGAATTTCTATAGCAATGGGATCATATCCCTACCTTTAAGATGGCAGAAAATTATCGAACAAAATGGCACCTACATACTTTAGTTAAATGTAAATAAACTTTATTAAAAAATGTTTTTAATTTTCATATAAAATGCGAAGAAACTTTTTCCCCGACCTAGTTAAATATTCTGTGAATATTTCAAGCATCTACCTGTTGCCGTTATCAATATCGAGCAAAACGAGCAAAAACATCTCGTTTGTTTTAGTATTTGTTGTTATAGCGGCAACAGAAATACATAATCTGTGAAAATTTCAATTGTCTAACAATCACGGTTCATGAGATACAGCCTGGTGACAGACGAACACACAGACGGACGGACAACGGAGTCTTAGTAATATGGTCCCGTTGGTTACCCTTTGGGTACGGAACCCTAGAAATTAGAATATAATATATTCGGTAGCTTAGTAGTGGTAGGGCGGGACTTTTAATCTTAAAGGTACGAATCCTGCCAGCCAAGGCAAGCACTGCACAAATGAGTTTTTCCGAGTTAGGGCGAGGGAATTCGTGTTTTATCTAAAGATGCTTGCTTTTAAATTAATTCCCTGGTCATTAAAATATGGATAAGAAACTTCAAAATAATATAATATTTTATTTTTATAGCATAGGTTCTTCTTTTTGTTTTTCTTTTTCTTTTAGGATTTTTAGTTTATTATCTATTGTAAAATTGTAAATAATAATGTATATTTCATAATAATATATCATTGATTAATTATATAATATAGATAGCAATTTATTTAACTTTACTGCATTTAAATAATTTAAACAAGGAGATAATTTTCAGCTCAAAAACAGTTTCATTTATTATTAAAGTATTGTTTCGCAATGAAAAATATATTAATAATTTAGTATTGTCTTAGTTTTATAATAAAAACACCTCGAAATCGCGAGTTTTCTGAGCGGCCCAATTCTATTGAGTAGGAAAGTCAAGTGGAAAATACCCCTGCTTCCACTTCGTACCACCGAACCAGCACCGGAGCGGGATAGATTTCTCTGATCTCGCCTTCTCTGTGAATTTTATTTTTGTCACTGTCACTCCGAGCAAAAAAACCGGATCTGCGAGAGGGGCGGATTAAGGGCGAAAGAGAATTTTTTATATTTTATAGCAGTATTTCCAAAATCTAGATATTGTTAAAATCCATTAAAATATTTTTTTGTTTTTGAATAATCAACCTATTCTTTAAACGAGAAGGAAAAGTGTATTTGAAGACCTCATTTCAATAGTTAATTCTATCGAAGAAAAATTTTCCTAACATGGCCCGCAATTCTGGCACGTGCGTGAAAATTGCGGGTGACTTTAAAAGGGATTTTGTACAGATATGTGTTGATTTTTTTGATTGAAAACTTATTGTAAGCATTCCTTATTACTATAGCTTCTATTTGATGTGGTTTAGTCACTCTAATTTTCATCGCATGGCATATATCAAACTTTAAACAAATATAATAATTACTGATATTGTGAATGCGCAATAATGCCGGAATAGCCGTCATGTTTTCCAAAACCGAAGTCCTGGATTAACGATATAGTCAAAGTGCATATATACCAAAATCGATCACAATTTTCTTTGTACAAAAAGATCACCTCTGGTTTATTTACGTAGCCTCCCAATGTTTAGTATTTGTATGCTTGCCACTTTCCAACGATGAAGGAGTTAACCATCACCCCCCTATAGCGTGCCCGAAATATACGTTCACCACCGTTGGGATGTAAAAATCGTCACTAATAAGAGGGTGTAACATTTTCTTTTTATCGACGAGTTTTTCGTTCCAACGTAAAAGGGGGTGAGCACTGAGCTTCATCATTTTACATCGGATATAATTAGGGTATGCAGGAATTACCTCAAAGTTTCCCATTTGACAAGTAGGTAGGATTTGAACCCTAATCTCAAGATTGAAGATCGACTTATCGTCTTATCGATTGAGCTAACGCCGCTTATGATAAAAAAAACAGTGGTTTACTCACTCAAAACGAAAGGAATTAATGGCGGCCGGAGCTCATCATAAATGTCAGTGATGATACCGCAATCGATGTTAATAAATACGCAGATCAAGCTAATCCTAAAGTATTTTTCATGAAAGAAGTCTTCTGTCAAAGTACTTTTATTGTCAAGTACAAGCGGCACAAAAGTCTAGCGATGAACGAAACGCGGAGGGGATACTGCGCAAAGGTACAGTCGGGGAGCCAATCAGCGCTTATGCATGAGTACGCCTTATTTTTCATTTCTGCGCATTACCGGTAACCGCTAGACTTTCGTGCCACAGGCTGTACTAAATACGAAAATGTCTTAATTGCGGGACTTATTTTGTGAAGTTTGTCCCGGAAGTGAAGTACAAGTTCTGAATACCCCCCCCCCCCCCCCCCCTCCTATACAAAGATAGAGGTATCCACTTCTTCAAGCTCAGAAGACTTGTGCAAATATAACTGTAGTCATTAAATTAACGTCTGTATTAACTCTTGCTCAAACAGTACACATTTAATTACTTATGAGCATGATGAGCGTTCCGTATAGAAGACTTCCAAGCATTTATAACTGTAGTCATCAAATTAACGTCTTTAAAAGATAATTCATTGTCGCTCAAACTGTACAAATTTAATGACTATATAGTTGCTTACAAGTCTTCAATACGGAATACTCAAAGCGCGCGCGTCGCACTACGAACTTTAATTTCTATAGTTATTAATTTAAAACTACTCACGCAATCATCAAAAAAACCTACACATCAATTCCTCCCACTGACAATAAATGTATACGACCCCTGAACTCGAAGATCGCAGATGGGAGACCAGGTGTCACGGCCGAGTAAACAAACACCTACATGATATAGTACTACGAGGCGCCGGCACGAGGCTGCGTGGGCGCCCGTCTGCGACCCCGGGTTACCCGAATACCCACCTCCCCGCGCCTCACCGCCACCAGCCCTAACGAATTATTTCGCGCAACTCTTTCGGAGTCCGCAATTATGTTCATAGTCATTAGAATTATTAGGTACCATCTTTGTTTAAATAAGACACCTGTACTTCTCCACAAAATTATTCTATATTTCAACACGCCAAACAGGTTTCGCTTATAAGCATCTTCAAGAGATATTTTAATTAAAATTATTTAAATAATTATACAATATTGTTCACATGTTTCGTGCTTGCAATAAAGCGAAAACAAGTGTCTTATTTGAACAAAGATGCATAATGATAAAATAAGTTCCACCAACTGCCAACAATCACAACCACGAACAATTATTAAATACTTCATCATCATCTTCATACCGGCCTTCGCGGTCGGAAGTGCCAGTTGGATTTTTAATGTATTTTCGGTGGAGTATAAGCCGTTTCTTGAGAGGCAGAGTGCTGGCCACAGACATCATACAGGAAGTCTCCTTCGGTGTAATCACACCGTTTATTTTGTCTTCAGAAAATTTGCCTGATTCTTTTGAACCTTTTTCAACACATCATTAATTGCGGTCACATGCCATCTCCTCAATGTTAGTACCGAGCTCTGCACGTCCTTTTCGTCGTAGGTCTTAACGTAGTATCTTTAAACCGTAGTTTCTGTCCAAAAACCTTTCTTGAGCCATGTTCTAGTTATATTAAATACAAGCCCGTGACTCCGCCTGCGTTTAGTCGACAGTTTTAATCATAAAATAGTACTTAAATAGTTCAAATTAGTAGCGTCAAAACATTTTAAAGTTTTTAGTCATACGATGAAATAGTACTTAAATTGTTGCCAAAACATTTAAAAGTATTATTCATACGATAAAATTGTACTTAAATAATGTCGTTGAAATGTTAATGAACATGTTATTGGTTAAAATAATAACACTACACTTAGGGTGCTTAAACATAATTAATTAGTAAACAGAAAGAAGAGTGTTGAAATATATTGTTACGATGTATTTACATTTCACAGTCGATACTCGGAAACATCTCTGACACCCCCTAGGGGGTTGATGTCGTGACGATGTACCAAAATATATTTCATAAAAGATAAAACTGGTCATGTGCGAGCAGGAACCATGCCCTAAGGGTTTCGTGCATACCGTTTAAAACACAAATGTATTCCACGAGCAGTTATTTGGCCCAAACTAACTCAACACTTACGATCTATTAAACTCCAATCAATAAGATTACAATAGAAATTGTCAATCAAATTTCCTATTAAATAATGAGATATCTGTAAATTTCAGATTTTTTCCTAGATGTGCGCTAGACCTAATTGTAATTGGACTTTCAAGTTTCTAAGTCAACTGGAAGTACACTGTAGGTTTTCATGGTGAGCCAATTTGTATTAAACTGATTACGTAAGGGCAATAACTTTATTTAGTGTTAAGTTAGAAGACGAATTTTTTATCAGCACTATGCGGCTGTAGATTTCTAATGGGGACCGAAAAAAAAAACTTGACAGATGGACAGACGGACAACAAAGTAATCGTATAAGGGTTCCGTTTTATCATAATAATTTTGACTTAGTAAATTTTTCCAATATTTGTAGCTTTGGTGGGATTTCCCAACAACTTATACAATATGCATTATCCACACGTAATGTGTACCCTTGGTTCACAAATAAACAATCTTAAATCTTGCATTTTATTAATTTTATGAAAAGAAAAATGTCAGATTCGGGGTTTTAATGAAAAATTTAATCAACCTGGTGTTTACTCGCTGTACACATAACGTGTATGTTTTAATAAGCTGACGTACGATGTTTATTTAAAGAGGCGCGTGTGGAGGTCATGCATTTCTAAGGTTCACTGTGCTTTATGACGGCACGAGTATTCTAGTTAGTCTCTACTTGTTGATTTGCCTTTTGTTGCAGACTCCTCTTAGCCAGATCCCTTGTTCTAGACATACCAGGATGTTTCTTCCCTTTAGTCCCATATCGTAGCCAAATTTGGTAGTTAGTTACGAAATGGGAAATGTGTTTTCCCATCTTGTAGCTAGCTACCAAATGGGAACTACTTTCCCATTTTAGCAATATCCATCGCCTTAGAACTTTTAAACGAGTGAATGAAAACAAAAGAAAATCGAACAGAAAACTAATTCCCTTAGAAAAAGTACATTTTGGACTCGAACCTGCAGCTCAGCCTTAGGCGAGACACGTTATTTGTTGTATTAAAACTGTTGGCATTAATTTTTTCCACACTAGTGCTTTATTTTACTAAAGTTGTCAGTCATTTCTTGTGTACCATAGATAGACTTGAGGTAAATGAACTGCTTTCAGTTTGATGCGTTCGTAGACTGCTTTCAGTCACCTGACATGCCTCGATACTGTCCTGCTGTCCGTGGTAGGTGGCTGTCGTCCGACGATCAAACGTTGGCAACTTGCGTGCAAAGAACAAAAAAAGAGTGCCTGCCTAAAATTCATTTCGAGCATTTATTGTCTGTTTGTTTCTTTCATTATGTTTCATTTATTTACTCACACTATGCATTGAAAAACTTAGTCTGATACACGTTGATAAGGACTTGCTTATTGCTCGTGTTTCAAATCATCCTCGTAAGCCTCCTCCTCGTATTACCTCCTTAACTTACTTGTAGCATAAACAAAACTTTTTATCTACAGTTCTCTGCGCCACTCATGGATAAAATTGTATAAAATTGAAAACAGTTTTAGTGTGATTCTTTTAATAATTAATTATTACAGTTACAGTAAACGTTTCAATGTGCAAATGTATGATACATAGGTAACACTAAAAGTTTCCGGAACTGGCCACTTACATAAACAATATTTAAAAATTTATTGCAACATTTGAAAATAGAACTCTTTGGCTGTAGAATGCAGTTTGTTTCATCTGACTGTCTTTTGTTTTTACCTTGTGGCGCCATTTAAAAAATTGTGTGTCTGCATCAACATGGATTTAACTCGGGAAAATTTTCGTAGTATGATTTTCTACGATTTTAAGTGTAATTTGACAGCTCAACAGAGCATCGCTCGGCTTGAAACAGCTTTTGGCAATGAAGCACCATGCAAGACGACTGTTTATAGCTGTTTTGCAGAATTCAAGCGTGGTCGTATCAATCTCAGTGACGAATCTCGCGATGGTCGGCCGTCCACCGCTGTGACCAACAAAAACATCGATGCTGTGCGCCGTATGATTGAAACAGACAGGCATGTGACCTACCATGAAATTCGCGCATCCTTAGAAATAGGCATGAGTCAAATACAATCAATCCTACACAAACATTTGGGTGTGAGAAAGCTGTGCTCGCGGTGGATCCCACACAACTTGACCGAGGCTCAAAAAACGGACCGCGTCACTTGGTGCAGTGCCATGCTTACCAGATTCAACGAAGGTGCGTCAAATTTGGTGTGAGACATAGTAACAGGTGACGAAACATGGATTTATTGCTACGATCCCAAAACAAAGCAGCAATCGAGCGTATGGGTCTTTCAAGATGAGCCGAAACCAACCAAAGTGGCGCGCGTGAAAAGTGCATCTAAGCGGATGATTGCTTCTTTTTTTAATAAAACTGGACACGTGGCTACTGTTGCTTTAGAGAATCGTCGTACCGTGAATAGTGACTGGTACACGACCATTTGTTTGCCGGAAGTTATTGACGAACTCCGTAAAAATAACCGTAAACGCCGTATCATCCTGCACCACGACAATGCTAGTTCTCACACGGCCAGACAGACAAACGACTTTTTGCAGACGAAAAATGTAGAACTCATGAGTCATCCTGCATACAGTCCCGACCTGGCACCTTGTGACTTTTTTCTGTTCCCAAAAATTAAGAACCAATTACGCGGTCAACGATTTTCATCACCAGAAGAGGCTGTCGAGGAGTATGAAAAACACGTTTCAGAGGTCACCACAGGGGAGTGGCACAAAAGTTTTCAAAACTGGTTTGATCGAATGAAAAAGTGCATAGACGCCAAGGGAGATTATTTTGAAAAACAATAAATTAATTTTGTACCTTTAATAGTATTTTTTCATATTCATTCCGGAAACTTATAGTGCGTCCCACGTACAATGTATAAGTTCTCTACAGACAGAGATTATTCGAGAAAATATTCATCATAATAAAGCCTTCATTACAATTTATGAAAGAGTATTGTTCCTCTGGTGACAGTAGTACTCAGTTTCTCAGACACAAAGATAAGTTTACTCTTCACTTGGATTTAGAGGGAGCGTGGTGGAGGCTTAGAGGGTAACGTCCCGGCTAAAATCCACACCTTTCATACCAGTCGCACTCTAATAGAATATGCTGCTTTATTTACATTATTCATGTTTTATTGTAATTTTATTATTTTAAAAACAAATAAGCAAACGTAGTCGTCGGCGTCGCTGTCTGTACCTATATTTACGATTGTCGTAGAACTTGCGATAACAATAATTTTAATTGTCTACGTTCGTAGTTTCGGTGACTGATTAGGGGCTATGCCGTAGCAAGTGCTACGAACATCTACACTTCGTTTTGTAGACTTGCTTTTCGTAGCTTGAACTGAACGTATACATTAACGTGGCTAGAAATTTTGAATTTTCGTATTTTATATTGTAATATTGGAATTACACAGAAGAGATCTATAAAGAGGACAAATAAAATAAAATAAAACATATTGGACTAGATTTTCTGCCCCCGCATTTGATTAAATTTTTACAAAACGTAAGAAAGAAATAGAATGCTTTTTATCTTTTATTTTTTTGTGTTTTTGTTGGTTTTTACCTTATGTAAGTATATCATAAAAGTATATAGTAACATATGCACCACTTAGCTTGTCATTGAACAAAAATTGTGTGAATTCACAGACTTTCTCATTTGAGGCATTTTTACCAGATTTTTATTTCTTAAGACCTTGGAACACAACAGAATTCGATGACCTTTTTTTGGTGAATTGATTATAAAAAGACTATACAAAATACGTATTTTTTTTTTCTGTTCCATAGATTTTGTAAAATTTTGACTTAAATACACGGGCAGAAGATACATCATTTTTTTTATTTTAGCTTTTTATACAGCGCTTCAAAGTAATTCCATACATACGACTAAATATCTATAACTCGTTGGTTACAACATATAACTCAAAAAAATCAGATTGATGTATTTAATGGCGTGTTCAAAAAATTAATTTTAAACCGCATATTCATACTGAACCGGCTTCCATAGAAAAACTTTTGAAGCAAAGCGAATTAAAAACTCGCTTCCCCATATACATTTTTAATAATTACTCGTAATTAGGGTTCCGCAGTTCAACAAGGAACCCTTATAGTTTCGACATGTCCATCTGCCCGTCCGTCTGTCCGTCTGTCCGTCCGTCCGCCTGTCCACGGCTTAGCTCAGAGACTATTAGTACTAGAAAGCTGTTATTTGGTTTGCATATACATATTAATCACGCTGACAAAACAGTAAAAATTTTTTGAAAAAACGTAAATTGGGGATGAATTTTTTTTTCTCGTCTATCCCATATTGTGGGGTATCGTTGGGTAGGTCGTTCAAAAACATTATCGGTGTGTGAAAACCATTTTTAGATTTAGGGATCCGTTGGCGAAATATCAAGCTTTAAAGTGCTAATTTTTGTTAGAGTCAAGTGTCCCCCCTCTGCCAGCTAAACGGTTGTTTATGGATATGTGAAAAAATTCACAGAAGTAGTATACTGGGTGTAAATAGAGTGCGACCATTAAATGAAACCACATATTCTACGGATCATACTGAACCACTTATCCCAAGAGTCGTAACCGCGGACGACCTTAGTTTAGGAAATAATTGAGTTCCAAAAAAAACGCGTGAACCCCAACGCATCGACATACGGACGAGTTTAGAGAGAGTGTCGTCCGTGAAGCGACGTCCGTGAAACGGATAACGCTCTCTCTAAACACGCCCGTATGTAGGTTCGTTAGGGTTCACGCGTTTTTGTTTGGAACTCAATTATTTCCTAAACTAAGGGTGTCCGCGGGTATGATTCTTGGGAAAATTGGTTCAGTAGGGTCAGTAGAATATGTGGTTTCATTTAATGGTCGCACTCTATTAACACCCGGTATATAATGAATTTAAAAGGAAAACTATCACAGCTAAGTAGGCGTTACAGGTTTACGAGTACGGGTCGCACCAAACTTTTAGTCCCCTCTAAACACTACAATGTATGGGCCGTTCATCTAAATGTATAGGACTAGAGGTTTGGCGCGATCTGTATTAGTAGACCAACTTACAAAATGTACTGGGCAACTACGGAGTCCTACACTGCGCGTGGCCCGACACGCACTTAGCGGGTTTTTTTTTATGGTAAAGCGAAAGAAATAATAATATTGTACTTGCAAAAGCCATAACACAAAAGTGTATCTATTTGATCAGTACAGCATGTGGTTTAATCTTCCGATCACGCCATTAATAAATCCTGCTGGCCAAACAGGACGCGATCGAGTTAAAAATAGGCTTTTAAAAGTCGGTTACAAGCGCACAGTTTCACGAATATCACGTAGAAATTCACATTAAATGAACGGCGTTTGCGGGAAAAAAATTTGCGTGATTTTTCCCTTTTAAGGGGGTAACTTTTTACCTCAGTACAAAATGCACATCGTAATATTGTTTTCCTTACTTTTGAATAACAGTATGCAATAAATGTGTTTTAAAGCAACTTGCGGAAATAGTTCATTAATAATAAACTCTTCACAAAAAAATACGTATTTTAATGTATTAGATTTTGTTTGCAATACATTAACAAATTTAAAAGCGTGTTTACAATTGTAATGTAATGCAGCTAAAATATAACGCATAAAATTTAATAACTTTCATGTGATCACTTAACTATTATGAAGCAGTTTCCGCAAGTTGCTTTAAAATACATTTATTGCATACTTTTTATTCAATAGTAAGGAAAACAATATTATGTTGTGCATTTTGTACCGAGGTAAAAAGTTACCCCCTTAATGCTTCATTTATTTTTATAGACGCGCATAATATGTCCTCTTTATTAGTATATCACCTGACAACAGGACTTGTGATCTTAAACTTAAGTAGATGAAACTACAATTTTGTCCTTTAACCATAAAAATTTTTGATTTTCAACCAATTACAATTCATAGAATAGAAGAAAAATGTGTATGATGTGAACCGAAAAGCACAACGAAAACCTGAATGAAAGTGATGACAATTAGACCTTAGGAGTGTGAGTAGTGATGGGAAAGGCTTGTAATTGAGGGTCAGGATGAGTGGCCTGGGTCCGCCTGGGGTGTGGGCTGCCCAGAAGAGGCTGGAGTCGTGGGCGAGAGCAGCCAGGGAGCGGACCTCCAGCGCCAGCAGTGGCCAAAGCCACAACTCTACGGACAGCTTCGGAGACGACAAGTCACATGGAAGCCCTAGCGTAAGTATTCTCAACCTGTTAAGGTTACAAAAAAGTGATAAGATCTAATTGTCGTTTACAAAACATCAATGCTTCTAAATTTTAAGTCATGAAAACCCAACATTAGATATTTTTTTATAAACGTTACTTGCCTCAGAATAGCTCCCTATTGTGAAGCAGTTTATTAGTTTTCACTTTCAGCAAGTGGTAAGTATTAGGTAAGAACACAAATACTATGCATATAAATTCCGAAAAACTCATTTGTGCATGCCCGACCGGGGATCGAACCTGGGTCTCAAGATTGAGAGGCCAGCGTTCGTTCTACCGCCGCTAACTTTTTTTTATTAAAGTAATACCGCCTCTGTGGTCTTTCGGTACCGGCTCTATCATCTTGACTACTAATATGGAAGCAGCGGGTGCAAATCCCGTAAGAACATATCTGTGTTCGGTCTGCGTGCTTCGATTGGGTGGACCCTAATATGTGTTTAAAGTACGGCGTTAGGGCTCTCCAGCGAGCACGCTGGGATCTAATAATCGTCAGTGAAACTTATGTATGTGAGGGTGGAATGTGACTTGTATATTACAGACGACTTGAAAACACCTTTAATATCTTCTCGGGGATGCATCTAGTGACAAAGTAACTTTAACCGCACTAGTGCTTTATTTTTTTTATTTATTGAGCGAAAGTTACCAGTCTTTCCTTGTGTATCATAGATAGACTTGACGGAAATAAACTGCGTTCAGTCTGATCGTCGGACGACAACCGCCTACCAATGACAGCAGGACAGTATCAAGGCAAGGTGGATGTCGCCCAGACAGCGACGACTTAAGTAAAGTTTTTTATTTAATTTAACTTTTACTTTTTATCTTTTATATGATTATTTTGTTTAGTTACATAAGGTTTTTAGAATGTAAATGTATCTTTAATAATTATAATAATTAATTATTTGAATGTAGACACAGTACAAATCTCTTGTATGAATTTGGTGTCTTTGTATAAAGCATTTTGTGTAGATGAAACATTTCATTTAAACTTCTGTATTCAATATACATTTGAGAAACAGCTTTTATAGAGTTGTATGCAGTTTACTCGCAGCTTGTTGTTTGAACAACCTATAATTATGTTTCAAACTGCTGTATGTTTTAGTTCCAGATATTAAATATATTTGTGCTCCATTCGGTACGAACGTGTATTCTGGTAATATTCTAAGAACTCTTTTAACACGTAATTAATTTTGCAGTTAGTTGCTTATATCTGATTCTGCTAAGGATTAAACTGAAGTATGGTATAATAGTGGTCATAAAAATTGACTGTTGAATTCGGCACTTATTCTTTACGTAAGAAATTGCTTTCTACTTTTTACCAATCAAGCTTCAGCAGTATTTTGAAAGTTTTTCACTTATCTTTGATGTAGATGTATTCTTAAATGAGGCGAACGCTTCTAACGCTGAAATCGGAACCTTCTATGTAGAATACGTTAGTTAAAAAAACAGCCTAACTCAAAAAACGTGTCTGTGTGATTACTGTGTTTGCTTCAACTCTCTTTATGTTACCTGTAAGTACGAGTGTCATTATGATTTTCCAGCTTCAACTTGTATTTTTTCCATTAGAGCAAAATCTGACCCTCCAGTCTGCCTGCTGTATAATGAATGCCAATTCCCATACAGACTGCAATTTTTACATTCGAGGGAGTCAAAATAACGAGGTATCTTCACTGACTGTGCAACTCTTTACTGATCGAGTCTATAGTTTATCTTCTCTGCATCATTCGTAGTTTCTGCTTGGAAAATAAAATGATAAATGAAATGAATGAACGATGAATCGCTGTGATGAAGCCCTCATGCCCGGGTATTTCCCATTTGGCTTTGTCTTTGCTAAATTACATACCTTGACTACCTTTCAAATGGTGCTCATTTCTCTCTCGGGCCGAGTGTATTGTCCTCGCTAAATTATATATGAGATCGGACAATTCTCGCAGTTCATCAGGCGAATGGTACTACAAAGATAATTGAATTTCGCATTCCGATACGGTATCACCAACTAGATGATTGGATTTGACACACGTGCTAGACAGTGTTTCACAACATTTCACCATTCCTCCTGCATGTGAATGACATCGCTATATTTGCTCCATCCCATCGATCTGCACCATTTGGGCCCCATATTTTTGGCTTGATACGCTTTCGACGCACCCTCGCCAAACAATGTTAATATTCAATACTGGAATTAATAAACACTTCAGTTTATTTCTTTGCTTGTACCATTATGATATAAATTCACTGCCATACCTACAATTTTTGTTGGTACACTTTTGCAGCTTCGCTTCCTGTCAGAGAGTGTTTGACTAAAGTTAGTAGGTACTTGCAACATACGGCTCACTGTTGCGAAGATTCGGTTCTTCGCGTGATCAGTGATCAGATCATGGATAAAGTTCCAGTTCAACTCCAACTCCAGTTTATTTTATATTTATTTACATGTTCCCCTCTTATTTTTTCTATACCCTCTCTTCTTCTTCTAGAAATTGCTATAAGCAACAAGTGCTGCCTTTGTTCTAATATTACTAAAATGTCCTGAGTTATGTTTTGTGTAAATCTAAGTGTAAGAAATGATGCCGGCCCCAAAGTGGGCTGAAATATATTTCGAAAATATATTACAATATCTTGTTATTATTATCTCAAAGTGAATATAGCCAATAATATATATATTTTAATTAAAGAAAAGTTTTATCTCATCTTCATCACGTTACCTTTTGCAATTTGTAATTACTTAATGAGATAAACAACTTAATAGCAGTAAACCTACACTGAGAGACGTTTGGAAGCAATGACCTTTTGGAAGGTCCAAGTGGATGGAGTCACGTGCAAAGGCTACATAATTATTTAGATTATTTTAATAATAAACATTCAGCCAGAGTATCCGATGATAGACAGCCTGAATCTCGGCCGTAGTCAGGCCACACAAATACAACCACTATGTTTGATTAACAATTTCCTGTAGCCTTTCGTTCGGAAACAGCCTACAAATCAACAGAAGAAAGGAAATATAATTGAGTTCATGACCTTTAGAACATATCAAAACTCGAAAAATTTCAAGCCTTTTAATGACGGTTTAATGGAGCTGGGCGGCGACGGAATCTGAACGCGATCAATCATCCCGACTAATAATTTCCTTTGTTAATTTAATTTTGTTCGTTTCGTTGTTTTGCATCCGGCGGGAAACGAAAAGGCAGTTTTAGTATTTCATAATTCTAATTAGGTCGGGTTTGACTCTTTACTACAGAGTTTTTGAGAATTGTGGTTATTTCTAAGATGTTTGGAAGATTAAATAAAGCATCAAGTAGGGTAAGTCCAGGATAGTAGGTGCACATTTTAATTTTCATCTGTTTTTCTTTTAGTCAGAAGTGAAGTGGTTTGTCGCACTAATATTATGAATGCGAAAGGGTGTGTGTGAGTGTGTGTGTGTATGTTTGTTACTCTTTCACGCTGAAACGGCTGAACGGATTTGGATGAAATTTAGAATGAATATAGCTTATATCCCAACTTAACACATAGGTTACTTTTTATTCCGGAAAAAAGCATGTTGTTAAATCGAATAAGCCGCGGGCAAAAACTAGTAACATATACATGAAACAGGTAAAAGGTTTTAGTATAGGGTTGCACTTTCAAATGACTGGGTTCGTTCACTCTTTTGGAAGTGTGAGATTTTGAAATTGTACCAACTATCCTACTGCAGCATCTACCCTGGAATTACTTACAGAAAAAACCTATAGCTTAGCGCGTTAATACGGAATGTTTGTTAGTGGGCTTACGAATATTTCACTGGTCGATTGATTGAGTATATTGGAACATCTCTGACACCAGCTACTAGTCTAACTAGTTAATTTTCTTTTTATTATTATTTTGGTTACAAAGGCTTATACTATGCAACGTACTGAACTTTGAAACATTGCATAATATTGACATTATCTCTTCATCTTTCTCTATTTGATCTCTTGACTTTTATACAATTTAAAGAAAAGAACTTTATGTCATGGAAATTAAAAAAATAATTGTTGGTTGTTGCACAGGAGATGCTGATACCCAAGGAACAGTGTCGAGTGCAACCTCCGAGCGGGGAGCCCCGGGTGGCAGGGTCTCTACAGCACGCGCGCCTTGCACGGACTCCGTCCATCTCTTCACAGAGCAGCCTTGACAGCGGCACTTCACGCGCTACCGTGAGTACTCTGTAGTGCAGGGCCGTCTCACACGGACTCCGTCCATCTCTTCACAGAGCAGCCTTGATAGCGGCACTTCGCGCGCTACCGTAAGTACTCTGTAGTGCAGGGCCGTCTCACACGGACTCCGTCCATCTCTTCACAGAGCAGCCTTGACAGCGGCACTTCGCGGGCTACTGTGAGTACTCTGTAGTGCGGAGCCGCCTCGCACGGACTCCGTCCATCTCTTCACAGAGCAGCCTTGACAGCGGCACTTCGCGCGCTACTGTGAGTACTCTGTAGTGCGGAGCCGCCTCGCATGGACTCCGTCCATCTCTTCACAGAGCAGCCTTGACAGCGGCACTTTGCGCGCTACTGTGAGTACTCTGTAGTGCGGAGCCGCCTCGCACGGACTCCGTCCATCTCTTCACAGAGCAGCCTTGACAGCGGCACTTCGCGCGCTACTGTGAGTACTCTGTAGTGCGGAGCCACCTCGCACGGACTCCGTCCATCTCTTCACAGAGCAGCCTTGACAGCGGCACTTCGCGCGCTACTGTGAGTACTTTGTAGTGCGGAGCCGCCTCGCACGGACTCCGTCCATATCTTCACAGAGCAGCCTTGACAGCGGCACTTCGCGCGCTACTGTGAGTACTTTGTAGTGCGGAGCCGCCTCGCACGGACTCCGTCCATCTCTTCACAGAGCAGCCTTGACAGCGGCACTTCGCGCGCTACTGTGAGTACTCTGTAGTGCGGAGCCGCAGGTGTCAGTACACGTGCCTGTCACGGACTCCGTCCTTCTTTTCACAGACTAGCTTTCGTCGCCAAATCTTGCTTGAACTTGCCAACACTTTATGTACGTGACAGTAGGTGTTGTCCCAGTGTTTTGTGTTAACGCAATATATAGTTCACTTTTACTATGTTTTTATTGCAAAATCCATCGCTTTGGAATACTCTAAATATTATTAATAGAGTGCATTACAAACTAGAAAAGATAAATTAGAAATAAATGTAAAGACAAGAATTAAAATCCTGGTTCGAGGAATTTTTTCAAATTCTTGCCTTTACATTCGTTTTTAATCTGAAGATGAATCTGGTGAACCCCAACTATTTTTTAAAGTAGGTAATAATAAAACTATAATTTTCATTAAAGCATGAAGAAGGACCGCCATGAGTGGCGAAATTTGGATAAGGTCCAGCAGTGGACGAACACGGGCAGATGGATGAATTTATTCATTAAAGCAATAAGTTCGCGCCACAACTCACTTTGCCACCTTTTAAAAACTTTTAAGTTTTTTTTATTTTAACTGTATTTAAGGATTTATTTATTAACACTATTTTTATATATAGTTTTGTAGCAATTGAGACACTTTTCCTGCCGCCGCGCCGTTAAAATTTTAGTTTGTTTTGTTTCTTTGAATGGAAAAGGCAAAGGTTTTTGCAACCATGCAGCTAAGACGGCCTTTTAAATATACATAGAACTATTCATAGACATTTTAAAAAGAAAATAAGTAATAAAACTGACACACGCATTTTCATATCATCTTGGTATTTTTCATAGATAAAGAACTTATGTTCTTTATCTGAGGTATTTTTGCATATACAAGATGTGAAAAATGAAAAAAAAAGACCAATGAAAACCTACAAAAAAAGCTATCGATATCTTAGATATCATTGCCTCCCCCACAGAAGTACTTCCCCCAGAAAGGGATAAAATATTGTAAAAAATTACTGCTTTGAAGAACGAGCGTTTGGCTTTTCTGTATGGCAAATTTCAAATTGGTCTGTATTTAAAAAAAAATGTTGTTTGTATACCCTCTAGCTCTAGGGCGAAAAGATTTTTATTTTTGTAAAAAAGAGGTTTTCGGCAACTTCTTTTTTCAAAAGAAAAGCACTTATTGACGAGCATGTTTGAGAAAAATATATGGTCGAATTAGGTCGTTTCGCTTTGAAGGTTGATGGTGGTTGACGGATGAGTTGTGATGCTGACGGGTACAGTGAGTGAGTGATGCGGGATGCTGTTGACACAAAAATGGTGCGTTTGGTTCTAAAGGATTTTAACATAGAAGTTTTATACCTAGTATTTTATCTTGTACTAAATAAAGTAGTAAAAAAGTCGTGTCTGTACATTGAATATTTTCGCAAAATTTTAAATGAAATGGTTTACATATTTGTATTTAATTGAAGCCAAAACTACCATTTCTAGAATTTTTGTCTGTATGTATGTTCCGTTTTAACTCGAGAACTACTTAATGGATTTAAATGCATTTTTTTTTATTATCATCATTGTGACCCTGGCCAACACATAGGCTGCTGGCTTTTGCCCGCGGCTCCGCCCGCGTTGAATTAGTTTTTATGTACTCCTATAATTTTTTCGGACTGTTTCATACAGTAAACATAGCTGCTGAAATGTGTGTGTTATGCGCCTACAGTGTTTCCCAGTTTGAATGTCTCTTTTATAGCTTTTCAGTGGAAACTGATTTATGGGATCCTATTTTAGATCTAGAACTTTATTTCTGCAAAGTTTCAGCCCAATCGGTTCAATAGGTACGGCGTGAAAGGGTGACAAACCACTTTTCTATAGAAACTGGAAACCACCAAAAAGTAGCCTATGTCCTATTCAAGGTCTAGAACTACATTTATGAAAAATTTCAGCCCAATCGCTTTCGTAAGCATGACGTGAAACATGACGTGACACATCACCGTACTATAGAACCTTGAAACCTCATTTACAGCCCATGGGTACTGATTAATGGGATAAAAAGTAGCCTATGTCCTATTCCAAGTCTATAACTGCATTCATGCCAAATTTCAGCTCGATCGGTTCAGTAGTTACGGCGTGAAAGAGTAACAAACATCCATCCATACATCCAAACTTTCACATTTATAATATTAGTGGGAAGTGGGATAAGAGGTGATCATAAAATAACGCCCAAGCTGAAAACGGGGCAAAGATTAAATACACGCTTTTAACTCTGAAACCACTCAACGGATTTGGATGTGGTTTTTTGTTTTATTATCATTGTAGTAACTTTGGTCAACACATAAGCTATAATGGGTGTTCATAAAATAACGCCCAAGCCGAAAACGGGGCAAAGATTCAATGAACGCGGGTGAAGAGGCGGGCAAAGGTTTAAAAAATAATTAGCATACTTAAAGCAACTGTTACTGTTGTCCCTTTCATCATGTAAAATGGTGAACACATTTTTGAGAATTATTTTTGTTCAAGCCGGACAAAATGTCACCTTTGACACTGTCAATTAAATTGGTCACTTAGCGAAATCAACACTGGCGAAGCCGCGGGCGGCACCTGGTTAATAAATAATACAAAAGCTTGGTTCACGACAACTGAGTATTTTCTTTTTATCCGAGCTTAATTTGATGGAAAAACAATTCCCAGTACAATTGGCAAAAAAGAAAGGGATTTATTCATGTATACCTCATCGGACTACAGTTGTAGAAACAAAAGTATTAATTTCCAAGTACCTATCATCTTATTTATGACTCGTTTTAGGCCACAACTTCTGCCAGATGACCCATGATATCATGAAAAAAAAAGAACTTAGTTTTTCTTTGTTTGACGACATTTGCCCAATAAAACAAAATTGAAAAAACAAAAAGTAGATACGGTACGTTCTTATATCATCGACTGAAAAATGTACCTCTTCTTAAACAAGTGCCATTGACCGACAGAGATAGAGCGACAAGCTTTGACAGTGGCGCGAGCAAGACAAACGACACAAAATAGGCCCATTGGGCCTATATTTGCGGGACCGCGCTCGAGAAGTGGGGTACCGTATCTTTCTTTTGTTTTATCTAAGCCAATAGAATGTATGAACGTTAGCACTACAATTTTAATATTCATCATGCGTGATATATATAACGCAAAATCTGTACGTTTTGTAGACAATTTGTTGCATAGCATCCATTATTTGTGATTTGAAATAGCCTATTTTATCCGGACAATTAGGACGAATTTAATGACAAAATCGATACTTTGGCAATCGAGATAAATTGAAACATTTGATTGGCCATATCCATACATAACGCTCAATTTCATAACCCTCTCCTTGGCTTGGCTTTAGTCGGGTATTTTATCAAGTATAACAACCAACTGTTTGTTTTGTCATGAATTCAATTCCTATTCGTACATTATATGCGTGTCGATGAAAAATCAAGATACTAGTGAATAGTGTTCAACAGATTTATTAAGTCGTTATGGCGATAAAACACGCACACTGAATGTTGTAATATGTATTTCACACATAGCTTTACTCGTTACTTTAAATATTTAATGGACGTTGGCAACAATGACGTCGTTTCTACTAGGTACCGTAGCTCGGAGCTTGGATTTTAAAAAGTTAGAATATATTGTCACAAGTATTTACGAGGGGGTTCCGAAGGTGATAATTATATGTATAATATTGTATGTTATTATCAGAGTGCATTACAAACTAGAAAAGATCAATTAGACAAATTTAAAGACAAGAATTTGAAACAATTCCTCGGGCCAAAATTTGAACCTGCGACCTCATATTATCAAGACAAGTGCGCTACCATTAGCGCCAATTCTTCCAATCTTTTCTAGTTTGTAATAAACTCTGATAATAATATTTAGAGTATTCCAAACTTAGACCATATAACACGGGGCTAGGCAAGCGCACGTATCCCCCTCTGCCGGAAGTACATGAACAATTTGTTCATGTAAGTTTGCTTGTGTGCGCGTTTTGTGTTTGTGTTACAGCTTTTGATTTAGTGTGACATATCAACTTTTCGCAGGAGTGTGCGTGAATGAGTAAAATGAATAATTATTGACCAAAATAAAACTTTCCATGTTGAGTAAATGAATATCCATCCATCAGCCTGTTTCGTCCAATGCTGGACATAGGCCTTTCCAGGATTTTGCCACTCTTGGCGGTCCTCCTGGAAGAAATGCCCATACTCACACACGTTGGGCAGGCGGGTCGGTGAGCGCGGTGCCGAAACCCTTGCACCAGTGACGCCGCTGCCCGTCACCAGTCTAATTTATATAAGGCCCGGCAATTGGGGATGGATATACCGCCATCCATCGGTCCCAGGCAATGGTCGGCCGCCTGGTTTTTTTGCCTGAGAGCTGTCCACTTACTCTCCCCCGAATAACTTCGGGAGGGTTTCCGAGTAATAAATGAATATAAATATAACCTATATTTTTTTTTGTTTTGTATAAATTTAATTATTGAAACATTTATATGTTAAAGTTTTTTAATGAAAATTTAAATTGTGTGCTGTGCGTGTTTACCTCCCCTCCCGTGGAAAACGGCAGAATAATTTCAGTACTAAGAGTCGCGCTTTGCCAGGTCCCGTGTTAAATGGTGTTAAATGGTCTAAGATTCCAAAGCGATGGATGTCGCAATAAAAACATAATCTTAAATAAAGTGTGTTAGCTATTGTTTTTAAGAGATTACTAAACGTCGAGATTTCTTTTCTTCTGTACACTAAATGTGAATGTATTATTCATTCCTCGTAAAATGTTCTAAGTGATGATGAAACCCGCATTGAAATCCACTGAAATTGTAAGTGAATACACAAGCAAACGCTGATTACAGGTTTGTTTTTTTTACAATTTATTATAATATTTATTAGACATAAGATATGGACGAGAAATTAGAGATAGAAAAAATATAAAAGAGAAGTAGAATAGAATAGTATAGTACAATAGTCCTGCTAACCATGCTATCGCTGGACAGTCTGCAAATACTTATTATAGGTATATGATTAGGCTAAAAATAACTATAAAAAGCGCTGCTTGTAAACTATGCAGTCAGAATATTTATTAATTTATGAGCTATTTTCGCACAGTGTATTATGAACGCCCTTTATCATGAGGTGATTTAGGTTTCCAATTTAACAAAAGCACATGGTTTTTTTTTTAACCTTTTTATCTGGCTATAAGTATCTCCGCCGCACATAAGTTTCATCCACCAACATCGAGTTTTAAGCAAAAGCCGTACTGGGTTTGTTTAGTTGAAATTTTGTGTAACTTATATTACCGAGTGTGAACTAAACAAATGATGAAAATAACTTTTTGTTCAGTAAGTATATGACGTTGAATGATAGGGTTACAAACAGCGTGATGAAATTAAGTATCATGGAGCCCTGAAAGATGCTAAGATGACTAGAATACAAAAATAAATTATTCGTTTTTTATGAGCATATAAACAGGATAAATAAAAGGAATGGTGTCGAAAGAAACATAGAGCACAACTGGAAATTGGAAATGTATGTTGGTTGTTCAACATAACTAAACAAGACCAAGTCAAAAACCGAGATTAAAAGAATGTGTTTGATTATGAATGATAGTTTTCCTTTTAAATTCATTATATATACTACTTCTGTGAATTTTTTCACATATCTATAAACACAGTTTAGCCGGCATACGCTTGACTCTAACAAAAATTAGCACTAGAGCTTAATATTTCACCAACGGATCCCTAAATCGAGAAATAGTTTTGACACACTCATAATGTTTTTAAAGGCCTATCCAACGATACCCCACATTATGGGATAGACGAGAAAAAAAATCATCCCCAATTTACGTAAAAATATTTTTCGACATTTTTTTCACCATTTTGTCGGTGTAATTGATATGTATATCCATACCAAATTATAATCGAAATTCATGTAGATACTGCATGTTTCAACTAAAACTTGATACTTTCCAGAGCCACCGTGGATCTTCCCCCGCCATCCGTACCTTCGCCCCCGACGGCCGCACGTTAGAAGCTGGCGGCCCCGCTGCACCCCGCTCCCCCTCGCCCCTAAGAGCTGTCTCCCTAGATGTCCGAGCGGCACCCATGGCCCACGGCTCATTGGCGTCGTTGGCGGACTTACAAGCGCCTTCTAGTCCTAGACACGGTCCGCCGAGATGCCTCAGTCCACTGCTCATGCCTCCTAGGTAAGTTTCACTCACATCGCTACTAACCCACGACGACGATAGTTTTTAATGTGCTGGTCTTTCCGTTTTCCATTGTCATCAGTAGTTTCATTGTTGAATTTGAAGTTTTAGTAATCAATTTTATACCATTTTATTTAAACAATTATTACTTATTATAAAAACTCTTATTTTAAAATTATACTAAAATTATAATACATTCTAAAAAACTTAACTAAATAATATAAAGATAAAAGTTAAATTAAATAAAAGAATATTTAAGTCGTCGCTGTCACTGGTCAGGGTACCCAAGACACTGGCCGCATTACCTAACTGGATAGCAAGGCTGATGCGTTGCCCGGGATAAGCTCGAGCTCTTGGGTCCCCTGAAGAATCCACCAGACGCGATGCTATTTGTTTATATATTTGTAGTTTTGGTTATGAATGCTGTTTACTATTTTCCTGTACGTTGTTTATTTACCATTGGGTATATCGTAATGCATGACAAATTTGCATAAGGTTTCTGTAATATTCACCTCACAGTCCATATAGTAAAGATGTGCCTGGTTCGCAATTCAGTTGTTTAAAAACTGGGATATAACCTAAGTCAATGGAAAAATATTTCTGGTCATCATTTGCTTCTGGGAATGAGGTTTAAGAAAATATTATCACATATTAGTACCGTGAACAGTTAAAATGGCTTCCAGAAAAACAGCCTTAAAATGTCCAAATCCTTTGTTGCCTTTAAAGAGTCTCATTTTTAAGAAATTTTAAAGAGTCCCATTTCTCCATACCTCCGCGATCGTTAGAACTTATAAGTATCTCTTCTTTCAAACAAGCCAGGTCTAAAACAATCTCAATTTTTTAAAACACCTTCTCATAACACCATATAGACACTTTCACTGTACAATCTATCAAACTTATTGTATTATTGCATTAAACAATACATATACAATGTGTATATAGGTATATTCAAAAAGTAAATAAAAGAGCATTATCTTCGACAACCTATCCTGTAGGTATATATGTATATATGTATGTCGCAGGGAATTGAGGATATCAGGAATTTCTTAGGGATACCACGAAACATCGGAGGATGTCAGAAAGATCATAAGTTATTCTGACATTAATAATAGTGCTTTATTCAATACAAACAATCGTGGTTAGGTGGTAGAGCTGACGCCAGGCTCGACTGTGGAGGTACCACCATCTTACTCGCAAATCTTCCCGAAGTTATTCGGGGGAGAGTAAGAGAACACCTCTCAGGCAAAACCAGGCGGCCCACCATTGCCTGGGCCCGGTGGATGGCGGTATATCCATCCCCAATTGCCGGGCCTTATAAAAATAGACTGGTGACAGGCAGCGGCGTCACTGGTGCAAGGGTTTCGGCACCGCGCTCACCAACCCGCCTGCCCAGCGTGTGTGAGTATGGGTATTTCTTCCAGGAGGACCGCCAAGAGTGGCGAAATCCTGGAAAGGCCTATGTCCAGCAGTGGACGAAACAGGCTGATGGATGGATGGATGGATGAATCGTGGTTAACTGGCGACATTTATTGGGAAAACTGATGGAAGTCTTCTTTTTTTAACAGTTAATGTAATAAATAATAAAAACCCTGGTAAGTAGGTACATTAAGTGCCAACAAACTATATATTGATGTTTTGGCAATTTTTGTAGCAAAGTTATTAAACTTGAATGAAAGATTTAGCTGTTTGAAGTTGACAATGTTAATTTTTTCCGTAAACAAAGTGTGAGAGATTGATCACTGCAATTAAATTGGTCAAGTGCGAGTAGGACTCGGGCCCTGAGAGTTCATTACATCCCGTATAAACACAAACGTATTCCACGAGCAGTTCTAAAACTAACTTGACACTTGCGATCTATTGAACTCCATGTATCCAAAGAGTCTAGTTAAGTTGGACATCAATTTCTTCTTTGATAATTAAATATCGGTAATTTTTCAATTTTTTCTTAGACGTGTGCTAAAGCCTAATTATTAACAGTTTTTCAAGTTTTTAAGTTAACTGAAAGTACCCTGATATGTATATAGATCGAAAGATAATTCTTTATTCCAATTCCACAGTATTACACACAGCTAAGAAATAGTTATATTAAATAAAAATTATCAAAAAAAAACAAAACAAAACACAAATAAAACCTTACAAACTATGTAAGAGATGTGGTAGTGGAAAGGGTCCTCAGCTCAGCATATTGCAGAGGCAAGCCACTGCGCTGCTTTTCAGTTAAGGCCCATTTCAACAACCAACCAAATACAAGAATAATAAATAAAAATAAAACAATTGGTACTAATGAAGTTATTAAAAAGATAACAGATTTATTTATAAATAAATACAAAAAATAACAATATAAATAAGAATCTAGTATTATACATACGAAAATATTATAAATAAATAAAATATTACACAGCAACGTTTCCTTATTATTATTTTTTGGGCTCATTTATTTGTTGAAAAATACAAAAATCTCTATATTTTACTTAAAGGGGAGGTTATCCAGAGAAATCTGTCCTGCTCCAACGCTTTCATTTTTCACATGTTTATCCTGCTCAGCGGAAGCGGGCCGCTCAGAAAACTCGCGGTTTTGAGGTGTTTTTATTTATTATTTTCAAATTAGAGGGATGGGTTTTTAATATTACGGACGTTTTATATTACATTTTTTACGGAGGAGTTAATTTTAGTGTAACTTTTAATACCCAAACCTTACTACAGCTCAAATTAAATAATGTTTTGATCATAGTTTAGACCTATCTTTGCGATTTAATTAGATCGAGCAAAATATAAGTAATCGTCTACCAAACGGCTGAAATATTAAGATGAAAAAGTGACATATGACTATATTTTTCACAAAATTTAATCATCGCCATTTATTGGTTTTAAATGAATTTGAAAAGAGACAAAATGGGATAACCCCATAAACTTAAACTTTTGTTTTACCAGATGCTCTATAATAAGATGAGTGTTTTCTAACTTTTATATTTTATTATTAAACATATTATGCAAGTTAGATTGTAAAAGATGTTTTAAAAATTCAAAACGATTTTAGACGTCATAATTTATATTATATTTTAACTATCTTAGAAATTATTAATAAAAAGATTTTAGAAAGAGACTGGTCTTTGTAGTACAGATTGGCGCCAATCAGACTGCGTTTTCTTCTGTCGACTTGTATCTGTTTTGATTTGCAACAAAATTGCTTTTATTTTATTATTTCATGTAATTTTTCGCAGGTGTATTAAAAAACGTCGTTTGATACACGTCCGAAAGTGTTCATATTTAGAGTGACGATTGACTTTTTTGCCAAGACGCAGTCCTTTTCGCACTTGCATCAAAATGTACTATTTTCCGCGTAATTTGGAAGCCTGATTTTGTAACAGCACTATGGGGCGTAGTAGATTTCTGTAGGGGGTTTCAGTTTCAACTCGATATCTCTAATGGGGCCCGAGAAAAAGGGTATTGACAGACGGACAACAAAGTGATCGTATAAATAAGGGTTCCGTTTTTCCATTTTGAGGTACGGAATCCTTAAAATGATGTATTATTTGTAAATGTGATACGAAAAATTTGTAAACATTTAACAGAGTATACTCAACAATGTAAAAATCATTTCTAATATGGTAAATTAGGCGCTGGAAATTTTGGATTAGTTAGAAAGTTTTTCTTCAAAAATCTTTTATAATAATGCTCAATCGTTTACATAACGTACTCTTAATTTTAATAATTAATTCAAATGCAAATTTTATCACATTCAATTTTAATACACCTGATACAAAATCTGATTTTAGGTATAATAATAATGTTTAATATAACAATTCGCATTAGAAGTTATCAGAGAACTCTTTAATAGCAATTTAAAGAGTTCTCTGATAACTTCTAATAAACCAGTCGGAGATCGTGATAATTCTTGCGCAAATTGGAATCTACTACGTTACTAAGATGTTATTCAAATCAAAAAACAGGACTTGCCTATGTAAGATAACAGTTTAAAGTTCATAACATAGAAAACATACAGTACATTGGTGAAGGTACAATTCATATTTAACATATTTAACTTCATGCTACCAGTCTTTTAACATCTGTATTTATAAGTGTCTTATAGAATTATCATTCAAACGTAACACTTTTCTTCAGAAGTAGGTAATACTTGTGGCCTAAAGTTCAAACCACTTATGGCACAACCCACAGCCTGAAGTAAACCTCTCTCGTTATATATTTACGAGGCCGATTTTTAAGGTCGATCAATAAAACGTGTTGGAGTAGTTTATGTGACAATCGATGAAATATCTAAGTAGGTAATGTAGATGTAGCCGATTTAATAGGCAATCAAGAGAATGTCTCTGCAGCAGCGTTAGTATCAGGCCCAGGTTGGTACGCGCTACCAATTCTCGGGGATATTTTTTTATTGTTTTTTTCTGTTCAATAATATGTGAATTATAATGAAAAGTATCCATTTTATATATATTTTTCTGTTAAGTACACTTAATACATTTTTGCATAGCCCTGTAAACCAAATTTTAAATGCTGATTGATGTTTTGTTTTTTTTGTTGTAAAAAATTTCACATCACTATTTGCTAAATTCCTTTTTATTTTATTTATGTTAATAAGTTTGTAAAATTTGATGAACAAGTTTATTTTTTAGTGTTTACTTTTTTTCATTACAAACTCTTCCCACTAATATCATAAATGCGCAAGTTTGGATGTATGGATGGATGGATGGATGTTTGTTACCCTTTCACGCCGTAACTACTGAACCGATTGAGCTGAAATCAGTTCCCAGGGATGTGAAATGAGCTTTCAAATTTCTATAGAAAAGTGATGTGTCACCCTTTCACGCCATGCTTACGAAACCGATTAGGCTGAAATTTTGCATAAATGTAGTCCTAGTGTTGGCATAGGACAAAAACTACTTTTTCCCTTTGTTCCCATGGAAAAGCTATAAAAGAGACACACAAAATGGGAAACAGAGGCGCATAACACACACATTTCACCAGCTGTGTTTACTGTAGGTAACAGTCCGAATATCGACTGATTTTATAGGAGTACACAAAAACTAATTCAACGCGGATGAAACCGCGGGCAAAAGCCTATAACAAAAATATACAAAATAAAGCTAATGTAGAGCAATTTATTTTTTATTCGGACAAAATTTAGGCTATCAACTAGCACTTAAAGGGATATAGACAATCAATGGAAAGTCATTGCCCAGCGATAAATAGTACCAACCTCGGTTTATGTCATGACCCATATCCATGGATAGACATCTCTTTATTGTAAAAATGCTATTTTGTGACACAACGAAACAGCCCGCTTGTTACATTGTAGTTTAAATAAAGCTCAGATCGCGTTTTAGGAATTCAATTAAAGTTTGCACGGGTGGGCAATAACAATACAGTTCACCTACGAGGTAAACTACATTGCTACCCGATACTATACAGAGTTAAAATAGACAGTTTACTCACTATTGATCATAGTGAACAATTAAACATACTCGCTAATGAACAAACCCGGCTAATACCTTTCTGCACCTGAGGAGTTAGCGTCATTATGTGATTTTTACATTTTAAATTTAAGGGCCCGTTCTCCCTGACATTGAGTACTTCATTTTGCGTCAGGTACTACTGAAGTCTATGACTTTTCATTATTGTTTAAAATAGCGTGCTCTGAGCCGTGGCTGTTACGACAACCGAAATATCGCGCGCTCTAAAAAATCACATTTCGATTCCACCCTCCATAATAATTTGTATGGGGAAATCACACGCAAAAGTCAATCAATCAATCAATCAATCAATATAATTTATTTGTCCAACATAGGTATGTTAAAAGATGGAGTTACATAATTTGTAGTGCGCTATGTTCCGCCGTAAAGGCATACAAATATTTAAAACTTAAAAAATAAAAAAGGATTACATTAAATTAGGTACGCTACCAAATAATAAATTCAACAATTAGTGTCATGCATGAAAGAAAAAATAATTCAATTTGGTAGGTACACAAAAAGGCAGAAAACACACCAAAAAAAAAAAAAATAAAAAAAATAATAATATCTAAACAACACATTTCACGACAAGGTTCCAATATACAAGAAACACAAATAATAAAAACAATGTCATTAATTATGGTTAAATAATAATGTCATTTATGTATTATCATGGATCAAAGATATTTAATGGTACCATTAAATATCTTTGTCATGGATCATCTAAAAATCGGTCGCGTTTCCGAGTTCGCAACGTTCAAAACATTCATTTAGTCTATTATCTTCTAAATAATCGGTCGTGCTATAGTAAGACTTTTCTATTAATAAAGTTTTTAATTTATGTTTAAACGTTGAAATATTTTTAGAACATCTTAAATCCGCAGGCAATTTATTAAATATTTTTGGTGCCATTCCTAATATACTTTTACTGAGCAGTGCTTTTTTTGAAGAATATGCAGGGATCATGTTTTCGTGGCGCTTACTTCTAAATGTACCAAATAGGTGCCTGTTCATTATGACGAAACAAGCTACCTCCAATATATATACACAGGGCAAAGTCAATATTTTAAGCTTCCTAAAGTGAGGACGACAGGTATCTCTGGATTTGATTTTAGCAATCGCTCTAATGCACTTTTTTGTGCTTTGAAAGCCTTTTCTTTGTCTTTAGCGTTGCCCCAAAAAATAATACCATACCGTATAGTGGAGTCAACATATCCATGGTATGCATGTAGAACCGCTTTTGTGTTAACTATTTTAGAAAGCATGTAAAGTGCATATGAGTACCTATTCAGTTTTGTACAAAGCCCTTCTATTTGTGATTGCCAAGTCAATTTACTATCTATTGTTAATCCTAAAAATTTTGTTATGTCAATTTCGTTTATTTTTTCATTTGAATGTGAAATGTCAATTTTTGCTGGTTCCACTCTTTGTCTAAAATTCATTATTTTTGTTTTATTTAAATTAATTTGTAAATTATTTGCATTTAACCAATCAATTATTAAATTCAACGAGTCATTAATTTCCTTTTCATGGTTGCTATCTTTATTTGCCGAGAACATGACAGTGCTATCATCTGCGAACAGGACCATGGGATGGTTGATTGCTTTAGGAAGGTCGTTAATATACACATTAAACAGCAGAGGACCGAGGACATTTCCCTGAGGCACGCCAAGCCTTGTGTATCTGGTACTTGACGAAAATGTTTCTTGAGTTTTAGTTTTAGGACATATTCTATTTATTTCAGTTCTTTGACGACGATTACTCAGATAAGATCGAATTAAACCGCTAGCATTTCCTCGGATGCCATAGCACTCCATCTTTTTTATCAGTAAATTGTGGTCCACGTAATCGAATGCTTTAGTCAAGTCCATGTATAAAGCAGTGACAGGGATGCTTTTATTCATGTTTACTAAAATTTTACTTAGAAAATCGTATATTGCCATATTTATTGTTTTGTCCTTTCTAAAACCTTTTTGTTCAGGTGCGAATATTTTATTGTGCTCGAAAAAACCATACAATCGCTTGTAAATTACTTTTTCAAATATTTTTGAAATTATTGGTATTAATGCAATGGGTCTGTAAAAGTTAATATCTTCCTTATTATCTTTTTTAAATAAAGGCTTGATAATAGACACTTTGAGATTTTCAGGAAAGACACCGTGTTCAAAGCACAAATTAATAATATGGCAAATAACTGGAGCAATTATGTCTGCAACGTATTTTATTACCATTGTGTTAATACCGTCATATCCAGTACTATGCGTATTTCTTAAAGATTTAATAATTTGTACAATTTCGTCAGGAGTGGTTGGATATAGAAATAATGAACTGGAATTATTATATGTCAAAGTGTTCGTAGTAATGTCATTGCTAGATCTGATAATGTCAATGTAATGGTTATTAAATAATTCGGAAATCTCGTGTGGTGCATCAATTGTTTTTTCAAGTTGGTTATGTTTGATGGATAAATACACCAACTACGTGTATAGGTATAGTAGGATTTTTTTTAATGTCCTAATCCACTTAAGATCTTATCTTTCAATGAATGGCATTGTTATCTATTGTTAAGTTCGACCGCTAAATGACCTGTGCATAACGAAACGCATAAACAACAAAATATTTTATGTTAATAGAAACTTCACCACCTAAACAAAAAGGCTCAAATTTGAACGCCAAGTCGCCAACATATTTCAGATTACATTTTTGAAATTGGAAGCGGCAGCCATTTTGTGTGTCAGTTACAGGATGATTAAGTAATGGCTTTCGGATCTTAATATCGTATACTTCTCTGTGTTTTATTCTGGATATTTCGTATTTGGATTTTTGTGAAAAGTGTGTTCGATAACGACCCCGGCTATGTATATGGACTTTGATTTTGTGGGAATAAGAGATACAAAAATGTAACGTATGTAGTTTTAAATGTAACTTCAATAATTACCGTAGACTGCAGCCATACAATTTTTTTTGTGTATTTGTGGTTACTTACTGGTTTTTATTGGAATTATATAAGTCCATCCATCCATCCATCAGCCTGTTTCGTCCACTGCTGGACATAGGCCTTTCCAGGATTTTGCCACTCTTGGCAGTCCTCCTGGAAGAAATACAAAAATATTTTTTTTTTTATAAGGCCCGGCAATTGGGTATGGATATACTGCCATCCATCGGTCCCAGGTAATGGTGTGCCGCCTGGTTTTGCCTGAGAGCTGTGCTCTTACTCTCCCCCGAATAACTTCGGGAGGGTTTGCGAGTAAGATGGTGGTACCTCCACAGTCAAGCCCGGCATCAGCTCGACCACCTATTATATAAGTAAACATAGTTATTTAAGAAACAACAAAGTGTTAAATTAAAGTTTCAAAGAGACAAATGAACTTTTTAAACTTAAATACTGTTTTTCTTAATAACATGCATATAAAAATATGTAAGAATCTTAAATTGTTTCACCCTGTATCACACATGTACCTTGCTGCCGCTTTCAATTTCAAAAAGTACTATCTGGAATGCGTTGCCGTTCAAATTTGAGCCTTTTTGTTCATGCGTTAAAGTTGCTATTAACATAAAATATTTTGTTGTTTGTGCGTTTCGTTGTGCACTGCTAATTACTGGTGGAACTTAACAATAGAACAATGCCATTCATTGGAAGATAAGTTCTTAAGCCGATTCCGACATTTAAAAAAAATCCTATTTTAACAATTCTTGTTTGGCAAAAATAAATCAATCACACCATTTTGTACACTCTTAACTTACGGGTGACTGAATTTCAGTTTCCAAAATAATCTGGGAAACCGTTAATGGGAAATACGTGAAGAGTAGAGCAGTTTTAGCAGCTTAAGATTTTTTATAGCTTCATATGAGTTCTATGCAAAAATCAAATCATTCATGTTGTAATACAACTCTTCGACAACTTGTGTGATTATTTATTTGTCAGTAAACAAATATTTTCTGTCATGAATCAGAAATACGGTGGCGCACCTTTAGGTAGTACAAACCCTTAATTACTTATGTTAAGCCCTAAAGAGCTATAAATTGTTATGTTTCTTTCACTATCTACAACGTAGCAGGTTCCAGAGATCTAAGGAACATTTCGAAATACAGCGTCATAGCTCTCACTTTCTACGTCGAAGCAGGTTCCAGAGATCTATATAATATTTCCAAATACAGCATCGTAGCTCTCTTATCTACGACGTAGCAAGTACCAGAGATCTATAGATTATTTTTAAATACAATGTCGTAGCTCTCACTGTCTACGGCGTAGCGGGTTCCTGAGATATAAAAAAACATTTCTAAATACAGCGTCATAGCTCTCACTATCTACGGCGTAGCAGGTTCCAGAGATCTATAGAGCACTAGCTTTTGCCTGCGGTTTCACCCGCGTTGTATTAGTTTTTGTGTACTCCTATAAAATCAGTCAATATTATTCGGACTGTTACAGTAAACACAGCTGGTGAAATGTGTGTGTTATGCGCCTCTGTTTTCCATTTTGTGTGTCTCTTTTATAGCTTTTCCATGTACGTAGCTTTCACTGTCTACGTCTACATCGTAGCAGGTTTCAGATATTGACAGAAAATTTCTAAATACAGCGTCGTAGTGGGTTCCATTTAGAAAAAGTAGTTTTTGTCCTATTCAAAGTCTAGAACTACATTTATGGAAAATTTCAGCCTAGTCGATTTCGTAAGCATGGCGTGAAAGGGTGACACATCACTTTTATATAGAAATTGGGTCCATGGGAACTGATTTATGGGATAAAAAGTAGCCTATGTCCTATTCCAGATCTAGAACTACATTCATGTAAAATTTCAGCCTAATCGGTTCAGTAATTACGGCGTGAAAGAGTAACAAACATCCATCCATCCATCCATACATCCAAACTTTCGCATTTATAATATTAGTGGGATTTCTAGATACAGCGTCGTAGCTCTCACTATCTACGATGTAGCAAGTTCCACATATCTATAAAAAATTTCTAAATACAGCGTCATAGCTCTCACTATCTACGGCGTAGCAGGTTTCAGAGGCCTATAGAATTTTCAAAATAAAGCGTTTTAGCTCTCACTGTCTACGACGTAGCAGGTTCCAGAGATCTAAAGAACATTTCTAAATACAGCGTAGCTCTCAATATCTACGACGTAGCAGGTATAAGAGATCCTTAGATTATTTCTAAATACAACGTCGTAGCTCTCACTATCTACGGCGTAGCAGGTTTTAAATCAAATCAAATCAAATGTATTTATTTCAGATCAAAGATCCATATAAACATGTTAGTAATAAACAACTTATGCTATTGTTAGTAACTTATGCTAATACATCAATATACAAAGAAGACTCCACACCCCACTACACATGGACATGCAGGCCAATCCAGTGGCGTAGAATCGGAGAGTCCCACCTGTCTACAAACGTGCTCAGCAAGCTGTTGGAGCTGGAGCGCACGCGCTTCAACAGAGACGCACACCTTTTTCTTACTACGGCATGGAAGCCGTCAGTATAGGCCTCTGCGAACATGCCAGAAGCGCTACAAAATCGCCTCAGTCCCAACAACACGCGTTGTTATATTGCACGCGCAGGGCATTGTATGCTCCCCGCGTATATCCGGTCCACAAACTTTTATAGAGATCTATAAAATATTTCAATATACGGTGTCGTAGCTCTCACTGTGTACGACGTAGCAGGTTCGAAAGATCTATAGAAAATTTCTAAATACAGCGTCGTAGCTTTCACTGTCTACGTCTACATCGTAGCAGGTTTCAGAGTTTGACACAAAATTTCTAAATACAGCGTCGTAGTGGGTACCAATTAGACCTATTAAGCATTTTAAATGCAACGTCGAAGTTACAAAAAAAAAAAAAAAAAAAACAAAAGAATTTTAGGTGCGGTTACCCTAACTAATTTATATACATGTGTAATTGATATATTATTAGTAAAATTATTTATAATTTATATACATATACATATTAATATAATCATATAACTAGATACAAAAATATATTACATACTTATATAAGTACTTAATAATATTACTTGTAAATTTGCATGAGGCTGTTATAGCATACCATTGTTTTCTTTTCTTTTTTACCATTTATGTAGTGTTTTTTTTTTCTCGTCCAACCCTCTCTTACTCTCTATGACCTTATAGTCATTAAAGTGTCGCATCAAAGTTGATGGTCCTGTAACAGGCCTTTGGCTCATTAGGGCCATCACAGTCGATACATTCGTCCCTGTCGGCCCAAACACGAGTGCTCCTTTTTAAACACGAATGCACATGTCAATTTTTTTTCCTTAAATAAATAAATACAAATAAATACAACTGTCTACGGCGTAGCAGTGGTTAGAGCTAACGAGCTTTTATACATACAGCGTCGTAGCTGTCACTGTCTACATCGTAACAGATTCTAGAAATCTAAAACGCACTTTTTTACAGCGCCTACTGTCTACGGCGTAGCAGGTGCGAGAGAGCTAAACAGCATTTATAAATACAGCGACGTAGCTCCCCTGCCTTCGGGGTGTAGTAGATTCCCGAGAGCTAAGAAGCATTTTAAATAAAGTTTCGTGGCTCCCACTATCTATACGGCGTAGTAGATTTGAGAGAGCTAAAGAGTATTGATAAATATAGCGTCGTAGCTCTCACTGTCTACAGCGTAGCGGATTCGAGGGAGAGAGAGAGCTACAGAGCTTTTATCACACATTCGCATCCAATTTTCGTTGCGTTTGCGCTTCGTTTCCATAGTTTTCTTGCTTTGTGAGCAAGTCTGCAGCGTAGAAGATTTAATTAGGAGGCCGACCTTACGGAGCTCATTTGCGCTGTGCGCGTTCTAAACAAAAAGAAACACGCGTTCTCTTTGACCGCCGCGGCCTCTGTGTGTGAAAAACAAAGACATTTTACCTAGAGATCAAATGTGAAAGATCATGGCCTCGCCAAAGATATATCACCTGCTTATCAAATTCAAATGAGAAATAATGAGAACCAAAAACACTCCAAGCCAGTGTCAGATTAAATATGTACTAAAAAGTTAAGGGTCCGAAAAATATTGACTGATTCGATAGGACTATACACAAACTAAATAAACTTGGGCGAAGCCGTAGCAAAAGCCGTAGTAAAGTGTAGCAACAATAAAGCTGATTCTCAGAAAACGCTTCTCTAGGTGTTTATTACATTCTGCCGACAGTGTCTGGAGGTCCGAGAATCCCTTTACCCAGAATCTGTCAGTTTCCTGTATCTTTTCAATTTTCGTTCGTTTTCCCGATAAATGGTCGCCTTCTTCGTGCGATCCCAGTTTAAGTTTCGGTCTCGGTAAACTGACACTGTCTTTAGACGTTTCATCCAATTTACCAAGATCCCTTTTAGAGCGGTCGTCGCTTATGTTTCTGTGCTAAACGGATAACACGAGGGTCTCTGTTAAATGGATGGTCTAGTGGCAATCTGTTGCCGATCAAAGTCTTGTTATCCGAATTACCTACAAACGTATAACAAATGCGATCCACAATAGAATAAGAAATGGAAAGTTTACGAATAGGGAGGGCTTAAGGGCCGATTCTCCATTTTCGCAACGTAATCATAATGCTATGTCTTAAGGGTCTTAACACATTTGCTAACGCGATAATTAAGACATTACGAATGTGTAAGTCTTAGCCACATCTACGTAATGCCTTAATTATCTTGTTAAGAGACGTGTTAGGACGCAGGTAAAGACGCAAGAAATCCTATCCTACTTCCTACTAATATTATAAATGCGAAAGTTTGTGCGTGTGTGTGTGTGTGTGTGTGTGTGTGTGTGTGTGTGTGTGTGTGTGTGTGTGTGTGTGTGTGTGTGAGGGTGTGTGTGTGTGTTTGTGTGTGAGGGTGTGTGTGTGTGTGTGTATGTTTGTTACTCTTTCACACTGAAACGGATTTGGATGAAATTTAGAATGGATATAGCTTATATTATAACATAACACATAGGCTACTTTTTATCTCGGAAAAATGTATGGTTCCTGTAGGATAGATCAATATCATTGAAAAATCAGGTGTCTAATTAGCGCGTTCCAAATCGTTTGAGGTGAAATAAGACAAGGCTTTGTTATTTCATACATCAAGTGACTAATTAGCGCGGTCCTTAATCGTTTGTGGTGAAATAAGACAAGGCTATGTTATCTAATCACACTTCACACTATCACACTAATATTATAAATGCGAAAGTTTGTGTGTGTATGTGTATGTTTGTTACTCTTTCGCGCTGAAACGGCTGGATGGATTTGGATGAAATTTAGAATGGGTATAGCTTATTTATTTAATTAATTAGATACATTTGCAGAAAATACATAAAACATTGATGGTGGGAGATATTATAGGTACAGTTCTGATGTACATTCCTTATAAATACATAAAACATTGATGGTGGGAGATATTATAGGTACAGTTCTGATGTACATTCCTTATAAATGTATACATCCTTCGCAATTAAAATATTTAAAAACTATATGAAAGAAAACAAAGATAAACTTCTGAAATAATACACATGCATTACAGTAGATCTTAAGATAAAATATGAACTTATATAATTAACACAATGATGTAACATTAACAATTTTTTGTTTGTAGCAGTTGAGTGAGTCGGAGAATACCCCAACTTAACACATAAGTTACTTTTTATCCCGGAAAAAATCATGTCGTTAAACCGAATAACACGCGGGTGGAGCCGCGGGCAAAAGCTAGCAACAACATATCAAAAAACAGCTCCAAACAGTGCAGTTTTAAATTAATTGGATGTGTAGTCTTGAATTTTGTATTTTTAGGAATTCATAACTATGGGTAAATCCAATAGTTTGGAGTTTTTATTTGCATAAATACACGATTGATTACATTCAACTTTATGCCTGCTGCCTGGCCACTACTGCGCTTGCTAAAAAGCGTCAATAAGACCTAGGATGAAGGGAGCTCACATAAAAAGTGACATTAGGCGAGGCAGTCATTCATTCTGTTCGGTTTTATAAAATCTACGGAAGTCGGTCACGGATACTACGCAACTGCCTGTAGCCACAGCCGAAGCAGTTGAAGTAAAAGGATTTGTCAGTCAGTTTGATCTTAGTCTAATTGTTCAGAGCGCGCCAGGCGCGTTTTTGGTAATTAGAAGTTCTATCTCAGTTTAAACCCCTCAGCAGGCACCTCACCATATCATCATAAGGAAACTGTTATTATACGTATTTTTTAGTGTCTTACATTAAACTGGAAGCTGTGTTTCGAGCGTTTCAGTTCCTATGATTTCGTGATAAAAACAAAGAATAGGCCCTTAAGCCAATGGAGCTAATGCGTTGGTGGTAGATCGTACGTTTGTAGATGGTAGGTATTTTTGATGTAGCGCAGCTTATGCTGAGAGGCTTACATAAAATATGGGCACCTAAAAGCTTTTGGGCATTTGTACGGCTTGAGAATCTATCGCTACTGTGTGAGGTGAATCAATGGACCGTCCGGTTTCTAGTTGAAGAGTAGCCCAGCGGAAATACTAATGAAATAAATTAAAAAATCAATTAATTTCTGAGTCTAGTTTTTTTTTGTTTAATGTTGTTATTTACTTATTGTACACTTTTCTAACTGATCTTGGTAGAGTACTAGAGATTAGTAACTGACGTGAATAACTTAAGACTTTTCATTGCTAAAATTTACCATATTTGAACAAATCAACATTTGCAAAAGTGACTCGACATTTTTTCTCCCTTTTAGTTATTCACATCGCATACTAAATACTTACACCTCGACCAAGATCTGTTAGAAAACATTAAGGTCTTCTTGAACATGGTTAACTCCATCTATTAAAACCGAAAAGAGTGACTCGTGAATTAAAGGTCATTGCAAACCCATTTCTGTCGGTCTAGACGCCTTTTATTAATTGTGATATCGCACGCCGTGAAATTGAACGCCTCTGTGGTCTAGTTGGTCCAGTCTCCGCTTATTAATCTGGAGTCCAATCTACGCAATTTACGCCTCTATAGGATTTGAAACCACAATGGTTCGAATCGCACAGAGGCGTAAATTGTGTCTGGTCCGCGTGCCTCTGAAAGCAAATTAATCCGGTATCGACAACTATTGGTAAAGTGTAATAGTTAACAACAAACATACAATATGACACTAATTTATGCAACCAAATTCATACTGGAGGCCTGGTAGATGATCAATATTACGAATCAATAAGAAGTTGCGATATTCGAAACTTAAGATTATGACTTTCCATAATATTGACTCAAAGCTGGACTTGCGTTTGTAGGAAATAGGAAAAAAGTTATTTTCGAATTTTCAAAAAAGGGCATCGAACTTTGACACCGACTACTTACAAAGTCTTCAGTTCTGTATGAAGTTAGCTGATAAATTAATGTCACCTCATATATACGAGAATGTAGCCATTAGCAAAAAGAGGACGGACGGTTGTTCCTTGCTTAAAATTATTATAATTATTATAAGTGCTGATGCCGGGCTCGACTGTGGAGGTACCACCATCTTACAAAATCCTCCCGAAGTTATTCGGTGGAGAGTAAGAGAACAGCTCTCAGGCAAAACCAGGCGGCCCACCATTGCCTGGGACCGATGGATGGCGGTATATCCATCTCCAATTGCCGGGCCTTATTAAAACAGACTGGTGACGGGCAGCGGCGTCACTGGTGCAAGGGTTTCGGCACCGCGCTCACCAACCCGCCTGCCCAGCGTGTGTGAGTATGGGCATTTCTTCCAGGAGGACCGCCAAGAGTGTCGCAATTCTAGAAAGGCCTATGTCCAGCAGTGGACAAAACGGGCTGATGGATGGATGGATGCATCGACTAATACTCAATTAACCTTCCGCCCGCGGTTTCGCCCGCTTTTATTCAATCTCTGCCCCGTTTTCGTTTTGGACGTTATTTTATCAAAAAAATTTTTAGGTTGTATGTTGACCAGGGTCACTACGATGATAATAAAGAAAACCGCATCCAAATCCGTTCAGTGGTTCTCGAGTTAAAACGGAACATACATAGAGACAGACAAAAATTATAAAAATGGTAGTTTTGGCTTCAGTACAATACTTATAAAATAAACCTTAACTTTTATTAAAAATTTGAAAGAATATTTAATGTACAGACTTTTTACTATTACTAATTCCGAGGAATCACATCACAATTTTTAAATCCAAGCGCATGTATTAAACAAATACCTAAACATTACCGCCTTGTTCTGTGCAACTAAGTACATAGTAATTCGTACCATAGTAAATTCTTATTTAAACAAAACCAAATAAGTAAAGTGATCCCAAAGTAAATAGATCAGTAGACCCTTTGAAGCAAATGTCTGTGAAAACTCAGCGTGGAAAGTTGAGCTCGCAGAATCAATCTGCCCCGCTTGCTCGCTTCAAATTGAACCAAACTCGATTGCTGTAACCTCAGAAAAGAAAAAACAATATTCTGACAACTCTGTGTAGAAAAGATGGTTGTGTGACTCCGACGCTCACTGATCTATAATATTGTTAGTGGACCAAGCAAGTTTGACAATAATTTCAAGCTCTCTTAAGAGGTCGGCGGAGCATGCGTAGTTCATACAAACGAAATACCGAAACCATTTGTAAATCATCGATATTCCTAGGGTAGTATGTATTTATTCCGATCGGATTACAGAATATTAGGGTGTGTTTATTCCGACTGGATTACGGAATATCTAGGTTCCCAAATATACACTCAGCGGCACAATTAGCGGAACAGAGCAACATTTTCATATAAATGTGGTAATTTCGAAGCCTCGGTTCTCCGTCAGGTAACGATTCGGATGAGATCTGATGGGAGCTATCTAGAGCATGAATGGACGAGATCCAGACCGCCTAAGGAACCCAACTGATCAGACAAGCCATTTATACCACAGACTGTGTAGTTTTGAGGGTTCGGACTTCCATACATTTTGATACCATTTATGAGGCTGTTTGTTTCATGGATAACTCTTATGTTAACTGTCGGTTTGATCAGTTGGGTTCATGCAGTCTGGACCTCATCTATTTGTAGTCTAGATAGCTCCCATCTGATCTCATCCGAATCGTTACCTGACGGAGAACCGAGGCTTCGAAATTACCACATTTATATGAAAATGTTGCTCTGTTCCGCTAATTGTGCCGCTGAGTGTATATTTTGGAAAGACACTGATTTAAAGACGATGTCAAAAGAATTAAAAAATTCCATAGAAAACTTATTTTGCTCGTATTTCATGTTTAAATCAGTGTTCTCATTTAATGTATATTTGGGAACCTAGATATTCCGTAATCCAGTCGGAATAAACACACCCTACCTCAAGAATTTGTTTAGTTTCAAAATTATTTTGGTATTTCGTTCGTATGAAATATGCATGCTCTGCCGGGCTTAAGTTTAGATATTCTTGTGTTAGAACGAACGAGTTATAGTCGTAGGTTAGAACTATCAATATCTGGCTGGCGGACACACCTAAGTCGAACTGTGCTTGTTGATTGCAGCTATGGACATGAATATTCAGACGCGCTTTGAGAGCTGTTCCTTGTGCATATGTGGGACTGAGGCTATGAGCTGTCACAGCTAAAATGCAATTGTTGCTGTGGTTAGCGGTTTAGATTACCCGTATGAGCAGGGTACACGGATTTCTTGACATGTCACGGATTTGCTTTTTGTCGAGAAATCAGAAAAAATGTATTTAAAGATTATACTTAAAATGTATATGTCACGGGTAATGTATGGAGAATGGGTAAAAACTAGGTTTACCAGGGGAAACTTTGTATTACCCAAGACATAGACATAGACATAACTTTATTGGTAATATTCATTACAGGTCAACTATTTTACAAATTACAAATTATTTAAAAAGACACAAGGAAAACATAGGTATTTAAAACATAATAACAGAAAGAAAATAAATAACAAAATGGAAATTACGTATATTACTCAAAGAATTCATTATAGCTATAGAATGACTTCTCGACTTTCAAGTTCCCTGGGTAAAGGCTGAAAGTTCGGAGTTTACCCAGATGAACCCAGGTCTACCCACGGCGCGAGAAGGGTGCGTGTTAGGTTGCTATGATAAATAAATTGGGGAACCGAACGAAATTTTTTTTTTAGCTCAACCCTAATATTACCTAACCAACGTTGGGTAGACCCAGTTTTACCCATTTTTATAGCAATAACCGTAACATATATATTTATTAAATTTACATTGTTTTTGGCAGTAATTTTGTATATGCGGTGATTTTCGTTTAAATAACCAAATTCTTAACTGATTTCCTATACTAATTGAGTCGAGGTTGTTCTTGAACAAGTAATAGAGTCCATTGACCTCTCATAAACAACTAGACTCACATAAAAGTGTCCGCGATGCATTTTGTCACCGCTATGGCGTGACAAAATCGAATGACGATTTCGTACAACTGAGATTGCATCTTATGTTAACGTCTTAGTTTGGTTGAAGATTTTTGCTACTATGCACGTCGCACGTTCGGACACTTTCTGACGAACTTTTCTTAGAGACTGTGTATCTTGTTGTTTATGAGAGGTTATTGATATACGCACAACAAATATTTTTCGTATTTCGTAAACAGGATAATTGAACCTTGATCCTGGTCACTTATCGAGTCTCCAGTATGAATTTGGTTGTATAAATGAAAGTCGCCTAATACCGGGTGTAAAAGCAGAGTCAAGAATCCTTTAAGGGCGTGTTAGTGTGATCGGTGAAGACATTTTTTTTAATACTGGGATCTCTAAATAAAGTACCAGTACCTCATAATAAGACGATTTTATTTACTCAAAATACACTAATCGCGTGGACACCCTCAGTGGTCGCTGGCCACTCGGACGAGGGGTGTGGGTTGTGGGGTGCAATAAGGTGTGTGGGCAGGTCGGTGAGCTGCGTAGCCATAGCTTAGAAAAATGATGGAATCTTTGGTGAAAATTCAAGGTATGTAGGTATATTTTTTTCTCGTAATGACATCAGAATCGTGTATACTTTCATACCCTAAAGGGATTCTTGACTTTGCATTTACACCCTGTATATTATGTGTAAATGAAAAATAAATAAATAATAATGACAAACATCTATACAAAGAGCACATCGTTCACGTTGTACTATATTTACTGTCCCTCCAACATTGACCTCTCATTATGAGACGTCAATGCCCTCCAACGATTCAGCACTTTTTACTAGTATTGCCGTTTCTCCAATGTTCAGTGCACACCCACGCGCGCCTTTTTATCTGAGTGCAAGGACACACTATTCTGTATTATTAGGTTCTTTTTGATTGAATAATGGTGCTTTGAAAATAAACTTTTATATTCATTTAGTTTTTAGTCAGGAAAGTCAACATCGATTAATTTAGTAACGGGTTGGGTACTATGAGGAGTACCATGGTACTGCCTGAAAACCAGCGTTGGAGATTAATCTCCAACATTTGCTGAGCTAGGGCCAGTTTAGTATTAACAGTGGATGCGACGACTATGTATATTATATAAAATAAATTATGTTCAAAATGTAATAGGTCGGGCAAAAAGTAATTTCGTATTTTCTACGCATCAAGTTGTAATAAAGTCTTTAGGCGTACTGTTTGTATCGGGCATTTTTGAAGACATTGATTACTGGTGATGAAAAGTGGATCATCTACGACAAGAAACTGCGAAAAAGGTCAGGTCATGGTTCAAGGGTGGTCAAGCTCCACAGACTATGCCAAAACCCGGATTAACAGGCAATAAGGTGATGCTGTGTCTATAGTGGGATTGGAAGGGCATCGTTCATTGTGAGCTTTTAACGCTGGGCAAAACCATCGATTCGGATCTCTACTGCCAACAGTTGATGAGACTCAAGCAATAAATTGAGAAAAAATTGCCGAAATTTATCAACAGAAAGGGTGTGTCTTTCATCATGATAACGCCAGACCACAAACATCTTTGGCCACTTAGGAAAAATTGAGAGAGCTGGGTTGGGAAATGTTAAAGCATCCACCATATAGTCCTGACCTTGCACCCTCAGATTTTCACCTATTTCGGTCTCTTCAGAATTCTTTAGGTAGTGTAAGGTTAACATCAAGAGAGGACTATCAAAACTAACTGTCGCATTTTTTTGATCAGAAGTCCCAAAATTTCATTAGCAACCGGATCATGTCACTACCTACAAGATGGCAACAAGTTATTGAACAAAATGGTACATATATATTATAATTAAATTTAAATAAACTTTGAAAAAATGTGTCTTGTATTTTTATATAAAATACGAAGAAACTTTTTCCCCGACCTATTATAAATGGCGAGCATCATCATCCCCTCTCACTCGCACAGTACACCTATCTCCTGCCACACATTCGCGTATTACATGCAAAATAACACATTGTTAGTTATTTATAATCCCTATAATATTATATAATTTGTAGGTATAGTTTACCAAGACTTTCCACATAAACTTTACACTTGACTCCGAATATCTATATAAAAACTAAAAATGTTACTCGAAAAAAGCTACTAAAGAAACAACTTTTTATTACGATCCCAGTGCAATAAAAATACAAATACTTGAAGCCATTTTCAATTCCTTTCTCCAATGCTTCGGGTTATACCTACATATATGTATTAAATAAACGTTTTTCTATTCTATTTTCTTGATCGCATTCATGTAATCTAGAGTGACACAGGTAAGTGAATGTAATTAACAGCTTAGTCAATCGATACAGATTTAGCATTGGAAAAGGTCATTAAAATGTATGGGGATTACAAAACTCTATTCTACTACCCAGTTTAAATGTAAATATCTGTTACACCTAGGTCTGTATCTGGTATCCAAGTAGTTTTCATTTACCTTCTCGCTATTAAGAATCTCTTTTAATACGGTGTTCCACGGACATACAAAATTATTATAGTATCTACGTCTGTGGGTTTTTCGGGTATTTCGTCCTATTTTGAAGTTTTGTTCTTTTTGTGTCCATCCATCCATCCATCAACCTGTTTCGTCCACTGCTGGACTGATTTCGCCACTCTTGGCGGTCCTCCTGGAAGAAATGCCCATACTCACACACGCTGGGCAGGCGGGTTGATGAGCGCGGTGCCGAAACCCTTGCACCAGTGACGCCGCTGCCCGTCACCAGTCTAATTTATATAAGGCCCGGCAATTGGGGATGGATATACCGCCATCCATCGGTCCCAGGCAATGGTGGGCCGCCTGGTTTTTTTGCCTGAGAGCTGTCCTCTTACTCTCCCCCGAATAACTTCGGGAGGATTTCCGAGTAAGATGGTGGTACCTCCATAGTCGAGCCCGGCATTAGCTCTACCACCTATATTGTATGTACATACATAAAACTTATACAAAAGTATTTGACATTGGTAAAATACGGTTTACTTGGCAACACTTAATTTTTAGTCCGCAACTATTAGTTTTGGCCTAAGATAAAGATAATTTTAAATTTCCTGAATGTTTGTTTCGTTATTATAACTTTAAAACAATGATTCATTTCTTTAAAACCTCTTGATTGATTTCCAAGCGTCAGTCCAGCTAGGGGCCCGAATTACCAATAAGACTTTCAAAGACAAACGATTACCCCATTATTGCAAATTAATTCTAACAATCTATTCTATTTCTATGTTCTTCGTTAGGACTTCTGCAAAATAGGTGGGTACATAACACCTAATCCAATAAATTAAGATTTATAAACCTTTAAGGCGTAATCTTATTAAAACCTTTAATTAAACGCCATCCAAGATGAAAACGGGCGATAATAATCAAAGATTCAGGAAGTTATTTATTGGATCTCTTTAAAATACGTGACTTTCTTTTTGCGATATACGTACTACATCAATTAATTACCTTTAGCTTTACATTCTTGGAATGTTATTTTTGGTAATACAAGACTCGTTCCCCCAATATTTCGACCTACCCAATATCAATCTTAACATTATGCTCTCCTAACGTTTACTTTCAGAGCCAGTCCACCAAATTTCGCTTTATGTATGGAGTGACTTTGTGGCCCATAATTTTCTTGGAATTTGGAGTGACGTTAATTATATTAAATGAATGGATTGTCTATATAATTGCAGAATTCAATTGGTTAAGGATCATAGGTCATTGAGACATGACATTTTATTTGTAATTATGCTTTATTGAATATAAAAAATTATGGTAAACTAGCGAAATTAATCGGAAAAATTCAAGGAAGTTTTTTTTGCCAACAGTTAATGTGATAATTAATAGAAATTCTGGTACATTAATGTTCCAACAAATTTATGTCTGATGTTTTGGCAATTATTTTCATCAAAGTTATTTAACCCGAATAAAAGATTTAGCTCTTTGAAGTTGACAATGTGATTATTTTTCTGTAAACGAGGTGTAGGAGATTAATCACTCCAAAAAATATAAAGTAGTATTTGCAAATGCGCTACATTAATGTTCGATGCGAAAAATTGGTCTATGTTTGACATGTATTTAAACTATTAAAATCTCTCCTATGATGGTAAATTGGGCGCTTAAAATTTTAGATTTTCGCATGAAAATGTAACCGATATTCACCCTAAAAGACTGTATGAAAAGAAAAGTACTATTGTTGCAATCAGAAACTGATTGATAGTCTGACTCCTACCGACTGATTACTTTGCCATATTTGCAGACGAATAGACCGGAGCAACTCCCTCGTGGAGAGCAGCTCCGGCGTCGGTCCCCTCAGTCCTGGGGCTAGCTGCAGCACCATCAGCGCGTTGGGAGCCCTGCAGCCAGACCTCTACACCAAGCGGGAGGCGCCCCTCGTGATACAACTAGAGGGCGCTGGACCTTCCCTCGGCAGGCTGCATCTGCGACTGAAGTACGACTTTGATAGGTCTGACTTGGAGGTGCATCTCATTGAAGGTAAAATTATTTATTTTAGACCAATAAGGGTCAACAAGGGCCGTGGCATTTATTTAAATTCTATATTCTTTATTCTAGTTTGGCAGAAGATTAGTAGAAATTATGGTTAAACTTCTTTTTAGAACTGGCGTTTAGGTCCTCGAATAGTTTTGCTACACAAGTGGGCCTTGGGCAGCATGAACGTGAATAAATCGTTAACCCTCGAGTTAACTAACTTGACATTTCGTTAGTGCTATTGCACCAAGATAATTTCGAAGCGGGTTAGTAAACCCATGCTAAGTGACAGGCGTGCAACATAAAAAAATAAAATCTATTTATTACTTTAACCGCTTGAGCCTCGTTTAAGCTTGAGAATAGGCTAGGTATCTACTTTTCATCCTGAGGCACCCCCTCAGCTTATTTTTGCTCGGATTCTTAAAGCATTTTTGGGATAGGAAAATGTATATTGACATTTTCGTACATTTGCCGTTCCATTACTATTCTTGATGTTTACCTTTCAGAACAAATCTGGATTCGACGACTGTACCAATATAGTATTTATCATCCTGTGATGTATCTTACGAGAAATATAGATCTACATTATTTCACGCTGGGATCGATATATTTCATCAATTCATTGATATATAGGTATACCCATTAACGTAACTAGGATTTGTAGTTGGAAGGGGCCCAGCCTCCGGCTCCAACTTATGACAACATTAAAATGAAAACTTCTTTATTGGAAGAAAGGGGTTTCAATATATTACACGTACTAAAAATATTATAAGACACTAGTTCCCACAAAAAGTTTCCCCGAGTATGAAGCCATCAAGTATATTATGTTCTCTATTATGTGATAGTAATAAGATAAACAACAGAGATAATCCTTCGTACAATAAGATCACCTAAAACCCAAAAAATTAAACAAATAAGGCCTTCCATCGGATAACGTATCTTTTTACATCAATGACACTCGCAGTTTGGGGGGCGCCAGACGCGGCATGGGGCGAGCCGTGCCCCGCTGGACCCTACCTTGTTACGCCAATGGATATGCCTCAAAGGTGGATGTTTCCCCAGCGCATGACCTGGCTGGCTACGAAGCGGGCGGCTTCAACGACCCGTACGTGCGAGTGACCTTGCTCCCGGAGGTGGACACGCGCGTCCGACAGACACCTGTCCACCGGAACGAGGTCAACCCCTTCTTCGACCAGCACTTCAAGTTCCCCGTCTCGCACGACGACCTCGGCGACAAACAGTTGCTGCTGCAGGTCTTCGACTATGATAGGTGAGAGGATTTAATACCCAGTATCTGTCATATTTTGTTATATACTTTTGAGTATGGGTATTTCTTCCAGGAGGATCGCCAAGAGTGGCAAAATCTTGGAAAGGCCTATGTCTAGCAGTGATGAACCAGGCTGATGGATGGATGGAAGTATCTTTAACTAAAACCAAATACTTTATTGATCAAATGGCACAAAAAGGCGTGCGATTAAAATATAAAAAAATGTCTTGCCCAACCATACCAAACGCACAGCAGTGCGGTCGTCTACAGTTCGGATTTTAACGGTTATGTATGACGTCACAATAAGAACTGCCAATAAGTAGCCTGTTATGCTGTTTCAACCCATCCATCCATCCATCAGCCTGTTTCGTCCACTGCTGGACATAGGCCTTTCCAGGATTTCGCCCCTCTTGGCGGTCCTCCTGGATGAAATGCCCATACTCACACACGCTGGGCAGGCGGGTTGGTGAGCGCGGTGCCAAAATCCTTGCACCAGTGACGCCGCTGCCCGTCACCAGTCTGATTTATATAAGGCCCGGCAATTAGGGATGGATATACCGCCATCCATCGGTCCCAGGCAATGGTGGGCCGCATGTTTTTTTGCCTGAGAGCTGTCCTCTTACTCTCCCCCGAATAACTTCGGGAGGATTTCCGAGTAAGATGGTGGTACCTCCACAGCCGAGCCCGGCATTAGCTCTACCACCTAACCGTTCCAACCCAACAGACATATAATTATTACTAAGTCTGTGGTTCCAACCACGTTTTCAAAATTAGTAACGTGAAAATATTTTCTTACTACATTTTTTGTAGAGGTACTATTCAGTAGGCATCAATGGAACAGTTGATTTCTTTCGCGATTTCAGAGATGGCTCCACAGTATTTTTTTAAGTGGTTTCTCTTTGTTCGTATTTGGGCATGTTCAAAACTTGTGCGTCATTTCCGGAACGACTTATTTGAACTAAGGATTAGTTGATTTCTGATTATAAATTGTCAAGTTTTTTAACCTTTAATTGTTTAATGCTTCCTTGATCTAAATAATTAAAAAATGACGTCGTAAGCGAATGCGCTGCCATCACTGCTTATGATATCTATGGCCGTCATTGATTCTTACTCTGCGATTGAGTAAGGAGGTGATGGGTAATAGATATTCATATCTAGACGAGTGATAGCTCTGGGTTCCGGCTTCCGGCGAATAAAAATTCAGCCAGTATCCATATTTCCCGAGGGGATTGTTTAGAAATTGACCCCGTTAAAAAGTTGATGTATTTTTAAGATTCTCCCGCAACGAAGTAATGGGGTCCGCCAAGGTGCCCCTCTCGAAGGTGGAAGTGGCTGGCGGTGCGGAAGTGTGGGCCGAGCTCTCGAGAGAGAGACGCCCCCCGGAAGAGTTGCAGGAACTGCTGCTGTCCTTGTCTTACTTGCCCTCGGCGGAGCGGCTCACTGTGGTCGTGCTGAAAGCGAGGAACTTGCTCCCTCCTCAGGAAGGGAAGGATGCTCTAGGTAAGATTAAAGGGTTTTTTATCAAGAAAAGTTTGGCAACTCTGTATTCTCATTAAAAGCATTTTATTAATGTGCGGAAATTTTAAATGACTAGCTAGTGAATTTTAAAAAAAATATTATTATTAATTATACTTGCTAGTTTTCCATAGAATAAATAATTAATTCATTCATTCATTCATTCATTTAGATTATTTATAAATGAAACTTACGCATTGCAAATGAAGTAGATACACTTTAATCTCTTAGGTAGTTTTTCGGGTTCCGTACCCAAGGGGTAACCAACGAACGAAACCCTATTAGGTACTAAGACTCCGCTGTCCGTCTGTCACCAGGCTGTATATCTCATGAACCGTGATAGTTAGACAGTTGAAATTTTCACAGATGATGTATTTCTATTGCCGCTATAACAAAGAATACTAAAACCGGTCAAGTATGAGTCGGACCTGCGCACCCCCATACACCAGACATGATTTTTTTGCTGTTTTTATAGATAATTGTTTGGAACCCTTCGTGCGCGAGTCCGACTCGCACTTGGCTGGTCTTTATTCTTAGGGGAACCTTCACATTAGCTTGTAAACATTTACAGAGATGCTTCATTTTATAAGCTTTTTATAGATATTATATTTTCACCGTCCACCGCTATGCGACCTTAATAACCCGTGTCTGATATGGCGCCCCCAAGAACCTCATCTGCCTATTATCGTGCAAGTTATTTTTCCATATTTCAGACGTGTACGTGAAAGTGTACCTTCTTGTGAACGGCAAGCGCGTCAAAAAGAAGAAAACCAACAGGAAGGAGCTTACCAGCCCCGTGTGGAACGAAGCTCTGTCCTTCAGCCTTCCCTCCGCTAACCTGCAAGTGGCTTCCATTGAGGTAAATTCCTCCTTCGTGTGTCAACGTCTTATCCGTAATACAAAACATTAATAAATAGGTATATAGTGAAAACAGAATAGTAGAACAACTCCCGCGCCGTGCGAGGCTTAAATGCCTACTGCTGCATGGCTGTCAATTTGTTTTGCGGCGATGCGACGAACGGCGCGCGGCCACAAAATAACTATCTGTTTTGTAGCGCGGCGTACATACGTAAGCGCGACTTCGGAGCACAGCCGACCCTAGTCACACCGCCAGAAACCGTCTGAGATATTGTCGTTGTGTGCGTGCTGTGGTTCGTACGTGCAGGCTCGCACACATATAAGCAGCGCGGAAGACGTCTCTGTGAAGATAGCTTACTAGTCTGTTTTTACTATGGTAATGACCAACGCACTCTAATGTTAAAGAAATGTAGCACGCTCTCACGCATACCACGTTTGCCAATGTGTTTGACAGAGAAATGTAAGAGCGAATGATTATGGCCGCCATTTATGATTCCTTTCTTTAATGCCCTGATACGCAGTGCGTACCTACGTCCAGGGGATCTAGCCGACGATTGTGTGCCTACACTCAGCGGGACCAGATGTCCTATGACGATTAATATTAGTAGGGGTTAGTTCTATTGAATGCATCAAATTTTTTATTTATTCCGTCAAAATGGATGGAAGACACGATTTTACAGGCGACCGCCAGCCAGCGAACACTTCCTATTTATACGCCTCAGTAACTCAAATGGGCGTCAAACTTTAGTTCTACCTGCTTGCCTGTACTATGTTCCAAGTGGAAACAAGTTTCTTACATGTATTATTTCGATGGTAGGTAAATTGTTTTCAAACAATTTCTCCAGCCAGCTAACTAACCGGGGAGAAAAAATTAATATAACTCCTAGCTTCCTCAAACTCATGAAAAAAAAGTTGTCCGCTGACTGGGAACATAGACTAAATAATTTAGTCTATGCTGGAGGTTGTTTCAAACCCAATTTATTATCGAAATAATACACGTCAGAAACTTGTTTCCCTTACAACATAATACAGGCAAGTAGAACTAAAGTTTGACACCCCATTTAGAGTTCCTGAGGCTTATAAATAGAAAGTGTCCCGCTGGCTGGAGGTCGCCTGTAAAAACGTGACCCTCGTCCATTTTGAGGGAACAAATTAAAAAATTTGTTGCATTTGATAGAACTAATCTGTAATTAACTCCCTCACCTACTAACATCGTCATAGGACATGGGGTCCCGCTGAGTGTAGGCACACAAGTTAGCATGCTAGTGTTTTATTTGTTAAGTTCTTATGTAAGTATGTTTTTGGCTCAATTAATAAGTTTTGTATTTTAAATATTATACTTATTGTATGACTCCAGGTATGCGTAGTGACAGGCGGAGGCAGCGGGCTGGTGGTGGGGTGGTGCTGCGTGGGCGCTGCCGAGCCGGCTGCAGAAGGGCGGCACTGGGCCCAGATGTCTCAAGAGACGCGCAAGGCTGTTGCCATGTGGCACACGCTCAGATAGACACGCATACACACAACGTGGCGGTCCACACCCGTGGCTCTAAAGGGAATGTCGTTTGAAGCAAATGTCACGTCTAAACAAACGAGACAAACCTACGCGACTGAGCATTATGTCTGTATTATTCTCGCTTACTCATAAAGGTTCCTTTTGTTGTTGAACCCCAAACGACATTCCTACTATAGCTGCTAGTCGTTCTAGCGGAATATGGACTCAAATTTGTGAATATAGTACAGTATCCAAGTAATAGCTTGGTTCCTTAGCTCGGCTGATGTTTCAATACATCCAGACACATTTGGTCAAACGCCAAGGAGTGGTTCCGCCATGCTCTCGACAGATTATCCTGGTCACGGCGCAAAATGTAAACAAGTCCTTTCATAAGTCCAGAATGAGAAATATGCCCGGATCTATAGAAGTACTTATACAATCGAAGTGTATTTAAAAATGTAACTGATACTTCACAAAATTGTAGGAACTGCACTAAGATTTATTATTGTGAATGCATGTTTATTATGTGACTGGCATAAGCTATCGAGAGTTCAATAGAGTTGACATCCTTATCTAAGAATAGCTTCTAACCAGGGCCGGATCAATCCATGTAGAGGCCCATAGGCAATGCAATTCGCTGCCCGCGAGGCACCTCTCCCCTTTTCTAAGCAACGTTATTTGTTACTGCAATTGTCATTGAGTTTTATTTCAGAGAAATAAGTACTATGTACCTTATCCGCTATAAACAAGTAACTAATTATAAAATAGTGTGTCTCTAAAAACGTAAGCAACAAATTAAAACTACTTCTTATTTTTCTCACGAGTCACGGAGCCCCAAGGTAGAGCTGGGCTCATCTAAGTGCTATTGGATAATCCGGCCCTGCTTCTAAATTCAGTAAAATTTCATGTTCTTGAAATTCTGAGACAAATTCTCTCAATTGCCTTCATTGTATTAGTTTGTCAGAAAATGAGGTTTTGTTGAAGTTAGAAGCAATATTTTATGATTCCTGTGAAGGCTAAGTGTCAGAATTAGAATCGCATTTAAGGTAAATAAGAATAATAATAATAAATAATAATTAATAGGTGTGTGAATGTGATCCTGAGTAGTCTGATGTTGATCTATTTTGATACCTATATCTCTACATATGACTCAATCTTCTTATTTTGTGGATGTGGATATCTAATGCACATATCGACAATTTGCCTTCACAAGAGTCCTGTTTTATATCCATTTAACTGTGGGCTTACGGTCTGTTATCAGATATCTTCTATCCCTATTTTCTAATTGAATTTCTAAACGATTTACACTTTTATCCCTCGCAAATATGAAACGAACCCATAATTATAATACGTGATCTATTTTTAAGATGTAATTTTGATATCTACTTGTAACAAGTTCGGTTCAAAGATGCCTTCCTAAAAACTTTTTGATGTTGAGTATTTTATAAAAACACTCTTTGGTAATTTGTTTAGATATTACACTCGGACACAATGCAATGTAAATTAAAAAATATATATATATTGAGCTTTGAAACACCAAACAAATCTTATGAATTTATCGAATTTTATACATACAGAGAATTTATTTTCTAAAAGAAATGATGTGCTATTACTTCGTATTGTAAAAGTTATAGATTGTGCCCACAGTTAATAAGTCTGTTCAAGAGTATCTAGTCATTGCTGTAAGCGCAACCCTTCAGTTGAAGAGTTTATAAATAAATATATCGAACTTTATTCCAAATACGTATTTTATCTGTAAGTGTATTTCTGTGCAAAAAAGTATTTTACTTTGTATTTTCTTTACAGTGTCTGAATAAAATATCTATCTATTTGTAAGATCTATTTGAGTTTTATTTCATGGTAGGAAGGGCAATTAATTAAATTGAAGACTTTAATTCAAATCAATGAAACCCGAAAAGTTACAATAATCATAAATGTTTATTTATATTTTTTACAAGTTTGTATGTTACAATATAATTAACTTTTAATAAAATAATATATGGCTTATACTAGGTATGTTTTCGGTTAACATATTTTTTTCAACATATCATGAGTATTTTTTCACCAACATTCAGTCTCATAGGTCCGCTACAGTGTACTTTAGGTCAATAGATAAAACACTACGAAATCACTAGGTAAGTACAAGTTGCTCACAACTTACCACGATTGCCGAGCGCGTCGCACGAAGCCCGCACCTAGAATATGATAATTTAAATAATGTCAAACAGTGCAGAAAAACCGTGTTAAAATGCATATGGAAAGTGAATAAATCAAATGCTAACAAACACAAAATAATTTGTGTAAATATTTCAACAAAAATAAAACAAAAGCTTTAATTAACCTTTTAGAAACATGCATGACCGACTGTTATATAATGATCTCGAAATACGTAAGCAGTGATAGATAACTGATAAATAACAATAAGTTATTTAGTAGTGCACATAAAACATGATGATATGTAAAAATAATCATAATAATACTTTACACAATGCTGATGCTCCATTGCTTGTCGAGGATGGGAAAGTAAGGAATGGAGTAATGTATTTGGATTTGGAATGGCGTATAGCAAGGTGGTGCATGGGTTAGTGTGATGTACTGTCAGTGGGCGAGGGTTCTAGCGTGGAGGTATTTGCAGTTGGCGTCCTTGCAGCTTCCGCCTACTTCGAAGGGGCAGAGGACCCCGTTCGGATCCTTGGTCCATCTGAAAACGAACCGTTTCAGTCCAATGATCCGCAGGTAGCAGGTGTGGACAGTTGTCGCTGCATACTTACATCGCTCGACGAGTGTGCGATGTTGGCACGCATGCTTAGGTCCACACCATCACGATTTCTACGCCTTGAAATTTGGCAATTGTAACAAATCGACCTGAATTTCAAAAATTATATTACATTGAAACGGCTTTGTGTAGTGTTACGTACAGCTTACCTTTCTTTTAAATCTGGATTTAACTATTCATCAATTTAAATCCATAATGAAATTTCTCTCCCATTTCGTTTGTATTTTAATTATTTACGTCCAGACTACTAAACATTTCTTTTTTATTTTGTTTATAATTTACTGAAAACTGTTTTAAGATTATCTGAAATAATTGCTTACCCTCCATCAGTAAACGCTTGAAGTGGCGACTTATAATCATCAGCGTTATTAGAAATGTGTTCCTCTCGACTTCTTCCGTGGCTACTTCCTTCTTCAACTGTTTTATGATTATTCCCACCGCTCATTGTTCTTTCTTTATAAACTCTTTCACATTCCCTATCACTATCAGGATCATTTGAATTTTCATTTGGAATTGTTACAGTCTTTGTGTTATTGGTAACATTAATTTGCACTGACAATCTCCTCTCTGGCAATTCAGCTGGTTCTGGTTTCTCTTTGTAGTCATTTACCACACTTACTTTTAAATTTCTAAATCCACATGTGTCCAAAAAATCTGACTTTAGGGGTTCATTTTCTTTTTGAAGCTTAGATGGCAGTGTTTTATTGTATGAGCGATTTGAAGTATGTAGTTGAGGGGTGTTTTTTGCGTGAATCGTAGTTGTCGACCTGCAAACACATGATACAAGAAAACACGACAAAAGTTGATAACCTTAAGAATTGAACAGGTGTGTAATGTGAAATTTACAATTGTGTTTGACAATAATTTGCAAGGTCGTTATGAATCGATAGGTAGGTAAAATTTTAAATACCTTTTTAAAAGTAACTGATGTTGTGCTCTTATTTTTGATAATTGAATTTGAGCGGTTTTTTGCTGCTTCTTGTTTAGCGTGATAGCGGTGGATATATTGCGCAGTTCAGTAGCAACTATCTTGTATTTCTGAGTCAGTTTATTCTGTTCTTCTTTCAGTTGTAGTACTTTAGCAGATTCCTCTGCTATCTTTTTCCTGTAATGATAATTTTCTTTGTAGATATTTAATAATTTCCAAGCATATGTAAAATAGAAAGTATGTATGAGATTACCTGGATAAAGCAATCTGTTCATCCAAATCACTTTGCTGCATTGGTTTTGCTATCTCTACTGTTACATTCCTTGGCTTGAGAGTATCTTTTGCAATTGGCACAGTTATCAATTCATTATTCCATGAGCTCATTGCCAGTTGTCTTGCTTGCTTAATCTTCTCTAGCTCTGCCATACGTTTCACTAAATTTTTGTACTCAATTTGCTCAGACTTGGGCAAATGATTTACAGTCTGGAAAACATAATTAGAATCTATGTGTTTGGTTCTTTCCATTTAAGTTCAAGGTAACAAATATTATTAATGCCCTCACCTTTGGAACAAACTTTTGAGGAGTTTTTGGAAGTGGTAATATTGATTGTTGCTGAACGACATCTGGTAGTTTAGTCTTTTCAACTTCCATGCGAGCCGACTTCAGGAAAATATCAAGTTTTTGCTGGAAGTCCACTTGTTCAGACAATGTTGACAATTTCATATGCATTTTAGTCAAATTCTTCGTTGCCTCATGTTCACCTTCTGAATCTGAGCCGCCAGTATTAATAATAAACCTATTTTTTGGATCAAGTGCAGTGTTTTCTTCAAGTTTTTTTGCAGTTACTGTGTCGGATTTTTCATTATTTTGAACATTGTTTTCATTAGATTCAGAACTCTTTGTTAACAGAGGTAAGCTTTTACTAAGAGATGTTAATAATTTGGCACGTAATAAATCTTCGTCTTCATCGAGATCATCTTCTTTAGGAATATTAGGTTGAGAAATGTTATTCTCACTAACAATATCACCATCACTGTTAGTGTGATCTTTATTTGAATTATGGCTAATAATCCCTTTATCTTCATGATCTTGACCATCTGAACCAATGTCCATGTCCATTGATTCAATATCTGTGTTATTATCATCATCATTTTTTTGTGCAACATCTGGCATTTCATTTGCCATAATGTCATCAAATAAAGTGGAAGATTGTGAAAGCCTTTTTCGTAATTTTTGTTTTTGCTTCATTTCAATTGCTTTCTTTAGAAGTGCTGACCTAAGACATATTAACCTTAGTTCTGCAGTATCACTGTCTTCGTCTTCAGAATGTAATGTTTGCTTTAAATCGGTAGGAGTCTCTTTACATGTTTCTTGGGTTTTGGAAGCTTTAGATTTTAGTGCATGCTGTCTTAATAATTCTAGATCTTCATCCGATCCAGTTTCATTCTTGTCCTGGTTATTTGTATCACCATTGAGAACATCATCTACTACATCTGCTGGGGAGTTTTGGATTTCTTCATTATTGGAAACAATTTGGACACTTTCCTCATCGCTGCTTAAATCTATCAATTCAGATTCTATAACAGAACAATCTTCTTTAGTTTCTACTGTAACTTTTTTTTCTGTTAATTCTTCGGAAATGGGTATAAACTCTTCTGGGCCAGGTACATCATTCCTTTTCATATCAAAATTTTCTGTGCTTTGAACATATATACCTGTTGAGTTTTTTACTTCCTCAGGCTCCGCTACCACTTGATCCACTAGGCTCTGTGTATGACACATCATTTTCATAATTCTAGCTTTCAATGACACATCAGTTTTGTTTTTTGTTACTAAAACCGCATTTGCCAATTTTCTTCTCTTATTCCTGTATTCATAATCAGACTCATCACTGGACTCACTAATAACTTTAGGCTCTAATTTTCTCTTTGGTCGGTACTGTTTTTTTTTATGATCTTTATATTTAGGTAAACTGTGCTCATGGAGTAATTCTTTCTTTCGTCTATGTTTTTGGTGAACAGATTTTGTCTTCTTAACATTTTGTTTTGGAACTGAAATATTATCTTCAAAGTTGGTGATGGAAATATCTGATAAGTCAGCAGTATGTGAATTTGCATGTCTACTTTTCTCATGACCTAAAAGTTGGGGTTAGTAAAACGGACTACATTGACTCAATATTCAAAGCAAGTAAGTAGTAGGTTTTGCTACAAATAAATTACCATTGGCAAAAAAAGCAATAGATAATGCAGCATTTTTTAGTAAAAAGTTATGTGGAAATGAAAAGTAATAAAATAACACAACCTTCTTTTTAATTCGTGGCGGAATATATTTAATTTTTAGATATACAAGGTGTAAAAGCAAAGGCAAGAATCCTTTTAGGGTGTGTTAGTATGATAGGTAAAGATATTATTTTAAATACTGGGATCTCTAAATAAAGTACCAGTACTAAGACGATTTTCTTTACTCAAAATACACTAATCGCATGGACACCCTCATGGTCGTTAGTCACTCGGATGAGGGGTGCGGGTTGCGGGGTGCAACTAGGTGTGTGGGGAGGCTGCCGGTGAGTTGCGTAGCCATAGCTTAGAAAAATGATGGAATTTTTGGTGAAATTTCAAGGTACTTATATTTATTTTTCTCGAAATGACATCAGAATCGTGTTTACTTTCATACCCTAAAAGGATTCTTGACTTTGCATTTACACCCTGTATAAACAAAACAAGTGAGTTGTGAATTTGCAACACCCATGGGTGTAGTGAGCTAAAAACATGTAACTTTTACTCATGAATATAAAACAGAATATTCAGGTAAATTAAGAAAAATTTCAAACGAAATGCTTAATTTTTATTCATTTTCATACTTTTAGGCATTTGTGGTTTTGATACCTTTTTTGGGCAGAATCCTTTACATCTAACTTGATTTAATGAATTGAATATGATGGATTCATGGAAATAACACCTGTCAAATTCGGTACTAGACCTGCCATTCACTTTCATTGTAGGAATCTGTAGAGCTTCCATAGGTTGAGATCAGGGAATCACGAATTTTTGATGCACAATGTAGGTGTTGGATAGGTTTGAAAAAGTTAATAAACTGCTCATAAATTAAAGAGAAGGTAAAAAAGATATCATTATCTCAGGTAAACTGACTCTATGAAATTAGTCAATCTTCGCCTGGCATAACCACAACAGGGGTCCATTGTGTAACTCGATGGCATTTGTAATGGGCTTTATTTTGACGTTTGAAGCCCAGGGCTGAGTTCAGTTTAATCGTCAGGCGACGCCCGCCTAACATGCCATCTCTTTTGCACGTGAGAAATAAATTAATGATATTCATAATATTACAACTAGTGAAAATAATAGGGGACACTGAGGAAAAACAATATGAGAAGCTCGCAGGCTAAGCTGTTAAGAGTGCTTTGAAACTTCTTTTGCACCTTGACACATGGATAAATAATTAAGTTGGGAATTCCTTTTCTGGGTGGTGGGGTGGGGGTGTAAGTTTATATAATGCAGTCTTTTTAATATTTTTATTAAATTTAAGGCTATGTATTCCCACATATTTATGTGTATAAATAAACTTGAATAATGTTTTCAACAGCAAAACCGGTCGAGTGCGAGTCAGACTCGCATACCTAGGGTTCCGTAATTCGACAGTTTAGGGAACAGTCAAGAAGAAGGTATTTAAAATCTTGCACAGAACAGTTTATGATAACTAGAAAACCGGCCAAGTGCGAGTCGGACTGGCGCACGAAGTGTTCCGTACCATTATCTATAAAAACGGCAAAATTATCATGTCTGTTGTATGGGAGCCCCCTATAATACATATTTTATTCTGTTTTTTAGAATTTGTTGTTATAGCGGCAACAGAAATACATCATCTGTGAAAATTTCAACTGTCTAACTGTCACGGTTCATGAGATACAGCCTGGTGACAGATGGACAGACCAACAGCTGAGTCTTAGTTATAGGGTCCCGTTGGTTACCCTTTGGGTACGGAACCCTAAGAAAGAATTGATTGCACCACAAAAGAGATACTAAAATATTTTTATACCGTACTCGAAGTAAAACTCGTGGATGAAAAATTTTATTTTGTCAATTTTTCAGCCACTATATTTTTCTTGCAATCTTTACGTAATCCCAAATTACCATGATTTTTTTCATATTTTCGATTCATTAGTTTCGGAAATAAGGGGGAGGGGGGGACGACGCATAAAGCCGAAACCTGTGTATGGCTCACCGCTGAAGGTGTTGGGACTCAGCCTGCGGAAGGTGTTGAGCCTGCACAGTTTGTGTCCTCACTTTTCAGCTCTTTTGCGAATTAAATATGGACAAAAGTTGTGTATTCGTTAACTCTACGTGACTTTTAATCTATTCCGTAAATAATTAGTAGGTTAGGTAGGTACCTATTTTGCTATGCTATTCAGAGTTAATCAAAGTTGAAGGATTAATTTTTAAATGTTTATCTAATTAGGTACTGTCCTAACATTAATATTTATTTTCTAAATAATGACAATAAAAATCCCACTCAGTAGTTCATGGAATTGTGAGATTGAGGTCTTAATATCTTAGTAATTCTGTATCACTGTTTTACTATGTAAATTAGTTACATTGTAAATTAAACTCTTCATTTTTAAAGTACCATTTACTTTAAGTAGGTACTTACGTAAATTAACGTATTTTTCTTAGAGTGAGAATGGAATGTGCAGTTTTAGAGCACTTTCTGTATTTGGATTTTGTATAGATAGATACTATCTATCTACACAAATAGGCACAATATTCTTTCGTGTATGCTATCGTATGGGTTCGTAACAAATTATAATAATGATATTTAAATTAGGGTTGTTTAATCTACATTTGTGCCTAGTTTTTCTGTATTGCACAGTTAAATATTTTACACAATCTTATCATCAGAAATCAGCAATCAAACCACTGTTATTTGGTAAATAAAATTCTGATTTCTGAATCGCCGACTTATATTATTGAATTAGGCTGTATACAATATATAAAACAATAAGGCAAGTGATTTATTGCTAGTGAGTTACAAGAATCTTCATCTAGTGCTTTTTGTCATATTATTGAATTAGGCTGTATACAATATATAAAACAATAAGGCAAGTGATTTATTGCTAGTGAGTTACAAGAATCTTCATCTAGTGCTTTTTGTCATTAAGTAGGACACTTTGAGAAAAACAATGTGCAGTTTCTTATTTTCCTTTTCCGCCAGCCATAGTTATGGTAAAGGATGCTCGTAAATTGCATGAACAAAAAAATTTTTTTCATCAGATCTTTAATATCTATAATTTGAAACCCATATTGCATTATTATAAAAAAAAAAAATTTTTAGGGTTCTGTACACAAAGGCTAACCAACGGGACCCTATTACTAAGGCTCCGCTGTCTGTCTGTCACCAGGCTGTATCTCATGAACCATGATAGTTAGACAGTTGAAATTTTTACAGATGATATATTTCGGCTGCCGCTATAACAACAAATACTAAAACCGGCCAATGTAAGTCGGACCCACACACTCCCATACAACAGACATGATATTTTTTGCCGTTTTTATAGATACGGAACCCTTCGAGCGCGAGTCCGACTCACACTTGGCCAGGTTTCTTTTATTTTTTATGTCTCATTTGTTATCAACTTTTTTTAAATCGCTATAGTTTTCCTGTAATTGGCCAGCTATAGCCTATAATCGTAATTTTATTAATTTTTTTCGGTCCACTTATTAATGCATTTTTTTAATCAGCTGTTTAATATCTACTATTTGATACCCATATTATAATTTTAGGATTTATTTTTTAATTTTAGCTCTATTGTATTGGAAATATTACAATTCCAAATTTTTCAATTTTTTTTTGCTCCTTATTGTATGTTGTTAAGTGAATGCTATTTTTGTGGCAAATTTCAAGTCTTTATATTTAATGGTGCTAAAGTTATGAGGCTGTGATAGTGTGACATATGGACGGACGGACAACGGAGTCTCACCATAAAGGTTCCTTTTACCTTTTAGCTAAAAACATAATATATTTCCTGCATCAGCCTGTTCATTCAAGAACCCTAGCCTAGGTTGGACCACTGGGGTTGCAAGGCCGAATTTTTGAATGGGTTTGGCAGAGTTGCTACACTTCAAATGTCATTTGATATATATTTCAAATAGATTTAGTATTGATTTAATATAATAACTGTCATTTTGAAGTATCTATATGAATCTTGCAAACCCTGCTCAGAGTTAGTGTTGAAAAATTCGACACCAGTGTAGCGACACTGCTAATTTTGAACAGTTGGTGTTGCAGCCGGTGTTGATTTTTGAACGACTATCTGGGCATCGTTTGTACATACATTCAATCAAGTACTGAGCAGCGGCGAAGCTCCACATAATCTTGGCTACTTTAGCATGCTTTATTTCATTCTAAAGGTAAGAAAACTATTTTAAAAAAATATAGGTATATATTTTTTCCTATAAATTTCAGTGATTCTCAATTTATGTCCTGTTGTGCATAAAAAACTTACAGTGTTTTATGTATGTTGTTATAGTGATTACTGTCATACAAAATAGTCATTATAGCATGTGTTGTGACAGTACCCCTGTAGGCAATGTATGAAAATTAAGTAATGTCACAATGCTCAGCTCAGTTTTTCTTACATGTCATCCAAACACGCTCATCGTCGCACCTATTTTTACGGTGAATGATTTTTCGCCCACTTACCATAATAATATCATTTGATAAATTACAAAATGGATTTTGACAATTTCATCAGCTTTTGATAACGCAGATAAGCAAAAATTTAATAAAAATTGAAATTTTTTATCTTGAAGACCTTTGGGTTGCAAGCTGAAATAATCAGTCTAGTAACCAGACCTATCTACCACCAAAATATGAAGTAAGTAGCAATGCGGAAACAATCTAATGATGAGACCAAATTCTGACCTATATACATTAAACAATTCAGCAAGGCCTAGTGTGTATGGGCACCTGTTCTGTGTTCATACATGTGTAATATTGCATATAAGCAAGTTAGAATAAAACCTGTGAAATAAAACCTTATTCCAGTCATTGATTGTGCCCCATATCGAAACTTTGATCAAGATAGGTTATAAGTTCGCCGTTACCTGGTCCAATGGAAGTGCAGCGCTTGGCCTCTTTTCGCTCAAGGACATGGTTGTAGTTTTCTAGAACTTGTAATCTTTGACGCAAAAGGTATTCTTCTTCAGACGAAATGTCTGACAAATCATCCAATTCGTCAACTATTTCACCCTCTTCCCTCTCCGAATCAACTTGCGTAGAAGGCATATTCTCAATGCAAGCCATCTCGAAGAAACCTTGAGAAATGAGAATGGATGGATTGATTTTGGCTCATTGGAGTAATGAACATTCTAAAGTATATTGTTATTGAACCGAAAATTAACCTTATTGAAATTACTTACGTGTGTAAAAAGTTATATTTCACGTCATAAGTGTGATAAAATTATGACATAGGTATGTAGATAATGTAATTTTAGGATTTTAAATCTCAGAACACAAACTCTAAAATCTGAAAAACAGGCAGTGAAGTGGCCATTTTTTTTTCGTTTTTTTTCCTTTCTTCTAGGGATGATGATTTAAATCGATTCGATTGAAGATCGACGAATCAGGGGGCCAAGAAAATCTATTTTAGATCGATTTTTTTGAAAAGATTCGATCTTTGAATCGACCCATACAACCGCAGAATCACGGACACGAATTTTTGCGGTTTCGAGGAAAATTTTACTACATGATCACAAACAATTAAAAAGAGTACCCACATTTAATTACGTTTCCGGCAAGTATGTGATTTCAAAATTCAAAATTATTATTTATGAAGAGCCTTTGAAGATAGGAAGTTGGAGTAGGTAATTGAGACTCAAAAATATTGCTAAATAATATTAACATAATAATAATGTTCGATTAAAATGCAATTAAGTTACTTTGGCAATAAAACTTAATATAAAATATATTATTTTGTCACGACATGAATCAGAGGTGTTCCAAGAAGGAACGGTGAAATGCAAATCACAGTCCATACTCGGTACACCCGCGTTTCACCGATGATTATTACGTCTAAATGTGATGGGTGGTGAGCCCAAATGCCGTACTTCAGGCACAAACACACTCTTTTTAGAGCATGCAGGTTTCCTCACGATGTTTTCCTTCACAGTTGAGCAAGTGCTCAACAAAAGCAAAGTATAAAGTGCTAAGTAAGAACAAATAATATTCATATAAATACCGAAAAACTCATTGGTGCACCGACGGCGGATGGAACCTGGGTCTCAAGATTGAGAGGCCAAAGTTCTACCCCTAAGCTACCGTTCCTTTAAACAATATTTTAATTAATGTTTTATTTATGAGAAAACAACTAACTTTACTAACATTAAACTCAGGAATAATTAACGCTTAAGAATTTTGACCTAGAATACCAAAGTATTTATTTATTTTGAATCGATTTTTGTAAATCGATCTTTTCTGTGCCGATTTTTTTTGGATCGATTATTTCACTATGATTCGAAATCGATCTCAAAATCGATCTTTTTTTAGATAGAATCGACGTCCCTACTTTCATCCCGTTCAAAGTTCAAAGTGTAAAGTTAAAGTTCAAAGGTATCTAGGACCATAGACCAAGGATATATCCTAAGTCTATGTCTAGGACCATGATAGCCTTTACTTCTGTAATTTTTCTTTTTTTTTGTAATTTCCATTTTTTTTTCAATGGTTTTTATTTTAATTAGGGCTACAAAAAAGTATCAATACTTGAGTATACTCGATACTTTTGTTACGTTACCAGTATTTTCGTACTCGATATTTTTATTTCGATATTTTACTAAGCATCGATACTTTTCAGTTTACTCAATACTTTTAATACGTCTCTAATTCAGAGACTAAGTGGTAATTTAAAATAACTTTAGAATAAATTATGCACAAATTTTAGATGACATGTCGCGTGGCGAAGAGGCATCTTCGTCATTATTCCAATGCAATACATTTCTAACCAGTGACATTTGTGGTAGGTATAGTCATTTGGCACCACATATATTTGGCAAAAAAATGCTGAAATGCAGGACAATTAATTCGAACCCAAGGAATATGGTACAAAATTAAGAAATTTATTAAATCTAACTTAAACGTTTCCTGATCCGTTTTCCTGTAATATTGCCAACGCCTGTGTGTTGCAGATTGTTCATGTCTATTTTACATTACTTCGTCGTTTTGTAACCAAATGTTCATTTGTACAAAATATCTAACGGTTTGTCGTATCGTAAATTAAATCCGTATTTTCACCTATCCATTTACGAAAAGTGTCTGTAATTGCTCTTGCTAAGAAAAAAATTAAATATTATTATTGCAAATACCATTAATTGAAGATAAGAATAAGAGATAATACTTTAAAATGTCAAGGAGACAATGTAGAAAATAAATGTCAAAACCTTACATAGAGCATAACAATCAAGTAGTTTGTATGTTTACGTCTTCATTGTATAGGATAGACTAGATCCATGTCCACGTTATACTTTCGCCACAAAACGACTCCCACCTGCCGAGCATTATAAGTTCTTGATAGAACTTGTATTCAATCAGTCAAATAATTTATTATCAGGCATCTATGGCCACCTTACAAACTATCATATAATACAGTTTATTTATGAATACAAAATTGAATTAGTTAATAAACCTTAGTATTGACTAACTTAATTTTTTTCACTGTATTGTAACTATATCCCGTTTGTTCAGTAATTTATAGTGCATTTTCATTGCATTATTGGTAAAATTTACTATAATATGAGCGTTATTATTCACAAAAATAAATATATTTTTGATGCACACGCACACTTGAGATGTTTTATATTTTTTCTTCGTGAAAATTATTTGAAATGGATATTAATGTTCTAATTCATGACCTCAATAGAGGTTTAAGCTGTACTTGAAAAAAGCGGTGATTGCTGTAAAATACTGGCCAGTAATAAAATATGCTTCACGACAAAACCATTTGCTTCTCTAAATCACAATATAAAAGCTGCCGTACCTACCTGTTGATAGAATGTTTTACGATTTTACCTTTACCTGTGAATCGTTTCTTAAATTAAAAAAAACAGACAAATGTGAGTTGGACTCGCCCACCGAGGTGTACATTAAACAATGTATTTTTTGTGATTTAATAACAAATGTAGTTTTCAGATTTTTCCCTATACTTTTAGTATAAGACGGTATTACTTGCCAGATTTCATAGTTCTAGGTCAACGAAAAATATCCTATCAATTTTGATTCACTTGAGAGTGCCGAAAAATACGTTTCTTTTGGCATAAACGGCCGTATCATTTTTTACGTAAAATTATAAGTTTGATTATTCCACAATTTTAAGGGACTGTAGATCTGAGAACATACTCGTATATGGTTTTAATTTCAACTCGATACCTCTACGCGTTCCGGAGATAAAGGGTCTTGACAGACGGACAGACGGACAACAAAGTGATCCTGTAAGGGCTCCGTTTTATTTTTTGAGGTACGGAACCCTAAAATACAGGAAACAATGCTGTTCTATCGTACGTTTAGTTTAGAAGTTATGAGAGTGGTATTTGTAATTTATGATTATTCTATCTCCATACAGACGGGCCGAAACCAACCCCCCTCCCAAAACTCGGTACGCACGCTGTCTGTGTTACGCTCCCGCGCATTTTCGTAAATTATAGCACGAAATTACAGAGTATATTGTGCATTGTTTGGTTGCTCAAATACAACTTTTATAAAAATAATATTTATCAAATACGTAAACAGTCAGTTAACAGACCTAGGGCGTGATTAGGCGCCGAGCGGCTGTAGGTATTGATTTTAAGGACACCGCGTAGTTAAACTACTGTTATTACCTACCACTGTGCAATAGTGTAGTGTGACGTGAATTAATTGTCGCGTTTAGCGACTGTTGCATCGGAGCCGCGATGAATGAACTAGTTTGCACGATGTTTTTATGGCCTAAATATATAAATTTAAGTATAATGAAACAACATTGTAAAAGAAAGCACTAACATATCTCTACAAGTTATGGGACCTAAAAGACCTAATGACAGACACAATGTGAACTAATTTTGAAAAGGCAAAACAGGGACAAAGTTCCCATGTTAAGGGGGTAACTTTTTATCTCGGTACAAAATGCACATCTAAGTATTGTTTTCCTTGCTTTTGAATAAAAAGTATGCAATGAATGTGTTTTAAAAGAACTTGCGGAAAAAGCTTTTTTATAATAAAGTCTTCAAAAAAAAAAGACTTGGGGTTGGGGTTTTTTGGGTAAGAAAAAGTGCCTTATTTAGGGTAATTTCGTCGAAAAAAAACCGAGGTGGCAACATTGATTATAAATAGGGACCAAATAAAAGTATCGATACTGAACTCCATATTGGTATCGTGTAAGTCTTTTGGTCGATACTGATACCGCTTGTGGCGTTCACGCCTACCACATACTTCCCATAACTTCATATTTAATATTTACTTTATTTAATCTACTATAGGTACATAGTTTATCTATATCTAAAACACGTATAGTAACGGGTATCGAGCACTATTTTAAATATTTTGCATCTTGATGAAAACCACTTGTACACTGTTTACACAAATTTACTATAACTATAGGTGGAGTTGATGCTCGTGATTGTTGGCACTTGGTGGAACTTTTGAAACATTTTTTGTTTGATAAACACTTGTACTTGTCGAATGAATAGCGATTCATATATTGTACGTAAACAACCAAACAAACCTTTGATAATGCTTTAACAGCGAAACCGGTAAGGGAAATTAATATAAATAAGTGGACAAGTACAAGTGTTTATCAAACAAAAAATATAACTATAGGTACTTTTAACCCAACCGGTTTCGAAATTTAATTCATTTTCAAGGGCTTAACAACTCATTTTAATATTTTAAGACATAACCTACGTGCGATAAATAAAATTTGTTTTTTATTACAAAAAAAATATTTATATTATGGCTCCTGTATTCAATGCTCAATATTTTATGGATTTGGGTCTAGATGAAGAATTATCATTAAGTGAAACCAAATATTCTACTGATCATGAAGGACAACTTTCCCAAAGAAACAGCTGCGTTAATAAAAAAAAATTTTTTCGTTTGGTTTCACGAATTTTAAATATTTCCCGTGATTTTTCATGTTTTTTTTTTATTTACGGTTTGTTTTTAAGAAGGTTGCTTAGCATAATCAGTAGAATAATTATGTTTCACTGACAGTTACCATTCTTTTTACATCTGGTATGAGTAACTTTAATACTTCTTTAAAATATTAACACAGTTTGCAAATCAAGTTTGTGAGATTAAAAATCAAATTACTCGTGAAATTCTAGAAAAGCTCTTAAACGAGTAGTATGTACAAGATTTCCATTAATCAATGAGACAACATGATGTCGATGCTAAAGTTATAGTCTGTCAAAAAAGTGTTACCTATAGTTATATTTTTTGTTTGATAAACACTTGTACTTGTCCACTTATTTATATTAATTTCCCTTACCGGTTTCGCTGTTAAAGCATTATCAAAGGTTTGTTTGGTTGTTTACGTACAATATATGAATCGCTATTCATTCGACAAGTACAAGTGTTTATCAAACAAAAAATGTTTCAAAAGTTCCACCAAGTGCCAACAATCACGAGCATCAACTCCACCTATAGTTATAGTAAATTTGTGTAAACAGTGTACAAGTGGTTTTCATCAAGATGCAAAATATTTAAAATAGTGCTCGATACCCGTTACTATACGTGTTTTAGATATAGATAAACTATGTACCTATAGTAGATTAAATAAAGTAAATATTAAATATGAAGTTATGGGAAGTATGTGGTAGGCGTGAACGCCACAAGCGGTATCAGTATCGACCAAAAGACTTACACGATACCAATATGGAGTTCAGTATCGATACTTTTATTTGGTCCCTATTTATAATCAATGTTGCCACCTCGGTTTTTTTTCGACGAAATTACCCTAAATAAGGCACTTTTTCTTACCCAAAAAACCCCAACCCCAAGTCTTTTTTTTTTGAAGACTTTATTATAAAAAAGCTTTTTCCGCAAGTTCTTTTAAAACACATTCATTGCATACTTTTTATTCAAAAGCAAGGAAAACAATACTTAGATGTGCATTTTGTACCGAGATAAAAAGTTACCCCCTTAACATGGGAACTTTGTCCCTGTTTTGCCTTTTCAAAATTAGTTCACATTGTGTCTGTCATTAGGTCTTTTAGGTCCCATAACTTGTAGAGATATGTTAGTGCTTTCTTTTACAATGTTGTTTCATTATACTTAAATTTATATATTTAGGCCATAAAAACATCGTGCAAACTAGTTCATTCATCGCGGCTCCGATGCAACAGTCGCTAAACGCGACAATTAATTCACGTCACACTACACTATTGCACAGTGGTAGGTAATAACAGTAGTTTAACTACGCGGTGTCCTTAAAATCAATACCTACAGCCGCTCGGCGCCTAATCACGCCCTAGGTCTGTTAACTGACTGTTTACGTATTTGATAAATATTATTTTTATAAAAGTTGTATTTGAGCAACCAAACAATGCACAATATACTCTGTAATTTCGTGCTATAATTTACGAAAATGCGCGGGAGCGTAACACAGACAGCGTGCGTACCGAGTTTTGGGAGGGGGGTTGGTTTCGGCCCGTCTGTATGGAGATAGAATAATCATAAATTACAAATACCACTCTCATAACTTCTAAACTAAACGTACGATAGAACAGCATTGTTTCCTGTATTTTAGGGTTCCGTACCTCAAAAAATAAAACGGAGCCCTTACAGGATCACTTTGTTGTCCGTCTGTCCGTCTGTCAAGACCCTTTATCTCCGGAACGCGTAGAGGTATCGAGTTGAAATTAAAACCATATACGAGTATGTTCTCAGATCTACAGTCCCTTAAAATTGTGGAATAATCAAACTTATAATTTTACGTAAAAAATGATACGGCCGTTTATGCCAAAAGAAACGTATTTTTCGGCACTCTCAAGTGAATCAAAATTGATAGGATATTTTTCGTTGACCTAGAACTATGAAATCTGGCAAGTAATACCGTCTTATACTAAAAGTATAGGGAAAAATCTGAAAACTACATTTGTTATTAAATCACAAAAAATACATTGTTTAATGTACACCTCGGTGGGCGAGTCCAACTCACATTTGTCTGTTTTTTTTAATTTAAGAAACGATTCACAGGTAAAGGTAAAATCGTAAAACATTCTATCAACAGGTAGGTACGGCAGCTTTTATATTGTGATTTAGAGAAGCAAATGGTTTTGTCGTGAAGCATATTTTATTACTGGCCAGTATTTTACAGCAATCACCGCTTTTTTCAAGTACAGCTTAAACCTCTATTGAGGTCATGAATTAGAACATTAATATCCATTTCAAATAATTTTCACGAAGAAAAAATATAAAACATCTCAAGTGTGCGTGTGCATCAAAAATATATTTATTTTTGTGAATAATAACGCTCATATTATAGTAAATTTTACCAATAATGCAATGAAAATGCACTATAAATTACTGAACAAACGGGATATAGTTACAATACAGTGAAAAAAATTAAGTTAGTCAATACTAAGGTTTATTAACTAATTCAATTTTGTATTCATAAATAAACTGTATTATATGATAGTTTGTAAGGTGGCCATAGATGCCTGATAATAAATTATTTGACTGATTGAATACAAGTTCTATCAAGAACTTATAATGCTCGGCAGGTGGGAGTCGTTTTGTGGCGAAAGTATAACGTGGACATGGATCTAGTCTATCCTATACAATGAAGACGTAAACATACAAACTACTTGATTGTTATGCTCTATGTAAGGTTTTGACATTTATTTTCTACATTGTCTCCTTGACATTTTAAAGTATTATCTCTTATTCTTATCTTCAATTAATGGTATTTGCAATAATAATATTTAATTTTTTTCTTAGCAAGAGCAATTACAGACACTTTTCGTAAATGGATAGGTGAAAATACGGATTTAATTTACGATACGACAAACCGTTAGATATTTTGTACAAATGAACATTTGGTTACAAAACGACGAAGTAATGTAAAATAGACATGAACAATCTGCAACACACAGGCGTTGGCAATATTACAGGAAAACGGATCAGGAAACGTTTAAGTTAGATTTAATAAATTTCTTAATTTTGTACCATATTCCTTGGGTTCGAATTAATTGTCCTGCATTTCAGCATTTTTTTGCCAAATATATGTGGTGCCAATGTGCACCTTACTGCTTGCCTAGTGAGACCGTTTTGTGTAATATATATTCAGAGAAATCCTTCACAAAGAAAATAAATGGTACTCAAAAAAAATATAGGTAGGTAATAGTAGTTTTCAATAACTTTTTTCAAAAACGTGTTCTCATTTCTACTTTACCCGGCATATCCAAATATTATCATTTCTTAAAGTCAATATGACGTAAGCAACTCCCACCGGCCGACCATTGCGTATAATATAAGCAATGAACATAAAAATAATCCAAACGATCACAAATTGATACAGTTTTAAATCGATTTTTCGTGAGAATCGGTTATTCTAGTTACCGATTAATTTGATTCACACCATAGGACGTTGCGATGACAGCTGCCAACGGGCCTCCGTAACTGTCTACGGACGGCTCTACGGGCCTCTTAGATTTAGTACGTTCCGAGTCATGACATAATCGATTATATCGCGTCTATCATCATTCCGAGTCACTGATGGCCGTGCGGCGTGAGTGTTTGTAGATACTTTTAGTGCTGTCAGCGCCATTTGGAACCCGGCCATTGTGAGAAGTCTGAAGCGTTTCAGAACGTGCGATCATAGTGCGAAATTTCACTCGTTTTTTAGAAAGAGACAGTTATGTGTAGGAGAAAGAGAAATAATAATCTGGTTGCATCAATCAGGTGGGGCCCAGTGTGATTTTCGCATTGCTCGGAAGCGTTTCAAAACAGGTAACAGTTCGGTTACCCTCGGTTGAACTCGGGTCAATGAGGGATTTTCTGACAGTTAATAAAAAAAATCCAAATATTTCAGTAGATGGCGTTGATTAGACATAGTTTTAATTTATCCCTTCAGGGAATTGATTAGAAATGGCGGGACAATAGATTACACCAGCCATTTTTATTTGACAGATAAAATCAATAATTTCTAAACGATAACCCTTAATGAATTGAAATAAGAGTTACATTTTCATTTATTGAATCGATAGCAAGTTCATCGTATGTTATCGTTCGATGTATTATTTGCATTTGTTCCGTTTCTCTTGTGGTTATGCAAATGTGCTACTGTCTGTGTTTTGTGAATATTTCGACAACCCTGGCTATTTTTTTGGACCTCTGTGACTCTTTACTTCGACTGACCTTCGCGTGTACCTTGGACCCTTGTTTGCCATTGCGTTTGACCTCTGCTTGTACTCCGGACTTTGTTTTCATCATGAGTTCTTCAACAACAACGAGAATGGATTGTGGTTCATGGTCTTTGGCAGATCTGAAAAACGAGCTTCGGAGACGCAACGCGAAAGTTACCGGAAAAAAAGCATTTTTCAGGATCTCCATTTAAGAACATTTTTGTTTAACTTTCTTTCGATTACGTTATTTCCACAACTAAAATAAGTCTCAAGTCCGAAAAAAGTTACGCAAGAAAACCAAAGATAATATAATTTTGGATAAATAAAATAACCTAAAATCACAGACATTCAATATGTTTGTGCCAAATGAAATCAGAATTATTTAAGGCTGATTCATCAGAACCGCCTTGATCATTGGCAAGTCCATGTCTGGTTAGCGCCATCTTTCGAGTAAATCGGGAACCAAGTTTTTTTTTAAATGAGCTGTCAGAAAATTTCTCATTTTTGAACGCTCTAGGGTGAAATTCGCATCACTCCGAGTATTGGCGGAACTAATGTGCGGAGACACATTATAGGAAGCCAGATAAAACAGCTTTGATTTTATTTTGAAATTCACTCGTTTCGAAACGAACCTAAGTGTATTTATTTTGATTCAACCAACTTGATTATTGTTTATTGTAGTGTGGGTTCGAAATAAAATGAGTGAATATTTGACCAAATTCGCTGCTTGCACTTATTTTGCAAAAAACCATCCAGGTGAAACTTGTGGAAGTAATGGATTACCTCTTACACCAAGTTCTATTACCATTTTGGGGCGAGCACAGAAGCTTCTGACCGTTCAACACCCCAATTTATGTACATATCTCGATGTTATACGTGGTAAACATGGTAAGTGAACTGTGGAATCCTTACATTTTTACATTAGTGCAGCTTGAGCGTTATACTTTTGGGAACGGGAATATTGGAAAAATTTCAGAAATTCTTTAGTGCAGAAGCAAACCGGTAGTTTATGTATGGCGAGTCGCTGAACATAGTGGAGCAGGTGGAGAGGGGACAATAGAATAATAGAGCCTATTATATTATCTTTCAATCTTTGAGTGGACTCGATAGTTTTCAGCTTGGCAAATACTTTTTCAACATCCTTTACCTTCTCCAAGATCACTAAGATGACAATAAAGAAAACTTCTTCCAAATCCGTAGAGTGGTTTAAGAGTTAAAACAGAAGATACATACTGACAAAAGGTTGGGTCTTACAGGAGGACACCTGACTTTTTACATAAATTATATTGTAGGGGTTTCTTTGGGTTTTTATTGGACTTTTTATCAACTATTTATGTGTCGCAAATTGTTTGTAATTTAGTTATTAATGAAAATAATGTCTATAAAATATCTATGAAATGGAATGCATTTTGTTCATTTTACATAGTGTTGACACTTGGTTGTCATAAATGTACTTGAAAATGTGTGTAATGGAATGTAAGTGCGAAAAAAAAAGTTTGACAGCTCGTCAGTACCGGTAGGTTAAAACTGTTCAAAAACTGACGCAGAGCACCCCGACTCTATACAGTCTTGTGGTTACTACCTCGAGAGTGTATATGAAAAGCCGGAGGCGCAGAGGGAGGGCAGCCCCCGCTTGCCGTAATAAATACAAAAAACATACATATATATATGTACCCTTATTTAGACCACTTTTATTAGACAATAACCAATGTTCCTAGAATCTCAAAACCAATGTTCCTAGAGTATCAAGTCTCTAATTGTATTGGTCCATGATTTAAAAAAACTTATCATTTGCGAGATATGAAACTTTATGGGGGGGTTAGCTCCTCCCCGCCTCCCTCTCCCCCAACCCCCAGCCCCTAAGAAGGTGTCTCTTTATAAGACCTTTACCCAGACATATACTGTAAAAATTTTAGTATATAACAAACTGATAAGATTAAAAAAAATCCTCATGCCAGGATTCAAACATATAACCTCTTGTTATCAAGATAAGCATGCTACGGACTGTGCCACTGAGATACTTAGACTGTTGAATTTTTCCACCATACTCGTCCACTGAAATTTTGTAACTATTTGACCTGACTAGCTCATAAGTCACGTACTGAACTTTCACAAGGGCATTGTGTGAATTCACACCCTGTTCTTAGTAAAGAGATGGCCCTGTGTTGCTTCAGACAGTTTAGAAATACAGAATGTTTTCAGAATGTGCGATGGTAGTGCAAAATGTCACTTGTTTAATAGAAAGGGACAGAGCTAAATACAAGAAAGAGAGAGAACTTTTGGTTTTGAAGACAAATGTCAATCTCAAATCTAATTCAAGGGCAGAAAACAGAAATTGCCTTTTGTAGTCACAAAAAAAAATTACTATACATAAATGAGCTCTTACAACTTACACAATAATAATTTTCACTTTTTTCCCTTTATAAATGTATTATTAGTATATTTCAGTTATTTTTACAGCATTATGTCATATGGCATAATGTTGTGGGGTAGAGCCGCGGATATAGAAGTAGTCTTTGTCTTGCAAAAGAGAGCAATTCGATCTATTTATAACATGAAGTACCGAGATTCATTAAGAGAAAAGTTTAAAGAAATTAATATATTTACGGTCGAATGTGAATTTATTTATCAAGTTATTAGATATGTCAGAAAAAATTTTGATAATTTCCCGAGGCTTGGTGTGCACCACTCTGTTGAAACCAGAAACAAATGTAAACTAGCTTTTCCAAAATTAAGACTTGCCAAAGTATAGGTAGGTACCTCTTTTGTAGGACATGGTATAAGATTTTACAATAAGCTTCTGAAGGAGGTCCTTAGTTTGCCTGAAAATAAGTTTAAACTATATATTAAGCAGGGACTACTTAAGAAAGCTTATTGTAAAATCAATGATTATTTGGACGATAATGAAGCATGGTGTAATAAATAATAATAATCTTATTCAAAATTGTAATTCATAATTAGCATATTTTAATACTGTATGATTCCTCTAAAGGCTTAAAATTAATTAATATGTAAACTTACTTTGTTAAAGGTAATAGACAATATGAGACAGGTTGACTAAGATATATTTCTCGTGACTAATTCCTCCAGTCTTATATTTTTTTATGCCTTTACTTGAGTAGGTATGTATATGATTTTGTATCATATGTTTTAATTTGAAAAAAGGAATGTTTGCTAAGTTCCTTGCCCTTCTTCTTAGCAATACTAATCGAATGGTGTGGATGGTTAGGCATTATGTATATATAATATTTTTACTCCTATATTTCTCTATTTTATGCAGGTGTATATTATTTCCCGTATTATTATATATTTTTTTATATTCTAAAGATATATATAGGTATTGTTATAATTAACTTTGCCTTGTAGAAAGTATACTTTAAGTATCTATTTTGCAAAAATAAATATTTTGATTTGATTTGAATGATGAATTCATTTTTAGAGTTTTGAATTTGGTCCAAAACTCTGCAGAACTCCGAAGTGACAACTGTCAGGCAAACTTTAACGGTATCCAGACAGATCAGGTAACAGTTACTCTCGGTTTAACTCGGGTAAATTTTTGAACGGCATCACTCCGAGTGAGTAATTTCCAAACGGAATCCAACTAAGATTATTGATTGAGGTCTTGAATTTTGTTTCTAATTGATCTTTACTAATTTATAATAAAATGCACTCTCATAATATTTAAACATTAAAATATCCGATGTTTGGTATATAGGTTACCTTTGAAATGGCTGTTTTTTATGGAGAATTTGAAGAAAACTCTGTTTTCAGTACAAACGTTTATCCATATATTTTAGGAATAACAAATCCAAAGTTTATAAAACAAATTGTATATGAATGAGACAACATTAATCTAACAGAAACTGCTGAAGCAGGGGGAGCACAGCCAATTTGAACAATGAATGTATAGGCTGCTTTGCAATAGCCCGCAAGTAACACAGGTAGTGAAAACAATGTAGATCTTCAGTGTTGTTCGTTGCTTCAAACATCGCAAGAAGGGATTGCTTTCCAGCGTCAGCCACTGCATAGGGGACTTCCTACCACCAGGGGCAGCAATGGCTGAATGAGGAGAAAAGTCTGCTCCAGGGGGATAGAAGAAGATTGGCGAACACCTGAGACCAATTACAACAGCACATCCTGCAGCTCCCCAGGAATTACTTTCCCTCATAGAGTGCAGAAAAAGAAAAGGATGTAATAACAGAGGATACGAACATTTAGAAGAAGAGGGTGCTATGTTTGAAGAGGACTGAATACTGATGACGATTGATGATGATTTACATTAAAATAAGGTCGCATTTAACATTCGACATTTTTATTAGTTTTATTAGTTCAGAGTGGGTTTCTCCATACCACAGGTTTATATGGAATAGGCCTGTGAAAGCCGCTTTTCCCTTAAAAAGTCCCGTATAAAAAAAAAAACCATCTTTCCTTTCCTTGTGATAATGTCATATTTTTCCAAAAATCTAAAATAAGCTAAACAATTGCTACTTTACACCCTCCCTAACTCTGGAACCATTCACTTTAGCAAGATTATGCTATAGACCATTTTTGTTGGCAATTCAATGTAAATTACTTTTCTCCTTGGCACTTTTGCTCTAAACCGCATAGTTTTCGAAATATTTAAGAAAAACTGAAAAAGCTTAACTTCCCCCCCCCCCCCCTCCCCCCAAACCCGACGCTAAAAATGGTGTAACTTTTTACCAAAACAATATGTAGACTATATAGAACAATTTGGAGCTGGAATGGTACTTTTACTTTGAATGTTGAGGTCTGGGGTTAATTGCACCATACTATATGTAGGTATATCTGTATATCACTGATATACAGCATTAGAATAAAGATACTATGTGGTATATAAGATTTTTTTAGAGTAGGTACCTCCCTCATTAAGTGGAAATGTTTTTTTTTATCGTTGATCCTGTCACAGATAATATAATACTAGATCCTGTGTTGTTGGGTGTCGTTAGATAGGTCTTTCAGAAATATTGCTGGTATATGAAAACAATTTTTCGATTCAGGGATCCGTTTGCGAAATATGAAGCTACATATATTGAGTCAAGTCAGCCAGACTAAAGATTGCTTTTAGATGTGTGAAAAAATTCACGGCAGTTGTATACAGATTGAACCAAACGAATGCCCCCTGGAAGAAGAGTACCATAAATATTATTTTTAAAGTTAAGGAAAACTGCATTCAAGGAATTTAAAAAAATTACCTGCTTGAACTGGGAATCGAACCTGGCAAATAGGTAAAAAAAAAACATTCTGTATTTTTTTGATACCGATCGAAAGGTTCAAGCATGAGAACCAAATTCTTCTATATAAGTAACATTGTATCGTAAATTATAAAGGAAAACCATGAAAATTGACATGTTAATAATAAAACTCTTACAGATATCACAAAATTCAACATTGTTAGATGTACAAAATAGACGCAAGTACTCATGCTTCTTTCGATCGGTATCATAAAAATGCAGTATGTTTTTTTTTTATATATATTGGTCCGGTTCGATTCCCGGTTCAAGCAGGAGATTTTTTAAAATTCTTTCCTTGCAGTTTTCCTTAACTTTAAAAATAATATAAAGGTTCCTTCAAGTAAAATTTGCTATCTCTAATATTTAAGGTACTTTCCGTCCAGGGGGAATTCGTTTGGTTCAGCCTGTATATAACGAAGTTAAAAGGAAAACTATCATAAACTATTGAGAAGTTATTGAGTAATTTTCATACATTTCATAGGTCTGTAATTTTTATTCAATTTTAGTCTATTAACTTTTTTTAATGCTGCGGAACCCTCAGGCGCGAGTCCTACTCGCACTGGACCGCTTTTTTTTAATTGTATACTGCCCTGTTTTTGTCTGCGAAATCGATAAGTGTATGATAATTAGTATAATTATTATATTAAGGAGTAGCAATTCAAAGAAAAACCGTTCTTGTATAATTGGTCGTAAGTAAAATATACAATTTGGTTTTAAAATTAAAAATGTATTTTTGGTCCCTATCAACAAAATTATACATTTCTGAGAGGCGTTTGCATTTGTATATTCATTAGTTTAATAACCTTCTATTACAGAAAGGATCATAGTGGTATCAGAGGTCCTAGGGAGATCTTTGCAAGAACTAACGCGCAAGTTATCTTTCGAAGAAATATCTAATGTTGGGCAGCAAGTGGCCACCGCTTTGGCATATCTTCATAGCAAGGATATCATCCACAGAATGCTATCTCCTGACAACATTCTCCTGGATGACAACAATCGAGTGAAGCTGTTCAACTATGGAATGTACTACATGACTGGGGGTGGCGCTGATGTCTCCTTTCCTCTTGGGTAATACAGTCGAGTTCAAGAATAAATAACTAGTTCGCCCTGAACTGTGAACTTGCGCTCGCCCGATTCGCGCTTGACCGATTTGGCTCATGTTTGAACTTAAAAATTATTTTTGACTTATTTATATTGATACTCGAGTTCAGTTGCGTGCATAGAACTTTTTGCTGGAAAAGCAATGACAAGGTCAGGTTTGACGATAAAAATACATGAAAAAATTTAAAACCAATTTGAAAATAGTATGTTTTTATATGAAATCATGTACCACACCACAAGTGTCGCAATCGCAACGGCTTATGAGCGCTCGGTGAAAGTGGTGGGTGACTAGCGCATGTGTTCACTCGCGCACCAAATTACTAAGTGCGATAGCTTAGACCGTTTAACACGGGACCTGGCAAAGCGCGACTCTTAGTACTGAAATTATTCTGCCGTTTTCCACGGGAGGGGAGGTAAACACGCACAGCACACATTTACTCATTCACGAACACTCCTGCGAAAAATTTATATGTCACACTAAAACTAAAGCTGCAACACAAACACAAAACGCGCACACAAGCAAACTTACACGAACAAATTGTTCATGTACTTCCGGCAGAGGGGGATAAGTGCGCTTGCCTAGTCCCGTGCTATATGGTCTAAATGCGATAGAGAAAAAATGACTAGCGCAGTCAAGGTCAGCGATCATAAACCGTTGCGACACTTGTACTCTAGGGTAGGCAGTATAAATAATGATTATACAAATAATACATAATGATTTTTCAAAGTGACATTTAATTTTTTTCATGTTTTATTTATTGTGAAACTTGACCTTGTCATTGCATTTACAGCAAAAAGTTCTATGCACGCCACTGCTCGAGTTATCGTCGAACAAACATTCATGCATACATACATACGTGGGACGCACTATAAGTTTCCGGAATGAATATGAAAAAATACTATTAAAGGTACAAAATTAATTTATTGTTTTTCAAAATAATCTCCCTTGGCGTCTATGCACTTTTTCATTCGATCAAACCAGTTTTGAAAACTTTTGTGCCACTCCCCTGTGGTGACCTCTGAAACTTGTTTTTCATACCCCTCGACAGCCTCTTCTGGTGATGAAAATCGTTGACCGCGTAATTGGTTCTTAATTTTTGGGAACAGAAAAAAGTCACAAGGTGCCAGGTCGGGACTGTATGCAGGATGACTCATGAGTTCTACATTTTTCGTCTTCAAAAAGTCGTTTGTCTGTCTGGCCGTGTGAGAACTAGCATTGTCGTGGTGCAGGATGATACGGCGTTTACGGTTATTTTTACGGAGTTCGTCAATAACTTCCGGCAAACAAATGGTCGTGTACCAGTCACTATTCACGGTACGACGATTCTCTAAAGCAACAGTAGCCACGTGTCCAGTTTTATTAAAAAAAGAAGCAATCATCCGCTTAGATGCACTTTTCACGCGCGCCACTTTGGTTGGTTTCGGCTCATCTTGAAAGACCCATACGCTCGATTGCTGCTTTGTTTTGGGATCGTAGCAATAAATCCATGTTTCGTCACCTGTTACTATGTCCCACACCAAATTTGACGCACCTTCGTTGAATCTGGTAAGCATGGCACTGCACCAAGTGACGCGGTCCGTTTTTTGAGCCTCGGTCAAGTTGTGTGGGATCCACCGCGAGCACAGCTTTCTCACACCCAAATGTTTGTGTAGGATTGATTGTATTTGACTCATGCCTATTTCTAAGGATGCGCGAATTTCATGGTAGGTCACATGCCTGTCTGTTTCAATCATACGGCGCACAGCATCGATGTTTTTGTTGGTCACAGCGGTGGACGGCCGACCATCGCGAGATTCGTCACTGAGATTGATACGACCACGCTTGAATTCTGCAAACCAGCTATAAACAGTTTTCTTGCACGGTGCTTCATTGCCAAAAGCTGTTTCAAGCCGAACGATGCTCTGTTGAGCTGTCAAATTACACTTAAAATCGTAGAAAATCATACTACGAAAATTTTCCCGAGTTAAATCCATGTTGATGCAGACACACAATTTTTTAAATGGCGCCACAAGGTAAAAACAAAAGACAGTCAGATGAAACAAACTGCATTCTACAGCCAAAGAGTTCTATTTTCAAATGTTGCAATAAATTTTTAAATATTGTTTATGTAAGTGGCCAGTTCCGGAAACTTTTAGTGTTACCTATGTACATACAAACGCCGGATTGTTCAAGTAGACTCGGAGAATTCGCTCGCATCGCTCGCTCGTTCAAAAATTTGGCCAAATGCGAGTCGGACTCGCGCACAAAGGGTTCCGAACCACGTCAGGATATGGACAGAATATGGAATATGAACCCTAAAATATTATGGTAAATAACAACAAATAAAAATATTTGATTTGATTTGACAACAACATAGATTCGAAAGCAACATCAAAGAAACAGAAAACATGTAGTTAAAATAGTAGCGCCTGACAAACAATTCGGCACCCTTTGAGTAAGGAACCATAATTTTTATTATAATTTGTTTGTTTTACTTTAAAGGATGTACAATAACCTGACTAAATTCGAAACTTTACGTATTACCATCTTTAACCGACGACCTTAAGGATGTTGCTGGTGGCGGCTAGATGAGGAGGATGGAGGACCACCAAGACTGGCGAAATTTTGGAAAGGCCTATGTCCAGCAGTGGACGATGACAAGCTGATGGATGGGTGAACCCCTATATCAAAGTGTAACTCCAATGGTTGTCCTGTCGATATACATTCAGAATTGTATAAGGTTTCTAGTTGAAAGAATTTAATTTATTTTACCCCATATTCCTTGAAAGTTTAAGATAGCCTACCGGCTCTGAACAAAGCTGTAAATTCGTTCAGGCTACCCAAGTACCTAAGTCCTGAGACAATACTGAACGGCGGGGGTCCAGCTTCAGACATCTGGAGCTTCGGCATCGTCCTACTGGAACTGTGCATTGGGAGACTGTGGCTCAACCTGAAGGCTGGACCCATTCTGCGACGGATCCTCACGTTGGTGCACGCCGCTAACCCTGCCGAGAGGATCGCTAGGGAACATGATGCTTATGAACAGTATAAGGTGGGTTGTTGCTTTGGCTTGTCTGAGTCTGGCACTCTTGAGAGTTCTATATATTTTAATACCGGATTGGATTACTCATTCACGCACACTCCTGCGAAAATATATCTATTATTAATACCGGATTCCAACCAAGCTTTCGATTAGATTATGGCTCAATAATTATCAGGACTTTTCGGGAGTAAAGGCGCGCACGGCGGTCAGTCAAGTACTGAGAAAACCGGTCAAGTGCAAGTAGGTCTCGCGCTCTGAGGGTTCCGTATCATTTAAATAAGTTAATATACTTAAATGATTTGAATTAAAATTACAAACTTATGGAAATAAACAGTACCTAGAAAATGTATGAAACAACTCTGCAAAATTAAGTTGGTCGAATATTCGGGTACGTAACCCTAAATTTTTATTAAAAATCGGCGTTTTTAGTATTCGTTGTTTAAATACAATATATGGTTAATATTATACGGAAAATTCCAAACTCCTAACTAGTTTAGTTTGTGAAATAGTCCCCGCAACAAAAAAAAAATAACTAAAACTGACAACTTCTACTCTAAAGTGACCCCTTCTTTCTTTTTTGGAGATAAAAGAAAATAAAGAATATATTTCTACTCCACTTAATGAGTTTTAGAGAATGACACCTCAGGAAAAGAAAAAATATATATTTTGTCTCCTTTTTCATGTATGAGCCCCCCCTAAAAATAATTTAATTTCATTTTTAATTCAATATTCATATCCGAAATTTCAGGTCTGTAACTCATTCCGTCTGCAAGCTAGAGACCCGTGACATACCCGGTCGGACATACAGCAGAGCGACATTAATTGGGCTCCGTGTTGCCTTTCGGGTACGGAACCCTAAAAATGGGAACCCTTGTCCCATGTAAAAACGGGAAAATTTTAGTTTTCGTATTTTACACAAGTGGTCCTGCCTGGCCACTTACCGAGTCTCCAGTTTGAATTTGGCTATATAAAGGAAAGTCACCTTATATAGATAGCATTAAGTTTAATCCAGTACTAGTTGTACAAAATCAATATTTACTTTGTTCATGAGAGTCAAGTTCATAAAATATATCTGGCACAAAAGAGTTTTAAAATTTGATCAGTTGTTTTAAAAGTAAACAATACGTTAAATTTACAATTCTGTATCGAATCCACGTAAACATTGTTTTAAAATTACATCATATCTATTAAAACATGAAGATCACTTAAAATTAATGATGTAATTTTGCGTTCCAGATGATACCTGAGGATTTACAAAATATTATTGAAAGATGTTTGAAAATCTACCCCAGTAATAGGGCTACTCCGACAGAATTATTGGAAGATTTTTATCAGCTAAATTGCTCAAAAATTGTTGAGGTCAAAAGAGCGAGAGGTCTACTGGGATGTAAATTGCAATACCTCTATCATTGGTGGCAACTAGCCGGTGGTGACATCCAAGCGGAGTTGAAGAAACAAGGTCTAATAAAGAATAGTCCACCCATACTCTCTATGCCTATGTAAGTCCAATCTTAAACTACCAAGACCTTACTCGCATAATTTATTAACTTCTATAATTATTTTATTTTAATTAGTTTTCACTGAGAATAGAATAGAATGTGGTTTATTCATAGTAAATTTACACATAAAAAGACTAGGATTGCCTTGACGCCAACGAGGGTGTATGTACCGGTGCTATAGGCGTCAAGCTCTTCCTTTACAATATCTATGATTAACATGAATACAAAAAAATATAAAATATTACTATTATTAAAAATTAACAATAACTAAAGCATAGAAGTAACCATAAAATGCGACTCTTTTTGATTTTCTTATCTTTTTTCCCATATCTCTATTTAGAGTGCCAAAGAGAGACAACTGCGGGTCAATATGTTTCGCACATAGCCTCCTTTATCTTATAAGCTAAAGATAAAGGAGGCTATGGTTTCGCATGTGCTTTTCTAGCATATACCTATACATTATTTTTTATTAGAAGAAGCAAGAAAAATATACAAAGTTGGTACCGATTTTACTGTTACTTCTACGCTTTAGTTATTGTTCTGAGAGTTTTCACCCGCGACTTCGTTCCGGTACAACGCCATTTATAAACTTACTAGCTGTTGCCCGCGGCTCCGCCCGCGTGTTATTCGGTTTAACGACATGCTTTTTTCCGGGTAGTAGTTGTTACTAGTTTGCACTATGTGTTAAGTTAGGGTGTAAGCTATATCCATTCTAAATTTCAACCAAATCTGTTCAGCCGTTCCAGCGTGAAAGAGTAACAAACATACACACACACACGCGTACACACACACACTTCCGCATTTATAATATTAGTGTGATTAACACACCATAATCATAGAAAATAATTCCAATAAATGTTTCATACAATAATCAGTGAAAGTAATTCTAGGCCAGATTATGCATCGTGAACTGATCACTTTCAAGAAGAAAAAAAAAATGCTTTTAGTCATGTATTTTTTTTACAACCCAGAACAAAGTGGTTCAATCAATCAGCTGACTAAATTTCTATGTAAAAGCAAAAAAAAAATGTTTATAGTGGTCTATTCTATTAGTGATACTCTAATCTCTTTAATTTTTAGGGTTCCGTGGTACCTGAAAGGTAAAAGGAACCTTAATGGTGAGACTCCGTTGTCCGTTTGTCCGTCCGTCCGTCCGTCCGTCCGTCTGTCCGTATGTCACAGCCTCATAACTTTAGCACCGTTAAAATTAAAGACTTGAAATTTGCCACAAAAATAGCATGCACCTGCGTACATAACAATATAGTGTAAAAAAATAATTGTAATTGTTAATAATATTTCCAATACAAAGAGGGAAAAATAAAAAAAAATATCCTAAAAATACAATATGGGTATCAAATTGTAGATATTAAGGAGCTGATTATAAAAATATATACTTTTACTATATTTACTGCCACCGATTTCGAGAAATTTTTTGAAAAACCACAAAATATGCATGTCCTCCCACCTCATTTCCAAAACTGGTGGACCGAAAAAATGACGATTATAGACCATAACTGGCCAGTTACAGGAAAATTATAGCGATTAAAAAAAGTTGATAAAAAAAGAAAAAAAAAGAAAAAGGAAAATAATTATTTTATAAAAATACAATATGGGTATCAAATTTTAGATATTAAACAGCTGATTATAAAAACATATACTTTTACTGTATTTACTGGCACCGATTTCGAGAAATCTTTGAAAAACCACAAGAAATGCATGTCCCTCCACTAATTTCCGAAACTAATGAACCGAAAAATATGAAAAAAAATCACGGTAATTTGGGATTACAGGAAAAATAGCGGCTGAGAAATTCACGATAAAAAAATGACAAAATTAAAATTTTCATCCCCGAGTTTTATTTCGAGTACTTACGGCATAAAAATATTTGAGTCTCTTTTGTGGTACAATCAATTCTTTTTGTAGTTATCATAAAACAGTTAAAATGGGCAAGATTTTAAATACCTTGTTCTGTTCCCAAAACTGTCGAATTACGGAACCATAGGTGTGCGAGTCTGACACGCACTTGACCGGTTTTTTTTTCACTTTGAATTGTAGGACCCCATATAAGTAAACATGATAATGTAAAAGTGTTGGTTTATATTTCTATTTTAGATAAACACGACATTTTTGGTACAAATGTTTCCTTTATGATTCAGAAAATATACAAACACAACACGAGTTGAGATTCGATTTTTCGTGTACTTTTCTGACTGTTGGTTTTTAAATACTTATCATTCGCATGGCATTATTTTCTTGGATTGGCCCAATAAATATTTATAACTGAACGATAAGAGCTTAGTATCACACATAAAATATGAAAACTCTGCGTGGTAACCTTGCTCCAATGAAATGCGACGCTTGTGATTGCTTGCTCCAATGAAATGCGACGCTTGTGATTGCTTGCTCCAATGAAATGCGACGCTTGTGATTGCTTGCTCCAATGAAATGCGACGCTTGTGATTGCTAGCACTTGGGTAGAACTCATTATTAATAATATTATTAAAACTCACGTGATATGACATAGAAGATTATTATTAAATACCGGCTTTAACACTCACGTTAGTATTAATATTGTTGACTATATGCCAACTGTTTCACCGAGACAATTTCGGCATTTTCAAGGTGAGTGTCGTTCTTAGGACGACAAAGCGGTGTTCACCAACGTCTCGGTGAAACAGTTGGCATATAGTCAACATTAATACGTGAGGGTTAAAGCCGTAAAAAACTTACATATTATAAATGAAATTAAACATTGTCCCTTTGTTACAAATCCCTTTAAAGCGCGGTGCTGCTAGACGGGTGTACAATCGGCGGCAAGTCCGGCGCTCTGTACGACCGGCGCATCGCCAAGTACAGCGTCGAGCTGCTCGTGTCGCGGCTGAGCCACGTCCCCCCCCGCGACTATTACCCCCTGATGCACGAGCCGCGGAAGCAGTGCGACGCCGTCAGTTTGCCCAGGATCATCCGGGAGAGAGACACGGAGTACCAGTTCTATAGGCTGCTGTGGTTCCAGAGACTGCTGCATGTTCGTTTGTATTTGTTTTATAATTGGCTCTTACATACATTGTACATATACTCACGCCTGTCCCCCATAGGGTTAAGCAGAGCTACAGATTTCTATCTGCTACGATCCCCACACACCTCTTTTGCTTCTAACTACACCCATCTATCTAAAAAAAAAGTAAGGCCAACGGGACGATTTAAAAAAGGTAAACACACTTTCAGGGGTCCAAAACATTTTTAAAATACGTCTGCTGTAAATAAAAAATAGTAAAGAATAGAAAATTTAACTTGTTATTATAAAAAAAAACAGCCAAGTGCGAGTCCTCTCTTAGGATTTCGTACATAATCTGCGGATAATCTGTAAATCATTCCGGACAAACAGACAGACAGACAACAGTATTAATAAGTAACAGAATTAATAAGTTGATTTACTTACCTTTTGACGTTTTTTGCTTGGTGAATTGATATCTTTCAAAGGTTGTCTGCCAGGCTGTGATACCATAATTAAAATTAACAACCACTTACAATAACAGTAAAATCAACAAGAAAATCTAATACTAACGGTTTAATAATAACAAAAACTAAACAAACACATAAACGAAAGAATACGTATCACTTCGAACGCAATCCAAACAGGAAAGAACTTGTTCACAAAATTCAAAATGGCGACCTAATATTGGTAGCTGCGGTACTGACTGCTCACCTGTACCACGATCCACGCAACGACAGCTGTCGTCGACCGACTGACGCCATTATTGCGTACGAGAGATAAGAATGGAGATAACTCAGTAAAGGTCCGATTGTGTACCTTTTTTAAATCGTCTCGTTGGCCTTACTTTAGTCACTCTATACTCTTCATTCCCGTTCAGCAAGTGGTATACAAAATTATATATAGTAAACTTATTCACGTGGTCACAAGCTAAATCCGACACGACAGCCTACAGAGGCGTCGAAACGTCAAGCACATATCTATTAAGGTATGTTGTTAGTTATCGCGTGTAAGACCCCAATACAAAGTTAATAAAATTATATATGTATAAAGCATGTAATAAAAAATATGCATGCTCGACTGGCAAGATTCAATTCTGGATTCCAAGATAAAGGTTCCCATATTTTGACTTAATCCATTTTTCCAGCATAGGTCTTTCTATCGTACTTGGTCTCTCGCATATTGACAAACGTGTTATACGTGAGAGCGCAAGAGAGATAAACGCTGTATCTCTGGCGCGTGCTAGCCACACAGGATTATGTTCTAAAATTTCTTCAAAATTATCCTGTCTTATTTCACAAAACGCGATCGTGTGTCTTTTTTACTTGAATTGTTATTTAAAATCGCTAAATGAAAGTGCAAACTGAAAATAATTGTCAAATTATCTCATAGGGTTACCCGTACACTGCGCCATACATAAAAGCGGAAGCGGAAGTTGACATCCCGCCCCTGGTGCGGGGGGAGGTGTGGGCGGCCCTGCTTGGCGTGGGGGGGGACATCGACGATCAGTACGAGAGGATCGATAAGGAAACTCCCACGCCTACCGACAGACAGGTAATTGGTTTTAAGGTTTTAAGGCTAGTTTCTGACTTAAGGCGACTCTATTCGCCTTAACTCCCATACTAGCGCTGTTCGCTGATAATATCCTTATTGATAGGTACTTGCTTATTATTTTTTTTTATAGACATATCCCATACAATTTCCATGACTTAAACCTAAAACATTTATCAAAATCACACACAAAAGCTACAAGCGTATAAAGTCCTGGATTTTACACATATTTTGATGAATGTTTATGTACCGTAATGTCCTAGAAGCGATACGACAAATCAAATAATTTTAGGTTCACAGCATAGTATATTATATTTTATGCTATTTAAAAATATTTTTGTTTTATTTAAATTTTTGGGATATTTCTCCTGAAATCATAGGATGACCCAAAACCATTCTCGAGTTTTTTCAAGACATGAATTTTGTGTCGCGTTAGCTTAGTGTTCGGTTAGTTCCGTACGAGCTCGGGAAATGAACGTTCGGACCAACCAGTAACAGTCAGTCAGTGCTCTATAATCCGAAGTTGAATGTAGAATGAAATAGCAAGCATAGGGACCCCGTGCGCGACTGACTTCAAGCCGCCGGCTACAGGCCTCTTAAGGGGGATGGTTCAAAACCGCTCTCCATACAAACTTGTCGGAACCAACAACCACGACAAAAACATTATAATTTCGATGTGTTACTTGCTTCTACACGTTCGTTCCACCAATTCTACACTCGCAAAAACCTACCATTATAGTGGCTTGTTTTTTGAAACCTTGATCTTGCTTCAGCATGTATATATTTTTGTTATTTACCATAATGATTTTAGGGTTCCGCACCGGTATCGTGGGCTGGTACGGAACTCTTAGTACGCGAGTCCAACTCGCACTTGGCCAAATTATTTTTGTGGTGTTGTTTCTTTGAGAAAATTATTCAGTATAATCGGTGAATCATTTGGTTTCATTTAAAGATCAATGTCTAGAAAGATACTCTAAAGACATCCGGTATAACGCTATTGCAAGGTCTGGATCAAACCTAGTTGCAGTAGTATGATTACAGGAGTTATTCCCAGATCGACGTGGACATCCCGCGCTGCCACCAATACTGTTGGCTCCTGTGCGGAGCGGGTGGGCACCGTGCCCTACGGCGACTGCTGAAGGCGTGGCTACTCACACATCCCCAGTACGTCTACTGGCAGGGTCTGGACTCTCTCAGCGCGCCGTTCCTCTACCTCAATCTCTCTAATGAAGGTGATATAGTTCTAACTGTTGCTTAGCTAAAATTATCTACTTACAGCACCTCTAACATGAACGAACATATCGAGCTCGATAGCGCTTGATACAGTGCTTTGTCTCACTCTGTTGATCTACTTAAAGAGGGACAGACAGTGGTATAACGAGCTGTCAAAGCTCTATATGGTCTACCATTAGTGCGTTCCGATTCAAGACCAATTCCGAATTCCGAATCACTGATGGCCGTACGGTGTGAGTAGTTTGATGGTACTTTTAGTGCTGTCAGCGCCATTCGGAACCCGGCCCATGCTACGTACCCAGGTGCACAAAAACATAAAATATATCGACTTACTTATTTATTACAAAAACGAAAATAAATCTACTGATGTCCTAGTTTATAAAAAAAATATATACAGGGGTTATGACCCAAAACCATTCTCGAGTTTTTTCAAGACATGAAATTTGTCTCGCGTTAGCTTAGTGTTCGGTTAGTTCCGTACGAGCTCGGGAAATGAAGGTTCGGGCCAACCAATAACAGTCAGTCAGTGCTCTATAATCCGAAGTTGAATGTAGAATGAAATAGCAAGCATAGGGACCCCGTGCGCGACTGACTTCAAGCCGCCGGCTACAGGCCTCTTAAGGGGGATGGTTCAAAACCGCTCTCCATACAAACTTGTCGGAACCAACAACCACGACACAAACATTATAATTTCGATGTGTTACTTGTTTCTACACGTTCGTTCCACCAATTCTGCACCCGCAAAAATCTACCATTATAGTGGCTTGTTTTTTGAAACCTTGATCTTGCTTTAGCATGTATATATTTTTGTTATTTACCATAATGATTTTAGGGTTCCGCACCGGTATCGTGGGCTGGTACGGAACTCTTAGTACGCGAGTCCAACTCGCACTTGGCCAAATTATTATTGTGGTGTTGTTTCTTTGAGAAAATTAATTCAGTATAATCGGTGAATCATTTGGTTTCATTTAAAGATCAAGAGAAGATTACGATACTATGTTACTTCGAAGAATGTGGTTCTGGTTCACCTGTATATAAAGATTTATAAGTTTACAATACATAAAATATGGAGTTGATGCTCGTGATTGTTGGCACTTGGTGGAACTTTTGAAACATTTTTTGTTTGATAAACACTTGTACTTGTCCACTTATTTATATTATTTCCCTTACCGGTTTCGCTGTAAAAGCCGGTAAGGGAAATAATATAAATAAGTGGACAAGTACAAGTGTTTATCAAACAAAAAACATAAAATATGTCAATTTACTTCAAGTTTAGAAAACTACTATTATATTATACTGTCGTATACTTCTAGTAAACAAAATATTAAAATCGACTTTGGTCTTAAGGTTCGCGCACATTGTGTCGGGCCGCAGCGGGGCGGAGCGGGCCGCAGCGCAGCGCAAAATGCGTACCTAGCACATTTGTGACGGGCCGGGTCGCATTGCATTGACGGAATTTGAGTAGAGTGTACTGCCGGAATTTGCGTGCAACTCTACGTTATGGATAGCTCTGACGAAGAACTTTCATTTTTTTGCCTGCTCTTAGAAGAAGAAGTAAATGAACAGCGGAGACAAGAAGTTCGTCAAAAGAGAAAACGTAAAATATAGGCGGGGCGCAGCGGGGCGGGGCGGGCCGCATCGCACGGACGGAAATCCGCCGCGCAATAATGCGAGCCGCTGCGGCCCGACACAGTGTGCGTTATTTCATGAAAATTGTATTGAAGCGATTTGAGCGGATTTTTGCGCTCCGCCCCGACACGCTGCGGCTCGGACCTTTAGATTCCAATCGTGTTGTCAATCAAGTATAAAGAAAAGAGGAAGAGAGGATTAAAAAAAAACTTCGCGGCATGAATCTCCAAGGAGGTGTCAAAGGTGTTCCCAAGTGTAAACTGTGAAAATAGTACACCCGCTTTTCACCGAAAATTTTAACGTCCCAAACGTGATAGGAAGAGAGGATTTAAAAAAAAACTTCGCGACATGAATCTCCAAGGAGGTGTCAAAGGTGTTCCCAAGTGTAAACTGTGAAATTGGTACACCCGCTTTTCACCGGAGATTTTTACGTCCCAAACGTGATGGATGGTCAGTCTATCGCCGTACTTCGGACTTCGGGCAAAAACAGACCAACAGCTTAATATGCCTCCCGAAGAACGCAGACCAAACACAAATTATTGTGCACCGTGGAGATTGAACCCAATACCTCTGGGTTAGCAGGCGAGCGCTCTACCACTCGGCTACAGAGGTGGTCAAGAGATTATTAGCGGAATAAAAGTTTAATGAACAAAAAGGTGGTAGAGGGTAAGAGGACAGCTCTCAGGCAAAACCAGGCGGCCCCCCATTGCCTGGGACCGATCGATGGATGGCGGTATATCCATCCCCAATTGCCGAGCCTTATATAAAACAGACTGGTGACGGGCAGCGGCGTCACTGGTGCAAGGGTTTCGGCGCCGCGCTCACCAACCCGCCTGCACAGCGTGTGTGAGTATAGGCATTTCTTCCAGGAAGACAGCCAAGAGTGGCGAAATCTTGGAAAGGCCTAGGTCCAGCAGTGGACGAAACAGGCTGATTGATTGATGGATGGAAGAAAATTTAAGAAAAATAAAATGTAAATCAACCTTTGCCCCGTCTCGCCTTGGGCGTTAATTTATGAACACCTCCTTATAGCTTATGTGTTGATCGGGCTCACTACGATGATATCTAATAAAAAAACGCACTTGAATCCGTTGAGTGGTTCTCGAGTGAAAACGGGACATACACACATGTAGACAGAAAGACAGACACAAATTCTAAAAATGGTAGTTTGGTTTCATAACATTTAAAATTTTAAAATGTCGCGAAAATGTCGAATGTACAGAAACGACTTTTTACTACTTTATTATTGGTATAGGTTATTATGAGTACACTACATGTGAAAGAAGAAATTAAATCGTCAGCTCATTACATTTTCGCAATACACGAATATTTGCCGTTGTTATTATAAATGTCGGAATGAGTTCAGCAAACCAGTTGAAGTCGACAATATTGTAGAACGCTAAACTCAAAAGAATTTACTTACCTTAGCTATTGAAGGTTATATTGTAAAATTAGTTTCGCTAGACTGACATTTTTCAAAAAGTAATCTAAAATACAAATATTTACTTATGAGTAAGTATGACTCAGTTTCTGCTATAAACACTATTATTTGCCTACAAAATGCAAGTTTTGTAAATGAGTAGGTTATTATAGTAATACTAGCCTTTCCCCCGCGGCTCCGCCCGCGTTTATTCAGAATCTGTCCCGTTTTAGGCCCTACAGCCTACATTTACAGCCCTTATAGCCTTTACCTCGTGTATGTTGATCAGGGTCACTAACCGCATCCAAATCCGTTGAGAAATTCTCGAGTTAAAACGGAACATAAGTACAGACAGACTTTAAAAATGGTAGGTAGGTTTGGCTTAAGTACAATACAATGACCTATTACATTCAAAAAAATTAAATATATTTAATTTACAGACACGACTTTTGTTACTACTTTGTTATTAGTATAAATTAGTTTATTTAAGTAATACATTAACTTCTTACATATTGCGCAAATGGTAGCTAACCTAGAGTGGCGTTAACAAGATGTCATAACAACCAGAAAGTAAATGTTTTAAGAAAGAATTTTTGCCTGACGCGATCTGGCTATTAGTTTTCCAATAAGTTTCTCAATATTTATAAAAGTTAAGTAAGCTTGTGTTATTTTAGGTTTTTCAACTCTAAATTTAAGGTTTTCTGCACGAGAATTGGTCACATTATCTTTATAAGTCCCAGGCTTAGGTATATATCAAAGCCCTAACGTAAACGATATAAGTCACGGTTTGATACCGTGAAGTGATAAAGACACTGCTTTTGATAATTTAAACGCATTCATTGGCTTTACCTGTATTGAGGAAGAATGGTATCGATTTGGTGTAGCCCAACTTAAGAGGCTATGTTGATTTTCTTTTGTCACTTTCACTCTAAGCTAAAAAACGTGCAGTACGTACGACGGAGGCGGATTCAGCGTAGGAGAGAAAAGTTTTTTTTTTTAATTTATTAAAAGAACTAAAACAGCTAGCAAAATTTCCAAAATCAAAAGTCTAGATATTGTTAAAACCGATGTAAAAAAAAAAATGTTTAAGTTTTGCACATGATTCCTATTCGTCAAACGAGGAGAAAAAGTGCGTTTGAAGACCTCATTTCAACAATTATTTTTATCGAGGAAAATTTATCCAGACGTGCTTTACAAAAACAAAACCCTGGATTATATAGTCAAAATGCATATACCAGAAATTAATTATAATTTTCTGTGTACTTCATGAAATACACAGAAACAAAGCATCTATATTCTTATTTAACGACATATTGCATTGTTTGCATGTCTAACCAATGAATAATATAATATATAATTAAAATTTATTAATTAGTTATTGCCCTTGATATGGTGTAATACCGAAACCGGTTGGGATTAACATTACAAGTATTGTGAAACGAGTACAAGTGTTTTTGTTCTTCATGTTGTTATCGAAGTTTCACCAAGTGCCGACAATCGCATGTATTAATCATACCTATATATTCTTATTTGACAGGACTAACCTTATTTTAAGTGTCCTGCCCTTGTCTTTTTGATACAGAAAGAAAAAAACAGATTGCTGAAGTTTAGTCGTGTCAAATAAGTTAAGTCGTGTCACACCGAATCATCACCATTGTCTGCCCTTTATTACAGATACAGATAGGGCTCACTTTCAGCATTGATATTGATGGATTGATTAGGGTTGATACTTTGTAAAATTCGGTAGCTTAGTGATGGTACTTTAATGCAGGAAAATCTTCTCTGGTAACTGACTTTGCAATTTCCAGCAATTTATTGTCGCTTCGTTCAAGAAAGTTTGCAATAATTCGGTAGATGATATGTAGAGCCACCAAACTGCTGTTATCGCTAGTACAGTGAATTATGTATTCATCAGCTGTAGTTGTAATTTTCACTTTTTATGGCAGTGGTGAAAAGTCTGCTTTGGAATCCATACTAATTCTTGAAATTAACCGAGGTAATATATATAGATTAAACAAAAATGGAAAGGTATGAAAAATACACATTGAAATTTAAGTGATTCTGTTAACGCAAATAGGTAACACTGATTTTAGTATTTTATAAATTGTTTATTATATTATATCATATCACATAATATAATAATAATAATTTTATTTATAATACATTTACACTGCATTTCATGTAACAGAATATTTTTGACGAAACTCGGATTTTCCGGCCACATCCGAGCTCATGCCAGGAAGCAATAAGGGTCGCCGTCGACGGATACGTCGAGGAGGACATCATCATCATCATTTTATCATATCATTCATGTAAAGCAACATTTTCTAGTATATGTAATTATCTGCCGATACAACGGAATTCACTCGGCGGCCATCTTTGTGACGTCGTAACGTCACTAAACTACCGAATTTTTCGAAGTATCATCCCAAACATTGATCCTAGCTTTATGCTGGATCGAAAGTTGTATGATAATTTTAGTCCTTACAAATGAAACTTTAACTTACAATTGTATACTAATGCTACGATTTTCACCCGGGCGGCCATCTTTGTGACGTCATAACGCCACTAAGCTACCGAAATTTACAAAGTATCATCCCAAAAATTTATCCTGGCTTTACGCTGGATCGAAATTTGAATGATACTTTTATTATTTACAAATAAAACTTAAACTTATAATTGTACGAGTATACTTATGCTACGATTTTCACCCGGCGGCCATCTTTGTGATGTCGTAACGTCACTAAGCTATCGAATTTTACCTTTGTATCATCCCAAATATTAATGCTGCCTTCATTATGAATCTAAATTGGTAGGCTACATTTACTCCCGAGGAAGGAAACCGCACATGCTCTCTGGCTTCACGTCTATAAGGGGGCACAGGTTGAGCTTTCGATGGCATTTATTTATTTATTTATTTGTTCCACCGACAGAATTACATACATTACATACTTGGCTTGAATTTACAAAGTTTTTCTTCTCATATGTATCCCAATTACAGGTAGAAACATCATTCTCAATTTGCAGGACAGAAAATAGTGACTAATTTCGCGGCAATTTTTTTTTCCTATATATCTAACATGCATTAGCAAGTATTCAAAACAAAATAGAAATGACTATTAAGACCCTTAATTTCAACACCTACCTCTAAGTAAATATGTACGTAAAAATAAATGCTATTATACTAACATGCTATGGATAAAAGAAGTTCTAGTTTACAAACAAACTAAAACAGTACCTAATAAAGAAAATGTTATGAAAAAAGGAAACTCAACTTATCTGTCTACGGAGTGACTGAACTAGAAAGAGACTGAAGTACCTAACACTTATACGAGACGAGACTGTCATGATGGATGTCAATTATTATTTATTATTAATCCTCCCGAAGAGTCCTGTTTAGAGCGTAGCTCTTAAGGGTGCATCGAGTATTTTGCGAAATAATTGCGTTCGTTTGATCCCTTGCTGTATCGTTATTCCTTATGCTTTAGTTTTACTTGGAGTTTCCTCGATAGAAAAAAAACAAAGTTATCTCTGATAGTAGTTATGCTACAAGTGCGTAAAGGAGGCAATAGCTCACGAGGAACGATTTGAAACACGAGCTAGCGAGTTTTTTAAACGTTACGAGTAAGTTATTGCCCTTACGCACGTGTATCATACTACGTTTTTCAATACATAGTGTGAGTAAATAAATGAAACGAACAAACAATAAATACTCCAAGTGAACTTTAGGCGGGCATTGTTTTTCTTTTTATTTCCACGCAAGTTGCAAACTTGATGGAAATAAGCTGTTTTCAGTTTAATGCGTTCGAAGGCTACTTTTCAGTCATACATAACATGAATTCGACTCCACTAGCTTATTCCAATAATGTAAACAACAATGGCTGCCCGAAATTGTCTATTCTTCAGATACAAAGAACGTTGTTAACAAGGAAGACCGATCGACAACATTTAAAAAAAAAATAATGTACAGAGAATGCTAGTGGCCAGTATCATTTTGCGAACTCGCACATTAAAACTTTTTGTCTTTTGGCATTATAATTATAATCAAAAAGTTCTTACAATTCATATTACGATTAAATGAGATTACCTACCAAGAAGTTTATTCTAACCAGATTCCAGTATCCTTCTTGTTACCTATATATTTATCAAAATTTAAAAGTAAAAATCAGGCGCGAATTGGTTGATTAGGTTTCATCAGAATTTTCAATTTGTAAAGTTACTACCTACTCAAAATGTCGTCTAAACAGTTTTCATTTAATTTCATCAATCTAAACGCAGGCTACGAACGCATCAAACTGAAACCAGCTCATTTCTGTCAAGTCTATCTATGGTACACAAGATAAGGCTGGCAACTGTTGTCGATAAATAAAAAAAACAAAACATACCTCAGACCTGGCTGTATGAGCTAAGTTCCATTTGCCTTCCTGCTATGTAAGGGAACAAAACTAAAAAAATATAAATTCACTCGTGCGGTAAAGTTGACTTTGACAACACATTAGACGCATATAAAATAGAAATTTACGAGCACTTGCACTGAAAAAGACATTATATACCCGGCGTAGATACTTCACGGAGGCCATCAGTTTTTAAATTTAACGTTTGATGCACTTGCGTCATCTATTTAGAGCCTGATCTGTGTGTAGAACCCTGTGCCGGACGGACGGCCAGACAGCGGAGGCTTAGTAATAGGAATAATGTACTTAACTTAACCCTAAAATCGTGCATTTGTACCCAAAGTACGCCATTAAGACTAACTCCCTAGTACGTCAAAATCGTCTGGATATAGGTTGTTAACATTCGGCCAACCCCGGTTACATATCTGGTGACGATGATTGTGTTTTATCTTGTATATGTTGCAGCGCGCGCCTTCGCCTGTCTCTCGGCCTTCATCCCCCGGTTTCTGCACAAGTTCTTCCTGAAGGACAACTCGTCCGTCATCAAGGAGTACTTGTCCAAGTTCTGGCAGATGACGGCCTTCCACGAGCCCGAGCTCGCGGCGCATCTGCACGGGATCAACTTTGTGCCTGAGCTGTTCGCCATACCTTGGTTCCTCACTATGTTTTCACGTAAGTTTATCTAAAAACTATGATAGAAATAAATTTCTATATTTTTTAAACACTTGGCGATTTATCCATCGCAAGGAGATAACAAATTAATAAGTTTATCTACATACATATCAGTATGAAATGGACCCGCACTCCCGCCTGTCGCGAAATATACGAGCCGATCCGCCTTAGGCATGCCACCGTTTTAGTTCTTTGATAACCCGTTTCTCTGATGTTTGTCGTTCTAAACTAAAGTTTGAGACCTCTTTAGTTTAATACAGGCATTTACAAAGTCACTATTTGGCTGAAATGTAAAATTTTGGTATAGGTACAATTTAAAGCAAGAAAACAACTTTGTATGTAAATCTGTCCAGCTTGATATCTTTAAAACAAAATCAATATTCAAAATTTTGGCAAAATGGTGCCTTTTTAGATAATACTACCAGATGATAGAGGTCTTATACTTTGGTATATAATAACGAAAAACAACTGAGAAAAGGATTATCACATTTTGTACTAAACCGGTGGCGTGCATATGCGCCTTAAGGGACCTTGTTGAAATAAGTTTTGATGACATTTGTCAGTTTTGAAAAAAGGAAGAAAAATTACATTTCAAGAAACCTATGTTATGGTATGAATGTTGTGATTACAGATAGGGCTTTAGTTTAATTGTGCAAGCAGGCACAAGTCGAGTTTTCGATGAGTTTATGACTCATCACCAACGAACGCGTTGCACGCCTGTTCTCCCGAGGAGTCCTGATGATGATGGTGCCATCAGTATTAATCTTTAGAGTCTTTTAGTACTTTCTTGAGTTTCAGAAAATTTATTTATTACGTCACTTTAATACTTATTACGAGTTATATGGTTATAGTTATATATAAACATTGATTATATTGTTTACATTATTTATAAACATATAAACACCATATTTTATTTTAAACTATGTAGCTTTTCTTTAAATGTTTATTGGGATGTAGTCTAGTTATTTCAACTATTTAAGTAGTATTCCCTTCATCAATTTTTTTTAATATTATGGCACTGCCTTCGACGAGGTTTGAGCTGGTAGATAATACTAATTAAAATTTGTTAGTATTAATTAAGCTCGCCTTTGTACAGAATTTTTTTATAATTATTATTGCGTTTCGTCTTAGACCATTTAACACGGGACCTGGCAAAGCGCGACTCTTAGTACTGAAATTATTTTGCCGCTTTCCACGGGAGGGGAGGTAAACACGCACAGCACACATTTACTCATTCATGCACACTCCGGCGAAAAGTTGATAATGTCACACTAAATCAAAAGCTCCAACACAAACACAAAACGCGCATACAAGCAAATTTACGTAAACAAATTGTTGATGTACTTTGGCAAAGGGGGATAAGTGCGCTTGCCTAGTCCCGTGTTAAATGGTCTGAGCCTGTCTACGTGGTATTATGTATTTTTGCAGCTTGACTCTAGCTACGGGGTATTGTGTATTTTTGCGGCATGGCTCTAGCTGCGAGATATTGTATATTTTTTCGGCGTGGCTCTAACTATGAGGTATTGTGTATTTTTGCGGCGTGGCTCTGGCTTTGAAATATTGTGATTTTTTGCGGCGTGGCTCTAACTATGAGGTATTGTGTATTTTTGCGGCGGTGCTCTAGCTACCAGATATTGTATATTTTTGCGGCGTGGCTCTATTAATGAGGTATTTTGTATTTTTGCGGCGAAGTTTATTGACTTTTAACTAAAGTATGTAGGGTGCCATTTTGTTCGATAACTTTCTGCCATCTTGTAGGTAGGGACATGATCCCATTGCTATAGAAATTTTGGAGCTTCTGATCAAAAAACCGCGACAAGTGGTTTTGGCAGTCCTCTCGTGATGTTAACCTGACACTGCCTAAAGAATTCTGAAGAGACCGAAATAAGTGGAAATCTGAAGGTGCAAGGTCAGGACTATACGGTGGATGCATTAATATGTCCCAGCCAAACTCTCTTAATTTTTGCTGAGTGGTTAAAGATGTGTGAGGTCTAGCGTTATCATGATGAAAAACCACACCCCTTCTGTTGACTAATTCCGGCCGCTTTCTCTCAACTTCTTGCTTTAATCTCAGTTGTTCGCAGTAGAGTTCAGAATCGATGGTCCTGCCTGGTGGTAACAGCTCATAATGAATAATGCCCTTCCAATCCCACCATACACACAGCATTACCTTGTTGCGAGATAACCCGGGTTTCGCCTGAGTCTGTGAAGCCTGACCAGCCTTTGACCACGACCTTTTTCGCACGTTCTTGTCGTACGTACATGATCCACTTTTCATGACCAGTTATCAGTTTTTTCAAAAAAGGTTCGGTTTCATTACGTCGTAATAAAGAATCACAAATGAGTACACGGTTCATTAAGTTTCTTTCAGTGAGCTCGTGAGGCACCCAAATATCGAGCTTTTTTGTGTACCCAGCTTTTTTCAAATGCGCCAAAACTGTTTTGTGGTCAATCCCCAGTTCTTCAGCTACATCGTAACTACTGATATGCCGAACTTGCTCCACTTTTTCAAAAATGGCATCCCTTTTATCCGTAACAGGACGCCCAAAGCAAGGTGCATCTTTGACATCAAAATTTCCGGATTGAAAACGCTTAAACCAAATTTGTGCTACTCTCACAGACATTGCACTAGGTCCATGAACATCACAAATTTTTTTCGCGGCCTGCGTTGCATTTTTACCTTTTTTGTAGTAAAATTTCAAAATGTATCGAATTTCTTCATTAGATTAACTCATATTAACAGTAAGAAAAACAAATGTAAATCACACATTTTACCTAATTTGAATTTGAAATTATCTTTTTTAAAATTTAAACTTTTTAATAATACCAAAACCAGCCAGATACAAATTGTATAGCCAAAAAGATTTTATTATAAGTTCATACATACTATTTGCGAAAAGAGTTTTTCCCCAACCTATTATTTTTGCAGCGTGACTCTAGCTACGAGGTATTGTGTATTTTGTGCTATAAACATAATTGCAATTACAATTCATTGACTAATTTCGTCGTGATTCATCGTAAAGTAAATTAAAGGTCATTTCATAAATGAAACAATATAGTTGTAGCATTCTAAATAAAGAACAATCTTGCATAAAAATAACGTTAAATACTTGAATCACATATTTGTCATAAATATTCGTGACAAAAACTAAATTAAATCAGCCCTTTTCTGATTGTACACAACGATGACTACTTCGCTTGGCGTGCCGAAGTTTTGAATCTGATTTTATCTACGACTAGCCTTTTGTCCCGCATTCAGTCACTATGTTTTAGTTTTCGCCTATATGCTGACCAGGGTCACTATAATGATAACAAAGAAAACCACGTCCAAAGCGTGGTTCTCGGGCTAAAACGGAAAATTCATACAGACAGACAAAGATTCTAAAAATGGTAGTTTTTATTCAATGACTATAATACCATTTAATTTAAAATTTTTACAAATGTTTAATGATACAACTTCTTTACTACTTTATTATTAGTAAAGATTTGAAAAGTTCTGCTAGAATAAAGTTAAGTAAAGTGGAAATACTGCCTTCTCTTGAAATTTTCAGAAGCGTTAACGCAATGTGTGACATGTTATTAATTTTGGTTTGAAATTTTGATGTAAAAATGTCTTTATAAACAAAGGAAGCATTTAATGAAAAAAAATCTTTTTGTAATCTTTTTTTTTCTGTGTGTTATCACAGTAAAAAAATACATACAGTTGTCCAACGAAGGCGTTTAGACGGAGCGGTTGTACTGGGATTGCGAGGCCAGGCTCCGAACTGCTTGTTCGAAAATTGTATGTAGCTCGGTGGCTTACACCCCGCGTCTCGCCCCGCAGGTCCCACACATTTGCTCTGTCTGACCGCTTTCGTTGAACAACTGTATGAATTTTTAAACTGTAATAATACGCAGAAACAACATATTACCAAAAGATTTTTTTTCATTTAACGCTTCCTTCACACTAATATTATAAATGCGAAAGTTTGTGTGTGTGTGTGTGTGAGTGTGTGTGAGGGTGTGTGTGAGGGTGTGTGCGTGTATTTGTTACTCTTTCACGCTGAAACGGCTGGACGGATTTGGATGAAATTTAGAATGAATATATCTTATACCCTAACTTAACACATAGGCTACTTTTTATCCCGGAAAAAAGCATGTCGTTAAACCGAATAACACGCGGGCGGAGCCGCGGGCAAAGGCTTTTGTCTATAAAGGAATTTACATGAAAATTTTGTTCAAAGTTTTTGTTCATTTAATTTTTTAAATTTATATTAAAATTTAAAAGTCTTTAAACGTTTAAAACTATTTACCAGCCTAAGTAATGACGCTCACCCCCCACCCCGCCCCCTCCAGACGTGTTCCCGCTACACAAGATCGTGCACCTGTGGGACGGTCTGCTGGTGGAAGGCCCGTCGCTGCCTCTCTTCATGGGAGTGGGGATCCTCAAGCAGCTGCGAGACACGCTCCTCGACTCGGGGTTCAACGAGTGCATCCTGCTCTTCTCCGATCTGCCGGAGATCGATATTGGCGAGATTGTCAAGGTAATCTTTGTTTAATACTTTTTGCTGGTTCTATGCTCTGTATTTGCGTCTTAAAGAATATTGTAAATTAATAGCCAGTTTATTGATTTTGTTGCTATTTTCCTAAATCACTATTTATTAAAAATAATGAACTTTAAACAAATTAAATAATTGCCCGCGCACAAAAACAACCAGACATCCCCACCGTTCTACCCTCATTAAAATTATGTATTTTGAGAGGAGGACGCCTTATATTCAAGGTAAACAGTCAAATTATAGAAGCGAGATTCCGTGTGAGGCCGGTGGTGGAGTAGAATAGCATCACCCTATATTTCCATGCAACCAGTATGAATTTGGCTTCATAAATTAATGTCACCTTACATTATATAAATATCATCAGTATTCTAATAAAACTAATATATTATATTTCTGTGCTCTTGTTTCTGCAGCAATCGATAGAGATGTGCCGAAGTTCGCCTCGCAGCATCAGCTATAGAAGGTTCACCAATGATACCAAAGTGAAAGACCCGATGGTGAGCACACACACATTACATAATATGTATACCCGTTTTCTTCTAGTTTCTTCATTTTGAGACTAATAACAAAATATTGTTTTTTCGAAATATATTTCGGCCCGATTCGACTGATGCCGGCCCCAAAGTGGGCCGAAATATATTTCGAAAAAACAATATTTTGTTATTATAGTCTCAAAATGAAGAAATAAAAAGCTTTATATAGCCAATAATATATATATTTTAATTTAAAGCGTTTTCTTCTAAGCAACTCTTGAATATTTAGCCATCTAATGAAGGTGCCTCCTTCGAGTTCAAGAAAACAGGCTGTTAATCATTTGTGTATGGCTGGTGCGTATTATGATAGGGATACAGTGCAATCCTAATGGTCCAGAATACCATAAAAGCACCTAACTGTCGATTTTTTTGAAAGGAATAGACTTTTTTGAGGTCATATAAAAGTATACATTTTTTTCTCCTTGAAATACAGAAGATATACATGAAAATATTCAGGAACTGAATAAATAGCTTTGATGACGTAATAGTCATGTCATTTAGGCATTACAGGAAATAAGCCATTGCCCACAAGAAAAAAAAGGTTACTTGACGTTAGTCAAAACCGACGTCTGTTTTTTTTAATTTTCATTACGTCAAGGAACTCTTCCTATTGAGCCTAAACGGTATGACTATTACCATAGACAAAAGTCACATTCTCACTTCTCCAAACTGATTTTCAAAAAATAATTTCGTTTTAAAAAATGCCACCTGAAAGTTAAAGAACAGTATTTATCTTCAGGATTTAGCCTATATTTTCGGAGAAAATATACAAAAGGGCCCTGCTACAATTTATGGTTGGTTCGAATTCTAGATTTACAGGGTTTTACGCAATGCTTATTCCAAAAAACAGCGCAAAAATTAGAACAAGTAATTGGAGATGAACTTATCATCAAGAAGAGGCATACATTTTATATGATTTCTTTGAAGTATGGCGAGTGGCGTGATTGATAACTGTAACTGGTAATCACAGGACAACAGTGCTTGTGTTGTTTGAATCTTTTTCTGTAATCCGAATCTGAACTTAGATTGTTTCTATCAGCTCAAAATTGTTGTTAAATATACTTTAAATATTGAAATTTCAAGTTTTTTTTAATACTTCTGAAGAGATTTTAAAATAAACAATATTTTGTTAGGGCTTATTCAGCCAATACATTTCATACGCAATTTTTTCTTTGAAAAATCAGGTGTGATTATTTTGTGTCATAAAATTAAAAACTACTCTTGGTTTCATGTTTTTTTTAAATCTTACAATTAAAAAGAGCTATTGAACAGAAGCATTATCGAAAATTAAAGCCGGGAAACTAATTGCCCCACCAAAAGTAGTAATAACACTCGATTTTTCAAAATTCAGTCTGTCTTAGTAAATTATTACGAGCTGATAGGGAAAATCTGATTTCAGATTCGGATTCAGCACACAAATTACTACAAGAATATAAACAATATTTCATACAAAAGAGTGTGTTTCTGTTGGGCTGTGTAATGCACAGTGATGGAAGTTGCAGAGCAAATCAACACTCTGTATAAAAGATTTATTTTAAATACTAAACCCGAAGGGTTTTCGTGATGTTTTTGTTTATACTTAATTATGTACAAAACCTGTTCTAGATAAAATAACAAAAAATAATAATTATGCAGCCAAATTCATACTGAAGACTCGGTAAGTGCTCAGTATCAAGGTGGGATGAATTTGTGTTAAAATTGTAAATTATTCTTTTCGTGTTCCCTACAAACGCAAGCCCAGCCTCTAATCAATTACTATACGACGTCAATAATTTTTTTGCGAAATTAGCAGTGTTATCGATTATGAGATGTCTGTTGATACTTGGGTTATTTCGCATTCAGGACATGGTAGAGATCCCGCTCGAGATGCTCTTCGTAGAGATCTGCCCGCGAATCAGCATCAACGACTTCGTGTCTCTACACAAAGATGACAAGTGTCTAGTCGTTGACATACGGTCCAATCTGTTGTGAGTATACTAATAAAAAACAGGCCAAGTGCGTGTCGGGCCACGCGCAATGTAGGGTTCCGTAGTTGCCCGGTACATTTCACAAGTTGCTCTACTAATACCGACCGCGCCAAAATTTCTATTCCCATACATTAGAGGGGACCAGAAGTTTGGCGCGACCTCTACTCCTAAACCTGTAAATTCTACTTAGCTGTGATAGTTTTCCTTTTAAATTCATTATGTTACTACTTGTGTGAATTTCTTCACATTTCTATAAACAACCGTTTGCCGGCAGGGGGGGTGGGGACGCTCCACTCTTACTAAAATTTTCACTTTATCCTTAAATCAAAAAATGGTTTTCACACAGCCACAATGTTTTTGAACGACCTATCCAACGATACCCCACACTATGGGATAGACGAGAAAAAAAAATCATCCTCAGCTTACGTGTATGAGAAGTAACCATAAAGATTTTTTTTTACCATTTTGTCGGCGTGATTAATATTTATATCCATGCTAAATTACAGCTTTCTAGTACTAATAGTCTCTGAGCTAAGCCGCGGACAGACGGATATGGCGAAACTATAAGGGTTCCTTGTCGGACTACGGAACCCTAAGAAGGAAAAAGTCATCTTCATATGGGCTAATCAGCTTTCTTACCCACATTGCTAATTTTTTTTAATAACTTTAACGCGTAGCTTTTTGTTAAGAACAATAATATTAGATAAAGAGATCCCATCAAAAACATTTCATGTAAACAAGGTCGCCAAGACTCACAAGCTCATAACACTTTCACGGTTAAAAAGATATCAGATCTCATGTAGAGCCAAGCCCTTAACTCTACAAGGCCTAACTCTACAAACTCTAACTCTACAAACCAAAGTATGGCTTGGCCGTTTCGCGGAAAAACAGACACTCCTATGGACTTGTATTATTATGTCATGCTATACTTTCATATTCATTTCATTCCATTCTTTTCCATATTTTTCAAATTTTTATTATTTGTAGTGGTAGAGATAATACTGAATATTCCAACTGTCTACGTATTACAGCTGAACCTGTAGAATCCTGTGACAGACGGACGGACAGACAGACAGTCCCGTAATAGAGTCCCGTTAGGCACCCTCCGGGTACGGAACCCTAAAAATGTGGTTAATTTCGCAACATGATTCATTAACATAATAATTGTCCGTAACAGGTTTGATCGCCAATGCGTCTCTGGCAGTATCAACGTCCCCTACAGCGGGGTCCATCTCTCTCAGCACAAACTGAGTTCTCTGGGCTCCCAGCCTGAGAGGACGCTGACTGCTGCCATCGATACGAAGAAGGTCATCGTCGTAGCCTCAGAGGGCGATGAGACTGCCCAGTTGGTGAGTCCCTGTAGTTAGAACATTATAGGAAGAAAGAGTTGATAAGCAAGATAAGTACTCGACTGACCGTCGTGCGCGAAAGTACTCCCGAAGAGTCCTGATCATGATGAGTTATAATCTCATCGAAAGCTAAACATGTGTCTCCTTGCACAGTTAAACAAAAGTGAGTCCTGTCCGTTTTTAAATATTCAAAATATTCAAAGAAAGAAAAGGGGCTTAATTACACAAAAACAAATACACTCAATAAACAGTTTCATAATTCGAATGGAAATGGAATGAAAGTATAATTCTTTTTCTCCTTGAAATACAAAAGATATACATGAAAATATTCAAGAAATGAATAAATAGCTTTGATGACGTACTAGTCATATCATTTAAGCATTACAGGAAATAGGCAAAAGTAATGAAAGAAATGTCAAACTGACGTCTGTTTTTTTTATTTTCAGTAATCCCATCTTCAGGTTTAATACCCTAATTTCTTTTTTCATTCTTTCTTTACGTCAAGGAACTCTCCCTATTGAGCCTAAACGGTATGTCTATTACGTCACATTCCCATATCTCTAAACTGATTTTCAAAAAATAATTTCGTTATAAAATATACCACCTGAAAGTTAAAGAACAGTATGTATCTTCATGATTTAGCCTATATTTTCAAAAAAAAATATACATATGGGCCTGTTACAATTTATGGTTGGTTCGAATTCCCTCTATACAGCTTAAATAATTAACATATTTTTGGATAATATTGCATATTTACGATTCAGAAGAGTAAAATTTTAATTGTTTAATTGGGAACAGGTGTTACGGGCCCTATTTATTGCTTATGTTTGTATTCATAATGCTATTGAAACGGCTATTCAAAAGGGGAACCGCCGCGTAACCATGTTTGCCTCCGAAGAAACTGTACGAATACAGTGAAACTAGTCAGGCGAAATCTGACTATATAAAAATCGTGAGGAGCCGCTTCAATAGCATTATGAATCTAAACCACGAATCTTTTAGTATATTTGTATTATTATATTTACCGTGTTCGCTGTTGTTGTTCTTAAAACCAAATAAATATATAAAAAATTGTTTATAATGTGCAGCAAACATAAGGTGACTTTAATTTATTTAGCCAAATTCTTACTGAAGAAATTAAACTCACCTTTAGGGTGACTTATATAGGCTGAAATTAAATCGACCTACCAAATTCATACTGGAGACTCGGTTAGTAATCAGTAACTTGGTTCAGTGATCCTATTAACAAGGTCCAATGACCCTTTTTGTGAAATTCGTAATAATTCTTTTCGTGTTCCTTACAAATGGAAGCCCAGCCCCGAGTCAATTACTATGGGACATCAAGATTTTATCTTGCGAAATTAACAAAAATTGTCATCGATCCGTGATGCTGATCAGTGATTGATCACTTACCAAGCCTCAAATTTCACTTATGTGATTGGATTTGAATGTAAGTTGATTTTTAACGGAGGCGATTTATGAAAACTATCATTATTTAGGGAATTTGGTTTGAACTCAATACTAAGAATATAACTAAGAAGAAATATTAAGTTAAGAGGCTAAAATAAAAGTCATCAATTTTGTACCTACTTGTATATAAACAAAAACGTTCCCGCGTTTAGAATAGAATCCGATTTTTCTCTGTCTATGAATCATTGGTTCACAAATGTCGTTGGTCACCTATTTAATTGGGTTTATAACTTGCTGCTACATATATGTATTTCTACCAATCTAAATCGTAACAAAATTATATGAAAATACAGATTGAAAAAATGGTAAATCATTTGATAACTTACATACATACATATACTGACGCCTGTCTCCCGGAGGAGTAGGTAGAGACCAGAGATTTCCATCTGCTACGGTCCTGACACACCTCTTTTGCTTCTAGATCCATCAATCTAGTCATACAAGCTCTTCTATTCCGGGTACTTTTTACTTTGCCCTTCTTCAGTATGTCGCCTATTTGGTCGGCATATTATGTCCTTCTAGGGCGGTCCGGTCAACCTTTACCTTCCACTTGTGCAGCATAGATAATTTTGATAATTTGTACTTTAATACCCTTTGCCATTTTGTTTAAATAGTAAACCGCGACCCGTCCCATTCGGGAAACCGGTTAACTTAATTTGTCAATTAGGTTACAAATAAAAAAGACGATTTGAGGCGATGACAGGTTTTGTTCATTGTCGCTGATCACGTTTTGCGTAATTAGTTCCTCTAACTACCACTCTTTTTTGTTCCAAGCAAATACAAAAACCAGTCAAGTGCGAGTAGGACTCGCGCCCTGACGTCATAATAATAAAATGAAGTACATTACTGCTAAGACCAGGAAATAAGCAATCCTTGACGTGTAAGTTAAAAGTCCGAGCCCGTAGGTCGAGGAATTTTATATACGAGGCCAGAATCGCTAATTCATGGTCGAAGCAAGTATAGTGCTTTTCTCAAAAATAAAATGAGACATTTTAATGTTTTTCATGATAATGAGTTATATCAAATATAATAAACTGACTAGGAAATATTAAAAGTTACTTACTTGCTCATAGTTAGGCGATGTTTGTTGTTATTGATTTCTTCAGCAAAACATAAGTGGAGTACAATCTATATCAGAGCCCGCTTCTGAACTCATTTTGTAATTTATTTGCACAAAATACTTTCAACTAAAATTTAAAGCAACATAAATTCCCGCTTTTACGCAACTTTTTTTTATTATTGCCAGCTGGGCAAAGGTATTTATCGCCATGCAGCCTTCTAGCCTTCTTCGCGGACAACGCCATCTAGAGGCTAATGGAGATCTAAGAACTAAGAAAAAAATAAACGAGAAAATCCTCCTTAGTCTCTTATAAACATAGACACGGATAGTTTTAAAAAGAAAACATATGAAATATACTCTGTGAACATATGGTATGTAATGGATTTTCATACGAATGAATGAATGAATGAATGAATAAACACTTTATTGCACACAGAACAAGATATTTACAAATATACAAAGAACAGACAGAAGGCAAGGGCGGACTTATTCCTAAAAGGAATTTCTTCCAGTCAACCTTGGGAAAATATAAAACATTTTTATTGAAGAAATTCACATCAGTGCATAGGTACATTCTAAGTTAGTTCTAAATCTATAATCTAATTATAAATATACTAAATACAAATACATACTTAAATACACAAATACATACATACAAATAACCAAGTAGCTTAGTCAGTAAGTCATTCAGAGAGAGGAGAGGTAAAATTTTTTCAAGTGATATTTAAAAGAGGACACAGAAGGAAGATCTTTGAGATTTTGCGGAAGTTCATTCCAAAGCCGAACAGCATTGACCGTAAAAGATTTGGAGAAACGATCAGTGGTATGCGGAGGCATCGCCAGATCGTGGTGGTGACAGGAGCGAAGCGTTCTGTTACTACGGTCAATGCGAAGGACAACTCTTTCTTTTAAATAATTGGGGTAGAGGGGATTGTGAAGAACATTATATAAAAGGGAAAGGATATGCAATTTCCTGCGAAGTCGGATAGGGAGCCACTTTAATCTGCATCGAAACTCGGAGACGTGATCATACTTGCGCAGTCCGAATATGAATCGAATGCACAAATTCTGAAGACGCTCCAGCTTATCAAGCAGCTCTTCAGTGGGATCTAGATAAGCAACATCGGCATAATCCAGAAGGGGAAGAAGAAGAGATTGAGCTAACGTTATTTTCGTATCCAGTGGCAGGAATTTCTGTAGGCGCTTAAGCGAGTGATATGAGCCGAAAACTTTACGACTTACTTCATTGATATGTGGACACCAAGACAGAGTTTGGTCCATCCACAAACCCAAATTCCTCACTATCGTACAGTAAGGCACTACTTCCCCATCAAAAATCACATCTGAAACGTTGAACATGTCCAAGCGGGAGACATAATAGTTACTACCAATGAGGATAGCCTGTGACTTCTTCGGGTTGACCTGCAAACCAAAACGTTGCGTCCAATCTCTAATGGCAATAAGATCAGAGTTAATGGTGTCTACAGCCCTGTTTATGTCGTCTAGCGGTGCTGCTGCGTACAGCTGCAAGTCGTCAGCATATAGATGAAAGGAGGAAGACAGAGAGGTAGTAATAGAATTGATAAAGATCGAGAAAAGGAGAGGAGAAAGAACGCCACCCTGTGGGACGCCGGCATTAAGGTTACACCATTCGGATTTGAAGGTATCGATTTTAACCATCTGCTGTCTACCGCGGAGATAGGAATTGAACCATGAAATTACCACTAGAGATACATTGAGAGACCTCAGCACGCCAACAAGTATGTCGAAGTCGACAGTATTGAAGGCGTTGCTGAAGTCTAGGAGCGTTAGGACGGTAAGATTCTTCTGTTCAATGTTTAACCTTAAATCATCTGTTACATTGACGAGAGCTGTAACAGTGCTGTGTCCTGGACGAAAACCAGATTGGTAAGGATTAAGGAGATGGTTATGGGACAGGAATTCAGCAAATTGCTCATGAACAATATGCTCAAGAATTTTGGACAGAATAGGGAGAATGGATATAGGACGAAGATCAGAAAAAGAAGCAGGGTTAGACTTTTTTGGGAGAGGGATAATGTGGGCTTTCTTCCAAGAACTGGGGAAGGAACCAGAGGACAGGGAACAATTAATAATATCTGCTATTATTGGACAAATAACATCAGAGATAGGCATGAACATATCTTTACTGAGTCCATCGTCACCTTCTGCCTTAGTAGTTATAGAGCGAAGAATCTTCCGAACATCCATAGCGGTAATCTCATGGAACTGGAAAGGTGGACAGTCAGTCGACGGGATTGTATTGTTAAGGGTATTCAGGGTATTAGATTTGGGAAAGGTAGATAAGAAGGAAGGTGGACTACTAAAATAACTATTGATGGCGTTTAAATCAAAGTTGGAGAGAGGACCGGACTTTGGCTTGCCAACACCAAGGGTTTTTAGGAATTTCCAAAGATTGTTTGGAGGACATTTTTCGATGGATTCGAATATATGCCGACGTCTAGCATGCCTGCAGGCACTATTGCAGCGGTTACGCAACAGCTTGAACCGTTCAACATTCTGAGGAGAAGGATCCAGTCTAAATTTAACCTGAGCCCTATCCCTTTGTGCCATGAGCATCTTAATCTCCGTTGTGAGCCACGGTGCTGGGAGATGTTTTACCCTGGTCTGCTTTAAGGGAGCATGCTTATCATACAGTTCTAGAATAATTTTGTTTAAATGCTCAACCTTATCATTAACTGGAGAGATTTTAGCTATAGAAGACCAGTCCATCCGACTTACATCAGCTCTTAACGCTTCCAGATCCATACCACTGAAATTACGAAGAAAGAGGACCTTGTGTTTGAATTTAGGGGGACGAAGATTATATGATAGAAAAACGAGATCATGATGGGAAAAACCAGGAGCATTGAATTGACCATGGAAAACAACATGAGCTGGAGACGAGGTAATAATCAAGTCAAGGAGTGAGGGGGCAGAACCAGGTTGAAAATGAGTTGGACCAGAAGGTAAAATATTCAAATTAATGGATTTCATCATTGACTTTAGTGATTTTGCCCTGTGGTCATTTTTGATAAGACAGGTATTGAAATCTCCCATGAGGATAATTTGCTCATAATGAGACCTAAACGATTCAAGAGTTGTTTCAAGTGAAGAAAAATAATTAATATGACAAGATGGGCTATAAAATACACATAAAAGAAGTTTTGTGTGGCGAAGAGATAATTCTAAAAATAAATGTTCAGTAGGACTACCGGGATCAGACTCAGAGGCAATCTTGCACTCCAGATCAGCACGTAAATAAACAGCAACACCACCACCAGTAGTACGAGTCCTGTCCCGTCTAAGAAGACGATAACCAGAGATGGGATACAGCGTCGAGGGGAGCGTCGGCCGAAGATGAGATTCTGATATACAGATTGCATGGATATGTCTGGTTGTGAATGATGCCAATAAATCCGGGTAATGTGCATTAACACTTTGCGCATTTATATGGACGACATTAAAATTTTTCGGGACCGGACTAAAGGTGGTATGTAGCTTTTTGCTGAGATCAAGCATATCAGACGAATCACTATCCGCACTCAAAAGATCTTCGGAAGAAGAAGATAAAGAGAAATAAATACTGTCAGTGCTACTATTTGAAATATCAGACATATTTAAATAAAATAAAAATAAATATATAAGTATAAAATATTTAACAATATTACAATTAACTACAACTTATTTCAAGCTTAAAAAGCGATGCTATAACTTGACCCCTTTTTCCCGAGGACTGCAGTAAGAAAGTACTGTGAACATCATATTTTAAAAATGACATCAAAAACCTGCATGATTTCTCTGAAATCTATAATTTTATATGCAGAAAGCAATTTGAACAAATATAGTCAGATACCTTAATATATATTTTTAAACACAAGCAAAAGAGACGGCAGCTCGACTTTGTAAAAAGTTATGCTAGATGACATTAAAATCTTACTCGCTACACTATACACAGTTTATGAACGTAGCTCCGATATGTCACAGATTGCGACAGAACACTGACTGACATAAATTTTGTTTGACAGAAATAAAACAAAATAAACGAACGACACGAAAAATTAAAATTATTTGTGAAAACTAGGTACACCTACCTCACGAAATGAAATACCCATGGATGGTTATCCGTACGATTCAAAAACACATGTGTGAGTCGGAACCGAAAAAAATATATATATATACTTAATAAAAGGAAAAGAATTGTCTTTAAGTTTTCTTGTTCGTGTTGGAACCAGCTGCTATTCGCTTTGACCTCCCAATGGGTTTCAGTGGTTCACGTTGAGGCTTAGGATTCTTGAATTTATGCTCTTCCTGGGAGCCTTCCGACAAAGGAAACTTCTTCACAATTGCCTCTAGTTCAGACATCAGTTCTATCTTGCACTTTGATTTGTCTGGAAGCAGCAATACGATTTTGCCATCGGATGTCCAACACTTGTGTATGCCGAAGTGCTTACGAGCAGACATAAATGTGTCGTATCGACCCTTCGTTAGAAACTCGGAGATTGTTATCCCACTGCCTTTAAGGACAGATTTGGAACTCCAAACAGTATTTCGTGAAGAAAAGTTTGTGAAGCGCACCAATAAAGGTCTGGCTTTCTCTTTATTGTTGCCAAGACGATGACACACAGTGATATCAGTTGTGATTGGCCCTGCCAATTTCATTTTGTCGGATAATAGTTTTGAAATAGTGACTGATGGATTTTCTTCTGTTTCAGCTATCCCATGGAATAAAAGAACTTTTCTCCTGGATACCATCTCATGTCTATCGACGCCAAGCGACAGCAGCTCAATCTGTGACTTCATCATTGACAAAGACTTCCATACAAATGCTTTAAACTGTGCGAACTCACCCGACAGCGAAGACAAGTCACAAGGTGTATCTGTGGCTGTGACTGTAGATTTGGCATCCTGCAGATCCTTGTCATAGTTGCCCATCCTATCCAGGAACATAGCAGCTAAGTCTTGCATGTTTTTTGACAGCTGAGTGTAGGGATCCATTTGTGAAATTAAAGTGATGTTCTAGTGAAGTGATCAGAGTGATTTTTAATTGTCCGGGTGAATTAGGGGTCCAGTATAAAAATGCACTGTTTATAACATTAAAATTATACTTGGAAGTAATAAAAATGAATAAAATTTTATAGAATTATATTTTTATGTGTGTACCATATGACTACCCACAATAATCGAATATAAATAACGAACTTCCTGGACAGTTATCCAGATTTCCTGGACACTTTTATTAGCTCGCCAGGGTGAAGTAATAGGTTGGGGAAAAACTCTTTTCGCAAATAGTGTATAAACTTATAATAAAATTTCTTTGGCTATACCATTTGTATATGGCTGGTTTTCGTATTATTAAAAAGTTTAAATTAAAAAAAAAGATAATTTCAAATTCAAATTAGGTAAAATGTGTGATTTTAATTTGTTTTTCTTACTGTTAAGATGAGTGAATCTAATGAAGAAATTCGATACATTTTAAAATTTTACTATAAAAAAGGTAAAAATGCAATGCAAGCCGCGAAAAAAATTTGTGATGTTTATGGACCTAGTGCAGTGTCTGTGAGAGTAGCACAAATTTGGTTTAAGCGTTTTCAATCCGGAAATTTTGATGTCAAAGATGCACCTCGCTATGGGCGCCCTGTTACGGATAAAATGGATGCCATTTTTGAAAAAGAGGAATAAGATCGGCATGTCAGTAGTTACGATGTAGCTGAAGAACTGGGGATTGATTACAAAACAGTTTTGGCGCATTTGAAAAAAGCTGGGTATACAAAAAAGCTCGATATTTGGGTGCCTCATGAGCTAACTGAAAGAAACTTAATGAACCGTGTACTCATTTGTGATTCTTTATTACGACGTAATGAAACCGAACCATTTTTGAAAAACCTGATAACTGGTGATGAAAAGTGGATCACGTACGACAAGAACGTGCGAAAAAGGTCGTGGTCAAAGGCTGGTCAGGCTTCACAGACTCTGGCGAAACCCGGGTTATCTCGCAACAAGGTAATGCTGTGTGTATGGTGGGATTGGAAGGGCATTATTCATTATGAGCTGTTACCGCCAGGCAAGACCATCCATTCTGAACAACTGATGAGATTAAAGCAAGAAGTTGAGAGAAAGCGGCGGGAATTAGTCAACAGAAGGGGTGTGGTTTTTCATCATGATAACGCTAGACCTAACACATCTTTAGCCACTCAACAAAAATTAAGAGAGTTTGGCTGGGACGTATTAATGCATCCGCCGTATAGTCCTGACCTTGCACCTTCAGATTTCCACTTGTTTCGGTCTCTTCAGAATTCTTTAGGCAGTGTCAGGTTAACATCGCGAGAGGACTGCCAAAACCTCTTGTCGCGGTTTTTTTATCAAAAGCCCCAGAATTTCTATAGCAATGAGATCATGTCCCTACCTACAAGATGGCAGAAAGTTATCGAACAAAATGGCACCTACATACTTTAGTTAAATGTAAATAAACTTTATTAAAAATGTTTTGAATTTTATATAAAATATTTTTAAATAAATAATTTTAACAAACTTATCATCACCTACAATATTCATGAAACAAAACTGCTTGATTAAATTGGCCAAATATTCGGGTTTGTTACCTTAAAATTGCAATATAAATCGGCATTTTTACTATTTTTTGTATAAATAGCTTTTGGGATGTCTAGCACTCATAAAAAAAACATTTCTTACAAATAATTTATTTATATTTTTTTATCTCCAAGAATAAAGAAATGGGGACCATCCAAGTTGTAAATTTTAGACCATCTTTGTATAGTCCATTCAGAATTAGCTGGCGTCTTTCCACTTGAACATAAACAATAGGGGTAATAAACCAAACACTCATAGAGCCCATCCATTTTTAAAGGAGCCGTTTCGGCCTTATCTGTTTTGTTGCAAACCAACCAGTGTTGATACTTTTGAATATTCATAAAATAATCTTAAAAAGATTACGTATAGGTATTTTGTATAAAATAAAATAATAAATTTAATCATTTATTTATTATAAAGTAATAAATCAAAACATGTGGTTTTTAAAATATGACGACTCACTGATGTTTTCTGATTCCGAATTATTTTCCAGGGTTTCATTGTCCGAAGAGTCGCTTCCAACATTTATTATAAAGTTAGTGCGTGGTGATTTTAAAAATCCTGTGTGATTGTAAGAATTCTTCCACATAGATGCTTGTGGAAAACATTCGGATTATGGTCTTTATTATTTTTACATGACACAGTGGAATATGATTTCACCCAAGGACGAAACATATTGAAAGACGTAATATTTCCACTGAACTAATCTCTTCGAAGTTTGACAACTGAGTGGTATTTCTATTTGCTTATATTATTAAAGGGAAGATAACATAAGGAAAGTATCAAAAACGTTTGATACTTTCCTTATGTTATCTTCCCTTTAACACCTCCTGCCGCACGTGTTTTACAAGTGTCTATTGTTTCACGATGGCGAATTCACCCGCCACGACTTAATCCTATTGTTATTGCTAATAACGGTCTCAAGTGGAAAGACGCCAGCTAAAATTGAATGCACTATAACAGGGTTTTATCACAAAAACTTTGGTATTTTCTCTGTATTATGTGGCATAATATATACTGTATTTAAACAACAAATACTGAAAACGCTGATTTTTATATAGATTACGGGGTTACGTACCCGAATACTCGACCAACATAATTTTGCAGTTTTGTTTCATACATTTTCTATGGTACTGATAAGTTTTAAATTTTTATTATGACCCAGAGGGCGCGAGTCCTACTCGAACTTGACCGGTTTTTTGTCGCCTTGGTGTTGCCATGGGATCAATATTGTTGTTATTTACCGTAATGTTTTTAGGGTTCCGAACCCGCGTCGTGTGGTGGTCGGAACCCTTTGTGTGCGAGTCCGACTCACAGTTGGCCAATCTTTTTCCGAATTAAAGCCAGTGTTGTTTGTTGCAGTTCAGCGACTATCTGGTGAAGTGCTGCGTGCCCCGAGTTTGCATCTTGTTTGGAGGCATCCCGTCGTTGCAGATACATGTACCTTCGCTCTTTACTGTACCCGCCAAGAGAAGCGGGCAGAAATAGTGCCCTGCATAGGTCGCCGATACCGGATGTACCTAGATAGATGAAATTAAATTAGACCACATGATTCACTGGTCATATCGTAAATCCACTCTCCTAAAAATTATTAATGCCCCAAGAAAATTGCAATTATAGGTCCTACAATAAAAAGTGAAAATAATTCTATGGTAGATCATGAATCGTTAACTAATCTTCCAAGAAGAAGAAAACAATTTTGATCAAATTTTTCATAATTTTTTTTAGGTGGATTGTGGTCTGTTAGGGATATTCTATCATGTCTTAATTTTTTTTCATTTTGAATTATAGGACCTATTCACAAATTTCTGTCGAAGGGTCTCAATGTCATCATGTCAGAGTGGTTCAAATTTACTGTTACACTTTTCAGTTTTTTAAATAATTTAAATAAACTATTTCGTCCACTGCTGGACATAGGCCTTTCCAGGATTTCGCCACTCTTGGCGGTCCTCCTGGAAGAAATGCCCATACTCACACACGCTGGGCAGGCGGGTTGGTGAGCGCGGTGCCGAAACCCTTGCACCAGTGACGCCGCTGCCCATCACCAGTCTGATTTATATAAGTCCCGGCAATTAGGGATGGATATACCGCCATCCATCGGTCCCAGGCAATGGTGGGCCGCCTGGCCTTTTGCCTGAGAGCTGTCCTCTTACTCTCCCCCGAATAACTTCGGGAGGATTTCCGAGTAAGATGGTGGTACCTCCACAGTCGAGCCCGGCATTAGCTCTACCACCAATTTAATGGATAAACATGATTAGTCGACTTGTTTGTCTTTATTATAACGTTTATATATAGATATACTGATTAATGAAATAAAATAAAAATTTAAAGTGAAATATATTTCGGGCCCTTTCCTGGGTCCGGCATCATTGTGACTGATGCAGGACCCAGGAAAGGGCCCGAAATATATTTCACTTTAAATTTTCATTTTATTTTATGAATCAGTATATCTATATATAAACGTTAAAATATTTAAAGGATTCTTTCAGTAAAATCGTAAAAATACGTTTACGTTACGTTTTTTAACTGATTGTCTAAATATTTTACTAGAAGTAACTATGTGAACAGTAAAAAAAAATGTAAATAAAAAATCTGTTAAGAGCCCGGTCTGCGACGACGACAACTTTGATGAAAAACAATATGTATGTTTAATATTTTTATGGCCTTTACCGCGATGTCTTTGGAAAAACCAGGGACATACACCACTTCATATGGGGCCCGTCTTAATAAAGGCCTAGAATTTATTTGATTGAATTGTTTCTCTTTTGCGAGTTATTTTATTACTCACGAGCCTGCTCCGAATCGTTATTCATAATATCTAAGTATCAAAATAACACACAAAGGAGAAACAATTGAATGAAACAAATTTTAGGTCTTCATTTAGATGGCCAATGTGACCTATTCTTGTGCAGCAAACCTTAAATTTAGAGTTGAAAAACCTAAAATAATACAAGCTCATTTAACTTTTATCCATCTGCATTAAACCATGTTTTGCAATGAAAAGTTTTAGGTTATGGCAGCTCTCAATCTAATATTTGCTACACGAGAATAGGTGTCAATATAGACTGGTGTATGTCCCTGATTTTTACAAAAACATTGCGGCAATGACAACAAAAATAATTAAAATAATGCTTCACATCAAACAGACGAAAAATACGGAGCGGGTTCTTAAGTATAGATAGCTTTTTGAACCAGAGTTATTTAAAACTTTGATACCACGCACCGGCTCGAAGGACCATACAATGTAGTTTGATTGTATAAAATGAGATTATGAAATTGGAGATTTCATGTAAGATATTTTAAATTTATTTGTAGTGGAATCTCTATTTTAAAATTGTATTAAATAGGTTAAGCGTACAGTTGTGTATATTAAGGAATTAATGTGTTAAGAAAGAATATGATAATGTTTACAAAACAATGTACAGAATTTGATAAAGTAGTTTTTATCTGTTTTCGACTGCGCCTCTATCATATTTATACTGTAAGTCGCTTATCTGTGATTACTATGAAATTGTTTTTGGTTTTTAATTTTAGTTTGAAATAAAAATAAGAGTTTGACTCGTTGACAGGTGGAACTAAATATTTTGGTCATATTATACCGTTTTGGTAGTAGTTTATGTATGGTGAGGCCACATGTGTGGTATAGTACCCTCATTTTTTCCACTCTTTTGCCAAGCCGTATGATGTTTTTACTATTTTAGTAGCCTTTGTATGTGCGTGGACAATAAAACGCCTCTACACGAAAAAATTGCGTTGTTTTTAATCAAGATAAGAGTGGTTAGCAACGGAGAATTTGCTTTTGAACTATTCTATTACAAATACCTATTTGATGTCACACAATGGTGGTGGAGCGTGTGGGCTGGACTATCAGCCCCTACGATGACGTCACAGCACCCCCGAGCCTAGAGTAACGGGTTTGTGAATGAGTGCTGGCGGGTGGAGGGGGGGAGGGAATGTACTCTCGCCGCCATTCGCCGGTCGAACGTCGTCGCAAGCAGCCGCGTCGTCCCGCCCCAAAACCGCATTCCTCGCGTGCAGTGAAACTTTTAAAGTTTATCGCGAAAGCAAATGGGCGTACAAAGTGAAATCTAAGTGTTGTGCCGCGTAATACCTCTCAAACTACGAAAAGTGCAGTTGTTGGAGTTTGCCGTGGACTCTAATCCACCTTGCTTGCGAGGAGCAGTTTCATCAGGAAGTCGGAGGCCGTCGTCGTTTCCCGGCCCCGGCATGGAGACTTACTTCGACGATCTGAACGACGTTTGGGACGCGGACATTGACCCGGTTAGTCGACCTTCTTATCACGCCTTATCAACTGATGAGATCCGCGATCTCGTGTCCGCAGCGCGACGAAATGCACTCGCTTGAGACTGGAATCCGTGAAAGTCGCTAATGGAATTCGCGAGATGAGAACGGTTTTAATAGAAATATGAGTGTTAATACTAACAATGAGCCCCCAGCAGCCTGGCACGCCGAGCCGTCCTTGTTTGTAATCTACCTGCCGCTATGAGATAATAAGCGATGCATTCGTGAATCACGATTCGGTCATTGTGAATGCAGCTCGTAATAAATAAACATGTTTTGTATCTGTTATAATGACTACCGATGGGACGTGAACTGTAAACTCTTTATTATCTTGCTTGTACGTTCTTTACGCAGAACAACATGCTACATAGCAACTCGCATACATGTAAGGTGGCTTTCGTTTATATTACCAAATACATACCTATTGGAGACTCGGTAAGTGTTGTTCTTGAATATTTTAGGTATTTCGCAAACAGCGTTATTAAACCTTGGTCCTGATCACTTACCGAGTCCCCAGTATGAATTTGGCTGCATAAACGAAAGTCGCCTTATAAAATAGGTGCATTTTAGCGCATTTTCTATAGTAATTATTAATTCATGTGTTTGCTATCGCCGGATCTAATCTTTTCGCTGATTGGTATACTAGGGCTCTTATGATAGCGCTAGGCTTAGTTTATTTATCAGTTTGATTGGCGCCCCGGTATTTTATCGGACTATTGTGTTTTCGTTTATTAACTTAAACAGAACTACTTCCCAGATATATATTACCAACTATAAAACTAATAAAGAAACTACATGGATGCACCTCAGAATACAGAACAAACCAGAAACCGCATTCAATCACATCTGTACGCAGCGTACTGTGTCCGAAAGCAAAACTTTCCGCTCCCCGCCTACCGCACTTCCTACCCGTGTGGTGTTGCGAACGCAAGTGCAATTTACCGCTTTGGGGTAAAATTAATATATCGTAAGCTCTTCTATGGTATTAATATGTTGTAAGCACTTACTGATATCTAAAGGTGATAAAATGGTTTTATAAAAATAAAAAACTGTATCTATACATAAATCAAATATATTCATTAAAAACTTTTAAATTATTTAACGTACATTTTTAACATTATAAATATGCAGGTAGCCTAGTTTTTCAAAACAATAAGTATTTAGTAACTGTTTTACTCACATTTAGTTACCTTTTTGTTGCGTAAGTTTATTGTAATATTGCCTTTTAGACTCGGCACTAATGCGAAGAGTTTTACATTTTGATAAATAATGTAATCTTATGTCTAGATATTTTTCAATGACCGCTCTTATGAGGTGATTCCTATGAATTTGACCATTTACATGATTATCATCAGATAAAAACAAATTATTTTTTCCAATAAACTCTTTAAAAATTTCGAGTACAATTCGTAGATGTTGTTTATTTGAAGAAATTACAAAATCTTCTCGAGCAATTCTCCTTACATGGGATTCACATGTACAACACACACTATAAACATTTTCAGATGGAAAGCAAAGTCCACCTCTATTCTTTAAAGCAATTAGTCTGTGAAACCACAGGACATTTGAGGTGATCATTGCATCAATACAAAATTGGCATTTGATCGTTTTCGTAAGATAATGTACGACAGACCCAGCTATGTAGCCTACGACATATTTAGTCACATCATGTAGCTCAGGTAATTCCGAAGATAATAATTTTACAATATTGTCACTACTGCTGCTATCGATCGTCGATTGGTTTAAATCATCAACCTCTTGGTCATCGTTATCTAACCGTTGTGACTCCGTTGTGGTATTTATCACTTTCGTTGAGGACGAACAATTCAGTACCGCTATATTCTCTAAGGGTATACAATTCCCACTGTCAGACGCTTTTATTTCTAAATGACATAATTGTTTGCGATAAATTCCTTTGAATTGCTTTGCATTCGGATTGTTGTTATGGCCACCATGCATTCTAATCGTACCAAAAAATAATTCCAAGTGGTCTTGACTACATTTATATGTAGGTATAAAAACAAGCATGTTCTCAGTCTCAATTAGATTTCTATATAGTGACTTTAAACTTTCAATACCTATAAGTATTCCGAGAAAACCAGTTTTGATATTGCATTCTAGAATTGGTTTGTAATTTTTAATTATTATTTGCACATTTTTCCCGTCCTGATTAATTTTTCTTTTCGTAGCATTTTTTATTTTTAAGTTATAGATGTAAGTTTTCATTAATTCCAAGAATGTAAGTATTTTGTCTTTATTATGACTGCTCAACGGTTGCTTATAATCAAATTGTTGCATATTACGGGAATTGAATATATCGAAAAGATCGTTCATGTTTCTTAAAAAGGTTTCGGTTGGTTTTGAATTTTTAAATTTGGATATCTTTGCATACTCTCTACAAAATTCTACAGCTGTAGCTACGCTTTCACTCAAAACTTGACTAGCAAGCTTTACTTTCATTACATTGTTACGAAACATAATATGCCTACGTGTAAGCTTGTTTGCAAAATGTAGTCCTTCGTTTTCTTGAGTTTTGTTTAGCTCGCACAAAAGGTCCCAATCGATTTCGCTGTCATTTTCATCTAAGAATACTTTTTTTGATTCCCAGTTATTTCGCACGAGTTTGAACATATGGACGGGATCCAAAAATACAACGATATTGGATTTATCCACAGGGTGTTTAAACACGGTCTTTAACTCATTTTTGGGATCAATTTTACACCCTAGAAGTTTCATCGCCGTCAAATTGGTTGAATGTCCATCAAAAGTTAGGGATGCTACTTTGATACCAGCATCATGGCATTTAATAAGACACAACCTAAATAAATTAACTTTTTGCTCGGCATTTAAACCATGCACCAAAAAATATCCAAGCGGTAATTTGAAGTGTTCATTAATACCATTAATTAATAATACGTAAGCTTCCGAGGCTAATGTTTGGCAATTTTCTGAGGTACCGGTCCCCATATCGACATATCCACAATTTTTTTTTCCATCCCACAAGCTCTGGCGTCTGATAGACATCTCATCAGCCATGAGAGAACAAATTATTTTACGCTCTGACGCCGATGCAGCCTTTTCCTTTAAAGCCAAAAATGATTCCTCTGAGAATCCAGGTTCTCCACTCACATTGGAGTACCATTTTGACAATGTTTTAGGGTGAGGAAGGCAAGTGTCAAACGTAGCTCTCACGTAGTTATAAGCAGTCGGCGAAAGAAAATTTAATGTAAGACAAAACTTTTTTATGTTGGCTGTGTACTTGGTTTTTTTCTTTTTTAGTACGTTTTTTTTGTAAACGTTATTGAAAATATCGGCTGCTACAACATTTGTAGAAAGTAGCTCGTAAGCGTCATCATTAACATATCGATTTTTTTTTAAGTTTCTTAGTATGTTCTTTAAAGACACATTTCTTTTTTCCAAGCGCCTGTTTTTTTGCTGCAAAGTTTTTATTTTTCGAACGTGCTTTACACAAACCATATGTTTACGGAGTAATTGAGCTTTCAATTTAACTTTCCTTGGGGTGTCAAACACAGAATTTGAATCGGAAATATCCACACTGCTTATCCCTGAATTTGATTGTATAGGCGATTCTGTTGGACATTCTAATTGTGTATTCTGAAAATAAAAACAAAATCTTAAAGTAATCATATCAAAAGATAATTAAACTCATTTTATAGGTACATTTGAAAATGCTTACAGTTGAGCTGTGAGCTTCAGATGTTTTCATTTCCACGCTCTTTTCTGACTTTCTTGGAATAAAGGCCAAATTCTGTAACAGTATTACAACATTCTCAAATAACCTCTTAAGTATCTAAACTAATATGATTATAACAAAAATAAACAGAACCTTGTTTGGAAAAGCTTCTTTCTTAAGTTTTTTCAGACCACTTTTCGTGTACTGGAAATATTGCTCTTCAAAGTGTTCTGAACAAATAACGCTCCATTTTGAAGGTTTCCAATTTTCATCAACCCGTGCCTTTTGAATTATTTTCATCCAATAACTTTTCCTTTTTTCATCAGCAGGAAAGCTAAAATTTACAAGTTTACAATTTATTATATTTTTCAGTACAATATTGTAGACCGCCTTTGTGGTCGAGTGGTAGAACGCTCGCCTGATAATACAGAGGTCGTGGGTTCAATCCCTGTGGTGCACATTCAGTTGTGTTCGGTCTGCGTGCTTCGGAAGGCACGATAAGCAGTTGGTCCATTTGTGCCCGAAGTACGGCGATAGGGCTCACCAGTTACCAACCATCACGTCTGGGACGTAATAATTGTCGGTGAAATGCGGGTGTACCAAGCGTGAACTACGTTCATACTTGGTATCACCTCTGACACCCTCTCGGGGTTTCATGTCGTCATTAAAACTATTAAATGTAAATAAACAAATCATTTAGTTATTTTACAAAACAGTTGTTTGAACAACGTTTGGCAATTTTGCATCATCTACTTAATAAGCGGCGTTTGAAATTGATTACTTATTGAAATTTGTTTAATATGCGGCGTTGCATGATAATTAAAAAAAAAATAGGGTAAATAAATCCACTAAAAGTTGGCAACACTCACAAAATGGATGGCATAATTTCTATGACAAATATGTACAGTAAATAAATTCTTTATTTTAATAAGATGATTAGTAAACGTAATACTTACCGATGAAATGTGACCTGATCGGGGTTCTTGTTTTTTGCAGTCGAATTTTTACACGTTGGAACGACACAAGTCGGCATAATTAAATTGTTTTAGATAGAGACAGCGCAAGTGCACGAAGTGAGCGTCGACCGCAGACTGAGTAACGAAACCTCGCAGTAGGACATTATAACCGACATCTCATTGCCTCAGTTTTGCGCGCGATGAGGGTTTCTGGTTTGTTCTGTATTCTGAGGGATGCACAGAGAATTTATTTTCCAGTGACTTAGAAGTATATGCATATTCGAAGATAAACCTTATCACTATGGGTCGTAAAGTTGAATGTTGTATGTTATAGCATGAAATGATTTATCCTTAATTAATTTCTCTTGGGATTTTCCATCTATTTGTTCCCCAATAAATATGCAGTCAAGCACAAAATCGCTTAACTTTCTATAACAAACTAGGTAGTTATAAATTGCGGGACTAAGATACCCAACTGCGTTATACGAGTAGCTCAGGTAGGCGGCTTCAAGTTGATAGGCAACAAAAAATTGTACATAAATAATGCGCCTGGGCAATGACCCTATCGATGGATGGAGCCACAAAAAATATGGGGGAATAAAATAACCATTCTGTATGCGTCGACCAGCGTTTAACAGTACTCTGTTTTTGCGATATGCGGCTATCGCGCTTCAATGTTTTTTATAACTTTTCTTAGCGCTTCTAGCGTTAGAGAATCTTCTATTAAGTATAATTGCGGTTGCTGAGTGTTCTGTGTTGTTTGTTTTTTTAGTCGTGTCAATGATCGATTCTTCTGATTCGGCATTACAAACAACCATTTATTCCCCAATCTCGAAAAGAATGCCATATGGCCATATGTAAATCATTTTGAGTCTTACTTATCGACAGGTGCGGTCATAAAACTTCCACGGATGGGCCCATAGCTCATTTCAACTTCAAAACAGCATTTTGAAGCATGTTATATCATCTCCGAGAATAGCCGAAGCACTCGAAAGTCCAAGTTCATTAACATACCTCACCAGTATCAATCTCCAAATTGAGGATCTAAGGGTCAATGAGATGACAGACACCTGTAACTTGTTTTCTTAACCATGACGTCACAGTTAGTTGTGTTCGGTTACTCGGCCGCGTAGAGTTGAGCTGTGCGTGATTGGAGCGGCAGGCGGTAGTGCGTGCTCCCATGTTCGGTCAGGTAGTATGGGCGTACATCTTATGGTTGCCAACGTACGGTAAGTGTAGGAGCGACGACCGTACGTTGAACCAAGGGGCCCGCGGCTACTAACAGATTTTTTTAATTTAACTTATTAATAATGCCTTCGAAGTCCATCGAAAAGTTTGAAGCTCTGGCTTGAGCTGCTAAAGAAAAGCTTGGTCTAGGATTTTTGCCAAAGATGGCCAGCGACAAAAGGCCCAATTCGTTTTATTAATTTAATCGAAGCAGATTAAAAGACCTATGGAAATTTTGTCTCGTTATATCAGGACGAGTCCGGTCGACTCCTCGAGTTAATTTAAAACATTTCCAAGTGAGACTGACTTAAAAAGTTAAAACCTTTGAAGATATTTTTACGTAATTGAATTCTAAAGGTGAAGTGTACTTAAATGGCAATTAATTAATGAAGACTTGAAGAGAATCGTTTACTCATTTAAGTAATTTTTAAATGGCCGAAGAAAAAATATACTTTAAGGCTTCATTGGGGAAAGTTCCCCTGACCCACGTCGTGTTTTAATTACAATAAAAATAACAAACAATAACGATAGCATTGGGTTGGGAGCGGACTTGCGTATTGTTTAAATCAGGGGTCCAAAATATTCGATATTTGTAATAAATATCTGATATTTTATGGTAGGTATACACATGAATCAAGTTTTGATAGACCTTTATTATTTTAGGTATATAAATTGTAGGTACCCCCCGCGCCTTTACCTAAGGCGTAAGCTTGCTTATTTGTGTACCTTCCAGCGTTCCTTTATGTAGACGGAAGTGGCCCTGTCGTTTCCCCGAAATCATTTGCGTGCCCAAAAATGTGGTCGCTGTCCGTAATGCGTCATCGCACCTGCTATCTATTGCTGTAGAGTTACCAAGCATTTAGAAAAAAATACTATAAATATTGTCTTGCTATTGGCGTCTGGTATGTATTAGTCGCCTTCTGATAACATATAAAAAAAAACGGCCAAGTGCGTGTTGGGCCACGCGCAGTAGGGTTCCGTAGTTGCCCGGTACATTTCATAAGTAGGTCTACTGATACAGATCGCGCCAAACTTCTAGTCCCAAACAATGAGAAGAACGGCCCATATATTGTGGTGTTTAGAGGGGGACCAAAAGTTTGGCGCGACCTGTACTCGTAAACCTGTAAAGCCTACTTTACTCGAAAAATGGTTTTCACACACCCACAATGTTTTTGAACGACCTAGGCGTGATTAATCTGTATTATACTCGTGCTAAATTACAGCTTTCTAGTACTAATAGTCTCTGAGCTTAGCCGCGGACAGACGGACATCCGAAACTGTAAGGGTTCCTTGTCGGACTACGGAACCCTAAAAACTAGTCAGGTGCAAGCAGGACTCGTGCCCTCAGGTTCCATACATAATATTTTTTAAAACAGACTTTCGACGACTAGTTATTGACGACCAACCGATCTATAAAACTATGTACTATCGTATATTTTTTCAGCTCACTAAGATGAGAACCAAAAACCATCTGTCAGATTTAGAAAGTTAAAAGTGCATTTCTCCGATCGCTTGGTCACCCTGGCCACTAAGTGATTCTCATTGGCTGCACCGGCCGCCGCTGGCCGCATTGTAATGGTAATTGCGTTTCCTTTCCGGGTTCCCTCGTTTCTTCACATGACTCCAATCGGAACCAATCTGATGACTCCATTGATAGATATCTAACGGCCAATTATTGTATCTAATCAAAAACTATTTCTATACATTTCTTATTCTATCTATAAAAACGTAGAATTTAAACTGATATATTAACCCTTGAGTTGTGCTCCCGGACTGTCAATATTGGTTCTTCAGGTTCCTTTAACTTTTAGGATCACGATTAGACTATTACCTCTATAAAAGACAGGTTACACCGCTATCTGAGAAGTATAATTTAATGATCTGATAAAACGCCTAACTATGTCTGTCAAAGACCTAATAAAACTATTTTAGTCCAAAGAATTAATAAAGACTACAAGCTAGTGATGTTGAAATTTTTACTTGGAAATTAAATATTTGATGTTTTTAGCAGTAGCTTTTACTTTTAAAAACAAAGTCAATATTTGAGTAGGTGTTACAGTAATCAAGGTGAGCGTAACTCGTGTTCTGGGTAACTAAGGAAAATAACATATATAGATACCTCAAATTATTTATTATGTATGTGATATGCCGACTTTATATACGACCTTCAAGCGCCCTTATCAATATGATAAATAATTAAATTTTCCTTATTTATTAAATTTAAGCGTCATTCACCATTACATTCATGTTATGCACATATAACTTTTTCTGGTACCATGAATACATTTCAAACTTCAACTTACGTCACAAATGTCTAGTATTAGTTTTACGCACATACGTATAATATAGTAAAGCCGATTCTGAAGTGCTGTCAAAACTACATTTTCTTCATTCCAAAGTAGTTTTTTAGTCTAGACAACATTAGCTATATTGCTTTGAAAAAGTTTCGAGTTTTGACAGGACTAAAACTAAAATTAAAGCCTTCAGAATCGACTTTATTAGCAGACCTAACATTAATAATAAACGCATAGAGTCGACGCGTGGCAATATTAGCTCAGTGAACTTCGGGCTCTTTTAAATATAAATATTGCTTGTTTCCAAACAAAATATATACCTACTAGAGATTAGTTTAGTAATTAAAAAATGTGTTCCAAGCATATGCCGGTCAAAACAACCCATTTTTATACGTTTCTTCGTACCATGAAGCCTAAATGTAGCTTACTTTTTGTATGGAAACTTGCCACGGTGTTTAATCCTTATGTTTGGTCTGCTACTTGGGAATAATTATATGTCTGTGGTTTTACGAGTCCGTTTTTCGATCCGAAATCACCTGAAAGCAAGCAAAATCCGATGAAAATCAAACAATACAGAACACAATACTGTCATTGCGTAAATATATGGGGAGAAGCATTGCGTCACTAGTCACTAGCACTCGATGTGTATCGAATTGTTCATAACAAGCTGTGGACACAAGTGTGGCCGGCCCGGTGACATTGCTTCTGAGTTTGTTAAATTATACAAATAACTTCTACCTACACATACCTAGCTGTCACGCGGACTAGCTGGAACATTAGGCACTGGAATAATCGATCGTAGTTAAACTAGTTTGGCGACTAATGGAAAACAAATGTCACCTACCAAAAATAAGGCTACATTGACATTTAAGTTTCTACTCCATTTAAAAGTTGCTTTCGCAATGAATTTAAAACGCAATCGTGCAAGTCACAGGAAACAATAGCGAAGCAGACTCGACATGTGATTGCAAGTGGCAATAAAACTGAGGATGAATCTGCCATAAATCACCGACGGCTGCGCCGGCGCTGCAACGGTACCGCTGCATGTGCAGCTATTTCGCGTGTGAAATCCGAGTCTCTTCTACAAACTACGTTTACTGCTAACTTTGAGTTTACACTTCTTATTCCATACTCGTAAAGTTGAAAATAGCGAGTGACTCATGCATGTTGAATCCGTGGGGAGTTCTGCGCGTGCACTCGTTTGCATTCCTCTCACCGCACTTTACCACGAATTTTAGAGAGTACTGTCAAAGACAATTGTCTTTCTTATTAGCATCATTTTGTTTTATAGCGGAATGTTCTAGAATCCCCCATTCCATTTCCTACTTAAGGACATAGACTTTAGCGCTGCTTAGCGGCCAGTCTCTAAATGTTTAGCTGTAGATGTCTTTAGTCAGACTTCTTTGCTGAGCAGAGACAATCACCTGCCTGTCTATGGTAGTCCAGTGTCGCAGGACTCGCAGGTGCTTATATCCAACCACTTTAAATTATTCATTCTCCAACACTACTTTTCCTGTCTGTGACGTCGTTAGCACAGTTTTGCAACAAAATCAAATTATTTCTACTTGCTTAAAATCTACAGGTCCATTCCAAATTTGTCCAGCTTTTTAGGGTTCCGTAGTCCGACAAGGAACCCTTATAGTTTCGCCATGTCCGTCTGTCCGCGGCTTAGCTCAGCGACTATTAGTACTAGAAAGCTGTTAGGGATCGGTTGGCGAAATATTAAGCTTTACAGTGAAAATTTTAGTTAGAGTGGAGCGTCCCCCCCCCCCCCACCCCTGCCGACTAAACGGTTGTTTATAGAAATGTGAAAAAATTCACAGAAGTAGTGTATATTATGAATTTAAAAGATAAACTATCACAGCTAAGTAGGCTTTACAGATTTACGAGTACAGGGCGCGCCAAACTTTTGGTCCCCTCTAATGTATGGGACTAGAATTTTGGCGCGGTCTGTATTAGTAGACCAACTTATAAAATGTGCCGGGCAACTACGGAACCCTACATTGCGCGTGGCCCGACACGCACTTGGCCGTTTTTTGTGTCTTGATTGATATGTAATTTGGCTATACTTATCATACAGTAAAGTCACGTTACAAATAAATTGTAATAATTTATTGTCGCTAAAACATCAAATTAATAATTCATAAAGGTCTTGCGAAATATTGCAATGACGTTAAAGCTGGATAACTGGATAGATGGATGGAATGACTCACGTTTAAATAAGTATATCCAAAAGATCGCGCCGGTGGTATGTAGTACATTAACATTTTTAATGAGTATAAATCAAATAACAATTGAACTTAATCTGTAACGCAATAATGTAAATAGCTGTTACATAATTGACATTAAACATTTCGCGTCCGTCGCCTCGCCGATAATGAACCTGATGGGAACTTCTGACACACGAGCAGGACCCCAATCAATGAAGATCAGAAGTAAACTGGAAGAAATCTCTTCTTTGAGATAAAGTTGCCTTTCTACATATATTTTTGTATAGTTAAAATGAATGTTTGTTTACAATAAGGAGTAAAAACCTCTAAACCAGAAGAGAGGGGTCGTGCGTTTTACTCGTACGTTTGTACGAGAATTAGTATCTATTAAACAGCTTCTAAAACACTTTTCGTGATATAGCAGCATATTTGCATTCGTTCAATAGCAGCTTTATATGTAACGTACTGGGGACTCCCGAGTTACAATACTCGAGAACGCTCCGAACGTACGCGTTTAATGTTTATAAAATTCTTGGTGATGAAGGGAACTGTCTTTTGTCTAAGCACAATGGTGCAGACCTATAATGCCTCCCTCAGGAAACTCCGTAGCATAAAGCAGTAAAATGCAAAATATGCATAGAGAAAACAAGCGTACAAGTCATCCGATTGACCAAAACTGCCACAGTTTCTGTAATTGAATGAATAGCCGTTAGATGTCTCTACTTATACCAGACAATACGGTTACAATAGTGTTCCAAGATATGTATGGTATGTAGCACTAAACACGATCTTTTCGAGAAGATCTGCAAGATTTCTCACTATCAGGTATAATGATGGCATTCAGGCCTTGTCAGCCCCACTCCCAGTTTCGCTCTAAAAATTGCATTGCACTTTCAAACATTATTTTTTTCGTACAAAACTACTCGATATCTAGATCGACAACTACCAGTTTTTTCATTAAAATTAAATACCTATAATATAGTTACTTTTTTCTTTGGGGATTAGTTTTAAAATAATAAAGAGAAAACCTACAAACAAAATACATAATATTTATATTATCTCATAAATTGTACCACACCAAGTTCAACCTAGTTAAAGTAAGTGTGAGAATCAAGGGTTGAGTTGATAGCCCGGCGGAAATAGTAATAAAATCAATGAAAAATATTAAATTTTATTTAATTTGAATATTCCAAATATTCACTTTTCTCACTGATCTTGGTCGAGGCAAGATCTGACGTGAATAACTTAAAACAAAGTACTTTTGCAAACGTTATAATAGTATGTTAAAAAAGCATGCTTGTGATTTTCTTTCAATTTCAACGATGTAATTAAATGTTTTGCTCAAATATAAATAGAATCTTATTTCGATAAAATTTATTTAGGTACATTGTTGAAATTCTTATAAACTGATCAAGCATGCCCTTTGTACCGTCTTTGAACAAATAAATGTTTGCAAAAGTGATTCATCTTTTTTCCCTAGTTACGATTATTCACAATAATTCACATTGTTAAATACGAGTACTTACCTACCTCTCGACAAAGATCTGTTATAAAAAATTAAGATCCTCTTCAACGTGGGTAGCTGTATCTAACAAAACCGAGAAAAACGGCTCGGGAATTAAAAGTTGTTGCAAACCTATTTCTATCGGACTAGATCGGGAGGTAAGTTTAGCGATTTAACAGCAATTAACTCGCTGGAATTATTAGTAATTATTGTATTATTCTCATATACCTACACGACTTTCTTCGCAGACGTGACTTTTTCTACAAACAAAGCAACGTTTGCGACAAATTACGTGAATTCAATAAGCGTATGAGGCGAAAATATAGTTAATACGCTGACACTTTTAAAAGGTATTTGTTGAAAATAATGTTAGTTTTAAGTTAAGGTGAAGTGGGCATTGGGAAAACGTGCTATGAGAGTGCAGGACGCACAATCGAGCACGAGTTAGTAAGATAGACATAGATATGAGTCTTATCAAATTCAGCGTAAACGATGATATGACTGAAAATTCCAAACGAAAAAAATACACCTTTAGTAATATCATTGTACTGGCTTTTGCCCGCGGTTTCACCCGCGTTGAATTTGTTTTGTGTACTCCTATAAAGTCAGTTAATATTATTCGGACTGTTACCTACAGTAAACACAGCTGGTGAACGTGTGTGTCATGCGCCTCTGTTTCCCATTTTGTGTGTCTCTTTTATAGCTTTTCCATGGGAACAAAAGGAAAAAGTAGTTTTTGTCTTATTCAAAGTCTAGAACTACATTAATGTAAAATTTCAGCCCAATCGGTTCAGTAGTTACGGCGTGAAAGAGTAACAAACATCCATCCATCCATCCAAACTTTCGCATTTATAATATTATTATGGGAAGTGGGATTACACAGTCTTAATCAAAAATCTTATAGTTAGGAAAAGGACCTTATTTATCTAAAAAAATATTCGTATTAAGTTTTGTAATGATACCATCCGCATTACAGTCATAAAGCGTGATAAATTACATTTTCAAAGGTCTCGCTGGGACTTTATTCAATTTTGTGAATGTTTCAAATCATGTCTTTAAGATAGTCAAAGATTTCTGATATCTTTGAGAACAAAAACTTTTTTTCCAGTTCTATATTTACGTCTGGTTCTCTGAAACACTTGTTAAAAGTTGGATTTACCCACGCCCACTGCGCCAGCGTACATTAATAAAATACCTACTCGTTTCTACATATTTACTTGAAATATGGTACAATATGAAGGGCGTACGAGTTACCAGCAATAATAAATTAAACGGCACATACTTTTATTAATCAAGATAAGATACATGCAGCTATATTATCCAATGGATTTATATAGATAGGTAGGTGCTAATAAGAATTGTTCCCTGCAAGCCCATACATCCATCTATCTGCCTGGTTCGTCTACTGCTGGATATAGTCCTATCAAAAATTACGCGACTATTGGCGGTCCTCCTGGAAGAAATGCTCACACTCGCACACGCTGGGCAGGAGGGTTGGTGAGCGCAGTCCCGAAACCCTCGCAAGTTTTATATAAGGGCCGGTAATTGGCGTCTTCTTTTTTTGCCAATGTTGACAATTCAAAATGAGCGTTCATGTCCTTTTTTTAATAAATAAAAGTGATGTCTTTCATTTGACCTTCAGTGACGTCATCACAACACATTTCCATACGGCAAAAAATATTTTCTAAACGCGCACCGTCCTCACCAACCCACCTGCCGCCTGTGTGAGTATGGGCAATTCTTCCAGGATGACCGCCGGGAGTGGCAAAGTCCTGGAAAGGCTTATGTCCAGCAGTGGACGAACTACGCTGATGGATGGACGGATGGATCCTAAATTCTGGCAAGGATCCGACCATTAAACTTGATATTAATACGTCACTTCCTGTAAATACTAAAATGCTTAAAAATCGGTTTAAAACGAAAACATATAATATTGAAATTACATTCCTAAGTGGATCTATTTATTCTAAAAAGCAGATAAAAACATCGAAGTTTAAATAACAACCAAATTGGAGATGGATATTCCGCCATTGGTCATTGGCTCCAGGTAAGTTGGGCCTCCTGGTTGTGCCTGTTTAAAAACTGTCCTCTGAAATGGTAATTCTTCCACAGTCGAGCCCGGCATCAGGTCTACCACTTAAGCAAGCCCAATTTTCATTAACCCCAACGTTTTCTCTACAAAGATACAATAAAATTGTTTTAAAATATATTCACCTCCAAGTTATGTACATATTTCAATTATATCATATATTTTATTTTAATAGTATTTTTGATCTGAGGTGATAACAATTTGATAGAAAATTAAACATCTATTTGCGTCCGTCGCGTCGGTTCTGAAAAGTTGCAGTGCAGACTCTCGCTGTAGATGTTGAATAGTAAACTGAAACAGTCACGACAACTTTCAATGTCCCTAGGTCCGTGAATATTTCCATCGGCCACGGCCGCGGGAAATACCGAACAATAGGCCATTATTATCGTGATAGTAGCCATACATATTTTTAAAACATTTCTACTCTCATGATAGGCAGTAGGCTAGTAAGTACTTATTCCGTTATCACTGCTGCGGATTAGGAGGTATTCGACCGTAGGCGAATAAAATTTATCGCACACGATAACACTCATAACCACAATTTGGATCACTTGAAAGACCTTTAACCCAAAGAGATAGGGTTGGCTTTGCTTGGGCACTACGGTCTCCTTTCTTCGTGGTCACTGGTACTCAATACCTTTGTATTGTCCGTAGTAAGTTAGTACAGTGTGTTATGTAATGTTGTTTCGCCATACTCGGTTAGACCGAGACCGAATCGATCGATTCCGGTAGGAAATCTACACTAACTAGTTTCATGTATTGTTCCTGTGATAAGACGAAGTATATAATGCAGGATATACCTACCGTATTGTACGATTGAGCTATTTACACACAAACATTTAAAAACCGTTTATTACAATTCCTAATATCTGCTAGTCTAGCATAGCAAACTATATCGAGCTCGATAGCGCTTGATGCAGTGCTCTGTCTCACTAACTAGTTTCATGTATTGTTCCTGTGATAAGACGAAGTATATAATGCAGGATATACCTACCGTATTGTACGATTGAGCTATTTACACACAAACATTTAAAAACCGTTTATTACAATTCCTAATATCTGCTAGTCTAGCATAGCAAACTATATCGAGCTCGATAGCGCTTGATGCAGTGCTCTGTCTCACTCTGTTGATCTACCTAAAGAGGGACAGACAATGTATATCGAGCTGTCAAAGCTCGATATGGTCTACTATGCTAGGTATCCTGATGATTGAATTTTTATTAAAACACTCTTTTGGTTAGGTATAGGTCTAAAATCTTTAATATGATTACGGCGCATTGACTAAATTGGAATACGGTTTAAAAAAAAAAAAAACAAAATTCCAATCAAAGCAAATCACAACCTGATTCCCATGCTGAAAAAGCACTAAGCGAAACCCCCAAGTTTTATTTTCTATTATGTGTACAAGGATACGAAGAATAAATGGTCAAAACCATTCAATTAAATATTGTTAATGTCCATTTCCACATTGTTTTTCATCACAACAATTACATATCACATCACATCACACTAATAAATAAATGCGAAATTTTGTGTGTGTGTGTGTGTTTGTTACTATTTCACGCTGAAACGGCTGGACGGATTTGGATGAAATTTAGAATTGATATAGCTTACACCCTAACTTAACACATAGGCTACTTTTTATCCCGGAGAAAAGCATGTCGTTGAACCGAATAACACGCGGGCGGAGCCGTTATATATTAATTGTTGTTATAGCGGCAACAGAATTACATCATCTGTGAAAATTTCAACTCTCTTAACTATCACGGTGACAGACGGACAGACAGACAGACGGACGGACAGCGGAGCCTTAGTAACAGGGTCCCGTTGGTTACCCTTTGGGTACGGAACCCTAAAAAACTTAAGTATTTTTGGACGTGCTGATTGTAAATTGGGCAGTTTCATTATAATTAGCAGTTACTTCATCCAACAAGCAATGTGTGTAACGTATGTACGTTTATTATTCTGGTCGGTTTTTTATAATAAAAATGCTTAACAGCAGCCCATACCACATTGTAATAAAAATTTATAATAAAATACCCGCAGAAATAATATCGGAAGTTATTTTCTTTAAAAAGTTAAGACTATTTCTAGTAAAAAAATGCTACTACTCGGTGGAGGATTTCTTAACAGAATAACTTGTGATAATCTGCTCTTTTTAATTTTTATTCTATATTTGTCCACTTTTAATTTATCATTAAAATATCATAGTCATGTTGTAGATTTATGTTAAACTAAAATGTTATGCATATGTATATTGTTTCAATAGTTAAGTTTTTACTTCCAAATTTGCAACGCCTATAATAGGCATCTAAGTTATAAGCGCCAAAAATACATAAGATCTGTACACACTTAGATTGCAATAAACGTTTGAGTTTGAGTTTTTACAAATTATGTTCACAATTAAAAACAAAGGTGACCTCGCGTGACATTATCTCATTACGTCGTTGTTAAGATAAGCTTATAAAATCCGTTTCAATAACTTCTAGATCTAATTTATTGCTAACAAAATCAGAGCTTCCAATTTTTTCTAAAATGTATTATTGGTTCAAGAAGTAACGACGTAAAAATTTAAAATTACATTTGACCTTGTTTGACCTATGTTAGTTATCCGGCTAAGAATGTAAACAAGCTATCAGTATTATAGTATAATAGTCAGGGATTCGGATAAATCCGTTTTCCTCGAACTGGTGTTTTGTATTTCCCAGCCCACTGATAACAGAATAGATTCTATATCATACTTACGACAATTTTCTGGTCGTGGGGACTTCCTAATTAGTATTATAGTAGACTCACCTTTGCCTGCGGCTTCGCCCGCGTTTATTCAATCCCTGCCCCGTTTTCTGCTTGGGCGTTATTTTATGAACACTGTATGTTCATATTGAGTAGCTCTCGAGTTAAAACAGAACATACAAGGAGACAGAAAAACAACAACATTGTGAAAAATAGTAGTTTTGGCTTTAGTACGATACTAATGAACAACGAAACCCAAAATGTTGAAAAAATATTTAATGTACGAATTTTTTGATAAATTATAATTTTATATATAATAAGAATAGAATAATAGAATTATTAAATATTTAATTAACTGACTGCGTCGCGATTATTTCTATCGAACATTCCGAAACACTTTTTATGAAAAACCAACTTCTTACTGCGTGCACAAACATTGATAAATGTAGGAGCGTAAATTTTAGATCCCGCTAATACAAAACAAATTGTCTCCACTCCATTTGCGAAGAATAGAAATCTACCGCATATGCGTCATGATTTTGTTGAAAAAACTGATCAAGTGCGAGAAGAACTCGCGCCTGAGGGTTCCGTAGCATTCAAATGAGTTAGTGATTCGAATAAAAAGTATAAACTTATCATTACCTTCAAAATATATCAAGCAAAACTCAGTTGGTCGACTATTAAAGTATTAATTTATTGGTAAAAGCAGAAAAAATAAAAATAACATTACTTAAATTAAAATTAAACCTAACTAAACAGTCTAAAATCTTAAAATTACCTAAAACGTACAAAAAAAAACTAAATAAAATATTTTCTCTAATTTTCTCTCATTGTACAGCCTACTAGCTGTGATAGTTTTCCTTTTATTTCGTTATAGGTCCTACAGCAACAAGTGAAAATAATTCTAGGGTGGTTGTGTATCGTTAACTGATTAAGATAAAGAAAAAAATATTATATTTTTTGTTCAAATAAATATTTATCTTCCCAGTACAGAGTGGTTCAATCGGCTGAATCTGGTATATTAATGATTTAAAAAAATTCATCCGCACTTTACGTCTAGGGAAAGTAACCCAAAAAAATTTTTTTCAAGGTTTTGTTTTACCACTTTGTCGGCGTTATTAATATGCATACAATTAATTACCTAAAATCCTAAAAGTAAAAGAAAAAGAAGAACCTATGCTATAAAAATAAAATTAACTTAGAAATAAAACCCTAGCTATCAAAAAGTCCGCCCCTCATCGTACCCGGCGCAAAGGTCCCCATTACGCTAGCCGCGTTCCCGCGTTGGATGGCTAGGGAAATCCTTTGCGCCAAGTACGACATGGAGCGGTGGTCTTGGCACCTGTCTTTTATTTTTTATTAATTTAATCAGCTTTCTAGTACTTAGAGTATCCGAGCTAAGCCGCGGATGGAGAGATAGAGAGACGGACGGGTTAACCCTTAAATGCATCTTGTATTGAAAATGATACAAGGGTTTTTTATTTATTATATACATAATTTTATTTTAAAAATTATAATTATATGATTATAGGAGCTAAAAATATGTTTGGCAACAGCTTTAAATTTTTTTTAACTATAAAATTATCTTTTTTATTTTTCTTTGTTTTTTTTGTATTTTCTCGCATTTTGGCGGGAAAAATGGTTAAAGAGAGTTTTTGAAAAAAAATCTAATAAATACTCTGCTTGGTTATATTTTTTAGTTTCTTGATATTAAAGTCAAAAAGAGTTCAGCTTTATGAGTGCGTAGTAAAAAAAAATATATTTTGTAGCAAAAATTAATTAAATAATATAATGAATGAATGAATAGATACTTAGTACACACACGAAATAAAAATAAAGAGTAAATAGTAAAGAATACACAGTATTATACAATGGCGGGCCTATTACTAGGAGCAATTTCATCCAGCCAACCTTTGGGTGGTGAAGAAATAATAATTATTAAAATGTACAGGTGGGACAAACAAATAAATATTTTATAAAGAAAACAATAACCAATAAAGTGAATCTACATCTTACTATTACTTATTTATATATAGTGTCTTGTTTTCTTGTATCAAAACCCCCTTTCTATCAAAATTTTTTGTAAATTATTTTTCAGGTATTTTTCTATCACTGTTTTCAATTTCATGCAAAAATGAAACCTCATGCATTTAAGGGTTAAGAAACTATAAGGGTTCCTTGTTGACTACTCAACCCTAAAAATCTGTAAAGAGAATATGTAATTTATCGGGCTCGCGTGTGCGATTATGACGGCTAAAGGAGTATATTAACTACATATCGAATTGTGCGCAGCATTTTCCGGACTAGCCGAGTGACTGTATGAAAATTTTAAATTTGGAATTATCGGTACAGCTCCGCAGCCACGTGTACGTTATCAACATAACCGTGTGATCGGTTCGATACGTTAACTTTGAAATGCGTACAATTTTAATGCCATATCTACAAGTTTAGTTACCGTTGTTTTATTGCTGTTGCCGAGTCATTAACATAGTCTTTCTGATCCATTAGCGAGAAGTAATGGAATTGGAACAAATATTGTTAATATCAGATGTAGGTACATGATATATAAATCATATCCAAACAACCAAAAAAAATTGATTATGCAGGTTGTAAATGCAAAGTCAAGAATCCCTTTAGGGTATGAAAGCATACACGATTCTGATGTCATTACGAGCAAAAAAATGTACCTTGAATTTTCACCAAAAATTCCATCATTTTTCTAAGCTATAGCTACGCAGCTTACCAGCCTCCCCACACACCTAATTGCACCCCGCAACCCGCACCCTTCATCCGAGTGGCCAGGGACCGTGAGGGTGTCCACGCGATTAGTGTATTTTGAGTAAAGAAAATCGTCTTATTATGAGGTACTGGTACTTTATTTAAAGATCCCAGTATTAAAAAAAATATCTTTACTGATCATACTAATACACCCTTAAACGATTCTTGATTTTGCTTATAAGGTGACTTTAAATTTATACAGTCAAATTCATACTGGAGGCTTGTTAAGTGATCGGTAATACGGATTGATAACACTTTTTGCTAATTTCGCAAAATAAAATGTTGACGTCCCATAGTATTGACTCGGGGCTGGGCTGCGTTTGTAAGCAACACCAAAAGAATAATTTACGAATTTCACAAAAAGGGTCTTGTTACTGAGCACTTACCGAGTCTTCAGTAAGAATTTGGTTGGTTTAAATTAATGTACCCGAGTCTATTACCAACTGTACCTACCTAGGTAAATGAATGGAATAAAAAATATAGACTTCCTATACTAATTGAGTCGATTTATTCTTGAACAAAGCGTAGTGTAGGGTGACCTCGTGCCCCCTGGACCGACGACCTGAAGGACGTTGCGGGAGGCGGCTGGATGAGGAGGACGGAGGACCGACATGAGTGGCGAAATTTGGGAAAGGCAAGTGGACGAACACGGGCTGATGGATGGATGATTCTTGAACAAGTATACCTATAGAAAGGCACATTTTTTTTTCGTATTTAGAAAACGGTCATGGAACCTATAGGTCCTGACCACAATTCAACTTTTTTTAAAGAGGAATACCACTGACTCATTAACGAAATCTCCAAAATTACAGTGCCTACAAGCTTGAAGTATCACACAGGCAGCCGCTAAAAAGGATTTTATGATATAGGACGTTCAAGTTTACAACTATCCCGACCGTTGCAAAAATCCTTGGATTTTCGCGATGAACCGTTTTTTGTAAATATCCTACATGTGTGCGGTATCGATAAGTTTTGATGCGACGTACGATCCTACGGTAATAATAATACTTTACAGTTTCTAAGACCGTAGAGAAATACCTATAAATGATTGTTGTCAATAGGCGGTTACTACATTGTACAGCCAGGAACACAGATCCGTCCGGTCTATAATGCCTGAATGCAGTTTCAGGTGTGACTAAGAATCTTGCCATTGCAATCTTAACCCGATGCACTAGGATGCATTTCACTCAAAATGCACTTGAATTTTTTCACTACAAACGGTGGTTGCGAGCCTCCGGGCTTGCTCCTGGATAAGTTCTAGACATAAATCTCTGCAAAAGACTTGCAGGTGTTGCACAAAAGTAAGGAAATCACAGTTGCATAGCCCATGAAGCCCACGGCGCAAAACTTAGACTTCTAGTAACGTAACGTCGATCCTAGGCTAGCTAGGCTTTCTTAATCTAGAAACGTTCGTGACGAATGTAGAGATCATGTCACGTTTTTTTTTGTATGTGTATATATGTGTGTGTGTGTGTGTGTGTGTGTCTAGTTAGTGTACGAACATTTTATGAACATTTTATTTATTTACATTATAAAGCTGTGTGTCATCCGTCACCGTCTTGCCCGCCGGACTCTCAGACGGCGAAAGCAGCAGCAAATATGTTAGCGAAAAGCGTTTTCATACTTTAGTTTTGTTTTGTGGCCGTAGCAACGAAATTAACCCAAATACTTTATCTTGGGTTTTTCATAATAACTCCACGGGTGTGTTAGCACCTCATTTATCGATTCACAAAGTGCTTTTCCTCGTTATAAACGACCCGTCGTAAAATGAAACGATCGATAAAAGTCGCCTGAATATATGTGGCAAATACATGCAATGTCGTAACGGGGAATTCCAGTGAATTTCAGCCAAGGTTGCGGCAAGTACCTTGGGCGTGGAATCACATAAACAAAAATTATGTGCGGCGCGCCCGAAGTGTCGCCACGCTAAGTGTCTTAATAGGAAACCCCAGTAAATTTCAGCGGAATGTGGGCGTGTAATGATATAATTAGAAATTATGACTGCGACACTGCGGCGCCCGTAGGCGAGTTTACGGGCGCCTCGCAGGCGAGCACCCGCTGTGTAACGTTCGACTGCACTTTCGTATGTTGCGACGTATTCGCTGATGGGCTCCAAGCCGCTGTCGATAAGCCTGAGTAAAATACATGATTTTTTCTTCAAAGATAGCACAGTCGCCGCACCTGATTCCATTGTGTGACCGGGAGCTCCATGCAGCGTTGGAGAGTCACCTGCACCGCGGTTTTATCGGTAGCTCGATGGTGCGACGACTCCGACACGAAGTCTTTTAAGATTATATGTAACGTAACGTCGTTCGTAAGCTCACCTGCTCGTAGACCTTTGCTACAGACATTCCTTAATCTTGAAACGTTCGTGACGAATGTAGAGATCATACCACGTTTGTATGTGTATATGTGTGTGTATGTATATAGTTATCGTACACGTACACGTATGTTGCATAGGTAAGATAGTATGACGTGAACATGTCTTTACTACGTTTACTACGACCGTCGTCATGTAGCAGTCAGCATGTCAGCAATGATAGTATAACGTTAGGGTGCCGGAGCAGCAAGCGCAAGTACGAACGTCTGATATATGCACTCTGTATCAATGCGCCGCAACGCTCGAGACACATCGATGGTGTAATGTTGCATAAACATTATTTACATTATGAAAGCTGTGTGTTATCCGTCACCGTTCTGCTCGGACCCTCGGACGGCGAGATGTTTCGCTATGTTAGCGAAAAGCGTTGTCAAACTTTACTTTTGTGTAGCAACCAAATAATCCCAAATACCTTATCTTCGGTTTTATAAAAACTAGCACGGGTTCGTTGCTACGTCATTTCGTGATTCCCGAAGTATTTTTCCTTGTTAGCCAAACGATTAAACCCATAGGTATAGGTCAAATAATTATTTGACTTATCGACCCGTTGTAATGAGGATAACGATCACTAAAAGGTATGTCGCTAGGCATGACCATGTGTGGCAAGGCCGAATGATGTCATTGGGAATTCACCTGAATTTCAGCCAAGTTTGCGTCATGTGTGTAGTTAATTAAACATTCTCGCCGCGCCCCGTTGCTATATGCGCACCTTTGAAAACAAAATCACGGCAGGACTTTTGTATGTTGCGACGTGTTCGCTGATGGGCGCCAAGCCGCTGTCGATAAGCCTGAGTAAAATACATGGTTTTTTCTTCAAAGATAGCACAGTCGCTGCACCTCATTCCATTGTGTGACCGCGAGCTCCATGCAGCGTTGGAGAGTCACGTGCACCGCGGTTTTATCGGTAGCTCGATGGTGCGACGACTCCGACACGAAGTCTTTTAAGATTATGTATAGAACTTGAAGAAAATAATGTTTAGAGCTCAGAAAAGCGAGCGTATCGAATAAACGCTACGGGCAGCTCGACCGAAGATTTCTTAGAGCATCGACCATACTATAAATCCGAACACTATATAAATTCGCCGTAAACGCGCCTTATAGCGTCGTCGGCAGTAACAATTCTCACGTGTTATCTCTGGGGAAATGAATCAAAAATAAAACGCGATTTTGATCAATTTGGATTTAATAATTACAAGACTCCTGATAACGTTTACTATTCCAAAATGTTCGTTGCGTTATTTTGAGATTACGTCAAGAGTGAATAACAAACTATTGCTGCTAGGCTACATGCACATGTAATGTGCATCGGACCGATATGCAGATATAGACGTCACGCTGCAACTTGTGCAACAGATACTGCACTCTAATAGGTCGAGCATAACGGCTTGGGAGTTAGCACCATTGCATGATAGAACTGTGTCTCCTGAGTTCAAAAATACCACTCCCCGCTCCCCCCGACCCTTAACTTTGGAGTTATAGGCCGTACGGACTTGTGTCATTGGGTGTAGTAGAAAATAGTAGACATCGTAACCGCTTACTCAGTAACCGTTACTGGTAGTGGTTCGATTGTGACACGGGTCCATTATGTCTTATTGCTTATATCCGGTTATAGATTGACACTGACCGGTGTTTCCTTGAAAAATTCCGTACTGCTTTCAAAGCAGATGCGGGTCATTGTGTTTGCTTTTTATGTACACCGCCTTCGCGTTTTTCCCGTGCAACAATTTTGTCTGAGTTTGTCTGAAAGAAATCGCTTTAAGTGATGAGGCCTCTTTGAAAAACCTTTTTTATACATGTAATTTATTTTTTAATTGTTTGTAAGGTTACTTTCGTTTTCAGTTCTAAGTTTCAATGACCCTTTTTGCGAAATACGAAAAATATTTTTTTGTTCCTCTATACTAATTCTAGAACAATGAGAATTAAACTCAGCATAGGATGTCTAAATTTTATTTTGCCTAGGTCACAGAGTCTGTGACACAGACTGCGTAATTGATGCTTGGTTCTGGCCACATATTGAGTCTCCAGTATGAATTTGGCTATATAAACAAATATACGAGTAGGTATGTAGTATAGTAGGTATACAGGATTAACATCAAGACCATTTCAAGATCTCGACTGGACCGGGCCGGTTTCTGATGAAGTGTTTAGTCAGCCAGTGCCAGGGTGAACTGCATATTTTTGGATCCTAGATGCCCTGATGGCTTGAATGTAAATGCAGTATATTGTTCTTCTCGTTTGAGATCTGTACGCTATGCGCATTTATAGTTTTCTTACTAATTTAAATATAGGTATACCTACTGTTTGGACTTTTACGTTTGTTGTTGCTTTTTTAAATCTATTTTATAAGGTCATAAGGACATAACATAGTTACATAGTATCTTATTTCATGCCCTCTAAGCTAAATATTGTTCTTACATGGTACCGTAGTCTACAGTTAAAATCTTGCAGAATTAATTATATATAGTTTGATGACGGCGTAAATCTGAGTGCGTGCGCGATCGCCTAAGCATGCCATTGGACGACTTGTGCGATATCGTTTTAAATACATTCCTTGCTCTGTACAAATTGTTCTTGCCTCTTGTTGCAAGTCCGGCAGAATCGGCCCACTGCCCCCAAAACCTGAACGGTTTCATTTGTTTATTGAGTTGCATCGATGCAAGTTTTTGCATACCAACGCCCAAGATTGCATAACTTTCTTATAAGTGTTGCCCCTTCTTTAGAAAAAAATGTAATGGTCACAAACACTTTCATCATCTATCTTGTATTATGATCTGTCATGAACAAATTAAGTGAGACCCCACCGAAAACACAAATGAGAAAAAGGAGCAGAGTTCAGCACAAAAGCAGTTCAAGATTGTCGGCTGTCTTACAAACAACTACGTTTCAGTTTCTCCTGTTGATGGCACTAATTTCACACAAATATATTTTATTACAAAAGAATTGAACCCATAAAAATCCCTTGGGATTTTGTCAAAAGAATTTTCTGTAAGACAGGTCAGACTAGCAACCAAATAAATGTTTTGAAAATGTGGAACTCAACGCACAGGTTTAATGTTGGATTGCAAATGGATTTTCCGGCAGATGATAAATTTACATTGTATTCATTCACATCATAATATTTGTCTTCCTTACTTTTGAATAAAAAGTATGCAAAAATTGCGATTTAAAGCAATTAGCGGAAATTTATCATTCAAATTCTATAATTTTACAATTTACATTTTGATTGTATTCGATAAACAAACTAAAAGCGTATTTATCGTTGTAATCGAATGTAATCAAAATGTAAGCATAAAATAACATAATTTTAATGCGGGAACCTTATTATTAGTAATCAATTTCCGCTAATTGCTTTACAACGCAATTTTTGCATATTTTTTATTCAAAGGTAAGAAAAACAATATTATGATGTGAATTTTGCACCGAGATTCGGTTTTACCACCTTAATTACTAAAATCGAATCTTTGTCTTAAAATGTCTTAATTTGGACCTGGTTTTGGTATTTACTTGGTTAAAGTTGTTAAAAAAATTAAAACTACAAATTAAGCCATTTCATTCTAGATATTCTATAGGGTCTCTTTTTTTCAATTCTATCATGTCATAACATCCGATTTAAACCGGACCCTATCGCAGCTTTCGAAGGTCACCTACAGTAGTTGTCTCCTTAAAAAAGAGTTTCCATCTCGAACAATCTTCTCCTTTCATAATTGTTTCAAGTTTCACAGCCCGTGTAAGAAGTAGATCTGATTACTCCAGTTCACACAAGACCGGCGGCGCGTCGGCGGTGGCACGCCTCCCTACGTCATGTCATTTGCAAACGCAACAAACAACCGTTCGTTGGTGAAGTGAATCATAATTGTTTAACTGAATTAGCTGCGTACGCCCACCGAGTTTAGCTTATGGAGATTGATGTAGTACACAAGAAGTTTTCTCTAAAGTAAGACTTCAAGAATCTGCTTCTTCATGTGAGACATCAAGTTTGTCATCATTCAGGACATGAGAAACCATTCTACTAGCAATTTCCAATTCTTCCTGTCGCAGTATCACTCTCATTCAATCCTGTATCTACTTAGCAAATTTAATTTTGTATTGAACGAGATATCTATATGACTAAAGACTGAAAGTACCCTAGAAAAAAATGATTGAAGTTGTTCAATAATTGTCATGAATATGATTTTAGAAATGTTTATTATAAAAGCATAATAGTCGTCAAGTCATATTTCAGTATGCTGCGTATTGTTTGCCAGCAGTTTGTTTCAATTTCTTACTAGATATTGTTGCCAAACGTTCGAACATATTGGGAGTTCGAAATGGTTCGAAGAAACAGAAAATCAATATTTGAAGTTCTCAAATTTTATCCAGGTGAGCGCAAGTAGTCAGTGGCACTTTCTTAAGCCCTTGAACCTCTTCATAAACCTTGATATACATAAGAAAAGTTGTAGGTAACTATATTAGTAAACTTTCACCAGCTGGATGATCAACGTGAACGCTAGTAGTCCTATATTATACATAAGGAAAGTTGTAACTACATCAGTAAACCTTCATCTGCTCAAATTATCCACGTGAGCGCTAGTAGTCAGTGGTACGTTCTTTACCCCTTGGACCTCTTCATAAACCTTTATATAAGGAAAGCTGTTACTCCATCAGTAAACCGTCGCCCTCTACAACGGGGCTAATACGTGCTATTGTCCACTGTAATAGGCCGTCTTATTTACATAACGTGGTCGGGCAATCATATCAATAGTGTCATCAAAATAGCACAACACATGCCTTAGAGTATGCATGTATTGTATACCCTAAGATTTAAGACACGTACAGTCGTGCAATGTTTGTAGCGGAATCACAGATTTAACATTCTGGCGGTAGAAAAAACAACTGGGCCACTACAAAAATAGTTTTTTTTGGCTTGATATAAAAAGATCTTAAAAGTTCATTATGAATACCAAGGAGAAAATTACACTGCAAAAGTTTTAAAACTGGTGTTATTTACTTGTTTCTGTTTCATTATAAGTATAACAAAAATAATGAAAAATCAGTAAAAAGGTAGAAAATAAAGGGAAAATAAAGGAAAGTGAGCGTTTCCTTGCCCTAAAATTCTTAAGGCTTTGAAGTAGAAGTATGAAGCCGTATTGAAATGGTGGAAAGAAACGAAGGTGCGAACAAATATCGCTCGACCTTTACGTAAACGAAAAATACTAATTAAGGGTTTCCTTGTGGTTAAGCAAAAGTATGTTATGTACAAGTTCAAGCTACCTATTTTTATACTCAAGACCTCTAACTTTTACTCCTCCTTCCTTCATCTGTTTGGTAAGAAACAGTAGATTGATAGAGGCCGTAGTTGGATGGTATGTACACGCTACGAGCCGCACTGGCAACTGATAGGGACAGACAGACGACAGTTAAAGTTACCTAAGAGAACCAATTGAGTGAACTCGATAAACAAAACCAACGCGGTATGTAAGAAATCAAAACGATTTTTGTTTGCTACGCCGCGCTGCACCCCGCCTGTAGCAAAATATATTTTATAAGGATTTCTCGTTTGCTACGCTTTAGAAAAGTTTTAAAAAATTATACTGAACTCTATGTATATTATATTATTCATCTTGTATTTTTTTCTTTTCTTTTCCTTCATATACTTGTTTGTTACTAGTTAATATGACGTAGGAAATATACATTATAGATTATAAATAATTCCATTTTTCAAATTGCCATCGTTGATCCTCCGGCGTCAACGAGTAAGTATTCCTGATGTGGAACTAAGGCTATTTCATGGAAAATAAAGTAATTATTATAGAACTTGTTCCATTGCGTGGGCAGACAGAGAGCTTAGTGACTGTTTGTTGGAAAAAATACCCCTCAAAGCATTTCCATAACGACCACAAAGACAAGCTATTTTTAAAACTTCCACGCATTTATTACCAACTTGAATATGATCTATTTTTATCCTATTTCTTATTTGGCTACATTTTTTGGGGTTTATTCAGTATTCAGTATTCTTCAGCCACAAATATTCTGGATCGTAAACTAAGGATCCATGGACGGGTGTAGGCAAATTCAAAACCGGCCAAGTGCGAGTCGGACTCGCACACGAAGGGTTCCGTACTATTATCTATAAAAACGGCAAAAAATCATGTCTGTTGTATGGGAGTGCGCGGGTCCGACTCGAATTGGCCGGTTTTAGTATTTATTGCTATAGCGGCAACAGAAATATTATACGTATATCATCTGTGAAAATTTCAACTGTCTAACTATCACGGTTAATGTGATACAGCCTGGTGACAGACGGACGGACAGCGGAGTCTTAGTAATAGCAATAGGGTCCTGTTGGTTACCCTTTGGGTACGGAACCCTAAAACTGAAATTGAAACGGTTTGTAAAAATACTACTTTAAAACTCCTCTTCATGTAAAATAATTACGTTTGGGAAATGAAGATACATATTATACTTATTAAAACTCGTAAAGTGTTAACATCAAATTCTAAAACTGGGTTTGTCATTTTCATATTATAGTACTATAGATAGGGATATACCTATAGGTTGCCTCTGTAAGGGTATCAAACTTCCAAATAGGCTTGTACACAGGGTAAACAAAATATTATTCTATTTAGTCCGTCATTTAGATTATCAAAAAATATTTGACACGATTTTTTTCTTTTGTCAATCAAACAAAAAATTACAGAGATAAAGCGCGTCAAAGTTTGGGAGTGGGGGAAAATGACGTCACTTCTAAGTAAAATTGTACCTAGATGTGACGTCACGCGGAACTTCAGCGGACTATATCTTTATCATTGTTTGTTTAATTGAAAAAAGAAAAAATACGTATCCAATATTTTCTGGTAATCTAGACGGACTAATAAAATTTTTTTAGTCGTCATGCCTATTGTCACCATTTCACGGTGATCCAAAATTAATGTTCGACCAAAAAAAACAGTTTTTTGATGAGTTGTTAGAATACGATTTGTTCTTATTTTGAAATACATCATGTTCATATTGTTATTGATATTGAAACGGCTACTCGCGATGTATTAGTCAGATTTCGTCTGACTAGTTTCACTGCATTCATACAGTTTCTTCGGAGGCAAACATGGTTACGCGGCGCGGCAGCGCTTCCCCGTTTGACACACAATGTTATTTATATTGTATTAATATTAATGTACTATAATATAATATTAATATAAGGACAAGTCTTAATATAATATTAATGTTTTATTGATAACACCATGGTAACTTGGATAACACACACAAAGTTAACGCTATTTACTCCTAAACATGATCCTGGGTCTGTATTAAACTTGGAATATCCGTATTTCTATGGCTGTGTTGCTCTAGCTAGCAGACAGACTATCAATTTCTTTATCCTTTTTAAGGCAATATATGAAAACATTATGACTAAATGATTAATCATGATGTATCACACCGTTCACAATCACAAAGTAAACATGAATAATAATTGTTAACCTTTTGTCCTTAATTAAGAACATGTAAATAAATACGTTTATTTAGTTTTTTCTCACACGGTGTACGGGTAAAAGTCACTCGGTCGTGGGAGTTTTTACTTGAGAATGCTTACATACAGTGTTTAAAGTCGCAAGTTTTGGTACATTTTGAACCGGTACTAGACACCAGTAAGTATATGGTTACACAAACAGACGGACAGACTAACCCGTTATTATTTATATCTTGTGGACAATGGACGCTGCGAATATACATATATTATATCTAGGTATGTATGGATATAATTTGTAATTTTCAAACAATGTGTAGGTAGGTACTATAGAAGACATACCCGCAGGCCTTTTTTTCCGCTCGTTTTGCAATTATTAGAAGAACGAAAAATGATTCATCGGCTACTCCATCAATAATACCAATTAGTACCTACAAAAAGTAATTAATTAAATACATAAGATCTTATGTAACAAAGTTAAGAATAAAAAAAAATGCTGCAGGTATTTTATTTCACCGATTCTTAATGTTTTCAATCATAAAAATAAAATAATAATAAATTTAAACAATATACAAATTTACAAATATTTTATTGTATTTATAAGATTTTATAATAAAAAAAGATATAAGAAACACAGCCAACGATCGCTTGTAGCGGTTTAACCAACGAGTTTATCTGGGTTTAACAGGGATTAAATTGAATGCAATTGTATCTGCTTGTCCCTTGGCGCCCTGTTACGGATAAAATGGATGCCATTTTTGAAATAGTGGAGTAAGGTCGGCATATCAGTAGTTACGATGTAGCTGAAGAACTGGGGATTGACCACAAAACAGTTTTGGCGCATTTTAAAAAAGCTGGGTACACAAAAAAGCTCGATATGTGGGTGCCTCATGAGCTCACTCAAAGAAACTTAATGAACCGTGTACTCATTTGTGATTCTTTATTACGACATAATGAAACCGAACCATTTTTGAAAAACCTGATAACTGGTGATGAAAAGTGGATCACGTACGACAAGAACGTGCGAAAAAGGTCGTGGTCAAAGGCTGGTCAGGCTTCACAGTCTCTGGCGAAACCCGGGTTATCTCGCAACAAGGTAATGCTGTGTGTATGGTGGGATTGGAAGGGCATTATTAATTATGAGCTGTTACCGCCAGGCAGGACCATCGATTCTGAACTCTACTGCGAACATCTGATGAGATTAAAGTAAGAAGTTGAGAGAAAGCGGCCGGAATTAGTCAACAGAGGGGTGTGGTTTTTCATCATGATAACACTAGACCTCACACATCTTTAGCAACTCGGCAAAAATTTAGAGAGTTTGGCTGGGACGTATTAATGCATCCGCCGTATAGTCCCGACCTTGCACCTTCAGATTTCCACTTGTTTCGGTCTCTTCAGAATTCTTTAGGCAGTGTCTGGTTAACATCACGAGAGGACTGCCAAAACCACTTGTCGCGGTTTTTTGATCAGAAGTCCCAGAATTTCTATAGCAATGGAATCATGTCCCTACCTACAAGATGGCAGAAAGTTATCGAACAAAATGGCACCTACATACTTTAGTTAAATGTAAATAAACTTTATTAAAAAATGTTTTGAATTTTCATATAAAATGCGAAGAATCTTTTTCCCCAACCTAATAGATAGTGTAGTGTTTCACTTTGCCTGTACAGTTGGTTAAGCCATACTGGATGATCATGGAACGAAAATTCAGCAGTATGATCCCTAGAACATGTTTCACGTCTCTATCAATGAACTTCATTTTGTATTTGTAGACATCTACGAGCATACTAATAGAAAAATTGATATGATCTTTCCCGTGTCAGATCTCTGGGTTAACAGGGATAATTCACTTTCAGTGGAAAGTGTAGTTTAAACCTTACGTTTATGCATTTAAAATAGCTGGAAGTCAACCTTTGCAATGTTCCAATCTCGATTTTACGACTACCGTAGTACTTGAAAGGAAATTCCAAGATCCATAAACTTTAGATTAACTACAACCTGCGAAAGATCTGACGCCAATGGCTTGTCCGAAATGTCAGACGAAAACACAACAATAAGTTAATAAATAAGTAAGAAAATAAACGTGTTTACCTATTTATTTTTAACCATATTCGTTGACCTTTCGGTTTCGGAGGCCAATTTCGCGGGCGACGATTACAAAGCTTACCTATTGAGTAGCGGTATCCGCAAAAAAAAAACTTTCGGTCATCGATCGATCGAATAGTTCGAGTCTATCGAATTAGAGAGCCATTTCGTCTGCATTGTGCCGCACGTTTCGATCTTATTGATAGATATAGTTTAAAGTATTGGAGACTTTAATAATAACACTTTAAAGTCGTGTTTTGAATAAAGCAGAATAGTGTCAGACGAATGGCCCGGATTCGGTTGATTTCTTTGATACTGGCATAGTAAGAGCCAGTCATCGTCACAAATGGAGACAAAAAGTTATTGTTGGTGTCAATGGCAAAAAGAGAGATTTCGGATGCAATTATTTAAGATTTTCCTGTTAACAGAAAACTAACCAAAGAGTCATCTCACCCCTTTATGTCAAGTATGATATCAAGCAAGCAACATGTCCGACTATCTGACCCTTTTTTTAAATTATAAGTATCACGTAATAAGATTAAATATACCCTTTGTAGAAGTTAATTCTAGGGGTTCCTGGTTCCCTAATGCGTGATTGATTTGCTAACTAACACTTCGTTAAAGAACTTCTTGCTTTCTAAAATAAAAAAATAATATGAATATAAAAAAATCATAAATTTAGCGACCAAATTCACACCGGATCTATTATCATAACAGGATCCTAATAAACTTTTGGCATTTAATTTTGGTACTTAGACTCTTATATAAGTTTCTGCCAGAAATTTATTAAAACGATGTAGGTATTTTGTAAACGGTTGTTAATTTGCAGATTTTAGTAGAAGTAAATCGTAGATAACATTTTTTTTATGGATATTTCAGGCATTTTCCATTAACAACAATATCTAATCAGTTAATATATCTTTAGACCTATTTGTTCAAAGTAATTGCACATACGAACATTAGTCATTTAAAATTAATTATCATTAGCTAATAAAATGAATACATCAATAAATCTGTCCATTATATCAGAAAAGAAGAAAATACGATAAATGTTTCGAATACAATGATCACAACAACCTTGAGACTGATAAACACTAAACTTCGATAATATTTATGATCTGAAGAGGGCAAAAGAGGTTATAATGAGACTTATTATCCGTCCGTTCCTCTGTTATGTTAATGTCAGAGCCGTTGATCCGTTTGGGCTAGAGACAAAAATATTCCCCAATTATAAGGGAAAATTAGAGAATAAAACTGCATTGAGTAAAGCTTTGGTTATCATATCCACACTGTTTTTTTTTTCCTATTTCTAAAACAACAATACGGGTATCGAACTGTTGATACTAAAGGGGTTATTATAAATAAACTAGATTTGGCAACGACTTCGTCCGACACGCGAAAGAAAAAAAATAAAAGTCATATCTTATTATAATAAAAAATAGAGTTAATAATAAGGGATTATTATTAATTAAAAAAAAAATGAATATTTTGGGAGACAATTTGTGATCCTCTTTGTGAGAACCGTAAACCAAGAATATTAGTCACAAATAAATTTAGTGTAATGTAATGTAATTGATTTCATCTGTGTAATATTTGTACAATGAAAAAAATGACATAATATATTGTTAGTTATAATACTAAACTTAGTTTAAAGCAAATTTTTTTTTAAGAATTTAACTTTTATGGAAGTCTCCTTTTTAATATACCTATATATAAATATTTTTTTTTTCGATTTAATTTATTTATCATTCTGCGCGCCTTTTTGCACCAATCTAACAAAACATTATGTCGTCTTTTTAAAGGGGTACGCTGCAAAAACAGCGCTGTTTGGAACCTCGTTGTCCAACAGCATACGCTGATCGCGTACCTCTTGTTACCAAATAAAGCTACAATGTTTTAGTTTAAGTAAATTTAAATAAGTTTATTTTTATTCTATAATGTCTTTTTTAATATATTTTTTGTGTCTATTTTTTATGTATATTTTTGTGCTTTTTTGGTAATAAATAATTTTTATTCTATTATTCTTATTCTAAGTAAAAGGTAAAAATTGACAAACTTATTCACACACGCGTCAATTTCAGTCTGATTACGTTTAATTAGTAAAATTTTCGTAAATCTTTATCTGCCGTGTGTAAATTATTTTGAGGTCAAGATCGTAGTATTTTTATTCTACTTTGTCACGTTTTTCTTTGTAACGTAACAAAAAAGGTGTATAAGGGTGCGTTTAGAATAATATGAATGCGATGACGTCACACGTCACATGGTAAAATAATTTTCAGGTTTGGATCAAACTGAATATTTTTTCGGCAAAAACTCCAAAATGGATGACCGGTAATTCGACTCTAGGGAATTGTATATTCAATAAGGCCCGGAGTTATATATTTTTATCAAAACAGCAGATTATAATAAAATCATATTTAGTCAGATTTCGCTCAAAATTGGTATTTAGTGTAGGGGTTTCAAGGAGTGATTATTGTTGTTCACTATTTTTCAGTTGTTTGCTAAATCACGGTTTTAGGTGATTTCGGCGCTGTTGATAAAGAATGTAATTTAAATTTTAATTACCACTATTAAGTAATTAAATTACAAAAATTATAAATGTATTAAAATTTACTTGAGTAAATAAAACTAAAAACTAAAGTTTTTCATTCATTGGAATGTGAAGGAGTCCTAATAGTTCCTCTTTGTTGCATTTTTGTGACGTTTCGTTTTTGTTATGTTTTGTTAAGTACAAATTTTGGCGATTTCACCCACATACAGGTTGAAAATGAGCCCTCTAGCTTTATTGAACTCTATGAATCAGAACCAATAATCAGAAAACCGTAAAAAAGTTCATTTTATTTATCTTTTTTGATTTTCAAATTTCGAAAAAATGGCCAGCCTACGCGACGAGCCATGTAACTGACAACAGACAGTACATATTCCCGGCGATAAATAATGCACCTAAGATATGTACACACAGGTTTTGTAGAGCGTCGCGTCGTCTCCGTCACCGGTGCTTCCTTAGCGGTCGATATCTTTAAAAAGAATTATGAATCATTGACAAAAGTACCAAAACATGTAATTTTTATTTCGAATATAGAACAGTTTCCTTTGTTATAGCTAGAGGGTTCATTTTCAACGTGTGTTGAAATTAAGCAGTCTCAAACTAAACGTGTAAAAAGTAAAAACTTAATGACTAACTCGACGTATTTGAAAGAAATGCACAGGGCGTAGCAAAGAGTAATCATATTTTACACACCGTGAGCCGGAATAAAAACGGTCGCTTATTTAAATAACATAATTATTTTGGTCTTTTTGTACAGATATTCTATCTCACGAAGTCCGTTTGGCTATGTAGTAGTGACGTATATACACATAAGCACGTTTTGTGTGTGTCGCACGTTCTGAACGGCGGTTCTGGTAACCCTGCATAGACTAAACGTGAGAGTAACCGCCCGATAAGTAGGAGTCTAAAAACAAAACAGCATCATCACACTTCAAATGCAGATTTCTTCATTCGGAATACGAATCCGCGGCTAGAGTCATCCGCGCATGCGCCGGGGGCCACGTAGCAGCACCTGTCATGACAGCATTCCTCTAGGTCCCGTTACCCAAGACTTGGGCCCACTGTGTCTGTGGCAATCAGTGCCGGGTGCTCTTTCTGTTGTGCTTCGCTGATGCCGGGTACCGGTTTGGGTGTCGGCCAGTTGAGAGAATGATTGAGATGTGTTTAATGTTGATTTGACAGCTCGAAGAAAGATTGATTGATTTAGGAGTATGGGAAGCGTTTGCATTGATGATTTCCCTTCGCCCGTGCTTAGTAGCCACGTGCCGAAGACATTCAGATAATATCTATAAAATGAATGAAGAGAAATCGGCTTGCATTTTTTAATTTACAGATTTATAATGGCTGACTGGGTTGGTTTATTGGATTGTTCAAAATTACATTGGTACGTTATATTAATTACTTACGTTCAATTTAAATCTGACAAAATACATATATGCAATGAAATTAAATAAATGAACTTAAAAAAAAATATTACCATCTTCAAATATTATAGCAGACATTCACTAAAAAGTTTTCTTCCTGAAACATAATGTTCTCTAGAAGTTGGCGCTCTACATTGGTCTTGTAGTGGCTTTTGTGTTATTTACTATGGGGAATGAGCTGACTTCTAGATAACATAATTATGTTTCAGGAAGAAAGAAGTCGGGAAAAGTGTTGTTTTGGTACCATCGATCAGTATATAATTATTTTAAACTTTTTAGTGAATGTCTGCTATAATATTTGAAGTCGGTTATAATGTTTTTGTTAAAAGTTTACTTATTTCACGCTTTTTAGTGTTGACGGGTTAAATTGTGAAAAATGGGTAGACTACAGTGAGCACTCTGATTGACTCATTTGAGAAGTTTCAAATTCAAAAGTCCCGTGGCATAATGACAATTTTCAAGTAATATCCTGCAATGAGCACACTAACACAAAGCGATTGCCGCCATTTAGAGTTATGTGCTGTCATTCGTTCAGGAGTTCTATTAGTAATATAGTGATTTTCAAACTCAAATATACAAGGGATTTTAGTCAAGTGGTTGTTTCGGGGCTCGTAAATAAAAACCAATATTCACAAGTTAGAAAGAGATAGAATATTGTGTTGAAATAACATAACGTGTTGAAATAATGTATATTCCATCCAATAACGTATCTCCTAATATTAATTTGTTTGATAATATTGTTTATTCGTCCCACTGCACCACCTCATCAGCAAGCCGGACACTAATATTTACATAGTAAGTTGCATTACTTAAGTGTTCTACATTTTCATATTGAAAGTGAATAGTCAGGCTTGCCATTATCACATTCTTGCAGAGCTGATAGTCCACTTATCGTTACGTGCATGTGACAATATAACTGTTAAGTGATAAGACTGTTAGTAAAATGTATTAGAATTATCTCAATGGTGGCAATTAGATAAGCTTTCGGTTAGCGAGTTTTATAATACATAAACTTCAAGGTGGCTATTACGAGTATGATTACGAATTGCACCCCAGACGAATTGCTAAGATATTTTTTAATGTGACGTCATCGGAGATTGGCCTTAATTTTCTCGAGGTCGTAGGTTTATTCTCCACCTTAGTGCGGAATTTGAGCTCAATCAATCTTGTAGTTCTTAAGTTATACTAACGAGCAGACGGACATCGAACCTTCGCTATGAGTGGTGATCTTTTTTTGACGAAAAAAATATATGCTTTAACCATTCGTTTGGGAAAAATTTGGGCTTCAAACAAAAAATGCGTAAACCTTAACGCACGAACAATGGGTGTTTTTTGAGACAGCGTCCTCGTGAAACAGCTGCTCAGGCGCAGCATTCTAAAAAAGACCTTCTCCGTACGAGATAAAGTCTATAAGTTACAGTTGAATATCTTCTTGTCTGAAGATATGCGCGCCTATTTTTATTCAGAGAGTTGTTCAATATGATCATTAGAGTATGTGGTTTTATTTAAAGGTCAGTCTATTAACACCCGGTATATTAAGTTTTGCTGTTATTATAAATATTAATTATGAAGAATTTAAATTCATAAAAACATCAACACATAACTAACATAAAAAACTATACCTAAAATATACAATTAAAATTAAAACAAATAAAAAATGCTGCCGAGGTTGTCGCTGCCGCATGGCAGGGTGCCCAAGACGTTTGCCGCGTTACCTCGCTGTATGGCCAAGCTTATGCGTTGGCCAAAATAAGCTCCGGCTTTTATTTTGCTGTTGTAATTATGTTAGCCATTTTCCTGTTTTTCATTACTCCCCCGCTTTAACATGCCTATCATGTATTTGCTAATTATTTGTTTTATACTATTATCTTGTGGCTACAATGCTTGTGTCTGTATAAGAGTATGTTTAATTGTAAAGTATACTAGCTTTTGCCCGTGGCTCCGCCTGCGTTTAAGCAATCTTGGCGCCGTTTTCGGCTTATGCGTTGTTTTATGAACGCCTGTATGTTGCCCAGGGTCTCTACGATGATAATAAAAAAACTCATCCAAATCCGTTGAGTGGTTCTCGAGTTAAGACGGAACAGACAGACAAACAAAAATTAAAAAAAAGTTTTTGCTTTAGTACAATACTAACCCATTTAAAATTTTGCGAAAGTATTTAATGTACAGACACGACTTTTTTACTACTTTATTATTAGGATAGATGTCTATAGAAAGTCTTTTTATACACTTATTAATATTATTTATTATATCTACAAATAAATTAATAGTACTTCAGTCTAAAAGATACCTAATTATTTTATAGGCGATTCACCCCTGTTTTGATATTTAAGGTATCACAAATAATACTTTGAAGTATTATTACTATTTATAACAATAAAATAGACAATCACAAAATTTACTACTCTTTACTGACGAATAACAATCATGTCATAAATAAAACCAAAGATTTATAAAATAAAAGATCCTATAATAAAATGAATCTTAACTAAAATGTCTGGAACACATTACATAATATTATATTATCAATCATCCATCCATCCATTAGCCTGTGTTCGTCCAGTGCTGGACATAAGTCTTTCCCAAATTTCGCCATACTTGGCGGTCCTCCGTCCTCCTCGTTCAGCCGCCACCCGCAACCTCCTTCAGATCGTCGGCCCAGCGGGCACGAGGTCGGCCTACGCTACGCTTTGCTGTACGTGGACGTGGTCTCCATTCTAACACCTTTCGGCCCTAACGGCCAACGGCCATCACGTCGGCGACAAATATGGCCTGCCCACTGCCATTTCAACTTGATTCGACAGGCTATGTCCATCACTTTCGATCTCCAACGGATGTCCCCGTTTCGGATTATATCCATTAGAGATACCCCGAGTATAGCCCGCTCCATATGTCGCTGAGCAACCTTAAATCGGTGGATCAAGCCCTTTCTAAGAGACCACGTCAGTATTATAAATATTTTTAATCCCTAGTTATGTATAGTTTCATACACTACTTTATCTAAACTCATACCTAACGACCTGTTTTCATAATAATCTTGATAAAATTTGTCGTTAGCCATTTTTGATTTTTATTGTAAAAGCTCGTTTTAAAAGTGTTCGTAATTTCCGTCGTTATTTCCAGAATGTCAGGTGGAGTTAAATTATCATCACCTTCACTGCTGTTAGTAATTTTAGGGCAAAATAACACTATTAGTTTGACCCATAAAACCACAGTAAATAATAATTTCCACGTAAGCAATGGCGCCAAAATCTATTACGTAGTATATTATATTCTCTTTGCCAAAATCCAACAGTCCACCACGCATGTGTACGCGTTGCGCGCGCCGATAGCCATAGACAAAGCAGGCCGAAAATAAAATGAAATTGTGACCTCCTTTGTCACGTCGCAATATTACTTAGTACGTGTTAGAGAATATTATATGATAACCTCATTGGTATTTGATATTAAACCTCAGACATGGCTGTTTGGGCTAAGTTCCCTTTGCCTTCCTAGTTAGTATCACATGTACTGTAATCTCAAAAAAGATTTTTTATAGCATTATGTTGTTCGGAGACGTATACTATAATTTAATTTTTTAGGGACGTTCATGAAATATATTTTTCATTATGCCAGTAGTTTTTAGTTCGTAATGAGGATTTTACGATATGAGGTTAGATAAAACCTTTTTATGTACCAGTTTCATAAACTGCTATTGTATTTTCTTAAATATATAAAGACTATCGTGAAGGTTCTATCAATTTTAACCTGCTATGTTTATAAATCGATTCGCGTAACTCTTACGTAATCTCGTATACTCTTATTTATTGCTTTAAAATTTAGAAAAAATACATTATATTAACAAGTATTGGTAAAGTAAAGGAATTTGTGTCCTAGATATCCAAGAGACGTCGAATTTATTTATTTTTTCAATAAATGTAGAATACATGTAAAACGTACCTAATATTAAATAATATTTCGTAGGGGTTTGAAGAGTTTAGCCTCTACCATACAATGTACACTGACAGAGTATTGCCTCTACCGATCTTCCGCCATTTTTTAGGGTTCGGTACCTCAAAAGGAAAAAACAACACTTATAGGATCACTTTATTGTCCATCTGCCGCCGTCCGTTTTTCTGTCAAGAACCTTTATCTCGGGAACGCGTGGGGTATCGAGTTGAAATTAAAACCATATCTTTGAAGCTGTAAAAAATCAAACTTCTCAGTTAATAGATACGGCCGTTTATGCCACAAAAAACGTATATTTCGACACTCGTCACGTAATCAAAATTTATAGGGTATTTTCCGTATGTTTGCCAAGTAATACCTTCTTATATATATCTGAAAACCAAACATTAATACTCAACCAAAACAACTCAACTCGACCAAATACTCAATGGGTGAGTCCGACTTGCACTTGTCCGGTTTTTTTATAAAAATCGATTGCTGCCACCGACACGACACAAACAAAATGGCGAATGTCGAAAATGCTCTGAAGAGGAACTTGTTGCTAAAAACAACTAGGTATACGAAGCTAAAACCGTTTTGTATTTTACGAGACCAGTCACCCTGTTTTGGAGATTAATTACTTTAGCAGATGAAGCCGAGATAATAATAGAACAAATGAGTAGCTAGACTTTGTCATAACAAAATAAGGATGTTTTAAAACGCATTAAACTTTGTTGTGCATTTCTAAATTTAGAGGTACATTGGATGACATAGGAAGAGGATAACTTTGTTGTAAATTTGTTGAATTCTCATTATTCTATCGTGTACCGGTATATTGAAAATAAACTAAACAAAAAAAGCCGGCCATGTGCGAGTCGGACTCGCGCACGAAGGGTTCCGTAACATTATCTATAAAAACGGCAAAAAAATCACGTTTGTTGTATAGGGGCCCTTTTAATATTTATTTTATTCTGTTTTTTAGTATTTTATATTATAGCGGCAACAGAAATAGATCATCTGTGAAAATTTCAACTAACTATCACGTTACATGAGATACAGCCTGGTGACTGAGGGACAGCGGTGTTTTAGTAATAGGGTCCCGTTGGTTACCCTTTGGGTACGGAACCCTAAAAACCGGTCAACAGTGAGTTGGGCTCTCACAATTAGGGTTCTCTACCAACCTACAGTGAGTAAGTAGTCATAGACCAAATAAACTTCCCATAAAAAACCAGCAATTATCGCATTGCCGAAAAAACCTCCAGTTTTCCGATAACCTATGACTCAGTGTCTCTTAACTTTAATTCATATAAATTATAGATTTAGAAGAAACTTAGGAGAAATGGGAACGGTAATTTTTATAAAATTTTGAGCTACGAATATATCATTAAAACCATTGGGTCAAAAATTTATTTTTGTTCTCAGAGCAACCTCTTTCAAATCATACCTTACACGATATATTTAACAAACTTTTTTTTTCTTTGGTCCACTCTTGAAACTATTTTATCCTAGAATTTGTATACATTAGATTTTTTACAAAAGTATGGAACTTAGTATTCGATATTGAGTTCTACTTGGTACTTGAAGCCGTTTCTGCAAAAGAGCGCCTTGATATAGGTACTTGATATATAGTACACGTACAAACAGACGGACGACAAAGTGATGCTATATAAGTTCCGTTTTAGGAAACCCTTATAAATCGTGTAAAAAAGTCAATGTTCTTTTATTTGTTGCGTATGTCTGTATGATATATACCTAATACCTTTGCCGTATTTGATTATTTCCGACGAATCATTTATTGTGTGCAACAGAAAATTCTGCCCGGTTAGCTCAGTCACGGAAAAGAGAAACTATTCAATTATATTTGAACCGCGTTACAGAACAGTTCCTTCTTGTTAAAAGGTCTGTTTGAAATGGTTCAAGTAACTGCTGATGCAAGTGATATTAAATAACCGTTTGTGGCAAAAATGCGGCCTTCTCGTAATTAGTTGCTCACTTGCATTATTTGTATAGTGACATTATATGAGTTCGATGGCATTTTACATACTATGACAAAACAGCTTATACATAAAAGGCCAACATTTTAACTCTCCAGCATAGCTTACATGCTTCGAGAGACAAAGTTTCTCTTTTCGTGTCATCTATTCTACCTATGCAGGTGATGGCGTCGCTCGTAAAGGCAGAGGGGGGCTGGGCCAAAATGAAACGGATGTAATGGTGGACTGTATTTTCTGATATTATTTGTTAAAAATTAAAAGAAAGATAATGCTATAACAGCGAAACCGGTAAGGGAAATAATATAAATAAGTGGACTAGTACAAGTGTTTTATCAATCAAAAATGTATCAAAAGTTCCACCAAGTACCAACAATCACGAGCATCAACTCAATTAAAAGAAACTTGAATAGAGAGAACCATGCTCCCCCCTAGCAGGAGCTCGGGCTTTCGAACCAAAGAGTAAAAAATAATTTTATATGATTACTCATACCACCACATAATACGGGTACGGAAACCTAAAAACATAGTGAATAACACTCATGGCAACACCAAGGCGACAAAAAACAAACCGCTAAAATAAATACGGAACCCTCATTAATATTTTTTCAATGCAAGTGCTCCTAAAGTTCCGTTTTATATGCGTTTAATCTGTTGTCGAAGTCAACTTTACCTCACGAACAAGTTTTTTTTATTTTTTCATTTATTTTTAAATTTATTTTTTTAGTTTTGTCCCCCTATATAGTGGGGAGGCAAATATAACTTAGCTAATCTCATTCATGTCTGAGGTATGTTTTATTTTTTAATTTATCGAAAACAGTTGCCAGTTTTATGCCATTGATAGACTTGACAGAAACGAGCTAGTTTCAGTTTGATGTGTTCGTAGGCTGCTTCAATTTGATGAAAATGTTCAAACGAAATTTTGAGTGGGTATAGTAACTTTACAAATTTAAAATTCTGATGAAACCTAATCAACCAATTCGCGCTTGATTTTTACTTTTTTATTTCTTTTGATAATATATAAAGTGCTCTAAAAATATCTCCCACGGCTGCAATGGGAGATAGTATTGTGTATGTAGATTACAATAGTGAAGAAATTCTGTACACCGGAATAGTTATTTATGTTTGAGAAAATAAAGTGTATAAATAAATATTTACTTTATTCGGCATAAAGTGATTCACAAACTACGAGCGATGTGTTGTTTCATCAATGAAAATAATTTCTATCTCTTTCCAACTGTTTTGTGTTATTACAGTACGGTTTCATGCAAGTAAATATACGCACATTTTTTTGTATGAAAAAATTTATGGCGTTGGATCAATCAAATATCGTTACTATTTTTATCTATATACACAATACACTCTCCCATTACAGCCGTGGCAGATATTTTTAGAGCACCTCATATACGAGTAAGGTGACTTTAATTTATGCAGCCAAACTCATAATGGAGGCCTAGTAAGTGATCAGTAACAGGGATCGTTAACACTTTTTGTTAATTTTGCAAAACAAAGTCTTGACGTCCCATAGTAATTGACTCGGGGCTGGGCTTGCGTTTGTAAGGAACACGAAAAGAATAATTTACGAATTTCACAAAAAGGGTCATCGAACCTTATTACTGAGACTTACCTTGTCTTTAGTAAGAATTTGCCTGCATAAATTAAAGTCATCTTATATAGGTAACAAGAAGGATACTGGAATCTGGTTAAAATAAACTTCTTGGTAGGTAACCTCATTTAATCGTAATATGAATAAGAACTTTTTGATTATAATGCTAAAATACTAAAAGTTTTAATGTGTGAGTTCGCGAAATGATACTGGCCACTTGCATTCTCTGTCTCTGTCACAGACATATAATTATTACTATACGTCTGTGGTCTCTGTACATTATTTAAAAAAAAACAATGGTACGATCTTCCTTGTTAACAACCTCAGATAAAGCTTTATCTGAGCTAACAACATTCTTTGTATCTAATAAAAATAGACAATTTCGGGCAGGCATTGTTGTTTGCATTATTGGAATAAGCTGGTGGAGTCGCATTTATGTCCTTACTTTAGCTCCCAAACCATGCTTCGAACGCATCAAACTGAAAGCAGCTTATTTTCGTCAAGTTGGCAACTTGCGTGCAAAGAAAAAGAATGCCCGCCTAAGGTTAATTTGGAGTATTTATTGTTTGTTTGTTTATTTAATTACGTTTCATTTATTTACTTACACTACGCATTGAAAAACGTAGTATGGTACACGTGCTTAATTTATTTATTTATTTTTTATTTATTCAAGGAGAAAAAACAGAAACAAATACAGCTTAGACTTAATAACTATGATATTTAAACTAGTTTAGATGTATCTATTTCCTTGACATTCTCACAGATAGGATCAGACGAGTAAAATTAAAATTATGTAGATTGAGAAAGTAATAACTATACTTTTTTAAACTTAATCATAACTTAATTATAACTGAAAAGTAAGCATGCGCATGCAATCTTATAAATAAAAAGAATAAATAAAAATAACATGGAATCTACATGAAATTTGAATTACTGTTTGATTTTGTTGTTTAACGCTTTCTTAACTTTATTTTTAAAACTATTTCGTGAACAATTAAAGAAATCGATGTTCAAAACATTTACACTCTTGCACATACGATATATTGGGGCTCTTTTGCCATTTTCGTAACGTTTAAAATAGTCGCGTATCGCTTGTGTTTCAAATCGTTCCCTGTAAGCTATTGCCTCCTTTACGCACTTGTAGCATAGACTACTATTGTTTAACTTTAGAATATAGACAGCAAAGTGATTAAATTTGAAACTTGTATCTATTACCGTCTTTAAGATATAACTGAAACAAATAAGAAAGCGCCCATAAACTACGTGGTTTCAATTAGTCCTGATTTGGACCGTCCCTCCCCCCACGTAGCCTCCCGTAGCCTTTACCTGTAGCCCCCGCCTCCCCTCCCTCCCTGTGGCTACCTTGTTTTTGTATAGTTTCTTAATATCGTTAAAATGTCTGAGAATATACGAATAACGAACAAATGTATCAATTAAACACAGTTTTAATTTTAATGAAACAAAAAGTGAAGAAATAAAGTGTACGTATTGTGGAAATCTGATAAATTTTCTAAATCATTATCACCTTTACACCCTTATCAAGTTTTCAATCAGAGGTGCAATTGTGTAAGACAATCGTATTCAAATTCGATTGTCATATGGCTATTCAGCCAAGCAAATTAGCTCGTTTGGTAATTGAAATCGTACGTTTTTTGTTGTCAACTATAAAACAAGACATTCGTATTCATTTGACAGCCACAAATTTACGATTTCAATTTGTCAAACGGGAGAATTTGCTTATCCAAATAGCCATATGACAATCGAATTTGAATACGATTGTCTTACACAATTGCACCTAAGAAGTGTGTAGCGAGCCCGTCTACTTGTGAGTTGAATATAAAGTCGGTGAAAGTTTTCATTTTAATCTAAAAGTTGGAAATGTGCCTGTAAAGAAAAGAAATACAACCTATTTAATTTTGTTCGTGATTAAATGAACCTTTTAAATGATGATTATAAATTATCTTCGTTTATTTTGAACCGTATGTAAAAGTGCAAATTTCATGTGAATTGTAGATAGCCTTAATCTAACAATTGGAACATAGTGTAAGTTTTGTATGAAAAGGTAATTTTTTAAATGTTTCTTTGGGAAATTTGTTTAGTATGATCATTAGAGAATGGGTTTCTAAAAATACCCATGTAACTATCTGACTTGATGACTTGTGTCGTCCTAAATATGTATAATTTCCATCCGTCCATCCAACAGCCCGTGCTTGTCCACTGCTGGACATAGGTAAGGCATTTGTATAATTCAATCAAGATGAATCACATCTAAATTAAAGAATTGCTATGCATCGTTACATTAAGTGTCGACTGATGCAATATGTTTTGCTCCACATACATTAATTCTAATGTGCAAGCTATGCACATAAATCAAGCAACTTCCATATGCAAAATAGCACAGCGTAAGTTGGTTGGTAATCAACTGGTATGTTTTATAACTGGAGCAAATAAAATTATTGCATAGACACTCTTCCATTTTTAGGATTCCGTAGTCAACAAAGACGGAACCCTTTATAGCTTCGCCATGTCCGTGCTTCTGTCTGTCTGTCCCCGACTTAGCTCAGAGACTATTAGTACTAGAAAGCTGTAATTTGGCATGGGTGATAATGGGTATACATTTTAATCACATAGACAAAGTGGTAAAATAAAATCTTGATATAAAAATTAAAATATTTTAGAATAGTTACCTCTCCTCTTAGACTAGTAGGCCTACTATGAGTATGCACGCGATACTCGTTATCGTTCGCGTAAACTATTTATATGAGAAATGGTGCAGCGCCCCTAGCGGTTTACGAGAGGAACCAGAGATTCCAATACAAAATATTTATATGAGAAATGGTGCAGCGCCCCTAGCGGCTTACGAGAGGAACCAGAGATTCCAATACAAAATATTTATATGAGAAATGGTGCAGCGCCCCTAGCGGCTTACGAGAGGAACCAGAGATTCCAATACAAAATATTTTACGCTAACGTTAACGAGTATCGTGTGCAAAACTCATGGTAGGCCTCCATGTGTTAAATGGTCTAGCTCCCCTACGGGCAAAGTTGGGATACAATTTTTGATTAAACAAACGACTTGAAATGTTTTTATTTAATCTCTTCTCTATAGCCTTCACGAGTTTTGGTCACGATATACGTTAACGACTGCGTAAACTATTTGTATGAGAAATTGTGCAGCCCCTCTAGCGGCCAAAATTTCTCATATAAATACTTTACGCAGTCGGTAACGTATGTATATCGTGACCAAAACTCATGGTAGGCCTACTGAATCCTAAGAACGACACTCAGCTTGGAAATGCTGAATTGTATCGGTGACAAAGTTGGCATATTATACGAAAGTGCAATTCGTTTCAAAAAAACATTTTTAATGTTGTGTTGTGCAATTAGGTACCTACTCGTATATAACAGTATATACATTTTATTTGTACGTATTTGTTATCGTAAAGGTATTTTCTCAGTATCAGTAGAATTGCATGATTGCTAGGCGCAGTGCTAGTCTGTGCATGTTATTATACCAATAGAAACCACATTTTTACACTTATAAATACGTGAGATATCTTGGAGATAAGTTTCTCATCGAATGAGAGTGAATAAGATAATTAATAACGTCTCGGAAACTATTTCTTACGTGTCGATAACCATATTTGGAAACGATTATTTTTGCATGCACGTTTTCAAAATATTCCACCCGATCTGTCAAATATAAATTAATTGCATACATGCTCTTAAATGTATTTATAAATTCAGCAATAAAAAATTTACTAACTTTATTTAAATGTTGCACTAAAATAGGAAAAATAAATTCAAATACTGATAATAGTATCCTTCTTTCGGTTACGCCCCGCAGTCGGGGCAAAAAAGTCGCTTCTCCGAACTGGGTCATACTTACTGCTATCAATAATTACCCCATGAATGAGATGTCACAGGCTCTGCACCCGACTGTGACAGATGCACTGACGGAACGGTCCAGTTCCTCATCGTCCCCCAGATGGCTCGAACCCACATCCTGCTACGGAACTATTAACAATATTGGGTTACGAACTTACGAGGATAGGTTCCGAAAAACCATAATTTATTCTTCCTTGTTTGAAGAATCTAGCAATACTAGATATTTGAAAAAAATTTGGACCTCTGTCAAGAATATAATGTACACTCTTATCGAAACAGAATCTTCAGAAGTCATTCCAACATTGAGCCATAAAAAATCAAAGATGACTCCAAAAAAAGGTTTCATGTCGAGTTTTAACATTATTTGAGCAAAATCATATTATATTATTTATGAATTAAAATCTGTATAAACTTTATTATACTGTTATCCGAACAAATATTTGATACAAACTTTAGTTTTTTTTTAAATAATAAAATTCGTGATAATGGTCGTCATTTTGATAATTTTCCAGAATTCGTCCCTCTCGCACTGCAGGTTTTTCGGCATGGAGTAACAGCGATCATTGCAATCGGAACCTATTCTCTTAAGGCTTGGCCAGAGCCACACGCTGCGTTTCTACTTAGTTTTGGTTTAGGTTATAGTGGACCGCCAATACCAACTCGAGGTTATTGAAAGAAGATCATCTGTAACGTAAACTCAAATATGGATTTTACGAAAAAGTATTTGGTGTTGATATTTTCTAGCTTTAAATCTAAAAATAAACGATGTTTTCTTACAATAGCTGTTATTTCGAACATAAAACTCAAGCCGCTTAGATAAAAAACGTATTTATCAATAAAACGCCATAATTTTCCAAAATAAAATAATTTGAGTTCCATTAGGTCTTTACAACAGAAAGATAAAGGTCTGAAATGTTTTTAGTTCAGGTAAGTACTTGACTTTTGTGATATACAAGTACCGTACGCGCGACTCAACACATCGTTGGATACAATGATGTCATCTCCAGGCTGATCTTTATAATTTTAAACGTGTTTATTAATCACACTAAATGCGAAAGTTGTTACTCTTTCACGCTGAAACGGCTAGACGGATTTGGATGAAATTTGGAATGGATATAGCTTATACCCTAAATTAACACATAGGCTACTTTTTATCCCGTAAAAAAGCATGTCGTTAAACCTAATAACACGCGGGCGGAGCCGCGGGCAAAAGCTAGTTGACTATAAATTTAGGTCAAAAAAAGAAGTGCTTTTAAAAAACTTTTGGGGAATTATTGTCTAATTTCAACATCTATCGCTATCGGTTTCAAATGTATCGGGATTGGCTAAAAATGACATCACATATACAGAATGTTAATACTGCTGTTCGTTGGCACTTAGTGGAACTTTGAATACATGACATAATGGCTTGTACTATTCCACAAAATTTCAAACATCACATGTAATTTTACGCTTTATATTTTTTTGAGGACACTATTGTTAAAAATGGATTTGACTTCGTTGTTAATGTGCGTCGTAAAAAATAGTAGAAAAATGTTCTTGTGGAACCCTGTAAAAGAGGCTAAGGACAGAGTCTTCTGTAGCGCGGGCAAAGCCGTAGAATATAATGTAACTAGTGTCTGGTCAGGAAACGACACAGGAGAGCGAGATTGGGGTCGATACCGTCCGTAAACTGCATCAGGAACTAACCGATTAGTTTTTGATAGTAAACCTAAAACGACATTTATTATGTCGTATTCATGTAGTAATTATTTTTATTTGTTTAAAATATATTTATGTAATTAGTATTTACCTACAAATCTATCCTACAAATCTATTTATCTATTTTATTTATTAGTACATTAATGTTTTTTTTCACTTATTTTTTTATATCTTAAAGCCTTTCTGCACGCCTGCCTCTGTTCATTTCTTGTACTTTCTGTCGGGTTGACTGGGAGACAATGCTTTTAGCATTAAGTCTGCCTGTTGTACATGTAACTTTTGTTTTGTGCAATAAAGTATTTAGAAAGAAAGAAAGAAAGACATAACTACGATATATGACGGTTTTCATAGATATTAAATACGAAAACTATTATAAACGATCATGTTTAAGCCAGACGTGACTCGTCAAGTTCTTCAGTAATCACTAGGAAGCCAATAATAGAGGCAATTGCTAGATTGTAGCCCTTATAGTGCAATTTTTATCTAATCGCTAAGCGAATACTTAAACGACGAATCAGATCAGCCAATCACAGCGCTGCATTTTAAAGTTAAACACTACTTAACTTGATATTCTCAGCTGTGAAATCAAGGAAATCTGGGAAACGGATAACTGCGGGTAGGTGTAATTGAGACATTACAGAAAAAGTTTTTTCGAACAATAAATTGGCTGTCAAAACCTAAGTGAAACGTCTTTTTGAAAAATCACTTGTGCGGATTTTCCTTTTGCTACATATTGTTATATTCGATGGTCACAAAATACGTTAACTCTCGAGTCAACGTATTTTGTGACCATCTAAATTTAATCTATGAGCTACTCGCTCGTATCAGACAAAATAAGGTAATAAAACATAGGTCAGTCAAAAGACAGGAAATGAGATCAATAAACGTTAATTGGCATAAATTTTGCATAATTTACATGTGTTTTCTTGCCTTGTAGTCCCAAATCACAACCACAATGAGAAAAATACACGATGTTTCTATAAGAACGTGTCGAACAGGGGAATAGGAGAACTCGACGACACCACGTCATAGCTTAAAAATGTTTTTTGCAACTATTTTCATATACATACAATAGGTACTTGTAAACACAATAGAAACAATATTTCTTTTCTTTATAGAGAGTTCAAAGGCTCACGTGATTTCTTTAACACGTTTAAGCTGTCTATGCATTACTTCTCAGATCCTCTCGCCACGTCCATGCTCTAGTATTGAGCACATAGAGCTCACATCCGTTGTACTTCAATGGAGTCCCTTTAGCTGCACGTATGAGCTAGGAATTTGATTATTTATGCACGTGTGGACAACGTTTACTACCACTTAGTTTACGTATTTAGTTGAAGGGGTAAGAAGGTGAATTATTGCAATAAATAAAATCTACATATCGACAGACCTGACCTAAATACCTTGGACAGCAAACATGTTCAAATGTTTTCTATTGTTTTCGCCGACATCTAATATGAAAACTTGTACTTGGAAGCTAAACATAAATTCATTGAACAGGATGTAGGTTTGTTCTAGAGCAGTGGTTCCCAACTTTTTACCATGTGCGCCTCACCCAACGTTTTGCAAAAAAACCACACCCCCCTATCGGCCGAAATGCATTATGGGTAGTCGAAATTAGAAAATTAAACAAACAATAAAATAATTAAATCAGTCTTTTTACTTTTATTAAAATAACAAGAATATAATTCGTGAGAGCACTGTGGCTAGACATTATTAATTAATTTGTTAATCCGTGGCTGCATGGTAGTCGGTGCACAGCGGAGATCATTTTCAACATGCAGTCTGTTTATTTGCTTTGATTTTATTTCCACGTTCACAAAGATAGGTAGTTGAAAATGGTAATACGCAGCATACAAAGTTACAGTTATTTTAATAAAAATTAACATATAGCTGAACCCGCCGCGCCCCTCCCTTGAATCATTCTACGCCCCCAAGTGGGGTGCGCCCCACTGGTTGGGAATCCTTGTTCTAGAGCAATGATTTGTGCAAAGCCAGGTGAAACACAATTTTGTCGAAAAAGAACGAACGTAGTTTACGCAGGAAATAGCGATACAGCGATAAGCATTTCATGTTGATTTCCTTCCAAACACCGACTTCTTTTGATTTTGTATGAACACTGTTTACAAATTGCGTTCTGTTTCTTTCAGGTAAGTTTGCTGATGCTCTTTGTGAACCGCCTAAAGGGACATTGGTAAGACTGAACATTTCATTATTTATACAAGCAAAGACTAGCTAGCTTAAACTTTAGATATTATGATGGTGTGTTTAACAGTCGGGATTATTATGAGTATTTTTATAATATTCAGATCTAACATACAATGACTCTATTATGAAACGTACAAATCTAAGCAATATTGTAATTATTTTTAAGCCGACTTAATCTTAAGATATATGGCTTTTAAAATAAATAAGATTAAAAAAAAGACTAGCTAGCTGGAATACAAGTGCTGACAATACCACTGACACATAGCTAATTAAGGTTTTTCTCAGCTCGGAGTGGGGTTCATCGTTTTTAGTGTTCTGTACATCAAAATGAAAAAACGGAACTCTTTTACTATCACTTTGTTGTCCGCCTGTCAAGACCCTTTTTCCAGGCCCTGTTAGAGATACTAAGTTCAAACTAATACCTCCTACAGAAGTCTACGGCCCAATGGGGCTGTTAAAAAAGTCAGGCATCTTGCGAAAAAAGTGATTGCTCTTTACGTAATCAATTTCATACAAATTGGTTCACCAAGAAATTCTAAAGGGTACTTCCAGTTGACTAGAAACTTGAAATCCCGTTCACAGTTGGTCTATAGCATACGTCTTACACAAAACCAGCCAAGTGCGAGTCGGACTCGCGCACGTAGGGTTCCGTACCACAGACAGAGAGACAGACAGCCAGACGTACAGCGGAGCCTTAGTAATAGGGTCCCGTCGGTTACCCTTTGGGTACGGAACCCTAAAAACGGCAAAAAATTATGTCTGTTGTATGGGAGTGCGCGGGTCCGACTCGCACTTGGCTGGTTTTAGTATATGTTGTTATAGCGGCAACAGAAATACATCATCTGTGAAAATTTCAACTGTCTAACTATCACGGTTCATGGGATACAGCCTGGTGACAGACGCACAGACGGACAGCGGAGCCTTAGTAATAGGGTCCCGTTGGTTACGCCTTGGATACGGAACCCTAAAAATCAGAAAACTACTGATATCTAATTACCTATTCAAGAAGTAATAAAGGACCAACATAATTAGGCTTTTTTGATATAAGGAGTTTAATAGATCGTAAGTGTCAAGGTAGTTTTGTTATTTATAATTATAAGTGCTCGTGGAATAGGGTTTCTTATAACGGTATGTATGGAACCCTAAGGGCACGAGTTCTAGTCGCACTTGTCCGGTTTTAAGTTATAGTCCTATTATTCCTTAAAACGTTACTGAATTTCAGAAGGAAATTTCAAGACAGAGCATTGTCAACGTTATAAAAAATAAAAAAATAAAAAATAAAAATAAAAGGCATTTATTTCAGGCATGTAACCCATATTTTACAAATAATAATGTTTTACAAATTTTGCAATTTTGCAAGATTTGAAATCATTAAATATTAAATGATTAAATATACAAATTAATTTACATTATAAATTATGTCATTAATTAATAAATAATTCTAAACTATACTTACTTAACCTAAACTAAACTATTACATGCATTCATCAAGTGAGAGAGGAACAGGGCGACTGGGTAGTATTGACAATATTTATTCGGCAAGAGAGTGGGGAATAGGGCGACTGGGTTGCTTTGGCATTTTGCAAATATTGTCATTCTTCTTAATCGAATTTATACGCCGATTAAATAACTTAGAGATTTTAGATAACAAACACAGTGCGAATAGGGAAAATACGAAAAGTAATAGGTACTACCTATATATATCCATCCATCCATCAGCTTGTTTCGTCCACTACTGAACATAGGCCTTTTCAGGCGGTCCTTCTGGAAGAAATGCCCATACTCACACACGCTAGGCAGGCGGGTTGGTGAGCACGGTGCCGAAACCCTTGCACCAGTGACGCCGCTGCCCGTCACTAGTCTGTTTTATATAAGGCCCGGCAATTGAGGATGGATATACCGCCATCCATGGGTCACAGGCTATGGTGGGCCGCCTGGTTTTGCCTGAGAGCTGTTCTCTTACTCTCCCCCGAATAACTTCGGGAGGATTTGCGCGTAAGATGGTGGTACCTCCACAGTCGAGCCCGGCATCAGCTCTACCACCTACTATAGGTACTATATACTTATTTAACACATAATTGCGGTTAACAACGTTAAACGCGTAAGATAGCATTCTTGTGCGCGGGCCGCATAGATAAATAATAAATGTACTAACGCAGGTAGAAGGTAAATAAATATGTAAAAACATGTGGAAAGGCTCTGAATCATCTGTCAGAGACCTTGGCTCCAGCTCGGTCAGCGATCGCTTGTGTAGACAAACATTCGATATTGACAAAATGTTGGGATCTTTTATTTGCTGGTAACTAGTAATTAATTGCCTGTTTGCAAGGAAAATAACGTATGAATGAATGAATGAATGAATAAACACTTTATTGCGCACAGAACAAGATATTTACAAACATACAAAGAACAGTCAGAAGGCAAGGGCGGACTTATTCCTAAAAGGAATTTCTTCCAGTCAACCTTGGGAAAATATGAAAACATTTTTATTGTAGAAATTCACATCAGTGCATAGGTACATTATCAGTTAATTCTAAATCTATAATCTAAACATAAATGTACTACATACAAATACACACATAATTACACAAATACATACATACAAATAGACAAGTAGCTAATTCAGTAAGTCAATCAGAGAGAGGAGAGGTAAATTTTTTTAAAGTTATAAAGGTTGTTTTTTTTAGAGGTATAGAACTTTAAGTTGGCAACACTTTTTTAACTGGCGGCCATTTTGTCAGCTGTCAAGTGATTTATGTTTAGTTTGGTTTGGCATTTCAACATGAATAGACTGACGCCTGAACAACGCTTCCAAATTGTGCAAATTTATTTTGAAAATCATGGTTCTGTTCGAAAAACGTATCGGGCATTACGGTCAACATAATCGTCCATCAGAGCAATTAATTCAATTAACTATGAAACGTTTTTGCACCACGTTTACTCTAAATGATAATACGTATCCACAGAGATGTCGTACAGTGCGTACAGAAGAAGTCATTGCTGCTGTAGAGCGTAGCGTAGAGGAAGACCCGAATCAGTCTATCCGCCACCGTGCACAGGAATTGGATATGTGTCCATCCACTTTATGGAAGATTTTGCGATTTAACGCCACTTGACTACTTTCTGTGGGGATATGTGAAGTCTACGCCGATAAGCCCGAAACGATTGACCACTTGGAGGACAACATTCGGCGAGTTATTGCCGATATACGGCCACAAATGTTGGAAAAAGTCATCGAAAATTGGGCCTCCAGATAAGTCTACGTCTGAGCCAGCCGTGGCGGACATATGCCAGAAGTCATATTTAAATTATAATGCCAGAAGATTGTCTTTCGAATAAAATAAATTTCATATCAATAAAAAAAATCATCTTTGTTTTATTCCATTTCAAAGTTCTATAACTCTAAAAAAACATATACTATTTAAAAGAGGACACGGAAGGAAGATCATTGAGAGTTTGCGGAAGTTCATTCCAAAGCCGAACAGCATTGACCGTAAAGGATTTGGATAAACGATCAGTGGTATGCGGAGGCATCGCCAGATCGTGAAGATGACAGGAGCGAAGCGTTCTGTTACTACGGTCAATGCGAAGGACAACTCTTTCTTTTAAATAATTGGGGTAGAGGGGATTGTGAAGAACATTGTATAAGAGGGAAAGGATATGTAATTTCCTGTGAAGACGAATAGGGAGTCACTTTAACCTGCATCGAAACTCGGAGACGTGATCATACTTGTGCAGTCCGAATATGAATCGAATGCACAAATTCTGAAGACGCTGCAGCTTATCAAGCAGCTCTTTAGTGGGATCTAGATAAGCAAAATCGGCATAACCCAGAGGGGGAAGAAGAAGAGATTGAGCTAACATTATTTTAGTATCCAGTGGCATGAATTTCTGTAGGCGCTTAAGCGAGTGATATAAGCCGAAAACTTTACGACTTACTTCATTGATATGTGGAGACCAAGACAGAGTTTGGTCCATCCACAAACCCAAATTCCTCACTGTCGTACAGTAAGGCACTACTTCCCCATCAAAAATCACATCTGAAACGTTGGACATGTCCAAGCGGGAGATACAATAGTTACTACCAATGATGCCAGGCTTGTGACTTCTTCGGGTTGACCTGCAAACCAAAACGTTGCGTCCAATCTCTAATGGCAATAAGATCATAGTTAATGGTGTCCACAGCCCATATCGTCACCAGGACCGATTGAATCCCCGAGTGGGTGTCAGGTGATATCAAGTACTGTAAACCGTAAATCACAGTACACGGGGTACATCTACTTTTTAACGAAGTTTCCATCCATCCATCCATCAGCCTGTTTCGTCCACTGCTGGACATAGGCCTTTCCCAGATTTTGCCACTCTTGGCGGTCCTCCTGGAAGAAATGCCCATACTCACACACGCTGGGCAGGCGGGTTGGTGAGCGCGGTGCCGAAACCCTTGCACCAGTGACGCCGCTTCCCGTCACCAGTCTGGTTTATATAAGGCTCGGCAATTGGGGATGGATAAACCGCCATCCATCGGTCTCAGGTTTTGCCTAAGAGCTGTTCTCTTACTCTCCCCCGAATAACTTCGGGAGGATTTGTGAGTGAGATGGTGGTACCTCCACAGTCGAGCCCGGCATCAGCTCTACCACCTAGCGAAGTTTATTGCGTCCAATACCTGATGGGTGGTGCAGCCCTCTGATCATCTAAACTCAATATCCCGCTATAGCCTTCAAAAGCATCGTGATTGGCCAAAAATGAAGTATGATGTCATTTCTAGCCAATCACAGGTGATTGTGATGGATAAGGCCCCTGCTCTTTCGCCGTACTGCTGGCACAAATTGACCAACAGCTTAACGTGCCTTCCGAAGCACGCAGACCCAAACCCACGACCTCTGGGTTGGCAGGCGAGCGCTCTACCACTACGTCATAGAGGTGGTCAAATGCTGAAACTAAATGAATATTAAATGATTTAGTTAATGACAGTATTTTAAACTCGTCTAGTAAAAAGTGATGTTCAGAAATTTTTGTATCAATTATGATTAGATAAAAGTTTGCGAGTGTTTGTCTGTTGTCGGTTGTTTGCAGCACAGACATACGTCTGTGGTCGGTAGCAAAGCAACACACAATGCAATAATTTGGCCAAGTGCGAGTCAAACTCACCAAATAAGATAAAGCACACAAAGTTAATTAAGCACGAACCTACACAAATACACTCGCTTTTATCCACACACTCACACACACCCTCACACACACACATACCCTCACACACACACACACACACACCCTCTCACTCATACACTTTTAAAATATTGTTTCCTTTTTTGTATGTTTTAAAAACTTAAAATTAAATGTATAATGTTTAATGTACATACTTATATTATCTCATGTTTTTTGTAGTTCGTAGGTACTTAATATATTTTTCAATTTAAATTTTATGTCAACGAATTTAAGTTATGGAAGAGCGGGGCTTCCTGTTACAGGTATTTTTATACTTAAAAGGAAGTCCCTACAAAAGTGTAATTAGATAAATATGGTGGCGTGAATAAACATTTTGTATTTGTATTTGTAAACTCACGCACAAAGGGTTACGTATTACGGAACCCTAAAAACATGGTAAATAACAACAATATACATGTCGTAGCAACATCAAGCTGACACACAACAAGCCGCTAAAATGGTAGCGTCTGACAAACAATTCGGCTCCCGCTGTGTGCGGAACCCAAACTTTGATTATTTGTAGTTTTACTTGAGATTGAATTGAATTTGATTTTACTTTGAAAGAAGACAGTCATTCTGAAATGAAAACCAAGAACAGTATGTTACACAAAAACTCTAGATTGCCAAGAAAAAACGGCGAAAATTTTCACATAACATCGAACAAAAAACCAAAGGACTAATTATAGTGCATACAAACATCCAATCTATTAGCAATAAACTTCTAGATCTCGAAATGTTAACTAACAACACAAACTGTGATGTGCTTTGTGTAACCGAAACATGGATGTCAGATGATCAGGAACACACAATGAAGATAGATAATTACGAACTGGCTACATGCTATAATAGGAAAATGTTCAGACATGGCGGCACAGCCATTTTTATTAGGGATAATTTAAAGTACCGAATTAGAAAAGATCTCAATAAATTAAGTTTTGAGATGAACTGCAAACTAGTAGCAATAGAAATTAAATCACCTAAACTTGTTATTGTATCCTTATATAGACCTGATTATGATTTTACAATATTTGAAGATACCATGACTAAAATTTTACACAGATTGAGTAGAGAAGGAAAGAGATTAATCATAGCAGGAGATTTTAATATTGATATTTTAACACGGAACAAAAAGAACAATAAATTTATAAATCTAGTTGAAAGTTTTAATTGTAAAATCATAATCAATGAGCCAACAAGAATGTTTAATACAAGTGCAACATGTTTGGATAATTTTAAAATAAATAAGGACGACTGCAAATCAGTGGGAAGAGTAATAGATAAACTTTCTGACCATAACGCAATTTTATTAGAGTATAATTATGAATTTGACCTTAAGTGTAAAAATACAATTGAATTTCAATACTGTAGAGTTATGTCAGAAAATAATTATAATTACTTTCATTATTTATTTAATAAGGAAGCCGAAAAAATTAAACATGACTTATTATACACGGCTGATCCTAATGAGAAAATGAACATTCTTCTTAATACTATTAAACATTGTTTTAACATAGCATTCCCTAAAAGAAAAATTAAGCTCACCAAAAAAGCAAACACATGGATCACAGAAGGATTTGTCAAAAAACAATTTAGAAAATTTACAAATGTTACAAGAAATTAAACCTAGTGATAACCTAAAACATAAAATCAAAATACATAAAAAAACATTACGAAAAGTCATGCTTAAAGCAAAACAAATTGAGTACGCAAACAGAATCAATAAATCTAAAAACAAAATAGCTGAAACATGGAAAGTTATAAACGAACAAACAAATAAAAAACGGAAATCTCCAAACGATGTTGATATTCTTAAAGATGAATGCGGTGATACGACTAAAGACGCTAAAAAAATTGCAAATATATTTAACAACTTTTACAGAAATATAGCTAAAAAAATGACAAACGGTCTAAAAACGGACATAAATAAGTGTGACGACTTCTTAAAGAAGTCAAATAGTAGTATAAATGTCAAAATAAAGTTTTCACCATTGACTAAAAAAGAATTGCTTGATATAATTTCAGAAGTTAAAAGTAAAAAATCATTAGACGTTTATGAAATGGACTGTAAAACGATCAAAGAGCTTATTTTGAAAAATGATACTTTGATGTACTTATTGCTGATTGTGATTAATGATTGCATAGAAAAAGGTGTTTTTCCAGACGCTCTTAAGGCTGGTAAAGTAGTTCCTCTTTATAAAAAGGGAGAATGTATAGATCCTAGTAATTACAGGCCCGTATGCGTGCTACCGGTCATTTCTAAAATCTTAGAGAAAGCAATTAAAAGAAGAATAGTGCAGCACTTTGAAGATAACAATCTATTTGTTTCTACACAATTTGGTTTTCGTAAGGACAAATCAACCGAAATGGCCATTAGAAATGTGGTATATTTTGTATTGGAGGCATTGGATGGATCACAGAAATGCTCTAGTGTGTTCTGTGATCTCTCTAAGGCATTCGATTGCTTGAGGCACGACATCCTCCTGCATAAGTTAAAGCACTACGGATTTTCAGACGTAGAGCTAAACCTTTTGGAGTCATACCTACGTAATAGGAAGCAAGCAGTCTTCATTAATGGTCAGTTCTCATCTTACGAAATAAATGACATAGGAGTTCCACAAGGATCAGTTCTGGGACCGGTATTATTTCTTATCTATATAAATGACTTGGCTAGCTCTCTACCAGAATGGGCTTTCGTTTCCTTATTTGCTGACGATACTCATGTGGGTATAAAGGATAGTAGTTTATTAGGTATCGAACAAAAAACCAAATTAATCTTGGATAAACTGAAAGAATGGTTTGAAGCTAATGGTATTATTTTAAATAATGACAAAAGTATTATTATGTCCTATAAAACTAGAAAAAATAAAAATGACTTTATTCATGCTAAGGAGACTACTTTCTTAGGTTATATCATAGATTACACTCTGACTCACTCGGCCCACATTAATAAAGTCTGCAAAAAACTAGCAAGCGCAAACTACGCTTTACTAAAATTAAAGTCTCTTGTTAACAGAAAAACCCTCATTGCTGTTTATTATGCCTACATTCAATCTATTATAAATTACGCTATCACAGTATGGGGAAATGGAGCTGATATGAAACGAGTCCTAATTTCTCAAAAAAGGGCAATAAGAATTATAAACGGGCTACACAAACGTACGTCTGTACGAAGTTATTTTAAAAGGGACAAAATTATGACCGTAATTTCATTATTTATTTACAACTCTTTGATCGAAACTTATTTACAAAAAGACAATTTACCTAAAAAAATGGACATTCACAGATATAATACAAGAAATAAAGAGAAATTCATAACACCAAAAACTAGACTAAAAAAGACGCAAAAACAAGGAAAATATATTAAATTAATTATGTTTAATAAAATACCTACAGCTGTTTCAAAGTTGCCGCTCTTGGAGTTTAAAACGAGGGTGAAACGTTTTTTGGAAAATAAACCGTTTTACTCAATTAATGAGTTCTTGAATTTAAAGCTAAAGACATGTTCATTTTCTGATTATACAGTTAAAATATAAATTTATTTTTAATTATGACATTTTTAATTTATTTTTAATTTAAACCATTATTTTATGTAAATTTTTATAAATTACATTGTGTATGTACATTGTACATATTTTGTATTCCGTGTAAATTTCTTATGTATTGACAAACCTTTTATAACGGACATTGTTATATGGTGAATAAATATCATATCTTATCTTATCTTATCTTATGTAACACAATCAAATCAAATTTGAAAATTGTATGTATTACTGTAAGATAGAGCTGAAACAAATAACGTTAAAAAATACTATTTTTTCTAGATTTTTTGTATGCGGATTAACTACATATACCGATTTATACCACTCGGATAAAAAAAAACTGTTTTAGAGGCCACAGCATTCTGTGAAAATTGCAATTGTCTACCTATTACGACTAAAACTGTAGACCCCTGTTACAGTCGGATCGACAAACAGTAGAGGCTTACTAATAGGGTAACATTTGGCGCCCTTCGGGTATGGAACCTTAAATACCTAGATTATCACACTAATATTATAAATGCGAAAGTTTGTTTGTGTGTGTGTGTGTGTGTGTGTATGTTTGTTACTATTTCACGCTGAAACGGCTGGATGGATTTGGATGAAATTTATAATGGGTACAGCTTATACCCTAACTTAACACATAGACTACTTTTTATCTCGGAAAAAAGCATGTCGTTAAGCCGAATAACACGCGGTCGGAGCCGCGGGAAAAAGCTAGTTACAAAATAAACAAAATACCTAAATACTTATTGCCAAAGGGAAGTTGTAAAAACTGGTTTTACATGGAGATTTTATTTTATTACACTACAGCTACACGATATATGTATAGTAAATTGTTTCGAAACACTTAACTCACTCATAAACTTTGTAAATTAATTGTATGAACATTAATAACAAAAGATGTGTCTTTGTAATTGTAAATCACGATTGAAAAAAAATACGTTATTATGTTATGAGACCCTGCTACTGTGATACTGCGCAGATCCGCTTTTTGCCTTTATTACGATTGTAATAACAGCGAAAAGTGGGCCTAAAGAACTTTCTCCGATGGCACTATAAGGGCATGAACATGCTATCGACCCGACATCGCTTCGATAAACAAAAACGCAGCTATTATTTCATAGTAATAAGAGTTGTCGTTTAGAATTTATCTGTCAAGTTTATCGATAATAGAAAAATATTAAAATTACTTGTACGTTTATCGAATCGATGCTGACGTATTTGCTATGCTGGAGCGAATTTTGTAATCTTTAGAAGTAAACTAGCTTTAGCGTCGAATGTATTTTCGTGGAAATAAGGAAAACAAAAGAATATGATTTTTAGAACGACAATATGCAACGATCACCATGTTTTTACCAAAGTGCTAATAAATACCAATCAAATAAGCCCAAACTCGAAGGGTCTGCTGTTGTCCGTGGAGGAGATCCCGTACCCACATTCCAGTCCCATTATCAGACCCTGGTCACCATGGTTTACCAAAGTGCTAATAAAGACCAAACAAATAAGCCCAAACTCGAAGGGTCTGCTGTTGTCCGTTGAGGAGGTCCCGTACCCACCTTCTAGTCCCATCAGCAGACCCTGGTCACCATGTTTTACCAAAGTGCTAATAAATATCAATCAAATACATAAGCCCAAACTCGAAGGGTCTGCTGTATCCGTTGGGGAGATCCCGTACCATAACTTCTAATTACTACCAGTAGAAAAGTAAACTCCAAAAATATTTGAATGACGATATTTTTTTTCCGATTTAAATGAAATAAAGCCTATATTCTATTTCAAATTAAGCTCTGTACAGCTGTGAAAACTACATGAAAATATAGGGCGAGTATAGAGAGAGCGTCGTCCGTAAAACAGCTTTAGGTTTCACGGACGACGCTCTCTCTAAACTCGCCCGTATGTCGGTGCGTTAGGGTTCACGCGTTTTTGTTTGGAACTCAATTATCTCCTAAGCTAAGGGTTTCCGCGGGTATGATTCTTGGGAAAAGCTGAACCACTTTTAATGGTAGCAGTCTATTTACACCCGGTATATTGTTATAGATTTTCTGATATACAAGTTTTTGTAATAACTATTTTTCCTAATGTAATAATTTGTATTCTAGTAAATTTTAATTATAGTTAGCATCATGGTTTTAGTTTTAGTGATTTATTCAAATGCAAAGTATATTGTTTATGAATTAATAAATGAATGAATGAATGAATGAATTGACTCGAGGCTGGGCTTGCGTTTGCAAGGAATACGATAAGAATAATTGACGAATTTTACAAGAAGGGTCCTCGAACCTTGTTACTGAGCACGTACTGAGTCTTCAGTAAGAATTTGGCTGCATAAATTAAAGTCACCTTATATATGAAATGTAAATTTATGGGTGTACTCGAAATCAATTCAACCGCCCAAATTTCTATAGCAGGTAACAGCAGGTTCAATGGGTGATAGAGAGAGAGACTACTCATGAGAAGTTACAGGTGGATCAGACAAGGTAATGGCAGGTCACGTAATGTCGAGAATTGTAGGCATGTGTGTATAAAATTTTGATTCGGTTATGTGAGTGGACACCTGCGTATACGGCTTTGGATTCATCGTGTAAGTTTGTATGCGTCTTTAACTTTGCTAGTTCAATCAGTGTTTTTCTATTACTCATTTACAAAAATTTGTGGTGACCCACCTAAAACTGTACATATTATATAGTGTCTATCATCTACTGAACCTCCAATAAAAATCCTTACCTATACAGGTTGTTGATTTGGTCAGCAACTTCCATCATTGAGAGTAGGTTACATTCAAAATATTTATGAAAAAAAAAACTTTCTTTTTCTTAAATTTATTCACGAAATTTTGCCCCCTACAAAAAACATCTAGTGTACGAAAGACATGATTAAACTGACTCAGCACTTTCGTTGTCGTGGCAGAGTGGGACTCCCGAGTAAGTAGGTACTAGAGCTTCGCGCTGCCGCTGCAATGACCATTTATCAGGAGAATTTTAGGACAAATAAATAATGGCAAATCGCCTTCTTCAATTGTTTTTTTGAGCATGTATATGATTATTCATGTGACGCAAGTTGTTCATCAAATCAACAACCTGTATAGTTATTAATTCATTATCCTCTGCCATATTTCAATGCCAAATGTCAAAGAGATCCTATCTATCCGGCTCATTACATGCAGCATCACACATTTTATTATGCACTTTTCTAAGCTAAAACGAACCTTATTTCAACCCCAAATAATGTGCATAATGTAGCAATAACCCGTTGGTATATCGACTCTATGAACATATCCTTGTAGTTTTCTGTATAACCTTGTTATGTACTTAGTCCCCGGCCCAAGTAATCAATTCTAAGTTGCAGTAGGAAGGTTTTCCCGCCACTCCGACGGTGTTTTCCTGGAAATTAGTGGCATCACATTGTGTTACGGATAAACTAGTTTCCTATAAAAACCCTGACATGTGTGTTATTTTATATTATAAAACCAGTTCGCGCCGCGCTAAGAGTACATACTTGAATAAGAATATAGTATAAATGTTACGGGTAAAGTCCGAAAAAAGTCAAAAATAGGTGCGATGACGAGCGAAGCGAGGAGGAGCGTGTAGGTTGACATGTTAATAAGCATGACCCCCGAAGTTTGTATAGCATTACCTGGGTAAACCTAGGTTTACTCTATCTTATAGTATTATCCGTAATATATATGCTATCAAAAACAACAGTCTCGCACCTTAGTTCTTTTACCGTAAAAAGTTGTGAGATCCATGAAAATCCAAGTCGGTTAATTTATTCAGTCCTATGTCTTAAGTTATTTTATTGCATACCTAATTAGCTAACCTAACAACAGCTTATAGTGACCATATCAACATTAAAAATATTTTATGTTTTAAATAAAAAGATTGACTCGGCTATCGTATGAAAACACAATGTATCTCACAAGTACTACATATTATATTAAATTAGATTATTTAGTGCGATTTTCAAGTCAATCTATTTATATAAAACATAAAATAGTGATGGGATACCTACTACATTTGTGTATAGGCACGTTTCTTTATACTCGTATCCTATAAGCACGGGAATGTTGCTTCGGGAAGTCGTTCAATTTAGTAGATAAAGCATATATGTTAAATGAAATAACGTACTCTAGTGTAGTGATCATACTGAAAACTTTCCAAAAAAAACGTACACGCGCAAATTTTATGAGTATTATCCTTTATCCATTTATTTTAAAATACAATACTTTGTTTAAATCGCCATTTTAATTTTATTGTCTGTTTACCTGCTTATTTATTTTAACATTTTACCCAGTAATATTCGATCTCTAAAGTTCAGAGAAAATCCAACTGTATCGTGCTAATCTAAAATGTTCTAATTTACTTATTTATTTTCACTGTATTCTGTAATAGTATAGGGGTTATGAATAATGCGGGCGCAATTATTGGACAATGTAGAAACTTGGTAGTTATTGTGTGAAATCCCCGACCAGTTTAATGAACTCAATTGTCACACACACCCCACTAACGATCTGGTATGTTATCTTGACTATTTTTATTGATATTATATCATTGTGGTATGGAAATGCAGAAGAATTGTAAATCTGACTGTGACTTGATGGTGAATCTCTGAACCGTAATTCAACCCCAGAATTGTATTGATAGAAATTTTATCTCCTTGCCATATGGATAAATCGCCACTCAAGAGTAGATATATAAAGTTTGTATCATAGTTTACTATTTTTGTTTATCGATAAATAAAATAACAGCAAAATTTTTGCAAAACGATATTTCGTGTAGAATAAAAAAAGAAGAAGGCTTTTTATCTGTTAGATGCCAAATGGCTCGTTTATAACCAAAATTACGCCATAGGTTTATAGACTTTCAAGGAACACACAAGATTAGGCAAACTACCTACTTGTCCGGTTTTACAACGTTTAACACGAGTTCAAATTACTATTCGAGTCAACGAACTTTTAAAATGCAACCTGTTTGGGGATTCTTGATAATTTTGACGACATTTTCTGTCGGTGGAAACTTTTTCACTTGTTTATTAAAGCAATATTGATAAAAGTTTCCTTCAAGCGACTTCCGTTGATGCTTATTGGATGATAGGTTCAGAGTATCGTGTTTTGTTGGGAATAAAATAATTTTAATACGAATACCCATATCATGCTATCTCGAACTATATGTATACTTCTCACGCACAAATATACTTACATAACATATTTATAATATCTGATAATTATTATCTTTATTAAACTTCTTTAAAAAAATTCTTGTTTCACAATCAGTGAATTATATGTAAAGATATAGAAGAACAGAGTCACCTGGCACATGCTTTGTATGCTTAAAATGTGATTTCAACAACTCAATTATGTAAACTACTTTTGTTTTACCAATAAAGATATTTGTTTTTACCAATAAAGTTTTACCTCATTTCTAGGTATTTGGAAATTTCTACATTAGGTTCAATAAAACTCCTGTACTTTACACAAGTGTAACAGATAAAATAGGTGTTGTAGTACGTTTAACGACTCACTTAAAGGACACTTGTTATTAAACTAACCAAACCTGAAATGTTGAAAAACTAAACAGCTAGTTATTTCATATAAAAGTGCAATTAACACGGTCGAAATGTATTCAAAAGAAGATTTATTTCGCGATTTCAGGTATGTTTTTATAGTAAAAGTTGTTCTACGAGTACCCTACTGATACACCTTGTATATGTGAGTTTTTCAACCAAAACGAGTAGCTAGAACTTGCATATTAATAAATTATGAATCTGTGGAGTCCTGAGGTGCAATTGTGTAAGCCAATGGTATTCAAATTGATTGTCATATATGGATATTCGGGCAAATTAGCCCGTTTGACATTTTTGGCTGTCAAATGAATATAATTGTCTTATTTTGTTGTTGACAACCAAAAACGGACGATTTCATTTGTCTAACGGGCTTATTTGCTTAGCCGAATAGCCATATGACAGTCGAATTGGAATACCATTGGCTTACACAATTGCAGCTCTGGTTACCGCTCAATAGCAAGTAAGGTTGTGTCTTGAATCCATTATATGGGATTAGTTAATTTTTACCGTTTTGTAGTCAAAGTAAGTTACAGTTTTTTTCATTATAGCGTAGGGTATGTTATTGTTACAGTCGAGGAACAAACCAACTTGAAGTAATTACTGATAAGAAAGTTGTTTTACACTACTCGTAACAGCAAATTGTTTCGACGGTGAGGTTCTACACCAGCTATCTGTTGTGTACAAGTAATTGCTCTGTAATAACTTCAATTTGTATGTATTTAAAAAGATATTTACTGTAACGACGACGTTTTATGGCCAGAGAGACTATTAGTCGAAACCTAGGTATATTTAGAACGTCCGAGTTCGTTGCTAATTTGATTATTGGTACTTGTATAGTTTTAATTACAATTCGGCTTTCCAACGTGAAAGTTAGATAGTATTATTGTTTTCACACGAATCAATGTTAGGCCTTACAAAGTGGGACAACATTATTTTGAGCTTATGTACTATCGCGAAAAAATGCACAGGCCCACATTTCCTCTTTATTGCAATGTTAGTGTGAGCGACAATTGGGTCAACGGAACATTCTTTAGTAGTACATAGTTATACACACGCAACTACAAAAAAGTATGTAAGAATGTAACGGTAAAAGTTGCCATTTGAACTTTTGCCAAATTGCCAAAGAAGCTTTCATTCAAACTAAGCTGCTAATGGATGCGTCTTTAGGTCGTGACTGTTTCTGAATATTATTTTGTAATTTACGATCACATGGTTCGATCTTCATACACTTTATGGATGCATCTTATATCTTAATAGTAACAACGAGTACATATTATAATAGTAGTTTATGATATAAGTGCGGAAAGGAGGCAATAGCTTACGAGGATGATTTGAACCACGAGCGATAAGCGATAATGTAAGAACTGTATTCTGTAGGCACTTTTAAAGACAATTTCTAGAACGATAATGGAGTCACAGAAGAAATAACAGAGTAGTTGTTTCACAAACTTTTACAAAACCTCCCCGTTTTTTAATTATCCGTCAGGCTGCTTTACCGGGATAAAAAAAGGGTTATATTTTAAACACTCCTTATCCATCTGTAAAAATTACAACCAACTTTCAAACAACACTATTAAATCACACTAATATTATAAATGCGAAAGTTTGTCTGTCAGTGTATATGTTTGTTACTCTTTCAAGCTGAAACAGCTGAACGGATTTGGATGAAATTTAGAATGGTTATAGCTTATACTCTAACGCATAGGCTACTTTTTATCCCGGAAAAAAGCATGTCCTTAAACAGAATAACACGCAGGCGGAGTCGCGGGCAAAAGCTAGTTCCATATAATACTACTAGAATTTATTAACTACTAGCTTTTGCCCGCGGCTCCGCCCGCGTGTTATTCGGTTTAACAACATGCTTTTTTCCGGGATAAAAATTAGCCTATGTGTTAAGTTAGGGTATTAGCTATATCCATTCTAAATTTCATCCAAATCCGTCCCGCCGTTTCAGCGTGAAAGAGTAACAATACAAATAATAAACATACAAACACACACACACACACCCCCTCACACAAACAAACTTTCGCATTTATATTAGTGTGATGGCCGAAAAACGATCACAAGGCGATCATTAATAAAATAACTACACATAAATATAGTAATATTATTATTATTTATTGAATTATAACTGAAACAGTAAATAAATACTCGAAACCATACAAATCCAATCAGGTATATTGACTGGACTACTCTGGAATACAAGTTGTTCATTGTTATGCATTAGAACAATTATTGCATTAACAACATAACCTCACTTCACTGCACAACACCACAAAATGTCCACAAGCACAAGTAAAGGATCCCATGTGGCTGCCCAAGACCCCCTCACAGCTCTTTTCAAGTTGTCAGGAAGCGTTATCAGCCTTCGGCAAACCTTACGGACACAGGCAACCATACATAAACAGCTCTCGAGTTTGTTGCTCTGGAAACAAAGCGCAGTTTGTAAACTTGTGAGCTAACTATAACTAACGGAGATTTGTGCATTGTTCGAGATAAGGAATCTTGGGGTTCATACATACGTAATAAATAATACGAAAGCGAGTATAGACCTATTTTCACATTGTTGAATTGACGCTGAGGCAATTGAGGCATGTTCTGTGACCAAATACCCCAGCCACTTAAAAATTACTATACCTACTTACGAAAATTGTTCTCCAGGCATGAGCGAAACCGTGTTAATAAAATAACTGTTATTATTTCCCATCGAACTTAAAATCAAATTAGGTATCTATTTTATTTCATTTCACTTGAGAAAATTGTGTTTCTCTGTAAGTCTTTGTTATCGCCAAAAACTTGATCAATCGTAATTATCGCGATGCAATCACGATTCTTTACAATATATTTTCTAGAACCTTTCAAGTTTATAATCTTCAGCGGTCAAAGTACCGATACTCACGATTTTGTATTTCTGGACCGGAATTTTGTTTTGGCAATTGACCTCTCGATTCTCATCGGATAACTTGAATTCGCAACAGAAATAGGGTTATCAGATATTAAAGTAGAATGAATACAATACCATGCAGATATAGATCACCAAATTATTAATGACTTATATGATTTGCCGGACTAGAAGCTTAGAACGCCGCCATACCGAAGAAGACGTTGAATATCTTTAATCATGTATTAAGTGGAACTAAATCTATTCAGGTTTTCACTTTGAGTAGTTGTCAGTGCATATCCCAATTTGTCGGTAGAGTAAATCAGCTATCGATTTAACCTCTGGGTTCTACACGACATTAACTTTTTCCTTCACTTGGTCAAAGTTATCTCGTCGTCTTTTCCTCTTTTCCCATCTACCTTTCCTCCTCTATTTTGTCGAGAGATTGTAATGGTAATGTCTTATCAAGTGGCTTATCAATTATCATCTTTGCATTTTTGTTTTCTATGGTTTAGGCACACTTCCGTTTTCCTTTACCATTTTCTTTATCAATACTTCTTCATTGATCTTCTTTTTATACCTATCTATATACACGTACCAGTGTATAATTTCATGAGTGTTTTGGAAAGCTGGCCAGCTTATTTTATAATTCTATTTGACTGCACATCCGCTTTCAAATGACCGCAGCTAGTAGACAAGTTTGAGTTTAGACATCAGATAAATTAAGAGTTATAGTTGATTGTGTCTAGATTTTCTATTTAATTTGTTACGTACTAGATAGAGCGGTAGTTCAGTCGTATTTAAGCTAACTTTCGTTTATATTTCCAAATTCACACTGGAGATTCGGTAAATGGGGAGGACTAAGGTTCAATGAACTTGTTTTACTTGTTCAAGAACAACCTCGACTCAATTAGTATAGGAAGTCTAAATCTTATTTTGCATATTTCACAGAAAGGGTCATTGGACCTTGGTCCTGACCGCTTACGAATTTGGATACACAAACAAAAGTCACCTTTGTATACTTTAATATATCTCTGCTCAAAGTATGGCAATAAGGTTCACATTTAGCTGTAAAACAGTGGTTGTTATCGGATATTTATCCAAAGTAGCAGTTTGTAACGTATAATCATCCGCTAGGAACGGATATTTTTAAGACGTAAGCAAAGATTCTGTCTGCTTATTTTTTAACTTTTTAAGTCTACTTTTGTTTGAAAATACAGCTATTTAAATTAAAAAAGTAATTGATATAAAAAAGTATTAATAACCGGTTTGGATAAATATCCGAATTGTCGATGAAACTTACTTTTCCAGTAACTGCTAACAATAACCGTAAGTGACTACTACTATTCCGCTACTATTCTCCTTACATTATATTACTTAGTCTTAATGCTGTATTCTCAAAGTATTAAACCACATGCTCTACTGATTATAACGAACCACTTACGTGGAAAAATTAGAAACAACGCCATAAAGGTCACTTTCCTGTATTGTATAAGTTTTTCATATTGTCAGTTTCTGTGTGAAATTTTTTACAAGTAGACTTTATGCGACTAAAGGGTTGCTTCAAAGTTTTTTTTTCTATGGAAGTGGTTTTATACAATCAGTAGAGCATGTGGTTTGTTCGCATACATCGTTTTTAGCTGGGATCTATTTCTTATTACGTTTCAAATCTGAAGAATCTATCTTTAGCTTGCTTACTAACGAAGAAAAATATAACAATAGAAGTCCATTGTTACGTTGTACAAATTGGTCCGTTTGTAAGTAAACAGGTTAACTACCTATACATAAGAAAGGATACTTACACTGTTGCTAGAAATAAATCCGTTTGACATGGAGCAAGTCATACAGCGTGCGAAAATTGTACTGATAACTGATAACCCTTTGATAACCTAATATCTTATCATATCCATCACTTTTCATACTATGACTAGAAACCCACAATACGTCGAATGTTGTTGATATCTACTCAAAAGAGCTCTAGATTTTTTATCAATAAATGGATTATTCTCTAATCTCATGTGGGATGTAGAATTCTTACCTATTTGCGGTTCTTTCAGTTTTAATTAAAATGTTTTCGAAGTCTTTTTTGTTGTTGCGCACAGAAAGAGCAACAAAACTTCGTTTAGCTGGATAATTGTTCGATGCTATTTGACCACTTTTTTGACGCCCTGTCGTTTTTTTTTTGTCACCTTACTTGTTCAAAATCACGGTAAAGCTAATTAATCCTTATCACCAGTTAGATATACCTGTATTAAAAGACGAGATACGATTCACAAACTGGTTTATTTCGACTTTTCCTCCAAAACAATTACATAAATATCCAACAACATCAATAAAAACAAACGCTGTGAAGAAGATTATCCTTTTGTATTACCAATCAACTTATCCTTTAATAGTAAACTTCTCAGACGTAGCGATAAAAAACAGATATCGTAAACATCTTACCGATTAGTTTTCATGGAAGCGAATGTTATTTTGACCTCCAGCACTGCTTTGTTTACAGTTGTTGTAATTCGCAGAATATGTAATCGTTTTTCTATTTTACGTAATTCTAAGTTATTGTAGTACCTATATGTATTAGGTTTTTTCAATAGTTGCTGTTATATCTACGTATTTCCTTGACCCGATTTTGCTTCCGTTCCGTTTTAAATACAAAGAAGTGGTAGGTGAAGAGTCTTATCCATTCTCTACACTTTCTTTTCCTGATGAAAATAAAAGTAAGATAGATAGATGCCAAATAAAATCCATAAACAAATTGCAAGTTATGTACATGTCGTCGGCATATCTTACAATTCGACATATTATAATTTGCCTAGGCAGTTCGTATTTCTGTTAAAACTAGGTTCCGTTCTCCAAATTTATTTACGTGTAAACCTAACACGCTCCTCCTCACTCCGCTTCCGTCGTCGAACATATTTTTAACTTTTGGTGAAAGATTTTCGATTTCATACTTTGCAAACGATATACCGAAATCGAAGATTTGCCGATGATAGATAATATTTCATAGTTAAATTTCGGAAAACAGCACTGAAAACATAATAACTATTACATAAGACATGTTCAGTTGTACTCACACACCAGACGGCATTAGATTTTTAGCTACAGTTTTGCAATAATGAATTATGGCACCAACATGTTCGTTATGCAACCATAACATGTCACTGTTATCTATGTGACTATGACAATCATGTCGCTGGTAGACTTATAAAGTACCATGTTTATTGTTATTGCTTTAAAAACAATTTATGTTGCAACTTAGTTCAAATTAAGTACGCACACAATTCAAAGTTTCAGTTACTTGTCGCAATATTATTTTTCTGTAGCTATGAATTTTTTTTAAGGTACGAGTTTGTAAAACAAATAATCATTTGCGACGAAATCGTGACATTTCTGAGACTTAACAAAGCCACATAATAAGTTTGTCGAATGAAGACGAGTTCATTACAAATTTTGACATCGTTCTTTCTATTAATAATAATAATTATAAAATAAAGGTATGTATAACCATAACCAGCCATTGCAATATGGTCTTTCGGGGTAAACATTTAAGAGAGTGTCGATGACGTTATTATTTAAGCTGCGCTGACTGTAAATGCCTTCACGAGACTGGAACAAATCACAAATTTGCCAACTATTTGGAAATTGTTGGCTTTTAGGTCAACTGCATCTCTGACAAGCAAAGGTTCTTTGGCGACGAGCCCATACGAAGCGTCACGTGTCGAATTAATCGCCGATCTGTTACATATTTCGCCATCACCTCGCAGCGCTTTCTTTGCCTTAACTTCACATAAACCGAAAGAAAATAGGTTTTCTTACCTTGCAATATGGATCATGTTAGCAATCGCAATAGTTGGCTGGCCTGCATATGATGCAACTGACCCAGTATTGTCTTTTAATTGCATACGCGGTCGATAACGAGCCGATTCACCTAGCTAGACAATCGATCTCGGCCGGTCGATCCATTCTTTTGTTTGTTGCTGCAATCATTATTACGAGTAAAATGATATGCATCCTAATTAAAATACGTTTCTTGTGCGTCGTCGTCTTGAACCGAGTGTAAAAGGCAAATCCTTAACATTTACAGGGGTGGAAAAAAATAACAAAACTAAAGAAGATGAGATATCCCTTTAGTTCTGTAAGGGTTAAATTAAACTGCATTGTCCACTAATCATACAAAACAACTTTTAATATTTTCAGGGTTCCGTACCTTAACAGGAAAAATCGGAGCCCTTATATGATCACTTTGTTGTCCGTCTGTCCGTCCGTCCGTCCGTCTGTCTGTCAGGACCCTTTATCTCGGGACCAGGTGGAGGTATCAAAATGAAATTAAAACCATATAATCATGTCCACAGTCCCTTGAAGCTGTGAAAAAAACAATCTATTCAGTTAACGTTAAAAAAAGTTACGGCCGTTTATGCCGTAAAAAACGTATATTTCGACACCCGGTGGGCGAGTCCGTCTCGCACTCATCCGGTTTTTTATTTACAGAAAATATGCAATAATTTTTTGGAACATAATTATGTATGGTCAGACACTTGATTCTGTTCTAATCTAGATTTGTAATCACAAAAAAGTAATGCCCCGAAAGCTATACAGGGTGAAATTAAATTAACCGACCAAAGTTATACTGGAGACTCGGTTAGTGATCAGAAATAAGCCTTAATTACCCATTTGGTGAAACTTGAATTATTATTTTTTGCTTCCTTTGCACTTAAACTTAAACCAGTAAGGGAGCAAAAAATATATTTTTTAAATTTGGCCAAAAGGATTACTAAACCTAGTTCATGTTCACTAACCGAGTCACCAGTATGAATTTGGTTGGTTGATTTAATTTCATCCTATATACTCTTTTGCGGATACAAGTTTGTCACGTGACTTATAAGCTCAATGAGCGAAAAGGCTATGTTCACAATCGGACTTCAAGAAGGCTCTTTTGGGTTGTGGGTTCTTTGCCAAAATAATCGTTCCAAAAACTACTCATGTCACGTGTGACAGGGGACGGTAACTTATGAACCTTATTTCCTGGCAATAAGGAACATTATAAGCATAGTTATTTGTGTGCGGCGTGAAGAATGTTGTACGAAGATGGCACAGAGTACAGTTACTGTGACCTTGACTTTGACGAGATCGTCGACTCCGACGCTTGGGTGAGGCTGGTGCGACGCTCCTTGGCCCTTGGGGATTCGACCAAAAACTACTATGTCAACACTATACAATGATACACTCTTACTGACGCTATTGGCATTAGTCGTTGGAGAACCCCGGCAAAAAATTTAAAAGTATACGTAATCATAATCGATCTTAGTAATAAAAAAAAAATACATCGTTACAACATAAATCCCCGACGGGGTGCCAGAAGTGTTTCCGAGTGTGGTGGACTGTGAAATGCAAGTCACAGTCCACACTCACCACCCACGTTTCATCAACGATTAATACATCCTAGCTTGATGAGTGTTCAGGTTCAGTCCTATCGTGTATCGGGCACAAATTTGATCAACTGCCTTCCGAAGTACGCAGAAGACGGAACAGAAATGTGCCGCTAAAGGATTTAAACCCGTGACCTCCGGTTTAGTAGTCGAGTACGCGAACCACTAGACCACAGAAGCGGACAATAAGTTTTCCAAAAAACATATACGAAAAAGAGTTTTTTTTTTTCGTACATTAAGTGCTCTTAAGTAGGAAAATTGTTTACTATTGGCACTTGGGTGTGTGCTTTCATTTACGAGTAATGTTACAATGTCTTTTTACATATATATTTTATTATAAACACGACTCAGCATTGCGGATTAGGCGTTATATTTTATGAACATCCCTTTATAGCCTATATGTTGACAAGGGCCACTACGATGAAAATAAAAAAACCGAGTCCAGTTTCAGTTCGGATAGTTTTTTTAATTTATATAGTGATATTTAAATATAAATTTCTTATTAAAATGGGTATTCTTGTAAACTAAAGAAAAAACATGATTTCTACACATACAAATGAGATATTTTATGTTGTGTGAGGGTCAAATAAAAGAGTCCCAGCAGTTACAAACCGAGAAGCTAAAGTTAGTGGGCACTTGTCGGATCGTCACATATTAAATTCATGCAAATTCAAACAGTTGATCAACCGGTTTTTTCTTATCGTACCTATTTGCGTTTTGTAAGAAAATGGCCTCCAATTTTAGTGAAATAATGAAAGGTGATTATAATGTTGTTAATTACAAAAAATCAAATCCCTTTAAAAGCTTTTACATTTCAAATTATACAAATAAATAAACGTCCTCAGAGATTTCAAAATACAAAACACGGCATATGAAACCTTACACAGAAAAAGATATTAATTTTGACGCATTTCAGGAACGCGAAATATCCTAAGGCTATTTTTCGTTTTTAATACACCTCAGTAATGATAGCATGATGTTTTGTTACATCTACGAGAATTTCCTTGTCTTAACGATGCGTTCAATATTTATTCTGTGTTTGAAACAGAACGCAGCAAAACATTTCAATTCGTTCTTGTAAACTAGATGACGCCATGCGCTAGGGCTTTTTCTGATGCTCATTCATGCTTTGTCTAGTTTACGTCGGCTACCTTCCGTACAAAATAAGCTGTTAGTACACAAAGGTAATATTGTGTTCATTTATAATGTGTATATAAATGGACATATACCTACATAAACGTATTTATTCTGTGTTTGAAACAGAACGCAGCAAAACATTTCAATTCGTTCTTGTAAACTAGATGACGCCATGCGCTAGGGCTTTTTCTGATGCTCATTCATGCTTTGTCTAGTTTACGTCGGCTACCTTCCGTACAAAATAAGCTGTTAGTACACAAAGGTAATATTGTGTTCATTTATAAGTGGCCCGGGTAACTTGTCTTGGATTTCATAGTTTCCACTTGGGAACACCACTAACACCCCCTCGGGGATTCACGTCTTGACGAGATGTGATGTTATGTTCAATTGAAATTATTGTAATATTAATCTAGCACACCAAACAAAATAAGAATATACAAGGTGACATTAATTTATACTCCCAAATTCGTATTGAAGACTCGCTAAGTGCCAAGTATCAATTGGAACAAATTTTGATTTTCGTGTTCCCTGAAAACGCATTCCCAGCCCCGAATCAATTACTACGGGGAGGTCAACATTTTATTTTGCGAAATTAGAAATAAGTGCTATCGATCTGTCATACTGGTCACTAACCATCGTACCAGTATGAATTTGGCTGCATAAATTAATGTCACTCTATATTGTTAGGGCTTGAGACTAGTGGAGACCCGGATTGTATTTACTATTACACGTTTTAACTAGACTCGAGTTGTATGTGTTACAGAAAGATTCTCTTTGTCACAAAAGTACTAGAAATTCTCGTAACGTAAACGAGAATGTAGTACTTTTTACGTCCGTGTATATTTATTCCCAATAGTGAGATTTTTCCTGGAAGAAAACTTTTGCTAAGGCCTGAGTGGATTATTAATACTGAAAATGTATTTTTACGAATACATGGGCCGGCAAGAATAAGAGAACATTTCCAAATAAAAACTAGTAGTTTCCGGAAAAGGACACATACGGTGTGTGGGTGGTAGTAAGTAATCCCATAAATGTTTGTGTTCGCATTTTCCTTTAACGGGTTAATGTAGTAGATTGTGTAAATATTAGGTAGACATGAATATAAGGAGACATTTATAACCTTACTAAAAATACCGGTATAAAGTGTTTCATTGCATATGGAGGGATTTTTCTTCTTAATTATTATTAACGTTTTGAGTTAAGTATCAAGTTTTTGGTTTTAAGTATCAAATCAGAACGTAATAATAATACAGCACCAACTTATACAATTTTTTTTTAGTGTCGGCAATCCTCCCTTTGAATAGTTTTTCTCTTAACATTCGACATTTCCCTCTATCTCTACCGTCAAAACCAGACTGCTACAGAATTCATCATCTCACTTATAATTTTCACATGTCCCCCTAAGTAATTTTAATGTACCTTTATATTATGTATATTTTTGTATTTATGAGGATAACTACTCAATTTTATGTAGGTTAATTTATATAAATATTGTTTATAAATTCCAGTATATGAAGTAATATAAATATCCAATATGATTACTTTATCGAAATGATAGATAAACTTATCTGGCACTACTTTTGTACTCTCCAGATAACCTAAAGCAGAAAATGCTAATTAGAATTTAACTCGTCTTTATGCATTGTTTATTCTTGAGCAACAAAATAAAATAAAAAAATGTTTATTTCTCATCAAAGAAAAAAGACTGCTCGTATGTGTAACTTTTCTGCGCAATAAAGAATATGAATATAGACAGTTAGGTAATAAATAGTTAAAAGATAAAATTAAGGTATATAAAATTTAGTGAAAACAATATACAGAAATTATTAAACACAATAAGGCTTATGTTTCGGCAAGTTGCTGAGCTGCCGATTTTAGAAGTAAACAATTTTAAAAAGTCAAAGATATAAATAAAATAAATATGGGTAAAAATAATAATAATAATACTTATAGAGTATTTACAATTTTACATACATAATACAAACGTTATATTATTGTTTGCGTATTTAACAAATATGCGTAGTATCGTTATATACCGTTTAACTGGAATAACGTTTTTGCAATATAAGGCATCATCTTCAGTACCTAAAGTTTAAAAAAACGCGATTCCATGGTCTGGGTTTAAGTCAAATCGTTCGTTTCTTGTTTATGAGGGCGCGGTTAACCTATTACTTCTTGAACCTTATTTATTAGGCTACTGAGCAGGTAGTATTTATTTTCTGAAAAAAAAAACGTATCTCTTCTTACTATTAAAGTCGTAAAAATAAAGTATAAGAAAAAAAGATCTAGAGATGAATGGGCAGTGATGAAACTATTAATTTAAACATGAAGACATAATACTCTTAAATATTTTCGCTGTTGAAAGAGACATCGATCAATCCTAAATAAAATCAATAAAAGCCGATTACATTGATTTCCAAAGCGCGATCACGATTTATTTCGACTTCACGTTGAAGCTTTCGAACCGCAGCCAATGTATGGTGATGACACCGTCTCGTCACGACCCAAAGCGTAGATTCGCCTTTCGAAATCGATAGAACACCACATATCCATTAATGAAGCGGTGCTAGCTCAGTCGGTAGACCGCTGGACTCTCAATCCTGGGACTCGGGTTAGAATACTGCCCGGTCGAGGAAACCAATGAGTTTTTTGAATTCAACTTTGTGGTAAACCGTTATGCCCAAAAAAGTGTGTATTTGTGCACGTAGGGCGCACCCCTACTAAGCTTCGTTGTTTTAGTGACAGTTCACACGCGAAAACACCGCTGACTATGGTGTCAACCATCCCGTATTTCACGGGACGTCCCGTATTCATATTGTAAATTCAAATGCCCCGCCGGGACAAGGTCCGTCCCTTATTTTGCCCTGTCTTACACAAAAAAGATACTAAAATTTTACAAATCTTAGCTCGATAGATAAATTGATAAAAACAATAAGATAATTTGCCAATAACGATAGCTCAAATATTTTCAATATAATCTCTTTCATCTTTAGTATCCCAAGCAGGAAAGAGTATTTATTTCATTAAAGTGAATCTTCTGACAACGTTTAATTAAATTTTATGACGGTGTTTGACAAAGCATACACAAAAATATGATTGGATCTGCAAGGTCCGTTGTGAAATTTTGTTTTAGGAATAAAAATATGGACATTTAAAATAATTTATTTCTTCTTTATATCCATCCATCCATCCATCCATCAGCCTGTTTCGTCCACTGCTGGACATAGGCCTTTCTAGGATTTCGCCACTCTTGGCGGTCCTCCTGGAAGAAATGCCCATACTCACACACGCTGGGCAGGTGGGTTGGTGAGCGCGGTGCCGAAACCCTTGCACCGGTGACGCCGCTGCCCGTCACCAGTCTGATTTATATAAGGCCCGGTAATTGGGGATGGATATACCGCCATCCATCGGTCCCAGGAAATGGTGGGCCGCCTGGTTTTTTTGCCTGGGAGCTGTTCTCTTACTCTCCCCCGAATAACTTCGGGAGGGTTTGCGAGTAAGATGGTGGTACCTCCACAGTCGAGCCCGGCATTAGCTCTACCACCTATCTGTCGTTGGTAAAAATGTATTATCTCGTTTTTTCTAGCGTCTTGATCATAAGTCATACAACCCAGAAAAAAGCTAGCAACCCTATCGCTGACATCTCGTGGTCATATTTTTTGTGTCCATTACAACAGCGATCTTCATTGTGCGGAGTGCGGATTAGTATAAAGTAAGTTTCATACAAGTTTGCGCAAATATAATAAGTATCTTGACCTGTTACTCATAGTTGTAGTTGTATACCTTCAACTATCCCTTTGTCGAGCGGTATCATCGGAGAAAAGCCCGCTGACCCTGATCCAATTTTCCGCTTTTATTTTCATTGCAATTGGGGCTCAAAATGAGCTGCAGATTTATCTTTGATTTTTATTACACCTGATTAAACTAATAATAGCTAGGTACCTACGTATTTAAATAGGTATTCTGAAAGTGGTTAGTTTTATCGTAAAATGAATGGTTGTTTATTTTAAACTGCGTTGTTTTATAACCATAAATATTAGTGCTGAATATTCTACGTATACGTATTTGCTTGATGAACTTTGGTCAGTAAATAATTTTGCAATAACATAACTGGGTTAAAACAACATGAGTGCAATGCATATCGTTTTTTTTTATTTACCTACTAGTGCAATTCATTTCATTTCTTTGCAAAATGCGCATATGAGTAACATAATTTTACTACTAGTAATACCTTTGTTTTTTCTGCGAATTCGACCAGATTGTTTTTTTTATAATTTTAAAAGTTAAATCGTCTCTAATTTAGTACACGCTCCGAAAAAAAATATCGACGATTTTTTACGGATTCATCATTACCTAGCCTTTGCCCGTGACTCCATCTGCGTTTATTCAATCTTTGCCCCGTTTTCGACCAGGCTGACTACGAATATAATAAAACACTGCATCCAAATCCGTTGAGTGACCAGGCTGACTACGAATATAATAAGCAACTGCACCCAAATCCTTTGAGTGGTTCTGGAGTTAAAACGAAACATAGATGTATCAGACAGACAAAAATTTTTCAAATTTTAGTTTTGGCCTCAGTTACCAGTACTAATAATAATAACCCATTTCAAATAAAATTTCGCAAAAACATCCAACGTACAGACACGACTTTTATACTACATAATTATTATTAGTATACATTTGATCCCTTGAAATACATTTAAGATGATAAATAATTTATAGGTATATGAAAAAGCTTCTTTGCTTACTATTTATAAAAAAACAATAAATAGCACTCAGAAAGCAGTCCTCTAGAGAAATAGTCATGATTCCACATGAGACGTGTACGGAAATGGATATAAAACATGTAATCCACGGCATCATGAGCATGACAAAGTTTAATAACAACAAGCTAAGAATATATAAGGTGACTTTAATTTATACAGCCGAACTCATATTGGAGGCTTGGTAAGTTATCAGTAACACGGATCGATAACACTTTTTGCTAATTTCGCAAAATTAAATTTTGAAGTCCCAGAGTAATTGACTCCGGGCTGGGCTTGCGTTTGTAAGGAACACGAAAAGAATAATTTATGAATTTCACAAAAAGGGTCTTTGAACCTTGTTACTGAGCACTTACCGAGTCTTCAGTAAGAGTTTGGCTGGATGAATTAAAGTCACCTGATATAATTTTGATTTGTAGCGAAACCTTAGCTTTTTTTAATACTCTAAACTTTTTAGAGTGCTTTACAAGCTATAAAAGATCAGTTGGAAACAAATTTCAAGTAATAATACTTATAAAAATTCGGTGTACAGTTATGATGGAAAAATTCACGGTCTAGGATGAGTACCTCAGTGGCGCAGTCGGTAGCGCACTTGCCGTGTAAGCGAGAGGTCGCACGGGGAATATTTTCAACGGGGTCTTTGCTTGAAGCTAGAAAAGATCAGTTGGAAACAAATTTCAAGTAATGGTACTTATAAAAATTCGGTGTACAGTTATGATGGAAAAATTCACGGTCTAGGATGAGTACCTCGGTGGCGCAGTCGGTAGTGCACTTGCCGTGTAAGCGAGAGGTCGCACGGGGAATATTTTCAACGGGGTCTTTGCTTGAAATTTGGTTCTAAATAATCTTTTCTAGTTTATTATGCACTCCCTAAATAATCAACAAACTACTTATTTAGCTGGAAAGGAAATGAAATGAATACTTTATTTTTGCAATATACACACTTATCTCACGTTAGGATTTATTAAATAATAAAAATAATTAAATTTAAAAGAGGAAAAATACAATATATTAAAATAGGTTTTGGGTTGGGGAAAGTGTATGGGTATCTTTTGAATTCTATGCGCCTGCGCGTTGGTCTTATTATTGTATGTCATGTTGCAACATTGTAGCCTTGAGCGTGTCAAACAAAAGACATCAACGGGCGCGGTCGTAGCAAGGATGTGTACTACTACAAAATTAAACCAAAAATATTCTGATCATTCATTACGTATTCTAAATTATTTTAAACTTTTTAATTCATTTTCAACTTGCTGTGAATTTTGTTTGAGCACATCTCATTTTTAGGGTTCCGTACCCGAAGGGTGTGAAACGGAACCCTATTACTAAGCCTCCGCTGTCTGTCTGTCTGTCCGTCTTTCACAGGGGTCTACAGCTTCAACCGTAATAGGTAGAAAATATACATTTTCACAGAATCCGTGTTACTATGGCCCCTATCATGACATTTTTTTTTTACAAGTATTCTCGTTTTAACCATAGCCCCGTCTGAGATGAGATCCCGTCTTGTTTAACAGTTTTTGACAGCTTTAACCGAGTAAGAGATGGCGCTAATAGTAGCCCGTCAACCTTTTTGCACCGAGGTTCATTGGTAAGATGACAGATGTCGCTAAGATCTTAAACTGGTCCAGTGAAAGTTCCGTACCCGTGATATGTGATGGTACGGAACCCTTTGTGCGCGAGTCCGACTCGCACTTGGCCAAATTATTTGCAGTTAGGTACATCTATATATTTCTTTGAGAAAAAAACCGGCCAAGTGCGAGTCGGTGGACTCGCGCACGAAGGGTTCCGTACCATTATTTATAAAAACGGCAAAAAAATCACATTTGTTGTGTGGGACCCCCCTTTAATATTTATTTTATTCTGTTTTTTAGTATTTGTTGTTATAGCGGCAACAGAAATACATCATCTGCTATCACGGTTCATGAGATACAGCCCGGTGACAGATGGACGGATGGACTTAGTAGTAAGTTGGTTACCCTTTGGGTACGGAACTTTTAAAATCAGTAACATTAGAAGCATTTACACCCTGTTTAGTTAAAGTTTCTAGTGAAGCATCGGCGACCTTATCTCTGCACCATAACTTTTGTTTTTATGTTTATCCGATGATTCGTAAATTCCTCTCTCTCTCTCTATTTCCAAGCAAGTTTCTGAAAGAGATGAGCTTCAATATTCACTTTCTATTACGATGAATGCTGATTTCAAGACTGGTTCTCATCAGCTCACTCAGTCACGGCGTCGGTCGTTGCAGTCTTCATTGGCCTGGCAATTATATTACAGAAGTTGGGCGTGAGGTTTGTCACAAATGGCGCCGCTATTGGCCTCTTGTTTACGCCAATATTCACGTTTTGAAAACCGTTTCCAGGAATACCTTTTCATAACTGTTCTTAGTGGGCAGATTTTGAAATAAGCGTGATTATCCTTTATTAAACTTAAAAAAGCGATGTCTTTGATTTCACCTTCAGTGACGTTGGATGGATTCGATTGATGGTTCTTGGTGGAATATCATCTTGAATAAATTATACACAAATTCTTGTACTTTTATTCCACATATATTTATTTTTATTCTAACTTAGGCTACCGGTTTCGTATTACACATCATCGGGCCAACAAATTATTAATTAATTAATTAATTATTAATTATTTAACGTTTTCTTTTGTTTTCTTTTGTTTTCTTTCTGTCATGTTAAATAATTAATAATTTGTTGGCCCGATGATGTGTAATACGAAACCGGTAGCCTAAGTTAGAATAAAAATAAATATATGTGGAATAAAAGTACAAGAATTTGTGTATAATTTATTCAGTGACGTTATTATCAAAAAGCATTCCTAAAAAAACTCAGTCTACAGACCTCCTTACCTTACGGCAATCATTGTTAGGTGCTGGATCTTGACACATACAATGCGAAGCAGTGAATTCAGGCTTGTGTGCCGCACGGAGCACTATGTACTATGGAAAAAAATGCGCAGTCAAATTCGCCCTTACTGTCTTGGCAAAAAGAGCCAAAATTGACACAGCGACTTAGACAGAGAACGAGACAGTGGAACGTGTGCTACTCCACTGCATTGCATTGCATTGCAGTGACTGCAAGACATAAGACAATAAGCAGGGATCGCAACGAGCTTCACCTTCCTTTCACTGGACCAGTTTCTGTTTCAGCATGCTGAAGCTGTTCGGCTCTACTTCAAAGAGCTGTCCTGGCTGGCTGACTGACCGGGGGGAAGTGCACAATACTCACGATCGCGGAGGGTTAGTGCAGCCTTCTTATTGTCTAACTTTAATATCCATCACTATAGCCTTCAAAAGCATCGTGATTGGTCAAAAATAATCATGTAATTTCTAGCCAATCACGCCGCGTTTGAAGGCGGTTGCGATGAATGTTGAATTTAGACAATAAGGCCCCCGGATTCTTCGACCCCGCTACAAATTTAGAATTTATACAGGGAAATTTCGTGTCGTGTATACTGCCTGCAGTTCAAGGTATTGATTTAGATACGATTTAACTTCTACAGAATAAGAGCTGTCATCGAGTTGGTTGATGTTTCAGCATCGACATAAAGATACATCTATAGGCTTAAACTTCAAGCGACCGTAAATATAAAGTGCACATTTGCTAGTTTCAGCTTTTCAGTTTGTGTTTACATTTTTATTTATAAAAATATAGCATCAAAGAAGTGACCCAAAACTTACAGTTCAATATTGTTATATAGGATGGTTATTCTGGCATGTGCGAAAATATTGCCAACGCTGATTTTAAAAGGGCTTCTCTACGGACGTGTATTGATTGTAAACCTGTAGTGAGAATTTTTCATTATGCATAGTTTTTATTTGATGAGGTTTAGTTACTTCACCTAACATCGCATGGTATTTATCATACTATAAACAAAAGTATAGCAACTGGTATTGTGAGGGAAAAATACCTATAATGCCAAAATAGCCGTCCTGGTAATTTCGTTACTATAAATTTTTGGATACTAACCTTAAAGAGTTTTACAAGATATAATAGCGGTAGTAATAATTCCAGATAATATGGTATAGGTGAAGGAATGTGGCCGCGGCCGGCCGGGAGCCGCGGTATATGGTAGCTGAAGGCCGGCCAGGCTGCACCTGCCGACTCCAAGTTGTTCACTGGCCGCAGAAAGTAATCGATCATAATTTAGAGGTAGGCCGGTTGAGAGACATTTCTGGACAAGATTACTACTTGTTTCCTACGTTAACTGTGAGAAAAATAATGTTTTTATGAAAGTTAATCTATGTTCAACTTGCCAAAAGTTCACAAAACAATCCAAGATGGCGGAACGTCATTTGTTTCCACGTGAAAATAAGGGGTCGTCCATAAACCACGTGGTTTCAATTTGTCCTCTTATGGACGCCTCATATATATATATTTTTACTATAGTTAAAATTGCTGAAAATATATTATGTTAGTAACGACCAAATGTATTAATTAAAGTGAACGCGCTGCAGTGGTATACTAACACTCTTCTGAATTCATAAATGGCCCGCTCCAACAAATCAACTCGAGTCATTTGGAGACATTGTGACCTATTCTCGTGCAGCAAACCTTAAATTTAGAGTTGAAAATCCTAAAATAATACAAGCACATTTAACTTTCATCCATCTGCGTTAAAGCCTATTTTGCAATGAAAAGTTTCAGGTTGTGGCAGCTCTAAATCTAATACGCCAAAATAAGGCGTTTGAATCTAGGGTCGTTCCAAATCCGCGACAATGCTCTTTAAAATATATAAATTTGGAACATTGTAAATAATAAAAAAACTCTCTAGCTCAGGCTCCAAACCCCCCCTCCCCACCCGTAGCCCAGCGTAGCTTTTTATCGGACCCCTACCCCTCTCTAAGTAAACCACGTGGTTTATGAACGCTCCCCAAAGTTCAATATGCTATAAATCGACCGTGGTAGCGTGCACTATTCATTGCTTTATAATATTGTCTAGTTTTTAAAGACTCGTTTATACTCGTTTGTTTCTACTTGTTATGCTAAAGTTGATGTAAAACATTGCAAATGCAGTTAGATTACGTTCAGTCAAATGATGCGGATCTCCGTTTGCCACTCACGCGTGCGCACGCGCCTCATTAAAGATACTGTTCCTTGCACACCCGGCTACGATGCATCTGCTGCGCGATTATCGCTTTTACGCGCATCGAATACGAACTACTAAGTTATCGTGTTAGAAACTGTAAGCATGTATCTGTAGTGGTTGCACGGGCGCCAGCAGGATTATTGTCAGGGGGTGCGTCTACCTGTACAATATTGTGATACATATAATATTTCTATGTATCCTAATTTATAGTAACAAATATAAGGTAATACGTTTAGGAATTTACGTCACGTTAAAATTAGGCTGGCTATTCCAGCGTCAGTTTGCCAACACTAAGATTCCGTTTGGAAACGAGTGAATTTCACTCTGAGTGATGCGAATTTCACCCTAGAGCGTTCAAAAATTGACCCGAGTTAAACCGAGGGTAACCGAACTGTTACCTGACAGATGCACGGAAGTGTTTTGAAACGCTTCCGAGTAATGCGAAAATCACACTGGGCAACCAGATTTTTGTTTCTCTTGCTCCTATATATTATAGATCTGTCCCTTTCTAATAAACGAGTGAAATTTCGCACTATGATCGCACGTTCTGAAACGCTTCCTAGGTATATATGAGTGGTGTTCCAGTCTCTTGCACACTTTACCTCACTGGAAATTAACAGGCACCAATATGGAATAGTCTTACTAACAATGCGCAATAAAAGCTTTAGTAAAAGCTCTCTCTCTCTGTCCAATAAACTACCTGTTTGAGCCATAGTCATACTCCATCATTTACTCATAAAGTCAAATATTTATAATGATTCCCTTGTCATATATATGCATAGTTGAGTTATGCGCGTATAGAGAAACATGTTATTGCAATAAGATATAAGTATGTGTAAGTAGGAGATGGTGTACGATGGCGGCGTAGGGAGATGAATGGATAGAGCAGGCGTGGCGGGTGGTGCGCGGGGCGGGGCGGGGTGTCGGCGTGGGCGCAGCCGCCGCCCGCCGTGTGAAAGTGCCGATCTGGTGCATTGTCGTCCTGCCACAATGGCTCCATGCGACCGTAACTAGATCGTAGTGAAAGTTGAGGAAAGGTCGATCGGATTGTGACGAATCGACGATTCACTCAACATTGTACTTTTATAGGATGCTAAAAAGAGGACTGCGTCCCATTGAAAATTTTGATGCAAATGCGAAAAGGTTGATATTTAGAGTCACGAGGCCCGAAAAACAGTCGGGACGAGAAATATCAACACTTTCGCACGTGTATCAAACGACGTTTTTTAATACACGTGCGAAAAATTACAGGAAATAATAAAATAAAAGCAATTTTGTTGCAAATCGATACAATCGACAGATTAACACGCAGTCCGGTTGGCACCAATCTGTACTACAAAGACCAATGTCTCTTTCTAAATCTTTTTAATAATAATTTCTAAGATAGTTAATAAGAATATAAATTATGACGTCATACTCGAAACGATCGAATTATAATTCAAAACGATCGAATTTTTAAAACATCTTTTACAATTTGACATATATAATATATTTAATAATAAAATATAAAAGTTTAAAAATACTCATCTTAAACAGTTTTCAGTGTATCCGGTAAAACAAAGATTTACATGCTCACTAAATGATGTGACCGGTTTCCCTTAGATGGCGTCAGTAGGAAAACAAAAGGCACGAGTGCGAAATGTGTCATTTTACGCACGCTAAACAGGCACGTAATCTGTCGTATTTTGCGCAGGTGTATTAAAAAATATAAAATTACTTTCGTTTCTGTAGCCAATTCCATACTGGAGACTCCGTTCAGGTAGGTCAGGTAGGTCAGGACTTAGGTTCAATGACCCTGCTTGCGAAATAAGAAAAATATGTTTTGTCCCCTATACTTGTTCAAGATCAACCTCGCCTCAATTAGTGTAGGAAGTATAAATTTTGGATGAAAGGGTCATTTGGCTATATAAACAAAAATCACCTTATATTGTACCATTTTCTTTTCTAGTTTTCCAACTGTAACTTACTATCTTTGAGATACTGCTATGGTAATTTGTTAAGAGAAACAATATGAAATTATAGCTGACTTCTGGGTACCTAGCATAGTAGACTATATTGAGTTTTGACAGCTCGATACTGTCTGTCCCTCTTTATGTAGCTCAACAGAGTGTGACAGAGCTTTGTATCAAGCGCTATCGAGCTCGATATGGCTTGCTGTGCTAGACTAGCTGGTCTTTGTATATAGGTATATTAGGAAAAAGACTATTATAACAGTGAAATATATTAAGTGTTGATTGTAGATATTTAATCCAATATAAAGCATGTTTTTTTTTATTTTCTATCATAATATTGTTTGGTCCACGGATCAGAAACGGTAAATATCGAACTGACGCCTAACATATCAAGCGGTGGAAACATACTGTATTTAAATATCATGATATCTTTGACTTTGTCCGCAGCCTGTAGTAGTACAAGTAGGTACATCCTGTAATACGAAAGAATAATATTTCCTTTAACAACAGTTCGTTTGATTTCTTATAGCGAATGTGCTGCATGCTGATGAATTATTCAGATTTCTGTGGTCTAGATTTTAAATTATGTTATTAGAGCAAGGACTGCAATTTAGTTATAGATTGACATTTTGAATCCTGTCTTATGTGTCATTACATTACTCAACTATTTTATTAGATACTCTTACTAGTGTAGTGTGACCACTTTTAGATTATTCAATGTGTTATGTATGATTTTATTAATATTGATCGTAATCTAAGATGTTTCGATTTTGTTCCAGGTAAGCTATAGCATAATTCATCTGGTACCCGTGTCTTAAGTCACGTTGAAATACGGTAAGTGTTTTGAATTTTTTAAATCACTTCTATTAATGGTTTGCATCCCCTGAACCAGTGGTTCCCAAACTTACTTGAATCGCGACTAACTTAAAAGGGATAGTAATAAAGCCTCCAAAAAACAAATTAAATCCCAGCGAACTGCTGCACACTGTAATACTATCTAAGCAGCGGTAAAATTAGTTACCGAAAAATATACAAATTTAACAGTGTAACATATACCTACAAAATAAATAAAAAATGGAAATACTAAAATTCCTTACGACCACCTGGTTTAATAATGAACCTCCGAATAAATTACTGAACTTCCGAAAGAAATACTAAGTTAACGAAAAAAAATGTCCTGCTGAGTCAAAAAATAGGTGCGGCAACGAGCGTAGTGAGGAGGAGCGTGTTAGGTTGACATGTAATTATACATATTGGGAGCCGAGCAAAGCGGAGCGCAGTGAGGCGACCCCTTAAGTTTTAACAGAATTCATGTTATGGTCAGGCAACTATGAACTTTTATTCGGAGATCTACGACAAAAAAAGTTGACAATAGTTTTCGATGAAATGTATTTCATTTTCATTTGTATGTATTTATGTGAAATAGTATGACTGACATAGCTTTTTGGTGTATTAAGTTTTCGGAATTTTCAGTATTTCATTCGGTACTTTTCGGTAGTTTCTAGTTTATTTATTAGCACAGAAGTTTTCGGCAACTTAGTATTTAAAGCAGTAACATTCATAAATTGAACATCCTCATTTTTAATTTAGTTTTCGGAGCTTTTATTACTAGCCAAACAAAAGGTGAGATTCAGGACCTGCTAATAGACATACCCCCGATTTCACTTTTAAGTAGTGCTTAACTTTAAAATGCAGTGCTTCGATATGAAGATTGTGCGTGATTATTTTTCGTATTTTCTTTTACGACCCACTATCGCGACCAGCACTTTGGGAAATGCTGTCCTAAACTACATATGTCTGTCTTATCTTTGGAGATAATCGTTTGGTTTGTCAAATAAATTATACGACCTCTACGTTTTTACAAAAATAATTAATATCGGGGATTTCTTAAGTTCTATTTTTAGGGTTCCGTAGTCCGACAGGGTTGCTTATGGATATGTGAAAAAATTCACAGAAGTAGTATATATAATGAATTTGAAAGGAAATCTATCACAGCTAAGTAGGATTTACAGGTTTACGAGTACAGGTCGCACCAAACTTTTAATCCCCCCTAAACACGACAATGTATGGGCCGTTCTTCTAAATGTATTTGACTAGAAGTTTGGCGCGATCTGTATTAGTAGACCAAGTTATGAAATATACCGGGAAACTACGGAACCCTACACTGCGCGTGACCCGACACGCACTTGGCCGTTTTTATATTAAAATTGTATGTCCTTTCCACATAGCGTGCCGGCAAACCAAATCAAACTTCCAAGTCTCTTTCATTTCATGCAGGCGATGAGACATAGATACTTTAACTAAGTTATGCTTGCCAAAAGAGAGGCTTAATTTTTACTTAAGGCGCATGCCTACCATAAATTAGCAACTCGATGTGTGTGAGTACAAAATCGACGGAAACCACATTGAAATAACATTCATATAAGCGCGTATTGCAAAGTGGCCATTACAACGATGCCTGCGTCCCCGCATAGCATAAACTAGGAGAAAATAATGGTTTTAACGGAAAAGATAATTTTGAACATAATAAATTTTGAATAGTTAGTTTTGTAAATCTAAAATTGTCTTAAGTGTAGTGAAAGAATAATTAAAATCGCAAATATGTTATTATAAAATATGTTATGCCTATTATGTATTTCTTTTAAAGTTTTTGGACCACCAGTATAAGAGAAGTAAATCTACAAAGACAATAAAACCTGCGGATGTGAACGTACAGTCCAGGGTAGGGTTTTCCGGTAACAAGAGTCGCTACAAACTTTTGTTACGTTCTTACTGAAGTGAGTATTTATGGAATTCCGAGATGTCGAGGGTGACGTCACCATATAATGGTATGTAAACAATAATGCAACTCGGTATTTCCAATCTCATGTTTACTACGTGTACATCTAGGACATCTTTAAAAAAGCAATTATATATCGTATCCCGCATTAGTAAATATCATCGGAAAGTAGCATCGGGAACAGTTCTGCAGGCTCACGTTTCGCTCTTAGGTAAACACGTTAAAAGAGATTACCGCAAAACGATGGATTTCACTATTAAATCATATAATCTTAGTAAAAAGAAAGTTAGATAGGAGTACTTACTTGACCTTATGCTTTTGAAAATTTTAACTAGCATATTTTAAAAAGGCTTTGTCATTAACCAAGAAGTGAAGTAATTTACTCGGGAAATCGTTGAAATTTAGTTGGTCTTCTAATTTATTCGGAATGGCTGCGGTATTTTCGTTGGCAGACGTTGCGTCTGCATATTCATGTATTCAAGTGCATTGCCGTAAAGTTCAGTGCCAACTAAACACCATACCGGTTCATACTACGGCCTTGCGCAGACGGGATCCAAGATCCGTCTTGAAACTCAATAAATATTGAAAATAAATATTAAGAGGAAAAATATAAATAACTTGGCCGAGTGCGAGTCGGACTCGCCCACAAAGGGTTCCGTACCATCACACAATACTGGTACGGAAACCTAAAAACATACATATCAATAATATAGATGCTATAGCAACATTAAGGTGACAAACTTACCCTAATTTTATTGTACGTTATTTTACTTTAGACGATATACAACAATGTGACCAAATTTGAAACTTGGATGTAATATATTACCGTCTTTAAGATAGAGCTTAAACAAATAACGGTAAAAAATACTATTATTTCGAGGTTCATTGTATGGGAGCCCCCTTGGGATTTCTTTTAATTTTTATTACTTGCTGTGGTAGGGCCAATGAATGAGAGTTTCAACTGTCCACCCATTACGGCTGAAGCTGTAGACCCCTGTGATAAACGTACAAACAGACAAATAGCGGAGGTTTAGTAATGGGGTCCTGTTTGGCACCCTACGCGTACGGAACCCTAAAAATACATAAATAAAAAATTTACCAGGAATAACAAAAAATGTTATCCACCCTCAGAACAATAATGTTTCTACAATTTTATTAATACCTTGTCGAAAGGACATTAATAATCGTTCTCCTATGTCTGAACCAAATTTCCTAACGTGTGTTTTGTATATAAGTATATGTATAAAATTATATAATTATAAAAATTAAAGACCAAATAAGTCAATAAAATATATGTTATTTAAGTTTAAAGGTGTAGGTTTTTAACCTTGCCTTCGACTCGTCTACGATACCCTAAAATTTCCAAGTGACAGACAAAGATCACATTATGTAAAAATTAACAAGATAGCCAATCCAATAGTAGATTGTTATACGAGTGCATAAAACGAGCCATATTATAATTTAGCTGCCTGAGCCATGGCGAAGGCAGCTATAGTTCGAGGTAATATGGCTCGTTTGTAGCAGAGTTTTTGCTTCTCACTTCGATTGCGAGGAAATGAAACTCTGATATTGTTAGCAAAGTATTATTTCATCATCACTAAACTTGATGACAAATTTAACTTTCAGTTGGTAATATTTATTGCAAATTAAAATAATCAAACAACTAAATATGTACTGTTGAGAAAAAACAACAGATCTATCCCGCCACAATTTTTTTTAAAATTCTGCCTCAGATTTGGAAGGCAAAGGTATATAACTTATTTTTTTGTTTGATAAACACTTGTACTTGTCCACTTATTTATATTAATTTCCCTTACCGGTTTCGCTGTTAAAGCATTATCAAAGGTTTGTTTGGTTGTTTACGTACAATATATGAATCGCTGTACGTAAACAACCAAACAAACCTTTGATAATGCTTTAACAGCGAAACCGGTAAGGGAAATTAATATAAATAAGTGGACAAGTACAAGTGTTTATCAAACAAAAAAATGTTTCAAAAGTTCCACCAAGTGCCAACAATCACGAGCATCAACTCCGTATATAACTTAGCCCACACACCCACACAGCCATGTCTAAATAACGAAAATAAATAATTAGACATGCATGTCTGAGGTTTATTTATTGAATATCGTATTTTTTAAGTTACTGTATATCCTTCTGGGCATCGTCTGAAGAGTCCGTCTTCATCGCTGTCCTGTCAGTTCGCGCTAAAATGATTAAATCTTACCGCGTACAATATTGAGTTTGAAAAAGTTTGTCAATGAAGTTGTACTGTGTATTTGGCTGTAAGGCCTATTGCCATAGTCTTAGAAGAAGTAAAAACTTTTATGCACTAGAACATAAAAAGTAGTTTTAGTCCGCCTACACCTATCATAAAAAAGAACTATTCTAACTAATATATGTACTATTACTCATAGACATCATAATATATTATTCTAATTATATATAGACCAGTGACTATAACTCATAGACATCTTAATATATTATTGTGACTATGTGTACTAAGTATTATTCTAGTAATGTATATTCCGAACAGACGGGAGTGCGGGCTGTTTCATACTGATATGTATGTACTCGCCCGCACTCCCGCTATGTCGCGTACTATATGTGACACATAAACTACTGGTTTTAGGCACTTTAACAGAAAATGGAAAAACGTACCTTTTTGTATGCACTTGAACATTTTAATACTGCCAATCTCGATGGAAAATGACTTTACTGAAGCATTAAATTAAAAGTAGTCCAATACTTCATCATTGTACATGTGGTTTCCTTTTAATTTTTTAATTGTGTAGCAATTGATTGAATCTACTTGATCTTTACGTACCGAGAAACCATCTAGTAGAATAAACTCTGAGGAGTTTTCCGATGATTCAGTAACGTTCTTGAAAAGGGCCTTGTCGTGAGTCCATGACAGGCTCAATGCAGCATTGTAGTTGTAAAGAATAATGGAAAGCCCTGGAACGAAGACGGATGACAACTCTGTACTCATCGAGGTTTATTCGCGTGTACTGCGATGCACGTACATACTGGCGATGTTTTCTTGCTTTCTATTGTTAGAGTTGTTTATTGAAGGACAAAACTGCTTGGTGCTGAAGCAGAGTAGTAAAGTAAATAATATAATATTGGCTTTCACGAATTGGTATCTACCGCCAATTTAATAATTTAAATTCGTACTTTGTCTTGCGTTTTTTATTTATTATCGTTTGCTTCGTTAGTGTTGTAATTAATTTAGTATCAGTTGACTGAAATAGTCCTGGCCCTGATCTCCTGAGCTAAATCGACGGCATTGTTTACATTTTTAATGTTTCCTCTCCGCGTCTGACCATGAATTCCATACCATTGTCGGTGAAAAAATTCTCCGAGATTCCTTAGCGTTTATTTCATAGTTCTACTTTCTCACGGCCCACACGCTAGCACCGGTGCATGCCCTGGCATCGTGTACGAATATTCCAATAATATGGACTAATCCACATACCAGGAACCACGAGGGAACTACATTTACTTGTACTTACACTGGCAAATGACTTTTCAATTCAACTTTGAACCCTAAATCTTTGTATAGAAGGTTTTTCATTGTGTTTAGAGTTGTGCGAACACTTAGTGGGCAGTCTGGCGTGTGTGACATGAATGCCTGTCGTGTCGCTAGAATGGCTAATCAGATTATTGGTAACAATGTCTCGCTGCCATACGTTGCGTCATTTCCCTGATTGGTTTCAACGAAGATGTATGTAAATAAGTGATTCAGAAGATGTCATAACCCCGTACCCAGATGTCATTGACTGTGGTTTTCTCACTGGGCATATTCTGATTTGCAATTCTGTCATCTAGAATTAGAAGTAGGACTTACCTACGTATCCAGTGAGTTGTATAAAGCAATATTCTCACTCCCTAAGTACATTTGACATCCGTCTTACATGGAAACATTATCATCCTTTGATTCAGTCTTGGGAAATGTAAGCATTCTCATTGTGTTTGTGAGCTTCATACAATATCAGAAGACTAGTATTAGGGTTCAGCGTTACACAATACAATGTCGGTTGCCTGTCCGACTAGCTATGGTCATAAATAACACTATTCCCAAGACAGCTAGAAAAGCATTCGTCCTTAGTACACTCTTGGTGTAGTCTACAATGCCTGTCGTGTCGCTAGAATGGCTAATCAGATTATTGGTAACAATGTCTCGCTGCCATACGTTGCGTCATTTCCCTGATTGGTTTCAACGAAGATGTATGTAAATAAGTGATTCAGAAGATGTCATAACCCCGTACCCAGATGTCATTGACTGTGGTTTTCTCACTGGGCATATTCTGATTTGCAATTCTGTCATCTAGAATTAGAAGTAGGACTTACCTACGTATCCAGTGAGTTGTATAAAGCAATATTCTCACTCCCTAAGTACATTTGACATCCGTCTTACATGGAAACATTATCATCCTTTGATTCAGTCTTGAGAAATGTAAGCATTCTCATTGTGTTTGTGAGCTTCATACAATATCAGAAGACTAGTATTAGGGTTCAGCGTTACACAATACAATGTCGGTTGCCTGTCCGACTAGCTATGGTCATAAATAACACTATTCCCAAGACAGCTAGAAAAGCATTCGTCCTTAGTACACTCTTGGTGTAGTCTACAATGCCTGTCGTGTCGCTAGAATGGCTAATCAGATTATTGGTAACAATGTCTCGCTGCCATACGTTGCGTCATTTCCCTGATTGGTTTCAACGAAGATGTATGTAAATAAGTGATTCAGAAGATGTCATAACCCCGTACCCAGATGTCATTGACTGTGGTTTTCTCACTGGGCATATTCTGATTTGCAATTCTGTCATCTAGAATTAGAAGTAGGACTTACCTACGTATCCAGTGAGTTGTATAAAGCAATATTCTCACTCCCTAAGTACATTTGACATCCGTCTTACATGGAAACATTATCATCCTTTGATTCAGTCTTGAGAAATGTAAGCATTCTCATTGTGTTTGTGAGCTTCATACAATATCAGAAGACTAGTATTAGGGTTCAGCGTTACACAATACAATGTCGGTTGCCTGTCCGACTAGCTATGGTCATAAATAACACTATTCCCAAGACAGCTAGAAGAGCATTCGTCCTTAGTACACTCTTGGTGTAGTCTATAATATGAATAGCACTTAAAAATGTTAAATGTTATCTTGATGAAACGGTACGTTTCTTTTCGTAAATCGGCATATTGAGTTAACCATGTCAATTGTCTGACACATGCTTGCTTTAATAGCTCATTTATCAAATGCACTTTAACTATTACCTTGCATGCATATTTCGAAACTCTTCGCGTATCGGAATGTTTCAGTTAAGTTCTGTAAACGAAATACTTATTTATGTAACTAAACAAAAGGTATATCCAGCTGGAACAATGTCAGACACATTAATATGTAGATAACAGATATCAGTCGTGTACACACCTCGAAGCGAGTCCTACAACACACTGAATTGTATTTAATTGAAATAAAGACTAGTTTTTATTGAACTAAATGATCTGTTAAAGTTGTGCACTGTACAGTAATTGAGCAATTGCATACTGACTTCATAACAGTAAGTTCTGTATGAGTGAATGTTTTATCAGTTTTCATTCAATCTGTTGCGCTGCACTGATAAATTTATTCAGCTATTTGAGTCTTTTTAGAGATTTCTACCAGCTCTTTCTCTGTTGGGTCTTTAAATTCAGATAAAAGCCCCAAACAAGAAGTCCTTTGCATATAAAATTTTAAATTACACAACTACTTTCACTCTTGCATATCATTCACATTCTCAATTCTCACCCGAGCCAGGTGCAAGGCACTTGTTTCACTTAAGTATTATTGCGGCAGCTCTTGGTCAATAGTTATTGTATCATTACTACCAATAAAATCTATTTAAGGGGGTAAAATAATATTGTTTTCATTAAATTGAAATGAAAAGTATGCAATAAATGCGTTTTTATTAACATTTTTTGTCCAATAGTTTCGTTGTTAGTTGTTATTTTATTATTATACGAAATAAACTTAACTAAACTAAAACTACCTAGCAAAATATTTAATTAAATTAGATAATAAATTGAGCCGCAATCGCTGTCGTCACGTGGAAGAGTACCCAGGATACTGCCAGCATTACCTCGTTGAATTGCTAGGCCAATTCTTTGGCCGAGGTATGTGCCAGCCCTGGGATATCCGGAAACGTCGACCAATTATTATTAGTTGTTATTTTTGTTTTACAAGGTATTTAGTTTAGATCATATTATATAATATAAAAATATCGATACACAAATTCTATCGTCCCCGATAACTTTTCATCGCAGCGGCAATGGGATGAGCCTTGTTGCAAATTGCAACAAAAAAACCTGCTTGCCTCAAGTAGGAATATCACAGAGCGAGCTCGGCTTCTTGCTGTGGCAGAGCACGAGTCGGGTCTTTGGCTCCACGCCCTCCCATCCGCCAACATTGGGACACTACTGGACGATCGGTCCTTCACCACGGCCGTCGGTCTGCGAATAGGAGCTTCATTAACTGAACCTCATCACTGCCCTTGTGGGGCTAGCGTTTGTCGGGCCGGACTCGATGGACTTTCTTGTCAGCATACTACCGGCCGCCTGTCTCGCCATGCAGCCCTCAATGAAGTTATCCAAAGGGCCCTTGTCTCCATCGGTGCTCCGGCTACTCTTGAACCACCCGGAGTAATTCGCGATGACGGCAAGAGGCCTGACGGTATGACGTTAATACCGTGGAAGCATGGGAGGCTGCTCGTATGGGACGCAACCTGCGTGGACACGCTGGAGCCTCTCATGTTTCCATGAATGGTAGTGCTGCTGGTTCGGCAATATGTTCAAGGTACATGTTTACGCCTTTTGGGGTTGAGTTGAGACAATGGGAACATGGGGTCCAGAGGACAACTTATCAAGGACCTCTCTGTCAAGCTGATAGATACCAGCGGCGACCGGCGGGCTGGCTCTTATCTGGGCCAGCGTATAAGTCTTGCCATACAAGAGAGGTAGGCCAGTATTTTGGGCACTCTCCCGCAGGGCAGTGATCTGGGGGCAATTTTTTTTATGTATATTGTGTGTATGCTGGTCTATGTTTTTTTTTTTTAGGATTATTTAATTTCTGTTATTGTAAGATCTATAAAATTAATTATTTATATTATTAATCGAAAAAAAAATCACCTGTTAATATTGATTTGATTGATTCGATTAAAACACGTAGAGCTTTTAGGAAATTAAACAAGCGTTGTAAATCTACTCCACTCACTCAATCACGATATCTTCGGAGTTACAGATTTTGCAGGTTTTTCAAAATTCAAATACCTATATTTCATTTCATTTCATACGAAAAGCTGGAAAAAGATTTGAATGAAGTTTTTGACTCCTGGCATTTTATAGAATGCCCGTTAATAGATGACCAAATTATTGTTCATTTTTATTTTATTTAGATTATGACTAGCCATATAAAAACACCTTTGTTCGGAAAAAATGTAGAGAAAAGTTTTTTTTTTTTTAGTATTTATAGTCAAGTTATTTTGTACAGAAATGGCCCATTTTACGGTAACTAAATTGCAAAATTACTTCCATACCATATTCATTTCAACCCATGCAAAAGTTATCAGTAGTTATCACATTAGACTGGTTTATGTGTAAAGAAAAGGGGATTTTAGATAAATTACAAAATCACACTTCCAATTCCAACTATATATTTTTGCTGAACTAAAGTATTCCTGGCACAATATATACTATCTCCAGAAAACTCAGACGTAAACGGGCCACTCTATATTAGATCGCAATAAAATCTAATATTTCAATAACCTACACACACGAAACACCTACGATACTTCCATGTCATCGTGAAGTTTAAAATTCAACTCTTATTAGAAAAATTGTATAAATATCTCAGAAATTTCAGGTCTATTTATATTAAAACATAATACTCGTAATATAAATGACAAAGTGACAAGAGATACGGCATCTCAAATCTTGTTAGCATTTAGTACGAGTTTCCTCCGATAAGAGCACTTCCTTCCTGCGCGCTTCCATCTTATCATCTCTGATGCGGTTCAAAAACAGCTTATGCTGTCATTATCTTAATGTTTATATTTGTCTGCTCATTTAGACACCGAACTGGATAAAATGGTCTGAATACAACTGCAAATAGAACCTGAAATAGTTGGGCTTTTCCAGCGCTCATACAATGCCTCTTCTTCACCAAATGTTTTCTTTTCATAAAACTCGTATAATTATTTAGTATATATTATTTTGATGTACACTATAAAATTATTTGTTATAAATGACTTTTATGATGACTAAAATTGATTCATAAAAGTAATAAAATGGGTTAAAACATTGAAAGGTCTTATTTATTAAGTTTATTATTTTTTACGTTGTCACATTTTTAATTAAGAGGGCGGTCTTGATATTTCCACGTTTATTATCCTGCCTTGAAGAAAAATCCTTCAATTATCTCCAATGATAGCCGCTGCAATTTATTCACACTTCAATATTGTAGAAAAAGAAAAAAGCTGCAAAAGTACTTGTCTAGGTGGAAATTCTCGCGAGATATAAATTCGATAATAGATTCTTGTGAGCTTTTTTTGATTTCACACAACGTCTGTACATAATCGGACTCAAATATTAAAACAAGATAAATTTAAGTTTATTACAACTGAATAAGATTCCAGGGCGGATATTTTAGGACTATTTCATATTTTGGCATTATTTTCATGTGATTTCAGTTTATCGCTTGATAAATGTAAAATGAAATATTATGTAACATGGAGTGAGTAAAGCCCGTCAAGTAACAACTTCGTAACAAAAAAAAATATCTTTAGGTTTTGGATCAAAAACTTTATTTAGAGACATCCAAATCACCCGACATCCCTTGGATACTTAGAGACATCCAAATCACCCGACATCCCTTGGATACTTTTTCGTATGCGCCAGATTAGAATAGACTTTGTACTACTTGCAAGTCTGATTCTTACCCTTAGTGTTCCATGCCTCAGTTCGTTGATCATGAAGCCGCAGGGCTTTACACTTGAGCAGGTAACAGCAACACCTCCGTGAAATGAGTGCAGCAATGCGCCCACGCAAGAAAGGCGGCGGCGGCACCTTTAGGATGTTTTTGCCGTTGTTACATAAACCGTTACGGCCCACAGCGCTTGCCGTGGTGCTACTGTTGTTACTTTCTTACACAACTGTTACCGACAGTCAAAAATGTCGTTTAAAGTACGAATTAACTTATCCGTAACAAACCTCAATGGAAAATTACTGCAATACCCTAACAGAGTTATATGACTATACAGTTCTAAACATTCCTCGTTAGATCACGAAATAGGCTACCACTGAAATCTGATCACGATAACTCAATTTTCATATTTCTTGGCTTAAATTTCTTCGTCTGCCGTAAAGTGAAACCTGCTGCTCTAAAAAGATATACCTTTGGAAAGGTCTTCGTATCTGGTCAACTGTGGTACGAAGTAAGGTCACGAGTGTGCGAGCAGTAATGCAATTACAACTGAAAGCAGATTACACAGTAATTAGACCGGTGACAAAACAATTGTTACATAAACTTGACCAACGGTAGTCTAGGATATCGTGGAAATTGACGGTACTCCATTATATGAGGAATGTTCGATACAAAAGTCTTCTCATTGTTTTACATAACATAGATTGTTACATGAGTATAGGGCAAACGGCTATTGGGTGATTATCGCTTAGGTAATTGCCAATAATTTAATAATCTCATATTTTATCTCGAAAACTATAGACAATGAATTATGCACAAAACAATTTCTACACTGAATGGTGCGTGAAATGGGTCACCACTAAAGTTAAAAGAGTAAGTACTAGACTCAAATGGGACAGACATTGACTTGGTAAACAACTACTTAGTCGATTTTTCAAGAATCAATAAACACCTGCTACTAAATACGTGTTCAATAATGTGTTTTCAATATCGGTAGATTATTTCGTTAAAAAGCAATACTCCAAATAACCTTACAACGTTCTCATAATGTCTAATAATGCATTAAAGTGTTTAAGTGCACTACCCGCGATTGTACCAACAAAGAACTGAAAAAACGTAATCCATTACTGGCTAACTTAATCATTGTCGCCTCAGATTCAGAGTAACATTTCTCGCTAGGACATTGCAGAATCCAATTTGGCTCATCCTCGTTGAGGCGCAGATGGTTCGCCTCGGCCGGAAAATTGTGGAAATGATGAGGCGCGTGGGCCGATGACGTCACAGCATGGCTCCCCGTGACGTCATCCGACACGCCCCCGGCGCCCCCTCGAGCCCTGCTTTTGACACTTGTCAGACGTGTACAGCTGTGAACAAAATTGAATTTTTATTTTACAAAGTATAAGATTTATGTAGTTTGTTACGCTTAATTTGTGAAAGGTTTTGTTACCGAAGCGACCGTGTTTAATGTGAATAGTGAGTCGAAATCTTGTGGGTTTCAAACAATGCCCGAATGAAGGACATAAAGTGTTTTGTTCTTATTTGGCAAATCACTGTAATGAAGGCCGTTACATAATTAAATAAATTGTTTTGTATCTTGAAACCTTACCTGCCCTAAATTCCTCCCCCACCTGCCTTCAAGACTGGCGCTGCGTGTAGAAAACTGCTCTTCTTTACTACTAAAAACAAAATATCGCCTTGATCGTGTTAATTTTACGATAAATAACCCACAATTCAAACTAGGTGCTCAATAATCATACATACGTACAATATCTACCTTCAGAAGTTCAAATATACAGACAGCTACAGTTCACAAGTTACCTGTGGTATTGTTCGAGTTAATGTGGACCGGATTTAAAACAAAAAAAAAGCTTTTAAAGTTTTTTTTTCAGAAACAATTTCTTCGACCGTCTCTGTAATGTCTTTCAATCTGCAGAAAAACTGTTCAACCCTTGGGTTAAAATTTAACATATGGACCACGGGCTATAATTTAGATACAGGGGGACCACATCAAGCTATACACTTGCAGTGCAACATTGACTTATTAAAATAAACTTAGGAATTTGTATAATTCTATGTAGTACGTATAAAATTTAGATCGAATTATAAGTCACACATTAATAACGCATCGTGTACTTTCTGGTGACTACGATGGTATCATTGTTTACAAATTTGGATAACATAAAAATATTGATAAAAGAAAGCAGCTAAAACTAGCAACTAAAACTATAGGCTGTCCGAGATGTCATGATATGGGTGGCAGTTCAAAGTTGACATTTACAGTGATGTGCCCCAATGAAATATATATATTTTAGTATCGAGAAAGTTAGCAAGGGTTTTTAAATCTATTTTTTATTTGATTGATCTTTGATTATCCAAATCACATTTTGTTAATTACTAGATTAATTAAATTAAGCGAACCAATAACTCCAGAGCTTGAGAGATCAAAGTTTTTATTTGTTTTTCTCGGAATTTCACCAATAACAAAACAAAAAATCAACAAAAACTGTAACAGACGTCAAAACAAATAGCAGGTAAAGCAACCGCAACGAAAACACAAACCGCATACAAGATTAACTCATACTGACGCGATCCTATAAGATGGCCGTACCGATTCATCGATATATTTTCGATTATGTAGTGTCAGTACCTATGGGTTAGCGTTCCGATCCACGCATCACGTGGCAAAAAATCATTATTATTTACTGAATCTTTTCTTCGTTAAATTTAACGAATACACTGAGATTTTTGTTCCGATTTATAGAGGCATTATTTATTGAATTTTTGCAATAATTATTTACATTATTTCTAAGACCTATTATTTTCTTTTGTGCCCGGGTGTATGTATAGGTAGTATGGTGTGAGTAGTATAGGTGAAACGGAAAATTACGAACTGTCAGCCATATCATGATATATCGGACAGCCTATAGTTTAGTTGTCACGAAAACTGTATTCATCCCAATACAGTATTTTTAAACGCTTTAACTCCTACGACTTTAACGTGTGCGTGCGTACGCATAAAAAGTGTCCGATCAAGAATACTCGTATCGAATACGTATCTAGAGTTTTCCATCAACTTTTGACTACACTTATTTACCAAACAATTCACTTCAGAATATTTACTAGCGACATCAAGTCCGTTAAACATTCCAATTACACTATGTTTATGTGATGTAAATGTAGTAACACTCTAGTACGCACTAGTACCGTGTGACATTTAAAAATAAATAATTTTCCGCACTGGAGCTCGTTACAACCTGACGCCCACTGACAGGGTAGCGATTCTGGCTTCATTCCGGATGCGAGTTATTTTGTATGCGACTGCCGGTTGTCGCAACGTAAATACAGATTGAAAAGCCGAACACTAGAAAAACTTATACATTCATTGTTTCACTACGGTGCTAAGCCTAAACCGCGAATTTTTATTGACAAAAAATTCAGTCTGTATGGGTATATATATATCTATATATTGTTGGAAACACTTATTGATAGCTTTCTGTTGGAAAATTTTAATACATTTCTATAATCCATCAGCCTGTCCTCATCCATTGCTGGACATAGGCCTTTCCAAGATTTCGCCACCCTTGATGGTACTTCGTTCTCATCATACGCTGCCACCGTCCTCAGTCGTCGGTCAAGCGGGCACGGGGTTAGCCTACGCTACGCTTTACTGTACGTGGTAAAGCGAAGATATGTATGATCATGTGAAATATACGTCTGTGAAATTTACTCTCCATTCAATTTCTAGAATAAAACCTACAAAAGATATTTAATGTTGTATGTGCCAGAATCAGATTCTTAAACGATAACATGCATCAAAGAAATTACTTCTAGTATTGAGTTTGCTGTACTTTGACTTTGTATAGAACTAGCTGTTCACTCGCGGCTTCCCCTGCGTTTTATTTTTATTTATAACACTTTTTGCACATACAATAAAATCAATACAAAAAATAAAACAATCAAACATGGTGTACAAAGGCGGCACTTATTGCTAACAGCAATATCTTCCAGGCAACCTTTGCAATCAAACAGAAAGATAGTTGACAGAATAAAAAGGAAGGAGTAAATGCTAATCAGCGTTTATTCAGTATCTGTCCCGTTTTCAGCTTGAGCGTTATTTCATCAACATCCATATCACCAATAGCAACACAGCTATAAACTGTAAAATGACCACGATCACTACTTTGGTGGTTCTCGAGTTAAATCGAAATATACATACAGACAGACAAAAAATCTAAAAATTACAATTTTGGCTTCAGTACAAATGGTTATTAATCATTTTCAATGTACAGGCACTATTTAACGACTTTATATAGTAGTACCAATGAGCTATAGATAGTTGAGTAGTACAGATAAAATAGTTTTTCCTATTAATCCGGGCTGTACTGTTTGAGAATTTTCCCTCGTATAACATTTATGTCTCGTCTCTTATCAGAAAGCTGGCAGTACACGCAAACTCACATCCGTAAAATTGGACGGAAGCGGAAAAAATATACCTTTTTTATCTGACCAACTGAGGCCGAAAGTTATTGGACAATATTTTTATTTTTATCGACGTGGTTCATTATAATTTATTATTTTATGATGAAAAAGCCGTAGACGGCTTCCGCCTACAAGCCCCTGAAGTTTAATTGAAAACTTTAGAGGAAAATCAAACAAGCTTTATGTAATACAAAATGATTGATGTAACATTGAAATCGGGTAATCTCCTGAAGTTTTCTTTCAGCATCTCGAAACATTCTGAAATTAAGTTTTACGCAAAATGAAAAATGAACACATGATATTCTGTTTTAAAAGTCTAAATACTTCCCGTATGTTTTGAATCAAATTAATAGGTCAAAATTAACATGTAAGTACAAGAATTTCCATCGCGACCCTAAAGTGAACAAGATTGTGTTCACACAACTGGAAACCCCATTAACATGATAATGTGGGGGCTCCGCGGCGTATGATATTGGCGCCCTATGGAGTCGAGTGTCACTCTAATGTGCTATGACGTCAGTGTCTAGACGAAATTTCAACGTGTGACGTCACCGCTCCTACGCAAGGGATGAAACTGTTACCAGTTTTCGTTGGCCCGTTGAGAAATGGTTATTCTGTGTAGTAGTGGAGAAAATAGAATGCTCTGTTGTGTGGAAGGGTATATCCTATATTTTATTCATGATTTGTGCGTGGGTGTTTACTTTTTCCGCGGAAATGTTGTTCATACAGATAATTACATTAATTTTGTTCACATTTTCTACAAAATGATTTTTACAATTTCATGAATATTGCTTTCTACCCACATTAAACCCTGCTTCTATTAACTAGAACTCATTGCTAGTCTATAAATAATTAGGTTATGCCTGACTGAATGTCGAAGTTTCTTTAGTATCAGCATAGACGAAATCTATTTAGTTTATGGTATCAATCAATTAAAAATTTGCTTCTGAATGAATCTTGATTTTTCTATTCACAAAATAATATTTTTATAAAAGTACATAGTTCTTTTCTTTTTTTGATATATTTTTAGAAAGCAAGAGGTAGGAAGCTTGTCCCTTTGAAATATATAATTAACGGAGACAACACTTAACCTGTTTACATAACAATACATTTTTATTTTTAGGATTCCATACCGTATATCTATCGTCCATCCTATATGATCACTTTGTTGTCCGTCCGTCTGTGTGTCTGTCTGTCTGTGTGTCCGTCTGCCTGTCCAGACCAGGCTCCTAGTCCCTGGTCAAGACCCTTTTTTTCGGCCCCCGTTAGGGATATCAAAGTTCTATATTCAGCAGCAAGGACCCTTGCAAACTTTCAAGAAGAAATTAATTCATAACTTAACCCTTGGATACACGGGTTAATTAGATCGTAAGAGTCAAGTTACTTTGGTCACAAGTATCACATGTACAAAACCGTCAGGGCACGAAACCTACTAGCACTTGACCAGTTTTTTTGGCAAACAATACTTACAGTCGACATTAACACAAGTTTCAACACTAAAACTTGTATTATTATTCAAATCGAATCGAATCAAAATCTCTATTTCAGACTAAAATATTTACAATACTTGATCATATAACATTAAAACTGAATCAGTAAAATTAAGTTAGAATGCCAAAACCTTGGAGGAGAAAACCAACTGGATTGGAGCCGCGCACTCATTTCTATGGAAAAAAGTCTGTCATTTTCGGGGGGGACGAGGTAAAAATACTCGAACACTAGCTTAAACTATACGTACACAATCACATTCACACACAGGGACATCTATCGTTTTTATATAACCGGTATGCCCGCGGGGCTTATACCTTTGGCAGAGGGGTTCGCTTGTTGGTGGTCCGTCCAGTTGGTTTGTTCGTCCGAGGCCAAAACAAATCAAATTAACAATATTAAGTAGAAATTAAATAACAAAATAATAATACATCAATTTAAATTTAAATTTTAATTAAATGCCCCATCCCTGAAACATGGGTGTATGCAATATGTATAGGTATAGTGTGATTTTTTCATAATGAAAGACAGATACTTAGTGATATCTTTAGGGTCCTTTCTTCACTTGTATAATAATTAAATAGCATTTCTGGTTTCCTTCCTAAACGTCTAAAAGAGAAGAAAAGTAATTTATCCTTTATAAATTGTAAGTCAGGTACTTAAGTACACAGGTCTTATGCCTAGATTTTGCCTATTCCCTGAATATGTTTTGAAAAAAAAAAACTTTATTTATTTATTTTTAGGTTCCGGAAACAGATAAATCTAAAAAAAGAGAATTTCCTTTATTTTAGGAAGTATTCTTATTCTTATTCTTTATTGTACACAAAAAAAGGAGATTACAAATATTTGATACAATAATTTGAGTACAGCGGCGAGCTTATCTCTCAAAGAGATTTTTTATAGCAAACCGAATGAGTATAGGAGTGCTTTAAAAAATAAATAGGTAACCATATGTGTACGTACTACATACTAAAATACTTACATAGGTGTATAAAATATATATAAACATATAAATATATCTAACATACATACTAATATAACTAACTCTAATATAAACTGACTATATATAAACATGACATAACGATACATGATAATTGATAATACAGCAATAAATAATTAAACATATTTAGGATAGCTTAAGGATTTGCTGAATAGTATTCCTTTAGTTTCTTTTTAAAAGAGGAGATAGTGCGACAATCTCGGATTGTGTACGGAAGAGAATTCCACAGCCTGATGGCTCTAACAGTGAACGAATTTGCGAAAGCTCCGGTATTGTGAGAAGGCGTTTTAAGGAGTGTGACTGTGTGCGACCTGAGTGGTTTATTGATATCTCTGCTAAACAGGAAGTTGAAGCGCTCACGAAGATAATCCGGAGCTGTTGAACTCTTGAGGACATTGAAAAGGCAACACAACGTATGGAGATTTCTGCGCTTCCGAATAGGGAGCCATTTAAGTTCCGCGCGGTAGTATGAAACGTGGTCGTATTTGCGCAAGCCATACACGAATCTGATGCCCAGATTCTGCAACCTTTCCAATTTTCCCAAGAGCTCTTCATTCGCGTCTATAAAACAAACGTCAGCGTAATCGATTAGGGGTAGAAGAAGAGACTGTGCGAGAGTGACTTTAGTTACGAAGGGGAGGAATTTCTGGAGGCGTTTGAGCGAATGGAAAGCAGCAAAGACACGTCGGCTAATCTCAGTAACGTGCGATGACCAAGATAAATTGCAGTCAAAGATAACCCCTAGATTTTTCACCGTTTTCATGTAGGCAATCGGGATGTTATTAAAAGAAATCTGTGGTACACTAAATGAACTAAGGGAATTGGTCATGTATCTAGTTCCAATGATAATGGCTTGAGATTTCTTTGGATTGACTAAAAGACCGTAAGATTTAGCCCAATCATGAATGTTATTTAGATCATGGTTCATAAAAGAAATGGCAGAGTTAATTTTAGCTATGTTAAAATGGCGGTAGATTTGCAAATCGTCTGCATAAAGATGGTAGCTAGAAGAGAGAACATCAGAAATGGAATTAATGAATACGGAGAAGAGAAGTGGAGAAAGGACGCCGCCTTGAGGTACACCTGCAGTTAGTTGGCACCACTCCGAGGTAACCTCGTCCGAGCGTATGCACTGTAGGCGATCCCTCAGATAAGTATCAAACCATTCAGTAACCAGAGGAGATACGTTAAGAGAGTCGAGAATACCAAGAAGGACATCGAAGTCTACGCAATTAAAGGCACTGCTAAAGTCTAAAAGTGTCAATATAGTAAGTTCCTTATTGTCCATTGCTAGCCGTATGTCATCAGTTACTTTTAAAAGAGCGGAGACAGTACTGTGACCAGCGCGAAAGCCAGATTGAAATTTATTAAGAAGTTTGTTATCAGATAGGTACAAGGATAATTGGTTGTGTACAAGGGTTTCAAGGACTTTAGAGAGAATCGGTAGGATGGATATGGGACGAAAATCTGAGAAGGAGGTAGGATTTGAGGATTTAGGAAGAGGAATAACATGTGCCTTTTTCCATGCTGCAGGAAATGCACTTGTGACTAGTGAGTAGTTAATGATATGAACCAAAATATGTAGCAATTCTTCTTGGATAAGATGTAACATATGATGACATATTTTGTCATCACCGATAGCTTTTGAAGAAATTGAAAGGATTGCTCTCTTAACGTCACTCTTGGATACTGTTTTGAAGCTAAAGGGAGTGCAAATGGGTTTAGGCTTATTTTTTAAATACGAAAGAGTGTTAGTTTTAGTGGAGTCATCTAACGTGACAGGAGAATGAGAAAAATGCAAATTAAGTGCATCGAAGTCAAGATGACCCGGATGGGTTTTAGGAGTTTTGCCAATCCCAAGTGTTTTTAAAAACTTCCAAACCTGTGCAGGATTGTAGTTTTCGATGGATTCGTGAATATGGCGCCTCTTAGCATTTCTACACATCCTTGTGCAGCGATTGCGCAGTTTCTTATATGCCTCAAAGTTATCATCACTAGGATATCTCTTATACTTACGCTTATCCCGTTTTGCCATTGCGTTCTTTATAGTTTGGGTAAGCCAGGGTGCAGGTAGATGTTTGACTTTAATTTTTTTGACCGGAGCATGTATGTCAAAGAGAGACGTCAATATTGAATTAAAATTTTCTACCTTGGTATCAATCGTAGTAGCGTCGATTACCGGAGACCAGTCTAAAGCCAATGCATCCGCTCTAAGTGCCTCCAGGTTCACACCTTTGAAACTTCGCAATAGAAGGAATTTGGGCTGATGTTTTGGAGGTCTAATTTTATAAGAAAGAAAGATTAAATCGTGATAAGAAAAGGGGGCATCGAATTGACCATGACAGGTAACTTTATGAGGACACGAGACAATGATTAGATCTAGAAGAGAAGGGACACAGTGAGGTTGATGATGAGTCGCGGAAAGAGGCAGGATTTTCATGTTTAGAGAAGATATTATGGAAGTTAATTGAGAAGACCGAGAATCATTTTTAAGAAGACATGTATTAAAATCGCCTAGGATAATGACATCATCATATAGAGGATTAAGTTCTTCGAGTAGTGACTCGAAAGAACTGAAGTAGTCAATTCTCAAGGATGGACTATAGAAGACGCCAAGAAGAACCTTGGAATGATGGAGATATATTTCTATAAAGAGATGTTCCGCTGAGTTGGAATATTGACTCGGAGACTGATTTATTACCTTGCAGGGTAAATCCGAACGTAGATAGATCGCTACTCCACCCCAGCCTTTATCTGTTCTGTCGTTACGAATCAACCGAAACCCTGGCAAACAATACATGGTGGACGGTAAAGAAGGCTTTAAAACCGTCTCCGAGACAAGAATACCATCAACGCGCAAATTACTAAAAGAAGACAGGAGATCGGGATAATGTGCATGTAAACTTTGTGCGTTAATGTGTACTAAATTGAGATTATTTTTTTGGGTTACAAAAACTGAGGACAAACTGTCATGCAAGGTTGGGCCGGCAATAGAATCATCATCACTATCCACCGCACTGCCATATTCGACAGACGAAGAACACGAAAAGAAACTATTATCAACAATATCAGAGCTATTCATTGACAATATAATAAATAAATATAATATTAAATAATATAAATATAATAAAAATGAAGCCTAGTTATGATCTAATTAAAACAAATACAATTACTATTACACGACCCCCAAACACAACAGGGCAGAAAATTATACAAAAGAAAAAATCTGAAACATATGCGTTCTATACATGCAAGCGAAAAACGGAACGCAACCATTGGAAGACAATCCTGAGCTGCATTCACAAACTTTAAGTCGCGACACAGGTTTTAGAGCCATCTCTGTCGCACGCGTAAAAATTTCTATACGCTATCCTGCTGTTAGTGTTAGAACCTGAAGAAATAAATAATTTAAGAACGGTATGTACGGACAAATCAAATGACAGTGACAGATGACAAGGAAGAAACCCTTTTTTAGAAAAACATTTTAAATTTGCAAAAAAATAAAGGTATAGAAATAATATTTGATTACCTGTAGGCAATAAGAGAAAAGAAAACAAAAAAAAAAAAATAACCGTATAAACCGGAAAAATTAAGTATGCCTGAACATGCATGTAAAACAAAACTTCCGATGAAAGCACAATGTTTTATGACTATTTTTTAGTAGCGCGTCTAGTGTTTACATTGGTTTTGGTAAGTTCTGGCTGTGGTTTCGTTTTATTTTTGGGGTTTGCTGATATTGGCACAGACTGTTTAGTCGGAGAGATGTCAATTGGGGGAAACTTCTTCATCAGATCAGCCAATTCAGCCATCCGCTCCACCTTGCACCTAGAACTGTCCGGCAGCAGTAACACTATCTTCCCTTCTGATGTCCAACACTTACTGATACCAAAGTGTTGGCGAGCAGCCATAAATGACTCTTGACGAGCCTTTGTCAAAAATTCAGAGACCGTGATTCCTGTACCTTTGAGTGCCGTCTTGGCATTCCAGACTGTAGTACGTGATGAGAAGGCAGAGAAGCGCACTAAAATAGGTCTGGGCTTAGACTTTGTCTTGCCAAGGCGATGACAGACAGCCATGTCAGCCATGCACTGCTCGGACAACTTCATTTGGTTGGTTAATATTGTTTTTATTGTGGCTAATGGATTTTCTTCTCCACTTTCAGCTATGCCATGAAATAGGAGCACCTTTCTTCTTGATGCTTGCTCGTGACGATCCAGGCCAAGTGCTAGAAGCTCAATTTGAGACCTTAACATGGACATGGATTTCCACACAAATGTTTTGAATTGTGTGAACTCACCGGCCAACGAAGAGAGATCCAGGGGAGATGAGGTTGCAGTGGTAGTGGTGGCAATACTCTGTAGATCTTTTTCATAGCCACTCATTCGCTCCAGAAACATTGCAGCCATTTCCTCCATGCTTTTTGACAGCTGATTGTAGGGATCCATTACTGACTCAGAATTTGTATATTTAAAGAGCACTTACTGAGGAGAATTTATAAAGCCCAAGATTGTCAGGGGTCTATTAATGAATTATATTGTTTAAAACATTAAAATGACAATAATAAACAAATTAAATTTAAATAAATCCAAGAGAGTTTAATTTTCATGTGTGACACATATGACTACCCACACGAAAAAAAAAAGAAAGTAGTTTTGTAGAACTAGCTTTTTTCCGCGGCTTCGCCCGCGTTATTTAGTTTTTGGGGAGTCCTATCGAATCTGTTAATATTGACTCTAGTTTGAAGTGTTTTTGGTTCTCATGATATCTTATTTGATCTTAGTTTCTTTGGCAAGGCCGAAAGCCAAGCCACGTTTCTGAACGAAATTATTTCTTTATTTCTCACATTTATCTCCAGGTAAAATGTCTTTGGCAAAGCCGAAGACAATGCTGCGTTTCCGAAAAAATGTGAATTTAGAACAAAATTATTCCATGATCTCTGATTTAATTTCCAGGTTAAGTATCTTTAGCAAAGCAAAAGACCGAGCCGCGTTTCCGAACGAAATTATATTTTGATAACTGATTTGTTCCCCTGCTAAAGTATCTTCGAAGAGGCCAAAGGCCAAGCCGGGTTTTTGGACAAAACTATTTCTTGTTCTCTGAATTGGTCCTCTGGTAAAGTGTTCTTGGTAAGGCCAAAAACTTTTCCGAACAAACATATTTCTTGATCACTTATCTGATTCCCAGGTAAATTGTCTTTTAAGAGGCCGAACGCCGAACCACGTATTCGAACGAAATGTCATTCTTGAAACTGAAACGTCTCATCTCGTATTTTACTATCTTAGGGGATCTATTTCTGAATACCCGAAACACGTCCATCCTAAATTCTGTTCTAAAGGGTAATGTATAATGAATTTTCTATACAAACTTTCATCCCTTTTACCCTTGGGGACGATTTTTCAAAAGCGCTGAAACGTGGTATTCTTTACACTGGTAATTTGTTATTTGTAACTCAAAGGCTCTTAACGGATGATATTACAACGTTATTCCTTATTTCTAACAAAAAGGCTTACTAATGATTTTCGTGGTTGTAACTAACAAATTTCCCATACAAATTTCTTCCCCTATTTTAGCTCTTTAGGGAATGATTTTCCAAAACGCTTTTCTTTTTTTGTTGGCAAAAAGCTTAATACCACCTTTCATGGTTGTAACTGCAAAAATAACGATGTTCTCATACAAACTTTCATCCCCTATTTTACCCCCTTAGGGGCTGAATTTCGAAAAATATGTTATTATTCATTGCTTACATCATAAAGGGAACCCCTGCGCAAAATTATAGCTTTCTTATCTCAAGGGTTTGAGCTGGGCGTTTAAAGAGTCAGTCAGTGAGCGAGTGAGTGAGTTAGGATTTTTCTTATTATGTATATATATTGATGATTGATTGTTTGATGTATTTAACAATGTAACTAAACATTATCTTGAATCACAATTTTACAAATTATAGTTGCATTTTTGACTATGTATGATTAATATTAGTCTTATTTTTTCTTATTTTGACAGAAAAAAACAACCGAGTTTTCTGCAAAGACATTGTATAAAGAACAAGACTGTGCACTACAATACGAAAAACGAGCCGAGCGAGATGGGTGTTGGAACTCGTTGGTCCCTTTCTAACACGTTTGAAACTCAACAACACTATATAAGTATACTGTCTAAATTATATACACTGGCAACTTGCTAGACAAGGATACACGAGTAGCGACAGCTATCTCGCTCGGCTCGTTTTTCTCTTGAAAATTGCATCATAATAATTACCTATTATTTCTAAGTAAATAAAATCTAGTTTACTTGAGCAAAAATTAGACAGTGCACAGTCTTGTTATTATAATACAATGTCTTTGGTTTTCTGTTGTTTTGTTTTACTTTAGATTTTCTTAGAGCCGGTTGACATCACTGATCATAAGTACCTACGAGAGTTTCCTTTGACAAACTATTCAAAGTAGAGTTCAACGACCAAGTCTCAAAGAGCGATCCACTACAGACATCTTATACGTATATTTATTCATAGTCAAACAATCAGTTTTTGCAACTCATTGTCCGACCTATTACAAAAAGTATCGTACGAACTGGAGTAACGGGTTTCGATAAAAGGGGCAATGAATGTGGTCCGCGACTGTACTTCTACTAAGTTTCAGTCGACAGTTCACGGTCTACCACGGTAGCTCTTATGTCAAGTTAACATTGCAACCCACCTAAAGGTGGTAATTGTTCAAAACGGTATAGTGCAGCGTGTGACTGTGTCTCGTACACAATTCTGAAGGCTCTAATTTTCATTTTGGTGCTGTCAAAATGAAATTTTCTTCATTCCAAAATTGTACTTTATTGTTAACAACAGAAGCTATATTACTTTGAAAACATTTTCGTTTTGATAGCACTACAAGTAAAACTAAAGCCTTCAGAATCGACTTTAATGTACGGGAACCGTAATATGCTTTGCGAGCTGGAGAACACACTTATGCGATTTGTTATTTACGTTCTAGAAATTTTACTCATAACAAAAATTTAATTACAAATACTTTCTAATTTAAGTGCTACAACATGGTTTTATTATTTTTCTAGCTTTTGCCCGCTGCTTTGCTCGCGTGGAAAAATCTTCCTATTAAATTGAGTAGTATCGTCAGTTTTTGACTTGGTGGTTATCTTATCAACAGCCCTTATAGCGTAATATGTTGACCGGAGTCACTACAATTATAAAAAAATGTGGGTTAAAACGGAATACGAATTTTTCCTATTTGTTATTTTATTAGTATATAATTATACAGCTTAGCGCGTTAAGATGGGACAATACGGGGAAATCTAAACTATAAGAGATAGAAAAATGTCCTCAAAGGACGCTGGTCATCGATTTTGGAGAAAATAAAAACAGCACAAAAAGATTTTTGAAAAATAACTTACCTTGATTCGAACCTAAACATAATTATATAATAATAAATAATAAAAAAATATGGTATGTCCTGTATTATGGCATCAATAATATGTTGCCAGTAAGGACCAAGTCTTGGAAATAAACCTTATGTTTTAAATCAAAGGAAATTTCTCATTTTTTGTATTTACTTTCAATTCCTGCTATGTTTACTGAATAATTTTTAATTTGGAAAATGCTGTTTCTGATACCTACTCATGTCTGTTTTGAAATTGTGTAATGTTGAACAAATAGAATAAACCAGCCAGATAGGATAATTATAGCCACATCGAGTAGCTATTCTGCTACAATAAACCTCTAATTAAGTTGACAGCTTTCTCAATAAATCACAACACAAATTACAGTGGCCAATTCCTGTAACTACCGAGGCGTCGCCTAACTATCTCAATTTACGCGTTTGATTCCCAGAAGACATCAGCTTCACACCATTACACTTGATTGTGGAACCAAACAAACTAGGCTGAACACCTCGTACGTACGAGAGTATACATTGTAATGATTTCTCATGCAACGATCGATTATGCGACGACCTATTTCTCAGTCCAGTGCAGTGCAGTAACGCGCAAAGCCGCTTACTCCAGTGCCCTATTCTAAATCACATAATACAATACTCAGCTGCTGGTCTCTTCCTTGTCCCGTTTCCATCGGATAAACTTTGCGTTTGTTGTGGATATACCAGAAGCTCCATGTAAATTTATTAGCCTCTGCGGAATGCGAGATCGAGTAGGCGAGCTGGCCCGTTGTGAGGAATGGAATGATCGTTTTAGCAGGATGTACATCACAGTCGCTTGCCTCCTGATGACATACCCAGGTTCCGAGCAATGAAAATAATAGCACACAACCCGTTATTATGAGAGCAGACTATTATGGCTCTGCTTCATTGTGAAATACTTTAAACAATTGTCGAAACGGCTCTTATGTCATCGGATATTCACCAGTTCAAAGGAGCCATTATTTCTATTTAGATCACCTTCGCATGGAACTAGGATATTTATTGTTCCGAGATTTCGACTTCTGAGGCCGTCACGAATCACGAACGTTTGCTACGAGTTGCGAGACAATACGTGTCCCACTTTGTTTTAAGTTCTGCGGAGTTTACAGTCAGCATTGGATATGCCGATCTGGCAAATAACTCTGCAGACAGACAAGCTGTGACGTCTGACAGCGTTGGAGCCTACGGTCACGCGCATTCTTCAACAATGAAGCAATGACTGAGGCAAGATTGCGTTCGCACATAACGGTACTAGCACAACAGGCATAGCTTAGGACTAGGGTGTGTCTCAGTACTTAGGCTTTCGATCAAGATAATAGGCTGATACGAGAGCGGTACTTGAACCGGATGCGAATCCACTGTCTGTTGGTGAAAGTAGACCTCACAAAAAATGCTCCCATTTACTGCACCGGTTGATATTTGACGTTCACTCGCCGTATTGCGCTGCTGTGGACGTACTGTCCACCGCCATGCCGGTTTCCACCTCGGGCCAAGTTATTTGGGTCGCCAAGCAACCCTTTAATTTACGCCGAATAACGATTATGATCAAGGTTTCTTGTCTGTGCTCTACATTGATTGGCACCTTAAAACATTTTATGTGTACTTGTTAAGTAAGACGTGTGTATTATGTTGTTGATAACCTTTACTGGACAAGTTTGAGTTGAATTGAGTCTAACGTTGTATGTCAACAAACCACAGCGGTAAATAGAGCGATGACAATAGGGATTGATGAGTTTAGAAGGAATGACAAGGCTAAAAATTCTCGGCAAGATGTCAACATACGATCTTTAAGTTATTTTCATGATCAATTTTCTCATAAATAATAAAATAAACAATAAAGTAGGGTTTCGTGGGAGATATTTGGCATCGCCGTCATGCTTTCCCGCGGCCCGCGGCCCCCAGTTCCCACACGAAATCTCTTCACAATAACTGAATCGGTGATTAATTGTTTTGATTACGGTATAAACGGTTATGATTACGCTCTTACGGCTTCATTTCAAGAAATTTTTATTTCTAAAACATAATTTAATAGAGTTATTTTTTATATTGCAATGATTTCTGTTTCATGTTTAAAAATGTTGAAATGTTTTTGCTAAGGACAAACAAGCCTTAACTTATCCCCAGTGCGCTAGTTACGAATAACACCCAATTTTTCGGAGCAAAATAATTCTTTATTTATGCAATAGTCGTGCATGCATGACTTGGGTTGATGAAAAGTGTTTTGTTCTAGGCGATTAATAAATATTTAGGAATCTGTCTAGACGTCTCCTAATGTAAGTGAAAACGAGCAGAAGTATGCTGAATTTAAAATATATTATAATAATAAAGTTTAAGTCGTAACGAAAAAAAAAATCATGTGTGTTTTTCGTTGGATTCATTTATTTATTTGATATCTTAACTTATGTAAGGATATACACGCTCTAGGTAGAAGAGTAACCGCCATTCTTCTCTTTCTTCTGTAAATGATTTGACTTCTTGATACACATAACTTTTAGGAGAAACTACCAAGTTTGAAATTAAACTTCTCATTATTAAGGAAATTATAGCAAATATTGAACTCAAACCACCCAAGATTTAAGCGAAGAAACGTACGACCATGTGCCCAAACTATCAATAAAATTAAAGAGTTACAAAAACCCGTCTTACCCATAAGTTGCTGTTGGACCGCAAACAACGCTTTATTTCTTAATACATACAATATACAATTAATGTCTTACATTTATTCACAAGAGACATTGTTTTATGTAGATTAAGCCATATAAACATTACTTATTTTAAAAATTAGATCACGTTTATCAAAACCAATTCGGCATTTCCCATCGTCTATCTAACTTGCCAATACCAAGCGTTGGGGGTTCAATACCCCTGCCGTTTTAGTTAGGGCAGTCGATGATTCGTAGCCTATTACCCGCTCTCAGTACAAACTGGTGATAATTCAATATAGTTGAAAGGCAATGTAAGCGCGACGGTCGGTGGCCATCGTTTGGGAAAGGCGTGGAACTCAGCGATTCTCACAGCGTTATTGGTGGAGGTCGCTGACCGCGTTTGGCGGACTTCTTCGGCCGTTCACTCCGCGAATCACGCCTTCTCTATTCACACTGGTGGCCAAGGTGATGGCCGTTTACATTAGATTGAATAGACACACAAACAAGCTATTCCGAAGCTGTGTACATCATTGAAGTGCAAATGTTAGCTGATAAGTACATTCGAGGGCAAACAAGGCTGCTAGTCTTTAACTTGAACTTTACCTATAAAATAATCAATAGATGTCTAATCAGATTTCCTTATAAGCGCTAATAAGGAAATTTTTGAAATATCCTTTCATTATCATTGTTTCTCCAGAACGCTTGGCTGCGTCATCGCTCCATACAATATGATTTATTGTATATGGCAGAGAGAGAGGTGGCCATTCACTTTGCAACTAAAATCGATGCAAAACTAAAACGGTGGTCTCTCTTTATCTTCACTTCTAACTCACCATCTATACGTAGTATTAGCAACATTTCATGTTACATCAAAACCTTAAGCCAGAGGTAATTTCGGTTCGTACGAAGATAAATGATAGTGAGTGCGGCGGCTGCGCGAGGGCCATGACCGCGACTTTGCCATGGGTTGTTATTTTATTGCCGGCGATTAAGCGCTGCGCTCTGGCACCTATCAATTATGAAAGCCCACATTCTCGTTATTATATCTTTATTTCCAATTTCAATAGACTTTTCGGTAAATACTCGAACATGTTTTCTAATTGACTATACGTAGAAAACATATCCTTAAAAGTACATTTCAGGATTTAAGGCATATACCATGGGTTTATTGGCAAAACTCATTAAGTATACCTTTAATAACTAATTACAATATCTTTAAAGCTCATTATCTTTTAAGTATAATTTGTATTTATGAGTTTTGCCACAAAAGACGGTGATGGAGTATTGTTAATACATAGATCACTTTTTTCACTAATAGTAGTTGAGTCATGTACTTGACGTATTTTCATTTATTTTGTTAAGTAAGACCTATAATATAAGTGTACTAATACAAGATATTTTAATTCTTACTGAGTATCTCAGTTCCTTTTAAATCTATTTTAGTTTCCTCTATTGATATAACCCGTCCATAAGATAAAACTAGAAAAGAATGTTGTATCCAAGTAGAAAAGGGTAGTTCTGGCTGTCGTAGCGTAAGTAAACCGGTAGTGTGCGACTAGTACTAACTTAGAAGGTCATGGTTTGACGACCGCTACCGACATCATAAACAATGCAATTTGCCTCACAGCGAGGCGTCTGCCGACTAATTCTACCAATAAACACTGCGAAATCATCGATACTTAATCGAAAGTCTTAGGAGGTCAATGTAGTTGTCTAAAAAACTAAGCTGTCGGTGGAGGAAAACTAAATAGCCTAAGATTTCAAGGTAGAAAACCCTAGGTACTAATCCGTTAACAGTAAATAGGGTATTTAATTTAGTCTTCACATTTAGAGGTAGATTTTATTTGAAATTATACATACATATAAATTATTATTAGTTTTCCCCGAACTGTGAACTCGCGCTCGCCCGATTCGCGCTTGACCCATTTGGCTCGTGTTTGAACTTAAAAATTATTTTTGCCAAATTTCAGGACATTCCGATCAACGATACTCGAGTTATCATCGAACAAACATTCATACATACAAACGCCGGATCGTTTTAGTAGACTCGGAGAACTCGCTCGCTTCGTTCGCTCGTTCAATTAAACTATTTTAGTTTTGAATGTTTATTAGGAAATGACGTAAAATACGTTAATAAATGACGTTAAATTGGTCGAATGCAAAAATTAGATTATCAAATTCAAATAGTTTATTTTGTAAATTTGCACGTCGGTTTTAATCTTACCAAAGCAATAGATTACGGGACGCATTTGAGCATTTTTTGCTACAATAGGCATGATGACTAAAAAAATTTATTAGTCCGTCAGTTAGATTATCAGAATATACGAGTATTGGACAAGTATTTTTTCTTTTTTCAATGAAACAAACAATGATGAAGATATAGCCCGCTGAAGTTCCGCGTGACGTCACATCTAGGTACAATTTTACTTAGAAGTGACGTCATTTTCCTCCACTCCCAAACTTTGACGCGCTTTATCTCTGTCATTCTTTGTTTGATTGACAAAAAAAAATACGTGTCCAATATTTTTTGATAATCTAAATGACGGACTAAATAGAATAATATTTTGTTTACCCTGTGTACAAGCCTATTTTGAATTTGGTCATCTACACCCACCTGAAAATCGAACATATATACCATCCTCTTGAAATGTTCTAAATAACGATGGAAACCGCATGAAGTTTAGAAGTTACAAGCGAATACACAGAAAAGCGAATTTCGACTATGTTTTATATCTACTAATTAGAGATTTAGTATTCCTATTTAGTTAATGATTAATCCTAACAATTAATAAAATTTCATAATGATTAAAACGAGGTTTAAAAAAAAAATTTAATCTGTTATAAATAAGGTTTATTTTTCTTAAAATGCTTAAAAAGTTTTCTTGCTGTTTTGTATTAAGAGGGATGGTCCAAAGCCGCTCTCCATACAAACTTGTCGAAACCAACAACCACGACAAAACCATTATAATTTCGTTGTGTTACTTTTTTCTACATTTTCCATCAATTCTACACCCGCGAATTATCAGTTTATTCACAAAAAAATGTTTTTACAATCGAAAATTTCTGTTTAAAAATTAATTAAAGTATTAGTATTATTAGTATAAGTTTAAGTAGTATAAGTTTGTATGGAGAGCGGCTCTGGATCATCCCCGTTATGTTATATTTTGTGTGCCGAATGGCAATGCATTTGGGACAATATTTAATGTTAACAACCCTTTACCTACTATGTATGTCTGTACAAATAAAGATATTCTATATTGTGTTCCAGGAGATGCAGGACGCGGTCCTGGACTCTGACTCGGAGATGAGCGACTGGCTGATCGAGCGCGACTCGAAGTGCGGTGTGGTGCTGCACGACCGACTGATGACGGACGCGGCTCTCGGCGCCGTGCCCATCAAGACGGAGCACTCCTACAGCCTGCACTCGGACGTTGAGTCCGCGCCCAACTCGCCCACACACACCAAAGTTGATGGTACGTTGGGATATAACGATACAGACTCTTTATTTCACAATACGCTAGTTAATCGCTTAAAGGAATTGAAAGAAAAGTTATTTTTCTTACTAATGTGAAATCCCCCTAGTACGTATCCAAGAAATCTCGAGTTGAAAGGATTAATACTGAAAGACGTTCCAATTTATAAGTACATAAAGTCGTCAACTATAATCACATGTACTGGGATAAAATAAAACCTCTCATGTGTCTCTAGTAAAAAGGAAATATGTACTTTCGTGTCGGAGTGAGCCGCTTATCCTGGCTCATCTTTTCGTAAGGCGCAGTAGAGGCCAAACGTAGGCCATTACAAATAAACATAATGTGGCTAAGTGGAAGTCGGACCCGCGCACAAAGGGTTCCGTACCACCACATATTACGGGTACAAAACCCTAAAAACATTATGATACATAACAGACCGCCTTGAAGACCTTAGCGCCATCTATCATCTTACTAATTAACCTCGGTACAAAAAGGTTGACAAGCTTAGACTTAGCGACATCTATTACCTCGGTAAAATCTGTTAAACGAGTCATCTCAGATTATCAGATGGCGGCGCTAAGGTTGTATGGGGATCCCTGGGCTTAACTTTTTTAATTTAAATTAATATTTTAATACATATAAGTCGTTAATTTCTTTAATTAAATAGGCTATACAGTTTAGCAATAAAAAATAAAAACGAAATAATCCTAATACCTACAAATTTTCATTATTTGTCGTGAGTGATGGAGATCATTATGATAGACGTACTTTGTGAAAATTACGGTTTTCTACTTATACGGTTAAAATTATAGAACCCTGTGACAGACAGACAGCGGAGCCTTTTAGTAATAGGGTTGCGTTTGTTACCCTTCGGATACGGAACCCTATAAATTAAACAGCGTGCTACGGGGCTACGCCGTAGCAAATGCTACGATCCGATAGTTTTCCCTTTTTTTGAACTCGTTATACGTCGTATTCTCAACGTATACAAGCGTCAAAAGCGTGTTTATAGTTGTTGTGGAGGATCCAGGGATCATTTTTGTTACTCTACCAATGGGTAAATCTATTATTTGCAACTCTAAATAAAAATACAAATTTCGTTATTTCCAGAAAATACAAGTTTCTCTGAACTTGCCATGAGCGTGGAAGACTAGGCCAAACCAAGGGGGAAAAAATGTACCATAATATGGCATATTATGCTAATTTTAACCCTTGCCGTAAGGGGTAAGAAAACCCTATTCGAATTGGGGTTTTATTTTTAGGGATTTTTTTGATCTGAATCGCTAATTATTGTAACCGTGTACGAATACCCTACCAAACCTTATCCGTAAACTTAATGTAACCACGAATAACCTAAAAGGCATACACTTTTTTTATCAAACAGAAACTGGCGAGTACTTAACATTTTGTTAAAAGGCGGTGTTGGAAGTATTCAAAACCCTCTATAACCCTACCCTATGAAGGGTTAACCTGTAATATGCTTAACTTTGAAACCCGGTTTTAGGGTCCCTGGCAGGATAATTTCCAAAGAGTACGCATAAAATAACACAACTTTGACGCGTAGTGCCATAAATCACATTAATTTACTACTTGTTATTCAAAAATAACAAAATAATCCTAAGTTGTTCGTTTGGGAACGAATCATGGAGCAACTACCTTATGCCAATTTAATACATAGATCGTATTATGTAATAAAAAATAATACAGACGTGATAATGGTAAGTTGGCCCTAGCATACTCAGTACCCATATGGAATTCCATGTGTTGCGGTAATTATTCTCAGCTGAATTATACCTCCGTAAATCTAGTCGCTATGCAGGTGATTCGACATTAATTTGCTATCGCACATTGCCATAAAATCGCCGGTGGTTACGCGGTATAATATTTGTACAATTGTATTTAATGTCACGATATGGGGTGACCTTGGCTAGGCGAACACACCGCACATAATAGTATGTTATTTAAAAAAACACGGTTGAGATTACCAATGTCGTTGAAACGGCTGGTTCATTCTGCTTTTTGTTTATGCTTTGTTGTTAATAATCACACTTTGTCTGCTTTTTCTGAACCTTGAGGTTTTTCTTTTTCTATGTTAAGTTGGTCTCTGATAAATCCTAACAGGCAGGGGAAGAATAATTTAATTTCTGAATTAATGCTTGTGCTCATATGTATGAGTAAAGTAATAGGAAAATGTAGTAACTTCTATAGAATTACCCCAAGAGCCATACCCCAGCTGTGAAATTCACCCAAGTATCTTTTGACAAGAGGTTTTGATACGGAGACCCTTGAATTGTCATAACTCTTTCATAACAATTAACTGTTCCTATTGCCAAGCCTCTTTTCAAGAAGAAGATGAATCTTAGATCATAAAGTTTTTGAGCAAAACCATAGTTCGGTAATCTGAATATTATTAAAGCGCATTATAAATTAGAAAATTATTATGAAAGAAAATAATCCTAACATTGTATGGTTAGGTAGGATTTAGAAACCATCTGTGTGGACGTAACTCGTATAATGTGTGTTTGGTCAATCATGATGACGAGATGATTCAGTAGTTTCTTAAATGTGCGATGCAACTAACAGTTGATGTTTGGTTAGCTAAAGTATTTAGAACACTAAGGGTTCCGTACCATTATCTACAAAAATGCCAAAAAAATCACGTTTGTTGTATGGGTGCCCCCTTAAATATTAATTTCATTACATTTATTTTTAAAGAAAATAATATAACTCAATATTCTGTGAATATTTCAAGAGTCTACCTGTTGCCGTTATCAACATCGAGCAAAAACGAGCAAAAAAAATCACGTTTGTTGTATGGGAGCCCCCTTTAATGTTTATGTTATTCTATTTTTTTAGGATTTGTTGCTATAGCGGCAACATAAATACACCATCTGTGAAAATTTCCACTGTCTAACTATCACGGTTCATGAGATACATCCTGGTGATAGACGGACAGCGGAGTCTTAGTAATAGGGTCCCGTTGGTTACCCTTTGGGTACGGGACCCTAAAAATTAAATTCTCAGACGGAAGAAATGAAAATTTTCCGTAGAAATGTTATTAAAAGGCATTAATATAAGCATAAGCAACACGTTTATCACGTTCTGCTGATATCAAACATTGTGTAGAAGGAATTCCAATATCGATTCGTCTCGATGCTACATTCATGAGTCATGGAATTTAAAACTTTGCACGAACGAAAATAGCGTACATTTATCAAACAGAATATGTTTAATCTCTCGAAAGTTTTACTGTTTATCTGTTGCAAATCGTAGAATATACACATTGTACCATTTCAATTTTATGTCTACTTGTCTGATGATGAAGATTCATTTGCCTAATAACGAGTAAGCAGGTATGCAAAAACGTAACTTGTACCATTGAAGTAATAATTTGCGTGTTCTTCAAAAATTATACTTGAAAAATTATTAATTATAACAAGCCATGCAACCATGCAGGTTCTATTTGTCACAGCTGATGTGATCATTGTCTAACAAAATTGTCCCAAATGTATATACCAATTCACAAGCACAAATGTAAACCCAAACCGAATATATTTTATGTAATTCCAGGTATTTAATAAACACATGATCAAACAAACATATTTTGCTGACATAACCCCTCTAAAAACATACCTCTCGTGCTCTACTGGGCTGGAACCTGGAACTGACGTTGAAAACGTTCTACCTGGTATCTGGTGAAATGTTTGCAACGTCCGATCTAACCAGGCCCGCCTTTATATCTGGGGGAAGCCTTTGGAAGAACGATTTCAATTAATTTAATAATGTTTGCAAATAAAAATTAACAACAAGGTATCGAATTTGCTAATTCTATTTGCTTTAGTTTAATTTAAAATGGTAAAATTTTTCTTTATAAAATCAACTTTGGGGAGGGCGGTTCATGCCCACCCATCTCCCCCATCCTTGGCCCGTGTATGCATCTGATAGACCAATGACCGAGACAGGGCAAGGGGCGAGCCACGTGAGTTAACACGAGATGCACTCGACTAGCTATCTGTGTAGATATCTCGTCTAGTTTGTCTTGAATCCAACTAAACTGGAGCACGCTCAGACCTACATAGTTGATTATCCTTATGTGTACCAATTTAGTCATTTAGTTAAGGTCGACTCTACTTCATTATTCACTTGTGCGACAATATTACGAGAGTACAATGTATGGGATTTAAAAGGATACCTGCCAAATGAACCAAACGACAGCCCTGAGGTTTAAATTTAAAAAGTCTCTGATATCCCTTCACCTTCAGACATGCTTATTTGAAAAAGCCTCGGATAATTATTTTTATTCTACTTAGTTTATTTTAATAAATTCTGTAGAAAAAAGAGACTAAAGCAAAGAAAATCTCGATTTGTTACTCTTAGTAATAATACTTTTCCTTACAAATATTTGCGTACAAAAACGAAGCACAAAGACGAAAGGGTATGGAATGCCACAGGAATCGTTGGCACCATTCGTATCTCGTAGCTGAGTGACCTCACCTCCCTGTAGGCACTACATACAACGGGGTCACACACTTGGTAATAACATTGCGAACCGCTTCGATAACATAAGCAAAGCTTTCCCTGTACCATTAACCACGCTTACTTACTGGTAGAGTGTGCTTATAGTTTACGACTAGGATTTTTGCACTTTTGTGAAAGAAGAGCATGCTCAAGAAAATTTTCATTGAGCAAATAAAATGCCCCGCAAGTAATAAGAACGCAATTCATTAAGAAAAGGTTCAACTGGAAATGTATTGCAAAACAAAAAAAAAACATGTAATTTTTAAGTATCACGCACCTTATCAAAATGTCAATATTGGTTTTCCAAAATTGTCTGTAATAGCAGCCATGAAGCAAAAAACTGATGCAGCCATTGTAGATGATTTAAAAGACTTTAGTTTTAGGTTTAATGCTGTCAAAACTAAAATTTATTCATTGATACGAGTATAATAATATAGTTCTTAAATGGACTTAATAAAAGATAAATCACCTCGCAACTATTTACTTTAGGCATTATTAAGCCTTTAGAATCAGCTACATTGTCATGCAGCGAAAAACTGTTACCGAAATTCGGAAAAGCGCGGGGCAGAGTGCAACATTCTTGTCAATTTTTCTCTCTAACGCATAGATGCGTCGTCACTACATCATATATTTCACATTTGCGAGGCAACTATCAGCGAATTGGTGATTTAATCTTGGTATTTAACAGCTTTATACTGATTGCAGTGTCAAAAGTCGTGATCTCGCCATTACCCGTGACTGCTGGATGTCATTTCCCCGACCGCCAGCCAACAGCTACCAGCTATTAGGGCTATTACAATATTGAATCACAGCTCAACCGCAGGCTTTATTTACGCAACGTTTTAAACGCTACGGTTTTTGTAATCATAAAGCCATTACGGCTTTTTTAACTAAATGCTTTGACGAAATGTTGTTTGTTTGTGTACTTAAATTATGTAGTACCTACTGTATTTGGGTGTTGAACTTCAAAAATGTTTTATAGTATGTTAACGGTCCTATTTTGGCCCGATTTTCGGACATAAATTAAAAAAAAAATAGTTCTTTGGAAACATAATCCGGTAGGATAGGTATAGCGAGTCGCGGATAATAGTGGTGCGACTGTCATACATTCATAATCATAACTTTTGTGGTTATTTTTTATGACAACCCAGAAATCAGATTGGACTAAGCAAAACTAGTTAGTCCTAAAATCTGGTTTGGCCGGTAACATATGAAATATGAACACTTGGGGAGCTTCCATAAACCACGTGGTTTTCTGAGGGGGGGAGGGGTCCGGTAAAAAGTTACGCTGGGCTACGTGTGAGGAGGGGGGATTTGGAGCTTGAGCTACGCATTTCGTTATTTTGCATTTAAAAAGCCATTTTTGCGATTTTGGAACGCACAACTTGTTTTGACGTTTAAATTCATCCTGAATCCTGAGCATTTTAGAGTACTGCCAAAAAACAGACACACTCACAGCAAACCCTCGATTTTTCTCTGCCCGTCTCCTGCCTGCATATAAAAAACTACATTGCCACAGGAGGGGCGAGGGGAACTCCAGGAAAAAGCTACGGTAGGGTACATGGGGAGAAGAGGGGGTTCAAAAGAGGGCAAATTGAAGCTATTTACGTGGTTTATGAACGCTGCCCTACGAAAATATAAGAAACAAAAAAATTTTTCTTTTTAAATGGTGCACAATAAAGAGTATTTTGTCTTGTCTTAAAAAACCTAAAGAAACAGGCTACGTAAATCCTGACGTCATAGTTCCCCAGTTATTAGAAAATATAATTGTACGAATACCTAGTTCGGTTGAAAATTACTTATGCAACAAATATCCGCATCTAAAGTCGTTTGCAATAGAATCCAACAATCATGTAAACAAACCAAATTGTCACGATTACTCCGTAATCACATACATTTGACGATCAATTATGAACATAGTCTGATTTCAACGAACGCACCATTGTTTTCACATTATCTTCAACACGATTTAACTTGTATTTATAAGTTAAATTTGTTAAAACATTTGCAACGTAAAAATTTCGAAGTATTTGACAAGCTGTCATCTTAGTTTTTTACTCATCGAACTCTATAAGTCATTGAAAAGTTAGTGTTGTTCGTAATCTGAAGTTATCTTTTATTTTTAATTTAATAAATTATTTTAATTTAATATTATTTGAATACAATAAAAATTTTTTTTCAAGAGCTTAATATAATTAACCAAAACGGATTGTATCCTAAGCCATAAAAATAATGGTTAGTTTTTAAAAATTGACAGGTGGCCATTTTGTTAGAATTGTCATTCACAGTCATTCACTGTTCTGTGGGTTCGCTGTGCATTAGTGTTTTCTGTTTCCGTTTTCTGTTTCCGATTTCTACGACTTTGCATTCTCATTTTGGACTTTTGTTTTGCTTTACGATTTGGCTGGACATATTTTTTTAAACTTTATTGAACGAAGGGTTGGCGAGAATCGGAGCCGAACAATGGTCGAAATGCGTAAGTCACGTCCTAAAGGAAGAGGAAGAAATGAAAAAGCTCGACGGCATTTTAGACACGGCAAGCGATGACACAGTGGTTCCATTTATAATTACGGTCACCGGCGACACTTCTGATAGTGATGATGACGAAGACGAAGATTTAAATTTGTTTTAATAAACACTTTTTTTATATATAATCAGTTTTATTTTATAGTCTATGGCTTATATATTTAATCTATTTAGTCAGTTTTATTTTAGTACCTATCCTACTATGGGCCATAGTCTATGACTTAAAATTAAAATAATTAGAAAAATAAATTTAATTAAAATTAAATTAGAACACTATGACATCACTATGGCATAAACAATACCCTGTCAATGTCAGTCCGCCATATTTGTTTACATGATTGTTGGATTCTATTGCAAACGACTTTAGCCAGATTGACGCCATTTCTTTGAACTGATAATAATCACGAAGCAAATGTGCCGTTTAGTTCGATTAATTAATTTAATCAAACACGTTCAATTAAAAAGGTATAAAATCAATTACTTCGAAAATGAATGACGTACACGAGCATTCAGCTTGTGGTGTTTAATGAGGCAGACATTTTTGGAGTTCCGCTAAAAATAGGGAACCTCAGTGTCTCTTCCCTTGTCTGTCAGTCTGCAGCGTAACTCGAAAACAGTTCCGCCAGATATTTAGGTGCAGAACAAATCTCGGAATATGAAAGAAAAATGTTGAATGACGTCACATTAAATATATATGAAAATTCATGTTCGATGTCCAACAACATCTGCATTAACGGAGTCCATTCCCCACTTGAAACGCTTAAACGTAAATTTCAAGCACATCATTCAGATATCAGATACAAAGGAAATGACGTTCGTACAAACTTATGATTTATGATGATGCACTGCACAAACAACATCCTATCCAGTAATAGAGTTTCACCTCATTCAGATAAGTAGGTATTGATAATTATAAACGTAACTTTGGCATTCTGTGGAATCGTGTATTTACTTCCAAGAAGAAGCTAGTTTGATAAAAAAATTTGTAAACTTTTTCTAGATTCCTGGTGAACAGAAACGCGATTGGATATTTTCACTAGTTATAAATAAAATGACTGAAATGAGGTCTTGCAACACACTTCTCGTTTGATGAGTTTACAGAACTTAAACATATTTTATTACAAGGGTCACACAATTTTCTTTCTTTATTTTCAGAAAAAAACAATATATATACATTGCAAATTATGCAAACGCTAGTTTCTACTAAAGTTGTCTTGTACGTAGGTAAAAGGTAAAAAAAACAATTTTTTGAAATTAAGAATTAATATTGTATGGAATGCACAAAAAACTAACTAAACATGCAGATATTAAAAACGATTAATCTAATAATATATTTATTTATTTTTGTTATTACAAAACAAAGTGTGAGTGTGAGATTTTGGGGTATTTCAAAATGTATGTAGGTGTGTATGTGTATATAAATGTGTATGTAGGTGTGTATTGAGGTGAGTTACGACAGAAAGTTTTGGGATCAATTTAAAAACTACTAAGGAGGGTACGAGGGGAGATGACAATATAAATATCTAGATTATTTTGGTACTTTGTATATTTAGTTAAAAATCCTACATTTTTCTCTTTCGCTTTTAATCCGTCTCTCTCGCACTGCGCGTTTTTCTGCTCGGAGTGACAGAGACCGATGAAAAATTCACATATCACCTTAACGTACCACCGTTATAAAATGCCAATTAGATGAATCAGCTAGCCACACATTAATATCCGAAATCGGTGAAAGGAATTCACAGACAGACAGGCGGGTGAATGCGCCGATACCTGCCTGGTTATTCGTTGACTCATCTCAGCAAGTTAACAGTAAGCCGTCAAAATGTCAACTGACTTGTTAAACCTATCAGCATAATATGGAGGCAAAAAGATGTGACATGAATCGGCATGATAGATCGTGATGGTCATTATAAAGCTCTTCCTTTCCTTGTAGAAACTATCTCCTCTTGGTTGATGATGCTATTGTTATTATTATCGTTTAATCTATTATTCACAAATAATTCAATATAAGTAAGGCATTTACCATTAAAACAACATTTGAAATATATACTAAAATAATATCTGGGGGCACAGCAGTGCCCCCGCCAAGTCGAGCTAAAAAGCGGCACGGCCGTACTATCCTTTTCTCGAAACAGTTCCTTTTCGACCCCTTATAACTTCGTTGTGGATAAAACCAAAAGCCTGAATTTTCAGTAACCAAGCAAAAATTGTATAAAAACGGTATATTTTAAATTTAATTCAATTGTAACTAGTCAAACTTTCTCAATTTTGTAACTCGCTCATTGACTGACTAACTGACTGACTGACCGATCATCAAAACAGCAGACATAGAAGCTTCAAAATTGAAATACAATCAGTATAAAATCAAGGAAAAATAAAATATTTTGCAATTTCGGTCCAGTTTTCTAGATATACCAACTGCATAAATAATTTTGTATTCCCCTTTAAATATTACAAAGTGACATTTTCAGTTGTAAGTAATAATCTAATTTAATATTATATGTATTACTTGTGAGATACATTGTGTTTTCATGCGATGGCCAAGTCAATCTTATGTATTTAAAACATAAAAGATTTTTAATATTGATATGGTTACTATAAGATATTTTTAGGCTAGCTAATTATGTAATAAGAATAACTTAAGAGGGACTGAATAAATTAACAGACTTGGATTTACATGGATCTCACAACTTTTTACGGTAGAAGAACTAAGTTGCGAGACTTGGTTGTTTTTACAAGTTTTGTTTTTGATGGCATATATAAATACACTAATACAATACTTACAAAAATCATGTTTGCCTGGTACTGAGAAGTTTTATACTGTTTACCCTTCCATGAATATTTTTTTATTCTTTCTCATTGTACTGATCTTTGTTTTAATAAAACCTATATACAGGTTCACGTTATGGTTATCAGCCACCTATAACTTCAATCGACTTGCAATTAACTCTCAAAGTACATACTAATAACAGGCTTTATTGGCGCTTCCTTTGTTTATTGACACTGGATACATAAACCAACTCCAAAGGCTTACATAATAATTAGTTATAGTTACTACCAATCAATCGAACAATTAATTATCGAGTTAAAATTAAAACCATACATACTCAAGTCTACAGTCCCTTAAAGCTGTGAAAAAATCAAACTTTAACGTAAAATAAAGATACGGCCGTTTATAACGCAAAAAACGTATCTTTCGACACTCTCAAAGGAATCAAAATTTATAGGGTATTTCCCGTTGACCTAGAACTATGAAATTTGGCAAGTAATACCCTCTAATACAAGTATAGGAAAAAAATTTAAAACTATACCATCCATCCATCCATCAGCCTGTTTCGTCCACTGCTGGACATAGGCCTTTCCAGGATTTCGCCACTCTTGGTGGTCCTCCTGGAAGAAATGCCCATACTCAATGCCTCACACACGCTGGGCAGGCGTGTTGGTGAGCGCGGTGCCGAAACCCCACCAGTGACGCCGCTGCCCGTCACCAGTCTATTTTATATAAGGCCCGGCAATTGGGGATGGATATACCGCCAACCATCGGTCCCAGGCAATGATGGGCCGGCTGGTTTTGCCTGAGAGCTGTTCTCTTACTCTCCCCCGAATAACTTCGGGAGGATTTGCGAGTAAGATGGTGGTACCTCCGCAGTCGAGCCCGGCATCAGCTCTACCACCTAACTATACATTACAACCATACTTATATAAAACTATACATTTGTAATTAAATCACAAAAAATCATCGAGGTTAAGCAATGGTATGCGTGGTCATAATTGTGCGGGTAACCAAATCTTTTTGTAGTTTTTTTTAAACTTTTACAAATTTTTACGGAACCCTCGGTGGGCGAGTCCGACTCGCACTTTTCCGGTGTTTTATAATTGAGTCTTTGAAGCCTTTTTCAAAAACGTTCTGTTATGTAGACGTTTATTCTAAAGCCAATTAACGAACAAGTTGAATTTTTCTACAAAGGCTACGGCTAACGTCACAAACACCTACCTGCGGCTTTTTATACTATGCAGTAAAAATTTTAATTCAACAGAACAGCTCTTAACAGAAGAAACCTGCTTTAAAGGTGTCGTGATTGGCTAGAAATTGTAGGATTTCATTCATACTTTTAAAAGCGATGTTTGAAGTTGCATAATAAGGCCCCATGCTCGTAGTTTAGAGCAAAAGAATCACCTAAACTGTCCCCGCTGGTATCTACATTATTTAAAACAAGTGCAAAACCAAAACCAAACATGCGAAAAAAACCAGCACCTACATAAAGTGCTTGACGGCAACTTTCCACCGCTTAGTTTCTAAGCTGCGTGAGCGCATAGAAATAAATTCCAAGAGGAAGCAGCTCACACGCACGCCGAGCCAATACCGGAGTCACTGACGCAAATTAAGACGTTAAACATGCTAATTGCAGCCTTAAAAGGATGAAGACTCTTTACGTTGTATTACGAGTATTTATTTTACGGAGCCATTTTATAGGGTTCAACATCCTAACTACATTGTAGTTACTGCATGTACGAGAACAAACGTAAATAAAATCATAAAAACATATCGTTACAACGAACACCAATGACGGGTGTCAGAGGTGTTTCGAATGTGGGCTGACTATAAAACAGTTTATACTCGTGGTGGCTCAGCGAGAGTTAAAGCGAAAACAGTACTCATGCACACATTTCCTGATTATAGCTGATAATTATATTATTAACAAATTTAAAATAGAAGAAGGTTCTGATTTCTGTGCTAGACGTGTTCCAATTCAAATTCAAAAAGTTTATTTGTAAAAAAGATACATAAAGTATACTATTTACAGGTCAGAAATTAATCTTTATAAAACAATAGAATATAATACAAAAAAAAAATACTAATACGGGAAATACATAAAAAAAATATTGAGATTGGGATACTAAAATGTAATAAAATTATACACCTGCATAAAATATAGCAACATAGGAATAAAAATATTATACATATATACCTATACATACCTAATGCAATGAACAAATAAGTTGTTTAATAAACTAAATTAAACATGAATAAAAATAATGCCTAACCATTCGCCCATTCGATTAGTGTTGCTAAGGGCAAGAAACTTAGCAAGCAAGCATGTTCGCCTTATCTAAGAATATTGTTAATTTAATTCAATAGTGACCCATTAAGCCTGTGGTTTTCACCTCAACTCTTGTTGACAATCACTCTTTTCATCGATAATTTTACTTTTAACGCAAGTGGTAGGTATACAAATGCATTAATTCCGAAAAACTCATTAGTATTTGCTCGAACGGTGGGATTCGAACTCGGGTCTCAAGATTGAGAGTCTGGTTTCCTACCGACTGAACTACTGTGCTGTTTCGGAGTGGTACATAATTTATAGGCCTACTCTTACCTACGAGTACATAGTTGTTTTAATTGCTCGTTTCGATTACGATTGTAAAATATATTAGCAACTCGACTTGGAAATTCCAAGAAGTTATTGGTAAGCCATATCTCTCGCAGACTCACAGTGAATATACCTACCGGGTGTAAATAGGGTGCGACCATTAAATAAAACCACATATTCTACCGACCCTACTGAACCACTTTTCCCAAGAGTCATACGCGCGGACACCCTTAGTTTAGAAAATAATTGAGTTCCAAACAAAAATGCGTGAACCCTGACGCACCGACATACGGGCGAGTTTAGAGAGAGCGTCCTCCGTGAAGCGACGTCCGTGAAATTTTTGTACGCACTATATTTACACCCGGTATAATTAACGAGCCAGAAAATTTTCGACTTTGTAAGAAAAACTTGGCTATAGCGCTAACAATTTGAAATGTAATTTTGTTACACAGCGTAACATAAGTTTTTCCTATTTTCTTCTTTCCAGACATGGAAGACGAATGCTACCCCGCTATCCCCGCCAGTGCATGGAGTCGACGGCGGTCCACCTGCTCATCCCTCCCAGGAGTCAAAGCTGAACCCAAGTCAGAGCCAGAATCCCCCGCCTCATCATGCCCCCCCTCCCCCGTACCCGGCACACCGATCACGCAACTCGACTACGTTATTGACCACACGGTAAATGATTCTGAAACTTCAGTATATTATTCATTAGGTGCATGTTTGAGTGCCAGAAATCTCTGCGTTTCTCGTGGTCTATAAATTTGACGTGAAACACGCGGTCGTAGGTGATTCGATATTTTTTACCTTCTCTATAAAAAGTAAGGTCAAGGGAGGCCAACAATGATTCGCACTCACTCTGCAACTTTCACCGAGCGTTTATGTAGAATGGCAACAATTTTTGTGTGTAATTATCTCGATAATGATACAATGAAGGACTCGTTCGAACGAGTTAAGTGATCAGGTTCTTGCGGCAGTCCCTTCTGAACTTATTTACTTGATTTATGGTTAATGTATGGCCCGGACAGCTCCAGATTCCAAAGTGATTTCTTGGAAACTTTTGCAAAAATAACGGCAGCATGGTGCACACATCTTTTCTATAATATCTGAGTATATACTGTGTCTTTCACAATAATATGTGGGTGTGAATGTCAACATTGAACCTATAGCATTACATAGTTATAGATATATGTCATCTGTCAAAAAAAGCTTAATTTGAAACCTCCTCCGAATTTATAACATTTGATGGGTTCGAATACAATGACTTTCCATGTGTCTCTCGAGGTCCTTTAACTCTCCACCTAAATATCAAATTGTTGCACAGTTGTAGTATAACCGAAACCGGTCGGGTAAAGTAACACAATATAGTGAAACGACGTGCTGTTATCATTCATCGCGTGAAACCTAGCCAGCAAATCCTCCCTCTCACTCTTCCCTAGCGAAAGTGAATACCTCGGTTCCTCAATAGTTAGTGTATGGTTCCAGACGGGAACGATCCACATGCCACAAGCCGTGCTGCAGAAAGTGGGAGCGGCGGGGGTGCCACAGCTACTACTCAGCTCGGCACCCAGGCTCCTCGGGAACAAACTCTCCATCAAAGTCACATCCTCGGGGGCTTCAGGTATTGTAGCTCGAGCTTGTCTAATACATGAAACTTTATAGCCTTCGCCAGTCAGAAATCGTGGCATAGTCGGGATGAGATGAGAGATAATTTAGATAAGATAATGTATTTATTTGTCGCCGGCATGATGGCCGTTGGCTTTAGAATGGAGCCACGTACAGCAAAGCGTAGCGTAGGCCAACCTCGTGCCCGTTGGACCGACGACCTGAAGGACGTTGTGGGTGGCGGCTGGATGAGGAGGACGGAGGACCGCCATGAGTGGCGAAATCTGGGAAAGGCCTATGTCCAGCAGTGGACGAACACGGCCTGATGGTTGGATGGATTTTTTATATTAAGTACAAATATGTATATTACACATTGAAAAAACGTATTTTTATAATTTAAGCTGTACCCAGGGAAAAGCCCTGTCCCCTAATCTAGGTAATCTTGAAATATCCCCATGCTTACAAAAAAGTTTTTTTTACATAAGAAATAAAATAAAATCGAACAAAGTTAAATTAAATATGAGCATGTGTAGGGTGTTTGTATTGTGAGTGTGTGAGAGAGATCAGTGTAAGGATGTGTGAAGAAGTTATGTTAGTCCTTCTCGGTGCATAGAAAGCATTAACAAACACCTATTATAAATATACACCTAAATAAATTATATTGATTGATTGATTGATTGATTATGTTTTAACTTTCAACAGGTCCTAAGTTGAGTAGATGTTCATAAACCATTTTGAGCATTTTTTTCAAATTTATTTATTTATTTATTTATTTATTTCATGGAAAAGACACAGAAGTAAACTATACATAGAAACATTAAAGTATAAACAAATGGTTAGTTTATTTTACTTCCTCTACGCTTTCCTCAAATACGTTATTTTTGTAGCAAATGGAGTGGATTATTGTGAGTTCCTTGCTCAATTTAATGATAGTGTGTTGTTGGCAGATGAATTACTAAGGAAGTGACGCCACGCCACACTGAGCTCGGTGAGGCGTTTCTATGTAGCGTCTATCATACACTTCCATAGTAATAGGCTGTCCGAGATATCATGATATGGGTGGCAGTTCAAAGTTGACATTTACAGTGATATACCCTAATGAAATATAATCGATTTTTTTTTAGTATCGAGAAAGTTAGCAAGGGCTATCAAATCGATTTTTTATTTGATTGATCTTTGATTATCCAAACTACTTTTTGTTAATTACTAGATCAATTAAATTAAACGAACCAATAACTCCAGAGCTTGAGAGATCAAAGTTTTTTTTTGTTTTTCTCGGAATTTCGCCAATAACAAAACAAAAAATCAACAAAAACTGTAACAAACGTCAAAACAAATAGTACGTGAAGCAACCGCAACGAAAACACAAACCGCATACAAGATGAACTCATACTGACGCGATCCTACAAGATGGCCGCATTCATCGATATATTTTTGATTATGTAGTGTCAGTACCTATGGGTTAGCGTTCCGATCCACGCATCACGTAGCAAAAAGTAATATTATTTACTGAATCTTTTCTTCGTTAAATTTAACGAATGCACTGAGATTTTTGTTCCGATTTATAGAGGCATTATTTATTGTGTTTTTGCAATAATTATTGACATTATTTCTAAGACCTATTATTTTCTTTTGTGCCCGGGGTGTATGTAGTATGGTGCGAGTAGTATAGGTGAAACGGAAAATTACGAACTGTCACCCATATCCTGATATCTCATCATCATATCTTCATCACCAGTCAGTACATCATAAACGTTTTTTTTCTCGCCGCCGTTGAATTTAACTATCATAAATTTACACCAGTCCACTTACGCAGAGAAAGGTGGTCGTGTATGATGGTCTGCATTGCTGCTGATCCAATGCCCACTTCTCGCTCGAACTCTACATATGTAATTCGCCGATTTTGACAAACAAGTTTTTCGATTGCTCGAACATTTTCTTGAGTGACCGCTGTTGGCGGCCGACCAGTGATCGCCTCATCTTCAAAGCTTTCGCGTCCTCTTCTAAATTCAGCAAACCAATTATAAACTGTTGCGCGTGAACAAGCAGATTCACCAAAAGAAGTAACCAAACGTTCAAAACATTCTTGACGCTTTATTAAACCTTTTTATAGTCATAATAATAAATCATTGTCCGAAAATCTCTTAGTGAGCTCCATTGCTAAGAACGAAGTTCCCGCCAAATTATCTCGGAAAAACAAAATTTAAAAAAAACTAATTTGAATTAACGCATGTTCTATATTCAAAATTATTAGCTGATAACCGGCCTATACGTAAAGTTCTAACGTGCCAGTGACAAACCAATGAGTAAAGAGTATCTAACTTCTTTTGGCATACTCCTCGCATTGATGGAAATAATGACATTAAGATGTGAAATTGTGAAATAAGTATTCTATACGTATTTAGTAGGCATTTAAAAATGTATTCGTAGTGCGAAGGAAGCGATAACAACAAAAAAAAAAGAGTCCATCCATCCATCCATCCATCCATCAGCCTGTTTCGTCCACTGCTGGACATAGGCCTTTCCAGGATTTCGCCACTCTTGGCGGTTCTCCTGGAAGAAATGCCCATACTCACACACGCTGGGCAAGCGGGTTGGTGAGCGCGGTGCCGAAACCCTTGCACCAGTGACGCAGCTGCCCGTCACCAGTCTGTTTATATAAAGCCCGACAATTGGGGATGGATATACCGCCATCCATCGGTCCCAGAAAATGGTGGGCCGCCTGGTTTTGCCTGAGAGCTGTTCTCTTACTCTCCCCCGAATAACTTCGTAAGGATTTGCGAATAAGATGGTGGTACCTCCACAGTCGAGCCCGGCATCAGCTCTACCACCTATATTATTATTTTAATAGATCATAAATGTTAAGTTAATAACTGCTCGTGGAATAAGTTAGCGTTTAAAACGGTATGTACGGAACCCTCAGGGCAAGAGTCCTACTCGCACTTGACCAGTATTTGTTTTACAGGCTTCTCCCTGCCTCCCACCCCGCCGTCTTCCCTCTCCTCGTCGGACAGCGAGGGCGCGCTCTCGCCCGCGCACGAGGCGTCCCCCGCGCCGCCGGCCGCCGTCTCCACCCCCTCGCGCCGCTCACATCTCTACGTGTCACATCACTCGAGCAGACAGCCCATCAACACGCCACTCATCAGTAGTCAACCTGTAAGTTCTCGGTTACACATCTGGCTGTGTTACGAGGTGATATTTATTTATGCTGCCAAATTCATACTGGAGGCTTGTTAAGTGATCAGTATCACCGAACGATGACATTTTTCGCAAAATTTGAAAAAGAAAATTTCGCTTTTCATTGTTTTGACTCAGGGCTGAGCTTGTGCTTTTAGCAAAAGTAAAAAAAAAATATTTTGGGATTTCCAAAAAAAGGTCATCAAACCTACTTACTGAGTCTTCAGTAGGTATGAATTTGGCTGTATAAATAAATGCCTCCTTTTATTTATTGCCTTGATTATTGCATAACTATGAGAGATAGAGAAATTTAGTCAAAAGACTCGTCTACGATTTTGAAGACAAAAAAAATGGCTTCCAGAGATTACTGAAAAATGACTTTCCTTGGCCGGGAATCGAACCTGCTCATTTATAATAAGAATTATAGCAATCATTAAGGCATCAATCGATAGTGTTGCTAGTAAGAAACAAATCTTGCAAAAAATATGTGCCAAATCAGTGAAAATGCCTTTTTTGTATTTTCTTGGAATTAATACTAAAATACTTGTAAAAGTATTAGGTAAGTATTTATAAAATTATCATTTTTTTTGTATATTAGGATTTTTACGAACATATGTTCCAAATGACCACCCTATGGTAAGTATTCCGCTGATGAGTGTTTTATTCTGGCACGCCAAGAGCGGCGAAATCTTTGAAAGGTCTATGTCCAGCAGTAGACGAACCAGGCTGATGGACGGATGATACGTCTTCACTGGTATTTAGTTATTTAACTCCATTATATAGACAAACAAGTCGATGAATCATAGTTATTTATCTAGCAAATTGGACTTCCATTAACAAACCTTTAGTAGGGTATCTCTAAGAATATGAACATTGGGAACCCTTACAGTATAGCTTCGCCCGATAGCCTAATTCCGGAAATGGGCAAATTTAAGGTGGTAACAGAGGATTTTGGTGCAAAATGCACATCTTAATACTTATTGCATTGAATAAAAATTAGGTAATAAACGCGTCTTATAGCAATTCGCGCGAACTGCTTGTTAATTTTAGGTGATCACATGAAAATTATTCCATTTTATTTTCCATTTTACATTACAACTGTAAACACACTTTAAAGTTTGTTTATGTAATGCAAACAAAATGTAATACATTAAATTACATCATTTTTTGTGAAGACTTTATAATTAATAAACCATGTCCGCAAATTGCTTTAAATCGCATTTATTGCATACTCTTTATTCAAAAATAAGGAAAACAATATTATGGTGTGCATTTTGCACCGAGGTAAAAAATTGCCCCCTTACAACTGAAATTAGGTAGGTGCAAAATGAGATAAGCCTTTCGGAAAATTACCTTTCAAAGGGACCCGTACAAAAGTGTACATTTAATATATCTAAATAAAACACAAATATGTTGTATAGGCTACACATTTCATTAATACAAAACAGCTAAACATGAAACCATCCATCCATACAGTAACCACCCGTCGTGAAAACATATCCCAGTCCATATCTGTGACTACTCCTTTGGGGATTCATTTCATTACATTGTATTTATATTTATGGAATATGTAAATGTGCGTTACAGAAAGGATCAACCGGCACGCTAATACTGACAGACGAAGAGAAGCGCACACTCCTCGCTGAAGGATACCCGGTGCCGACGCGTCTGCCGCTCACCAAGGCCGAAGAGAAATCGCTCAAGAAGATCAGGAGGAAAATCAAGAATAAGGTTTGTTCACTTTGATCTCTTCTAAGCGATATATTTAAAAATCTAAGTACATCAGTGACCGACCAAACCCACCCTTATTTTGTTGGAACTCCACGGCAATGGTCTTTCATATCTTTGTAACTACTGCGCGGAAAAATAGATGTAATTTAATATTATTAAAGTATTCTGCTTTATTGACGAGTTATGTGCTGATTGTTTAGGTGGGAAGCCTGCTGGGCCTGTGCCGATTGCCTGGAGCTTTGGTATCTTATTGTCTCAGGGGCGATCCCTCCTTAAATCTATTGTTTGACAGTATGGTTTTGGTTATGGTATTTTGTTGAGCTAGCACTAGTATTAAGTATGTGACAGTTTTTACTTCATAATCATCGGCAATCAACAGTTTCTTGCCCTATTCCAGATATCAGCACAAGAAAGCAGGCGCAAAAAGAAGGAGTACATGGACCAACTGGAACGGAAGGTCGAGCTGCTCCTCTCAGAGAACAACGACTACCGCAAGCGTGTCGAATCACTCGAGCAGAGCAACGCAAAGCTTCTCACTCAGCTGGCAACCGTACAGGCGCTCACACGCGCGCGCAAGTGACGTCATACAGCACTGATCCCGTGACGTCACCAGCCCCGCTAACTCCGCCCGCACCCGTCTGCTTCGGACCTTCGAACAATGACGTCATGTCTTGCTCCTCTGTCACCCGACTCGATTACACTCCTCAGTTATGTCAGAGTTTTGGTCTGTAATCTGCTCGGGTACGGAACCACTAAGGCTGTGAGAAACTATAGAACGGTGATGATTCTCACAGTTCGAAGAAATCGTCGTAGAAGACACATGTAGCATTGCGTGTATATTTTAACAAATGTATATTTTGGATATATTTACATTTATATATCTTGGATCGGAGGTATCCCGGAAGGACTGTTGTCTCCTAGAATGGTTGCTCACTAGATACGTTGGTAGTTTAAGCATTCTGTGGTGCTGAACGAGTCGATAGATTTGTTTCGGTATTGAACTATGAAGTGCCACACTAGATATTTATTTTGACTAATTCTGCACCGTGCCGTCATCGACAGTAGAGGGTGATGACAGGGACTTAGAACTGGGGTCTTAGTATCTTTTAGTTGGTAAGCAAGCGTGTTGTTTGAAATCTCGTAATATATTATAATTGTGCTGTCAAAGCGTTACATAAGTAAGTCTTAATTTCGTGCGTGTTTTTATTAAAATGTGCAACTAGGCTATAAGTATTGTATTGTTACCCAAAGCAAACATTTTACTATCTGCCACTGGGTCCGATGAGCTGTAAGCGAATGGAGCCACCTTAGTTTTCTTAATAAATTTCTTCAACACTGCAACACATCCATGTGGGCCTAAATGTTACTGATATTAACGCGACAGAAGAAACAAAGGCATATCACTAAAGTCTTTCGATTTTAAACCAGTATTTATAGAGTCACACGAGTCATCGTCTAAGGTATGAGAGGGGCGGGATGGGGGTTAAGTAGCAATTTAGAAGAATGTACTCATTCCTCAGTTTTGACTCCTGTGGTTCTTCTATAATAACCTCTGGCAGTTTAACTAAATTTCGTGCGGTGTAATCGGGAATCTTGCTAGCATAATAATATAAATGTGAGACGCGCGCTTTAAGGAGCGCCTTACTGATTCATATTGAATTCCATGAATTTGCATTTATAGCGTGAAATGTGTATCGTCCTAGAGATTTTATCTTGTATTTTAAGACAACGCTAGGTAAACATTTATCAAATAAAACATTGAATGAACACCGATTTGTATGACAAGTGTTTTCGGTAATGTCTAGTCTCAATTAGAAACTGTTTAAGGCCGGGTCTTATTTTAGAGATCCGCAGATAAATAATGAAACGGTTACGATATGATTCGTTCTCGGTTGATACTGTTCTATCGACAAGTACAAATAATGGTTTGCCTTCAATGAAAGTAACGTAACTAACACTTCACCTTAACTTTCATAATACACATGTTTAAAAATCGTTGTGGTTTATACTTTTACTCTGCTATTATTTACTTCTCACAATAACAAAACATTGCTATAATGGCAGTACTTTTCTTCATGTTTTAAACTTTATAGATGCGACGGGATCTTATTAGATTTTGGACGTTTCATATTGTACCACGACATTTAGGGCTTGAATTCTATAAAATAGATTCAGACCTGATTTCACCATACTCTGTTAGTTGACACCCCAGTTATATCATTTAACAGACTATTAAAGTTAGTGAGTGTCCCACCATGCTATAATTTCCTTAATGAGTTGTTAAACTTAATGACTGCTCTAGGGGTTCGTTAGATCGGTAACAGACGATTAGCTTACTGTCACACAGACTCACAGCAGTCGGGATCGGCCATGTTTGCTATTGCTTACATTGTTGTCATTGCTACCGGCAACTGACCTATCTCGAAGACTCAAAATTTTTGACATTTGAACCAGCAAAACGGAATGTAAACCGATCTCTATTGAATTCAACAGAATAAACGGCATTCAGTATTCAGTATTCCTTTATTGCACTCATGTTGTAAATTGTACAATACAGTACAGGTCATTTCAAATCAGTCGCCTTATCAAACACGAAACTTATAATGTGACTAGTGAAAAAAGTGCCCGTGTACTCAATAATGACAAAACAAATAATGACCTCTTGTTTTGGTTGGCTTAGAAGGTGAGTGATGATGATTTTTGAGTCATTCGCTTAATGTTTTATTTATTAATGGCTTGTTACATTTTCGACACGGGACATACAAAATCAACAGAGATGTTAGTGTTCTTGTTAATTTTAATCCCTCATTAAGTAATGTCTGGTTTATGAAATAACTAACAGGGTATGGTGAAATCAGGTCTTAATGGATTGTCATTAAAAACCAGAATTAAAATCTCAAAATAAGAGTTATTGTATTCAATGAAACGTTAAGATCCCTAGTATGTTTAAATACAGCAGTATTAAAATGTGAAAGATATGCTACTGGCATGTTTCTAAACAAATTTACATTTGGGTTCTATCTAATCGATGTTACCCCACATAAGAATCCAATATTCTTCTTTATTGTTCTTGCCACAAAGTTCATTTTGCATCTGGCAACCGTTTACCGGAATATCAAACTTGTTGTCGACGTTCGTTAATAATATAGTAATAATTTTCACGACACTGCTCGGAAATATAGATATTTATGACGAGAAAAGTCTTAGGGCTGGCTCGTTTAAAGCTATAAAGTGAATAATAAGCATTTTAAAGGCAGTTGTAAAGATTACAGGCAACAGTTTACAGTTTCTGGGACTTTCTTTTTACTACCGAAATGATAATGCCTCGAATAAATTGCTAGACCCCTTGCTCTATAGATGAAATAAAAATACAAGCATTATATGAATTTTATTTTCTTGCAGAAGTCGTGAAAAGCATTATTTATGCCTCATACGAGATGGCAGTTTCATTTTAAGCACGAGCCGGACGTGATGTCCATTGACCAAACTGCTTACGTTCCGGTCTCTGCAATAATGTTACTTTTACTTAACATTCCATTACCTTTGTAGAGTTACTTAAAGAGAGCTCGAGTACTTATTAATCCTAAAAGTAGGTTTTAATGGAGTATCTTCTGTACAAATCTTTTATATCATAGTTTACATTATCAATTTAACATTAATATGAAACGTCAAATGTCTATTAAATGTTAGTTTAAATACAAATATGTATATATTTAGCAAATTATACAACATTGTTTCTATCAGCATAATAAATTTTATTACTTGTATTAAACACGTTATTCTGGTGTGCAATTACCTTTCTTATAAAAATATATGTAAAATCGTTCTTCCTACTTAGATTAAGAGATGTTCTATTTATACCGAGCTGTAAAAAATATATCGTCTATTTAATCCCTGGTTCTCGAGGGGTCATTATATTTAAATGAATTGAGATAAACATATTTTAAGAGATTTTTTCTTATAAAACGAGCCATGTAGCTCCGTTTACCTGTCTTTAAATACAGTATGTATTAAGGATGGGAGTAGATATAAATATAGATATAAATTGAACGAATCATTATATGAAACTGCAAAGTGTGCCTGTCTGTCAAGAATATTGAGTTTACCAGTATGTAATAAGAATAAGTGTCGTTGATAGAATTAGAAAATGACGATTTTAATATCTTTAAATTTAAAACTATATATACGTTAATAGTATATATTATTTAACGTGTGAAATATTTAATTCCTACTATGGCATTTACCGTCTACAAAGGAGTGATTTTATTAAAAACGACTTATAAAAATTAATTAATTAACGAAGGTTAGTAGGTACGAGTATGTTACGTTATGAAGTTAATTCTTTTTAAATGAGCCTGTGTGTGGTTTAAATAATATGAATTGTAACGACAATGCCAAACAAACATACTGTTATGGAAAAGTATGAAGACACCTGCACACTATTTGGGTGACATTCTAAGATTGGGCGAGGTTAGTGTTTGAAAGTTATTTATTATAAATGATTGCTATCCCCGGTCGAGTGTTTTCCAAGGGTTGCTATCCCACTTCTGATATCGTCACACGAGTGTTTACCTGGATGATTGCTATCCCACTTCTGATATCGGCACACGGGTGTTTTCCAAGATGATTGCTATCCCACTTCTGATATCGTCACACGACTGCCTCCCAAGTTTGAAAGCGGCGCCATGATTGGCTAGTTAAACGTCAAACACTAGCTTCGAGCGAACTAAAAGTTAAAGCCCTCAACATTCTGCGAGGTTGTTTTATTATCAGTTTTGTTATTCAATAAAATTGTAATTTTATTGATGGTTTATTTGTTCAAAACTATTCACTGTTACCTTTTGAGTCATGACCTTGTTGAATCGTTTGTTTAATTATTATTTTCCAATGACATTATGGATTTTCTGTGTCACCCTACAGCTAAATAAAGCGACAAATATTTTAAATTAGTTGTTTCAATTTGCTTTCCTCGGCGATAGTACCATTAAAAGAACGATTATTTTTTCACATTTTATTAATTGATAAATTTCCACTTAAAACAGTTTATTGCGATGTTGTGGCTATAATTCACAAGTAAAAGCATTCGACAATTTATACAATTCTCAAAATATAAGGACTAGAAGTAACAGTTTCATTAGTTGCCATGAGTAAAGTTGCAAATATAAAAGTTCGAGTGGTCAGTCTTACTAACAAAAGATATTAAAGTACTTAAATAAAATGAACGTTCCTATAATAGAAGTTACACCTTAGGTGAGGTGCGGGGGAGAGGCGTTCATCGTTGGCACTCTCACCGACCAAACGCCACTGGCATATAAATTAGATTACAATAAATTACAATCGAGTACCAATTTTCAGATTTACTCCAACAGCTTCGCAGACGAAAAAATATTCGTAGCATAAAATGAAAGCTGGTTTGTCGTCACAGAAGAGTCATACACAGAAGCGATCACAGTGTAATGAAGACCTTCTTCTTGGCCATTATATGCGCGATTATAACCCAGAGTGCAGTGCCCCAGGCCGCCTCGACTAAATGCAGCGCGTGAGTGCGCATGTGCGGTACGCGCCAGTGGAAGGGGAAGATATGTGCGCAGAGGGAGTGGCCCACGTAGAGTGCGATGGCGTTAAGTCCGGGCGCACGGAATGGGCCGCCGCCCCACGCGTGCCACGCGTCCGTCAACGCGTAGCACGCACTGAGCAGCACCAGCGAGCACGCTGTCGTCACCAACACGAATGACGTGGACCTGCAGGGGGGACATACGCGTCAATAGGCCATAAGAGGAACAGTTTGCTCAAATAGTTTGCACGCTTTGATAGGTATATAAAAAGGGACCGCCGACTCATGGCTAAAGGCAGTGGCTTCTTCCAAGACATAATACACCTGCTATATATTCTAGCATAGCAAAACATAGCGAGCTCGACAGCGCTTGATACAGTGCTTTGTCTCACTCTGTTGATGTACCTAACGAGGGACAGACATCGAGCTCTGACTAGCTTTTGCCTGCGGCTTTACTCGCGTCCGTTTAGTTTTTGTGTAGTCCTATCAAATCTCTTAATTACTTTTATAGTACGTATTTGACTTGGCTCTAGTGAAGAGTGTTTTTGGTTCCTCACTACAAAAATTACTTTATGTGTCGTGACGGTTTTATTATAATTAGGTACCTACCTACATCGTTTTAGCCAGGACAAAAGGCCAAGCTACGTTTAAGGTTAACTATTTTCTTGGTCTCTGATATTATCTATTCTGACTAAAACTGTTTTCTTGGCCTCTGAACTTTTATCCTATGTAAGCATTCGTGGCCCACGATCTAAGCCCTCGGGTCTAGATTCAGCGATACCGAAGATTAAAATAAAATTTATTAAATGTCTTTGAATGACCAAAGGTTGAAAAAGGGGCTACGAGGCCTCGTTCTACCAAGAATAAATATTAATAATAACTCTGATCTCTTTAGTTTTAGTATTGCAATCTCTATAGATTCTAATGCAATTTTTGAGAATGATTTCAGTTTTCTACTTCAACTCAGATATTTGCTCCAACTTTCCAAATCAATCGATTAATCTTTTGCTATAGGACTTTCTTTCGGCCATTTTCTAAACAGCTTACCAAAGATTCTTATTGATGGGCACAATGCCGTGGTCCCTGGAGAAGCCAGCTAGCAGAGCCCCTGTGAGCGCAAAGACCAGAGCCCACGCCAGCCAGCGAGATATCCGCGACTTGTGTGACCGTTGCAGCAAGATGGTGGCACCAGCTTGGATGCCCAGTAAGGCTTGCACTATTGACGTCAGGCAACCTGGAAAGTGACGCATTCTTCAACATTTGAACTAAATGCCCAACAAAGAAGCCGTATGGATCAGGATCTAGTGGACCATAGTCGCTGTGGAATGTTACAATATCTTACCTGGCAGTCCCTCAAAGTCGGTGACTCGTGCCCCATAGACGAGCTTGGCGTCGCTATGTGAGAACACGTGAGACTCGCCCAGTAGCACGCGGTCGACGTACCCCGCGGCACCTCCGCTGCAGTTAGCGGCCGCCCAGTCGTCGTGCATACCGCCGGGACCTAGGTAACCGCTGGGGAATGTTACAATATCTCACCTAGCAGTCCTTCCGGGTCAGTGACTCGTCCCCCATAGACGAGCTTGGCGTCTATGTGGGAACACGTGAAAATCGCCCAGTAGCAGTCGGTCGACGTACCCCGCGGCACCTCCGCTGCAGTAAGCGGCCGCCCAGTCGTTGTGCATACCGCCGGGACCTAGGTAACCGCTAGGGAATGTTACAATATCTCACCTAGCAGTCCTTCCGGGTCAGTGACTCGTCCCCCATAGACGAGCTTGGCGTCTATGTGGGAACACGTGAAAATCGCCCAGTAGCAGTCGGTCGACGTACCCCGCGGCACCTCCGCTGCAGTTAGCGGCCGCCCAGTCATCGTGCATACCGCCGGGACCTAGGTAACCGCTAGGAAATGTTACAATATCTCACCTAACAGTCCTTCCGGGTCAGTGACTCGTCCCCCATAGACGAGCTTGGCGTCTATGTGGGAACACGTGAAAATCGCCCAGTAGCAGTCGGTCGACGTACCCCGCGGCACCTCCGCTGCAATTAGCGGCCGCCCAGTCATCGTGCATACCGCCGGGACCTAGGTAACCGCTAGGGAATGTTACAATATCTCACCTAGCAGTCCTTCCGGGTCAGTGACTCGTCCCCCATAGACGAGCTTGGCGTCTATGTGGGAACACGTGAAAATCGCCCAGTAGCAGTCGGTCGACGTACCCCGCGGCACCTCCGCTGCAGTAAGCGGCCGCCCAGTCGTCGTGCATACCGCCGGGACCTAGGTAACCGCTGGGGAATGTTACAATATCTCACCTAGCAGTCCTTCCGGGTCAGTGACTCGTCCCCCATAGACGAGCTTGGCGTCGCTATGTGAGAACACGTGAGACTCGCCCAGTAGCACGCGGTCGACGTACCCCGCGGCACCTCCGCTGCAGTTAGCGGCCGCCCAGTCGTCGTGCATACCGTCGGGACCCAGGTAACCGCTGGGGAATGTTACAATATCTCACCTAGCAGTCCTCCCGGGTCAGTGACTCATCCCCCATAGACGAGCTTGGCGTCGCTATGTGAGAACACGTGAGACTCGCCCAGTAGCACGCGGTCGACGTACCCCGCGGCACCTCCGCTGCAGTTAGCGGCCGCCCAGTCGTCGTGCATACCGCCGGGACCCAGGTAACCGCTGGGGAATGTTACAATATCTCACCTAGCAGTCCTTCCGGGTCAGTGACTCGTCCCCCATAGACGAGCTTGGCGTCGCTATGTGAGAACACGTGAGACTCGCCCAGTAGCACGCGGTCGACGTACCCCGCGGCACCTCCGCTGCAGTTAGCGGCCGCCCAGTCGTCGTGCATACCGCCGGGACCCAGGTAACCGCTGGGGAATGTTACAATATCTCACCTAGCAGTCCTTCCGGGTCAGTGACTCGTCTCCCATAGACGAGCTTGGCGTCTATGTGGGAACACGTGAAAATCGCCCAGTAGCAGTCGGTCGACGTACCCCGCGGCACCTCCGCTGCAGTTAGCGGCCGCCCAGTCGTCGTGCATACCGCCGGGACCCAGGTAACCACTGGGGAATGTTACAATATCTCACCTAGCAGTCCTTCCGGGTCAGTGACTCGTCCCCCATAGACGAGCTTGGCGTCGCTATGTGAGAACACGTGAGACTCGCCCAGTAGCACGCGGTCGACGTACCCCGCGGCACCTCCGCTGCAGTTAGCGGCCGCCCAGTCGTCGTGCATACCGCCGGGACCCAGGTAACCACTGGGGAATGTTACAATATCTCACCTAGCAGTCCTTCCGGGTCAGTGACTCGTCCCCCATAGACGAGCTTGGCGTCGCTATGTGAGAACACGTGAGACTCGCCCAGTAGTACGCGGTCGACGTACCCCGCGGCACCTCCGCTGCAGTTAGCGGCCGCCCAGTCGTCGTGCATACCGCCGGGACCCAGGTAACCGCTGGGGAATTTTACAATTAATGGAACCTTTACCGCTTTTTTACTAATATTATGTTATATATTTGGCTTTTTGTTAAAAAAATACATAGACAGCACAGCTCAATTAGTCAAGTTGCGTTTCACTTCCAATTCTCCTAACGTTAATTTCCTTTTTTTACTAAAGTAAATCCTATACTTCGTCGCTTAGTCCACTTTACTTCCATCACTTTGTCACTTTTTGGTGTTTAACTCAACATGAAATCATAACAAGCTACATGAATAATACATACATAGGCGTAGCCAGGAGTTTTTTCGGTGGCTCTCGGTCCCAAGTCATAAGAAAAACTCCATAGACAAAAAAAGGAATGTTAATTTAATACTAGCCTTATGAGACTTAGCCTATTTGTTTTTTATTTTTATTGCCGTGAACTTTTGCCGCTAAAGGATGGTTGTCATGAGCGTAACAACTCAGTTGTGGGCGTGACCAAATGTGACGCTATTTCATTTCGCTATTACGCACCGATTTCAACACGGACATGTGCTGTAAGTTTTCCTTGAATATAAATAAACTAGCGGACGCCTTGCAGTGTTGCTTGCGTGGATCAGTTTCTCTGGACCTCGTTGGATTTTCCTAAAATCCCTTCTTAGCGGTATGCTACATCATATAAGGAACCTATAGTCCATATTTCATGTTCCTAGGGCCAGCCGCTTGGTCTAGATAGACGTTAATAGATCAGCCAGTCAGTCAGTTATATCTTGACTGCAAGGGCTATTCCGCACCTTGGGCACAGTAGACATATAAACAGTAGGAAAACTCCACCGTAATCTCAAAATGATTACCTACGCCCGATCGGCGCGTTAGCGCTGGCTTCGAGCGAAATCTAAAAGCAACCATGTGACACGGTGCAGCGCTCGCGACTGCCATCCGGACGCTAACGTTCCGCGACAATATACTGTGACAATAGCCAAGACGGCGTGTAAAAGCACGCGTCTGTGTGTGTGTATCGATTCAAGGCATTTCCTTGAAGCTTACGAGTACGTACTGATTCTTATATCTTCTGTGCCTTGGGTAAGATTATTCTTTTATGTATGTATGTACGTATATAATAGATAAATAAATAAATATACTCACGCCGGACAGCCAGGATCGTGCAGTGTGAAGGTAAGCACTGTATGGAGAGTGACCAGCGCCGCCGCCAGCACCCAGCACCACATGCATGACAGCACATCCTTCAGGGCCTGACCGCACGCTCCCTGGAACCAAACATTATGGGACTTTTCTCTAACAGTTTTGTCGAAGGTGTCGGAAGAGTTGTCCATGGGCCAGCTAGCCAAAAGGAAATGGTATGATTTGGGGGTTGGATATGTAAAGGTGTAGTTTATTTTTTACAATCAGCTCATTAAGCCCTTTCATTTGATACCCCATACGACATGATTCAGAAAAATAATTGTAAAATGTCCACAAATTATAAATAATTAATACCGATACCGATTACCATAAATTATACCGATATGTCAGCTGGCCCATGGGGGTATCGGAATTCCATTTCACTGTCCACACTCGTACCACGTTTTACCGACGTTTATTACGTCCCAGCGTGATGGCTGGTGAGCTCGCGGTATTTCAGTTATATAGGTTCAGAAGAACTCATACTTAACACAAAAGTGCTCCTACGAGATTTGAACCCCCAATCGGATTACTGATCGAAACAATCAAATGCAAAAGAGGCGGTCGTAAAAAGTTCATAGGTATTTCGAGAAACCTATAACACAATTTTCTGGTTACAATTTAGCCCTACGCTCTCAAGAAGGCTGGTGTTAAGTTAAGAATAATTTGAGTCAATCAAAATTCCAAACAAATACTTAACCCATTCCGTGTCGAAATTACTTTGCGATAGTGACAACGTTGTTGAGATAACGTCGAGATTGGAAATACCAAAGTAACTTGTTCACTCAACGTTAAGTCAGACATCAAGTTTTTAAATACCAACCTTAAGGTGCTTGCGACAAGTCTCGTTCCCAAACGCACAGCATCTGATTGTATTATTTTTTATTTTTTTATAAAAAAATTTCATAGCTATTATATGAATCTTGTTTTACCTACGTAGTACATATATATAAAAAACCGTCCAAGTGCGAGTCGGACTCGCCCACCGAGGGTTTCATTAAAGAATATTTTTTATAATTTAATTATAAATGTATCGTTTTCAGATTTTTCCCTATATTCGTAGTATAATGACGGTCTTACTTGCCAAATTACATAATTCTAGGTCAGCGGAAAATACTCAATAAATTTTGATTCCCTTGAGAGTGTCGAAATATACGTTTTTTGCAGCATAAACGGCCGTATCTTTTTTCTACGTTAACTTAGAAGTTTTGATTTTTTCACAGCTTCAAGGGACTGTAGACTTGAGTATATCGGTTTTAATTTCAACTCAATACCTCCACGTGTTGCCGAGATAAAGGGTCTTGACAGACAGATGGACGGACGGACGGACAGACAGACGGACAACAAAGTGATCCTATAAGGGTTCCGTTTTTTCTTTTGAAGTACAGAACCCGAAAAAGCATCCAAATCCGTTGAGTGGTTCTCGAGTTAAAACGGAACATACAGACAGACAGACAAAAAACCTAAAAATTGTTGTTTCGGCTTCAGTACAACCAATAACCATTCCATTTAAAATTTTGTGGAAATATTTAATATATACGAGTAACACGAAATTGTTTACTACTTTAATATTACTATACCTAGATAATTGTTCAATAATATGAATATGAAAAACAATCAAAAGTTATGGGTTTTTGCAGACTCGTCTCAGCCATCTTAAGGCGACGCCACGAAATTTTGGCTACATGGATCTCCATTTTTCTCAGCAATGAAAAGACATACGTAATTACCAATTTATATAATAGATTAAGCATTTCATTGACATCATTTTGCCCGAAGATTTAGTTGATTGATTAATTTTCATAGCAGAGAAAAAAATATTTAGATAACCTCTTTTAAAACAGAGATTTCTATTTTACTGACAAACGGGAGTGAATGAAGCCTCTAAGTTTTTTATTAAGATTAGTCTACAAATACACTTCAATATGCCCGATTGGATTTATTAAATTACTTATAGTTGTCATTTTAAATTAAAAATACTGTTTTGCCGCATACGACCTTACGGCATAAGCTAGTTCGTGAGCGCATATTTTTATGAAATAAGTCCCCCTCACTCCACTCCCCTAAGGCGCCGATTTGAAATTATAAGTTTATCAATGCCTCGCCTTAACAGCTGGTTGTTTACTATTACGAATTCAACTCGAGGTCGATCAACCACAACAGTTGTTAGCGCAAGACCTGTTACAAGTACCGATGTGACCTGGATGTGACGGATGATGGACCTAATTTGACCGGTTCAAAGCAAATGTAGTTATGTATAAATGGATTAAGTCGTTGAATGGATGTAAATAAGTAATTTCAGGAGGAACTACAACCATAGGCGTAACAAGGTGGTGGACCTCTCCAGAGTACCGCCCCCCAGTCATTGGTGTAAAAGTATGCTTTATCCAATTGAAGGGGTTCATTGTTTTGTTTCGTTGTATGGATGGTTATATCTCTATTCATCTTACGATCACATAATCTAGAACAAACACTTTATGAGTTGGGGCCAGAGGCCAGCTAAGAATCTTAGTTGCGCCACAACCTACGGTAAATCAACCTCAGAAGACCAAAATTGCCCATAAGAAATAAAAATATTCAAGGCTAATTATATAGCAATGCAGATATATGTTTTTTGTTTATGTAGCACGGAAGCGGCGCATATAGGCGAATTTAATTTTCGCTCTCTCTATATTTCCACTGCCGGAATTAGAGACATTAATATTTATCTGAAATCATTAATCATGCATGACCCAGTTGGTGTACCAGTTGCCTAGAAAAAGGTTGCAAAGTCACTTACGCTTACCCTAGGAGGCGTGTAGTACTTCGGAGCCGTGAGCGCGTAGAAGCCGGCAGCCACGAGGTACGCTACCGCCAGTCGCTGCAGCACGCCGAAGATCCTGAGTTCATGGAGCATGTTCGACCCGTACACTGTGTTCAGAGCCACGCCCAGCACGAACATGATGCAGGACCGCTGCAAACATACTATAATTTACAACAACCCGTTGTTCAAACTGGCTGCTGTGCTTGACGAATAACTCGAGCGCCATGGGCGTATATGGAGGGGGGGGGGGGTAAAGGGGTCCGGACCTCCCCCTTAGCGTACGCAGAAAAATAAATATTCGCGTACATTTTCATAAAATACAAGGAGACAATAATTAATGCAGAATTAATAATGAAGACTCGATAAATACTCAGTATCAAGATTTGATGCGGTTCTATTTTATATACGTCTAATCCGTTGTCAAAGTCAACTTTACCGCACGAGTGTTTAATGTAATCATTTTTTTTTTAGGTTTTTTTTTTTGTTTTGTTCCCATACATAGTGGGAAGGCAAATTGAACTTAGCTCATACAGCCATGTGTGAGGTATGTTTTATTTTTTTAATTTATCGAAAAGAGTTGCCAGTCTTATCTTGTGTACCATAGATATACTTGACAGAAATGAGCTGGGTACATAGAATAGTAGACCATATCGAGCTTTGACGTAGATATAGAGAGGGAACGCAGGGCGTTGGCGGTGAGGTGTAACATGTTGGTACGTAGGTTTGCGCGATGCACAAAAAACGTCAAGATAACCTTATTTAAGGCATTTTGCCAATCTTTTTATACCTGCAGCCTGTGGATCAACTTTACACAAAAATCTTACAGCGCCCTGCGTGTCCAATATAACAATGCATTCAGGATGCTGTTGGGATTGCCTCGATTCTGCAGTGCTTCGGGGATGTTCACTGAATCTTATACAGACGGCTTTCATGCGATAATTCGTAAGAGGGTGGCATCCCTGTTGTGCAGAGTTAGGGATAGCTCTAACAGCCTCCTGAAAGTGTTTGCCGAGAGGACGAGTGGTCCCATCTTGCGTCACTGGGTGTCATTGCATACCACTTCGACAGGCAGTGGCACAAGATTCAGTTAGATTCAGTTAAATTAATTACACCATTATTGTAATACTAATATAGTTTTTAAGACCTTGTTACTAACACTATGGGCACTGCCTGAAATAAAGATTACATTTGACAGCTCGATATACACTGTCCGTCCCTCTTTAGGTAGATCAAAAGAGTGAGACAGCTCGATATGGTTTGCTATGCTAGACCATGGATGAACATTTGTCTATGGCTAGACTAGTGTTTCAGTTTGATGCGTTCGTAGGTTGATGAAATGAAAACTGTGTAGACGACATTTTGCGTTGGTAGTAACTTTACAAATTGAAAATTCTGATGAAACTTAATCAACCATTTAGGATTTTTAATTTTTAATTTCTATTGATTATATATATATATATATATGTTTATAAGGTGACTTTAATTTATACAGCCAAACTCTTATTAGAGGCTTGGTAAGTGACCAGTATCACGGATCGATAGCAATTTTAATAAAATCTTGACGTCTCATCGTAATTGACTCGGTGCTGGCCTTGCGTTTGTAAGGAACACGAAACGAATAATTTACGCATTTCACAAAAAGGGTCATTGAATCACTTAGTCATTGGTCACTGAGCACTTACCGAGTCTTCAGTAACAATTTGGCTGAATAAATTAAAGTCACCTTATATAGGTAACAAGAAGGATTTGGTTAAAATGAACTTCTTGGTAGGTAACCTCATTCAATCGTAAAATGAATAAGAACTTTTTGATTATAATGCCAAAAGACAAAAAGTTTGCGCTTGAAAAATGATACTGGCCACTTGCATTCTCGGTACAATATTTAAGAAAAATACAATGTTATCGATCTGTCTTCCTTGTTAACAACATTCTTTCTATCTAAATAATAGACAATATCAAGCAGCCATTGTTGTTTACATTATTATGTAGAATAAGCTGTTGAAGTCGAATTCATGTTATGTATGACTGAAAGCAGCCTTCGAACACATCAAACTGAAAGCAGCTTAATTCCGTCAAGTTGGCAACTTAAAGTTCATTTGGAGTATGTATTTATTGTCTCTTTGTTTATTCAATTACATTTAATTTATTTACTCACACTATGCATTGAAAAACGTAGTATGATACTCGTGCGTAAGGGCAATAATCGCTGATCGCTCGTGTTTCAAATAGCTCCTCGTACAAGCTATTGCCTCCTTTACGCTCTCGTAGCATAAACTACTATTTTTACTGTTCCATGCAAACGCAAGCCCAGCCCTGTGTATATGATTATGAGAGATCAACATTTTATTTAACATTTTTGGATACTTGGATCCCTCCATGAGCAAGCTATAGCTACGCCTATGTCGATCGCTGCACTGAGGCCGTTAAAAACTGTTTACACCGGGTTTACATGGTAGAAGCTAGCGATACCGATGCTAGAATAAGGATTCCTCTCAATTACCGTTTAGATTTACATATGTATGAAGGAGCAAAAACAATGATCAATAGCTTTGTTAGCGTTTTGACTCCTTTTTTGGATACTTGGATCCCTCCATGAGAAAGCTATAGCTACGCCTATGTCGATCGCTGCATTGAGGTCGTTAAAAACTGTTTACACCGGGTTTACATGGTAGAAGCTAGCGATACCGATGCTAGAATAAGGATTCCTCTCAATTACCGTTTAGATTTACATATGTATGAAGGAGCAAAAACAATGATCAATAGCTTTGTTAGCGATTTGACTCCTTTTTTGGATACTTGGATCCCTCCATGAGAAAGCTATAGCTACGCCTATGTCGATCGCTGCACTGAGGCCGTTAAAAACTGTTTACACCGGGTTTACATGGTAGAAGCTAGCGATACCGATGCTAAAATAAGGATTCCTCTCAATTACCGTTTAGATTTACATATGTATGAAGGAGCAAAAACAATGATCAATAGCTTTGTTAGCGTTTTGACTCCTTTTTTGCATCTTAAACGGATGCTCTAATGGCTGATCAATCAAACTATCTAGTACACGTATCAATAAAGTTGACAGGCACTTATGATCGTCAATTCTCAACGTACTCATTCGAGGCGTCAGAACTACCGCTACGTATTTCTAATCTCTGCTCTCATGTGCCGAAACACTGGGCCATTTGAACAAGTGTCAACGGCACAGACCATTGTTCTTAATGAATTGTAACAGTCTCCTTTCGACTAGATATCTAGATTATTGGGACGCGTCCGTCGAGTGTAGGTCAGTATTGAGAATACTGTAGATACTCGACTCTAATTATTCCTGCTATTACTTGATCGCTTCGCACGACGTCCATTACCTTGCGAGAACAACATGCAACAATGCTGAGAAAGAATAGTCGAGCAGTGTAAAAGATGCAGATTTACTCTCGTCAAACGGTAGCTAATGGAGAGAGCTCATGATTACGATACGTCACACGCAATCTCGGCATTTCCAATGAAGTATTCCGCAAAAAATGTAAAGCAGATAACGTGTTTCGAATATACGAATGGTATGAAAGCGATGGTAGCGAGATGCTGGAACTCAGTAATACGGAAGTCTATCACATCAAACCCGTGAAAGTGATTACGTGCAGCGTGACACTTAATGAGAAGAATTGAGAATCGAGAATCATTACATAATATACCTAAGATCAGTAACAGATAAACGACGCGGCATGTGGAGCAAAATACAGTAAAAAAGTAGTAGGTATGTTTTATAAACGCATCGACTTTCATTGTGCAAAAATGCTACGGAGTATGCGTTAGCACACCCAGTTCACATAAAAACGCAATTATCTTTTCAATACTTGGTCAAATACGGGTATCAAGCGGGATTCACACGCGATGCCAGAAAAAGTGGCCTAAAATATCGTTCGGCCAGTGTATGAGCCGTCGTTGTGTCAATTTAACGTCAATTATAGCACAAAATATTAGTGTAAGACATTACATCACGTTTTCACATCATATTTCTCACTCGCAATATCAATCATTATAGATATTTGTTTAAAGTTAGATAAATGCCATGCGATGAAAATTAGAGTGACTAAACTACATCAAATACAAACTATAGGATGTAAGGAATGCTAATTATAAGTTTTTGTACATATCCGTACAAAATCCATTTTAAAGTCACGCGCAATTTGCCTTCGCAGTTTTTGCGCACGTGCCAGAATTGAGGGCCAGAATGTAAATCCATCCATCCATCCATCAGCCTTTTTCGTCCACTGCTGGGCATAAGCCTTTCCAGGATTTCGCCCCTCTTGGCAGTCCTCCTGGAAGAATTGCCCATACTCACACACGCAGGGCAGGCGGGTTGGTGAGCGCGGTGCCAAAACCCTTGCACCAGTGACGCCGCTGCCCGTCACCAGTCTGTTTTATATAAGTGGGCCGCCTGGTTTTTTTGCCTGAGAGCTGTTCTCTTACTCTCCCCCGAATAACTTCGGGAGGATTTGCGAGTAAGATGGTGGTACCTCCACAGTCGAGCCCGGCATCAGCTCTACCACCTATAAGAATGTAAATAACCAATAATTATCCGGCAATAAGCTCACTTAAATAAAAGCAGGTAAGTTATGGATAGTAACTTATAAAAAAATATATGGATCCTTAAGACACTAGATAATAAAAGTCTCCGTGTACAAAGATCCCTAAGAGTCTACTTCCCATTGGATTTTATTAGTCCGATAGAAACGGGTTTCCAACAACCTTTAATTCACGACTTTACGAGTCGCTTTTTTCGGTTTTAATAAGACAGAGTTAACCATGTTGAAGAAGACCTTAATATTTTCTAACAGATTTTTGTCGAGGTGTAAGTATTTTGTATGCGATGTGAATAACTAAAAGAGTTAAAAAATGTCGAGTCACTTTTGCAAACCTTGATTTTTTCAAATATGGTAATTTTAATGCATGATTTATCATTTTATAACAATTACAACAATGTATATCAATGTTATTAAAATACGAAAATTATATATTTTTTTGATTGTTTTAGTTTTTTTTGTTGAATTTGATCTCTTGTGTGGATATTTACTTGTTGTACACTTTTATAACTGACCTTGGTCGAGGACTACACATAAGTAACTGAATTAAAGGAAAAAAAAACGAATCACTTTTACAAGCGTTTATGGGTTCAAAGATGGTAATATAATAAAGCATGCTTTATGATTTTATAACAATTTTAACGAAAGAAATAATAATTATTGACTCGGAAATTAAATGATTTTTCAATTGATATCAATTAGTATTTCTGCTGAGCTGTACTATTCTATAACTATATTTTTAGTTTATGCCAATTCTCGACCGCTTTTTTCAAGATGTGAAATTTCGTTTCCTTCTATTGATTCTTTCAGCCAGAGTTGTGCTGCCAAGGTCATGAAGAGTCACTAGCAGAACGAGTCATTCAACTGGAGACCCAGAAACAATGTTGAGTTTAGCACCTCATGAAGGACCATATCGAGCTCGATAGCGCTGGATACAGTGCTCTGTCTTACTCTGTTGATTTACCTAAAGAGGGACAGACAGTGCTATATCCAGCTGTCAAAGCTCGATATGGTCTACCATGTTAGGCACCTGGTTTGAACAAGAAAACTCACTCTTAAAATGTGTAGAAAGATCTTCCAACGAGGGATGCCCTTGGCGAAAGAGCTCTTGACGGAGAGGGGGATGCAGACGCCCATGATCCAGAGGAAGGAAGGGAACACCAGGTCTCCGGCCGCCAGCCCGTTCCACGTGGCGTGCTCCAGCCACCAGTAGCCGCCAGCGCCATCGTTCACGAAGATCATGAATACTATCGCTATCCTAGCAACACAGGAAACGGTTCACATTTCATTTCAATTATATGAATACTTTTGACCCAATTGGGTACCCAGTTCTTGCAATCTATAACGAGTAAACTGCTCTACTTGTAGTAAGTCGGAGACAGTGTGAGTGTCTGTCGGAGCGTGTCGTACACGGTATACATGTTGCCGGCATTTAAATAAATCATTCACTTGGTTAAATCAGTCACTTGGTTGTAATTAGTTTTTTGGAAGTCCTGCAGCGCAGAAGAGAGGCGGAAGCTTAGGTTAGAAGGTTAGATATGGCGAGTCACGTGACCGCCATACATACCCTTCGTGGTTATTTTTTATGACCTCCCAGAAACATGATTTAAACCAAAAGACTAGCCATTTAGTTAAGTGACTGATTTAATCGAATGCCGGTGACATACATAACGTGACCATGCGTCCCGTTTCGGGCGGGAGAGTCCCACTGTTAGGCTATCTGTCCCGCTGTCCCAGCGAGAGCAAAAATGTCCCGTTTTGGCAAATAGACCTAATTGTTATGAAGCAATGCATCTGCAGAAAGAATTTTTTCTCTGATGACAAAAATATGGAATAAGTGAAAAAACACAGTTGAATGTCGCAGTTTTGACCGTAATTTTGATGATAATCTCAATTAAGACAAAACCTGATATTTTGAAATTGATTTGCTACACCGACAAATATAAAACTGCATTAGATTAGATAAGATAAGATAACATTGCTCATTAAGTTCCAAGCTAACATGCCCTTTTCTAAGTTGTACCATAGACAAATTGTTCATCCATGGTTGTACCATCTCTTCTTTTTGAATAACACCTAATAAATTACCAATTAAGAATTTTTATTTCTACGAAATTCCGCAGGCGTCCCGGGATAAAATATATGGTCACGTTAGGTATACAGATACTTTACACGGGAAAAGCTGTGATGTGAGCAAAGCATAGTTTCGTCGTCGTAGATTGCATGAACTAATAAATTTTGGTCTCGGGGGCAGCTCAATCCCATTAAAAGATTGATTGATTTTTTTCATCAATTACCTACTTGGCAGATCATATCAGTTACATTTACTGTTGGATCTAGGTACACTATTTTTGTAATATTAATATTATTTCATATTATTGTGAGAATCGCCTCTAGGTATAGAACAAAGGATCATTACCAGATTGCGATGCTCTTCCGCATAGCTAGATTCAACATTAAATCCATGAGCTCCTTTATCTCGTGTAGCTATGGCTCCATCTCGTTAAATCAGCTTACTGATTGGATGCCTAGGATACTAACTAAATGGCGGCATTCAACTAAATTCCTAAAGGTTGCTCAGCCAAATGGTTCAACGCAATGTTTAACGAGAGGGCTGAACGACGTTTAGCATTTTGGCTAGGGATAGGTCGTGACGACGAGCGAAGCGAAGAGGAGCGACTAGGTTGACATGTAAGTACATAAATAGGAGTCGAGCGAAGCGGAGCGTAGCGAGGCGACTCCCGCAGTTTTATCAGAATTCACGATACGCAGAAAATAATCAAACAAGGCGCTCTTACCAAAATCCCCAAATACTTTATCAGCTTTTGACGCCATATTTGTTATTGGACTACTAGCCCTATAGTGGCAAAAACATGAACTGAATTTAAATGACGCGGCGGATTTTGATTCAGCCATGTCGAAAGGGCTAACTTTGGACAAGCCATCTCATTAAACGTTGAGGTATCTTAACTTAAATAACGAGTAGACTAGGCATTTAGTTGGATGCCGCCATTTAGTTAGTTTTGAAAACAAAGAAGATGCACTCGCTGCATATAATTTCGAGATTTCAGAGGTGTATAGAGAAGAGTGGGCAGAGGTATTTTCTAAATGGTTTAGACATAAGGAAAAGTGTATAACGTGCTCAGGGTGAATACTTTGAGAAGTCTGATATCTACAATAAAGAATAAATAATATAGTTTTTGAATGTCTAGTTTCATTTGGCACGACCCTCGTAATATGTATATTTAGAAGATACCTATCTAGCCCTTTGTGCCCAAATGTAGGTCCTGATTTCAAATCCAAACGAGAGATTTATCAACATCTGCAAACGCATTGTTAAGGAAGTAGGGTGGGAATCGTTTGTCACGGTATCACGGTAGTTTTTTATTACATTGTTATGCCTTTAAATCTTTAGCATGGTCATTAGAAGCTTAGTTGTTAGGATACGGGTCTTAGGCTGAGATTCAGAGTGCATTTTGAGTCCGAACTCAAAAGGAACTCAATATTACAAACGTCACTCTAGTATGAAATCACGTCGCCTTTTGACGTTTGTAAGGTTGAGTTCAACTCAAAATGCACCTTGAATCTCAGCCTTAGTCCACATCAATTAGTTTTTCGGAATTTGTGTGCAAAGTATTTCGAACTAACCACTTTCTGAACAGTAAGGAACACGCGGTTAAACTAAACCTGTATGCCCAAAAAATCGTATATTTGTGAAAGTAGCGAAGTACGGCGAATAAGGCTCATCCCGATTCATGTTGGGAGTTGAGATGGGAGAAAAAAAAACGAGTGTACGAGTGTTTATTTGTTTCATTTGAAGTGTATATATCGCCCCCATCTGGTTAAATCAGCTTTCTGATAGGATGCAAGGAACATCTTGTCTTTTAATTTTTCTTTTATTTTTGGAAACAGGTAAAAATCGCAAGGTGCTAGGTCAGGGGAATATGGCACATGTGTGCGATGTAACTCGCCCTCTGAACGTATCCAAAGCCTTCAGCCTCTGCTGTATTGCGAGCTCCTTGTCCCCGTACCGCACCTTGCCGGCGCGCTAGATGCGCGACATGATCATGTGTGCGATGTAACTCACCCTCTGAACGTATCCAGAGTCTTCAGCCTCTGCTGTATTGCGAGCTCCTTGTCCCCGTACCGCACCTTGCCATCGCGCTAGATGCGCGACATGATCATGTTTGCGATGTAACTCACCCTCTGAACGTATCCAGAGCCTTCAGCCTCTGCTGTATTGCGAGCTCCTTGTCCCCGTACCGCACCTTGCCGGCGCGCTAGATGCGCGACATGATCATGTGTGCGATGTAACTCACCCTCTGAACGTATCCAGAGCCTCTGCTGTATTGCGAGCTCCTTGTCCCCGTACCGCACCTTGCCGGCGCGCTTGATGCGCGACATGATCATGTGTGCGATGTAACTCACCCTCTGAACGTATCCAGAGCCTTCAGCCTCTGCTGTATTGCGAGCTCCTTGTCCCCGTACCGCACCTTGCCGGCGCGCTAGATGCGCGACATGATCATGTGTGCGATGTAACTCACCCTCTGAACGTATCCAGAGCCTTCAGCCTCTGCTGTATTGCGAGCTCCTTGTCCCCGTACCGCACCTTGCCGGCGCGCTAGATGCGCGACATGATCATGTGTGCGATGTAACTCACCCCCTGAACGTATCCAGAGCCTTCAGCCTCTGCTGTATTGCGAGCTCCTTGTCCCCGTACCGCACCTTGCCGGCGCGCTAGATGCGCGACATGATCATGTGTGCGATGTAACTCACCCTCTGAACGTATCCAGAGCCTTCAGCCTCTGCTGTATTGCGAGCTCCTTGTCCCCGTACCGCACCTTGCCGGCGCGCTAGATGCGCGACATGATCATGTGTGCGATGTAACTCACCCTCTGAACGTATCCAGAGCCTTCAGCCTCTGCTGTATTGCGAGCTCCTTGTCCCCGTACCGCACCTTGCCGGCGCGCTTGATGCGCGACATGATCATGTGTGCGATGTAACTCACCCCCTGAACGTATCCAGAGCCTTCAGCCTCTGCTGTATTGCGAGCTCCTTGTCCCCGTACCGCACCTTGCCGGCGCGCTAGATGCGCGACATGATCATGTGTGCGATGTAACTCACCCTCTGAACGTATCCAGAGCCTTCAGCCTCTGCTGTATTGCGAGCTCCTTGTCCCCGTACCGCACCTTGCCGGCGCGCTAGATGCGCGACATGATCATGTGTGCGATGTAACTCACCCTCTGAACGTATCCAGAGCCTTCAGCCTCTGCTGTATTGCGAGCTCCTTGTCCCCGTACCGCACCTTGCCGGCGCGCTTGATGCGCGACATGATCATGTGTGCGATGTAACTCACCCTCTGAACGTATCCAGAGCCTTCAGCCTCTGCTGTATTGCGAGCTCCTTGACCCCGTACCGCACCTTGCCGGCGCGCTAGATGCGCGACATGATCATGTGTGCGATGTAACTCACCCTCTGAACGTATCCAGAGCCTTCAGCCTCTGCTGTATTGCGAGCTCCTTGTCCCCGTACCGCACCTTGCCGGCGCGCTTGATGCGCGACATGATCATGTGTGCGATGTAACTCACCCTCTGAACGTATCCAGAGCCTTCAGCCTCTGCTGTATTGCGAGCTCCTTGTCCCCGTACCGCACCTTGACGGCGCGCTAGATGCGCGACATGATCATGTGTGCGATGTAACTCACCCTCTGAACGTATCCAGAGCCTTCAGCCTCTGCTGTATTGCGAGCTCCTTGTCCCCGTACCGCACCTTGCCGGCGCGCTAGATGCGCGACATGATCATGTGTGCGATGTAACTCACCCTCTGAACGTATCCAGAGCCTTCAGCCTCTGCTGTATTGCGAGCTCCTTGTCCCCGTACCGCAGCTTGCCGGTGCGCTTGATGCGCGACATGATCATGTGTGCGATGCCGTAAAGCACCCATGCTGTACCCAGCACGCCCAGCAGCAAATACAGAGCTGCAGACAAAATGGTGATTTTAAAAGTTTAATTACTTGTTCAGTGGTGACATAAAAGAAAGGTATTTATGACCTGTAATAGTACCAATAAAGTTATGTCTATGTCTAATTTTCGGGTCAATAATCACTCATTTTTATCAGTACCTGAGCGACCGATCTCCGCTTAGGGACCAAAACTTGGAGATATAAAGGAAACGACAACTATAGGTCGTTGGTGCTAGGCATTATTATATGAGACCAGGATTGCTAATTAATGATCGAAGCAAGTATAGTGCTTTTATCAACTAAACTAATATAAAACTTATGCGAAATTTTCAATAAAAAAAATTACCTCAATCGTTATTGATTTAGGATTGGGCTTGCTTTAGTAAGGAAGACCACAATTTTTTTTCCAAAATGTCGACATCACACTTGATGATCTTGCTAAGTTCCATGCTTTTCTTCTAAGCAAAACTAATCAAATGGGCAGAGTTAGGCATATATTTATTTATTATTATGTTTTTATTTCTATATTGTTTTATTTATGCAGGTGCATAATTGTAACATGTTCTATACTTTCTTATATACCAATTTTTTACACGATAATGAACATACGACATAACATTATTTACAAAATACCGACCACTTACCGGGTTTTGGTATAAATTTGGCTGTATATAATAACAGTCACCTTATAAATATTGCTTGTTTAATATTAGATGGATGATAATATGTCTAGTCTGATATATTGAATAACTGTAAAATATAGATATCGTTATAAAATATTCTCTTACACCTGTTAAACAAACCGTTATAATGTCCAAGTGAAATATCCTGCCTGTCATAGCTCAATTTCATGCATATTTGCTTTTAGTACAAAAACCTGCATAATAACATGTCATAAGTCTTTTAATCTAGGACACCGTTTACTAAAAATGTATTTTTACCTGACAGGTTCACTATCTTTCTTCGATAATCTCCACTTTTATTGCTTCTTACATAAGACCCTACAAATATGTATGAAATTCAAACAGGTTTACCTTTTCTCCGCTTGAGGTCCGCCTTTACATAAGTTTTGCAAAGTTAACCGGGTCGTGAGAATCAAGTCTCTCCAACAATTGACTGATAAGACAACACGTTGATATAATACAAATATTGGAGAAGCACGTGTTGTACCCGCAATAATTTAGGTTTAAATAGCATTTATAAGAGCTTTTGCCCAAAATACAGCTTGACTCTTGCTTAGGGCCGGCATCATCAACTGATTTCGATTGTGTTTCTTGACGGAACCACAATTACAGAAGAATGTGTAATGGGTCCTCGATTGTTTGTCTGAAGATCTATCGCAAACAGATTTGCATATTCATTTACATAAATGCGTCAATTTCTTTGTTGCAATTCATTCATTCCGATTCCATCAACATATTTGGTATACTAAGTTTTCTCTTTCCTCTTTCTTCTTATTTACGTCAGTATGTACGTAAGGATGTTCGTATTTAAATGCCTACACATCAAGCCTGTCAGGTTGATTGTTCCACGAGTAGGTGGATAAAGCTTGTCATCACGGCACTGTGTCACACACTTGATACATGAATTTCATGATAAATAACGACATAGTTGATTTCGTTACCAGTAAAATATCAGCAGAAGTTAAATATCATCACAAAAACATCTAAATATATTGATAATGTTATCTCAAACTGTCTAGATAATGCAAGAATATTATTGACATCATCCTAACCAAAATTCCAATGAATTTTTCATTTGTGACATAACATAAGATGAAAACTTCCAGTTTTTGAAACAACGAGATCCAATCAGAGAAATAAAACAGGAGAAACAGCTCTATCACCTATTTACTTTGTGGGTCACCTCATGCGGATGATGCCAATCATCGGATCACGCACTGAGACGGTCAACAAAAGATTCGGAGCAAAAACGGCTGCGCACGCGCCGGCCCCCGCTACTTTACTCATTGCAAGGAGGATGTGACTGACAGGACTCAGACTCAAAATCCATTCAGAAACCCTTGCTCTTGTTACGTAATATCAAGAATGATTAATAGGCAGATATAATAGTACATTACTGCTACATAAGACCAGGAATTAAGCAATCCTGGACGAGTAAGCTAAAATTCCGAGCCCGTAGGTATGTATATGAGGCCAGGATTGCTAATTAATGATCGAAGCAAGTATAGTGCTTTTCCCTAAATAAAATGAGACATTTTCATGTTTTTCATGATAATAGTTATATCAAACAAGGGCACACCAACTAAAATTAGCAAGTCTTTTAAATGCTCTTAAATCAAACAAAATTTTTTAAATTCAATCAACTGACAGCTCTAAAATGTGCCTTGAAATTACCAAAACAAGTTAAAATCACCAAGTTGAGTAAATTATGACTGTCAAACTTAAATTTTAGTTTGACGGATATAAAATGGTGACTTGAAAATGGCTCTTCGTTTTAACCATACTTAAGTTTAATTTTATGTATGTCAAACTAAAACTAAAGCCTTCAAAATCGGCTTTATTGCAATAATAAAATATAGCAAACATTTCTGCATTCTAAACATGAAATTGTAATACATTTATTTTTCTTAAAACCTTATGATCGCCAAACTCCTTAGTCTCCTAAAAACATAGACACGGATAGTTTTAAACAGAAAACATATGAATTGTACTCTGTGAACATAAGGTATGTTGGATTTTCATAGGAATTCCCTAAACAGTTATTCAGATTTCCTGGACACTATTAAAGAGCTCACCAGGATGAAGTATTTTCTGATAAGTCTTTACAGGATGTAATGGTAATATTACAATGTATTTTTAAGAAAAATATAATATTTCACATTTTTACTAATTGCGAGGGTATTCGGTGAAATCTATTATGTATTCTACTAACGGCAGCTAGCTGCAAGAAAAACTTGCGATTTCGTCATGTGTTTTCATTTATTTTAAGTTTATTTGTTTTTCTTTATAAATACCGTTTCTGGAAATGTCTACTATATCCTTTGACTTAATATTCTTTTATTGTGAAATAAAACGTATACAATACTTAAATGAAACTGTTTTTTCAACTGAAACTTACCGATAAGTTTTAGAATTAATTCAATGCACTGAAGTTAAATTAGTTGCGAAAAGAGTCTTGGAATAATTTAAATACAAGGCGAAATTAATATATTCCGCCAAAATCGAACTTAATACTCGGTACGTACTCACTATCAAGCTTCGATGACCCTTTTTGTAAAGTTAGTAAATTATTTTTTTCGTGTTCCCTACGAATCGAATCATTCACTATGGGAGGTAAACATTCTATTTCGCGAAATTAGAAAAAGTGTTATTGTATCACCAGTATGAATTTTGCTATATAAATTTGAAAATACGAATACCTTCGCCTTAAGTTGTCGATATCAGAGTCTTTGCAATTGTTTTGAAGTTGTTGCTAGGGAATTCTTCATCATAAGATATTTTGTATCTGATAACATCGATAGAGATGCAGATAAAATCAGTTGTTGAACTTGTCGAACATTGTATCACCACCAAAACTTCCAGAGATATTCGACGGATCCGTTGTTTGTTGCGATATTCAAAATGAAACTCTTTTTAATATTATTTAGTGTATTTATTTTAGCTCGCAATGTTCAATGTGTTGATACTAGAGTTGATCCCTTAGTTCTAATCGATCAAGGACTTGTAAGAGGAGAAAGGTCAGAGAATGGAATCTACTCTTCTTTCTTGGGTATTCCTTATGCTAAAATCGATTTGGAGAATCCATTTGGGGTAAGTGTTGCCTTTCCTGATCATTTTATTGAAAATATTTCTTGTAATAACTGTACATATTTTTACGTTTTAGGTGTCTTTAGCACATCCCGGATTCGGAGATGAAGTATTTAATGCCAACGATGGTTCAGCAATGTGTCCACAGCCAATGACTGATGACGGCACCCTGGACTGCCTGCGTCTAAATATCTATGTTCCAACGAGAGCAAGCTCAAGGAACCCTTTGCCAGTGTTGGTGTTTATACATGGTGGATCATACGAAATTGGTACGGCAGGAATTTACGGTGCAGCTTCCTTGATGGAGCAAGATATAGTGGTAGTCACTATTAACTACCGTTTGGGAGCATATGGATTTATGTGTCTTGATGTTCCGTCAGTACCAGGAAACCAAGGACTAAAGGATCAATTGACTGCTCTTCGTTGGATTAAACAAAACATCGCCGCTTTTGGAGGAAACCCGTATAATGTCACACTCGCTGGTCAAAGTGCAGGCAGTTCATCAGTTGGATACCATCTCTATTCTTCCCAAGAAAAACTTTTCCAGAAAGCAATCCTAGAGAGTGGAGTGCCGCTATCTCTCGGTTTATATACTAATGCAGACGAAGACGCAGCTTTGAAATTAGCAGAACACCTAGGATTCAACACTACAGACACAGAAAAGGCTCTTAAATTTCTAAGCAAGACCACTCCAAGTTTGGTTACTGCAGCTTCAAGAGATTTAGGGTTAGTTCTTATGCCTTGTAAAGAAAGATCATTTAGTGGTGTTGAGAATGTCGTAGAAAGTGATCCTTTTACTATGTCTAACCCAAGTAAAATTAAAAACACTCCCATCTTAATTGGAACTACTAGCAATGAGCTCTCCAATTATATCACAGAAGTTAAAAACAAAGATTTCTTTCAAGAACAACTAATACAATATTTCAATTTAAATACGGAGGAACTCGAGAAAGCTGCGGCTACTATAAGACATTTTTATATCGGCGATCAATCTATAAGTGACTCTATATTAGAAGAATTACAACATTTTTTAGCAGATTATGCTTTTGACTATCCTGTTGATGCAACAATTACAAAACTTCTGAACGATAATGCTGGCCCAGTGTATAGATATGTGTACAATTACGTCAGTGAAAACGATGAAGGATACAAGGATAATGCTGGACACAATGCAGAGCTGAAGTATTTGTATTCACTCACTCCAGAAACATTCAACGAAGGAGAAAAGCTGATATCCGACTACATCACTACTCTTTGGGCAAATTTCGTAAAATACGGGTAACGAATTTTTCATTTACCGAGTAATTGAACTGGGATTGAGTCAAAAGTATGGTAAAAATAATAATGTTTTCCTTTCAGGGACCCCACTCCTCAAACATCTGACTTACCGGTGACCTGGGAGCCGGTAACCAAAGACACCAGACCGTACTTGAAGATTGACACGGAGCTTAGTTTGGGACATCGGTGGAGGAAGGAGAGTATGGCCTTCTGGGACCTATTCTATGCTTCTTATGGACAGTATAAGAACTACAAGAGATATTGTAATTTATAGTTCAAAATCAAAAATTATACATATTTTGGTGTTCATCAGTTTCATCTCGATGCCACAAAATAAATAAGCTTATTGAAAAAACAGGTATTGGTTATTTGGTTTTTAGGGTTCCGTACCCTATTTCTAAGGCTCCGCTGTCCGTCTGTCACCAGGCTGTATCTCATGAACCGTGATAGTTAGACAGTTGAAATTTTCACAGATGATGTATTTCTTCTATTGCCGCTATAACAATAAATACTAAAACCGGCCAGGTGCGAGTCGGGCCCACGCACTCCCATACAACAGAGATGATTTTCTTGCCGTTTTGATAGATAATGGTGCGGAATCCTTCGTGCGCGAGTTCGACTCGGCCGTTTTTTTTATTAAAGATAGCATTAATTCGACTGGCTAAATTAAAGTTAATAATTGTAAAAGAAATATGTTAATCATCTATTACGAATGATGAATCACAATCTATGAATATAAACTGTAAATATCAAACAAAAATTCAAAACAAAGGTGTCTGTTGGTTCGGTTCGTCATCGGACAATCGCATGTGAATTACTACTAAACACAGTTGTGTTATGCTGTGCCTCAACATACTTTTAAAAATCGAGAGAGGTATAATTTACTAGTGGTGATTTGATATATGTGAAAATAAATCAATAAAACATGACATAGCACAAAGCTGGAACAAGAAAAAAATTGCAGTATTCAATTATTATTATCGTTCTGAAAATGAAGATAATAAGAATTTCATTAATATTTTTCATATCCTTTGTTAATTGGGTGTTAAGTGCGGAAGTGAAAGTAGATCCATTAGTTCTTATTGGCCAAGGGCTTATTCGAGGTAAAAAAGCTACAAACGGAGATTATTCCAAATTTTTGGGTATACCTTACGCTTTGGTTGATGCTGAAAATCCGTTTGGTGTAAGTGTTTGGATTTTATTTATTTTAAAAAAATGTAGCTACATTTTAACTTACTACATTTACTATATAACTTGATTTTTGTTTTAGGCTTCTTTGCCACATCCTGGTTTTGGAGACGAAGCATTCAATGCGACTGACGGATCTATAGCATGTCCACAAGATAGGTTAAATGAGGGCATTCTGGATTGTTTGCGACTAAATATTTTGGTACCCAATGAAGCAAATTCCAAGAATCCTATGCCTGTACTTGTGTTCATACATGGTGGCGCTTTCCGTGCGGTGAATGCGGGTCTTTATGAAGGACACAACTTGGTTAACAAGAATATTATCGTCGTTACTATTAATTACCGATTAGGAGTTTATGGATTTATGTGTCTCGGAATACCCTCAGTACCCGGTAATCAGGGCTTGAAAGATCAATTGACTGCTCTTCGTTGGATAAAAAGCAATATTGGCGCTTTTGGAGGCAATCCCCACAGTGTCACTATTGCCGGACAAAGTACTGGCGGTGGATCAGTTGTGTATCATCTTTATGCACCACACAGGAAGTTGTTCCATAAAGCAATTATTCAGAGCGGTGTTCCGTTGGCTGGTGGTTTTTTTACGAACCCTGAAGAAGATGCCGCTTTAGAACTAGCAGAGTATTTAGGATTCAATACAACAAATACTACACAAGCACTGGAATTTCTAACATACATGTCACCTCATTCAGTAACGGCCGCGGCAAACGCGCTAAATCTATTACTTCGTCCTTGTAAAGAGAAATATCTTAGGGGTGTCAAGAGGTTTGTCGTTAATAATCCTTTCTTTTTGTCAAATCAAAAGAAAATCAAGGACACTCCTATTTTAATTGGGCTTACAAGCAACGAGTACTATGGTGACGTCAAATTAAGTAAAGATAATTTCATAGAGCTTCTTCTCCTGTACTTTAACCTAGACGAAAAAGATTTAGAAAGTGTTGCTAACATAATAAGACATTTTTATATCGGCGATAAACCTGTTTCCAACAAAGTCGTAAGACAGTTAGAAGGTTTTAACTCTGATTTTATTATCAATTATCCAACAGAAAGAACAATAACAAAATTTTTGGAAGAAAATGCAGGGCCTGTTTACGAATATGTTTTCAACTACGTAAGTGAAAACGATAATGGAGAAAGAGATAATGCAGCACACACAGCGGAGCTCAAGTATCTCTTCGCAAGTAACTATGATGACTTCAATGTCAAAGAAAAGCTGATTTCAGATCGCATGACCTATTTGTGGACGAATTTTGTAAAATATGGGTAAGTTTATATTTAATATTTACGAATTATACAATGTAATCATATACATAATATAATATGATAATAGTAAAAAAATATTTCAGAAATCCAACGCCTGTAATTACCGAGTTAGTAGCAGTCAATTGGAAGCCAGTGTGTAAGAGTACTAGGCCCTATTTGAAGGTCGACACTGATCTTCGTATGCAGCATCGCTTTAGAATGCAAAGCATGGCCTTCTGGGATCTTTTCTACAATAAATATGAACGATATAGCATATTCAATAGCTAATAAAAAATGACAAAATAAACAGACAGATTCAACAACAAAAATATTTTCATTTATTTAAAAAAAAGTTTTTTTTTTATATTACGATGACAATGGTATCGATTCGGTGTAACGCGGCATAATTGACCGGACTAAACTTGATTTAAGCGTTCTTTATTTTTCTTTCTCTATCGATAAAACATGGGCAGGACGTTTAAAACAAGATTTTAAATTTATTCAAATCCGGAAGTTCTAATCAAATTAAAATCGATGACCGTTTTAAAATCGACGTTTAAGTAAAGGATTACGTACGATTATTATAATATTCCGACTGTTTGATAAGTAAAAGTTACCTTGAAGTTGTACGGATGGGTATTATGAAACGATTGGTATTATGAGGACTCGGTGCCGTTTGCCAGTGTCTCGGCGCGGCGCGTAGAGTGAATCCTATTAACTTTCACAGCAAATATAATATTAGTTGCGGTTCGGAACAGATTTTCACTAGAATTTTCTCTGTCCTTTAGCGCGTGACTTTGCTAACGATCATTCGCTGCGGCCGTGCGACAATCAAGTTATTATAAAACACTAGTATAGACCCTCGCTTGCTCAGTTCAATCGATGTTTACAAAGATTGATTTAAAATTAAACCACACACCCAATGTATTTTAAGCTATAATAAAACAAAAATCCAGGAAAAAACAGGCTATTGGCAACTGTAAACTAAAACTCTAATTAACTCTTTTAAGATCGGGTGAAATCCGCGCATCCCATTGCCTTGCTTAGATCTAGATTCAATAAAATAACTCTAAATAGATTATAACTTCATGTTTTTGAATCCAATTAAAAACAATTATTCTTCAAAACCCGTAAAAAATCATATTATTATTATACTAGCTATTGCCCGCGGCTCCGCCCGCGTGTTATTCGGTTTAACGACATGCTTTCTTACGGGATAAAAAGTAGCCTATGTGTTAAGTTATATCCATTCTAAATTTCATCCAAATCCGTCCAGCCGTTTCGGCGTGAAAGAGTAACAAACATACACAGACACAAACATTCGCATTTATAATATTATATATATATATGTGTGATGTGATGTGACGTGATATGAGATGTGATTATTTGTCTTTTTTGAAAATTTATATTATTTTTCCATTTCTTGCGCGGTTTTTCTGTATGGACCCTTCCTTGAGCAATGTGAAACACAAAATAAAGAGAGACGATATACTTGGTCACACCACCCGTATTATTTGATACATCCTCATAAGTAAGATTATTTTAGTATTTTATCGAAGGGTAATCTCAAGATAACAAAATTATTTAGGTCAAGGTATTCTATTACTTTATAACAAGGTAAAATCCATAATGTTATTATCATAAGTACCACAACATAAGTATATAAGGTGACTTTTATTTATGCAGCCAATTTATGGAGGCTTGGTAAGTGATCAGTAACACAGATCGATAACACTTTTTGCTAATTTCGCAAAATAGAATCGACGTCCCATGGTAATTGACTCGGGGCTGGGCTTGCGTTTGTAAAGAACACAAAAAAGAATAATTTGCGAATTTCACAAAAAGGGTCATCGAAGCAAGAGCACTTACCGAGTCTTTAATAAGAATTAGGCTGCATCAATTAAAGCCACCTTAAATGTATATAGGTACACATTAATAACATAATATTGTGCAAATTATTAAAGATTCATAGAAACAGCGGTGTTCAGTCGGTAGTACGCTGGACTCTCATTCTTATGACCTTAGTTTGCACCCTGCCGGCTTACAATAATGAGTTTTTCGAAATTTATAAAGGCGCATGCCAGACAGAAGGGGCGCGGTGCGCATCGGGCGCGCGGGCGTCATTCAAATTTCGAACATAACGCATTTAAATAAAGTTTAAGTTTTTCACGATTTTATTTTACCATTTTGTCGGCATGATTAATATGTACACCCATGCCAAATTACAGCTTTCTAGTACTAATAGTCTCTGAGCTAAGCCGCGGACAGACGGATATGGCGAAACTATAAGGGTTCCTTGTCAGACTACGGAACCCTAAAAATGAAAAAGTTGGTACAAATATTCGGTGACAAGTGGTCAATTAGCGATCCTCAATCACCTCTTCAATTTTTTTCACTTTGCATTTTAGGATCTTATATACCGGGTATAAGTAAACTTTAAATAGATATAATGTTTTAATTAAGTTGTAGAGTGGTAGAGCTGATGCCGGGCTCGACTGTGGAGGTACCACCATCTTACTCGGAAATCCTCCCGAAGTTATTCGGGGGAGAGTAAGAGAACAGCTCTCAGGTAAAAAAAACCAGGCGGCCCACCATCGCCTGGGACCGATGGATGGCGGTATATCCATCCCCAATTGCCGGGCCTTATATAAATCAGACTGGTGACGGGCAGCGGCGTTCACTGGTGCAAGGGTTTCGGCACCGCGCTCACCAACCCGCCTGCCCAGCGTGTGTGAGTATGGGCATTTCTTCCAGGAGGACCGCCAAGAGTGGCAAAATCCTGAAAAGGCCTATGTCCAGCAGTGGACGAAACAGGCTGATGGATGGATGGATGGTATTACTTACTGATTATACTGATCTTTCCCAAAGAAACCTACAAGGGACGTGAAAAATATTTTCAAGTTACCGTACTATGAAAGCTCATTGTTGATTTTGGATTGCCACTATAATTTTTTCGTTTTCACGGGTATGTTTATGTAGGAAATTGGTTTAGTGTGATCAGCTCATTTCTTTGTGTGGTTTCATTTAAATATACCTGTACATTACACCGGTATATTACAAAGATATTTCGTTGTTGTTCGAGGTCAGGTAAGAATCTGGTATAATGCAGCAGAGTAAAGAAGTACACTTAGAAGAATCGCGTTTGCATTGATCACTGCGTTAGTCCATGCGGTAAAACCCGCAGTGCCTGACTGTATTGTAATCTCTTTGGTGCAAGAAGTCAAAATGACGACTTTTATCACAAGTTTTATTATAAAAAAAAACTAAAGGTTGTATGTTGTATCTGTTTGTTTCAGAGTTTTAAAAGATTATACAGATTTTAATCCATAAATAATATATGGGTTTTTGTTCTTAATCTTAAAACTCGAGATAAAAACTTTTTCAGTCATCTCTGGTTTTTTATTATTTAACTAGCCTTTGCCCGCAGCTTCGCCCACGTTCAGTGAATCTTTGCCCCGTTTTCGGCTTGGGCGTCATTTTATGAACATCCTTTATAGTCTATGTGTTGAACAGGGTAACTACAATGATTATAAAGAAAACCGCATTCAAATCTGTTGATTGGTTCTCGAGTTATAAAAATGTTTATTCAATCTTTGCCTCGTTTCCGGCTTGGGCGTTATTTTATGAACAACCTTTATAGCCTGTGTTGACCAGGGTTACTACGATGATAATTAAAAAAAAACGCATCCAAATCCGTTGAGTGGTTCTAGAGTTAAAACGGAACATACAGACAGACAAAAATTCTAAAAATTGTTGTTTCGGCCTCAGTTCAGTACCGATAACCAATTTCATTTAAAATTTCGCGAAAATATTCAATGTACAGACACGACTTTTTTACTACTTTGTTATTAGTATATACCGGATGGTATATAGTAAATAGACTGCTAACATTAAATTAAACCACATATTCTACCAACCCAACCCGCAGGCCCGCGGACACCGTTAGTTTGGGAAATAATTGAGTTCCAAACAAAAATGCGTGAACCCTAACGCACCGACATACGGGCGAGTTTAGAGAGAGCGTCGTCCGTCAAACAGCTGTTACGTTGCAGCGTTCTAAAATAGACCTTGCTCCTATGAGATAAAGTCTTTCAGTTACTGTTGAATATCTTTTTCTCTGAAGATTTACGTAGGTTTTTTTTATCGAATAGTTGTTCAGTATGATCAGTAGGTTTGGTGTGGTTTGTGGTTTTATTTAATGGTCGAACTCTATTTACACCCGGTATATAGATATTGCAATGACGTCTGAAGATTATGTGTCGATAAGAGTGTCATTCTTGGCAGAATCCTATTTTTTTATATCTGGTATTGCTAGTTTCTTCAAACAAGGAAGAATAAGTATGGTTTTTCAGGGACTATCTTCGTAGGAGCATGGCAATTAAATTGAAATAGTGTTTAACCTTTCCCTTTTATTGATAAGTTACGACATCTCTAAATAAGTAACAGTTTTACATCACTCTCGATTCGTTGCACTTCTGGCGAAATAATGGAGCTACAAAAGTAGATGCGCGTGACGGTTAAGTAATAATATATAGGTACATTACTAAATAGAAATTACTCCAAAAATAGAGAACCGTCGAAATTCAAAGTAAATAGGTACAGTAGTAATTATAGTGGTGAGTTGGAGAGTAATGAGTAAACCATTTTGGAAGCCTTAACATAAAGGTGATCTGACAAAAAACCGGTCAAGTGCGACCTCGTGAGCGTCAGTATGTGCATTACAAGCTAGTTAGATCAAATAGTTACACAAATATTCGGTGGACAAGTATGGTGGAAAAATTCAACGGTCTAGGTAAGTACCTCGGTGGCGCAATTGGTAGCGCGCTTGTCTGGGAAACAAGAGGTCGCAGGTTCCAATCCTGGCCAGAGGAATTTTTTCAAATTAGATAAAATAGATAAAAATCATTTATTGTACCAAAAAGCACTATACATAAAAGTAGGTAACAAATAAAGTGTGACAGAGACAAATGTAATTAAGATGTTGGTACCATTTTCTAAACTCGGTCTAACCAGTCCTTAGAAAATGGTAGTAAGAGTTGTACAGTTTGCTGGGTTTAATATATGGAGGTGGTGCCATTTTCATACTAAAATAGTTGTGACATTTGTATTATTTGAGTAGTATTTGAATACTTAATGAGTAAGCTAACTTAAATTTATTTTATAATAAATGAAACGTTAACAAAACATTTTTTTTTAAATAAAAGTCTTACAAAGCCAATAAAAAGATAAAAACCCACATAGGGTAATATTATACAAAATATAATTGAGAGAATTCTTGTCTTTACATTTGTTTCTAATTTATCTTTTCTGGTTTGTAATGCACTCTAATAATAATATTTAAAGGCTAGAAATTTATAATTCGATCAAGATAGGAGTATGTTAGCAACATCCTGAGTAAGCTGACACACTGGTTTCTGATAACCTACCTTATAAGGAAACTTCACCCAAGGCGTCTCCCGAGAATCGTGACTTAAATGAAGTAATCCAGACTAGAGGATACCTAAAGGAACATCTTAGAAATGGTGAGGCATTCGGTACTTATTTGTTACTGATAACACCTTATTTGGTCATGTTCACATGAAAGAATGCCGGCTAGATACAATGTCAGATGATACAAGTTAAAATGGCTCATTGAGCCTTGGTTGTAATAATTTCCATCAGCCTGTTTCGTCTACTGCTGGACATTGGCCTTTCCAGGATTTCGCCACGCTTGGCGGTCCCCCTGGAAGAAATGCCCATACTCACACACGCTGGGCAGGCGGATTGGTGAGCACGGTGCCGAAACCCTTGCACCAGTGACGCCGCTGCCCGTCACCAGTCTGTTTTATATAAGGCCCGGCAATTGGGGATGGATATACCGCCATCCATCGGTCCCAGGCAATGGTGGGCTGCCTGGTTTTGCCTGAGAGCTGTTCTCTTACTCTCCCCCGAATAACTTCGGGAGGATTTGCAAGTATTAAGGTGGTACCTCCACAGTCGAGCCCGGCATCAGCTCTACAACCTACCACCTACGGTAGAGGTATCATTTACTAAGTCACAAGTAAGAATTATATTTTTAGGCTGGTTTGTGGAAAAAGCATTGGTACTCGTATATTACTTGTAACAACCTGTATTTATTAAGGCGAGGTTATCCAGAGAAATCTGTCCTGCTCCAACGGTTTTGAGGTGTTTTTATTTATTATTTTGGAATTAGAGGGATGGTTTTTTAATATGATTACCGTTTTATATTACATTTTTCACGACGTTTATTTTAGTATAAGTTTTATTGGCCAAAACTTAATATATATACATCAAATTTAATATCACTGCGGTATAGAAAATCAGAAAAGTAAATCTGGACGTGAGGAGCTCTGAACCGGGATTCGAACCCGGGACCTCTCGCTTGGATAAATCGCCAAATGTTTAAAAATATAGAAATTTATTTCTATCACAGTATATATACATCAAATGAAATGATATTTAGATCGTAGTTTAGACCTATCTTTGCGATTTAATCGGATCGAGGAAAGTGTAAGCAACCGTGTATCGAACGGCTGAAATATTAAGATCAAAGAGTGAAATATAACATGTATTTTTTGCAAAATTTAATCTTCGCTTTTTATTGGTTTAAAATTAAATAACCCCCCCCCCCCCCCCCCCTTACATGAGAAATGTAAGATAAATTGAAAAATCGGCAGGCGGTGTTCTGGTGTAACTAAACTCACCACTTACCAAAGTGTAAGAGAAGGATCCTACTGAAAGCAAGTCAGCAATAAATGTTGTCTGGAAGAAATCGCTTTGCGATAAGACCGCCCATTGTTGCCTAAATCTACTCAACTTTGTATTGTCCTATAGGTGGTAGAGCTGATGCCGGGCTCGATTATGGAGGTACCACCATCTTAATCGCAAATCCTCCCGAAGTTATTCGGGGGAGAGTAAGAGAACAGCTCTCGGGCAAAACCAGGCGGCCCACCATTACCTGGGACCGATATATGGCGGTTTATCCATCCCCAATTGCTGGGCCTTATATAAAACAGACTGGTGACGGGCAGCGGCGTCACTGGTGCAAGGGTTTCGGCACCGCGCTCACCAACCCGCCTGCCCAGCGTGTGTGAGTATGGGCATTTCTTGCTAAGAGTGGCGAACGACCTACGTCCAGCAGTGGACGAAACAGGCTGATGGATAGATGGATGGAGGGTTCCCCGAAGGGTGCCAAAAGGTACCCTATTACTAAGCCTCCGCTGTCTGTCTGTCGGTATGTTACAGGGGTCTACAGCTTCAATCATAATAGGAAGAAAATTTAAATTTTCACAGAATACGTGTTACTTTGGCCATTATCACGACAAAAAAAACCAACGTGCCCATACAACCATGGCGCCATCTGAGATGACTTGTTTAACAGCTTTTACCGAGGTAATAGATATAGCGCTAAGAATGGCTTTGTTAACCATTTTGCACCAAAGTTCATTAGTCATATGATAAATGGCGCTAAGATCTTAAAGGCGGCCATTTTAATGTACAATAATGTTTTTAGGGTTCCGTAATATGTGGTGGTACGGAACCCTTTGTGCGCGAGTCCAACTTGCACTAGTCAAATTTCTTTTCTTTCTTTGGTTCACTATAACGAGTGTGTGTTGTGAATGTTATACGTACGCATGTAAATATCGACGGGCTCTCGCTCGGCGTACAGGTAGCAACCCTCGCCGTTGTGGGCGCTGGCGTTCAGGCGGTAAACGCCGAACTCGCCCACCTCCGGTCTCAGCTGGCAGATCAGGCCCCTGGGTCAACAACATTATGCCATCAGTATATTGCACTTTTTGTGTGCCTAGTGACAATAAGTAATACCAGGTGGAAAAGCAAAGGCAAGAATCCTTTAAGGGTGTGTTAGTATGATCGGTAAAGATATTATTTTAAACACTGGGATCTCTAAATAAAGTACCAGTACCTCATAATATACCATCTTACTCGCAAATCCTCCCGAAGTTATTCGGGGGAGAGTAAGAGAACAGCTCTCAGGCAAAACCAGGCGGCCCACCATTGCCTGGGACCGATGGATGGCGGTATATCCATCCCCAATTGCCGGGCCTTATATAAAACAAACTGGTGACGGGCAGCGGCGTCACTGGTGCGAGGTTTTTGGCACCGCGCTCACCAACCCGCCTGCCCAGCGTGTGTGAGTATGGGCATTTCTTCCAGGAGGACCGCCTAGAGAGGTGAAATCCTGGAAAGGCTTATGTCCAGCAGTGGACGAAACAGGCTGATGGATGGATGGATGGACCTCATAATAAGACGATTTTCTTTACTCAAAATACACTAATCGCGTGGACACCCCCACGGTCGCTAGCCGCTCGGATGAGGGGTGCGGGTTGCGGGGTGCAATTAGGTGTGTGGGGAGGCCAGTGAGCTGCGTAGCCATAGATTAGAAAAATGATGGAATTTTTGGTGAAAATTCAAGGTATATTATTTTTTCTCGTAATGACATCAGAATCGTGTATACTTTCATACCCTAAAGGGATTCTTGACTCTGCATTTACAGCCTGTATAAGATGACTTTTGTTTATAAAGCCAAATCCATACTGGAGACTCGGCAAGTGGCTAGGACCAAGTTCTGTGAAATACGCAAAACAAATTTAGACTACCTATACTAATCGAGTCGAGGTTGTTCTTGAACTAGTATCCATCCATCCATCAGTTTGTTTCGTCCACTGCTGGACATAGGCCTTTCCAGAATTTCGCCACGCTTGGCTGTCCTCCTGGAAGAAATGCCCATACTCACACACGCTGGACAGGCAGGTTGGTGAGCGCGGTGCCGAAACCCTTGCACCAGTGACGCCGCTGCCCGTCACCAGTCTGATTTATATAAGGCCCGGCAATTGGGGATGGATATACCACCATCCATCGTTCCCAGGCAATGGTGGGCCGCCTGGTTTTGCCTGAGAGCTGTTCTCTTACTCTCCCCCGAATAACTTCGGGAGGATTTGCGAGTAAGATGATGGTACCTCTACAGTCGAGCCCGGCATCAGCTCTACGACCTAATAACTAAGTATAAATAGGCACAAAAAGTTATTTTCGAATTTCACAAACAGGGTCATTGAACCTTGGTCCTGACCACTAACTGACTCTCCAGTATGAATTTGGCTGTTCAAACAAAAGTCACCTTTAAAATAAAACGATGTCAAATTACATTAAATGTCTGGGATTCAAATTGGAACACTGAAGCTGTTGTTAGACAAACGCAGGTTTATCTACAATAAAAATAATATCAAAACCGGCCAAGTGCATGTTGGGCCACGCGCAGTGTAGGGTTCCGTAGTTGCCCGGTACATTTTACAGGGTGGTCTACTAATACAGATCGCGCCAAACTTCTAGTCCAATACATTTAGAAGAACAGCCCATTCATTGTCGTGTTTAGAGGGGATTAAAAGATTGGCGCGACCTGTACTCGTAAACCTGTACACACTCCAAATATTTCGCCAACGGATCCCTAAATCGAAAAATGGTATTCATAAACCCACAATGTTTTTAAACGACCTATCTAACGATACCCAACACTATGGGATAGATGAGAAAAAAAAATCATCCCCCATTTAAGTGTATGAGAGGTACCCTCAAAAAAAAAATTGAGTTTATTTTACCGTTTTGTCTGCGTGATTAATATGACGTGTATACCCATGCCAAATTACAGCTTTCTAGTACTAACAGTCTCTGAGCTAACCCGCGGACAGACGGACGGACGGACAGACGGACATGGCGAAACTATAAGGGTACCTTGTCGTACTACGGAACCCTAAAAATGAGTGAAAAATTCTTTTCTGTACATATAATATTTGGGCGAAATTTTAAATGAAATGGGTTATTAGGATTGAACTAAGGCCAAAATTTAACTTCATTTTTTTTCTGTTATATCTCGAGAACCACTCAACGGATTTGGATGCGATTTTTTTATCATCGTAGTGGCCCTGTACAATAATATAGGCTATAAGGGTTACTGATAAAATAATGGTTGAAAAACAAAGACACTACAACGTGAGCGAAGCCGCGGGCAAAAGCTAGTTGGACTATAAGTTAATAATGCAAAAAAGCTTTACAAGGAATCCTTTGAAATCAAATCAACAGAATTTGAAAAGCAGTTTCAACAAAATAAAATTGTTAGCAAAGAAAATAACACTGATTCACTTTTGCGATCTTGAAAATCCTTAATAACATAATGATATTTTTTACGTGGATGGCTCCATTTTATTATACAAAAATAATTATCACTGTCTGGACCTTGACCTTCCATGTCCTGCCTTCTTTGTGATGTTCATTGTCAATATTTTTATTTAGAGGATTTTCATAAATTTGCAATAAAGTTACGAATAATAAAATGAGAAATTATTTCACATTGTTCACGGCATATGCAGAAAATGACAGTTTTTATTTGCAGAAACAGAAAAAATAAAATAACATTATGTACTTCAATAAAATTAAATCAAACTAAAATAATAACAATCAAAAATTTTAACATTACCTAAAACATACTTACGTACAAAAAAAGGAAAAATTTATGCTATAAATAAAATATTTTCAATTACAACAATTATATTATCTGTAGGTAAGTTATTTTTAGTTAGTTTAAGATTTCATTTTATTTTATATTGATTTGCAACTGAATAATTTTAGTATAGGTGAGGTGCACGTAGGTAATTTCTTATTAGATAAAACGTAAGCAAGTTGTTTATTTCTGCCTGGAATGTTGATCCACTTACTATGTTACAACTTTCATCACCGTAATTACGTAGATTTTAACCTGAATATCTTGCTACTTGTCGCAGATGTTAATTACATAAGCCTGTTGGCCTCTTACGTAATTATCTACCGATCAAGAGGTCGCCGTCAATACTATACAAGGTGAAATTAAATTAACCGACCAAATTCATAGTGGAGACTCGGTTAGTGATCAGAAACAAGCTTTAATTACCGTTTTGCTGAAATACGAACAATTTTTTTTTTGCTTCCTTACTGCCTAGACTAGGAATCGTACTTAAGCTAGTCCAAACAGTATGGGGGCAAAAAAAATATTTTTCGAATTTGGCCAAAAGGATTACTGCACCTAGTTCCTAATCACTAACCGAGTCTCCAGTATGAATTTGGTCGGTTGATTTAATTTCACCCTATATCCAAGTAACAAAGAGTGATGTAAATCAAAAATTATATAAATACTCTATAAGAGTTTTCGTATCGCCTTTCTGTGATTATCTGAATTTATGTTGCTCTTTAGCTCTATTAGCCAATTAGTAACATATTTAATTATATAGTGCTGTATGTCACCAATAAAGTTACAGCTTTGACGCTGAGTTATAATGTTTTTCAATAATACTGTTTTATTACTACATAGCTCTATACCTGCTTAAAAATAGTAATTTAAAATAGGTTAAATAGTAATGTTATTTCAGTTCAGTAACTTGTATAGTTTAGTGATGTATTGACAGCGGCGCAGAGCGTGTGATCACGTCACCTTTTGTTTCTAATTGATCATAAAAAAAACGCATCCAAATCCTTTGAGTGGTTATCGAGTGAAAACGGAACATACCTATACATACATACAGACAGACAGATAAAAATTCTAGAAATGGTAGTAGTAATTAATATCTTCAATACAATAATAATAATCCATATAATTTAAATAAATAAAAAAAAACAATTTACAGACACGACTTTTTTACTACTTTATTATCATTACATGTAGTACTTACTAACATAGAGTTAGCCTAACTTTACCTAAACACGGATATAAAAACATGTACGATTCCGTGTATTTCAGCAGGCCAATAGCTTTACCCGTTGAGGCACGACTAGATGGCCACTCTAGCCATGAGTTGGGACACTGGACAGAGAAATAACAGAACAGAACGGAAACTCACGTGGTATTCCTCGCACTGATGTATTCTTCTGCAGTGTCGGCGTAAAGCCGCCAGGTGGCGCGGCGAGCTGTGCCGGTCACCCACCAGTCCTCCACTCCTGCTTCCAGGGTCTTCTGGAGCTCGAAGGGACACTGACAGAAATTGTTTACTGATTACCTTGGCATTGGTATATACAGTGTGTCCCTCGTAAGAGTGCACATCCGAAAAGGGGTAAAACTAGACCTTATTTTATCGACAAAAAAATGGAAATAAATAAGTCTGGCAATTTTTTTAACGTTTTTTTACCCTGTTTGAAACATAATCGTATCTTTTGAAATACGAAGTGAATCTTGTTGAAACAAAAACAATAATGATTAAGAATAATTGACACACAATATCAAATGATTAAAAAAGCCATAAATTTACACGGTTAATTACAAAACAGGATTTTGCACACGCAACTAGAAAAAATAATTTCGTCAAAAAAAAACTAAAAATGCCAGACTTACTTTTTTCATTTTTTGTCGATAAAATAAGGTCTAGTTTCACCCCTTTTCGGATGTGCACTCTTACGAGGGACACACTGTATATTGTATTTGAATTTAAGAATCAGATTCAGAATGCTTCATTTAAGTTTGTTAGTTTGAGTTACAGAGGACCTCCTTTCTAAACTTCGAGTTGGTATTTGCGGTCCACTATAAATAAACTAAACTAAGTAGTAACGTAGGGTGTGCCTCTGATTATAATTCATTAACCTATACAATATTTATATAGCGAAATTCATACTGGAGACTCGGTTAGTGGTCAGGACTAAGGTTCAATGAGCCTTTCTGTGAAATACGCAAAATAAAATGTAGACTTCCTATACTAATTGAGTCGAGGTTGTTCTTGAACAAGTATAAAGGTGCAATTTCGTTTTCGTATTTCGTAAAAAGGGTAATTGAATCTTGGTCCTGACCACTTACCGAGTCTCCCTCCAGTATGAATTTGACTTTATAAACGAAAGTCACCTTATATGTACATGTTTATATTAATATTCAGGTCAAGATTATCCAGCATATAAGGAAAATTCTACATATATTTAATACAATAGGTACGTTAACAAGATCGACCTTCACAGAAACACTCAGTAGGTGTGAGGATATAATAATCGGCGACATACTGAACAAGGGAGGACCCACTAACCAATATGATAGAAACGAAATAATAATGTACAAAGTTCCTCACATACGTTATTTAAATGGGGATTTCTAAAGGTAGTTGATGAGTAATAATGCAAACAGTGCGAACGGCAGTCGAAATGACCAAAGCATAAAACTTCAGCGTTTGTTGACAAAACTCTGATACAAATGACAAGTTCATGAATTCGAATTGAGTTTTCAGTTGAATATTACACACACATCTCTCTTGAACTCCACACATACATACTTGTTCACTCACATAGTAACGCTTTATATACGAGTATTCAAATTCAAATTCAAATTGATTATTTGAATAGATACATAAAGTATACGTTTTACATGTCAAATCTAATCTGTATAAAAATAATATTTTATGATCAACAAATATGATACGGGAAATATATAAAAAAACTATATTTAAGTGGGGCTACAAAAGTTAAATGCATAAAATAAAGACTTATTGGAATACGAATATTATTATAACTACACAATGCAATTAATATATAAGTTGATAAATAAACTGAATAGACCCTAAATAAATATAATGCCTAGCCAAATATATACTAACATAAGTAAGAAATTAAAATATTGTATATACATGCCTACATAATTCAATGAATAAATAAGTTAATAGATAAATAAACTATAAATAGATGTAATGCCTAAATCCACCCATTCGATTAATCTTGCTAAGAAGAAGGGCAAGAAACTTAGCAAGATCATGTATTTTTCATCAGTATTTTTTTTTCTGAATATGGCTTAATACTTTTACAGTTTTTTTTTAACGTATATAAAAATAATACTAAACAATGTATTAAAAAAGGATAAAAATATAAAAGACAGAAGGAAATTGTGTCATGAGGAAAAAAGAAATATATATCTTAGTCTACCTGTCTAATGAGGTAGTAAGTTAAAATACTAAGCAAAACATCATCCACCTGTCTCATCTAGTTTATCACTTTTTTGATAGTCAGATTATCAACTAAAAAAAATAGGTTGCGACAACGAGCGAAGTGAGGAGGAGCGATTAGGTTGACATATTAATACGCGTAGGAGCCGAGCGAAGCGGAGCGGAGCTTAGCGACCCCCGAAGTTTTGATTGGTACTAAATTAAAATTAAATTAAATCATCACTGCCCGTTGTTAATAATCATTACAAAATACGACAATTGTATTCATTTGACCATAGAGTTTGACGGCCAAAATTTTACGATTTCAGCTGTCAAACGGGCTAATTTGCTTAACCCTCGCTTACCCGAATAGCCATATGACAATCAATTTGAATACCATTGGCTTACACAATTGCACCTCTGATGTCTACAGTTGGATTAATACGTATGATATAATACGATGGTACAATATGATTTATTGTAAAATCTTGCTGGGTCCCAAAAGTAACGTGTTTACGTTTATGAGGCTGAGCCAGCAAAACTGTAAAAGTGCATGAGATTGAGACATTTTTCAAATCAAGATATTCTTTTCCTTACAACGCATCGCACGGCAAACCAGTTTACGATTATGATAATATTTCGAACAGGTAAATTAATGCAGAAATTATCTAAGACGACTTGTTTTGATACTGGAGACACGTTAAGCTATCAAAAATAAGTAGTATATTATGGTGCCCTATACTGTCCACAGAAAACGTCTCGATAGTATTAATCACTTATAAGTTAAATAAAAAAACTGCATTAGTTCAGCCTGCAGCAGCAGTATTTGTTGCTAAATATACGTAGATAACTAAGGACAAAATAAAGCTAGTAACAATTTATTATTTGAGTATGAAGACCATGAATGTATGAATGTTCATGGTTTACAACCATTGACCTCTCATAAACAACAAGACACACAGTCTCTAAGAACAGTTCATCAGAAAGTGTCCGAGCGTGCGACGTGCATAGTAGCAAAGATCTTCAACCAAATTAAGACGTTATGTCCTTATCATAAGATGCAATGTCAGTTGTACGAAATCGTCATTCGATTTTGTCACCCCATAGCGGTGACAAGATGCATCGCGGACACTTTTTGAGCGAGATTGTGAGTCTAGTTGTTCATGTGATATCAATGTTTACAACATAAGAACTTTACATATTTTAAAAAAAATCGGCCAAGTGCGAGTAGGACTCACCCCCTGGGGGTTCCGTACCATTCCAGTATGACTTAAATAATTTGAATAAAACTGAAGTATTACCTGGAAAATGCACGAAACAAAACTACAAAATTAGGTTGGTCGAGTATTCGGGTAAGTAACCCTAAAACTATAATTAAAATCGCCGTTCACAGGATTTGTTGTTTAGGAACAGTATATGGCACATAATATACAGAAAATTCCAATACCTAACTAGACCCCGGAACAAAAATTATCTAAAACTTTGATGGTCCCCCCTTAAATATTTATATTTGAAGATAAAAAAAATAACAAATTATTTGTACTCTACTCAATGAGTTCTAGACAATGACACCCCACAATGCGGGGTGAAAAAAAAAATGTTCGGCTCCTCTTTCATGTCAGAGGAGTCCCGTGAAAAATAATTTAAGTAATTCAATTTTTAATAAAATATTCGCTTTTGGATCAAAATTCTACATAACATATAAAAATTTCAGATCTTTAACTTATTCCGTCTGGACCAAGAGACCCGTGACATACAGGCGGACAGACAGCAGACCGAGAATAATAGGACTCTGTCTTGACCTTTGGGTGCGGATCCCTAAAAAAACTCACGCCATTCCTTTCACGGGAACGTAAATAGACTTTGAGAACTTGCCCTTTATAAGTTCCCACTCGAACTGATTTCACCGACAATCAATGATCAATTGATTACTTCGGTAAAAAGGGGGCGAAAAACGAATAGTAATTAGTAATTACAATCCCCAGTACATGGGAAAGAAACGCGACGGAAGCGAGTCCACACATCGACGCGTTGTTTGGAGCAAAAAATTATCAGCTACGAGGAGTTCGCGTTACTGTTTGTGTGTTCGCTGTTCCTTGTGATTACATAAATGATAAATGTACTGTAAATAAAATACAAGTGGACAATATAAGTCATTTGGTCAAGAGCGTGTCAGTCTCGGTTCCCCCCACCACAATACGGTTACGGAACTCAAAACCACGGAACAAAAACGTACTGAAATCACTATGGCATAGTATAAGTAACAAATAGTATTCTATCTCCATACAAGCGGGCCGAAACGAACCACCGCCAAAACATGGTTCAACTCGGTTTACGACAGTCGCGGTCGCACCGCAGTTACGTGCGCACGTTATCTCTGTGACGTTCCCGCGCATTTTCGTAAATTATGGCATTAAATTACTGAGTATGTTGTGCATTGTATGGTTGCTTAAATACATCTTTTATAATAATAATAAAGCCGATTTTGAAGGTTTCAGTCTTAGTTTGACATACATAAAATTGACCTGAGGTATGGTTAAATTAAAACGAAGAGCCATTTTCAAGTCACCATTTTATAAACGTCAAACTAAAATTTTATTTTTGTTATTTTAGTTGGTGTGCCCTTCAGAATAGCAAAATATAGTGCTGTCACTTAAAATTACGTTTGTTTGTAAGTTTCTTAGCTTAAAATAAAAACCTTCAAAATTGGCTTTAATATAGCACTATCAAATACGTAAACAGTCAGTTGGCAGCCCTAGGGCGTGTTTAGGCGCCGAGCGACCGTAGGTATTGATTTCAAGGACATCGCCTAGTTAAACTACTTTTGTAACATATACTGTGACTATGGTAAATAACAACAATATAGATGCCATAGCAACATCAAGGCGATAAGAAACAAGCCGCTAAAATGATAACGCCTGACAAATAATTCGGCAGCCCAAGAGTACTGAACCCTGATTTTTTAATTTGTAAGTACAACAATTTGACCAAATTTGAAACTTGTATGTATGTATTGCCGTCGTTAAGATAGAGCTGAACCAATCAACTTCAAAGAAATTCAGTTTTTTTAAGTTTTCTTATATGGGGACCCTTCTCTGTTTTCATTATTTGCCGTGATAGAATAGTGTAAGAAGTATATTCTGTTAAAATTTCAACTGGCTACCTATCACGGCTGAAGCTGTTGACCCGCTCTGTGACAGACACACAGACAGACAGCGGAGGCTTGGTAATAGAGTCACGATTGGCACCCTCGGGTACGGAACCAGAGATGAGTTTACATCGTGGTCTCTCTGATTGAGGTAAATTAGGCAAACATGCTTGTTGTACCTTGGAAAACGAGAGTCAGCAAAAAGCACCTATTTCATAAATGACTACCATCATCAATTCCCAAATCTCTTACAAGGCTAACAGTTTGTTTATGCAAGCTGTTACGCAAAACACAGAAAAATGTCCGTCCATTGTCGTTCACATAAACTGTAGCGCGCCCGTTCTCTGTAATGTATTGTTTACATTACCGCCCGTTCCGCGTACTCATAGAAAGTGGTAATGGAGCCTTGGCGCAACCTTGGCAATCAATGCATGGCTGCACCAATTTCTTTACTATTGTAGAAGAGCAGTGGAGAATTTAATATTGGTGTGAAATTAAACAATGTGTTTTATTTACTATTTCACCTATCCTCATATCGTAAAATCCTCATTATGAACTCAAAACTACTTGAATAATGAAAAAAATGTATCATAAACGTCTCTAATACAGAAAAAAAAAATTATAGTATAGATCTCCGAGCAACATAATGCTATAGAAAATCTTTTTCTGAGATTACAGTACATGTGATACTAACTAGGAACGCAAAGGGAACTTAGCCCATACAGCCATGTCTCAGGTTTAATATCAAATACCAATGAGGTTTTTATATAATGTTCTCCATCACATACAAAATAGTAAAGAGGTTACAGTCAAGTTTATTTTCGGCCAGGTATTGTCTATGGCTTACGGCGCCTTAGGCTTAGACTCGGTCTGTCAATGGATGAATTGTTTGTTACGCCATAGTTTTCGAGGAAATCTATTCAATACTTACTGTGGTTTTATAGGTCAAAAGAATTATTTTTCCCAAAAATTACTGACAGCAGGGATGGTGATGATATTTGACTCCACCTGACATTATGGTAATAACGACGGAAATTACGAACACTCTTAGAACAAAACTTTTACAATAACAATCAAAAATGGCTAACGAACAATTTTCCAAGATTATGAAAACAGGTTAGTAGGCATGAGTTTAGATAAAGTAGTGTATGAAACTATACATAACTAGGTATTAAAACACTCGTGTTCTATTAAAAAACTCGCCTTCGGCTTGTTTTTTAACCTGACACTATTTTTTTAGAGACGTTCATGAAAAATATTTTTCATTGTGCCAGTAGTTTTGAGTTCGTAATGAGGATTTTACGATATGAGGATAGATAAAACATTTTTTTCTGCTATTACAGTACATGTCTCACTAACTAGGAAGGCAAAGGGAACTTAGCGTATACAGCCATGTCTGAGGTTTATTATCAAATACCAATGAGGTTTTTATATAATATTCTCCAATACATACAAAACAATATTGCGATTGCGACCCACTAATGCCGGCGCGCGCTAGGGCGCATGCGGCTTGGACTCAGTATGTCAATGGACTGTTTGTGTTGGAACTCGGCGCCATAGTTTACGGGGAAATTTATTTATTATTTATTGTGGTTTTATGGGTCAAAAGTATTATTTTGCCCTAAAATTACAGACAGCAGTGATGGTGATGATAATTTGACTCCACCTGACATTCTTAAAATAACGACTGAATTTACGAGGACTTTTAGAACAAACTTTTACAAGAATAATCAAAAATGGCTAACGACATATTTACAAAGATTATGAAAACAGGTTAGTAGGCATGAGTTTAGATAAAGTAGTATATGAAACTATACATAACTAGGTATTAAAAGACTCGTTTGATACTGTTAAAAAACTCCTATAAATAACCTTTTTATGTACCAGTTTCCTAAACTACTTACCTGTATTTAATATGTAGGTACACCGCCTCTTCAGCAATCCAAGGTTTTCTGGAAGAGATCGCTTTATGCCATAAGGCCCCCTATTTATACTTACTTAAGTTTAATGGTATTGTTTTCTTTTTCTTTTGTTGTGTGACAATAAAGCTATATTGTGTTTTGTAAAAGAATATTTAGTTAATAGTAACATTATTTATTGGTACTTTTGTTTATAGTTCAGTAAAATGTTAAATAAGTCAAGGTAAGTAGTACATTTTTTTATTAGTAAAAAAGTATTATTTCATTTGTATTATTGACTTGTAGGTACCTAACAAGTGTATATTTTCCCGGAACTCCCGGTGTAGTTCACAGTTCTACTGCCATTACAATCAGCGCAGTGGTTATTTATTTATATCGCAGACGAAAAGACAACGAGTCTTCATTTTGTTTTAAGATGGAACCCTGTGAATATATTTAATCTTAGTACTTGAACATTGATTCGTGTAATATTTACACGCTCTAGTGATTAGACAGTAGCAAAATGGTTTATCTATCGAAGACCGCTTTGTTTACCGACCTACTTTTTTATGAACTACGAATACCATTTTGAAATCAACTTGTAAATAAAGTAAATATACTTTTTGTTTATTTTACACTTTGTCCGATCTATTTAGGCAACACAATGCAGGCATCATATTACATTTTGGTTGCAAAACGTGTATTACTTAATTTTTTTAAACAAATTAGGAAATTGCTCATGTACTTAATTATGCCGCTTTTCCAGAGTAGGTATTTTTTTATATTTTGACAGATACACAAATCATAAACATTTTTAACTTCTCTCAATCTAATAAATTAGGCATTACCTAAGTATATTTATTGTTAGTTTATTCATCTATCAACTTATTTATTGAATTATGTATATATATATTTTCATTTTCATTAGGTGTATAATTTTATATATATTTATATACTTATATCTACCTACATATTTATAATTTCATTCATGTTCAATTTAAGTAAGTCAAACTTATAATTATTTCCATTGTATTTTCCCTTACTTATTATATTTATTGTTTTATCTTATTCAATTATTTTTAGGTTTAAAAATTTTATAAATTAAATTATTTGAATTTGAAAAATTTAAGTTCGTTAACTTTGTGAACCTGGAGTTAAAACCCATAAACAAATCTTAAATACACATTCGCTCAATCTGAACTCTCTATCTATACGCCATAACTTATTAACCGGACAAAATACAAACAGTATGAAACATAAATAGCTTTAGCTCGGTCGTTTAGGTTTTAACAAAAACACAAAGAGTCCCGCAAAAAGGTTATTTGAACCAAACAAAGAAAAAAACTTACTCGAAAACAATCATCAGAGACGCTGTAGACGCCTACATTCTGGTCAGAGACGCCGATGACATACGCCTCATCCATGTTCAGGTCTGTCATGTTCAGACCCTCATGGTCTTCCACTGTCGGCTCCTCCAGCCAGGACTTGAGCAGCTCTCCATAATCCTCCCACGTATTATTGGCCACCAGCACTGCCGATTCGTTTGACATTACTGCACTTTTTACAATCACTCACGGAATTTTAAGTCTTTGTTTTTTGATCACACGAACTCTTACAACAACTTTTATCTTGTTTTGCACATGATAGGAGCGTCGTAGTTGTTTACATACAAGGCGTGCCGGTCCGTCCAGTCGGGAGTCGGTATCAAGTGGCACTGACGTTCGAACCACTGTAAGTTGCCCCACCAGACCAGCTTCAGAAGGCAAAAGGCGATGCGGCGAGCTGGGCAACTTGAGTACGATCCTCTCATAATGGTCTCGATTTATTTAAATTTAAAATATATTAAATAACATAACGTAAGAAATTGCATAATGTTGAAATGATGTTTCGGAAAGTTTATACGAACAGGTAGTTATTTTTGCCTAAGCAACTTTCTTAAAAATAGTGCTTGAGCAGCGTAAGTTAAACTTATAATAAGTATAATAAGCTCCAAAAAATATTAATCATAAAAGTCTTCTAAATATTTGTAACGGGTTTTGGGGTCTGATTGCGATGAATGTTTTATCAGGACCTGAGTGTGACGGAGGAGCCCGCGCAGATTTGCAGTACAAAAAACCCTCCATACAGCGAGATCGTATACAAAACAAATAGCGCCTTATGGGGGGATTTGTCTCTTTTCAAATTAATTTTAAACCAATAAAAAGCAACGATTAAATTAAAAATCTATATATGTCATATTTCACTCTTTGATCTTAATATTTCGGCCGTTCAATACACGGTTGCTTACACTTTCCTCGATCCGATTAAATCGCAAAGATAGGTCTGAAATACGATCTAAATATCATTTCATTTGAGCTATGTTTCGTTTTGGCCAATGAAACTTATACTAAAATAAACGGCGTGAAAAATGTGATGTAAAACGGCCATCATATTAAAAACTCATCCCTCTATTTCCAAAATAATAAATAAAAACTCAAAACCGCGAGTTTTCTGAGCGGCCCGCTTCCGCTGAGCAGGATAAATATATGAAAAATGAAAGTGTTGGAGCAGGACAGATTTCTCTGGATAACCTCGCCTTAAATTGGATAAGGCATCATTTTACTTCAATGACACCCATGTTTCTGGCGGGGGGCAGACAGTCTGTGCCCCCCTGGCCCAAGTTCTAGTTACGCCTATGCAAACAGCTTTCACGGAGTAGCGAAGACTTAACAAGAAACATCTACAACGGCGCTATTACACGCGTAGAGGTCAATTTAGTTACTGTGAAGTAATTTCAAGTAGCAAGTTTCCACGGTATGTTAATGAACACCGAAGCTATGCGTTATTGTCGGTTTAAGTTAGATAACTTTAACAATTTGACGAATCAAGGTTCTAATTGGCTATGGTAGTGACTTGCTCAGTTATTTTATGAGAAACCGAAGAATGCACTGAAGCTGTAAACTCAAGGTGATCTCAAGTTTATAGGGTTCCGTAAAACATTTAATCTTTGATATCTGTTCGTGGCATAACTCTAAAATGAGTTTTGGCATGTACGTACGTAGTCACATTGACAGACACGAGCTTCGCTAGTCTTTTATTCTATAATAAATTGTAGCTACAGTTGATTCGTGGGGATATTCTCAGTCCCACAGTAACATCCATGCACAGTAATGAAATATGATACAAACGGAACGATGAAATGTTTTTGTTGTTAAGGTGGTAACAGAGGATCTCGGTGCAAAATGCACATCATAATATTGTTTTCCTTACTTTTGAATAAAAAGTATGCTACTTTACTAACCCGTCATGGCACTGACACGAGATCAAACCTGATCGAGAGGAATCACGGTGCATTGTTTGCATTTTCTCTTTCACAAAAGGCGTACCTTCAATACAATCTCTTTTGCACTATTGTTCAACGGCTTTGGCAATAATAATACATAATTTTATCAAATAACTTTGGAAAATCTGACTCACAACTATAATGACAGCAAAAGCTTGACAAGCGGTGATGCCAACATGACGGCAATAGATAAGTTATGATGAATGGTCTGTAGGTATTCATTTGACAGCCAAACATGTACGATTTCAATTTTCTTAGCCGAGTAGCCATACGACAATCAATTTGAATACGATTGACTTACACAATTGCACCTCAGATCTTTTTCGCAATTTTAAGGTTTGTTTCTATATAATAAAAGTTGTTTGTTTAGACGGGTACAATCATTTCCAAAACCACCCAGATTTCACCGTATAGCCGATAATATCCACATCGACGGAACCTGTGCAGTATAATGTACAACGTACACACTTGACCTTTTAATATTTGCATTTCAACCGGTTGACCATCATGCATTCAAAGAGGATTTCACATATGGTAAAACATGTGCGATAACGTCGATAAACTTGTATTATGCAATACATTTGGTATTAAACAAGAATGTCAAAAACATTCGATGTTTTCTTACGAAACACCGTAATTATGAATGCGTAGAAAATAAATAAACCTTAAAATATGCGACGGATTAACTTTGTCCAAAATAACCACACTGAGAAAACAAAACCATCAGCCGCTCTTGGAAAAAGTGAAGTGAAGTGAAGCTCTAATTTTGTTTCGCTAATTTAGAACACCGGGACTATTAAGATAATTTCAAAAATCACTTAAACGCAGGTCTAATAATACGTAGTTTTGTTTTTAATTTTGGTAGACACGCAAACCCCAGTATACTTATACGAACAAAATGCTTACCAAAATAATTCAAGACACGAACTTTTTCAAATTAGGAAGAAAGGGGTATATTTCGCACATTTTCATAATAATTTGTCGCATGTGTAAAATGAAACTTTTAAGAAAAATACGTAAGAAGCCAAAGTTATTTTAGAACATGTTCAATCTAAACCGGAAGCAAGTCTTTGGGCGACCGGACGTGCATTATCTGCATTGACCTCTCATAATGAGAGGTCAACGATTATCTGTCATGGATTGTAATATGTAGAAAGCGTTCGGAAATACAAACTTTGCCGAGGAGTAGCGGATGTTTCTACGGGCATTATTTAAATGGTACTTAACAGTGGCGAAGGGTCTATATAACACGTCGGCTTGTTTAGGAAATGGCATCCATACTACATTTATTTATTCCGTGCTCTTCGTTTTGTCAAACATTTCCATAAATCTCATTACGACAAATACACTTAGCTGACAGGGAGTTGCAAAGTATTTAAAAAAATATGTATTCCTTGGTTGCTTTGCTGATTTTTTTGTCCGGCTTCCCTTTTTAAAATGTTCAGCCTTCACAATTGGTATTTAAGTACTGCTATTTTAAAAGAACTCCGTGCATAATTTGTCAAAGATTGTTGACAAAGGAATCATGTATTTCATAAATCTTGAAGCACATATAAACACTATTCACACTTAGATAATTGTAACCAATCATTCGTCTGACGAGGCCGTAAAGGAAACTATTAATGCAGATAATTCAGATGCCGTGACTCCTCTAGAACCGAATCCATTACCAGCCAACAGCTACTCCAACAGCGACCTTCGTCTTCTCCGAAGGGAGTTTCATCATTCAGTTCTGTGATTATTTACTAGGAGACTAGTCGTTTATCTTTGTCGTTATTAGTCAAATACGTAACGGGTTTTAGATATTTAAAAGCTATTCTGTAAGTAGAAAATATGAAAGAATTGGGAGTTGCGTTTCTTTTGGTGGTAGACGTGTTGTGTTTTTCTTATGATTCTGGATACCCGGCCGGATACATGTCAGACTGTAAGTTATAGAAAATAAGTAGGGAGGATACAGACGCTTTCAAAACATTGCTTTACGGGAATGTCACTGGGTAAAAAATACTATATTCTATCTTTACCAATAAAAACCGGCCAAGTGCGAGTCGGACTCGCGCACGAAGGGCTCCGTACCATTATCTATAAAAACGGCAAAAAAAATACGTTTGTTGTATGGGAGTCCCTTAAAGATTCAAAATGTTCATTTGTAAAATAGATACATAAAGTATACGTTTTACAGGTCATATCTAATCTTTATAAAAACAATATTATAATACATATAATAAAACACATATAATACGGATAATATATTTTAAAAATATATTAAATAAATTTATATTTATTTTATTCTGTTTTTTTTTTGTTGTTATAGCGGGAACAGAAATACATCCTCTGTGAAAATTTCATCGGTCTAACTATTATGGTTCATGAGATACAGCCTGGTGACAGACAGACAGACAGACGGACAGCGGAGCCTTAGGAAAAGGGTCCCGTTGGTTACCCTTTGGGTACGGAACCTTAAAAACAGATTGGACTCACTTTTTTAACTGCGCAAGGAGGCACGGGTTGAGCTTTCGATGAGATTATGACTCATCATCTTCCCGAAGAGTCCTGATGATGATGAGTTATTATCTCATCGAAAGCTCGACCTGTGCCTCCTTGCACAGTTAAAAATTGAGTCCTATCCGTTTTTAAATATTCATATTCTAGATCACTAAGATTTTACTTCATTTTGTTTTTCTTTTATTTTGTTAGTAATTTTCAAAAATGTTTTTTGTTAAAGTTTAATTAATTATACCATGATAATTAATAACTATATACTTTTCAGAAAATTAAATTTATTTATTCATTAATTCAAAAATATTTCTTGAATGTTCAATTTTAAAGTTTATTTTGCAATTTATTCAACATTTAGATTTCATGAACGGAGGTGTACGAGTGAACTGTTACTCTCATTTCACATTCCACACTCGGCAACATCTCAACACCCCCTTGGGTATTCATGTCGTGAAGATATATTTAGGTTTTATCCTTCCAGGCCCCGGTATGAATCGTACGACCACATTCTCAGAGAAAACTAGTCAAACCCTCTCCATTCTGGTGTTCTGGGCGAGCACTGGTCGGTTCTCTTTCGACGGAGGACAGAAGAGGTGCAAACTTGGCAAGGCGGGCGTTGCGTGCGTCGCTAAGCATATGGACTTTAGGAAGAAAACCAAGGTATTTGTGAAAACTATTATAGCCTAGGCCGTACGATGGCAGTAGAGTAGAATAGCATCAGCCCATATCTGCTGTGGGTGTCGTACAAGGCGACTAAAAGGATTTAACGGGGGAGCTGACACAGAAGATAGTAACATGTAAAATACACAAACGATTAACAGGTTGCTATTCTTCTTTTGTATGAGTTTAGAGTATTGTCTTAAATGTGTAGCATTTAAATATTTATTATTTATAATATTATAGATCTTTAGTATATATTATATAAATTTACATATATATTTAGTAATTATATTCGTAAATAATGGAATCTTTTATTTTTAATGTGTGTATATATTTTATCTACAAATATATAGGTTTAAATTGTAGGTTAAAACTGGTACTCATTAAAATAACATCTTATTCTTTCGGTACTACCCTTTATCCACATCACCAAAGGTTAACTGGAAGATAATGCTAATTAGCATTAAGTTCGCCTTGTGTACAATTTTTATGTGCAATAAAGAATTCTATTATTATTATTAAAGTATATGAATCAGTGTGTAAACTTCAAGGAAACGCCCTGAGTCGATACACACACATAGAACGTGCTTTTACACGACGGGACGACGTCTCGGGGATTGTCGCGGAACGTTAGCGCCGTATGACAGTCGCGAGCGCTGCACGTTGCTTTTAGATTTCGCCCGATGCCAACCCTAACGCGCCGAACGGGCATGGGTAATTATCTCGAGAATACGGTGGAGTTTCCCTACTGTTTATATACTGTGGTGCATATAGCACTCAATCCACCAATCTGCATTATTATAGCGTGGGTGAATACTGCCCAAACGCCCAAACAGAATGAGGGGAGACCTTTGTCCCAGCAGTGGGTCTATTTCAAGGCTGGTGATGTTGATGATTATAGCTTTTATGTTAATCCCAAGTTAATCCGGATCACCAGACTGACGATAAATAAAACCGCATCAAAATCCGTCCAGTGGTTCCGAAGTTATAACGGAACATACTATAGGTACAGTGTCAGGATGATAACTTTTTTCATTAAAACTGTGTGTTCTACCCATCAATGTAAACAACTTGAACGGGGACAATGGAGAAATCGCGAAATAAAATCAGCTGTTCCAAAGAAAAGTTAAATACCTACTCGAACAGAAATTATGAAACAGCTGATTTTTTTCGCGATTTCAGGCTTGGCCCCGTATAGTTGAAAGTTAAAAGTACTTAAATATCTTAAAAACCTAAACACATACGAACAGATGAATATTCTAAAACCAACATTTTGGGGAAAGTACTTAATGTACAAAAATACCTTACAAATACATAATTGAAATACTTTGTGGGAGTCCATCATCAACTTATTTAATAAATAGCTTTTTCCCGCGGGTAGGCCCGCGTGTTATTCGGTTTAACGGCATGCTTTTTTCCGGGATAAAAAGTAGCCTATTATTAAGTTAGGGTATAAGTTATATCCATTCTAAATTAATCCATTCTTTATTTCAGCCGTTTCAGCGTGAAAGAGTAACACACACACAATCTTTCGCATTTATAATATTAGTGTGAAGTGTGATTTGCAATAATTCCGCTAAACTCTCATCATGCTATTCAAAATGCAGACTCGTGCACCGCCCGGATAAAACATGCACAAGCATGCCTCGTTTAGAGGCGAAACACGCATCGATAAGTTTTTTGCTTGTTATTTAAGATTGCTTTGTATATGCTTGTATTGCTTGCTTGTGCACATTGACCTCTCATAAACAACTAGACTCACACTCTCGCTCAAAGTGTCCGCGATGCATCTTGTCACCGCTATGGCGTGAGAAGTTCGAATGACGATTGCGTACAACTGACATTGCATCTTATGTTAACGATATAACGTCTTAATTTGGTTGAAGCATTTTTGCTATTATGCACGTCGCACGGTCGGACGTTTTCTGACGGACTTTTCTTAGAGACTGTCTAGTTGTTTATGAGAGGTCAATGCTTGTGCATGTTTTATGCGGGAGGGCGGGCAGTGCACGAGTCTGCATTTTGAATAGCATGATGAGTGTTTAGCGGAATATTGCAAATTAAATATCAATAAGTTAATACTTATGTTATTATGTTATCATTGGTATTATAGAGTAGTAACCTCTGGCAGGTGATGATAAGCGGGTACCTGGACCACTCGTTCTCTCCGTTCGTGAGATCATTCGTGACGCAAGAGCTGGACCGCGGCAGGAACGTCATCATGCTGGACATCTTCCCTGTCCTGTTCCGCTCCTATCCGATGTTGGTAATTATTTACACCTTTAGTGAATGGGCGCCGTAATATGATATCTGTTTCAAATTCGATGAAATTATATGACAGGCGCCAAAAACTCCATGTAAGCCGCAGATCAATATGGTATCAGTTTCAAAATCGGTTAAATTATATGACAGGCGCCGAAAACTCCATGTAAGCCGCAGATCAATATGGTAACAGTTTCAAAATCGGTTAAATTATATGACAGGCGCCGAAAACTCCATGTAAGCCGCAGATCAATATGGTTTCAGTTTCAAAATCGGTTAAATTATATGACAGGCGCCGAAAACTCCATGTAAGCCGCAGATCAATATGGTATCAGTTTCAAAATCGGTTAAATTATATGACAGGCGCCGAAAACTCCATGTAAGCCGCAGATCAATATGGTAACAGTTTCAAAATCGGTTAAATTATATGACAGGCGCCGAAAACTCCATGTAAGCCGCAGATCAATATGGTTTCAGTTTCAAAATCGGTTAAATTATATGACAGGCGCCGAAAACTCCATGTAAGCCGCAGATCAATATGGTATCAGTTTCAAAATCGGTTAAATTATATGACAGGCGCCGAAAACTCCATGTAAGCCGTCAATCAAAGTATCTGTTTCAAAATATAGGTTTAATTATATGACAGGTGCTGAAAACTCCATGTAAGGATTTAACTGTTACTGTTTTAGACATGATCTCAAAAAACTCGAGTTTGCATGGAAATCCAAACAAGCCCTAACAAATTGTTGAAATAAATATCTACATACTTATCACACTAATACTATAAATGCGAAAGGGTGTGTGAATGTGTGTGTTATTTACAGAGATTCACAGTTCTAAAATTATCACTGGTACCTGGTACCCAAAGAATTATTGCCGGTACCTATAGGGCGACATGCTTTTTGTTACGGGCGCTTGCCATTAAACTTTAACTTAGTATATATTTTCTTCCCATCAGCTGGTTTTAAATGAAATAAAATGTTAAAACCCTATGAAAATCCATTCAGTGGTTTCAATTACGTGTCCAATATGAGAGGAAAACGTAAATAAAAAAAAATTGCTTTTGTATTCTTTTAAACTTCCTATATCGCTCCCAATTAGTTTTTTGTAAATATATTCGAACAGTTCTAATCATCACACTAATATTGTGAATGCGAAAGTTTGTGTGTGTGTATGTTTGTTACTCTTTCACGCTAAAACGGCAGAACGGATTTGGATGAAATTTAGAATGGATATATCTTATACCCTTACTTAACACATAGGCTACTTTTTATCCCGGAAAAAAAGCATGTTGTTAAACGGAATAACACGCGGGCGGAGCCGCGGGCAAAAGCTAGTGTACAATATGACATATATATTTGGTAAATATATTCGAACAGTTCTAATAATAATATATAATATACTACTTTACTATTATATACTACTAAGCCGGGGCGTAAGTAGCTTCTAGTGGTTCTTGTCTTCAGCTCACTGCTTATAAAATAGATTTCTTACTAGCGTTCCTAGCCCTAGTAAGCATTTATGCACTAGGAACAGAAGCTAAGAGAATGGGGGTCGGTGGATCTCACTCTGCATTCGTCACAATCACAACCTACAAATATATCCTTGAAAAAGACAGAAGACCCGAAGAGTTGCACTACAGATTAGTGTTGCACAAATTTGGTGAAAAAAAAATTACTACTTACGTTCCAGAGCAGCTCGAACGACAAAGCCTCTAGGGCTGCACCTCGGCGAGTTCCTGGCGCGGTTGTCACAGCGCGGTCTGTTGCCAGACAAACTGGAGATCCTGGGAGGAAGCCTCGGCGCTCACATCGGGTACTACGCCTCTGTCAAGTACTACGAGCTGACGGGGCAGCGGCCAGCCCGACTAACTGGTGGGTATAGCGTTTTGGTTCCAATAAACAGATCATTCGCAACTCGTCCCATTCACAATTCGTCCCATTCACAACTCGTCTCATTCGCAACTCGTCCCATTTGCAACTCGTCCCATTCGCAACTCGTCCCATTCGCAAGTCGTCCCATTGACGTAAAGGTATAAGGTGACTTTCGTTTATATCGCCAAATTCATACTGGAGACTCGGTCAGGAACAAGGTTCAATGATCCATTCCTAAAGAGCGCTCAAAAACAAAATACAATTGAACGAAACCGCGGGCATATGCAACTGTTAAATCATCGGTCCGTAACAGATAATGAAAGGTAAGCAAATTGCATTGGTATAAAGACTTATTGGCTAATTTATGTGCAATGTCATACGATATATTTTTTAATAATAGTACATTATGATACATGCTCACGCGTTTCATACGTTTTTCAACACACTTGCGAGGAAAAATGATAAAATTTCACTGTCTTTTTTTCCACATAATCGAAACCACAGCTATGAACTGACAATTTTATTTGAAAAATGGCGGCGGAGATTTTGTTTTTTGCGCAGATGGAAATAGAGGCACTGACGCAAATAGCCAAACACCCAAATATTAACAAACTGAATATTTTTGTATTTACAATTAAAATTTGAATTAATTTGTTGATAAAAATAAATAATTTGATGAAATTTTATGATTATTATTTATTCTATTTTAACTGAGAAAGTCTATTTATTCGCAAAAACTTTAATATTTCTCAAGGCATCAAAACTCTTTGCTAAGATTAAAAAAAAAAACTGTAATGTAAAAAACGCTAGTGCGATAATGTTAAGAAAAAACACGCGTGTTTAATTAATATTAAGAACGCTGCAATAAAAGCCACTTTATAAGCAAGTGTATTGAAAAAATCCTAGTCATTTCATACAGTCTCCGGTACAGAATTTTAAATTAAGAACTGATTACAAAAATCTTTGTTTTCAATTGTTTTACAACCAATAAAAATAGGTTATATGGATTTTCTTAATTTCTCATAAATCTCATAATGCAGAGTGGATTCAGTTTTTCGTTTCGTTCGTTTGTCGTTTTATCTACGAGCTATGCATATAAAATGTAATAAACAAATATACTTGATGCGGTATCATTTTTCAACTCAAATATTTCGTTCTTAATTGTCCAATGTTCTAAAAATATTCTTGTCAGCAACAAAGACGAGACATTGAGCATTTAAATAAACACATCTTATTGCCCATACATAACAAACAAATTATCAAATTACACCATGCATGCGTGTGTATATTGAGTAAAGTATTTAAATTTCAACTTTGCCCTTCAATAAATGTCCGAGCGTGGTCAAGCGCAGAGCAATAACTTGAATAATCTTGAACTTTGCAATTTCAATTTAATTTCAAAACACAACGCAAATATCATTAGATTGAGTATTGAGGATGCAAAGATAACAATATAGCATGAGAATAGATTTCGAGCGGTAAGAAAAAAATATACGATATAATTATCATCCTGTAATCAATATTCAATAAATTATTAGTTTTATACAATAATCGTTTTTATTTCCTGTAAAGTACAGCTGTGCTAAGCAAATAAATAGTAGATTCTTTAGATTTGTTAATAAAACACAAGAAATTACTATAACATCCAAAGACTAGTATCCAGCATAAATAAAATATATGCAAAAATAAATACTTTAATAGCTTCAAAACTAATTGGATTTGACATGAATGTGAACTCAGAGTAAGTTGTGAATTCCGAAGAAACGCTAAATTCACGACGATATAGCAAATACATTCATTTGCAATAGTTTGACCTACTTCCTTGACTCGCGCCTGCTGACGCACTGGGACAGTAAAAATAGTACTAGAGTACACATACAGCGAACATACGAGAGACAAGACCGATCGGCAGTTTTTGTTTGCTCAAAAGTTCGTTTTTCTATCCTTCAATTAAAAATCCCGTTGATATTATATAAAGAGGTCGCCCCACCTTAGACTTTCGTCTCGCGACGCCCATGCTGCTGACCCAGAGGTCGTGGGTTCGATCCCCGCGAGGCACAATCATTTTTTTCGGTCTGCGTAATTCGGAAGGCATGCTAAGCTGTTGGTTCATTTGTGACATATTATTGCAGTGAAAAGCGGGTGTGCCAAGTGTGGACTGTGACTTGCATTTCAAAGTTGAGAACACTGTGATACCCCCTCGGGGATTCATGTCGTGACGATATGTTTTGACTAGAAACACAACATTTCCATTAAATTAAATTAAAAAGCCAAATTGAAATACATACCTACAATTTTTCCCTCGTTTCAGGTTTGGACCCAGCGGGCCCCTGTTTCCGCAACCTACCCGCCTCCCAGCGATTCAACGCGGGAGGGGCGACGCATGTTGATGCGCTACATACGAACATCGACGGCTTCGGTATAGCGGAGCCGATTGGGCACATTGACTTCTATGCTAGTGGAGGTAATTGAAATGAAAGATCATACGTCCTGAGAAAGGGTGGAGTGGAGGCGATATCAAACGCTGGAATATACAAGCCATCACCACAGTTAAAACTCCATACAGTTGTCCAACGAAAGCGTTCGGATGGAGCGGTTGTACGGGGTTTGCGGTGCGAGACACCGAACTGCTTGTTCGAAAATTGTATGTAGCTCGGTGGCTTACCTCCCGCGTCTGGCCTCACACAATTGCTCTGTCTGAGCGCTTTCGTTGTACAACTGTATGGATTTTTAAACTGTGCCATCACTGTATTTACTGACCCTACCAACCGCTTGTACCAATGTCGTATAAATTACAGTACCATTTGCAGACCTTGTCAAGGTGAACTTGAAACAGCGCCTATAATTATTATGATGATGGACAATAAATGTATGGGGCCTGGTCCAAAGTCACAAATAACAACAATCTATACGTCATCGGAAAGGTCTTTTTGTGTAGATAATTGGTAATATGGAGACTTATCTCAAAATCGCGGTGTGAAAAAACCAAAGGTTACCTTGTAATAAACAAATAGGTTTTTATTACATCTATATATCGTCGTCTTAGAGTGAAAACCTCGTAAGGGTGTTATTATGAATTGTATAGGAGGAACAAAAAACTGCCTCTTTCTCACCAAACTGAGCGGTACGAATCAATATGAGATTTTCCAACATATTAATAGATGGCGCTACTTGTCACAGAAATGCATCAAAATCAAATGGAAATTATGGAATACGAGGTTATCTTTGTAATTTGGCTATCCGAGGTTTTTACTCTAAGGCGACGATATGATTGTGTTACATAATCGATTCCCAACTATATTTATATATAGTCATGCCCCATTGACATCCCCAACAGTGGCGACGACGTGGGAATAATATTTTCAAGCAGTAGAAATTGAAAAAAAAAACAAAAACACTAAAGAATAGAAAAGAGAGAAAACTGTTAATTACAAAATAATCTATAGCTTTTTTCACACGGCGATATTGAGATGCCCACGTAACAATTGTATCTACCTACACCTTAGACCATTTAACACGGGACCTGGCAAAGCGCGACTCTTAGTACTGAAATTATTCTGCCGTTTTCCACGGGAGGGGAGGTAAACACGCACAGCACACATTTACTCATTCACGCACAGTCCTGCTAAAAATTAATATGCCACACTAAATCAAAAGCTGCACCACAAACACAAAACGCGCAGCACACATTTACTCATTCACGCACAGTCCTGCGAAAAATTGATATACTGTCACACTAAATCAAAAGCTGCAACACAAACACAAAACGCGCACACAAGAAAACTTACATGAACAAATTGTTCATGTACTTCGGCAGAGGGGGATAAGTGCGCTTGTCTAGTCCCGTGTTATATGGTCTAAGACCTACACACACTATTTTTGTACCATTTTAAAAATAAATTATTATTTTTTTTTCATATTTTTTTATTGAAATTTAGGGGTCACTACAACTGTTTTAATAATTTAATTACCCATACATCAAGCGTTGTTTTAAATGTAGATATTGAAAATAATAAAATGCCAAAAGTAATCAAACACTATTGCATTTTTAAACTTTCTTTGCTTCACCCTGTTTTATTGTCAAAGAGCTCGATTTTAGCAAAAGGGAAATTTAATCGTGTTTTGAGCCGTTTTTTGACTCTTATTTCCACAGTTTCTTTTTTGTAAAAGGTTTAAAAAAGGGTCTAAATTTTGTTTAATTTTTTACATAAATTTAAATAATCGCTCAATGTATAAGGATTTTAATTAAAAAAACAGGTAGAGAAACCTAAATTACGAAAAAAAAAATGGAAAAAATACTTAACATGTTTTTAAATACACATTGAGGAGTAAAACAGAGAAAAGTTAAAATAAGAACCACCCTAATCATTACGCGTCAATCAAAACACTATGAAATACTTTACATCGGTATATTCGAAAAAAGTTTTAGGTCTGGATATGTGTAAGTAATTTACAAGTACTAATACTTGTTACTTTCCTCGATAAGCTGACACGACTTAAGTGTGGTTTATCATTACCAGGTGAATATCAACCTGCATTGGTTGGGGACTTCATCCTGCCTTGCTTCACGCTCTGCAGCCACGTTCGAGCCGCTCTCTACTGGATGGCAGCGACCAGGTACCCTGACAAATTCATAGCTGTGCGCTGCGACAGCATAGCTAAGGCCAGACATGGGGACTGCTATGACGGACACGTTGTCAGCAACGTCCTCGGGCCGAAGACGAACTTCAGCCGACATGGTGTTTACTATCTACCGACCAGGCCCATTACACCATATTACATGGACAAGGAAGGTCTCAAGAAACACAAATACGGACTCAACGAGTTCCTAACGAAATCTACTCCCGATGAAGATATGGAGTTATGATATAAGAAAATAAAGAATTTAATACCAAAGCGGTTTTATTAAATAGTTAATAAACAACAATTCATTATTATGTTCAAATACAGGCCAAAAGGTTATAAATGTCAAAAAATTAGGTTTGTAAAAAAACTATCTAAGAAAACTATTTACAAATTTCATTAATAGGTTGTAAGCTCAAAGAGGAGACAAAGATCTCTTTTATGTTAACAGTGATCGTAGATAATCCGAACAATACCATAAGGAATACTTAAAGCTCTCAGTACAAATTTAATTGATTATATATAATGTCTATAACTTCATACTTTGTCGTATTTGCAGTTTACAGTTTTCCCGGGTAAAGCCAACACCTAACAGCTGTGGACAGTATTGGTAATGCCCTATTTTGATGCACAAATGCTAATTTTAAAAGTGTCAAACCAAAACTTCCTTGTAAAAACTAGCTAAATTGAGTTATATATTGTGGTATGTACTGACACTACACCAAAATTAAAAAAATGTAATGTGAAATGTGTCATATTAGCAGTTTGTTTTAATGAAACCGTAATATCTTGTATTGCTGTTCTAAACTACAATCAAATACAGTTGTAAATCTAAAACCTAATTTGAGGCACTGAGAGCAAAAAGAGCCTAACATTTCCAGACACAATTAAAAATCAAATATGTCTGGAAATGTTAGGCCTTTCTTGCACTCAATGCCTCATTTATAGCACAACTTTAAGGCCTAAGAAATTGTAATTTGTATTATTACGAACTTGATTTTGTCAACAGTATATCAATAAAATAGCAAACATTTCGATTAAACAAACCATTCAGATCTCAATAAATAGTTGATCACCATAAAATTATCGTTACAAAATTAAAATATAATAAATATACGCAAAGTGTGATTTTTAATATGTGCTAAGAACATCTTATAAATACGCTTCCACCATACAAATACCTCACAAAAGCACTCGATAAATTGTACGTCGAAATACTACAAAAAATACATTTTAGTTTTGGAATTTTTCTGGAATGTGGTGTGATAATAACATGAGCCGACGATACATTTCAATTTATTGTCATCCGAAGTAAAGACCAAATTATCGATATGTCATTTCAACAGGAACGCGTCATTGATTTTATTATGTTGTAAACTACGAGTAAGAATTCTCTACAAGCGTAACTAAGCCCAAAAAATGGTTCCACTAAATAGATACCGCGGAGGGCGGGGCGCAAAATAAGTACCTGCGCGGCGCGCCAGTTCGTCATAACACCTTGAGTCGTGTGTTTGTGCCGCGAAAAGTCTCGATTGTGCATATTATTGTGTTTTCGCGCCAATTGATTTTAAAAAAATGCCTTCGTGTGTCGTGAAGTGGTGTAGAAGCCATACGGATAAGAAAAATACTGGCATTACATTTCATACGTAAGTAAATAAATATTTTGAAAACTCATCGTCTGTTGCTCGCTGCTAGGTGAAGACGCAACCAATCGCGTGTAAGCTTTGTCTATGGGTGTGAGTGTTTCGTTGTTATTGGAGTAAGTTTTTTCAGCGTAAATGGAACCAAAATCGAAGCGGAAATTGTAGGAGAGTTAATCTTCTACAGAATTCTTATTCGTAGGTTGTAAAGCCATTATAAAAATAATTAAACTAAAAAAATTGTGGAAGAAATTCATTCATTTTTAAAAAATGCCGTTAGATGATTTTGATCCTTTGAACCAAATCGAATTTGGCAATCTTACTAAGCTTGTTAAATGCAGCGTCCTTTTTTTTATGGTAGAAAGTTTTACACTAAACTTTCAAATACGTGATGTATTCGAGAAAAAACATTTCTGTATCCATTTTTTTTTTATCTTAGCATTGTTCATATATAACATCCTTTAATTACTGCGATATGCAAGATATATTTAGTTAATTTGTGATCGTAATTTTTCTGAAATTCATTATCATTTCAATGAATGAATTGTTTAAATATCGAATAAATTAGATCACCCTATCACATAATTTGACAGCAGTCCTAAAGCCGACAGACAATCAGTTATTTCTATAAGCATGCAGTCTTACTTTACAATTTTCTAACTACAAATTTACTTTATAAAATAAAACATTCCAAATTTAATCGAATGAATTATCGAATACTCAAACGCTACAATAAACCGATCTCGCAAAAAACAAGGTTACAAATCAAAGCTGAGCATTTACACACAAACCCTATAAAAACACATCGTTTAAAAATATACATATTTATTTTTTATATTACAGTACCCCCAAAGATATAATGCGCATACAAATCTTCGCCACTGTTCGGCAAAATTCGTATTTGCTTACACATTCACACACGTCGAGTCGCTTGGCTATAGATTTCTATGCGCATTGTCACTTTGGGAGCACTGTACTTGTTATCTCATTTCGCACTGCGTATTGAGATGATCCGAAATTCTAGGTTTTACTGCAATTCGCCTTTTACCGTAAACCATAACATTAAACATGTTAATGTGGAAATTTCGCATTTTTGTGGAACATCATAATCTTCTTAGGTAATAAAATAACATTGTAAATCGATCAACTCCACATCATATGTAAACAGATAATTTTATTAACAATTCATTACTCTAACCATCTTGGTTAATTACAAATTCATTTTTGACGTAAAAATTTAGGCGTTTGAATATCCGTCCATAAAAAATGTCCTTTCACCGCTATTACCAAAATTTGTCTACGATACGTCTCTTATAGGTTAACTACAGACAGGCCCGTATCCAGGGGGTTCGCCCATCTAAAACATTTAATACTGCATTAAAAAAACTTGGAAAAAACTAAAACCTACCCAACCGGATTAGAAAAGTTTCATGGATAGATGAGTAAAATTGTGAAATATATTTATTGCGAAAATATATTACACAATTTGACTCACATACCCAACCAGTTTAGAAAATTTTCATGGATATATGAGTCAAATATTAAATATATTTATTGTGAAATTAGTACATTGCGAAATGCTATTCAACTTTCACCGCCTGTCGATAATGGCAAGTTTAGTGAGCATACGCGACAATTTTATAAGAGCGTGTATTTTTTTTATGGTAACTGATAGTTCCCCCCCTAAAACAAAATCCTAGATACGTGCCTGTACGGAGACGCCTCAAACAATGCGAGTACTCTAAATGGGCGTGGCGCGCACTAACCCGGTACATCGGTGAGCCAGATCGCGGACCGGGCCAGCAGCAGCTACCTCGGTATGTACTCGAGCGGGTACCACGCCACCGTCTCCAGTCGCAGGTCTATGCTGTGCAGCGGCACCACCACTCCGCCGAGGAACTGGTTCTCTTGGAGCGAGTCGTAGTTCCACACCGTCGCTTGGAGGCTGCGGTTCTTTATTACGTCGAGGGGGAGACGGTACTCCAACTGGGAATGGGTGGAAACGTTCATTACTTTACAAAATTTGATCCTTATAGGCGACAAGACATTTGACAAGATATTTGACAGGACTAACCTTATTTTAAGCGTCCCATCCTTGTCTTTTTGATAGAGAAATTAAGTTTAGTCCTGTCAAATAAATCGTGTTACATCGAATCGACACCAATATCGAATTGTGCAATAATACACAGTTTTTAGAGTTCCGTACCCAAAGGGTAACTAACGGGACCCTATTACTAAGACTCCGCTGACCGTCTGTCTGCGTCCGTCTGTCACCAGGCTGTATCTCATGAACCGTGATAGTTAGACAGTTTAAATTTTCACAGATGATGTATTTCTGTTGCCACTATAACAACAAAATACTAAAACCGGCCAAGTGCGAGTCGGACCCGCGCACACCCATACAACAGACATAATTTTTTTGCCGTTTTTATAGATAATGGTACGGAACCCTTCGTGCGCGAGTCCGACTTGCACTTGGCCAGTTTTTTTTTAAATCAGCGATTTCTATTTCTCGGGTAGGGAAACTATTTAAAAAAGATCTGAATCGTGCAGTTTTGTTTTCATTAAAATCGGCCTCGAGACTCTTTTTTCGCTATTCCGAATAGCACAATGTAAAAGAACTAAATTATAATGCTTCTGTGGTGGTTGTTGGTTCCCACAAGTTTCTATGGAGAGCCGCTTTAAACCGGCATGCCTTAAAAACCGCGTATTTGACTCATTAGTATGACTACAAAGCTATCATGATGGGATGTTAAAATCGTCAGTGAGAAAAGGCTGTACGAGTTTCAACTGCTCAGACATTTCACACTCGGACACACCGACACCCCGGGGATACACCGTTATCAGGGTTCCGTACCCAAAGGGTAACCAACGGGACCCTATTACTAAGACTACGCTGTCCGTCTGTCACCAGGCTGTACCTCATGAACCGTGATGGTTAGACATTTGAAGTTTTCACAGATGATGTATCTCTGTTGCCGTTATAACAACAAATACTAAAAAACAGAATAAAATAAACATTAAAGGCTCCCATACAACAAACGTGATTTTTTTGCTCGTTTTTGTTCGATATTGTAAACGGCAACAGGTAGACGCTTGAAATATTCATAGAATATTCAGTTATATATTTACTTTAAAAATAAATAATTAAATTAAAATTCATATTTAAGGGGGGCTCCCATACAACAGGCATGATTTTTTGCCGTTTTTATAGATAATGGTATGGAACCATTCGTGCGCGAGTCCGACTCGCACTTGGCCGGTTTTTTTAGCTTCATCTGACTGAAGTGGGAGCAAAAAACGCAACAAAATTACCATTTCCATAAACGAAGGATGCGAGTTCCGCTTGAGCACTCTAGTTTTCCTCTTTGTCTCCTTAGTGGGGTCAGGCACGAGGTATACTTTGACGTAGGGGTTGGGCGGTAAACCCTGCGGCGTTAGGGCGAGCGACTGAGCGTGCAGTATGAGCACTGACAATACGCCGCCCGCGTACTGAACTGACAGCTTTAGTGACCCGGACCCGCTGTTCTCAGCTTCTGTTGATTCAACTGTGGAGAAATTCGTTAGAAATAATGTTTGAAATGGGAAAGCTTCCCTATTTTTGGTATGTTTATCGGGGAATTATATCGGAGATCAATAGTAGTTTAATTATGATTGTATATCACACCAGCCTGTGCTCGCGGCTCCGTCCTCGTTTATTCAATCTCTGTCCCGTTTTCGGCTTGGGCGTTATTTTATGAACACGTCTTAGAGCCTATATGTTGACCAGGGCCACTACGATGATAATAAAAAAAACCTCATCACCCACCATTGAGAGGTTTTCAAGTTAAAACGGAACAAACACACAGACTGACAGAAGAAAAATTAAAAAAAAAAAAATTGGCCTCAGTACAAAATTCTAAAATAACCCATTTCAATCAAAATTTCGCTTAAGTATTTAAGGGTGTGCCGACCAAAATAAGCTAAATCGGCAGTCGTGGTTAAGTTGATTTAAAGACTAATATTTCATTAATAAAATAAGAAAAACATATTTAGTATCACAGAAAGTGTATGTACACTTTATCCGAAGCAAAAATTATAAATAATTTATATTTCATAAAACAAAACTATTTAAAGTAAGCCCAAAATGTAACAAAGGCGTATTGGCGTTTAAGTCATTTTAACAACTTAACTGTGGAATTTTATCTCAAACTTAATTTCAAACAATCACCAAAGTATAAACTACAATTTGTCCGACTTACATTTCAGAAATCTTGCCTGGCAATTTAAATACGATTTATTGCGTTACATTTTTAGTATGGCCGGGCAGCATTTACCACGATAAACACGACCACGAGAGTACAGAGCGAGGTGTCTAATCGTCGTACGCTCGGCGCAGCCTTAATGTACAGGTGGACGATTCTGGCGCGTGCGCAAAAATTGCGAAAGTAGAAAAATCCCTTGTAAAATCCCCCGAAATCTGCCGTAGCACATTTTGTTGCGCTTGCCGGAATAGCCGTCCACATACGACTTTTTTATTACTTTACTATTAATTTTCATTATCTATTTTCTTTATTATCACCGTAAAGACCCGGGTCAACATATAGGTAATAAGGGATGTTGATAAAATAACCGTCAAGCCGAAAACTGTCGATACTACCCAAAGAAGACACTTTCCGCGGGCAAAGGCTAGTCCACGCATATAAATCCTATATACAAATCTAGTCCACCAGCAGGCAAGGTATCTTAGCAATGTAATGTTCAGTCTGCTTATAACAGCCTACTTGTATTATGTACAGTGGAACGCATCCCGATAAAGTAAGGCCAACGAGACGACATAAATAATGTAAGCAAGCATTTTATTTGTTAAAATATTGAATGTGTTTTAATTTTTAACTTAATAATTAATACTATAATTATATGAACTTAAAATATCCTGTATATTAACTTGACGATGTAATTTACTGAATAAATGAATATGAATATGAATATGAATAAACAAACTTTCAGGGGTTCAAAAAATTTTTATTCCAATAAATTATATAAAAATGTTAAACTCCCAATTCTAATCGTTGTCGTCTGTATCAGACGAAGACGATTCGTCGGAAACAGCCGTATTAATGACAAAACTATCTATTGTATTATCAATAATGTTGTCAATTTTGCTATAACAATCAAAATTCGATAATATAATTCATTTATGAGCTCATCCCAACAAACTGTGAAATATTTTTTTGTCTATTTTGGCCACGGCATAATAATTACGCTATAAATCGATGTTTTCGGTGCTTCGAACGCAATCCAAACAGGAATGAAATTGTTCACAAAATGGCGGACCAAATGTTGGTAAATGCGGTCTGACAACTTACCTGTACCACACGACTCACGCAACGACAGCTGTCGCCGACCAACTGAACGCCATTATTGCGTACTAGCGGTACGAGAGATAAGGATAGAGTAACTCAGTAACGGTCTGATTGTTTACATTCTTTATCTCGTCTCGTTGGCCTTACTTTACACACATTGCACTTTGTACCTATCTTATATCCTTTACTATAGTGACTAATATGACTATAAGTGCATAACCTGTAACCTTAGCATGAAAACATAATAACGTTATAGTTACGTTCACGTTAGATTTCGTATGGAACCTGACAACCGCCCCTAGCGGACAGTAGCGGAACTTTACAGATTTCATACAAAATCTAACGTAAACGCAACTATAACGTAACTGTTATGTTTTCATGCTGAGGCTACTGGAGTGTATTTCACTGTATATGAGTAAGTAACAAAGGGCACCTCTATGCTTCAACCGCTGCGGTTCGACGTCCTGCTGGTCCCGCAGCAGCGGATGGAAGAACGTGTACACGAGGTCCGAGTGCGCTATCTCGTCCGCGAGCCCGAACAGGGACTGCAGGAACGCTTGCACGTCGCCGAACCGCCGCTCGGCCACTTGCCGCGTGTTCGATCTACCCACGTGGAGGCCCGACGGGAGGCTGGAATTTTTAGATTTATTGGAGTACTTTATTATCTATTGTAAGGCCCATACTGAACGCTCACGAGGGCGTTATGTGATTTCACGCCTTGTTCTTAAGATGACGCTTACAGATGGCGCTGTCATCGCTACAATATGTGTGGCTACAGATGGTTAAGAAATTCACAGTTCTCATTAACTAAGATTATGTTTTTATTGCGAAATCCATCGCTTTTGAATACTCTAAATATTAATATTGGAGTGCATTATAAACTAGAAAAGATCAATTAGAAACAAATGTAAAGACAAGAATTTGAAAAAATTCCTCGGGCCAGGATTCGAAGCTGCGACCTCTTGTTATCAAGACAAGCGTGCTACCAATTGCGCCACCGAGGTACTCACCTAGACCGTTGAATTTTTCCACCGTACTTGTCCACCGAATATTTTGTTTGTAACTATTTGATAAAATCAGCTTGTAAGGCACATACTGAACGCTCACGGGGGCGTTATGTGATTTTACGCCTCGTTCTTAAGAAAATGGCGCTGTCATCGCTACAATATGTGTGGCTTCAGGCAGCTAAGAAATTCACAGTTCTTATTAACTAAGATTATGTTTTTATTGCGAAATCTATCGCTTTGGACTACTCTTAATATTATTGTTAGAGTGCATTACAAACTAGAAAAGATCAATTAGAATTTAGTTTAGAACTTAGTCTCTAGTCTTTGCTTTTTTAGCCACTAAAATCCAGCCAGTCCAGTAAATTTTTTATTATATTTACCCAAATAAGTGTAGAAGGAGCACTGATGAAGTCGATTGCAAAAGCAAGTAAAACGCAAAAACTAACGCTCCATTTTCATAACACCATGGTGTTATTTTTCATGTAAAAGCGTCAACATTGTTTATCATACCATTGTTAGTTTTCATATTCGACGTTTGTAGATAAGTAACTATCGACAGCAGCTACCTGCATACGCGTGTGATCCGCCACCGCGATTAGTTAATCTATATACATAGGAATATGTTCATATCACCTTGATTATTTGTTATTTTGATTAAATATTGAAGGAATAACTCGGTCGTTTTTAGGAACAATTATAGTTTAGTTTCGCCATGTCCGTCTGTCCATCTGTCCGCGTCTTAGCTCAGAGACTATTAGTACTAGAAAGCTGTAATTTGGCATGAGTATACATATTAATAACGCCGACGAAACAGTAAAATAAAATCATGATGAAAAAAAAATCAAGGGTGCCTAGCATACACGTAAATTAGGGATGATTTTTTTTCTCATCTATGCCATTATGTGAAGTACCGTAAGATAGTTGGTTCAAAAACATTGTGGGCGTGTGAAAACCATTTTTCGATTTAGGGATCCGTTGGCGAAATATTAAGCTTTAAAGTGCTAATTTTTATTAGAGTGGAGTGTCCCCTCCCTTCCCTGCCGGCTAAACGGTTCATAACGGTTGTTTATGTTTATAGATATGTATGTGAAAAAATTCACAAAAGTAGTATACAACGTTAAGTCATTTTGTTAACGAAAACTGGTGATAGTACTCGTCCATATGAACAACTGTTACTAGCCAACCCTGAAATCGTGAAAAAAGAATCAGCTGTTTCATACATTTGGGTCGAGTAGATATTTAACTTTTTTATGGAACAGCTGATATTTTTTTCACGATTTCAGGGTTGGCTCCATAGTAAAAGTTGTTTATATGGACGAGTACTATCACCAGTTTTCGTCAACAAAATGACTTAAATTTCACGTTGTATATAATGTATTTAAAATGAAAACTATCACAGCTAAGTAGGCTTTACAGATTTACGAGTAAAGGTCGCGCCAAACTTTTAGCCCCCTCTTAACACGACAATGTATGGGCCGTTCTTCTAAATGTATGTGACTAGAAGATTGGCGCGATCTGTATTAGTAGACCAACTTATAAAATATACCGGCCAACTACGGAACCCTACACTGCGCATGGCCCGACACGCACTTGGCCGGTTTTTTACATCTTCAATGTACATTATTTTAATCGCGTAAATGCACGCTTATTTTAAAACCTGTATCCTAAAAACAGTTTATGAAAGCTATTCCTCGAAACGGTTTTCGAATCGTAAATATAAGGTACTTTCGTCCAGCTAAATTCATACTGGTGACTCGGTAGGTGACCATTTCTGCGAAATACGCAAAATTGAATGTTGACTTTCTATACTAATTGAGTCGAGGTTGTCCTTAAGCAAGTATAGAGGCACAAAAAATATTTTTCGTATTTCGCAAACAGTGAACATTGAACCTTAGTCCTGACCACTTACCGAATCTCCGGTACGAATTTGGCTACATAAACAATAGCCACAACAACAGTCAACAAACATAAACTTTATCTCTTGGTTGTGACCGAAGTGGTTTATTCGACATTCTTACGAAGTTTATAAAAATTTCAAGTAAACAAAATAAAATCTTAGTATGATTGACAAAACTCGCACTTTGACAACACAGATGAAAGTTTGACATTGCCATAATGAAAATCTCTATGATTTATTATATTTTTTTGCCATGAGATTCTCAACTGAAGCAGGGCCCAATAGGGCCCGAAATATATCTTGAGCTAATTTCCTTTTTTTCCTATTTATTATTTATCTCTTTCTACAAAATAAAAGCTTTTAAAAAAGCATAAATATCATTTATTTATTAAAATATTGATGTAAAAAGATACTTTATCCAATTTAAAGTGTTGTTTATTGTTTTTTGAGCTTTTAGGTGATCTAATTGTATGGAGGATTATCTCATTTATCTTATTACTATCAGATAATAGAGAGCTTCCTCCCGGGCCCCTCTCAGCAGCAACTCCTAGTTAGGAAAATGGCCAGTCTCTCAGATAGGTGGGCAGGCCTTCAGGTCATCTACTCCACACGTCTTTTTCGCTTATTTCCCATTTTCAATTAAACATTTTACAAGTACGAACTCAATTTGTTGGAAACATTTTTGTTGAAGATAAGATTAGGTGCTAATATGTTGACGACATGATAATTGTAGCTATCTTATCTGTGAACAGTCGACTGTCAAACAAATGGACGAAACAGTGTTTTATTATTTAAAGAACATTTTATTTACTTTTTAGAGAGACTTAAAGCTATGACTGTTATAAGAGATATTGGAAATAGTAAGTAAACTATGTCCATTTCTAACATTATATTTTTTTTTCTTTCGTCTATGTGCATCAAAGCCAGTATCTTCTTCAACATTAGACCTTAATGTTTTGAATGAAATGAACAATTTATCAAATATTTTAATAACAATTTCCTGCGAGTTGCCTCATATAATCAGCAATAATAAAAATCATTTCAATTTGATTTTAGCGATTACTTGTCTAATAGTAAAACTACCAATTCATTATATAAAATTTTCAGCCAATACAAACGTGACGAGCTATATCGCATCGCTAGCACTTATATGCGGTTGAGCAACAATAGTCCTTATGCTCAAATTCAGAGGATTCAAAGCGTCGCTCAACTTCGTGTCGAGTAAAAAGCGCAGCGATTTAGAATACTTCCCTACTGGTACAGAGAGTATCTCAGTCAATGGGGCTTATAGGAATAACAGAGAAGAATTTTTCGGTAAGTAATTTACAACACTACCACTATACTTTTATGAAGAAAACCCTAAAATAGGTGTGTATTTAGATAATAAATTGATTTGAATGCTGAAAGTGGCCAGCCTTTGATAAAATAACAATAGTTCATGCCTGTTATGTCAGAAAAAAAAAATGAAAAAATCTGCATTATTTCAGGATATGGCAGTTTATCGGAACCGCCGAAGAGAATCGATGCCTCCATGGTGGTATTACCTCCGAACCAAGCAAAGTTCGAGTACCAGAACCCTTTAGACCTTCAACCGAAGCTCAAATCGTCCAAAAGTGCAAACAACCTGAACGAACCGAGCGCCAATATACCGGTGCATTTGAGGAAAAGTACTCCGAATGTTTCTTCTGACCCGAGAGGTGGCTCATCGAGCTATGGAGAAACTACAGACTCTTGCCGAAATAGTGAATCAAATAAAACTATTACAGATAAGGAGCATAAACTGTTTGAAAAGAAACAAGAGAAGATCAAAAAAATATCTAAGGGAGTTACAAAACCAGACGCTGTACAGTCAAATGTTGCTACGGAAACTGTCACCAACAGTCCAATTGCAGGAACAAGTGACGGTACAGATCCAAAGAAAGCAGGAACCAAAGACAGAAAACAAAAGAAATTAGCGCCACTACCAAATGACAAGAAAGAACAAAAGCGGATAGAGAAGGAGTTAAAAAAACAGAAAGCTTTAGAAGAGAAACTTTTAAAAGAACAACTAAAAGCTGAAAAGAAGAAGAAGAAAACAAAATCGCCAGAGCAACCACAAAAACCACCGCGGATGCCGTTACCCGCGCAACGTTCCAACCCATTAGCTCAATCCACAGGATACTCAACCAACACATTGGACAGCTCGATAAGTCGAACGACTGGCCCTCCTCCTTACTCCGACGACGACAAAGTAGAGGTGATCCCTAACAAAAGCGACGATACTGGCAACACTAGTTTCGGTAAAAAGATCGATGAGAAAAGCAGTTGGGATATGGTGTCGATGCACCGACAACAGATGGGTGGGGAGAATAGGCCCGGGCCAACGGTAAGAAAGCCGAAGCAGATGGTGATGGATTTGAATTACAATGTTGGTGATACAGGTAGTTCTAATGACTTTAGAGACAACAGTGAAGCTTGAAGTAACTTAATCCTTACAGGACTGAAGGGATACATGTCCCATTTTCCATTGTTTTAAGTTTTGTAAGGGTTAATGGAGAAAAATATTTCAGTTTTTTATTTATTGAATCGTTTTTTTTTTGTATAAACGTAGTACAATTTAACCATTTTAAGCCATTTAACCATTTTGAGTAACACTCTCCCATTAAAATAAGTATTTATCAACCCGCAAAATTTAACTTGAGACTGAAATCTTCCCGCTTCCTTGTCCAGAACGATCCTATTTACATGTCGCTCACACACTGACAAGACTAAATCGAAGTCTCGAATTAACGTATGCTGTTTTGCATAGAGATAAGTAAAAAAAGAAAAATGAAAGAAGAAGATAAATCAATACTGCAAACCCGCAATTTCGTCGTTTAATTTTCGAGACCAAACAGAAAGGATCAAATCAACTAACCTGTGAACCTTCGAGAGTGGGAAGTGCAGACAGATCTTCTGGTAGAGCTCAGTGAAGTGCTTGTACGAACGGTAGAGCACGGAGGGCGTGGCTTGTCCCTGCCGGTATATACGGAGTGCGTACACGTAGTGCTTCTCTGGGTCGTAACGCTTCTCGTAGCTCAGGCATTCCACGCTTACTAGACGACCTTCCGAGGCCATTCTATAAGGAATTAGAATCTAGGTACAGAAGGTCTAGGCGCGCTATTTGTGGAATATATTAGGGATTGTCAATTGAACTGAATAATCTGTTAGACTACCATGTTTTAGTAATTATGATGAACAACTATTGTTTACTTAATTGGAAATTAAGGACAATCATCATGAGCGCAGCAACTCAATTGTGGGCGCGACCAAATGTAATGCTATTTCATTTCGCCATTGCGTGCACGCTCGATGAAACTTGCGAATGCAATACAATCGCACCGGCTTCATCGCGGGCACTAAATTGAAAACGTGTGTCAGGAGAAACAACATTTTGACAATACTGCTAAGGTTTCCAAACATATTATTGGTTAAAAATTAATTAAGATTAAATATTCGATGCGAAATTTGTTTAATTTTTTGATAAAAAACAAAAACACATTCGGCTACAGTATTAGTAAAAAAAAACTTTAAATCTGTTTTTTAGGGGTTTGTTTTGAAGAAATGATTGAAATTTTTCTATATTAAGTTCTAATTTGGCATGGATTTTGATAATGTCCATGGACTCAGCATAAAGTTTTATAAAAACAACCCATAGACACCTCATAATTTTTTGTTCGCGTTTGTATGGAGATTTGCGCTTGATGGCTGTCCTAAAGTTAAAAAAATACATAGATACTGGCCAATTTTTATGAAAAAGTAAAAAAAGTTCGCTCTATAATTTGTACGCAACGCAGAAAAGTAGGTATTGTTTAATGAGCTGCAGAAGTGGTAATTCAATTTTCGTGAATGTCACTGATTGGAAGATATTATATAAGTAGTGGAGGACTGACGTGTAAGTTCTGGGCATGAAGGAGAGCAGCTCCGACGTGCTGCTGCTCTGATCGCCGCTCGCTCTCAGCTGCGCCAGGTTGTGCAGGAAGAAGTTGATCGGAGTGAATCTAGAACACAACGCGAGGTGACGTTAGCACTATTCGTACTCATTAGAGCTGAAATAATTGATAGCAGTCTGTCTAGGGGCCTCATTGTCTAACTTCGACATCCATCGCAATCAAACGCACCGTGACTGGCTAGAAATGACATCACACACCATTTTGAGCCAGCCACGACACCTTTGATGGATATATATAGGTAGATATTGAAGTTAGACAATAAGAGTGCAGATTGTGGCTTACATGTATCTTACAGATTAAATCAAACTCTGGTATATAGTTTAAGCTTCTATAGTGCAACTCGGGCTGGTACCTGCGCAGTAAACATTTAATTTATACTCCTAAAAGATTCGTGGTTTAAATTCATATTGGTATTGAAACGGCTACTCGCGATGTATTAGTCAGATTTCACCTGACTAGTTTCACTGTATTCGTACAGTTTCTTCGGAGGCAAACATGTTTACGCGGCGGTTCCCCGTTTGACACTGCGTCTTTCAGCGCGGCGGGCTTGCTGCGAGATCGGCGCGGGGGAGTGGTAAAGATGGTGGCGACGACAGGCGGAAGCTGACTAATACATCGTGAGCAGCCTTTTCAATATCAATATTTATTTATACAATAATAAATTATAAATTTTATATATTGATGAATAAAATTTTAAATATTGATGATTATAAATTTTGTATATTGTTTATGTAGTTGTCTCCCCGCGCAACCCCATCTCAGCAAACATCTATTACATCATCGACGCTCCAAGAATGCGCAGTTGTGACGCGAATGCAAATTCCGAACTTAGTACAGATCGTCATTTTATTACCCATAGGATACCAAGTTGTATGACATACGTACATATAAATATACTCACGGCTGTCTAACAGAGAGGTAGGCATAGACTACAGATTTCCACCTGCTACAATCCTGACACACCTCTTTTGTTTCTTCTACATCCATCAATCTAGTCATACAAGCTTTTCTATTCTGGATACTTTTTACTTTGCCCTCCTTCATTATGTAGCCTATTTGGTCGGCAAACGTCCTTCTGGCCGCCGGTCGAGCTTTACTTTCCACTTGCGCAGCATAAATTTCTTTCGTCACACTACTTTTATTCATCCTCCCTATGAAAATATTTATTTTATGTAAGTCCGTAGTTTACCGTGATTATTATTTTTTATTTTGATGTTAAACCTAAGAGGTTACAAAAAGTTTCATGCATTGTTGTAGCAGACATTTTCCAAAGATTATGTAAAATACTGGCCGGTTACAACAGATACGCACGGTCACAATAACGGTAAATCGACAATCAAATTATGTATCTTTGTACATAACTCAAAACTTGTAACCATAAGCAAAAACTTCATTTATGTTTACTATAGCTGAAAGAAAAAGATTTTAAACATCGCGTGAGTTGATTTGTCAATTCCAACAATAGAATATTTCCCTGTTCTCTCCATTGTAGTACTGCAGGTGTTAAGATTATTAATAATTGTAGGCGCATATTTTGAACAAAAGATTACCATGTTAACGTGTTGAAGCGTAATTGATTTTATCACTACAGCACTCATCACTCCAGGAACGTCTGGTAACGCCATCTATGATACACTCAATGAACTAACTTGCTCTTGAGCGAGGAATGTATTAGTCTAGCGAAGGCAGCGGCCGCCTCGGCGTTGGTGGCGGCCGGGAGAAGCGCCGCACGCACGTAGTTCACTGCCGCACTCGTCACTCCGGGGACGCCTGATGACGCCATCTATGAATAAACATTTCTTTAACCCTACAAATGTCCAGTACAGACACCTGGAAGTACAGACACCTGGAAGTACAGAATCCAGGGAACCCCAGTGTCCTGTGCAGACACATGGGTGTACAGGAAAGTTGATGCGTTCCACTTGAGCGATTGTTCTACATTTCGGACCGAACACGAAAAATAAAAATACCAATATTATCTTTGGTTTGCTGGCGTCTGATTGGGTAAACTTGATTGGTTGAAATTAAACCAATCACCTTTGAAATAAATAAAAAGCTTTCGTCAGTCGGCTTGGGACGCCATTTCTCTTTTGTGATTGTGTTCTGTGCTTATCTGTGATCTAAATATGCCAAGGAATTTGTGAAGTATTTAGTGAGCATTTCAATAAAAAAAAGTCATGTAGTCTACGCGTAAACTAATTGTGATTATGTGTGTAAAAAGAAATTCAGAAATTAGTGTATATGAAGTGTAGTGACGAAAAATGTGACGACAAATGGCGGAAAAAGGTGAAAAATGAAACTATATCAAGGGATATCTCTGCTTCGGATTATTACATAGGTATGTAAATTAGATGAGAACATGCCAAATTTAATGTAGATTCTTAGGATATATAACATATTGGGTAATAATTATAGCAACCGGACCGAATCCGTCCATTTTTAACCTCAAGTCGCTCGGAATTTCGTTTTGTACAATGTATGGCGACATTTCAGGGTCATGTAATTCGCTAGTAGGCGGACTTTGGACGGGTTAAGGGTACGTACTACCAAATCTGTTCCACTCTGCGAAGGCTACGAGAAACTAAAAGTACAACCCTGTCACATTATCTCGAGACCTGGCGTCGATGACGTCACGTCGCGTCGGCGCTCAGATATGGTGCGCAAAACAAGCATCCTCTAGTAGGATATTATTAAAAACAATAAGATTTCCAACAAAACAAATATTGTGTTAATTAATTTAATGTAGGTAATATTATTATAATGATATGATTAAAATGATGAATAATAAATGAAATTATGGAATGAAATATTACGTATGGCACGCACAGATGTCAAAATCATCAATTTCAATTTTTTTTTGTACTTCTTGCGCTTTTTACCTGGTGTTGACAATTTTTCTTCACGTGTATCGTTGCTAGAACCTTGACTAGTACTCGTACTCGGTGTAGCATGTTGCAGTGACGCATGCCGCAATTCTTTGGCCTCCTTTTTTATTCTCATCAAAGTACATTTTGATATTCCTGTTGCAGCACAGGTTCGTTTAACAACTTGATCTACAGGTATTACGAATTGCTTGTTAGCTTTCTCTGATTCAAAGAAAGCGAGAACTTTCAGGATTAAATTTCTTGCTTCACTGTGAATAGTTTTTCCCATATTTGAAAAAATTTTCACTGTCCCACTTCAAAGCAACGAAATAGTAACAAAAATGTCCAAACTTAACAAAAATGTCCAACGTTGCAACAAAAACAATATTTTAACGTAACAGCAATAACAAAATAACAATAAAAGTCCAAACGTAACAATGGAATGTTTAAAAATATACCTCGAAAACAAGTCGACGCGTATCGGCAACGAAAGTGCTAACCGTACTGACGCGCCGTGGCGAGCGCGGGGAGGTGAAAGGAGAACGGGGCGGGTGGTTCGCATTCCAGCGAGGTCTCGAGATAATGTGACCGGGTTGTACATCAGCGACCCGCCCAGCTGGATAATTCAGTGAGTTAAAGGGAAAGAGTTACGTGATAGAAAGAGAGGCGCCACGTAGGTGAATAAAATTGTTGCCACGTAGCGCTGTGCGGGCTGTATTGCACTTTATTGCCGCGTGACGAGAGTAGCTTTTTATTAATCTGTCTTTGAAGAGTAGATCTTTTGTAGTACTATTATTTTTTCTGTGGAACTACACAGTGTAGTTTGATTTTACCACCACGCCCTTTGTGCGACGGGAGTGGCACGGGGAGTCGAAAGTATAGATTTACACACACAATCACACGCGCGTACTGGTGCGGTCTAGTTTACGCGTTCACACTTCCCGCTATCCACTTTTTATAGTTACCACAAGAATTTGTCATGTATCCTCGATTAAATCTACCTCATAGGTTCCATGGTATCTCTATCGGCATACATTTAAGGATGCGAACGCAAAATCTCGCATTACAGTGTTAGGTATTTTTCGATCTCGTGACGCGCTCACATAGGTGATATGATTTGCTGCGATATCTAGGGGCATGCACAGCATATTTAACCTGGGTAGGCAGAATTAATTTTGACTACTGAAAATGAAAACTTACCAAATATCTTGAGCTAGCCGTGTAGATATTGCTTGTTCGTATGATGGCAGCAAAAGAAGTAATGTTTTCGACCACCGAACGCCCGATTTTTCAATTTCAACAAACACAAAAGGCCGTTGCATGTCTCACAACTAAATCTTTCCATTATTAACATAAAAAACAATTGAAGCACCGAACCAACACTACCTACTTTGCTTATATATGCACTACACTAAACTTTGAATGTAAACAAACCAACCGCAATACACAACACACGAGAAACTGAAATAAAAACAATCAAAAGATCGGCCATTTTTAATTTTGTATTGCTCCGTCTTTGTCTAGCCATGACGATATAATAGATAAACACGAATACAAACAATGCGTTCCGATTCACATATTCGATTATTTCGCGTCCATCGTCACTAATCTGATTACTGAAGGCCGTGCGGTGGCGCGGCGTGAATAGTGTGATGGTACTTTTAGTAATGCGAGTGCAAATCGGACACGCAAGTTGAGCCTTTAGATGCAGAAATCTGCAGAATTGACTTTTACGACTTTAAGTTAAGGACCCGTTCTCCCTAACATTAAGCACCTCATTTAGCGTCAAGTAGAACTGAACTCTGTGACGTTTCATTATTGTTTAAAATAGCGCGCTCTGAGCCGTGGCTGTTACGACAACCGAAACATCGCGCGCTCTAAAGAATCACGTTTCGATGCCGAATTATTATGTTCGATGGATAAATACACCAAGTTACAATTTTTATTTGAAAAAAATAAATTAATCGCACCATTCTGTACACTCTTAACTAACAGGTGACTGAATTTCAGTTTCCAAAATGATCTGAGAAACATCAATGGGAAATACGCGAAGAGCAGTTTTACGTGATTTTTAGTGACTTTAGAAATTTTTTTCTAGCTTGCTATGAATTCTATGCAAAAATCAAATTAATTAGGTTGTAATACAACTCTTCGACAACTTGTGTGATTATTTATTTCTCATTAAACAAATATTTTCTGTCATGAATCAGCAATACGGTGGGGCAGGTTTAGGTGGCATGGACCCTTAAGGGTGATCAGCTGAATGTAGATGTCAAATTTATTGTGGTTTACTAATCGTGGTCATTACGCTTAGAGGAACCATGGATGCGTGTTGTCGTGTGTACGAGAATTTCAAAATGTGTGTGACCGGGGTGCTTGGGCCTGGGTGGGCTTATAAGTGCGCGCGCTCGCCTATTTGGAAATTTGAATTGCCGCGCTCTACTACTGCGCTTTGTTACTGGCCAAGAGCACAAAATACCTACCTATTTTGTGCCAAGAGACTGTGTTTACTGTAAAGCCACGTGGCTCATATATGTGGAATAAAAGTACAAGAATTTGTGTATAATTTATTACTGTAAAGCGTTAAACTGAGTCCAGGGTAGGCAGTACTTTTATGCCTATATGGAGTGCACGCCTCTGGAGATATGTTACCACTAAACACAAACGTGTTTGCATTTAGCATAGCATAGCATTTTCCTAATATTGTTTATGTATTTTTCTTCCGCTACAAGCACTAAGGCGCGGTCAAAACGAAATAATAGTTTCGCGGAATGTGTGCGCGACGAACGGCGACATGGGTTGCCCGTGCGAAGGCCGGCGGGCGTCTGGGCCGCGCGCGCAAGTTTGGATGATTGAACAGTGAACACACTGCGGAATCGATGAAATTCAAACGACTAACCAGAGCAAACAGATCTAGTATATGGTCGTGGTGCGCTCGCACGATGTTAAACGCCATACAGCAGAGCTCCACAAAGTGATGGAATCGTTGCGTCGGTCTCTCGCCGCCGTTGATTACGTACACCATGTCGTGGGTCAGCACGAACGGGGCTCGATCTCTACGGGATTGAATAAAACATATTTTAAGTCTACCCATAGCGTAATGAAACTAAAACTTTACAAGAGGAAAAAACGGAGCCTTTATAGGATCACTCTGTTTTCGTCTGTCTGTCTGTCTGTCCGTCCGTCCGTCCGTGCGTCTGCCTGTCAAGACTCTTTATCTCGGGAACGCGTGGAGGTATCGAGTTGAAATTAAAACCATATACTCAGGTCTACAGTCCCTTGAAGCTGTGAAAAAATCAAACAAAAAATTAAAAGATACGGCCGTTTATGCCACAAAAAATGTATATTTCGACACTCAAGGGAATCAAAATTTATAGGGTATTTTCCGTTGACCTAAAACTATGAAATTTGGCAAGTAATACCGTCTTATACCACAAGTATAGGGAAAAATCTGAAAAGTATACATTTGTAATGAAATCATAAAAATATAGTCATTAACGGAACCCTCGGTGGGCGAGTCCGACTCGCACTTGTCCGGTTTTTTTAACTATTTACGCAGCTTGCATAGATAGAGAAGTTTTGTCTCTCGACAAAGCGTTTGAGCAATGGAAACACAGGACGAGTCGTTTATCGAGGCGATGGTCACATGATGTAGCTTTCCTGCGTTTTCATTGGTCACACGCTTCTTCGAGAGACAATACTTCTATAATATTTTCATCTATGCTAGACAAAAAATGTCACTGCACACTTAGTCAACTTCATGCAAGAAAATTTATCCCTTAGCAATTCTGCAAATATATTATAGTAATTGACCCTTTAAAATCCACCCAATCGACACCAATATCACGAAACGCCGTCGTGTTCTCACAAAATGATTTTCACGCTATATGTTGCCTATCGGGAACATAGCGTCTAATGCACTCAAATAATAAAATTTAGAGTATTCCAAAGCGATGATTTCGCTATAAAAACATAGGTAATATTAGTTAATGAGAACTGTGAATTTCATAACTGTCTGAAGCAACACATATTGTAGCGACGACAGCGCCATCTGTATCTTAAGAACAAGGCGTGAAATCACATAACACCCTCGTGACCGTTCAGTCATGTGCCTTATAAGCTGGTTATATCAAATAGTTCCAAAAATATTCGTCGGACAAGAATGGTGGAAAAATTCAACGGTCTATGATATTTTTTGAAGTTCTTGTCTTTAAATAAATTTGTTTCTAATTGATCTCTTCTAGTTTGTAATGCACTCTAACAATAATATTTAGCATAGCGTATATTTTACGGAAGTCCCTGGACGACAGACTGATTAACTCCCCATCTGCTGAAATACTCTCATTTTCTCACGTAAGCCCATTGTGTAGCACGTACCTTTTGAAGTTGCCGAACATTTGCGCGTCGCCGAGGAACTTGCCGAAGTCGATGTGGAACAGGTGTCCGGAGGTCTTGAGCATGATGTTGTCGTTGTGCCGGTCGCAGATGCCGAGCAAGTACGTCGCTACACTGTAGCCCGCGCACGACGCTGCCAACGGTACAATTAACTATATACTACACTTGGTAACGCCTTATATACCCCATTGGAAAAGAGCGAAAAAAATATTAAAATTATTTATATGAGGAAAAGATATTGTACATAATTATGTAATTACAAGGAATACATAAATAGTGCGAGTACCACAATTTTGTGACTATTGATGCCTAAGCTAAACGCGTAAAGCATCTGTTCTATAGGCATCAATAACCCATACGCCATGTTACAAATGATTCTTAAATTAGTGTTAGGTACACTATTTGTTGCAATTTAAATTCAAGTTTGGTTATTCTAGTTATAGGTATAGGTTAAAAAGTGTCGTGACTGTGCTGTGGTGTAAATGGACAGGTACCTTAAATTGAGACCACATAATATACTGATCATACTAAAAAACTTTCAATGAGAACCACTACGGAAATACGTAAGCTAGTCCCTACAGAGGTTTCATCAAAGTGTTATAGTCTGATTTGTTCGGAACTTACGGAGACAGTGGTGTCGATTCGGTGTAACACGACTTATCCTATTTGACAGGACTAACCTTATTTTAAACGTCCTGTCCTTGTCTTTTCGATATAGAAAGAAAAATACAGAATGCTTAAATTAAGTTTAGTCCTGTCAAATAAGTTAAGTCGTGTTGCACCGAATCGACAACAGTTTCTATTTTCGTAGTCTCAACTTTATTAGAACTCACCAGTGAAGTTATCCCTAGCCCGTTGGTACTCCAGTTCCGAGGGGTTGTGCTTGGCGAGCCACTCCGCTATGGGCTTGTCCTTGAACGAGCCAGTCAGACCCCACTCCGTCTGTATAGCTCGCAGCGTCTCCGCTTCCGTTACTATTTCTATCATTCCTGTTAACAACGCATACGGGAAATGATACAAAATGGCAGAATTATTTCGACACCTTTTATCGATGTGATAGAACAAAGCTCGAAGTGGGAATAAAAATACTGCAGCACGTCCGTTTCAAATATTTATTTATATACAGAGTGTCTCATTTAAAACGGTCAGTATGGGAAAGTCTAAAACTATAAGACATACGAAGATCTGTTCTTAGGAACCATGTCATCGATTTTAATAACAAGAAAAACTGCATTCATACATTTAAAAAAAAACTGTACTCAGCTCGGGAATCGAAACCGGTTGTTTTGAAAAAAAAATTACACTATTTCTATTTAGATATCGATTGTGTAGGTCTTAAGCAGTAAATGGCTCTATGAAACATGATGACTCAGAAGAACAAAATACATTGTTTTCACATATTTTAATTTATTTTAGTAGGTGTTTTGTAAGATCGTTACCTATATAAAGGTGTTGAATATTGTATTGAAAAAAAAAACGGTGGTAACTTCGAACACCTACTAAAATAAATTAAAATATGTGAAAACATACAACAACAAACAACGTGTTCATCTGAGACATCATGTTTCATAGAGCCATTTACTGCTTAAGACCTACACAATCGATATCTAAATAGAAATAGTGTAATTTTTTTTTTCAAAACAACCGGTTTTGATTCCCGAGCTGAGTACAGGTTTTTTTTTTAAATGTATGAATGCAGTTTTTCTTGTTATTAAAATCGACGACATGGTTCCTAAGAACAGATCTTCGTATGTCTTATAGTTTCAGACTTTCCCATACTGACCGATTTAAATGAGACATCCTGTATACTCGTATTCTGTTTTTAGCCAAAAATCAGAGAGTGGTAAGACAGCGATTCGCTATGGTCCGCCAGAGACCACCCATAAAATAACCGTTTACGTTACGTAATAGTGGTGTTCCTCAACATAAATTCTTATCGTTATAGCACAATGTTACAACCACCTATTAATATAAGATCTAACAGATGCAGCATACATTTCTAGGTTGGCCATTACCGCACCTGATGCAATAGGGGCACCGAGCTTATTTCGAAAAAATTGCGTTCGTTCTATCCCGTGCTGTATCGTTATTTCTTATGCTTTAGTTATGCAATTCATATGCCCCCTTAAGTTGTAACGAAACAATCCAAGCAGCATGATTAATGGTACCACTATTTTAATATTAATGAATCCGAAAGAGAAAATATAACTCAGCTTGATACGACGAGCCATAAACTGACAAAAGAATAGGCTTAGGTTGGGCAGCATTCGGAAAGCTGCGTCACATATTTACGTCGTCAATACCGCAGGCTTAAAGGCTAAGATGTACCTATATAACGTCCTTCCTGTGATGACGTACGGCGCTGAGACGTGGTCTCTTACAAAGGGCCTGATCCTCCGTTTAAGGTCGCTCAACGAGCTATGGAGCGGGCTATGCTTGGGGTATCTCTGATGGATAAAATCCGAAATGAGGAGATCCATCGGAGATCGAAAGTAACCGACATAGCCTGCAGAATCAGTAAGTTGAAGTGGCAGTGGGCAGGTCATATTTGTCACCGACAAATGGCCGTTGGGGCCGAAAGGCTTTAGAATGGAGACCACGTACAGCAAAGCGCAGCGTGGGCCGACTTCGTGCCCACTGAACCTACAACCTGAAGGACATTGTGGGTGGCTGCTGGATGAGGAGAACGGAGGACCGCCATGAGCGGCGAAATCTGGGAAAGGTCTATGTCCAGCAGTGGATGAACACGGGCTGATGGATGGATGAATGGAGCCATAAACGATGTACACAATAGTCATGTATACGAAATAAAAATAATACCTAGTAGGTAGGTCGATAAATGTTTAGTGATGTCATTGTCATAGAAACCTATTCATATTCATAAGTAGCCGTACACAATTACCTCTCCTATTATTGGTGGGCAGTGCGAGGAAGGTGACCATCCTGAGATCCAACCCCGCCTTCAACCAAAGGTTGTCCATCACCCGCATGACTTGTAGCACGAGCGCGTCCTGCCGCAAGTCGTCCCCCACCTTGAACATCGCCGGTATGACGGCGTTGTCGTTGCCGATGAAGTTGATCTTCAGAGGCAGGGTGTTCGATGAGAAGTACGAGCATTGTCTGTTAATTAAAATATTAAAGGAAATGTATAAGACCACTTTGAAATCCCAGGCTATTGGACAAATGACATCACAACGGTTAAACATAATATTTTAGTATCATAAATACTACACTATAAATGCCATGGTTTTCGCATCAATGCACAATGATAATTATGATGACATATGTACAACAAATACTGATATTTTGCATGAAGGTTGATGCGACCATTCAAATCTACGACGTCATCATACAAAGTAATCATCTGTTTTATATAAGAGCCTATAATAATTATTCAAGGTGAAAAAAAATTAAGAAATGATAGAGTCTCCCTAATAGACCACTTTACACGGAAAATTCAATTTTTTGCGCGAACTTTTTTTTACCTTTTCATAGAAATTTAGTCAGCTGATTGAAATTGATTTATTACTGGAAAGTGAAAAAATTATTTGATCAAAAAGTTTTTTTTTCTTCTGGTTTGTGATCAGCCCCTCTAACATGAAGGAACATATCGAGCTCGCTAGCGCTTGATATAGTGCTCTGTGTCACTCTGTTGATCTACCTAAAGAGGGACAGACAGTGGTATATCAAGCTGTCAAAGCTCGATATGGTCTACCATGCTAGGTACACAGTCCCCTGATGCTGTATCGTAAAATCGGTTGCCAAACCCAGTGCCTATATTATCGAAAACATACATATCCGCCTGGCTAAGGATACGTTCGTACATGAAATGACGTCACAATTCGTAAATAGTTCAACACCCATTAAAGGTTATTTTGGAAGTTCATTTTTTATCTGTTTTTGGTGAATAGCAGCCATAGATAGCAACCGACACTGAGTTAAAGAATGGGCCCACAGGTAACGATACATAATCTACCCTAGAATGATTTTCACTTATTATTGTAGGACCTTATAGATCAACTCACGTGACATCAACGTCGTGCACACTTCTCGCTAGACCGAGAGGTAAAGCGGTCCGCTCGGCTCGCACGAGCGCTGCTAGCTGTTCGGCGCCTGACGTCAGAGCTCGCTGTCTCTGTCCCTCTTTAGCTGCCTTCACTGACTGCGCCATGTCTGATAGAGTCTGTGAAATTGTAATTTTTAATGTAAAGCAATATCTTGACTAAGAACATAAAATTTGGATTGCAAATTCCTTCTCTTTTGGATTGTAAAGTCCTTGCTAAGCATAATAATTATTTATTTTTAGTATTTTTATTTACACTCAGGCATCTCCGCCCGCGTTAATTCAATCTCTGCCCCGTTTTCAGCTAGGACGTTATTTTATCAACACTCCTTATAGTCTATATTTTGACCGGGGTCACTATGATGGTAATTGAAAAAAAACCTCATCCAAATCCGTTGAGTGGTTCTCGAGTTAACATACATTGAGATGGACAGACAAAAATAAAATAAAATGTGGTTTTGACCTCAGTACAATACTTATAGTAATTATATACCGCGGGTGTAAATAGAGTGCGACCATTAAATGAAACCACATATTCTACCGACCCTACTGAACCACTTTTCTCAAGAGTCATACCCGCGGACACCCATAGTTTATGAAATAATTGAGTTCCAAACAAAAACGCGTGAACCCTAACGCACCGACATACGGGCAAGGTTAGAGAGAGCGTCGTTGCTTGGAACTCAATTATTTCCTAAACTATGGGTGTCCGCGGGTATGACTCTTGGGAAAAGTGGTTCAGTAGGGTCGGTAGAAATGTGGTTTCATTTAATGGTCGCACTCTATTTACACCCGGCATATGATGTATATTGACTGATCAGTCAACAAATATACAAAAGCACCTACCTTGACAAGTAGCTGTTGTCTAACGAGCGTCCTCGACAAGTTGTCCCCACAAAGCGACAACAAAGCTCGCAGCAACAGTCGGTACCGCCACGTGGACACCATCCCCGCGTCCACCTCCTGCGGCTCGCCGTTGTAGTCTTCTAGCGAGATGCCGAGGAACTCCTGATTCGATCCCTACGGAATTGTAGTACACACTTTAATTTCATAGCAGCGGTATCGGAAATCCTGTCGCAAAACCAATGAGTTTTTCGCAATTTACGTGCATTGTATTTGTTTACTTACCACTTGCTGACGGTGATGGAAAACACTGTGAGGTAAACCTGCAAGCCCTAAAGTGTATAATTGTGCGCGAAGTAAGGCGATCGTCATCGATCATCGTGAGTGAGAAGTGTGGAGTCGGCAATAGCCTTATCAGTGAGTGAAAAGTAGGTAGGTGGTAGAGTTGATGCCGGGCTCCACTGTGGAGGTACCACCATCTTACTCGCAAATCCTCCTGAAGTTATTCGGGGGAGAGTAAGAGAATAGCTCTCAGGCAAAACCAGGCGGCACACCATTGTCTGGGACCGATGGATGGCGGTATATCCATCCCCAATTGCCGGGCCTTATATTAAATAGACTGGTGACGGGCAGCGGCGTCACTGGTGCAAGGGCTTCGGCACCTCGCTCACCAACCCGCCTGCCCAGCGTGTGTGAGTATGGGCATTTCTTCCAGGAGGACCGCCAAGAGTGGCGAAATCCTGGAAAGGCCTATGTCCAGCAGTGAACGAAACAGGCTGATGGATGGATGGATGGAGTGAAAAGTATGTAATTGTGCCCGGAGTAGGGCGATAAGGTTCATCGTGAGTGAAAGTGTGTAATTGTGCCCGAAGTAAGGTGATAAGCTCATCGTGAGTGAAAAGTGTTTAAGCACAGCCCGAAGTAAGGCGATAGGCTAATCGTAAGTGAAAAGTGTGTAAACGGCGATAGGCCTATCGTGAGTGAAAAGTGTGTAATTTTGCCCGAAGGCCAGCGGTAAGGCTCATCGCAAGTGAAAAGAGGGTGTTAAGAGTGTTGATTGTTCTAGTAACAACAGTCTACCCTAGGAAACACCTGTGACACTCCGAAAGGGATAAATGTCGTGAAGATATGTATTGAAATCACTTTGTTACCGTGACCTTTGATTTAAGGCCAATAGAGCTTGACCAAGTCATCGACTTACCTGCGGAACGTTAGGCAGCGAGTGCACGAGCAGCCAGAACAGCGCATGCGCGACGGGCGGCGCCCTCAACGAGCGAGACAGCAACAGTCGCCCCAAGCTACTGCTCTCGTACGTCTCGTGACGTAACGCTTGCGTCAGTTGCGGCAGGACTCGGACCAGCTCGTCGTCGGACATTTTGTCGATCAGTTCCGTCGCCTCTTCACGGACCGTCGCGTCTGGGAAACTAGAGTAGAGAGAGATTGAGTTTTTCGGAATTTATGTGCATAGTATTTATTTACTTACAATTGGCCGAATGGTGAAGAACACACTTTAATCCTGCGTGCCCAAAAAATCGTGTATTTGTACCCGAAGTAATAATAATAAGGCTCACCCTAATCACGACTAGGATATGGGACTTGAAAATTGTCGGTGATCAGAGGGTATACGATTGTTCACTGTTTCGATGACAGTATATCCTTGGAAACACTTCTGACACCCCTTCAAGGATATATCGAGTCGATAAGTTAATTAATGAAAGCATCCGTCATGCGACATCTGATACAGTGCACAAACGAACTAAAACACATATCGTCACGAAATGAATCTCCGAGAGGGCGTCAGAGTTGTTCCGAAGTGTGAACTGTGAAATGCAAGTCACAGTCCACACCCGATTCACCCGTGTTTCACCGACGATCATTACGTTTCAACGTATTAGGTGGTGAGCCCTATCGCCGTACTTCGGGCACAATTACACGTTTTTTTTAGGGCATGCATGCATGTTACCTCACAATGTTTTCCTTCACCGTTCAGCAAGTGGTAAGTATTAGGTAAGAACACAAACACTATGCACATAAATTCCGAAAAACTCATTGTTGCATGCCCGACCGAGGATCGAACCTAGGTCTCAAGATTGTATCTACGCTACTACTACGTTCTACTGCGTGACCTACCGCCGCGCCGCTTCGAACTAAAAGCAAATGGAATTTTCATTATTACATACCAAAAAAAACAGAAATAAATGAACTATTTTATACTAGGTATCAGGGTATAATTAACTGTCGGCCTTATCACTAAAAGCGATCCCTTCCAGACTTCCAGCAAATTATAAAGAAACGAACAAAGTTACCAGGGTAGCAGCAAATGCATAGCGTTCGTCGCGCTGGGTTTCTCCCACAGTCTGAGCAAGTTGACGAGTTGCGCTCTCTGCTCCCCGTACCAACTTGTGGCAGCTAACAGAACCAGCGGCAAGGCGCCCGGTAGCTCTACCAGGTATTGGCGTTTCTCCCACATCACCTGCAAGGTTAAATAAAATCGTAAAACGTGCGCCCTTGCGATAGCGTCTGTATAGGGTAGGCCGGTCGTCGTCCGTGAGTACAAATCTTTGAATATTTACCAGTACAAATCAGTTATTTCGGCCCGCTTGTACGAGACGTCTGTGTCCTATAGACTACTCGTAGAAGGCACTTGCTCGCTCGATTTTTTTATTTTTGTGTTTTGTTTTGTATGTTTTTGTTAATTTTAATTTTGATCAGATTATCTTTCTGGTGCACCTTTTATTCAAGAGTAAATAATAGCGTTAACGTCCATAGAAAATTGCAACTTTGAAGCTGTAGACCCCTGTGACAGACAGACAGACAGCGGAGGCTTAGTAATAGGGCCCCGTTTGGCACCCTCCGGGTACGGAACCCTAAAAATAAAAAACATATCGAATCCTCGAGGGAGTGTCAGAGATGTTCTCGGGTGTAAATTGTGAAATGCAACTCACAGGCCAGACTCAGTACACCCACGTTAAACCGACGATTATTGCGGCCTAGCGTGATGTGTGGTAAGCCCTCTCGCCGTACTTTCTGGCACAAATGGACAAACAGCTTAACGTGCCTTCCGAACTACGCAGACCGAACACAAATTAAGGTGCACCGCGGGTATTGAACCCATGACCTTCGCGTTAGTAGGCCAGCGCTCTACTATTTGGCCGCAGATTTGGTGAAACACGACTTAACTTATTTGACAGGACTAACCTTAATTCAATCGTCCTGTTCTTGTCTTTTCGATACAGAAAGAAGACGACAGAATGAAGAAGACAAAATGCTTAAATTAAATTAAGTCATGTTACACAGAATCAACTCCAGTGTCATAAATTTTCTATTATTACCTCTCGACACTCGGTAGGCATCCTCTGGTAGGCCCCTTGCTCTATCAAGTGCAGTAGTTGTTGCTGCGTGTGTCCGTCCAACGAGTCAAAGGCGGGCAGGTCCTCTCGGCTTAACGTTCGGATCTCTTCACCGCCGCTCGCTTTGACGCCATTGTGCGCGTACGCAGGGATCTCTGAATGATAAATAACTAGTGCTTCATACTTGAGAAATTGTTTATTTTTAAATGCTATCGAAAGATGAGACTCAGTTTTATTATCTTTTACTAGCTGGAAACCCCAAAATTAATGTCAAGTAAAATTTGAACGTGCGTTTCTGCAAATGTCGCGAAATGCCGCCCTTGTTTTACACAGAAAGATTGTCAGACTGTTTGTTATCGGGGTCGTAGTGTCTATGGTTGACATACATCTTCTGATTCATTTAAAATTTGTGTACATACAACCAGTCTTGATTTTTTGAATTTGCCACAATTTCTCAATTAAAAATACATAAGGTCCTACAATAATAAGTGAAAACAATTCTAGGGTATATCAGGTATCGTTAACTGATCACATTCCAGGAAAAATTTGTCGTATAATTTTTTCTCTTCCCAGTACAAAGTGATTCAATCAGCTAACAAAATTTCTATGGAAAGGTAAAAAAAGTTCGCGCAGAAAAATAATTTAATCATTGGGAAGTGGTCTATAAAGGATACTCTATAATCTCTTTTTTTCACTTTGAATTGTAGGACTTTGTTATAAAACTATTTTTAACTCTGAACAACTTCATAAGTTGACTATAATACATATCGTCACGACATAAATCCCCAAGGGGGTGTCAGAGGTGTTCCCGAGTGTGAGCTGAGAAATGCAAGTCACCGTCTACACTCGGTACACCCGCGTTTCACCGACGATTATTACGTCCCAACGTGATGGGTGGTGAGCCCTATCGCCGTACTTCGGGCACAATTGCACGCTTTTTAGGGCAAAGGTTTCCTCGCGATGTTTTATTTCACCGTTCAGCAAGTGGTTAGTAATAGGTAAGAACATAAATATTAAACAAATATACATATACTCACACCTGTCGCCCAGAGGGGTAAACAGAGACCACAGATTTCCATCTGCTGCGATCAATCTACTCATACTTCTTCTTTTCACTTTGCCCTTCTAATGTTACTAAATTATTATTTAAAATACAGTAGTTGTAAGAAGAGTGTTACCGATATTGACGACGGGATGCAACTGCGGCGGCACGTGGAAGGGGTTGGGCGCGGGTCCTATCCTCTTGTCTGTGCACGGCGGCCATATTGGGAGAATGTAGTTACCGGATGCCAGGATACTGGAATGTAATGCTTATTTAATAAACGGTCTAGGAGATTTGATGTATAAAAATGTGTTGTTAACTACTAAATAAGATACTTTTCGTAACGCGAATACTTTTCGTTTCGGGATTCTGGAACGTACGTTTTGTTTTCTGTTATATGAAAACGCAATAAAAAGACTAAGCTTTTTTTGATGAGAAGTTTTTTTCTCCGAAACCCCAAAAACAAAATTCTAGATTAACAAGATTCAAGATTCAAGATTATTTATTTGTGAACCAAGGGTATAAAGGTAGGTGTAAATAACAATATTATGTCTCCTCTCAGCTCTGCCCAGCAGGGCGTACAAATATTTTACACATGCAATAAAAAAAAACATAAATGAAAAGCTAACAAGCAAAGATCTATCATGCAACTTTGACCTGCAGACATGATACACTGGTGGTCAAATCAAATTAATATACAAAACTACATAAATGTCAAAACACAACGCAAACAAATTATAATTCAAACAAAAGACAAGTATGGCATTAAGGGTCAATTTTTGCAAACATAATACAATACAAACACAATCTTAACCTATCAATTCTAATAAACAAATCAACAAATCGAGCCAGGTTACGTTCAAAAACCATAAAACACTGTGTATTGCCGACTTCGTCAGGGATAGTTTTGGAGGTAGGTCATGTCATGTCATGATATTTCAATGTTTCATACAATTAAACATTGAGTTTACATGATGTAATATGTTACATAGCACTTGTGCTAGTGTCACACAGTATAAAATGTAACTTTCGTTTATATAGCCAGATTCATACTGGAGACTCGGTAAATGGTCAGGACCAAGGTACAATGACAGTTTGCGAAATACGAAAAATATTTTTTGTGCCTCTATACTTCAAGAACAACCTCGACTAAATTAGTATTTCCTATGCATTTTATTTTGCGTATTTCACAGAAAGGGTCATTGAAGTCTCCAGTATGAATTTGGCTACATAAACAAAAGTCACATTATATACTGAGATTACGAAAATTTAACGTTTGTCGCTCATATTAAACGGAAAAAATCTTTCAAGGGAACTACCAAACAAAAAGTTATCATACCCATCATAATCAAACAACTGTATCGACGTCCAGCCCAACTCTTCCTGCTCATACTGAACATCGCCCTCGGCGACGTGCTGCGGGTTGTTCTGTTGGCCATTGTCAGCTTGGTGTTGGTTGTCCACGGTGCGTTGTGTCCGGCCATACAGCGTGATAACGAGCCGGGACTCTCGGGGCAGTGTGTTCACCGGGACATCTTCTAGGTTCAACCTGGGGACACATTTCACTGAGGATACCATCTACTAAGATCTAAACTTATTCACTAGATAGTATGTTTGAGTTACCATGATATGGGTGACAGTTCGTAATTTTCCGTTTCACCTGTACTACTCACACCGTACTTCATACACCCAGGTACAAAAGAAAATAATAGGTTTTAGAAAGAATGTGTATAATTATTGCAAAAATAAATTATTTATCTATAAATCGAAACAATAATTACAATGTATTCGTTAAATTTAACGAAAAAAGATTCAGGAAAGAATAATGTATTTTTGCTACTTGATGCGTGGATCGGAACGTTAACACATATGTACTGACACTACATAATCGAAAATACATCGATGAATCGGTGCGGATCTTATAGGATCGCGTCAGTATGAGTTCATCTTGTATACGGTTTGTGTTTTCGTTGCGGTTGCTTTACGTGCTATTTGTTTTGACGTTTGTTACAGTTTTTGTTGATTTTTGTTTTGTTATTGTTGTTTGTACTTGGTTTTTGAAAAACAAAAAAAAATCTTTGAACTCTCAAGCGCGGGCGTTATTGGTTCGTTTAATTTAATTAATTTAGACATTTTCAAGAAGCAGTTTGGATAATCAAAGATCAATCAAATAAAAAATCGATTTGATAGCCCTTGTTAACTTTCTCGATACTAAGAAAAATCGATTCTATTTGGCACATAACTATAACTGTCAATTTTGAACTTCCACCCATATCATGATAACTCGAACATACTATAGTACTTGACAGAGCGCCGTGCGCGCCTATACTCCCGAAGACTGATAATGGTGAGTAATCTCATCGAAAGATCGAACTGTGCCTCCTTGCACGGTTAAAAACTGAGTCCTATCCGTTATTAAAATATTAATGATGACAACGCACTCTAAATGCGTACTAACATAATTTTTCTGTATTGTATTAACGTGAGTCTTTTTCAGTATGATATACGCCTTTCTAGCGAGACTCGGTTAAATGTGGATGGAGCCACCTTTTTTATGTTAAAGATGTACTTAAAACACTTATAATATCTTTCATCCTCTATAAAGAAACAAAGTAATCAAAGCTGATTCAGCATCAAATCTAAAATTGCGCGTTCCAAGTCTAAGTTGATTTTGGATTTGTATTTCGGTATTCAATAGTTCAATACTGCTATATAGTTTCGTTCTTGATTAGCGTGCTAGGTACTGTAGTGTAGGTAGCAACCTTAGGTCATATGATTAGATTATAGAACTCTTTGGGCTCGTTATTGGCTGGCAATTAGTAATCTTTATGATCATTTGTACGTCGTATTGATAGATTTATCGAAGTATTCTAAAAATGAAAGGATGTCTAGAGAAAAGACAAAGGAAACGAGCAGAGTTCTGGTAGACTTTGACTCGGAGTATCTCCCAAGTAATATTTAAAGTAATGTAAAACTATAGGATGTTTAAATAAAAGATAAAAGATTAAGTAAAATCTTTGCTTCAACAACCCCGGTCCCCCTATGAGTACATTATATTTTATTGTCGCAAGGGTCTTCAACCCGCGGCCCGCCGGGACATTTATGGCGGCCCTCAGAGGCTAAACGAAATATTTATTTAAAGGATTTATTTATCTATTGAATAGATTATATAATAAGAAATCACGCCCACAAAGATGATGTCACGTTTAGTAGCACATGAGGATGAAAAATGTAAAGTCCAAAACCAGGACAACAATTACGGATGTACATCTAGAAGGTAGTCTGCGGGTTACGACCATAAAAATAAAATCTGGTGAAAAGTAAACAGTGTCAATCCTCACATTGATCTGTTTTTTTTAAGAAATAAAGAAAATTTTTATTCACTTGTTCGATGTTTAAATTATTGGTGATGTTAACGTGCGGCAATGTAGCTCTTTGACTGACCTGGAATATATTATTGGTCCTCGAGCTAAAAAAAGGTTGAAGACTCCTGATAGACAAAGGACTCTGTCTATTCTGAAGGCGCTGTCATTAATTCTTGTTTCACACCTTCGGAAAACTTACCATGTGTCAAATATAATCCTAGGATAAAACCCTCCGCACTCAATCTTGGAAGACTGCGTAGTGTGCAATCTCTTCAGCGGGCGGGTTCCGTAGTAGACTTGCGCGTGGAACAGGTACTCGTCGTGCGACCAGCAAGGCGGCAGGCTGTGGATCGCTTCGATGCAGAATAGCGTGGTTTCTGACACCGTGTGCGAGGGAAGCGCTTCTGTAGATACAAAATAGTATTTGAATCTCAGAATTGAACTTTTATCGCTCATTAATGGGGAATAATAGAAGGTGGGCGTAAACACAATAATTATTGGGTAATATGGGTAATTGGATTGTTTGGGAGTATTAGTCTAGCATTTTACTGTAGATAGTACTTATTTATTGTTTAGAGCAGGTATGAGCAACCTTTTGAAAGTTGCGGGCCAAACTTAAGGGTGTTAACGGATTCGCTAGCCGCAGATGTAAAAAAGCGGTTTATTTTAAACACTTAACATTTTATTTCTCAAACACAAGTACCTTATTAATGTGAAGCTTGAACTTGAGAAACAAGGTAATCAATATCATACCCACAAATACTCAAAGAATTTTCTAAATTTTCATCTGTGAGCCTAGTTCGATATAGTTTTAAACCTTCATAATTGAAAAAAAATGTTCACATTTACATATATGTGCTTCCAAATGCACAAATCATTTTATTATGCTTTCACTTAACTTTTTTCGAACGTGTACCAAAAAAATAACGATTCTTGGCGCGCAATTTTGAAATGTTCCGCGGGCCGGTTCAAAAGCTGGGGCGGGCCGGACGTTGTCCGTATATAGTTTAGAGTTCCATTTAGTAAGAATCGCTCCCGCAGCAAAATTCGTTGTACATATGTCTGTCCAACGTCCGACATCCAATTGAATCAGTGCACACGTTCTTACGTTCAACGTCAACCAATAAGCTGTAAGTAAGCAAGTATCACCCCCCCCCCCACAGTTTTCTTTCCTCGTAGACGCTCCGAAAATGCGCACCATACGAGTATATTTTATTCCCACCTTCTCAGTTGACGGGAATCGTATTTTTAGAAACTTAGTTGACACTGGAAACTATCGATAAAAGAGATTGATTGTTGTTGCGGCTTAAAGGAAGATGGTATGCTCCAGTGGTTTCGGCATATAGAGAGGATTCATGAAAGTAGAGTGAGTGATGAAAGAAATTTGTGCGCAAGTAAAACTCGATAGGGCCAACGTATGCCGACCAAACAGGCGACATACTGAAAAAGGGCAAAGTCAAAAGCACCCGAAATAGAAGAGCTTGTATGACTAGGTAGATGGACGTGGAAGAAGCGAAAAAGGTGTGTCAGGATCGTAGGAGATGAAATTGTGTGGCCTCTGTCTACTCCTCTGGGAGACAGGCGTGAGTATATGTACAAATCCCGATCGCTACGTGTCTTCTTAGTTTAGGTTATAGTGGACCGCCAATATCAACTCAAGGTTTATAAAAGGAGGTCCCCTGTAACTTCAACTCAAACTTGATTCAAGAATGAATTCAAGTGATCACTTGTACTCTACAATACGCGCGCGAACTGAATGCATTCGGAACCTAAGGTAAAGCGCGGTAGTACCTCCCCCGACGTCCGTCGGTCCGTAGATATAGCGCTACGAATAAGAATGCTCTAGAAAAGTAACTCTCTTACAATTACCGCTTCGATATTGGTTCCATTTACGCTGACAAACTTACTCCAATAACAACGAAACACTCACACACTCACATAGACAAAGCTTGCACGCGATTGGTTGCGTCGTCACATGCGCGGCGCGGCGTTCTGTCAACATGGCGGCCACAGCAGCTAGCTAGCAGCGAGGTCACAGACGATGAGTTTTCAAAATGTTTATTTCCTTACGTATGAAATGTAATTCTAGTATTTTTCAAATCCGTATGGCTTCTACACCACCTCACGACACACGAAGGTATATTTGTAAAATCAATTGGCGCGAAAACACAATAATATTATGCATAATCGAAACTTTTCGCGGCACAAACACACGACTCAAGGTGTTATGACGAACTGGCGCGCCACGCGGTACTTATTTTGCGCCCCGCTCTCCGCGGTATCTATTTAGTGTAACCATTTTTTGGGCTTAGTGACGCATCTAGAGAATTCTTATTCGTAGATATAGCGTATACCTCAGAGCTGCATTCAGTTCGCACGCGTACTGTATGTATGTAGCCGACTTACTCTGCGGGTCCGCACTGCTAATGAACTGGCTCTCGGCGAGACAGAAGTCGACCAGCCTCGTCCTCGTGTACAGAGCGACCAATGACCGCACAGCGTCCCGCACTCGGCCGCAGTGCAACGCAACCGCTTCCCGCGGCGTGGCCGAGCGGATCGATACCGAGCAGTACTGCCCGTTCTCACTGAGGATCTCTGGTGTCACTGCGTTATTTGTACCCTACAAACAATCGTCATTTTGACTAATTTTACCCGACGTACTTAGATCGAACACAAATGCACCTACGGTATTTGAATTCTCTAGATTAGCAGTCGAGGCGTTCGAAACACTAGACAAGTTTTCATATATTTCAATGTTTCATAATAATATCTGAGTATGTATAATTGTGTATAAGTATTAAAGCGCATAGGCACGCGACCGTATTAGCACAAAACTTGATAACCCGTTTCTCTGTTGTTTCTCGTTATAAACCAAAGTATAAGACCTCTATCATCTGGTACTGATATTTTAAAAGGCACCATTTTGCCGACATTTTGAAAATTGATTTTATTTCGATAATATCAAGCTAGACAGATTTACATACAAAGTTGTTTCTTGCCTTAAATTGTACCGATACCAACATTTTACATTTCAGCCAGAAAAATTGTAAATGCCTGTATAAAACTACAGAGATCATAAACTTTAGTCTATAACGAAAAACAACAGAGAAACTTATAAATATCAACCTTTGTACTAAAACGGTGGCATGCCTATGCGCCTTAATATCGCTCTATAGATCTGTTTGTGTGTTTTATGTTTCTTTATATGACTGTTTGTAACCTTAAATAAATAAAAACGAAAAATACAGTTTAAATCAATATGTAACCTGTGCAGTGCAAGCCTGCGCGAACGCATTAAGGGCATGCGTGACATGCAGAGTCTCGATGCCGCCGGCGAGCGCACAGATCGCTTTGACCGCTTGGAACACCGCGTTGGGCGAACACGAGCCCTCGCCGCCCGTCACTCCGATCGCGCGTGACAGCTCGCCTTCTAGCGTCTCTGAAATTTACAACAAAAGATACTTTATTTGTCTTAACAAACGTGCTAACATACAAATAGAAAAAATGGAAAAACAAAAAGGTCTAAGCTCGCTAGCTGATACGCATGCAGACAGCCGCCGATTTTCAGCTTAGCCTTGTAATAATTAAGAAATACATAATAAAATAAAGAAACTACAATAAATATTAACTAAAAAATGCAAACAAAATAAATTAAAAAACGAAAATGTACAAAATGTAAATATCGTTCCCAAACGCGCAACTTATGATAGCTTTTTTTTGTTTTTTTTCTCAACTATCAAATAAATGTGGTTCATTGGCAAACACGCTTAAAGTTGTTACCCGGGCAACCACCTTAACACGATATAAATGTTTACTCTGCGTACATCTTTTACTCGCAAATCCTCCCGAAGTTATTCGGGGGAGAGTAAGAGAACAGCTCTCAGGCAAAACCAGGCGGCCCACCATTGCCTGGGACCGATGGATGGCGGTTTATCCATCCCCAATTGCCGAACCTTATATTAACCAGACTGGTGACGGGCAGCGGCGTCACTGGTGCAAGGGTTTCGGCACCGCGCTCACCAACCCGCCTGCCCAGCGTGTGTGAGTATGGGCATTTCTTCCAGGAGGACCGCCAAGAGTGGCGAAATCCTGGAAAGGCCTATGTCCAGCAGTGGACGAAACAGGCTGATGGAACGATGGATGGACATCTTTTAGTTACCAAAAAGGCGATTTTTTGATGAATTGAATACGAAAAGTCGACATTTGTCATCTTCAAGGGACTATTTTTTTGGACTTTAGGCTTATTTCTTACTATTTCGTAATCAAGAGATGACCTTATAAAATAGCGCTCGTTGTGCAAGAAATCAGTTCTACCGAAAAACCTGTCAATTTTCATAATGTACGACATCCACTTTTATGTTCAACGGAGCAAAGAAATAATAAAAATGGCACGCTGTTTTTTTTCAAAGCTGTGAATGTATTTTTTGTAATGTAGGTAATTAAGTGTTAATGTAGTAACACGAAACTGAATCTTACCCAGCAATATAGAAAGGTTATCGAACGACAGTGTCGGCGCGGCTCCTTGGTTCGGTATCAAGTCGTCTAAAGTGAGATGTGCGTCTTTCATGTCGTCTCGCTCTGTCCGAGCCAGGCTGGTGTCCTTGCCCTCGTGTAGAGAGAGACGGACGTCTTTCTCCAGACGGACACATTCGCGGATGTAGTCGTACTCGCTGAGGCAACTGCCGGGGCTAAGGTACTCGTTGGCACCCCAGACCTGCAACATAAGGCAGAAACTTGGAATTTTTGGAATATTTATACATAAAATACAGCATTTTTTGTTAGCTCTGATAGATGAGGAAGGTATTTTTCAATGCTAATGCACATGAAGACCCATTTTATATACATCAAAACTGTTGCCAAAGTAATTTTTACCGCACTGGTGCTTTATTTTTATATTTTTAATTTATTGAGAGAAAGTCGGTACTCGGCAGTCTTTCCTTGTTCTGTTTGATAGGTTTGTAGACTGCAGTTTAATCGTCGGACGACACCGCCTACCGCCGACAGCAGGACAGTATCAAGGCATAAAAGGTGGGTTCCGCCAGACGATCAAACTGAACGCAGCCTACGAACGCAGTTTATTTCCGTCAAGTTAGCAAATAACGCGCAGAGGAAAAGAATGCCCGCCTAAAGTTCATTTGGAGTATTTATTATTTGTTTGTTTCTTTAATTATATTTTATTTATTTACTTATAATATGCAATGAAAAATTTAGTATGATACACATGGGTAAGGGAAATAACTTAATCGTAACGTTTAAAACACTCGCTTATCGCTCGTGTTCCAAACCGTTTTTTTTGTTATTATAATAGACAACACTAAGGTATTTTTTTATTTTGTTAAATAAAAAGCAGGCAGAAACTCACCCGTAACATGTAACCAGACATGTCATCTCTAATGTCCTCGCCGAGAGAACAGACCACTGTTAATATCACGTGGTCAACGGTTGATTCCACTGAAAATTATAATTCATTAACTCATTATCGCTCTCAGTTGGAAATTGGGTAATTAGAGGTTTTTTAAGTGTTAAGCCGATTTTTAGGGTTCTGTACCAATAATATAGCAGTGAGGTCTTTCTTATAAATCCTGAAATGTTTTTAAAAATAATAGAAGTTTGTATTATGTTAAACGTGTAATGTTAATGGCGATAATGGTAAAATATATCGATTTTACATGTATTTTAAATAAAGTATGGAGCTCTCGGTGCCTGGGTTTCACTTGCACTTGGCCGTTTTTTAAAACCTTTTACTATGTCAATGCATTACAATTTCGTGTTGGTCTCAAGAAGCGTTTTTTCTAAGAGATCGATTACATCTACATCAGAGGGCGTACACAGGCACGTCATTTTGGAAACAGATAAAATAAATAAGCAAATGGAAAAATAAATTTATCACATATATAGTGGGTGTTCGGGTGGTAGCGGACGCCACCTTAAGGCAAGAGTCAGCGGCCCTTTTATGTCGACATAACAAAGAGTGCAAACTATTTGACCAAACGAAATGTAACCTGTTAATAGTCGTTTGAGACCTACAAATAGGAACCAAAAAGAAATCTGAAAGAAACTGCAATCCAAGGGCGGATCAAGAGGATCCACAGGGGCACGACACCCCAGACGGTTATAAACAAGGAGCTGGGAGATTAATACAATACCGCTTTAATGATATTCGTTTCTTTTTTTGAACATAAGTAGGAGCTAATACCGCAAGTTGCAAATATCAGACAATTAATATCGACTGGACAGAAAGAACGTGAGTGAAACGTCTTGGCCGTCTCTGGCATTCCGTCTTGCGTGCGATGCGTCGTCCTCTTTCACACTTGGGATAGTTTTTTCACCAGTGTGTCGTTAGAAAACGTTTGGTGTTTTTTTTTTATTATTATAATTATTTTTTTTAATTTTTACTACATGTCATATTCATGGAATTTAGATCAATTGCACCAATTTTCATGCTATTATGTAACACCATTTGCAGCATTTTGGCGTACCGCTACGCTACGCTACTGGACACCTATTTGGCCCTTGTGCCTCACCCAAGAATAAGTCCTGGATCCACCCCTGTAATACAACAATAGCCTACAAAATAATTCACTCACCATCGGAAGTGAACGTAATGGGCTCATCCGTATGTGCGTGCTCGACTAGAATTTTTATACTGGTGTTTGCGGGATACTTCCCTCCGGATTTTCCCGCTATCACATACCCAGGGTTTGTGTTCTCGTCTGAATACACGAAGTTTTCTGGAAAAATTTAATAACGTCACATTTTTGTTCGAATACAGTGGTCAAATCTTCGATAAAATAATGCCTGGATTCACCAACCAAAGTTTAAACGCTCTCAACTTTCGCGCATTTCGGTGTTCATTATAAAGTCATTGTGAAAAAAATTTAACTTGATACAAAATGTTTAATAATAAATCATATTTTTAATAGCTGGTTGCGACTGCGTTAGCAAACCTGAGACAAGCTTTTTCTTATACTTTGTATGAAATGGGTCATTTAAGCGTATTTTGTATCGATGGGTCAAATAAGGCAATTAATTACTTACTTCTAACATCTAATACCATTTTCAAAAAGGCTTTGTGCTCGCTGTCGTAATTCTTTGTCCTTATTTTAACTATACTATCATAAAGTTTATTCTGGAACAAAAACAAACACAGTTCTTGTAGTTTTGCATTCGAAATCGTATAACAATGAAATCGACCATTTCATGAAATTTTTAGTAACTAAAAGGGTCGCCTCTCTCTGCTCCGCTTCGCTCAGCTCCAGAATTTATTATCAACAGCAACTAAGAGCTCCTTCTTTGTTTTCGTCACACCTATTTTTGACATTATGTTGAAAGACTATTGTAAATTTCTTATTCCATACTTCATATGGCAAATTTAAAGATATGGCCACGTAGATGGTGTTAACTTTTTTTATTAAAACAGGGTACCCATCAATATGAACAACCTTTAGTCCGGGTCCAACCCTGAAATTGCGAAAACAAAACCAGCTGTTTCATACATTTAGTTCGAGTAGGTATTTAACTTTTCTACGGAACAGCTGAAAGTGAAAATTGTTGATATTGATGGGTAGAACGCCCCGTTTAAGAAAAACGGTTATCATCCTATCTAACACCCTATATATCAATTTAAGAACACATTAATTACATGCAAATTATGAATATCTGTCACATCATATCATATGCAAATAAAACCTCACCGTAGTATTCCGTTTTGTCACCGTTGCTACACTCGGGATTGACTTGGGTGGCGGAGACGGCAATATCGTGCTCTCTCGCTTGCTCACTGTCGCGTACACGGGTGTATCTCTCATCTCTGTCTCTCCATAGAGAAAGTCGAGTGGGTCGTACTCTTCATACACGCTGCTTGAGCACTCGCTGGGGGCCGCATATACTGTCGGGGATTAGTTACAACGTGAAATAGATCTGGTGCGAAGGGGATAGAATCTAATACATGTTGGTTCTTTTTGCCAGTTTAATTATTACTTTGTCAATCAGAAAGTTCTTAGAATGTGCAATGTTAAAAATGTTGTAGAATATATAGTTAAGAATGACAAAGTGTGCAGAACATAAAAACCGTAACTTTTGCTCAATGTTAACACATTATGAAATGAATTTGAAATATGGTATGCGAATGTCAATGATATAATATGAAAGACAAACACAGAATTACATAAAACACTTGGACAATAAATTCAACACAAACTGTTACGTCACGGTGAAACGGAACCTGAAATGAACATGAAAAATAATGCACACAATAAACATAAATATAAACCAGAGACGAAAAACAACTTTCTTTGAAAAATCGAAGGAATTTATTTAAATTTAGAAATCGGCTTATGAGCATATCTTCCAATGAATGGCATTGTTCTATTGTTAAGTTCCACCACTAATTAGCAGTGCACAACGAAACGCACAAGCAACAAAATATTTTATGTTAATAGGAACTTTAACGCCTGAACAAAAAGCTTAAAATTGAACGGCAACGCACTCCAGATAGTACTTTTTGAAATTGAAAGCGGCAGTAAGGTACAGGTGTGATACAGGCTGAAACGATTTAAGATTTTTACATAATTTTATATGCATGTTATTAAGAAAAACAGTATTTAAGTTTAAAAAAGTTCATTTGTCTCTTTGAAACTTAGTTTAACATACATTTGTTGTTTATAAATAACTATATTTACTTATAATTATATAATTCCTATGAAAACCAGTAAGTACCTACAAATACAAAAAAAATGTATGGCTGCAATCTACGGTAATTGTCGAAGTTACATTTAAAATTACATACATAACATTTTTGTACATCTTATTCCCGCTAAATCAAAGTCCATATACACAGCCGTCGGGGTCAGGGGTCGTTATCGAACACACTTTTCACAAAAATCCAAATAGTAAGTAATCAAAATCCTATAAACGTAGGCCAGGGTCAAATTTATGAAGTATCCAGAATAAAACAAAGAGAAGTATACGATATTAAGATCCGAAAGCCATTACTTAATCATCCTGTAACTGACACACAAAATGGCTGCCGCTTCCAATTTCAAAAATGGAATGAAATGGAATTTGAAATGCGTTGGCGACTTGGCGTTCAAATTTGAGCCTTTTTGTTTAGGTGGTAAAATTGCTATTAACATAAAATATTTTGTTGTTTATGCGTTTCGTTATACACTACTCATTGAGCGGTCGAACTTAATAATAGATAACAATGCCATTCATTGGAAGATAAGATCTTAGGTGGCTTTCGACATTAAAAAATTTTTCTACCATACCACAATTTCAATAGATAATAATTGATATTTTCGTCTCTAAGTGAATATTGAAACGTGCATGATCATCACCACTTCAAAACAAAATCGATTAGACAATTTACAATGTCTTTGTATGTATATTATTACAGTGAGGAAACAAAGTTCAATTTGAAGAATTCGCTAGTGTTTGATAAAGGCGAATACTTGTGCCCTAATTTAGGCCTATTGATCAAAAAACGTAAAGAAATTTATATAAAACGTTTACACAGCAAACTGTTGCTTTAAAGGTTATACGCGATACGCCCAAGTAAAGTAACTTTAAAAGATTCGCGATCAAACATATCTTACCCTCGTCACACCCATACCTTGGGCGTATCGCGCACCATCTTTCAAAGTCATAGTACTCATTAGCGGCAAAGATTATCAGTTATAGCCGCAATTACATTTTCCGATATATTAAAATCCTAATTAGGATTCTAATCAGGACGCATAAGTAAACAGACCATTCTTAAGAGCAGACATTACAACGCGACCAACTCAGTTGTATTGTTGTTTCATTTCGCTATTACGTGCACGCTCCACGAAACTTGCGAAGGCAATATAGTCGGGCCAATTTCGTCGCGGGCGCAATATTTGGCATGATTGTGGACGTTTAAAATATATTTTTGGTAATATTAATCTAGATAACATTTTTGATGCCCAACTAGTATACATTTTATATTATCTAAAACAGTAAAAACACATTCGCCTAAATTATTTATGGTAAAAACCGTAAAATTTAAAAGGCCGACGGACTGATTTAAGGACAAGATATAAGGAATTAAAAATTTCCATAATAAAATTATTTTAGTTAATATTTCATGTTTACATCAGTGTTCTTATTTAATATTTATTAGGGAACTTAAATATTCCGTAATCCAGTCGGAATAAACACACCCTCCCTCAAGAATTTGTTTACTTTAAAAAATATGTTGGTCTTATGAAATATGCATGCACCGCTGGCCTCTTAAAATATGATTTAACTTTCCCGATTTTTAGTTCTAACTCAGCCTAAAATATTATAAAAACATTCCATACACATCTCACAATTTTTGTTTTTGCGTTTCTATGGAGGTTTGAGTGTGATGGCTGTACTTAACGCGATTACACGGTCCTTAGTCCAATCCTATCCTAGTTAGGATTCCGATAAATCGGATAATGTAATCGCGGCTTATAAACTAGTGCTCTCCATTTCACTCTAACACGTGTTGCCGTTTCAAAGTGGTGTTGATCGCAAAACAATGACAATGAAACACAAACCACTCACCGGAATTATTCTGTTCGATTAGTAGCGGATCAAACGCCTCAAGCACACTAACTCTAACGCTACCTTGCTGCTGGCTGTTCGCCGAGGAGCCTTTGCCGAAGTCTATCAAGTTCATGGATTTGGGCAAACTGCCGATCGTGTCCGCTGATTCGTTGGACTGCAACGAAGATGTCGTCATTTATAACATGTATCATCAAAGCGTCGCTTAAGTTCTATGGCCGCGTATCTCAATTTTGATGTTCTCTAATCCCTCACTTCAAAATTCTGAATAAAATTGAAAGCGTTCACTAATTTGACTTACGCGGTGTTGGAGATCGAGGACAACCAACGAACCAACGATCTAATAAATAAATCGATCTACGTAAATAAAAATATTTTGGGTTTTCTATTTTATTCAGAATTTTAATGTAAGGGGGTAGAGAATGGTCAAAACTGAGATACGCGGTGATAGAACTTAAGCGACGAAAGGTATAAGGTGACATTAATTTATCCAGCCAAATTCATACTGGGGACTGGGTAAGTAATCGGTATCAAGGTTCAATGTACTGTCTGTTACCAAGTGAGGTATCCACCCTATGTTGTTGATTATTAAAAAATCAAAATAATTATACATAGGTAACACTAAAAGTTTCCGGAACTGGCCACTTACATAAACAATATTTAAAAATTTATTGCAACATTTGAAAATAGAACTCTTTGGCTGTAGAATGCAGTTTGTTTCATCTGACTGTCTTTTGTTTTTACCTTGTGGCGCCATTTAAAAAATTGTGTGTCTGCATCAACATGGATTTAACTCGGGAAAATTTTCGTAGTATGATTTTCTACGATTTTAAGTGTAATTTGACAGCTCAACAGAGCATCGCTCGGCTTGAAACAGCTTTTGGCAATGAAGCACCATGCAAGACGACTGTTTATAGCTGGTTTGCAGAATTCAAGCGTGGTCGTATCAATCTCAGTGACGAATCTCGCGATGGTCGGCCGTCCACCGCTGTGACCAACAAAAACATCGATGCTGTGCGCCGTATGATTGAAACAGACAGGCATGTGACCTACCATGAAATTCGCGCATCCTTAGAAATAGGCATGAGTCAAATACAATCAATCCTACACAAACATTTGGGTGTGAGAAAGCTGTGCTCGCGGTGGATCCCACACAACTTGACCGAGGCTCAAAAAACGGACCGCGTCACTTGGTGCTGTGCCATGCTTACCAGATTCAACGAAGGTGCGTCAAATTTGGTGTGGGACATAGTAACAGGTGACGAAACATGGATTTATTGCTACGATCCCAAAACAAAGCAGCAATCGAGCGTATGGGTCTTTCAAGATGAGCCGAAACCAACAAAAGTGGCGCGCGTGAAAGTGCATCTAAGCGGATGATTGCTTCTTTTTTTAATAAAGCTGGACACATGGCTACTGTTGCTTTAGAGAATCGTCGTACCGTGAATAGTGACTGGTACACGACCATTTGTTTGCCGGAAGTTATTGACGAACTCCGTAAAAATAACCGTAAACGCCGTATCATCCTGCACCACGACAATGCTAGTTCTCACACGGCCAGACAGACAAACGACTTTTTGAAGACGAAAAATGTAGAACTCATGAGTCATCCTGCATACAGTCCCGACCTGGCACCTTGTGACTTTTTTCTGTTCCCAAAAATTAAGAACCAATTACGCGGTCAACGATTTTCATCACCAGAAGAGGCTGTCGAGGAGTATGAAAAACACGTTTCAGAGGTCACCACGGGGGAGTGGCACAAAAGTTTTCAAAACTGGTTTGATCGAATGAAAAAGTGCATAGACGCCAAGGGAGATTATTTTGAAAAACAATAAATTAATTTTGTACCTTTAATAGTATTTTTTCATATTCATTCCGGAAACTTATAGTGCGTCCCACGTATACCTTTTATTCAGCTAGGATTATGTGGTTGACTCATGTACACAAACCTGAATAAGTAAAATAATAATAATTCATTTTATTGATTAATTAAGTCACAACATAAGAGAATGCAGGGATGCGGGATACTTCACAAACAATCGATTGTACCTTTTCGGAAAATTCGTTTTTTTTTCCTGTTCCCTAAAAACGCAAGCCCAGCCCCAAATCAATACTATGGAAAGTGAAAATTAAATTTTTCATCAATTACCAAGAATCCAGTATGAATTTAGGTGCATAAATTAATGTCACTTATATAGCATAAACAAATGCTCACTTTTTTTTCTTTAGCGTGCTACAACTTATTTTATACAAATAGCACATGAGCTTTGAAAACCCTTGCGTATGCAATCTCGATAAATAAGACTAAAAACATGATCTAGACAAGTTCAGGGGCGAATCTAGGGGTCTGGTGACATCAAAGGCACGTTTTTAGGTTATACAAATAGTGTGCTTATGGCAGCCAAACTTATTTTTTTCAAAACCGTTTTGTCGTGTAGATTACCCCCTCCATCGATTCGCGCCTGGACAAGTTCAACACTAAATACAGTTTAATAAGACATAAATGATAATGGATTTTGGAAATTCTACAAATAAAGCTCTTACCGCAATGCTAACTTCGGAAGACTTTCTTGAACTATTGCTCTCTACACTGCTCCTTGAAGGCTCAGTTTTTACATTAATTTGTGCATGTACATTGTTATTGTTCAAACTCGGATTCGGTAAAGGATTCGTCGGAGGCATCGGCGGGTACGTGTGGGACTGGGATAAGTTGGGGTACAGATTCATGGGCCTAGTCGGTCGGGATATCATGTTTGTTGTATTGTAGTTGTACTGTGGTGGCGTGTGAGGGGCGGGTGATGGGTATCCGACGTACGGGGAAGGGGAAGCCAAGCGCGTCTGACTGTACGGTATAGTTGGGGTGTACACTGGAGGTGTTGTGGCGTGGTAGGGCGGTGTTGGCTCGACCATCGGGGGGTTGAAGTAAGGAGGGGGGTAGTTCGGCATGGGAGATCCCATGGGCGCTGGCATGCCGTATGGCGAAGCGGTCGGGTACGGTGGCATGGGGCTGTATGGTGTGTGATAGTTGTAGCTATATTGAGCGGTGTAAGCGTAGCCGGGTGGCCGTTGGTTGTAGTAGTGATTGTTCATGGCAACGGGAGATTGGTCGTTGCTTGTGCTTAGATTGAGGTCCTCAGTTTGCTGGCCGAGCCTGCAAAATACAAACAGTTCACGTAAACAAATATCCAGTGGGTATTTGAGAAAGTTATCTATAATTCAAACGATAAACTTGTCTTTTATCTGTTTTATTGACAAACAATAAGTTTCGGTATCACATTTACTTACCATTCAGAAAGCGTGTGGCGTTTTGTTTAATGCTATGCAAAAGATCGGAATCTGATAATGAATACTGAAGCGTGTAAATTACACATTAGTTTCAGTCATTAAATACTGCATTCTATACTATACATACATCAAAAGGCGAACAAAAAGCAAGGACGCAATACTTATATTATTATTGATTTTTGTACACAAAGTAACTAATTCAGCTTAGCTAAATACTTATGTTACGTTTGTTGCGCTAAAATATAAACAAAGCCTTACAATCACATCCAAATTAGATAATAATAAGTATTGTGGTTTTACTAGATTCTTTTCCATTCCAAGTTATGTAGCAAGTCTGATACTAAAACAGTTCGTAAAGTGTACACAGTAAACAGTTAAAACAATGAAAAAGGATCTTTTTTTTAATATGACGGCATAGTTTTTTGTTTCAGTGTGCTATCCCTCTTACACAGTGGCGTGCCCTCCATGCAGACAAAAATACACCATCTACTCTGACAAATACGCATTTTTATTCCGTGAATATATAAAAGGTAAACCTGACTGACTCATCTATCAACGCACAGCCGAAATTACTGAACGGATTTCGCTGAAATTTGGCATACAGATAGTTGTAATGACGTAGGCATCCGCTAAGAAAGGATTTTTGAAAATTCGCCCCCAAGGGGGTGAACCGAACTCCACGCGGACGAAGTCACGGGCAAAAGCTAGTTATTTATAATCTGTTATAATAGGAGTTTAAATTTTAGCAGATAACGATTAATAGATTGTAAATAAAAACATATATTTGTCAGGGTAGGCAGTGCCTTTTGTCTATATGGAGAGCGTGCACTGCCCTTACATCTCAATAGATAGACCATCCGTTATTTGCCGTAGACATGCATAACACGCATTCTGACGAAATACTTAAACGTCCCTTATGCAAATTACAAAGACAAAGCGCCAAAATATGTATTAATGACTGCTTCATATACGTATTTGGCAATAACAGCCGCACAATAGTAAACCGTAGCCAGATAAGAGATAGGTAATCATTTACTTGGTAATCTGCTCGATGAAGGAGGCGTGTGGATCCTTCGGCGCAGTCTTGCTGGTGGGGCTCGTGAACGATATCAGGTCTCTGCCGAGCTCGCCGGTCGGACTACTGCCCGTCGACCTGCAGGGTTGATTTTTATAAATAAAAAACCGGCCAAGTGTAAATCGGACTCGCGCACGAAGGGTTCCGTACCATTATGTATAAAAAAGGCAAAAAAATCATGTGTTGTATGGGAGTGCGCAAGTCCGACTCGCACTTGGCCGGTTTTAGTATTTGTTGTTATAGCGGCAACAGAAATACATCATCTGTGAAAACTTCAACTGTCTAACTATCACGGTTCATGAGATACAGCCTGGTGACAGACGGACAGGCAGACAGACGGACAGCGGAGCCTTAATAGGGTCTCGTTGGTTACTCTTTGGGTACGGAAGCCTAAAAAATATATATTTTGCTTGAAATAAATAATTTAAAATTGATTAAAAATATACTTTTTTTTTTCTATTTAAAATAACAATAATTATATTAAATAATTTTAGAGCTTATCCCATAATAGTACATATGATACAAGTGAGCTGCGTTGGACATTACAGTTGAGGCGGGATTGCAGGCCGAGCCGAAAGCGAGGCCGTAATGGAGCCGAGAGGTTATGTTTAATGCTCACGCGTTTCATACGACGTTTTTCAACACACTTGCGAGGAAAAATAATAAAATTTCACTGTCTTTTTTTCCACACAATCGAAAACATAGCTATGAACTAACAATTTTCTTTGAAAAATGGCGGCGGTTTTTTTTTGCGCAGATGGAAATAGAGGCACTGTGACGCAAAAAGCCAAACAGCCAAATATTAAATATTAACAAACTGAATATTTTTGTATTTACAACAAAAATTTGAGTTATATTGTTGATAAAAATAAATAATTTGATGAAATTAAATGATTATTTATTATATTTCAACTGAGACAGTCTATTTATTCGCAAAAACTTAACTATTTCTCAAGACATCAAAACTCTTTACTAAGATTAAAAAAAAACTGTAATGTACAAAAAACACTAGTGCGATAGTGTAAAGTAAAAAGCACGCGTATTTAATAAGGGCAAACATTCATAGTATTTACCCGTTGTACAAGTACGGTCGAAATTGAAATGGGGTAACCAGGCCTGTACATACTGACTACACTATGTAGGCCTGGTTACCTCACTTATGTGACCGACTGTGCTGATTTCGGTAAATTTTACAGTTAAAGTCGATCAATTCCAAACGACAACTGTTATTATAAAGAAATAAGAGTCACGTTTTTGTTTATCGACATTTCGGTGATGATACAGAAGTTGAGTTGCACACAACTTGAAAAATAATGGTCAAAATATGAATCCTACAGTGTACACTCGAACACTTTAACCAGTGGTTATAATGTCGCAGCGCGATGGTTCGTGAGCCCTATCGCCGTACTTCAGACACAAATATGGACTTACAGCCTCTAGAAACACGCAGGCTTAATAGAATTCGTCCGTCTTGACTTCTTTTGGGTAACCAACTCCTGACCCCTGAAGTCTTGTTCGTTAAATTTTTATTATTTATTATTATTATTATGTAACTTAAACTACACAGGTAGGTAGATCACAGTAAGTTGAGTCACTTTGTATTGACGTTGTTCAATTCTACCACGTAATTTATGTGTCTGCACATTTCTTAAGGCAGGCCCGCGCAGAAATGAGCAGGTTCCATACCGTTATTTTTTAATAATTAGTTATTTAATAACTTAGTAACAAAAACTGCAAAATCGTCAAAGTTTTGGAATTTGGAATAAGGGGAGTTATAAAAGTATAATATAATTTAATATACATACGTATAAGTAGAAAAAATATACCATACATAAACAGGAAATATTAAAGTATACCTACATGTATATATATATATATATATATGTATAAACAAATATCTAAATAGGATATATTTATAAGTTACGTAAATTTGTGCATGACTAAGTCTAAAAATATAAATTATGCTTGTGTTAAATGTCAAATTAAATTAAATATAAATTATGTTTATTCACATTAAAATCAGTTTCATTATGTAATAATGAGCTTAAGCAAGTTTTCGGACTCTTCCAGCCCAAGACTGTTAATCCACTTTTTGAGTGTGTTTTTATTCTTTTGTAAGTTATCCTTGATATTGTCAGGGATCTTATTAAAAAGTCTAGGACCCAGCCAATAGTGAAACCTCTGACCAAAGGAAGTATTTGTAGTATCTACCGTCAAGTAACCTCGTTGAGCTGTTCGTGTAATATTATGTGTTTTGATCTTATGCAAATCTGTATGTGTCCGATAGTAGCTAACTAATCTGTACATAAATATTCTGACACTTTTACTAGAAATGGCAAATTTTCGGTAATTACAAAAAATCCTAGAATTGTAACCAGTCTATCTATAAATGTTAAAAATTAGACCAGAAATGTATCAACTGCTCATGCTACAGACTCTGTAGTACAGAGGATAAGAAAAAAAAACACTAGGGTTCGGAGTTTTCTGTATGTTTACGAAACACTGAAATGTACTTTAGTATAATTGTCGAATATTATTCGCATGCAGAATTACTTTCACTGAAAAAGCAAACAAGCACTAGTTTTTAAATTATGCATTCAAAATTACATCTTTTGAAAACATATTCGAAAATTACGTAACATAATCATTACATTTTAAGAAGATCTCTGCTAATTACCAGAAAATTAGGTTGATGAATAACTCTTTAATATAACTTTTACCTAACACATTCACATATACGCATATCGTCTAAAAAATGTAGTAGATAAGCAGTATTCTTAAATTCTTTTATAGAATGAAGAAAAGAAGGAGACAGGGTGAACCAAACAGAATGTTCACAACCTAGTTTAAGTTCTGTGTTGTCATTGATTAATTATCATTCACCAATAATACATATTTTTTTAACATTCGGTAATTAATTTACAATGTCACAACATAAATACTTGTATCCTCAAAGGTTATATTTTAATTTTGTCACGATATATGTCATAAAAAGGAGTGAAGCTGGGCTTACTTGGCGCAATTTATGACGATACCATGATAAAACGTATTGGCTCCTACCTGGACGTATCAGGGTTGACAGACTTCTGCCTTGCAGGCTTGCGCGGCGGCGGCGGGAGCGCGGGCGGGGGCTCGCGGACCTCCCGATGTGCACTGCTATCCCGGAGCGGTGCGATATCGCTCGATACACCTGATAAGTGATTGATAAACTATCAGCCAATAGCTGCTTCTGATAACGGATTATTGTTTGGTGATGAGGAAGCAATGTGGCGCGAAATTTTGGATGCTATGCTTCAGTCAATTATATGGTACGCTCGGTGTCCCACTTCAACAAACTATGTGATTCATCAAACTCAACTTGAGTAGCGATTTATATTCAATCTCTGTTACATATTTGAAATTTGGAAAAGTTATTTGAGTTACGGCTTGCTTGTTAATTAAACTCTACTCAATTTAAGGAATGCTCAGGGCAAAAGAGCCACATAACAGCATAAACATTATGCAATGCTTACAAGCTCTAAACCAGTGTTGGATTTTATTTATGGTTTCGGTATGCATATACACTGAGTACTGATTTATATAAACTGGATCCTATTGTAGTATAAGAACAAACAGAATAATATCAATAAATAACAAATATCTAATACAATGTCCTTAGATCCATAATATTACTAATTTCTTTACAAAACTTTTTTATTTATTCTTGTGATTGTGTTTTATATTGTAATCAATAATTATAATTTTAGATACTGTATTTGAATTAGTCAGATACTCAGATATATGTGGCTACATATTATAATTTAATATAGAAACAAATACTTAATGTAGAAAAATTCAAACTGATTAATTCTTATTTGATATCTAACTGCCATGGACCAAAAATTATAAGTGTCCTATATTAGTGTTCATAAGATTAGATAAGGAATATTACTTTCATCTCAAGTATCATACATAAATAAGGCATAACTTTATGAAGTGGAACTCATTTATTGTTTTAACAAATACATCAATTTTAAAATATAAAAATAAAATTAATATAGACTCATAAAAACGAAATATAATGTCTTAATTTTATTATCGATCCTATGGATTAAATACAAATACTATGTAGGGGACAAAGTTAAAATATAATATTGAAATAAGTCATTGTTTAGTTATCAATCTAACTTTTGTAAATAACAGCAACATTGTAGAGTTGCATAGTCATCATAAATAACAATTGGAAACAGAGATAGGTCACACTGTGTAACAAACCATAACTTCCTTTCATATTTGTTATGTAAATACAGGTAAAAGCCCATTCTGAAGGCTTTAATTTTAATTTTAGTGCTAGCAGAACTAAATTTTTTTTCTTCCTAAAATAGTTCTTTGGTATTTATAACAGAAGCTATATTACTTTGAAAAAATTTAAGTTTTGGCAGCACTAAAACTAAAATGAAAGCCTTCAGAATCAACTTTAATCTCTCGCTTATCACCAAGAGGTGTTGATATAGTCCACAGATCTCAATCTAATACAATCGGACATAGTTTAGCAAAAACATTCCAAACCACACAAAGCTAGTTTTGAGATATTGACTTTTGAAGTTTATTTCTTATAGGGTGATTCTATGATTTGGGTTGGAATACTATAGCTATATCTTCGCACACATAACCAATAGCTTGGAATGTTTTTGATATATGAAAATTTGTCACTAGCTGATTGCTTTGGTATGCGTAACTCATTTTTCTCTGTCTTGTGGATTGGAACGTTTTTGCTAAACTACGTCCAGACACCTCTTTCGCTTCCTCTAAACGCATTCATGCATTGCTCTTCTATTCTGAAGCTTCTGTCCTGCGGGCGTATTACATATCTTCGAATCGGTTGCCAACTATGGTTGCTATTTTCCAAAAACAGATAAAAAATTAACTTTCAAAGAAAACAATGGGTATTTAATTATTTACCAATTGTGAGGTCATTTCAAGTGCAAATATCCTTAGATAAGCAGATATGTATGTTTTCGACAATAGGCTCTCAGTTTGGCAACTGATTTTACAATACAGAATCCAGGGGCTGGCCCTTCTTTAGTATGTCAATTAGAATGATTTTAAAAGGTCAAATGAGTTTAAGTCTTCTTATGTTTCTCTTTTGGACCCCACTCCATGTTTCCAGTAAAGGTTTCTAAGAAAAATTTCACTTTTGATGACAGTGAATGACCTAACCTAAGACATGTGAACTTGTGAAGTCGTAGGACCTTTTTCAGCAGGATCATTTTTAGCACTAATTAGACTATATGCTTTTTCATTCACTGATATTACACCAATAAAACGAAGAAAAGATATACCAATGGTTGCTAGTGTCAATCTAAAAATTTTATGGTTGTTAAGTTATTTCTTATGATTGATTTTGTTTCAAATCTGAGGTTTCAATCCCAACTTGTTAAAGAAACAATGTTTGGAGTTTCTGATATCATATGCATTTTAATATAAAGAGATTTTAAATTTACATATTCAATTAACACTGTATAATTTTAGTATAAGAGTAAAACAGTGAAAACAACACTTTCATATTATAGTGATAAAAGTAGGTACTCCTTATCATCTCTCATAACTATCAGGAAACAACTTGAACTTTTGTTTCATCATATAATATAATAATGATAACAAAACCATTGTTTTCATTCATTCACAACTGCACTTTATTTTAATGTTCATACAACTCAAGTGAATTGAGGGCATTAATTGAAGAGTCTGTTCGGTTTATTGAAGTGTTAATCATCAAGTTTGAACACAAACAAAGATTCCCATTCAAATGATCAAATGTGACATTAAAAAGGAAATGTTTAGGGTATTTATAGACTTGAGATGTAGTAAGGATGATAATAATGTTTATTTAACGAGATAATTAATGTAACATCAAATAGAGACCTGCATTGGCGCTGCTGAGTTGCTTCTGCCGTCGGAACTGTTCTAGAGCCAAGCTCTCTATGCTCAGAGCCTGGGCCTTCTCCAGGTCGGCTTGGAACTGAAGATCGTACTCTGACATCCTAGGGCTTGCTTGGACAAAGCATCTAAAAGAAAGAGCGTGGGAACTTAACAATGAATAAACAAGTGAACCACAGCGGCAAAGATTAGATGATCTGATCACATTAGAACAAGGAAAATAAACACACAAGAAGTCCGTGCCACTGACTGATGCCAGAAAACTCACGATAACGTCCTATTTGTTTATTTTTCCAGGCATTTTATTTATCTTTGGCATAAATTCACCACTGATACAAGACTTTCGACGGCCAAATATTGTAAAATGTAAAAAAATTGGTAAAATGACAGATACAAATGTACATAAACCGAATAGTTTTAAAAGTAACCTATTAAAATTCCGTAGCGCTAGTGAAGCGTCATATTGTTTGTGAAAGACTGAGTTTTAATGATTGAATCGTGTACTTTTTATTGTAGTCGAGTAATATACCTGCTAGTGATGGACAAAAACAAAACTATGGTTGTCTCACACAGAACAATAATACTCTATGGCTATCCATTATTCGATTCGTTCACAGATTATTGTATGACTTTGACGTCACTGACACAAACAGGTAGTTTCGGATTCGGAGTCTCGGATGAAGACTGAGAATCCGTTTCCGTACCTATCAATATTATTCTTCGTCTGAGGGCGTTGATTGATCTACGAGGAAAGGAGGGCGGATTGAAGTATGTAATTTATCAGGATTAGAGAGCCCTCTCGCGGGTTATTTGTACTAACATATACACTGTATATTATACAGTATAGAACTATAACGCCATCTAGCGTTCGGCTCAGAACTAAATATAAGGTGACTTTCATTTAGGTAGCCAAATTCATACTCGAGACTTGGTAAGTGGTTAGGACCAAGGTTCATTGACCCTGTTTGCGAAATACGAAAAATATTTTCGTGCCTCTTTACTTTTTCAAGAATAACCTCGACTCTACCACTCTACTACTACTTACGAGTATGACTCTATTTAGTATGTGAAGTCTTAATTTTATTTTGCGAATTTCACAAAAAGGGACATTGAATCTTGGTCCTGACCACTTACCGAGCCTCCAGTATGAATTTAGATATGTATATAAACGAAAGTCACCTTAGATGACAAACATACAATACCTCTTTCGTAGTACATGCTTTAAGATTTCCTAACAAACTTCCTTCGTCAAAGAATAAGTTCATGTTTAAACTAAGTAAAAAAGATGTAGGTATTATAAAATCAACAAATATTTGGACGATAGTGAAGTATATAAGGTCCTACAATAATAAGTGAAAATAATTCCATGTATCGTGATCCATAGGAACATAAAAATTTTTTGCTCAAACAATTTTTTCACTTCCCAAAAATTTTTTGCGCGTACTTTTTTGTTTCCGTCCAATAGAAATTTAGTCAGCTGATTGAACCACTTTGTACTGGGAAGTAAAAAAATGTTTGAAGAAATTTTTTTTTTCTTCTTTAATAATTAAATAATAATTTAATTTTCACTTATTATTGTAGGACTATATGGGTGTGAATAGACTGCTACCATTAAATGAAACCACATATTCTGAACCACTTTTCCCAAGAATCATTCCCTCGGCCAGCCTTAGTTTGGGATATAATTGAGTTCCAAACAAAAATGCGTGAAACCTAATGCACCGACATACGGGCGAGTATCGAGAGAACGTTCGTCCGTGAAACAGTTGTTCCGTTTGCAGCGTTCTAAAATAGACCTTCTTCCTACAAGGTAAAGTCTTTGTGTTACAGTTGAATATCTTTTTCTCTGAAGATTTCCGCGGGTTTTTTTTATCGAATAGTTGTTCAGTATGATCAGTAGAGTATGTGGTTTTATTTAATAGTCGCACTCTATTTACAGCCTGTATATAAGGTGCACTTTTAATTATACAGCTAAACTCCTATTGGAGGCTTAGTAAGTGATCATCAGTAACACGGATCGATAACACTTTTTGCTAATTTCGCAAAATGAAATCTTGACGTCCCATTGGTAATATTGGTAATTGACTCGGGTCTGGGCTTGCATTTGTAAGAAACACGACAAGAATAATTATCACAAAAACTATCATCGATCCTTGTTACTGAGCACTTACAAAATTAAAATCTTTCCTTAGCTATCTTATATTAATATGGATTAGGTTCAAGCCATTATGTGTATTACTAATTTCTTGACTACAGAGTTTCGAGTCATCATATTTTGTACAAGTATTTAGTTTCCTTAATTATGTCCAAAGCATTACTATGCATTATAATAAATAACTGTGAAAGGGGAGAAGCACTACTCCTCACTAATCATTAGTTTTTCTATATCTTCTGCGTCTAATTTTCTTCGTCCATGCGGACTAGAATGTCACCCTTACTGGTCCTTAAAACTGGAATCTCGGCTTTGACTCCGCCTGAGCGAACCAGAATAGCTGCCGTTGATGTTTTTTAAGGGTCCTCATTGGTGAATATAGGCTTCGCACTATCATTATTATATAAGCTCGCTATTAGTGATTCGAATTTTCTTCTTGGCAAGCCATTGGTCACGTGGTCACGAGCGACGCGTGATGCGAGGATAATCACCGGGCGCGGACTACCAATTTATTTCATCTGTGGCGCGGCCGCAGCTGCTCGTAGTCACCCGGACTATTCCCACCTACCCGTTGTACTTCTTATGCATCGGCATAGTCTATATTTAGTTTTCTAGCGATAATCCTTACCGTCTCTTGAATGTTTTCTCCGTCTTTCTTATCTAGTCCCACAATTTCAATATTATTTTCCCTACTTTTATTTTCCAGTGCAACAACACGTTCTTCAAGAGCCATAATACACTTCTCGAGATACACATTTTTCTGTTCTAAAGCCTTCACCTTCTTTTCACTACTTTGGGGGGGGTCTTCTTGTCTTCTTGGCTCGAGTACAGTTTAAAAGCCAACTTTAACAGTAAAACACGTTAAGTAAATATAAAACACTAGCTTTTGCCCGCGATTTCGTCCGCGAGTAGTTCGGTTCACCCCCTTAGGGGGCGAATTTTCAAAAATCTTTTCTTAGCGGATGCCTATGTCATTACAACTATATGTATGCCAAATTTCAGCGAAATCCGTTCAGTAGTTTCGGCTGTGCGTTGATAGATGAGTCAGTCCGCGAATTTTCGTGGATGCCTCAGAAAATTTTAACTAGCATATAAGTTATATTAAATAAAATGAAAAAATATTCAGAGAAGAGAAGATTTCTAATAAAATGAAAAATCTCAATCAGAAACCAACGGTTTATTTAATTTCGTTATTTATTTGTTATTTTGAACACTTTTGACTTAGACTTTAGTAGGCGATAATAATATTCTTAAAATGTTCGTAAACCGTCAAGTTAGATATAGGGAATTTTTCAAGTTGAAAAGTCTACTTTTCTTAGTTTTCTAGAAATCCCCCCCCCCCCCATCGGACCGCCACTGCAGTTATCACCAACGGTTTTTATCGAGCACTTGGCTACGCTACAATAGCCTGTTGACTGCGCCAATCAATAGTTAGCGCCACCTACTTTTCAATCTTCACCCAGTATGAAACCGTTATCCAAGTATGAAACCGTTAGCCTTCGAAATATATCCGATAGCTTAGTTTGAGGCCGATAGACATTACAGTGCTGCCACTTTAGCCACTTCTTGGCTACATTTTTGAAATTTTTAGGTAAGTCCAGTAAATGAGCCGGAACATAGTGTCAAACGTGTAAAAGTGGTGGAATAGCTCGATACCTTAATCCACGAATCGGCCAACTCCGATTTGCTAAAGTTTACAGGAGACACTAAAAACTTTCTAGTTTTCTTTCTGGATAAAATTAAAAGAAACTGAAATTCCCGTTGGTTTATTATATCACAAGGTTTTATATTTTACTAGGTTTATAACTTAATAACTCTCCATTGACAGCTTAAAGCGTTTTTTTGGAGTTGGCCCTTTTGCGAAACACAAAAAATGGAGCTAGTTGTAGTTATCTGATTTTACTGAGTGACATTAAGTGGGTAATAAAACAAGATTTTCTTTAAAAAATATTATTAAAATATTATTAACGGCATAGTGTAACACAATGAAGGAAGGGAAATCTATCGTTTAATCTTCATAAGGTAACTTGTCATAAAAATTTCGGTAGTCTTCGGGCATTGTGTTCTTTAACTGTTGCAAATCTAAATACTTCTTTTTCTTTATCTTTCTGCGTTCAGTATGTAGCTGTGGTATGTTTTCAAAAGGAGTTTTATCTACAGCCTTATTTCGTCGCTGATTTAGTAACGCGTATTCATCGTGAAATCGAAGTTTATAGAATACTTGGCCGGCCGGATCATACTTCAGAGATCTTATATCGGTCACCTGGAAAACGAAGAGAGAGAAGTAATTAGATTTTACGCAGATAGGTTTATCCATAAAAGGGAAAGTAGGTACAAAGTTCATAATGTTCGACCCCACATGACACCCAGTAGCAGACGACGCGAAGATAAACGTGTTTACCCATTTATCTTCCATCGCTATCCTAGTTTACGTAGTGAAATGAAATAAGATGGAGCAAGAAGATAAATGGATAAACACGTTTATCTACTCGTCGTGCCGCCTATTCTGGTAAAATTTGAGCCCAAAATTGGTTTATATGTACAGTTCCTCGTTAATTAATATTAGTTTGAATAAGTTGTAACGAAAAGCATACTTTTGGGTCCCCTTTTAGTTTTCCCGGTCTTATTGATTTGTAGAAATTCAGTTCTTTAAAACTTTTGAAGTACGTGTAGTTTAAGTATTTCACATGATAGGGTTTTGTCTTCTTCGCTTTCTGACAGACTGTTATATACTCAGCTGGTACATTAATGGTTTGAGTTTTTAATTTCTTTTCGATCATTGCATGCATGCTGTCGACCTCCATTTGCGTATGGCCGACTTCCAAATATTTTTGTGTGATTGTCACATTGTACAACATTGCCACATTGGAAAGGGCATTCGCTAAGACAGTATTTCTATTTTGGTAACAGCAACCATCAGAGTATAAAATTATTTCACGGTTTGTATTACCCATTTTGGGTATAACAGTTTCTATAAAGAATGTAGCTATTATGGTGGCAAACTCGTCTGAATTAAGACCACCCTCGGCCTCGTTCCAAAGAAAACAATACCCTTCACTGGTTTTCATATCATAGATACAATAGTTGTGTACGCACAACTTAGTTTTATAATAATGCGACGACACATTAGAACGAGGTGCCATCAAGACCGCTTGAAGATCTACAGTAAACACAAAGTCTTTTTGCTCTTTATCGAAATCTTTCTCTGCTCTTGCTTCTTCTTTCTTAGCAATGTGAACATCGTATTCATCTTTACTTATATTGTTTAGCTTGTATCCGTTGCAGATTTCGCATAAATCTTTTTTGGGTTTAAATAAAGATATCTTTTGGACTGCCAGGGCGTTGGAAAATGTGGCAATCGATAGTGAGTTCGTATTGTTGTCCAGGCAGTGTTGTTTATAGAGATTGAAGAGTTGCCGTTTGCTTTCAATGTCTGGCTGTAAATAAACCTGACTGGTCCTTTTCCTACAATAATGCGAAGGCATCTTCGGTAACTCGTCGAGAAAGTTTTGCATTGATTTAAGCTCAGTCTCAAAAGGTGTCTTTTTAGGCTTTGCAGTCTTTGTTTCATCAGTTTTTGGTTCATCACTTGTGGTTTTAGCTTGCGTCTTCCAACTCCAAATACATGATTTACCGATTGATAAAGTATTCAAGAATAATGTTTTGCAAACTCTAACCGGCTCTTCTCCTTTTTTTAAGTAGTACACAAAAGTGCACGATCTTTTTGATTCATCAGCGTTTTTTCTGTCCCTCTGTCTATTGGTGTGAATCACTTTTACCAAATTTTCAACGTACACCTGTTTTTCGTCCCAAGACATAGCCCAAAACTTATCAAAAAGCTTTTGTCTGTCCTCTTCCAATAAGAGGTGACACTGAATCATTCCTTTCCTTTCTTTACATGCACATCGAGGTTTCATTATCCTTTTAGGTTTCTCAATGTCTTTTTTCCATTCACCTTCAATTTTTTTCTTACCGTAGTATTTCTTTCCATTTTCTCTGTTCTTTTTGTTAATTTCTTCCGCCCATTCTTCTTTCTTTACCTGACATCGTTTTTTTTCTTTTTATTTTTGGTTCATCTCCTTCAGACTCGGTATCACTGTAATCAACGAGTTTGTGTATATCTGGGATAGGAGCATTGAGAGTTTGGGTTATTAACTGTCTTCCTGTATACAATTTGAAGATGTTGAAGGAACTGAATCTTGTAAACTAATTCTAACATCTGTACTAACAGACGCTTCAACATTCAATTCGTCGTTATTTGGGTACCTAGACTGGTCAAGGTGTGACAGTAAACTTGGGGATTTTTCTGGAGATCTTGTTTCGGACACTTCTTCAATAATTACTCCGTCAACAATGCTGTAAGTATCTGTATTGCTGAGTGCAAGGATCTGGTCATCAGGTAAGTTTAAAGATTCAAGAGTAAATAAAATCTCAGTGGGTTCTTCAAGCGCATAACATAATTCAGAGCTGCTGTTGTTGTTAGGAGAAGCAGCTAAAGGAAAAGGATTTTCATCATACGGCGTAGGGAACTGATTATTCAGAAACAAATCAGAGTCAGGGTTATCTTTTTCTTCTGTGCTTTCTTTTTGCATGCTTTGAATAATTTTTTTTATACGTGCTTTTTGGGCAGCCATCTAATGTAATAAGTACATGAAACAAGAAGGTTAACACATAAGCAAAGAAAAGCAAAAAAATAATAAGGTAGGTAAGTAAGGAATTTTATGAAAATTAGGTTTTTCCCTTTTCCATCGCTAGCGAAAACGACCCATTAATGAAATAACGGGGAATGGATGAAACTTTCAAAAGGGCTTGATTATTTTTCTATTGGTAGGAAAAACCTTTGCTATTAACAGGAAAAAAGCCAGATTATTCCATGCAGTCAGTTATTTGTAAAAAATAAAAACATTTCACTTGTCGCCAAATCTCTGTTATACAGCCTTTTACGTGTTTTATCTTAGTCCTTCAAATATTAAAAAAAAACAAACTGTCACTTCTATGCTGACAGTCTAGAGTTGACAAGTTTTTTTTTATATTTGGGAAGGACTTTGATAAAACACGTTAAAGGCTGTATAATAGAGAAATGGCGGGAAGTGAAATGTTTTTATTTTTTACAAATAACTGACTGCATCGAATAATGTGAAATTTTTTCCTGTTATTAGCAAAGGTTATTCCTACAATAGAAAAATAATCAAGCCCTTTTATAATTTTCATCCATTCCCCATTATTGTTAAATTAATTGTTAAAAGTAGGGGTAAAGAAATGAAGAAGACAAGCCAACTCCCACCACATTCACAAAAATCATATGGCAAATCGGCCAACTCCAAGCAAAAAATAAAAACTCAAATTACCCAAAATTTACGGCGCATTTAGAAAAAAGCAATTGATTAACACTTACCTTGAATCCAAATAATATTGCTTTGCACTCTTTTACAACTTTCTACACTGTTTTTATATCAATTTATGAAAATAATCTGGAGCTACAAGTTGTTCGTCCTGTGACGCCATACAAAATGGCCGACTGAACGGAGTTAGCTGTCAAAATTCGCGCGCTCTCAAACGCATGGAGTTGTCTGATTTTCGAACAGCAATTTACGCAAAAAATAGGCTTTAAATGGAGTTACTGTTATTTCCTGATTACGCGCAGTTACTGTAAGAAAAAAACGGCACCATAATATTTTTTTTCACAAAAGTGGAGTTGGCCGGTTTGCGAATTAAGGTATCGAGCTTCGATTTAATAAAAAAAACTTTCTTTCACGTGCTCTGTAGATCCCCAGGAACATTCATCCACATTAACCTTTGAATTACCTCTGAAAATGAGAAAGTTAGGGGGGTTGACCCCCAAAAACTACTTTTGCCATTAAAAACATTATACAATGGGAAAAAATGTCTGCTTCCACGTGTTCTCTAGTCCTCCAGGAACATTCGTCAGCATTGACCCCTGCATTACTCTCTAACAAGACTATAATATTGTTTATGTAATGTAATCTTAATGGATAAACTTATTCTATTTTATTTTATAATGGAGACCACGTACAGCAAAGCGTAGCGTAGGCCGACCTCGTGCCAGCTGGACCGATGATCTGAAGGACGTTACATGTGGCGGCTGCATGGGGAGGACGGAGGACCGCCAAGAGGAGCGTAATATTGGAAAGGCCTATGTCCAGCAGTGGACGATGACAGGCGTATGCTGATGGATGGATGGATGATTAAATGAAACTAACACTTTTTTGTCTACTTATAAAAATTAATCTCCTATGTTAAAGGGGGGATCTACTAATCTCAAGTTGTTGGTTGAGAATAATGTCCTGGTTCTGGAGTACTATTTTGTTAATTTCGAAGGCTCCTCTAAGGCTGTTAAGAAAATAGATGTCTGTCATTTCAATGTTTATATGGATTGTTCCATAAGACTCCGCTACTGAATTTCGATGTTCAAAATTCCGACGTATGTTAGTTCAAAAGTCGAGCGGTCGAGCGGGAGTGAGCAAGCTAGAAATAGTATACAAATTTAACTAGGCAAAAATGTGACTGAATTTTAATAAAAAAGAAAATCTAAGGGTTCATAATATATTTGTATTAATTTTTGTAAATTTGTAAATTTTTGTATGATCTAAATTACAGGCAACTTAAGATATAGGATGTCTCTAGATGTCTCTTAAGGATTATTTTTCCATTATGTGAAAGATTCAATTAATATTTTTAAGATAGTTCGATGTAAGTCAGTTCGAAAGCACACTGTATTGAATTATGAAATTGTGTGCAATTATGGGTTTTGTAGCATGATGTCTTTTTCTCAAAATACCTTCTGGTAAATTTTTTGATATACCTGATTTTTGGGGGATGGTAGGGGAAGGCCCCGCGTGTGCAAACTTTTCTTGCCGGAAACGCGCAGAATATTCCCTCTGGTCCCAACGAGTCAAACCGAAACCAGTCACAGTGTAACTCGTTGGGACAAAAAATAATAAAATGTCCCAGCCAGTCACACTGTTACACGATGGGACAACTTTTTATTTTTCGTCCCAACTAGACACACCCCCAAAACATGAGTGTAACTCTTTGGGATTAAAATATGTTACACGTTGAGAACTTTTTTCTTCCCAACGAGTAACACGGTTGCATAGAGCAAGTAGGAAATAACGATCTAAGGCGGAGTAATATTTTCCGATCAAATTTACCGAAAGCGTAGACCTATTGTGTTGGGTGACTGAGAAACAGTACCTAGATATTAAATAATTTACTGAATTTTTGCCCAGGTCATAATAGTGAACTATAAATTCAGTAAATTATTTATTATCTATTAAGTATTTCACATACACAATTCAAATACACAACGGGTCGTTGTCACCAGTTTGCTGACGACACATGTTTATTAGCAGCTCACGAAAACATTAATGAGGCTCAAAATACTTTACAACATAACTATGATCAATTATGTAAATGGGCACACGATGTCGGTTTGGTAGTAAATGCACAAAAAACTAAAATGCTACATATACACTCACCATACCTAAAGGCATCTACCGAACCGCGCATTGTGTCTCATATTCACACCTGTTTTCACAAAAATAATGTCGTTAACTGTAACTGTGAATTGCTTGAGCTGGTAGACAAACATAAATATTTAGGTCTGGTGATAGACAAAAGCTTCAAATCCTTGCTAAACTAACAATACTTAAGTATAAATTGCCATTTACGACTACTGTATATGTCTTTAGCTGATTCTGTAATAAGCTACGGCTTAAGCAGTTACGGTCGAACGTTTAAAACCTATTTAGATAAAAATTTTACATTACAACGTAGCATACTAAAAAACATTTTACCTTCAAATATAAGAAACCAGTTTAAGGATGATAATACAAGCCTATTTAAATATTGTAAAGTTATTGATGTATTTAAAAAAATCAGACTCGCCATTGTTTGTGAAGAGAGCGATAACATCAGTAATTTAAAAGAAAGAGAGCGATGTCAACATTTACGTACTTTATCTTACCTACCTTATTATGTTTTACCAAGACATAAAAATGTATACGGTATGCGAACATGGGAATTCATGCTACCAAAATTTTTAAATGAAATTCCAATTAATATTGTCAATCAAATTAAAGCAAAGTAAAAGTAAGATTAGTCATTAAGAAATATTATTTAGGCTTAAATTAAGAGTGATCTCATAAACCACAGATAATCCTTCGGGATTCCGGGGCTTATTATTATGTTAAAATTTAATAAGTTAAAAAATTGTAAATTGAATAAATAAATTAAAAAAAAGGTTATTTTTGACGGCTATCAAGCTGAAATAAGAACTAGCAAAAGGTAGCTAGTCATGCTGATGTCCGTAACACGCCATGTCTAGAAGTAGCCGACGACGCCAACTCGGCCCCTTTTGTGTGGGTTTGTTCAAGCGTTTAGACAATTTGAGAAACCAAACTATGCTAAGTTGTTATTGTGACTCACTTATCACGATAGGTCTACGCTTTCGGTAAATTTGATCGGAAAATATTACTCTGCCTCAGATCGTTATTTCGTACTTGCTTTAGGCAACGACCTTAAGGTCGTTGGCTTTAGGTAACAGTGTTACTCGTTGCGAAGAAAAAAGTTGTCAACGTGTAACAGATTTTAATTCCAACGAGTTACAATCTTATTTTGGGGGTGTGACTCGTTGGGACGAAAAATAAAAAGTTGTCCCATCGAGTAACAGTGTGACTGGTTGAAACAATTTATTCTACTGGCGACGACCCCAAGTGGGTCGAAATACACTACCTAGAGAACATATTGAAAAGTTCATCTTTTATTTTATTCAAATAAATAAAAGTATAAATACAAAAAAAATTAAAAAGCGCATAGATATAATTAAAACAATTTTCAAGGCCATTTCACGTTTATATTTTTTGATACTACTGAGTTAAATGTGTACGCAGTTTTTTTTTGTAACTAATTACCTAAGCTTCGATAAAATAAACATATTTTATTACAATTTAAATTGTGACCTTAAATAAAAGTTATTGAACATTAAGGTTCCAATCCTATAACAAAAAATATGAAGTTCTGCTATCAAATATTACCTAGGATATTATCGAATTAAAGTCTTGTATTAATACTGCATTAAAACATTAAATTTATACTAAATCAATTGGCAGGTATTTGAAGTAACCATTAGTCAAAACACCGCGTATCTCAGTTTCGATAATTCTCTAACCCATTACTTAAAAATTCTGAATAAATTTAAAAACGCTCAATATTTTGACAACGTGGGCTTGAAGATCATAAGCTTTTTACTTACGGAGCGAGCATAGCTGTCGGTTCATTACAGGTCTAGCGCTCTGTTTCTGAGGTATGGGAGCGGCACGGGAAGGGTGAAAAGTGAGGCAAGACTGACGCCAATAATATTTATACTCTATGTGACGCCCGACTGAAGTTATACTCGTCGTTTGATGTTCCCCCCCCCCCCCCGTGGCGCTCCCTTACCTCAGGAACAGACTCAGTTTTCCATTTTATTCAGAATTTTAAAGTTAGGGGTTTGAGAATGGTCAATTTGAGATAGGCGGTGTTAGAAGTTAAGTACGAAGTAGTTATCACTTCGTTGTCCTAAACGGTGTTTGCTTCCTTCTGATAACACTATTTCTCTTAGGTGACGACTCGTCGGGCAAACGGACTATTTTGGGTACCGCCAGTGTTGCATATTCCTTGAGAGTGTTCAGAGGGGATGGAACTTTTGAACTTGTGGAAACTGGGGCCGACCTTTTCACCGAAGATATTTTCTTTGGTACAACTGAAATAGCGTGACTGATTTTCTTCGCTGGCGTTGCATGGTTTGGTTGTACAATTATGGAGCTGATGAGGTTTTTCGATGTTCCCGCACTAGCAGCTTCGACTACAGGTTGCGTCTTCTTTTTGGGCTTCAATCGTCTCCGTTTTCGTAGCCTTTTTGAACTCTGTAACAAAAAATATTTTAATCTTTAAGGTAAAGTGCCTACCCCTTGGGAATAACGCTACTCTCCTCTGAAGTTCGTGTGTTCAGCCCAAAAATTAAAAATAACTACAAATTGCTGTAACACATTGCAATAAAAAAGATGTTATATAGTTCAAGTAGCAAGAACGCAACAAATATAAGAAATTACTTGTGTTTGATATTTTTTTGAATTTTCGCGCTATCCACGAAACCTTGGTTGTGTTTACTTACTGAGACTGTTATAAATACTATTCGAAATGCAAGTCACAGATCAGAAACGTACACCCACGCTTTGCCGACGGGGAATATTACCACCCAGTGTGATTGGCGTGAGCAGCGAAAGAAAAAACATAGAAGTCAATTTTCTTATTGTCTAATTTCAACATCTATCGCCATCGATTTATGGTGATTGGCTAGAAATTACACCCACACATCATTTTTAGCCAATCACGCCACATTTAAAAGTCACAGCCAAGTAGTTAAAGTTAGACAATAAGGCCCCTGATTAGCGCTGAAAAGCGACTCCACGTAAACTGTGTTGAACACAGTTTAGTATGGCGAGACGACGGCTCCAATAGCTTTCACTGTCTCTATGAGTCGGCCAGTCATGGTTGACCCTGTGTCCCATAATATGTCATGGGCTATGGCCATGGCACACAGTACGAACCAATCACGAGTCCTTTGCCCTTTTGAGTGTCTGGTACCATTTTTGATTGACACTTTGTTAGAAACGTCTTTTTCTTTTCATTCACCGCCGTATCGCCGTAATTCGAACAATAATTTTAATGGACCTACAGCTTAAGGCGAGGAATTTATAAACTTTTAATTTCAAATCGGCGCTTTAGGGGAGTGGAGTGAGGGGGACTTACTCCATACTTACTCCATATGCGCTCACGAACTAGCTTATGCCCTAAGGTCGTATGCGGCAAAACAATATTTTTCATTTAAAATGACAACTATAAGTAATTTACTAAATCCAATCGGCCATATTGAACTGTATTTGTAGACTAATTTAAATGAAAAACTTAGAGGCGTCATTCGCTCCCGTTTTTTAGTAAAGTAGAAATCTCTTTTTTAAAAGAGGTTTTCTAAATATTTTTTTCTCTGCTATGAAAATTAATCAATCAACTAAATCTTCGGGCAAAATGATGTCAATGAAATGCTTAATCTAGTATATAAATTGGTAATTGTATATGTTTTTTTATTGCTGAGAAAAATGGAAATACATGTCGCCAAAATTTCCAATGCGTCGCCTGAAGCATTTAGACAGAACACATACTGTGCCTTTGTATTGATAACCAAATTTCAGGCGTTCAAGCAGCGCGGCGGTTATAGACAGTGCCGGATTAAGCCATGGCTTGGGGCCTGTAGCAAAGGTTACCAAGAGATTTGCTCAATATATAAGGTGACTTTAATTTATGCAGCCAAATTATTACTGAAGACTCGGTAAGTGCTCAGTAACGAGGTTAGATGACCCTTTTTGTGAAATTCGTAAAGTATTCTTTTCGTGTTCCTTATATTACAAACGCAAGCCCAGCCCCGAGTCAATTACTATGGGACGTCAAGATTTTATTTTGCGAAATTAGCAAATAGTGTTATCGATCCGTGTTACTGATCACTTACCAAGCCTCCAGTATGAGTTTGGCTGCATAAATAAAAGTCACTTTATTTATTTGCTATTTGATCCTAAATTTTAGGATACAAAATAAAACAGCTATTCTAATTCTGCGGGTTAGTACAACTAAATTGAAGACAACATTGGGAATGTTAAACAAAATCTTGTAAGGTTTACGATGTTGTACATAATAATACATAGCATTGGTCAGCGCTCACTATTAGAATTGTGCAAAAATTATCAATAATATTTGTTGTTTTGAAGACCACCGTCTTTCCATTAAACGGTAGGTGGCCGACGCGACGTGGCGTTCGGTGTAGGTGAAGACGGTCTATCTTATCTAAATTGACGGTCTTCTTACGCCCAAGCGCGGGGCCCCACAATGCGCGGGACCCCTAGTATTCGCTAACTCTTGCTACGTGCCTAGTCCGGCACTGGCCATAGAGTAGTACATAACGTAACTTCGGTACAAGTAATTGTTTACCGAAATCTACACTACAACTAAATGAAAATTATACCTTTTTAGTCATTTTGTTCTCCAGGTCCTGTCGGTCGCAAAACTCCTGAATTTTTTTAGCGACAATTCTAAGGTTCCGTAGTCGATGCTTCCTCGCTCTCTCTAGGGCTATTCTACGAGCAGTAGGGGTTACCGAGTCACTGAGGTACATGGTCCTAAAAAAAATTGGCCAAATGTAAGTCGGACCCGCGCACCTAGGGTTCTGTACCACCACACAATACGGTTACGGAACCCTAAAAACATCATGGTATATAAAAACAACATATATATATAAGGTGACTTTAATTTATGCAACCAAACTCATAGTGGAGGCTTGGTAAGTGATTAGTAACACGGATCGATACCACTTTTTCCTAAAAAAATTTCGCAAAATAAAATCTTGACGTCCCAATAGTAATTGACTCGGGGCTGGGCTTGCGTTTGTAAGGAACACGGAATTTCACCAAAAGGGTTATCGAACCTTGTTACTGAGCACTTACTGAGTCTTCAGTAAGAATTTGGCTGGATGAATTAAAGTCACCTTAAATACCGGGTGTAAAAGCAAAGTCAAGAATCCTTTAAGGGTGTGTTAGTATGATCGGTAAAGATATTATTTTAAATACTAGGATCTCTAAATAAAGTACCAGTTCCTCATAATAAGATGATTTTCTTTACTCAAAATACACTAATCGCGTGGACACCCTCAGTAGTAGCGGCCACTCGGATGAGGGGTGCGGGTTGCGGGGTGCAATTAGGTGTGTGGGGAGGCCGGTGAGCTGCGTAGCCATAGCTTAGAAAAATGATGGAAGTTTTGGTGAAAATTCAAGGTATATTTTTTTTCCTCGTAATGACATCAGAATCGTGTATACTTTCATACCCTAAAGGGATTCTTGAATTTGCATTTACACCCTGTATAGGCTGACTTTTTGTACATAAGTATGTATAAGAATTAGTTCTAGTCATTACTCCTACTTCTACGCCACACGTATATTTTAAATATAATAAATTAAAAAAAAAATACGGTCATTTTTCCTGGACTTTCTTATTGATCAGCCTGCTTGTATTCGAATTCTTTCTGTGCCTCGATGGACACACACATATTGATCTCTATGATTTATCTTTTTCCCAGGATCTTAGCGTGCTTAGTAGAAAAATGTAGACCAGCTGACACGGAAACGAAATTAAGAGATGTGGTCTTCGATCTAGGGATAATGGTAGAATAAATAACCTACTTTATGTTCTTAGTTTTTGCAGTTTCGATGTTGTTGTCAAGATTCATGGCGGTGTCCCAAATATTTCGGAAGAGATCCCTTCTTTCGCTGTAACTGTCCCGTTTTGACGACATGGTTATATATAAATGGGGGGTGATCGAAACTTGGATGGAAAGTGTCGCAATGAAGTTAAATTGTTTATTTTAAGTACATTTTTTGTTGGTGTTTATTTTGACTAATGGTCATGGCGGTTGCGAATTTGCGATGTTAAGTAACACGCGTCTTAGTTTTAATTCATCGTTGTAGTCAGTCTTTACTAAAACCTAATGAAACTTTTTCGTTCGAAGAACGATCAACCAAACCTTATTTATTTCTTCTGACTTACATTTTAAAATGCCTACGTTACCTACCTATACAAAGTGCGCAAAAAGCTATTACAATCATGAAAATCAACAAGTAGTAGAGCTCTTTCGTTCGTTTCAACTAAACCGCTTCAGTAGGCGGTCGGCACTCACGGCAAAAGCTTTTCTCGCGAAAAATTCCACCCACATTCGTGTTAGACGCCGCCGCAACAGCCCGCGACTCCAATATTTATGTCACACACGTCGATGAACCTTTCCAATGGATTCGCACTCCCGTAACTTTACAAAATGCCTGAAAAGTACGATCCTAACGCGTTGTGGGTGGCACTCAGCGAGTATGGGGACGGCAATGTGTTTGCTGTGTACCCGAAGTTGCTGGCTCAACTGTTGTTGGAGGAAGAGGCAGCTAGATTGGAAGGTGACACCAGTGAGGCTGAGAAGCTGGTGTTGCCAAGTGACAAGGAGTGGCGGCTCCAGCAGTACTTTCATCTGGTTGCGCTGCAGAAGGATCTGGAAGATGTATCGTAAGCCTTACCCTTGTTCGTTGGTAACTTGGTTGGTTTTGCACTTGTCTATCCTGCGGGCTTTAAAAACTCACGAATCTGAGATATTTTTATAACTTTTTAATGTTTATTTAAGGCGAAGAATACAATTTCGTGACGATATCCTATACAATATTTTACGCGTAACACCGTATTTAAAAATAATGAATGTGAAGAAAAGTACTGCGATTTTTTTAACCACACATGCTTCATTTATAAAAAAAGAATACCGCGTGCTTATTAGAAAAATGTTATTTATTAGGTACCCACTACCTACAAACTTTGAACTTGTTTAAAAAACTATAACAAGTTGATTATGTATTAATTATGCAATTAAGATCTGCCAGAGTGATTTAAGATAAGATTAATTTAACTTTCTTTTTATGTTTAATAATTTTATGAACATAAATTGGCACAAAACACTTTCAATTAAAATTGATTCTAACAATAAACTAAATATAAATTATAACATAGGTCTTAAAATAACAGAAATTAAATAATCCTAAGAAAAACACAAGCCAGCATACACACAATAATCATAAAAAAAAGATTGCCTCCAGATCACAGCCCTGGGAGAGTGCCCAAAATACTGGCCGCGTTACGTCTCTGTATGGCAAGACTTAATACGCTGGCCCAGATAAGAGCCAGCCTGCCGGTCACCGCTGGTATCTATGAGCTTGACAGAGGGGCCCTTGATAAGTTGTCGCGCCTCTGGACCCCATGTTCCCATTTGTCTCAACTCAACCCCAAAAGGCGTTGAACCTATTTCCACGCTAGCCCCGCAAGGGCAGTGATGAGGTTCAGTTAATGAAGCCCCTATTCGCAGACCGACGGCCGTGGTGAAAGACCGATCGTCCAGTAGTGTCCCGATGTTTAATAATGTCCTTTATTTTTGTAGGAAGGAAAGATTGGGTTAATTGTATTAATTAGCATTATTAGAAATTGTGTGCATAGGATAGTGCCGTATAATCGACCTTCTTTTTTGTTATGAGTTGGTATTGGGAAGTATTATTTTTTCCGATGTATTACTTTTTTACATACATGGTTGAAAGTATCACAGTACTTTTCTAACATTCTGTATAAGTATAATATAATAAATAGTATAATGTGCCGAAAAAAATTTATTTAAATCTCGGTAAAAATTATTCTATAAGATCAAAATGAAGTTGGTCATTTTGAGTAATGAATGGCGATTTTCTTTTGTTCTCTGTTATATCATTTATGAAATAGATTTTACAAAAAAAATGGCAGTAGATATCCTTAAAAAAAAGAAAAAAAGAATCGATCTAGTTAGGCGCCTTCGAGATGAATTTCTATTTTTAACGTTTGCAAACGTCGGAACAAAAATCTGAAACATTCATGCTGTATGTATAATATGAAATGAAAACTGTAAGTATCACTTTTATTAAGAAAATAACATCCTACTTATCAGTAACTATTAACTTACAGAAAATGCAATTATGTTCAAAGTAATACGTATACACGCGCTTCTCTTTCAAAGGGATAGGCAGAGAACAGATTTTACGATACTAACCTTCCACATCAATTAACCGAGTCACAAGCTCTTATAGACAGATGTTTTTGACATGCCCTCAACAACGCCTGGGCCCCCATAGTTTAACTATTCAATGTTAAATTATTACGATATGGAAAAAGTTATTACCCGTCCAACTAACCCCAGAAAAAATTGTTTAAGTTTTTTCATCAATCTGCAACGAACATAATTTTTAGGGTTCCGTACCCAAAGGGTAACCAACGGGAACCTATTACTAAGACTCCGCTGTCCGTCCGTCTGTCACCAGGCTGTATCTCTTGAACCGTGATAGTTAGACAGTTGAAATTTTCACAGATGATGTATTTCTGTTGCCGCTATAACAACAAATACTAAAAAACAGAATAAAATAAATATTAAAGGGGGCTCCCATACAACAAACGTGATTTTTTTGCCCGATTTTGCTCGATCAACAGGTACCTAGACGCTTGAAATATTCACAGAATATTAACTTATATATTCACTTTATAAATAAATAATTGAATTAAAATAAAACGAATGTTTAAGGAGGGCTACCATACAACCAACGTGATTTTTTTGCCGTTTCTATAGATAATGTACGCAACCCTTCGTGTGCGAGTCCGACTCGCACTTGGCCGATTTTTTTTAATTTTATGTCACTTCTTTTAAAAATAAAAGAGGGTAGGCAGGCACTTAACCTATGCCCAAACGGTGCTTATAATTGAAAAACTCGTTAAAGTTTTTTTTTTATATGGTGATTAAATATTCACGGCTGTGACCATGATGAAAACAATGAAAACATCATGAAAGAAGTTTCGTAACTTTGAAAATATGTCTTCGTCAATGGATCGTAAAATTTCAAAATGTTTCTATTCTTTTTAAATTTTTTTTTAAATATAATTATAACTGTACAGTAAAATAAATGTATATAAATTTTATAGGCAAATAATAATAATCTCACGATATATTTCGGGTCCGATCTGGACTGGGCATCAGTTGAGTTTAAACAATTTATTCCATACGTGGTTTAAACAAGTAGACATTTGGCATGTTAAGTAAATATTACATGACATGATAGAATAAAAGACATACTATAAAAAAAATCCTGAACTATTTACAATCTGCTTAAGCCTCTCTTAAATGTGATGTTGTTCATAAATATTTAATAAATCTTTATATATTTCTCTTTTTATACTCTGAATATCGCTTGTGCGAGTAAAATGTTTCAATGAAACTCGAAATTAATTTGGGAGACCTTCCTAACAAGATACTCTTTAAACTGAGACAAAAAAATTCAAGATAAAACTTAATATACTTATTACGTGGTTTAAAAAAAACTGTTTTACTGTTATTCTTTAATTTTAACGATTTTAATTTAATAAAAAAGTGTGTCAAGGTCGTTGCAGACGAAGACCAGTAAGGCATAGCTCTCTGGGAAATAGACTGAGTATATTATCTATGTATAAGATTATCTTTTTCCCGCCTATCTGTCTGTAGAGGCAATTTTTTCAAGATAAGCATGAGTTATCAAGTTGAAATAAATACTTACCAAATAGTTAAGGTCTGCGGCCAGAATATTCTTGTAAAATATCAAGCTTCTCAACAACTCTGCATCTCGATATTAAAAAGCTGTATTTGATAAAGATAGAAGGGCGCAAGGTTTATTTGCACATATCCCTCTTAATTTCAATGAGATCACGAAAGCTCCTTTCACTGCCAAAACTTTTAATTGAACTGTTACTCTGAAAACTCGAGTGAAGCATGCACTTTAGCGGAACAAAAATGCCTAAAAATGTAAATGTATCAAATTGAAATTTCGTTTTTATTGTTCGTTTGTCATGTCTTCAACCCCCAAAAGTGAATGGAAAATAAAATAACAAATCTTCGCATATAAATAGCTTAAAGTATAGATAAGACAAGCTTTTATTACGCTAAACCTCATGGAAGCTGAGCAGATAAAATTATGGACTTAAGGAGGCAATACATGCTGGTGATGGTGACCTTGAAAGTCGAAATTGGTGGCCGGTTTTAATCAGACGTTAGAATAGTAAAAAAAATAAAAAAAATATGACAAACCACATAATTTCTAGAATGATGTGCCTTGATTAGAATTTTAAATTTTATCAATATCTTTAACTGAATAAATACCAAACCTAGGTCTAATTTCAAACGAATATCCGGTTTAATTAATTAAATATGCAAAGAAACAAATTGAAACGTATTCAAATTGAAGATATAATACCAACAGATGATTTCCCTTTATTATTTTTGAAGAATTTCAGTTATGATAATTTTTTTGTTTTTTAAGATATATATCGGTGAAATAAAATATATTATAAACAGTAAAATGTGCTCTCCTTTGGCTCGTTTTTTAAACTGACACTCGTGTTTTTAATAACCTTTTTATGTACCAGTTTCATAAAGTACTATTATTTCACCGATATATATCTTAAATAACAAAAAACTTATGAGCTTTATTTATTACAGCACCTATATATTTTATTTTTAATTTAGGTAGGTAGTTATATTTTAGCGCGTTCGCAGCTTGATTTCCCGTCGAGCGACAGAGAGATCAATATGAGACGAGTCGTGCGAGTGAGTAAGACGCACGTACCCGGGGTCGCCAGCATCGTCCCCTTAAGATGGTTGCTCCGGGTTCGATTTAGTTAAAACTTTTATTAAAGAATAAAATAAACAATCATAAGTAGTGCGTTTGGAAACAAAATCTGAGCAACCACATTAAAATTTGCAGACTGCTTTTTTTTCAATAGCGGTTCTACTGTAACTATAGTCTTGTTTTTTTGCACGAAGGAGGAAAATGCGCCTTTAATTCCTATGCTGCAATGACTGGTCATCAGGATCGGTTTGGCTTCAGGGCATACCGGGACTTTTCCCGGTGGGCCGGTCCCTCCGTAAGCCGGTCCGGGGCGGCGGACGGAGGGATCCGGAGCCGGACCCCAGCTCCATTTTACCTTCATTTTTATGAAGAGCCAAGCCGTGACTAGTGAGATAATTATTTTTTTATTTAGAACCTCAAAAATGATTTGGGCCCATTGACCTCTCATAAAACAACAAGACACACAGTCTCTAAGAAAAGATCGTCAAAAAGTGTCCGAACGTGCGACGTGCATAGTAGCAAAAATCTTGTCAAAAATTATGTCGTTAACATAAGATGCAATGTCAGTTGTATGAAATCGTCATTCGATTTTGTCACCCCATATAGCGGTGACAAAATTCATCGCGGACACTTTCTGAGCGAGATTGTGAGTCTAGTTGTTTATGAGAGGTCAATGTTTGGGCCGCAGTTTTTTGTGTTTGACGCTGCTGGTCATTGTCGCCAACTTTTGAATGTTGTAATGTAAAATAGCTCATGTACCATAGGAATTAAAAGCGCATTTCTTACTATCACGAACTGTCAGTTTCCTCCTTCGTCTAAAAAATATACTTTAGTGCTAGTAATTGTTCGCATCGAAAGGGTTCGACGAGGTGGCAGGTAATTACAGAAATAAGGCTACGCGCCTTCCGTTCGCTGTTCGTAGCTTAGTGTAGTGACAACGCTGTACGAAAAATCTTGGGAAAAAAATATGTTGAGGTGAAAATTTTACCTGACTATTGTTTTTTTCAAAAATGGACTCTGTAAACACCTAATGCTTAAAAAAAATTGGACGGTGTTCGAAAAGTCACCCGGTATACATACACAGTAGACGGACAGAAAGACAGATAGACTAAAATTGTCGTTTTGGCCCCAATAATCAATAACCCATTTTATTAAAAAAATTGCAAGAATATTCAATGTAAAGACACGACTTTTACTACGATATTATTAGTAAGTATATAAAAGATCTAGGAGCAGTACGGGACTCAAAGTGTTGTTTTTTTGTATATTTGTAGTTTTATTGTGTTGCGAGGACTACGTAAAGCGCCTTCACAATTACCTGTCTACGCCAGATTCTGTGTTCAAGGGATGCCTGCAGGAATTCAAGGTTATTTTCGTGCAGTTGCGGACACGAGTATACTTACTGGTATATAACATATATATTATACATAATAGTAGCTGAGAACAATGAGTCAACGAGCTTTTACAATTCACGCTGACCTTCGCATTAGTAAGCCTAAATTCGTAAGTAGGCCTATTCCGATTTTGTCCCTTTTCAAATTAATTTTTACCCGAGAAATTGTGCTCATTGTTTAAAAAAGATATACATTCTTTACGCACATTTTTTTTTAGTTCGTTTGCTCGATCGAACAAAAAGCCAAAACGCTGACGATTTTTCAAAATGTTTTTATGTTTTGTATAAAATATGCATACCCCATTATATTATATGAAAATTGCAGGTTATTAAATAAAAGGTACTTTATTAAGTATTTTAATGGATACTTTCTTAAAAATTACACCGTATAAATGTTATTACACATTTAACACCGTTATAATGACCAAACACGTTACAGCCACGGCTCATAGCGTGCTATTTTAAACAATAATGAAACGTATTTTTATAGAGGTCAGGTCTATTAAATGCAAAATGAGGTACTCAATGGCAGGGATAACAGGCCCTTAAAGAGGTATTCCAATACACCATAAAATTTTCCAGGCCTAAAACTTATCATTACGGTTCAAAAATCATGTTCATGTCCACATCATGCGAGTATAATATAATTTTTTGGCAACATTCAGTATTCATCGGTAGAGCCAAAAATGTACTTCTACACTCCTCCCCACCAATAACCCGGTTACCTATAAACTCTAAATATCTAGGCACCTAATGCAGTCAATATGCAGTTGTGGAACAGTTGCGTGCAACATCTCCATTCGATTATTTCGCCGATGATTGCATCAACACTGAAATAGAGATATGAACGTTCAAACCCTAATTACAATAGAACCTGCAAATTGTGAAACGAACAAACGCACAACGAAATAAAATACCAAAAAGAAACAATGGCTGAAATGTGTAATTTAGCTATAAGTCAAAAAAAATACAATTTATTTTGACAGATTTTACAAAATATTAAAAACATAATAATCCATTATAAACAACGATGGCAATCTACATTAATTAATTAATTAAAAGTTTGGCGCTTTATAACATAACATGGATTTCCAAACAGCAAAGTGAAAATGCAAGCTAACTTACACAGTCATGTCAGAATAAGGGCGTAAGTTTACGTCTGATGTGATGTTAGCCTTGAACTCAAATTGACAAAACCAAGGGCAGAAATTATATCACCTCACGTCTTCCTAACATTGTAGATTCATAAAAAAATGCTTGTACGATCTCTTTCCATAAAATGTATCCCCTGAGACACACAACTCTATTTTAATAAGGTTGACTTTCGTGGGGCATATCTTCCTATACGAAAACCCATATTCCGCTCAAGCTCCATATGACGCTGCATTGGACCTAACGAGTTCCATTGGCCAGGTTGTCAACTTGCTTTGTAAACCTTCTACAGTAAAAAATAACTTTCACCAGGCCGGAAGATGAAAAGACCGTGAAAGAGAAAAAGGAGGAAGTCCCCGAAGTGTGGGCTCCCTGGAGACTGGTGGTTTCCATTAAGAACCATCGCGCGCCGGCACCTGTCACCATCAGGGCAACCCCAGGGCCTGGCTGGGATATTGCTAAGGTATAATTTCTAGTTTCTAGTCTATAGTTTCTAGTCATTGATGTAACTTTACGGAAGAGGCCAAGGGGGACGTGCATATATAAACATTTACATACCTCAACATTTGGTTTCCTATGATGAGGAGGAAACCTCTGTTGCACTCAGATTTGTGCTGTTCTTGTTATGGTCCCAGTGACCTATTTTCATAACCTTGAGTTGGAATTGGCGGTCTACTATAACTTTAAGTAGTTACGTGGTTAGTAGCCGTTGTCCCAAAGGCACTCTCCTTACAAATCATCCATTTCTTTTCATACAGGTTCCTTATGTGTGTCTGAGTACTGAAATCTATTGTTTATTTAAATGGCAGACGGTGGCAATAGATTTTTTTTAACCACTTTCGCAACCTCTCACATCCAGACCCACCGCGGGTGCGTCAGCTGACGATTTTTTTTCAGCTCAGTATGATGTCAACCATCTGTGAGAAAAGTTTCAGCCGGGGTACTATCACTTTTTTTTTACAACTTTCGCAGCCTATTTCACCCAAACCCACCGCTATTTGAGCAGCTGACGGTCGATTCACATATCAGTCATGTGAGATCTACGATCGATGTCAATATCAGCCGGCTTACTATGACTTTTGTATTTGCAACGGTAACGTCACGCGTCACTCCTCTCTTGTACTTATCATGCTGTGTTTACCTTTAATTGGAGTTACACTCTACTCATTGTATAGGTTAATTGTAATTGTAAGTTGAAAGTGTATCATCTGTTGGTAGACCAAATAAATAAATAAAAATAAAAATAAAGTACCTCCCGGTATAGTAGTATAGTAGTTATAAACCCAAGTTGTGTTATTTACTAGAGCGAGCGCTATAAAGTTTGTGCAGATAAGCTACCATACTACTGTCGCAAAAAATATGATTTCCTGAAATAATGCCGCGCATCACATAAAACCAGCATGATAAGCATCTCTACAAACTTCTTTAAACGATTTCTACTCGTACAATGTCTGTCTAGTATCTGAGGTACAATTACACAAACGTCTCTCGAGAAATGTTTGGTGTCATTTTTATATTAGCGAAATAACGTATTCGTTTTATAATTTTATTGACGAGTCGAGACTTTTTGCCTGTGGGGTCCGGAGGCTCGAAACTATACAACGTGAAATTTAAGTCATTTTGTTGACGACAACTGGTGATAGTACTCGTCCATATGAACAACATTTACTATCAAGCGAACACTGAAATCGCGAAAAAAAAATCGGCTGTTTCATACATTTTGGTCGAGTAGGTATTTAACTTTTCTATGGAACAGCTGATAATTTTTTCGCGATTTCAGGGTTGGCTCCATAGTAAAAGTTGTTCATATGGATGAGTACTATCAACAGTTTTCTTAAATTTCACGTTGTATAGGAAACTTTCATCGCGTCTTCTGGTCTCGATTATGGGTCTCGGCTAGAGAATAAGTCTGGCCATCCAGGGGTAATATAGCCAGCATTCCGGGCAGCCTTCCGAGGAGTAGCGATCTGGATCTAAATTTCTATTCATAGTTTTTAGATTAAATTATTTATATCTTAGGTTTCCTTTTACAAAAACTTTGTTTGTACTTGGTATAATTCGTTTGTAAGAGGGACAAAATTCAAAAACATTTATTTTTATGTGGAAAATTTTGCATGATAATCTTTTCGAACATCTTTGTATGAATTACTTACTTGGTTTATCCCATCACTAAAAGTCACAATGGCCTGTTTCACCACTTGTAATATGGGATCTGCAGAGCACAAGTCTCAAAATGGAACATACATAATAATATGAGTATTTTGTTTTCGTTATGTATGTGACATGAAAACTACATATCAGGCACATGAACGTATGCTGAAATAGGCCCTAAATATTACATATTAATTGGAATATACCAAAACTCGTATAACCTGCATGAAAAAAATTCGCAAAGCAATTAATAGTAATTTTCCAGGTAATAAAAGCCGGGCGATTGCTCTGCAAGCCGCCCCTGAAAGCAAACTTCGAGGATGAACAAGAGATGCGGGTTGTTTACTCACTCATCTACGATGTATTCCGATGTGAGTACTTGCAATACCTAAGGTAGATGAAGCAAGGAGGCTGGGATACTGCCTCCACATTATAGAAATTAGGTGGAAAAAAATGTCCTGGTCTACCCGCAGCTCTAGCAAAAATCATAGCTATTGTTGTGGGTGGCGGCTGGATGAGGAGGACGGAGGACCGCCATGAGTGTCGAAATTTGGAAAAGGCAAAGAAAAGTCCAGCAGTGGACGAACACGGACTGATGGTTGAATGGGTTGTAGCAATATTCATTAACTTAATATTCTCTATGTATTGTGAAAATAGCCTCGGATAAGAAAAATTAAGACAGAGTTATTTAAGTAATTTAAGCACTTAAAAGTAATTAAGGGGCTATTTCGATAAAAATGGCACTTTATGAAGTCATATACCTGCATTTCAGATGAAGCCACAGATTTGATAAATCAGTATATGAATTTAGAAACATTTTTCTAGTTTTGCTCAGTACAGAAACGCGATTGCGTAACTTTCGCTCGATAGAAATAATTATTGAAATGAGGTCTTCTTCTACACTTTTTTTCATAGTATGACAAACAGGAATGACATACAGACCTGTACGATATTTTATTGGATAGATTTTAACGATATCTAAATTCTCTCAGTTGGAAATTTCGATAGCTATTTTAGTTCATTTTTTATTCATTTAAAACCGACATTTTGCTATTTTATCCGGAATCCGTCCCTCTCGCACTGCGGGGCGTTCCGCATGGAGTACTAGTGACCTTTGCAAGCGCAACATATCCTCTTAAGTAATTTAGCAAAGTAACAAGCGGCAAAACTGTAAAGTTGTGCTACCGACAACTTATATCGGGCCGTAGTTTATGCATTTTTGAGTCGGTTGACAACTGGTTGTCAAACATCAAAAACAGATATTCTAGCGAATTCCGATTTATCTAAGGATAAAGTGTCGTCGCAGTTTAAGTTCAGATTTTTCAATGTTTTTAGTGTTTGAACATCAGTTGGCAACCGATACAAAGTTACATAATAGACCCGCAGGTTTATACGAGTATTATCTGTGACCTGCAGGCCTGTTACGTATCTCTGAATGGTTGCTATTCACCAAAAACGGATAAAAAATTAACTTCCAAAATAACCTTCGATGGGTATTGAACTGTTTACCAATTATGACGTAATTTCAAGTGCGAACATGTCCTTAGACTAGCGGAATTCGATATTAGGTATTTGTATGTTTTCGACGATAGGCACTCGGTTGGAAACTCACTTTAAGATACAGAATTAGGGCCTGGGGGCCTAGCATGGTGCCACTTTAACACCATTTGACAGTAAATCCTATATATTTTCTGTCAAAAGGTGTTTTAAAATGGTGTTAAAGTGGCAACTATATTAGGCCTGCTGGTGTATCTTTAACTTTATTATCTTTATTTCTATGCAAGGTGACATTCATTTATGCAACCAAAATCATGGTGGAGGTTTGGTAAGAGATAAGTACACAACAGTTACACAATAAATACATTTCTTAGAAAATTTGAAAAATTGAGACGGGGCTGGGCTTGCGTTTGCATGGAACATTTTTTTTAAGTCATCGAACCTTGATGTCGACAACTAACCGAGTCTTCAGCATGAATTTGTCTAGATAATTAATAATGAATGTCACATTAAGATTGTAAAACCGAAAAAAGCGAATTGAAAGTTGTTGTTAACCCATTTTTATTGGACTATTATTATAATTAAACTAGCTTTTGTCTGCGGCTTCACTCGCGTGGAAGTATGTTTCAATCAAATAATTTTTTGAAATTATTATCGACAGTTTTCGGCTTAGTGGATATTTATCAAAACCCCCATAGCCCATAGTGTTTTTACCACTACGATGATAATTAAAAAACCGCAGTGGTTTTACGAGTTAAAACATAACATACGTGAGGGTGTAAGAGCATTTTTAAAGATACTTTAGTATGACAGCTCACGCGAGTTTTATTCGTATTATATTTTGTCGTCTCTTGAAAACTTAAAAGCGTTAAAAATAAATACCACACGAAGTTTATAACGTAAATCTTAAACAACAATACTGAAAACTCATAAAAACTGTAATAGAGTTTTAACAATGAGGAAGAAAACGAAAGTAGACGATAACCTGCGACAAAACTAACGCCACGATTCACGAAACTATACATAAAGACAATAAAACCGGTAATCATGGCCATTATTTAGCTACCACGGTATAACTAATTATGACAAACTGGCAGTTATATACTTTCTTATTTTTGACAACACTGGAAGCATTAATATTCTAGGAAAATAATATTTACGAGCAAAATTTATTTAAATTAGCATTTCCGTTATGGTGGGAAGGTATGTAACATCCATCCATTCATCAACCACTGCTGGACATAGGTCTTTCCAAGATTTCGCCGCTCTTGGCGGTCCATCTCGCGCAATGTCCTCTATTTATCTATTCATAGAGGTCAGTGATCTCGCGTAACCGAAATGCTAGATTAGCTATACTAATAATAAACTTATAAAAAGTGGTATCTGTTCATAAAAAACTATAGTTATTCTTTCAATTATAATTATCCTTTTAAAAGTGAATAGTTTGATCGATCAGCCAATCTACGAGTCTACGAGTACGCTCTTAGGCACATATTTGAAGAAATCAGTTCCAAAACGTACCTACTTAGTGATGCATTTTTTAATATAGGTACGTTGGCTTCTTGGTTGGGTTAGCACAAATGAACGATAATTTGTCACAATAACATTAAAACTGTATCGGTTTAGTACGATATGTATTTTTTATTATAGTACAATTGGTGCGATACTCTAGTAATTGTGAGCTGGTAGAATTTATTTTGAGTATTTATGTTTCTGTAATAGCTGTAATAGCAGCTCAGTCGTTGAGCCCTGATCCTCAACCTTTAGAACTTGGTTAGAATCCTTATAGGCGTAACTAGGTAGGGGCCAGGGGTGCACGGCCCTCCCCAGAGTACCGTTGCCCCCCCATCCCCCTAGAAATACGAGCATCATTAATTTATAGATGATTTATCCAATTTAAGGCGTTATTTGTTTTGTACTTTGGTTTGTATGTGATCTTGTTGTTTGGAGGGTTATCTCTATTTATCTTATCAGTATCATATAATCTAGAACAGATAGTTGTTGATGGCTTCATCAGTTGGAGCCAGGGGCCGCCCCCCCAGATATAAATCCTAGTTAGGCCAATGACAATCCTGCCGTTCGACCATTCACCAATGAGTTTTTCGGAATTTATGTACATAGTCATTTATAGTGACAGACCACACTTGGAAGCACACCTGACACTCCTCAAGGATATAAAATTGCTTGAACTCGATTTTATTGTCTCGACGCTCAGGGAGGCGCGTGAAAGGCCGCTATGAATTGCCTCACGCCATGCTGCTTGTAACTTTACAACTGTTCTGAATGCTATTTAAGTTTATCACTGAATGCTTGCTATTCGACCAGACGCGGCTCTATCTAAACGAGCTCGAAACAAGCGTGTCTTCTCGAAAAACGCAAACATTGCCTCTGAATAACATGACGTCTATTTGGTACATTTCAAATAAAAAAATCAATAATATTATTACAATATTGGTTTTTAATTCTTTACTCGGCTTCTATGAAAACACGGTTTTTTCAAAATAGGTACATGTATTCAATAAATTTTATAAAGAAAAAACTCTAAAGAATATCAATAAGAAGTCTAAAATAGAGGGTTACGAACGATTTTAAACTTACTTCATAAACGTTAGAAGAACAAAGGTGAGTGGTCACACGAAAAGGGACCTGTTAGGGAATATAATTTATTCGAGAAAATGGAGTTTAAAGTTTGTAGTCGTGTAGACATGTTTTATGGTTTTTTGAGTGACGTGGAATTGTGTTATCATGAGGGTCTTTGACAACAACATGTGCGTTGCGTTTATTACAAAAATATTAATAGTGTCAGTAGGAATTAGAATCACTGAAAAACCTAAAAGCATTTCCAATCCCTACAGGTACCTTTTCGTGTGACCACTCTTAGGTATATTTTTTAATAAGCGTGAGTATCCTGATTATTGCAACAAAATCACCCAAAGTCTATAATTTTATTTCCATTTGCCTCATCTTCTCCCCCTGAATGAGTTCACTCCTGGAAATTGTATGCCACCAGCCGTAAATCACCCCTCAAGAACAAGACCTGGATCCGCCCTTGTCTTCGAACAACTAATGTTTATGCAACTCACTTGTCTTACTTTGCAGATAATTTGTTGCTCATTTCCGTTCAATCGTATTCAGCAAATAACGTTAGGTAATTTTGAAAACCATTATCCGTGGACTTTTATTTACGGTAATGTTCTTCCTTTTACAGCAATCAATTACAATGTAATAGCCCTAAATCAAAGAATCAAATAGCTTTTCTTTATCAGTATGTATTTCACGAAGATTTATGTACGCAAAACCACGAGTCATGATACTGAAAGAAAAATTATCGGAAATACTTGGAGTAGATAAGTATAATAAATAAAATATGTAAGTCGATTTGTAAGGTTTTTCGGTCACCAGCTCCCATCATGCAAGGTTGTGACATGTGACAGGCACCGGCCAGGTCTATATAGCGTGACGCACTCTTGCAAATAAAGTCGAATTTATTCCACATTTGCACACGCTGGGTTCCATTGAAACTTGAATGAAACGCTGAAGAACAAACATTTAATCCTGCAACCGCCAACTAATTACTAAAATGTTCTCGATAGTAGACTACTGAACAAATATCAGCAAATTTTTTGTGTTTTTGCGTAAAACTCGATATACAGTTGAAAAAATCGATTGGTTTGGGAAAGTATATTAAATATTGATGATATATGGCGATTTTATACAAAGAGAATTAGCTTGATTGTTCTAATAAGTAAAGCTGGAAATAAATATTTTTTTTAAGTTGCTTGCTTTATTCTCAAGGCCTCAATCTTTATTACAGCTTTACTTATTTAAAAAATAAAGGAATGAGTAAAATCACCGCCCATCTACTTTCGCTCCAAGGAACCACTTTTATATTTCAACACTGTGTATTTTGTAACCCGACATTCTACGACGACGTCGAAAGTGTAGACTTTGCTACGCTGTAGCAAGCAAGCGTAGTCTATTTCCACAATAGTAGTACTGACCTGCTACGCCGTTGTGCTTGGTGATAATAAATACGCTACGAAACCCTGAAACTGAAACTGTAGCCGTACTTAACCGTTTTTTTTTTTGTTATTCGCAAGTTCAGTATTCAATATTATAGAATATAGCTTTTCCAAGAGGTCACGCGATCGACACGAGCGATTTTCCCGTTTTTCATTATTTTCCTTTTCGAGAAGGCCAAATGCTATACGTTACGACAAGAAACCGATTTGTTCGTGTTGGAGACAAAACAATAATAATTCGTTCTTATGGAACGTATTGCAAAGGCGAGGCGTATACCCGAACATTTTTCTTCTTCATGGCATAAATTCCTCTTGTCTTGTATTCTTTATCCCTTTACTTACAAGATCTTGATAAGTTTCCTGCTCTTCTTCTTAGCTAGACTAATAGAAAGAATGGCCGGAGTTAGGGTATTTATGTGCAGCTTATTTATCTAGCAAATTTGTTGTATTTATTGCATTATACATACCTAAGTATATTATATTATTTACTAGCTTATGCCCGCGGCTTCACCCGCGTTGAATTAGTTTTTGTGTACTCCTATACAACCTACCAATATTTTTCGGACTGTTACCTAGAGTTAACACAGAGTGGTGAAATGTGTGTGTTATGCGCCTCTGTGTTTCCCATTTTGTATGTCTCGTTTAAAGCTTTTCAATGGGAACTGATTTAGTGTATAAAAAGTAGTTTTTGTCTTATTCTAGATTTAGAACATTATTTGTGCAAAGTTTCAGCCCAATCGGTTCAATAGGAACGGCGTGAAAGGGGGAGACATCACTTTTCTTTAGAAACATGAAACCTCATTTCCATCCCATGGGAACTAATTTATGGGATAAAACGTAGCCTATGTCCTATTCAAGGTTTAGAACTACATTTATGCGAAATTTCAGCCCAATCGCTTTCGTGAGCATGGCGACACATCAATTTTCTACTTGGAAGCTCATTTTAGTCCCATGGGAACTGATTTATGGGATAATAAGTAGCCCATGTCCTTTTCCAGGTCTAGAACTATATTCATGCAAAATTTCCGCCCAATCGATTCAGTAGTTACGGCGTGAAAGAGGAACAAATATCCATCCATCCATCCAAACTTTCACATTTATAATATTTATTACTAGCTTTTGCCCGCGGTTTCAACCGCATTGAATTAGTTTTTGTATACTCCTATAAAATCTGTCAATATTTTTCGAACTGTTACCTACAGTAAACATAGCTGGTGAAATGTGTGTGTTATGCGCCTGTGTTTCCAATTTTGTATGTCTCGTTTATAGCTTTTCCATGGGAACAAAGGGAAAAAGTAGTTTTTGTCGTATTCAAAGTCTAGAACTACATTTATGCAAAATTTTAGCCTATCGGTTTCGTAAGCATGGCGTGAAAGGGTGACACGTCACTTTTCTATAGAAATTTGAAAGCTCATTTTAGTCCCATGGGAACTGATTTATGGGATAAAAAGTAGCTTATGTCCTATTCCAGGTCTAAAACTACATTCATGTAAAATTTCAGCCTAATCGGTTCAGTAGTTACGGCATGAAAGAGTAACAAACATCCATCCATCCATACATCCAAACATTCGCATTTATAATATTAAGTGGGATTGTACAATGTACATATTCTATTTCCCCATATTATATTTAGTTCCATTATTTTTTTAAATTAGAATGAACATATAATAAGTGTATATAATGTATGTAGGTACCCATATTACAGAAAAAACAATTTGATTTAATTGACAATGGTCTGATTGCTAAACCTATGATTATAATAAATTTTGTCATTATGTTTCAGACAAAACAATATTGGATCAAGCAATAGAAGACATTGAATTCTTTGAGGATTTTCCACAGGTTGGTCTTGTTTGCGTAATGTAGGTTATACTAAAAGTAAAAATATGATTTTAGATAATTTATTTCGTTTTGTACTAGAACTGTTTTTAAGCATGATAGCAAATAAATCAGGTTATGCGATAAAATCAAAAACATTCACGACTGGTTTTTTCGGTTTCTCGCAACGTTCTTGAACTTGAAAAAAACATGCAAAGGAAGATTTATGTACTAACAAGGTGAAGGTTGTATCCTTAACAAACGACATTACAAAACGGATAATAAATTCCAGTTATGGTAGGTTCCAAAAGATTAAGTAACGACCCATCTAATACACATTAGGAAAAGGTCGTGACTCAGGCCATTTCTTTTTCAAATCCGCAGGGGACGCACGAAACAAGCCGCCAACTTATTTATGACAAGCTATTTCGTTGAAAGAATGGATTCTCTTTTAGATTTAAAGAAAAGATAAAACGTTTTCGATTATAACTGCACGATATGAAGTTGATACGGCGCCTTTATTTAGTGTTGAGGAATTAGTTAGCGTGTTGTTGTCAAATTAGTTTTAACTTCATAACACGTTTCTGTAAAACCGCAAATCTATTTTCACACCATTTCTGAAACGGCTCAGGCAATGCGTGGTTATGGATAGAGAAACAAATAAGACCTTTTCGCGCAGCAGCGACTGCTTAGGTTTTGGTAATTTACGTGTCAGCATCACAAGATATTATATAGGTATAAAGATGTATGCTAATTTTTTTTTCATATTTATCGAATTTATACAGAACGAAGGTCGACAGCACGAGGGATTGAAAAGTACATCTCATATCATAACATTACGCCGCGCCCTAACTAAAAGAGCTAAGCAACTACCATTATATTCAGATCTAAACTTTCACCCGTGGATCCCCCCGTGTCTATTCAATCTCTGCCCTTATAGCCACATGTTGATTAGGGTCGCTACAATGATAATAAAAAAAACCGCATCCAAATCCGTCGGGTGCATATATCTATATATACCTATATACATATAGACAGAAAAAAATTGTTTTAGCCTCAGTAGGTACAATCACACTAATATTATAAATGTGAAAGTTTGTGTGTGCGTGTGTGTGTATGTTTGTTACTCTTTCACGCTGAAACGGCTGGACGGATTTGGATGAAATTTAGAATGGATATAGCTTATACCGTAACTTAACACATAGGCTACTTTTATCCCGGAAAAAAGCATGTCGTTAAACCGAATAATACGCGGGCGGAGCCGTGGGAAAAAGCTAGTACCTAAATAATTTCAAAAATAAATTCAGTTAACAGAAACTACTTTATTATTTTTATGGATAGACAACTCATACTTATAACTTGATAACCACATATTGGGATGTTGACTCACTTCTCACTAAGAGAATGACGAAATGAAGAATGATAATGACGAGGTTTACAAAGGTTTTATGGTACTCGTATATATCTATTATAATGTTTGCTAAGTTTCTTGCCCTTCTTCTTAGCAATACTAATCGAATGGTGCGGATGGTTAGGCATTATGTATATATAATATTTTTATTCCTATATTTCTTTATTTTATGCAGGTTTATAACTTTATTACATTTTAGTAGCCCAACCTTAATATTTTTTGGATGTATTTCCCGTATTCATTTATCAACTTGTTTGTTCGTTGCATCATTTATATATAATATTTTTATTCCTAGATTTCTCTATTTTATGTAGGTGTATAATTAAATTTTTGTAGCCCACCCTAAATATTTTTTGTATGTATTTCCCTTATTAGTATATACATATAATTTTTTATATTTTTTTATTCTAAAGATATTTATTGTAAAGATTAACTTTGACTTGTAGAAAGTATACTTTATGTATCTATTTTACAAAATAAATATTTTGATTTGATTTGATAATGTAAGTGATGACAAAAACTGAACAGTGACCATTATAGTGAAACAAGTCGGAGAAAAGGCCTATCTAATAAATGATGTTCTTCTGACCAGTACTCGGAGTACCGCAACCTGGTCTGGTTATTCCTGATGGAGCTAGCCCGCCGTCGCTGGCGAGGCAGGACTCGCGCCGAGCTCGACCAAGCAACGGAACTCCTCGTTGAAGCGGGGTACCCCTTCACAGAGGTCGAGAAGGACGTCTGGGAGCAGAGGGTCCACTTCGCAGCTGCCATCGCCAGGATACGAATCAAGAATCGGGCTTTTTCGTAAATATAGTTTTCGTTACGATAATGATTATTTATTTTCATAATCATCGTCATAATTTGTATCATAAACGCTGCGGGGTGGGATAGCAGGTGACTGTAATAATGCTGCACTTTTCCACATTTTAGACCGTCGTCGGTCCGTAGTTTTTAGTCCAGCTGTATTGTTGGTTATACCGACGACAACAGAACCTTGTTAATAGAGTGTTAATACCATACGCAGGTATGTATGTTATGTATGTAAGTTTTGATATGAATACACATACATATATCAAACTCTTCTTGAGCCTTCTTATTTACTTTGTAGCAATCAAGTATGGAAAAGTAACATATATTTTATATATTCGATATATGTATGGGGCCGTCATCAGTCGAATAGAACACCATATTTGACAAGTGAATAAATAAAAAAATAAAAAAGTGAAAGAAAATGTTTTTTTTACTTTTTTATTCATCTACTTGTCAATATGTTGTTCTAATAAAAAAGTAAAAAAGTTTTACTTTTTTATTTACTTGTAAATATGGTGTTCTATTCGACTGATGACATACAGTGGGCCGAAATATATCGAATAAATAAAATATATGTCATTATTTTCATACTTGTATGTAAGTTTTAGGATACTGTATCCAGCGCATTCGATCTTACAATATTATTTGCTCCAAGTCGTATCTTGGCATAAAAATCCATTCTTTTAAACAGGTTCCTCAAAAGGCTCTATCTTCGTACCACTTAAGGCCTGGCCTTCTATATTTCAATACTTTTTGCTTAAATATACTGAGTTAACTACTTACCTGATCAATGTAAAACCCACACCCATGTTTAGACCTTTATCTTTCTTTTCCAAGGACTGTTACCTCATTGGACACATTTCACTCGATAGGTTTTATTTTTTAGTATTATGCCTTTTTAAGTGAGAAATACGTTTTTTATCTAAGCAGCTTGAGTTTTATAACTGAAATTACTGCCATAGCAAGAAAACATAGTTTATTTTCGAATGTAAAGCTAGAAAATACCTGCACCAAATACTTTTTCGTAAAATCCAGAAAAACCTCGTAAATTCACTGAAAATGCTTTAATACTTAGTGAAGTTAAAAATCACTGGAACTTTTTTTTGGACAGGTTGTCGGATCTTTTGCCACCGCACTTGCGAGAGGAACGAATATCAGCCTGCGTCAACAAAGAAACCATCACAGGTTGGGTGAACACCTTCAAAGCCAAGTAAGATTTGTTTATAACATTGGCCACTTCAATTCAAACCTAAAGCCTTGAAAAGTCATTGGCTCCTACCTTATTAAAAGTACCAATACCAAAGGGTTTATTTGCACAGGAGATTGGCGGAATTAATAGAAACCCTCAACAACCTCGGCTTCACGTATAGCAGTTCCAAGTACCTCAACGGTGGTGAATATCGGTTCGACAGGGTATGCCCAAGGTGAGGTCTTGTCTTTCTGACATTCCAAACATCGTATCTGACGAACTGAATTTTTTCTCTTATTCCTCTATAGGTTTATAACATTGCGGCCGCTAGAAAATATGAGCATCGGCAAGTTGGATCTCGTCAAAGATGGAGTTATCGTGCTACAGGTAAGACCAACTCCCACTGTGAATCTATCTTCGATGCTTTATTTGGTCAAGCCTCAGAGTTGAGCGATCTTCTTCCGTCATCCAGGAGCGAGAGTTCTGCGAGGGCGCGTCAACGCTCTGCCGAGCGATCAAAGCGAGCTCTATCCGCGGCGTAGTGGCACAGACACATGCGTCATCACCAAGATGTTCAGCGTATCTCGCTGTCCAACTCAAGGAGCTGGCTGCAGTTGTCAAAGCGCAAACACCTGCCGCTCCAGTCACGCCCGAACTTGGAAAACTGGTGGTATTCGGGGCTGGGGATAAGTAAGTTTGTTGAGTAAAATGTTTCTCATTTGCCACGTCATTTTTCCTCCAGGAACTCTGACAATATCGAAGTATATTTCTGTAAACTAATCGTATGAATGATTAACCAAGAAAATAACGAACATTGACTAAACTCACAGAACTTCCAGGGTGGACAGCTACATCGCTACTCTCCGTGACATGGGCATCGAAGCGTCCCAAGCCTCCCATTCCAACGCGCCGGTCTGCGTCATTTCTGACGCCGTACATTGTGAGACTCCGGCGGTCATCAACGCGCTAGAAGGAGTGGTAGCGGTGTTGGCTACTCCACCAAACTCATACTCTGCCGTAACTGATCCTATTGACTTGGTGTGTGGACGTGGAGGGGATTTGGGCATGCTAGAGGTAATTAGACATACTTTATTGCCACAAATCAGAAAAAGACAGCAAGCAGGAATGCTAATACAAGATCAAAGCAAAATCAATGATTTTTATTTTACAATTTCCAGATACTGACCGAATCGGAAGTAGACAGTGTGGGAAAAGCTAGAGTTCAAGGTATCTTAGAAGAACAGAAGAAGACACTGAAAGCTCTTTTATCAAAACCTCAGGTAGGCTACTTGCTTTTGCCAAACAACGTCATTGACACATAAAGAGAAAAACTGCAGGTTATTCTTCTTTCAGATTCAACTGATATTATATGAAACGCACTCTGCGTTAGAGGCTGAGAATCAAGCGCAAGTCACTAGAGCGGTCTCGGAAGCGAATAGACTCGCCAGGGAAAGACACGCTTTATTAAAGCGGAAACAACACCATGTAAGAGATAAGTAACTAGAATTCGGTATAACGTTACACCAGATAATGCTGCTTCCTTTGGATTGAATAAGATGTTAGCATATAATATCGGAGTTTGATTTTCTTTATTATATCTTTTTTGTAGAGACCTAGGCCCGAAACGGCAGACACAGCCGACTCTATGACCATCACAGAAGTAGATACTTCTCGTTCCGAAACCACCGAATCAAAGGAGGTTGGATCACATCCTAGAGACTCCAGGCCTCCATCTGGTGTCACATCAGCTAGAACTAGGCCACCGAGTGGCGATACTGTACTGACAAAGTCTATAGAGGAGAGAATCCTAAAGTCACGACCAGGGACGACTAAAGCCAAACCCATTCCTGAAAACAAAGTAGCTGATCAGTATCCGAGAGATCCCGATGAAGATTTTGCAGATGTCATTGTGAGTTTCAGTCTTATCGCGACCGTTTCAAGGTTCACTTATAATTAACAGGTATAAAGACAGATTTGATTTTAGGTGCCAAATTCGGACCTGTTTGAAGTTCACAAATTGCCAAACTTGGGGAATGGGTTGGATATCAACTATATCCTAGATAGAGACGGGTGTTACCTAGGCCTAATTCAAAGAAAGGTAAGAATTGAACCTCTTTTTTCTCACGAAACATTTTCCTAAATATTGAAATGAATATTTTCAAATTGTTTTATGTTCAGTTCATTAAATAACCCACACAAAATAAAATCGAATCAAATGATTTATTTGTTCAACATTGGTGTTATAAGATATTTACAGATTGAGATGTCCAGCTATGTTGCGCCTTGGTGGCATACAAATATTAAAGTTTCTTAAAATTTATATGTACAGAAGAAATATAAATAAAAATTACAAAAAATAATTATTAAAGTGTAAGTCTAATAGCTTGAAATTCCACTGCACCCCCCTACCCCGCTCTACGCCTGAGCCTTTGTAGGGCTACATACTACATCAGTTTCGTTCTGATTGATATACAAACAGGAAATCACTCGCCACGACGCTAAATACATGATCCAAGTGGCGGAGGAACGGGGCCTGTTTGGGGGAGGTGCGCCCGCGCCGGTCAAACACAAGAGAAAAGAGGTCGTCGCTGTCACGCCCAAGCGACGCAGGAGGAAGACTAGCTTCGAGGTATATTTGATTAGCAGGGTAAATAAATCGGTACAGTTTGTAACAAGGATATTGGTTGAGCTCATAAAGAACGCGCCTGGAGCTGAATTGGTCATGCAAGGTTTAGGTAAGGTGCAAACTTAACGTACAAAATGTATGAAAAGGTGGTGGCTGGATAGGAATTAGCTGACTATCGATTAAAGACGCCGCCGGCACAGAAGATATATGAATCAGTACGTTAACTTCAAGGAAACGCCCTAAATCCTTCATATACACAGACGCGTGCTTTTACACGCCGTCTCGGGGATTGTCGCGGAACGTTAGCGTCGGATGGCAGTCGCGAGCGCTGCACCATAGTAAAAACAGAATAGTAAGCTATCTTCACAGAGATGTCAACCGCGCGGCTAATATTTGTGCGCAGGCCTGCACGAACCACAGCACGCACACAACGACAATATCTCAGGTGGTTTCTGGCGGTGTCACTAGGGTCGGCAGCGCAACGCAGTCGCGCTTACGTATTACGCGCGCCGTTCACGTCGCGTCGTCGCGTCGCAAAATAAATTGACAACCCTGCAACAGTAGGCATTTAAATCTCGCGCGGCGCGGAGTTGTTCTACTATTCTGTTTTTATTATGGCTGCACTGTGTCGTAAGAGTCATAACATAAGGTTGCTTTTAGATTTTGCCCGATGCCGGCCCTAGCGACAAATCGCTAAGTAGACAAGAACTTCGAAGTATAAAGCAGTTGAAACCAGAAAATATTTTAATGCGAGAACCCTATATTAATAGTAATCGATTTCCGCCAATTGCTTTCAAATGCAATTTTTACATACTTTTTATTCAAAAGTAAGGAAATCAAGATTATGATGTGCATTTTGCACCGAGATTCTGTTTTACCACCTTAATTATCATGTTCGTACTATTAAAATCGCAGTAGGTCTGTAAATTTAGGACTGTAGTACAAGTACAACAAAAGAAGGAAATTGTCATAATCGAATAAATTTGATTTAATAACGTATATTTTAGGGGCTTCAGCCCTATCCCCCCTGGACCCGCTACTGCTTTCTATAATCTCATCATGAATTCCTTCCTTATCATCAGGACCTGCGGACCAAGTATGAACTTGCTCACGACATCGATTCGATGAACAAAAACATAGCTCCTTTTTCATTTTCAGAAGGGTTGTCATATATATTTTATCGAATTTTGTTCCTGAATTTAAAAAAATCTCGCTAAAACAGCTTACTTATACCTACTGTTTTGCAATTCGGGCGAACAGGAAGCGGGCGTGAAGTAAGTCAGTCAAAGATGGCGTCGCTCTCGGAGCTTCGAGTAGGGGGGGGGGGGGGGGGGCTAGGAGGGATAATGCGCAAGTGACACCCAACTTCACGCGCCTTCTGTATTGGCTTGTTTCTAGGTGGACCGCATAGCAGCTCCGACATACGCGTCCCGTCACCGAGCCACGCGCCGTGGGTCAGCGCCCGCCACCATGGAGGGAGGAGACCTTGACAATGGTCTGCAGATGTACTCAGTATGCTCCAAGCACGCCAGGAGACAAGCTGCGGCGGCCTCCGTCTTCCATGCTAGCTGCTCTTGTGATGCTAAGCATAGGTGAGATGGACGAGATGTTTAGAGAAATCATTCGTTGTCGTAATAAGATATCTGTGGTGCGTCGTTGGTCCACAAAAACAAGCTTGTTTTATCGATTTCTAGCAGAATTCAAGTACTTTTTCCGTCTTTTCGTTTTATGGAATATTGTACGCTCATTATCGTCCAAAAAGACATCCAACCAGTTTGTAAACTCTGGAAATTACGTCGTATTATAATATTTCACTGACTTTCCGTGAATCAGGGGCCTTATTGTCTAACTTCGACATCCATCGCAATCGCCTTAAAACGCACCGTGATTGGCTAGAAATGAGATCACACAACATGTTTAGCCAATCACAACACCTTTGATGGCTATATCGACAGATATTGAAGTTAGACAATAAGAGGGCAGCATGATCATCTTTTTCATTAATAATTCCTCTGCCAGGTTGCAGCGTCGCCGCGCTTCCGCTGACGTAGAAGCAACACAAACTACGCCCTCGAGCCCGCTCTGTCGCCTTCCCTTCCCTGTGGCCGTCACCGATCTCAAGTTCAAGACCATGGTCTGCGACCGAAACATACAATCTGCAGTCTAGTTTTATGTAATGGCGAGTGATTCCTTTCGAAGTAGCGAGAATTTATAGCTCAGATCATAGAACACGGGCGTGAATTATACCGGGTGTAAATAGAGTGCGACCATTAAATGAAACCACATATTCTACCGACCCTACTGAACCACTTTTCCCAAGAGTCATACCCGCGGACACCCTTAGCTTAGGAAATAATTGAGTTTCAAACAGAAACGCGTGAACCTTGACGCACCGACATACGGGCGAGTTTAGAGAGAGCGTCGTCTCCTAATTATTTCCTAAACTAAGGGTGTCCGCGGGTATGACTCTTGGGAAAAGTGGTTCAGTAGGGTCGGTAGAATATGTGGTTTCATTTAATGGTCGCACTCTATTTACACCCGGTATAGCATTTAGCTGCGCATTACCTCCCCCTACCTTATCGACTCTCCGAGATTGCGCGACGTTATCTGTAACTAATTTCGCCTTCTAAGTTGGCACGAGTTAGAACTAGCACAGAGCACAGAGGAATAACAAAGGTCTCTGGCAAAAACCGAGCAAAACCTAGTCACACCCCACCCATCCCCTTCATACTTAAGGTGATGCCATGAATTTCGTAAAATATAGAATTGTGTAGACTTTCTATTGATTAAAACTTGTAACATAACGGTGTACAGTTCCTGAACCAATATTTGGTATAATATAGTTTATCTTTGTTTTATAGGTAGGTACTTAGTTAAAATTATGTTTTGGACATCTATAATAAACTCTACAAAGTAAAGTCGGATTTTCTATTTGGCCCAGTGAAATGAAACACAGATGCAATGTATAAATAAAACAAACCTTTATTCTTCAATGATAAAAATTGCCCAACATTTTGGCTTCATTTACAACAATCATTTTAATTATTATCATTTGTTCAATGTCAATCAAATGGCTAAGCGAGTAACGTTAAAGCATTCCGAATCCTTTGGAGTAGCTTATAGCTTTCATAAGTCTGTCTTGTAGCTTTTCTTTGCTTTCGTATTCTGGTAACAGTAAGACATTGAAGCATGTGTGTGCGGTGGGAAGACGATCAGAATCGGGACCATTTCTGGCGATCACGAGCTTTAAGTGACTCATGCCTCCAACGGGAACTCTATCGGACCCAGTTGTGAATTGTAGAAGTTTCCGTTTGTCCTCTAGGTCGAGACTGTGGACGATGCTCCAGAAGTCGACGATAGTCTGAGATTCCGACGTGTAGCCGCCGTCGTATTCCGTTGACTTCTCTAGCTCATTGAAGTCGAAATTCTGTGAAATTATGGAACAAATGAAAGGTATAATAGGACAAAGAAATATGAAAAACTTACGTTTTGATTGAAATTAACTCTTGCTTGTCCACTGTATTTAATTTACCCAACCGGTTTCGCTATGCATTTTCAAAGGGTTATCATATAATTATTGCTTTTGCGTGAAGAACTATCCTTTTACACTGCCGTTCTTTCTTCATCACTCAATTCTAAACTTCTACAACAATCATGCTTCGTATAGCCGAATTTTTACGACAAATATGCATCAGCAATTTTTCCACAACAATTATTAAATAATAAATAAATAACAATGTATGAGGACCCGCGGTTCAGGCTCGACCTAGTTTTGGGGACCACTGGTAAAATGTATTGAACTTTAATTTTAAGTTGAAGATCATAAATATGTTAGTTAATTTTTGGTAAATAAAAGCTTATTCTATTCTAACAAATATTGCCTCCAAGTGGGGCGTTAACACATTTTCGACCGTAAAATCTTACTAAAATCGTAGAGATATGTTTTGAAGGAGTCATTCCATCCGTTTACTGGAGGTTCAGTTAGAAAAGAGGTGCTATGACCAATAACCACAGTCAGTCAGCCACAGCTACAGAGTATTCGCAAACGTCGTTCAAGCGAGCGGTCCCCGAAGCGACTAGGGCGGCAGTTACACTGAGCTTTCTTGCAGGAACCACTCTCTTATTACCATCCCTCTCTCACAGTACAGCTATTTGTAGCCACGACGCAACCTCGTCCGTCACCATTTCCACCGACTTGTTCAGTATGTAACCATTGTACAAGCACTGACCTTGCTCCCGCACACTAGAGTCTCGACCTCCTCAGGTCGGAACAGCGCGCCGAGCGGACTCTCGTCCGTCACCATCACGAAGCCGCGTCTGAACGCCTTGAACTGGGTCTCCACCGACTTGTTCAGAAGGAAGTCTGCATATAGGTCTACGAACTCCTGGGAAACAGAGAGGAAAAGTTTTAAATACTCGTAGTTGATCGCCTACTACCTGTAGAATTAAAAAAAAATTACCATTCAAGGTCGGAGTACCTGAATCGAGCAAAAACGGGCATTCGTACTTTAGGTGATAGTTAATGCTACTCTATAATATAAAGTACAAAATCATTAAATAAAATTCTTTGAACTTTTGCAGTGACTTCAGAATATTCTCAGGAATTTCAAGGATAACTCTCAAATATTATTGCCGCATTTCGCATGCCGATTTAATCAGAGAAATAGTAATGACGAAATACATTTCAAAACCAGATTAACACGTCAGTAAGCATGATAAAGAAAACAGTTTTCCGATACGATTTATAGAATTTCTGCACTATACGTAAAAATGTTGCAAAACACGCCAAAATAGCTGAGGTTTTGCGAGCAAGGCAGTTGACTAGAACCAGATAGACAGTTATAAAAAATGCGTTTGAGCCGGACTTTTTCCAAAGAGCGCCGACCCTAAGTCAAAAAAATATGAAGAGCAATTTCAAATTTCCTAAAATGCTAATCTAATCCTGTACGTTCATTTGCTGAATTGGAAAAGTAGACGTTCCGTTTTTCAGTTAAATGCACTGAGAGATACAAGAGATGGCATTTAAAAGAGGTACAGATATCATAGTACCACTTACCCTCTTATTTTCTTGAGTAACAAATATACTTTCGCCATTACTCTTCAAATCGTGACTTATCGTGTTTCCGAACACATCTTGATAGCATATTCTAAACGTTTGATAGTAGGCCTCTTCCAAATCACCACCAGTGTAGTCTAGCATGTCTTTTAAACCATTGTATAGGATCTGAAATTAAATGAATACAAATTAACAGCATATAAAACCAATTACAAGAACCATGAAGTTTGTAACAGGGATGCAAAATCATTTAAAGTTCTGCAGGCAGACTTTTGGCTCTTGTCATAAGGGCCAAAACTGGGTCTGCGCAATTTTCCTAGATAGTACTTTTGTACCGTCAATAGTTATGCAGCTTGCTTAGAAAGATAGCTAAGACAAATGCCAAAATATTATTTCCGAAAAAAAAAAAATGTTAATTTTAAACATGCATGTTAAATTTTAGATGATTGAAGATCAGGTCCCTTAAAAAGGCCACTTTGGATGAATCATATTATGATTCTGTTCTATTGCCGTCTCTTTTGCATGGGTGAATAAGTTCTAACTCTATCCTACTTTCAAATCATTTTATGATTCACCCAAGTCGGCCTTTTTAGAGGCCCAGATTTAGAAATAAACCTCAACTAAACAATTTTTATAAATATTTATTATATTTTATTCTAAATAGATTGGGTTGATATAAATACTTACAGGGTTCCAATCCGCCAAATCTTCAAAGCAACCTTTCTTTCCCATTAACTTTCTATAGACTACCATGGGGAAGTTTACAGCCAGAATAACGTTATTGTATATCGCTAGACCTAACACTATACCGATTAGTGTGAACTGGGCTTCCGTTTCAAACGAGGTGGGGTTAAACCTGGAAATAAAATGCACCGTTTTTGTGAATAGGTACTATATGTGCATCTCACCATTTACATGGAAATTTACGTTCAGGGGGAACGGTTGAAAAGTATACATAATGGCATGCTACGAGCATCGCCGCATTTCACAATAAAGAAAGCAGGGAGAACATCACTGCCACCGCCACCATTTGAATCAATTTTAGAAATTTGTGCAGGCATTTCATTTGAGGTGACTACTATAGAGTGCATGATATGATATGAACTCATTGCTGACCCCCCCCCCCCCTAGTTGTGTACACTGGAATTGTTGACGGAAGAACAAAAACTCAACACAAGTGTGCGAGTCTAGCTGCCGAGTGAACATTCCGTAATCCGGATTGAATATCTCCTCCACAATGAGTCGCAAGAACTCTTTGCTGACTCCCCCCTCGTCCACAGCGGGGAGGGGCTCCCCCGCGAACCCCACCACAAGTTGAAATTCACCACACAGTGAGCGAGTCTGGTTGCTGAGTGCACATTCCGTAATCCGGATTGAATATCTCCTCCACATTGAGTTGGAAGAAGTCGTTGCTGACTCCCCCTCGTCCACCCTCTGCTCCCCCTCGAACTACACCACAAGTTGCCTACACTAGAATGGTAGACGGAAGAACAAAAACTTACCACACCGTGTGCGAGTCTGGTTGCTGGGTGAACATTCCGTAATCCGGATTGAATATCTCCTCCACAATGAGTTGGAAGAACTCCTTGCTGACTCCCCCCTCGTCCACCCCCTGTTCCCCCTCGAACTCCACCACGAGTTGTTTCTTGAGGTCGAGGGTGCGCTCCATCGCTACCATTTCCAACTGGAACATAGAAAAAGATGTGTATTATTTTATTAAAATATAGCTTTTGTCCGCAGCTTCGCTCGCGTGGATGTTGTCTTTCAATTAACGACAGTTTTCGGCTTAACGCTTATGTTATCAACATCGCTTACAGCCTATAATATGTTCACCAGAGTCATTGGGATGATAATAAAGAAAACCGCATTCAAACTGTTGAGTGCATAGATATAATAGATATCGTAATAGTATTATTCTAATAACAGAGTGCATAGATATCTTAATAGTTTGCCGATCAAATAGGCGACATACTGAAGAAGGGCAAAGTAAAAAGTACCCGGAATAGAAGAGCTTGTATGACTAGATTGATGAAAGTAGAAGCAAAATAGGCGAGTCAGGATCGTAGCAGATGGAAATCTGTAGTCTCTGCTTACCTCTCTGGGAGCCAGGCGTGAGTATATATGTATGTATGTATTATTCTAATACACTGAATGGTCCTCGAATTAAAACGGAACATACAAACAGAGAAAAATAAAAAGTTTTGGCTTCGGTCTTAGACCATATAACACGGGACTAGGCAAGCGCACTTATCCCCTTCTGCCGAAGTAGATCAACTTTGCTTGTGTGCGCGTTTTGTGTTTGTGTTGCAGATTTTGATTTAGTGTAACATATCAATTTTTCGCAGGAGTGTGCGTAAATGAGTAAATGTGTGCTGTGAGTGTTTACGTGGAAAACGGCAGAATAATTTCAGTACTAAGAGTCGCGCTTTGCCAGGTCCCGTGATAAATGGTCTAAGGCTTCGGTACAATACTAAAAATCCGTTTTCATTAAATCCAAGACTGTAAAATACATACCTCAACGAGCGCGTCATCGATGATATGACTCCTCCTGACCTTGAGCCTGAGGAAGGGCATCGGCGGTGAGGCCCCTACCACGGCGTGCAATATCGACACGCGTCGCTCGCTATACATTCGGATCCGGTTCTCATAGTACAGGCCAAGCGACTTCGTGGCCGCCGTTAGGATGAACGGGTATTTTAGGAACGCGAATTTTTTACCTGAAAAAGGAGATTGTAAAGTTATCTTATTATAAACGTGAATATTTTACTTGAAAATTAAAACTGTTAAGTTATTTTATTAGGAACGCGAATTTTTTACCCGAAAATGGAGATAGTGAAGTTATTTTATTAGGAATGTGAATAATTTACTTGAAAATAAAGATTGATTTTATTAAGAACGTGAATATTTTACTTCAAAATGAAGATTGTGAGGTTATTTTATTAGGAACATGAATATTTTGCTTGAAAATGAAGATTGTTAAGTTAAGGAATGTGAATATTTTACTTGAAAATGAAGATTGTGAAATTATTTCATTAAGAACGTAAATATTTTACTTGAAAATGAAGATTGTTATGTTAAGGAACGTGAATATTTTACTTGAAAATGAAGATTGTGAAGTTATTTTATTATGAACGTGAAAATTTTCCTGAAAATGAAGATTGTTATGTTAAGGAACGTGAATTGAAAATCAAGATTAAGAAGTTATTTTATTATGAACGTGAATATTTTACTTGAAAATTAAGATTGTGAAGTTATTTTATTAGGAACGTGAATATTCTACTTGAAAATGAAGATTCTTAAGTTAAGGATCGTGTATATTTGACTTGAAAATGAAGATTGTGGAGTTATATTATAACTTGAAACTTGAATATTTTACTTGAAAATGAAGATTGTGAAGTTATTTTATTAGGAACGTGCATATTTTATTTGAAAATGAAATTGTGAAGTTTTTTTATTATGAATGTGAATATTTGACTTGAAAATGAAGATTGTGAAGTTATTTTATTAGGAACGTGCATATTGTAATTGAAAATGAAAATGGTGAAGTTATTTTATTAGGAACGCCATTTTTTTACCTGAATATAAGGATTGTGAAGTGAGAGACGAATCGTAGTCAAAGTGTTTGTATTTGTAGTAAAAACATTTCTTTATACAAAAAAAAGTGATTAATGTTTGTTAATTTTGTAGTTCTCGAATAGCTATAATTATGTTTTGCTGTGAATAAATAAAGTACCTATACATTTAATAGGTCTCCAAGCACATAAACGCGACTTTTGAAACTATAATGATTCCTCAAATCGACATAAATTTAATTACTTGTAATAATTTTTTAGTTACACTTTGTTTTAACTTATCAAAGAATTATTGTCTAATGTACTTTTGCGGTCTTAAATAAAAATACATTCATAAACAACATTGTAAATAGAAAAATTGAGCTTACCATTACTAATTTCAGTTTTATAATTTGCAAAATCCTTATCCATTTCTATAGTATCACTTAGTACATCGTTGTAGAATTCCTCGAAGGATAAATATGGCTTCCTAGCGTCTAACACGTTTATATTTAATTCGATTGCTGGAAGAAAAACATCAAGTATTAGTTATATACGGAAATGACTTTTCTTTAGTTAATCGCTTAACAACCTATACAAGTATATCATTGGTCAAAATCATTACTGGAACATTTCAAAAATCACGTGTTTTAAGCATGTAGAGTTGTAGAACATTCAATACTCTTTCCAAATTACTAACGGTACAAAGCATAATTATTATTCAAATTGACAGAAAACAACTTGAAGGCATTCACGTCTCATAATATCTGAAATAAAGCTATATTATTATTATTATTATAAACAGCAAGACTCACAATCTCGCTCAAAAAGTGTCCGCGATGCATTTTGTCACCGCTATGGGGTGACAAATTGGAATAACGGTTGCATACAACTGACATTGCATCTTATGTTAACGACATAACGTCTAAGTAAAGGATATATGAATATAATTTGCAATATTCCGCTAAACAATTCTTGTCGTACTATTCAAAATGCAGACTCGTGCACCGCCCGCCCGCCCGCATAAAAACATGCAACAAGCAAGCAATACAAGCAAAGCAATCTTAAATAACAAGCAAGAAAACTTATCATATCTTCAACCAAATTAAGACATAACGTCTTAATTTGGTTAAAGATTTTTGCTACTATGCACGTTACAGGTTCGGACACTTTGTGACGAACTTTTCTTAGAGACTGTGTGTCTAGTTGTTTATGAGAGGTCAATGCATGAAGGTCTATAAATAATAATTTTTTATTATGATACTACTACTCAAAAACTTTGACTTGCGTTTACTAAAACCAGCATATTATGAAATGTTTCAGTAATGATCAGAGGCGGATTGGTTATCTTATTAGCCGTCTTAGCACCTCTAACATGAAGGACCAAATCAATCTGGACCTAAGAACACGAAATTTAGATCGTACGTTCCTTGTATTACGTAGATATCTGCTAAGAAGGCGTTTCAGGAAATTCGAAATGCAAGAGAAACTGTATGTATCCACGCAAGCAATGCTGCTGGGCGTCCGCTAGTTTCAGATAAAGCGCGTCCTACCTAAAGGATCATCCGGCTGGCTCTGTTTAGAGCTCTTCATAGAGGACAGCGGCAGGATGCTGTCAAGCGCGTCTCCGAGTGGATCCAACTGACTCGCGATGACTATGGGTTCTTCCCTTAGAGTTGAGGATTCCATCACTCCGGCCAGCATATTTGCGTAGTATACTATCTGTGGGTGAGGGTTGGTACCGGTTATGTTGTGCTTCTTATGTGGCTTCATCAAGGCAAAAGCTTTCACGACAAATGCGCTACCGACTGTGCCACCGAGGCACTCATCTTAGACCGTTTAAATCTTCCACCATAGCAGTACAACGAATTTTGTTACTAATTGATGTACCGGCCAGTAATGCACATACTGAACGCTCACGAGGGCGTTATGTGATTTCACGCCTTGTTCATACCGAACAGTTCTAGTTTGTAATACACTCTAATATAATGATTAATACTTGCGATTGTCGGCACTTGGTGAAACTTGGATAACACCATGATGAATAAACGGCACAATTTTTTCACAGTAGGTATATTTATTTATTATATATTTTTATTCATAACCAATATTCTTATCTCGTTTCAACATGACCGTTGTATACATCTACTGATGTGTGTTAAATTATTTTAAGTGTAAATCGTTCAGGACTCGTCGTATCAACCAAATTCCTTAAATCCCTTGAAAATGGTGCATTAACCGAAACCGGTCGGGAGTTATAATGTAAAATAAACCTGTGGAACTAGGACAAGTGTATTTAATCATGATAATTTCAAAGTTTCGTCAAGTGCCAACAATCTCAAGTATAAATTATATTTAACTGTACCAACCGGTTTCGGTTTTCCACCACTATCGAGGGTTTATACATTTCAAGGGATTTAAACCTTAATTCCAAGGCATCACGTGCAATAAATGAAGAATGTCGTTAATCAATGACAAGTCAAATTGTAGGTAGAATAGCATAATGCCAAAGGTACAGATACAAAAAATAATAAGAGCAAAATCCTATTTTACTTATTTACAATTTGACTTGCCATTGATTAACGACATACTTCATTTATTGCACGTAATAAATTCGAATTCATTTTTAAATCATTTAAAATGACTAAGCCCTTGATAATGGTGTAAAACCGAAACCGGTTGGTATAGTTAAATAAATATACCTTCTGTGAAACAAGTACATGTGCCGTTTATTCATCACTCTAATAATATTTAGAGCAACATACCTTCATCAGCTTAGTCGCCATGGTGACGTGATCGTCGTCCTGAACTTGGTATTGCCTCGTGTAGTTGGTGGAGATGACGCGTAACGTCACGTGTTGCTGCAACGTCTCGAGGATGTGCCGCAGGCTCGCCTTGCAGTACGTCGCCCACATGCGAGCCAGCTTCGCTTGAGCTGCGGAGTGGTACATCGTGAAGGGGATTGACAGTCCGGTTATAATGTTTGGTGAATTGAAAAGGTGAGGCAACCTGAGGAAAATCGTGGGCCAAACTATCATATGCTCATGAAGTTGCGGGGCATAGGTTTATACGTATAACAACACAATCGTTGAACCACGGATTTAATTTATACCTTTATCTACTTCGGTTTATAAACGACATCGGGTTCCATTATGCGAATCGTCGTAAATTCTAAAACACAAGCAAAGACATTCTGAACATACAGCCAGGTACCTATAATACTACTTCGAAATCGAGACAATGTAAATGATGTTTTTAAAAATGGAATAAGTTTAGAACAAAAGTATCATATACTATTTGGCTGTTGCAGCTACAAGATTTTTGCCTTATAAAAAAATATTTAAAAAATGTAGACGCGGGAAAAGAATCTGAGTGAAATTTAATTCCAAATTTTATTAAAAATGTCTTCAACATCAAGTGATATTGAAAATACTCCACCAGATATAACAAATAGAGCAGTTGCGGCTACAAATAATTTACTACCAGGAAAATCAAGACTTGTATTATGAGAAATGCAATGAAGATTTTTTTTTTGTTTTTGGTGATATGGCGGGAACGTAACAATATTCCAAGCACATCATTTTCTGAAAACGTCTTGTTGGTATATTTTGAGGAAATCTCAAAATACATTTAAACGAAGTTAACATTAATGTACCGCAATGCATGTCTCCAGGCCAATCTACAAGTTCAGCCTGTAATTCTGCAATTCCTGTTTATTTTAATAATTCTACAATACAAAATCAACATAATATAAATAAACAATAGTCAGTGTGTAGTTAAGTTTCTATTAAAAATACTTATTTGTCTATATCTGTGTTTTATTCCTTCCTTCGTAGATAAAATCTTGTACGCAACTGTACGTTATTGGTATTTTAATAACTCGTGCCCACCTATTTCGGTACGCGCTACGCTTGTACCGAAAAATGGCACTCGTGTTTAAAGACCGTCCATAACGTAACAGTCGCATAAATAGCCATTATTAATTAAGTTATAATATAATATTTTCATCATTACTAATTAATTCGAAGCTTGATCGTGATTTTCAGAAACAAGACTACTAATATCGGGATAAATTCTAATAATAATGCAATTTTTTAATCGGTTAACCTTTTCCTGTCTGACAGTGTACAAATTTGTTTATTTTCAGCTCTCGCTAAGTCGCTCCTTTATTCAGATCGGCAGTTTAGCGCGGCCTATACTTAACTCTTTCAAGGACACCCAAAGACGTGATTTTGTTGTTCTCTTTATTATTGTCTCGTTATGTGTCCCTGGCAGTTCATTGCGACTGTCCAGTAAAAAGTTAGACCGATTTTAAATTGAAACGCGGGCCGTAATAAAATTCGTAATGGGCAGGATGCGGCCTGCGAGCCGGTTTTTGCCCTTGAATTTTTCTTTTTTTGTTACTATAAACTAATGTTAAAAAAACGGCGAACTTAATAATTTATTAGTTTGGCATACTATGGAAAAATGCAAAACACCTCATGTTTCCACGCAAGTCGGCACGCGTTAAAAAGCCAAATCTCTTCAAACTTGTTTTACAAGTATTTGAGGTATCAAATAAAATGTGCGTTTAAAAACTAAATACTTCGAAAAATCAGGGACATTCGCTAAGGAATGATTTAAGTGGAATTGAATGGAAAATATTATAAGTAACTAGCTTCCGCCCGCGGCTTCCCCCGCGTGACCTACAGGAAACAAATGTCTTTTTTTTTCAGAAACAAACATTATAAGCGCTCTCACCCCTCCTCAATTGAATATAGATAGGTATACAATTTGACAATAATTTTAATTTTATTTAATAGAGAAATAAACGCGTTTTATTACATGTACTTACTTATAACTTGCAAATATTAGTTCATAGTAATATCAGGTACATATTACAGATATACCTTTACCTCAGAAAAATCCGACCTACTTACTAATAGGTAAATTCCCCCGCGCCAGGCGTGGTTTGCGCGCCATACGCCCATCTACCATGCCATGTAGGATTTTCAAAGCCCTATTAATTTTAATTGAAGAGTGGGTGTACCAATTTTCGAGTTAATCGACCCAGAGAATAAAAAGTTTCAAAGAAAATTTAACCCACCATTTCACCCTCTTAGGGGTGGAATTTCGAAAAACCTTTTGGATACCTACTCTTCACAAAGAACACACCCTCCAAATTTCATGTCTCTAGGACCAGCGGTTTAGTCTGTGGCTTGATTTATCAGTCAGTCAGTCAAGACTTTGAATTTTATATATACAGGGTGTTGGGAAAAGTACTTCGTCCTTTTAAACCACGTGTGCTATAGGTATAACAAAGTATGTTAAGCGTGATGTTTGAGTGTTTTGTGTAAGTTTGATGTTCATGCTGCTCGTGCAGTCAACATCGAAGGTTTGAGTTGCATGAAAAGAGCCTGAGATACGTGACGTTAACTGAAATATATCAACTGATTACTCCAAATACCGACGATCTTAAGAAGGTTGCGGATGGCGGTTGGATGAGGAGGACGGAGGTCCGCCAAGAGTGGATAAATATTGGAAAGGTCTATGTCCAGAAGTGGACGATGACAGGCTGATGGATAGATGGATGGATGACTCCAAATATGTCCGCGACCTGCCCTTAGATTATGCATCGTTGAGTCGGTTGCCAACTGGTTGCCAAACGTCAAAAACATAGATATACTATCGAATTCCGATTATCTAAGGATATGTTCGTGCTTAAAGTAACGTCACAGTTCAATATTCAATACAAGGCAATTTAAAAAGGTCAGTTTTTCTCTATGTTTTTAGTGTTTAGCAACCAGATGGCAACCGACACTAAGTTACATAATAGGCCCGCTGCACAATTTAGACCAAGACACAACAAACATGGTTTCGTCAAGAGAGGGGTGACAAGCAACGGCCGAAACCTACCACCAGTTGAAATGAAAGGACTAGTCAGTACGACTTAGTCTAACTATACCTACAGGTAGCGTCCCGGGCGTATTTATCATTTTATATATATATTTAATTTAATATAAATTTAAAAAGTTTAACACAGTTCGCCAAACTGCAAAGTAGTTTGTTGGCGTAGCGCTTATAAAGTACTTTTTTATTTATTTATCTATCTATCTTACACATAGCAACATCTTAACAATCTAATTTTATATCTACCCCATGGTTAACTCTTTTAATTTTAACAATATACGTTAACATTTTGGCTTCAGGGTGCTTATTTTCAGTTTGTTTACATCTAACAAGAGAGAGGATAGCTGTTGCATAACTTTGGTTTGGAGTAATCAGAGGTTATATCTCAGTCAACGCAACTTGGGAAGGCTCCATTCATGCAATCCAAATGTCTATTTTCATATTCAACGTATCTGAGAGAAAGTATTACCTTTGATAGGCAAATGATCAGCCGCCCTGCAGAGCTGCGGCAGCGCTATGTCCAGGTAGTCATTACATCCAAGATCGGGCACCTCGAACACTATGACGAAGCAGTTTACTACGTCCTCCAGGCTCATCTTCTTCGTTATCCGGAGGTCTATTTTCAAGTTCTCTGCGAGGGTCGTGAGCGCGGTAACCAGAGCTGAACTGTAGTATTCTGATGGCACCTAGAGAATAAATACAGCTGTCTACAATTGTGGTATTTGAATTGTCTAACAAAATAATGAAAATAGGCTAATTGTAAATAGACATCCTTTTCTTCTTTCTACTCTCTGTAAATACGTACATTATCTTATTATACAATGTAATTGACATACAATATAAATATATGTTGAAATATATCTTGATAAATTTTTTTCCTATTCATTATTTTTATTAAGTTTATAAAATACACAATTCACTAAAAAAGCAATATCCAACCTTTTATTGATTCACGGCACTACTCGGCCGCGCACTTTTTCAGATATGTTTATGTCTTTCATTGTGGGATGGACATAATGCGCCGCGCCTTAAGGGTCTCACATATAGATTATAATAATTCATATGTAGGGGCTAGGTACATGCATTGGCAGTTTTCACTAGCGTCAGCATTTCAATATACGCTCCTCGCCCCTCCAATCAATCGTCTCTCGGTACTCTTACTGTATACTTGTGTCGTGCGTAAATAAATGGTTCCGCCGTATTCAAGCCTTTCGATATTCCATCCTAAATAAATGAACTTTATAATAGAAGTAACATACTGGACTTCTATATTGGTGACCCCGACTAAAAAGTACATTAGTGACGTTAGTGAAAAGTGAACAAAGTTATTTATACGGACAGTGAATAAAATAAGTACGAGAGACGATTCCTTGTTAAGTGGCAGTGCTAAAAAGTATCAGGCAGGATGAATAACCCACCTTTAGGTGTTAACCCGCCTCCAGCCACGTTCCAGCAGCCACAGACTTTTATTAAAGAAGAAGATTTGGCAACTACGAGGGTGCTTTTTATATTCGCTTAATGGGTAGGTAATTAATAAATGAGGGTACTTTCCTTAGTCGTAACTGGTTAAGTAGCTCATTTTTAGTATAAATAGAATGTTTTGTTTTAATCGGGCCATTACTATTTGAATTATCGTCGATCAAACAACTCAGTTGGGAAGAACATTGTGAAAAATTGAGAAAATCGAGGAGTACCGCGCTGTCATAAAGTTCCTTACCAAGCAAGGTAAATCGGTTCAAACCATACTAGAAGAGATGTCATCCGTTTACGGGGAGTCTTGCCCCGGTAAAACCATGGTTTATAAGTGGCATACCCTTTTTAAGAAAGGCAGGGCCTCACTTGAAGATGATCCTCGGCCAGGACGGTCGATCGAGGTGACCACTCCGGAAATCATTCAAAAAGTGGAAAAATTAATACTGGAAGATGCTAGACTAAAGAAGAAACAGCTCGCAGAAATGGTTGGAGTATCCGATACAACCATATTTAAAATTCTTCACGATCATCTCGACATGACCAAAGTCAGTGCAAGGTGGGTGCCGAGAATGCTAGTGCGTAGAGTGTTCTCGCGCGTTTTTGGACCTCTGTAATGAAGACCAGGATGGAGTATTGACTCGAATTGTTACTGGGGATGAAACTTGGGTTCATCATTATGAACCTGAGTCCAAACAAGATTCTATGCAGTGGCACAAAAAAGGCACACCACCACCAAAGAAATTTAAGGTGTCACAGTCGGCGGGAAAAATCATGGCGACAATCTTTTGGGACTCAGAAGGAATCTTGTTGATAGATTATAAAGATAAAGGTGTCTTCATAAGTGGAGAATACTACGCTTCAATCTTAGAGCGATTAAAGGGAGCAATCAAGGCAAAAAGAAGGGGAAAATTAACCAGAGGTGTCCTCCTTATGCACGACAACGCGCCTGTGCACAAGAGCCGTGTTGCGTTGGCTTTTCTGCATAAGGTGGGCTTCAATATTTTGGTTCATCCACCCTACAGTCCTGACCTGGCTCCCAGTAATTATTATCTCTTTCCAAAAATGAAAAAAGAACTTCGGGGGAAGAAGTTCTCAAGCGATGAAGAAGTGAAGGAAGCAGTTTCAGCTTATTTTTCAGACAAAGAAAAAACATTTTTTTTTGAGGGTATACATAAGCTGAAAGATCTGAAAAATGTATGAGGGTTGCAGGTGAATATATTGAAAAGGAAAAATAAACTTGTATTTTTATTTCCACGTCTTACCCCCGATTCCGCGAACTTAAAAACGCCCCCTCGTATTTCTGTGACTTCACGAATACCGGAATTTTGGGTAGAGCTCCCACGTCTATGGTTTGCACAACTCGAAGCTACCATTAACCCGCAAAAGCAAGGCGACGACTGCAAGTTTCAATTTGTCCTACAGAAACTTAGACGTGAAGCTCTTCAGCAGGTCCACGATTTAATTTACAATCAACCAATGCAGAATAAATATGCAGCTGTTAAAGAACGACTACTTCAGGTTTATGAAGAATCATCAGATTTACAATTTAACAAGCTAGTTGGTGAAATGGAGTTGGGCAGTCAAAAGCCATCGCATTTACTGAGAAAATGAAGGAATTAGCAAGAAACTGTAGGGCATCCGATGAAACATTATCCAAGTTGTGGCTACAGAGACTTCCACCGGCGGTTCGGGCTGTTCTAACCGTTAGTCCAGATCAGACATTAGAAAACCTCGTACCCATCGCAGACAAGGTACTGGAGACATTGCAGATTGGACCGATTGCAGCAGAAGTAGCAGCCGCAAGCAGCAGTTTCTCACCAATCTACCCAATGAACGAGATGCTGAGTCAAATCAATAAGCTTTCATTGGAGATCGCAGAACTGAAAACGGAGAGAAGCCGAAACTATAGCAGACGCTCATACAGAGGAAGAAGCAGATCACGGTACGGAAGCAGGTCCAGGAGCAGAGGTCACACGCCGAGTCGCACACCGCCGAGTCCTGATTGGTTGTGCCGTTTCCACTATCGTTATAAATCCAACGCGAGGAGATGCGAGAAACCCTGCAATTGGAAAGATCAGCAGGAAAACTAGTAGCGGCGCACTCCGAGGAGACCGGAGACCAAGGCGCCGGGAGCAACGCGAACCATCGTCTCCGCGTAACGGATCGTAATTCAGGTTTACAATTTTGAATCGATACCGGAGCTACTTTAAGTATCATCCCTGTCAATAAAGTTAGCAAAAAGCATGTTCAAAGTAATGTTTCTTATAAATTATATGCAGCGAATGGATCAGAAATTAAAACTTTTGGAATTATTCATTTAGAACTAAATTTAAATTTAAGACGAGCATTTAAATGGCATTTTGTGTTGGCTAACGTAAATCAACCTATTATTGGCGCAGATTTTTTACAACACTATGGTTTATTGGTTGATCTCAGTTCAAAGAAACTTATTGACAAATTAACTAACTTGTCGATAGTTGGACCAGTAGTAAATAACAGTATTTCATCAATTTTAATATATGATAGCCGTATTCCTTATAGTGACATTTTATTCCGATGTAACTAAACCCGTATCCTTTAAGGAAGTCCCTAAACATGACACCTTTCACCACATCGAGACAAGCGGACCACCTATGTACGCAAAGGCCAGGCCTTTACCACCTGACAGGTATGCTAGAGTAAAAGAAGAATTCCGTATTATGCAGGATTTAGGTATCTGCCGCCCATCCAAAAGTGCGTGGGCGAGCCCGCTACATGTAAGAAAAACGGCGAACTTCGACCTTGCGGAGATTATCGACGCCTCAATAGCGTCACTAAGCCAGACCGATACCCGAGGATTTAACATTCGGACTAGCAGGTAAAAAAATATTTTCTAAAATTGATATTAATCGCGCTTATCATTGCATTCTAGTCGCACCAGCTGATATAGAGAAGACAGCCATCATTACGCCCTTTGGCCTATTTGAATTTCCGCGTATGACCTTTGGCTTACATAACGCCACACAAACATTTCAACGGTATATGAATCATAGCGTGTTACAAGGTATTGAGCATATGGTCGTTCCAAATACGGACTCCGAGATTGAACCCGAATCTTTTATTTTCTGTTACATCGACGATGTACTAATAGCTAGTAATTCTGCGGATATTCACAAAAAGCATATCGAAAAATTATTTCAACGTTTAAATGAGTTTGGATTAACAATTAATGTGTCAAAATGTTCTTTTGGTCAAGAAAGAATAGATTTTCTAGGCTATGACGTTACAAAAAATGGTATAACACCGTTACATGACAAAGTGCAAGCTATAATTGATTTTCCTAGGCCGGAAACGATCGAACAATTAAGACGTTTCTTAGGCATGATTAATTTCCATAGATTACATTTACCCAAGGCAGCGGAGTACCAACAAGAACTCAACCAATCTTTGCATAATTCTAAAAAACGCGATAAAACTAAAATAATTTGGACAGACTCAGCGGTCAAAGCATTTGAGCTAAGTAAGGAAACTTTGAAAAGTGCAACAATGTTGGCGCATCCATTGCAAAATGTACCTTTAGCACTAATGACTGACGCATCACTTTCTTGTACAGGCTCTGTTCTTCAACAATGGGACGGTTCCACTTGGCAACCGTTAGGATTTTACTCGAAAAAAATGTCTAGTGCACAAACTAAATACAGTACGTATGATAGAGAACTTTTAGCCATTTTCATGTCAATTAGGTATTTTAGAAATATGATTGAAGGTCGCGAATTAATTGTGTATACTGACCACAAACCACTTACCTTTGCCTTTAGCAAAATGAACAGTGACAAAGAACTTCCCAGAAGAATTCGGCAACTTTCATACATAAGTGAGTTTACCAGCAATATAAAACATATCGACGGTCGCACGAATGTCGTAGCGGAAACGTTATCTAGAATAGTAACTATAGATTGTCAGACTGTACTCGATTTCCAAGAAATTGCTATCGCGCAAGAAACCGACACTGAAATTACATTGTTGTTACAGGAACCGAATAGTAAGAGCGGTATTCAAATAAAACAATTTGCTTTACCAAACAGTAATAAAAAAATCTATTGCGAAATTTCTACGAATAACTTTAGACCTTATATACCGGAAAAAATGCGAAAATCTGTTTTTAACGCAATTCACAACGTTAGTCACCCCGGAGTTAGAGTAACTAGGAAAATGCTGGCCCAGCGATATTTTTGGCCAGGACTAAATAAGGACGTGAGCATATGGGCAAAAACTTGCCTAGATTGCCAGCGCTCCAAAGTTATTAGACATACAGTGTCACGTTTAGGTAAATTTGAACACTCCGAACGATTTGATCACGTATATATAGACATAGTAGGACCGTTACCTACGACCTCGGAGGATTACCGTTATTGTTTGACGATGATAGATAGATTCACGCGGTGGCCAGAAGCTTTTCCCATAAAGCAAATCACAGCGGAAACGGTCGCAAAGGTCGTATGTGAAGGCTGGATTTGCAGGTATGGATGTCCGTTAAGAATAACAACCGACCAAGGGCGACAATTTGAAAGCGATTTATTCAGTCAAGTTATGAAAATGTTAGGTATAAAAAAGAACCGAACTACCACGTTTCATCCCCAGTCCAATTCAATGATTGAACGTTGGCATCGTTCATTTAAAGCAACCCTTAAAGCACGGTTACAAAATATTTCATCGTGGTCTGACGAAATGCATACTGTTCTTTTAGGTCTCAGGGCAGCACTAAGAAGTGACTGTAACCTAAGTGCGTCAGAATTAGTGTATGGTAGGACTTTACGTTTGCCAGGAGATTTTTATATTAGTTCAGGAACGGGAAGTGGGGACATGCATACTTATCTGGCGAAACTGCGAAGTACTTTGAACTCACTTCGTCCGAAGTTGGAGGTACATGGAAACTCAAGGACAGTGTTAGTTCATCCTGATTTAAAGGTATGCTCGCACGTTTTTATACGGAATGACATGGTACATAAGCCTCTACAGCCGCCATACCAAGGTCCCTACCCCGTCATAAAAAGGAATAGTAAGTATTACTTAATTCAGCTACCTAACAGGCAGGTTACTATTTCAATCGACCGATTGATATCGGCATATATCCTTAACGAACCTGGTAGCTCAGAAACACTCGCCCAGACACCAGATCACATGGATCAAAGGTCAGTTATTAGAGATCAGGAGATTAATTTCCCAAATTCGAACCCCTTAATTATTCCAAATAAAGTGACACGTTTTGGAAGGCAAATAAACTTGCCAGTAAGATTTCGTAATTGAATTGAGAGCAACCATGCGTTTATATTTAGCGTCTGTAAGCAAATATAAGTAGAACGGTAATTTAGCTTATTCTATTATTTTTTATTTTTTATGAGACTAATGATGTATTTCTGTTCATTTAAAATTTTTGACATACAAGTTTACACATACACAGCCATTGAAATAATTATCATCATTGTAATATCATAATCATGGGTAAACCCTATAGTAAAACTGAAGAAATAGTTACAGCTCAGAATAGAGCAAACGATGCAAGACAAGATAAAATTGAAGAGAAAATGGAGATGTATCAAACTATTATCATAGCAATGGTAATATGTTTCATTGTAACTCTTATGTACTTTTTTGTTCAACGGTACAAAAGTTACATGAAGAAATGGTTAAAACGACAAGTTGTCGTTACTGGTACAACATTGGGTCAAGCCGGATACGCAACCCAATCTCAGCAAGCTTATCAAGTGTAATTTAAACAAAATGTTTGTATGTTATTCTAAGAACTTTCGACGCAGTGTTTATGTTCATTTTGTTTAGCTTAAGAAGATAGATATAAAGTAGTTCATAAGAATTGTGTTGAGTAACTCGGTACTCTTACTGTATACTTGTGTCGTGCGTAAATAAATGGTTCCGCCGTATTCAAGCCTTTCGATATTCCATCCTAAATAAATCAACTTTATAATAGAAGTAACAGACTGGACTTCTATACATATTATTCTTATGTGAGACCCTTATTATTGCTGATTTAAAATTAAATATAGAGCAAAAGGAAAAATACTTGGCTGTAGAAAAACATAATGCCACCTAAATATCGTTGAATTGTTCAACATGAGGACATCAACCTACGATAGGAGATGGCACTAAAAGAGACAGCAAAGAAGAATGGGATGTCAATAAATCATTAATCATTTATTAGATTATCTGGCTATCTAAAATATAAACAAGGGATGGACAAAAATACGACAGAAAATAGGACAGGAGTGATGGCCAAACTCTCACTAAAACACGACAAACTTTATCATAAACATATTAGTAGCAAACATAGCAGAGAGACGATGATACGTGAGACGTGCGACTATGGCTTTCGTAAAATTATTTGACACCTTCTCTACCAAACACTTGTTTCATGCATTTGAGCCGTGGTTGGATTGTTGTTTCTTAACTTACTTTTATTGTTTACCTTTGTCAGAGCCAAATTTCATTTTTATAGGGCGATTTTATTTTAAGATATAAAATATGACATGCAGACATGACGAAATAATAATGGTTTCTTGCCTTGACTACACTTTAGCTACGAAATCGTGGGTATTCTCGAGAAACTGGTAATTTGGGTCTAGAATTTTGGTGCACTCACTTTAGCGAGGTACTGGAAGGCGCGGCGGCAGGCAGCCACGTCGAGGGCGGGCCCTGTCACGCTGTCGACGTCTTTGTCGGGGTCGCTCGATGAACACATTGGTGTTGACTCTTTCTCTAAAATGCAACAAGTCGCTTAAGGCCAGTATTTCCCTGATTAGCCTAAACTGGATATTTTTGACGTCAAGTTTAGGGTTCCTGAACACACTGAAAGGCTAAAAAAAATGCTCGGCATTACTGATAACACTAATTTAATGATTATTCGAACATTAATAGTAAAAATTATTTAGTATCTGTGAAAATAAATTGCTAACTATATGCAAACTACTCCTTGAAAGTAACTTTCGTCGCAGATATGAAGCCATATAGCTGTACTGTTGTATTAAATGGATAAACAAGTACTTTTCTTATACATATAATCCTTAGTTTTTCACAAAAAGTAAAATTAACCTGCAAAATATTGTCATTTTCATAAATGTGTTTATCAATGGCGCCCTAGCTTATACTAAACGAAATCGGCTGTAACAGAGTACGTTAAAAGTGGTTTTCGTTTACTGGGCGGTTTCGTTCGAACAAGCCCGCCTAAAGAGCCGATTCTTCGGATTTGCAATATACTTGTAATGAAATAATTGTAACGCCTGGAACGTTTCCTGTATCGATCCATCCATACCTACACCCACCTAGGGTTTTACCGTGTAGCTCGGTGACGTTTATAATGCGCTTCATTTTGACATTTGAACCCCAGAGCTGCGTTCAGTTCGAGCATGGGCCTTTCCAAGATTTCGCCACTTTTGGCTGTTCTCCTGAAAGAAATGCCCTATGCAAAGACATATTTTAAATTATATTGTCCATCTATCCATCCAACAGCCTGGTGTGTCCAATGCTGGACAGGCTTTTCCAAGATTTCGCCACTCTTGACAGTCCTCCTCGAGGAAATGCACATAAACACTCTTTAGACAGGAATTTTCAAAATAATTGGATTTATGTAGGGAAATAAGGTTTTTTTTAGGAATTTATTAATGTCTACTGAAAATCCAACTCAACATACCATAATGATTTGGTATGTAGCTTAAACCTTGTATTGTATTCTTTATTAAAATGTTCGCTCTATGAAGCTTTGAATTGACTTGAGACAAGGAATGCTTGGTTAACGCTTATGAAACGAGGATTCTCTCAATAGTTTTTCATTGATCAAGTAGATGGTATTTTGGGCTCGTTTCGGCCGGAATCATACCAGTAGCAACTAGAATCTGTTCAGCCAATTCAAATGTTTGTGAACCAGTGACCATTAGATCTAGTCTAGTTCAATATGTGCGAGTTTGTTAGTGTTTTGAAGAGTTTGGAGCTTAGTCCTAAACTAAATTGCCATTTTATTTCTTGACTTTACGAAAGTAAATAAACTATGTACCTAACCCGTACATGTATCATGTGTATGTTATGTACCTATATAAGGTGACTTTCGTTTATGTAACAAAATTCATACTGGAGACTCGGTAAGTGTCCGGACAAAGGTTCAATGACCGTTTGCGAAATACGAAAAATATTTTGTTGTGCCCCTATACTTGTTAGTATAGAAAATATATATCGAGAATAGAAAGTCTAAATGTTATTTTTCATATTTCATATTATATTGAACCTTGGTCCTGACCACTTACCGAGTCTTCAGTATGAATATTGCCATATAAACGAAAGTCACATTGTACTACAAAATTAAACAATTTGATTTGACTATTCACCTTCTTACGAAATTTTCTTTTAAACATAATATTTCTTTTACAAAACTTCACAAAAAATACAACATAATATGCAGAGTAAATTTGACTCACCTGTACATTTCCCCGTGTCGTTGCCAGGCTCCACTTTACTCTGGAAGCACCGCGCCAAGATGGCGGGTTGCGTAAACGCCTCTCCAAGCGCTCTGATCAACGGCTGAGCCAATTTACTCTCTAAACACTCGTCACAGAGTTGGTAGATACGCTCCTCAGTCAGTGGCGCGCCATCTAGTAACAACAGAATCAATGCGTCCAGCTTTTGTAACAATGTTGTTGTGGAATATATAGAGATATCCATGTTGACAGACACTATTTCGGACACTGGTTAAAATGAATGCTTCTATTATCCAGAGATCAAGAAATTATATAATTAACTAATGACCTTATTACTAAATTATTATTACTTGTCTTGTAAAGAATGTATTTCTAGTGTACTGTCACAAATGTTCATGGTGATATTTAATTAGGGGTCAGTATATCTGCATTAACATTGTTAGATTCCAAGAACAACTTTATTAGCATTATAGCTTCTGCCCGCGACTTCGTTCAGTAATCAGTAAACATATTTTATTTGTGAACATAGGTAATCATTAATGCAGATATACAAATTTAGGTACATAAATAACATTCTAAAACAAAAACAAAAAACGGTCAAGTGCGAGTAGGACTAGCGCTCTGAGGATTCCATACCATTAAATCTTATCCTACTAATATTATAAATGCGAAAGATTGTGTGTGTGTGTGTGTGTATGTTTGTTACCAGTTCACGCTGAAGCGGCTGAACGGATTTGGATGAAATTTAGAATGCATATAGCTTATACCCTAACTTAACACATAGGCTACTTTTTATCCCGGAAAAATGCATGGCTCCTGTAGGATAGATCAATATCATTGAAAAATCAGGTGTCTAATTAGCGCGGTCTTTTCGTTTGTGGTGATAAAAGATAAGGCTTTGTTATTTCAAACATCAGGTGTCTAATTAGCGCGGTCCGTTACCGTTTGTGGTGAAATAAGACGAGGCTATGTTATCTCATCACACTTCACACTAACATTATAAATGCGAAAGTTTGTGTTTGTGTGTGTGTATGTTTGTTACTATTTCACGCTGAAACGGCGGGACGGATTTGGATGAAATTTAGAATGGATATAGCTTATAACCCAACTTAACACATAGGTTACTTTTTATCCCGGAAAAAAGCATGTCGTTAAACCGAATAACACGCGGGCGGAGCCGCGGGCAAAAGCTAGTAAGTTATAAGAGTTAAATTATTTCAATAAAAATTACAAACTTATCAGTACCTGGCAAATGTATTAAACAAAACTGCAAAATTAAGTTGGTCAAGCATTCGGGTACGTAACCCTAAACCTATAAGAAAAAATCGGTGTTATCAGTGTTTGTTGTTTAAATACAGTATAATATGGCACATAATATACAGAAAATTTAAAATTATAACTAGTTTAGTTTTTGAAATAGACCCCGAAACAAAAAAGGACTAAAACGGACGACTTTAATGGATGAAAAAACATATTAGTAGATACTCTGCTCTGCGAGTTCTACTAGACAAAGATACTACGCATGCCGGAGGAAAAAGAAATGTCTCCTTTTTCATGTACGGGCCCCCCTAAACTAAATTTGAAGATCACCAGCAATATAGCCCTCTTAACTGAATGAAACAAATAAATATTTGTTTACAAAATAATACCACAACTGCGGGAAAAAAGTTTGTTTGGCGATTTTCCAAGCACCAACCGGCTGCGTTGCATACAGGCTATTTATTCTTATCTAAGAAAATGAGTGAACTGAACAAAGGATATAACGATAAAATCGTATTATTTTATTTTACATACATTTTACTAACGCGCAGGTACGCATATTTCGTGTGACTATTTTCTCTTTGTTTAAGATTTTTCACTTGCCAAAACTGAGCAATAACCAAAATAAGCGATGGTAAAAATCAAATAGTAGAACGAAATAGGCTTTAGGAAAGAGGTGTCCTAATTAGAGCAAGACTTAAAAGAGAGCAATAAAATAAAAGTTGATTACAAATAAGTTGTTCACTTATTTTCTTTACAAAGCATTTAACTAATTTCAGTATTATACGATACTTGTTTTTTCCAGTCACTAACACTATAATGCTTTTTTGTGTACGTGGGACGCACTATAAGTTTCCGGAATGAATATGAAAAAATACTATTAAAGGTACAAAATTAATTTATTGTTTTTCAAAATAATCTCCCTTGGCGTCTATGCACTTTTTCATTCGATCAAACCAGTTTTGAAAACTTTTGTGCCACTCCCCTGTGGTGACCTCTGAAACGTGTTTTTCATACTCCTCGACAGCCTCTTCTGGTGATGAAAATCGTTGACCGCGTAATTGGTTCTTAATTTTTGGGAACAGAAAAAAGTCACAAGGTGCCAGGTCGGGACTGTATGCAGGATGACTCATGAGTTCTACATTTTTCGTCTTCAAAAAGTCGTTTGTCTGTCTGGCCGTGTGAGAACTAGCATTGTCGTGGTGCAGGATGATACGGCGTTTACGGTTATTTTTACGGAGTTCGTCAATAACTTCCGGCAAACAAATGGTCGTGTACCAGTCACTATTCACGGTACGACGATTCTCTAAAGCAACAGTAACCACGTGTCCAGTTTTATTAAAAAAAGAAGCAATCATCCGCTTAGATGCACTTTTCACGCGCGCCACTTTGGTTGGTTTCGGCTCATCTTGAAAGACCCATACGCTCGATTGCTGCTTTGTTTTGGGATCGTAGCAATAAATCCATGTTTCGTCACCTGTTACTATGTCCCACACCAAATTTGACGCACCTTCGTTGAATCTGGTAAGCATGGCACTGCACCAAGTGACGCGGCCCGTTTTTTGAGCCTCGGTCAAGTTGTGTGGGATCCACCGCGAGCACAGCTTTCTCACACCCAAATGTTTGTGCAGGATTGATTGTATTTGACTCATGCCTATTTCTAAGGATGCGCGAATTTCATGGTAGGTCACATGCCTGTCTGTTTCAATCATACGGCACACAGCATCGATGTTTTTGTTGGTCACAGCGGTGGACGGCCGACCATCGCGAGATTCGTCACTGAGATTGATACGACCACGCTTGAATTCTGCAAACCAGCTATAAACAGTCGTCTTGCATGGTGCTTCATTGCCAAAAGCTGTTTCAAGCCGAGCGATGCTCTGTTGAGCTGTCAAATTACACTTAAAATCGTAGAAAATCATACTACGAAAATTTTCCCGAGTTAAATCCATGTTGATGCAGACACACAATTTTTTAAATGGCGCCACAAGGTAAAAACAAAAGACAGTCAGATGAAACAAACTGCATTCTACAGCCAAAGAGTTCTATTTTCAAATGTTGCAATAAATTTTTAAATATTGTTTATGTAAGTGGCCAGTTCCGGAAACTTTTAGTGTTACCTATGTATATATTTTTAAGACCCATTTCACGAAAATACGCTTTTTGTATGGCGTGTCTTTATAGATCATAAGATTCTTGGAATTTGGAGTGATGTTAATTATGTATTCCGATCAAAATAAATGAATGGATTGTCAATAAAATTAAATAAAAATGAAATTGAAATTTTGTTTGTAATTATGTTTTATTCAATACAGAAAATCGTCGTAAACCGCCGACATTAATCAACAAAAGTGACGGAAACTAATTTTTTTATAGTAAATAATAAAAATTGTGGTACATTATTATTTCAACAAATTTAAGACTGATGTTTTGGCAAAGTTGTTGATTTTAAAGGAAAGATTTAGCTCTTTGAAATTTATAATGTGATTAATTTTTCGTAAACGGGGAGTGGGAGATTGATCACGACAAAAAAAGTATTATTTGTTAAGGTGATACATCAAATGTCAATCCGAAAGATTGGTCTATGTTTAACATGTATTAATCTTTCCAAAGATGGAAAATTTGTGTTTTTTAAAGGTAAATCAGAACCCTCAGAGCACGAGTCCTACCCACACTTGACCAGTTTTTTTTCCTATTTATATAATCCGTATGCTCCGTGAGTCCCAACAAGGGAATTTTTTGGTACTTCAGATTACAGAGGCTTTGTATCAGCAACATTTTCAGGCTTTTGTGAACCCCCAATTGAAACAATGAACCATTTATAAATTGTAACAGTAATACGTAGGAAAAGAATTTACTCACTGTTATGACTTAGACTTTTAACATCTTGCTGAGATACACTCTGACTAGTTTCTAATACTGTTCTAGATGGTATGCTGGTATCCTTTAAGACTTCACTGTTACTAAGGGCTGAAGTCTTCTCCGTGTTATTATTCTGTGTCTTTTCTGATGTGGAGCTTGGTGTACTGAAATAATTCATATTATTTATTGTACATACAATACATTACACTTAAGACGACTCTATTCGCCCGAGCTCCCATACTAGCGCAGTTTGCTGATCATATCCTTTTTATAGGTACTTATACGTAACTTATTCTTTTTTTCTTTTTCAATATATCCCATACAATATCTATAACGTGAAACTACCTAAAGCATTTATCCAAATCAAATACATACAAAAGTTACAAGCATATAAAAGTCCTGGATTTTACACATATTTTGATGAATGTTTATGTACCGTAATGTCTTAGAAGCGATACAACAAATCAAATAATTTTAGTTTCACAGCATAGTATATTTTATACTATTCAAAAATATTTTTGTTTCAATTCGATTTTTGGGATATTTCTCCTGAAATCATAGGAACCACCAAAACCATTCTCGAGTTTTTTGAAAACATGAATGTTGTCTCGCGTTAGCTTGCCTCTCACACCGTGTTCGGTTAGTTCCGTACGAGCTCGGGAAATGAATGTTCGAGCCAACCAATAACAGTCAGTCAGTGCTCTATAATCCAAAGTTGAATGTAGAATGAAATAGCAAGCATAGCGACCCCGTGCGCATCTGACTTCAAGCCGCCGACTACAGGCCTCTTAAAGATATTATGTACATAGGCAAGCTTATCTCTAAAAGATTTATTCCAGCAAACACGGATTGAAAAACAGAAATCATACTACGTTTACTACTATTATATGTAATATTACAATGAATTAAATATACAAAAAAACAGTAAATAAATACATAGTACTCTTAAAGACTATTTTATTAAATACTGAGTGCAGGACAGTCTCTGATATCCTGGGAAATCAAATTCCATAATTTGATGGCCATGGTTAAGCTGATGGATTAGTGATTCACCTCTGTTTACGATGTTGTATTTGCTTGACATGTTCAATTTGTTTATTTTAAATAACTGAGAAATATCAGAAGCCCTGGAATATTTACTGCTTTTTTCAACAACTTATCTCTGTGAAAAGGCGTTCTCTACTCTAGTATGTGACAAAGTACAAAGAACCAGATTTAAAAAATACAACTTTGTATTAAAATATGAACCTGTATATCATCGATTTAGTTGAAAAAGCAACACCAATCTTAAAATTAAAGAAAATGCATAAGAATGCATTTATAAAAATGAAACAAAATTACATTTCAACCCAAGATTTATGACTGTTTATTAAGGAAGTCCCTTATGCTTAATTTTCTAGGGGTTCACAGCTGGAAAAGGTTGGGAAACGCTTCCAAAAGGATTTACTTACTTATTAATGAACTGCATTGCTAATTATTTCTTTTAAATTGCAGATTGGCCCCTTCTTTTAATGTTCCCTTCATATGTAATGTCCAGTGATGGGAATATCCTGGGGCGCACTGTTATCAAAAGTATGGATATGACTTTTTACCAGAACTCGATTTCCGAAACTTCATTAAATATCAGTTCCTCAAATTTTTATTACTGCTTAAATGATCTTACTGATAAATAAAACACAATTGTAGGTATTGTATTTTATTGGCAAATTTAAATGGTAAAAATATAATATCAAAGCAACAGAAAATATGTTACACAATGTCATAAAATTTTAAAAACAATAAAAATTAATATGGCATTTAATTTGTTTGTAAAAAATACTTAATTTTGATTTAAAAACAAATAAATGAGCTAATTCAGTTTTAGTTCACAGGAAATGGTTTATTCCTTTAGATTTAATTTAGGTAATCGTGGGAAATATTAGGTAAGAGACTTGTTTTCTAAAATGAACTATCTTTACATTGACATTAGACAAATAGATAGACCAAATCCATTTGTAACTCGAAACTGAGTGCTCCACATCAGTGGAGGTAAGTAGAACAAATTAAAATTTGAATATATCTGGATCATCATTTCAATAACCCTATCTAATCTGGATTTCTACCCAAAACTTTCTATTTTGTCTGATTCTTTCGGGCACACCTTCTAAAAAAGCTATGACTTGGTCTAGTCTAGAGCTAATATATAGTTACTTATATTCAGTTCACTTTTTTGTAGTTCTTTTACACTAAATTGTATGATACTGTAATTTTCGTCTATACATTTTTATACAAACTTATTAATTTAGCGAGTGGGACAAGTTAATTTATAAAAGTTAATACTTATCAATAAACTATGAATTTAGTCAGATCCAAATCAGCTCTCATGTTGAGAAAAATCCAAAAAACAATGAGCTAAGTTGGGGTTAAGCAAATTTTTCAATCAAAACTGAATGAGCACACTCTGAGAACCAAAGTAAAGAAGTGAGTAGAATGAATAGTCAACATACTGTTTCAGTGTTGCCTATTAAATTATTGCCAACTTAAATATCATTTAAAAATACCAAACTACACACACACAAATACTAAATAATAACCACTGAGTACATACCTAGACATTAGGTTATAGCACATGAGTTTCGAAAAAGAAATACCGTGAAATTTTTGCTATGTCGTCGCTATCTACTGAGAAAACAAGAGCTCATTGCTTAAAATACAGGCTAGTTTTCATAGTTTAGTTTAGGCAAAACATTTTTACTAGCCGTAAGATCTTTTTTGATTGTATTAATTTTAAGTTCTTTTATGCAAAAAAATACATTTTATTCATTATATTTTTTAAATCGCCTCATTGGTAAAATTTATCATTAAATCATTAGATATAACTTACAGTGAATGTGCAGGAGGTCTATTCACATTAAGTTAGAAAGGTTTATGGAGTATTGTTTTATGTTACTTGGTAAATAATATTTTGTTTACATAGACACCTATTCTCGTGTAGCAAATATTAGATTTAGAGCTGCCATAACCTAAAACTTTAGTTTTTATGTGTGAAAATATTAAAGTTCCTTTATTTTATTTAAGTGAGTTCCGACAAAAAGTTATATCCATACTTTGATAAAAAAACTATGCCAATTTATATGTGGAGAAAGTACATGAAATGTTACCTGACACTTTCTTCAGTTCGTGGCACTTTGTTGGGCAGACTACCACAAAGTCTGGCCTCTTTATAGAACAGCTTTATTGCTTCTGCTGCTGCTTCATTTGGAGACAGTGTCCGTGACTGTAATTAATACTTTGTGACAAAACTTGGATTTATGGCCTTATCATTGAAGGACTAGAATTTGTTATTGTTTTGCATTTCATGCATATTGTTATGTAACTATTTCTTTTTATTCACAAGCAATTAATAAGTGATATTTACCTCTCCACTGGATGCACAGTGAGGATTATTACAGTCAGAATTTCCACAGCCATCCAATAACTGATAAAAATACCGTTCAATCAACTGTTTAGCAGCTGCACGCTTCATTATTTCTGATTTGTTATCTTCAGTTGAATGGTTGGTGGAACATATACTTGACAAGTTTTGTGGATCCTCAAGATTTTCTGGGGTAATGTTGTGTGTTGACGATGATGCTTCGCTCCCCCTGAAATACGTCGTACGATCATCGTGAGTAGGCATTTCTACGCATTTGTGCGCAAATCTGCTGCGACAAATCAAAACAAAAAGAAATAGCAAGTAATGCCTACATAAATAACCTATACATATAGCGAAAGCGTATAAAGCAATTGGTCATATGTTCAGAATCAGTTAAGCTGAACATTCTAGGGATATTTAGACTATTATAAGCAAGATTGCATGCATTTTTAGAATATATCCAAGATAAAAGTTACCTTGAAGCTTCGTCAGTTTCTCTTTTAGAGTTCATAGAAATTAATGCAACCCTGAACTAATTCAATTTCAAGGGCGAAACAACATAAATGCAATCAAATAATCATCCAATATTCGTTGTAAAACTATTTCTAGAATGTTTTTACACAAAAACTCCACACAAACGACCGAGCTGTCAACCATTTTGAATTATTTTTTTAACTTGCCACAGATTATAATTAACAGCATGTCTTTGAATGTCAAATAACGCACACTCTCATATATAACATCGATCTACCTACAGAATCGATTATAAAATTAAAACTCGTGCTTGAGGGATAAAACTTTTTTTACTCTGTGAATAAAAAAAATGCAACTGAAAGTTCAAAGTGTCAATAGGGATCGCAAAAATTCAAATGTAACGATACCTACTCGATCCCGGAATCGCGGTATCGCAGAAGAAAGTATCGATACCGATAAAAGTATCGAACCAAATGTATGGATACTACAAAGTTTAAAGTGCTTTTTGATCAGCTTAAAAATCGTATTTTATCGCAAAAAAGAGTAATCAGAAAGTACATACTCAAGTAATTATTATTTATTTAAAAAACATATTAAATTATCATTATAGTTATTTAAAGGAAATAACTTTTTATTTCGCACAGCAGACTGCAGGGAAAAATATCGGTGCCTTTAATGTGAATATTGATTTAGAGTGTACTTTAAAGCATTCTTTTGTTTATACGATGCAGTCAGACATAAAAATTAATTAGTCTAAACGTGCCAAGTAACCCGGTTCCACGCTGTCATCGTCACCCCAGCTTTCGAAAAAGGCTTTTTCCTCAAATTTGGGAGGGGGAATTTTTTTAAATATGCCTCAACAAACCCACCAAACTATGTCCGTTTCTATTGTATTTCTTTGTTTCACTTCAAGCTACTTTTCGAAAAGAACCAAACTGATTAATGTTGTTAATGTTGAATAAAGAAACAAATAAAACATGATTCGACCAACTTGTGGTCGTCGTCAGTCGAATAAATAAACTGCACAAATTATATTATATTTGAGATATATTAATTGACATTGACGTAGAAAAACCTTTTTAGAATACTTAAACTATTTTATTCTAAGCGAGGGTAAAGCAGAAGGAGTGGTATAAAGCTCGACTGGGTTACCCCAGGAGGATTTATGGTATGTCGACCAAATTTGAGACATACTGATGAACGGTAAAGTCAAAAGTGTTAGGAATAAAAGAGCTTGAAATTGAGATTGATGTTGAAAGAGAAGAGGTGTTAAGAATTGTAAATTTGCGAGAAAAGAGTGATAAGATTTGTGAGGGATTGTAAAGGAGGGCGTATGTGTATGTGGTAGATTATGAAGATTGTTATGAGGGAATATGTGTGTTCTGTCTGTCGGTTAATGTCGTTTGTTCAGTCCTGGTCCATAGTGGGCACTAAGTGACCAAATGTATGAGGACTCCCATGTTCTGAGTTCATATGTGGTGGATGACAGCTGTTGAAATCGAGGTATTGTAATAAATAAAAAATCAATCCCATACTCCCTATCACTTCACGGCTGGTCTGGCATTCTACGTAGGTGAAACAAGAACGGCACTACACATACGCATGAACAATCACCGACACACAACATACACTATACAAAATAACTCCTTACCCATCCCCACCCACGCCAGATCTCATCACCAAACCTTCAACAACTGCTTCACCGTTCATGTCATCAAATCATTCCATCCTCTGCTGACTGACATCGAACTCAGAACATGGGAGTCCTCATACATTTGGTCACTTGATGCCCACTACAGACCAGGACTGAACAAACAACATTAACTGACAGACAGAATACACATATCCCCTCATAACAATCTTCATACATGTTCAAGAAGATGTTCGGCAAAGTTAGAATTAGTTTTGTTCCGGCGCCAACAACTCTCATGTTCTTTTCTTTAATTCTAATATTAAATGACCTACCGGCTTAACCTATCTATATTTTATCATGGGACATGGGAGTATTTCTTTGCTGACATTTAATTACACTTTTTAATTTTGTTGTCTCCAGAGATATATTGACATTTATTTCATATTGTATTAACTTTGTTTTATTAATTGAATGACTTGCAACGACATGAAATATCTACTTTATTGGTAATTTTTGGATGGTACTGGTATCCCTGGCAAACCAAGGTTCTGCTAACATACCCACATAATTTCATCATTACAAAAAAAAAACAAATTTTATTTACAGCACGTTGGTTATGTCTTAAAATATTAAAATGAGTTGTTAAGCCCTAGAAAATGAATTAAATTTCGAAACCGTTTGGTTTAAAAGTACCTATAGTTATAGTCCATCCATCCATCTATCAGCCTGTTTCGTCCACTGATGGACATAGGCCTTTCCAGGATTTCGCCACTCTTGGCGGTCCCCCTGGAAGAAATGCCCATACTCACACACGCTGGGCAGGCGGGTTGGTGAGCGCGGTGCCAAAACCCTTGCACCAGTGACGCCGCTGCCCGTCACCAGTCTTTTTTATATAAGGCTCGGCAATTGGGGATGGATATACCGCCATCCATCGGTCCCAGGCAATGGTGGGCCGCCTGTTCTCTTACTCTCCCCCGAATAACTTCGGGAGGATTTGCGAGTAAGATGGTGGTACCTCCACATCAGCATGGCATCAGCTCTACCACGTCAAAAGTATACATACATGGTTATAGTAAATTTGTGTAAACAATGTACAAGTATTTTCATCAAGATGTTTTCCATGTTACACTAAGTGCCGACAGTCGCAAGTATAAGTTATATTCTTAGAAGGTTTTTCTAAACACGAGTAGTGCCGCGAGGCTTAGTTCATATATTTTCTTCTAAGGGTGAGTATGTCATTAATCTTCCGGCGACCTATAGCACAGATTATTACAATAGTTATAGTGTATTATGTGATTATTTTCACGTGGTTAACTATGAAAAAAATGTACTAAGTCATTTTCTTTATTCGACTGACGATGACTACAAGTGAGTCGAAATATAAATCGATCATTATTTTGTATTTGTTTCTCTATACATATTTTCCATATAACTAACTATATTTAAAGGCTCCAGAAGTCCCAAAAATAAATATTCAACTTCCTGAAAACTTTTCTACTATGATTTCTCATTTTTCAAAGGATCTTATAAGGGCTTTAATAAGATTTGTGAGAGAAAGTGAAATTAAATTATAGGTGGTGGATTTAAGTTTTTTTTTTATTTATTTTTTGTGTGACTAATTTTTATTACTTAAAAGCTTTCATATTTATATTATATACGTATAGTATCTATTACTAACTTATATGTTGTGTTTGTTTCAGCATCTACAAGGTCATCCTCTTTGTTGTATATATATTTTATCGGATAGTGCGTTTGCAATCTATTACGTGACACTGGCAGAATAGTCGACACCGGCTTTCGTTGCCATAAAAAAAAATTGAATTGAATTGAATATTGAATAAGGTATTCCAAAATGCAATTAATTTCTCCAATAGAGAATCAATCTCTACGTTATTACCACTTAAAGCGATCTATTATGTAGATTTGTTATGTACAAAATTAAATTATTAAACCTAACCATTGGCGAATTTCCGAAAACTTACGAAATGGCCACACTGCAGTCTATTTTTACCGGAATCTATCACTTGACCGAGAGAAATGAGTACTAATAAAACGTCGAAAGAGAGATGGTGACTTTGTGTAAAATTACACTCGTGAAGAGACAAAAGTATCGACTATATGAAAAAGTATCGATACCTAGTAAGGTATCGGAACCAAAGTATCGAGTACAAAAGTACTAGGTATCGAAGAGAAAGTGTCGATACCACTCAAGTATGGATATACTTTTTGCGGATCTTCTTCCCTAGTCCCTAGTGTCAAATATAAATCAAAACATTGCATTGATCGTCGTCGTATGAAAATTTCAAAGTTTTCGCATAACAAGATAATAAAATAGAAATCTGAAAGACAGTAAAATAGTGACGGTCAAAACTACATGACCATGACCCAAGTTTTAACTGCAGAGGAAACGCAACAAGACCGTGTTGATCAGATTTTACGAGGCTTCCAGATGTATCCTTTTCCATTGCTCAATAACTTTAATTTTTGCACTATATAGCAATATTGACAGACAGACAACTATATAGATTTATAAACTGTGCTGTTATGTACTGACTGTGTGTATACTTTTATTACAATTACACCCACATAATACACCTTCATTAGATGATGGTTAGAGGGGTAATAAAGGCGGGCACATCACCATATCTTGTTATGAAATATTACATATAAAAATTTATGCTCATATATTTTAATGGTTGATAAACTTCTGTACCCACAGTACACAGCAGTAAATATTACACATCAAGCTGTAGAAAAATATAATTGGCTAGCTTTGAGTTCCTAGGGTGTCATCTCTGTCGCACATAGCGACATTATGGGTGCGGTTATGACTTTCAACAGCATAATCCCGTTCGGCTATCGTTGTAATGTCAGTTACGAAAATAAACCAAATAAACACATTCAACCGACCCCCATAGTCCTTAGCATGGTCGTTTGTTGTGGCCTGAAGTTAGCCGCACAACACGTTTGACAGCCAATTTTTCCATTTGATTTTTTACATTTGCTGACAGTTGTGTCCGAATCGTGGGTGTTTATTATAGAAAATTGTAGTCTACTGTGGACTCATAACCGCACTCAATGTCACATAAGAATGAGTGATATAGAAAATGCTCTACAAAGCTGGTGCTTGCTGATTAGCTCTTTCTAAAGCACAATGTGCAAGAATTTCCTGCCAGGTTCTGTACAATTTTTTTTAAACATTGTTTTAGCCAGAATAGTGTCTGAAATGGGGTCTGAACCTTCTCAACCAGTTTATCTATATCTCCCAATAAAATTTACCCATTAATCTATAGTAGACTTCTGGTTTTGTGTAGTTGCTACCTATTTCCTGTTAAGTATATTACAACTCTCAGGCAAAACCAGGCGGCCCATTGCCTGGGACCGATGGATGGAGGTATATCCATCCCCAATTGCCGGGCCTTATATAAAACAGACTGGTGACGGGCAGCGGCGTCACTGGTGCAAGGGTTTCGGCACCGCGCTCACCAACCCGCCTGCCCAGCGTGTGTGAGTATGGGCATTTCTTCCAGGAGGACCGCCAAGAGTAGCGAAATCCTAGAAAGGCCTATGTCCAGCAGTGGGCGAAACAGGCTGATGGATGGATGGATGATATTACAACATTTTCCTTAACTACCTTTAATACAGAAACTGGATGAATTTGCGGGATGCTGACACAGGTAATTTTGGTTACAAAATTTGCATAAAATTTGAGGTTTTGGTATTAAGGCCCCTTTCCTCACTCAACATTAGCTCATTCTAAGAGAAGAATTTTTCTAAGATCTAATGGTCTCTAGATGGCGCTTGTAGCAATCTTGGATTGGAACCAGTATTGGTAGCATCATTAGACTCATCAACATAGAATCTAATGTTTTCATGCCTATGATTAGACTTGTAACCAATATTGGGTTCTGTGCTTTTATTATCCATTACAAATAGGATTTTGTTAAGTTGTAGAAAACTAGAAATACATAAAATTGTTATATCAGTTGCTATGTCATAGCTCTTTATTTGGTAGTTACTTAAAGGTAAATAAATAAGAAAAAGATATGTGCAATTTTTTGATATATTTCAGCTATATCATAGTCAACAAATCAAACAAATGTCGTAATGGTAAAAAAAAACCGGCTAAGTGCGAGCCGGACCATTTTAATTTAATTTTTATTTTATTCAGGTTAACAAACAGTTAAAAAGTAACTTTTACTTACTTTTTGCGCATCTGACCTGCATCGAAATCGACATTAATTACGTTTTCGAAATAAATTGCGTTTAGCAATTTTTGCAAGATGACTTCCGAACTAAGTAAAGAAATGTCATTACTTTTCGAAAAAGTAAAAGAAGAGCTTCAGAAGCAAACGAATGAAAGTACTGAAAGTATAACCACAAGAGTGCTCAGTAAAATGGATGAAAAAATGCAACCTTTGATAGAAGAAAATGAAAAACTAAAAGTCGAAATAACGCAATTAAACAAAAAAATCGAAAACTTGGATTTAAATGCCAGGAAAAACAACATTTTACTACACGGAATTTCTGAATCGTCCGACGAGAAAGAAGATAACTTGATAAGTCTTGTTTCACAAACTATTAACGATTTAGGTGTCACCTTAGAAAATGGCGAAATAAACAGAATTCAACGTCTAGGCAAAAAGGAAAACAACTCGAAAATAAGATCTATACTTCTCTCAACAACAACACTCCAAAAGAAGGTCCAAATATTGAGGAACAAAAGGAAAATGAAACCAAACACATACATAACTCATGACATCCCAAAAAAATTCTTACAAGAACGCAGAGATAAATCAAACCAACAGCGAAAAAGTGTAAAAAGAAAAGGACCTGACTCTGAAACACCAAGCCCAAACAAACCAGACCAAAATGCAAATACCAAACAGGACCCCAAAATTAAAAGAATGGATGCATTTCAAGTCATGCGTGAAAGATCCTACTCCTTATCAGACAAAAACACATGGAGAAAATAAAGAACAACTAACAACCAAAACCGGATTCACACAACAAACAAAGCTACAAATACAACAACGAAAAATAACTCTCCTACCACGGCTGGTCTCCGCGGGAGAAATAGACCACCACCCTCTAACAGAAAACAATAAATTATTAAATATTGCAACACTCAATACAAGAACACTAAGGACATCTGAAGCCTTATTAGAACTAGAAGAATCACTAAAGAACATAAATTGGGATATTTTAGGAATAAGTGAAATGCGAAGAGCAGGGGAAACAATTGAGGAACATCCAGGCTATGTACTATTCAATAAAGGAGAAACTGCAGGACAAAAAGGAGTTGGTTTCTTAATAAAAAGGCACTTGAAAAGCTATATAGAAGATATCATCGGAGTTTCAGACAGAATTGCAATCCTAAACATCAAACTATCCAGCTATAGAAAAACATGGACGATAATACAAGTTTATGCACCAACTGAACAAGCTGAAGAACTAGAAACTATATCTTTCTACAAACATCTATCCCAAATAATAAGAAAATACTCAAACAACCTGATTATCCTTATGGGTGATTTCAACGCCCAGGTTGGAACTAAAAAGAACAAAGATGAATCCAAAAGTGTCAATGGACAATGACTAGTGGATTTCTTATTAGAGCACAATCTGACTCTCCTGAACAGTATCTTCAAGAAAAACAAAACAAATAAGTGGACTTGGATTTCCCCAGATGGAAAATATAAAAAAGAAATAGATTACATTATAAGCAACTTTCCAAGACCATTTACAAACACATCAGTGATATCAAAATCAAAACTAAATTTTAACACTAACCATCGTATGGTCAGAACATCACTTAAAATAGAACCACCCAAAAAGCCCAGAAAACACATAAAACATTCAAACGCAAACGATGCAAATGAAGAAAATTATAAGGAAACCGCTCAGTCTTTGGTGGCAATAACTGCGGAGCTATCAGACAACAGCAAAATTGATGTCAAAATTACCTACGCTAAATTAGAAAATCAGCTGGCATGCCACAAAGTCAGGAAAACAGAAAAGCAAAAATATCAATTAAGCGACTCGACACTCCAACTTATATAAGAAAGAAAACGCATATTAACTAGCCACCTCAAAAAATAAAACACCAAACTGATAAGAGAGTTAAGCAAAAACATCAAAGAAAGTATTAGAAAAGATCGTAAAACTAAAAGACAAAAAACTCTAGAAAACCACATATTGACAACAGGAGGAATAAGAAAGGCTCTGAAAGAGATACGTGAATACAACAAAGAATGGATACCAAACCTTAAAAACAAACAAGACACTATCACAAACAGAAAAGACATGAACACACTAGCAACTAAATTCTACCAAAACCTCTATTCAAACCATATTTACAAACACCCAGAACATGTAAACAGAAGTACCGAAGTAACTAAAACCAACCAAGTACCTGAAATCTTACCAAGTGAAGTAGAGAAAGCCATACTCAGCCAAAAGATGGGAAAAGCACCAGGCCCAGACAAAATCTCAAATAAGATACTAAGAGGAACTTTGAGCGAACTTGTCCCTATACTCACAAAAATTTTCAATGAAGTTTTAATATCTCAACACATACCAGAACAATGGGAAACATCCCACATTACTCTTATACATAAGAAAGGCCCAAAAGAAGACAGGAAACTACAGACCAATAAGCTTGATGTCAAATATTTATAAAGTATTCTCCAAAATCATCCTAGAACGAACTAGCACCACATTAGATGAAAACCAACCAATGGAACAAGCTGGCTTCAGAAAGAATTATGCTACAATAGATCACATACACACCGTGAAGCCAGTTATTGAGAAATACAATGAATATAACAAGACTCTATACATGGCTTTCATTGACTACACCAAAGCCTTCGACAGTATCAGCCATGAGGCTATATGGGAAAGTCTAGAAAAACAGGGTATACACACAACATCAAAACAATCAAAACCATATACTGTAACAGCAAAGCAAAAATACAACTTGAAACATTAGGCAATGCCTTTGAAATAAAAAGAGGAGTCCGACAGGGAGATCCTCTGTCTCCCAAATTATTCTCTGCAGTGCTTGAAAACATTTTCCGAAAACTTGATTGGGATCAATTTGGTCTTAACATAAATGGAAGAAAACTTAACTACCTCAGGTTTGCAGATGATATTGTCTTATTTGAAGAAAACCCAGAAACTTTACGGAAAATGATACAAGATCTAAACAAAGAAAGCAAAAAAATAGGACTGACAATGAATATAGACAAAACAAAACTACTGACAAACTCTGTAAACATGGAAATTAAGATCAACAACAAGCCACTTGAGTATGTAGACGAGTACACTTACCTAGGCCAGCTCATTTCTCATAAAGACCAAACAACTAAGGAAATAAATAGACGAATAGCCAATGGATGGAAAAGGTACTGGTCATTGAAAGAAGTTATGAAGTCTACACATCTAAGTATTGGGGTAAAACGGAAAGTGTTCAATACATGTATACTTCCTTGCATCACATATGGTTGCGAAACGTGGTCACTCACCAAACACCACAGAGACATGCTCGAACATTGCCAAAGATCCATGGAAAGAAGTCTGATAGGTATCAAAAAACAGGATAGATTACGAAGTATACATATAAGAGAAAAAACTAAAGTTGTTGACGTGCTCTCCAAAATAGACAAACGGAAATGGAGATGGATAGGTCACATGATAAGATGTACCCAAGATAAATGGAACAAAATTGTCACAGATTGGTACCCTAGAGATGGAAAACGGAGCAAAGGAAGGCAGCAAAAAAGATGGGAAGACGAGTTAAAACTGACAGCAGGTCCTAACTGGAGAAGGGTTGCTCGAGACAGGAAACAATGGAAGATGTTAGAGGAGGCCTTTGCCAAGAGGCACACTGAACTAAGAGATATTCTATAAATACAGAAATAAACTCAAAAATCACAACTCTTAGTTCAGAATAAAGGGCTTATTGATTGATTGAACAAACAGTTACAATACGAACAAGGAACACTTACAAATAACACAAACAAACCTAAAGAACCATAAACAGATAACAATTACTTATAACAGCTCATTACAAACATAATTAATTATATTAGAATAATGGAGGGTACTTAACAACAAACTGTTTTGTAACATTATCTATAAAAATGGCAAAAAATCATGTCTGTTGTATGGGAGTACGCAGGTCCAACTCGCACTTGGCCGGCTTTAGTATTTGTTGTTATAGCGGCAACAGAAATACATCATCTGTGAAAATTTCAATTGTCTAACTGTCAAGGTTCATGCATTATCTATAAAAACGGCAAAATAATCATGTCTGTTGTATGGGAGCGCGCAGGTCCGACTCGCACTTGGCCGGTTTTAGTATTTGTTGTTATAGCGGCAACAGAAATACATCATCTGTGAAAATTTCAACTGTCTATCACGGTTTATGAGATACAGCCTGGTGACAAACGGACAGACATACAAACGGACAGTGGAGCCTTAGTAATAGGGTCCTGTTGGTTACCCTTTGGGTACGGAACCCTAAAAATATAAAGTACATATAAGGAAAAGTAGGACATTGACACCTATTTGACTATGTTGGAAAATATTTACAGAAAATTCAGCCATATCATTGTCAACAAATCAAACAAATGAGATAATGGTAAACAAATATAAATGTATAATGAAATGTAGGACATCACCTATTTGGCTATGTTGGGAAATATTTACAGAATATTTTCTCTTTTTCTGTCAGAAAAACAAAAATGTTTCTATGTTCCCTCGGGGATTCACCTCAATGATACGGTTGCATGTTACAATTTTTTAAATATTTAAAAGGGTAACAACAGATTGTGCTAGTACTTGTACTGTTATGTAACATATTTGCTTGGTTCCGTTAGACGAGTTCCGTCTGTCAGTGCTGTCTGTTGAGTTCAGGTGCTATGTGCGCCAATAGTGACCAGATGTACAAGTAGTAAGTAACATGACTCCCAGGTCTTAAGTTTTGTGTCCATCTGTAGTGGAGTAAACGATTTTATGATAGGGACAGTGAAGCAGCAGTCATTGAAAAACAAGAGTGTGTGGGGATGAAAAGGATGTTGTTCTGTATTGTGTCTGATGTACATATTATGTCTGTCTCTATAATTTATAATGGCAAGTAATTAAATGGTATTTTTTTGTAAATATTCTGTCAGCGGGAAAAATCTGCTAAACATTATTTTGTCAGCATAATACGTTTTTGTCGGCCTTGAAAAAAACCGCCAGCAATACTTGGTCAGCAACTAAATCAGAAAATAAGTAGATATTTGGCCAGTAAATAAAACAAAGTTGTCCACTGGCTGGAGGTTGTTTCAAACCCAATTATTATCGAAATAATACATGCTAGAAACTTGTTTTCACTCAGAACATAATATACATGGAAGTAGAACTAAAGCTTGATACCCATTTAGAGTTCCTGAGGCTTATAAATAGGAAGTGACTCTCTGACTGGAGGTCGCCCGTAAAATAGTGTCTTTCATCCATTTCGACGGAACATATTAAAATTTTGATTGGATTTGATAGAACTAATCTGGAACTAACTCCCTCAACTACGAAAATCGTCATAGGACATCGGGTCCCGCTGAGTGTATGCGTAGGCACCAATGAAGCGCTTAGTAAATACTGAGGTTAAAATGGACTATGATAGCTTTTAAGAATATTTGTTCATAATGGAATATAAATAAAAGCTTAGTATTAAGAAGGATACCCAGATCTCTCTCTGGAGAACATCACTATGAAGTTTATACTCGAAAGTAGTTGGATGCAACTTCCTGGTGAAGGTAATTAGTTGGCATTTTTGGCTATTTAGATCTAAAATTTTTTGCAAACATAGTTGGAAAGTCTGCCAAAATCTTTCTGAAGCCTCAAACAGTCAAGACACACCTTCGTATCGTCAATGTACATGTACATGAGGAATTTTGCGTACCTAAAACATTTCGTAATGTTGAATAAGCATACGTTAACCAGTAAGGGTCCGAAATGCGAGCCCTGGGGTACCCCTGAGGGAATAGGCAACACCTACTGTCAGTGTACATTGTTTAAACGGTGTTGGAATAGGTGCAAAGCGCGAGTGGTGAAGTATACGAATACGTTTAGTAGATATGATAATGATTCAAGCTTGTACACCGATCAGAGTCAGCTTTTGGACGATAATATCATGTCGAAGTCTTTCAAAGCATTTGGGAGTAATCAGTGTACACAACATTAACCTGTACACCACGATCCATGTGTGTTGAAACTGCATCGACAAATGTTCGACGTTGTCGAACGCTTACGCATAAAGCCATGTTGCGAACATGCGACTACCGGATGATGATGATGATGTTGATGTGGGACGCCTGCTGGGCTCAGGCGGATAGTCGGCTCTCCACTTCGAGCTATTACATCCAATTCCCATTGTTTGGAGCTATGGTATCCTAATGTCCCAGGGGCATTCCCTCATCAAATCTCCCGCTTCTTTTCATGAACCTAAATATATCTGAGTACATAAGATGCTTCCTTGATTTGGTCATCACCAAGTATTTCCCATCTCAAGCTAGAATATATAAGTCATTCACCTAAGTAGTGCTTGCTAGTTTCTTACTCACCGCAGTGTGGACAGGAGGGATCGTCTTGTACCTTCATTATTGACAAATGTCTATTTAGCCTAGAATGGCCAGTTAGAATACCTACCAACATACCTAGGTTGACTCTACTTGCTTAGGTTAAGGATATACCTTACTTTTTTGTAGACAGTAGCCAAGAGAAACATCTTCTACTGTCGACAGCCCTCGATATTCCTCCATTCATCTGAGTGATTCTTCTGAAGCCAGACGGCTTATTACCTTGTTACTGACGTTTGCGAGAATTGGTAGCCTAGGTTCTGGTCCAATGAACCTGTCCTCTGCCCCTTCTCTAGGTAATTCGTCTGCTTTTTCATTTCCTTCAATGCCTTGATGTCCTGGGACCCAGGCCACTATTGTTTCAGTTTTTCCACCTACCTAGCTTATTGAGTTTAATTTCACACTCTGTTACCAAAGCCGATTTATTAACTGGATTTTTCAACGCAAAAAGTGCTGCTTGGCTGTCCGAGTAAATAGACCGTTTTCTCGTTTATGTCCGACCTTAATAGTACCATGCTGGCGCATTCCATAATGGCGTATGTTTCTGCCTGAAATATGGTAGCTAAGGTACCAAGTGAGTAGGATGCGCTTCTTTATTCTTCATCAGATATATAGACACCAGGTCCTGCCAGTCCTGTGTTACCTTTTCTTGAGCCGTCCGTCACGTCCGTGTAGCAATTATTGCTCGGTCGGTCTGTCACTAGCTTCCAGTCTTCTCTAGTTCCTATATGTATACGATATGTTTTTATCGAATAATATTTCCTTCTTAGTCAGGTCGTTATTGGCTAAAAGCATTTCCAAATGACCGCTTAAATGAGGGAATAGGTGCCGCCTGATTTATCTGCTATGGAGGCGTCCTTTATCCATAAAGTTGCCCTTCCACTCTTTGTTTATTTCCATTCTGTACCATTGCTCGGTAGATATTTTTTATCGTCTATATGCAAAGAGTTTAGACCTATTATCCCTTCAAGAGCCCTAGTTGGAGTTGTTTTCAGGGCTCCAGTGATCAAGAGACATGCTAATCTTTGCACTTTGTCGAATTCTTTTCTCGTAGATGTATGTCTGTTCTTGACCACCATACAATTGCTCCGTATAGCAGTCGCGGTAAAATAATAGCCTTGTATATCCAATGCATAATGCTAGGCGTCAGACCCCATTTACTGCCTACTGCCCTTCTGCATTGGAAAAGGGTTCTAATTACCTTATTACATTGAGTTTTAAAATGAGTATCAAATCTCAATTTGTTGTCAGAAGTCACACCGAGGTACTTTAATTCTTTGTCTTCTTCCAGAACTCTGCCTTTTAATTTAATAGGTTGTAGATCCTTGGGCTTTCTCTTATTTGTAAAGAGAACTAGTTTTGTTTTGCTGGGATTAAGATCAAGTCCATTGTCTTCAGTCCAATACTTTTCTTATTGCGGTTATCATCCTAGATCTCACTGTACTTAAGTGTTGGCCTACTATCATTATAACTCCATCATCCGAGTACACTTGTAGATGTGCATTCTGTTAACGATGGTTATTATTGAATCTATCAGGAGGCACCACATGAGAAGAGATAGGCACCTTCCTTGAGGAAACCCTCTTTTTGCTTTTATAGTGTAGGTTTCCCCTGCTAAATGCTCAGATATAACTCTGTTTTCTAGCATTGTTAACACTCATCTCACTATTGCTTCACCAATTCCTTCTCTTTTGAGCGATTCCTCTATTGCTCCAAATGTTGCCCTCTCAAATGCTCCCTCTAAATCGAAGAAACACGCGAGAGCATATTCTTTGTTACCAATGGCACGCTCAATCTTAATAGCAAGACTATGAAGTGCAATCTCCGTGGACTTCCCCTCCATGTATGCATTTTGATTAGCATGCAGCGGAGAGCCACTTACTTTTATTTTGTTCCTGATATGTTTATCTATTATTTTCTCTTGTGTTTGCAAGATAAATGAAGATAAGCTTAAGCCTCCTGTAAGCCTTGGCTTCTTGATATGTCTTTTTATCGGGTTTTGGCAAAAATACTGCTTTGACTTTCCTCCAGTTTTGAGGTATATGTCCTAGCGCAATACTACTTTGGTACAGTTTAATCAGGCCTTTACCTATGAATCTGCATGCATGTTGTAGTAGAGCTAGAGAAATGCCATTTGGCCCTGCAGACTTACAAGGAACAAAAGATTTGATTGCCCATTCTACTTCTTCTAGTTTAATTACGTCCTAGCAGTTCATCCATGCCGGGTTCGTTATCTGTTCATTTTCTTTTTGTGTAGTTTCTTAGCAACCCGGAAAATGAGTTTTCAGCATTATTTCCAAAACTTTACGAGGCTCAGTTATTACTTGCTCGCCTATCTTTAAACTTCCAAGTTGACACATCTTGTCACTAGCGAGCAGTTTCACAAGACGTGCTGCTTCAGAGTAATTGTTGATTTCTTTACAGTAAAGTCTCCAGCTTTTTCTGCTTTTTTTCGTACGAGCCTTGCTATAGTCGTTTCGAAGCTTTCTGTACTCATCCCAGCTACGATCGTCATCCCTTTTCAAGGCTGATCTCATAGCTCTCCGAGTCTTTTTTCTCATTTTTTTCAGTTCTTTGTTCCACTAGATTTTGTCCTTTGCCTTCTGGTAAGTTCTTCAAGGGACAGGATTCGTGGTGGGCCTGTATTAGTAGCGACTACAGGATAGAGCTGATCGTTAACTATAAGACAGTATGGTTTGAAACAAAACGATCATATCTGTATGTTTAATAATAAATTAACTATACCTTTATTCTGATATCGATATTGTTCCAGGGAAGATCCTGTGGCAGCACAATGAGGACATGTCTGATCCGGAAGTGGAACATGAAGCTCGAGTGCCCAAGCGCATCCTGAAGTGCCGCGTCGTCTCTCGGGAGATGAACTTCAGCTCCATCGAATCTATGGACCGGTTTAGGCTGGAGCAGGTAACTCTTGTTTATTAGAAGCATTAGAAATAAATATAAGGTGACTTTCGTTTATATTATACATATAGCCAAATTCATACTGAAGACTCAGTAAATGGTATCAGGACCAAGATTCAAATACCCTTTTTAATACGCAAAATAAAATTTAGACTTCCTGTCTAATCGAGCCGAGGTCGTTCTTGAACAAATGTATAGAGGCATAAAAATATTTTTCATATTTCGCAAAAAGGGTCATTGAACTTTGGTCCCGATCACTTGCCGAGTCTCCAGTATGAATTTGGCAATATAAACGAAACTCACCTTATACTCGTATTATGTCGTAACGTAGCCTGTGATTGCTCACTATGTATTTTTATTGTTGTCTATTTTAGGGTTACAAAAAACGGTTTACTTTTATTTACTGGGTTTAGTTAAGCACTGAGGTTGTATTAATCTATCCAATCCATCAGCTAATATCAGTCCATTGCTGATCCTTGCGATTGCGTCTCTTAGGGCAAGCCACATTTTTCTATCTTCGGCCATCCTCATCAACTACCGACAAGATTTTTGAGATCGTCAGTCCAGCGAGCCGGTTCGTGGTCTTGAGAACTTTTCCCCCATCGTTTGTAGGTTCTTCCGCAGATATGACTAGCCCCTTGCTACTTTAGCTTGTTAATCTTAGAGGCTATAACCACAACTTTGTTTCTTTGACGAATAACCTCACACTGCGTCTATCGGTTCGTGGTCTTTACTTGAGAACTCTTCCCCCATCATTTGTAGGTCCTTCCGCAGATATAACCAGTCCACTGCTACTTTAGCTTGAATCTTAGAGGCTATATCGATGACTTTGATTCTTTGACAAATAACCTCATTTGTAACATGATCTATTAATAAGACACCGAGCATAGCCCGCTGAGCAACTTTGAATCGGTGGACTAGTCCAACCGAAGGTATCAACAACGTTTCGGCATCTGGCAGGACGCACTAATTGAAAACCCTGACGCAATTTATCGAACGCAGCAGATTAAACTATAGTTATAATACTTATAACAAATTGTACTAACTTTTTTTTTAAATTCATATTTTACAAAATCATTACTTATAAATAATTTTCGCCAAACCACAAAGCAGTTAGTTGGCGACACGCTCCTACATTGAATAACCTTAGTTTGCAAGTAGGTACCTTATTCTACGAACATTTTAGTAATCAAATACAGTTGTTTGAAATTAAGTGATTACATGTTTATTTAGTTAACTCAGCTAGGAATATGCTTTTTAATTTAAGTTTAATAGTGCTCATGTTAAATTTGCTTTCATCTAGTAGGACAGGGTAGTTGTTACATAACTTGGGAGTTATGTATTCCCTAGTTCTTTTACAGTAATAATTTTTGGCTGATGGCTGTACAAGTTTGCCCTTTTTAAGCGACCTAGTAGAGTATCTGTTTGTTTTAGGAACCTTATAGTCTTTGCTGTAGGAAGACTCTAAACCAATCAGATACTCCACTTTATAGTGCACCGGGAGGATTTTACATAAAGTAAACGGTTTATCATATTCACCCTTACATTTATCTTTGTTTTTTTTATTAACGAGGTATTTCATCAACCTTATTTGTAGCTGCTTAATCTGATTGAGATAAGTTTTAAAGGTAAGCCCATAACATTTCAATCCATAGCTCAGTAGGGATTCAGCAAGGGCATAGTAAAGAATGTACAGAGTGCGTTTATTTAATATTCTACTTAAATGATAGAATTGTCCTAAAATGGATCTCATCCTTTTGCTAACTTTATTGCAATGTAGTTTCCAATTCGAATGATTAACAATCCTGAATATTTAAATTTATCTACCAAGTCTAAGCTTTTACATTTGCAATCTTGTTTATTTTTGTGAAGACAGTCATAGGTGTGACCTAATATTTGTACAGGCCTAGTGCGTGTCGGGCCCCGCGCAGTGTAGGGTTCCGTAGTTGCCCAGTACATTTTACAAGTTAGTCTACTAATACAGATCGCGCCAAACTTCTAGTCCGCTCGGAAGTTGCTCTTCCATACATTTTATCGTGTTTAGAGGGGACTAAAATTTTGTCGCGACCTGTACTCGTAAACCTGTAAAGCCTACTTAGCTGTGATAGTTTACCTTTTAACTTCATTATAGTCTCTGAGCTAAGCCGCGGACAGACGGACAAACGGACATGGCAAAACTAAAAGGGTTCCTTGTCGGACTACAGAACCCTAAGAAGGGTTTTGTTCGTACAAGAGAAAAACAAAATATATATTTGTGATAGAAAATATTGAACGGGTGATACGGCTTATTGTCCCAGAAGTAACTTAGGCCTTGTACAGTGGAGCCCACATCAAGCTATCACAGTGAGTATAAGCTGACCTCTCATTGTACGGGAAGCCTATACAATGAGAGGTCAGCTTATACTGAAAGTGTTTAGCTTGATGTGGGCTCCACTGTACGTACTAGGCGTTTACCAAGGCCGCGCAGACTGCGCGACGACATCTGCCGCTTGGTGTCATTTAAACGGAAACCGCTATGATCGTGCGCATTTAGGATCCATTTTACAAAATAAAGCTCTTTATATGGCGCGCTTTTATGGATCGTAATTTTCTTGGATTTTGAATTATACTTTTTGATCTAATTAAATGAAAATGTTCATAAAGTCGTCATATGACATGGGTCAAGTTATAATTGTTCATTTACGTTCTGCTTAAATCGCAGTTCCGTAAGGATGAAATCGCGGGCAATTCTAAAAATGCTTTTTTATGTATTTCAGAAAGTGCTGTTCAAGGGCCGCTGCTTGGAGGAGTGGTTCTTTGAGTTTGGATACGTGATACCGAACTCCAATAACACTTGGCAGTCCATCATCGAGTCCGCTCCCGAGTCACAGATGATGCCCGCGAATGTGCTCAAGTAAGTGCTATTATAGGCTGTCCGAGATATCATGATATGGGTGGCAGTTCAAAGTTGACAGTTACAATGATGTACCCTAACGAAACATAATCGATTTTTTTTTGTATCGAGAAAGTTAACAAGGGCTATCAAATCGATTTTTTATTTGATTGATCTTTGATTATCCAAACTATTTTTTGTTAATTACTAAATTAGTTAAATTAAACGAACCAATAACTCCAGAGCTTGAGAGTTCAAAGTTTTCTTTTCGTTTTTTCGGAATTTCACCAATAACAAAACAAAAAATCAAGAAAAACTGTAACAAACGTCAAAACAATTAACACGTAAAATTAACCGCAACGAAAACACAAACCGCATACAAGATGTACTTATACTGACGCGATCCTATATGATGGCCGCACCGATTCATCGATATATTTTTCGATTATGTAGTGTCAGTACCTATGGGTTAGCGTTCCGATATACGCATCGCGTAGCAAAAAGACTTTACTATTTACTGAATCTTTCCTTCGTTAAATTTAACGAATACACTGAGACTTTTGTTCCGACTTATAGAGGCATTATTTATCATGTTTTTGCAATAATTATTTACATTATTTCTAAAACCTATTATTTTCTTTTGTGCCTGGGTGTATATGTAGTATGGTGTGGGTAGTATAGGTGAAACGGAAAATTACGAACTGTCACCCATATCATGATATCTCGAACAGCCTATAGTTTCTGGGTGTCGCACGCACTATATTGAACTTTATAAATGTTTATAATAAACTTTTATAGCTTGCTTTTTATTTTTTATTATATTATAGTACTACACAAAAGAAAAAAATACAGTAAAAATATTTCAAGATATATTTCGGGCCCCGCCGGGCCCAGCATCAGTTGATATAATTAATAATGACATATTTACAATGAAATGACGGCAAATAAAAATGACACGGTGACAATGAGTATAAAAAAGAGATGAAAAAAGGGAAATCTACCTCGAATACATAATGCTATAACAGCGAAACCGGTAAGGGAAATATTATAAATAAGTGGACAAGTACAAGTGTTTTTAAATCAAAAATATTTCAAGATATATTTCGGGCCCCGCTGGGCCCGGTATCAGTTGATATAATAATGACATATTTACAATGAAATGACTGCAAATAAAAATGACATGGTGACATTATGTTATATAGATAGCATTATGTTATAGGATAATGCTATAACAGCGAAACCGGTAAGGGAAATAATATAAATAAGTGGACAAGTACAAGTGTTTTTAAATCAAAAATGTATCAAAAGTTCCACCAAGTGCCAACAATCACGAGCATCAACTCCATATCTTGAAATATTTTTATTTAATTTTTCCCTTTGTGTAATACTATACTTTACCTATAATATAATAAAAAATAAAAAGCAAACTTTAAACCTTCGCGATTTTCACACCTTATGAACATTGTACTGGGATCTTAATCGCGTTGAATAAAAGCCAGGGTTAGAAAAAAAAAACAACTTTATGATAAAAAAATAAAATCCTTTTGTTGCCTTTTACTTGATTTTTACTTTCCCATAGCGCAACGATATTGTGTATGAATAAGATACTCACTTAATAGTGAGCCACTTGGCGTCTAGAGGGCGCTAGTGTATTCAAGACGAGTCTAAGACTTATTGCCCTACCGTCACCTGTTACAGCATCGCGTAGTGAAGAATACACATTACTTTTATCGAAAATATGATAGATATAATTTCCTATTTGTTTAAAACTTGGGAGATTTATCCATCGCAAGAAGACAACAAATTAATAATATTTCATTGCGGTATAGAAAAACATAAAAGTAAATCGGGACTTGAAAAGCTCTGAACCGGGGTTCGAATTCGAATCGTTAAGGGGAATAACCGTTGATGAAACGTGGGTGGACAAGTGTGGATTGTGACTTGTGTTTTGACACCCCCTCGGAAATTCATGTCGTGACGATGTCTTAACTTAGTTAAGAAAATGCAAAAATTGTAAATAATAATTTTAGATCTGAGGTGCAATTGCTTAAGACAATCGTATTCATTTGACGGCTTAAAACGGACGATTTTAGTTGTCAAACGGCTAAGCAAATTAGCCTGTTTGCCAATTAAAACCGTATTGTTTTACACAATTGCACCTCTGAATTGAAAATGAAATTCTCTTACGGAAATTCAAGTGAATACTTAATAATTTGTATCATCAACAGTGGCAATGTGGTGATAGAGACCAAGTTCTTCGATGGAGACCTCCTGATCACCACATCGCGCGTGCGGCTGTTCTACGTGTAAACACGCATTTATTCCTCACATGAAACACGCATTTCGGTATGCTTTTATGTTCACTTTTTTATACCATCAAAACCTCAACTATGTCTGTTTACGTATAGATTTTTTTCAATGTATCTATTTATGATTTGATTATGAGATAGCTACTACTACTAAATAACAGGGTCCAAAACTTTATTAAGATCCTACGTCGAAATGTGTTACTTTTACCCACAGACATATAATTATTACTAAGTAGCAGACCAAACATAAATTAATTAGCGTGGCAAGTTACCATACAAAAAATAAGCTACATTTAGGCTTCATGGTACGAAGAAATGTATAAAAATGGGTTGTTTGGCTGGCTTATGCTTGGAACATATTTGTTAATTCCTAATCTCTAGCATATATTTTGTTTGGAAACAAGCAATATTTATATTTAAAAGAGCCCGAAGTTCACTGAGCTAAAATTGCCACGCGTCGTCTCTATGCGTTCATTATTAATGTTAGGTCTGCTACCTATATTATACGTCTGTGCTTTTATAGCCTTGCGTTTGGGCTATCTATGTAAAACCTACAAAATCATGTTACTTACGATACACAGAATACATGACAGACATAGTTATAGCAAAAATGATGTCCAGTATGTAAAAAAAAAACTATTTAAGCGAAAGTTCGATACGGTAATTAAAACTAATGTAATCCGGCTGGAAGGGTAATTTGATTAAAGGTACACTGTTCTGTCGTAAAAACAATAGTTGATGCCTCTAACTCCTGTTTGAAGTAGAGAAATGGTGTGATATGCTAGTAATTATTCTAAATAAGTACTATACTAGTGTTTTGTCTGTGAATAAGCCCGCGTACATTTTTTTATGTGTGATCCCTAGGGCACTTTCAGACTGTTCTGTAGCCTAATTATTAGCTCGGTTCACAATATATTTGCCTGCGGAAGATTTATTGCGACTTGATGATTATTTAAAGAATTATAACATTTTAGGCTAATAAATAAAGAAACCAACTTTTAGTTTTTTTGGGAGTCCTTCGATGTAGATAATTGTATTATAATGGTTCTATGAAATTGACATAAAATGTCATGCTATCTACATATCGCCATTCTAACACCTAATCATTTATATCATTAAGGAAGTGACTAAAGGACCACTAGCGGCCCTTTGATTTTTAAAATTATTGAACCGTAAGCCATTATTTAGCTGTTGGAATATCTTCCTTAACCCGAACTAATAAAGTTCAATTTGCAATGTTCGAAAAGGGAAGCGGTCCTTTAATTTTATAAATTATTGAACCGTAAGTCATCGGAAAAAGCTTGGAAATTGATTTTTTCTGCATATCGGGAATTCTGTTTTAACTACGGGGGTCGCCTCGCTCCGCTCCGCTTCGCTCGGCTCCTTAATATGTACTTACGTGTCAACCTAACCGCTCCTCTCTTCGCTCGTCGTCGCAACCTATCCCTAGCGGTCGAATAAAATTAAAAATAAGGAAGCCACTAACGGCTATTTAGACACTTCCTTAATAGGTCTTTTCCAGCGGCAGCGGCTGTCCAGCAGTAGATGAAAAAAGCTGATGGGTGGAATTATCTATTCGCTTAGTGGTCACAGTACTTGTAGAAGTCGCAATTGGAGCAACGAGAGAATGCTTCTTATATTTTAAAAGAGTGCAAAGAATGAGGATTCGCTCTAAGCATGGGGTCGATAAAAGAAACAGAAATCGGGGGTCCCTAAGATGTAAAGGGAGTTGATCCATTTAGCGAGGTCATAACCAAAATGTAGGCGTTTGTATGAAGCATTAACGGAACGCCTATATTTTGGTTATTTATTTATTGAAAAATTAAAAGTACAGCTTGACAGACACTTAAATCTAATATGCTATACCTGCTAAAATAAATTACACTTTACACATACCATATTTACACGGATTTACATAATAAGCTTTAATAAAAAACTCAATTATTACACTATACTACTCTTTTTTGCATCCCTCTCAGATAACCTCAGACATACACGAAATACATACTTCAAACTATCAGCAAACAGATCACACGTTGGGTTTGCTGTCAGTAGTGTGTTTAGGCCCTCTATAGCGCGCGGAAGCGGAGAGCAGCGTCGCGCCTTTGTTCTGGCAGCGGATTGGTGCAGCAGCTTGTGACTGCGCACGCGATTGTAATTGTTGGGTGCGAAAAGAGAGGTTACGGCATACACAAGTTTGGGGCAGTCAGAGTCACCTCGCAGAATACGACACACTTTGAACAACAAATCCGTATTACGCCTAACATCCAGTGAGTAAAAATCTAGTGTACCTAGGAGAAAAGGGGCGGGATTCATAAAGGGGTAGTAACTGAACCTTATTTTATATAGGTATCGCAGGAAAGCCTTTTGCACCTTTTCTACTATAAGAGTATATGTGCTCTCGTAGGGGTTCCATATAATAGCGCTCGCCTCAAGTTAGCTCCTAACAAGCGACGTGAAGAGCAACTGAATAGTCCTCATGTCTTTCAATGTTTCATGTTATGACCTGGCCAAATGAGATCCACTCTCGTCGACCCTTCACATCTCAGGGTCCCCGATTTTTTTTCTTTTATCGCCCCCTTGCTGGTCGGAGCCGACCCCTGGGGGTCGATATATCCCACTTTGAGAATCATCGCCTTATACCAAACGAGCGAATCCTCATTCTTTCCCGCTCTTTTTAATTAGAAGAAGCATTCTCTCGTTGCTCCATTTGTTTTCGACGGGGACAATATAGAATGCTCGCTCATTTGACGTAAACGCCGCAATAATGTTATGAGAGTGTGTATTTTTCGCATTCGGTCGTGGCGCTGCGTGCGGCGGTCTCCAGGGTGTTATTTTGTTCTATCATGCAATATCTAGCAATGAGAATTCGCTCGCCTCGATTAAACATCCCTAGAGCATGTGCAAGAATTAGTGTTCTATTGTTCTTGTTCGTTAGTATGCTTTTAATGTAAATGGCGAAAACATAATATTATTGCTGACACTAAAATAACACGAAGGAATGCTCTTGCTCCTGCTTCTTTGATATAATGCCACCTTTATACGACGCAGACATACATTACACGGAGCCGTGGGCAACAGTCTAGCATTTTACGTAAAGAGAGAGAATTTAAACAAAACAGGGAAACTAAAGCGTGTTCCCGATATTAATAGAATTTTATAATCACGATATAAGCACGGAACCTTCCGTGCGCGGATCCAATTCGCACTTAAGGTGGCTTAATCGGTTTTTCTTAGGATATATACTTACAAAGTATTTTGAGCTAATTAGTTCGAAAATAAAATTAGACCACATGCACAATTAATCTACAATTATTATAATTAAGATATATAATTTGTTAATGATCTCGTAATAACATATTTGTTAAAACTAGTAATAGATTTTACATAAGTTTATTATAATTATAATATTTTATTTATAACGAGTTCAATTCTGTAATAATAAGATTTTGTTTATATCTACCTAACGTTACAGTAAGTCCTCATCAGTAAGTAGTAATTTGTGGTTGATGTGTCAATTGTATTTTAAATCCGAATGAAAATAAATGGTTCTTTTTTGACAATAAATAATGAAATGTTTAAATTAATTTCCTTTTCATAGACACGTTCTATGGACAGCAGCGACATCTTGCGAATAACTTTATTTCATATTATTTACTTCGTTCTCTTTGTGTTGACTGCAATGGAACTTTGTCAGCTCATCTTGTACGAGTTTCTATTTTTGCCCGTTTGCTCATGCGGTGTGTATTAGCTGAAGTAACCAGTTGTGTTGTGCACCAGTGAACTTGGCGTTGCTTCTGCACTCCGCTAGATTTCGCTACAGGTAACTTTAAAGTTTCCTCTGTTTAATAATGATCATAAAACTTGAATCGCCGAAACGAACGGAAGTACTGACAATAACAATTTTATGATCGAAATTAGTATTCATTATAACCATTCAATTTATAGTGCACTAATTTATTGAATCGACTGATGGTGATTTGACTGATTCTTCTACAAAGAGTATAAAATTGAATGTTTCTGGTGTACTGGTTGGTCTACATGTAGGTTCACAACATAAAATATAGTATTATATACATATATATAGTAAATGCTATTTGTATGCAACGGATATAAAAAATATGTACATTTTATGTACTATGTAGACGACATATGCTGTATCTTACAAATTGAGCACAGCAAGCTTGCAAACTTGTTGTTGAAATTCGACCTTGTGACGCTACTCAATTTTAACGCAACCGAACCATAGCTGGATCTCGAATAAAAGCTATTTTGGCTTGCTCAGCGAATTAACATAATCGTGCTACAACTCAGTATCTTATTAGTACGCTGACACGCATAAAACTATTTCCATAGAGGAAATGGGAACTATAGTGCTGACACCTGCAGGAAAAGCTCCGATAAGTCACGACAGGAACTTTTTGTAAATTAAATTATCGCTGTCGAGTCGAACATCCTCTTTCGCTCGAACTGTTAGGTGGATTTCTTCGTAATGCAACGTCGACGGAAGCTACACGCTTGCTATGCGCGCGCGCACCCACTATCGCATATAAATAATAGAAATTATCTAATTATGTACCGCCGAGTACTAGACACCGTACTTGCGGGGAATTGTTAATATCAAGTCACGATGTTCAAACAATAAATAAATCCGAAGTCGTTATTGGGCGCAGCTTTAGATATCTACACTAAGGTCGAAGTTATCGACTACTTCTAATTACATTACACATTGTTAACTGATAACGTCGGTTGCTATGATTGCTGTCATCGTCATACATAACAAATCGTTTCCGTTATTTTAGTTCTAACGGCTCGTATGTTTAGTGAAATTTTTGATTAAGATTTTGGATTTTATGAACCTAATTATTCGTTCGAGCCGAATAATTGGAGACTAAACTTTTTGGACAAAATTATAATCCCAAGTCTTGAATGCCGTTTTCAGTGCGTTTTCAGTTGGCACTGCGTTGTGTCTGAGTTTCAGACGGAGTCTCCAGGACGCCGCCGACGCGCCGGATGAACACCAAATGTGTGATATTTTTAGGAATGTTGATTGCCCACTTCCTGTTTCCGGCAGAGCGCGCTCGGCCCAAAGCTCTATGATACTCTATGATGTGCCGACAACAACATGCTCCGATGCTTTACACATAATTTGTTAATGAATATTCTTATTATTATTAATCAGGCAAGAGCTGGTTTGTTAAATTACTCTGTCGTAAGCAGGTCTTGAAACCGGTCTCAATAAACCCAGCCGAAAGGGGTTGCAACCGGTATTTTCTGTATATGTACCACAATATCGGTAACATAATAATAGCCCGTAAAATACCGATACTTTCACTGCTAAAGTGCTAACCGACTAAGCACGTACCTTGCCACAGTGTAAGCAGCTGGTAGCACGTGGCTTAAGCCCGGATAGGCGGGCATGTACAAAAATGGCATAAAAATAAAGATTAAAAAAAGTAATAGTACCTGTATGGATTACAAGGCCTCTCGCTAACTTTCCAGTGACGTTTGGTCTAGATCTTCCTACTTTGTTGTATTTGTTGTGATATGTACATATATAAAGGTATCATTTAATCATTCATTTATTATTGCTAGTGTATAATTTTATTACATTTAAGTAAGCCTATCTTTATATTATTTTGTTGTACTTCCCCGTAATGTGTAACTGATTTATTTTTAGGGTTCCGCACCTCAAAAGAAAAAAAACGGAACTCTTATAGGATCACTTTGTTGTCCGTCTTTCCGTCTGTTTCACGGGCTGTATGGCATGTGGCACCGTCTTGTTGAAACCACATTTTGGCCACATCAATATCATCCAATTTCGGCAGAAAGAACTCTGTTATCATGTCGCGATATCGAGCACCAGTAACACTATTCCGACCATATATTGTATAAAATTATCGAACTGCGGCCGCCAAGCCGCATTTGATCATCGAATGAATTTTTACTAACCCTAAACTGTCAGATGTCGCTTTTTTTAGGGTTGCCAACACTTTACTGCACAAATGGTGACAAATTCAAATCTTGGGTTAATTTATTTATTTTTATTTATTTATTTATTTTGGGACAGCCTTTATGAGTGTGGGTGGGTATATCAGTAGCTCATAAAGTAATAGTACCAAGAACCTGCTGAATGTATTATTTCAGGATTCGATAATCAAAGTATCGGTACTAGCACCCTAAATTCCCGGTGCAGAGTAAATTTAATACCGGTTTCCGATAAAATGGCTTTACCGGTATATTTAGGTATTCTTCTTACCGGTATGTCCTAATTACCGGTATTTCAAGTGCCGGTCGTAATTGGCCTGAGATTATTTTTTGCCATTACCCAGCATCGGATTTTAATCAAGCTGGAACCGTTACGGAGCTTCCTGTCTTGTGTAAATGCTGCAGCTTTTTAATCATCAACTATCCATCTTTTTAATAACTTTTATAGAGGCAGGGACTATCTATAACTCGTTGTATAGAGGTATTCATGTGTTGAATTCCACTAGCAGACTGTTTTATTGTAACTTATATTTTGCTGTAATGGGTACTTTTTAAATTATTATCTTTATTCCAAGCGAGAAACAACCCTGCTTAACCATAACGCAGTAACATTATCCTATTCAAACTCTTCCTACCTTCAACGTACTTAATGACACTCAAAATCTGAATAAATAACGCCTCCGTGAGGATCGGCGGTCTGCGCGGGCGCAGAGCCGCGGGTCACCGTCCTGTGTACCCCTCCCGCGCCCCTCTACCCCCGAGCCCACTCCTCCGCTCCCTAGACGTCACGACTACGTCACACTGTCGCAGGCTGCCATCATTGGGTACCTTTCATTTAGAACTTATCAGGAGTCAACAAGACGTCGGGGTCATTTGATATTCGAATGTTATACACTTATAAACCTCATGGTAAACGAAAACTTAGATGATCTGTTGTTGGTCGTGTAAGCTGGATGGAAGCAACTTTTGTTTCACGGCAAAATCCCTGTTTTATATGAAGTTTTTCACTATTCTACTATTATTATGTGAATTTTAGAAGTGTCTATAGCTTGGGACTTTTAGGAGACTAGGTGAATTTTATTTTTGTCATTGTTACCATCCATCCATTCATCAGACTGTTTCGTCCACTGCTGGACATAGGCCTTTCCAGGATTTTGCCACTCTTGGCGGTCCTCCTGGAAGAAGTGCCCATACTCACACACTCTGGGCAGGTGGGTTGGTGAGCGCGGTGCCGAAACCGCTTCCCGTCACCAGTCTGTTTTATATAAGGCCCGGCAATTGGGGATGGATATACCGCCATCCATCAGTCCCAGGCAATGGCGGGCCGCCTGATAGCTGTTCTCTTACTCTCCCCCGAATAACTTCGGGAGGATTTGCGAGTAAGATGGTGGTACCTCCACAGTCGAACGCGGCATTAGCTCTACCACCTATAAAATTTACATTGTCACTCAAAGTGAAAAAACGCGTTGTGAAAGAGGGGCGAATTCAGGGCGAAAGAGAAAAATATATGAAAAATACAAAACAGCTGCAAATTTTTAAAATACAAAGAATGTTTTTTTTTATTAAAACCCATCTAATAAAATCGGTTTGAGTTCTGTACATAATTCCCATTCGTCAAACGAAGAGACAAAGTGTGTATGGTTTGAGACCTCATTTCAATACCGACCTGGGGACCGATCGATCAAAATACTTTGGGGTTGTAAGAAGACAGCTCTCAAACAGGCACAACCAGGTGACCCACCATCTCTGGGATCAATTGATGAGTACACCATCCCCAAATGCCAGCCAAGAGTGGCAAAGTCTTGGTAAGGCCCAGCAGTGGACAAACCAGGCTGATGGATGGATGGATGGTGGCTTGAATCAGCGACTTCTTGTGCGCTGGGCAGACGCTTCGCCAACTCTGCTACTGACGTGCCTCACAAATGACGTAATCTGGATCTTGAACGAAGGCAAGACAAGATAGAGTTGATGCTCGTGATTGTTGGCACTTGGTGAAACTTTTGATACATTTTTGATTGAAAAACACTTGTACTTGTCCACTTATTTATATTATTTCCCTTACCGGTTTCGCTGTTATAGCATTATCAAAGGGTTCTTGGTTGGTTGATGATTTGCTCGTGAAATTTCGCAGAAAACTACTTTTTACAGAGATGAGACATAGAGATTTTTCGTCCCTAAAAACTCCCATACTATAAAGTTTATCAAAATCCTGGGATCCGTTATCTAGAACCCGATTACAAATTATTATATAAGATGACTTTCGTCAAACTCAAACTGGAGACTCGGTAAGTGGTCAGGACAGGACCAAGGTTCAAAATACTATGTTTGTGAAATAAGAAAAAAAAACTGTGCCTCTATACCTTGTTCAAGAAAAACCTCGACTCAATTAGTATAGGAAATTAATTATTTTATTTTATATATTTCACAGAAAGGGTCGTTGAACCTTGGTCTTGACCACTAACCAAGTCTCCAGTATAAATTTGGCTGCATAAACGAAAGTCACCTCATATACATATATTGGATAGGTTTCTACCGAGGATAAGACCGGTTCCAGGATTTTATTTTGGGGGGCAATCTGATAAGGTTCGGGGCTAGTGTCAAAATATCACAAAGTAAACAAAAACTGGTGGGGGGTTAAATAGAATGAATACAAATTCAACCCATACATAAGGTTGTATTTCTAAGCATTAATATTTATTTCGAGATTCCAACTGGATGTGGTCGCGAGGTAGCTAGCTAGTTAAGTGAAACATGTTTGCTTCAAAAAATTAATTACTATTTACGAACATATCTAGACTGTGTAAAAGTGCAGCTATATCGAATAAAAACAACCGGCAAGTGCGAATAGGACTCGCGCCCTGAAGGTTCCGTACCATTTAAATAAGTTAATAGACTTAAATGATTTTCTGAGCGAACGCGCTTCATCCTACGTCCTATCTACACTTTCCATTAGGCGAGTTAGTGGCCAAGAGTAAGCTCACTGTTGTTAACAAAAACTAGGATCTTATGGCAATAAAGGTTTTTTGCCTATGCTAAATATAAGGCATAAAATGTATCAGAATATAAAAAGATTTAAACAACAATTTGTACCTTTAAGAATTAAATAAAAGTTTGAAACAAAAGAAGAAGTAAATATAAAATTGAATAGAAAACCTTAATATTAGTTCATTATAATACTTAAAATAATTTTCTTAACTAAAACAGTATCAATAACATCAAATTTACCGCACATAGAGAGTATTTACATAGCCTCTTAAAGCTTCATGTAGAACCTCGAATGAAAATAATTAAATTCCATGTGATACATATTTATGTAACTTTACATTATTTTTAATCTTGTATGCGTTATAAAAACCTTATATTTTATGATTTGTAGCGGTTGTTGCGGTTGCCGTGACATCGCTCAGGAGCTTAGCTCATTGAAGCGTTACGAAGGGATGGAGTAAAAACTCTGTGCACTCGTCTATGACTGCTGCATCCAATTCCAATCCGAGTAAGATAACAACACAAAAACAATACGAGAATATATTCTTTAAGTCGCGATGAAGGCCAAAAAGGACGTTCCTTAGCGGATGCTATTAATTTTATTGACGGGTATTCTTAGAAGTCCAGAAGCCACACAATCAAACATTTAAAACAGTATGTACGTCCTTTTGTATTCGCTCGGAATGACCTCCTGTCAACCAAAACGGTGCTCGATTGTCATTCAGTGATCATTTTAGTCAGCCCTTTATGGCGACCTCAAGGAACACCCGTACCCCGCATCAGGATTAATATCCTCCGCGTATGGAGCAATGTTACATCAGATCAGGCTTACAGAGTCGGTGTGATGGATCGTTGGAAATATGAAGTCGGTTATCGTAGTTAATTATCGATTCATCGTAAGTACGCCGCCATTTTGGATCTAAGTGCGCAGCCATGTTCCTTCGGCCGGCTTCCGGCGTGCGCGTGCGCCTGCATGCTAATGTTTGCGTATACAAGCCAGCCATGTCCTGCCTGGACGCCGCTCATACGATGGCATCGTTCCACTTTCACGTTTGGCTACCGGTGTGTCTTCGCAGTCACAACTAGGCTTCTTAAACGTCACAAAAGATGAAGCAATTAATTCATGTTCAATATTTCCGAACACCAGTTTTTTTCAAGGGTATTAGTGGTATATTTCATTATATTATACTAATAATTAGAGTTTGGTAAGTCTTTGTCATGTTGGCACGTTTCATTACTAAACAAGCACATTTACTTACAGTAGGTACCTATGTAAATAGGTAGGCTCTATACTAAAGTATAACAAAACTAGGATTCTTGTCACGAGTGATCGAGTGAGACAGCCCGGCTACTGCGCGCACATAAACTCATAATTCACCAGCATCGATACGCGATGATAGAACCGAACGAACTGATATTGAATGCGTGATCGGATCGGATATACGGAGAGATCCTGTCAAATTCCCAGTTGCCTTAACGGATAATACGAACTATATTATAACCGTCGTCTGCCGATCGTGCGTGCAATGCTATTTACTGTATTCTAGTTGTTTCTATAGCAGTTTAGTTAATTATACCTCCTTTCAAAATACACATTTCTAGAACTAATTTTTTTATTAGGTCATGTCAAGTTCACTAAATGTAAGTGGAGGATCTTAACAGCAGCTTTTAAAAGCACTTAATTTAGGAGATCATTGATCAGATTCTCTTGTTTCAAGTTTTTGGATATCAGTCGGGAAAAAGATAAAGCAGCTCATTCAGTGCCAACGGCATTGTATGTAACTCTATCTACCTTTATGTCTACTGTGCATAACCAACCATATCGTGATAATAAAATAAATGTTTAATAGCATTTTAAATGCCAACAACTATTTTATCGAATTTATAATAATCGAAGTTTTAAGTCCTTCTACTGTGATTTCTTGGTTACATGAGAAATGTAACAGAAATCCAGAAAATATTGTCTCGATATCTTTAAGACTTTCGCGAATGCTGAACAATTTAAATTTGCGAATGTCAAAGTTAAGTTTTTTTCTGGTGCTTCGTTTATTGCTTCTTCTTATTGAATCAAGCTCACCCTTGTATGGAGCCATAAAGGAAACGACATGTGGTCCGATTCACTAAACCTGCTTCGGCTAGAATAATGTGGATATGTTTAACTATTTATAAACTACATGTCGAACGTTTATTAGCTCACTAATAGACTTTATCTTGTAGACCCAATATCAGGAAAAGCTTTTCAAATAAAAATCAAGGTCCTTAAACCTAAAAATATTTGTAGAACCCTAATTAATTTTATTTTTTTTTCAAAAATTCTTGTAAATTTATATTTTTTACCCTTATGAACTCGAAATCAAAAAAAATTTGTAGGTACCTACCTAGTCAAAAATTGTGTTATTTTAGGTAATATCCATAATAAACGCCAGGTGTCTCTCGTGAACACCTGCTGTCACATTCCTTCTACGGAAGGGCTTCAAATCAATCCACCATCCAAACCCTACCAAATATAGAATACTCCTATACCAAACAAACTACCACGATTTTAGATCTTTTGAAGTTGGTTGAATATGAAAGCAGTTCATTCGATGCCCACCTCATTTTGCTTTTACTGTCCAAAATCCTTTTGTGATAAACAAAACCCCATGATTATTAACGCAGGAGACTGTGCCCGTATTTATATTTTTGTTCTTGGTTTTTTGCTTGTCTCGCATCAAAGATTTTATCAGTTTTTATTTTCAGACGTTTGTTTCTGTTGTTGTTTTGCTACATTTCTTTTTTTTCCTGTCTATAGTTTGTTGGGCGCATTCTAGTCTAGGAATTCAAGGATGCATGTAATCTTGGGCTGGTCTAATGATTAATTCATATGTTGTTTCATCCACAGCATTGTTACCATTTTAGTTTGTCACATACTATTCTCATGCCTGTCTCCGGGGGTAGGACTCTACTTCCATGTGCTAAAATCCTGGCACACCTTCGCTTCTTCCACATTCAAAAATCGAGTGATACTCTCTTGTCTATTCCGGGTTCCTTTGTCTTGGCTCCATTTCAGTATTGGCTCAATTTGGTAGTCGTATTCCACTTAACATTTCTTGGTTATTCTTTAATCCTTTAATTTCCAAAACAGTATAAATTTTATACAAAACTAAAATAGGTTCCTTCCCATTGACTATGTTTTCCATATCACATAACCATAACGCAATAACATTGTAAGAAACAAAAGCACTGTTACAGCAAAATAAAAAGTCCAACCGTCCGGATTCAGATTTCTGCTAAAGCACATACATACAAATTGAAGGGCAGCAGCGAACAGCGAATGTTTTGTATTGTATTTGCTTATTATTTGTGAAGGCCGGCCTGTGGGTGCTATCCATGAACCCGCTCGCCTAAAACTCCACGAATGTTACTCCTGAATAGGTTGGAAGTTACGAGTTACTTAGAGAATAGGCTTCACTGGGAGGTGTTACAGAGGGTAGAGCGAGGTTGTGTTTGCTTGCGTCACATACACACAAGAGAGCTCGCGCTCTGTGCACAGTATTCTTATCACCTTCTTTTTGTTGGACTATTCAGGGCTTAAAGTTGCTGCGGAACTACTTTATTTTTAAGCTCCAATTCCTTTTTTAACTTTACTGGAAGCCTAGTTCGATTAACGCACTAATTCTAACTTAAACATGTATTATTTTTCAAAATTATCAAAAAAGTAATGTACCTAACTTATTTTTTGCCACTTTTGTGACAGAATCGTACACATTAATACATTCTGTAATTCATATATTTATTTTTTCAGAAAAGAGAAGAAATATAAGTAAATACAGCTTTGACTTAATAATTATGATGTTTATACTAGTTTAAATAAATAAATTTCCTTGACATTCTAACAGATATGATTAGATTAGTAAATAACCGGAGAAGTGCGAGTCGGACTCGCCCACCGAGGGTTCCGTACAAAGTAGTAAAAGTTTTAAAAAATCTACAAAAAAATTTGGTCACCTGTACAATTATGACCGCGCATACCGTTGCTTAACCTCGATGATTTTTTAATGATTTAATTACAAATGTATAGTTTTAAGATTTTTTCCTATACTTGTAGTATTAGACGGTATTACTTGCCAAATTTCATAGTTCTAGGTCAACGGGAAATACCGTTTAAATTTTGATTCCCTTGAGAGTGTCGAAATATACGTTTTTCGCGGCATAAACGTCCGTATCTTTTTTTTACGTTAACTTAGAAGTTTGATTTTTTCACAGCTTCAAGGGACTGTAGGTAAACCAGAGTATATGGTTTTAATTTCAACTCGATATCTCCACGCGTTCCCTAGATAAAGAGTCTTGACAGACAGACGGACACACGGACAACAAAGTGGTCCGATAAGTGTTTCGTTTTTTTCCTTTTGAGGTACGGAATCCTAAAAATTAAGCAGCTGGAGAAAGTAATTCTAAATTGATTTTTTTGTTGCTTAACGTTTTCTTTATTTTTAAAACTAAATAGTGAACGGTTGAAGAAGTCGATCTTCAAATCATTATCATTATAGTAGTTGCACATACCATATATCGGGGCTATTTTGCCAGTCTGTGTAATGAAGAAAAACTTTCATATAGCAATGGCCATAAACATCCCTGAGGCTCAGTTTGCGTTTAACGTTATTTATTGTATAACCATTCTGCTAGGTCGATGCCCGGCCGAGCTTCAACCTTAAAGGTCGACGGGGCGGCCTTTGGGCTTATTTACACTTCAACAACAAACTGAGCTTAGGTGAGCTTTCCAAGATTCCTTTGCGACAATTTCTTGAGCTTTTTTGTTTTTAAAGTCGTTGATTGTTTGTGGACTCTCTTCAGTAAGGTTGGTTAAGGTCTTCTTTCAGTAATTGCTGTATCGATGAGTTATTTCCTTTACCCTTGAATTGTTGGTAATGACTTTACTGTGATGATTTCATTACTGTTGTGCTGATCTAATTAAGATGTTGGTCTATTTTTGTCCGAAATACGGCGATAAGGCTCAGCGTCCCCACCCATCACGTTTGGGACGTGTAAAGCGGGTATACCAAGTGTGGACTGTGGCTTGCATTTCACAGTTCACACTTGGGAACACCTCTGACACCCACCTCCTCGGGGATTAATGTCTTAACGATATGATATTTTTAGGAAATCTTAGCCTGTCAATGTACTTTTTCCCCTTTCATTAACATTGTGTTGGCTCCTCCAATGGTCCCAAAATCAAATCGCATCTATTTAATTGAATAGTCTTAAATAAAAAATTGAGAACAATTACCTACTTCGTTGCTACTTCGCATTATCGTTTAAGATAAGGCAGGTAAACCTTTTCAGAAACAACATTAAAGTTATGGTTGATTTTACAACTAACGGAATAGCATAATATTTTTTTTTATTTATGTGTGGATGGCATTGAAATATCTTATTTCCTGTCGTTACTATTTGAAAGATTCATTGTATTTGTGTCCCTTAGACGAAGTCATCACAGGATGTGCACTAAAAATACGGAAGGAAGTGCAATTTGGGGATAACAAAGGTTCGGCCGGATGTCGCGCCATGAATAGAGATTTCGCTTTACGTGTCTTGCGCGGCGTTTTGCAGATGAACGAAACGAAATAATAAATCAAAACAGGCAGTTTTGAGTTTTGTAGGGAGGCGCGCGGTGCGTGACAGATGGGCTGATGCGGGGCTTAGCGCGGCGCGGGGCGTGGGGGCGGCGGGGACTGACTTCCGGCGGCGTGGGCGCAGCGTGGGAACGGGCTCCGCATACCCACCTACCACTGAGGAGCAAGATTCAATGACGGCCACTAATTAATTATGTTCTGTCCGTGTGTGCCGGCCAACTAAGAATAGCAATCTTCGTGCATCGTAGTATCAAAAGATCTTTCGCAGTCTTCTTCATTTTATTACTCGTTGAAACACCTACAATCTTTAGTGAAAGAAATATTCGACTCATGGTTCGAATGAAAACAACGACCATCCATTACTGTGTGTGAATAGGATTTCACGATTTAAATTCATTCACACGCAGAGCTGTCTGAGCAGTGAAGATATCTTACCGTGATTCGGTCGGCGGGCGGCTAAATTCATATCAAAGCTCTATCTAAAAATAAAGCTCTGAAGATTTTAAATACGCATACATTAGCAGCGTTTTGTGTCACGCACACATATTAACATTGTCTCATCAATTTGGCTTAAGTACCTACACCCTTTATTCAGTTTTCGAGTGGCCATTGCCAAGGTGGCGTAGCCTCAGCACCTGGCAAGACAGATGCTCCCCATTCCATTCAGCCTGAGCTAAATATCATCAATGGCGAACGAACTTCGTTCCCATTCATGATTTTCTTTTTTATTTCGTTCAACATATGCTCATGGCCAGCCGCTTTTAAAGAAACTGCCAGCTCAGGCAGGTATTGATCGAAAATGTTTATCCGACGGATCTCGAGATAAGGACCTCGTCGTCGTCCCTAATGAACAAAAAACCCAATTATGGCAACTTTTTTTGTTCTAAGCAGCTGGACAGCACAGCAGGATCTCTTTCCTCGACCTTAGTTGATTCATAATAAACTCTCATTACAAGTAACTAATGGCCAGGGATATCTCGTTTCTTGAGTCGCCGGCCGACCGACGCGCGACGTTTATGTACGGGGAGCGGCGACGCGCTCGAAATCGAATAATTTATTATCAAGTGGCTCCCACACAACGCTCCGCTTGGGTCAGAACGACACGCTCTTGGGCTCATTCAGTGCGATCTGCAAGTTTCTTTAATGAAACATTGCAGAGGTGGGGGCACTCAAAGCCCAAGTATTAGTAACGGAACTTACATAATTATTGGTAAACCGCATCTCTTGATTTTAAAAGCCGTATGTCCAATTTAAAGGATAATGTACTTAATTCAGCGTTGGATAAAGCACACATTTGAACGGCGTTTGGTGGGGCAGTTGTGATGTGATGTTTCTGTTAGATTTACGGCTGATCTGAATGAAGCAGCTGCCGGTCGCTGTAATTTGGTCTGCAAGTCGATGTCGTTTTTGTTGTGAATATTGCCTATTTCACTAAAAAGCCGGCTCTCAAGGATGTTTTAAAGTTTTCTATTTATTACATCGCAACCTATGATTGCGAACTAAAAGTATGAAATACGCCATTGCAAATCGCAGGCAGTTTACTCTTTATAGTAGGTACTCTATCAAGTTTCATTACTAGGCCAGGGCACTCCTCTACGTAACCAATTTCTATACAATCGGTGCAGATTTCATGCTGAATTGATTTAATAGGTATCAGATTACCTGAAGAGACCTGAAAAAAATACGTTTTAGTACGTGTAGACTATGGCTACTAGACTATGGGTAAAGAAGGTTAGGGAAAAAAAATCAAGTCTATTTTTGTGCCATTCATTACTGATACGAAAACCATCGTATTCAGCGTTTATAGTTTGTTTTTGCTTACGTTTTTTCCTGTACCGAATATATCACTAGTCTTAATTGCCATCTCTAAATTGTCTGACCTAAGTGCAATAATTTGATAGAGTACGCGCTGAAAGAAATCCCATTGACTTATGGCATTTTGTGAATATTCCACCATAAATAAAGAGTTTCGCTGCAGGACTTCTTTGGAAACGGGATAGTAACAAACTTCAATGTCTAATTTTAATTTAATATATATGTCGCCGGCATTTGGTTAAATCAGTCACTTAACTAAATGGCTAGTTTTTTGGTTTAAATCATATTTCTGGGCGGTCATAAAAAAAATAACCACGAAAGTTATGTATACCTAACCTTCTAACCTAAGCTACCGCCTCTCTGCTCCGCTGCAGGACTTCCGAAAAACTAATTACAACCAACTGATTTATTTAACCAAATGCCGGCGACATACAAAACTTCGGCACTAGAATTTAACCCTTCAAATGCAAATGGTTGTTCGAACAAACTTATAAGCTTAAGACATTGATAGGCACGTAGGGCCTTAATTTATATAGACCTATATAAGGACCTTGACTGACGGAGCTGATACCATCATTTTTATTTGAATAATTCAACAGTCCACAAAAATTGCCATATCTTTAGAATACCATGATTAGCATATACTCCAAGCAAATAAGACAAAAATTTGCCCAAACCCAGACATTTGAATCCTCAAGCTAAAAATTGGTTGAAATGTCGAAGAATAGTGTTCTGATTGATATCCCAAACTTCCCAAAAAATCCATCTTGGGGAAAATCAGCGATCTTGAAAAAACCGCTGTCATATAATTTTAAGCATAGCGGCTGAACCGAGCGCCTGATTGTATTCATTTATGCGCCAAATTACTTAATTCAGTTACAAGTTAATAATTAGGTAAACCAATTTTGGTGCTTAAAAAAGAATAATATTTATTCAAATGAGACAAACAAAAGTTCTAAAATTTTGATTAATGTTAAAAGTTAGGTAGATTTGTTCGTGTCATCACTGGAGTTTGACTCGCTGTTAATGTTAACTTTTTTTTTTTTTTTTTTTGTTAATTGTTTTACGGCCCTGGATTCTTGTCCTTTTGAGCCAGTTAATGTTAACCCACTGGTAGTGTTGCCAGTGCGCTGTACAATTTCGAAAGACAAGACATTCGAAGAGGGACGATTTCGGAAGAAAATTTTGTGGTTTTTCAATGTTGTGTGAAATAACACTTAAATGTTTATCCACATTATATTGTGGATAAGTACAAGTGTTATAAATAAACATATTGTGTATTAATTTCCACCAAGTGCCAACAATCACAAGCATCAACACTTAAATAATTAGCTTGTTTGATCACGTTTAATTAAAATTTGACTAAAATGGCACTTTTGAAATCTTAAAAGTAATTTTTGACTGTAGATAAAGCATGATCTGGAAAAAACCTACATTTGCGTCGACTTAAAAAAAAGTAAAAAGTGTTCTTAAAAATTTGTAGTAATTTACAGTTTCTGTGCCAACACGTCGGCCAAAAGTTCACAGTCGTCATCTATATTTGAGTCACCGTAGTCCGTACGATTTGTGTAGCCATGTATGTCCTGCACAGTAGCCGCACATACTTGTGCATGGAATACCATTTCTTTTGCACCCGCATCTCTTCTCGCACTCAGATTTACAGTTGCAGGATATGACGTTGAGTACCCGCTCCGGTGCGGGTTCTTCTTTAGTTGGAATGGGTTTCAGCTGACCTGCGTGCACCAACTATCCCCACTCTACCTCCGGCATGCGATTCCCCATCCAAACTTGAACCGAGTCTGGCGCTGTTTAAGTTATCTTCATTTTCACAGCCGTACAATGCAATGAAAAAACGTTCGCCTGCAACCGCAATATCCTGGTGTGTAGCATCTGATACGTTGAAGACCAACACTGTCTTCCTTAAACAAGCCTCTCGCTCGGACTTCTTGAATGAGCTCTTTTCTGTACGGAGCAGAAGTGGTATCACATCCAGTTGCTTCATGGAAAAACAGGAGGTAGTTACGAAGATCTCCTATTGCCGCAATTAGCTTTACCTACACTACTGAAGACACGGGCTTCTGCATTCTTTCTTCCCAGCATAAGCTATTAAACGTTGGTACCTGGGCTGGATGTAGCTGTCATCAGGACGGGAAGATCGGTGTCCTCGCTTACTATCACTGACGCCGCACCATTGTTAGCAGCTTGCACAGCAGTCTTCACTATGACAGTATAGACAGCGCGCAGGACATTGCTGCACAAATCATACGGGCTACGGTGACTCAGTGATGACGACTGTGAACTTTTGGCCGACGTGTTGGCATAGAAACGGTAAATGAATACAAAATTTAAAGAACACTTTATACTATTTTTATCGTACGGTTAAGTAGGTTTTTTTCAGATCATGCTACAGTCAAAAATTACCTTTAACTTTTCAAAAGTACCATTTTATTAAAATTTTAATTAAAAGTAATTAAACAAGCCAATCATTTAAGTGTCATTTCGCGCAAAATTGAAAATCCCTTACTTTTCTTTCGAAATCATCCCTTTTCAGATGTCTTGTCTTCAGAAATTGCTAGAGCGCACTTGCAACGCTAGCAGTGAGTAAACAGCCAGTCAAGCTCCAGTGATAACATGAATAAATTGACGTAACTTTTAACATTGATAAAAACTTAGAACTTTTGGTTGTCGCATTTCAATAAATATTATTCTTTTTAAGCACCAAAATTGGTATATAACTCCTAATTTGTAACTGAATTCAGTAATTTGGCGCATAAATGGCTATGACGGCGGTTTTTTTAGGATGGCGGATTTTTCCCTAGATTGGTTTTTTGGGAAGTTCGGGATATCAATCAGAACTAGTCTTTGACATTTCCACAAATTTTTAGTTTAAGGTTTCAAATGTCTGCACTAGGGTTCAGAACCGGGAAATCCCGGTCTCGAAAGTACCGGGAATTCCCGGTTCTTTTGTCAGTAAAATGGAACCGGGAAATCAAATTTGATTCCCGGTTCTTTCGGTACTTTCGGGAATTTTATTTTTATTAAGCGATTCACACTACTATTTACTTATTTACTCTTACTTTACTTTTCCACACTTTCTACTATTCAAACATTCAAAACTAACCTGAATAATTCAGCGTTAAAAGAAATAACGCGCGAAATTAATGGTGTGCTCGATTTTACCAATAACTACCTACACTCGCTCGCTGTTGCTAGGAAGGAAAGTAGTAAGTAGGAACGCGACTGCGACGCGATGTCGAGCTTCCCCGCGCCTGCCGCGCATGCCCCGCTCGCGCGCCGCGATCTCTCGTTCACTCACTCAGTTTTCGGATTGCATTGCGCGCGTGTGTGATTTTGATGATAACCTCAAAGGCTTTTAGTAGATTTTGTTGTTAATTTCGGACAAAACGAGGTGAAATATTTATGAGGTATGTATTTTTGTAAGTATTATTACGTAAAGATCATAATTTTAGTGAATGTTTGCGCTTTTAGTAAAATTTGTGCGGCTAAAGTTATCATTCACATTGTGTTTTGTTTGGATTATACTTACATCCAGTAAGTATAATATATAATGCTTTGTTTATTTGATACTAGCTCATGCCCGCAATTTCTTTCGTCGTTCGTTGGCATACAAATAAGAAAATCTTATTCAATAGCTTTATAGTAATTTTGATGAAATAATAAGCGTGTTACGCAAAGCTTAGTTTTATTTACATAGGTAACCTACCTTACCTACCTACTTAATTATTGCTTTGATTATTTGTAGTACTTTTCGGGGTTTCGTACCCGAAGGATCCAAACGGAGCCCTCTTGTAGTCACTCTAGTGTCCGTCTGTCTGTCTGTCCGTCTGTCAGACAGGTTTTACAGCCGAATGGTTAGAGTTATAGTCTTAAAGTGTTTACATTACATATTATGTATCTTAAATGTAAATGGAACTGTTTCGCATTTATGCATTTTGTTTTGTTATAGGCGATGAATTTTGAAGAACTTTCTACCAAGGCTGGCGATAAGTCATCTGTATGGCATTACTTCCTTCGGGCTCAGGATAAGATATCAGCTAAATGTAAGAAATGTCAGAAAATCTTAAAATGTGCTGGGGGCAGTACAAGTGGACTCCAAAAACATTTAAAAAATGTTCATCATACCAGCTTGTCAGCTGAAATGGACCTCGCTAACCAAACTAGTAGCGGTGGAAACACAACGACTGCGATTCCTTCTACAAGTACAGAAGATGTGCCCAAAAAAAAGAGCAAATTAACAGATTATTATGAATGTGATTCAAATCCTAGTATGGAGGTAATGATTTCTCGCATGACTGCTTTAAGAGGATACCCTTTTCACCAATTTGTAGAATGTGAGGATTTAAAAAGGCTTTTTAAAAAATCGGGTCACACATTGCCGAAATCTGTCGATACAATCCAAAGTATTGTTGTTAGAGTGGCCATTCAAAAGAAAATCCAACTGACAAACGAGATTAAAGCACTACTTAAAGCGGGCCATAAATTTTCTATGTCATTTGACGAGTGGACATCGGTTAGAAACCGTAGATATCTGAGCTTGAATTTACACTCACGTCATTTTTCTGGAGGCAAAAACTTTAAAAATTTGGGACTCATTAGAATTTACGGCTCCTTACCAGCGAAAAAATGCGTCGAAGAAATATGTAGCAAATTAAATGAGTTCGGAGTGTCACCGGAAAATGACATTATCGCTGAGACAACAGACGGATGCAGTATGATGAAGAAAGTCGGCAAATTTTTGTCATCCTATCACCAACTTTGTATTGCCCATGCACTCCAACTTGCAATTTCAGATGTTTTTTACAAAAAAATTACGAATGAAACAGAAGTAGCCGAAGAAGAAACTCAGTTCGCAATAGAAGACGATGATGACGATATTCCTTTGGCAGCACTAAGTAGGCAGAGACTTCAAGTGAACATGGAATCTTTAGATGAGGATTCGGATTCGGACTCGGACAGCGAAGCCGATGGCGCCGAGTTCTTGTCTCAAAATACGTCACCAGTTTCAGAACGTCAATTTAAACACAGAGATTTACTCTTAAAAGTCAAAAAAGTAGTTGAACTTTTCCGCAAATCTCCAACTAAAAACGATGACGTTCTGCAAAAGTACGTCATCGCTGATTTTCATAAAGAATATTCACTAACCTGTGATTCAGTAACACGTTGGAGTAGCCTCGCTTTTACACTTGAACGATTCTTGAAGCTGCGAACTTGCATTGTGAAAGCATTAATTGATTTAAAATCCACAATAAAATTCTCAGAAGCAGATTGGGAACTAATTGGGAAGTTACACGAAGTTCTTGACATAATCAAAACCGTATTAGAAGCTTTATGTCGTCGCGATTCTACATTATTGACAGCAGATGTTGCTATCAAATTTGCATTAAAAAAAGTTGCGAATATCGAAAATAACTATGTAGCCGAAAAAATGTTCATAATGTTAAAAAAACGATACACAGAACGGCGTCTCAATGTTGCAGCTGCGACTCTGAATTACTTGCAAAATCCAGAAAGTTATTTCCTCCAACAAAATGATGAAGATTCATTAGTTTTTTCGCGGCCAAGCAGCGATGAAATGTGCAACGCAATAGTGTCATTGCTAAGTCGCACCAAATCCTCAACAACTTCGGTATCTCAAGCTGAACCCCTACAAACCTCACAAGGTGAACAGGCGAAAGAACCTGAATTTAACTCTGATGTGCTTGAAGTTCAAAACATTGCTTTGACAAAAGGCGATGAGTTAAATGCTGAGCTTGCAAAGGCTGTTAGTGAAAAACGCGTTAGATCTTCTGCTCATGAAGATCTCTTTACGAATGTTAGGATTGAAATGGCTCTCTTTGAGAATGGAGGAGATCGTGGGCGTTACTTGTCTCAGGCATATGACCATCTATTAACGATTCCGCCAACCAGTGTTGAGCCAGAAAGAGTTTTCTCTTCGGCAGGTTTGCTATGCAACAAAATAAGATCTCGTTTGAGTGACAAAAGTCTAGATGCACTGTTGTTTTTAAGGTCCTATTATAGAGAAGAGAGAGCTAAAAGCTCTTAAAAAGCTAAACTTTGGTTATGCCATATTTTATGAATAGGTACTCGGAAAGAGATATTATGTTTAAGATAATTCTAAATGTTTAAGGAATCTAAAATGACTGCCTAATTTTTACCATTTTATTGACAGTAAATACTTAAGTTCCTAAGAATAACACTGTGATGTGATTGACTATAGTCTGATTTATATATAATTAATTACTTACTACTAGGTATGAGAATAGAAAATAGTTTAATTTTGTTTTTCTTTAAAAATGTTTAAGATGATTCTAAATGTTAAGGAATCTAAGATGACTGCCTTATTTTTACCCTTTAATTGACAGTAAATACTTACTTTAGTACCTAACAATAACAATAACGCTGTGATTGATTATAGTCTGATTCTACTAGGTATGAGAATAGAAAATAGAAGAAAAAAATTCGAATTATAGTTACTTGAATACTAAATTTTAGTTTACTTTTGAAGCATATCCCTTGTTTTCTATAACAAAAACTAGCAAGAACCGAAAATACCGAAAGAACCGGGAAATCCCGGTTCCGTTATACAAAAGTACCGAAATTCCCGGTTCTCTAAAAGAATACCGGTTCCGAAAACACTAACTGCACCGACCGTACGACGATTAGACACCTCGCTATGTACTCTCGTGATCGTGTTTATCGTGGTCATTTTTATTGACTGCTGCGCCACTAAAAATACTAAAAACTATACATACTAAAAATGTATGGCGGATTTGTGGTGCATTTTGAATAAATCGTATTTAAATTGCCAGGCAATATTTCAAAAATGTAATTTGGACAAATTGTAATTTATACTTTGGTGATTGTTTGAAATTAAGTAAAATAAAATTCTACAGATAAGTTGTTAAAATGACTTAAACGCCAATACGCCTTTCTTACATTTTTTTTCCAGATTTTATCTTACCATTTTGTCGGCGTGATTAATATTTATATCCATGCCAAATTACAGCTTTCTTACATATAGGTATAGTCTCTAAGCTAAGCCACGGTCAGACGGACATGGACATGGCAAAACTATAAGGGTTCCTTGTCGGACTACGGAACCCTAAAAACCGGTCAAGTGCGAGACAGACTCGCATACCTAGGGTTCCGTAATTCGACAGTTTTGGGAACAGTCGGAAAGAAGGTATTTAAAATCTTGTAAAAAAACTGTTTATGATAACTAAAAAAAGAACTGATTGTATCACAAAAGAGAGACTCAAATATTTTTATACCGTACTCGAATTTTATTGTTAATTTTATTATTGTTTGTCATTTTGCCATCGTGAATTTCTCATTCGCTATATTTTTCGTGTAATCTTTACGTTATCCTAAATTACCATGATTTTTTTCAGATTTTTCGGTTCGTATTTTTATCAGAGCGTATAGAATTGCAGTTAGAAGCTGCAAGAATAAGCTGCATAGCATGCTATGCAACTCTTCTGCAGCTGTTGTAGCACTAAAGGGGTGCCTTATAGACCTTATTTAATAGACATAAGACATAAGACATTTTTATTCATAATTATAGGTTACACGTCAAAAAATTGTTGAGCTACAAAAGTAGTCTTAAAAAAAAATTAATGATAACAATAAAAAATAATTATTATAATTATTCCATGTCAAGTAAGTGTAAAAAATCAAATTATTCAAAGAAACATTACAAATGTTAAAGGATAACTAATTAATTAGAGATTTTAAATGTCAAAGATTCTAATTATTCCAATTACTAAAAAAGAAAGATCCAGTAGAGTTGCTATTTTCACTCCTTAAGCACACTCAACTGCTATTTTCACTACTTAAGCACACTTGAGTAGTGAAAATAGCAGCTAAAAGCTGATATTGACATTAATTGAATGAACGAACGTCAAATTAGTCATTCACTCCGAGTCGTGAATTGCAGCTTGAAGCGCAAAATTGTATTTTTAATGTAATACATATTGAATTTTATATGAAGTGTTAGATAAATGGCTATGACATGTAGTGAAATAATAAAATGGTGAACTTATACTGTAAATACAACATTTGAGTTACACGGCTTGCTTAGGTGAAAAACATCGGCAAATTTAATTTACTGTAAAACATGTATGGTGTTTTCTATGGTGCTGTGAATTTAAAATTGTTGTCATAATTTTGATAAGTATATCGCTGATTTATGTTAATTTATGGATAACTATCGATAACGTGATGTTTTTGATCATACTAAACTATGCTGTGTGTTCAAATAAAGAGAAATATATGAAAAAATACAGTAAATGTCTCAGAAAATGGCGTCAATATTATTGCAGCTTTGGTTGCTAATTTTCGCTTCTGTAGCCCCCTTTTGCAATAATAAGTGAGAAAAATCAGTGTTCAGAAACTCCTAGTTCCATATATGCTGCTAAATTCTTTGTTCTAGAACTTCAACCTCCAATAGAGTGAATATTATAACCTAGAGTGCGAATTTGATATGATATAAAGCTTGTACCTGCATTGCAACACATACACTAAATATAATTTAGGGATCTGCAAAACATTGCTTGAAACCCTTGCTTGACAAACTAGTAGTATTATGCCAATAAATTCTTCTGTTATACTTAACTACTTACGATCTGAAAATTAACTTAGAGGGCAATGCACCTGAAGATTGACTAGGTTGTAAACTTGTAACTTAAAGAATTAATAGTCAAATGACACATAATTTGTAAATATGAATTTTCAAGAAAATAAAATCGACAATAAATATAATATAATAACAACCAATAGGTAAACAAAAAGTGCGGCCAAATTTACAGCGTTCTCCATTTTATTGAAAAGCTATTATTTTCTATCATTAAGCACTGCAGACTGTATAGTAGTTCTACAAAAAGGAATTTTACGAGCTGAAGAGCCAATTTTACCTCTAATGCATAACAGAAACTCTAAGAAGTAAATTAGTCACAATTTCCTATCCTATGCAGAATAGCGTGGCAAAGTGTGCCACGCGGGACCGTAATGCAACTGAAAGTGCCAAAAAGGTGCAATTATAACTACAATACAGGCAATGGTGGTCAACAATGCCATGCGAACCCTTATGTGACCAAAAGTGGCAAAAAAGCTACAAATGTTACTATTGTGCAATTATCGGTGCCATAGGGTGTCACAAAATACCTTAGGTTTCCGCTGTGATCATAAGCTATAATTTTAGCTGTTATAGAACTCGTGCCTAATTCTGACTCCCTTATGCCACTCTTATAGACTTTGAAGCTTTAAATAAAGCTACATTTTTCACTAGTGTTTGTTGGATAGTTTCGGAAATTTATAAGGCGGACATGCATATTTTGTGGTCTTTCAAAGATATCTCCAAATCGGTGCCACTAAATATAGTAAAAGCATATATTTTTATAATCAGCTCTTTAATATCTACAATTTGATACCCATATTGTATTCTCGTATATTTTCTTTTTAATTCTTTACATTTTTTTAATTTCTCATTTGTTATCAACTTTTTTTTAATCGCTATAGTTTTCCTGTAATTGGCCAGTTATGACTTATAATCGTCATTTTTTATATTTTTCGGTCCACCAGTTTCGGAAATAAGGGGGAGGGACATGCATTTTTTTGTGGTTTTTCAAAGATTTCTCGAAATTTGTGCCAGTAAATATAGTAAAAGTATATATTTTTACAATCAGCTCTCTAATATCTACAATTTGATGCCCATATTGTATTTTTTAGAATTTATTTTTTGTTTTTCTCACTTTTGTAGTGGAAATAGGTAATTTTAACTATTTCAAATTTTTTAATTTTTTTATTCCTTTATGTAGGCAAGTGAATGCTATTTTTGTGGAAAATTTCAAGTCTTTATTTTTAACGGTGCTAAAGTTATGAGGCTGTGACATACGGACAGACGGACTACGTACTACGGAACACTAAAATACTCCTTTATTCTTTAGATGACTTCAATTTTTTATCTATTTGAAAAGTTTTTTTTTTCTATTTCAGTTGGTCCTTTAGTTGAAGGTGCGTGGGTTTAGTTTTAGTTTTTACGTTTTCATTTCATACGAAATTGAATGGAATCTCCGTCAAGTCGTTTTTAAAGAAACTTTTGTCGCTTAGAAAAATCCTTTGTAAAATCAGAAACTTGTCTCTACGAACTAATTTAAACAACACTTCTGAATGAAAATAGAATGAGAAAGTCAGTCTAGCGTCACGTAAAAATACTCTCCCCTCGCTTAAGGTGAAGTGAGCCTTAGAAATACGTGCTGTGAGAGTGCAAGACGAACTTATATAGAGTCGAGCGCGAGTGAGCAAGATAGATATACATATATGAGCTCTATCAAATTCAGCGTAAACAATAATTGGATTTGAAATCTTTTTAAAATAAACCTCTCACAATATTGAAAAATTTCACAGTAAGATATCAGTAATAAATATGCTTCATTTCATGGCGTATGCGGCTGAACTAAGAGAATTGTACTTTCAAACCCCTGTGAAGACGAGAGTTTATAGTTATGCCTAAGAACGTAGTTTAATTTCCTAAACCTAGCTTGGATCCCTGCAAAAGTAAATCATCATCTGCTTGGATTACTTTTTATCAATTAAAAGACTTTTTTTGTATTTGGAACTAAATTATTTGCAGTGAACCAATAAAAAATCAGTAAAAGTGTAAAATTCGCGTCGTCAAGGATACTTTTATGTCTATTCACTTTAAAAATAATGGACATGTTATCAGCTAATACTACTATTAATGATATGTTTATTACTAAATAAGGGAGGTCATTTATGTATAATATAATACAAATAATAAAAGTGTATTAAAATAATAAGGGCCCCTAATAGAGAACCTGCGGGACACCAAGTTAAGTAATACTCCTGACGACTTTACCCTAAAAGTTTTAAATCATGTCTTTATGTATGCAGTCAAAAGATTTCTTATATAATAAAAAAATATATGTATTTTTTAGTTCTGTATTTACATCTGTCTTTCTGAAAAACTTGTGTAAGGTTGATGTCCCAACGCCCACTTCGCCTTAATTCGTATCCTTGAGGTAACCGACCGAATAGAAAGTCGTCAGCCGTTGCACAATTAGTTGAAATCAGCCCTAACGTTGCAACTTGTAGGATTATTCATTCATGAATTAAGCGTTACGGGTAGTTCCGTTCACAATTCTCCCACGCTTCCATTAATGGATGGTGCGAGCTCTGCGTACGATTCGAGAAGGGAAGGAAAGAAAGGGGCGCGTCACTTCCGGTGCCTGGTGCTTTGTCGTTCTCGGTCGTATGGCCTTACTTCCGCTGTAGCCGGATACGCATGTTCTCTGTCTGCTTCAATTATTGTTTCCTACTGAATGTTTCCGTTCATTTACCGAATATGTGAGAAATTTCCTGGGGCTTAGATTTATCAAGCCCTGTCCGTATTTTGTCCTGCCTTAATTAAATACATACAAATTTGCCAACAATTATAGGAAGTTAGAAAAGCAAATTCAACCTTATTTTAAAGTACAGTACAGTACTTGATAGCGCTCGATACAGAGCTCTGTCTCACTGTGTCAATCTATCTAAAGAGGGACAGACGTTAGTATATCGAGCTGTCAAAGCTCAATACGGTCTACCATGCACCATGCTAGAGGTACTGAACCTTCTGTATGAAACTTTCTTTGGTAGGTATCACTGTATTTATAAGCACCTATCTATGCGTTCTATGGACGATATGAGTTAACGATGGTTGCTGACGGAAGTAAAATGAGAATGGAGTCGGAGTTCATTCATTGATGTTTCCGCTGCGGCCTCAATGGGTCGAGCAGGCGTGACGTCATCTCGAAGCGATAAAAATACATCAGGTATAGTCTCTGAAACAAAAAATGCACTTCTCACAAACTTATAAATCCGTGGATTTATTCAACCATTATGGTATTTTAAGAACACTGTTGGTGCAGAAATCTCCATAATAGCTATATTTATTATATTTTCTTACAAGAATCGTTACTTTCTCCATCTGATCTATGGATTTGATATAGATACTTCGTAGGTACGGATTACTTTACGCTCTGCCTTGGTTTTCGCGGTTCTCTGCTGTCATCCTATATCTTTTCCCCAAGCTAAGGCAATTTTTATAAAATTGTTGTGTCGTAATTAGTTTTCCTCTTCCATTTTCAATCTTTTTTTATGATTTTAGTTACTTTTGATTTTCTTCTTTCTCAAGATAGCTTCTTTGCTGGTCTTTTCCAGCGCCACATTTCAAAATAATATATAATGGTCATTGATAGTATAGGGACTCGTATGTGTGGTATGTGATTTTCTCAAGACTAACATGAAAGACATGTATGACCTTGTGGAATTTCCTGCAAACAATAGGCTGCGTCATACAACATGTATGTTGGTACCTATATACTACTCATAGTACATTCTCGCAGGGTAGATGTTGATCCTCTGTTTTATGGACTCGGATAGCTTCATTCACTAGTCATGTCAACACCCTCCTCCCTTCTCCTCCCCTGCAATGTCCCTATCCCCTGACCTCATCTTGTTAATAAGCTCCCCGCCCACTAACGGCCTGGAAATTGTGACGTCACAGTCAGGCAATTTGTCAGGGTAAATAAAATTCCACTCCGGAGATTAAATAGTAATCCAGTTTCCTACTAGTCTGACGTCATAGTAATTAGACTACAACTGTCAGAGCCCCGACGAAGTTTTGATTTGAGTTGTATTGTGTTTGATTGTGAAGCCTATATTCAGAAATTCATAAATAATTTATGATTATCTTGCGCAAAACAGTGATCGCATACAAATGGGTGTATAACAACGAACTGGAATTCATAATATAATTACATGATTCCATGCATAGATAGCACGTTCTTGCACCTTTTATTTGTGAAACATGGAGATATGAACTCTCAAAATGCCATAAACACGTTGTCGTGTTACGCTGCCGTATCCGTACGGGAATAGCTCGTAAACGTGCGACATTTACGCCAACAGCGTCAACTAGATGATGTTACTTCAGCGGCACAAAATACAAGAGTTGTGAGTTAAACAGTGCGCGTCCGGCGAGCGACGAGCGGCGCGAATGGGAGCGGAAGCCCGCGGTTAGTCCACTTCCTGTTTCCTGCGGGGCCGAGACCGGCGCGCGCGCAGCCGAGCGCGCCCGACCGTGCCCGAGCTCAACACGAACACATCCGAACATCGCCGAAATTCAAATATTCCTTCTCTAGATTTGAATGTCATGGTGACAAAACTAATAAAGGTCTCCGTGTACAAGTTCCACTATATATTATATAAATATACAGGGTGTAATCGTTAAGTGTGACCAGGCGATTATTCCTTAACTATTACAGATATCAAAAAAATTTAGACTGATATCGAAAGTACGTTACCTAATCAGTAAAATGACATCAATAAATTTTGAAAATCATACGCCCGGCGGAAATAAAAACGCATTTAATTTCCGAGGCAAGTTTTTTTTTCAAATGGATTCTTTACTTCCCTTCTTTTCTAACTGCTCCTGGTCGAAGACTAGATAGTATTTATAATTGCAATAGACGTAAATAACTTCAAGAAAAAAAAGACGAATCATTTTTGCAAACGATTATATGGTTGTTCAGACAGTAGTATATAGCATGCTTATATATATATATATATATATATATATATATATATATATATAAATCTTGGCGTCCCATAGTAATTGACTCGGGGCTGGGCTTGCGTTTGTAAGGAACACGAAAAGAATAATTTACGAATTTCATAGAATGGGTCATCGAACCTTGTTACTTAGCACTTAACGAGTCTTCAGTAAGAATTTGGCTGCATAAATTAAAGTCACTATAATATATCTAACAAGTAAATTAAAAAAAAAACCTTTTATTTTTTGATGGGTTCAACTAATCGGTGTTCGCAAAGCAACAGTCGCGCGCGACGAGACAGCTTTGCTGCCATTTTAATCCGCACCGGTTATAAATCGATTAAAAGGCATTAAATTAACCGTCACTGCGGTTAAGCCGTTGGAGTGCGCAGTACGCACGCACATTAATTGCCTTAAGGGGACAATTACTGCTGGTGACCCCGGGTACGTGCGTCTTACTCACTCGCACGAATCATCCCGTATTGATCTCTCCTTCGCTCGAATCAAGCTGCGAATGCGCTAAAATATAAGTACAAGAATTTCTGTATAATTTATCTCTAAAATATACCTAAGATTCTTCGAAAATAATCCAGGAAAATCATTTGTTGTTATAATATCTTCCATTTGACTAAGCTTCAATTTGTTTCTTTGTATACTTAATTAATTAAACCGGAAATTAGTTTAAAATTAGACCTAGGTTTGGTATTTATTACTTTATGTTTTTGATACAATTTAAAATTCTAATCAAGGCACATCATTCCAGATATTCTGTAGTTTATTATATATTTCCTTTATTTTTTTTACTTGTTTAAACGTATGATTAAAGCCAGCCTCCAATTTTGACTTTCAAGGTCACCAGCATGTATTGCCCCTTTAATGTGAACAGTATAACTTAACCCTACAATACAACATGAGTCCGACGAATCGCCTACGCCGCCCCCGACGCCGCCGCCCACGCTGGTTTCACCTTCAACATCAAGCTCTGATCGACGAAACTTTGATTAGGTATATTATATTTGAATACGATCCCGCTTATTTCCTTAAATATTGAAAGTGGCATCAGGGAGCTTGCCGATTGATATTCAATAATGAAGTTGTAGATAAGATTCCTAGGGCTTTTACTTCACCAACAGAAGTACAAAGTTCAAGTTTCAACATATTACCTACTGTGTATCTACTATCTACCACGACGTATTAAAGATTTAACAAAATTAAAGCCTTACTTAGAAATCATGAAGTTATAATGCCAAAATGAAAAACACTTTCCAATCCTGTAGTTATATTCTGACCCAAATATCATAGAATATGGTTAAAAAAGATTTCGGATTCAAAATAAGTAGGTAAAGTTTTGCTACTTACAAAATTAATACGTATTATTATATATTACGTACATATTGATATTATTGAAAATGTCAGGAGCAACGATCTTAAAGATGGTACCTTTGATCTTACTCCTTCTCCCTTTTTGTCGTTGGAACTGGCAACCATACGATCAAGTTACATCTACGAGATTTGTCGCTGTCCTTATTTGGTAACTGGGAATACTGTATTCTATCGGACGACAGCTTTAGAACACCCTACAATCATCACTGAATTCTTTACTTTGATCGTACTATATTATTTCTTACAAACCACTTTTAATCTATACTTATACTAATAATAAAGTAGTAAAAAAGTCGTGTCTGTACATTGAATATTTCGCGAAATTTTAAATGAAATGGGTTATTTGTACTGTACTGAGGCCGAAACAACAATTTTTAGAATTTTTGTCTGTCTGTCTGTCTGTATATTCCGTTTTAACTCGAGAACCACTTAACGGATTTGGATGCGGTTTTTTATTATGATCGTAGTGACCTTGGTCAACACATAGGCTATAAGGGGTGTTCATAAAATAACGACCAAGGTGAAAACGGGGCAAAGATTGAATAAACGATTTTATAACTCGAGAACCACTCCACGGATTTGCATGCAGTTTTCTTTATTACCGTCGTAGTTACCCTGGTCAACACATAGACTACAAGGCGTGTTCATAAAATAACGCCCAAGCCAAAAACGGGGCAAAGATTGAATAGACGCAAACGGCAAAGGCTATTATATAAATCTATAGGAAGTCTGATTCGAATTTATATCCGAAACCCACGCGAACGAAGTCGCGGGCAAAAGCTAGTAACTAATAAAATTATTGCGACATTATCGTCAGCATCCCCAGAATATTATTGATCATATCAAGTTGCGCACCATACATACTCAAACTGATATTAGACCTGTCTTTGAGGGCTTACTCCTCCAAAACGAATGGTCCAAATACTTCAAAAATTTTACATGATATGCATAACATAATGAAAATTTATTTTAAGTTTTTTTTGTTCCAACAAAAAAAAACAAAGTTTCCTATGATTTACGCAATAATTCTCTTACTTCTTCCGATTACCTGAAGCAATTTTAATTATTCTCTCACCGTGATAAAAACAATTTATATATGTCCATAAAATTATTATTGTTCGAATATTTATTTAGTTTTTTGAAAACTAATTATCTATACTAATAATAAAGCAGTAAAAAAGTCGTGTCTGTACATTGGGTTGAAATTAATGAAATGGGCTATAATTATGTTTTGTACTGAAGCCAAACCGACTATTTTTATTTTTTTCATTCTGTCTGTATGTTCCGTCTTAACTCTAGAATCCCTCAACGGATTTGTTTACGGTTTTATCAATAGTTATCGTAGTGACCCTGGTCAACATATCGGCTATAAAGAGTGTTCATAAAATAATCCCCAAGCCGAAAACGAGGCAGAGATTGAATAAACGCGGGCGGAGCCGCGATCAAAAGCCAAGTTACACATAAAATATTAAGGGGGTAAAGGAGGATCTTGGTGCAAATGCTCATCTTAATATTGTTTTCCTTACTTCTAATTAAAAAGTATGCTATTTATGCAATTTTTGTGTATTCTCTAAAACTGCTTACTAATAAATTATGTTATTACAAGAAAGTTTCGTCATCTCATGCATTAAATATAGATTGCATTACATCAACAAACTTTAAAGCGTGTTTACAGTTGTAATGTAATGCAGGCAAAATGTTATACATAAAATGATATTGATATCATTTTCTTGTGAAAACATAATAATTATCAAGCAATTTTTGCGAATACACTTAAAACGCATTTATTGTTTACTTTTATTCAAAGGTATGGAAAACGATGTTATGGTGTGCATTTTGCACTGAGATCCTCTGTTACCACCTTAAATATTTTTTTAAATTCGTTTGAGTCAATGGCTTAAAAAAGGCTTGTTTTCAAATCTTTGTATTGTATTGTAATAGTAGGCTTTTTATTTCGGCATATTACTAATAGTCCATGGGCCAGTCAACATGTGTAGGTATAACTTGAGAGTATTAGTTTTCCTTTTCCCCACAATTAGGTTTGCTAGGATGTTTAAAACTATGATGGCCATCTCAAAGTGGTAGCTTATAGAAATTATGACGTCACGTTTTTTTGTATTTGCATTTTTAATTATTTTTCTCTGAAACCTATCGTGTGGAATCAAATGAAAGGGCTTCATGAGCTGAATGTAAAATTAATTTAAATTATTTATCTTCAGATATATATTGTTGCGTGAATTATAAAGAAAATTCATCCTTCGGCAAGTAGTTGTCAAACCTAGACCTACTAACTTACTAACATACAAGTGAAGTTAAATAAAAGCTTGTAATATTGCTATTTTTATAATCATTTAATAATTTTATATCGACGTTTTGTCTGGGGACCTCCCACGTATTTAATTTATTTTTAATATTTGCCGTTACAGAGGCCATATTTACACATATTCTGTGAACATTTCAACTCTCCTATTACGGCTGAAGCAGTAGACCCCTGTGCCGAACGGATAGACAGACATCGGAGGCTGTAATAGGGTCCCGTTTGGCACCCTTCGGATACGGAACCCTGAGAACGATCGAATCGGCATAACCTAGCTTCAAAGAAAGCTTACGCAACAATGTCACCAAGACTTCATTATGAACGGTCCATGTTAAAGTCGTTCGTTACTAGTAGGGGTGGTAGTAGAAGGTGGTGGGTGAGAGAGTAGGAGTTCTTCCTTCCCCTTCCACGTTTCCCCCCGCAATCCGCTATCAGCTTACCATTGACGAGTCGCCGACCGTACACAATGCCAGCTCAAGACGTATTTGCATAATCACATTCAAGAGTTTAGAGAATCCAAGTTCAAAATCCTATTTCGAGTTCCGCCACCAACCTAACGACTACTTGAGTTGGCAACTAACGCTTTCCGTAAATTTTCTGAACCACGACCAACATTCTCTGGAATGAACTCGATTTCTATGCGGATATACCCTATCAAATTTTATGACCGCATTTTTGATAGTTCTCTCTGCTAGAACGGAGTTGATTATACAAATAGAGCTATAACTATAACTTCGTTGAGCATAATATCGTGATTTCAAATATTAGTGCCTTTTATAGCAGTGTTGGGAAACCCAAGAAACGTGAAAGGTTCGGGCGGATCGCGGGGGAAGAGGGCAGTGGAGGGGGGCGTGGGTAGAGGCAAAAGTATGAATGAACTCGAACAACGTCACTCGTACGAATGGGTGTTAAAATGTAAATTCCGACACGCTTGATTATGATCGAGATAATCTAAGAAAGTACTGCATAAAACGTAACTGCCTGTTTGAATGAAATACAGCACAATCGGCGATAGCTTATTCATGAGCTGTATATATATAATATAGTATGTATCATATTCATGTACCGTTGTAATTATATTGTTGATGATGTGATGTGTAATATAATAATAACATGCACTTCTGTAGCTCTTTCTAGGTACTGGCTCACTTCATTAAACTACAACCGAACTGCTTTTAAAACAATGAAGCTGTTCACATTTCCGTTGTTGAAAGCATTGCGTTGTGATAATGGAAACAAAAGGAGCTAAGATAGTTTTAAAAGCTAAATACGCTCAAACAGACAGACGGACCCATCGGAAACGGATACATAGAGAAGGCGTCAATGCACGTTTGTTTTAATTACGCATGAAGGCACAGGCAGCGCGGTGCGGCGGTTGTGGACGTCGTCGGTTGTTCAAACAATGCCGTGTTGTGTGAAGCGGGATCCGGGGGCACGAATCATATCGTGGCATCGAATTTGCTCGGCGGCCGAGCGGACGCGCGTCCGGTGTCCACTGGCCACATCCGACCGTTGTGTACTATTGGAATCTTACATGTACCTACCTACTTTGGCAATCAAGAAATATTCCAATTTAAATTAGGTCTACTTCAAGGTTCAATCCTGGACCCATTGTTTTGTTTACGCTATCTACTGTGTTTGTTCTATACAGCATTTTACCTACGTCTTTTATAACTGTAACTTTCAGTAGTAGTCCAGTAGAGTGATAAATAACAAAAAATGCTAATTTTATTTCGGCAAAGTAATATCATTATCTTAGTCATTAGCGCCAATTCATAAGTAAAAACGACAAGTTATCAGCTAATGAATGAGTTGTACGACAAAACAGTGCTATCAGCAGTGTAACATGGCCGGTCTTCCTGCCCATTTCCCGTGTCTAGTGATACTAGATATCCGATACATGCACTGGCGCATGACACAACACAATATAGGTATGTTTGCGCTACTGACTAATGAGCAGTTGGTTCATTATGTATAAAGTTCACGATATGAGACTTCAGTATATTTTTGCTAAACTAAACCGATTATTTTGTTTTTATAGCGAAATCTATCGCTTTTGAATATTATAAATATGATTAGAGTGCATTACAAACTAGAAAATATCAATTAGAAACAAATTTTAAGATAGATAATAATTTGAAAAAATTCGAACCTGCGACATCTGGTTATCAAAACAAGCGCGCCACAGAGGTACTTATCCTAGATCGTTGAATTTATCGACAATACTAGTACACCGAATTTTTGCAACTATTTGATCTACCAGCTCGTATAAGGCAAATACTGAACGCTCATGAGGGCGTTATGTGATTGTTGAATTTTTTCAAATTCTCGTCTCGAAATTTGTTTCTTATAAAATTGATCTTCTAAATGCACTCTAATAATATTTAAACCGAATATTTAGAGATCCGGCAGGTAAAACTTGAAGCAACGATTTGGGCCACTACAGAGATCGGGGTTGAAGTGGTCTTGCTTCTCGGAGCTTCGTTAAATTAGGGTTGCGCGAATAGGGCTGTCACGTTGTCAGGCAGGCCTAAGAATACAAAAGCCGGATTAAAAATTATATTAAGCCGGACATTATGTCCTAAAAGCCAGACGTATGGTTTTTTAAAGCCGGACAATACTTTTATAATTTAAAATTTCAGCTACGTATTTTAATTGCTTATTACTATGAATCACAATTTAGCTACAAAATGAACCATTTATAACTAACAACAATCAATAAATTAGTCCTTATCCTATCATCATTTTGTTAATTATCATATTAACAAAGTGAAACATGTCCAGTCTTCAGTAGACTATAATTAGATAAATTCAACCTAGAGCCGATCAAAATCCGGATAGACCGGGCACGTAAATATTTGCCCGGACACGACCGTGAAAAGCCAAACATGTAACTTGGAACCCTATGCACGAAGGGATACGCATAGGTGACATCTAACTTTAAGTGCACCCTCTGTACTGGTCTCATCCATACCGTGCCTGCCGACTACGGTCTAAATGTAGTAACAAACAGTCCGAATTGTGAACCTCTTGCGTTACGACTTCGATTTTCGAATTTAGGGCTATTGCGCAGGAGTCGGAGGCGAAGCAACAACGGCGGGAGGTTGTCGGCGCCCACGCACCGTGAAAGTTCTGAGCTCGTTGCCACATCGGGCCCACGCCGCCGCGCCGCCCACCGCTACCCAAACCTGGCAGACCTGGAAACACCACCTAACAACCTCGTAAAACATGTGTTAACTCAGAATTTATGCAAGCCTTCGGGACATTGTTTGAAAGGAAGTAATACTTGAATGCTGTAGACAACGTTGGGTCTGTTTCTATCTGTAAATCATTGTCGAGTAGGCAATTAAGCCACTGGTCAGTACGAGGACCCATGTCAAAGCTTGTAATGAACTGGACTAGAATATGAGAGCCCGTTACGTTACGATTAAACTCGAGAACTGTTCCTTACACATGCATGGGCTCAGGGGTGAGGCGGGGGAGGGGGGGGGGAGGGAAAATGACCCCCTAAATGGGGACTGAGTGAATAAAAAATGGTAAACCCATTAATAGTTTGTCATTTACAAAGATAATTAATTAAAACTTCAACCTTGTTGGTCTAAAAGTTTGCTAAAAGTGTTGACCCATAAAATAAATATGATAAACTATAACTAAGATAATAATTATGTGAATAAGGTAATCCGAAGATCTATTGCTTGATAAAGTCTAAATATTAAGGCCGTAAGAGCTGCGAAATTGCTGCCGCTTTAGAAAAAAAACAACTTATTAACTTAGATACCTGCTAGAACAATTATTAAATGTTTGCTCAAATAAATATCTAGAAATAGCATGAACTATTTTAAATACCCTAGTTTTCATAGACAACGTCTTCGAAGAGCTAAATTTTTAGCTTTAGTTAAAAACGGCCGCTTTTAGTATAAGTTTAAAATTTTAGCAATAAATAGACGTTGTATATAAAACATTGTTGTTTAAAAATTGCATTGTTATTTGCTATTTCTAGGCATTTTATTGAGCAGACCTTCAATGATTATTCTGGTAAGCAAATAATTATATTTTTTTGTAAAGTGGCAGCTCTTTTATGATGATGTGCGTAATGTGACCGATATGGGATTTGCATCCCGGACGCCCCTTACGACTTGTACTTACCCTTTTATGCTTACTCACCTATGTTAAATTTATTAATTTCTTTAATACATGTTTTGGGATAAAGCCTAGTTTTCCACGTTTCAAGGCAACTTATAGTGCAAGCTAGTGTTTGAACCGTTCGTAAGAAATATCTTAAATAAATAAATAATTCTATTCTAATTAAATTGACAATATCCATCGATAATTGAACCCAAAAATGTTTATGTGAAAATCTTAGTCTCATCTTTCCATAGCAAACTTACGAGCAACCTCCATTTCTTGCAATTTATTTTCATGCAAGCGATATCCGGATCACATCAAAGCGATCCCTCGCACGCAACACAGAACTGTTTAAAAAAATTCGGAATACTCGGAATGGCTGCAACCATCTATAATAAACTTCCCTCCAAAATATTTACCAGTTCAAGAATAATTCTAAACAATTGTTGATGCAAAAAACCTACTATACCGTCAATTAATTCTTGTAAAGCGATAGTATTTATATTGTACGTAAACAACCAAACAAACCTTTGATAATGCTTTAACAGCGAAACCGGTAAGGGAAATTAATATAAATAAGTGGACAAGTACAAGTGTTTATCAAACAAAAAACGATAGTATTTAATTAAACATTAAGATATTTTAGTAAAATGTAATCATTTTATAAATTTATATTCAATTTATGGTTAAATGTATAAAATGCACCTTTATTCTTATTCATAACTTCATTGTACACTAAAAACTTATTTTTAAATAAAACTAAACAAATAAATATGTACAAAAGCAAACTTATCTCTAAGAACAGATTTCTTCCAGTGTACCTCTGGGGATTAGACAAAAGATATTAAATAGGTAGACATATGTACATATGTGTTCATTTATTAATAATTGAATACTTTAATACCTTTGTAATATAATGATAATAAATTGGTAATAATGATTAACAATCTAATAGCAGAACATAATAGCACATGTAAATATTTATTATACCTTTTTTAATTATATTTTTACTTGTGTTTCACATAATAATCATAGTTATTATTATTCATAGATATATATCATAGATACATCTTAATAATATTATTCTAATACACACTTGGACAAAATTCTTCCAAGAATACCTACACATTATTACATTTATTACATTCTGAAGATAAACAAGACCAATCATCAAATAGGTTGCAAAACTAATTGACTTTATTGTAGGTATAGTTGTTGTTGAGTTTCAGTTTAAGATAATTTTATTTAGTTCCAATTATTAATTATTGCGGCTGCACCTAGTTTTAACCGGTCAATCTTATACAAAACTTTGCTTCGCTTCGCTCAGCACCCAATGTTTATTAAGGCCTTACCCCTGGTGCACGATAATCTTACTGAGAGATTTTGAACTTCATGTATGTTGTCAGAAAGTCTACATTAGAATGCTCGCTTCGCGCGCTGGCGGCACGCAAAATCAGTGAATTTTGGAGGTTTTTCTGGATTTAACGAAAAAGTATTTGATATCGGAGTTTTTAGGAGACATAAAACGAAATAATAAATTAAAAAGGCATCATTTTCAAAAATAAAATCTATCGAGCGAAATGTGTCCAATTAGGTAACCAACTTGACAACGGAAAGACAAAGGTCTGAAAAACACGTGTCCAAGTTTTACATTGATGAGATAAGTAGTTGACTCAGCATATTAAAACAAAAACCGTTGAACGACCCAATACAAGCCCTTAACATGTCAACCTAACACGCCCCCTTGCTTCGCTCGTCGTCGCACCTATTTTTTGACTTTTTTCGGACTATAGCCGACTTCGGGGTTTAACCCTAACATAGATACAAAAATAAACAAATTAAATATGGATTGCTCGTGTTTCTAGCTACTTCTTACATTGCAAATTATTTTTCTCCATCACTTAGGCCGACTTGCTGTTAAATAAGGTCCCCAGGATGAAGAAAAACGAAATATTTCGGTGTTTCAGTAGCCTTTTACTAATAAATTTAGATATGATTTTCGGCACAACATTTGTACAGGAAAAGAAAATGGTCAAGTGAGAAGGATGAAGTAGCAGAGACAGCTGTCAGATGACAGCTGCGTTCCGATATTAAACTTACGTTCAACATGCTCCCAGCACAAAAATATGCAATGTAATGCAAAAATTACAACAGAGAAATATTAGATTTATACAAAACAAAATTTTGAGAATTTTAAGTCAATGCAAAGATCTGATTTGATGGGAATTTAAAGTTTAAAAATCCTATTTGAAGTTATGTAATTAATAAAATAATAAATTAAATGGGGCATGTGATTACAAAATATAATATGCTACATACATAATCAAGTTGCAAAACAAACAGAGTATAAGTTACATTTTAGTTGAGTGATATTAAGTTACTCGATTTAGTAACAAAAAACAAGAAAAATAATTAAATGTTTTCTTGACAGACTAATTTGAAAACTATTAAACAAAAAATAGAGACAAGTTTTCTTGACAGACTTGTTTGAAAATATTAAACCAAAAAATAAAAACAAGTTTTATTAAGACTAATTTGAAGATTGACTTTCGATTGGTAATCGGATGATCCTACTAAAAGATCTTCGTACGGTCCCCGATGAAGTCTGGATGTCTGCGACGCGAACAATCTTGTCCTTGCCCGGATGAATAGAAGCAACGCGTCCAGTCTTCCACAGCATAACCGGTGCGCCAGGATCACGCAGAAGCACAAGATCGCCCACTGCGATGGACTGCCCCTTGGATGCTCGCCACTTGCCCCGCTGCTGCAATTGGTTCATGTAGTCCCTTGACCAGCTTCTCCAAAAATCTTGCCGCAACTGTTGCAGAAGTTGAAAATACTTTAATTTGTATTCAGGGACATGGGAATAGTCCCAATCTGGCAGTCCTACGAGAGGGCGCCCTATAAGAAAATGAGCCGGGGTTAGGGCGGAAATGTCATTGGGATTGTCACTAAGGGGAAAGAGAGGGCGGGAATTAAGTATAGCTTCAATCTGACACAAAATAGTGCTAAATTCCTCAAATGTTAGAAGAGCATTAGAAAGAATACGCTTCAAATGATGCTTACAGCTGCGAACAGCTGATTCCCACAGACCACCCATGCTCGGTGAAAAAACGGGCTGGAAGTGCCACTTAATACCATCGTTTGCCAGCTGAGAAGCGATGTTATCATTCTGATCTATAAGAAATTTAAATAATTCGCTTAACTCACGTGCTGCTCCTTGGAAATTTGTTCCATTGTCTGAAAATATCGAGTTCATTTTACCTCTCCTTGCTACAAGCCTACGTAAAGCTGCCATAAACGCATCCGTAGAGAGATCTGTAACCAATTCTATGTGAACTGCCTTCGTACACATACAAACAAAAATACAGACATAGCATTTAGAAGTCTTGCAGCCGCGGCCCCTTCTGTCACGGACATAATAATGGCCAGTGTAATCTACACCGACTGAAATAAAAGGAGGTGCAGGCATAACGCGAGGTTTAGGTAAATCCCCCATAATAGGATGTGCTGCAGGAGGATTATGTTTATAGCACGTTAGACATTTGTGCAAGATCTTACTTGCCAGAGCCTTTCCATGTATGGGCCAGAATTTTTGCCTTACAAGAGATAATAACAGCTGTGGTCCAGCATGAAGGTATTTTAAGTGATAATAACTCATCATTAATTCGGTGAAAATATGCTTAGCGGGTAGCAAAATAGGATGCTTCTTATCATAATTAAAATCAGATAAAGATAATCTACCTCCTACCCTAAGAATATTATTTTTATCCAGAAACGGGTTAAGTGGGGTAAGATTACTACTAGGTGAAATTGGTTTGTTGACCTGTAATTTGGAATATTCTTCCGGGAAGCATGCTTTTTGTACTAATTTGACCAAACAGTGCAAAGCGCTTTCTAATTCAGTAGATTGGAGACAAGTCTTGATAGCGTTTTGTGGATTCTTACAGTTACGTTGAAACCGAAGCAGCCACGCAGTCACTCTCAACAAAGTGTTGTAATTTGAATAAAGTTCAAAGAATATGTTGCCACATTCGTTATTATTCTGCAAGGAAATATTGCACAATAATTTATTAGTATTACGTTCAGGGGAAATTGCATTAGATGGCGCCACAATTTGAGATTTTTCATATATTATTGGTTCATAAGGCTGAAATTTGGTTTCAGGCTCTGTACTAACAGATGGCGCTGTAAGCGAAGGCCATAGTTCACAAGGGTTTTTCAGGAAGGTCGGGCCAAACCACCAAATGTTGCACTTTGATAGTTTTGCTGGCTCCACACCTCTAGATAAAACATCAGCTGGATTGTCAGCAGAAGGAAGCCAACGCCAAGTATCTGGCTTGGTTAAAAGTTGAATTTTCTTTACACGGTTAGACACAAATGTTTGGAGTTTAGAAGGACAAATTTTTATCCAGCAAAGTACAACATTGGAGTCCGTCCATAGATAAGTTCGGCAATCATGCCATTTAATGGAGCCTCTAACTTTATCCATCAAAATGGCTAACAACAAAGCTGCACAGAGCTCAAGTTTGGGAATCGTTTGCGACTTTATGGGAGAAATTCTACTCTTTGAACATAGAAGTCTAGTTGAGATATAACCTTTGGCATCGATGGTACGGATATAAATACATGCCCCGTACCCTTTCAAAGATGAATCCGAGAATCCATGAAGTTCTACTTCGACATGACTATCTAACTTGACATGTCTTTCTATTTCAAGCTCATTAAAATGATGCAATTGTGTGGTGAAGTTAACCCATAAATCGGAGACTTCCTTCGAAGGAACTTGATCCCATGGGATCTGGTCTTTCCACATTTGCTGGATGAGTAATTTAGGTATCAATATACAAGGTCCTAGCAATCCTAGAGGATCAAAAATACTAGAGATTATTGATAAGATTTCTCTCTTTGTAACTTTCGGTTTTAGTTTATCTAGATTAATTTGAAATTTCAATTTATCATCAGCTGATGACCATACTAAGCCAAGTGTCTTACTCTGATCATTATCGAATAGATGAGGTATAGATTCAGACTGATGATCCTTAACACTATCAAGAATCTCAGTACTATTTGACTTCCATTTTCTTAGATGAAATGAGGCTGTACTTAATATCTTGTTGACTTCAGTGACAGTTTGACTTAAATCAGCCTTATTATCGCTAGACGTATTTAAATCGTCAATATAAAAATCTCGGTTAATAACAGAAGCCGCCTTTGGGTATTTTTCTTCAAAATCGATTGCCAACTGTTTTAGACAACGAGTGGCCAAAAAGGAACCTGATGTGGTACCATAGGTTATTGTATTTAAAGCATATACTGAAATTGGTTCAGATGGGCTTTCTCGCCAAAAGATGCATTGAAGGTATCGTTGGTCTGGGGAAATCCACACACAGCGGTAACATTTTTCGATATCAGCGCACACGACATATTTGTGTACTCTGAATCGCAATAAAATTGATATTAGTTCATCCTGAACAATGGGACCTGAATACTGCAGGGAATTTACGGAATAACCGGAATCAGAGTTGCAAGACCCATTGAATACTACTCGGAGCTTAGTGGTAGATTTATTTACATTTAACACTCCATGGTGTGGGAAAAAATATTGTACGAGCCCTAAGTCATCAGATGATAGTCTCGTCATGTGACCTAAGGCCTCATACTCCTTCATGAATTCTAAGTACATTGATTTTAAAGCAGGATTTTTGTTGAGTTTTGTCTCTAAATGTTTGAATCTTTGCAATGCCACCCTACGTGAATCACCGAGATATGAAGTAGGTAATTTGAAGGGGATACTAACAACGAATTTGCCATCAGAAGCACGAGTTGTGGTGGAAGCAAATATTTCTTCACATTTTTGATCATCATCTGACAAATCCATGCTTTTATTAGTACACTCCTCCAGTTCCCAGAATTTATTTAGTTGAGAGTTTAAAGTAAGGTTGCATCTTACCTTGACTTTAGAATTTTGGTGGTCTGTGTTAAATGGTCCTGAAATGACCCATCCTAGTTTGGTTTTTTGTAGAATTGGTAGGCCCTCACCAAGGCGATACTGCCCAATGCAAAGTAGGTCGTAGAAGAGTTGAGCTCCAATAATTATATCAATATCAGATGCAGTATTATAGTTTTCATCAGCCAGCTTGATGTGCTGTGGAAATTTAAATAGATTTCGGTTACTATCGGTTAGAGTCAAAGAGGATAATTCGCATATTTTGGGAACTATCAGACAATTTAGGTTGGTTTTAAAAGAAGTTGTTTTTGATATTAGTGACAAGTTACACTGTTTGGTTATATTCGATGATTTGTCGTTAATTCCCAAGACCAAAATATTGGTAGATTGAGTGGACAAGTCCAACCCGAGTCGGCTTAGAGCGGCCTGGGAGACAAAATTAGATTGAGATGCCGAGTCAAGCAAAATTTTGCATACTTGTGGCTGTCCCTTACTGTCAAGAATATTAACTTGAGCTGTAGATAAAAAGACATGAGAGTCATTGGTAATGGGCTTGGTTGAATTCAACTTTGATACCATTGAAATGGTATTCTCCGAAGAGATTGGTAGATTTTTGCTGTCACTTACTGTCGCTGGATAAGTAGTGGCCGCATTATTGGTGATAGGTTGCTTGCTAAGATGCAAGAGAGTATGATGACGACTTTTGCATACTCGGCATGGGCTGGCTCGGCAAGTCGGCAACAAATGATTGGATCTGAGACAATTAATACATAGTTTCATACGCTTAACCTCGCGTATGCGTGCACTTACTTGTAAGGCCAAGAATTTTTCACATTGATTGATGAAGTGACCAGCGTTGCAATATGGACACGTAACCCGTGGTTCTCCGTCTGCTTTTCTAAGACCCGCGGCTACAAATGTCTTCTTAACGCTTTTCTGCTGCATGCCGGATGTTGCAAAATCTTTCGAGTCGAGGGTCTCGAGTAGATCGGCTTGCCTCTTGATAAAATTCCTGAAATGCTGTAACGAAGGCAGTTCATTAGAATGGTCACCAGTTTCCTCCCACTTTTTTTGCATTCTTTTATCTAATTTGTTTAGCAGAAGAAAAATTAAAATAGTATCCCAGTCAGCTGTTGGGACATTAAGTTTAGAAAGTGCACGCAAGTGTTTCGAAATTGAATCACAGAAATTTCTTAGGGACTGACTTGTATTAGTCACATTCATGTCTACCAATAGCGCCTTTAAGTGATTGTGCACCAAAAGATTTTTGTTATTAAAGCGTTCACATAAAATTTTCCATGCTATGCTATAGTTTTCCTCGGTTTTGTCAATATCGCTTATCACTTCAAGGGCAGTGTCCTCAAGCTGACCGATGAGGTAGTGGAACCTTTCAATGCCCCTCAAAGACATATTTTTGTTAATCAAGCTATCAAACGTGTCCCTAAATTCCAGCCAAGTATTGGCATCGCCATTAAAAATTGGTAGGGATATATCGGGGAGCTTTACCCGGCTGACAGATTCAGAAGAAGCACTTGCCTGAGGCATGGTTTGAGGTTCCGTCACATATTTGGACAATAAATATTTAAACTTTGACAATACCTCGAAATACGCGTCCTCAAATTGACTTCTTTCCTGTACCTGTTCCTCGATATTCTCAGACAAGAGCTCAATTTTGTGTTGCACTGCCTCAAATGAGCTATACATAGATTTTAGCTTAACTGTTCTGTCCCCCAGTTCCAGCACCTGCTCTGCAGACAAAGGTTCTGTTAGATTTACAATATATTTTCGCGATAATGTTAGTCTGCCTTTGAAATAACTACGACTGCGAGTTAAGGCCGCCACGTCAGCTGGAATCGCCATGCTTTTTGGCGGTGCAGTCATTTTTAATTGGGGATTTAAATAGAATTTTTAGGTTAACTTTGCATGTAATAAAAGGTCAAATTATTAGATTTAACTGTGGCTAAGGATGGGGATGAAAGGGAATAGAAGGATACCAGCTCAAAATCAAATAGTATACGTATCCTCTCGTAGCCGCAGTATGGTTCTTCTGCACTCCGGAGCCCAGGCCTGCGAGGATCCTCTGCAGGCAGCGTGTTCAGGTTGATAATCGACTTCTACTCGACGATTTCACGACGTCGACGTGCTGAGATGTGGTTCGGAACCAAACCTTTTGTTCGATTCTGATGATCACGATGACGACGTACCAAATCCGCAATTTATTCTCCGATCGTCGATTATTTCCAAAAAACTAGGGGTCACCATGTTAAATAAGGTCCCCAGGATGAAGAAAAACGAAATATTTCGGTGTTTCAGTAGCCTTTTACTAATAAATTTAGATATGATTTTCGGCACAACATTTGTACAGGAAAAGAAAATGGTCAAGTGAGAAGGATGAAGTAGCAGAGACAGCTGTCAGATGACAGCTGCGTTCCGATATTAAACTTACGTTCAACACTTGCACTAATATTTAAATCTAGATTTAGGACTTAAGCTGAGTTTATTTTGACAGAAATGTATTGACTGACAGATCGTAAACCTGATTTAGCGGTAAAATCGAGATTTAAGATTTTGGTGCAAGCCGCCCTTAGGCTTGGATTCTTCAGCTAAACCGGATCACGATTCTTACTCATACCGTGTGAAAATTTTGTTATTAGCGCGAAAACTAGCTTGCAAGCTGTAGGATACTGTAGCTGATCAATGAAAGCGTTTGGTAAATCGTTGTCTCACGACGTCGAGCGAACGTATAAAAACTGGTTTGCAACTAGATGTTTCCATTAAACGGCCATCAACCAAGTTCAACTTGCTCTGATCTTCTTTACTGCACTTTAAAGTTAACTTATACACTGATGTCTTATTTTATTACCATTATATTAGGAGCGGGAATCTGCCTAATGTGCCTAGAACATGAACAAAGCCAGATTTTCGAGGGTTCTTTTGAAGAAATTAGGACTATCTTAATATTGAAAAAAATATATTTGATCTATTGATCTTTCATCTGGGTGGTGATCCACGTATAAACAATGTACTAAGATTTATACTTTTGTCAAAAAAAAAATGTTATACACCCTCTTTTTTTTGTTTTCAAACGTTCGTTTCAAGAACGCGGCTAAGAGATCAACTTGTTTTTTTTATAAAACAGGTAGGTAATAGAAATATAAAGGTTTTCTACGTAAATCCAATATTTTTTTCCCTACAAAATATTTCAGTATTTATTAGCTAAAAACATCCGATCTGCTGTTTCGCGCGTAATTATTAGTATTACGCGTCCTAGACAAATAGGTCAATTAGCTAACCAATAATCGCCTCTATCAAAAGCTAATAAAGTATTTGACATTGGCCTTTTTGTGTGTGACGGGTAATAACATTCCTTGCCTATACCATACTCTTGATTTGAATATTTTCCCGAATTTTTGGCAATGTTTCATCTGCCATGGTGAATCGGATGTACTGCCCATGTAAACCTTAAATTGAGGTCTTCGGCGGATCAGGAGGGGACCATGGGGTCGTGCCCCCCCCCCCCAAAACTTCGACTCGAATTTTCGATTCGATACAGGTGCACGTTTACACAGCATAGGTAATCCGCAAATAGCAATACAATTTGTGCAACAAGCATGCACATCACTAGCTATTCACCCCGCAAGTGAACTCAAACTCAAACTCAAACTCAAACGTTTATTGCAATCTAAGTGTGTACAGATTTTATGTATTTTTGGCGCTTATAACTTAGATGCCTATTATAGGCGTTGCAAATTTGTAACACAACTTAAAGTTAACATAAAAACTTAACTATCGACACTGAAGACGTGGGCAAAAGCTAGGCATTAATAAAATAAGCTTTTTGAACTGAACGTCTACTATGTGGTCTAGTGGTTCGAATGTCTCGACCAGAACGCGGATTCAAATCCCGTAGGGCACACTGTTATTGGTCTGCTCTAGGTCATACTTGTGCCCGAAGTTTGGCGATTGGGCTCTTACTATGAGATTGAGATGTAAAAATAGTCGGTGAAGCTCTGAGATTAAAGGTGTAATCTAAGGCGAAACGTGGGTGTACAAGTGTGGTTTGTGACTTACTTCAAGTTCATACTAGGAAACATTTCTTTCCTGGCGATGATTTCTAAGTTTTTTTAGGGACCGTGCCATTACTCGCCAGTTCTAAACCACAACCTTTAAATTGAAATTAATTGAACAAGCAGATTGAAGATGACGTCAAAAACATGAAACAAATACAAAACATAGTAGTATTTACTAGATACAATTCCACGAATACTTCATGAATGGCAGAACAGTATAGTATTGGTGAGTGAGAGCAGCCATGTAGGCTGGCGCCGACAATGAGGACAGTTTTTTATCAGAGTAGTGTCGTCGCATGACCCTCGCTGACCGACGACACCGCCGCCGTTTGCAACGTTCGCCAATTTGTACGAGATACCGCCACGGCCAAGCCTGATAAACTCTACCCACTCTGACGGGCTAGCATTGATTGAAAAATACAATTTGTCACACTTCACGTGATTTATGTGAAATAATATAAGCCTTTTGCTCACGATTCCGCCTGCGTTGATTTTGTTACAAACATAAACATCCTTTCTAAGCGAATAGGTGCTTGGATATTGTAAGAAACGTATTTCAGTGTTTCAGAATTATCGCGATGATTCAGTGAGTGGCAATTTCCGTCAGAAGGGTGTCAGTTATTCCAAAAAAATAGTCATTTTTTTTACAAATAACTGGCGTTGGAGCTGTAGCTTGTTTCTTTTTCCTAAAATTATCTTGAAGTATGGCCACACTTATACGAAGCACTAGTAATAACAGCACCATCCTTCTGCACTGCTTTTACACCCCACACCCTTATTGAAATTCAATTGCGCTATGGCTGAAATCTAAAAAATAATAAACATTATTTACTTGGCTTTATGTCGAAATTTGTATGTACATACTTACCGTTTTTATATAATTTTGGCGTCACTATCGTGTGTATTAAATTAACACTCCTGTGACGGATATTGCGGACCAAATCAACACTCTTCTGTATACATAATGGTACTTATATTACGACTTTACCACATACACGATATTCTGAAGTTTCTTAATTGTATTATATAATCCCTAGCAAGTTGGCTGGTAGGTAATTCTCTGGCTCGTCCATATCTGTAGTCAGATAAATGAGTGTTTATTTGTAAAAGTGGACTGAAGCGTTGGCAGTAGCGTGACTCGGGCCCGCGGTACGCTGATAACACTTTAGCGGGCGTCGATTGGGCTACTGGATATTGACAATTTAAATTCTAGTGGGCCAAAAATCTATACTAATTATAAAGTTGTAAAAAAACCGTGTCTGTACATTAAGTATTTTTTCAAAATTTGAATTAAGATGGGTTATTTTTTTTTGTTTTATACTGAAGCTAAAACTACAACTTTTAGAATTTTCTTTCTGTATGTATGTTCCGTTTTAACTCGAGAACCACTCAACGGATTTGGATGCGGTTTTCTTTATCATCGTCGCAGTGATCCTGGTAAACAACTATACGAGTAGGCTTTAAGAGGTTTTGGTAAAATGATGCCCAAGTCGAAAACGGGGCAGAGATTTAATAAACGCGGGCAAAGGCTAGTTTACTGAATGAGGCATATTTGTTCTACCCACTGTGCAGGTTTCGGAATACGGGCAATCATTCAAGTCAAGATACAGAGCAGGTAGAATTGCAAAGAGCTAATTTAAAGCGAGGAGAAGAAGGTATTTTATAAAAAAGTACAATACAATACAAATACAAAAATCTTTATTGATCATTCAAAGCGGTTTACATAAGTAAAAGTGGGTTCTAGTTTTTTCAAGAATGGTTTTTGTCAAATGTAAATTATATGCGATAAGCGTGGGCGCAGACTTGTTTCAAATTCAAAAGCAGGCGAAAAAATTTCGTCATCATGTTAGTGTTAAAAGGAAACGATACGTATCGCTATTCATACATGTTTCTATCGTTTACGCTTCTTTCCGCGTTTTATAGTACAGGGTCTTCGTAGATTTTTCAGTTGTCGCTAATATAATATTTCGGGTCATTGGACCATTTTCCGGCTGCCCTAGAAATAAACTTTACAAATCTCCATCTGCTATAACACTGACAAACCTCTTTCCTCTTCTCTCATGTCTTTCAATCTACTCTCAAAGCAATTCGTTCGTATTCTATGCATTATATTATCTGTGTCTATGTTCAAACTCTTCTTCATTCTCTTCCGTCTATACGAGTGAGTTTTATTTCATTATTTCGCCAAATTGGTCATCGAATTCTATTTTCCAGATACAATCTGCATCTTTAAACATATCGTCACGACATGAATCCCTGAGGGGGTGTCAGAGGTGTTCCCGGTGTGGACTATGAAATGCAAGTCACAGTTCAAATCCGGTACATCCGCATTTCACCGACGATTATTACATCCCAACGTGATGGGGTTTACAATTACACGTTTTTTGGGGCATGTAGTTGCCGGTTTCCTCGCGATGTTTTTTTTTAACCGCTCAGCAAGTGGTAAGTATTAGGTAAGAACACAAATACTATGCACATCAATTCTGAAAAACGGCCAAGCCATACTTTTTGATCAAGATGTTGGGTTTGTAGAGTTAGGGCTTGTAAAGTTAGGACTTGTACAGTTAAGTTGTTAGTTTACTTTTTAACCGTGAAAGCGTTATGAGCTTGTGAGTCTTGGCGGCCTAGTTTACGTGAAATGTTTTTGATTGGATTTCATTCCACTGTTTTTTTTATTTTTTCAGGTTGCATTTCTTGCGCCTCAGCTTTGACTTTTTTAATAGCCCACTCTCTATCTTTGCCTTTTTTTCTTGCTCTTATTATTTGCAATAAGCGATAGATCAGGGCTACGACGACGGCAGCGACGTGGCATTGTAAGGCGACGCGTTTGATATCCTTCCCTTCCATCCTCTAACCCCCAAGGGGTTCTCTAAGTGCCCCCAAGGGGATATCAAACACAGATAATTAATTAAGGTTCCAAAAGTGTGCCGAACGGGACTTTATTACTAAGCCTCCGTTGTGTGTCCGTCTGTCACTGCCACAGGGTCCACAGTTTCAGCCGTTATAAGTAGATAGCCACTGATAGTTACTGGATTACTAATTTTACAAAATACCTAGGTACCTGTTACTATGACCTCTAACTAATCCTTAAAAAAATCCTCTTAAAAAATAGTTTTTAACGTTATCATGTCCCCTCCCCTCCCTTATCTCCGAAACTAGAAGACCGAAAAATATATAAAAAGTCATGGTAATAGGTGATGTGATGATTGATTTATGTATTATGTAAAGATTACAGGAAAAATACCGCGGTCAATGTATTAATTATTAGGGTTCCTTACTCAAGAAGGTGTCGAATTGTTTGTCAGGCGCAAGAATTATAGCGCCTTGTTTTTTGTCGCCTTGACCCCTTTAGGGGGGTTGGAGGGTAAAATTAACAGATACTTTAATATTTTCATTGGGTGTGTGCAAATAGTAGCCTTCATACCAAATTTCAGACTTCTGGGACTATTGGAAGTTGGGAATATAATTTTTTAATAATACAGAACCGGACCCCCCCTTAAGAGGGTTTGGAGGGTGAAAGTTGTAGATTTCTTAATTTATCTGTTGTTTGTGTGCTAATCCTAGCTTGCATACCAAATTTCAGCTTTCTAGGACTTCAGGAAGTACCCTAGAGGTTTTGATGATCATCAGTGAGTGAGTGAGTGAGTGACGAAATCGACGTATTTTAGGCATTAATCAAATTCAAAGTATAAAAGCTCAAATGAAAGTTATCGTGTTTAATAAGACTGTTTACTACATCATATCTTGAGAATTCGCTATCTCTAGCATAGTGGGGGATTGTTTGTAACATCGACAGGTTTGTAAGAATTTACACCTATGGCTCGATCTGAGTGTTAAAATTGATTTGTTGCTTTTGCTTTCTAAACAATATGTTTGGTAGTCAAAACTGCCCTGTTGCCATTTTTTATCACCTCTTCTTACCTTCTAAATCAAATGGAGGGTATTACTATATAATATGACGAAACGCTTCGAGGTGCATTCAATATTAGCTGGCGTCTTTCCACTTGAGACTGTCATTAGCAATGGCGGGTGAATTCGCCTGAATGGAACAATAAACACTTGTAAAACACGTGCGGCAGGCGGTGTTTCAAACGTTTTTGACACTTTCCTTATGTTATTCCCTTTAATAAAATAAGCAAATCTTTTTAAAATTAATTTATGAATATTCAAAAGTATCAACACTGGTTGGTTTGCAACAAAACAGATAAGGCCGAAATGGCTCCTTTAAAAATGAAAGGGATCTGTGAGTGTTTGGTTTATTACCCCTATTGTTCATGTTCAAGTGGAAACGCGCCAGTTAATATTGAATGCACTATACCTAAGGGGGCATTGGTACATGCCCGACTGAGGATCAAACCTGGGTAACAAGATTGAGAAGCCAGCGCGTTCTACCGCATCTTATATTATAATTATAACTTACCTATTATTTACTTGCCATTAGTTGGTACTTACTGGCAGAAGCGAATTTATAGATCTTGAATCCCAAACCCTCTCCCCGTGTAAGTATACGCCCAAGGTATACTTCACAGCCTAGACCGGGAAGTGGATACACCTGTAGGTATTCGAGTGGAACCTGCTTAGCGATTCATATTTGCGATTGGAGCTGACGTCATAAGCACGGGCAACAGCGGAAGCCGCTTCCCTGGCCTGGCATTCACCATCTTTTATTTATAGACGATTGATGGATGAAGCGGAACGTCCCCGTATGAATGAATCGATTTATGGTTTTGTCCAGCGGACACTGTTTGACGTCAGGAATGTTAAACGGGAATCGAATAACTTCTGATTGTCCTTAGAAAAACACTTCTTTCATACCCGATAGTTACTTTGATTTTTTTGCTTTGTTTTTGATGTTGAATAACAAATGTACGAATACGTATCGTATGCTGACCAAGTTGGTGATTGTTAGTACCGAAGGGCCACGTGAAAAGCACCCAAAATTGAAGAGCTTAGATGACTCGATTCATAAATGTTAAATTAAATAAACCAAAGCGATGTGTCAGTATCGTAGATAGAGTTCAATCCTATATAGCCCTCTGGGAGATCCATCCATTCATCCATCAGCCCGTATTCGGGATATCGGCTTAATTATAAGTAGGTAACAAATGTTTTACCGGTGACTTTTACATTTTGATAACTTTGTTAGGTTTTGACTAATTAATGAATGACTCCCGCAACAAAATACTTATTCATTATCGAATCCATTAGTCAAGGAAATATCCGAGGTGAACAAGATGCACAAAAAACCATCAAAAACATTCGCAGAAACTACGAAGTTCCTATCACAGATAATAAGGCACCGCTGAACAACAATTAATAATGTTGCATGTGGTCATAATTAGTGCGAGTTACATTTGTGTGCCAGGGGATATAGGTTGCCAGTGGTCATCAGCACCGATTACCCAATAGTGTTATCACTTGGGGCGCGTTTGAAGCGCCGCCTGCCACTTCCTGCGCGATGACCCGGTGCGTTATCGGCTGCGCGCGCAGCTATTGCATGCAGCTAGCTGTGTGCATGCGCAGACTAGACTTCGGCTCCACAATTTGGTAATATACCATTATAAGTAAGTAAGTATTTCAATATCTTAAGTAATTTGTAAACGAAAGATGACTTTGCATTTCTAAATATAATTAATGGTTTAGGTTGGAATGGGATACCTATTATATTATACACCTTTTCTATGGAACATTTTTTTCCGTTATTCGTAGTTACCGTCATTTCTAAGTTATTCTATTGTTTTCTTTCCGCCACTGATAGATCAGTGATTATGTTTTAAATACACAACAACAGTGTAGCCGTATTCCTCCTTTTTTTTCTTCAAGTGGACTCTTTTCTCTAGCAGAAGACAATAGGTTGTATTGTCATAGCAATGGAATGCGTCAATCCCTACAAGGGTTTATAATATCAATATGCCCATTAATATATTGTTGAAATTATACATAATAATCACAAAGATTATAGAAGCTTTTTTGTTTCGAGGTCTTCTGCAGTTTTGCTGTGAAATTGTAGTTTAAAACTTAGTTGTCAATCTAAAAGGTTCAGGGAATACTGAAAAGACTGCTGTCTTAGGTAAATAAAAATCTACCTTCTCAGATATTCTGTCTGATCGAAATCCGTAGAATTCCTTAAGTACGGATCGTTTGAAGAAATTCGAGACACAATGAGAGTGCGTCATTGGATAGGAATGCTATGCTTCACAGCTTCCACTCCAGTGTGATATATTTCTTAGTCATTGTTGTTTTATTGTACGAGTAACAATTATACTAGATATTAGGTAAATACTATGTTGTGTTAGGGCATCAAACCAGATGATAAAATCAGGTAAAATAATATTCCCTCCTCGGGGTAAAGGGCAGTTACTAAAACAATGTTTAATTTCTCGAGATTCGTGTTAAGTTTTTTCAGACAACTTGTACTAAGTCGCCATTTCACATCGGCAACCATCCAGGATTTTTATGCACAACTGGGCAGCTGCCTACATTTCACTGAGCTACCCAGATAACAGTTAAGGTGCATGTTCCCGCGTCATCCGAAAATTACTCCCATTGATGAAGTTATTTCTCTTAAACGGCTTACTTAAAAATTATTTAAAAAATGTATGTCATTACTTAACGTATAAGAAACAATCTCATTGCAGGAAATTATTCTCGCCTATAAGAAACACCTTGAAAATATTTCCCAAAGTCAAGCTGTTCTTGGAATAAAATTGGCTATTTCTTGGAAACCGCTAATGTTATTTGTATGGTTCTTGCACTAAAATACAAAAAAAGTATAGCTTTTAAAACTTGTTGCGGGAAATTTAAAAATGTTGATTTACAGCAGAGTTAATAAATAAAAACTAGATATTTTGAGAGCGCGTGGCGTCAATGTTGCCGTAAACAGCAAGTTTCGGAGCAGTCGATTACAAAATCAAACGCAAGGTTTTAACGTTCATTTTGACTTTGTTTCAAATATCTTTTTTCTTTCAAGGTTGTTGGAGGCTACAAGGGCCTTAAACCTATTGAATTTTTCTATCTTTGGGTTGCTCTACTGTTACGTGTATCGAAACTTGGGGTCGTACCTAAAGTGCTCGGTGAAAACGAGTATCTATCATTATCTGAATCCTACTAATATTATATGCTGAATGGATTTGGATGAAATTTAGAATGGATATAGCTTATACCGTAACTTAACAAATGGGCTACTTTTTATCACGGAAAAATGCATGGTTCCTGTAGGGTAGATCAATATCATTGAAAAATCAGGTGTCTAATTAGCGCGGTCATAATTCGTTTGTGGAGAAATAAGACAAGGTTATGTTTTCTCATCACACTTCACACTAATATTATAAATGCGAAAGTTTGTGTGGGTGTATGTTAGTTAGTCTTTCACGCTGAAACGGCTGGACGGATTTGGATGAAATTTAGAATGGATGTAGCTTATACCCCAACTTAACACATAGGTTAATTTTTATTACGGAAAAAAGCATGTGGAGCCGCGGGCAAAAGCTAGTAATATATAAATATATTAGCCTTAGATCGCGGCTCCTCCAGGGTTTATTAAGTTTTGGCCCCGTATTCGGGTTGGGCGTTATTTTACGAACACTCCTTAAAGCATATCTGTTGACCAGGGTCACTACGATGATAATAATTAATAAACTTTTAACAAAAAAATAATAACCGACTTTAAATTTTATAGCAACATTCACTACAAAGTTAAAAATTAAGATTATATTAGAAGTGTATGATTATTTTAACCAGATTAATTATAATACTATGTATTTATGAATTTTACATGTACCTATTGTGAAAAATAAATTTTACGTGTTTTTTTTATTTTTGAAATAAAAAACGAGCAGGACGTAACTGCAAGCAAGACCACAAACAAGAAGAAACAGAGAAAGTACATCAAAATGATACAAGTATTTATATTTAACTTGTAAGTAAACTCTAACATACAAAAAAAAAAACCATTTCGTTTAATATGGAGTTATGTTTAAGTATTATTGTTCCACGATTGGATTGGGATTCAAAAGTACCGTTTGCATAAAAGTACAAAAGAATTGATTACTTAAGTACTTAAGACTATCAAGTAAAATAATTATCAAATTTTTGCGTTCTATGTACTTATTGATGTTTATAAAAGTTTATTGATCAATAATATTGCTTCTCCAAAAAATTAAATGATCGCTGATTTAGTTTTCTGAACTGTTTGCTGAACCTATTTTCAACAGTTTTATAAATGAAATCTTTAAATTTTATTTGACAAATCTGTCACTATTTGGCATTGATGATGAAGTTGATGAACCCATGAGTGATTGATCATCAAAACAAATGGCGAGCTGACAATTTTTTTAAGAATACCATTTTATTTTAATTCCGCGAAATATTATTGTGGTAAAATGCTACATTTTCTTCAAATTATAATATCGCAGTAGTAAAAAGTTTTTAGGTATATTTGCACATCTTACCTTTGGTAACTGTCATTTTATACCGGGTGTAAACAGAGTGCGACCATTAAATGAAACCACATATTCTACCGACCCTACTGAACCACTTTTCCTAAGTGTCATACCCGCGGACGACCTTAGTTTAGGAAATAATTGAGTTCCAAACAAAAATGCGTGAACCCTAATGCACCCACATACGGGCGAGCTTAGAGAGAGCGTCGTCCGTGAAACCTGCAGCTGTTTGAGGTCAACGGTCTCTCTAACCTCGCCCGTATTTCGGTGCGTTAGGGTTCACGCTTTTTTGTTTGGAACTCAATTATTTCCTAAACTAAGGGTGTCTGCGGGTATGACTCTTGGGAAAAGTGGTTCAGTAGGGTCGGTAGAATATGTGGTTTCATTTAATGGTCGCACTCTATTTACACCCGGTATATTCGCGTAAAGTTGACGATCGCACCTCATTCCCAATCCAAACGTGGAACGATAATACCGAATATACAACCACCATCAGATTGGACTGGACATTGAACCGCGTTAATACACATCTTCGAAACTACATGGCGCTGGGAGTCCCACTATATAATATAATATAATATTTTATATTTAATTTAATTTTATAATATTATAAATGCGAAAGTTTGGATGTATGGATGGATGGATGTTTGTTACTCTTTCACGCCGTAACTACTGAACCGATTGGGCTGAAATTTTACATGAATGTAGTTCTAGACGTTGAATAGGACATAGGCTACTTTTTATCCCATAAATCAGATGAAAATGAGCTTCCAAATTTCTATAGAAAAGTGATGTGTCACCTTCCACGCCATGCTTACGAAACTGATTAGGCTGACATTTTGCATAAATTAAGTTCTAGACTTGGAATGGGACAAAAACTACTTTTTCCTTTGTTCCCATGGAAAAACTATAAAAGAGACACACAAAATGGGAAACAAAGGCGCATAACACACATATTTCACCAGCTGTATTTACTGTAGGTAACAGTCCGAATAATAGGTATTGAGTGATTTAATAGGAGTACACAAAAACTAATTCAACGCGGGCAAAAGCTAGTATAGTAGTAAAAGCTATATTGCGATATCATTTGATCGCTGGAGTTCAATTACTAGGAAGGACTGTTTTTACGTAGTAAAAATAAGCTTGAGAACCACTCAACGGATATGGATGAGGTTTTCTTTATTATCATCTCAGTGACCTTGGTTAACATACCGGGTGTAAATAGACTGCTACTATTAAATGAAACCACATATTCTACCGACTCTACTGAACTACTTTTCCCAAGAGTCATACCCGCCGCGGACAGCCTTAGTTTAGGAAATAATTGAGTTCCAAACAAAATTGCGTGAACCCTAAGGCAGCAACATACGGGCGAGTATCGAGAGAGCGTCGTCTGTGAAACAGCTGTTCCGGTGCAGCGTTCTAAAATAAAAGTTCTTTCTACGAGATAAAGTCTTTGAGTTACAGTTGAATATTTTTTTTCTCTGAAGATTTCCGCGGTTTTTTTTCGAATAGTTGTTCAGTAGAGTATGTGTTTTTATTTAATGGTCGCACTCTATTTACATCTTGTATAAGCTATAAAGGTGGTTGATAAAATGGCGATGTACAATGACGGAACTAACTTTTTCCAGTTAAAATTTACAGCGTACAATGACAGTGCGGTAATCAGTAGTAATCACCTACTGAACTAATAAGTTGATGGATTATAGGTTTTCAAAAACTAAACGGTACCTACTTGTCGCTCAACATTTTGAGATCTCGATAACGAGAGGAGCTTATTTATAAAGGGATAGTTGGAAGTTATTTTTGTGTTTACCATATCCATCGCGGGTAGCGCAATTGCCATGAAAGCAAGAGGTCGCAGGTTCTAATACCTGCTAGAGGCACAGTAGATTTATAAACAGTAGTGAAACTCCACAGTATTCCCGAAATAATTACTTACTACGCCAGACCGATGGGGCGAAATCTAAAAGCAACCTTATGTTATGACACGGTGCAGCGCTCCGCGAAATGGCCGAGACAGCGCGGCGTATAAAAGCGCGCGTCTGTGTGTGCGTGTGTGTATCGATTCGGGCGTTTCCTTGAAGTTAGCATACTGATTATCTCCTATCCCTATGCTAGAGGTATATATTTCTTAAATATTTGTTTCTCCCATAATTTTAAATGCACTCCAAATATATTTACTGTACTTTGTATTTTTTTGAGGCTTTGTATGTGTTCGCACCTTGAACTTGACGTCAAAGTAATTTATTCAATTATAAGCTAATTTCAGCCTGCCTTAAAGACACGAAGCAGAGGTCAACGAAGCCATTCTATAAATGGCAAGTTTTGACAATGAAATACCGTGTTTAGGAGTAAGGCATCACGGGGCGGCACGAGACGCGTCTCAGGTTGCAAGCCTTCCCACAAATCAACTTTACAGTGGCATCCGTGATATATCGACGCGGTAGCATAGGTCAACCAGCTATATAGATAGACGAGGCGTTTTGTTTAAATTCTCAGTGATATTTTAGGTTCCCGTTAATGGAATGAACCTCAGTGTTTGTCTGTGATGTCTGTCTATCCTTCAGTGGTATGGAAAGGCTGTGCCGCTAGAGCTGCGCCCTGTGGTGCATAATACTTATCCTAAACTTGATTTTAACTTGATACCGCAAGCTGTTCCGGAGAAAAAAAAATTAATACAATGGAATTAAGAACCTCCTCCTTTTTTGAAGTCGGTTAAAAAGGTACGGCCGTTTATGCCGCAAAAATCGTATATTTCCACACTCTCAAGGGAATCATAATTTATAGGGTATTTTCCGTTGAGCTAACTATGAAATTTAAATTGGCAAGTAATACCGTCTTATACTACTAGTATAGGAAAAAATCTTAAAATATATTAGTAATTAAATCATAAAAAAATCATCGAGGTTAAGCAACGGTATGCGCGGTCATAATCATACGGGTGACCAAATCTTTTTGTGGATTTTTTTTACGTTTACTAATTGTACGGAACCCTCGGTGGGCGAGTCCGACTCGCACTTGTCCGGTTTTTTCAATAAATAAATCTCGTTTACGTAAATAATGTCTGCATTGACGGCTTCAAGGAGCATTTTAGGGTTCCATGCTTCAAAAAAAAAAAAACTGAAAACTTATCACATCATTTTTTATGTCAAGCCCTTTTTCTTATGAAACTAATACCTCCTAGGTACCTAGCATTGTAGACCATATCGAGATTTGACAGCTGTCTGTCCCTCTTTATGTAGATCAACAGAGTGAGACAGAGCACTGTATCAAGCGCTATCGAGCTCGATATGGTTTGCTATGCTAGACTAGCTAGAGAAAACTACCTAGTGCTTGGTGCTTTTAAAAATCAGGCTTAAAACTCAACGCGAAAAAAAGTAATTTATTGCCCTATATAAGGTGACATTTATGTATACACCCATATTCATACTGAAGACTCAGTAAGTAGTCGATATGAAAGTTCGATGGCCCTTTTTGAGAAATTCAAAAAATATTATTTTCTTCTTACCTACAAACGCAAGCCCAGCCCCGAGTCGACTATGGGAGATATCAATATTGTATTTTGCGAAATTAGCAAAAAGTGTTATCGATCCGTCATACTGATTACTTACCAAGCTTATAGTATGAATTTGGCTGCATAAATAAAAGTCACCTTATACAGGGTGTAAATGCAAACTCAATAATCCCTTTAGGGTATGAGACTATACACGGTACTGATGTCATTACGAGAAAAATATTTATTTAAAATTATAGTTTTTTACGCTACGCGCAGCTTGTAATGCCTTTTGCTTGGAAACGATAAAATCGTAGAATTCTTTACATGTGTATATGAAATTTGTGCACACCAGTATCTCAGATTTAACGTGCGTTTTATTTAGCCCATTACGACTTTTCGACCACGGTTCGCTTACTACGTTGAAAACACGTTCAGCAGCGCGGCGTTTGAAATAGGAATCGATAAAGCGAAAATAACGAGCTTTTTTATTTCTTTGCCAGATCCATCCTTTCATTTTTTCAAAGAAATTGACCCAACGCTAATCTACCCTCTTTGTTTTGCTTGCAACAACTTCACGAACTTCTTGCAATAAACAGAAATCCTCATACAATTTATTTTATACTACACCTGCATGGAAAGTTCCTTCTTACCTTTTCGAAAACGATGGGGAATATACGTCATTGCTGTCATACCAATATGCGGGCGGAAAAAATGTATGAAAATACATTATTAACGTGCTGAGCGGGCAGAAAAAGTATATGAAAATCCATTGTTAACGTGCTGTTTTTTATTTATTTGTTGACAACATCCGTACGATAAGCATAAATGTTACATTAAAAAGGGTATAAACTTCTTGGTACATAACCTAGCTTGAACAATAATGCCAAAAGACAAAAAGTTTTTTATGTCTTAGTTTGCAAAATGATACTGGCCACTTGCTATTTATGATCATAAAAAATTTAAAAAATTAAATTCAAAAAGTTTTTTTAACGAAATATTTTGTCTTTTATTTTCCTCGCAGGTGTATTATAAAGCACTATGTATCACTCGGGAGAAAGTGCGATTCCCAACTCGTGTGTATTGAGGCCCTCGGCTGCGCCTCGGACCCCAAACTACACCCTTGTTGCTAATCGGCCTCTTTCTCCACTCGGTGAACAATGTACTATTCATTTACTGGCCCGCTCAGATAAGAACTCTGATCTTTTAATTCATTCCAGTCAATTTCTTCATCCATTATATGATGAATATATGATTCCGGGAGATTTTAAGTGTGTTCCGGCAGCCGGGAGATTCTTGAATTTTTTACCTATTCTCCGGGAGAATCCCGGAATACCGGCAGGGTTGGCAACCCTATGTGTAACAGATGTCAAAAGTGACGGAACTCAAAAGCGAGAAGTGTTAGGAGTAAAAGACGTTAAAAGTGTCAGGCTATGTCAACAGTGACAGAAGTCGAAAATTTCCATATACCTCAGGAACTAAATGTGACAGATGTCAAAAGCGACAGATGTCAAAAGCGACAGATGTCAAAAGCGACAGATGACAAAGATGAGAGATATTAACAATGACAGATGTCAAAAGTGGTAGCTGTCACAAAATTACATAATTATGTTACAATGACGGATTTGAAAGGTACGTCTAACTTTTTTTTGTCTGCACCAATTCCGAAATCATTCCTTCTTGAGACAATTATAAAAAAACAATGAAACAGTGCCCAAAACTAACAACAAAAATATAAAATTTTTCGACTTTCAAAAATGTTGTTGAATTTCGTTATACGAGGGGGTCGAGACGAGGGGGTCGGAGGATAGGCCGTTCAAAGTAATTGTGGGTAAGTGAAAGCCATTTTTCGATTTAGGGATCCGTTGGTGAAATATTAAGCTTTAAAGTGAAAATTTTAGTTAGAGTGGGTGTCCCCCCCACCCCTTGGTGACTAAACGGTTGTTTATATAAATGTGAAAAAATTCACTGAAGTAGTATATATAATGAATTTAAAAGGGAAACTATCACAGCAAAGTAGGCTTCACAGGTTTACGAGTACAGGTCGCGCCAAACTTTTGGCCCCCTATAATGTATAATATATGTACCGGGCAACTACGGAACCCTACATTGCGCGTGGCCCGACACGCACTTGGCGGTTTAAAAAAAATGGTAAATGGATGGAGTGACATGTAGATTCTGAATCTAATAGGTTTATTTACCTCATAGTTGTATTTCACATTCTGTCAGCATACCATTCGCCTGCAGTTCATGCTCCATACGTAAATGATTTTTAATGGATAAATCATGTAAGTATGGCGCTGAAATAAGAAATATGGGGACCTAGAATGTGGCACGAAAAAAGTTTCTTTATTAAAGAGTCTTCACCTGCCAAAATAATTATTTTTTTATGTAAAAAGCCTAGTTTGACAGGTGAGGCTGGCGTGCATCCATCCGTAAATCAAAATAGATTTACCCAATTTGATACATCCATCAGTCAACGAGACGTATTTATTCCGGTCATAGTCAGGATATTTTATACATAAAACAGCAGGGTGTTATATTCGATGCAAATATTCGATGTGTCGTGCGCTTACGCACGTGAATAAATAGCCTGCGTTATACACCGCCGCTCAATGCAACTCGGAGAATCTAAATATAATCGAGCAAAATTCGCGATCACGCTCTCCTTCCTTCATACCTATTTACAGTACATACATATATGTAGGTAGATGCCTTCTAGAATGAGAATAGTCTAGCTAATTAGCTGTAGCTATAACAACCCCCTTTTACAAGGTTTCCATGATGCTGAAAATCGACAAAAGAACCACGCTAACTTATTGGCAGGAAAATTCTGAGAAGGAATATTTTTTGTACCTGCTAGCTTTGCTGATACTTTCTACTTTAAATTTCTGCTGAGGTGATATATTGGTAACTCCCGTGATATATTATTACAGGCTATATTCTCTACTGTAGCCACAGAGGAAAAACTGTAGCTTCCCAGTACAACTCACAAGAGTTTCTTTGGCGAAACTATCGCCCCTGTGCGATATGGCTCTGATCATAAGAAATGAAAAATAAGTCATATCAGTGATAATTATAATAAGAAAGTTAACGTTACGTCTTCGTTATAATATAAAGCACATAGCCTCTCCTTACCTTTAAATCAATGGCCATGGGCGAATTTTTTAATAGAACACGAGTGTTTTAATACCTAGTTACGTATAGTTTCATACACTACTTTATCTAAACTCATCCCTACTAACCTGTTTTCATAATCTTGGTAAATTTTTCGTCAGCCATTTTAGATTTTTCTTGTAAAAGCTTGTTCTAAAAGTGATCTTAATTTCCGTCGTCGTTATTTCCAGAATATCAGGTGGAGTCAAATTATCATCACCATCACTGCTGTTAGTAATTTTAAGGCAAAATAATACTTTTGACCTATAAAACCATAGTAAGTATTAAATATATTTCCCCGTGAACTATGGCACCGAAATCCAACACAAGTCCAACGCGCAAGTCCTAGCAAGTGCCGCATAGCGGCCATAAACAATACCTGGCCGAAAATAAAGTTGAACTGTGACCTCTTTAGCTGTTTTGTACGTATTGGAGAATATTATTTATAAACCTCATTGGTATTTGATATTAAACCTCAGACATGGCTATACGGGCTAAGTTCTCTTTGCCTTCCTAGTTAGTATCACATGTACCGTAATCTCATAAAAAGTTATTTTATAGCATTATGTAGTTCGGAGACCTATACTATAATTAACCTTTGTGCCCTTTCAACAGGATTTACGGTGGTCTTTGCAGATTGGTTGCCCCATGCCGTAATGCAATAGGATAAAACTGATTGGCAAAGTGACAGGTAAACGAGCCTCAGTTAATCAGCTAATTTACTCAACTTAGTGATTTTAACTTGTTTTGGTAATTTCAAGGCACATTTTAGAGGTGTCATATGATGAAATTTAAAAAAAATTGTTTGATTTAAGAGCGTTTAAGAGACTTGCTAATTTTAGTTGCCGTGCCCTTCAGAATAGCAATATATAGTTCTGTCAATTAAAATTACGTTTTTTAGTAAGTATCTTACCTTAAAATTAAAACCGTCAAAATCGGCTTAATAAAATATCTCTTTATAGTTTTACCATGGGAACTGATTTATGGATAAAAAACCAAATCGAGCTCAATAGCGCGTGATACAGTGCTCTGTCTCACTCTGTTGATCTACTTAGAGAGGGACAGACAATGTATATCGAGCTGTCAAAGCTCGATATGGTCTACTATGAGTGCGGTTATGACTTTAAACAGAATAATCTACTTCATTCAGCTATCGTTGTAATAACGGCCACGAAAATAAACGAAATAAAACCGAACAAATCCGTATGAACTTCGTGACTGACCATAAACGACAACACATTCAACCGGCTCCCATAGTACATACATAACATTGTTGTTCGTTGTGGCCTGAAGTTATCCGCAAAACACGTTTGACAGCCCATTTTTCCCAGCGATTTTTGACATTTGATGAGGCTTATGACCGAATCGTTGGTGTTTATTTTAGTTTTTGAAGTCTCATAACCGCACTCTATGCTAGGTACCCTGGTTGTCGTCACGTCTTCGGTCTTCTTGGTTTTTTCTTTGGTTTCAACCGGTTAAAAACCGCTAGTTTACAACTAATTAAGTAGGTACATCTATACTTCTGACATCCGGTCAACTGGGTCGTATTCCGTTTTGTCTATTACATCCAAGTATGAACATGAAAATGTATGTAGCTCTTATTTTATAACAATAAAAGAGTGGTCGTTTAGTTTTTATCGAGTTTATCTGTCAAAGTTATAGAATCGACACTTACGTACTTGCTATGATTAGGTTGTACAGTGCATTTCATCAAATAAATCCTCTGCCATAATGTTGGCTCCCCTGTCTATAAACGACGAAGCGACGTCTCAACAATATGATTGGATAAAACAAAATTTTACCTCATACCTGACACCTTTGCCCAGTTTTTTGCGTTCAGTGAATCAACTTTGAAAATATAATTATACTTAATATTATATCTCCACTACACAATCTAAATAAGTATACCTTTCTTTTCTTTGCATACATTGTTTAGTAATTGCAAAAAAAAAACATTTGTACCAAAAATCTGAACTTAGGGAGCGGGCCAAAAGTTGTTAACTTTTAGCAAGTTTGCCCACTTTCCATTGTACTTCTGTAGCTCCGGTATCATCAACCTTATGATCATTCGACTTAAGCGCTACAGGTTTACGCTAAACTAGGTTTATCACTTTTTATTTACCGGACCTACTTTAAAAAGATAAACCAATTTTAAGAAAATATATATTTTTATCCTTGAAATTTATTTGTAATAAAAACACGTATTTTCTGTTAATTTCTTTTATCCCCTCAGTAGTCTTCATATGCATATTTTTTCGATTATTTAGTATCGTCAGACATGGAATGCCGAATAGTTTTGAGCTCTCTGCTAGAGATAATTTTATTTTCTACCATATTACATAACAGCTACCTTGTCAAACTTAAAACACACTTTTTTTTTCATATGCAGTGGAAAAAAATATTCCCGTGCAGTAATTCACATTGTTTGAAGGAAGGAACACACGTTTCGTTACTTATAAATAAACTTTTACACTTGCTGACGAATAAACGTAAAGCTGCTTATAAGTTCAAAATAAATGCACAGGTAGTTGAGAACCATAACTGCATTATTTTGGTGGGCAAAGTTGCCAAAAAGACAAGTTGACAGTTTAATCACATCTAGACACGGTATTCAGATTTGTTATTGTTAGCAATACCTTGATACGAATTATCATTGCCTGAAGATAAGGAAATGAAATACCTTTGGAGAGGTTTAAATTCCTAGATTTTATGAGATAGAAGCTTTTAAAGTATAGTTCATATTTGTTTATGGTACGCATTTTTTTATTTATGAAACATGTTTAATTTTGAGAACTAAGACTAGTTACCTACTTGCCATATGAGTTCATAGTCTTCTCTATCTCAAACAATAAGCAATAATATCCTTTTATTACGTCGGCAGGCCCCATCCGGCCATCAAACATTGATGCTGTCTCGACAGCCTGTCAACATCTGTTGTCCCAATTTAAAATTATCTAACTGCCGTAGCAGAAGCAATATAATTTGTAAGCTGAATTGTACTCGCAAGTAGAGAGAAAGCAAACACGTACAAGAAGAAACCAACATATCCTACTTTTAGGTAAATGTTCATCAGATGAGTAGTTTCGCGCAGGAAGATGTTTTTTTTTTCACGAATACATGGTCTGTTTTTTGTAATTAGTGGAAAAAACAGTTTTTTGTCAACCATTTAATTTTGTTTTCACCGAATCACAGGGTATTAAATAAAAGGTTTCCATGAGCAAATTAAAAATAAAAGGTAAAAAAAGCCTGCTGGGGTTCGATTCCGGAGAAACAGAGAAGCGAGATTTCTAAAACTCGAACTACAAATGTATACTGATATAAAATTGGTTTTCACGATCGAGAAAGCTAATTCAACAGACTGAGAATAGGCCTACAGGCGGGTAATTTCGGGGAAACAGTCGAAAAGAGATCTCTAAAACTCGATCTAAAAATGTATACTGATATAAAATGGGTTTTCACAATCGAGAAGACTAATTCGACAGACTGAGAATATGTCTACAGGCGGGCAATTTCGGGGAAACAGTCGAATAGAGATCTCTAAAACTCGATCTAAAAATGTATGGGGTTCGACTGATAAATTGAGTATTTACGGTCGAGAAGGCTAATTCGACGGACTGAGAGAGAATAGCTGTCTCAGTCCCGAGTCGATACTATGAAAAGTTGAAATTGTTGTTTTCAAATTACGTAAAAAGTATGATTGATCCGTGGTATTGATAAATAATAACCTACTAAGGCCCTAGTATGCATTTGGCTACATAAATAAATGTCGCCTTGTATATGTTCAGGGTAGCGCGTTGAGATGGGGCTACATGGAAAAAATCTAAACTAGAAGAGAAATTTACTCAAAGTACCCAGTCATTAATTTTGGAGAAAGTAAAAACTACATGCAGTTTTTTAATAACTTATCTTGGCTAAAAAAAAACAATATTACTTATCTAGTTCGATAGTGTTATTAAAACACTAAAACTCCTTTTTAAGGATCAAGTCTTCCAAAGAAACATTAAGTTTTAAATCAGAGGATTTTTTTTTTCGCATTTTCTTTTAAAAAAATGCATTTTCAAAATACATTAATGACCCCAATGTTCATGTTTTTCAAAGTACCCTAATTATGATTTCTTAAAGGAGATCCGATTTGCTAGATAAATAAATAAATACCAGGGAAAACCTTCTTAAATGGCATTATTCTTTAATGATATGAACATACATAATAAAAAACTAGTTAACCGAAATGATACCTACTTATGTGCAAAATTAGAAAAATAAACGCCCATTAACGGAATCTATATCATGTGTTATTATTTGTTTGTAAAAATCCAAATATGATCATTTAATAAATATGCAAAAAGTTGTATAAATTCTAAGAAAACACAAAAATAAGGCACTCCGAGAGTTGGTTCTTACTAGCAACACTATTATCGATTGATGGTGATGATTATAGGTGGTTTTATTTTTGCAAAATGATCTGTTCCCGGATAAGGTAAGCAAAGCACAGACATATGATAATTATTAAAGGTAAGTTATTTTTCAAAAAGTTTTAAATGTGGTTTTATTTTCTCCAAAATCAATGACGAGAGTACTTTGTACAAACTTCTCTATCTCATATATTAACTTTAAGAGATCTGAATGACTTTCCCCATACTGACTGCCCCATTTAAACGCGCTACCTGCTTAATTTTATATTTATACAGTTATTAATTTTATTTAAGTATTCGAAATATCTTTACTTAAACGGTGTCAGGTGTTCGCGCTGTGCGGCTTGAAATCGGGAGTCGGCGCTGGAAGCCACCGGAAGTGACTCTGCTTCAGATATCGAATCGTTGGTGCAGCACTGCCTTGAGTGAGCAGGTTTTGGAGTTCGAATCCACGTTAGATTTTTTTCTCTTTTTATCGAGGTTAGGAATTTACACCAAAATTTCAAAAAAAAGTAAAAGATAGGAGCGATGACGAGCGAAGCGGGACCATTTCAAGAAAGCTATTCCTTGAAACGGTGTTCGAAGCGTTAATATTGACGAATAAAAGAACAGACCAATTGCGACTGGTTTTGCATATTTATGACATCGTCGGACTATATGAAAAGATAAGCAATGAATAGGTATTTTTGATGATTTCTATGAATGTAAGAGGAATGATATTTTACTCCCGTGTAAAAAAAGAAGCGGCAGTGAAACCGTGCAGCGCGCTATATCGAGATATTAAAGCCGATTTTGAAGGCTTTAGTTTTAGTTTGACATAACATAAAATTAAACTTGAGTATGGTTAAAACGAAGAACCATTTTCAAGTCACCATTTTATAAACGTCAAACTAAAATTTTAGTTTGACAGCCATAATTTATTCAACTTAGTGATTTAACTTGTTTTGGTGATTTCAAGGCACATTTTAGAGCTGTCATTAGATTGAAATTAAAAAATTTAGTTTGATACAAGAGCATTTAAAAGACTTGCTAATTTTAGTTGGTGTACCCTTCAGAATAGCAAAACATAGTGCTGTCACTTAAAATTACGTTTTTTAGTAAGTTTCTTTGATTAAAATTAAAACCTTCAAAATCGGCTCTAATGAACGCTTCACTTTCTGTTACGCAAAATGGAACACAACTTAAACGATTGAAAAAAACCAGAAGAAAAGTAAATTCTGGTTACAGAAAAGGCTATCATGGTCCTAGATACCTTTGCCTGTCCCAGAAAGGGAAGAAAGGAAAAAAAAAAAAAAAAAAGGCAATTTTTTTCTTTACAAGTTGAATGAAACAAACGAAATAAAGTTCATTTTGTTGTTTGGAAGTCTTTTATTGGTTTTGGAGTGAAATCAGTAAGTATTTAATGTTATTCTGTATATTAATGAAGCAAATCTCGCGAAAACTTACCTTTTCAAGTTTCTGTTGGTCGCAAAATTCACCATCTCTTCCTTTTTGAGGACTGCGGAGTGATCAAAACTGCTTCTCATAATAAGGGGGCACTGTGAGAAAAAAAATCAGGTATGGCGAGTCACGGATCGCATTGGATCGACCGCCATTCGTAACTTGTTTTTTTTTTCAAGACGACAACTCTGAAATCCTTCCGTTGTGCCCCCTTATCGACATTATAACCCAACTTTCTCCTCTTGCAAACTTACCTGTAGGTAAGTACTACTTTTTATTAATGTCTTGATGATGGGTTTTGCATTCCAAATCACATTTTCAATGTTACTATAGAGAGCACTTTATTATAAGTGCAAATGTGTGATTGATTACATATAAGGTACATTCAATTATTTAGGAATTTGCTCAAAGCATCAATATAGTGATTAAAAGATAGATACTAAGAAAAGGCAAAAATTAAAAGAAATAGAAAATTTCAAGCAAACAAAACAAAAAGCTTATCAGTTACATTGATTATACAGGAAGATAAAAAATACAAAATTTTGGTGTAAGATCACTTGAGAAGACATTAACGGAGCATCAATTAAAATAAGTAAAGATGAATTAAAAATAAGATTTCTATAGAAAACAACCATGTAATATGTACAACATACATATTCAATTCAGGATAAAATAAAACATGGAGCGATCTCAAACTTTCAAAACAACAGGGATCTTCACATAGAACTACCATGAACCATAAATTATTATCATAAATCATTTTGTATAAATGGGGCCTGGACAGTAACTACCATACACCATTACATAAACAAAAGGGGGATATTTTAGAAGTAATATCCTGGGCATTGTATGCTTTATTTTATATCCATGCTAGTAAAATATGAAAATAAATATAATATTATTCTTCTTGTTAATATCAGGTGTAGCTATGACTGGTTAGAAATCGTTGTACTGTATTTATCCTCTAATAGGTAATTCCTTTTTAGCCAATTTTGCCATATGTTTAAAAATACATTAAAGAGCTATTTACAGCTATTGTCTCTATAAAAGAGAAAAATATTTTGTTTTTCTTTCAATGATTTAATATGGGCATAGAATTGTGGGATTGAGTAGATATATATTTGTGCTGTAGCTTGTAGAGACTTAGAGAAATATTTGAAAATCCACAAAAAATTCAATGGAGGGCATACAATCTCTGAAACGGGAGGAGCGAAAATGTGAAAAAATCCATGATTAGAAGTAAAGGAAACTAATACCTAACGATAAATAAAAGAAAACAACAAATCTTTAAAAAATACAATATGGGTAGTTACGTTGGTACCAGATTTTAAGTACTAAAGAGCTAATCATAAAAATATGTACTTTATTTATAGTGGCAAAGGGTGAACATTTTAAAAAGGGAAGCCGGACAAAAAAATCGCCTTACTTAGAAAAGCAACCAAGGAAAACATAAAAAAATTTGTACTCTGCAACTCCCTGTCAGGCAAGTGTATTTGTCATATTGAGATTGTTTGACAAAGCAAAGGGCAAAGAATAAAGATAAGTAGGTAGTATGGATGGCTTTCATAAACAAGCTGATGGGAATCGTGTAATATGGACCCTTCACCACTGGTAGTTTGGCAATATTTACCCATACCAATTTTGAGAAATCTTTAAAAAGACACAAAATATTGTGTGTCTTCTTTACCTTCAAAACTCATAGACCATAAAATGTGAAAAGATTCTTGATTATAGGGTATAACGTGTAAATTATTGGAAAACTATAGCAATTAAAAACAATTTGAGAAAAATTAAGAAACATTGAAAAAAAAAACAGTCAAGTGGGAATAAAACTTGGGCCCTGAGTTATAAACACAAACTATCTTTTATTTCTTCTCGAATAATAATTATAGAGTAATTTTTGAAGGTAATTGAAACCACCTTGGTTTTGTATGAATGACCTGCAAAATAATGTAATTTTTATGGATATTTTTGTGCCACATATTTCCATTCTTACCGTCGTTTCTATGGGTGTTCACTGCACCTTAAAAGCCATTTCACAAAATTATGATTTTGGAAAACACATTTGGATATATTGGATGGATTCGATTGATGGTTCTTGGTGGAATATCATCTTGAATAAATTATACACAAATTCTTGTACTTTTATTCCACATATATTTATTTTTATTCTAACTTAGGCTACCGGTTTCGTATTACACATCATCGGGCCAACAAATTATTAATTATTTAACATGACAGAAAGAAAACAAAAGAAAACATTTTTAACAAGCAAATATAAAAAAAAAAAAAAAAAAAAAAAAAAAATTTGCTTGTTAAAAATGTTTTCTTTTGTTTTCTTTCTGTCATGTTAAATAATTAATAATTTGTTGGCCCGATGATGTGTAATACGAAACCGGTAGCCTAAGTTAGAATAAAAATAAATATATGTGGAATAAAAGTACAAGAATTTGTGTATAATTTATTCACATTTGGATAAATTTTCCTTGATAGAAATAATTAATGAAATAGGGTCTTCAAATACACTTTTTCTCCTCGTTTGACGGATAGGGATCATGTACCGAACTCAAACATATTCTATTAAATGGGTTCTAGCAATATCTAGATATTTAATTTTAGAAATTTTGCTAGGTATTTTAGTTTATTTTATAAAATTAAAAAACTTACTTTTTTCTCTTTTGCGCTGAATCCGCCCCTCTCGCACTGCGCGTTTTTTCGCTTGGAGTGAGAGTGACAAAAATAAAATTTACATAGCCCCTTGACTGTCAATATGAAAAATTGATCTATGTTTAACATGTATTCAGCAGTAGAAGTCTTTCCTAAGATAGTATTAAGGCGCTGGAAATATAAAATTACTCGTATTAAAATGTGACATGGCCCTTAAGATTATGTTCCTATATTTAGCCAGGAATGGCCATCCCCACTAACTTTTGTCATGACTTTCATGACCCATTTATCACAAATTAACAAGACCAGAAAGCACCTACTTAAGTTGGGTTCTCCCATATTTAGATTTACCATTATAATGTACCACAACATACATTACATACATACATATACTCGCGCCTGTCTCTTAGAGGGTTGGCCTACAGATTTCGGGAAGGGGGTACATTCGTCCTCTCGAAATTCGTACCGCGTAAATTTGTCCCTTAAAGTATTTATTTTTAGTGTAAATTCGTCCCTTTTCAAAAAATATATTCAGTTTGCGAAAATTCGCCCCGTTGTCGTCTTGACAATGGATTTTATACCTAGGTTTCCATTTATTTTATATAAGAATACTATCTCGGTCACAAAAGCTAAAAGGGATATATTCGCTTTACAAAAAAATAATCTTACTAGCTACTCTTTGGTTTAAAAATATTTTGTTAATTATAAATTGTAAGAATTTTTATGTATTATTTTTAGTTTAGACTGTAATTAGAACATTTTCTTTTTTTTATTTGTAAAATGAGATTGTAGCATTTTTATAATACCTATATGTGCGAGTATTTTTAAGTATACGTTAGTTGAAGTTATATAAATCGTAGATTTCACTTTTCATCCTCATTGCACTATCGAAAAGAAATACAATTTTCAAGTACCTAACGGTTATGTATGTCTTGAATTGAGAGACAAATTAACTCTGCTTGAGTTAAGAGGGACGAATTTTACCAAAAATAGGCAAATGCTTGAGGACGAATATTCCCCAACCCCAGATTTCCACTGCTACGATCCTGACGCACCCTTTGCTTCTTTTACATCCATCTTCAACTCCGTCAAAATCAACAAAATAATTTATATATCCATCTCAAAGTGATGAGTATAGTCCAGGATTTCTTGTACTGCTGAAGTCTGTTGCCCTAGTTTCCAAGTAAACTTAATATTTGCTCATAATACATTAAGTAATGCTTTGAAGTAATAGAGTTTTGGACCAGTATTGGCATTAATTCAAAATAGGATTTTGAACAAAATATGTAGATACTTGTATTTCATTCAATTTGTCTGTTATTTTTACAACATGCAATATTTTGTCATTATTACATTACATAATGTATCCACATTTTACTTCAGGCACATAACCTTTTTACAGAGATGTTATAAAGGAAGCAGAAAAAACAAGCGTGATGTAGTAAACATTCGTATTTATAATATAATGTTGTTGTTTTATTTACAAATAAATACAAATTCAGTTAATAAATAAATGGTAGATTATCTACATCTTAATAAGTATGATTTTATAGCTCTATTAATCATCATCGATTGGATTCACAATGAACCCAAAATACTAACGTTAACGTTTTCTTATGACACGTTATGGTCTCAAGAAAATTTGAGACTATTGTCGTTCGGGCGACACGTTCACGTACATTCACACTATACGACTATATTTACAAGGTACTCTGTAACGATTCACACTGTGAGCGCGGGGCGGGCGCGCGTCGCCCTTTATCACGTCCGCCGCCCAACCCCACGCGACACTTCACTCGGACCATGCACAGCTCGCAACACTGAGTCTTCCCCCGCGCGGTCCGAAGCGGTCCGCTCACCAATAAATATTTGTACAACGCGCTCGCGCCTCTTGACCCGGGGCGCTTCGGAGGGCGCGGGCGGCGCGCGGCGGGACTAGATAATACTGGAGAGCGGCGGCGGTGGTGCTTCGGGGCAGCGGCAGCCGGAGCGGCGGCAGCGGGCGTACAGCGCCGCGCCCGCCGCAGCCAGCCCGCGTAGTGGCCAGTACAGGCAGAGACACGGCAGCGGCAGAGCCAACGCTGCCACGCACGCGAGCCGAGCAGCTGGCCGCGCTCCGCCGCACGCGCACGGTTCTGCCGCCTCTTCTTCGCCACTCCCGCAGTGATAGAACAGCGCCTTCACACAGCACATACAGGACGCGTAGTCGACACACGCTTCGGCACTGCACAGACACGAGCCGCAGAGCCAGCGCGACGGTAGCGGCCTCGGCCGCGCACACTGCTCGCATCGGCATCGTCCACAAGTCTCGCACACGATAGAGTCGCTGGCCGGAAGGGCGCCGGCGCGCCGCTTGTCAGCCGCGGCCGCCGGCTGCGTCGTCACCGGCTTGAGAGGCTGGGCGGCCGCATGACCGGACAGAGGCGCCGCGTGAGCGCGTCTGGGTGCCTCCACGTAAGCATTTCGTTCACGCTCCGCCTCAGGTCTCGGCCGCAACAGTGATACTGTGGGCTGGCGCGCGCCCGTCGGCCTGTGGACGCGCGCCGCCGGCTTGGGCGGCCGGGGCGGCGCCGCCGGCCCGCCATACTCATCCATCGAGTCCGGCTAACGGCTCTCCGGGCCGTCGCCTTCTTGTTCCCTCATCGTCCCCACCTAAGAACAAACAGAAGATAGTGTTAATTTTTTTGACTATTATACTTTAAAGTATGTACATAATATCGTGCAATTCAGAATTTATCAATCCTTCAATACATTCGTCTCACTGTGTCCTGCAGAAATTGAAACGTTTATGTCACTCTCGGAATCAGAAGCATACTTGTGAAAGATGAACCCTTCGTCTTCAGTACCTGAGGGTCTTCATTTCATTTCATTTCATTTCTTCTAATTACTCTCATGCCGTAAACGTACAATGCCATGTTACGTATAATGCATCTCGTATTCGTACGTTCGTAATTTGAACCCAAAATTTCCAAACCGTATAGTTTGAAAAAATGATATTATGATCGTATAGGCAAACTTTCCGTGGTTAATTTGGTCTTCATAAAATAAACAATATGAAATACCGTATGGAACAGAACTACCTGTACTACCGGATATGGATTAGATAAATCGGTATTCCTGTTTTCAAGATAGTGCCTTTACTCGATCTCGTAAGTAAATTAAACTTCAATCTATGTCTTATTCAAAAACTCTTTTTGTTGTGTTTATAAATTAATTGTGTTACACCCAGTCCAACGATTTCCAAGGTCAATGACATGCGTAGAACATTCTTTACTTCATAAAGGATTGAGGAAGCGTAACCATTTTTTATAAATCTTTAATATTTTTTGCTTAATTAATTTTAAAACCTGCTACATTTTGCAAGGTTATGTACTTATAATTATATTATTTTATAGTAACTGAAGTTCGGCGATAGGACCCCATCACGTTGGGACAAATTTAAATAATGGTCGATAAAACGTGTGTCGACTGTTTTGAATGAAATCTTATTAAAATATTTGAATTCTTGACAAGTTAATAATATCACTGACGATTTTGTTTTGTCTAAATATACTTGCTATCGGTATAGTTTGTACAAGATTAGCAGTTACATTGGTATTGTTTACCACATTCTTTATCTGCGACATTATTTCGAATTTAACGTTCGCAGTTATCTATTTATCGTTAAAATTCGTTTGGTTGTTTGCTCCGAAATTATGTTTTATGACAGTTTTTTTTTAATCAAGGTATAACAAAATTAGTGGTAGGTAGAGATTACATGAAATATATTTTACATCCATATTAAAAGAACCGCACAACAGATTTAACTTACGAGAATTTTTACATATTTTTGCAATATTGGCAAAGTTCATAAAAAGTCCATAACCTTACTCAAATCCTTATTATATGTTCGAGAGAAACAGTTGTTGAGGCACCTAGTTATATTTATTTTGAATTCTTCAATCAAAATGTTGATTCTAAAACAGTATGTACATTGCTTATAGTTTCAACATAATGCCCTAAAGGTATAACTTAACCCATGAATATGAAAACTTGGACATAGATTGATATCGTGACTCTTGACCTGTGATCCATTGACTCCGCTCGTAGTTCTCTGGGTTTCTATTCATCTTATAGGGATTAGAATCGAAATTTAAACAGAACAATAAACGCTGTCAAGATTTGTGACATTACTGTCATATATTTTTCTTGACTTTTAGCCCAATGAGCTTCAATCATTCATTCGACTTGATATGAGATATCTCTGTTTGTTTGCTGCTAAAACGTGAACTCGTTGCGGTTCTCTGATTATATCATAAAGTGAACGCTATTCTGTTCTTGCATAAAAAAACGATACTATGTAGGTATATGAAAGCATTATTAAAACTCGTTAGTTTGGAACGTTCTCGCGAGCGTTTGGTGCGCTGCACGTGTGCCCGTCGCTAGGCAAGGAGACGGCGGCAACGAGGCGTCGCTCGACACTCGTCCGTCATTCATACTAGAAGACCTCCATGCAATATCTTCTTATCGTATTGTCGTAGACCTATGTTTAGATAGCTTGTATCGTTTGATTATTGCTGGAGTAGTTAAGACGACGACGGTTAGACGAGCGAGATGGTGCCATGCTTATTACTTACGACTACATAAACGTTCCACGTTTACACGTCTCCTGCACACATCGCTTCACAAGGACACTCAGGCTCATCGGCCCCACATACACATCACTGCGGTATACGATCGGATCTTGCAGGCGGCGAGATCACCACACCAAAACCGCGCCGGTAGACGCACAAATTCACTAAAATGATGTTGAACCATCAAAATTCAACCGCGCAAATCCACGGGAAGGTTCATAAGATTCTTAAGACCGGCGCGGTCCGGAGCGGCACCTGGCGCGGGCGGGGGGCAGCCCACGCACCGGCCTCGATTCTCGTCCGCCCGCCGCCGCGCGGTTATCACTGCAATATGGCCGCTACTCACTTCCTCGCTGAAGTTCTTCGTTGATTTCTACTCCGAATCTCGACGACGACGTTTTTTGTAACCGTTCCGAACTCGTGCGGGTTCACTGCACTTATTCTTATACACATTTTAAACGAAAACCGGGAGCGTTAGCGCGACGCTCCGACGAAACGACTGTTCCGTTTGCTGGTACATTCCGCACTGGCGTCGGCCGCGGGCGCGGGTTGGCGGGAGCCGCCTCCCCTCCGCCTCACCTCATGCCGCCTTCGCCTCGCCTTTTTATGAATGAAAGGCGGCCATACTGAATGAACCGCGTACACAGCGCGGTTGGCCGCTATTTTCGCGGGCGAACGACGACGTCGGGGTTCGGGGGGCGGAGGCCGGAAGCGAGCTCTGAGCGCTCGCGGTGCCAAATTTTGCGGCGCGGGCGGCAGCAGCGGATGTGCTCGTTTACCAAGCTTCCGGCACGATCCCCCCGCGCGGCCGCATCCGGGAATTGGGTTTCCGGTCGGCGAGAGTCGCGCCATCGAGATGCCGCCCACTATCGTCCTGCAACGGCTATCTGCTTTCAAAAGCTTAAAATCTTGCCAGCATCAGCAATTTTAATAGTGTTTCAAGGTTGTATACCTTCTGATTTATATTGTGCGTATAAGATGGAGGTGTGCTTCGTGCTACCGACGTCATCATTAGTTTAAACGACTGCTGAGGACAATATGGCATCGCACTCGCCAATTTTCGCAAGGTTGCAGATACAATAAGGCGCGTTGTGCACGTGGCATCTCTGTGTCAAGGACGAGCGATAACGCGACAGCAAACGCCCCAGTAGTCAGCTCTAGTGACGATCGTCTTATACTAACACTATAAGTAGTTATCAATCACATAGTATACATACATATACTTATATTATACTTAAATATTTAGCGACATCAAAATGTAGCAATTTAATCGTTTTATTAACGGTTTCGCCCTCTGTAGTTTTTCCTCTAGCTAATGTAATTCTAATGTGATTTCATTTTGTCTTAAGTATCATTTTATATGAATGGACCAGCAAATCACAGAAAGTCAGTGAAGAAGATAAATTAAGTATTCACAAGCTTAGAACAAAGGCCCACTCGGTCAATGCAGTCGTGAATGGAACAACAGTCCGTATCTAACAAAAAATTCGTCCTCTACCTGAGCTTGTTCATTGTTGGGATGCATGCAGCTCAACGGCTATAGCTGAGTTCCAATTTTATATTTTAATTGTTTTCAATTTATGTACCAGATCCTTTTCTGCGGGTAGCGTTGCCATCCTTCCAAATAAAGCCGGACAGTGTTAGGCTATTTGACCTCTTGTCCGGCCAAATTTGACTGCTTCCGGCCTATCCGGCTTTTGTTAGGCTTTTTCACTTTCTTACTTTTCACGCAACACGGCCGTGAGTCTTACCGGCTCCGCACTAATACAAAAACAAAAGACACCAAACATTTTGGCTGAATGACTTTAAAAAATTCTCCAGAATAGAGTGAAGTTTCCGAAACAATAAATATTCGTCAAATAAAATTGATGACAGCAAAAACGTTTCGACCAGTTGCAAAATCTGAGAAAGTTTTTGGAAGAGAAACAAGAGGATCTTCATTTTATGCAATTGTTGGCCCATAATAAATAGGTCACATACCTATTTAAATTAATTTAACGCGTAAAAACTTCAAAACGAAATCATTCAAGAAACTGAGCAGGTTTCTGTCAAAGAAAATATGTAAATAATAAGAGTAAGACTGATTAAAACTTGTGTTTTATTAGTTTTTTTTTTGTTGTACAAAGTCAATTTTTTAGCATCCGGTCTTTTTCGCGGCAAAGTCCGGCTTTCTAATTTTTAGAGATGGCAACGCTTTTTGCGTTGAATATTGTCCCTTTAAAATTCATAATCATCTTCGTCAAAGAGCTTTAAATGCACTCTTTTAGACAGTCTTCTCTAAGTTCCTAACGGTAATTTTTTTATTATTGAATGATATTATCAAGGTTTTTTACAACAAAAATCATTAAAGTTTTTTGTTGAAATGACATTTAAACCTTGAATTTAAAATGAGTTACGAAATATTTGTAAAAACCGGTCAACAGAATAGTGTTCAGGTGCTGGGCCTCCTATTACAGACATGACTGATTCTTATAAAATATCACTCATTGAGTGAGACAAACATTAATTCAACTCTTATTGAGTGTTTTATAGCGGTCAAAGATACTCTTACAAACTAAATACAAATAAAAATATAAAACTGAACAGATATAGAAAGAAAGAACGAAAATCTTTATTTGTCGCTACACAAAACACGTACAAAAACAAAAAGAGAAAACAAAACAAATGTTAAGTATGTATACATAAAAGAAAAGTACGTACTTTTCCAACCAATACAACCCAGAAATTTATTAGTGTCAAGTAAAATTTGCTTAGCAGAATTTCTTATGTTTTATTAACATATTGAAGCCGTAATTTATTTGAATTTTGTTTTTAAGAATCCAGACTGAAATCAGTGAATTAGGCACAAATACACTCCTTTTACCATTACACACGAAAAGTCCATTCTTGTCTTTCATTAAAGCCATTTTTTACTGCAATCATGTTTTTCTGTTGTTTTAAATTTTCGATTTTCCACATTAGAGTTATCTTTTTTTATTTTTCTGGTTTTAGAGGTATATATGTTTTTACAATTATATTATCATCTTTACGTGGGCGTAAAATTAGGCGCCGAACACACGGTAATCCCCTACAAGTTCTTATGGTCCATACAACCAGAACGCGTGCGTGTTATCCTTCTGTGTGTGTAAAGATCCAAATCGTCCGAGTCGTCTCATATAGAACACGGCTCTGTGTGTTCAATAAATCTGTCTCCTTTCTGGTCATTGCCAATATTTCACGGTTATAAACACTATACTTCATAATGAGTGGGCCCAGAGGGGGAAGGGAAGAAGGGTTATCTTATCACCTCCCTGAATAGTTGAATCCGGTCAGATTTATTAAAATAATTTTAATCCTCCAACTTGTACAGGGTTGGGTAGATTCGGTGTGTACTTTTTTAACTTGATTTTTTATCTTTAAATATCAAAACTTTTTTTTGCCATTAAATGTATAGATTGAGTATGTATCTAACGTTCATAAACGTAAAACGTTAACGTCATATCATTTGTTTTATGTATTTTGCAACAATGGAAGCGAAACGCAAACTCGTACAAATGCACAAACAAAATTTCAGTCGTGCGAGATTTAGAGGAAGCAGAAATACTTGACCATCAATATCAAGTTCATATCGCGGACTTTAAAACGATTCAAAGAAACTTCATCGAGAATTAGGCCCAAACCTGGCCAGAAATCACCTGTTCGTGTCGAAAAGATCATCAAATGTGTCGGTGAGCGAATTAGACGAAATCCGGCTCAGAGTACTAGCAAGCTCGCCAAAGGTATGAAAATATTAAGGTGTTCGATGAGCCGTATTCTACGAAACGATCTTGGCTTCAAAGCCAAATTTGTCAGAAAGAACACTGATTTATACTCTTTTAAGGTGAACAATAAACGAAACAATCGAAATAAAAATCAAATAGATATACCACTAACAACCATGAAACTAGTGTCAACCAGTCCCCATCACATGCTGAGTAAAATATACAATCATCTGCCAAACTACCTAAAAAATATAGAAAAAAACACTTTGTTTATTAGTAACCTAAAAAAATTCCTCATAAAGAAATGCTATTACAATTTAACTGAATATTTTAATGACGATACAAAATCAATACTTCAATAGCTCTTCTAAATGACTGAATAAATTTGTAATAAATTGTAATATTATTGTGAATAATTAATTAAAATTGAATAAAATATAACAATACTAACAAATTTACCATAGATTTAACTAAATGATTATGCTAACTAGTACTAACTTACTTGACCTAGGAATAATCTTTAATATTATGTACTTAAAAGGCAACCAGTTGCCCTCTCATGATTGCTATGCCCCAACAGGGCGTCACCTGTACTTTTATAAATAATAAGATCCCCTAAACTTGTGACATTGCAATAAATGATTTGAGTTTGAGTTTGAGTTTGCCTACAAGAAGCAAAAAATTCATGGATTGAAAGATGCTAAAAAAAACCTAGGGTGAAAAAATGCAGAGCTACTTGCTTGCCACGCGGACGATGACATAATAATTTCCGACGAACAGATGTTTCTATTACAAATTAGCCATAGTCAGCAGAACGATCGCGTGTATGGTGTTTCGTTGAGGAATAACCCTGCTAAAAAAATTGCCGTACAACGATTTCAAAGTGCGTCGGCAGTCATGGTATGGGGTGCGATATCTCCAAGAGGAAAGTTGCCGCTACTTCTCATCATATCATCTCTAAAAATCGATAATAAAAACTACGTCGAGACCGTTTTGCAGAATCATTTGCAGGGGAATGCAAGAAGCTTGTATGGGGACGATTATTTCTGTTTCCAGTAAGATAGTGCTCCCTCCCACAAAGTTCAACTCACTCAGGAATGGTGTCGAGCTAATTTGCCCGATTTTATACCATGTAAACCATGGCCTTTATCTTTACCAGACTTGAATCTACTGGACTTTTCCATACGGGGATACATACTTAGCAATATCTTGAGTACACATGGCCTGAATTTTAATTCATTCAAGAAACATGGGATGACATATAAGAGGAGGTAGTGCGTTCCGCGTGCAATTCATTCAATGGAAGAATCCATAAAGTTATTCAGGCAAAAGGGGAGCAATTTGACCTTTAAATTGTACTTACCAAAAAAAAATTTAATTTTAATTTCTATTTAAATTTAACACTTTTACTGCCCTTTCAAACAGGACACTTAATCTGCGCAGCCCTGTATTTCCACAAGGGTGTGATTGAACCTATCGTCAATTTCATCGGTTAATAGGGTTTGTACCCAAAATTATAGACGTATCATCAAAATGTAGTAGTCGTCACAAAACAATGTAAAAACATTCCTTCTATAATTTATGTATAAAAGTCGGGATATAATTGTAAGTAGCAGATCTAGAGGATACAAGTTGATGATAAACAAGTAAACATTTTGGTGACAGAAAACATAGTTCCCTTTCTAGAAGTTCATTACCCTCCCTCTACCTACACTCATATTTTCAAGCTGGGGTCTAATATTATTATTTCTTCTTAATATTTTTGCCTATTTTAATAGTGAATGTTTATGTCAGGTCTTGTACAATAATGATTTTTTCTTTGCTACGATATTGCAACCTTTTGTATTGTGCGTTTGGAGTTTTTCTGTATTAATTATACTTTCTCAATATGTTTTATCAGAAAATTTACGATTTCCTCTAAAAAATATAATATAATTCCTTTGAATCGTAACGTGAAGTGCGTATGTATTATTTAGCATCTATTTCTAAGAAAACTTTCTTTACCGAAACAACAACAGTGAGAAACAATGCAAGTGACAATGGGTGGCCAAAAGGAGTAGACATTAATGTGTCTTCTGTTTTGTGACAACTGAAGCGGTCGCTTCACAGAATGCGATATTAACGTTTCTGGAACTTGTCAATCCCTCACACATGCATGTCACAATGGATTTATTTTGAAATCGTTAATACCCGGAATTCAGATCGTTACAATTTTGAATCTGATTCAAGGAAGGAAATTTTCTAATTAAAGCTTAAGTTTAACCGTGAATTTTAAATTGGCAAATTGTAGCTTTCGTCTGTGCTTTTGTGTTTCAGATTACGTATTTTGTCTGCAGTTTAAGCTAATGAAAAATCATTCCTCCCTACTTAATAGTGGTCTCTTAGGTTTGACACTCCCCAACTTCATTTGTGTTGTTTAATATTTTCGCAGTAATTGTCAGAACAGCAGAATATCAACCTCACATCACATTATTTAGCAATTTTTCTTTCGTTTTTAGATACCTCGCTTTAAAACTAAACTAACGCTCATTGAAATAATATTTTACTCTGCGTTCGGTGTGTTAATCTACTATAACCTGTATAAAGAATACCTGCGTCACCTATAATTATAGTTGGAAGTGGTGGTGGTATCGCGTTGTACTTGGCGTCAATAAGTGCTACCCACTCCATGGAAATCAGGTTTCATTTAATATTCTGGAGGCGTTGCGGCGTAGACCGAGGCGGAAGCCGCCATCGTGTCCGTCCGCACTTTCCATCCGCCATCGCCTGCGCCTGCGCAACGCAACTAAACCTTCTTTCGAATTCTGCATCCAACCAAGTTTAATCTTGTGTTTGTGGAAGTATTATTATGTGCACATTATGCACATATATTACTTATATCTTATATATCTCATCCACCCTTGGTCTGCTGGAAGAAATCTCATTATTGAGATAAGCGCGCCATTGTACATAGCTTTTCAAGTGTATATTTTATTAATATGTTTTCTGTGTACATTAAGAATAAATGTATAAATATAAATAAAACATTGTATTGGATTGAGTTTGAAGAAGAGCTTTGACGTACTCACAGATGCATAATAATTTATATGTCTGTGGACGTACTACATATTTATCTATGATGTATATTTTGTATTTTTGCGTTTTGTTTGTACCGGCCTACAAAATAAATATTATTAAAAGCCACATTAGAGCCTTCTAAGTTACGTTCAGAAATGTCAAATAATATGAATTTTAACTTGAAAGCTTCCAACAAGTCTATTCACTTAAAACTAGATATTGGCGGAACTAATGTGCGGAGACACATTATAGGAAGCCAGATAAAACGGCTTTGGTTGATTGATTGATGTTTGTTTGGTATTGTTCAGGTTAAAACTACTGAATGGATTTAAATGGGGTTTTCACTGTTGTGTAGCTAAATGTTCTGGGAATATAGGTTTTTTCGAAAACCTTAAAATATATTAATTGTAAAATTACATACAAGTTATATTTTTTTCACCGCTAAATGGAACTTCCTATATATGTATCTAGCTAGACACACGGCAGTATGCCCAGGGCAGAGTTCAGAGAATAAAAAGCCGTTGGCGTGTGTTCATTAACTTGAACCAATTTGAGCTACTTAACTCAGAATCGATGCGACCGACGACAAAGTTGCTATTTTGTGTGATTAGTTAGTTCCTAAATTTCATGAAATCGTGGAGGTCGTCCGAAACATCCTGCGCACAAGGGGAGTACCTAGTAAAAGGTGGCTGATTTAGAACTAATGCGTCTAAGACATACTTTTCTATGCTACCAAAGATACACAAACCCAACAACCCAAGCCGACCAATTGTATCATCTTATGATGCATCCACAAAACAAATCCTGATAAATAATTACTTCTGATGTCATAAGATGATACAATTGGTCGACTTGGGTTGTTTTAAAACAACGCGCGATGTACCGGCGCGCGCTCACCGTGGCGTGCAGTAGTTGCAATAGGGTTGACTTGGTGAATAAAAGAAATGATTTTTACAAGTTCCTTTATTTGAGTAAAACGTTTTCGGCTTAAGCGTTATTTTATGAACACCCCTCATAGCATAGCCTATGTGTTGACCAAGGTTACTACGATAATAAAAAAAACACATCCAAATCTGTTGAGTGGTTCTCGAGTTAAAACTGAACAGACAGACAGACGGACAGACAGAAAAAAAATACTAATAAAATAACCCATTTCATTTCAAATTTCGCGATAATCTGGAGGCACGGCAGTGCCCCCCGCCAAGACGTACCAAACGAAACGGGGCACTACGTACCTTTTCTACGTATCTTTTCTGTTTCGTCATATTTTCGACCCCTCATAGCTTCGGTCTGGATAATACTAGATATACCATATTCTCAAGATAAGATGTGGTAAGTAGTCACATTGAGTTTTATTTGTCGGCTTTTATACTTTGAATTTTATTAATGCCTAAAATACTCCGATTTCGCCACTCACTCACTCGCTTACTAACTGATGATCATCAAAACCTCTAGGGTACTACCCGAAGTCCTAGAAAGCTGAAATTTGGTATACAGAATAGGATTAGAACACAAACAACAGATAAATTAAGAATTCTGTAACTTTCACCCTCTAAACCCTCTTAAGGGGCGTCCGGTTCTGTATTATTATAAAATAATAATTCCTAATTTCCAAAAGTCCTAGTTAGGTGTAATTTTGTATGCGGGCTAGGATTAGTACACAAACAACAAATAAATTAATAAATCTGTAACTTTCAGCCTCTGAACCCTTTTAAGGGGGTTTTGTATTATTAAAAAAAATATCCAAATTTCCAAAAGTCCCAGAAATTTGAAATTTGTTATGATGGCTACGATTTGCACACACCCAATAAAAATATCCGTTGGACAACTGTATGGATTTTGAAACTATGGTTAGGCCTTGTAGAGTTAAGACATAGTTTAAAAATCCATACAGTTGTCCAACGAACGCATGTAGACAGGGCAATCGTGCGGGGCAAGACGCGGGAGGTGTTGGCCCCGACTGCATACTTACTTTCGAATAAGCAGTCGGGGTCGCGGCTCTCCGGGCTGACGCGTCGCAACTCGCAAGTGTAATAAAATAACCCAGTACATTATCGATGCCCAGTAGTAACTAGGTCTCTCTGGTCAACTTGTTGTGAATTGAATGCTCTGTTTCGAACAGTAAAGCTATTTATTTTAATTATCCAGTGGAAATGGCGGAATCTCAATTACTCGTTAAGTCCGACTTGCAGTCTTGCACAAAACAAGTAGTAAGCACATTTTTTTAAACTTACAAAAAATAGCTTCATTGTTCAAAACAGGGCATTCACAACAAGTTGCAGGGGCCCCTGTCCAGACCAGAGAGACTTTTATTACTGGGTTATTTTATTAGACTTGCGAGTTGCGTAAGTATGCAGTCGGGGCCAACACCTCCCGCGTCTTGCCCCGCAAGCCCCGCACGATTGCCCTGTCTACATGCGTTCGTTGGACAACTGTATGGATTTTGAAACTATGGTTAGGCCTTGTAGAGTTAAGGCAGTCTCCGTCCGTTACGTGGAAACAAATCGAACGACAAATTCAAATTTTTACTAGTAGTTCGCCCCGAACTGTGAACTCGCGCTCGCCCGATTCGCGCTTGACCGATTTGGCTCATGTTCGAACTTAAAAATTCTTTTTGCCTTATTTACTCGGCTGCCAAATTTCATGACATTCCGATCAACGATACTCGGGTTATCGTCGAACAAACATTCACACATACATACATACAAACGCCGGATTGTTGACTGCTCAGCGGGCGAGCAACATCAGTTGCTGCGGAGTGGCTGGGCGAGCAACACATCAATTGCTGCAATGAAGCCGAGCTAGCAACACATCCCGAGGATGCCTCGTTCAGAGGCGAAACACGTGTCGATAAGTTTTCTTACTTGTTATTTAAGATTGCTTTGCTTTTATGCTCGTATTGCTTGCTTCTTGCATGTTTTATGCAGGCGGGCGGGCGGTGCACGAGTCTGCATTTTGAAAAGCATGACAAGAATTGCTTAGCAGAATATTGCAAATTATATTCATATATCCATAAGTTAATAAGCAACTGAGTAGGTAGGTAAGGTACCTACATTTAAATAAACTATCTCAATCCTAGATTATAATATCTATCCCAAACGTACCTAAGCACACAAAAACGAAATGTGTTTACGCTTTAATAATAAGTATGTAAGAACCAGGTGACTGAAGACGTTACGCGCGTGCGAAAAGCGACAGCCGACTGGCGACAGAGCCGCGGAAGATCTTCAAAACGGTAGGTATTTATCGCGGCAGGTAACGTAGAGTGACGGGGCCCTGACCTGACTTGGTGCACATTATCACAGTGTAAAAACACAGTGATCCAACGCCCTTGACGTCTGCGATTTTCAAACTATGACATTATGGACCGAATTCAACAGAAAGCATTGAATGACATGACCAAAATTTACAGTAGAGATCGCAGGGAGTCGAAAAGAACCGTAGCAAATATTATGTAAAATAATAGATTTCTTTCTTTCCCTTTTTTTAGATTCTGTAAGTAATTTAAAATCATAGCCAATAGCTATTGGTTTTAACACGTTTTCTTTCTTTTTTTTACTATTTTATTATCATTAAAGAGGCTGACATAAATTAATATGTATGTATTAATACCAATTAACAAATGTTCTATCGTCATAGTAGTTCATTGAACGTAAAATCGATATAAAAAATATGTTTCACATCAATGACGTTATACAATGTCATTGTTTTACATACATACATACATATTTATACTCACGCCTGATTCCCAGAGAGGTAGGCAAAGACTACAGATTTCCATCTGATACGATCCTGACACACCTCTTTTGCTTGGTCTACATTCATCAATCTAGTCATACAAGCTCTTCTATTCCGGGTACTTTTTACTTTGCCCTTCTTCAGTATGTCGCCTATTCGGTCGGCATACGTTCTTCTAGGGCGGCCTGCCCCCTGATTCTGTATCGTAAACTCAGTTGCCAAACCAAGTGGCTATCGTCTAAAACATACATATCCGCTTATCTGAGGATAAGTTTGCATTTGAAATGACTTCACAATTCGTAAATAGTACAATACCCATTAAATGTTATTTTGGAAGTTCATTTTTTATCTGTTTTTGGTGAATAGCAACTATAGCTAGCAACCGAAACTGAGTTACATAATAGCCCCGCAGGTCGAGCTTTACCTTCCACTTGTGCAGCATGAATTTTTTTCGTTACTCTACTTTAATTCACTTTCCGAAGCATTATTTTTTCTATTCTGGTCACTACATCTTCTTCAGGCCGCAACGATATCTTATGTCGATATTTTTCACTCTATCATTCAATGTCAAACCGCACATACTCGGTGAGGAACGCGTTTCCACCACTGCATTCACTCTACTTCAATGCTCATCGATGTTTTATCGCTCATATTTTACTCATACAAGAAGGATATTTTGGCATTATTTCTCATTCGCAATATCAATCATTAGAAATTTGTTTAAAGTTGGATAAATACCATGGGATGTAAAGTGGAGTGACTAAATCTCATCAAATAAAACGGAATATAAGGAATGCTCACTATAAGTTTTCAAACAAAAAAAATCAATATATATATCCGTACAAAATCGCTTTTAATATCACCCGCAATCTGCCCTAGCAATTTTTGCGCACGTGCGAGAATTGTCAAGCGGGCTAATTTGCTTAGCCGAATATCCATATGACAATAAATTTGAATACCATTGGCTTGCACAATTTCACCTCAGATCATTCAAGGCGATCGCAAAAGAAAAGAGATAAGCATATTTTTCGATCGAGCCAATTTTTCTCTATCGCGTTTTGGGCTGTTACATCGCCTTGGAAAATGCGTGGTTTATGACGTGTATTTATTTCATAAACATATCTTTTGTAGTTTGGGAGTACTACTTATTAAAAAACTCAGTTTTTACTACCTACGTCGTCTTAATCTTGGAAAAATACTTTCTTAGCTTTGTTCTGTTAATTTCCAATAATATTTTGATTTCATCTAAGCCAGTTTCCTTGCAAATAAACAAGTAAATTAACTCGTGTTTGGTAAGAAAATACATATCGTAGTTATACGGTGTTTGATTCGAGTGTGAGTTATTGACTATTGATTGAAGTTCTAGAAGTATATAGTGCGAGTAAGTATGTAGGTACCAACAAACGCGCAGACGCGTTGAAAAATAATACCGGATGTTTGCCACAACAGATAAACGAATAGTGAATGAGGACTTTGTTACGTTCTATTTGCATTGATAAACATTAGAAAATTAAAAAAAAAACTTAATTAAATTTAACAAAATTAAGTAGGTATGTAGTTGCTATTTTGATTGACTAAGGCCGACTTGCACCAATATTTAAATCTAGATTTAGGACTTAAGCCGAGTTTATTTTGACAGAAATGTATTGACTGACAGATCGTAAACCTGATTTAACGATAAGATCGAGATTTAAGATTTTGGTGCAAGCCACCCTAAGTTTTTAAAATTTTGTTCACACAATACCTAAGTCCTCTTAACTAATACTTTTTTGGACCGTGAACGCTTGTTTAATCACCAGAATTAATATTATAATTCTTATTACTTCATCTTGGGTCCACGATTGAGTAGTAGGTAGAGAGATAGCGAGTAGAACTGTCCGATCGTTTCAGTTGATAATAGACGCTTATATAACAGAACAGAAAGAGATAAACGCTTCGTTGGCACCAATAGCAATATTTTTAATTAACTGACCAATATCAGCTGAGTGTTACGTAATACCGACTGTCGAATTAAGGGGCTTGTTGAATGGACGATTGTCGCGCACATAGACATATTCTATAGTCGCGCACGGCTTATTCCATTCATGGAGCAATCGTCGCTGGTACCCTGTTTATTTTGTAAGCAACTACCATTTGTAAGACCTTATATTTGCTCAAATTATAGGACTCTAAATGTTATTTACAGTCCTTCGTTTCTTAGTTGTGACAACGAAAGAAGACTACCTTACTCGGTCATGTACATCGCTTAAAGATTGTGGAGAGGAAAACTGATTTTAATACACTGTTTATAATATGAATTTATGGCTATATTCCAAGTTGGGTTTGCTGTGTTTTAAGGTTCTTGGTAATTTGTAACTGCTCTCTTGTGATTTCACTGCTCTAGGGTCAAATTTTCAATTGTTAGTGTAAAGCCGTTACTGGTATGGATGGCTATATTCCAAGTTTGTTTTTCCCTGGTATGGCTATATTCCATCTTCGGTTTGCTGTGTTTTTTGAACGAGCGAGCGAGTTCTCCGAGTCTACTAGAACAATCCGGCGTTTGTAGGTATGTATGTATGAATGTTTGTTCGACAATAACTCTAGTATCGTTGATCGGAATGTCATGAAATTTGGCAGGCGAGTAAATAAGGCAAAAAGATTTTTTAAGTTGAAACATGAGCCAAATCGGTCAAGCGCGGATCGGGCGAGCGCGAGTTCACAGTTCGGGGCGAACTACTAGTTTTAGACTCTTAGTTATTTATTAGTCATTTGTAGTTGTGCTCTTGTGATTGCTCCATCCTCCTGCCCTGTTCTATCTACGGCCATATTTTGAATTTTGCCGTTACTGGTTTTTTTTTCATTTTTGACCTATTGATTCGTCTTTTGCAGCGGCTGTTACTGTCACAAATCTAAAAAATCCACCTGAGCAATATGGGCTCTCAGTGTGGTGCTCCGTGGCTCTCAGGCTAGTTGGGGATAAACTGCTGCCGCGTTTAGATATCATGCATACCGATGATGGTGTAGGTAGATTCTTCTTGTTTTAATTGAAGGCAATTACAGCAATTCCACGTAGCGGTTGGTAGGCCGGGCAGGGGCGAGGTGCGGCGCGGGACGGTGAGGCGGACGACCTTCCATGAGGCCGTCCGTCCGTCCGCCCGCGTCCGCCACCGCCAGCCCTCCTCCGCACCGCGCCGATGACGTGCTTGCGCTAAGAGTAAGCCCATCCGTGACGGTTATTATGACCTGCAATGAATTCAGGAAGCTGGCTATCAGAGCGACACATCTAGATTAAAGTGTTTATCATGAATTTTTAGTCACAAAAATAAATTCAAGTTGGCGTTGATTGGCGTCTACAATTTCATTTGCTCCGAGGCAGAAAACATCAAAGTAAAAGGAAGTTTCATAAATCATAAGAGTCTAATAGAACTCATATCCTACAACATTATTTTCATGGTGTAATGTAATGGTTCGCTCCGAAGGCAAAAGTAAGCAGTGACAGACGAGTGGAACGCGGAGAGTCCATACTTTACCGGGCCAATGACTTCACTCTTCATTGCCGATAGAGCTTAACTGCTTTTCTGGTTCCATTGGACTTTGAACTTCATGTCTGATCTATGCGTATACTATATTTCTTTTTTCTATGAATTTTTAGGCCTCTCTTCCACAACTTCTTAAGAAAGAAGAAAATAACCTTTGAATATAAGGTTGTATCATTCAATTGATATGCTTTTAATGTTCTATAGACTAAAAGTACCTTCATTAATTAAAATATTGAGTAAGTAATTCTTTTGCTTTACAAAAATCTCTTAAGTGTTTTGAAAACTGAAGTCTTTACAGGTACATACTTATACTGGGTGTTAAGATGATAACCTTTTTCCTTAAAACGGGGTGTTCTATCCATCAATATAAACAACTTTTAATATGGGGCGAACACTGAAATCGCGAAAACAAAATCAGCTGTTTCATACATTTAGTTCGTAGTTCGAGTAGGTAACTTAGTAAAAGCGCCAAAAATTTGATGTAGATATGTAGTAATAACAAAAACTAGTATCTTAGCTCCGGTAAAATTTATTTGGCTGCGTTCAAACTTAAACATAATTGCAATTTCTTTGATAAAATATAACCCGACCTCCGAGGCTCCTACACGCAACGAAAACACGGATACATTTTTGCATGAGCTGGATCGTTTCCCACACTTGGAACGTTTCTGAGAACCTTCGTGGCTATTACAAAATTTAGTAGAGTTGTTTTCCTTAAGGTTGTTCCCAATCCCAAACGCAAAACTTATGATTGTTTTTCTTATCTTATACTATTGATTAATAATAAAGTAGTAAAAAGGTCGTGTCTGTACGCAGATTTCTTTTTTTTTTAATTAAATGAGTTTTGTGCATACTGTCTGAAGCCAAAGCTACCATTTTTAGAATGTTTGTGTATGTGTATGTTGCATTTTAGTGTGGCCTTTCTTAAATCATACAGCCTTGAAATTTGTAATAAAAATAATTTAACAAATGACATCGTCAGTTCGTCTTAGAATATTTTAAAAATTTCGGCTAGAAGCAGAGTTATTCAATAAGAACGCAGGTTTTTGTGGGCGCGTGTTTCTTGGTGGTCGTAACAGCCACGGCTGAGAGAGCGCTATTTTAAACTAAAAGGAAACGTTGTAGAGTTCAGTTCTTATTAATTTAAAATGAGGTGCTCAATCTGACTTTATATGCAGCCTTAAGGGGTGTTTATAAAATAACGCTCAAGCTGAAAACGGGGCAGATATTAAATAAACGCGGGCGGAACCAAAATAAATGTGGCTTATGGAACCACGCATTAGGTTTTTCCAGCAAAGTTGTGTTCATATTCATAGTTTTTGTGCAGAATTATTAACCAAGTAATGTAATGGATAAAATGCTAACACAACTTTGCTAGAAAAGCCCAATTCACATTGAATTATTGTCGCTTAGTGCCATAAACCAAATTTATTTAATATTCTTAATTCAAAAATAAGTAAAAAATCACAAGCTGTGCGTTTAGAAACGAGACCCGTTGCAGCAACCTTAAACTTTAATCTTACTCGATTGCTCTTAGAATAAGAAACAGGATTAGGATTCCATCAGGAAGACGAATTCTTTTTGAAATTAAATTGCATTTTTTAACGCATACAGCGTTATACATAGCCTCTAGCAAAATCAATCAAAAACGGATGGCATCGCCGGAATGACACACTCTCTAGATTGCAGGATCAAATTTCGAAGTCCGAACAAAAGAATGGAAAGACTTCGATAAAGAATGCAAAAGTATTCTTAAAATTTGTAAAAGTAAGTCAATATATTTGAACTGTCTGATAAGTAATTGGTTGAAAAGTATCGTAATATAAACAAAAAATCTCATGTTTATAGTTTTCTTGCAAATTTAGAAAAAAATATGAAGACTTAACAAAAACTTCTGTTGTTACATTAAAAGTAAGGTTTATAAATTATTAACTTTACTCACTCTTATACTTGAATTCAGAACCTTTGGTGGGGGATTTAAACTACCAAACCATAGTGGTTCAATGCTGCGTCCATTTTGTTGGTTGTATAAACATTATTGTTCTCTCGTTGATACATTAACGTTAGCCTCTACCACAATCTTCATATGGAATCTGCCTACTGGTCTTGTCGCCCACATTGTCATCTAACCTATGTTTGGTCAATGCATTGCTATCTTTTATCCTGTTTGTTTTATCTTTTCTATTCCTATGACAACTGAGGTTTATGCCGTCTCAGAATTAGTTTTTAAGTGTTTTTCGATTCCTAATATGAGCTTATAGCAAGTAGTGGTAATATAGAGAGGAGTACTGATTTACGCCATCGGCGGCGACGCGGCTAGGTGCGGCCATGTGGGCGAACGGGCCAGCCGCCGCCCACGCGCCGCCCGCGATCGCGCACGCGTCTAAGCGAATTCCGAGCCCACCGGAGCTCATCGTCCCACACCTGTACTCTTTAACACTCCACGACTAGTTTCACCTAGGTCCACCTCCTGTGCTCGTTTTTATCTCATGTCACGCAAGTCGGTGTCATTTAGATTTAGCTCCATTTTCTCTTATGTATTCAAGCCAGCTAAGAACTTTGCTTGATTCTCTTTGGCAGGATTATCTAAAGCATTTTGCTTTACGTTTATGTTATTCGATTAAAAACCTTCTTACTTGGATAATTTTTTCATCTGCAATATTTTCCTTTTTATTTACATTTATTTTTACTACCGGGATGATTCTTAAAAATGTCACGTTCTTACCTATAATGATTAAATTATTAAATTCTAAAATTGTTTGATGCTGCTCTCGCTCCCTTCTCTCATAATAATTCGTGACACGTGAATAATCGTAAATTTTCATTTGTTTTATTTTAATGTAATGTAATGTAATTCTAATGCTATTTTATTTGACGTAAGTCTGGCAATAAATAATTGATTATAATTATTTAGGTACTTCTAATCTTTACACAAAATGATAACATTTTTTGTCTTATTTGTAATGAAATATATTTTAATTAAGTTGTAAAGGTCTGGGGGGTAATTCCGGAGAATCAATCGAATCGAGATTTCTAGAACTCGATCTAAAAACTTATGGAGTTCGACTGATAAAATGGGTTTTTACGATCGAGAAGGGTAATTAGACAGACTCAGAATATTCTCAGTCTATCGAATTAGCTTTCTCGATCGTGAAAAGCCATTTTATCAGTTGAACTCCATAAGTTTTTAGATCGAGTTCTAAAAATCTCGATTCGATTGATTCTCCGGAATTACCCCCCTGGTTAAAAAATATAACGCGAGTTTTTCTCACAGTAAACAACGTGTTATCTGTTCAAAAGTAGATTTGACGAAACATTGCTCATTCTCCGAGAACAAACTACAGCCCATGTCCAAGTGAAGAGTTGAACCATTACATCAGGGAAAGAGTTTTCAAAATCGGTGTCGTAGTTGATGAGTATGTCTGTAGGAAACTGCCTGTCCCCAGGGAACAAACTATAGCCTATAGCACTCAGGGCAATGTGGCTTCTAATTTGTTAAGGAATTTTCAGAATCGAATTAGGTCAGTAGGTAGGTAGTTCCGGAAATTATCCAAACAATATTTTTGTTATTTATCAAAAACAGTGAGATTTCAAATAGATACCATTTTCCTACCTGACCATCCCCAAAACGGAATCCAAATACAGAGCTATGGGTGCGTGAGTCGAATCGCACTTGGCCGGTTTTTTTTGTAAGTGTAAATACTATGAAAAGTGAGGTAACGGTAAAATAAAAGCAAATTTTTTTGGAACTCGACTTAAGTCCTTTTTGGATTCGCAAACATGGGTCCTCTTCTGCAAGGCAGGGTTTTATGAGATGACCAATTATCATCGTCCTGTCTATCACGTATATTTTTTTTTAATATCTGGTAACCCTGGCTTTTTGTAACTGTCAATAGTAATTGGAAGATTTCGTTCCTGTGTAATTTTTGCTCTCTGTGTATTTATTGATGAAGACTATAGATAATAAAAAGGGAAAGATGTTGGGACCTCTGATACGGATACGACACGATAAGTATTATCAAAAACATAATTGAAGGAAAAGTGGAGGGAAAAGAAAGAGAGGAAAGCCCAGGAGAACATTCATGGATCAAGTGAAAGAAAAAGTTAATGTCGTGTCGTATCGAGAAGACTTCACCGACAAGAGCACAGCTCTTAAATTTATGATGATGTTGTGTATTTGTATTTTTTTTCCTTCAATACTGTTAACTTCTATTGGACGATTTGATGTTTTGTGAACTTTCGGCACTAAATTCTAGTTATTTACCTAAATTCCATGTGTCTCCAAGATATGCACCTGAAAAGGAAGAGATAATTATTTAACATATTACAGGGCACGCCTCCAAGGGAATCCTGTAAACGACCGTAAATAAGGTTACGAAAATAGAAAACTAATAACGAGCGGTAGCAGTGGCTATCCTGGCTACGTATCACTTGCAGATAAGACTGAATAAACACATGGATTTAACGGCTGTTTCGAAGTAACGAAGGTCAACTAGTTGAATATGAGCAAGAAAACGTTCATTTAAATATAAAATTATCCATGATGAATGAATAAACAATTCCGCGTTCATAACGTAATCAATGAGTTGTATGTAGGAAAGAGTCCGAGCCGAATGTCGAGCTCATTGATCGATCGGCTCTATAGGCACCACTACAAACACGCGGCTTCTCTATCTGTACAGAAAGCTCACGCGCAAACAAAACCGGATGACGCTCACCAATGCGCGGTTCTATGTGTGCGTGCGTGAGTAAAGGATTTCCTACCGTCCCGCATCCCGCGGCCTTCTCCCCTGCTGCTGCAGACCTGTTGCGCTGCTACCGGAGTTACGCCGCATAGTTAGTTACCCAGACTTGATGTGCTCGCTCGCTCTGCGCGGCAGTGTTGCCATACAACATGAATTTAATTTTAAAGATAGCTGTGTATGAATTAGATACTCAAGTCAAGACACAAACATTTTGTTCTGTGCCCCCATATTTATACAAGTGCGACCGTAGGTCGGTCAGTTTGAGGAGACAGTTTCACAAACAGGGTACTTGAAATTTGTTTCTTATGACTAACCGAGTCTCCCATGTGAATTTGGATGTAGTAATCAGAATCACTTTATGTACGGTCAACAAAAGAGATAAAACCAGGCCCTGCCCAAACACTTTGTTTTGATCCTCAGACGAGTGATAGATGAGATGAAGTATTCCCAGGTAGGTATTTGCGCTTTGCATATAGCTTTTTAGGCCACCTTGACAGATATCAGATTATAATTGACATACCTAATAGAGGTCTTACGATTTCGGTGCATTATGATTATCATCATTGTTATCAAGATCATAATGCATTATAATAGTGTGTTAGCTTGGTAAAAATTTCACATCTTCTCTTCCATCCAAAGGTTGCCTGGAAGACATTGCTATTAGCAATAAGTGCCGCCTTTGTACAATATGAAATTGTTTCTTAATATTATGTTTTTGTGTAAATGTACATTAAGTAATATATAATTAATAAAAAAATAACAAAAATATTCGTTGCAACGAAATTGTTCCGAATGGCTGTCGCGATAAACCCGGCTAATATCCGTCTAAATTAAAATAGCTTATGATTTTAGCTAGCAAAGTGATTGCGGCAATTGACGTACCTAATCTCCGAGAATAGTGACCCGAGTGAAAAATTACCAAAATTCAACCTTGCTTAAGCATGAAGCTGGGACGCTGATCGAGCCCTTGAAAGGTTTAACTTTGACGTCAAGCAATACTAATTTCAACAAAAATTACCAAGATTTTGCATAAATTATATTGACAGCCATTATATTCAAAAGTCAGCGTGCACTGTGGGTTCGTACACCCACTATCGGCGGAACAACTTCGATTTGTGTGAGTGGGGAGAGAGACTAAGACGATATAATCCAGAGGACCCACTAGAGACACGCGCCGTGATTTTAGAGGCAAAAGAATTTTTCCGTGCGTGCAATATGTTTTCCCGTGTACCATGAGGCTGTGACAAATATTATTATTTTTGTTTTCTTCATAAAAGTATTCTACTTTAGTTTTTTAAAGTTACAAATTTTTCTCATCAAAAATGCTGAAATTTTGCATAAACTCGACAGATTTGTTTACAGACTACAAGTTGGTACGTATGGCAACACTGTTTTGCGACAGCAGCGGTGCCGCACACACACTACGCCGGCCCTCCATAAACTCCATATCCGAACACTTAAAATGATCGTGGCGCACCATTCGTGAAAATGCCGTGCATCTCGTCTCATCGACATCTTATATTAATCTGATATCTTCCATTACCGGTTGCTGCGAAGTAAAACATCTAACCCGTTCGATTTATAGCCCCTCTTGTGGACGTAGCCGGATACGTGACATCATGTGATGCTAATTTGCTCCGGCGCGGCGGCGCTATCATTTAGCATTATAAATCTTATACAGAATAGGTCATTAATATTTTCTTCTTATTTTATAACTATTTTCAAAGAATCAACTCTTTTACTTTACATTGTATATACCTACCTATCTAGCTGTCTGCATTTCATATAAAAGTTGGTATCTTTATTGCATTTAAGTAGGCAAAGAGCTATTTGAAGCTTTAGAGATCTTGTAATAAATAAACTCTTTCACAGCCTGAAAATAAATGAGTAAATTAGTGTACCAGTTTCAACACAACAATAAGTAATTTAAGTCCATATAATACTCTGTCAGTGGTTTATAGTAGGTTGGTACTTAAGTTGGAAGGCTTTAACTCGACCAACACAAGCAAGCTGGCCGCAGGCTCTGAGTGGAAAAAACAGGTAGCAAGCACCGTTCCGCTGTATCGATCTTTATGTTATTTTTGTTATTTTATATTTTTTATCTCGGGCTCGAAGCTCAGAGACTTCGAGTTGAACGGAAGTTGTAACAATTTTTAATCGTAGCCAACGTGTATAGGCCGGTTGGTTCATATAAGGCTGCTTTGGACGAGTTTATATATTTTTTGTAAACAACCACCGGAAACGGGCGAGAGAACGTACCTACTTTAGAACAGATATCATCCATTACGCATGCGTCTCTCGGTAATAATGATAAGAAATGAAGATTGTGACCGAACATGTACTCTGAAATACTCTAGAAATCAAAGGAATAAAAAATAAACCAATATAATGGAAATACTGGATTTTGATAGCGAGGATAGGGATACATGCATTAAAAATCTTTAGGTACTAAGTTGATCGATAGTTGATAAAGATATCCTTTATTGCACGGACATCTAGCAACACAAACATCGTGTAAAATATATACCTAATACCCAAAAAACCTTTGATAATGCTATAACAGCGAAACCGGCAAGGGAAATAATATAAATAAGTGGACAAGTACAAGTGTTTTTCAATAATATATATATATATACATATATATACCTATGTAATAACTTTAATTCAAAAGCCCCTGGTGATGCTCACATAGTGAAATCGGTTCGGCTGGGTAGTGTATAGATAGTGTATATTAAATATTATTTGTGGAAATGTAGATGTGTTTTTCATCACAACAATGTCTATAGGTAGTAAGTACCTAAATTATTTAGGATTATTATCGGATCTTAATATATTGACTTTACATAATTATTCCATGAGAACAGTTTAAAACAGGTCAATGTCGGTTGGCGATCATGTAAGACAACCAAAACTAGGTACCGCGATGTGGTGCGGATTTACATATTTTTGATATTTTTCTCTCAGTAGCGGGCGTGGGCGTGAGATAATGGCCCGAAATATCTACGCGCTCTCACCGCCGCGCGCCGCAGCACCCACCTAGTCGATCAAAAATCTTACTCTAGTTGAACAATAGTTATTGCTTACAAAGTCGATCGTTTATCGTTCGAGCATACGTCCATCTCTGACGCACGTATGATGGGTGTCATAGAGACGGATGTACGATCGATGATCGATCGAATTTCTTCACTTCGGAGTAGCCCCCCTGCCTCGAAACGTCGGGTGCCCTTTTCATAAAAAATACATATTGCGGTAGACACGTTTGAATATTACAATTTCTTTTCTTTCTTTGGTAGGTAACCTTACCAACGTTGTGCAAAACTGATATTATACAGTACAGATATATCAAATCAAATAAAATTATTTATTTTTAGGCATCTTAGGCCCATAGATAAATACCTTACAAACTAACATATATACGGTTTATAATTACAAAATTGTGTTAGTAAATAGAGGTTATTTATTACTATGTTAGCATCTCTTCACTTCTGCACTGTTATTGTGCTGTCCTGTGGCACTTGTCCGCGGAAGCGACGGTACACCACGCTCTGCGGCCAAAAGCTTTCCTCCATGACGAGGTGCAGAAAGCAGTCCGGTACTCGCACCACGAACGCCGAAAAGTTGACGTTGCGGTGCGACTCCAGCAACTGCACCGTCGGCGCGGCGGGTATCCCGTCTTTTGGCGAACGTACTCTGCGATGTGTAGTGCAGGCGGGAGATGTACACCGGCGTATTCGGCTTCGCGGCACGCAACTTTGAGTTGGGCTCTTTGCCGCAGCGGTTCTGGGTTGATCGCGGTTGGCGCTTCCTCCTTTGCACCGTCACGAAACCATCGTCATTCGGTAAAGTTTCCTAGTTCATTCCATCCATCGTGCCTGTCATCGTCCACTGGACATAGGCCTTCCCAATATTACGCCACTCTTGGCGGTCCTCCGTCTTCCTCATGCAGCCGCCACCCACAACCTCTTTCAGATCGTCGGTCCAGCGGGAACGAGGTCGGCCTACACTACGCTTTGGTGTACGTGGTCTCAATTCTAACGCCTTTCGGCCCCAACGGCCATCACGTCGGCGATAGATATTTATAGTTAATTCACAGGATGTTAATTTGATAACCTTATTCTTTCAAACACGCTGTTCTACCCATTAATATGAAAAACTTTATTCTGCCAACACACAAATCATGAAAAAAAAACAGCTGTTCCCCAGAAAAGTTAAATACTTATCTATTCAACCAAATGGTGTGAAATTATACTTACAGTAATTATGTAATATGACATTACGAGGTAATAAAGCCGATCTTGAAGGTTTTAATTATAAGCTAAGAAACTTACAAAAAAACGTAATTTTAAGTGACAGAACTATTTATCAGAACTATACTCTGGAGGGCACACCAACTAAAATTAGCAAGTCTATTAAACGCTCTTAAATCAAACTAAATTTTTTAAATTTAATCAAATGAAAGCTCTGAAATGTGCCCTGAAATGACCAAAACAAGTTAAAATCACTAAGTTGAGTAAATTAAGGCTGTCAAACTAAAATTTTAGTTTGACGTTTATAAAACGGTGACTTGAAAATGGCTCTTCGTTTTAACCATACTTCAGTTTAATTTTATGTAGGTCAAACTAAAACTAAAGCCTTTAAAATCGGCTTTATTACCTATTTATTTCCACGAAGCCGAGAAAAAAATACTGGGTGCAAAAAAATATGACTACAGAAAAGGTTTTCATTGTAACAGAACCAGTATTTGTTCTATTCTTTCGCAAATTGGTGTGCCCGGCTCGGCTGCCTGCCCGCCACAAGTTGGTGTTTCCGCTAATCAACCGGAGAAATTAGTTTTGATTTAACCATCCATAGTATAAATTGGTTACCAATGTGACCTATTCTCGTGCAGCAAACCCTAAATTTAGAGTTGAAAAACCTAAAATAATACAAGCTCGTTTAACTTTTATCCAACTGCGTTAAAGCCTACTTTGCAATGAAAAGTTTTAGGTTAAGGCAGCTCTAAATATAATATTTGCTACACGAGAATGGCGCTTTTCAGGATTTCAGCTTGACAGATAATTAGATATTTAAGAATTAGAGAATTAGACGCTCTAATTATCTGTCAAGCTGAAATCCTGAAAATCGCCAACATGCCGCTGGCGTAACGCACTCGAAAAAAGAATATTTTCTTGTGCTCCACTACTAAACATATAAGTCTGGTATTCGTTTTATGTTTTACCTGGATATGACATTAAAATACCGAACTTTCCAGGTGTATACAGACTACTTGGTTACCTTGTACGTTGTACGTCACAACTGGTGACTTTGATTTACCTTGAGTTACTTACACGAGTGTAAGAATGTTCTCCAAAGGTAAACTGAAAATTCTCCGTCAAGCTGAAGAGATCCGTATAACGCACGTTGTCGCAGTCATTGGCGCCAGTGCTTATTTATATCCCTTTGAAGCAGCCGCTTCTAATGTTTACACTGCTATACCAACCTAGTTTACTTGATCTCTATGCTTACAATTCCAAATAATCTATGTAAACTTTGATTTCGATTAGAGTTATTCTCTCTGTAAGTTTAGTCTCGGTAGTTAAATATTCCTCTGTTAGAGCTTATAAGATATTAAGTTCTGCTACATTACCAAGCCCTTCGAATTCAGTTTGATGCGGTTCGTAAAGATCTAAAGCATCGGTTAGTCAAGGATCGCTAGGGACTAATCGATAATCATCGGCTTCTTTACATTTACACAGTCCTTGTTTCTAGAAGTGGTGTGCGCGCCGTTCTATTAGAAGACCCCGGCAGAGTGGTGGACGCAGAACCAGTTTCATTTAATCATCATAATTGCGTTCTCCGCTAAGCTAAGCCTATCCCATGTATGAGTGAAGTAGAGAGAGAGCACACACGTGAGCGGCGCGGCGCCTTGAGTCGTATCACGGCCATGGCTCAGTCGATTTGAAAATTATAGAAAACCGTTTCAGAAAGCTAGCTTAAGGCGAAGCAGTTGATCAAAGACACCAAAAGATAAGTAATACTTTTTGATGTAAATTATTTATATACATACATACCTACATGGGTTACGAATTCCATCCATCCATCAGCCTGTTTCGTCCACTGCTGGACATAGGCCTTTCCAGGATTTCGCCACTCTTGGTGGTCCTCCTGGAAGAAATGTCCATACTCACACACGCTGGGCAGGCGGGTTGGTGAGCGCGGTGCCGAAACCCTTGAACCAGTGACGCCGCTGCCCGTCACCAGTCTAATTTATATTAGGCCCGACAATTGGGGATGGATATACCGCCATCCATCGGTCCCAGGCAATGGTGGGCCGCCTGGTTTTTTTGCCTGAGAGCTGTTCTCTTACTCTCCCCCGAATAACTTCGGGAGGATTTGCGAGTAAGATGGTGGTACCTCCACAGTCAAGCCCGGCATTAGCTCTACCACCTAAGAAATACGAATTATGTAAAATTAACTTATTATAGTCTTCACTTCTTATGTCGATAACTTGACATTACATTGTGTTATCTGAACTTATCTGCCTCAACGCGACACCGAGAAAAAATATTTGTTCAACCTCATCAAGGCCACACGTCTTACGCGGAACTTTGAAAAAAGCTTTTCGAGTACTCGTAATACCCAAGAAGTTGTACAATGTCAAACAAGTCATTGAGGTCACACTGATATTCTTGATTTTCGATTGATTTTATTTACTTACATGATACCACTGAATGATAAGTAGGAATGTGTATGTATTTGAATAGTCATATGAGAAAATACGTGTTAAAACCGTCCAAGTGCGTGTCGGGCCACGCGCATTATAGGGTTCCGATGCCCGGTACATTTTATAAGTTGGTCTACTAATACAGATCGCGCCAAACTTCTAGTCCCATACATTTAGAAGAACGGCCCATACATGTCGTGTTTAGAGGGGACTAAAAGTTTGGCGCGACCTGTACTCGTAAACCTATAAAACTGTGATAGTTTTCCTTTTAAATTCATTATATATATATATATGTCTCTTACTTCCGTAGATTATTTCATATATCCATAAACAACCGTTTAGCCGGCCGGGGGGTGGTGGGGACACTCCACTCTAACAAAAATTTGTACTTTAAAGCTTAGTATTTGGCCAACGGATCCCTGAATCGAAAAATGGTTTTCATACACCTAGAATGTTTTTGAACGACCTATCTAACGATACCCAACACTATGGGATAGATGAGAAAAAAAAATCATCCTCCATTTACGTGTAAAAAAATTGTTTTCATGATTTTTTTTACCGTTGTTTCGGCTTGATTAATATGTATACTCATGCCAAATTACATCTTCCTAGTACTAATAGTCTCTGAGCTGAACCGCCGACAGACGTACATGGCGAAACTATAAGGGTTCCTTGTCGGACTACGGAACCTTAAAAACGGACTTCACATCATGATTTGGTTGCCTTCTAAATGTTTATTCCTGTAGGTTAGTGATCAAGTTTGTAATAGTTTTTTCCAAAACTTGAGGTTGGGAATTTAGTGAACACAGGTCAGTATAGAAAATCGTTACGGCCAATTTCAAAACTTGTTCTTATTTGACAACGCCAGGACAATTTCTCCCAACAAACTGAAAGTCACGACATAATTTACTTCGTGTTGTTACCTGCTGCGCTCTACGTGGATTATTTCGTGCCACTGTGACATCATTTTTAGAGATTTACAAAAACAGACAGATTACACTTTCTGTTGTCCATTGTATTTTCGATTAAATAATTTGATACCAAAGTTTCGAAGTATAAATATTGGCCAAAATCAATATATACCTGGATCCAGGATTTTTGGAGGCCAGCACATCCCAGACTGCCACCCACTCTCAGACCACCCCATTTTAGGGTTCCGTACCCGAAGAGTGCCGAACGGGACCCTCTACTATTAAGCCTCCGCTGTCTGTACGTCTGCATTTTTTATCGTTATTTGTATTCAGCTATGTCATAAAGACGGTGACAGACAAGTTTCAAATGTGGTCAGATTGTTGTACATACTCTAAAGTAAAACAGTAAATAATACAAATTTGGGTTCCGTACTCAGACAGTGTCGGATTGTTTGTCAGCCACAAAATAACATAATATTATTCTACGTTTTTCACTGCATAGTGTGAGTAAATAAATGAAACATAAAGAAACGAACAATAAATAGTCCAAATGAACTTTAGGCGGGCATTCTTTTCTCTGCACGCAGTGCAACTTGATGAAAATCAAATGCGTTCAGTTTGACGCCTTCGTAGGCACAAAATATGTGGTACTATTGTCTCTATCATTGCAAATACTAAAAAGTACTATTAAATGGAAACCCAAGGGGGGTCCAATTTTTCGAAATTATTTTGTGGTAGCTCTATCTTCAGAACGGTAATACGAGCAAGATAAAAATTTGGGCGCATTGTAGCAAATACTTTGACATAAAACAACAAATAATAAAAATTAGGGTTCCGTAATGTAATGATACCATGATGGTTTTAGGGTTCCGTACCCATGTTGTGTGGTGGTACGGAACCCTTCATGCACACTAAATATATAATATACATAAAATACAAATTTTATACATACATATAAATATAATGCAAAATCACTAATTACCTACTTTCATATTATTTAATCTTTTAATCAATGAAAAGATCAATTTAAGTGTTGGAAAATTATTATCAATCTCAGATTCCGTTAATTTTTCTGCTAAACACGTCTCTAATGTAGAGTGACCAACATTCGATAAGTAACATAACATTATACATTAACATTATGTTATTTTGTGGCTACCTAAAGAGCTTTTCATAATTGAACTAGCCTTGGTTAATGCGCAATACGGGACAGACCGCGAGTAAACAGGAAACCCCTCCGTCCGTCGTCGTCTGGAACGCTTGTTGGCAAATATTCAAGCACCACGTGCTCTCGCGCATCGATACTGCGCAATCGATAAACAAAGTTCTTGCGACCAATTATTTATATTGTATTTCTAAACCATAAAATTGTGAAGCCATTCAGCTTGTCTCTGAAATTATAGGTAAATAGAGTTGCTGCAACTAGGACTTTGTAATTTGCATCCTCCGCTTTTTAGTATCCGGATAATGGTGACATACTTATTGTCTGTAGGTATATATCCTGAATTAAGGAAAATGTGCTAAAACTGCGACTGCCACATGTATTAGATACAGATACTTATCTAAACAGATATACAAAATGAGATGTTATTGAGATGTTATACTCAGTAGCTTTAGGACTTCTTGCCTAAGCCGACGACTTATTATTAAAATCGCGAATTATAATGCTAAACTAACAACAAGGCTTTTTTTAAATACATTTGTATTGATACATATCTAATGTAACACATTGAGGAATGAAGAATCTATTATATAAGGTCCTACAATAATAAGTGGAAATAATTCTAGGGTAGATCATGTATCCTGATGAATCAGTGATGATCAATCAGTCAATCACACACCAGAAGAAAAAAAAAATTGGTCAAATAATTTTTTCCTTTCCTAGTACCAAGTGGTTCAATCAGCCGACTAAATTTCCATGGAAAGGTGAAAAAAAAAATTCGGCAAAAATGTATTTGGTAAATGGAAAGTGATCTATTGGTATCTGTAAAATGAGAGGAATTTTCATTTTAAATATTTTTTCAAGTATTACTTAACTTACCGGGATAGTCGAAATAGATAATTCCAAGCCCTAGTTTGAATAGGGCTTCATAATAATTATTTCACTATGCCTTCCTATTATTTACGAATATTATATTATGCAATGTATAAACCACGTACTACCCTTATCAGGCCAAAACTTAATTAACTTTTGATTATTGGATTGCTCATTGGCTGAATTGTCCTGGACGGGTAGTAGGGCTACAAGAAAAATAAAAATAAACTGTTAAAAAAATTACACAAAGACTTGCACATTCTGCTGGCCACGGAATATGGATGTATGAGACAAAAGGCGTATTTGAATATGCGCTACAGATGTTTGAGACGCATCCACATGTTACGTTACGAACAATGCGCTATTTACGAGTATCTTGTCCTCTGGGATTCGGTATAATCAGACAGATATATAAATTACACAAAGACTTGCACATTCTGCTGGCCACGGAATATGGATGTATGAGACAAAAGGCGTATTTGAATATGCGCTACAGATGTTTGAGCCGCATCCACATGTTACGTTACGAACAATGCGCTATTTACGAGTATCTTGTCCTCTGGGATTCGGTATAATCAGACAGATATATAAATTACACAAAGACTTGCACATTCTGCTGGCCACGGAATATGGATGTATGAGACAAAAGGCGTATTTGAATATGCGCTACAGATGTTTGAGCCGCATCCACATGTTACGTTACGAACAATGCGCTATTTACGAGTATCTTGTCCTCTGGGATTCGGTATAATCAGACAGATATATAAATTACACAAAGACTTGCACATTCTGCTGGCCACGGAATATGGATGTATGAGACAAAAGGCGTATTTGAATATGCGCTACAGATGTTTGAGCCGCATCCACATGTTACGTTACGAACAATGCGCTATTTACGAGTATCTTGTCCTCTGGGATTCGGTATAATCAGACAGATATATAAATTACACAAAGACTTGCACATTCTGCTGGCCACGGAATATGAATGTATGAGACAAAAGGCGTATTTGAATATGCGCTACAGATGTTTGAGCCGCATCCACATGTTACGTTACGAACAATGCGCTATTTACGAGTATCTTGTCCTCTGGGATTCGGTATAATCAGACAGATATATAAATAACTAGCTTTTGCCCGCGGCTCCGCCCGAGTGTTATTCGGTTTAACAACATGCTTTTTTCCGAGATAAAAAGTAGCCTAGATTCTAAATTTCATCCATATCCATCCAGCCGTTTCAGCGTGAAAGAGTAAACAAACATACACACACGCACACACACAAACTTTCGCATTTATAATATTAGTGTGATGTGATTAAAAGATGTAACGGAATAAACTTACATACAATTTATTCCGCCATAGATACGCGACCTGTTTCAATTTCATTCCGAAATCTTGAATTCGAAACTTTTAACATATCGTGTCTACAAAAATATGTTTAAATATTTATTAATGTAATGGCTATGTCCCTATGTATCCAAATTGTATGCAATTTAATCCGTCACATATTTTAATTTATTTATACATCTATTGAATTGGCAATTCCCAAAGGACATAGCCATAAATTATATTTGCGCGGGTAATCTCTGAAACTACCGACCCGATTTTGAAAGTTCTTTCACTGTTGTTTAATATACACTTCACATCACAGGCTATAATTTGTTCCCTAGGGTCATCGTATCCATTTATTAAATTCAAGCTAGTAATCTCTGCAAATTATTACTAAACATGAAATTATTTTATACAAATTGGATCACTATGGAGTTAAGGGTAAATCTTTGGCGTTGTTGAAGTCACACCTCGACATCGAATTAAAAAGCTAGAGCAGCTATCATCTCGCTAGAGCAGGGGTTCCCTAACTTATTTGGGACGCGCCCCATGTCTACCAAAAAAAAAAAATTCCGTGCCCCCTCTGCCCGGATAATTTTAGAAAAAACACTGTTTCATGACAAGTATTTTTATTGCTTATTAAAGTTACACGAAAATTATAGAAAACTAATTTGGTAATCATTATTGGAATGTGATGGATGAGTTTGCATCGATTTTACACTATACCTACCTACGAACGTTGTTTTTTGTTTATCTCTAAATAAGGTCCATAACTACACAGGTGGCTCGCGCCCCTCTTTGAAGGTATCTGCGCCCCCCACTTTGAAAACCCCTGAGCTAGAGCATTAGTTAAAATGGGTGTCCCGTAGGGTTCCATATTAAGGCGCAGTAGGTCGATCGCACAACGAAAGTCTGAGCAGTGCGGTAAATCAAGAAGAGAGTGGATAATGCTGTTTTTCAATGAGTAAAATTTGATATAAATTCACACAAGTGCGTTTTAAAAAAAATCGCTGTGCTATCGTTTAGGTAATGGGTTCATATGTTTTAAACAGTAATCATTGTTATTTTTACTTCATTAGTTTCGACAGACTGCTTGTTTGAAATGAAGAAATAGCCTTCCCTTTGCATTTTTTTCGATCGAGCCAATTTTTCTCCATCGCGTTTTGGGCTATTACATTGCCTTGGAAAAGGCTTTGTTTACGTAACCATATCTATTGTAGTTTGGGAGTACTACTTGTTCAAAAACTCCGTTTTTACTACCTACGTCGTCTTAAGGCCTTACCCATGGTGCACGTAATCTTACTAAGCGATTTTGAACTTCAGTATGTTGTCTAATGTAGACTATTAGAACGCTCGCTTCGTCCGCTGCCGGCACGCAAAATCACTGAATTTTCGAGGTTTTTCTGGATTTTACGAAAAAGTATTTGATGTAGGAGTTTTTTCACCTGACACCGGAAAATAAACCATGTTTTCTTGATATAGCAGTAATTTCAGACATAAAACTCAAGCCGCTTAGACATAAAACTAATTAATAACTTAAAAAGGCATCATTTTCAAAAATAAAATCTATCGAGTAAAATGTATCCTACAAGGTAACCGACCTGACAACGGAAAGACAAAGGTCTGAAGAAAACACGTGTCCAAGTTTTACATTGATCGGATAAGTAGTTGACTCAGCATATTGAAACAAAAACCGTTGATAGACCAAAGGCAAGCCCTTAAGTTCTTTACGATTATTGTTTTTAATATACTTTATAATATAATAACGCAAATGTTACTCTATATGTGATTCTTGGTTGGTTTACTTCAAATAATTTAGTTGTAAATACAAAATAGACAATATTGTAGAAAATTCACACTACCAAATTTAAACGTAAAACAAGGAGATACTGAGTTACGTTTGCAGGGGTCCAGGATAGACCAAAATAGACAATTTGTAGAAAATTCACACTACCAAATGTAGTAGCTGAGTTACGTTTGCAGGAGTCCAGGCTAGACCAAAATAGACAATATGTAGAAAATTCACACTACCAAATGTAGTAGCTGAGTTACGTTTGCAGGGGTCCAGGCTAGACCAAAATAGACAATATGTAGAAAATTCACACTACCAAATGTAGTAGCTGAGTTACGTTTGCAGGGGTCCAGGCTAGACCAAAATAGACAATATGTAGAAAATTCACACTACCAAATGTAGTAGCTGAGTTACGTTTGCAGGGGTCCAGGATAGACCAAAATAGACAATTTGTAGAAAATTCACACTACCAAATGTAGTAGCTGAGTTACGTTTGTAGGGGTCCAGGCTAGACCAAAATAGACAATATGTAGAAAATTCACACTACCAAATGTAGTAGCTGAGTTACGTTTGCAGGGGTCCAGGCTAGACCAAAATAGACAATATGTAGAAAATTCACACTACCAAATGTAGTAGCTGAGTTACGTTTGCAGGGGTCCAGGCTAGACCAAAATAGACAATATGTAAAAAATTCACACTACCAAATGTAGTAGCTGAGTTACGTTTGCAGGGGTCCAGGCTAGACCAAAATAGACAATATGTAGAAAATTCACACTACCAAATGTAGTAGCTGAGTTACGTTTGCAGGGGTCCAGGCTAGACCAAAATAGACAATATGTAGAAAATTCACACTACCAAATGTAGTAGCTGAGTTACGTTTGCAGGGGTCCAGGCTAGACCAAAATAGACAATATGTAGAAAATTCACACTACCAAATGTAGTAGCTGAGTTACGTTTGCAGGGGTCCAGGCCAAACCAAAATAGACAATATGTAGAAAATTCACACTACCAAATGTAGTAGCTGAGTTACGTTTGCAGGGGTCCAGGCTAGAGTTGGTTAACGAGGGCCAGATAGGTATAGATATAGTGTCCCTCATAGTATTGCACTATATCTATTAGTCCTAGCGCTACGCCAAAAAATGCTGCAAGTGGTGTTAATAGCATGAAAATCGGTACAATTTATCTTAAGGCCGTACTTATCAATTTGAAACGTTGCAATAATTTTACAAAAAGAAAGAGATGCAAGTCGAATTGCCAGGGATGGACAAGACGTTTCACTCACGTGTTTTCTGTCGAGTCAATAGTAATTGTGTGATATTTGCAACTTGCGGTAAATGAAACGAATATTATTAAAGCGGTATAGTATTAATCTCTATCACCACTCTTGTGGGTAGTGGTCATCAACGCTCTCCTGGTAGACTTAAAAAATGATGGCTTTATCACTGTGGATTATGCAGATGATCTGGTTATCATGATATCGGGTCTATTTAAAGGAACGCTGTGTAGCAAAATGCAGCAAGCTTTGCATAAAGTCGAGGCCTGGTGTGGTAAGCATCAGTTATTCTGAGGTTGGTAAGGACTAGGGACTCACTCTACAAATGGCACCGTAGCAGATTGCAGACGGCAGACGGTACTCTGAGGAGGGCCGTGCCCCCTGGCCTCTACCTAGTTACGCCTATGCTAAAGGTGCCGCAAACTTACAAGTACCTTATGAAACTTAAACGGGATGATCATTAATGGGTTAAGTATCATTACCGGACATTGCAAACTGGATAAACACCTTTACACTAACAGGCGGACGTGACTGACAGCCCCCTATGTTGAGGGTGCTTAGACGTGGATGAGACGGTGGAGCATGTACTGCTTCACTGCCACGCCACCGATGACATGAGACCTATAGCAGGGATCACAACGAGCTTCATCTCCCCTTTTCTAGACCATATTTTGTGTCAGCAAGCTGAAGTCGTTCGGCTGTTTCAAGGAGCTGTCCCAGGTGGGCTAGCCGTCCGGGGAGAAAGAAATGCACAATACTCACGATAACGTGCAGGACTCATCGGCCACGCAACGAATTTAGAATTTTAGTATTGATCTCTCAGCACCGTGTTTTATTTGAACCGTCTGAGGGGGGCCCGTGCCCCTGTGCCCGTCCCCCTGGATCCGCCTTTGCTCGTCTCTGTGAGCAGTTAGCATTCCCTAGTAGCGGCCTTTGGGCTGCACCAATGCAATGCGAAAGGGTTATGCGGGGCACGTGTTTGTCCTCAATTTGTCCGATGAACACTGCTGGCGTGTCGTGTAGACGCGTGCACTTTTGTGGGTGACCGTGCGTCTTCAGTAGGGGCCAGGGGGACTTCATCATTGGCGTAACTAGGATTTGTAGCTGGGGGGGGGGGGGCAGCCCCGGCTCCAACTCATGGAGGCATCAACAAGTATCTGTTCTCGATTATGTGATCGTAACAAGATAAAAAATAAGAATAGCCCTACATACAACGAAATTACATACTTACAAACCATAAAACAAAACAAATAACGCCTGAAAATGGATCAAATATATTTTAATTTTAATGTAAAGTTAATGACACCCATCTGGGGGAGGCAGACGGTAGCCTGGGGAGTCCGTGCTCACCTGGCCCCTACCTAGTTATGGCCATGGACTTCATCTCCGGCACTCCATCGGGATATTGGAGTAGACGACCACCCGACGCTATTGTATAGGAGTTGTCGAAAGCCGCAAGGTGAGTAGATAGCGAATGGAACAGGGTTTGAAGTGATTATGTACCCGTGCATTTTCATTTCGCGAAGTGAGCGTGTGTGCAGCTCCGAGTACCTGCTTGGATAATGGGGGAGCCAGCTTTTCTGGCGGGTCTAACCACGGTCTGACAACACAGTTGAGTCAATCATGTCGTATATTGTTTGACGGCGGAGGAGCAGCGCATGGTTCTGCTCGGGGCTATCCTGTTTTGACCCTTGATTAAGGCGTCATTGCTGCTTACACAGGTAGACAGAGTACGGATGAGGTGGGTGCGATGTCGGACGACTTGTGCCTATTGCGGTAAAAGTCCCAAGTACTGTTGTTAATTGACTTTTGTCAATAACTTCATCGGTGCAATACGCTGGCTTGGCTACAGAGGACCTCGTTTCAATAACCTCGAGTTGGTATTGGCAGTCCACTATAACCTTAACTAAGTAAAAACGTAGCTTGCGGCTCTGCTAGGTTCGTATACTATAGGTATAGTTACTTTCAGAACATCATCAGTTTCGTTTGCCTGCCCACTCAGAGCAAAAAAAAAAGTATTGTAAATATTTAATATTTAAGATTTTACTAGGTATATGACTGTAGTAAATTAAACGCAATGCAGTCAAAGTTCTCACTAAATGAAAGTATCAGTGGTCCTAACCACTGCTTGAAAAGTTATCGCAGTATTTGCAAACTGGGTTAACCCAGGAGTTTTAAGACTAAATAATGACTTTTTATAAATAGAACCTATAATCTAACGTGCTATAGATTTCGTCGTAGCTATAATAATCATCTTCTCAATATTTACTAACTTAAGAGCTTTTTAATTTTAGTGCTGTTAAAACTCGTTTTATTTTAAAGTAAATAATATATGTAGCTTCTGTCGTTAACACTATAGAACTAGGTATTTTGTAATGAAGAAAATTTAGTTTGGACAGCACTAAAACTAAAACTTAAGCCTTCAGAACCGGCTTTACTATCATTTTCTTACAGTGGCCGTAGTGGTACGAGGGGTGGCTGATATAAAATCTCCTTTGTTAAAGAAAGTTTAAAAAATGTTACTGGCCACTATATTCTCGTATTATTTGTTTATTCCTTTTTTAAAAATTATGACACTTATTTGTTTCTACGAGTTCAAATTTTTTTGTCGCGTCTTCGTTTTCATCAAGTTGCAATAAAATTAAAAATGGATAAAATTGAGTATCGCGCTGTGACTAAATTCCTCGGTAAAGAAGGGAATACGCCGACGCAGATCCGAGAGCGCATGTTTAAGGTGTTCGGAGATTCATGTCCTTCCGAATTTGTAATAATGTTTTGGTCAAAGCAGTTTAAACAAGGCCGTGTGAGCTTATAAGACGATTCCCGTAGTGGAAGGCCCATTTCTGCAGTTACCGCAGATAATGTGGAAAAAGTGAAGAAACTGATCCTTGCCGATCGGCGAATTAAGCAGTGGGAAATAGCTAGAGATGTTGGCATTAGCAAGGAACGAGTTCATGAAATAATTCATGAACATTTGGGAATGTCTAAGGTGAGCGCGCGTTGGGTGCCTAAAATGTTGACCCCGTTTGATAAGCAAAGGCGTGTAGAATGTTGTCAGTCATTTTTAGACTTGGTAAAGGATAAAGAGGAAGAAACTATCTTGCGAATAGTGACCTGTGATGAAACTTGGATTCGTCAGATAAAATCCCGAAAGCAAACAAGAATCGATGCAATGGAAATTTAAAGGGGAAAAACCACCAAGGAAGTTTAAGGTCCGGCTGTCAGCGGGCAAACTAATGGCAACCATTTTTTGGGATGTTGAGGGGATTCTTATGATAGATTACCTGCCAAAAAACACCACGATGAATGCTGAATACTATGCAAACTTACTTGACCAGCTACGCAAAAAAATAAAAGAAGACAGGAGGGGCAAACTTAGCAAAGGCGTTTTGATTTTGCATGATAATGCACCCGCGCGCACGGCCTTTAAGGCGCGGTCATCTCTGACAAAAAACGGCTTTACAGAGATCAACCACCTACCCTATAGTCCAGACCTGGCTCCCTCTGACTACTTCTTATTTAAAAATTTAAAGAAAAATTTGAGAGGGCGCAGATTTTCAACAGACGAAGAGATGAAGGACGCTGTGAATGACTATTGTGACGATCAAAATAATAATTATCATTTTAATTGTATGCTGTCACTTATTGACAAATGTCGTAAGTGCATTTCAGTTGCAGGGGACTATATTGAAAAATAAAACAAAAATTATTAATCTATGTATTTTCTTTCATAGTCAGGTAGATTACTTTTCAGCCACCCCTCGTAATTCTAAGTACCTAAGTATTAAATCTTTTCCTACAACTTTTGTAGAGAGTCCAGTCACTCAAGTCTTTCTTCGGTATCTACCATTAGTAAGGGCTGCCCATGATAAGTTTTTATTTGACACCAATGTGAGTGTGACCCTTGCAGCTCCTAAAACAATCTGCTCTAGCACTCCGATGCTTCATTCAGTCAGCAGACAGGACAACGCGTAATACAATTTTATACGTAAGTCTTGGTACGAATAAACTAAGGAGATATCAACAAGCTGGAAGCATTTTTAATAACTTCTTATTTCTAATAAAAATTCCGTGACTCAGATAAGTGCATGCATAATCTAATCTTTGAAACAAGACAGGCCAAATGTTCAATCATTTTATTAAGTATAGTTACTTACTTGTTGGTATTAAATTAAATTTTAGATTAGCCGTGACATGTACATTTTGTAGTGAATCACCAGCCCATCTATTCTATGGACCAGTTTTGATATCCGTTTAAACGACCGACGACGTTGCCAAGTAGGTACCTAAAGTTTAGGTCCCAAAACTCTACAATCGAGTTAAATGAAACAAAGTTCCCCAAAGTATTATCTATCTATATTAGTTGTCCCTTAACAGATAATGATGTCGTTCGTTTGACTGTTTAACAAATAAAATAATCGTTTATGTGTATGAATGAATTAGTGAATGACAGATCGGCCATGTTGTTTGTTTACGCGTGCTGTGCGCATCGCGCGATCGGCCGGAGTCGGGCACGCTCGCCGCTGCTCGCCGCCTCGAAATAGCACGCACCAACACCGAAGAGTGCGGTCGACGACCCCGCGCCCTGCCACACCGAAATATTGGAACTCTCTACTCTTGTTTTGGATCAATCCTTTTCTGATTTTTGTGAGGATCACATCGGCGCCCGACATTGTGAAGCGCAAACACCTGGGCACAGTCAGTGGGCAGTTTCTAAATAAATTAATTGACGCGTTTGTTAGTCTATAGAAGAAAACTTTCACTGCAGAACAAATCTAACTCTGAGCCACTCGTTACTATGGTCAGTTCTATTTTATTCAACACTCAAAATAGTTTTTATTCAATACTCAAAATAGTTAGCAGTATATTGTGGGTTATATATGTTATGCGAAATTATAACTTTATGGTCATTAAAATTCATTCATCTTTAAAGTAATTATTGTACACCTTGTTTGTTTGTAACAGTTATCAATAGGTAGGTACGATCGTCGCAATTTCCATTTGCATTTTTATTAAAATAGGATAAGAACAAAGATGCTAATAACTTTTCCAATAATAACAGTTGCCAAATCTGTTAAGTACCTAGGAGCGACGGTAAATTTTCTTGAAAAGGGTTTTGATTCTCGTCCTCAACACATCTAATGTAATTCACGCGTTCAATTTACTAGAGCCTAGAGACCAACTCTCTGCCTATCTAACAAGCAAAACTGAGATATCAACTAAGTACACCATGCGCCATCTATGTAATAAATCTAAGACTACTCAGAATACTGTCTGGCAATCTGGTAGCATCGCGGAGAATCAATGGAACTAACTAAAATTCTACAGACACGCAATGGATAGTTCGAGAAAGCTTACTGCGCAATGTAGTGAATGCTAGAAGGATATGTAGCTATGACTGTTACCAACAACAACAAGCTGGAAAACTAAAATCGAGTCACTGTTAGTTTATTTTTGTCAAATTAGGTAATTAAAGTGATAAGTAAACGGGGTTTATTCCGAAACTATTTCGAGATATTAGGTTTTTGGACTGTATTTTTCTATTTAAAGCTTTAAAAACCATGAGATCGTGTATATTTTAACAAAAATAGAATAACTAATGTCACTTTCATTTGACCACTACATGACGTCACTGGCTAGGCTGATTAGGAATAGGTCCATTGCAAAAAATATATATAAAACATATTGTCTTTGCCTTATCAATGTCAACATTTCTATGTCTATGGTCAACATGAAGACTACAAATTAGACAGTTGATAATCTATTCAGGGTTGCCGGTACGGATACGTTTACCGAATTTGGGTAATTTTGGCTATATTTGTGAAAATCGTGTATAAAAATGCATTTAGTTTTTTCCGATCTTTTCCGAGAGTAAGTGGAAAATTGTAATATTAATTTATTGTAATATGAACAACAAATCGATTGCAATTGCTCATCAAATGCAATTCACAGTCTAAACTCGTTCACCCACGTTTCACCGACGAGTATCTCTAGAATCTCTACCTGCATGGTGGGTAATCACAAAGACGCAAACCAGATACAAAATTCCCATACGGAATCTGAACCCGCGCCTTCTGGATTAGTGTTATGAACGAATTATGAGTTCCCGTTAGTTAAAATATATAGAGATATGTTATTAAAACGCTAAAAGAAGTTATTGAATGTCACATTTTAATAGTTCATTTTTAAAAAGAACTACACAAAACGGATTATTTCGGTTTCGGGCCTTTTCTTGTTCGACTGCTGGTAACATTAAATCTGTTACAATTAAGATAATATAATAAAATCGGAGTCGTAAATACCAATAACGTTCAAATGATCTTCACAACAAAACAAACGCTGCCCAGGCTTGATACTTCACATTACTTCCTTCCTATTTAGTTCTCATGAATACAAACAATTTTTGTGAACATCTAATACGATGTTTACTTGGGTCGATTCATGAATAGTGTTAATCTTAATCTTTTTAATAATCCTCATCGTATCCTTCTTGTTCAGATTTATTTAATACCTGCATAAATATCGAATCAAAATAATGTAAATGTTTAATCAATCAAAGCCGTTTTATCTGGCTTCCTATAATGTGTCTCCGCGTTCCTTAGTCTGAGGTGACGGCACATTAGTTCCGCCAATATCTAGTTTTAAGTGAATGGACTCGCTGGAAGTTTTCAAGTTAAAATTTTGTTAACTTGTGTTGTTGTTGGTGCAGTCAAAATTCAAACGTCAAACCAGTAGACAAAGATTTATGTTTTTTTTAATGTTTTTAATAGTCAGGTATAAGGCAAAGGAATCAATCTCTTCATTCTCTGTGAATAAAGAGGTTGGTTTAGCTTACTTCATGAATGACGTCATCACAACAAAACTTTGGAAAAAAAAACTATGTACTGCTTGAAATAAAGATATATGTACGTACACATATTTTGCTTATATTAGCCGGATATTCATTAAAAAATTATAAAACCAGTGTACTTTACATACCCCATTGTAGACGCAAGCATGTTACTCAATTCATTGCAAAAAGTATTACAGAGTATGTATAGGTATATCTTCTTAAAAAGTGAGATTTTAAATACATTAAGTAATACAGCATCTACATACATACTAGTATATTGTAATAATAGCAACACGTCTTTTTCCAAAATGTAAAGTTTCAGTGAAACACTTACTAAATATCCAGTATAATTTTGACAGAAAAAAGTTCTGTCAAAATTATACTGGATATTTATTTATTTATTTATTTATTTAACACACACACGAAATACATTACAGACACAAATCCAATGCGTATAACATGGTAGACACAAATCCAATGCGTATAACATGGTTATTTAGTAAGTGTACACAACCAACATGTTGCGAAATTAAAAAGGCATTGAACCTGGTTATGTTACATATTGCTTATCTTGTCTCTAGTATGAATTTCGCTGTAACAATTAAAGTAACGTTATCGCGGGTATAAATGTACTGAGATCTGCTGTCCGTTCGTCGTATCACAGCCTGTGACTCACAGGGGTCTACCTACGGCAGCTTTAGTCAAAAATAGGTAGACATTTGAAATTTTCACAGAATACGTGGTAGGTATTATGGCCTCAATAAGCAAATGATAAAAAAACTGAAACTCATGGTCCCCCAGTTTATAAACAACCCAACAACCTCTTTTTGTGTTTTTATGAACTACCGAATTTTAAAACGATAAACCAGAAACCTATATGTATTTAAAAAAAACTGACTATGTTACTCAGCGATAGCGTAGCTTTTTAGCTACCTACATGAATTAAATACTGAAAGAATTTTTTGATTCGGTTTTGTAGTTCTAGAGATTATCCATTACATACAAACAATTTTATCCTCTTTATATTGTAAATGTAGATTATGTAGATATTATTATTATTTTTGTTTTTGGCTTCAGATAATGTGTTTAATTTCTAACACATTTAATTCCGCCAATGTCACGTCATAAGCCAGAGCACGGTATTTGTGAAAAATAAGTGTTGTCCGGAATTTTGTATCCTGTAAATCCTTGGAATGATGACTATGATCTACAACAAAATACAGAAGATGATCAACATTATATACTATATACATAAAATGATAGGTAACAAATTAATTTTACACTATGAGTACCTATTATGACTTATGTAACTAGATCAGTTAAAATAATAAAACAAACAAAAATGAATTTTACTCTTATTCATACTTATTTACAATTTAATATTATTTATTGAAATGAATTTCGACAAAACTTACACAAAGGATGTGTTTTTAACACAAAGGATGTGTCAACAAGGCTCAACAAGAAACTCATGTTAACAGGACGAGGAATCGTGTCAGGAAGAAAGTCATACAAAGAAGATTGTTGTCTAGGACATTCAAAGAGTATATGATCAACAGAACCCTCTGCGAGACCGCACTCACAAAAAGAATGATCTCTCACCCTAATTTTGGCTAAAAAAACTGGAGTACAGGATGGCCTAACCGAAGACGACAAATAACAGATGTAGGCAATTTATGCGATTCACGAAATTTAAAGAACCAAGGGCGACTAGGGATATCTGGTTGAATTTGTTGAATAGTATTTCCCAACTGATTTCTGAGAATCCGACCAAGCAGCAGACCAAGATTCTTCTAATCTTAATTTTGCCAAAGGAGTCAAATCGTGGTGGTACAAATTAAAATATGAAGAATCCCCCGAATCTATAGCATTTTTACTGATTCATTTCCCGAAATGCCGCTATGACTTGGTATCCATGCTATTACAACATTAATATTTTGCTGAAGGCACTGATAAAGAATTTCTCAAATTTTAATGATAACAGGGAAACGAGATTTAGATTTAAAGGGATTGGATTTAATAGAATGTAAGCAACTTAGAGAATCTAAGAAAATTATTGAGTTATTTAAATTATGTGCCTTAACATATAAGATTGCTTCCAATATCGCAACTGCTTCCCCAGTAAAGACAGTCGCTAAAGGAGGGCACTTAAATTTAAAGCTATTTTATATCTAGGAATCCAGACAGCAGCTCCAACATTACCCTCTGGAGAAAGTTTAGATGCATCAGTGAAAATAGATAACCAGCCTTGCCAGTCTTTATTTAATAAATAGGTAAAAGTTTTGTCTGCCAATGTATTTTTTTTTCCAATACCAAAACTAGTCTTAATTGGTGGATCAAAAATTAAAGCTTCATAAGATGTAGATTACAAAGGGTAGTTCTGGAATTGAATAATTGAAAAGGGAAGACTAGAAACGTGGATAAAACTTCTAAGTACGCAAGGAAGATCATACTCAGTGTCATAACCAGATTGATTAACTAAATCTTTGAGAGCTTCTAATTTGGCGAATAGAGGGTAATGAGACTTTTGAGATTATGTAGATAAGGAGTACATTTTTAATACAGAAAATTCATTACTAAATTCCAGTGCTCGTTGGTTGTATAAAATTCTTTTATTGTTTTGGATTGTCTTAAAAAGTTTGCTACCTGAGTTAAGTCCTTTTTTATGAAAAAATACTAAAGTTTGAGTTGTGTCTCATTTTGAAATTAAATAATTTCTCGGGAAACTGATAAACAACAATCGCAGATATTAGTTTTTATCATGGCCGATTAATTTATCCGGGTTTTATATTTTCTTCAAAGTTCGAGAGTTTATCTCAAGATAGAGGGAAAAATCGAGTTTGATAATTTATTCGCAATCGTTGGTTATTCGCCAAAAAAATGATAGAACTCTGTTTGTATGGAGTACGTTCGTGGTGAAGTCCTATTGACCCGGCAATGAAATACTAGTCCATTTACAACCCTTGGAAAATATCTAGGCACCCGAAACCCCTTGCCGCAAGGTGACTCCCAACCTTTGCTGGTAAACTGACTTAGGTGCAGAGATATTTTCTGCGGGTTGTACATCCGGTATTGTGCAAGCAACGCAACGTGGAGAGTGGAGATCAATATTAGTGCCGGGCGGGAACCGGGACAGATAATGTATAAACAAACTTGCAGGAATCGTACACGTCATCGGACGCGCATTCCCGGGGAGTGACTCCTCGGCGAAACTGAATCGGCTCTTTCCTCAATGTCTCCGTCTGTACGTTCGTGCAAATTATGTGACGTCGAAAGAAAAAAAAACACATCAAGTTAGAGTAGGACTCTTCAGCTGAGGTTTCCGTTCCCTTTTATCAAATATATTTGTAGACTTGAAGAATTTAAACAAAAAATACAGATATAACTTGTACAAAATTAAGTTACGAAAAATACTCATAAAACAACACTCAGAATAAATTCTAAACGCGGCGACAAAAATCCACTAACAAATGGGAGCCGTCTAAAGAACTTTAACTCTCGGTAAGAGCAAATTTAAGGCCTTACCCCCGGTGCACGATCATCTTACTGAGCGATTTTGAACTTCAGTATGTTGTCAAAAAGTCTACATTAGAACGCGCGCTTTGCAATTTGCCTGGCGGCACACAAAATCAGAGAATTTTCGAGGTTTTTCTGGATTTTACAAAAAAGTATTTGATGTAGGAGTTTTTTCACCCGACATCAGAAAATAAACCATGTTTTTTTGTTATAGCAGTAATTTTAGACATAAAGCTCAAGCCGTTTAGACATACATAAGACGAAAAAGGCATAATTTTCAAAATTAAATCTTGTGTGTGAAATGTGTCCCATTAGGTAACCGACCTGACAACGGAAACACAAAGGTCTGAAAAAACACGTGTCCAAGTTTTACATTGATCAGATAAGTACTCAGCATATTAAAACAAAAAGAAAAACCGTTGAAAGGCCAAGGCAAGCCCTTAAACGGATGAAATCGGAACTTTTATACTGCATATTGTCGCCTCGTATTAAGTCCCCTTAACCCTACGTATATCCGCTATTGTACTTCCGTTTTAAGATGATTTGTCCCTGTCACAAAGGTGTTTCGGAGCGGGATGCTCTTTAGTCCTCACGTTTAAGGTAATATGTCCCTATCACAGAGGTGCCTAGTCCCTACGTTATGGTAATTTGTCGCTATCACGAAGGTCCCTAGCCCCACGTTTAAGGTAATATGTCCCTATCACAAAGGTGCCTGTTCCCATGTTTAAGGTAATATGTCTTTATCACAAAGGTGTCTAATCCCCACGTTATAGTAATATGTGGCTATCACAAAGGTACCTAAGACCCTGCGTTTAAGGTAATTTGTGACCAAACGCAGCGACAAAGGCGCCTTGTCGCGTCGGGTGAACGGTGCCCTCCACCGGACACACGAGAAGTAGAACTTTCTTACTAAAAGTGCGCCGCACTGCTCTTAATAGTGACCTTATCTAAATAGAAAAAAACATTGTACATTGGCAGTGGCGTGCATAGGATTTTTAAGTAGGGTAAGTTCTTTGGACGTAATATAAGGAGAATTACGATAAATAACAATATAACTCGCACTGGTGTCTTTCTCTTTTGTCTTAGTTCATTGGCAAAAAACCTCTTACCCCACTTTTAAAATGAATTTCCGACTACCTACGCAAGAATCCACCATTTAAAAATGTGTGGCGCCATCTAGTAGTAAGTAGTGCAAGTAATCATGACAACGTGGTTGTTTCGCACAGGCGTTGCGTATTTTAATGAGAATGTGTGCGTGTTTAGCGCGAGCCGCTGACGTCATGGGAGTATAGTTACAGATGCACACATAGAGAATGGACATAGAATTTTAGTTATGCGTGTTGCCACGGTAGCGCAAGCGCTGCGGAGCAGGCAGGTAGGTATTTCAAAGTAAGGGTGAAGCTTACCTGATTATAATATTGAAATAGTTGTGTGTACCTTCCTATATTTAAAAAGATAGTAGTCTCGTTAGCTACGCCAAGCCCAGGGTAGGCATTGCGTATTTGCCTATATGAGATGCACGCCACTGTACATTGGACAGTATTGAGGTCACTATTAAGAGCAGTGCAGGCATCATTAGTAAGAACGTTCTATACCACGCAGGGGTTGGCTGGCTACAGTTCACCGTTGCGCGCCCCGCTGAGGGTTTGCAGACTTCCAGTGGGTTTCAGCTTCAGCTGACACGACGCCACAAAAGTTCAGGAATCGCAGGCCTGTAAATTAAAACTAATAAAATATGTTGATGCCTTTATGTGTTTATGTTGCCGCCATGTGGTTAAATCAGCTTCCTGATTGTAATGAAATATTAAATTTTTCAGAAGTACTGCAGCGCAGAAGAGGTTAGGTTAGAAGATTTGGTATGGCGAGATTTTGTTTTATTTTATTTATTTTTTATGATGGGTGGTCATTATCAAATATCATTTAAACCAAAAAGCTAGCCATTTAGTAAGGAGGTGATTTAACCACATGGCGGCGACATTAATACCCATTTATTCACACTAATATTATAAATGCGAAAGTTTGTGTGTTTGTATGTTTGTTACTCTTTCACGCTGAAACGGCTGGACGGATTTAGATGAAATTTAGAGTGGATATAGCTCATACCCTAACTTAACAGATAGGCTACTTTTTATGCCAGAAAAAAGCATGTCGTTAAACCGAATAATACGCGGGCGGAGCCGCGGGCAAAAGCTAGTAGATAATAAAACCGTAACAAGCAAGCACAAACGTGCAAATCGTGGCAGAATGCCGAGCCGACTGCCGCAGCTGCCGCTGCCGACGCTGCCGTCCAGCACAGCAGTTTCCGTTACAATTCCGACACGCGGTCACTTCGTTAAAGTTGTGCTACGACTCGTATTAAGAAAAAAAAACAAAGGTCGTTGTTATTATCCACAAATGCTTCGTATACGTTCCGTTAACATTTCATTGTAGGAAAAAATGACAAAGGCCTTTGTGAAGTTTCCTTTTAAAAGGCCTGTAGTGTAGTCGGCGGCTTGAAGTCAGTCGCGCACGGGGTCGCTATGCTTGATTGCTTGCTCTTTCATTCTACATTCAACTTCGGATTATAGAGCACTGACTGTCTGTTTTTGGTTGGCCCGAACGTTCATTTCCCGAGCTCGTACGGAACTAACCGAACACGTGTGAGAGGCAAGCTAACGCGAGAAAACATTCATGTCTTGAAAAAACTCGAGATTGGTTTTGGTGGTTCCTATGATTTCAGGAGAAATATCCCTAAAATCGAAATGAAACAAAAATAATTTTGAATAATATAAAATATACTATGCCGTGAAACTAAAATTATTTGATTTGTTGTATCCTTTCTAGGACATTACGTTACATAAAAATTCATCAAAATGTGTTTAAAATCCAAGACTTTTACACGCTTGTAACTTTTGTATGTATTTAATTTTGATAAATGTTTTAGTTTCACGTCATGGATATTGTATATGTTGAAAAAGAAAAAATAATAAGCAAGTACCTATAATTAAGTAATTGATCAGCTAACTGCGCTAGTATGGGAGTTCGGGCGAATAGAGTTGTCTTAACAGTTCGTATTTTCCCTTTGACATTTCTTATATTCCCTTTATCAGTTCGTATGTTTCAATAAAATGACAAAGGCATTTACGTTTTGTTACTCCGTCAATTGGCCTTTGTTGAACATGGATTTTTGCATTAACGGATTGTAAACCTAAGTCGTAGTGACTAAAGGAAAATCAAAATTTGACGTTATGTAAACATGAGCATTGATTGTCTTAATGTAAAAATGGTTTCCCCTAAAAAACACTCTCTCACTGAGACTAAATTTACGGAAACGAGCCGTTCAAAAGCGCAGTCACAGACACTAAAAAAAAACGACAAGGGGATTTAACGTCTTTAAAGGCTGTTTTTTCCTAAGTGAATGAATACAAATATTTATATGATCCTCCAAGGGTTCCGTACCCACAGAACCTTAGTGTTATTCCGCTGTCTGTCCGTCCGTCCTAGGGGATAGAGGTCAACTGCTTCAGCGGTTATTTATAGGTAACCTGTGAAAACTTCTACCAGGATACGTGTTACCATAATAATACGATATTATACATACCTACAAACAAACAAATCTTTCATCTTTACATAATAGTGTAGATAGGGTGAAATTCAATCAACCGACCAAATTCATACTGCAGACTCGGTTAGTGATCAACTGATCAGGAACTAGGTTCAGTAATCCTTTTGGCCAAATTCGAAAAATATATTTTGTGCTCCCGTGCTGGTTGGACTAGTATGTAAAATATCTAGGCAGTAAGGAAGCAAAAAAAAAAACAATTATCGAATTTCACCAAAAGGGTAATTGAACCTTGATTCTGATCACTAACCGAGTTTCAAGGTTAAATTTGGTCATTTGATTGAATTACACCTAGTATAGTCTCTATCAAGGCAAAAAATAAAAATTAAAAAGAATTTAAACCCACCCCCTGCCTGTACATTTTTTTCATCTTTACAAATAAAGAAATGGGGGCGACAAATAAATAAATGTTGTCAGTACCGTTTCGTTTGTAAATTACTAGGCACCTACTTTAGAATATAGAGTTTTGATCGCAATACTCGTTAGCGTCTAAAAGACTGAATCGAATATTTTATATTAGAAATTCTGTTTCTCGTAAAGCACTTGGGGTGTAACAACAGTTGCACAATTACCTACTAATATCGAGGCCTAAACTGATAGGCAGGCTCACTCACTGATATTGATTCTGACTAAGTCAATCAACTCTAAACACTAAAAACGCAATAATTACGAGAGTACGACGACACACGAGTCCAAACAACATCTCCAGCCTAGGAGCATTGACAGTTCGCCAGAGACAAATCGAACCCAATAACGCTCGATAAAGTGCTGTGTCTCACTCTGTTGATCTACCTAAAGACAAACAGACAGTGGTTTATCGAGCTGACAAAACTCGATATGGTCAAAGTATAAATAAGTAATATGGTCTACCATGTTAGAGTTAGAGGTGGTGGGGGGGATTCCGGAGAAACAGTCGAAGTGAGATTTCTAATTTGACAAACTGAGAATAACCCTCCAGGATCCATCGGAAACATTAGAAAGTGCAGAATTAGTAACATTTCTTAAAAATTGTACAAACAATCCAAGTGCATGATAAGAGTGAAAATTTTAAGACTACAACTGAGTTGCTTTAATCTAAAACGATGCTACCTTATGAATTATCAAATGTACAAAATATGTCGTTTAACGTCATTGTTTCGTGATGACAGTGGAAGGACCCGCGTTTATCTGGATTATATCGATGAGTCGGCGCACATTTCCGTGTTGAAACTGTTTCGCGTCTCTGCTCTGTCTGTCTGCGGAGAAGCCGACGCTATTTCAAGAGTAACCACATAACCGTGCCTGCCATCATAATATTACTTTACACTCTCTCTATACTGTAACCAATATGTTTGTAGTTTTGAGATGAAACCTCAAACTGGACTGAATATGATCAATGCAACAGTTTGAGGTATATACCTATTATGTGTCCGTACCGTCCCTACAAACGTAAATATCATTGATAAGAAATTTAGGTCAATATGTAAAGTCAAGTCAAGCAAAAAGTAGGTACGTCTGGGCAGAACTGAACTACACGGCAGTGGAAATATTATCAAGGTTAAAGTACAAGACTTCCGATTGTGTGACTAACCGTAAACGTTGACATTATTTTGAATCAGACTGTTTTTTTTAACTGCGTTCGCTTTGAAGGCTCTACATTTATTATGACGTGAAAAGATTATTTTGCAATATGTAATAACAATTGCGAAGACAATTTAGAACCCAGTTCGGATCCGAGCAACGATGGTGCTGCAAGGCGGCTGTCGCGGGGGCGCTCCCACGTCATGTCTTGGAGTACCCACCTCACCTAACCTATTCAGAGAATGTCGCCCCGCCTACTTGAGTCGTTGCTCAAGCATTGATATTCAATACACCGGTAATTATAATAACTGTCGCACTATAAACCGGTAAGAATATCTAGAAGCATCTGTTATCGCATAGATATCTTTGTGGATTCTGGTTGTAATAACGTCTACAAGTACAAGACTGACGCGTGGGACACATACTCATGCATGACCATTATATAATCAGATTCAAAATCAAAAACATAACACCAAATAACAATGGACGCCAGTTTCTAAAGTAAAGAATAATATTGAATCATGCATGATTCCTCATGAATATACTTGGTACGATTATGTAGGTAAGTAATATTTAATTATTAGAAGAATGAGAGGGAAACAAGAAAGTTTAAAATAAAATAGTGTATATTCCTAAATAAGCATATTATCGGTGAGTCTGGTCAGGTTTTCAGCTTCTGGTCATCTGATGTAGCCAACTTGCCACCGCCCCTTATGCTCAGAAGTTGCACAGCGGAATCGCAATTAATATGGGCACTATAGTGCCGTCGTGGGTTGCAACCTATTGAGAGCACCTACGTGTGAGCCCATGCTGCTCGTTTTGTCTCGTAGTTACGCAACGCAATGCACTGGCCCTGGTTACTTGAGTCAGGCCTTTGGCACCAAATTCTTAGCCCACATCCCCGCCTGCGGAGCTAAAAGGCAGGTGGAAAGCGGTTTGTGCCGATACCTATCAGTTATGCAAGACTTTGATATGGCATGTTCCTTATACGAGTAGAACAGCTACGAAAGCCAACGATACGGTTCTTTGTCGGGCTTAGTGTCGATACCTAGACAGTTTTGATATCAGCCATGGGAGAACTTCCGGCATTATTGAGTTGGGTGTGTGTCTCGAAGTTATTATGCTTCTGAAATATTACGTGTATGAATGTTATAAGTTATAATTATAATATCTCTTATAACTTCATTGTTCCTACTTTGCCTTAACACTGTCACTTACGGGAATACACGTAGTTGTTATAAAATTGACTTCGCGATTTATCTTGTTTCAGATTTAATATCCCTTCCATTTGTATTATCAGTGTTTCAACCTTTCGTGTCTCTTATTTAGCGATAAATTATGTCGACCGAAATGAGTTCATCGGTTTACGACCACAATGGCTTCGAACGTTTGTATTAGCTTTAATGAATGTCCCACTCGCAAAAAGGTATTATGTCCTCGCATGTCCACTTAGTCACGCCTACCAAGTCAATTAGTGGTCGCAAAGTTGCCATATTCACAAATTAAGAATAACGATTTGTTTATGATGTTTCACTGTTCGCTAACCATACATAGGTTTCAATGCAATGCAACCTACGCTACTCTTTTGCATACACATTATTTATGTCACGAACTCACGAATGAGTAAACTTGCTATAAACGTTTTCTGTTTTTTGTTTTTATACATAATTTTGAAATCCGTTAAGTATATTTAATATCAATGTCGTTGGCAGATCGAAGCAAAGTAAAAAAAAAAACGTATGAAACCGAAAATCTTTCACCAACAGTGAAACTTAGGTGCGATGACGAGCGGAGCGTAGGTTGCTCGTGATTATAAAAGGGAGCTGAGCTGAGCAAATATATATATATGCGATATGCCCAATTCTACGATCTGCCGACGACATCAACATTACAATTACAACGCAACCCAATGTGTCTTATTGAGACGGGGATCACATCACAACAGATTCACAAATATGTTGGTTCCTTTTAGCCGGGAAATTGTAGTGGTGAATTCGAAACTGCTTGGGAATTTTTGTAAAATTATAATAAATTTATATATAGGGTGAAATTTAATCAACCGTCCAAATTCATACTAGAGACTCGGTTAGTGATCAAGAACTAGGTTCAGTAATCCTTTTGGCCAATTTCGAAAAATATTTTTTTTTGCTCCCGTACTGGTTGGACTAGTTTAAGTACAATTCCTAGTGCAGGTTCTACGGGTAAAAAATTTTTTTTTCGAATTTCACCTGGAGGTTCATTGAACCTTGTTCCTGATGACTAACCGAGTCTCCAGTATGAATTTGGTCGGTTGATTCAATTTCACCTAGTATGGGTAGGTACTAAATGTAAAATGAGTAAAAGTATATTTTATTTTATTTATAACACTTTTTGCACATACAATAAAAATCAATAAAAAAGATAAAACAATCAAACATGGTGTACAAAGGCGGCACTTATTGCTAACAGCAATATCTTCCAGGCAACCTTTGCAAGCAAATATAAAGATAGTTGACAGAATAAAAAGGAAGGAGTAAATGCTAATCAGGAACAAAAGATGAAGTTAAAAATATATTTAAATAGATATATACATAGGTAACACTAAAAGTTTCCGGAACTGGCCACTTACATAAACAATATTTAAAAATTTATTGCAACATTTGAAAATAGAACTCTTTGGCTGTAGAATGCAGTTTGTTTCATCTGACTGTCTTTTGTTTTTACCTTGTGGCGCCATTTAAAAAATTGTGTGTCTGCATCAACATGGATTTAACTCGGGAAAATTTTCGTAGTATGATTTTCTACGATTTTAAGTGTAATTTGACAGCTCAACAGAGCATCGCTCGGCTTGAAACAGCTTTTGGCAATGAAGCACCATGCAAGACGACTGTTTATAGCTGGTTTGCAGAAGTCAAGCGTGGTCGTATCAATCTCAGTGACGAATCTCGCGATGGTCGGCCGTCCACCGCTGTGACCAACAAAAACATCGATGCTGTGCGCCGTATGATTGAAACAGACAGGCATGTGACCTACCATGAAATTCGCGCATCCTTAGAAATAGGCATGAGTCAAATACAATCAATCCTACACAAACATTTGGGTGTGAGAAAGCTGTGCTCGCGGTGGATCCCACACAACTTGACCGAGGCTCAAAAAACGGACCGCGTCACTTGGTGCAGTGCCATGCTTACTAGATTCAACGAAGGTGCGTCAAATTTGGTGTGGGACATAGTAACAGATGACGAAACATGGATTTATTGCTACGATCCCAAAACAAAGCAGCAATCGAGCGTATGGGTCTTTCAAGATGAGCCGAAACCAACCAAAGTGGCGCGCGTGAAAAGTGCATCTAAGCGGATGATTGCTTCTTTTTTTAATAAAACTGGACACGTGGCTACTGTTGCTTTAGAGAATCGTCGTACCGTGAATAGTGACTGGTACACGACCATTTGTTTGCCGGAAGTTATTGACGAACTCCGTAAAAATAACCGTAAACGCCGTATCATCCTGCACCACGACAATGCTAGTTCTCACACGGCCAGACAGACAAACGACTTTTTGAAGACGAAAAATGTAGAACTCATGAGTCATCCTGCATACAGTCCCGACCTGGCACCTTGTGACTTTTTTCTGTTCCCAAAAATTAAGAACCAATTACGCGGTCAACGATTTTCATCACCAGAAGAGGCTGTCGAGGAGTATGAAAAACACGTTTCAGAGGTCACCACAGGGGAGTGGCACAAAAGTTTTCAAAACTGGTTTGATCGAATGAAAAAGTGCATAGACGCCAAGGGAGATTATTTTGAAAAACAATAAATTAATTTTGTACCTTTAATAGTATTTTTTCATATTCATTCCGGAAACTTATAGTGCGTCCCACGTATTAAATAAAATTTAAACGTTTAAATAAAATACTTTATTAGACATTTCCTCTACCCGATTTTAGAGCCAAGACTTTATCTATGCTAACAATAATAAAAAAGTCGTGTCTGTACGTTGAGTATTTTCGCGAAATTTTAAACCAAAACATTGTTTGTCTGTCGTTTGTATGTACTATGTTCCGTTTTTACTCGAGAACCACTGAACAGATTTAGATGCGGTTTTTTTATTATCAGCGTAGTGACCCCGGTCAACACATAGGCTATAAGAGGTGTTCATAAAATAGCGCCCAAGCCGAAAACGGGGCAAAGATTGAATAAATGTACATGTAACATGTACTATGTTCCGTTTTAACTCGAGAATCACTGAACAGATTTAGATGCGGTTTTTTTATTATCATCGTAGTGACCCTGGTCAACATAGAGGCTATAAGGGGAAATCATAAAATAACGCCCAAGCCGAAAACGTGGCAAAGATTGCATAACGCGGTTGGAACCACGGGCAAAGGTTAGTATTGTATATGAAGTCTTGATGCACAGCAATGATCATCGTAAGAAAGGAAATTATTAAACCAAAAAAAATGTTCTTTATTGTGATCAATCAATTAATCAATCAATTTATTTATTGCAAAAAGTACATGTCAGTATCAGTTGTTATACAATATTTGTTATATATACATAGTTGGCTCAATATAATTTTACCCACAGGGTGTAGCAAAACATAAAACTTAAGAATAAAATACAAGCAATTATGTCTGTTAAATAAATATTTAATAAACAAAATAATAAATGACAATCAATTCAAGAAAGAGTTCGTATATGCATAATAATTATAAAGTTAATTTAATTAGTTTAATGCATTTGTTCATGCAGAAATTCATTAGAACTGTATGGACAAATCGTGATCAAGTATTCCTTTAGTTTAGTGAAAAACTTTACTCCAGGTAAGGACTTGATTCCGTCAGGCAATAGCTGCCAGCTTTGTGGTACGAGTATAAGAAACAGTTCGGCAAGTAGGCACATTCAAATCGTATTTGCACCGTTCGTTGAGGCGGTCACTAATACCTTGAGTTCTCAATGGGAACTTTTCAGGGTAGCGTCTTACTAATTTACAGAGCTCAATTATATATAAAGCGGCGATGGTGTGTATTTTGAGTTCGACAAAAGAAGTTCGGCAAGTTTCCCTGCTTGATTTATGCCCATCTAAAACGCGTATACACCTCTTTTGAAGAACAAAGATTTTTTGAATACCTACACTACCACCCCATATTGCTTGTCCATATAATACCCTCGATTGAAAGAAGGCAAAATATGACTGAAGTGTTGGTTTTTTTGTAGCCAACTTCGACAAACACAAAGCGTAGCAAAAACTGCTTAGTTTACTTCCTAATGATCTATGTGCCTTTTCCAATCTATGTGCTCATCAACGTGGATACCTAAGAATTTTGTACATGATCAATTTGACTATCATCGATACTTATTTCTAGAAATGCAACGAATAGTGATTTGGCCGAATACCGAATACCAAATATTCGGCGGCGCTTTAGGCCGAAGCGCCGAATATTCGGTAGCCGAATATTTGGTGAGAGATCTGTGCATTTCGCGCGTACACTCGTACACATTACATTACGCCCTGTCCCTGTGTCATTTTCGAGCACACCGTGCATGTCACGGGCGCGCTGTGTTTGTTTTTTTTACTTTTGTGATCGCAATGATTCAAGATTCAAAATGTTTATTTGTAAAATAGATACATAAAGTATACGTTTTACATGTCAAATCTAATCTGTATAAAAATAATATTTTATGATGAAACAAATATGATACGGGAAATATATAAAAAAAACTTATTGAAGTTGGGCTACTAATGTGTGTTTAATTTTGTTAAATACAAGTTTTTTACAACGAACAATTGAAAATGTTTAACTTCAATAATCTGCCTCTGATTAATTTTAAATATTAATAATACTTACGTAGTAGATTGTAGTGAATAAGAGAATGAAAACGGGTTTTTCCGCCAACTTACCAAATATATACCGACTTTCTGATAAAATGCGTTTATATTTTCACTTATTCATATAGCATATTGTAGCTAATAAAAACAAGTTTTTCTGCCATCTTACCAAATATATACTTTCTGATTAAAATGTGTTTTTATTTTCATTATTCGGCCGAATACCGAATATTAAAAAAACGGCCGAATATGCCGAATCCCGAATAGTTGCCGAATATTCGTTACATCTCTACTTATCTCCAATTTGAAGTCTTCCGTGTTGTAATTCCTGAAGCATATTAATTTAGTTTTAGTGACGTTTGTATTGAGATCCATGTTTTTTAACCAATTTATTATTGAGTTTATGGATTCAGTGATAATATTGAGATTATGACATCTACCGTTTCTTTTAATTTATAAAAACACAGATATATCGTCTGCAAACATTATAATTTTTCCATTCACCGAGGTAGCTGGTTAATGTACAAAAGGAAAAGTATGGGCCCCAGTATACTTCCTTGTGGGACTCCCTTATGTATATTAGAAACTTCTCACTCTCACTCAGCGAGTATTGGATTGATTGAGAATTGGCATCAAATAAAGCTGGAGCTTCCGAGTAGGATTTTATTTTGTTTTGTCCATCTGACAAACCAATGTAACTGTTTACCTCCAAAGACCCTGTACCTTTAATGTTGCTATTTATTAATCTCCTAGTTGACTTAACTTTGTCCTGAGAATTTATAATTTTCCGTTCGTTATACATTTTTTGCGTAAGATATTACCCTTCTCAATACACTACAGTACGATTTGTAATGTTCTAGTAGAACATCATTCTTCTATCTCTTAACCTCCACAAACATTTAATTTTTTTTATTACATGAATTTTCAATTCCTGGCGTGATACATGATCTACCCTAAAATTATTTTCACTTACTATTGTGGGACCTTACATACGAGTAAATATAAGGTGACTTTAATTTATGCAGCCAAATTCTTACTGAAGACTCGGTAAGTACCCAGTAACGAGGTTAGATGACCCTTTTGGTGAAATTCGTAAATTATTCTTTCCCTCCTTACAAACGCAAGCCCAGCCCCGAGTCAATTACTATGGGACGTCAAACTTGTATTTTGGGAAATTAGCAAAAAGTGTTTTCGATCCGTGTTACTGATCACTTACCAAGCCTCCAGTATAAGTTTGGCTGCATAAATTAAAGTCACCTTATATATTCATCTACATTTCGATTTATTTGAAAGAAAAAATTTGCTCCAACTGCTCGTTGACTACACTGTCGAAAAATCCTGCAGTTTTCCGGTAACCATAACTCAATTATGCTAATCAAATTAAACTGTAAATTTTAGCTTTAGAAACCTACGAAATTAAGGGGGGTAAGGTAGTAAGGTTAATTTCTAGTATTTTGCTATAATAAAATAAAAATTATGAAATATATATATATTGTTGGGATCCTTGGAGATAGCTCTTTCAAATAAGTAAATCACATGATTAAGTCTTTTCTTTGAATCAAATTGTCACCTCATCCCCATGTTAACCTAAAATGTTTTTTATCAAATCTTTGACTGACGATATACGTAGGTATGTGCGTGTCATTAATACACATCATGCCAAATTAATTGAAAATTCCTACGAGAAAAACCTCTGTGTTAGACGGACACAATCAAAAATTAACCAAAGAAGCACCATAATTTCTGTAACTCAACTGAACCTGACCCATTCAAAGGCCTACCAGGGGTTCGATTCCGGAGAAGCAGTCGAAGCGAGATTTCTAAAACTCGAGCAAAAAATTTATGAAGTTTGACAGATAATATGGGTGTTATAACGGTCGAGAAGGCTTATACGACAGACTGAGAATAACCCTCAAGGAAGAGAGAAGATTTGAGGTGAAGAACTAGATATCGGTTTGCATGATATATTCTCGAATAGTAGGTATTGCGAACAACATGCGATGTGCTCTGAAGTAGAGCGGGGGGCTGCGGGTTGAGTGCTTCCTCCGGTTGCGTGACTCGCGGGCCCCTTATCGCGTTCATTGATAGATTTATCTGGCCGAGTGACGAGGTCACGCTACGCCCTGCCAGCCCACCAGCCCGCACGTCCGCAAGTGGGGTTACCACATGACAGGAATTTTACTGACATGTCAGGAATTTTGGACCTCTGTCAGGAAATTAGCACCTCTAATATGAAGGACCATATCGAGCTCGATAGCACTTGATACAGTGCTCTGTCTCACTCGCGTCTTATTAAACCATACTATCGCTCAACGCGCTCGCGCGTTGAACAGCAGGTTGTTTTACTAAACGCTTTTGCGAAGTTTAGCTCCGTAATCAATACTCTATTTATGTGTTGAACGCGAGGATGATTTCCGAGCGCTTATTATTTAAAGCGTCTAACTAAAACGTCCTACGGCTCAACATGCACGTATTCAAAGACTACTCGTAATATGTATTATTTATTAGCCACTCCAGAAACTTTTACTTACATATTTGATACAACTTTATGCTCAGATCTGTAATTTTTTGTAGTGTATATATTTACAATTAATGAACTGGTAGGTATAATGACTGAATAGAAAAATTACATACGTTAGGCATATTATAAGACATATTCTGAAAAAGATTGTTTTCCTTTCTTATTGAGCATCTTCTCCTTCATTGCTGGACGACCAGATTTTTCGCATTTATAATATTAGTGTGATTAAGGTCTAGTCAGAAATATTAAGACTTCGGCATTCGCGAAATCTATGAATAATCGTATTTATTTAACATTTATTTCATTTGACGCCTTATGACAACTTAATAGGTACTCAATTTTATAGACTTGTCAAAAAGATAAGGATAAACCCGACAAAACACGAAGTCGTAATTTTTCTCACTATAGCTGTACCTTTATTTTATTGCACATCAAAAATATTAACTGCTCATCAAATGTAGCGCAAAAGTGAGTCGGAAGATTAGGTTAGAAGGTTAGGTATGGCAAGTCGCTGAACGTAGTCAAGCAACTGTCATACATAACCTTCGTGTTTTATTATGACAACCCAGAAATCCCTCAGCGCAGAAGATTGTGCCTCCTTATCGACACTCTGACCTTTTGATGTGCAGTTTCTATTTTTGGTAGGACACTAGATAGTAAGCATTCTTAATATTTTCTGTAATAAAAATAAACGGTAGCAAGACAAGTAGTTTCAAATAAGCCGCAATGCAATGACCCGAGATCGGTTGTTCTTAAAAAGAGACAGCCATTATACTAATCGCCACGCTATCGAAGGGGACAGAATACGACCTATATACAACAGACACAGTCTGGCGTTGACGTCGAGGATGATTTCCGCATTGGCAATATTGAATAAGTCTAATGAATTCATCCCAGTGTTCAACTCGAGTAGCAATTCCGGACTGCGAATTGAAATATCTCAGATGGAAACCATACTGCATTTTAGTGTTGACGGTAGTATGGATTCACAAGCGTCGCGTAAGCGTATAGTAAAACACCCTGCTGTTCAACACGAGAGCGCGTTGAGTAGTAGTATGATTTAATAAGACGTGTCTCACTCTGTTTATCTATGTACTTAAAGTGAGCACCATGCTAGAAGAGCAGAAAAAAATTGGATTTGTCAGGAGTTTTAAAAGCGAATGATATAAATAGCTAAAATTGTTATATTATATGAGTGACATTGTGTTTGTAACAAAAACTGTTGAACATCGCGCTACCTCCAACAAAAGCGAAATAACAAAAATTCTGGACGAAAATGTCAGGAAATTTATTGGTTTATAAGGGATTTTATCAGGAACTCACGTTACTAAATCTGGTAACCCTATCCGCAAGCCATCTCTACTCAGTTTATACGAGCAAATGATATTGTTACGGCAAGTGCATTTAAACATTGTACACAATATTATATATTATAATATGATTTATAGCGAAATCCATCACTTTGGATTCTATATCCATCACATTATAGAGTGCATTACAAACTGGAACAGATTAATTGAAACAAATTTCAAGTGAGAAAGGTATTTAGTAGATAATAATAATAAATAAAGGCATTATCAACATTAAAGTCGATTCTGAGGGCTTTATTTTTAGTTTCAGTGCTGTCAAAACTTACATTTTTCCAAAGTAATATAGCTTCTGTTGTAACAACATCGGCTTTATTGTCCTTCCATCAACATTGTACTTGGTATAAACTAAGAATTTACCACTCGATGATTCAGGGAATTTTCAGGTATAGTTAGAATCAAATTTGGACAAACCAAGTTTTTTAATTGTTGTTGTTTATGTTTTTTTTGGTTATCGATTTTATCGAACAAATTTGTAAAATGCGCACCAAATTTGTATTGACTCTTTTGAATTTTTTTTTCTGGAAGCATCATCTAATTTTTCATCTACGTAAAATTTCAATTTGGGCGACGCATATAAACGAAGCATTCCGACCAACGAGGTTTTACTTTAGTATTGGAGAATAATCGTTGATTACAATAAAATACAAAAATAAGAAATTTAAGGTATGTTGTACAGTGATGTATCAAGCATCGTGCTTCTTTGCAAGATTTGGTTCTGGAGCAACTCTCGATTTATGCCTAATACAGGTTGTATTTCCTTGCAAAAGGATCAGCGGGTCTATTATGTAACTAAGTGTCGGTTGCCATCTATGGTTGCACGCACCAAAAACAGATAAAAAATGAACTTCCAAAACAACCTTCAATAGGTATTGAACTATTTACGAATTGTGACGTCATTTCAAGTGCGAACATATCCTTGGATAAGCGCATGTATGTTTTCGACGATAGGCACTCAGTTTGGCGACTGATGTTACGATACAGAATCAGGGGCTGTTCGCCTTAAATGCAGTTTTTATGTTCTCCAATAATCGATGACGTGAGTCCTTTAAGCAAATTTCTATATGTCTATCTCTTACAGTTTCGATTTTCCCCATGCTGTCCATCTCGATGCATTACCGATACACTTATTATTAATAACGATTGTCAGCACTTGGTGAAACATCATCATGGCTGCGTCAAATTCCTCAAATTTGTGAAACAGTACAAGTGTTTTCTTCAGCCGTAATTATAAAATTAAAATTATGACAACAATAAAGGCGATTCTGAAGGCTTTAATTTCAGTGTAAGTTTTTCCAAAGTTTTATAGCTTCTCAGGAACTATTGTGGAATAAAGAAAAGTACTAGAACTAAAATTAAAGCCTTCAGAATCGGCTTTAATGTTAAGGTAACCTGTAATTAGTATTTTCCACACTGTCACATCTAATGTCTTCATTTCAACCGATGAAACTCATGAGAATTTTTACTTACCAGGGAAAATCAAAATTCAACTAAATATGTGATTATGATCATACGGAATCATCCCGTGGTAAATTCTTAATGTTGATGGAAGGACAATAAAGCAGTTTCTGAAGCTTTAATTTACCATGTTTTAGTGCTGTCAAAACTGAATTTTCTTCTTTCCAAAATAGTGCTTTGGTGTTTATAACAGAAGCTATATTACTTTGGACAAATTTAAGTATTAACAGCACTAAAACTAAAATTAAAGCCTTCAGAATCGACTTTAATGTTGATTATATCATCATAAATAAGGTTATTCCCATCGGCTCACTGGTCTGTTGCGGAGTTGCTTTTACTTATTTAACATCACATTCTTAAGCATTTTAAAAGTAAAAACATTTATGAAAATACGTATCTAAAATTCTACTGATTGCTAATTAGCATGTTTTTATTTTTCAAATGTTCAAGAATATAATTTATAGCACACCGTGCGTAAAATGACCACTTTACGCACGCTGCGCTTGCGTAAAGTCGGCATTTTCCGCACTTTTGCTATAAAATATTATACGATACTCGTGCTAGAAACTTTTTCTCGACTCGTGTGATTGCAGCACTCACCTTCGGCTCGTGCCGCAAACTCACACTCGTCAGAAAACGTTTCATCGCTCTCGTATCGTAATGTACTATTTAAATGAGTTCAGAAAGCAACTGCACAACGGACCAGTGAGCCGATGGGAATAATTCCATAAATGGGCATCATAATCATAATATGTCTACATTGATTAACCTCATTAATTATAGATGAGTGCTAATTTCCTGGGTAGGTAAGTATAGGTAGATAAGAAACTCTGTAATGACTAGAAATAAAGATCAGCTAGACTAAACAGACATCGGTCCAGGCGATGTTAATTCAGAACTGTTTATAAATAAGTGGCTTTCCTACATTAGAAGGTGATGGTCTAATGCAGTAACAGTCCTCTCTCCTTCGCTAAGTTTACTTCCGCGAACCAAGAAACCACGTTTGGTTTACCAAACTCGAGTCTCAATAGGAGATATCGATATATATAAAAAACACAAAAAAAATGAATTCAAGATATATTTCGGGCCCTACTGGGCCCGGCGTCAGTTGAAAAATAATTATACATACAATGTCACTTACATATTACTTAATATTAGTAACATATTTACAGAATGTAAATATAAATAATATTTTCTGTAAATATGTTAGTAATATTAAGTAGGTTAGTCTAGTAAATTGTAAATAAACCTCTTTCTTTTTGTAAATATGTAAGTGACATTGTATGTATAATTATTTTTCAACTGACGCCGGGCCCAGTAGGGCCCGAAATATATCTTGAATTAATTTTTTTCTGTGTTTTTTATGTATATCTATATACATATACTACAAATAAAAACAATAAAAAGCTTCAAAGAGCCAAATATTTATTTAATAAATAGGAGATATCAATATTCTTGGAATTCCATACCACTGAAAAGAACTTAATATTTTCTTCAGTATCTTTTATGGTTATATTAAGTATTTTGTTTTAGTTGTAAATGCATTCTATCTAAGAGCGCGAGTCTTATTTTTTGCCCATCTAAACTTATAATGATCATCTATTTTATCTCCAAAAAGGAACTCAGACTGGCACCATTGTTGATAAACTTGGTTTTAAAAGCTTTGTCAATTTTAAAGCAGTGCAGAGCGATAAGGGCTCAGTTTTATTTACTATGGAGCTTTCCCTGAGGGTCCAGTTGCAACCGTTTTGGCTTAGCTTTGGATTGAGCGGACCATAACGTACGATACAGGAGCCACTTCCTGTTTTACAGGAGTGGGTAAGCGGTGTAGGGTGTCGACGGACGAGCCAGAAGCTCAAGCTTGTATTACGATCCCGGTAAGTAGTTGCAACGGGACACCGCCACCGCCTCGCTGCTGGCCAAGCGGCGACGAACCCGCGTGGTAACAACATCAATTTCCTGTTGATTTCCTTGATGGTATCTCGGCTAAATTTAGTCGTGTAAGAAATATCGCATCCTGTATCTATCTAGCGCATGTAACAGCAATCCGTGTTGACCACATCATGTCATGTCAATTAAAGTTTTTATCTCGATTGTGTGTTAAGTAGTTACTCATTCAGACATGCTCAATTAAGACGATGATTCGGATAAATTATCTCGAATCCTCCGGCTTCGTATGCGTAACAAACTGCTGACAGACAATCCGAGTTCAAGGTCGCGTAACAAACGACATCGATTGTGTAAAGAAATCGGTGTCGGTGCAATGTAATAGTGGTTTCGACGCACCGAGGGAGATTCCGGTGTCGTGCGGTGTATGGGGAGCGGTGGCGAGCTGTGGGGCACTGTCACAAGCATCACTCGCGGGTCGCTATCGCCGAGCGCGACGAGCGCGCGGGCGGGCGGCGGTCGACTGTGTTCAGCGGTCCTGCGCTCGCGCAAGTCGCACGCGCAGCATCGTCATCATCGCGCCTCATTCATTCGGACGCATGAATGAGCGACGCCGCATAGCACGTGGACGAAAAATTCAACTGAAACTCGTGTCGTGACCTCGTCTGAAACTGACGCCAGGAAATCATTGAATGAGTTCCATTGAATTACTAGTATATCTAGTAAATTGTGACTTGATATTGGATGTCAGTAATAAACTTGAAGACTTGAACAATGATTTATGTGCATGAAAGTAGTAGGCCTTTGACGTAGCTCCCTAAACGCCCCGCCCCTCTAAAACTACAAATTAACCTTATTATTCTATGATATAATATCTTTGCGGTATATTATTCTGGATGTGAGGAGGTCTGAACCGGGATTCGAACCCGGGGCCTCTCGCTAGGTCTTCGAATCTCGGCTCAGAGGTCCCCACATCCAGATTTACCTACTTATCTTGTGCGTTTCTTTACTGCAATGATACGATTATAATGTAAATTTGTATATCCTTACAATGGATAAAATTGCCAAGTGTTTAAAATAATACATACAAATATTTATTTCGGTAAAAACTACAATCTACCTATCAAAATTTCAAGTCATTACGTGACACTTTAGTTTTTTGTAAATTTAGTGAGCAACTTTTATCTACATCCAGCCAATAAGAAGATATTAATGTACCAGCATGATCTCTGCATAATCTGGTACATCAAGGCAGCTGTTATACATATGAAAAAAGCAATCTCGTTATAAAGAGACCAGACTAATCAGAATTGGCCTAAAATTATTAAAACCGGCCAAGTGCGAGACAGACTCACGCACAAAGGGTTGCGTGCGTACCACCACAAAATATGGGTACGGGATCCTAAAATATGGTAAATAACAACCTAAAGGCGCCCCAGAAAAATTTGGTGATGTCAAGATCCACTTTCTTGATTTTATAATCTATTTGCACGATAACGGCACGTTTAAAAGGGAGTTTTTGCAGTTGACAGACCCTTAAGGCTAGATGCCCAAGTTCAAATGAGCATATCACATTGTGTAACTGGGTTAATCAGTATAGTAACTATATATGGCTGATGGGCTGATCTTAGAAAAAACGCAAAACTTTAAGTTCGCTCGATAGAAAAAAAAATACGAAGTTTCTTCTAAATTTCATGTTTTTTTGAGTGTTAAAGGACCTTCCTTAAATCATAAAGCCTTGAAATTTGTATTAAAAATAAGTTAACAAATGACTTCGTCGGCTCGTCTTACAATATTTTAAAAATTGCATCTAGAAGCAGAGTTGTTACATAAAAACGCAGATTTTTGGGGCGCGTGTTTCTTGGTGACGTCGTACAGTTCAGTTCTGATTGATGCAAAATCAAGCTTTAAAACGCGACGGTAAAAAATATCGTGCCTTGTCGTTACAGTGCAAAATTATTTGCATCTTAGTTTAAATAAAAATAATGTCGATAATAGATTATACTTGGGATAACTTGATAAGAATAATTAGGTTTTTTACCTTCTTCAAGTCATACCACCTTGTGTATAAAAATAAGTGAATGAACAAAAGACAGAGTTCACTTCTAATCGATGCTAAATGAAGTACTCATTGACAGTTAATTAAATGCACCCTTAACAGCGGGCGTGCACGTTAGCGTCGGCGGCGAAATTAAAAGCACCTCCCTACAATCCCATACATTTTCCTTCCCTGTTAAAACGTGACGGTAAAAATATCGTGCCGTGCCGTTATCGTGCAAATTTATAAAAGTGCCCATGGTCCCCTTGCTGGTCGCAAAGTCGCAATCGACCCCGGAGTTGTAAAACTTGGGCTGAGATTCAGAGTGCATTTTGAGTCCGAACTCAAGAGGAACTGAAATCTTACAAACGTCACTCTAGTATGAGATCACGTCACTTTTTGACGTTTGTAAGATTGAGTTCGGACTCAAAATGCACTCTGAATCTCAGCCTTAGATCACTTCGACAAGATCGCTTGCGTACTTTTGTCTTCTTATTTCAAATTTATCTATCTCTCCGCCTCCTATCCTACCACTGATGTTGTTTGATACAGTGCTCTGTCTCACTCTGTTGATCTACCTAAAGAGGGACAGACAGTGTATATCGAGCTGTCAAAGCTCGATAATGATCTACATGCTAGGTACCCAGCATCCGAAGCAAACCGTAATAATTTTTCGAAGTAGGTATTTAGATTTTCGAAACATTAACATTAAACCGAATCCCGGTGCAAAATGCACATCATAATATTGTTTTCCTTACTTTTGAATAAAAAATATGCAAAAATTGCGTTTTAAAGAAATAGCGGAAATTGATTAGTAATAATTAGGGTTTTACATTCAAATTCCATCATATTTTTCCTGTATTATTTACATTTTGATTGCATTCGATTAACAAACTTATAAGCGTATTTAACTTTGTGATCGAATGTAATCAAAATGTAAGGCATAAAATAACACAATGTTAATGTGAGAACCTTACTGTTAGTAATCAATATCCGGTAATTGCTTTAAAACGCAATTTTTGCATACTTTTATTATATTATTATGATGTGCATTTTGCACCGGGATTCGGTTTAACCACCTTAAGATAGTTTTACGCACACACAACTCACTTTTCCGCATTTACAGACATTTATTTATGTAGGTATATAAAAGATTGTTCTCTCCCTATGTCAAAATGGAAATAAAAATGTGAAAAACCCCATGTTGAATAATTTGGCCTAGTGCGAGTCGGACTCGCGGACAGAGGGCTCCGTACCACCACAAAGTACGGGTATGAACCCTAAAAACATCATGGTAAATAGCAACAATATACAAAGTAACAAGGCAATAAAAAACTAAGCGCAAAAATGGTAGCGCCTTTGAGTCCGGAACCATAATTTTTATTATAGCACACCGTGCGTAAAATGACCACTTTACGCACGCTGCGTTTGCGTAAAGTCGGCATTTTCCGCACTTTTGCTATTAAATATTATACTAGAGTATCGTATAAACGAAAAAACCTTCGGCTCGTGCCGCAAACTCACACTCGTCAGAAAACGCTCTCGTATCGTAATGTACTATTATTTGTTGTTTTACTTTAGAATATCTACATCAAATTCAAAAATTGTATGTATGTAGATACACATGATAGCTAATACTTCAGTGTTTACCCGTGGTCCCATTGGGCGGACCCATTACCGGGTCCACGGGTATTTTTAATTACCCGGTCCCATTGCACTAGGTATTACAATTTGATGAATATTTCGACTTTTGATTATTTCGATATGAAATTAATTACAACCATGGACCTACTTAGGATTTAATACAAATCCATAATAACAGCATATTAAATCCGACAAAACACTGAGAAAAATGTCTTTTTGGCTTCATTATAAAATAGCATTACATAAGTTTAAAATACGGTGAATTGTTTTAAATTTGGTGATGTAACTAAAACATTTGACGAAATAATCGAGTTTTTTAAGGTAATTATTATGATGACAGATCACCGTAAAATTGGTCACAGAAAATAAAATTATCATTTTCGCATTACATCATGCCTTCCTCATAAAAGAGGTGCGTCACACTACGGTATGCTTATTGTCACCATAAAACCTGTGACGGAGCGCATAATGCTATAGCTGCTTCCTACAAAATCATAGTGACAGTGCGTCATATTATAACGCTAGCAGCAGCAACAGTAGTTTCATCATATTTTTATGCTCCCTACTTTACGTGAATCATCATAATTTCAGCTGAATTTACTTTATTTTATGATGACCAGTTTTCTCAGTGAAGAGATCACATATTACAAAGAGAGTAAGTAACCTTTTTCCTGTATTATTTATAATAACTGATTTCCCTGACTTTTCCCGGTTTTTCAGGTCATATCTAGGGTTTTTCCCTGGCCATTAAAAACAATTAATATCTGTTTACACATTAGCAAGCTAATGTATACTCTAAGGTTTACACCAATGGTTTACACAAAGTTTACGAAAGTGAAATTTACAATTTTTATAGATAATACACAAAATTATCAAAGTATTATCCCTACTAATGTATAGGTATAGTTAAGGTTTGATGGTTTCCTCGAAAAGTGCTCGATGAATCGACATGAAATTGTTACTATTTTATAGAGCAGATCCTAGATTAACATAATAGGCATTATTTCTCCGGAAATTCTGCTAATTCCTTGCAGTTAATTGACGTACCTATCCTTTGTAAATCTGCAGACGTTTAGGGTCATTTGATCATCAAACTACCTCAGTAGTTTTAGTATTTTGTTAATTCTTTCCACAAGGATTGTGTTGGGTGGGTCCTTATTGCTAATATAATCTCGGAAAATCAGGCAGTTCCCTAAGCACGACCCAAATGCTAATTTGTAAATTTTTGTCAAGAATTGTTACTTATGTACTTAGGGATTTTTTTAAGGTTTTTGTGTAGGACGCCCCGTGGGGTTGAATTTTTTAATTATTTGCCGTGTTAGAGGCTATATAGCAACACGTACCTACGAGTCATCAGTTAAAATTTCAACAGCTGAAGCTGTAGACCCCAGTGACAGACGGAATGCAAAGGCTTAAGTACAAGACCCAAAAACATATTAAATAATTTTCAAGAGGTCCAAAAATACTTCAAACCGAAATCCGGTCAAAAAGAAAAACTTGGTCTCAAAAATATTGACAGATTCAATAGATCTTACAAAGAAACTAAATCAGCGCGGGCAAAAACTGCTTACATGAAAATCTGTTCTGGGGGTTCGTAGGCTTGTTCATATAGTATAAGGTGCTGCAATTCAAATTAAAAAAAATGTACAGAGTATCCCGAATAGAGCACATACCATCGAAAAAACATTTTTTTGCACGTACTCTTTTTTTACCTTTCCATAGAAATTTAGTCAGCTGATTGAACCACTTTGTACTGGGAAGTAAAAAAATATTTGAGCAAAAAATTTTTAATAAACATTTCAGCCAAAAGTAGATAGTATTTAAAAAAGATCGTACAACTTTGCAACATAGATATCAAAACAACATTATTCTCAAAAACGACCAGACAGACAATAAAGAGTAAAACAGAGATTCTAGACGATAGTTGTTTGCATCAGAAATGGTTCCTACTATTTTAAATTCTTATTTAAAGGTTGAAAAAAATATAGAAAACACAATTAATATATCAATATTAGTACAAAAAATATAATATCGATATTAAGAACTTGTTCAATAAACTGAACCGCGTCATTATTTTTTTCATGTGATCAACATTTCTTCCATTAGGTTTCTTCAAAATTGGTGCAGTTGCCACATTTCCTTCCTTTTATTGCTTCGGATAACAGAAAGACTGCGTCTACAGTTGGAATTACAAGAAGTCAGTTTCTGCGCGTACTGTATTTTAAAGTATTCGTATAAGTAGGTATTTAATAGATAAAGCTTGTGAACAAATGTCATTGCTTGTGAACATAGAAATGATCGTATTTTTCCGTACGATCCTTGAATTAGGATAGTATACTTAACTTAGTGTCAATAATCGTACAAATACGATAATTATCGTACGAATCCAACTCTGCTGGGGGCGAGCGTAAAATTATTTAACCTAAGAGACGGTTTAAATTTAGGAGGTACTCGGTCTACTATCAAAAACATTCTAGAATTTATTCCGGAAGTTGAAAAAGTTTGTATGTACTTACAGTTTAAAATTTTACACATCATTTGAGCTGCTTCTAGAGCTATGAAAAAAATTAGTACAAACAGGAAATGCTTAGCTAGGTTATTAGTCAAAGGCTGTAAAAGTTCAGGATATAGTTTGCGAAATTCTCGGTTTTGCAGAAACTGACCACCGGTGCCTTTAAGATACTCGTAGAGCTCAAACAAATAACGTTAAAAATGCTACATTTTCGATATATTTTGTATGGGGCTTCCCTTGGGTTTAAATTTCTATTTAATTTTTACTATTTGCCGTGGTAAGGGCGATTATTAAAAACAGATTATTCAATTTTCCCTTTTGGTTTTTCCGATTTTCCATGCAATTGTTCGAAGTTTTTCAAGTTTATTTTAGCAAATAAAAATGGATTTTCGTGTATTTATTTTCTCCTTGTAAGCCAAAAATGGATTATTACAAATTGTAATTAATAATTAGCAAATTTTAATAATGTATGATTGCTCTAAAGGCTTTGAGTTAATTATTTTTGTAAACTGACTTTGCTGTTAAAGGTAATAGACAATATGAGACGGGTTGACTAAGATAAATTATTTCTTGTGACATAATTCCTGCGGTCTTATATTTTTTATGCCTTTTCTTATAAGAAAATTATTAAGAAGACTATGTAACAAAAATTCCTGAAAAAAAGCAAAATTGTAAAAAGACATGCTTGCTAAGCTTCTTGCCCTTCTTCTTAGCAAGACTAATCGAATGAGTGGATGGTTAGGCATTATTTTTATTTATGGTTAATTTAGTTTTTTTATCAACTAATTTGTTCATTGCATTATGTATGTATACAAGGTCCTACAATTCAAAGTGAAAAAAATTTAGGAGATGATACAGTATCCCAAATACACTCTCCACCGAAAAAAAAAGTTCAATACACCTACTCAAAATATGATAGATTACGTGCCTGTTTAGCGTGCGTAAAATGACATATTTCGCACTCGAGCTTTTTGTTTTTACTACCTACTGACGCCAACTAGGGGCACCGGCCACATCATTTAGTAAGCATGTAAACCTTTGTTTTACCAGATACTCTATAACAAGATGAGTATTTTCAAACTTTTATTATATTTTATTATTAAATATATTATGTATGTTAAATTGTAAATGATGTTTTAAAAATTCAAAACAATTTTAGACGTCATAATTTATATTCTATTTTAACTATCTTATATAGAAATTATTAATAAAGATTTTATAAAGTGACATTGGTCTTTGTAGTACAGATTGACCCCAACCAGACTGCGTGTTCTTCAGTCGACTTGTATCTGTTCTGATTTGCAACAAAATTGCTTTTATTTTATTATTTCATGTAATTTTTCGCAGGTGTATTAAAAACGTCGTTTGATACACGTGCAAAAGTGTTGATATTTCTCGTCCCGACTGTTCGAGACTCTAAATATCAAAATTTTCGCACTTGCATCAAAATGAAAGTACAATTTTTTGCACGAACTTTTTTTATACTTTTTATAGAAGTTTTGTCAGCTGATTGAACCACTTTGTACTTTGAAGAAATTACTTGATCTAAAATACTTTTTTTCTTCTGGAATGTGATTGATCAGTTAACGATACACAATCTCCCTAGAATTATTTTCACTTATAATTGTAGGACCTTAGATATAATATTTTTATTCCTATATTTCTTCATTTCAAACAGGTGTATATTTTATTATATTTTAGTAGCCAAACCTAAATATTTTTTTAAGGTATTTTTTTTTTCATCTGTTGTTTTTGTAAAGATTAACTTTGACCTGTAAAAAGTATATTTTATGTATTTAATTAACAAATAAATAATTTGAATTTAAATTAAATTTTTCACTACGGCAAAAAGAAGGTACTTCCCGTTTTAATTTTACATGAAAAGTACCTACATATTTATATACGGTAGTTGGGAATATCTTAATAAAAGGCTTCTTAAGCCAAACTTTCAAGACTGACCTATGAGCTCTTTCCACTGTAACGAGGGTCGTTTTTGCTGCTCTACCCCATACAGTCATACAATAGGAAAGTGTGGGTTGCATAAAGCAACGAAGACAAGCCTGAGAGTTTTAGTGTCGGCGCCAACTCGGAGGAGACTCATCATCAGCTTACGAGTTCGTCTAGGGAGAATATCAATATTATAACCAAAATTAAGTTTTCCGTCTAGAAATATTCCTAGATATTCTCCAGATGGATCCCTCAAAGGGCCCCGATAAGAAAGATTCTGATAATATTATTGTAATGCTGCGACGGAAAAGGAAAAGTAGGCCTAAAACTTAAAACCCGGACGTAACAAAAAGGTAGGTATGCTGTTATGATAGAAATATCATGTTTTCATCTGATGCAAAAATTAACATGAAATTGATTAGTATATTGACGCAAATACAAATTACGTACCCTGCTGATTACTTCCAGTTCAATGATGATGACGATGATTTAAATACCACAAACTATGGATACACTGCAACACTATCACGTCAATAACCACTTTATGATTGGTAACACGCTTCCTAAGAACTGGATAAGCACTCACATTATGACCGACAATATTTGAAGTTGCTTCCGTCTGGAAGTGTCCGGATGAATTTGAGCGGCAGTGTTTTCTGCCATCAGAGCCTCGAGTCCCGCGCAGGCGCGCTGCAGCTCAGGGCGTGACCTAGACCCTGAAAACAACACCCCCTCGCCCACGCACACCACGTTACCATGGCTACCTAACCAAATTGCATTCAAAACAACCACAAAAACCTTCCTATTTCCTCATTTATCGCCCGAAATGATACCCTAGAAATGGAGTTTTGACCGTGTTTCCCCTTTTTGTATACCCATTTTAAACAGCCAAGATGTTCACGTGCTGATGTAGAAAGAACTGCGTCACAAGGAAGCACCTTAAAAGTAGATCAGTACCTACAATTTGCTCATCGCCCCACCCAAAGAATTCTTGGTCTGGCATTGGTGTTTTAACCAAGAATGGTGTGAGGGAAATGGCCTTCCGGTTGAAACATTGACCATTATTGATGTGATGGATGACAAACAAGACCTACCTATACCGTGTTCACCTATGGTACTCGACTCTAGAAATTATAGATTCGCTTCTGTATTGAACCTACTTCATATGGTAAGGAAACGTAAGGTATGTCATCAAATGAAATAGTACCTATAGACTAGACATTCCCGCGGCTCCAGCCGCCGTTGCATTTTATATAGGCCCGGTTTGTTCTATATCTTTATGATCCCCTCTATGCATCGATTGTAGTCATCGGTGATTTCACACACGACAATAATATCCTGGGCCTGGGACTCGTGACGAAGAGGAAAGATTTTTGCAGAGTCCAGGTAAAAAATTGTAGTTTATGAAACTGGTACATAAAAATAAAACATAAAACATAAAATATATTTATTGACCATAATACATTTACATAAAACAATGAGTATCCAACTCCTATAAAAGTATAAACTGTAAGCTAGGAGTCAGTACATTCCCATAATTTCAGTTTTTAAATATATTATCTAGCCAAAAGGTACAAAAGTTTTTTTTTTTTTTTTAACTAAGGGTTAGTATTATAGCTATACATGATTTAAGACCAGTAGTACACAATTATTAATTGTAATAATAACTGTGAAATTATCTTTTGTTATTTTAAATTAAAAAGATAAATAAAAGAGCAAAGCTAAAATTTACAACATTTAAAGTAGATAAGGTTTGTTTACGTTTAGTTACATTCATTGGTAGTAGTGTTTGTAAATGTTAGAATATAACTTATAATATTATTAGTCTAAACAAAGTTAAAAGAGGTTGTACTTATACTGTATGTGAGAGGTGTGAGTGGGTGACATAAGAAAGGTTTTTTAATAGTACACGAGTGTTTTATTTATTTATTTTTATTTACCTATAACACTTTTTGCACATTTACAAAAAATATATGAGAGACAGATAAAAGAATACCTTTAATTTTAATACCTAGTTATGTATAGTTTCATACACTACTTTATCTAAACTCATGCTTACTACTAACCTGTTTTAATAATCATGGTAAATTTTGTCGTTAACCATTTTTGATTTTTCTTGTAAAAGCTTGTTCTAAAAGTGCTCGTAATTTTCGTCACTATTTCCAGAATGTCAGATGGAGTCAAATTATCATCACCATTACTGCTGTCAGTAATTTTAGGGCAAAATAAGGTACCTACATTAACAGTGCGAAAAACAATTACTTTATCTAAAATTCCGTACACTATACAGATAGACCAGTATTCTTATTAAATTTTTACCCAGGTATGACGATAAAATACCGGAGAGCATCTCTTCTTTTTTACCTTATTTTGCCCTAAAATTACTGACAGCAAGGAGTGATTAATTAAAATACTTATGTAGATTTGGTATATTTACCTAAAAATAGCAGTTGTAAATTACGTCCATTTGAGTATATATTTTTTGTATGGATTCCTCCACGCGTGAGTTCCAAGAACAATACAGTGTAAAAGCTGTATGAGATGGACCCGACATCTCACCCACCTTGTCTGCACGTAACCTACCTGTGAGAGCAGCTGACGCCTTAATCAAGCGTCAAGATAGGATAGCCCCGAGCAGGACAAAGCGCTGCTCCTCCGCCAGGCGCCATCAGACAATAAACGACATGGCTGACTCAATGTGTTGTAAGATCCACCAGAGAAGCTGGCTTCCATCATTCTCCAAGGAGGTAGGTACTCGGAACTGCACTCACTTCGCGATATAACTATGTAGGTGCAACCCCAGATTCATTGTTATCTTATCACTCTGCGGCTTTCGACAACGCCTACGCGGATGAGTCGTCTCCTCCACTATCCAGGCGGAGTGCTGGAGATGAAGTCCTCCCACTGAGTCCGCACATCCATAGGTACGCAAACAGTATTCATCGGACAACTTGAATTAATCCCACGTGCCCCGGATAACCCGTTGGCATTGGTGGCCGCTACTAGGGAATGCTAGGTGCTTTTGGTATCTGAAAAATATCTGGTTACGAGCAATACCGAAATGATAAAGATGCCCCCGCACTTCTGCAGCTCTAAAACACTTATAAACCCGTGTCAGACACCATCCGCAAGCTACAGGACGGGCCAAAAAAGAAGCGTAGTCCGACTCCCGTAGTGCCCAGAAGAACCTAGCCAGACCCGTTGTTTCAGACTAAGAAGTCTTCTTTATTGTTTGAGTGAATATGAAAAGAAAATGTTGCTACTCGTTTAGCACCACCCGGAGATCACGTGTAAACCGACGGACACGAGTAACACTAACCGCGGAAGTCGTACAGTCTGGCTTCCATATAGGCTGTACTCTGTTATCATGGTTAAAAAGCCGGAACCAACAGCTTTACGTGCTTGCCGAGACAAGGAGGCGCTGAAATATAAATGCAATCATCGGGCATCCATCCAAGGACTCACCACGCTAAGCACTGCTTAACCGCGGATCGTTTTAGATGCATCCCTGACAACACCTCCGAGGAAATTGTGAAATGTTGATTTGATATCAAAAATAAAATACAAATAACATTTTCGATAAATTTATTAAAATTTCCTCGATATAAGAATATGTCCGATTCCATCAATTATATAATACAAAGCGTTTCAAAAAGTGAAATACCTTCATAGAAAATACAACCTTCCGTACCTTCACTTTGGACTTAGCCCCGCTTTTTTAAATATCTGCTCAAAAGGTGGTACAATAGGCTACAGACCATTTATTTTTGCTGTAAAACTCAGTGTTAATGTAGAAACAGGAATACGCAGTTGTGTATGAGAGCAAAATACAAATCAGGTGTTCTAGCACGCGCCGTCGATACTGTGCGGTTTCATCATACTTGCTTTCTCGCACTTAAACGAACGCGAGACCAAGTAAGATAGGTGTCTTTTTGGCGTGCGCTAGGCATACATGCAGTTTTGCTATTAGATCTTTTAACTTTGCTATTTCTTTCCGAACGTTCGAGGTTTATTGGAATGGTAAAATTTGTCATTTTGAGTACACAGACAATTAGCCGTTGAGATCTTTTATTGCACGTTCTATTGAAAACACTCCGATCCTACATTATTCCTGTTGGTTACACAATTGTTCCATATTACATATCTTTTCCTCATTAAAGATGACATAGACTATTAATTGTAGAATCAATGCCTAATATAAATACCCCATTTTTAGTTAGCAACTTTGCATAAAAGTCTACAAGTTAATAGTTCTACATGACATGTTAATATTTTTACGACAGCTAATGTCTGTTTTTGACACATATTTTATTAACAATACACATTTGTTTAAAATTAGGTACTTGATTCATTCATTACACTGATGAATATTTACATTGAGAATTTAATTTATGTAATTTTATTTTTATATTTGGTAAAACATAATAATATATACTCCATTCACATTATAGCTATATAAAACAAATGATAAAATAGTTAATTCCTTTTAACATTAAAGGAACAATCGCAATATGGGTAGATACTCCAATCTAAAGATACCAAAGGTTGGAAAAGCAACATATACTTTATAGAAATAAATAATATTGGCAAATAATGAAATATTTACATATGAAAGTTGTAATCTCGGCAACCAATACAAAGGGGTACATTTACGACAATTGCTGCAAAATTAAAACGCTACCGAAGATTCCGAAATAATAATTTAAATTGGTAACATTTGTGACAATTAAAAATAATACATGCTGTTAAGAGGGGACAATAATTACTTACAAATTATTAAAATAGCAAAGATCGGCTATGCCAAACCTTCATCATATAAATAACTATATTGTACCCCCGTTTTATTATTGTCTAGAGCTGATTAATTTCACAGACTTGCAGAATACACTGTAATGTCATGAGATTCGGCGAAGCATGAACAACTTACGATAAAATTACTATTACATAGATGGAACGGCCAGGGTAACGATGATTTTAGTAACTAGGTAGAAAGTTTCGTAAAAAATGTGTAGATGTTACTACACGGGACGAAAAGAGGGGATAGTCTACAGGACATTGAGAGAGTTGCAAATTACAGGATCTGGAAGAGTTTCTTCAGCTCGACCATAAGTTGCCAGTCGGTCTTGATGAGGTCGTCACGGAAATAATCCTTGCACGCGTCTATGCTTTGTCGCGATATCTGTAACAAAGAGAATTTTTTAATACAGAGAATAAGGTTAATACAATACTTAACGTCAATCAATTGTAGACGTTACTAGAACAACGAACTTTGGAAAATTTTGAATTTATTTTGTATAGGCTTTTGTTTTGATAACTACTCCCTGATAAAACAGCGGCCATTTATCTTTATGATAACTGTACTTGACAAAATTATGATTATTATAACTATATAATATTAATAAATAGAGTGCGACCATTAAATGAAACCGCATATTCTACCGACCCTAATGAACCACTTTTCCCAAGTCATACCCGCGGGCACTCTTAGTTTAGGAAATAATTGAGTTCCAAACAAAAATGCGTGAACCCTGACGCACCGACATACGGGCGAGGTTAGAGAGAGCGTCGTCCGTTTCACGGACGTCGCTTTACGGATGACGCTCTCTCTAAACTTGCCCGTATGTCGGTGCGTTAGGGTTCACGCATTTTTGTTTGGAACTCAATTACTTCCTGAACTAAGGGTGTCCGCGACTCTTGGGAAAAGTGGTTCAGTAGGGTCGGTAGAATATGTGGTTTCATTTAATGGTCGCACTCTATTTACATCCGGTATAAATTACCCAAGCTCCTCGGGTATTTAATGTTCGTCGGCGTTTACCCGGATATACCTATATAGGCCTACCCAACGCCGCCGCCGCCTGGTTAATATTAGGTATTGATGGGTCACCTCGTATCGCTCGGCTTCCAATTTGTTTATCATAGCAGCCTGACATGCTTCTTCTCGCTTCGCTATGCTCGTGATCGCACCTATTTTTGATTCATTTATTTATTTCCATATTAATCTAACATTACTTAAAAAGCGTTGGGGGATCTTAGATTTATCGCGTAAACTCTCGGTATTTATCCATAGAGCTTGGATAATTCAATCAAAGTATACTCGGGAAAACCTAGGTTTACCCGAATAAAAGAAAAAGTGAAAGAAAATAATGACAGGTTCTCTGATCATTTTTGGCCCAACGATAAAATGTTTTGGAAGATGGTTAGACCAGCCCGCAGAAAATCCAAAACATCTAGACTAAGTGTTATGATAGATAACGACGGATATGGGTTGAATGATAAAAGAAGTTTTGGTAATTGGAAGAAGTTGTTGTGCGTTTGTGGATTTAGAAAAAACGTACGATAATGTGGTGAGAGATGACTTGTGGATGGAATGATTATGAATCTACCAGAATTCCAGTGCTTGCATCGACAACGATTTGTATATAGCGTTACCGTGGCTGTTTAATCTATTATTGGAAAGTTGATTAAATTATTAATCAAATGCGTCATATACGTTTCATTACAAGTTTTCATTACTTTATCGACTTTGCAAGAGGTGATAGTAATCACGGATCATGCATTTAAAAGGTATGAAAATTAACGTAAAAAATTCAAAGGTGCTAGAGTGGGGAAGGATGAAGTGGTGACTGAATGCAAGGTTAAGGTTGGAGACGAAGAAGTAAAACTTTATTGAAATAAATGATTCTAAATGATTCTAAATGATTCTTAAAGAAAAATTGTATGCGGCGTACTATCACTTTATTTTACGTGTTTTTTTACAAGTTCATGCGATTAGCTGACGCATCATCCCGCCTCCACGATGCAGCTGACAATTTTTTTTCAGCTCAGTATGATGTCAACTATCTGTGAGAAAAGCTTCAGCCGGCTTACTATGACTTTTGTATTTGCAACGGTACCTCCCGGACTAGAACGCCTTGTTCGACTAGATTGATGGATGTGGAAGAGGCGAAAGAACTGTGTCAGGATCGTAGTAGAGGGATATCTTTTCTCTGCTTATCCCTCTGGGAGACAGGTGTGAATATATGTATGCATGTTATGTCAAAATTCGTATTTAAATTTAACCTCATTTTTCATCGATGGACTAACTATAGGTATAGGTAGAGCTGATTATTAACTACGCTGATTGAGCTGTTGTTACGCGATCACAACACACCTTAGAACGCTTATAGTTACGTTAGCAATCTCGGTTTAGTGAACAAATAATCCTTATTGCAACGTACATAGCTGCAGTACAGAGATTTCAAAAAATGTATGCGGAAGCTACCTACCTCAGCATTGTGCAGTTCCAGAATACAATTTATTACAAACTATTCCTAAATAATGAAATACCCATGCGATAAATTAATAATATCATCGATGCAGGATGGCACAGATAAGGGACAAAAAAAACGATCCCCAAATTGGACATATTTATAAATCATAAAAGGAACACGAATGTCACATAAATCAATTGGCATGAATATTTAACACCAGTACATTTTATGTTTCGCGGAAGGAGCCCGTCGGACGGATTGTAACATAAATTACACAGCAGAGCCCATCGAATCATCGGCTTAATTAATACGCTCGTAGCTAAATTGCGGGCTACTGAGACATCCGCCGAAACTGGATCGGAGGCTGCAGTCTCCGCGACCAAGTTAAGACCGCCTTCAGGTCAGCTTCGACTAAAAATAGCGGAGCAGGTTACATTCACAAGTGGTTCATTCAAGTTGGCCCAGTTTAGGCGCATCGATTGAGCTCTTCTTGGTGAATGGGGGTTTTGACGTCATAGGGGAAATGTAGGGCAACGTGCAGGCAAGGAACTGGGTCACAGAGCCCCCGCGCCCCTCGGCCTTGTTGCAGCCTCGGTCCCAGCGCAGCCCCTGGCAGGAGCCCGGGGGAACCGCTCCGCATCCAGATATTTTTAGCGTCGAATAAAACACGAGTAGGTGAAGGCCTTCACTGCACATGGGCTGCTTCATAGACGAAAAATCCAGTTACTTATAGTATGTAAATGAAACCCACCAAAAACATGAATGTGAAAAAGGGGCCGAGGTATGAAGACGGGCGACTTCGTTTCTCGCGCGATTTATCGCATACATCGACAAAAATTAGCGCTATGATTGTTCGATTGGTCGATAAACCCGTCTTCATAATACGGGTGCAGGATTGTCAGCTTTGCCGAAAAAAGAATTGAGATCAAATTTGGTGCCAAGTACTATGGAGATTTCTTAAGTCATACAAAACTGCAGAAATGTAAAACGTTGTTCACTTGTTTTCAAATAATATTAGGTCCTCGATATGAAAAAGGGGCCGAGGTATGAAGACGGGCGACTTCATTTCTCGCGCGATTTATCGCACACATCGACAAAAATTAGCGCTATGATTGTTCGATTGATCGACAAACCCGTCTTCATACTACGGGTGCAGGATTGTCAGCTTTGCCGAAAAAAGAATTGAGATCAAATTTGGTGCCAAGTACTATGGAGATTTCTTAAGTCAGACATAACTGCAGAAATGTAAAACGTTGTTCACTTGTTTTCAAATAATATTAGGTCCTCGATATGGAAAATGTAGAACTTGGCAAGTTTTTACAGCTAAAGTTTTAACTTGTAAATAATGAATTGATGAATTTTATTGGCATAAAATCTTTCAAGCCGACTGAACTGACTTTTCACATTTATGTTTTTGATGGGATATCATTGATTTTTCTAAAGTTGTATTTATGTAAATACTTGTACATATTTAACTAGTCTTTTGCCCGCAAATTCACCCTAGCGAATGTAATTAATGACTAAGTTCCTAGGGAACTGCTGGTCCCCAGAAAACAAACAATAGCCTATGTCCAAGTGAACAGTCGTAACATTTATAACAGTGAAAGAATTTTCATAATTGATTCAATAGTTCCAGAGATTACCCGCGCGGATGTAGTCAATGGCCATGTCCCTAGGAAACTGCCCGTCCTCTAGGAACAAATGTTCATGTCCAAGTGACGAGTCTAACCATTATAATAGTTTACCTGCGGTTTCATCCATGCGAATGTAAGTAATAACTTATACAGGATGTTAGGAAAGGTACTTCGTTCCTTTAAACCACGTGTGTAAAGGTATAACAAATTATGATAAGCGTGTTTAATTTTTTTTTATATAGGGATATTGAAATATTTTTTTTTTACTTTAAATTGTTCAACCCTAGTTCAGAATGCAATAGATAGATAGAGATAGGTGATAGACAATTGCAAAAAACGGCGCGTAAGAGAAAGGGATAATAATTTAATTTAAAAATATAAAAAACTTAGGAGAATTTTTAAAATCGGTTCAGCCGTTCTAGGGATTACCCCGTACATACAAATAAATAATTTTTTTTAAATCGGTTCTATAGTTCCTTAGATTACCCCGTAACAACAAACAAATTATAAACCTTTAACAAAAAAAATATAACTTTAAATTTTATAGCAGACATTCACTAAAAAGTTTAAAATAATGACATACTGACCTCGGCGCCTCACATTGGTTTTTGTGTTCTATACTATGGGAAATGCGCCGACTTCTAGTTAGAAAAATTTAATAGTATTTTCTGAAAAATAAGCCCTTTCTTTAGTTTGCGATTCGACATTACTTCCCAGAATTTAATCCTTAAACGCTAAAGTATCGCTACACTATCGGATGGTGCAATCATGTACGGTATGTTTTTTGTTATCAGCGTGTTGATTCTTGGCTAGGATTTTTAAAAATCTAATGAATCAGTTTAATTTTTTAGAGTTATCTGGTTAAACTGTGAAATATGGGTCTTGTAAACGCGCTGTTCATATGAAACAAACATCAAGAGTGTATTATGATAATATTTAAGTAGCATCCTACGATAAGCACCATGACAAAAAGAGATTGTCTCAATGGCGAGTAGTGCACTGTCATCCAATGAGGAGTTTTCAGGTCGAAGGTCAGGTAAGCATAATGAAAATTTTCATATGATATCCTTCAATCAACACGATAAAACAAAGTGATTGCCAAAATCTCAAGTTATGTTCTGTCATTCATTGAGGAGTTCTATGGTGCTGAGGCCAGGATCGAAGATCAGGTAGGTATGACTAATTTTACGTTACATTCCGTAATCAGCGTCCTTGTGCAAAGTGGTTGCCTCAATATCGAGTTATATGATGTTATTTCATTGAAGAGTTCCACGGCCTATCTCTGGAGACCTTCATCAGATCATGAAAAAACATTTATGTTTTCTTTTTGTCATGTTTCTATTCCGCTATACTTTAGACCGTTCGTGTCTTCTCTTCAAAGGGACGACCGCATCATGAAGACAATTTTATAATAACCATTTTACTTGACCCTTGCTCAGTCAGAGTTTTAATTAAACTGTAGTCCAAGCGATAACTTGTGTTCTCGATGAGATATTGTGATAATTTAAAGCCTAAAGCACTTCTGGGACACCACGCTTTGAAACAGTGAAAGTTTCATTAAAATCCGTTCAGTAGTTTTGACGTGATGACTTTTTCATACATACATACAGACAAAAATTCAAAGAAAATCTGTTTTGGCCTCTATAGCGTTAGTAAAATACACAGCAATTATTCTTTAAAAAAAATACTGTATAACAGTTTCGGCTTCATTACAACTTTATTATATGTATAGATATAGATAAAAGCTTGTTTTAAAAAGTTTATATTTTTTTTTACTCCGAAACTGGCTGTCTATACCTACACTGTATTACGAGCTCGACTGGCCACCCTGGAAAGGTATGTACATAAGTATGGTGATCAAATTGGTGATCAAATTATGTACTCGAAATAGAATTTTCTATGATTCAAGTGATAAATGAAGACTTGAAAATTCAGCAAAAGAGTAAGGCCCACCTCTCAAGATCGCAATGCATATTTATTGTTTCTCTAAACCCCACTGAGGGGCATGGCCTGAATATCTTTTATAGTATGTATGTTGAAAAATATTAAATCCATTTTTCAAGTTTTAAGCAAGAGTCCAATTTCTAAATGTTTTATATACCCTGTAACTTGGATGCTATCCTCATTTTCATCAATGAAATAGCGGCGAAATATCAATGGAGCTTTTCTAGAATGAGTTTGACCCGGGTCACGACGTATGTGTGCAACAGCACGTAATCACTTGCTGACATAGCTTGTCTGTGTGGGTGACACTTTGCCGGTTCTGCATTGTGATTCTGTGTACACAATTTAAACTTTACTGCTTGGCTATAAGAGACATTTAAGTGCCTTGTAGGATTGGTGTTGTCTATGAAAGCAGTAGCCCGGATGGCCTTTATATCTGCTATGACGTAAAACGTAACCCGGGAGTGCCGGGAGCGCTAAATATAATCAATTTATGTGTTCCTCAAAGCTGCTTTTATTTAAATTTTACAGAAAGAAAAAAATCTACAGACCTGGAAAGCTACAGAGTAACACATTGAAAAAAAATATCAATTCACATAAGTAAACGCCATGTTTGTTTAGGCTACTACAGTCAAAGCTATTGCCCTTAATGAATTGGCACATGATTTCAGCTTGAAGAATTGTTGCAAATCACCGCTTTACCATGCCCTCGACTCGCAACCTTGCCATTGAGAGACAGTAAAGTTTTTTTTGTACCTAGTCACAATATCAATTAATTACCTAAAACTTCTGTATTATAAACAGGCCAATCTGTGTATAATATCTGTATATAATATGAAAATATTTCTGGGGTAAATATTGTAATAATTACTTAAGCAATTACAGTAAAAATAGTCTTTATTCAAATAAATGTTTTACTACTTCAGTCAGTTGATTAGACTTCTATGGCAAAAATAAATACTGCCAAGTTTCTAAAATTTCAAAAAGGTGAAAAAATTCAATAGGTCTTTAGTGTGTTTTATCGAAAATAAAAATACTTATAATTGCGTGGAAATTTTGTAGGTTATAATATAAACATTATGTCTAGCCCTAGTCTAGCCACAGAAAAAAAATCTAACGCAGAGTTTTATGTTTTGTATCGAGATATCATAATTCTACAAAATTCGGTAGTCTACATTTGTATAAACGGGCCTAACTATTTTTTAGATCTATATAATTGAAAGAGTAACAAATTAAGGACACACACAACCGGAGACCAAGCAACTATCTTTTAATAACTTATTCTTTCACGAAAATTGTAGAACTTTCTCACTAGTGCGTGGGTCCAAACATTATTATATAGGTAGAGGAATGTAGGTACGAATCTCACGTAACCACGAGTGGGTGTGATTGGATGTGGACAGCGTGTGGACATCGAAAGTTAGGTTGACTGATGGCGTCACACGCGACCAAAATATCGCACGGCCTTCGGGGTTGACTAGTCGAAAGTGGAAAACTGATTAAGATATGGTTTATCATAGTCCCTTTTTATGCTTCTTTATACTAGCTTTTGCCCGCGGCTCCGCCCGTGTGTTATTTGGTTTAACGACATGCTTTTTTCCGAGATAAAAAGTTGCCTACGTGTTAAGTTAGGGTATAAGCTATATCCATTCTTAATTTCATCCAAATCCGTCAGACTGTTTCAGCGTGAAAGAGTAACAAACATACACACACACACACAAACTTTCGCATTTATAATATTAGTGTGATGATATCGTCACGAAATAAATACTCGAGGGGTTGTCACAGGTACTCGACTGTGAAATGCAAGTCACACACAGTCCACATTCATACAAACGTTTCATTGACGATTATTAAGTCTCAGCGTGATGGGAGGCGAGCCCTGTCGCGGAAAAAATATCCTTAACTTGTAGTATATGTAGGTAGGTAGTTTTAACTTTTATGATGATTGCTGTTGTTTTGCGAATGTGGGTAACGGGAGATTGTCATTCTGTTTTCCGAGAAATATAAAGTGATACGTACAACGGTTTTTTATTTAATTAAATATCTAAAAACACGATATTTTTGGCGACGAGAAAGAAATTCACGCGTATCGAGTAGTGTTCAACATAATTGTGTTGAAAATGGCAAACAATATTATTGGAAACAGTCTCACGTTCGACCACCGAGTGCAGGAGTGGAGCATTTTTAAAAGTCGGTTTAATCAGACGTGTCTAGCAAATGGAATTAACGAAGAAACCGACAAGTCTTTTGTAAAACGAAGAGCTTTACTACTGGCGGCTTTGGTGGAGGACACATACCGTGTCGTGAGAGATTTGGCTTTCCCCAATGACGTGGAGAACACGGAATTTTCTGCAATTTTGGTGCTACTGGATACCCATTTTGCTTCCAAGAAAAGTAGTTTTGCTGAGCGATATGCCTTCTACAAAGCAGAACAGCGAGTCGGAGAGGATTTAGCTGAATGGGCGGCGCGAGTGCGTAACTTGGCGTTATACTGTGGGTTTAAATCGGAACTAGACACAGCGTTAAGGGATCGTTTCGTTCTTGGGTTGGAAAACACCAAGGACAAGGAAAAGCTTTTTGGTGAAGATGTTAATAGCCTCACTTTCAATAAGGCGGTAGACCTGGCGAAGAGCATGCGGTGTGCGCGGCAGGGGGTGCAGTCTTCACGCACCGAGGCCGCGGCCGCGCTCGCTCAACCGGTATTCGCTATGCAAGCTGATGTAGGCGGTGCGCGAGCGGGACCATCATCGGTTACACGGAATGTAAAGTGTTGTGACGTGTGCGGCTATAAAAGTCATTCGCGAGACCAGTGCCGTTTCGTTAACTATAATTGTCAGAAATGCCATAAAAAAGGTCATTTGAAGCGTATGTGTAAAGCTCAAGTGAAACAAAATAATTATTATATGGCGGCGGACGATGACGACACTGTAGAAGGTATTTATGATCTTTATAATATCAAAAGCGTGAACGGTGACCCGATGAGTCAGAGCGTTATGATAGCTGGCGAAGATATTTTATGTGAAATTGATAGTGGGAGCGCCGTTTCAGTTTTGCCCGAGTCTATCTACGATAATTGTTTTAGAAACAAATATAATTTAGAACCTTGTAGGGTGATTTTAAATTGTTATAACGGAAGCAAAATTTCACCGTTAGGTTACGTGTCTTTATTAATCACATACGAAAACCGCACGGAACCGATAAAGCTATTTGTTATTGCAACACAAAACAAACAACCCACCTTGCTAGGTAGGGATTTCATAAGCAAGTTTAATTTACAGTTATGTAGGGTGGATTGCAATAATATAACGAGCGAGGATGTAGGTTCAATGTTGACAAATAAATATTCAAAATTGTTTTCAGATGAATTAGGAAAATTTAATAAGTACAAAGTTCACTTAAAAGTGAAATCTGAGGCAGAATTCAGATTTTTTAAGCCTCGTCCGGTTCCTTTGGCATTGAAGACTAAAGTTGAGAATGAATTAAAACGTTTAGAAGAATTAGGTATTTTGGAAAAAGTTCAACATTCAAACATTGCTACGCCAATTGTTCCAGTGTTACGCCGCGATGGCGAGGTAAGAATTTGCGGGGATTATTCAGTTACCCTCAATAAAGTTTTATTTTTGGACAACTACCCCATTCCTCGTATTGAAGATTTGTTTGCGAAGCTGCACAATGGAGTGGAGTTTTCTAAGCTAGATCTGGCTAGGGCCTACAATCAGCTAGAATTAGACGAGTCTAAAAACCTAACTTGCATCAATACTCATAAGGGTTTATACCGTTTTAATCGTTTGGTCTTTGGTTTAAGTAATGCACCCTTTATTTTTCAACAAACCATGGAAAATTTGTTAGGAGATATTGAGGGTACCTGTATATTTTTAGATGACGTTTTGGTAACGGGGGAAACAAAAGAAATCCATATTCAAAGATTAGAGCAAGTTTTGAGTAGATTAGAAGATGCAGGTTTGAGATTGAAGCCCGATAAGTGTAAGCTGTTTCAAAAATCTGTAGAGTACCTTGGGTTTGTAATAGATAAACATGGGCTGCACAAATCAAAAAATAAAATTGAAGCAATTTTGAATTGTAAACCACCCAAAAATGTTAACGAATTAAAATCATTTTTAGGGATGGTTAATTATTATAGATGTTTTGTTCCTAACACGTCTAGTTTGCTTAGTCCATTACATTTATTATTAAAAAAGGGTGAAAAATGGATTTGGGAAGAGGCACAGGAAAATTCATTTAAAAGAATAAAAAAAGAAATGGCTGATGAACGAGTTTTAGCTCATTATAATCCAGAGTACCCGACAATAGTGACTTCAGACGCTGGGCCTGAAGGGTTGGGAGCTTTACTAGCTCAACGGCAGCCGGATGGTTCAGAGAGAGTGGTGGCTTATGCATCACGCTCTTTGTCTAAAGCAGAACGTAATTATGCACAAATACAAAAGGAAGCGGCTTCCATAATATTCGCAATTAAAAAGTTTCATCATTACTTATATGGTCGCACGGTTCCATTTATTTTGCGTACGGATCACAAACCCTTAATTACTATATTTGGGGGAAAAAAGGGTGTACCTGAATTAGCAGCGAACCGTTTACAACGATATGCTATATTTTTATCAGCGTAAAATTATAGGATTGAATACGTTAAAAGCGAGAATAACGTAGCAGATTTTTTATCTCGATCAGTCAAAGTCGATAGATTCGATGAGTCAGATATGCTAGGTACAGACTACACCTTGTACGTTAATTATTTACGTGATTCCTTTTTGAAAGCGGTTTCTGTTAATGACATAAAGGTCGAAACATCTCGTGATAACGTATTACGGGAAGTGATGGAGTTAATAAAAAAAGGGTGGCCCAGTAAAATAACGAACGAGGATTTAAAGCCATATTTTAATTGTAGGGTGGAACTATCTTTAGAGAATGACTGTATCATGAGAGGTCATAAAGTCGTTATTCCTTCGAAGTTTCGTGAGCAATTGTTAGAAGAATTGCACAATTCGCATTTTGGTGTGGTAAAAACTAAAGCTGAAGCCAGGTCCCATATGTGGTGGCCTAATATTGATAAGCACATAGAACAAAAAATAGGGTCGTGTAGTTTATGTAATGCGTTGCGTTCCGATCCACCACGTGCCTCCTTACAGCCGTGGCCGTATCCCGAGCGAGCCTGGGAGCGAATTCACATCGATATGTTTTCTTTACACGGTAAACAATATATGGTCGCAGTAGATGCGCATTCCAAGTGGGTGGAATGTTTTTTACTGCCTACTACGGACAGTAGTTCGATCGTAGCAAAACTAGAGGAAATGTTCAGTCGTTTCGGTTTAATTCGAACATTAGTAACGGACAACGCAACTAACTTTTGTTCAAACGTATTAGAGAGTTTCTGTAGTGCAAACGGCATCAAACACATAACAAGCGCCCCCTATCATCCAGCTTCAAACGGCCAAGCAGAAAACAGCGTCAAAACAATAAAAAAAGTTTTAAAAGTCATTATAAAAGAAAACGAAACTCAGACTTCAATTGTTAAAAAATTAAATAATTTTTTGTTTGAGTATAGGAACTCTGTGCACTGTACGACAGGTTTTTCGCCAGCTCAGCTTCTAATAGGTCGCCCCTTGCGATGTAGGTTTGATCTTATGCGGGTCCCCGTTTGTGCTGAACATAATGAGCCATCAGCAGTGTCGTTAGCGTCCGAAGCTAAACGTATTGTTTGTTCTAAACAGATCTCACAGCATAATCAATACGGAGGCCATAGAAAAGTGAAGTTTATAGTTGGACAAAAAGTACTGATAAAACATTTTTTCTACAATGGCACGAAACATCTGTGGAAGATCGGTGTAATTAAAGAAGTAATTGGCTCAAGAATGTTCATTGTTTTTCTACCAGACTTAAATATTAGCATTAAGAAACATGTTGATCAATTGTTAAGATACACGGGATCAGAATTGGCGGATCTCAATGATGGCGATTTTAGTACTTTTGAAGATTGTCTTGATCAATCTCTAGATGATGACGATCGTGAACGAGTAGAATCATCCACGTATCCAGTTCAAACTGTTAGTGATGTGTGTACTCCTGGGAGTATTTCGTCACCACCATCGCCTGCGTCTGATCCAGGGTTGGAGAGGAGTGAGGCAAATGAGTTAGTTTTGGATGTAGCATCGACGTCCGAGGATAATGCTAATTCTGGTCCAGTGGAAGAAGAAGCATTTTTAGATTGTCGTCCAGATGATATTGTTTCCGAGTCTAATTCTGATGAGGCCATTCGCCGTCGTCCTCCCCGAAGGACGAGAAATCAGAATCCTTGTTATAAAGAACCTAGGTTAAGATAAATTGTATTTTTAGTATTTTATTTAAATAGTGGTGGAGGGATTGTAGTATATGTAGGTAGGTAGTTTTAACTTTTATGATGATTGCTGTTGTTTTGCGAATGTGGGTAACGGGAGATTGTCATTCTGTTTTCCGAGAAATATAAAGTGATACGTACAACGGTTTTTTATTTAATTAAATATCTAAAAACACGATATAACTATATAGTAGTTCGCCCCGAACTGTGAACTCGCGCTCACCCAATTTGCGCTTGAACAATTTGGCTTATGTTTATTTAAAAAAGCGGCGGTAGCTCAGGGGTAGATCGCTGGCCTCTCAATCTTGAGACCCAGGTTCGATCCCCGGTCGGGCATGCACCAATGTGTTTTTCGAAATTTATGTGCATAGTAGTTGTGTTCTTTTCTTACCTAATACTTACCACTTGCTGAACGGTGAAGGAAAACATGCCAATGCCAATGCATGTACCTAGCCCCTACACCTTCAACAAATGTAATTGTTCAAATATCGACTGCGGTTGGCATATTAGCTATAATGAGGTATTTTTGTAGTCGACGAAAAAGACAACGCTTTTTTAATACCACGTACTCGTATATCTGAAAAATCATAACAGATCCAAATACAGAATACCTACTCAAGTTTCTATTCATTCACACCTCTCATAAACAACACCTAGACCCACAATCTCGCTCAAAAAGTGTCCGCGATGCATCAAGTCACCGCTATGGGGTGACAAATTCGAATGACGATTTCGTACAACTGACATTGCATCTTATGTTAACGACGTAACGCCTTAACTTGCTTGAAAATTTTTAAATTTTTGCTACTATGCACGTCACAGGTTCGGACACTTTCTGACGAACCTTGTCTTAGAGACTGTGTGTCTTGTTGTTTATGAGAGGCCAATGTTCACAGCGCAAAAAAATATAAGTCAATATCATCATATACCAACAATCCTTGCCAACTCAAGAATCAAACGAATGCCGAATCAGTGAGATAGAGTTTATTACGACCTCCATAAAGGAAGGTAGCGGAGTGATGGTCGTCTATTTCCCTCGGTTTTTCGCAGTTTCCTCGCGACACCCCCTCACCTTCCCCTCCCACCCCTCACTGCAACGAGGTCGCACGATCAATGGCGCCATTCAGTAGGACGCCGCACCACCGAACCCATTGATTCGAGCTGTGCATTCACATCGCCGCGCCGCTTTGCAATGAATGTTCCATGAATGGAACTTGGATTTTTTGCGATAGCACAAAGGTTTAGCTAGGCTACATACATCACATTAGTGACATTTCTGTAGACGCATTGAACTTTCCAGTAAACTATCCAGTATCCAACTTGAAATGTCGGAGGTCAGCAACATCGCGTGCCCAAAATGTCACATTTATACGTGTCCAGTTTACCTTGCACGTTACATACCTACGAAATTGAGCTATTATCTAGAAAGCGCGAGTGTATGCGAGCTAGTTAATTAATGACGCTTTATTTATTGTGTCGATATGACGCTGATGGGGTATTATACTTAAATTTAAATATTATCGTAGGGCAGTGCGTACATCGTGTTTCTGGAACAGTTTCACCATTTATTTATAGTGTTAAATTCCTAGAATAGACTCGGTTATTTAGCGCTCTATAAATAGTTTATCTTTTGACAAATTATACTGTTGTTTGGATACGATTTATGATCATATTACATTGAAACAATGTGCGAGTATCACGACGAAAATACGCAAACTATGAAAAACGTCAGTAATTTTATTTGAATTTTCACAAAGGCAACACAAAATTAGCTCTGAGCAGATGTTCCGCCTCTGTAAATACAGTTTTCTTGATGACTATTTAGATAAACAACATTTGTATGAACCAAATCGCAACAAAACAAACAGTGCTCGAGACACACCGTTTCCGTTCTATTCTGGTATGTAAAATAAGTATGCACTTTAGCTATACGAGGGCAAGTAAATAATACTACATTTGAATGGTATCGATCGGTCTATATTTAGCTGTGTCAATCGCTGCCATTCGTCGACCGTCGAAAATAGTCGAGATATCTTGTGCAATGCGCACCCCATTCATTAGACGTTAGTGGTTGCATGCTCGGTTTTAGACGCGTGGTATAATAGCGTTTGACACGCAACGTTTAGGACTTTTTATTTCTTCAACAAACATAAAGATCGCGCAATCTTACTTGGCTTGTCCCAAGTTAGGATTTTCACAATCTCGAGTGGCTAAATTGTCAATAATTTATATTGTAGGTATTTAGCTTTGGGCTAGCCTCAAGCCTAGCCCAAAGCAAAATATTGGGGGTTTTTGAACTCGTTTATATGGGACACCACCCGACAGTTGATCCTTGGGTTGTTCTCAACTAATTTAGACCGGGTGACATGAGGTGACATACTCGGGGTAGGTTTTAGAGGAGAGGGGGGGGGGGGGGGTGCATCTTCCGCGGTGCCAGACCATGTTTGGTGTCATTTTCATATAATTTAAGGATGAGGGAATTTATTTTTTAAATAAAATTTATACCCTTCCATGGAAAAAAACGAAGAAACATGCAAAAATAAAAATAAATCAATGGAAATATCGTATCTCAGAATTATATTATGACGAATTGCAGTAAATAAAAAACACAATTTTATAGCCCCTTTATTCTAGATAATAAAAAGTATTACTTCACCAACAACTTTAAAGTAAAAATGTGTTAAAAATATATTTTAAGTAGCGTGGCGGAACTGATTTCTTTACGTGGAATTCAAACAAAGTTTCGAAATATACCTAAATCACCTACCAGGCCGTGTTTGGTGTCATTTTCGTATAATTCAAGGACATTTTTGAAAAAAAAAAGGTAGTTTTCGATAGGAAAAAAAACAAAGAAATTTGCAAAAAAACAAAATTATAGAAATAAAACAATCGAAATATCGTCTGTAGAATTAAACTATCATGAATTGTACAAAAAAAATAATAATATTGCAGCCCCTTAATTATCAAATATAAAAATTATTACTTTAAGAATATTTATAAAGTATAAATTTGTTTAAAAAAAATAACGAGCGTTACGGAACTGCTTCCAACGGAGCGCCGTGCCGTGGGTATCATTTCAGAGTTTTTATTCATATCATATATTGATTCTAGTAGATTCAAATCTGCAATGAAGTCATTGGAGTCAACAATTAGTGATCTATGTAGTCCTTTTCTCGAAGAGACTGCCGAACTGTATAATATTGACACAAAAGTCGTTGCTTCGCCGGAAGTGATAAAATCTATCAGTAATATAGAAAAGTCTGGTGAGGAGCAGTACATAAACTTCTGTAAGGAAAGACTATGTACTGGAAAAAGTTTACATGAACTAATCAAGCTAAATAAATAGGCGCTTTACAATACAATTGCAAGTAAATCTGTGAACAAAAAGAAAGCCAAAATTACAGGATTAAAGAATGATTGTAGCTTATTTAACAAATTATAAATAACAACATGCGAGCATGGAACAGGAAATCGGGATTCGTTTTTTGTTCATGAAAACCAGGCAATTCCACCATCGCTCTCATCCATTGGAAAATTATGATCAGGGACTAAAGCAGACCTACCAAAATGCTAAATATGTCAGATTCAACGACTGTACCAAGTGCACCATCAGTGGCGGTTAAAATCTTAGATGGTCCTGCTATGGTCCATATGTTGAGCCCTGGAAATAGTAGAACATATTTGGAGTATGCCGACACTGTTTTTGTCGGTTTTCTACGCAAAGAGCTAAAAAATTTCTCACGCCTGGACTTGGTTTGGGATAGATATGATAAGGTCAGCCTGAAAAACTCAATTAAAAACGTGGCACTGGATTAAGAACACTTGTCACGACGTCAACCAAAATACCCAAAGGATGGGTCAACTTCCTAGGGATGATTCCAATAAAGAGGAATTGTTTGAGTTTAACCTCTCGCGCCCATTCTCATTTTGCCTAGATAGTAGTTGGCAAAGAATTATATGCTACGGAAGGACCAGCAGTTTTCAGCAACAGCAAAAGAGATCATAAGGCTTTAGAACCATGCAGCCATGAAGAAGCTGACACTAGGATGATGTTCCATGTTACCAATGCTGTAGCCCAAGGCTACACAAAAATTGTCCTGCGAACAATGGATATGGATGTAGTTGTTTTGTCTGTAGCATGCATACCTAATTTACCCCAGCTTGAAGAGCTGTGGGTCCACTTAAGAAACAATAAAAATCTCATCTGATGCCACAGTATTGCAGCTTCTCTGGGTAATACAAGAAAACCATATACAATATAATATTGATTAATTTTTATTTTTCGCAAGTTTCTTCGTTTTTTTCTATGGAAGGGTAATAATTTTATTTCAAAAGTGAATTCCTCATCCTTAAATTATATGAAAACGACACCAAACACGGCCTGGTAGCCATACATGGGCAGAAATCGAGCGCAGACTGCAACCGCGGGAGATGCAACCCCCCCCCCCCCCCCACCTCTAAAACCTACGCCGAAACCGTCACCTCATGTCACCCGGTCTAAATCAGCTGAGAAAAACCCAAGGATCAACTGTGTCGAGTGGCGTCTTCCTAGACGAAACCGCAAGAGAAAACACGAAAAGCGGTGTTATAATAAATTGGGCCCATCAGCCCATCACAGCGCAGAATTGTGTTCGATTTTAGTAGTTTATGAAACTGGAACATAAAAAGGTTATTAAAAACACGAGTTTCAGTTTAAAAAACGAGTCGTAAGAGAGTTTTTTAATAGTACACGAGTGTTTTAATATCTAGTTATGTATGGTTTCATGCACTACTTTTATCTAAACTCATGCCTACTAACCTATTTTCATAATTTTGTAAATTTGTCGTTAGCCATTTTTGATTATTCTTGTAAAAGCTTGTTCTAAAAGTGTTCTTTATTATTAAATTTATCTAACCTCAAAACTACTGGCATGATGAAAAATATTTTTCATGAACGTCTCTAAAAAATTAAATTATAGTATAGGTCTCCGAACAACATAATGCTATAAAATAACTTTATCTAACCTCATATCGTAAAATCCTCATTACCAACTCAAAACTACTGGCATGATGAAAAATATATTTCATGAACGTCTCTAAAAAATTAAATTATAGTATAGGTCTCCGAACAACATAATGCTATCAAAAAACTTTTTCTGAGATTACAGTACATGTGATACTAACTAGGAAGGCAAAGGGAACTTAGCCCATACAGCCATATCTGAGGTTTAATATCAAATACCATTGAAGTTTTTATATAATGTTCTCCAATACATACAAAATAGTAACGAGGATACAGTTCAAATTTATTTTCGGCCAGGTATTGTATATGGCTTACGGCGCGTTGGACTCGGTCTGTCAATGGATGAACTGTATGTTGCGCCATAGTTTTCGAGGAAATGTATTTATTACTCACGGTGTTTTATGGGTCAAAATAATTATTTTGCCCTAAAATTACTGACAGCAGGGATGGTGATGAATGATATTTGACTCCACCTGACATTCTGGAAATAACGACGGAAATTACGAACACTTTCAGAACAAGCTTTTACAAGAATAATCAAAATGGCTGACGACAAATTTAGAAAAATTATGAGAACAGGTTAGTAGGCATGAGTTTAGATAAAGTAGTGTATGAAACTATACATACAGTACGATTAAAATCAGTTAACGATTCGGCCAACCTCGGTAATTGTCGTGAATCCCTCATCTCTCACATAGAGTTATCAATTTACAGATATGACCTTTAATTATATTACTCGTTGTCTTATTGGATACAATACAAGAACGATATGAGCAACAAAACCTCCTTTGTTGCTCAAAACTAACACAACCTTTGTATTGAATTAAGAAAAATAATTGACTATTTTGACAGTATGACTTCTTAGTGTCAATAAAAACAGTTTGACGTATATGATACATTTATGTTTATGAACGCTAATTTCATTCGTGAAAATATTCGATTCATGCAACAAATTTAAAGCGTGGTAAAAAAATTGTTGCTCAATCTCGTGAAATTGTAAATAATGTATAGAAAAGAAGCTAATTTATTTAAAAAAGAAGAAAGTAAATATCATATTTTTTTTTATATTGTATACAAGTATAGCTTCAGTAAATAATGAATGTACAAATTCATGTCGCTTCTGCATACATTTCTTAGGTCTACCGGTTAGTAATGTCATATTGGTAGGTGCTATACATTGCGTTTATGATACTTCAAATTGAATGCTACCTAAAAGAAATCGCGGTAATGTATTTCGTGTCATTTCCGTCTCGGGATTTAGGCGATGATATCCGAGAAAAGCCGAATCGTTAACTGATTTTAATCGTATTCTAACTAGGTATTAAAACACCCGTGTTCTATTAAAAAACTCGCCTTTGGGTACGGAACCCTAAAAAAAATCCTTTTTGGCACGGAACCCTAAAAATCTGAGTTTTATTGGTTGTTCAAGTCCAGAAAAATGAATTAATAAGTTGACTTACTTACCTTTTGACGGTTTTTGCGTGGTGAATTGATATATTTCAAAGGTTGTCTGCCAGGCTGTGATTCCATAATTAAAATTAACAACCACTTACAATGGCAGTAAAATCAACAAGAAAAACTAACAGTAACGGTTTAATAATAACAAAAAACTAAACGAATACATAAACGAAAGAATACGTATCACTTCGAACGCAATCCAAACAGGAAAGAACTTGTTCACAAAATTCAAAATGGCGACCCAATGTTGGTAGCTGCGGTACTGACTGCTCACCTGGACCACCATCCACGCAACGACAGCTGTCGTTGACCGACTGACGCCATTATGTCGACCAATTGACGCCATTATTGCGTACGAGAGATAAGAATGGAGATAACTCAGTAAAGGTCCGAGTGTTTACCTTTTTTAAATCGTTTCGTTGGCCTTACTTTAGTTATGTATAGTTTCACAAACTACTATTATATTTATCCAATGTTAAAAAATAGTAGTTTATGAAACTGGTACATAAAGAGGTTATGTAAAAGGAGTACGAGTTTTAAAAACGATCCGGAGTTGTAGAGAACGTTATCAGTTTTAACATTTTTAAGTGAATATGATATCAGGACAAACGAAAACTTCACAAAACAAACGATTGTTTATCTAAATTAAAGCGTCCGTCCCCTCAATGCGTAATCGCAGTCGTTATTTCTAATAACCGATTGATTCTGTCCACGCTAATAGATTGTTCCCAGAACATATTCTTTTGAAATTATCGGCATCTGGGCTTCTGTTTTCAAGTCGATGTAAGATATGGTAAGAACTAAAAATATAAATAATAGCTGTATTCACTGGAAGGAAACATTCCTTGATTGTTTAAATCTATTACTAATAAAAACCTGCCAAGTGCTTGTCGGTCCACGCGCTATGTAGGGTTCTGTAGTTGCCCAGTACATTTTATAAGTTGGTCTACTAATACAATTCTAGTCCCATACATTTAGAAGAACGGCCCATACATTGTCGTGTTTACCTGTACCTACTTAGCTTTCCTTTTAAACTCATCAAGTATACAGTTCCCATCAAAAAAATCGAAACACTACCAAGACTTTCTTTCTGGCGACAAATAACCAAAAAAGAGGATTAATTGTTTTAAAAAATTTTTTGAAATTGGGACGTTAGTTTACGGAATTCGAAACCTACTGTTGTACGAAATTTTAATTTTTTCCGTATTCTAATAATCCATTAAAAACACAAACTTGAAAATTGTTTCGATATTTTTTATGAGAAGTGTATATACTACTTCTGTTAATTTTTTCACATATTCGTAAACAACCACTTAGCCAGCAGGGGGGGGGGGGGAACACTTGACTCTAACAAAAATTAGCACTTTAAAGCTTAATATTTCGCCAACGAATCCCTAATATGATTTTGCACAGTCAAAATGTTTTGAACGACCTGCCCAACAATACCCCACACTATGGCATAGAGGAAAAAAAAATCATCCCCAATTTACGTGTATGGGAGATACTGAAAAAAAAAAAAAAACAGACACACAGAGAGGAAAACAGCAGACACCTTAACTTCACTATACCTCTTGGTTTTTATTTTTCGACAGCACCCTTAGAAGAACGAAAAGTGAAGATGCGGCACGAACAGCCAAGACTTACCTTGCTGACTAGGAAATCAGTCTCATCGAAGTGTCTGCCGAACATCTTGGGAGACTCGCCGGGGATCGGCTCGATCTTGATGCAGACTTCTTGTCCCTTGCGAGCCGTCTCGACTTGCTTGTGGTTCACCTCGATTGAGGTCACAATGCCGAGCTCCACGAACTGGGGATGAAATTGGGCTTTAGTGGAATTGGCTATGCGTTTCAAATAATGGGTACGCCCGCGAAAATAATTAACTCGCTAGCCATATCTAGGGGAAGACACTGAGTTCTAATATACAGCTAATAACTAGTTTAGAAGTCAGGGTTTCAACTACTACTGTATTTATACTTATTTCAATAAAGAGTTATTGTATTGTATCTCTTTTTCACTTTGTCTAGCGATGGCGCGAGATATATATTACACTCATGTCATAAAATAGTGCAAAATCACAAATTTTATTTAAAATTATATTAAAGTAGTAGTTTATGAACCTGGGACATAATAGTAGTTTATGAAACTGGTACATAAAAAGGTCATTAAAAATTAATTTAATACCTAGTTATGTATAGTTTTATACACTACTTTATCTAAACATGAGTTTGGCATGAGCCTAACAACCTGTTTTCATAATCTTTATAAAATTTGTCGTTAGCCTCTTTTTATTTTTCTTGTGAAAGCTCGTTCTAAAAGTGTTCGTAATTTCCGTCGTTATTTCCAGAATGTCAGATGGAGTCAAATTATCATCACCATCACTGCTGTTATAATTTTAGGGCAACATAATACTTTTGATTTGACCCATGAAACCACAGTAAATAGTAATTTCCACGTAAGCTACGGCGTCAAAATCCAACAGTCCACATGTGTGTGTCCAAGCATGTGTACGCGTTGCGTGCGCCGGCAGCCATAGACAATGCAGGCCGAAAATAAAATGAAATTGTGACCTCCTTTGTCACGCCGCAATATTATTTAGTACGTTTTAGAGAGTATTTTAAAATAACCTCATTGGTATTTGATATTAAACCTCAGACATGGCTGTATGGTCTAAGTTCCCTTTGCCCTCCTAGTTAGTTTTTTTTTGTTATTGACTTTTACTGCTGTTGGCCTTTTGGCCTTTACGGCTTTACCTTAATAATGAGAGGGACAGAGAGTACCCAACCTCCTAGTTTGTATCACATGTACTGTAATCTCATAATAGTAGATTATGCACTAAGAGAATAACGCAGTGTCTTATGTCGCGGGCGATTTAACCCTGAGCGTAACGAGGGAATCTAGGGTTAACTCCCGTCCCTAGCGTAGCGAGGGAGTTGTATAGATTCCTGAGTGAAGCGAGGGGTTCAAGCTGCCCAAGACGAAGACAGGCTTTATTCCAGAGGAGCATACTCTACTTTTCACACCTTCTGCGAGACAATAAAAAGCCAGGGCTCCATAAATTAAGTATTTTCGTCATATGCTTTGTCGTACATGTGTTACGTTACGATTCAATAATTTACAAAATTAAAGGACCGCTTCCCCTTTCGAACTGTACATTGCAAATTGAACTTTATTAGTTCGTGTTATGGAAGATATTCCAACAGCTAAATAATGACTTACGGTTCAATAATTTTAACACACTAGCGGTCCCTTTAGTCACTTACGATCGAGTTCAGAAAAATATTATTTCTGTATACCTAAACTGAATAGGTGGAAGAGCTGATGCCAGGCTCGACTGTGGAGGTACCACCATCTTACTCGCAAATCCTCCCGAAGTTATTCAGGGGAGAGTAAGAGAACAGCTCTCAGGCAAAACCAGGCGGCTCACCATTGCCCGGGACCGATGGATGGCGGTATATCCATCCTCAATTGCCGGGGCTTACATAAAAACAGACTGGTGACGGGCAGCGGCGTCATTGGTGCGAGGGTTTCGGCACCGCGCTCACCAGCCCGCCTGCCCAGCGTGTGTGAGTATGGGCATTTTTTCCAGGAAAACCGCCATGAGTGACGAAATCCTGGAAAGGCCTAAGTGCAGCAGTGGACGAAACAGGCTGATGGATACCTTAACTGAAATATAACTGGATGAATGATGTAGGTTGGTAGGTATTTATTAACACTGATAGACTAAAAAAAACACATAACTGAGTTGTTTTATTGAGATTAAACCAATATTTAATATATTTGTAGTTTCAGTGTACGCAACTGTACCAACACAAAATGTATGTAGAAGTTTACATGCGATTTTAACATACTTCTACTTAATGAAACAAGCCAATGTTGGTGTCGTTTGAGTGGACTATTTCATGACTATTTTTTGACACCAAGTTCAAACTGAACAACCTGGGCGTTCTGCAGATACCAGGTGAGGAGAAACCTTCACGCCATAATCCTCACTGAGGTAACTTCATAACTCTGGAATCCCTGAAGCATTCTTTTCGAGATTCGGCATAGTGTCATGACTATTTCAGGAATTGAAACCAAGTCGGTATCTCGCGCCGTTTGCTCGCATGAGAGGTGAGGATTATGGCGTGACCTTCACACCATAATCCTCACCAACATATAGCTATAACTCCGGAATTACGATAGGACTATTTTTCTGACCTTGGTGACTATTTATGACTATTTCATGACTAATTTTTGGCAATGTCAAGTCAAATATCAATGTCTATCAGCAGATAGAGTAACATAAAAGGTTAAAAATAAAGTTGCAAACGCATAGGTATTTCTCCAGGACATTGTTGTTGTCTAGTTAGGGAGAATTCTGTCATCAAATCCATTTGTAGTGTTATTTTAAGTATCAAAATCCTAACCTCTTTACTAGGAACGCAGATGGGAGTGCCTTCCTTCACGACGCCGGCTTCCACCATCACGCCTGCCACGATCGGGTCGCGGGAGTTGAACACAAACTGGGGCATGATCTAAGGAAAAAACATAATAAATTTGTTTTTATTTAGAATTTGGATACATCGTTACGTACGCTTATAGATACTGGACCTGAAAATAAGGTGATGTTTTAAGGTTTCTATTTTTATTAGTACATACCTAATATACTCACGCCTTTCCCCCAGAGAGGTAGGCAGAAACTACAGATTTCTAAATGAAACGATCCTGATACACCTCTTTTGCTTCTTTTACATCCATCAATCTTGTCATACAAGCTCTTCTATTCCGGGTACTTTTTTTGGTAAATTGGCGATTTATGGTTTTAGCATTAAAATTTATAACCTTCCGGAAATCAAACTTCAAAACGTACCTGACGACAGTCATAATCGTCACCTATAACCAACTTTCATAGGTTTGCACCTTTAGTATTTAGAAGGAGAACTAAGCTCTAGTAATGATCACCTTCAGTTTGCAAGGGAATACGGCAATATTCTTGAACTCTTCTCTCTTTTTCTGCTTTAGCTCCTCTCTGTAAGCGGTGAACTTGTCGAACAAGTGGTAGATGATGTCTGCCGCGAAGATCTTGACGCCCAACTGGTCAGCCATCTCTTGAGCGTCTCTTTCGATCTACATAAACAAGCACAAAATTGCATTTTATTCTTGTTGTTATTTTTTTACGCATATAAGTTTTCTTGTATCAGCGGACTATTGTGTAACGTTGTATCGATTGGCAACTGGTTACCAAACACTAAAACTTACATAGAAATTGAACATTAAAAAAAAATTTTGCTACCCACTGTGGGTCGCGAAATTTGGGAAATGCTGGTCTAAACAAAGGAAATACCACTTGCTACTCTATTAAATGAAGTTAGAGATTATTAAAAAAGATGTTGTAAAATTCATTAGGGACTTAAAAAAAAAATTGTGTGTGATTTAATTAGGGACATAATAATGACAAAACTTATTTCAGAATCATGATAAAAATAATATACTATTTATAATTTAACTGTACTACCTACGTCAAAGGGTTACAAAAAAAATGTTACTGTGGTTTTCGTGCACGGCAAATGCATAGAGCTAGATAGTTAAAAAACAAAAGCAGGACTTATTCCAAGGAGAGCCCCTAAAAGGATTGATATAAGAGAAAAACGTACCTTGACATCAAAGGCCAAGATGGTGGCGTACTGCGAGTCATGTTCCAACATGGCTGACGCCTTCATGACGTCACGCTTTACCACTGGACCTATCCTGATGGCAGAGTACTGTCGGCAAAAAATACGCAATTTTATTTAGAAATCCTAGATTATGTAACGGTTTTTCAATAAAAAAGGCATACATTTCTCGTCCCGTTCTTACTCGAGGTAATACGTGTCATGTTTGCTAGTATTTTGTAGTGTTTGAATTGAAAGTGTTCAGAAACTTTGGGAACAGAGTAACTTTTTTATCTTTTACATTTACACATATCAGTAAACTATATAACAGCTTTCATTATAATAATGGCGTCGCATCTGTCATTTAAAGTGTTATTTTAATTTATCAAAAGAAAACGTAGTTCTGAACTCATTATTTTAAGTTAACACAGCCAAATTCATAGTAAAGGCTAGTTATTGATAAAGCCGTGATTACACCATCCTAACTAGGATAGGATTGGACTTAAGACAGTGTAATCGCGTTAAGTACGGTCTGTTTATTCGTGCGTCCTAATTAAGATGCCGATAAATCGGATGGTGTAATGTAATCACTCAAGAGACTATGCGGAAATAAAAGAAAGTGCCTCCTTACGTTTTAAGCGCGAGTCTATTTCTATGAGGAGCCAAAATTCATTCTTTCAAAATATAATTATCACAGTCACCTTCATGGCATAAAACTCACAGGGATTTTACTAGTCCTAAGGAACTCTAGCAACGCCTCCAAGGAGCCAAGAGTGGACGCTTGCACGTACACGCCTCGCTCAGATAACTTGATAGACGACAGAGCCGACTTCAGTTCGCGTGCCACCTCTTCTCTGGAAAAGAAAATAATATTCAGAGGTTGTGCGTGGTCAAATCCTGATCTATAGGGAATAGCGATTAATCCTCAAAGGAGTCCTGAGCCGATTTTATCCTAACAATTTGATCCTTATAAGCGACACTACGGGAAGTCCCGGGGCCGATTTTGATAAAAACTTCTTCAACAATTTGATCCTTTTAAGCGACACTACGGGATGGTGCGTGCAATAATATAGTGGTTTTTTTTAACCGGCGGTTTTCAAAAGTGTAATAATGCAGTTTTGGTTTACAACAAAATTGGCTCCGGGACTCCTTTGAGCATTTTTCGCTATTGCATATACATAGTTTCGTATTTGGCCACCCACGCCCACTTCAAAAACTAACCCTCTATACTGTGTGAGTATATAAAAAATTCACGCACTGTATTATTGCACCATCCGATAAAGTCGCTTATAAGGATAAAAATCTGGTAAGAATGCTACAGGACAAACTAAAGAAAAGTGCTTATTTTTAATAAACTGATTCATATTTTTAAATGCTGCTTAATTTTTAACAGAAATCTGGACATCCAGAATAATCCTTGAGATGCGAATCCAGCTATGTATTGGAAGCAATGGGCATCGTTTCAAAAAATTGATTAGTTTAAGTTTATTATATTAATATAAGAAAATAAAATGTCTTTTTTAATAAGCTTATTCCTTTATTTTGCCATTTGATATATTTCCATAATTTTATTCTTATAAGCGACATTATCGGATGGTGCAATACTATTTTTTTTGTTTTAATCAACGGTTTCTACATGGGTATGAAAAAAGGATTTGACGAGGAGAATGCTATAAGCTAAGTGACCTCGTTCTAAATCCAATATAGGGGAACCCCAAGATAGCGGACTATATTTCTCTAACCACCTCCATGGCATGGATATCAAATGAAAGGGTTTGCCAATCAGAATAAGGCGACCTAAGATGGCAGACTCAATTTCTTTTATTACACCATTGTAATAGTTGAATGAGAGGTTTTGACGAGGAAAACAACGTTGCTCACAAAGGAGATAAAAATAAGATAATAAATAAATAAACCTTTTTAAAAGTAAGCTTTTATTTAAGCCATGCTCAGAACAATAATACATCAATGAAGTCATGATTAAAAACGAATAAAATAAGTTTAGATACCTGAATCTGATTTAATAATATATTTTATGTCGAATCATTTGTTTTCAAAAAGCTTGTCGCGTGTAATGTTTATAGTCTGCACCAATTAATTTATTTGGATAGTTAGTGATTGGTAAGTAACTACTACGAAAAATTCACAAGGTAAAATTTAAAAAAGAAAGTTTATAAACGGACCACCTATATAAATATATAAATAAATTGACGTTTTATACATGCTGTAAGTTCATAATTATGACAATAAGTATAGTAAAAGTTAAAGAAAATTTGTTTTACCATTCATTAATGCATAAATAAGTTTTGAACACTATTTGAACACTCGCATGCAATTTTCATTCAGGATTATAGCCCGGGCGGTAGCGTTGTATTTTAGGTACTGATTTTACGCCGATGGATTTCCATCTTTTTCAATGGATCTGGAATGGCTAATAACAGAACCAAGCGTCAGCTGACGCACCCGCGGTGGGTGTGGGTGTGGGAGGAAGAGGAAGTGGTAAAAAAAGGTAATAGTACGCCGGCTGAATCTTTTCTCACAGATAGCTGACGCCATAATTAGCTAAAAAAAATCGTCAGCTGCATAGTGGAGCAGGGGAAGATGCGTCAGCTGCTCGCATGAACTTTTTTGCCTTTTAGGAAGTGATTTTACGCCGATTGATTTCCATCTTTTTCAATAGATCTAAAATGGCTAATAACAGAACCAAGCGTCAGCTGACGCACCCGCGGTGGGTGTGGATGTGAGAGGCTTCGAAAGTGGTAAAAAAAAGTAACAGTATGCCGGCTGAAACTTATCGTCAGCTGACGCATCCGCGGTTGGTGTGGATGTGAGAGGTTGCGAAAGTGGTAAAAAAAAAGTAATAGTAGGTACGCCGGCTGAAATTTTTCTCACGGATAGTTGACACCATACTGAGCTGAAAAAAAAAATGGTCAGCTGACGCACCCGTGGTGGGTGTGGATGTGAGAGGTTGCGAAAGTGGTAAAAAAAAAGTTATAGTACGCCGGCTGAAACTTTTCTCACAGATAGTTGTCATCATACTGAGCTGAAAAAAATTGTGAGCTGCATCGTGGATTCGATCGTTTTTTTACCACTTTCGCAACCTCTCACATCCAGACCCACCGCGGGTGCGTCAGCTGACGATTTTTTTTTCAGCTCAGTATGATGTCAACTATCTGTGAGAAAAGTTTCAGCCGGCGTACTATAACTTTTTTTTTACCACTTTCGCAACCTCTCGCATCCACACTCACCGCGAGTGCGTCAGCTGACGATTTTTTTTCAGCTCAGTATGATGTCAACTATCTGTGAGAAAAGTTTCAGCCGGCGTACTACTACTTTTTTTACCACTTTCGCAACCTCTCACACCCAAACCCACCGCTACTTGAGCAGCTGACGATCGATTCACATATCAGTCATGTGAGATCTACGATCGATGTCAACATCAGCCGGCTTACTATGACTTTTTTATTTGCAACGGTACCTTCCGGGCTATTATTTCGTCTCAAATTATGCCACCGATGTGTTTAACTAGGTTAGCTGGCAAGATTTAATTATTTTAAAATTAGACTTCCGTATTTTTCCCGAACGGCCAGTAGTTTTCAAGCTGTGTCGCAAACAGAAACAAAAAAAGATTTTTTATCTTAACGGAACTCTGAAAAAGAATATAACTTACTTTAGAACTTCAACCTCATCAGGTTTCTGCGCAACGAGAAGGTTCAGCCCCGCGATAGCCTTTTCTAATTCTTTGGCTGCTATTTTCACTCCTTGGGCGCCCACCACTTCCTTGTACTCAATGTATGCGTTCTGAAAGAAAAGTCAAGTATTGATAGATGTTCTGGATTCTCTGTGCAAATAAATAATTCACAAGAAAGAACATCGTAGGACGATGGAGTTTGATAGGATTTAAGTGGTGTTTGTGACGTCATTGAAAGAAGTCTTAAGATTGATGATGATACGTTATTGTTTGTAAAACGTCAGTTTTGGTAATATCGGCGTCGTAAGTATTGACGCGACTTTGAGAGGTGACGAAAAACGTGTGTATTTGGGAGTTCTGTCGTACTATCAAGTATTTTGTATAAGAGGTAGTAAGACAACAGTTTACAAGACGTCGTTGTAAAATGCAAGAAATTCCTTCAAGGGCTACGGTACCAGCAACGAGCGGATCTGCGTGACAATTGGTCTGTCGGTTCCCGCGCACACGACCGTGTCTCCGTCGTGCAGCGTGCCATTAATGAGGATCGTGTAGATCGTCGTGCCCGGACCTGTCCAACTAGCTAGATAAGTATCATACCTTAACCCTCAACTCCTTCATGGGCTGCGGCATCAGCAGCGAGCGGATCTGCGTGACGATTGGTCCGTCGGTTCCCGCGCACACGACCGTGTCTCCGTCGTGCAGCGTGCCATTAATGAGGATCGTGTAGATCGTCGTGCCCGGACCTGTCCAACTAGCTAGATAAGTATCATACCTTAACCCTCAACTCCTTCATGGGCTGCGGCATCAGCAGCGAGCAGATCTGCGTGACGATTGGTCCGTCGGTTCCCGCGCACACGACCGTGTCTCCCTCGTGCAGCGTGCCATTAATGAGGATCGTGTAGATCGTCGTGCCCGGACCTGTCCAACTAGCTAGATAAGTATCATACCTTAACCCTCAACTCCTTCATGGGCTGCGGCATCAGCAGCGAGCGGATCTGCGTGACGATTGGTCCGTCGGTCCCCGCGCAAACGACAGTGTCTCCCTCGAGCAGCGTGCCATTAATGAGGATCGTGTAGATCGTCGTGCCCGGACCTGTCCAACTAGCTAGATAAGTATCATACCTTAACCCTCAACTCCTTCATGGGCTGCGGCATCAGCAGCGAGCGGATCTGCGTGACGATTGGTCCGTCGGTCCCCGCGCAAACGACAGTGTCTCCCTCGTGCAACGTGCCATTGATGAGGATCGTGTCGATCGTCGTGCCCAGACCAGGGATTGCTTTCACCTGCATATTGAGGGGAAAGGTTGGTTTAGTGATTAATTGCAACTTACATCTATAGTATATTTATAATTAAATTGCAACAAGGGTTTTGTTCGTATAAGGAAAAAAAATCTTAGAAGATTGCTTGGGGCACAATTACATAAGAAAACAATTTAATTTTTTGTATGTCTGTCTATATTCTACATGAGTTCCTGACCGTCTAATGTCCTGGAAGTAACTTAGGTCGCAGGCAAGAGCTAGTTCAAAATAAAAACGGTTTTCTTTGAATGAATATTAAAAGTGGCGCGGCGATAGCTTAAGCTATGGCTTCCTCCGATAGCGGTGGCAACATTAAGCGGACGCAATATGATGGCCGTAAAAAGACGGCCGTGGACACGTGGAATGTTCGAGACTGACGGCCGTCTTTTTACGGAAAAAACAGACCACAAAGTACGTGCAAACGGTAGCAAATGGACGACCTTGATTTAGAGTTACTAGTATGAGAAATCATCAGAAAAAGAAAATAATCGCATGGAGGAAAGTGATTTATACAAAGCTCGTTTTAACGAACGTGCCTTTGTTTCATCTGCGTCTGTCTGTAGTTTTTACGCTTTATATTAAACTAGCTTTTGCCCGAAGCTCCGCCCGCGTCAAAGAGATTTTCGTGGAAATAAGGAAAACAAAATAATATGATTTTTTGAACGACAATATGCAACGGACACCATGTTTAAGCAAAGCGCTAATAAAGACCAATCAAATAAGCCTAAACTCGAAGGGTCTGCTGTTGTCCGTTGAGGAGATCCTGTACCCATCTTCCAGTCCCATAATCAGACCCTGGTCTCCATGTTTTACCAAAGTGCTAATAAAGACCAATCAAATAAGCCTAAACTCGAAGGGTCTGCTGTTGTCCGTTGAGGAGATCCTGTACCCATCTTCCAGTCCCATAATCAGACCCTGGTCTCCATGTTTTACCAAAGTGCTAATAAAGACCAATGAAATGAGCCCAAACTCGAAGGGTCTGCTGTTGTCCGTTGAGGAGATCCTGTACCCATCTTCCAGTCCCATAATCAGACCCTGGTCTCCATGTTTTACCAAAGTGCTAATAAAGACCAATGAAATGAGCCCAAACTCGAAGGGTCTGCTGTTGTCCGTTGAGGAGATCCTGTACCCATCTTCCAGTCCCATAATCAGACCCTGGTTTCCATGTTTTACCAAAGTGCTAATAAAGACCAATGAAATGAGCCCAAACTCGAAGGGTCTGCTGTTGTCCGTTGAGGAGATCCTGTACCCATCTTTCAGTCCCATCATCAGACCCTGGTCACCATGTTAAACCAAAGTGCTAATAAAGACCAATCAAAAAAGCCCAAACTCGAAGGGTCTGCTGTTGTCCGTTGAGGAGATCCTGTACCCATCTTCCAGTCCCATAATCAGACCCTGGTTTCCATGTTTTACCAAAGTGCTAATAAAGACCAATGAAATGAGCCTAAACTCGAAGGGTCTGCTGTTGTCCGTTGAGGAGATCCTGTACCCATCTTCCAGTCCCATAATCAGACCCTGGTCTCCATGTTTTACCAAAGTGCTAATAAAGACCAATGAAATGAGCCCAAACTCGAAGGGTCTGCTGTTGTCCGTTGAGGAGATCCTGTACCCATCTTTCAGTCCCATAATCAGACCCTGGTTTCCATGTTTTACCAAAGTGCTAATAAAGACCAATGAAATGAGCCCAAACTCGAAGGGTCTGCTGTTGTCCGTTGAGGAGATCCTGTACCCATCTTTCAGTCCCATCATCAGACCCTGGTCACCATGTTAAACCAAAGTGCTAATAAAGACCAATCAAAAAAGCCCAAACTCGAAGGGTCTGCTGTTGTCCGTTGAGGAGATCCTGTACCCATCTTCCAGTCCCATCATCAGACCCTGGTCACCATGTTTTACCAAAGTGCTAATAAAGACCAATCAAATAAGCCCAAACTCAAAGGGTCTGCTGTTCTGCTGTTGTCCGTTGAGGAGATCCTGTACCCATCTTCCAGACCCATCATCAGACCCTGGTCACCATGTTTTACCAAAGTGCTAATAATGACCAATCAAATAAGCCCAAACTCGAAGGGTCTGCTGTTGTCCGTTGAGGAGATCTCGTACCCGTCTTCCAGTCCCATCATCAGACCCTGGTCTCCATATTTTACCAAAGTGCTAATAATGACCAATCAAATAAGCCCAAACTCGAAGGGTCTGCTGTTGTCCGTTGAGGAGATCCTGTACCTATCTTCCAGTCCCATCATCAGACCCTGGTCACCATGTTTTACTAAAGTGCCAAGAAGTGTGTCAGGATCGTTGTAGATGGAAATCTGTAGTCAGATTAAACTCATACAGTTTTCTCGTATAAAAAATCAATACCTACATAAACCTGGCTGTAATCACTTTTTCAAGCTAAATATTAGCAAGAGGTGTGTACGGATCGTTGTAGATGTAAATCTGTGGTCAAATTAAACTGATATAGCTTTCCCGTATGGGAACAAATCATAACATAAACCATAGTATTTAATGTTTCTATGCTTAAACCTGGCTGTAGTTACTTTTTCAAGCTTAATATTAGCAAGAGGTGTGTCAGGATCGTAGTAGATGGAAATCTATAGTCAGATTAAATTGATACAGTTTCTTCGTTTGGAAAAACAACCGGTTTCATCACGTTTAACTAACCATTTGGTCAAGGAACGCCGATAAAGCAGCTAAGCAGCGTTTTTTCTCCCGACATGGTTCACAAATATTGAATTTTTAAACTAAAAACTTACTTTCCTTTTAAAATAAAATATAGCCTATGTTACTCAGCAATAGTATAGCTTTTAATAAAAAAAAGAATTTTTAGAATCGGTTCAGTAGTTCCAAAGTTTACCTCAAACATACAAACAAACAAATCTTTCCTCTTTATATAATAGTGTAGATAAAATATCATGAACTCGTACTAAATCTATTAAGATTTCGTCTTCTTTGCTGCTCCAGTTGACATTCCTTTTACAATAAATAGTACACCGCTATTGAAAAAAACGTTAGAGATTCTTCAACACCGTAAAGAACGGCCGTCATGCAAATGGCAGCACCGCTACTGACGTTACGGTGTCAAACAACACTCTCTAGGAAAACACGTCTTGTTTTCATAGACAACGTTTCAGTGACGTCATTCGACGCTATATAGCGACCGCTTAATGGCGCCACCGTTTTTGGAGGAAACCAGTACTTAAATGGCACCGCCGCTTTTGGAGGGAACCAGAACTTTAGTCGGTAGATATGAAGACCTCGAGTATGCAATGCATTAACGACTTTTTATTGGATTTTGGTTGGATATTTCCACCAGTGTTTTTTCGGCTTTATTCATAGTATTTGTTTACATACGTGTTAGTTGTTGAAAGGTGACGTAAAGCACTAAGATAAATCCTGCATGTCCTAAAGGCGTGTTTTATTGTGTGAATTGTACAACCCCACCCCTCGTGGAGACAAATTTTCGAGTTTTTACCTATGAATTCACCCTAAAAACTGTAGATAGGAGTTACTCAAATAAAGGCTTACTCATCGAAAGCTTGCACAATCAAGGCTAGGTTTTCTATAAATTTTTCACTAACAACAGATTATCAACTCTTTATATACGCATTACGACAGAAAGTTTCCTGGAGAAAATCAATCTAGTATTTCCACAAGCGTTCTTTTACAAGCTTGCACGTACCTGGCTAGTAGACATATAATATATGTACATATAATCACGCCTGACTCCCAGAGGGTTAGGCAGAGACTACAGATTTCCATCTGATACGATCCTGACACACCTCTTTTGCTTCCTCTACATCCATCAATCTAGTCAAACCAGCTCATCTATTCCGGGTACTTTTTACTTTGCCCTTCTTCAGTATGGTTTGGGGTTTGGGCATATACAGAGGATGAATGAAAGTAGAGTGATGAAAGAAATTTATGCTGCACAAGTAAAGCTCGACCGGGCCGCCCTAGAAGGACGTATGCCGACCAAATAGGCGACATACTGAAGAATAGCTAGTCTATTGCCAATTAATTCCTCACGCAATAAGAAACAATTTGGCAAGCGGCGTCCTTTACAAGCTTGCACGGACATGGCTAGCGGGTTATCAATTAATTCTTCACAAACTACAGATTAATAACTCTGTTTGTACGCGATACGAAACGATTTTCCACAACAGTATGGAGTTGCCCAGAGAAGATCAACCTTTTATGTAGCTAGCAGGTTGGCCATTCATTTTTCACTTAAAACAGATTATCAACTACTATGTGCACGCAATATGATTTAATTTACCTCAAGACCAGTGGCAAGAAGTTGCCCAGAGAAGAAAAACCGGACAAGTTCGAGTCGGACTCGCCCACCGAGGGTTCCGTTAAAGACTTTATTTTTTATGATTTAACTAGCTTTTGCCCGCGGCTCCGCCCGCGTGTTTTTCGGTTTAACGACATGCTTTTTTCCGGGATAAAAGTAACCTATGTGTTAAGTTGGGGTATAAGCTATAACCATTCTAAATTTCATCCAAATCCGTACAGCCGCTTCACACAACACAAACTTTCGCATTTATAATATTAGTGTGAAGAATGAGATAACATAGCCTTGTCTTATTTCACCACAAACGATTAAGCCCGCGCTGATTAGACACCTGATGTATGAAATAACAAAGCCTTGTCTTATAACACCACAAACGATTAAGAACCGCGCTGATTAGACACCTGATGTATGAAATAACAAAGCCTTGTCTTATAACACCACAAACGAATAGAACCGCGCTAATTAGACACCTGATTTTTCAATGATATTGATCTATCCTACAGTAACCATGCATTTTTCCGGGATAAAAAGTAGCCTATGTGTTAAGTTAGGGTATAAGCTATATGCATTCTAAATTTCATCCTAATCCGTTCAGCCGTTTCAGCGGGAAAGAGTAACAAACATACAAACATACACACACACACACGCACAAACTTTCGCATTTATAATATTAGTAGGAAGTAGGATAGGATTACAAATGTATAGTTATCAGATTTCTTCCTATACTTTATAAGACTGTATTACTTGCCAAATTTCATAGTTCTAGGTCAACGGAAAATAGCCTATGAATTTTGATTCCCTTTAGTGTCGAAATATACGATATGATACGCATAAACGGCCGTATCTTTTTTACGCTAACTTAGAAGTCTGATTTTTTCACAGCTTGATGCAGTGATCCTATAAGGGCTCCGTTTTTCTTCTTGAGGTACGGAACACTAAAAATGAAAATTTCTTGTGTAGTGCTCCGAGAGAATCTCGCAAAATCATGGCTACTAGGCTGCCCATTCATTCCTTGCTGACAACAGCTTCTAAATACTTGGTCTACGAGGCATGCCTTTTAAGTTTTGTCGTTTGAAGAAACAAAAACAACTGGAACCTAATAATACTTTTTATTGTTTTTCAAAGTATTCTCCACGTAGTTTACAACACTTTTCCATTCGCTCGAACCAGTTATTAAAACATTTATTCCACTCCAATGTGGGGGTGTTCAATATGGCTAATTTGAAAGCGTCGACTGCTTCTTCACCGGACTGGAACCTTTGACCACGAAAAGCTTTCTTAATTTTAGGAAATGTAAAGAAATCGTTAGGGCTTTGGTCAGGACTGTATGGAGGATGGTCAAGAATTTCTACGTTTTCCTGCTTCAAATACTCAATCGTTTGATGAGCGCTGTGTGAGCTTGCGTTGTCATGATGTAGGATGATGCGTCGCTTTGGGTTAGATTTCCGAAGTTCGGCGATGACTTTTGGTAAACAAACTGTGGTATACCACTCTGCATTAACCGTTCTACGATCTTCAAGTGCAACTGTCACAACATGCCCGGTTTTCGCCACGAACGTAGCCACCATCTTCTTTGAAGTGCTTCGAGAGCGAACAACTTTAGTCGGCTTTGGTTCGTCTTTGAAGACCCAGATTGTGGATTGTTGTTTGGAATCAGGATCGTAGGCATAGATCCAAGATTCGTCACCACTGATAATGTAGTAGGCGTGATTTGACTCTCCTCGGTTGAACCTTTGAAGAGTTTTCTTACACCATCTGACGCGGGCCTTCTTATGATCGTCGGAAAGCAAATGCGGGATTCAACGGGAAACTAGCTTTCTCACACCAAGCGCCTCATGCAAGATCTTCTGAATGGTTGTCCCTGAGATGCCTAATAACGCCTCTATCTCTCGATATGTCACATGACGATCTTCAAGGATTAGATCTCTCACAGCGACAATGTTATCTTCAGTGAAGGCGGATTTTGGACGTCCTTCACGAGATTTGTCACTAACACTGGTATATCCTTGTTGGAATTCTAAATACCAGCGTTCGACAGTCCGCAGACATGGGGCTTCATCATGGAACACAGATGTTAGCTCTTCGGAACACTGAATCCGTGTTAGGCCTCTTCGGAAGTTATAGAAAATGATTGCACGGACATTTTCCTTAGTAAGATTCATTTTCGCACGTGATCTGACAGATTCGAAACAACGCTGTGACTAAACAATTGCATTAATCCTAATTATTTCAATTGTTTTGAAATTCTAAATTCACCAAATTTGAATATTGAGCAGTTCTAAATTCAAAATTGGCGGCAAATATGTAAACGAACGACATAACTTAAAAGGCATGCCTGGTACGCAATATGATAAGAATCGATTTACCTCAAGAACGGTAGCAAGGAGTTGCTCAGAGAATATCAATCTCTTATGTAGTGGTCCTTCACAGGCTTGCACGATCATGGCTAGAAGGTTGCCCATTCCCTCCCCGGTGACAGCCGAGGTCGGGACTAGAGATACGTAGGTCCGAGAGTCAGGGTTCTCGTAGAATAGAGCGGCGTTCAGACCCTGTAAACAAACCAAATATTCATTAATAAAAGTTTTAATGCTTTTGGAAACGACAATTGGTACTCGTCCAAATGAATATAATTTTTACAAAATACTGAACATGATCACACGAAAATAAATAACAGCTGTTTCATTAATTTTGGTAGTTGTATCGCACTTTAGGTGCTGTGTTGTGTTGGCTCCACAAAAAAACTTGTTTGTATGGACTGGTACACCGGTATTTTTTATAATACGGTAACTTTTATGGTGATTACACTAATCTAAAGTAAGACTTCTTGTCCGGTATGTACCTGCTCAGCAAACTGCACAATGACATCTTTGGTCCTCTTATCGAACTCCAGCTGAGTGTTCGGTTGCTGCATCTTGAGTATATCTCGGACATCCTTGCGTTGAGCGCTCTGCCAATCGTAGAGACGGTCGATCTTGTTCAGAGCCACTATGAACGGTGTCTTCTTCTGTTTCAGCATACCGATCGACTCTATGGTCTGGGGTTCCAGGCCGTGCATTATATCTACAACCTGTAAATAAAACATAAGTACGTAAGTTAAGTTGGTTAGTCATCAATTTAATAGCTATAGCTACCTCATACAAAATATTCGAAACTCGTCTCAAGTTTGCAATACGCAATCGCAACCAGCCAGCTATCAAAAAGAGTCTTTTGTATGAGTAATTTGTATTATTTATTATTTTTATCTTAATATTGTTTTGGTGAAAATTAAAAAGTTGTATGGCATCGGAAATTTTATCTAGATAAATAGCCAATAATTTGTTTGAAAACCTTCATAGTAATCCCAAACTTTTGTTTCTCCTGACACATGTTTTAAATAGTATTACATTTGGTCACGCTCATAAGTGAGTTGCTTCTTTAAAGATTCCTACTAGGATGGGCTGAACAACTCAAACTTAACCAAGATCCCTCGTGGGGGTGTAGGCGGTAATTAAATTAGCTATTTAATAATAAAAAATGTAGAATACTATTTAATTAAATCCCCGCTAAAACCACCAAATATTTGCTAATTTTGATAGCCATAGCACAGAACCGGGACGAATGAACCGGAAAAGCTTTGGCACTTACACTACAAAATCTGCCACTACAAAGTTTAGTAAGTACTTACAAGAATGGCAATGTCACAGAGCGAAGACCCTCTGTTCCGCAGATTGCTGAAAGACTCGTGCCCTGGTGTGTCGATGATCAGTAGACCCGGTAACTTGAACGATATCTCCGTCACCTGCAACATATATTTCATTAAGGGCCTATTGCACCTGCCTGACATTATGGAGCTCATTTTCATCAAGTAGAACTCTGACGTTTTATTATTGTTTAAAATAGCGCGCTCTGAGCCGTGGCTGTTACGGCAACCGAAGCATCGCGCGCTCTCGAAAAGTGCGTGTTCCACTCAAAATCTATATACCTAATTCTAAGTCCTGACTGACTGACTGATATATCAAGCCACAGACTAAACCGCTGGTCCTAGAGACATGAAATTTAGAGGGTGTATTCTTTGTGAAGAATAGGTAACCACCAGGAAAGGGATTTTCGAAATTCTACTCCTAAGAGGGTAAAATGGGGGTTGAAATTTTTGTGAAACTTTTTATTCTCTGGGTCGATTGACACATTAAGTACACATACTCTTCAATTAATTAATAACGCTTTGCTAGGGGATCAAAACAGTTATTAAAAAGCAATTTGCAATTACAGCTTGGCCTTGACACTAAGACAAAAAAATCGTTCGGTCATATAGGTACTATAAAATAAACGGTCAGAAAAATATGAACAGATTTTATAGGAGTACACGAAAACGAATTCAGCGCGGGCGAAGCCGCGGGCAAAAGCCAGTCTGAAAAAATGTCTTGGAATCTTCTGCAGCCTTTGTTATTCGAATCAGAGGAAGTTTCGGGCGAAGATGTAGATGTAAACTACGATCAAGTCGGATTGAGCAGTGATGTAAATAAAGAAAAGATTCTTACATACTTGAACACTTTTGACAGTTATAGTGATGTACCTGGGTACCTTTTTAACAGTGGCGATGTTCGACTATTTCAGTGACAGCTCAATGTCAGCTCGCTTACCTTACGATTCGGGATGTCAAAAATTTTGTGAATGCTGAGCGATGAAAAGCATATAAACAAAATTATTTTATACACCGCGTTTGTTAAAATTTAAGCGATGCAATTTTTTTAAGAGCGTATGGTCCATTTTGTTGGAAAAACACAGAACGTCTTATCTGTGTAAAAGTGGAACATTACTACTAAACTAGAGCCAACGAGAGATGGCACCTATGACGTTTAAATGCCTACCAAGTTTCATAATTGTTTATGGGTAAGTGTCACTAAAATAATCTAATACTTCATTGTTGCTGGCAGCGAAAAGTGACTTACTACTCGTTTCGATCATCGTTTTTCGATTTTATAAAGACTTTATAGCAAGTTTCTATTTTTTTCAAAACTCAAGGGATCATGAGGAATGTTAGTGGCTGAATTGTAATAAATAAATAACGGGTTCTATTCTCCTTCATCGAACGCCTCCGTCTGTTTACAAACTATATCTTTTTATAATAAAAAAATTGTAAACCAGTTTTATGGCTGCTTTGTTAATGTAAGCAAATGCACATTTGCCATTTGTATTATTATGATGCATGTTGTATGACGTGTCAAATAAATCGATATTTTATTTACTTAAGTCGCTAGTCGCACTTGATTTTTATTTTTGCCGAAATTAAAATGCACCCCATCACTAAACAAAGCTGTCATAGGTGCCACCTCTCGTTGGCTCTTCTTTAATCAATATGGTCACACAGATAAAAAATGTACAATTGCCGACAGAAAAAACGGATGATCATTTTGTTGTAAAGATTTTTACCAAAAAGTGAGTTAATATGCATTTAATTGTGACCAAAAGTGTAATCTACATGAAGATCTACATGAAGTGTCTAGAATCGTGCTATATGAAGTTTTTTATGAGAGGTATATTTATTATATCGGTAATTTTCATCCTAAACGGTTTGTTTACATCACTGCTCAATCCGACTTGACGATTTTGATCCTGAAGAAGCTTTTAAAGATAAGGGATTTCCTATGTTAGTAAATAAGACTCGTCAGAGCACCGTTTTGGAATTATTTAAAACGGTCTAAACAATTACAATTTAATTAGGTACATATAACATTATTTAATAATTTTGAATAATTAAAATCGATGTTAACTGACAAAAAACTTTACTTTACTTAGAAAAATACCTTTCAATATTATCTACTATAATCCGAACGCTACGTACATCCGAACAGGGTATACATTTTGAGTGTTCGGATTATCGAGGCTCTGCTGTACCTACTTCACGGTGATTAGTCGTCGTAGATTGCTAGAACTATCTATTGTCTATAATTTATAAGTGATATGATAATATTTAACAACTTCGGCGTTCACGTTTCTCTATGGTCCCATAAATACTTACGTTTTTAACATGTTTAGTTTGCTCCTTGATATTCTCTATGGGCACGTTGGTAGCGCCGATCTGCTGAGTGATGCCGCCGGCCTCACCATCCTGCACGTTGGTTCGGCGCAGTTTGTCCAGTATCTTGGTCTTGCCGGTATCGACGTGACCTAACACGCAGACGACAGCGGCGCGGAGAGAGTTGTTCACTTTGTTCTTTTCATTATCTTCTTTTCGTTTCTGAGGAGAGTGTATTTTTTTTATAATGCATTGCATGAACATCTAGTACCTAATACAAAATTGTCAAAATATGTATTTACTTTAATTTAAAAGCCCCCGATGATGCTTACATAGTGAAACCGGTTTTCATCACAACAATAAAAACTTTGTTTGCTGAAATAAGGCGGATGGTTTTAACATAATTAACAACATTATAGAGACAAGTTTTAGCAAGTTGAACCTTGATACACGAACTAGATTTTTTTATTTCGAATCAGTGACGTGCATAATACTTTTTGCTGGAAAAGCAATGAGAAGGCCATGTTTGACGATAAAAATAACATGAAAAAAATTAAAAACAGCATTACCTACCCTGGCATCATACAAATAATGGTTTTTCAAAGTGACAACAAAAATTTTTCATATTTTTTCATTGTCAAACTTGACCTTTTTTTCCAGCAAAAAGTTCTACGCATACCACTGTTTGGGATTGTGATGTGCAAGTTTTCAATTATAAAGGGATAAACTATAAAAACATGGATTCTTGACACTCAAGCTAGATTGCAAGATCTGTATTACAGGTGCCAATTCCCAGAAAAAAACAAGAAGGTGAGCTAAGTTAGACATTTTAAGCAAGAACTTAATAGTTTAAGTTAATTCTGTATTATAAGGTCGAATCAAAGGAAAAGAATAATATTAACATAGAATACTAAGAAAGTTTCATAGAACTCTTGTAAAATTTTAGGGTGTGAATGTGTGTCAAGTTGTGTTAATTGTATGTTGTGTGAGGATGTTTAAGTGTGCGTTGAGAGACAGTGGTATATGTATATGTGAGGGAAATAATAGGGTCTGTTTGAGATTGTGATTCCCTACCCCTACACCTTAGTTCTTAGGATCAGAGTTGTTTTTGTCTACTAGGGAGTGTATGCGTGTAGTGTGCGTTTGATTGCGAGATATTTATTGTGTGCGAAGGCCAATTTTTTATAATTTTTGTCTGTATGTCCCATTTTAACTAAAGAAGCCCGTAACAGATTTGGATGCGGTTTCCTTTATTATCATCGTAGTATCCCTACTCAACGTACAGGCTATCCATCTATCAGCCTGTTTCATCCACTGCTGGACATAGGCCTTTCCAGGATTTCGCCATGCTTGGCGGGCCTCCTGGAAGAAATGCCCATACTCACACACGCTGGGCAGGCGGGTTGGTGAGCGCGGTGCCGAAACCCTTGCACCAGTGACGCCGCTGCCCGTCACCAGTCTATTTTATATAAGGCCCGGCAATTAGGGATGGATATACCGCCATCCGTCGGTCCCAGGCAATGGTAGGCCGCCTGGTTTTGCCTGAGAGCTGTTCTCCGAATAACTTTGGGAGGATTTGCAAGTAAGATGGTGGTACCTCCACAGTCGAGCCCGGCATCAGCTCTACCACCTATAACAGGCTATAGGTGTTAATAAAATAACAGCCAAGCCAAAAACGACCGAAAAATATTTTAGACACTTCCACGCGAGCGAAGCCATGGGCAAAAGCTAGTTTAATATATAATAAAAGATGTAAATAATTCAATTTGGTTCGGAACTTCTCTATTCTGGTTATGTTATGCATTCGTCTTGGTTGATAAATATCAAGATCAAAATTAAGTGATGAATGCTGTGTAAGTATGGCGAAAAGTATAAAAAGCTGACATACTGTATGTAAGTAAAGGACAAAATAAACATTCGGTGGGTTTACCACGAAAGTTCTGCCTGTTCTAATTGTATTTTTCATTCTTGTTATTATTATCTTGCATTTTGTGTTTTATTCGTTTGTCGTCTTGTCGTGATGTGTTATTATGTTCTATTAGTCTGTGAAAACATTTTTGGTCTGTGTTTTGTGTAATGTACTCTTATCCTGTATGTTTTATATTATAGACTGTATGTTTTTCTTATTAAAACTAAATAAATAAATCTGCACCTCCGGCATGATAGAACATATCGAGCTTTGACAGCCCTCTAGGTAGATCAACAGAGTGAGACAGAGCACCGAGCTAGATATGGTCCTTCATGCTAGAGGTGCAGAAGCTCTATAGGCAGCGAACTACCAGTAAGGTTAAATTTAAGGAGGATAATCTTCCTACCGATTGGTGTAGTACAAAAACTTGGAATATCCAACTGACCTCTAATCTTTTCAGGACAAGTTCCCTCTTCTTCTGCGCGTCGGTCATTTGTTCATCATCAGAGTCCTCCTCGGAGCTGGAGTCTTCATCTGAACTGTCGTCTTCATCGTCATCATCATCCTCGTCTGAACTTTCATTATCATCATCCTCCTGAAAACAAAAGAGATATATTTGTACCTACAGGATTGACTACAAGCACTGAAGTTGCTATTTTGAATTTCAACTATTTGAGTTGCAGATAGTGTTGCCAGGTCCAGGGTGCTTAATTTCGGGACGGATCGATAATACAACCGGAATTCTGTTTTTCAAATCGGGACGACGGTAAAAAAAACTCAGTTTATATAATTCAAAGTTAATTTTAAATATTTAGTGGTCAAAATAGTTCAATGGTAATTTTCTTTTAAATTTCCAATTTAGAATACGATATAAATCTAAAATAAATTATTTATTTGCGTTATCCTATCGCATACATCATAAAGAGGACAGGTTTTTTTTGAGATCATGTGATACCCTGTAGGGGCACAGCAAAACAATGACAATGAGGGGAGGACATACATTGTTTACATTACTTAAAGTATTAATAAGCTCACAATATTTAATTAAACTTTACAAAATAAAATAAAAATCAAATTTAACTCAAACTTTATGTATTCTTAACTTTCGATAGAAGTTATCCGTAAAAATATAATAGTCAATCTACTTACAAACACTTATTATAAATTTGTTGCAAAACAATATGTTGTGTAGACGTTTTAGTGTGTAGGCAAAACACGCGCTTAACTTGGAATTAAACAAATAGATCTTATATTATTAACTAGGTTTTATTTAAACTATATTTTCTGTCACCAAGGTTTACACATGTCATCAACTATTAAGATCATTCATCCCCGGAGTAAAAGTTTTGATATCAAAATAATATAAGTGATTCCATTTTGATAATAGATCTTTTATTTTCAGTACAAAACCCTATTAAATGAAAAATTTAGTACCGATTTGGTGTGTGTAATTTCCATCGATGAAATTAAAACACAGCACAATACAAGCAAAGTTTTCATCACCCAGTGAAAAATCGGGACATTAGGACGGGTACCGAGACCCCCGAAAAACGGAACGTCCCGCGCAAGTCGGGACACCTGGCAACCCCTGGAGGCCTAGAGGGGGCAGAAAGCGGCCAGAAAAAAATGGGGGGTGTTGAAGTGGTTTGGGCTTGCGGCTGTTTTTGAGTAAATTCGAACCCGATACCAGAAATTGTTAAAAATCATCAGATTCATCCTTCACTTTAGATTGGTTTCAAAATTTAAATTGATTATGTTTGTTTTAATTAGAATACAAGATAGGTAATATTATAAAGTTGCGTTTTAATTGCTTTCACTGGTAAAAAAGTCTGGTTTAGAAAGTAAGTTTAAACTCAGACCAGACTAATAATAGCACACTATAATTAAATGAATGAAAGTAATGAATGTCATTGTGGTAGATGTGGGAAAGTAAAAAAAAAATGGGGGACAGTGAAAAATAATTGATTTTCAAAGTGGGTGATGAAATATGTTTGAGAACCTATGGTCTAAAGGTTCATTCCGTAGCATTCTAAAAAGTTTGTAGATTTGAATAACAATTTAACAAAAGTTCACGTTACATAAAAAACATATGTTTCCAAGTGACTGTGAAATAAGTCACCGTGTTGGTTTGGTACACGCGCTTTTTAACAAAAGATACAAACTTAATTTTGCAGTTTTGTTTTAATTAGAAGAACTCCTCTTAGACGGTGCCTTGTCATTATGGAATGCAGGGGGCCTAGAACGAGGCACAAAAAGAGCGTATTTTGAAAGAGTCTTCAGCTGTCAAATTTGATAAATTTGTATGTAAATATCAAGTTTGACAGGTGAATACTCATCCAAAAGACAATCTTTTAGTACCTCATCTACGTCACCAGGGGACATACTTGTACTCGTACCTCTTTAGCAGATGCAGCTTTTTTGTCATGCTTAGCAGGTGGTGCAGGCTCAGGCTCAGGTTCAGGTTCTTCCTCTGAGGACTCTGCATCCCATGCGTCTTTCACCAAGTCTTTGTCTGACTCCTTCTTGTCTTCCGATAGCTTTGGGGATTCTTCCTGTAATGTTGTTATAATTTAGTGGTAAATGTTGGGTAAAAATAATAGCAGTAAATTAGAAACAAACGAAAATAAACAAAGAATTAAACAAACAAATAGTCTACTGCAGTGGCGTGCACACGAGACACGCATAGACAAAAAACACTGCCTACCCTGACAAATATGCATCATTTACGCATTTTTATTTATTTTCTGCAAAAGCAATGTAGACAGACAAAAGCACTGTTGACAGATAAAAGCACTGTCGAGCGCCATCTTACATCAATAGAGGGAACTGCTATTGTGTTTTTTGAATGAGTTGCTCATACACTAGTTTGAATGTTCATTCGAATTTGAGTAAAGGCAAAAAAATAAAGAAAATGGTAATAATTAAAGATGGATGTTGTCAGTTACTAACCTTTTTATCAACTATATGTAATTCAATTTTCTTCTCCTCTGCTGTAGGAGTAGCTGGAGGTTCCTGGGACATTTGAGTCTTCAGTTTAGTTGGTTTTACCCTGGTTCCAGGCCGAAGGGGCTTCTTCTCAGCTGATCCTATCTCTATGCCCTGAGCTTTAAGAGATTCAAGCATAGCCTGAGCTCTGGCTTTTTCTGCTTTCTGTTTAGGAGTAAGCAGTTTGCCTTCTGCTTTTAGTCTTTCCTTCCTTTCCTTTTCTTTTTGTTTCTTACGTTCTTTTTTCTCTTTCTCTAACCTAATGGCTTCTAACCTCTGATTTTCTCGTTCATCTTCCAGTCTGATCCTTTCTTCCTCTTCCTTAGCAAGCCTTTCCTCTTCTTCCTTGATCTTCTTCAAGGCTTCCTGCATTGCAGCAATGGCTTTTTTAGCTGGGCCCTTCTTGCCTTTGTCATCTTTGTCTTTTTCTCCCTTCTTCTTTTTCTTTCCTTCAACTGGAGTATCCACATCAATTTCCTTTTCTTCAGAAGGTTGCTTGGCTTCTGCAGCAGGTTCATCTTCTACTTTTTTTTCAGCCTTTACTTCAGACTTAGGTTCAGTCTCTTTCTTTCCCTCTTGTTCTTTTTCCTTTTTCTTAGCTTCCAATTTCTTTTGCTTTTCTCTTTCTTTCTTTTCTTTCTTTTTCTGAGCAGCGGTCTTTATTGTAACATCACCTTCATTGTCACTACCTCCATCCTCTTCTTTGTCTTCTACAGTTTCAGGTTTAGGGTCTTCCTTTTTACCTTTCTTTTTCAGTTTAGTTTTCTCCTCTTGCTTTTCAGATTCAACAAAATTTTCTGATGGCTTTTCAGGTGCTGGAGTTGGTTCTTTCTTAACCCCAGCATATTCCATTTCTAATTCAGCTAATACTTTTTCAATGTCTTCATCACTTTCATCTTTTCTCCGTTTGGCCTTTTTGCCTTTTTTTCCTGTACCTTCCTTCTTATCTTGACCTTTCTTTTGTGGTTTTTGTACAGGTTCCTCATCTGCAGAGGATGGTGGTTCTTCAGGAGGTGAGATGTCAGCATCTTCTATCTCTAACAGTGAGAAAGCACTTTTTTTGTCCTCCTTCTTTTTACCTTTCTTTGGTTTTAATTCTGATTCTTCATCTGAGTCACCTGATAAGATGAAAACAATGCATTTTAAGTCCCTTTCAATAGAATCCGGCAATAATGTAAGCAAACCAATTATTTGACAGTTCTCCATGATCATACTGTTGTACCTATCATTGATTCAAATGTTTAAATCTTTTTAAAATCAATTCAAAACAATGAAAAACACTAACTTTCCAGAGACAATAAGACTTTTATGATAAAAAAATTAATATGAAATTTGACACAACTATTGAAATTTTAATAAATTAACTATTATAAAGAAGTGATTTGGTGTTGAAATGATTGTAAGAATAATGTATGGTTCCCTTTGACCTCTCATTAACAATTAGACTCACAATCTTGCTCAAAAAGTGTCCGCGATGCATTCAAATTACCATTTCTTACAACTGACATTGCATTTTATGTTAACAACATAACGTTTTAATTTGGTTGAAGATTTTTGCTACTATGCACCTTACAGGTTCGGACACTTTCTGACGAAATATGATTAAATTAAAAATTGATATTCCAATGTAAGTAATTACTGAGTTATTGTGTTTAAATTGGTTTGTTTACATTATTGCTGGATTATATTGAAAGAGACTTAAAATATCTTGCACAATCAAATGTAATAAAGTAATTATGAATTAAGATTTAAAAAAAAACAATGAAAATTTACCTTCACTACTTAGTTCAACTTTTTTCTTAGGAGTTTTAGATAAAGAAACATTCTTGATATTCTTTACAATTTTTTCTACATCTTCATCAATTGATTTTTTGTGTTTAGATTTAGCTTTAGGTTTTTCTTCTTCGCTATCATCTGATGCTACTGCTACCCTGAAATAAAAACAAATATGATACTGGGAAAAAGCACTAACGCAGGCCTAGGAAACACAGGAGGTAACCTTAAAAATGACTTACTTTTTGGCCTTATTTTGAGCTGGCTTGACGGCTTCTATGTTTGTAGTCTCAACATCACTATCCCTGAAATAAATCCCGAAAACATAAGGATCTGCTAAAGAAATTGGCGAAATATACAGAAAACATATGCCGAGAACTTACCCGTCTTCAGCGGTCAAATTCTTCTTCCCCTTTTTAGCTTTACCCATGCTGTCTGAAAGTTGTTTGGTTAAGTCACAATGCCTGTAATATAGTGTCTAGTTTTAAAGTATATAGTAATTTCTATCATGAGAAACGTAATCAACGTACAAGACGTTTTTTGAGTTGAATTTTTTAAGAATTTCGTCGTCGTGTCCGTGTCCTTCCACTCACGTCACTTGCGAAAAGTGACATTCCGTTTTTTTTTTCTGTTCTTTTTTCCTTTCGTCCCTTTCAAGGACAGGCAAAAGTATCTAGGACCATGATAGCCTTTTCTGTAATTTCCATTTTATTCCTTTACGTTATTATAATTTAAGGCGAAAGCCTCGTCTGATACGATATTTTCTTCAATTAGTCCAGGGTACCAAGCTTAGTAGACCATATCGAGCTTTGACATCTCGATATACACTGTCTGTCCCTCTTTAGGTAGATCAATAGAGTGAGACAGAGCACTGTATCAAGCGCTATCAAGCTCGATTTGGTTTGCGATGCTACACTAAAGTCATCGACAATACTGCCCAACAGACACCTTATAACAGGCGACCGATTTCTGTCAACACATTCGGTAAATGTGTCCGAAATAGACCGCCACTCGAACATTTCGAATCAGTTTCGACCACTTCCGTGAGCCGTAAACACTCCCTCGTACAGCGTTAAAAAAATGTGAAATTAAACCTTATCATGGCCCCTTGCAATTACGATGGCCTAAATAGCCTAACTTCAGGGTTTAAGAAAGATGACTTAACATTTCATCGGTAAGTAAATAATCACATAGTCTAATTTGATTTACCAACCGATTTAATCCAAAAGAGTTCATCTTATCCTGGTCAAAATGTAGGTACCCCACGGGGCTTTCCACTACCATCTCTTTCTTACGCGAGCACTTGTTACCTCTCGCTCTTTTTACTTGGCAAATGTAACTAGTGGTGTACTACATATGTTATCGATGAAGCAAATTCTCTTTAAGAGATTTGGAAGATCTATACTTTGCAAACTATATTATAAACATTAAATTTATTGTAAAAAAAATTATTAGGGTTCCATACCTAAAGGGTAAAAAAGGAACCATTATGATGGGACTCCGTTGTCCGTCCGTATGATATGACACACGGTGTACACATATGTACGTATTTAAATAAAACTTTACAAAGATCTATGATATCCCACTAAAAACATAAATGTGAAAATGGGGCTGAGTTCAGTACAAAGGCAGTGCAGGATTTTCGGCTTCGCTAAAAAAAGATTTTAAATCAAATTGGGTGCCAAGGCTAATGGAGGCGCCTTCAGTCATAAGTGCAATAATGTACCACGTTCTTCACTTATTTTATAAAAAAATTGTTAGGGTCCTTGCTACTAAATATACAGGATGTTTATTTGGACATTATAGGGCATCACATGAGTATTAATATACGTGATTCTTATCCCAAAAAACAGCATACAAACTAAAAATACCAATTGAAGAAAAAGATATGCCCTTGTTCATTTGGCCTTAAAGTTTCTTTATAAATTGTTACTGCGTCGCGAAGCACGACTGGCTGGCGGTCGGATCGCCATTGGCCACGCGCGAAGCATAGAAGTACAAATAAAAATCACTAGTTTGTATAATTCACGATACTGATAACGAAAAAAAAAATACCAAAAAAAAGTATTTTACTTTTCGTTATCAGTATCGATAATATAACCTGTGACGGAATCGACAACCTGTATAGAACTTGGCAAGTTTTCATAGATAGTTTCATAGTTTCATAAACGCATTTAACTCCACAAATACACAATAGTTATTATTATTATTATAATGTTGTTTTATTTTTTGTGTTAGATATTTCTAGAGGATTATTATACTATTTGCATGCATGACGTAACTTTAAAACGTTTAAACTTAAGCTGTGAAAACTTGCCAAGTTCTACATATTCAGTAGCAAGGACCCTAGCAAACTTTCTTTTAAAACAAGTGAAGAACGTTGTACATTATTGCACTTTTGTATGACTGAAAGAGCCTTTTTCGCAAAATTGTTCCATGTACAGACACTGCTATTTTACTTTAATACTTTATTATTATTGTTAGTAATTTGAGAAGGTAAATTAAACTCATGCAATAAGTAGTTACCAACCAGTTTGACTACATGACTTAATTAAAATACTTTGGTAACACATAAGTTATATCGATAAAATATTTCGTGTTTAATTAACCTGTCCCGCCCCTAATCCTACAATATTTAGTTTCTATCGCTATAGCGTCACAAACTTTTTAGTTTCGGTAGGCCATACCAAAATGGGTTCTATATTTATAACGTGAGAGTCTCCGTCACCAGAACAGATAAGTTTGTGGCTCTGTACGCAAGACGGATGAACTTGCCAGGGCCAATAGAATCGCAGGTGCCCCGCTTCCTCATACCTCGGCTAGTTGACAGAATTATTTGTACGCATGATATTGAATATTAGCCGTCTTTTGGCTGTAGTCTGTGACTAAAGTAGACTAGCAGGGTTGATTCGGTATGAGTATGAATGTGGTCTCATCCAAGTCTCATCCAATAGGTAGGCAAATAGCCTCACTGTCGTATCGAGTATTTTGTCAAACTCAAAAGGCTCAAATGTATATTTTCTGATTTACTATACATTTATTGGTAAAAAAATAAAAATAACATTACAATAAAATTTAACTTAACTACACAATCTAAAATCTTAAAATTACCTAAAACGTACAAAAAAAAAGGAAAAATTATACTAAGTAAAATATTTTCTCTAAATCACCGCCCTCGATCGGCAGGGTCCCCAAAAGGCTGGAAGCATTCCCCCGTTGAATGGCTAGGCTAATACGCTGCCCGAGGTATGCCCCAGCCCTTGGGTCTCCCAAAACGCGAAGATATTTCTTTGAAAATTTTCTGATAGATGTCCGTCATAGTAGCACAGATGAATTCAAATATAGGGAAATAAGTTGCAATTTTGTTTTAAATTGTCTGTAAATCGCGCTGGATATTATCAGGTTTTTCATAAATTTCTAATAAATTATCAATTAATAATATTCTAGGTATTGCAAAAGCAGGACATTCGAAAATAATGTGATTCAGTATTTGATCGGAGTCTTCAGAGCAATGAGTGCATTTGGGTGAATTAATTATGCGTAAACCTCAGACCAAGTAATGGTCCGAAGCGTAAACGGTGTAAATGGGCGTTGAATCGACAGTGTCCAAAACGAAGTCTACGAATGATGGGGTAAAATTTGCGACTTCTAGACTCAGCATTCTTAAACCAAGGAGTTCTTCCAACTTCGTTATTATTAATTTGAGTGAACCATGCATGAGTTTTTTTGAGCCAGAGTAACATTGTAAACAGCGAACCACTCATCCAAAATATTTTTCTTCAATTTTAAAACTAAATCGTAACATGGAATAGACGGAGTGTTGCATTATTGACAGGTTATTTTTAGTGATGTGAACCGATTACAAAATTTAGAAAGGGTTTTTATCGATTACTTTGAGAAAAGAACCGGTATTTTTAGGTACTTTTAGGTTTTCTATTTCTCAATAATTTTCTTTGACTAGTAAGTAATTAATTATTATATTATGGTTTTATAGTACTAAAATATACCCTTTGTTGGTATTCACAAACTTTAACAAACTACAAATTTCGGTTATAGGTAGGTTAATTTTTCTGTCACTCACTACTCACTGACAAGTGTCAGTCAGTTGCATCCAAAAGAGTTCCGAATAGATGGATGGGACATTTCCCATTCGGAATGACTTGATGGGCGTGAGTAGTTTGATGGTAGTTTTACCACTGCTATCGCCATTCGGAGCGCTGCATAAAAAAAAATGTGACAAGCAAGCAAGACCGAAGGCGCAATGCATTTTTTTTTGTAAAATAATTGTTTTTTCATATTAGTTCATTACAAAGATGTATAAAAATTTTACACGTATATTGGCAATTTCTTGTAATGAATCCATACAACCATCTATGTCGCCATTCCTTAGGAGTAGTGTTTTATGTTCAAATAAAGGAAGTATTAGCAGTATAGGTTATGTTTTTCGAAGAACTAAGAAGAATGACCGTGGCCCTTCGGCTCTTTTTGTGCCTGTGCCTGTCAAACCGAATCCTGATGACATGAATATTGGAGAAGAATTTACAGGTCGACTTAAGAAACAAGATTTGCTCAAAATTCTCAATAAATTCTACCAGAAACCTGAAGTTCGGGGCCTAGCATCTGAAAATGGTTTGGATGACCAGCTTCTGCATCAAGCGTTCCTATCATTTAGAAGACATTGCTTAGAACATGATCTTCCTCCAGATTTACACATAACTATAAGTGATATTTTACAAGGTACGTGTTTGTATCAATTTTTGCAGTACCCGGCACCTAAGTTGGTAAGATTTTAACGTAGTGGGGGAAAAGTTGCGCACGTATGCGATGCGGGAGGCTATGGTCGACCGGCTTGCAAATCGCATGCATGGGACTTTTAACCTCATCCCCCGCATCCTAAACGCTGTACCTAAACACATCTAAAAAACAACTTGCACATCTGACCACTCTTGCCAACTTAGGTGCTGGGTACTGTACCATTTGGGAATTGATTCATAATCTACTACAGATCATTCATCATAACTTGTCCCTTGCCATTATTGCCGTTATGTTGGCATCACTGTTTGTCAAGCTATTGTTGTCATGCTGTTCTTGATTAGATTTTTAAAAACTATTTTATAAATGATGTATTGTTATTGCCAAAGCAGTTGAACAATCGTGCAAAAGAGATTGTGTTAAAGGTATGCCTTTTGTGAAAGAGAAAAGGTAAACAATGCACCGTTGATTCCTCTCTATCAGGTTTGACCTTCTCTCACTGCCATGATGGGTTAGTAAAATAAGGATACCAGTTTTAAATCTAAAGGCCAATTTTATAGGCAAATAATAATTATCTATTCATTTAACTTTTGCAGGCATATCAGGAAAAAGTGTTCAAAAGTTGTCTGAAACAAACTGTAAAAAAGCGGAGCTCATGATTTAGAATAATTGAGCTAGAATAAGAAATTAAAAATACCATCATAGTACAGAGATATAAGTGTAGATATATCATACCATTAGATCATACATATTGTTTGCGAAATACAAATCAATAAATAATTTATATTTTGATTTTTTCTTTGTGTACATTTTATTTTCATTGAAGAGAATTAATATGTAAAAATATACAAAGTAAATATTTTGAATGTGTAATATGGTGAATGCTACGTGAACCATTGGCAACCCCATATTTAGTGCTACCATTTCCTAAGCCAGGGTGCTTCTAATGGTGAACGATCTGTAAAAACTTTTTGTGTATATATATATAACTGTTATCTATAAACAAAACACAGTTTACCATTTTGGGCATGTATTTACTGGTACAAGGTTCTATATTGGGTTAAGTTTATTTTCACTTATTTATAACAATTTTTGTACATTTACACAAATTAATATAAATGACAGGCATAAAAAACGATCAAACATGTTGTACAAAGGCGGCACTTATTGCTGATAGCAATATCTTCCAGACAACTTTTGGAAGCAAACAGAAAGATAGTTGACAAAAAACAAAACAGATGTAAAAAAAATACAGCTATTAAAATAATTTTATGCTATGTGAAATCTGCAAATGGATTGCAATAATGAGTGCCATATATCACAAAATTGAGAAGCACACAAGCTAAACACTAGAATGACTTCTCCTCCCTTTTCTAGCTCTGTAACTACCATAAGTTGAATTCATAATTAAAAGATGTGACAAATTAAACTTCCTAGCTTCCTACATAAAGTTTATCCTGCAGTAGTGCACGGTCTACTGCCAACAGACACTTGATAATAATAACGGAAAGAAATTAAAACATGTCAGGTATTGGGGGATAAATTCTATGTAAGATTTTCTGTTTCATCTTTTAATAATTTTCCTTCTGTTCATAGCATATAAAATGTTGCAGGTGCAGGACATGTGGATGACTTGTTTCCATATTTCCTCAGGCATGCTCGGCTGGCATTCCCTCATTTAGATTGCTTAGATGACCTGAAGAAGATATCTGATCTTAGAACTCCTGCTAACTGGTTAGTATTCTTAAGTTTTGGTTTATTAAATTTCTTGGTAGATCTGATAAAATCAAATTTCTGGATTGATATCTAGTTATGCATCTAAACTGAAATGCTCAAGAAAATGGCATATGCACAAAATTTTATGGTTTTGTTTTCAATTGAGTCGAATTTCAGGGAAAAAAGTGTCTCTTGCTGCCTATCATGGGTGTGCTGTTTCAGTTATGAGACGGCATTTTGCTATGGGGTAATTCTGTTGATACAGAAAAAGCTTTTAACATACAATACGTGTGCATACTTGCAATTTGTCATGTTAATGAAATAAAATGAACTTATATACTATGATACTTTATTTTTGCAATGTAGGTACATAAATACACTTGTCGCACGTTCAATCAATCAATCAATAAGCCCTTTATTCTGAACTAAGAGTTGTGATTTTTGAGTTTATTTCTGTATTTATAGGATATCTCTTAGTTCAGTGTGCCTCTTGGCAAAGGCCTCCTCTAACATCTTCCATTGTTTCCTGTCTCAAGCAACTCTTCTCCAGTTAGGACCGGCTGTCAGTTTTAACTCGTCTTCCCATCTTTTTTGTTGCCTTCCTTTGCTCCGTTTGCCATCTCTAGGGTACCAATCTGTGATAATTTTGTTCCATTTATCTTGGGTACATCTTATCATGTGACCTGTCCATCTCCATTTCTGTTGGTCTATTTTGGAGAGCACGTCAACAACTTTAGTTTTTTCTCTTATATGTATACTTCGTACTCTATCCTGTTTTTTGATACCTATCAGACTTCTTTCCATGGATCTTTGGCAATGTTCGAGCATTTCTCTGTGGTGTTTGGTGAGTGACCACGTTTCGCAACCATATGTGATGCAAGGAAGTATACATGTATTGAACACTTTCCGTTTTACCCCAATACTTAGATGTGTAGACTTCATAACCTCTTTCAATGACCAGTACCTTTTCCATCCATTGGCTATTCGTCTATTTATTTCCTTAGTTGTTTGGTCTTTATGAGAAATGAGCTGGCCTAGGTAAGTGTACTCGTCTACACACTCAAGTGGCTTGTTGTTGATCTTAATTTCCATGTTTACAGAGTTTGTCAGTAGTTTTGTTTTGTCTATATTCATTGTCAGTCCTATTTTTTCGCTTTCTTTGTTTAGATCTTGTATCATTTTCCGTAAAGTTTCTGGGTTTTCTTCAAATAAGACAATATCATCTGCAAACCTGAGGTGGTTAAGTTTTCTTCCATTTATGTTAAGACCAAATTGATCCCAATCAAGTTTTCGGAAAATGTTTTCAAGCACTGCAGAGAATAATTTGGGAGACAGAGGATCTCCCTGTCGGACTCCTCTTTTTATTTCAAAGGCATTGCCTAATGTTTCAAGTTGTATTTTTGCTTTGCTGTTACAGTATATGGTTTTGATTGTTTTAATGTATGTTGTGTGTATACCCTGTTTTTCTAGACTTTCCCATATAGCCTCATGGCTGATACTGTCGAAGGCTTTGGTGTAGTCAATGAAAGCCATGTATAGAGTCTTGTTATATTCATTGTATTTCTCAATAACTTGCTTCACGGTGTGTATGTGATCTATTGTAGCATAATTCTTTCTGAAGCCAGCTTGTTCCATTGGTTGGTTTTCATCTAATGTGGTGCTAATTCGTTCTAAGATGATTTTGGAGAATACTTTATAAATATTTGACATCAAGCTTATTGGTCTGTAGTTTCCTATGTCATCTTTTGCGCCTTTCTTATGTATAAGAGTAATGTGGGATGTTTCCCATTGTTCTGGTATGTGTTGAGATATTAAAACTTCATTGAAAATTTTTGTGAGTATAGGGACAAGTTCGCTCAAAGTTCCTCTTAGTATCTCATTTGAGATTTTGTCTGGGCCTGGTGCTTTTTCCATCTTTTGGCTGATTATGGCTTTCTCTACTTCACTCGGTAAGATTTCAGGTTCTTGGTTGGTTTTAGTTACTTTGGTACTTCTGTTTACATGTTCTGGGTGTTTGTAAATATGGTTTGAATAAAGGTTTTGGTAGAATTTAGTTGCTAGTGTGTTTATGTCTTTTCTGTTTGTGATAGTGTCTTGTTTGTTTTTAAGGTTTGGTATCCAATCTTTGTTGTATTCACGTATCTCTTTCAGAGCCTTTCTTGTTCCTCCTGTTGTCAATATGTGCTTTTCTAGAGTTTTTAGTCTTTTAGTTTTACGATCTTTTCTAATGCTTTCTTTGATGTTTTTGCTTAACTCTGTTATCAGTTTGGTGTTTTCTTTTTTGAGGTAGCTAGTTAATATGCGTTTTCTTTCTTCTATAAGTTGGAGTGTCGAGTCGCTTAATTGATATTTTTGCTTTTCAGTTTTCCTGACTTTGTGGCATGTTAGCTGATTTTCTAATTTAGCGTAGGTAATTTTGACATCAATTTTGCTGTTGTCTGATAGCTCCGTAGTTATTGCCACCAAAGACTGAGCGGTGTCCTTATAATTTTCTTCATTTGCATCGTTTGCGTTTGAAGGTTTTATGTGTTTTCTGGGCTTTTTGGGTGGTTCTATTTTAAGTGATGCTCTGACCATACGATGGTTAGTGTTAAAATTTAGTTTTGATTTTGATATCACTGATGTGTTTGTAAATGGTCTTGGAAAGTTGCTTATAATGTAATCTATTTCGTTTTTATATTTTCCATCTGGGGAAATCCAAGTCCACTTATTTGTTTTGTTTTTCTTGAAGATACTGTTCAGGAGAGTCAGATTGTGCTCTAATAAGAAATCCACTAGTCGTTGTCCATTGACACTTCGTTTGCCATAACCAAAGTTTCCCAGTGGAGATTCATCTTTGTTCTTTTTATTTCCAACCTGGGCGTTGAAATCACCCATAAGGATAATCAGGTTGTTTGAGTATTTTCTTATTATTTGGGATAGATGTTTGTAGAAAGATTTAGTTTCCAGTTCTTCAGCTTGTTCAGTTGGTGCATAAACTTGTATTATCGTCCATGTTTTTCTATAGCTGGGTAGTTTGATGTTTAGAATTGCAATTCTGTCTGAAACTCCGATGATATCTTCTATATAGCTTTTCAAGTGCCTTTTTATTAAGAAACCAACTCCTTTTTGTCCTCCAGTTTCACCTTTATTGAATAGTACATAGCCTGGATGTTCCTCAATTGTTTCCCCTGCTCTTCGCATTTCACTTATTCCTAAAATATCCCAATTTATGTTCTTTAGTGATTCTTCTAGTTCTAATAAGGCTTCAGATGTCCTTAGTGATCTTGTATTGAGTGTTGCAATATTTAATAATTTATTGTTTTCTGTTAGAGGGTGGTGGTCTATTTCTCCCGCGGAGACCAGCCGTGGTGGGAGAGTTATTTTTCGTTGTTGTATTTGTAGCTTTGTTTGTTGTATGAATCCGGTTTTGGTTGTTAGTTGTTCTTTAGTTTCTCCATGTGTTTTTGTCTGATAAGGAGTAGGATCTTTCACGCATGACTTGAAATGCATCCATTCTTTTAATTTTGGGGTCCTGTTTGGTATTTGCATTTTGGTCTGGTTTGTTTGGGCTTGGTGTTTCAGAGTCAGGTCCTTTTCTTTTTACACTTTCTCGCTGTTGGTTTGATTTATCTCTGCGTTCTTGTAAGAATTTTTTTGGGATGTCATGAGTTATGTATGTGTTTGGTTTCATTTTCTTTTTGTTCCTCAATATTTGGATCTTCTTTTGGAGTGTTGTTGTTGAGAGAAGTATAGGTCCGGTTCCGCTTCTCGTGCACTAAAGACGTGTTGTCAGTCGCTCCCTCAAATAAAAACGAATCGTGTGTCTAATCCCAGTTTACAGTGTTCAAACATACTTATTCCTATACTGCTGGTGCCGGCGAGTGCTACTGACTATAAATTGATACTAAATAATAAGTTTTAAGTGCAGTGCAGTTAGAAACGCGAAACCTTTTTAGGTTATCTTTTCTGTCAAACGCTCAAGTACGGACCAAAGACAAGAAGAACCGAACAGGGCTACCAACTACTCAACATATTGAATGACTGGCTGCGTTCACGCACGCGATTGTGTACCTTTTTGTGTTCCTTTTTGCGCATCTGACCTGCATCGAAATCGACATTAATTACGTTTTCGAAATAAATTGCGTTCAGCAATTTTTGTAAGATGACTTCCGAACTAAGTAAAGAAATGTCATTACTTTTCGAAAAAGTAAAAGAAGAGCTTCAGAAGCAAACGAATGAAATTACTGAAAGTATAACCACAAGAGTTCTCAGTAAAGTGGACGAAAAAATGCAACCTTTGATAGAAGAAAATGAAAAACTAAAAGTCGAAATAACGCAACTAAACAAAAAAATCGAAAACTTGGATTTGAATGCCAGGAAAAACAACATTTTACTACACGGAATTTCTGAATCGTCCGACGAGAAAGAAGATAACTTGATAAGTCTTGTTTCACAAACTATTAACGATTTAGGTGTCACCTTAGAAAATGGCGAAATAAACAGAATTCAACGTCTAGGCAAAAAGGAAAACAACTCGAAAATCTGTCGCACGTTAGAATATGTTAAATAATTAAAATGGTTAAATTTAAAAGAGGAAAATAATACTAAGTAAATAAACTTAATAAGTTAATACACGTACATAAACTACATCAAACGTATATTTAATGTGTACAATAATATAGTATATACCTACTATATGATAATAATAGCTAACCATATACTAAATACTAATACGTTACATATATAAATATATGCCTAACTCCGCCCATTCGACTTGTCTTTTTTTTTGATCATTATTATTATATTAATAAAACAACATTGTTTTAGTAAAGAGATAGAAAGTACAGGACAAGAGAAAGTCAGATAATCAGGCCAAAAATTTAATAACTCAATATAAAAAACAAAATTAAATTATTAGATTATGTTAAACCCATAGATTCCTAAAAACCTTTACTTATTTAAAAATCTCCAGATCCTGATACTGCTTTCTATGTGTGTTTTGGAAGTTGGAGCTTTTGTTAAAACCCACTCTGAGCTGTTTCTGACCGTTGGCGATGTCTGTAAATATTATTTAAGAGACAACAGAAAGTTTACTTTACCAAACTTTTTAGTAGCAGCAGAGTTATTAGATGGCCATTACAATCTTCAACAACATTCCTAGAGCAATAGAAATTCTTCAAATGCTATTATTTACAAAGAAACTTTCAGCGTGGCTAAAAGAAAAAACTTTTAATGAACTAGCAGTTTATTTAAATACTCAATGTTATCTTTGGAATTTGGACTATCTCTTATTATTTATTTTGTATTTGAGTATAGACTGAGCATTTTTAATTTATTATTATGAACTAGTTAATTTTTTCATTTTGTTTTGACAGTGTAAATAAGGACTTGTGTAATTTTTTGACATATAAATATTGAACTTTAAGCTAATGTTTATGAACTTTGGTGTTCACTACTTTTTTATTTTATTTTTTCAATAAATTTGTATTTTGCACGCCAATCTTGGTAAACCATGTCTTTTGCTTCATAATGTGTTTTGTTAGATCTTACTAAACCATGTTTTACGCAAATGAAGAATCTGATCTGAATCTTTGTTCAGTTTTGAGTTTAGTTCCTAAAAATAAAAAACCAAAGCACTTAAAAGCTCACTTTTTTGTCCCTCTGTTAAGCTAAGCCCCATTTTCAATTCTGGTTGCCTTATTATCATTAAAAACAATGCGGGTACTTCCCAATAAACTTAAATTTGGTGATAAGATAGACATAATTTTTTTTTGTAAAATTGATAATGAAAAATTATTTTGCAGTGAAAATTAATTACTTGATGAACTAAATTTTACTGTTTCAATAAATAGTGTCCATGCCATAGTGTTGTTAATTTGATGGCATGGTATGTATGGACCCCTGAGCATATAAGGTCCACATCCATATTTTATTCTTGCTATTATCATCTTTAATTATTATTGACTCTAAATGTATATATAATATAATGAATGTATAAATGTATATCTAATCTTATTTGGATTTAATTGAAATATAAAAAACTAGACCAAGTAACATTGACCTCTCATAAACAACTAGACTCACAATCTCGCTCAAAAAGTGTTCGCGATGCATCTTGTCACCGCTATAACGTGACAAGTTCGAATGACGATTGTGTACAACTGACATTGCATCTTATGTTATTATGTTAACGATATAACGTCTTAATTTAGTTGAAGCAGTTTTCCTATTATGCACGTCGCACGCTCGGATGTTTTCTGACGAACTTTTCTTAGAGATTGTGTGTCTAGTTGCTTATGAGAGGTCAATGCCAAGTAAACATACTCGTAAAATAGTAGATTGTTATACAAGGGAGGACCGAGGGCGCTTATATTTCGAGGCTGTAATTGATCACTTACACCCGTGTTAAACACTCTAATTTTTCTGACTAAAATATATTATGTATATCTATGCATCTACATTCAGGTATCCACAAGCGCGAAGCATAAACAGGAAAATAATCTTTCACGCTGGGCCCACAAACTCAGGGAAAACATACCACGCTCTAGAGAGGTTTCTTGAAGCTAAATCTGGAGTTTACTGTGGTCCACTTAAGTTGTTAGCTACTGAAATATACCACAAGTCTAATAAAAGAGTGAGTACTTTTAATACAATCAATATCCATAGACCTTGGGAATAAACATGGCCGCTATACTATCTATCTCTCACTCACACTATCTCGCATAGCATACGGAACAGCAGTCAATGTCAATAGTGTCAATCGCTCGAATCCCATACTGGGAATTTAGTGTAATATCTTGTATGGGAACCAATTGAAAACGGATTAAGGACAAAAGGAGCCCTTTATCCGTTTTAAAATGGTCAATTGCACTGATTCCCCAACTATGTAATATATCGGGTCTGCGGTTGCCAACCGCCAGTTGGTCTATGCTGACAGTACCAATTGGACAGTACAGCCAGAGCAGGCAATCATATTGAATCCCAAGGTCTATTGATACGGGTTCTATCAATCTATACTAATAATAAAGTAGTAAAAAGTCGTGTCTCTACATTGAATATTTTCGCGAAATTTTAAATGAAATGGGTTATTTGTAAGTATTGAACTCAAGCCAAAACTACCATTTTTAGAATTTTGGTCTGTCTCTATGTATGTTCCGTTTTAACTCGAGAACCACTTAACTGATTTGGATGCGGTTTTTTTATTATAATCGTAGTGACTCTGGTTAACAGGCTATAAGGGGTGTTCATAAGCATATCGCCCAAGCCGAAAACGGGGCAAAGATTGAATAAACGGTTTTAACGCTGGAGCCACTCAACGGATTTTGATGCGGTTTTTTGTTTTATTATCATTGTAGTGACACTGGTCAGCACATAGGCTATAAGGGGTGTTAATAAAATAAGGTGTTCATAAACGCGGGCGAAGCTGCGAGTAAAGGTTAACAAAACATAAATTAGGTATTGACTATAACAATGTACACACCATTTCTGTCCAACATTAGACACATTGTATGATTTTATTCAATTAGGCCCAAAAAAATAAAAGGCTGCAAAACAAAACGGCTATATGGAATTATATTATTATTAGTACAAAGTTAGTATAGTGCATTCAATTTTAGCTGGCGTCTTTCCACTTGAACATAAACAATAGGGGTAGTAAACCATCATAGAGCCCATTCATTTTTAAAGGAGCCTTTTCGGCCTTATCTGTTTTGTTGCAAACCAACCAGTGTTGATACTTTTGAATCTTCATAAAATAATCTTTAAAAGATTACGTATAGGAATGATATATAAAATAAAATAACAAATTTAATCATTTATTTATTATAAAGTAATAAATCAAAACATGTGGTTTTTAAATTATGACGACTCACTGATGTCTTCTGATTCCGAATTATTTTCCAGGGTTTCATTATCCGATGGGTCGCTTCCAACATTTATTATAAAGTTAGTGCAAGGTGTTTTTTCACCCAAGGACGAAACATATCGAAAGACGTAGTATTTCCACTGAACTAATCTCTTCGAAGTTTAAAAAACAACTGAGTGGTATTTCTATTTGCTTATATTATTAAAGGGAAGATAACATAAGGAAAGTATCAAAAACGTTTGAAACACCTCCTGCCGCACGTGTTTTATGGACGGAGAGCTAGTGACCAAATCGGTCATGTAGCTTCAGCTGTATTGAAACTCCGTTAGCTACTTCCCTGAACAACCTTTTCCCATAATCTCCGTGCTGGCAGGCCACGGGTGGTGGGTGCGGGTGTAGTGGGGTGGGGAAAAAAATGAAAAAAAATGTGGGCTCAGCGGCTTTAATTTTTTTTTCAAACAGTTGCTCAGTACTCCCTATGCACCCAAAAAAATGTTTAAATCGATCGGGTGGTGGGAAGGGGTTGCCAGCGTTAATTAAAAGTACCAAAATAATAATAATTTTCATGTGGGCTCAGCTGTATTGGCTTTTTTTCTGACGCGAGATTAATTAATATGTGAGCCCCAAAAAAATAGCCATGCAAAAATATCGGTGGGACGGTATCGAAAAAAATGGTTGAAATCGTTGAATTTCGTTCGAAAATGAGCTGAGGAGAAGGCAAAAGCGGACGTGGACTTCCCAGTCGGCGAACGCTTCAGCGCCCTCACGGCGCGTCGATTTTGTTCGGCTAACAGAGAGTAGCCGCTGTCCTTCTTGCACCCGTTGAACGGGAAAACCCGAACGTTTCCGAACGAGCAGCTGCTTCAGCTGTGCGTCTACGAATTTTCATAGAAATTTAACTTATTATTATTCGTGCAAAAAAATATTCCCTGCTTCTATGCCTTTTTTTGTCCATTATTATTTACGAAAAATATTCTATTTATTTATATTTCTTTATTTCTTCATTTTTATTTATGAAAAAATGTTGTTCAATTTTTCAATCCACCCATTTCCTTCAGGTTTCAACGGTGAAGGAATGTCCAGATGAGCATTGTTGCAGATACTAGTTATATATACACTCCGCTTTTGCCTTCTCCTCAGCTCATTTTCGAACGAAATTCAACGATTTCAACCATTTTTTTCGATACCTTCCCACCGATATTTTTGCATGGCTATTTTTTTGGGGCTCACATATTAATTAATCTCGCGTCAAAAAAAAAAGCCAATACAGCTGAGCCCACATGAAAATTATTATTATTTTGGCACTTTTAATTAACGCTGGCAACCCCTTACCACCACCCAACCGATTTAAAATTTTTTTTGGGTGCACAGGGAGTACTGAGCAACTGTTTGAAAAAAAAATTAAAGCCGCTGAGCCCACATTTTTTTTCATTTTTTTCCCCACCCCACTACACCCGCACCCACCGCCCGCGGCCTGCCAGCACGGAGAATATGGGAAAAGGTTGTTCAGGGAAGTAGCTAACGGAGTTTCAATACAGCTGAAGCCACATGACCGATTTGGTCGCTAGATCTTAGACTATTACAAATGTCTATTGTTTCATTCTGGCGAATTCACCCGCCACGACTTAATCCTATTGTTATTGCTAATAACGGTCTGAAAGACGCCAGCTAAAATTGAATGCACTATACAAAGTCTTTTTTCTTCATTGCCATTATACTAATAATTTTTTTTGTACACTTCAGGGCACCCCTTGCGACCTCATAACTGGTGAAGAAAGGACACATGCGTCTCAATACAATACGCTAGATGGTACTGTAGATGTACCTGAGAGTAACACTGATCAGTTTGCTGAAGAAGCAGAACTTACACCATCTAGTCATATCGCTTGCACTGTTGAGATGACTTCCTTAAATCATGCATGTAAGTAAAACACATTTTAATTTGTAAACGCCATCTTGAAATCCGCTGTTTTGAAAATGTGTTTATTTTAATTTAATTTAATAATTTAATTTACCTGTGTTGGGAACATCTTGGCTTCTTTATTCAAGGGTTACTTAAAGCCTGACCAGGAAATAATAAAAGACGTCGCCATGTTGCGGAAAAGCAATAGAACTTATGTCTTCTACTAGCAACATTAACTTCGTCTTTATGTCTATTGCGTCAAAGTGTGGTGTTGTTTTTTTGTCGAACGAGCGAGCGAAGCAAGCGAGTTCTCCGAGTCTACCTGAACAATCCAGCGTATGTACGTATGGATGTATGAATGTTTGTTAGACGATAACTCCAGTATCGATGATCGGAATGTCATGAAATTTGGCAGGCGAAATAAGGCAGAAAGAATTTTTAACAGTCAAAGTGTGGTGTTGTTTTTTGTGTGTGTGAGCATAGATAAAATATAATTTATTTCAGATCAAAGATCCATATAAACATGTTAGTAATAAAAACAACTTATGCTATTGTTAGTAATTTATGTTAATACATCAGTGTAATCCATCAATATACAAAATATACAAAAAGCCTCCACTCCCAACTAAACATGGACATGCAGGCGAATCCAGTGGCGTAGAATCGGAGAGTCCCACCTGTCTACAAACGTGCTCAGCAAGCTGTTGGAGCTGGAACGCACGCGCTCCAACAGAGACGCACATATAGAATATAGCTATATTATTATGATTACAGATGATGTAGCAGTTATAGATGAAATCCAAATGATAGGAGACAAAGGAAGAGGATGGGCATGGACAAGAGCTATATTAGGTAAAAGTACTATTAATATGAAACTATGATAGAAATAAATTTCTATATTTTAAAGAGAGCTCCTCACGTCCAGATTTACTTTTCTGATTTTCTATACCGCAATGGTATACAATTTTATTTGTTATCTCCCTGCGATGGATAAATCGCAAAGTGTTTAAAATACAAAAAAATATTTCTGTCATAGTTTCGATAAGAGTAATGTGTATTCTTCACTACCCGATGCTGTAAAAGGTGACGCTGACGGTAGGGCAATAAGTCTTAGGCTGAGATTCAGAGTGCATTTTGAGTCCGAACTCAATCTTACAAACGTCAAAAAGTGACGTGATCTCATACTAGAGTGACGTTTGTAAGCTTGAGTTCCTCTTGAGTTCGGACTCAAAATGCACTCTGAATCTCAAGATTAGACTCGTCTTGAATACACTAGCGCCCTCTAGGCGCCAAGAGGCTCACTACTAAGTGAGCATCTATACATATCGTTGCGGTATGGGAAAGGTAAATTCGCAGGTTGTGTTGAGAACTGGATATCTCAGTGGAAGAGCAACCGCCTGGTAAGCGAGAGGTCCCGGGTTCGTGTCCCGGTTCAGAGCTCCACGTCCAGTTTTACTTTTCTGATTTTCTATACCGCAATGATATACAATTTAATTTGTTTACTATTAATATGGCTTTAGAAATCCCAATTTTAATTATTCGTCAAACATCATCAATAGCAGAGCTTTGGTCACAATTTTAGCATCAGAGACCGACAAAAATGTTTGGTATTTTATACATATTTTCACGTGTCTACTTTAAAATTTTTCCCCTTCTACGGAAAAAAAACTTGCATGTGATTTTAACGATCGATTGATAGAGTTAAATAAATTTATAATGACTTTTATAGCTATGTTTTTATATTTTATTATTATTACTATTATTGATAAACACAAATAAGACCCAATATTATAATTCAACTTTCATACACAATTCATAATAATAATATGGGTTAATAGAACCATTCATATACAAACAAACAATCATTAACTTGACAGACATTTCAGAGTATGTTTTTAAAAGTGTTCTTTTTAATTGGATTCAGGTTTACAAGCAGAAGAAATTCATTTATGCGGTGAGGCAGGTTCAATAAATCTAATAGAAGAAATCTGTAACACTACTGGTGAGGAATTGGAGGTATGAGCTCCTTCAATGTAGTTTGTATATTTTGTGATTGAGTATAAGGCACGATCAATGAGGTGTTTGTGATTAATGGGCATACTATTTGTATCCTTACTACTTACTTAACGGTGATGGAAAACACTGCAAACTAATTACATACATGCCCTGTACCCAAGCTTGTACTCAAAGTGCTTACGGTGACAGATAATCATGCACGTTGGAACATAAAAATCGTATGTGAAAGTGGGTGTATTAAAGATTTACTGTTGATAAAAGAACCCATCTGACACCTCGATAGCTTTGCACGGTCCAAAGTTACAGATAGCGTTGTCTATGCGTCGAAGAGGATGGTTAGGGGAGGTGGTTTAGCAGGGAGAAACTGCTCAGCTGACAGCTGTGTCATACATAACGATGTTTCATTTCAGGTGCGGACATACAAAAGACTAACAGAACTCAAAGTAGAAGACACAGCTTTAGGATCTCTTGAGAAGGTGAAACCCGGAGACTGTATAGTGTGTTTCAATAAGAACGACATTTACAGTGTAAGTCGAGCCATAGAACAGAGGTCAGTCTGAGGCAGGCAGGTATCCAATAGTCGAGTCTTTGTTGGCAGTTGAGTTTTTTATTTACGTCGCTTGGGTGGATTCTGTGACCTGTATAATCAGAATATGCTCATGTGTTGATTGTATGCGTGTTATCATGGAATCAAAAATAACATATTTTCGTCTGCTATGATCCTGACACACCCTTGCGCTCTTTGTCTCTCAATATATAATTATATTCTGGGTGTTAGTGATTTGGTTTCCTCAATATAATAAATAATGTTCACAGAGTGAATTCATGTTAAATAATCACAAAATAAAATAAAATAATCTCTTGTTTTCCACGTCTACTTCATGTGTCATTCATTTGTACTTTTATCTTTATCTATTTTGAATAAGATGCAAAAGGTTAATTACTCGTTTAATTCACAATAGTTCACACAGATATTACAATTCCATTTACTAAGTGCCGGACTTTTAAGTATCTGATAGTCACTATGCAGGTTTTAATCTGAAAATGGGACACAATTTATATGAAGAAATGAAGAATCGAAAGTATTACGACTGTGAAAAAATGGGCGCCATATTGTAAACAGTTTGGTTGCTATAGCAAATTAAAGTTGGTAACACTTCGAGTGCCTACCCCTGTATATAATTAAGTCGGGCATAAACCAGTGAGGGTCTTACAATCATTTGATAAACTGGCAGTTGGTATAATATACCATTTAATATACCATATAATATACCATATAATATACCATCACGCGTTACAATGATACGGGTAGCATCAAGAAACGCCATGGAGGTGGACATCCAACAACAGCAACATCATCAGAAATGGTTCGAAAGGTAAAGGCTAGAATTGAACGAAATCCACGACAAAGCGCAGTTAAATTGGCGAAAAGTCTTAATGTATCTGCCCGAAGCATAGGACGCATATTAAAAAATAAACTACAACTGAAGCCTTACAAAATACAAAAAGTACAAGACTTGACACTTGCACAAAAGGCAGTTCGCCTAGAAAGAGCTAAGGAGTTAAAGCACTTGCACGTTGATAGCAAGCTTGAAAATTTGGTATTTTCCGATGAAAAAATTTTTACGGTTCAGCAATATGTGAACAAACAAAATGATCGCGTATGGTTAAAGTGTAAATCAAACGACAATTTAGACCAACGAATTGCTCTGCGAAAGCAAGCACCAGCATCAGTGATGGTTTGGGCCGCGGTAACTGCTACGGGACGTTCACCTCTCGTTTTCATTGAGCAGGGTGCAAAGATAAATCAGCAAATTAACCGTGAAAAGATTTTAAACGATGGTTTGTTACCTTGGGCACGTAAGAAATTCGGTAGAAACCATTGGACGTTTCAGTAAGACTCGGCGCCATCCCACAAAGCCCGTGAAACCCAAATTTTTTTGCAAGAAAAAGTTCCGAGTTTCATTTCTTCGCAACAATGGCCACCATATTCGCCGTACTTAAACTCAATGGATTTTTCCATATGGTAAATTCTAGAGGCCAAAGTGTCAGCAAAAAAATATGAGACAGTCGACGCCTTAAAGATTGCTCTTTGCCGAGAATGGAACAAAATATCAGCAGACCACATTCGTGCAGCGTGTGAAGCCTTCTCGGACAGACTCGATGATGTTATCCGCGCTAAAGGTGGCCACATCGAACAATAACTTTATCTTTTTAATTTTAAATGTTTTTTTTCTATATATTGAAGTTCATAAATAAAAAGAAACAAAATTGTCAAAATTACAGCATTTTGAATTGGTAACACTTCGAGTGCCGACCCCTGTACTATTCATTGAATCAAAAACTCAACTGCCACAAAGAGTTTTTTTAGTAAAAGCATTATGTTCTGTCTTCGTTCCTACGGTTGAAGAATAATTCTTAATAAATGTCGTCCTCAAAGAAGCGCGCTTTTTGGTGAAAAATCGAATTATGGCATGAACACAGTCTTATTGCGCGATTATACGAAATTATTTTTTGTTGAAACAAGGGGGGTTCGCTTCGCTCCGCAGCGCTAGGCTCTCCAGATATATTTACATGTAAACCTAACACGCTCCTCCTCGCTCAGCTTCGATCGTCGTAGCACCCATTTTTGACTTTTTGTTGAGACTTTTGTAATTGTTGTAATCTCGCTTTTTCGTGAAATATTTGCTTTTTCGGTAAAAGTGGACCAATTTCGTATCATCGCGTAATGTATCTTTGGGTCTGCTAATTAGGTTTTTCTCGCAAAATTGTTTAAAGTGGTTTTTCATTAGCTTAAATATTAGAAAAGTGGTTGTATTGTTATTGAGCTTAATAATGTAGGTATTTTTATTTTATTCACTTATATGTTTTCTTCATACTTGCATTATAACGTATAATCTTTGTTCCAGAGGGCATGAGGTAGCTGTGATATACGGAAGCTTACCGCCCGGCACTAAATTGGCGCAAGCAAATAAATTTAATGACCCAGAGAGTTCTTGTAATGTCATGGTGGCAACAGACGCTATAGGACTTGGTATTAATTTGTGAGTAAAAGCTTAAACTATTGAATATTTTGTGACTTTCGTTTATATAGCCAAATTCATACTGGAGTCATCTTACATAAAATGCAACGTCTGTCTATTTGTACGATTATTAATTGAGAACTACTGATGACGACAGGTAGACATGGTAATGCAAGTTATTCGGGGTAGAGTAAGAGAACAGCTCTCAGGCAAAACCTGGCGGCCCACCATTGCCTGGGACCGATGGATGGCGGTATATCCATCCCCAATTGCCGAGCCTTATATAAACCAGACTGGTGACGGGCAGCGGCGTCACTGGTGCAAGGGTTTCGGCACCGCGCTCACCAACCTGCCTGCCCAGCGTGTGTGAGTATGGGCATTTCTTCCAGGAGGACAGCCAAGCGTGGCGAAATTCTGGAAAGGCCTATGTCCAGCAGTGGACGAAAAAGGCTGATGGATGGATGGATGGCATAAACCAAACTTTAAACAAATATCTAATGCCTGATATTGAGAATGCACAATAATGCCGGAAAAGCCGCCCAGGTAGTCGATATCGACAATTTTTATGGTACGCAACAAAATGAGAGTTAAATTATGATGTTTTCATTTAAGGCCCGGCCCAGGCCCGTCAGAAATCGTGATTTCCTCCCCGCTTCCCCGCAAGCAGATTTTAGTTACCTCGAATCGCCGCTAGAGGCGTTTGCGTGCGAAATGTTGCATAGCTATTGGAAAAAATTAATTAAAACAGCAAAGTGGGTTAATAGGCACTAATGTTTTAAAAAAATTTGACATTACATATTTTTTTAATCAAATATTATAAGGAAATATATAATTAAGATCAAAACGGTAGTTTAAAAATACATTTAAAGAATATAAGGAAAATTTAAAACTTTTTACCATTGTCGCATTTGTTTACATAATAATTAATAATACCTATATCCGTTTTTATCGTTTCTTTAAATAACTACTACATTAGTACCTACTATATTTTGTAGACGTGAGCGCCGACTCGTATTTGCCGGCGGCGACTGTGCGCCGATCAACTTTGGGTGGCGTAGCGGCGCCGCGCCGCACCTCGGCGTTATGTAAATGTTACAAGCTTACACAAAATGTATACAATAATAATAATAATTTATTAGAGTGCATAGTAACATAAAAACCCAAACAGAAAAAAAAATTTCAAAAAATTTCGGTTCTAGGCCCGTCCCAAATAAAATGTTATCTGAGAATTTGTTTCCGATTGATTTTTCTGTCTTACTCAAATAATTTTTAGAGTTTCTCGAGTGAAAGATTTCGCTATAAATAATTTAATCCTATTTATACGATCTGTGAACATTGAACTAAAAAGTTTAATTTTACTTACAGTGTAAATAAAAAGAATCAATCATTCATCATTTTTTTTGTCAGAATCATAATAATGATAGTATAATAACTTTATTTACTGGAAAAAATGGTAACAATAAGAAATAAGATCATATTTATTTGCTGAAATACAGGTTTTTATTACGTTTTTATAATATTAGAAAAGTTCTACTTATAATTATTATACTTATTACAATCTTTATTATTATGCATATAAAAAGAAAAGTCCTGACTGACTGACTCACTCACTCATTCACTGACCCATCAACGCCCAAACCCTTGAAAGCTGAAACTTTGCATAAAGGTTCCATTTAAAATGGAATAAGGAAGGATATTTCAAAATTTCCCCCCTAAAAGGGTAAAATAGGAGATTCAAGTTTGTATGGATATGTTTCTTTGCCTTTGCAGTCACATTTTGGCTGCCTATAAACGTGTGCAGGGCTCCGTTCACTTTATCTTCCGCATTCACTCTTCTTTCAATATCACCGTCACACTTTCCATTGCGCGTAAATAGACAACCAAGATACACAAATTCTTTAACCTGTTCTACTTCCTCTTCTCTAATCTGAGCATTACTTTCAGTAATCTCTTCATCCCTCTCTAGCACAAAAACCTTTGTTTTACTAACGTTAATTTTCATTCCTTTATTTTTAAAGGCATCATCATTCATAATTGTTACCATCTCTTGCAGCTCATCCGTCTATGAAGCAAGGATAACTTGGTCATCGGCGTATAAGAGTCATTTGATAAGTAACTCCCCTAACTTCAGTCCACATACACGCTCTTTTAAATCATTTAAACAACTGTCCATAAGATTGAATAGCCACGATGACGCTACAAATCCTTTTTAAGTCCACTTGCAAATCATGACATTAAATTTATTATTTTGCCTGCTCTACATTTGTTGAAATGTAAGAACAGAACTGATTACTTTGGAACTATTTTTCTTCTCATTTTCACTCAGGTCTGATGAATTTTGTTTTAAGTTGGTGGTACCACGAAGCGGTAGATTTCTGGAATGCCTAGGATCTACCAATTCTGGTAAGATATGGGTTATGTAAAATGATTTAAGTTTTTCAACCATGCATTTATTCCAAAACTCGTCATCCCTTTCAATAATTTCTACATGCAGAGGGTTGTTCTCGCCAGACCATATAGCAAAAATGCATCTTTTTCTTTGTGCTATATGTAACTGGCCTTGAACCTGAAAAAATAAAACATGAAGAAATTGAAAAGAAATCTGTTAAATAGTAACTAGATCTATGTAGATTCAAAAAGTTAAATTACTTACTTGATTACTTACTTACAAGTTAAATTACTTACTTGTCGTGATTTTTGTTCAATACCAGTGCATCGTCTTTCTTTTTGAAAAATGGTAATTTATTTAAGACATCTACATCTTTCAAATTCTGGTTGTATACTGACAAAGGGCACTTTATTTCCACGACTTTATCATTTCCAACCAGTCCATCCAGTGTTGCTCCAAGGTACGGAATCTGAGCATCAATGAATAATCCGCAGTTCTCTATGGCAATCCCCAGTTGAATTGACAGCTGATGGAGTGCATTAGCTTCATTCGCAACTCCGTGTCTTATTGATCTTACATTGCTGAGATCTTGCTTATAGAGAAGTGCACGCACTAACGATGGCCCAGTAGTTTCTGAAGAATGGTTTCTTTTTCGATTTTTGACCTTTGCTCTTGAGTTTTCTCTAAGTTGCTCAGGAACGTGTTTTTCAGAAGCTCTAGTTCCTCGGGATCGACATCTGGTTTTTGGCATGCTTCGCCGTAGTTTTTATAAATTTTGTTCTTACCTTTCTTCGCCAACAACTATGGAAGTGGAGGGCATTACATTTGCATTTTGCAATGTGGTATAATTAGACCTGTAAGTTGTAAAACATATTTATTTAACCTGGGTTTAAGTCATTGACAAGCCGACAACTTTAATTACGATGAAAAAAAATATTATTCGAGTTTCGTATTCATACCTTTCTTCCTCAACATCCATGGAAGTGGAGGTCATTACATTTGCATTTTGCAATGTGGTATAATTAAACCTGTAATTCGTAAAACATATTTATTTAACCAGGATTTCAGTCACTTACAAGCCGCAAACTTATATAATTATGATGAAAAAATAGACTAAATATTATAATTCGAGTTCCGTATAGTTAGTTCTTCGATGTTGCATTTATCGTTTCCTCTGTTTCATAAATTTACTAGGCAACATGATATTTTTAATACATACCGTCTCGCGGTCGCGGATCCAAAGCGTGCGGTGTCGGCGTGGCGACGCCGCCACAAAGCAGAGCGCCTAGGTTATAGCAGGCCCTGCGCGCGGCCTGCCGCCACGTACTGATCAAAATAATAATATTTTATAGAACTTACGTGTTATTTACATTTATATTTACTGTCAAAGTGGAATGAGTGTCACAGTCCACACTCGGTACATCAGATGGAGGTTGCATGCTGAAATAAAAGTAGTAAAACCTTGAATGAAATACCCACATTCGATACATAGTAGTTTTTACATTTTATAGAGATGAAAGAAATATATATACAGAGACTTAGACAGACATCAGAAAAGTTTGATGTTCGTCGTACCTTCGCTTTAGTTATACTTTATTATTCTGAGTTATACCTAGAAAAAACAACAAAAATAAATATTTAGAGTGTTTAGACAGAACTGTAAATTTTCCTTTTTGTTATTTTTATTTCTTTTAGGTCATGTTATTTTAGACCCTTATTGGAATGTTAAATTAATGAAAAATCAACAATATTACAATCGACAACAAAATTCGTACCAAATGACTTTCCATTTTTAACACGCCGTAGTTCTTATTACATAGCAATAAGCGTGACAGCGCCGTAATACACGGGAGAACTGATAAGGCTCGCTCGAGATCGCGTTCGAAACAGGCGGTAACGCGTACCCTGAATGAACTCTTATTACAGTACAGTAAGTGTTAGATTTACGCGGTAAAGACTGATGCCATCCACCTGTGTCGCATCCTTTGACCTCAAAGAAATCTCCCGCGTAAAGATCACTTACCTAATTTCATTCAGATCATCTGAGCTATCTTTTTGATTATCTTTTCTCGATCTGTAAGAAAATAATCACATTTTTAGTTGAATATTATATCTAAGTAGGTACATAGTTTATGATGATATTGAAGAAAGAAATAATATTACCTATATAAATAGCATCAAAATGTACCTACCTGTAGGTAGTATATAATGATATTTGTGTATTCAAACGTTGTATAATATTCTTACATACTGATAAAATCCGAGTGAGTGCGAATTTGAAGAATGTTTCAAGTCAGTAGCTTTATTCATCGCAGATAGGTACTTGTACCTACTACTTTTACGATATATCAGTGATCGCAGAGAGATTGTACTTGTATGTGATAATAAGATAATTACTAAGACGTACTAGACAGACAGATCATGAGTATGAGGGTTCTTTTGAAAAATTTGGAGTGCAGAACCCTGAGAAAGGAGCTACATTTTTTATAACATAGTGAAAGGGAAGGTAGGTACTTACCGCTTCGCAACTCTCATATCTTTTAATTGATAAGCTCTCTTTCTTTTAACAACATAAATTTTGTTCCTCTTGTTTCCCATTTTTTTTATGATATCGCAGTATGTATTTGAATATGTAATACTTAGTTACTAACGAATGGGTTAGTATTCTCCGCTGAGCAAGTAAAATAGTATTCTCGTCCCGTGTCTAGGTGTGCATGCGTGATAAGAGCGTTGCTATATATCTCGACGCGTAGTGCTTATAAAGTTTAAAATCGAGTGCAACCTTTGAGCGTGCTTCGACTCAGAACTAAAGGACGTAAGTCTCAAAACTAATTTCGTCTATTTACTGAATAATATTTGATGTACGACATTTTTGGTCTGTCTGTACATAATAAACCATGTTTTCGTGTTATAGCAGTAATTTCAGACATAAAACTCAAGCCGCTTGGACATAAAACGTATTCACACCTTAAAAAGGCGTCTATTTCGAAAATAAAAGCTATCGAGTGAAATTTGTCCAATTAGGTAACGGCTATGTCTATCGAAAGATAAAGGTCTGAAAAAACATGTGTTAAAGTTTTATATTCATCAAATCAGTAGTTGGCTTAGGATGTTTTAGCAAAAACCGTTGAAAAATAAAAGGTGGCCCCTTAAAGGAACGTTTTATTCATCGCAATCAAAATCAAATGAACTTACAAACACTTAAGGAATCTGTTCTGAAAAGGAATTGTTCATCTGGCCCTACTGATTTTGATTCTGATTTTATTTTGGACATACCTAGTTCTTTTCGATATGCCGGTGTAAACCACAGACCTCCCCAGTGTCTGATTGACAGGATATTTATAACAAGTATTTTTCCGTTCAATGTCACATTTTACCAATACTTTTCTGGCTAGTTCTCGTGCTTGAGTGAGAATGGATTATTGTATTTTTTTTATTCTAACACGTGATGAGGAGGTTACCGAAGTCATTTTCAATACAAAACTAAAAGCAATAACGTGAGTGAGATCGAAATCGATAAATGTGGTCGATGCCGACTCGTGCAGCACTACGACTAAGATGGCGCGGGTGTGCGGGACGTCACCCCCTCCGCGACTCACCTCTTACCCGATTGCAATGTCGACCTGTCTCATCGAATTTTTGTGCCGTTTCAACTGTTACCCAAGGGAATCTTTAAAGAAAAGTTTAGGATTTATATCAAGCACAGAGCTGAATTTATTCGGGGGAGAGTAAGAGAACAGCTCTCAGGCACAACCAGGCGGCTCACCATTGCCTGGGACTGATGGATGGCGGTATATCTGTCGCAGTAAAGTAGTTAAATCAGAGAGTTAGTTGAATCTCTAGACAGTTAATTAAAGATCGACATTCAATCAAGTCGCTAAAGTTCCGTCAGACAAGTGAGTGAACGAAACGTTTAACGAGTTTCCTAAACGTTCCTAGGCGCATTTCAACTTTGGTAGGGTGACCTTTGTGAGGCGTCCCCGAGTAGGATACTAAATAGTCGCATAATGGATAGGTCGAAATGTATTTAAAAACACTAGGTTAGGTTAGGTTTGAACATTATGAAACAACTCAGAGCCGAGCGAAGCGGAGCGGAGCGAGGCGTCCCCGAGTAGGATACTAAATAGGTGCATAATGGATAGGTCAAAATGTATTTAAAAACAGTACGTTAGGTCAGGTTTGAACATTCTAAATGTAATCAGCTGTTGTCGTGACCGCCATCTTGTTTTACATTATTAATCAATCAACACGCTGGCTTTCGGTCAGACAGATAGTTAAACGTTTTCGACGCTGCTTTATTTAAATCAAAATGCTAGCGACTTGATTGAATGTCGATCTTTAATTAACTCTCTAGAGATTCAATTAACTCTCTGATTTAACTACTTTACTGCGACATATCCATCCCCAATTGCCGGGCCTTATATAAAACAGACTAGTGACGGGCAGCGGCGTCACTAGTGCAAGGGTTTCGGCACCGCGCTCACCAACCCGCCTGCCCAGCGTGTGTGAGTATGGGCATTTCTTCCAGGAGGACCGCCAAGAGTGGCGAAATCCTGGAAAGGCCTATGTCCAGCAGTGGACGAAACAGGCTGATGGATGGATGGATGGACAGAGCTGAATAGTGGCAATTTCATAAGATAAAGAAACAAATTCTTAAGGATTTGTCAAATGAGGCCATTATATTATTTTGATTTCCAGGAGTATAAGAAGAATAATTTTCTATTCCCTGATAAAGCCAGTTGTAAACGAAGATGGTGACAAAGAAATGGACGTAATTAGTATATCGCAAGCTTTACAGATCGCAGGTGGGTTATTTAATTTATCATTGCTTATTAAAATACTGTGGTAAATACTGGTTTCATGTGAATAAAGGTACACAAAAATCCCTGCAATAAACGCTAATTGTTTTCATCTTTACTCATTATTAAGGGGGCATTGAGAGTTTTGCGAAATAATTGAGTTCGTTTGATCCCTCTGTATTGTTATAAATAACTTAAAGCTTTAGTTATGCAATTAAATTGTAAGATATTTAAGGATTCACCTCATAAATCATATACTTTTGAAACACGATTAATTTTAGTTTCATCGATAGAAAAAAAATCCAAAGTTATCTCTAAAAACATTATTAACCCGTATTAAGGTGTAAATACTTCACGGCAGTTTTTGAATAATAACAAAACTACAGACATGTTTTTTGTAACGTATACACTTTACAATTTCAAAATGTGTATTTTTTTTAACAATACGAAGGAAATACCTAAAGTCGCGTGCGTTCGCCCATCCTAGCCAGAGCCGCCCCACTTCCCCGCTGTCCGCAGTACTGCTTCGGCCGTCGTAAGGAGAGCCTGTATTGTTTGCGCTTTAAGAACGGTTTTAAAACGCTCGCTGGCTCTTGCTGTTGTCCCTCACGCACACATACACGGAGCCTTGGTGCCCCCTTAAGGTGATCAAGAAAAATCGAAACTTTTAAAGATTGGGTGTAGTGAAAGGGCTCTTTTCGTCAACTTCGAAGATAACAAAACCTACAATTTTTTCGCCTTTCTGCATACTAATATTTCTGTGAAGTTCATACTTAATACGTTAAATGAAACCGTCTCTTAGGACGTGCCGGCCGCTACGGTAGTGCATGGGAGACGGGCTATGTAACTACATTCAAGTCGGAAGACTTGGCCACATTGAAGTCGCTGTTGTCCAAGTCGCCCGACCCGGTCACACAAGCTGGGCTTCATCCCACCGCGGAGCAAATGGAACTGTACGCGTATCATCTACCTCACGCCACGCTCAGTAGTCTTATGGTGAGTCTGCTAGCATCTGGATAGTGTGAACTGATTACTTGGCCACATTAAAGTCGCTACTGGTCAAGTCGCCCGACCTGGTCACACAAGCCGGGCTTCATCCCACCGCGGAGCAAATGGAACTGTAAGCGTATCGTCTACCTCGCGCCATGCTCAGTAGTCTTATGGTGAGTATGCTAGCAGCTGGATAGTGTGAACTGATTACTTGGCCACATTAAAGTCGCTACTGGTCAAGTCGCCCGACCCGGTCACACAAGCCGGGCTTCATCCCACCGCGGAGCAAATGGAACCGTAAGCGTATTATCTACCTCACACCACGCTCAATAGTATTATAGTGAGTCTGCTGCGGCCCTATTATGTAACTTAGTGTCGGTTGCCATCTGGTTGCTTAATACTAAAAACATAGATAAAAACTGAACTTCAAAAATTTCCTTAAGTGTATATTGAAATGTTCTCGAACTGTGATGTCGCTTTAAGCACGAACGTATCCATATATGTATAATCAGAATTCGATAGTATATCTATGTTTTCGACGATTGGCAACCAGTTGGAAACCGACTCAACGATACATTACCTAGGAGATGGGGGCCTAGCACAGCAGATCATATCGAGCTTTAACCGCTCGATACAGAATGTCTATCCCTCTCGAGGGAGATCAACAGACTGAGACAGAGCACTGTATCACGCGCTATCGCGCTCGATATGGTTTACTATGCTAGAGTAGCTGGTCACATTAAAGTCACTACTTTCCGATTCGCTCGACCCGATCACATAAAAACATATTTAGCAGAGGCTGTAAATTTAAAAAGGTAACCCTAACATTTCTTTGATTTTAATTTTTAATTTATGACCATCCGTCCATCTATCAGCCTGATTCGTCCACTGCTGGACAAAGGCCTTTCCAAGATTTTTCTAATAAAATAATGTCGATTGGGATAAGTAAGAAAGACATGATACATTAGAAAAAGCCTAGAAACTCCAAACATAAATAAAGTATGACGAAGTTCTCATTGCTTCATCGGCGGATGCTGTGGCGTAGCTATCGTATGGTCGGATGGTGCAGTGCATCAGGGCCCCGGAGCTCAGGGGGCCCTGGTGCACTAATTTTGAAGGCCAATTTAAGTTCAAGCTACGTGGAAAGAGGGGGTGAGGTATCAATAATGAATGATGCATTTAAAAGGAAAGAAATGAAAATTAATGTAGGAAAAACAAAGGTAATGGTGCTAGAGAGGGATGATGCGGTGATTGAATGTAAGTTTAAGATTGAAGATGAGGAAGTGGAACAGGGAAGCTGGAACTATCTGTTCCGCCCATTTCCAAGGCAAAGTTTTTAATGTCAAAACACAGAAAACAACAAGATCATGCGAAAAAAAAGGTTAAAGAATTTGTCTATCTGGGTTGTCTATTTACACGCGATGGAAAGTGTGATGGTGACATTGAAAGAAGACTGAATGCGGGAAACAAAGTGAACGGAGCTCTACACTCCTTTATGGGCAGCCAAAGTTGTAACTGCATTAACTGCAAAGGCACGATTGGCGGTTCATAATCGAGTGTTGGCTCCTACGCTTATGTATGGTAGTGAATGTTGGGTTTGGCAAGATGAGCATCGAAGTAGAGTGAATGCAGTGGAAACGCGTTCCTCACCGAGTATGTGTGGTTTGACATTGAATGATAGAGTGAAAAATATCGACATAAGGGATATAGAATAGAAAAAGAAATACTTCGGTGGTTTGGGCACATAGAGAGGATGAATGAAAGTAGAGTGACGAAAGAAATTTATGCTGCACAAGTGGATGGTGAAGCTCGACCGGGCCGCCCTAGAAGGACGTATGCCGACCGAATAGGCGATATACTGAAGAAGGGCAAAGTAAAATGTACCCGGAATAGAAGAGCTTGTATGACTAGATTGATGGATGTAGAAGAAGCAAAAGAGGTGTGTCAGGATCGTAGCAGATGGAAATCTGTAGTCTCTGCCTAACCCTCTGGAGACAGGCGTGAGTATATGTATGTAAGTAAATAAAGTTCTTTTCACGAAAGGAGTGCCCTGTTAAAGTATTTATTGTCAATTAATAAATATGAAAATGCCTTATTCCGCTGGACTTCTTTCGTGAAAAGAACTTTATTTTATTGCTAGCCTTTTGCCAGCGGCTTCGCCCATGTCAATTTCTGCCCCGTTTTTGGCTTTTGGGCGTTATTATAAAATAACACACCTTATAGACCATTATGGTAATAATAAAGAAAACAGCATCCAAATCCAAAAAGAAGTTCTTGAGTAAAAATGGAATATACAGACTAACTAATATTAATAACCCCTTTATTAGTATTGTATTGAATCATTTTTTATAAAATTATCAAAGTAAAGCTTGACCAGGAAAACCTGCTCTGGGGATTAAAATTTGCTTTTATGATTGCAACACTAATATCATAGACAAATATTTGTCTATGCTAATATTAACACACACACACTCAAATAACACCACACTTACAGCAATCGACATGACATTGTAAAGTTAGTGTTGCCAGTAAAATAAATTAGTTCTATTGATTTTCCACAACATGGCGAGTTTTTAAATTTTTTACGAGTTTTTTACTACCTTATTACTGGAATAAATTTTACAATGTATTAGAAATCTCAGTTATCTTCCTCAGGACATATTCGTCCACCTGTGCACCGTGGACGATTCGCTCTACTTTATGTGCAACACGGAAGCGTTCAAGTTCCTAGCGGAGATGATCCAGCACGTACCGCTACCGTTGCGCGCGCGTTACGTCTTCTGCTGTGCACCAATCAACAACAAGCTGCCGTTTGTTTGCGCTACATTCCTGAAGGTTGGTTTATATTTCTCTTTGTTAGTGGCGTAACAATATATAATAGGGTGGTAGAGTGGGCCAAATGACACGGGCTCCCGACTTGAGGGGGCCACGGGCCCCCGACTCGAGGGGGCCCCCATTCCGAGAGGCCTTGAGCACAGGGGGAACCTAACAATTATTACAAAATTTAGTAAAAATATTAATTTTGTATGTATTTAATAAACGTATGCTTGGTATTGACTCAAACTCAAATTATCAAGATTTGAACACATTCGTAATAAAAAGATATCGTACAGTTTTAGAGTATTTTCAGTTTTCTATCAACCGAAAATTCTATAGCTCCTAATTTGAACTTTGATGTTGTCATTGATACTTTTTCTGAACAGAAATCCCGAAAAAAGGAATTTTAAGGCCCCATTTGATGGATTTGCCACGGACCTCAGATGGTATAGTTACGTCACTGCTCTTGGTATTATTCAAAATAAAGCTTGACCCGGCCGCCGGGTATTCATATCGTGAAGATATATAAGGTGACATATTTATGCAGCCACATTCATACTGAAGACTCAGTAAGCGCTCAGTATCAAGGTTGTATGATCCTTTTTAATACACCTGCTCCAAATATGATAGATTACGTGCCTGTTTAGCGTGCGTAAATGACATATTTCGCACTCGTGCTTTTTGTTTTTACTACTGACGCCATCTAGGGGAAACCGGCCACATCATTTAGTAAGCATGTAAGCCTTTGTTTTACCGGATACACTAAAACTGTTTGTATTTTCAAAATTTTATATTTTATTATTAAATATAGGCATTAAGGACCCGTTCTCCCTAACATTTAGCACGTCATTTAGCGTCAAGTAGAACTAAACTCTGTGACGTTTCATTATTGTTTAAAATAGCGCGCTCTGAGCCGTGGCTGTTACGACAACCGAAACATCGCGCGCTCTAAAGAATCACGTTTCGATGCCGAATTATTATGTTCGATGGATAAATACACCAAGTTACAATTTTTGTTTGGCAAAATTAAACCAATCACACCATTTTGTATACTCTTAACTTACGGGTGACTGAATTTCAGTTTCCAAAATCATCTGGGAAACCGTCAATGGGAAATACGCGAAGTGCAGTTTTACGTGATTTTTAGTGACTTTAGATTTTTTTTTCTAGCTTGCTATGAATTCTATGCAAAAATCAAATTAATTAAGTTGTAATAAAACTCTTCGACAACTTGTGTGATTATTTATTTCTCATTAAACAAATATTTTCTGTCATGAATCAGCAATACGGTGGGGCATGTTTAGGTGGCATGGACCCTTAAAGCCAATTCTGAAGGCTTTAATTTTTGTTTTAGTGCCGTCAAAACGAAATTTTCTGTATTCCAAAATAGTTCTTTGGTGTTAACAACAGAAGCTGTATTACTTTAGACAAATTAAAGTTTTGACAGCACTAAAACTAAAATTTAAGCCTTCAGAATCGACTTTATTGTACATGTTAGATTGTAAAAGATGTTTTAAAATTCAAAACGATTTTAGACGTCATAATTTATATTATATTTTAATTATCTTAGAAATTATTAATAAAAAGATTTTAGAAAGAGACTGGTCTTTGTAGTACAGATTGGCGCCAATCAGACTGCGTTTTCTTCTGTCGACTTATATCTGTTTTGATTTGCAACAAAATTGCTTTTAATTTATTATTTCATGTAATTTTTCGCAGGTGTAATAAAACAGGTCGTTTAATACACGTCCGAAAGTGTTGATATTTCTCGTCTCGACTGCGTCTCGGCAAAAAGTCAATCGTGACTCTAAATATCAACCTTTTCGCACTTGCATCAAAATGTACTATTTTGTGACATTCATAAATTATTCTTTTTGTGTTCCCTACAAACGCAAGCCTAGCCCCGAGTCAATTATTATGGGCGTCAATCAACATGTTATTTTGCGAAATTAGCAAAAAGTATTATCGATCCGTGATAATGGATCACTTACCAAGGTTCCAGTATGAATTTGGCTGCATAAATAAATTTTACCTTATACGGTGACTTTTGTTTGGCCTAATTCATACTGGAGACTCGGTAAGTGGTCAGGACCAAAGTTCAATGACCCTGTTTGCGAAAAACGAAAAATATTTTGTTGTGTTTTTATACTCGTTCAAGAACAATCTCGCCTTAATTAGTATAGGAAGTCAAAATTTTATTTTGCGTATTTCAAAGAAAGAGTAATTGAATCTTGGTCCTGACAATTTACCGAGTCTCCAGTATGAAATTGGCTGCATAAATAAATTTCACCTTAGGCTTATACATGTGTATTTATAATTACAGATGGTCCGTCAATACAGCAGAAACGAGCCCATCACAATGAGTTGGATGAGCAACACTGTGGACTGGCCTCTCCCCGCACCGAAGACTATCATGGACTTGGTTCATCTGGAGGCCGTGTTTGATGTGCTCGAACTGTACTTGTGGCTGAGGTGAGTTCTCCCGCATTAAGTCCACCCATTGTACATACCTATTTATTTTTAGTGCAATAAAGAATATTAGTACATTGTTCTCCGAGCGGAGAAAGAGGCCGATTATCGAATTACCGAATCGCACTTTCTCCCGAGTGATACATAGTGCTTTATACTACACCTGCGAGGAAAATAAAAGACAAAATCTTTAATTAAAAAAACTTTTTGACTTTCACTTTTTTCATTTTTTTATGATCATAAATAGCAAGTGGCCAGTATTATTTTGCAAACTAAGACATAAAAACTTTTTGTCTTTGGCATTATTGTTCAAGCTAGGTTATGTACCAAGAAGTTTATACCGTTTTTAATGTAACATTTATGCTTATCGTACGGATGTTGTCAACAAATAAAAAAAAACAGCACGTTAACAATGGATTTTCATATATTTTTTCTGCCCGCTCAGCACGTTAACAATGGATTTTCATACATTTTTTCCGCCCGCATATTGGTATGACAGCAATGACGTATATTCTCCATCGTTTTCGAAAAAGTAAGAAGGAACTTTCCAAGCAGGTGTAGTATAAAATAATAATAATACTTGCGCTCTCGCGCATAACGCGTTTGTCAATGTGCAAGAGAGCAAGTATGATGGAAAGACTCTGTATCGTCGGCGCATGCTAGACCCCCTAGTGATGGTATCAAGATAAACATAGAGTGGTAATCTAGTAAACTACCTAGTCGGTTCTTAAATACTGTCACTGGCCATTTATTTTAAAAATAGAACACCTAGAAAAAAAATGGAATGGTGTTCGAATTTCAAATATTTTTTGATTAATAATCTGCCAAATCACAATTATATTCATTCATTTTTTACGATGGAGTGGTCTCGCAAAGAGGACCGAGTAGCAGTAATTGCATTGCATCGTTGCGGCCATCCACCGAAGACGATATTCAACTTGCTTCAAAAATTAAAAATCACGAAGAAGTTTGTGTACCGTACCATCAAGAGGTACAATGAAACCTCTAGTGTCGATGACGAGAAAAGAACTGGCAGACCTCGTTCCGTTAGGACTCCAGGGGTCATCAAAGCAATCAAGGCGCGTATTGCAAGAAATCCCGTCCGCAAGCAGAAACTGATGGCTTTGGAGATGGGATTAACCAGAAGTACCGTAAAAAAAGTACTCAATGAAGACCTGGGACTACGAGCTTACCGAAAAAAGAGTGGACATCTTCTGAACGCGCGTCTGATAGCTATGAGAGCCAAAAAATGCAAAGTTTTGCTAAAGCGGTACGCAAGGAACAGACACCGCGATATCCTTTTTACAGACGAGAAAATTTTTAATATCGAAGAGAAGTACAACAAACAAAATGATAAGGTGTACGCTACCATCTCTGCGGCCGCTGGAAATGCCATTCCTAGAGTGCAGCACGGCCATCATCCATCATCAGTCATTATTTGGTTGGGAGTGTCCTACTATGGCCCTAATGAAGTGCATTTTTGTGAAAAAGGTGTCAAAACCAGTGCAAAAGATACCAAGACACGGGTTTAGATCGCATAGTAAAAGATCTGTCCCAGACACTCTTTGGAGGACGGCCATTTGTGTTTCAACGGGACTCCGCACCTGCTCATAAGGCCAAAACAACTCAGGTGTGGTTCGAGCGCCAGAATATCGAGCTAATAAGGCATCAAGATTGGCCCTCATCTAGCCCTGACCTCAATCCACTGGATTACAAAATTTTGCAGGAATTGGAGGAGAAGGTCTGTTCTAAACCTCACAAAAATTTGAGCAGCCTAAAGTCATCATTGATTAAAGCAGTGGCCGATATCGACATGAATATGGTCCGTGCTGCTATTGATGATTAGCCGCGAAGATTGAAGGCTTGTGTGAAAAATGGTGGCAATCATTTTGAATAAATTTAATGTTTAATGTAAGCTAAGTAAATTACCTTTTTTAAAAAAAAAAAGTGTTTTTGAATATCATGACTAGTTTTCATTTTATAGCCAATTTTGTTTGTGACAGAATTTAAGCACCGACTAGGTATATGTATACATTGTTCTTGGTTAAAAGTAGTTTTTGGGCTTTTAATTATAACTTTAGATTTTGTTATAACCCGGTTTAATAAAGGAATCATCAATGGTGCCTATAACCTTTGCTCGAACCCGCACAGTGTATCCGCCTTAGTCACACACTTTCGTACAGTATGCAGAAAGAATGGTCTGAATTTGCCTAATAGGTAGCCAGTTAAAAATTTCCCAGAACACGTGTCATGTTACAACAAGTGTGCAAACATAACACCGAAAATATGTTCATATAAATGTTAAAAAAGAAATACAGAAATAATTTCTATGCTGAATATATGATAATGCAATACAAGCTCTAGCCGCCATTTTAGATTTCTTTCTCAATTGTTGCGGGTTATCCAATCCGAAGAATCGGCTCTTAAAAAGGAATGCATCTTGTATTGCAGCTACCGGTTCCAAGATATGTTCCCAGACGTGAAGCTCGTTCGCGAGATGGAGGTAGAGTTGGACGCCATCATCCAGCAAGGAATCTTCCAAATAACCAGGTAAGTAGGTATAGTTCGCGCCAAACTTGCGAGACGGATAGAGAGAAATGCATTAACAGAGATAGATGAAAGAGAGAGATATACATAAACGAACTTCTATGCTTCTACCGCAACGTTTTATTTGGGGGCATGAAAGGAAAGGGTGCCTCTCCGAGTATCATAAACTGAGAAACCTCCATTAATTGCTGCGAATACGTTTGGCGCACCCTGGATAGATAGACAAAGACCCAACTAACCTACAAATCGAAAAGTGTCAGGATCGTAGCAGGTGGAGATCTGTGTCTGAGAGCTTTTTAGCTTTTGCCCGCGTTTATTTAATATTTGCCCCGTTTTCGGCTTGGGCGTTATTTTATGAATACCCCTTATAGCCTATATGTTGATCAGCAGTGTTGCCACCTTAGCGACTTTGTCGCTAGATCTAGCGGAATTGTAGTCCATTTAGCGACTTAATAAAACAGCCATTTCATACATTTTAGCGACTTTTTTCAAACCGGTATTCCATACATTTGGCGACATTTTAATAAAATTTTAGGTAATCTGGTGACTTTCTTATAAAAATCTAGCGACAAGAATAAAATCGAGGTGGCAACACTGTTGATCAGGGTCACTACGATGCTATTAAAAAACCGCTTCCAAATCTGTTGAGTGGTTCTCGAGTTAAAACGGAGCACACAGACAGACAGACAAACAAAAGTTCTAAAAATTGTACTCGTCCATACGAACAACTTTCACTATGAAAACCAATCCTCATATCGCAAAAAGAAAAAAAAAAAACAACTGTTCAATAGAAAAGTTACATACCTACTCGACCAAAATTTATGAAACAACAGTTTTTTTTCACGCAAAGATTGTTGTATGGACGAGTACTATCGCCAGTATTTCCACTACATCATAAAACCCTGTATACTTATATTAAAATGATTACTTCGGCAGGTTACTCCGAAACTCTGAGCAAGTGTTGAAGGACGCTCCAGAGGTCATAGAGCCAACACATAGAAGTAAGAAGGTCGCCAGGTCAGCACACTCGCCGTCCAGAGAGGACTCTAAAGGGAAACTGTCTGACATGCTGGTCGCCAGGGTAAGGGGGAACGTTTCGAGCTCGGTGCAAAATGCACAACTTATGATTGTTTTTGTTATTATTTAAACCTCTGTGCAAAATACATATTATAATATTGTTTTCTATGCTTTGGAATAACAAGTATGCATTGAATGCCATCCATTTATCAGCCTGTGTTCGTCCACTGCTGGACATAGCCTGTCTCATAGACCTTCTCCAGATTTTGCCTCTCTTGGCGGTGCTTCGTCCTCTTCATCCAGCCGTCACCCACAACGTCCTTTAGGTCTTCGGTCTAGCGGGCACAAGGTCTATTTTAGAAGTTGTTCACATATATTTTCCCACCGCTACCATTACCTTTTCACCAAATTGAAGGTGGGCTGACAGAGGTTTCTTTAGAAATAAGTTCGCCCTTAATACTATTGCAATACTTACGTTTTACTTTTGTTATTATTTTTTTTAAATGGGCAATAACGAAAGACGTTAGCTTACGCTACGCTTAGCTGTGCATGGTCTAATTTCTAACATCTTTCGAGCCCAAATGATATCGTGTCAGCGATAGATATGAATGACCTACCCACTGCCACTTCAGCTTACTGATTGCACAGTCTATTTCGGTCACTTTCGATCTCCGACGAATGTCTTCGTTTCTGATTTATACATCAGCGATATCCTCAGCAAAGGGCTTCCCATTTAAAGTGGTAAAACCGAATCTCAGTGCAAAATGCACATCAAAATATTGTTATCCTTACTTTTGAATGAAAAGTATGCAAAAATTGCGTTTTGTATATTAAAAATGATTCTCGCATTAAAATTATGTTATTTTATGCCTTACATTTTGATTACATTCGATTACAACGATAAGTACGCTTTTAAGTTTTTTAATCGAGTGCAATCGAAATGTAAATCATAAAATTATAGAATTTGCATGTGGAAACTTAATTATTACAAAAAAAAGTAAGGAAAACAATATTATGATGTGCATTTTCACCGAGATTCTGTTTTACCACCTTAAATTTTTCACTAGGTAATTATGCCATTTTATGCATTACATTACATCGGCAAAATTGTACATGAAAAAAGGCTAAGTTCACTGGTTTCCTAGTATAAACAAATATCGATACAGACAAACTCACGTTTCATTTTATATGCAATTTTTGATATATAATTGGTTGGGGAAAAACTCTTTTCGCAAATAGTATCTATGAACTTATAATAAAATCTCTTTGGCTATACCATTTGTATCTGGCTGGTTTTGGTATTATTAAAAAAAGATTATTCCAAATTCAAATTAGGTAAAATGTGTGATTTTCATTTGTTTTTCTTACTGTTAAGATGAGTGAATCTAATGAAGAAATTCGATACATTTTAAAATTTTACTACAAAAAAGGTAAAAATGCAACGCAAGCCGCGAAAAAAATTTGTGATGTTTATGGACCTAGTGCAGTGTCTGTGAGAGTAGCACAAATTTGGTTTAAGCGTTTCCAATCCGGAAATTTTGATATCAAAGATGCACCTCGCTCTGGGCGCCCTGTTACGGATAAAATGGATGCCATTTTTGAAAAAGTGGAGTAAGATCGGCATATCAGTAGTTACGATGTAGCTAAGGAACTGGGGATTGACCACAAAACAGTTTTGGCGCATTTGAAAAAAGCTGGGTACACAAAAAAGCTCGATATTTGGGTACCTCATGAGCTCACTGAAAGAAACTTAATGAACCGTGTACTCATTTGTGATTCTTTATTACGACGTAATGAAACCGAACCATTTTTGAAAAACCTGATAATTGGTGATGAAAAGTGGATCACGTACGACAAGAAGAAGAAGAAAGGTCGTGGTCAAAGGCTGGTCAGGCCTCACAGACTCTGGCGAAACCCGGGTTATCTCGCAACAAGGTAATGCTGTGTGTATGGTGGAATTGGAAGTGCATTATTCATTATGAGCTGTTACCACCAGGCAGGACCGTCGATTCTTAACTCTACTACGAACAACTGATGAGATTAAAGCAAGAAGTTGAGAGAAAGCGTCCGGAATTAGTCAACAGAAGGGGTGTGGTTTTTCATCATGATAACGCTAGACCTCACACATCTTGAGCCACTCAGCAAAAATTAAGAGAGTTTCGCTGGGAGGTATTAATGCATCCGCCGTATAGTCCTGACCTTGCATCTTCAGATTTCCACTTGTTTCGGTCTCTTCAGAATTTTTTAGGCAGTGTCAGGTTAACATCACGAGAGAACTGCCAAAACCACTTGTCGCGGTTTTTTGATCAGAAGCCCCAAAATTTCTATACCAATGGGATCACGTCCCTACCTACAAGATGGCAGAAAGTTATCGAACAAAATGGCACCTACATACTTTAGTTAAATGTAAATCAACTTTATTAAAAAATGTTTTGAATTTTCATATAAAATGCGAAGAAACTTTTTCCCCAACCTAAAATATAATATGCCTAAACAAAACTCGACAAGACAAGGTCACACGATACTTAATTAATGATCATTACATGACCAGAGAATATAAACATGTGATTTCAAAATAACTGCCCCCCCCTCCATCATAATTATAGTATTATATAAAATTATGTTTGAGTAGATTTCAGTACAATGGGAATGATGGTTACATAAACGCTTCTAATTAGGTTGCCACATTCTCAATCATTTGAATAGTGAGGAAAAACTGACAATGAATGCTCGATATTACGATAATTTTGTATGGATTACACGTTTTTGATTACGCGATAAGCTTTCCAAACTCATCTTTATTATAAAACCAAGCAATACTGAATAAAAATATTCGGGGTTTAGGTATACATACAACACGTTAATTTATGAAATCAAGATGCAGCTTTTGTTCTTTTTCTTAAATCAACAATCAAACACTGATGTGGATAGACATAGAAATTGTCAAAAATTATGAAATTTACTCAAAATAGGCCGTTTCGGGACCAAATAATCGCCAGACAAACTGGTGAATTAATGCTTCCCATTTCGTTGATTCTATTTTTATTTCGTTGACGTTACTGACATACCCTCGCCAAATACGGATAACGTGCGAGTTGAATGCAGTCAGGGGCTGAGGTGAAGGGCGGGAGCACGTCCCCCCGCCGTCCGTCCGCACACCTCCCTCGCAAGCCTGCAGTATAGTGCTGTGTGCATAGAGAGAACGGCTGTGTGTGTATATTGGAGGACCATATCGAGCTCGATAACGCTCGACAAAGTGCCCTGTCTCACTCTGTTGATCTACCTAAAGAGGGACAGACAGTGGTAGTATATCGAGCTGTCGGATCGGAGCGATAAATGTATTTATGTACCTACATCCCAAATAAAGTATTCATTCTCATTCATATGGTCTACCATGTTAGAGGTGCAGGTCTGCATTCAACTCGCGCGCTATCTGTACATGTAATGACATTCATTTATTTACTTCTTTTCATCTTCCAGGGCCTGATCACACCACAAATGCTGAAGAAACTTCAAAACGAACTAGTTTCAGACGTAAAAAGTGATCGGACACGAAAGAAGACGACTGTAACCAGAAATAAAAGAAAATGATGAACTTCTTTAGGTTCCTTTCGAAAATCCCAAATAGAAACTTGTCATAGATTTGTGTAAGTGTACATACATACAGATAATGTCAAATAAATTGTTGTTCCAGTTATTACAATGGTGTTTTAATTTCAAGATTATTAGATCAAGATCTTACACAGTACATATATCTTTCCTACTAGCCTTTGCCCGCGGCTCCGCCCGTGTTTATTCAATGTTTGCCCCGTTTTAAGCTTGAGCGTTATTTTATGAACAGCCGACAGCCCTTATAGTCTATGTGTTGATCAAGGTTATAATTAAAAACCGCATCCAAATCGGTTTTATGGTTCTTGAGTTAAAGCGTTTATTCAATGTTTGCCCCGTTTTCGGTTTGCGCGTTATTTTATGAACATCCCTTAATAGCCTATGTGTTGACCAGGGTAACTACGATGTTGATAAAAACCGCATCCAAATCCGTTGAGTGGTTCTCGAGTTTAAAAGGAACATACATACATACAGCAGACAAAAATTCTAAACGATGAATGGCAGGTCTAGTACTGAAATTGACCTGGTGTTATTTCAATGAATCCGTGATGTTCAATTAATTAAATCAAGTTAAATGTAAAGGATTTTGCCGAAATAAAAGCTGTGTCAAAACCATGAATATCTAAAAGTATGGAGAAACGAGATATTTGCGTTTTTGTGACATGCTCTATACATGAATTTGTATGAAGTTACTCAGCTTTTACAAATTTACACAGCTGAACTGCATGTTAAGTACGTAAACATTATAAGCATGAATCGGAACAAAAAAGAAACAATGAAAACTCATTGGTCAATCATAGAGTCCTCGCCACCACTGAAGTCCGATGGATTAAGGCATTTGGGTTCATATTCCAAAGCCAATAAAGACTTCGTCGCAGGACTTCAGTGGTGGTGTAAACTCTATCCATCGACAGTTCTCTTCTCTCTCAAGATGGCAGTCATTCGTACGTTCAAAACCACTTATATATGGATAATTTTTTCAAAAAGAATTACTTTGCCCCCGGACTTTAAAAAATCATGCAATTTTTTCCAAGATTTGTATAATGCACGTACTTTGATTTCTTGAACATGCCGTTAAAACGAGAAAATTTCGGACCGCCAACTGCCATGATCCTTTGTGGTTTTGGCCTTCATTTAATATTTCGCGAAAATATTCAATGTTTTAGTATAGATGATGCAGCATATTTAGTAGGTACTTGCCTAAAAAGACAGACTCTTTCTATCAATAACGTTTTTAAACATCATTAGAACTAATTTACTGTTGTCCTAACTTTTTTTGATAGACTTTCGGTCGCTTTTACTCGATCCTTTGAAGAAATTAAATTCGACGTTATGCCTCAGTAATAAAGAACTTCTATTAATAGTCTTAGTGGTTGATAAGTAGGTACTTACGTAATTTTACGGCGTTTATGAACTATTGACACCTTATCTTGACTTTATCTAATGAGGGTAGTTTATTATTTTATTGTCAGACCCAGTCAGAAGTGTGGCAGTATTAAAATGCAGTCCAAACTGTTATTAGTTTCGCTATTATTGATTTTGGAGAAATATGTCGCAAATGGTACGTAAATTATATGTGAAATTGGAAATATTTAGAGAAATTGTCGGTAAAATAGTGTAACAGTTACTTTCTTAGCTTATAGGGAATTTAACGTGGATGGAGTTCGAACCATTTTGTCGTTGGAAAATGAAAGAATAAACATACAATGTGAGACGGACATGCCTATGGCTTATTGTGGATTCATACACCCGAGCGGGAAACGATTTTCGTAAGTGAACAGTTTATATACTTTATCTACATACTTTCAACACCTGATTATGAAATTATTTATTATCCAGTCTGCAAACTGACCTCTGTTATGATGTCTATGAGTTTTCGTTTTCGATGCACAAATTAGCCCCGTTTGTACAGCCCTATTTATTACCGAAACTAAAATCCACAGCACTTTACAAAGCCAATATGAAATTGTATAGATGTCGGCATACCATAATTTGTCTACGCGAATTGTATTTCTGTTCGTAATTCTATGATTTGCCGATGACATTATAATCCATCCATCCATCAGTCTGTTTCGTCCACTGCTGGACATAGGCCTTTCCAGGATTTCGCCTCTCTTGGCGATCCTCCTGGAAGAAATGCCCATACTCACACACGCTGGGCAGGCGGGTTGGTGAGCGCGGTGCCGAAACCCTTGCACCAGTGACGCCGCTGCCCGTCACCAGTCTGTTTTATATAAGGCTCGGCAATTGGGGATGGATATACCGCCATCCATCGGTCCCAGGCAATGGTGGGCCGCCTGGTTTTGCCTGAGAGCTGTTCTCCGAATAACTTCGGGAGGATTTGCGAGTAAGATGGTGGTACCTCCACAGTCGAGCCCGGCATCAGCTCTACCACCTATAATACTAAAAAGTAATACCCGTAATTACTTCCCGAAAAAGTTAACGTTCACTTAAAAGTACAAGTCTCGCAACGAGTTATGAGCGCTCGGCAAAAGTGGTGGGGAACTAGTGCACGTGTTCACTCGCGCATAAAATTACTAAGTGCGATAGAGAAAATATTACTAGCGCAGTCAAGGTCAGCGCTCATAAACCCTCGGCGTCTGTCCATAGCATAATTTAAAAACGGTCGAAGGGATCGAGCTGAACTTCGAATCGAAGGAGCCAATTGCTATTTAATGCATTGATCCCTTAGCCAGGCCTAGCAATTTTTAAAATTTTCTAACTTCTGATATTGATAGATTAAAGTGTTATAAAAATACGAATTTCTTGTTTATTTTTTATTTTTGTTAATTCATGAAAAAAACCCTGTGGTCTCTATATGACCACTGCCCCTATGAAAAACAGAAATGTGGTCTCTATGTGGCCACTGGCCTGCAAGTTATCCACACGACTATTAAGGGTCGGCTTGCAGCACTGTGAATGAATCGTTGATATAATAAAACCGCACTAAAAAAACGTCTTGTTTTGATAATTATCATTAATTAAACTAGATACATAATAAACATAACACCCTTTTTTCTTTTAGTGTTGTTTTGTTATGTCAACGATTCATTTACAGAGATGCAAGCCAACCCTCAATAGTCGTGTAGATAACTTGCAGGACAGTGGCCGCACAGACCACAAATCTTTTCAAAGGGGCAGAGGTTATATGAGAACCACATACTTTTAGATTAAATATTTCACAAGAAAACAAAATATGGGGATAATTAGAAAATATATTACAGAAAACAAACTTATATACTATTACAAAATTACAACAAATAGCACTTCCCTTATTTATTTTCGGCATAATCTCATATAAATTGTGAACACATCGACGAAAATGGCCGTTTCGGCAACAATTTGTTTTTGATTGCCGAAACGTTCAAACAACTTGTTCTGATACACACTTTTTTTTTCGTTCAGAAATCACCTGGTTCATAGACAATATTGTAATGACATTTTGTGGTCAAGATACGGCATCTGCTCGTCACAAAAAAATAAATTGCTATGTGGTCGCTATGGGATCACAGCCTGGCCTAAGGGTTAATGTGGAGAATTATTTGCACTGATACAACGGGATAACATACATTTTTGATCCGAAAACTGTGGGAATAAATGAAGCGTATTGACAAATAGATTACATCTATACATTGATCGAACAAGAACCTTACGTTACCGTATAAGTTAAACAGCCCTCTTATCGTCCAACATCAATATCCATCCCTATAGCCTTCAAAAGCGTCGTGATTGGCCAAAAATGGCGTGTGATGTAATTTCTAGCCAATCACGGATTAAACAATAAGGCCTGTGTTTTTTACCCACCAAAACATTGACCTCTCATAAACAATCAATCTCGCTCAAAAAGTGTCCGCGATGCATTTTGTCACCGCTATGGGGTGACAAATTCGAATGACGATTTCGTACAACTGACATTGCATCTTGTGTTAACGGCATAACGTCTTAATTTGGTTGAAGATTTTTGCTACTATGCACGTTACAGGTTCGGACACTTTGTGACGAACTTTTCTTAGAGATTGTGTGTCTAGTTGTTTATGAGAGGTCAATGCACCAAAATGTAAATGTGAAAAAGGGGCCGGTTCAGTAAAAAGGTAGTGCAGGATTGTCGGCTTCACCGAAAAAAGAGTTGACATCAAATTGGGTGCCAAGGTTTATGGAGATTCCTTTGGCCATATCATAACTGCAACAACGTACAATGTTTGTCAAGTCCTTGCTACTGGTACTGAATATGTAGAACGTGGCAAGTGTTCACAGCTGAAGTTTAAAATAGTACATAGTATATACTATATAATACTATATACCTATATGTATATACCTACTATATAAAACAACTACAAAAAAATTACATTAACAGGTTTTCAGGTTCATCCCTGATCGACGGTCACTGTGCAATCAATATAAATGCCACAAAAGACGACACGGGAGAATGGAACTGCCACATCGGAAAGAGTTCAATAGGAGTCGAAATGAAGCAGAAGATCTTAGTGAGGGTCGTGGACAAACTGGCAGCTATCCAGGGAAACGTGAGTGTCGTGCATGGGAAGGAGGCGACTCTCTCTTGCATCACAACGAAGACCTTGACGCCCTTAAGCTACTGCAGATTCGAACCGCCCAACGGGAGTCCGTTCAGCATTGCATCAGATGTTAATAAAACAAAGTGAGTTTCATTCTTAGCTACGAAGGATTATTCTATTAAATCTAGTATAATATACATCTTTCACACGCGTTTATCAATATCAGCCCCGTTTTAGACTTGGTGGTTATTTAAGCAACACCCCTATAGCCTATGTTGACCAGCCCCTACCTACCTAGATTATGTATCGTTGAGTCAGTTGCCAGCTGTTTGACAAACGTCAAAAACATTATATACTCTCGAATTCCTAAGGATACGTTCGTGCTTAAAGTGACGTCACAGTTCATGAACAGTACAATATACACCGAAAGCAATTTAAGTTTTTCTCTTTGTTTTCAGTGTTTAGCAACCAGATGGCAACCGATACTAAGTTACATAATAGGCCCGCAGGCACCTACGATGATAATGAAGAAGACCGCATCCGAATCCATTGAGTAGTTCTCGAGTTAAAAAGGAACATACAGACAGACAGGCAAAATTCTAAAAATGGTATAGTTTTGGCTTCATTATTGACCATAGCCAAATTAATTAACAATGACAATGGTGTCAATTCGGTGTGACACGACTTATTTGACAGGACTAAACTTAATTAAAGCATTCTGTCTTCTTCCTTCTGTATCGAAAAGACAAGGACAGGACTCTTAAAATAAGGTTAGTCCTGTCAAATAAGTTAAGTCGTGTTACACCAAATCGACATCAATATTAACAACCACTGTCATTTAAAATTTTGAATACATTTTTTAATGTACAGACACGAATCTTTTACTAAGTGCTATAATATTAGTGTATAGTATAGATGAAACGCCATTTATGTTATTCTTAAAATCTATATACCTACTAATAATAAAGAAGTAAACAAGTCGTGTCTGTACATTGAATATTTTCGTTTTGTCTGTTTGTGTATGTTCCTTTTAATTCGAGAACTACTCAACGGATTTGGACACGGTTTTCTTTATTATCATCGTAGTGACCATGGTCAACATATAGGCTATAAGGAGTGTTCATAAACATTCCAAATTGCCAGGACTTATATAAAACAGACTAGTGACGGGCAGCGGCGTCACTGGTGCGAGGGTTTCGGTACCGCGCTCGCCCAGCGTTTATGAGTGCATTTCTTTCACGAGGAACGCCAAAAATGGCGTAGTTTTGGAAAGAATTATGTCCAACAGTGGATGAAACAGTAGGATGGTCATAGAACCTTGATACTGAGCACTTACCAAGTTTTTAAGATGAACTTGGCTTTATAAATATGTAAATGTCACCTTATGTAAGTTGATGATGATGTCTCCCCGCAGCGCCATCCTGGGCAAGTACTGGTTCCCTCAAAACAAGAGTTTAGACCGCGGCGACTGCGCCGTCACCATCCGGAAGATCAAGTATGAGGACGTGGGTCTATGGACCTGCGGCGCCGGACTGGATGATGGCAAGGAGTACATCGACGTCATACAAGTGGAAGTGCAAGGTTTGTTGCATACATTTGAAACTATGTTTAGGTGAGACGTTCACGCCATAGAGCGGCGCCGTCGGCGGTGTTGCGTGAAAAGTAATAAAATCATAAAGCCTAACAAAAGCCGGACAGGCCGGACCTAGTCAAATTTGGCCGGACAACGGATCAAAAAGCCTAACACTGTCTGGCTTTATCCGGACGGACGGCAACGCTAGGTACACCTCAGGCTACGTGCAGTTTGTTCGGACGATGACGTAACAAAGTACAATCGCAGACATAAATCAGCTTGTTTTGAATCCCATTTTCTGGATTCAGGCTTGGGTGACAGAAGAACTTTTATATTTTGACTCGATATCCGGTTGACGAGGTATATGACCTGAGTAAAATTCCATAGTTATAAAAGTACCAGCAGTAAATTGTCGCCTTAATATTGAGACACGGGTTCGAATCCTGCGGTCGGACGTACCAATTTGTTTTTTTGGAATTTATGTGCGTAGGTAGTATTTGTACACGTTGCTGATCGTTTGAGGAAAACACGGAAGCTGTATTTCTCTCCGAAATACAGCGATAAGGCTAACTCTTTTGAAAAAATTGGGTATGATTTGCGATTTATACACTTCAAAACTAATCAAATTACTTGAACACCTTCCGTTTGATTCAGGCCTGTATACCATGTCGACAGCATCAGTCACCGGCGTCACTTTCGGAGTCATCGGCGTCGTTGCATTCCTTGCGATATTGGGCTTCCTTGCGTGGAAGAAAAGACGCGTGCTGGGCAGTGGAAGGGTGGTGGAAGCTCATGAGTTGCGCCACGTCCGGGCAAGATCACCCCGAAGGACCCCTGAAGAATCCCCGAAAACCGTGAGGCTGACAACGAAACAAGCAAGCCCGAAACCCGCGAAATCAACGCCACAAGGGTCCCCAAAAAGCGCAAAGCAGTCAACGCCAAAAGCGTCCCCCAAAGCACCGAAACGGTCAACGCCACAAGGGTCCCCCAAAACACCGAAACGACCAACGCCACAACCGTCCCCTAAACCACCGAGACGGTCAACGCCACAAGCGTCCCCAAAACCAGCCAGGGCAATTCCCAGTGTCGTTGTTCAATCACCATCTGAGGCAAGCACTTCGCTTGGGGACGAGCCGTGAGTTATTTTGGAAAACTAGAATACTAAATTTAGTTATTTAGGTAATTTTAATAAGTATCTGTTCCTATTCCATCTATAATGATGTAATTAATTTCATTATTGTTATTCAATTATTTTTGATGTATTTCCTGAATTCATTGCTTCCTGTAAATATTTAAAGTTCCTTGATTTACTTTCAATCTTTATATTACTTATCTTACATTTTCTTACTTGTATTAATTCTATTTACAATGTAAATTAACTCAATCTGTACACATTGGACTATTGGCTTATTTTTAATTAATAAATGCATTTAATTAATAACTGGGGTGATTTAATAAAGCCGCTAACCGTTCCATATTGACGGCATATACCGAGTGGCTCGCTATCACGTTTCTGTGTACTAATAACGTGTTGTAGAACTCGTCTATTGATAGTTTTTCCTCATTCGTTTCCATATTCGGGACACTGAAACAAAAAAAAACTTTGTAAACTCGTCACAATATTAATGAAGATAAAACTCCCACGTTTTTTGCGCGAGCGTACCTACTTGTCGAGGTAGAAAAAGCAAGGTCACGATAAGGGCATATAGGTCGACATTTGAGCCAAGATTACACAGTTGTCAGACATTTTGTTTTCAACATTAATATAATAGACCGAAGAAAAAACATAGCATAATTGATTTACGTACCATGGTAATTATATGTTGAGACAGGGTACAATTATAATTTTATAAAGAACCATCATTTGATGCGTAAAAAAAATTGTTTACTGTTCTGACTTGCCAATTTTAGCTAAAAGGCAACCTTCAAAGACAAGTGTTTTTGCCTTTATGACTTCATAAATGATTGATTGAACGAAAAATACTTCTATTAGTTTTGACAGGAATCTAACACGATCAGTGTAAAAAAAACAAGTCGATAATAAAGTCGATTCTGAAGGCTTTAATTTTAGTTTTAGTGCTGTCAAAACTTAAAATTTTCCAAACTAATATAGCTTCTATTGTTGACACAAAAGAACCATTTTGGAATGAAGAAAATTTAGTCTTGACGGTACCAAAACTAAAATTAAAGCCTTAAGAGTCGGCTTTTATCAACTTTATGCAATGTGAAATTTAAGTCATTTTGTTGACGAAAACTGGTGATAGTACTCGTCCATATGAACAACTTTTACTATCGAGCCAACCCTGAAATCGTGAAAAAAATATCAGCTGTTCCATAGAAAAGTTAAATACCTACTCGACCCAAATGTACGAAAGAGGTGATATTTTTTTCACGATTTTATGGTTTGCTTCATAGTAAAAGTTGTTCATATGGACAAGTACTATCACCAGTTTTCGTTAATAAAATGACTTAAATTTCACATTGTATATCGCCGTTATGCAGGCAGAACCAATTATCTCGAGATAATTTGAAAACCGAGTTAAGACCATGGTTGGATTCGGCTTTTTAAGCTCTATCGGCTGGTAGAACCAATTTTCTTTCAAAACGCTCCGTTGGAAAGATACTAATTTGAAAACCGAATAAATAGTGCAATTTTATAAACTCTCTCCAGCTAGTTTATGTTACCTGGACATAAGTCATTGATCCCACTAATTGTCTCAAATTAAAAGCAAATATAACGATTTAACGTTTTTTGTTAGCAAGTTAATATGGCGTTTTTAGTCAACACCGATCTGGTAAAAGCAGTTTTCAGCGGATAAAATCGTAAGAAACGAAAATTACTCCAGCTAAAAAGTTGTACGAATACTTACTTGGTTTTTACAGAAGATAAATTTAAACCAAACGTTTACAAGTCTGAACACAAAAGTAAGTTAATCAAGGAACTGTATTTTAGCTGACGGAATTTCATATCGTGTTGCTGGTAAGTGCCTGCAGGTAAAACCAATTATAAGTATTTACGCACGCGCATTTGGTATTCGGCTTCTGCGCTTGACAAGTACTTTTCGTCACGCCGCGTGCTGCGACCTAGTTTTTGGATAAAAAAATAAAAGTAACTTGCTCTGAAAATGAGTGCAGATGATATAAAACGATTGTCAGTCGATCCTGGAGATGTGGATCTTCATTCAAGTAAGTATCAACTGTTTTTAACTTTGAGGTTAGGTTATGACCAGTTAAGTGTAAATAACCGGTGAAATACGTGTCGAACCACGCAATGCAAAGGGTTCCGTAGTCTATCTATCCTGGATATGTAGATCTTCATTCAAGTAAATGTATGAACTGTTTTTAATTTTGAGGTTAGGTTATTACCAGATAAGTGTAAACAACCGGCGAAATACGTGTCTAACCACTCACAGTGAAGGGTTTCGTAGTCTAGATAAACATTTTATGGTTTTAATTCAAAGTATATACTTTGTTGGGAGTAGAGTAAAATAAAATACCAATTTAAATGCTACTGTTAATATTTCAGGTACCGACAGCACTTTCAACGATGCTGAATTAGATGATAATATTATTTCACAAGCTTATGAGTTATATTTGTCACAAATGAGTCCAGCAAAAAGTTCAGAAAAAAAAATTAGGGAAATTTCAGATGATGATCTCATGACACTAGACGATATAATATCAGAATCGCTGAAACCAACTTTTCCTATTTCAACTGTTACCAATGAAAATAAAACGATGAAAAAGAAAAGCAAGGGAAATAAGAAAAGCAATGTGAACGGCAACAATGACGAAACAATGAAAATGGAGACCAAAATGGACCAGGAGAAGCACAAAGAATATGACAACAATACGTGCGAACTCATGGATGGGGACGAGGTTAAAAATAAAGAGAAAAATAATAAGAAAGGCAAAGAGAAGACCAAGAAGACGGATAAGAAGAAGGATGAAGAATCGCACATGAAATCTCCACACGGAGAGACAAATGAGGATAAGAACAATCATAACCGGAAAGCTAAGAAGGACAAAGAGAAGTGCAAGAAGACGGGTAATAAGAAGGATGAAGAATTGGAAACAACATCTCCACACGCAGAGACAGACAAGAACAAGCACAATCAGGACGGGAAAGCTAAGAATAGAAAATATAATGACAAAGAGAATAGAAATGAGACGGATGAAGGGTCGGACGAATTTTCTGGTGATAATGACTTATGCGAATCGTCTTTTATTGCAACCGTTATTTTAATGGAGATTTTTGACACGGCATGTAAGAAAACTAAATCGTTGAATCGTTGGCGGAATCCTCAACCTGGAACGTGGAAGGTCAATGTGGCAAAAAGTAGACGTGCTGAGGGATTGCCTTATGAGACTGGAAAAAAAATAAGGAATCCGAAAGTACCAAAGGCTATTAACTGTTCAAAGTGTAAATTTCATTGCACTGACAATTTTTCTGAAGAGTGCAGAATAAGTCTTTGTAGGAAATATTGGAGTCTTGAATTTGTTGGCAAAAAGAACTTCATATTGGCAAATATAGATATAAAAAAGCCGAAAACTATTCTCGTTGAAAGAAAAAGAGAAACAACAAGAACATTTTCGACTCAGTGTTTTTTTTTCTTGAACGATGAAAAAGTACAAGTATGCCAAAAATTCTTTTGTGCAACACTTTGCATTGCACAATCTGTAGTTTCAGATGCTGTTAAAAAACGAGATTTGTCTGGACAATTTGGTCTTGAACACGATCAACGAGGGCGACACGAACCTCCGAATAAGACTACTCCGGAAAAAATGGCAGAGGTGCGTAAGCATATTGAATCTTTTCCAACGATGGAGAGCCACTATGTCCGCAAGGACATAAAGAGGAGGTACCTAGATAAGACACTGTCAATTGGAAAAATGTACAGTCTTTACGCTGAATTGTGCGAGAAGAAAAACGTTGAACCTGTATCTGAAACGATTTATCGCCGAGTTTTTGGCCAGGGGTATAATTTGGGCTTTTTTATACCTAAAAAAGATCAGTGCTTGTTGTGTACGAAATATTCGAATTCAAATGATATTCGTAATGATCTATTAAAAAAAGAGTACGACGAGCATATTCAGAGAAAAGAAATCTGCAACAATGAGAAGTCAAAAGACAAAAGCAGAGCACAAAACGAAGAAAATTTTGTCTCTGTTACATTTGATTTGCAAGCAATCTTACAAATACCATGTGGTGACGTAGGATTGCTTTATTATACACGGAAATTAACTGTCTACAATTTGACCATTTATGAGAGTGCTGAACCTAATGAAGCGTATTGTTGCACATGGACAGAACTAAATGGGAAAAAGGGTAGTGCTGAAATAGGTAGTATTTTATTGTATTATCTATCAAATTGTCTCCTGCCCAATGTGAATGAAGTCAGTCTCTTTTCTGATACGTGTGGTGGCCAAAATAGAAATAAATACGTCGCCGCTCTGTTGTTGTGGGCTGTTCAAAAAATTGGCCAACTAAATATAATAGAACAAAAGTTCTTAGAGTCCGGCCATACTTATATGGAGGCAGATTCAATGCATAGTAGCATAGAATCTGCAAAACAAAACACCGCAATTTATTCCATTAATGAATGGATAAATGTATTTAAACGAGCGAGAGCAAAAGGATCCTACAAAAAGGGCAAAAAGACAATCAAGAAACAGCCTTATCATGTCAAGGAGTTCAAGTACCAAGATTTCAAAGACCTTAAGGATCTTGCTGAAAAAATCTTACACAACACAACAAAAGATACAGATGGGAGAAAAGTTCAATGGCTTAAGATTAAGAGACTGAGATTTATAAAAGGAGAAATGAAGATCTTATACAACTACGATATGAGCGAAAATTTTCGTACAATTGATACGTTACGTACCCAAACAGAACCACAGACTCAGGTGGTAGAACACGAATATGGCACTCGAACAAAAAGAAGGAAATTGACTGCATCTACCTCTACTGTGAGTACACGGAGCCCAGTGATCCCTGATAAACTTGCACAACTTTATGATGCTCCACTAACAATTAGTTTGGCAAAGAAGAAGGACCTATTAATTCTTTGCAACAAAGGCGTTATCCCAGAAGAATACCACGCGTGGTATCAGTCGCTAAAGGCTGATGATAACGAAAAAGATAAACTACCGGAGCCAACATTATCTGATCCAGATGATTCTGAGGAAGATTAAATTAACCTTTTATAAACTTATTTTTCATTTCGCATTCACTTAGTGAGCATGTAACAAATTTTGATGACATTGAATTTATATCTGTTATCATTTGAATTATAATTGACGTCATTATTTTTTACTTTTAATGTAGGTAAGCAGACTAATTTAAAGTTGCAAATAAAAAAAAATGTTGGTACCTACCTAATTTAGGCTACACTTTTCTATTGTGACGTTATAATTCTTTGAACAAAAATTGTTTGTTTGTTATGTTACTTTCTTTTAAAAAGAATTGGTAGATTTTTTCAGGATAAAGTATTTTCCTGTCCTGAGTGTTTTGGATGATTTTTATGTCTTTCAATTTATTGTAAGGTTTCACAATTGTTTAATTTTCATGCCAAATACTTTGAACAACATATTTAAAATTTTAGATCTCAAAATTGTCTCGAGGTAAAACCAAGTATCTTAACACATTTCTACTTGGTAGTATATTAAAGAAGTACTTTTTATGTATTTTCATGACTTAATTAGCATTTAATAAATAAAAGCAATAAGTAATTTCGTTGGTATTATTATCAGCCTTTTAGTTTTTCAATTATAGAGATTTTTCTCTCCCCAGGTAAAAACAAGTAAATGGGAGACCTCGTCACAGTTTTCGTCAAATTTTATTACAAAACACCAGTTTTTTGGAACTGTAAATGCACTTACTTATAGCACATGAATTAATGTACCGATAGTATATACTTTTAATATTAATAGGGTTTTCAAAAGGTCATTATTAACATACTGAACTTTGTAACCGCGATATCTCATTTTGACTTTTTAGTAAGTTACTTGGTTCTGCCTGCATAACGGCGATATGTTATTTTATTACGGGTAATACTAGAAGACTAGGTTTGCCCGGGTAATCTTATACAAAACTTCGGGGATCGCCTCGCTCCGCTTCGCTCGGCGCCCAATGTTTATTAACATGTCAAAAAACGCTTCTCCTCGCTTCGTTCGTCATCGCCTGTGGTCGTCGCACCTATTTTTGACTTTTTTCGGCCTTTACCTGACTTCGGGCTTTAACATATACAACAAATGTTGTGTTGTGTGCCACTTTCCTTTTCACACATCAAATTCCTTCGCAAGATTTTATTAATCTAAAGAAACAACTAATCAATAACTATCCAAAAATGCAGGTTGACACTCTTTACAGTCCGTTTGTACCTAGTAAAGTAGTGATGGGGTTAGAGCTGGCAGGCAGAAGCGGCGCGGCGCGCATTGGATGCGCCCGCGTGGCATGCTCACTACGGGACGCGGACGGTGTGTATCGGTGGTATTCAAGTGTTTGATTTTGGTCTGACAAGATGTGGGCGAGGTGACGGGGAGTGCGCGCCGGCGGTGCGCCCGCGTCGCAATGTGGCGCGCCGTCTCGAAGCCTTTACAAGGCTCTTTTATACAAAATGTAGGAGAGGGACGTGGTGCAAAACAGGTGCGCGATGGCGCGCCCGCGCCGTTTCTGTCTGACTTACGCTTTAAATCTACACCACATGTAAGATTACCACATTAAGATTGATTGAATTGGAGCTATTCTGACTATGTCGTCGGCAGATCGTAGAATAGGGCATATCATGATCTGCCCAGACATGTCGTACTTCTGTTAAAACTTCGCTCCGTTCCGCTTCGCTCGGCTCCTCAAATTTATGATCACAAGCAACCTGATAGGCTCCTTCCTCTTCGCTCCGCTTGTCATCCTTCGCACCCATTTTTTACTTTTGGTGAAAGATTTTCGGTTTCATACTTTACGATCTGCCCAATTCTACGATCTGCCGACGACATTATATACTAGGACGCCTAGCCGTAAACTCGCGGCCCTCGTGCCTACGAGTACTATGATTTACATAAATGAAGGGACTTGATAAAATAAAGTAGGAAATTCGGTTATTTATACGAGTACATGCAGTTTTACTTTTACTAAAATCAAAATCCGCTTTGGCCGGTAACATATTTAAGGTTGATTTACAGTGTTTCCTCCGAGTTGAGATAGTGTTAACTGTTACACATACTCTGGGGAAGACACTGGTTTCTGACATACAGCTAATACCTAGTTTAGAAGTCAGAGCTTGAGGTTCAACTACAATTATTATTTCAATAAAGAGTTATTATTATTACAAAGAATTTTATACTGGTGAACAGAAACACGAAAACTAGACATATTACATTATCTATCTATACGAACAACTTTTCGATGGAGCTAACGTTCGTTGGAGCTAACGTTCGTTGGAGCTAACGTAAAATTCGCGAAATAGAAAAGGTATATTGCAAAATCCATCAAACGATTGACATTTTTTGCTGCGATTTCAGGCTCAGCTCCACAGCTTACGTCTTTTCAGCAACTGCAGCATCCACTATGTATATTCTCACCTGCAAGCGATCTCATAAGCAGCAGCTTGCTCCACCTCGTCGATGGTGGGAGGACAGCTCGGCTCAAGTCCATCAGCCGACTCGCCCACGCTGACCCTCCCTTCGCTTTGAGGATCATACAGGTTGCCGCAGTTACGTAGCCACATGTTCGGCATGTCTCCACCGATGTCATATGTGAAGTTTGTGTTGCGTGTCTTGTAGCCTTTACGTTGGGATATCACTGCGCTTATTATGTTTTTGAGGAAGTTCTGCAACAAATGGAAGGTTTCTGTTTTATTCATAACACTAGCCTTTTGCCTGCAGCACTGCCAGCGTTTATTGAATCTCTGCCCCGTTTTCTGGCTTGGGCGTTACTTTATCCATCCATCCGTCAGCCTGTTTCGTCCACTGCTGGACATGGGCCTTTCCAGGATTTCGCCACTCTTGGCGGTCCTTCTGGAAGGAATGCCCATACTCACACACGCTGGACAGCGGGTTGGTGAGCGCGGTGCCAAAACCCTTGCACCAGTGATGCCGCTGACCGTCACCAGTCTGTTTTATATAAGACTCGGCAATTGAGGATGGATATACCGCCATCCATCGGTCCCAGGCAATGGTGGGCCGATTGGTTTTACCTAAGGTGTTACTTTATTAACACTACTTAGATAAGCAAGGCCGGATGATAGTTATTTAACACTGTGCGTTCAAACTCCTTTTGAAGTTGCTAACTTGTTATATTCATCCTTGAATGTTGATTGTTGATTGGTGGCACTTGGTGGCATAAGAAGAAAACGAGATAAACAATAAAATATTTATTTCCTGACCTGTTTCGCCTTTATAGCATTTTCAAAAGAATTTGTGTTAATTAGATTTTATGTAAAACTCTGTTTAAATGCTTTAAAATGTGAAACCTATTTACATACGGCTACTCACGATTATAATAGTCAGAATTCACCTGACTAGTTTCACTGTATTCGTACAGTTTTAATATCTAATCTAAACAATGAATTTTTTAGTAGAAAAACCTATTTACATGAGTCATCCATCCATCAGCCCGTGTTCGTTCACTGCTGGACATAGACCTTTCCCAAATTTCGCCACTCATGTCGGCCCTCTGTCCTCCTCATCCAGCCGCCCCCCGCAACGTCCTTCAGGTCGTCGGTCCAGCGGGCACGAGGTCGGCCAACACTACGCTTTGCTGTACGTGGTCTCCATTCTAAAGCCTTTCGGCCCCAACGGCCATCATGTCGGCGACAAATATTTACATGAGTATGACCAGTATACCTGGACAGCAGATACAATGAGGTCAGCAGCTTCATCGTCAGCACCTTCAAGTCCAAGCTCCCAGGCTGCCAGCATGAACCGGCCCACCACCAGCGCATGGTCTGGTAGAAATATCTCCTGAAACAGTAGGTATTATCTATTGTAATAACCTGTGGTATTGTAACATGGCGAAATCGTTTGGGTTTTCATTTGGGCACGGAAGTCTGTGTCGTAGGCGTGTGAGTCAGATGTTGATGCGTTAAAAGTGGCGCATTGCGGTATTTTGCTCTTTACTGATTGGCCCCTTTTCCACTTACCGGCAATCCACCGGCACCGGCAACGGCGACGGCACGGTTAAGATGGCCGGTGCCGGTGGATTGCCGGTAAGTGGAAAAGGGGCCATTGGATCCGTCATGAGAATATGCTAATGAGGTTTCGCGTGTCTGAGCGCGGCCGACGGATTGCGCTCATAGCTGGATCATCGATTCTCGCAGCTTGCCGAGTTCGATTATAATTTTGTACAAGTTATTTCTTTGATAAATTGGTGGGTAGTTGTTTATTGGTAGAAGTTTATTTCCTAATCATTATTAAACATTTTTCAGACTATGTAAGATTTCAAGCGGGGAGGGTTGTCTTGAAGGACAGAAAGGTCAGCATTCCTTTGTATTAATTGAAGTTTTGGATTTATGTTTTTTTCGTTTAGTTTGGCTAAATTTACTTATTTTATTCCAGGGTTTTCATTTTAAGGCGACTCTATTCGCCCGATCTCCCATACTAGCGCAGTTCGCCGTTCCTTATTTACAGGTAGTTGCAAATTTTTTTTTTCTTTTTCAACATATCCCATACAATATCCATGACGTGAAACTAAAACATTTATCAAAATCAAATACATACAAAAATTACAAGCGTCCTGGATTTTTTTAAATATTTTGATGAATGTTTATGTACCGTAATGTCCTAGAAGCGATACAACAAATCAAATAATTTTAGTTTCACAGAATAGTATAATTTATCCTAGCATTGTTTATACTATTCAAAAATATTTTTGTATCATTTCGATTTTTGGGATATTTCTCCTGAAATCATAGGAACCATTCTCGAATTTTTTTCAAAACATGAATGTTGTCTCGCGTTAGCTTGCCTCTCACACCGTGTTCGGTTAGTTCCATACGAGCTCGGGAAATGAACGTTCGGGCCAACCAGTAATAGTCAGTCAGTGCTCTATAATCCGAAGTTGAATGTAGAATGAAATAGCAAGTATAGCGACCCCGTGCAACTGACTTCAAGCCGCCGACTACAGGCTTCTTAAGGAGAATCGCTTGATCTTCGGATGGCTGGACGTTAGGCCTGTTTTTACGGAGTGGAGCGTGAATCGCTCGCCCTAATTTAGATGTGACAAATCCGAACTGGAGTCGGTGCTCGTCAATTTGGTGGCTGGGAGTAGATCCTGCTTGTCGCTGGCGGCGTTGCTGTGCCATGGATGACTGGAAGGAGTCTACGCGCCGGGACAAGTGTTTACTCCAGTTTGACATGCAGTTCCGGATATAGTAATGTCATGTTTATCTTTTTTGACAATTTGATGGTGTAGGTATTGATTAAATCCAAGTTCAAAATGTGTTAATGAAAATAGTAAATTATGTGGAGGGTATCTGTGCCTTATTGCAATTTACCGTTAGCTTGTAACCACAATCTAAGTAAAATTAATTTGTAATTATATCCAGAATGGAACCCACGCAGCTTCCCTTGGCTAGCTGCATAAGAATTATAGCAAAAATATCACGAAGACAGAGCTGTAAACCATTTTTCAAAAAAATTAAAATATTAACTCTGTCATCATTGTACATACTGGAATTTGTGTATATTTGCACGTAAACATGCTTACTTTTTTACATAAACATTCTGAAACAATAAACCGCTCCTATAGGTATCAGGATCACGTGCTTCCAACTTTACGACTTAAGACTCTGAGCGATAATACCCAACAGATGACCATAAAGGTATATAACAAGCTGCCAAATAATATTAAAAACATAATTAGTGATAGTGTGAGTATAAACAAATTTTTTTTTGTCTGAAGTTCAAAGTAAGTATATTTATTTGTCGAACCAAGGTACAATAAGGTGTTACAATGTATAGGCATTTATTAATGTTTAACTTTTACCCCGTACTGAAGAACCAAACGGAATTTCTAATATTGAACAGTAAGCATAAAATGTCGTTTGCATAAAATTGAGTAACTGACCAAAAATATATATATTTACAGCACATTACACCTGAAAGAAAGAGTGACTAAAAATTATTTTGGACCATATAGATCTAAAGCCCTCATATATGTTTCTCATTTTTGACGGGTATAATATTATCTGTATAGCATATAAGACGGCTGAAATTCTTCTACAGTTTTTACTTTTTGTTTCAGAAAATCCCAAGAAATTACCGAACCTTTAGTGATAAAAGTGGAAAATACGAAGACGAAGACGTATTATTATACGTTTTATTAGACGTATTATTATGTATCTTTTATTATATATTTTTTATTATATTATATTATTATATTGTTAAAATTAACTTTGACTTGTAGAAAGTATACTTTATGTATCTATTTTGCAAAAATAAATATTTTGATCGAAGTAATACTAGGTAGAGGGACAGCTTCACGTGACGGAACGGCGATTATGTCTCTTCGGTATTTGGGTGAGAGAAAATGAACCTGTACATATTGCAAGGATTACGAGAGATGAAAATTTTTGGCTGACGAAGATGGAAAAAGAAATAGTAAAATTTTATACAAAATGTTTATTACCGGAGATAGTAAACCCACGGCATATACGTGGGATGCCTTTAAGAACTCTGACTTTGCTTGGTAATGAAAAAAGGTGTGAGAAAGAAAACGCAGATCCTTTACCTATCTCACAGCAACAATCAAGCTATGGTTATTCGCTACCGGGATCTAACACACGTATAATTGACTAGCTTTTGCCCGCGGCTCCGCTCGCGTCTAAGAGATTTTCGTGGAAATAAGGAAAACAAAATAGTATGATTTTTTGAACGACTATATGCAACGGACACCATGTTTAAGCAAAGCGCTAATAAAGACCAATCAAATAAGCCTAAACTCGAAGGGTCTGCTGTGGTCCGTTGAGGAGATCCTGTACCCATCTTCAGACCCTGGTCTCCATGTTTTAACAAAGTGCTAATAAAGACCAATCAAATAAGCCCAAACTCAAAGGGTCTGCTGTTGTCCGTTGAGGAGATCATGTACCCATCTTCCAGTCCCATCATCAGACCCTGGTCACTATGTTTTACCAAAGTGCCAAGAGGTGCGTCCGGATCGTTGTAGATATAAATCTATAGTCAAATTAAACTGATATAGTTTTCCCGTATGGGAACAAATCATTACTTAAACCATAGTATTTACTGTATCTATGCTTAAACCTGGCTGTAGTTACTTTTTCAAGCTTAATATTAGCAAGAGGTGTGTCAGGATCGATGTAGATGGAAATCTTTAGTCAGAATAAACTGATACAGTTTCCTGATATGGAAAAACAACCGGTTTTATCACTTATAACTAACCATTTGGTCAAGGAATGCCGATAAAGCAGCTAAGCAGCGTTTTTTCTCCCGACATGGTTCACAAATGTTTAATTTTCAAACTGAAAACTTACTTTTATTAAAATAAAATATAGCCTATGTTACTCAGAAATAGTATAGTTTTTATAAAAGAAAGAATTTTTAGAATCGGTTCAGTAGTTCCAAAGTTTACCTAAAACATACAAACAAACAAATATTTCCTCTTTATATAATAGTGTAGATAATAGTGTAGATGCAGATACTAAAAATAATAATATAATATAGTGTAGATTACATTGATTTCTAATTTTGTCAATGTTCCGAAAGTTTATGAGATAATTTATTCGCGTGTTCACAAAAAAATTATATAAAATTAAAATTAGCTAATCGATTGAGTTTTCAGTGAAAGTGTGAATTCACAATTTTTTTGAATGATTAAAAGGTCGCCTACCTATTTTCATAATATTGGTTTGTCGAAAATATTTTTCGATTTTTCTGGTTGTTCATAATTTTCTTCGCTTTTCTAGAATGTCAGTGGAGTCAAATTATAAAACGTTTGACCCACATTTACGCAGTAAATAAACAATTAATTTCCCCGTAAACTATTGCGTTATAATTCAAAAGTCCACCACGCATGCGCCCTAGTGCGAATGTAAGACTGAAAAATAAATTAACTGTAACCTTCTTATTGCCGAAATATTTTTGTACGTATTACATAATATCATATTTATTACAATATCAAATGTTCGTATTACAATATCATACCTCAGTTATTAAAACCTCGGACAAGAATGTATGGACAAAGTCCCTGTTGCCCTCCTACTTGAATAGAGGAACAAGAAACTTTTTTTTTATAGTTTGTGTATTAAAATGAAATAAATACTGTTAAAAAATATTAAGGAATTATTATTTAACGGTATATCACTTCTACGTCTACCCTCACCCTTTAGAAGGCTCTGGCCATATATTGGACACCAAAGATTCGCCAACTTTGTGAAAAAAAAAAAAAAAATTATTAGTAAATTTTCATTTTTATTTCAAAGTTGTTGGAAAAGTCAGATAAAAAAAAAAAAAACTAAAGATCAATAATAAAAAAAACAATAATAATAAAATAAAATTAAATATTTTTGGTATTTTTTTATTATTTTGATATTTTATATTATATTGCAAGTGTTGTTTTTTACATACATAAGCCCGTTCTCTCTACCCTATAAAGGGTTAAACACATGGGAGAAAGGTAAAGTTGATTAATATACGTGGGACGCACTATAAGTTTCCGGAATGAATATGAAAAAATACTATTAAAGGTACAAAATTAATTTATTGTTTTTCAAAATAATCTCCCTTGGCGTCTATGCACTTTTTCATTCGATCAAACCAGTTTTGAAAACTTTTGTGCCACTCCCCTGTGGTGACCTCTGAAACGTGTTTTTCATACTCCTCGACAGCCTCTTCTGGTGATGAAAATCGTTGACCGCGTAATTGGTTCTTAATTTTTGGGAACAGAAAAAAGTCACAAGGTGCCAGGTCGGGACTGTATGCAGGATGACTCATGAGTTCTACATTTTTCGTCTTCAAAAAGTCGTTTGTCTGTCTGGCCGTGTGAGAACTAGCATTGTCGTGGTGCAGGATGATACGGCGTTTACGGTTATTTTTACGGAGTTCGTCAATAACTTCCGGCAAACAAATGGTCGCGTACCAGTCACTATTCACGGTACGACGATTCTCTAAAGCAACAGTGTCCAGTTTTATTAAAAAAAGAAGCAATCATCCGCTTAGATGCACTTTTCACGCGCGCCACTTTGGTTGGTTTCGGCTCATCTTGAAAGACCCATACGCTCGATTGCTGCTTTGTTTTGGGATCGTAGCAATAAATCCATGTTTCGTCACCTGTTACTATGTCCCACACCAGATTTGACGCACCTTCGTTGAATCTGGTAAGCATGGCACTGCACCAAGTGACGCGGTCCGTTTTTTGAGCCTCGGTCAAGTTGTGTGGGATCCACCGCGAGCACAGCTTTCTCACACCCAAATGTTTGTGTAGGATTGATTGTATTTGACTCATGCCTATTTCTAAGGATGCGCGAATTTCATGGTAGGTCACATGCCTGTCTGTTTCAATCATACGGCGCACAGCATCGATGTTTTTGTTGGTCACAGCGGTGGACGGCCGACCATCGCGAGATTCGTCACTGAGATTGATACGACCACGCTTGAATTCTGCAAACCAGCTATAAACAGTCGTCTTGCATGGTGCTTTATTGCCAAAAGCTGTTTCAAGCCGAGCGATGCTCTGTTGAGCTGTCAAATTACACTTAAAATCGTAGAAAATCATACTACGAAAATTTTCCCGAGTTAAATCCATGTTGATGCAGACACACAATTTTTTAAATGGCGCCACAAGGTAAAAACAAAAGACAGTCAGATGAAACAAACTGCATTCTACAGCCAAAGAGTTCTATTTTCAAATGTTGCAATAAATTTTTAAATATTGTTTATGTAAGTGGCCAGTTCCGGAAACTTTTAGTGTTACCTATGTACAATATTAATGTAGGAATATCGTGTTTCAGTGTATTATATTTTTTTCTTTCTGAATGTATAGGACTATAAGTATATAAACGTTATAATTATAATAAGTTATAACAATCACAATTTGATATAATTCGGGTCCTATCTTGCCCTGTCATTTATGTATATTTTATTTTATTATTTACTCATAGCTCTACCTTTATTTTAGAAGGATATACATTTATTTTAGATGGATCCAATATAGTGAATTCCCCTAAATTTACAAAGTAGGCCTTTTTAGCAAAAATAGTTTATTTGGCTAATTTATGGGAATCAATTGTTAGTACGAAGTACATTTACTGCCCAAGCCTATTTTAATGTGTGGCGGTTTACGCGATGTCGCGTCGCTCGGGCGCATCGCAATAAAATACGTCGCGGTGAACTGGCGGGGGCGGAGGTAGCGATAAATACCAACAGGGCCCGAATAACCTGCCCTTAATTAGGTCTAGGGTGGAAAAACTAGGGATGTCGATTTTATGCCATAATATTGTTACTTATTCTTGAAAGTTACCTCAAGTAACGGAATAGTTTCTTTTGTTCCAAATGCTTATTTAAATTACACCTGTGATTACAAAATGTATTCCTAACTGATTACTAATTAATTTTCCCAAAGATCATTTGATTTTTTTCCCAACGGATTATTTGAAGTTTGCCACCCTATAGTCTATGTTGGAATTATTGTTTTATTAATAAACGTTAGTCACATTCACACTGGATATTTAGTTACTTCCTACCCACTTCTGAAATATCATTTCATTAGGTAGGTAGTCATCATCTTTATTTTTTTCTTTTCTTTCTTTGAAGGGATGGAAATCTGGAACTCCCGGGCAATCACCCCATCTTTTTAATCTTGTTTCAGTAGTATGAGGATAACTGTTACCTACAAGTTCAATATTGCAGAAAACTAATCACAGAAAAGTTTGGGTTAAAGCAGATTACCACATGACATATTAATTATAGCCTGCAATTTTGTAAACACTTGTTTAATAAATAGGTAACAAATGGAATATTTATCCGGGAATCTAAATCTATAGGGTCTTAGAATCTAGGGTTATTTCTCAATTTTTTATTTCATTTCGTGCGTTTATTAAATATTATATGATATTAACTAAGTACATACTGCTGCAAATTAAATCACATCAAACGTGTTTTGACAAGTATGTATTTAAAAGTAAAACACGAACTATATACAGAAATATACAGTAAGTAGGAGACGGCATCCATACCGATTTTTTATGTCTGGAGTAAGAAATACATTTATAGAGACTTTAGTAGACCTAGCTTATACTTGAATGGTTTAAAATGAACTAATTACCTATGAAATAAATAAAATGTGTCATTAGTAGCCATTTCTGTTCGCATTCGGGCGGTCACCATTGTTCAACGTCTGTAATTATTTCCTCTTTTAGAAGTTGTTGCTTATATATACAAAAATAATACATATATAGCTGCGTAATATAACAGGGAAGGTTTTAGTGGTATTTTAGTGCCTGTTTAATGTGTGTATAAAGTGTACTGACGCTATATTTGTGATGGTTTGGTGGAAATTTTTGTGAACATGGCGTTCAATCACCAAAAATGCCTTCCATTTTTATTACGGAGGTACGTACGCCTACATATTTTAAGGGTCCATGCCACCTAAACGTGCCCCACCGTATTGCTGATTCATGACAGAAAAATATCCCCATACAAATTACTATGGAGGGCTGCATCGAAACATGATTCTTTAGAGTGTGCAATGTTTTGGTTGTCGTAACCAGTCGTAACAGCCACGGCTCATAGCGCACTATTTTAAACAATAATGAAATGTCATACAGTTCAGTTCTGCCTGATGCAACATGAGGTGCTCAATGTCAGGGAGAATGGGTCCTTAAAGTTTTATGTATGAGCTTTAAGTCCATTTGATTACGATTCTTGTGATATATAACACAATGCCTAAAATATAACCATAACGAAATACATGGATTTCTAAACCCGATCAGGAGGAAAGTTCTGCCTCCGCTTTTAGCTTGTCATTCTGGGACCAGCGCAAATAGCATCTATGGTAATGCCAGACGGGTTAACAAACACAATCATATATTTGCCACAATATAAATAGATGGAAAGTTGGCCTGGTTTGCTGTGTCGAAGTCCAGCCTATTCCCAGTTGAATCAAGATAAAATGTCAAGCAAATAAATTAGTTTAATTACATACCTTAAAAAAATATCTACAAGCTCATACCTGAATTGCATACTTGACACCATCACTTCCCGCTCCAGGTGGAGAGTTGGGCGGCAAATACTCGAGCAAATCTGCAGACTCGAAGTTGGACTTCTCCGAAGTACTGCGAGAATTCCTCTTGTGCCTCCTACTATTTCTTGTATGCGAATTTGCCTTCTCCTGCGATATCGACATTGACGTCTCAGCCAAACCTTCCACCTTATTCAACAGTGCGAGAAGAAACTCATTGTGGAAATGCACTTGATCAGGCGTCAGCAAAGCTCTAGCCTCAGCGTCAAATTCTTCTTTTGTAAGTTTCATTCGAAACCACATTTTCATGTGGCTAAAGTATTTGGTTGCCTTTTCTCCTAGTGCCTCGTTAAGTTTCCTACGAGCTGCATTTAGGGCGTCTGAAGTCATTGCGGGTAGGTTATAGATATTTATGCCCAATTTGAAGATTTTTGTGTAATAAATACATAAATAAAACAAAATAAACAACAAATCACCACCATTTTTTTTTTTTTTTTAATGTGTTTTACGGCCCTGGATTCGGTGTCCTTTTGAGCCAGTCTGATATTATTTTTTTCCCATTTATACAGATTTTTATTTTCACTTTTATACGTTTTCTACAGTATTTAAAATGTATTTGTATAGAGGTTGATAAAATCTTTTGTCAGACAATAGTTTTTGCAGTTCTTTTGGTGCATCATAATCTATTTCTTGTATTTCAGAAGCTAACACTAATCTGTTAACACCAAATTGTTGACATTTGAATATCAAATGCTCAAGGTCTGCTTCTTCTTGTCCACAATAAATACATTTCGAATCTTCAGCCAGGTTAAGTCTTTTCAGGTGAGTACGGGTTTTGCAGTGACCAAATCTCATTCTGTTAATTGTAGTTATATATTTTCTGCAATTAGCCGCTTTATCTCTATTGTACCAAGGTTGGGCGGGCGGGTTTCCTTGGATCTTAAAATACCATTTTCCTTTTTCTTTGCATGTTTCTTTCCAGTACTCACACCATAATAATTTTAGGTTCTGCGACAAGTGTACATGTAGGTCAGTGAATGGTATCTTCAGGTCTGTGGAATGGTCTTCATCATAAGGATTTCTGGTGGCTTGATCAGCAATTTCATTTCCAGTGATACCCTTATGAGAGGGTACCCACATAAATTGCACTGCCGTACCATTCATATTTAAAGTATCAACTAAATTTCTAATATTAAATATTAAGTAATTGAGATTGTATCGAAAACAATTATTTTCTAATGCTAATAATACAGATAGTGAATCTGAGAAGATTATTATATTAGTTATATTTAGACTATTTACATGAAGAAGAGCTTTGTAGATAGCATAGCATTCAGCTGTAAAAATACTACATTTAGTATCAATTTTGAAACATTTTGTAATCTTAAGTTGAGGGTCATAGAATGCTGAAGTAACATTATTATTGGTTTTGGAACCATCAGTATAGAGTGAATATAGATGATTTTCATCTAGGAATTTTAGTAGATCATTTTGATTATAAATATCTTGTCTAAGTATAGCTATTTTATTTACAAGGCTGTTGAAATCTACCTTGTATAATGGCCACATGCTATCTATATACATATTTGCAGCATGAGATTGTTGTAAGTGAATTATTATTCTAATTAGCTCTGGTACATGTCCAGATAAAAGTTGATTGCTATTTACATAGGATCCTAAATTACTTATTTCAAGATTTTTTTGTGGAAGAACTCTATCTAAAACACATCTATTGTCTGATGATATCATTTTTAAACAAAATCTTTCAGCAATGTATATGCGTCTGAAATGCAGTGGTGGTATGCATGTCTCACATTGCATAACATTTATGGGTGTTGAGCACATCGCTCCAGTTATAATTCGTAGTGCTTTGTTTTGTATAACTTCCAATTTGCGTAGCAATGTGAGACTCGCATTCATGTATGCCAGTGAGCTATAGTCAAAGTGACTACGCACTATACTTTTGTATAACATTGATAAAATTTTTGGGTCTGAGCCCCAATGCACTCCGGCCAGCGATCGCAGCACATTGAGTCCTCTGCTGGCATTTTTAATAATATAGTTTATGTGAGCATTAAAAGATAACTTTTGATCCAGCCAAATACCCAGAAATTTCTTTTCAATCATCCATGGTAAAGAATTATTACCATATTTTACAGAGTAGTTGCTTTCATCATATTTCTTGCTAAATATCATTACACTACTTTTGTCAGCACTAATATTTAGTTTTAATTTATTTTCATAATAATTATGAAGCTGTATAAGTGCCTTATTGAGACTATTTACTGCTATATTTACATTTTTATTTACAGTGTATATTAACAAGTCATCAGCAAATTGTAAGAATTTAATATTTCTCTCAGTCAGATATTTATTGATTTGACAAGTGTATAAGTTATACAATAATGGAGAAATGGTAGCTCCTTGCATGCATCCTTTATACACTTGTCCAGGTCCATGTAGGATGTTATTAAATTTTACATACATGGTTCTATCATATAAGAATTTAAACACCCATTTACAGACATGTCCCGGTATACCTACTTCTGACATTATCTGGGTCAGGATTGAAGGGTTAACATTATCAAAAGCACCTTGCACATCTAAAAATACACAGACTGTAGCTGAGTGACTATGAAAGGAATTTTTGATGTCAGTAATAAGAGATGTGAAACTTTCTGTTGCACTTCGTCCTTTTCGGAACCCAAACTGTTGATCTGGTAATATTTTGTTACATTCTATATAGTGGTCCAATCTAGTTTTAAGCATAAATTCAAAAAGTTTACCTACACAAGAGGATAATGAAATTGGTCTATAAGAATTAAAATCGGTTGCTAGTTTACCTGGTTTTAATATTGGTATAATACATTGTGTTTTCCAAGATTCTGGTATGCAGTTTGTGTCCCATAGCAAATTGTAAATTTTTAAGAGTACTTTTTGTGCATTTATGTGCATACTTCGAATTAGTTTGTATGGAATATCGTCTAATCCAGGTGTTGTGTCTTTTCTAGATTTAATTGCGTTTAAAAATTCTTCTATAGTAAATGGTTTAGAGAGAAAAGCACATTTTTCATTTCCTTGTTTACAAAAAATTTCATTCAAAGCTATTTCGTCTATGTATTTTTCAGATGGAGAGGATGGAGCATACTTGTCGATGAATGAAGGAATCCATTCATCATTCTTAGGGTTTTTAGGTAAAGAAACACGTTTAAACCTTCTAATATAATTCCATATAACGCTAACTGGAGTATATCTATTAAAGGATTCGCATAACTTAGTCCAGCCATTTTTTTTCTTTTCTTTGAGCAGTTTTTTTTTAGGGCATCTAGTTTTTTATAATTAATATAATTTGCCATTGTTGCATCTTTTCTGTAGAAATTTAATGCATCTTTGCTTTTTTTAACGGCATCTGAGCACTCATTATCCCACCAGGGGACTTGTTTTTGTAAAACATATTGTGTGGTTTTTTTTAATTTTGGTATAGTAATATTTTTAATTTGATTTATACCTTCGCAAAATTCATTGTAACTTTTTAAAGGGTTAGCATAATCTATTGTATATTTACTTAATATTTTTTCTGTTGCAGATGTATATAATGACCAATCAGCCTTATTATAAATAAAACGTTCCGTTGGACTCCCTATTTCATATTTTTCTACTGAGGTGTGGATATCAATAATTGTTGGATAGTGATAGCTACCCATTGCATCATCATGCACTCTCCAGTCGCAAAGAGGAGCCACAGAAGGGCTAACACAAGCAATATCAATAGCAGAAGGATTTTTTGTTGGACTGCCTACTGTGGTCGGTGTACCAGTGTTTAGAATACATAAGTCTGATTCATCTAAAATATTATAGACATCGTTGCCTCTAGTCTTTGTTGTAAGGCATCCAAATGCAATATGATGAGCATTGAGGTCACCTGATAGCATTAATGGTTTTGGTAAATTATTTATTATTTGTTTTAATCTTCTACCCTGAAACCGTCGACGATGATTATCATCGGGAGGTGGACTATAAGTGCATAATATTGTTAAATTACCAACATTAGTTGATAATATTATAGCTACAGATTGCATAAAGTCGTAATAAGGAGTTGAAACAACTGTATATTTAAATTGACTTTTAATTAAAATACCTACTCCACATCGTCCATCTGCTCCATTTTGATTTATAAAGTCATAATTAGGAATTTTGAAAATATGTGTTTCTCTCAGCCACGTCTCATTTAACAAACAAATATCTATATCATTATCAATAAGGTAATTAATTAGTAGGGGTTTTTTATTTAATGCGCCTTCAATGTTATATTGTGATATTCTAATATGTTGTTTATCCATGGTTAAACACAAGAGATTTTTTCAGAACTTCTTTTATGCTATTAAATGTTATTGGTTCAGCATCACTTGAATTACCCAGCTGAACTAAAGTTTTTACCAAAATTGTTATAATATCTTCATTTTTCAAAATTATTTCTGCCAAGTCTTTTGTGTTTAATGTTTCATTTTTCTTTATTTCAGTTTTTGTATTTTTGTTTGTCTGAACGGTAGACGGTCTGTCTACAGTCTGAACTTTTACATACTCAGTGGTTTGAATAGAGTTTTTATTAATTACATCATTTTCAAACATTTTTTTTGTCTTATTTATTTCTTTTGTCATTGTCAACTTTGGAAAATTGGTGTTATAATTAGAAGGATGGAGGTTTCCATTATTTTTTAAGGAGGCAGTTACTTGAGCATAATTCTTTTTGTTATATTTTTCTTCTATTTTAATTTTTTTGATAGGGCAATCTCTAGAAATTGCCAGGTGAGGGCCCTGACAATTGATGCACTTTATAATTGCCTCCTTATCACATGTAGAGAAATGGTGTTCTCCGGCACACACTGAACATTTTTGGGTTGATTTGCAAAATTTAGCTCCATGATTGAATTTAAAACATTTGTAACATTGCAATAATGGAGCAACATACTCAAAGACCTTGAATCTATATAGATCAAGGTATACAAAGTCCGGTAATTGTTGGGATAGAAATGTAACACTTACAGATCCATATGGCACTATTGTGCCATTCACCTTATGGGTAAAACGTCTGATATTTATGATCTCGTACAGAGATGAGAGTTTTTTAAATAACTCCTCGTTGCTGATATTCGTTGGCACGAACCTCAGAACGCCGATGATTTCCACTGACCTAGCTGGTATGTACGCCTTGTAATTATATTTTTTCAAAAAGTTCTCATTGCACAGAAAATTGTTGGCATGAATATTTTGTGAAAACGTAATGCCCAATTTATTTGCGTTGACTCTTTTAATACCCACCACGCCCTTAATTTCATTTTTGAATAAGGTACAAATCATGTCTGGGTTCTTGTTCCCTAGTCTCTCACCTTCATTGGTACTTTCGACATAAACAATGTATTCAGTACTCACCTGATTCTCAGGGAAAATACGTTTATAACCTGGTTTATTGTATGGTTTGTAGAAAACTTCATTATCTTGAGAGTTCTGAGCACCTTGAAGATAAGCATCATCACCTCTACCACGCTTTGTTCCCGTAGGGGTTGAAGAAGAATCTTGCCCAGGGGGCTCAGCCCCCCTAGGCTCTTTCATTTTTACAAAAACTCTATGCACTGTACAATTTTTATTTACACTTATCAACTTAAAATATTACAGTTTTACAGCAGAAAAATATTTTCTGAAAAAACTCTTAACAATTCCGCCTTTACGTTTCAAAAGCCCGCCAAAAAGTCAATCACCACCACCACAAACAGTGTGACCATTGGGAAAATAGAGAATCTGCCACACACACACTAGCTGAAAATCTGCCGAATACTTACTCTTTAAAAAATGCCTTATAAATGCCAAATTACATTAACTACCTATAATGTCCGTGGAAGGTGGTAAATAAATGCTTATTTCAAGAATTGGTTTATTTATAAAAAAGAATTGCAGGAACAACTCTTACTTAAATACCGACATTTTTTGTGAGTCTACATTTTGCTTCAATATACTCATTTTCTTATGTAAATTTGGAACCCATCTTTTCAATCATTTCTTTTGTGGGTATAAAAGAAACACAGTCCTCGTGTTCCTTTAAACCTTCTTTTGTTGCGATAATTGCAGAAATATGTTTATTAAGGGATTTGTTCCTCATTTTTGTTTTAATAAGGTTAACTTGAAAAAAAAAATGCTCTTGCATGAGGCGTTTGACATTGGAAAACATAGAATTGCTTTTACAAAATTTGCAATGTGCAAATATTTTTCGGTTCTAAAGAACCAAAAAATGTAAACATCAAGCATTTTTCAAATCGCTCCTCAAAATTGATCCACACTTAAAATTACTGTTTTGCCTTTTACCAGATTCTCATCTACTGGATTCTTGATCCGTCGATATTCGTCGTCAATTTTTTGGTAATTTTTTTCATTTACTGTACTGGGAAACGCATTTGCAACTTTTGCAATCGACACAAAACAGCATTTTGTGGATCCAAAAATTGTAAATCTTATAGTTAAATCTTTTTAGGTCGTTTAGTGGCAAAATTAAATGTGAGTTATATCTGTGTCAGATAGCAATTTTCTATTTGTTCTCCAAAAACTATAAAGAATGTTATCAAATCTGCCAAATCACGCCAAAAAATATTTCCAAATTTTCCAAATCTGACAAATCCTGCCAATTTTTCAATTCGTTACCATCGTATGCCCAAGTGAAAATTCGATAGCCAAATGTGCCAAAATGGTAGAAATCTGCCACAAATGGCCACACTGCAGAAAAATTAAAAGATACTACGACCAGCCACTAAGCCGGTTCCGAATGGCGCTGACAGCACTAAAGTACCATCAAACTACTCACGCCGCACGCTATCTTGAATCGGAATGACGATAGGCGCGATGTAATCGATTATGTCTTGACTCGGAACGCACTATATACACCGGGTTCCCGGGTTCCTAAACTACTCACGTCAAACGTCACGCCGCCGCACAGTGTTCGAAATGCTATAATTACGGGCTCATTAAGGCTAAAACAGCTATCTCTTCGATTTTAATGTAAAAGGCAAGCCAGGTAGTCAGTCACACCCAATTCTCATTTTGGGAAACAATAGCCCACGAATAAGACACTAATCACATCGATGAATAGGAGCATCGCCCGGAATCAATCAGTCGCGTGCATTCGCAGCTATCATACGGTCGTGTTTATCAGTGGTTTTCAAGTACTTACCGAAGTGTCAGAATTTTTCGTTTGGTGTCAATATGACGACTGCTTCTTCAGGTATGTATTTACATAATTTTATTTAAATTTGTGGTTTGGCTAATTATAGGGACATTTTTAACATAACACATCAATAAATGTTTTTTTTTGTCTTGCTAGTAAAACTTGGAGTGCCAAAAAAAGTACCCTTTGTTTCACCCTAATTTTTGTTTGATGATGTAGTTTTCAACGTTGCAAATTATCACTACACGACTTTTTTACTAATTAGGCATTAGTCTAATTAAACAGATAGAAATGTTTTTTTTTTTCATTTTAAATTTTGTCTTTAATCCGGAAAAACTACGAGATGTAAGATTTCAGGCAAATTATAACGGTACCTATCACGTCAGCGTTAAAAATCCCAAAATTCAAATCACTGTCGTGCGTGCGTGCAACGTTCGTTTTCGTTTACCGTTGGTATCACTCATGTCGATTTTTGAATGCTCTGATTGCCGTTCATAAATTAACAATTTCATCAGGTTCCAACACTGACAGCAGGATAGCGTATACGATTTTCAAAACTTGCGACGGAGATGGCTTTAGAACCCATGCGGAGACTCCTAATTTATGAACTTTAAATTCGCTTCACATCATAGAATAAGAGAAGTTATTATTCTGAGCTTCACATCAAGTGAAAATTCTCGTTTTGAAATATATTTTTGACGTGAGGTTTTTTCTTTTAAGGCAAATGCATCGAAACCCATTCAGCCACGTCTGACCCGTGTTGCCACCTTAGCGATTCTTTCCTAACTATATCTGGTGATTTTTCAAGGCTTTTGGCGATATTTTTTCATAATTTAGCGATAATATTTTTTTTGTGATTTTTAGCGACTTTTTAATGTGGAATTTAGTTACCATTTTTTTTGGGGTAAATGAATAATCTGTGCATGAGAAGTCCTCTCGTGGATAGTTATTTACAAACTTAGTCTATTGGGGGCTGATCATTCATTTATTACGTAAGATGATTTGGGGAGGGAGGGGGTTCGGACAAGTCTTATTTTTTCTTACATGGGGGTGAGAGGGGGTCTAGATTGTTCTTACATAAGATCACAAAAGTGGGCAAAAATTATATTTTCAAAACGCGCGCTGTCCTGCACAGGCGACCGTGTATCGTGAGTAGCAGCAGTGTTAGTGTAGTCAGTAATGGTAGTGTTGCCTTAACTAGTTTTTGCTACTTTTTCTTTGCAATTTTGGTAGATAGGTACTTATACGTAAGGTTGAAAGGAGGGGAGGGGGTTCATCCAAGTCTTATTTTTTCTCATGTTGGGGGAGCGGGGTTCAAAAAGAAGTTTAAAATAGCCTTACGTAATAAATGAGGGGCTGTCAATCTGCACGTTTGTATGCTCCGTTTTATGACGGGAACCACTTAACGGATTTGGATGCGGATTTATTTATTACACTGGTCAACAAAATTGTAGAAAGAAGAAAGAAAAAAGAGAAAATCTGAGCTCATATTCGGATTCAGCACACAAATTTCTAAAATAATTTCAATAATTCATTTCGGGCACAGAAAATTTCTACAATTTCTACAATAAGCGGATTCATTTATTACACTGGTCAACAAAATTGTAAAAATTTTCTGTCCCCGAAACGAATTATTGAAATTATTTTAGAAATTTGTGTGCTGAATCCCAATATGAGCTCATATTTTCTCTAACACGTCGTCGTAATTAATATTTGTCTAAGACAGACTGAATTTTGAAAAATTCAATGTTTTTATTACTTCTTTCTGGTGGGGCTTTACGCTTAGCACAGTTAGTTTTTCGGCTTTGAATTTCAATAATACTTCTTCTCAGTAGTTCTTTTTAATAGTTTCATAAAAAGATTCACGTTACCAAGCCTAGTATTTGATTTAATGTCTCAAAACAATCACACCCAATTTTATATTATATATTTTGAAAAATGAGGTTCAATCGCGAACATATTATTTTCAGCTTGATAAATACTGATTATGGACTTGTAATGATGAAAAATAAATGTATAAAATACATAATATACAAAAAAATTGTTCAGAAGCATTAAGGAAACGTAAAATTTCAATACTTAAAGTTGATTTCACAAAAACTGAGACGTGATACAAAAAAACTGAGTTCAGATTTGGATTCAGCATTCATTTTAAACCCTACTCGTTACAAACTCGCACGTCGCGCTGCATAGGATGAATATTTCTAAATAAAAAAAAAGTGTACATTCGTAAAAAAATGTTTTTTTTTTACTGATTTTCAAACTCAAATCTTATTTGACTTGATCGGTTAAATTTCGCTATTAAGGTAATTTTTTTTCCACAGAAAGTTGCGAAATTTGGTGAAATTTCACACTAGATTGACTTATTAAATGTTTTTCAATTGAAATTCCCGAATTCTTTTGACATTTTGATACTAAGAACGAAGCACTCCTTAAGGCCATTGAAGAAATGATAACCAAGCAAAACAAGGCTAGTCAGGAACAACTCCTAAAAAATCAAGAGGAGATCAAAAACAACTACGAAAGAATGATTGAAGCCATATCCAAATATTCTGAACATTACGATCAAATCATGCGTGAAATTAAAGATCTAAAAAGTGTTCAAACTAAAGTTTCAGAACTTGAACGCAGAAATGCTACTTTAATAAAAAAATGCCAGGATTTTGAATTGCGAATTGGTGACCTCGAGCAAAGAGCTATTTCTACTGATATTGAAATAAGGGGAATTGAAGAAAAAAAAACAGAAGACCTGCAAGGGATTGTGAAAAGCATTAATAAAATTATTCGCCCTGAAGTTGAGGCACCTGATGTCAACGTCTATCGTTCTTCAGCTAAAGCAGGAAACCCACGGCCAATCATCGTGACCTTCTCGTCAAAACAAGAGAAAATCAACTTTCTTAAGGCTGCTAAAAAATATAATACCTGTGAGGATCACAGTAAGTTGAAATTGTCCGATATTGGCATAGGCATCGATCCAAAATTATTCATTTATATCTCAGAAAGGCTTACATCACGGTTAAAGTATTTGCTTGCTATAACTAAAAAAGAAGCCAAAGCAAAGGGTTATAAATATATTTGGTCTCGTAATGGAAGAGTTTTTGTCAGAAGGGAGGAAGGTGCCACTAGTGTGCCCATCTGGGATGAAGGCGCTCTCTCTAATCTTTGACTTTTCGATGAGCATTTTATTTGTGCCGATTTTGTCTTTGTTCGTAAACATTCTGTTTGCTTTCTTGTAGTCAAAGCTGTAATAAATCCCATTCCCCTATCATATAATACCCATGTATGTATATTACACCACTCTTTATTTATTTACATTATAATGAATTTGTATTTAAATCATATCTTTATAGATTTGTTTTACTTGTCAGTGAGTTCTAAGCTACCCTACGTTGCAGCCAAATCTTGCTTTGTAAAAATAGCCCTACTTACTATTAATAGAAGATTCAATTTGGTTTGGGTTTGTCCTTCCATGTCAATAAAAATTGCCTTAACTAACACTCTCACACATTGCTTTGTGATAGATAATAATTTAAATTCACCCCCAATTTAGATTACTTAGACGTTTTCGATGAAAACGTATCTTACGTTCTGAGTGACTTAAGTGAGTGTACTGCGTATGTTGGTACAAGTAATTTGAAAATGTTATCGTTTAACGTTAGGAGTCTTGATGCAAATTTCGAAGAATTTAAAATATTACTTGGACAAACAAAAGTGAAGTGGGATGTGATATGTCTTTCGGAGTGTTATCTTCGTACTAATAAGAAATCAATTAACATTGACGGGTATCAACAATTCAGATCGAGCAGAGATTTTAATAAAAATGATGGCGTCATTTTGTTCATTAGAAATAATCTACCCGTTACATGCTCTGAAACAAAAGAGTTGCTTGAATGCACTAATTTAATCACTACAATTGATAACAGTATCTTGATAATTGCTATCTATAGATCACCCTACGTTAAGGATTCGTCAAAATTCTCAATTAGCTTAGTTAATTATTTACAAAATGTATCTAGTTACAAACATGTCATCATTACAGGTGACATAAATATAAATATTTTAGATTTGGAGAATGCACAAGCACAAAACTACACCTTTCAACTACAAGAGCTAGGTTATCGGCCGGCTATCTCAACACCCACAAGATTAGCTTCTGGATCGTGTCTGGATCACTTTTATATCCGGTCTAGGAGTGAACATGTGGCTGCAGTGTACCACACGGGAGTCACAGATCATTCATTTACAATGTTAGGTGTGCAAACAAATGCACTGTGCGGTAACAAGAACAAATCTGAATTCTTACGTACCGACTTTAAACAAGTTAATACTATAATTAGTGGCGTGAACTGGTCTGAACTTTTTGCTATCTCGGATGTTGACGATGCTTTTCAATTCTTTACCAACACACTAGAAAACATAATTAACTCATGCACTTTAAAAAAAGTAAAACATAAAGATTCAGTTATTAAGCCTTGGATGACGGTCAGCTTACTTCACTGCTTAAAAAAAAGAGACCTTCATCATGTTCGCGCACATAAAAATCCTAATGATTACACAATTCAAGTACTTTATAAAGCTTACCGTAACACTTGTAAGGAAGCTACACGCGTAGCAAGAGCATTGTACTATAAAAATCTCATAATGGAAAATAGACAAAACCCTAGGAAATGCTGGCAACTTCTTAATGAATATACTTATAACAAAAGGAAAAAAAGTCAGGATGATAGCTTATCTAAATTAATAAATTCACTTAAAATAAATTCAAATTCTCAACCTTTAAATAAAATAAATGAGTATTTTGCCTTTGTAGGCAAGTCACTCGCCACTGATCTGATGTATCGTACTAAGAATAATATTGACTCTTTAACTTCTCAAATTCATAATCAGTCTCATAACTTCAATGGTTCTCTGTTTTTCACTCCTGTCACAGAAAGAGAACTTTCAACAATTATTACCAACCTAAAAAACTCGTCTTCTCCTGGTCTCGACAAAATTCCCTCACTAATAATAAAGACAAACCTTTCCTCTATTTTGCAACCTCTGACGTATTTGTGCAATTTGAGCTTGTCTGAGGGTCGCTTCCCAAATTGTCTTAAGAAAACCAAAATTATACCCATACACAAGGGTGGAGAAGCAAACGACATATCCAACTATCGGCCGATCTCGTTGTTAAGTGTAATATCAAAAATTCTCGAGAAGGTTGCTAAAAGTCGATTACTAAGCTTCCTTAACAAACACAAACTACTTAGTAAACATCAATTTGGTTTCCAGGCGGGCAAAAGCACAGAGGATGCTATATTGGATGCTACCACTCAAATAAGCAAATGTCTTGATGGCGGGGGAAAAGTCATAGGAATATTCCTAGACTTAAAAAAGGCATTTGATACCGTGGCTTTTCCGATACTTCTCAAAGAACTAGAATCAATAGGCGTCCGTGGACTACCTCTCCAATGGTTTAGAACCTATCTCTTAGATAGAAAGCAACAAGTCTTTATAAAAGAGTTATCAGATGAGTGTAGTGTAAGCTACGGTGTCCCGCAGGGTAGTGTCTTGGGGACTGTGCTTTTCCTTATCTATTTAAACAAGCTATGTGACCTAAAATTAGATGGGGGTAAAGTCATATCATTTGCTGATGACACGCTTATTCTCTTTACCGGTAAGAAATGGGATGTTACATTCGAATTGGCTCAAAAAGGATTCACCGAGGTAATGAACTGGCTGGACTCTAAATTATTAACTTTAAACAAAAATAAAACTAAATATATGTGTTATTCTATTTATAATAATTCTCAACCAACTGATGATCTCACTATATCTACTTGTCAACATGCTAACTCTTATACTGGCTGTTCATGTCCAAATCTAAACAAAGTGTCAGAAATACGATATTTAGGTGTTATAATTGATCAAAATCTGAACTGGAAGCCACACATAATTGCTATTACTAAGAAACTACGATCACTTATCCACTTTTTCTGGCAACTCCGAAACATTTGTGATGTCAACCTTCTCTGGTGTGTTTATCATGCCCTAGCACATTCCGTCATTGATTATGCTATCCTTGCTTACGGAGGTTCTTGTAAAACTACATTGAATCATGCACAACCAGCACAAAATGCAATACTTCGCGTCATTGCCAGAAAACCACCTCGATATCACAATGAAGACCTTTTTAAGGACACGTGCATCTTGAATATTCGGCAGCAATATATGTACAGATTAGTTAGCTACTATCGGACACATACAGATTTGCATAAGATCAAAACACATAATATTACACGAACAGCTCAACGAGGTTACTTGACGGTAGATACTACAAATACTTCCTTTGGTCAGAGGTTTCACTATTGGCTGGGTCCTAGACTTTTTAATAAGATCCCTGACAATATCAAGGATAACTTACAAAAGAATAAAAACACACTCAAAAAGTGGATTAACAGTCTTGGGCTGGAAGAGTCCGAAAACTTGCTTAAGCTCATTATTACATAATGAAACTGATTTCAATGTGAATAAACATAATTTATATTTAATTTAATTTGACATTTAACACAAACATAATTTATATTTTTAGACTTAGTCATGCACAAATTTACGTAACTTATAAATATATCCTATTTAGATATTTGTTTATACATATATATATACATGTAGGTATACTTTAATATTTCCTGTTTATGTATAGTATATTTTTTCTACTTATACGTATGTATATTAAATTATATTATACTTTTATAACTCCCCTTATTCCAAATTCCAAAACTTTGACGATTTTGCAGTTTTTGTTGCTAAGTTATTAAATAACTAATTATTAAAAAATAACGGTACGGAACCTGCTCATTTCTGCGCGGGCCTGCCTTAAGAAATGTGCAGACACATAAATTACGTGGTAGAATTGAACAACGTCAATACAAAGTGACTCAACTTACTGTGATCTACCTACCTGTGTAGTTTAAGTTACATAATAATAAATAAATAAATAAATAAAAATTTCATGAGTGTTGCCACCTTAGCGACTTTGTCGCTAAATCTAGCGGAATTGTAGTCGATATAGCGACTTGATAAAACAGACATTTTTAATTATCTGGTGACTTTTTTTAACAAGAATAAAGTTCAGGTGGCAACACTGCATATCACACTAGATTTAGTAACAAAAAAAATTCAAGATGACAACACTACAAATACCCAAAGCGTAACTAACGGTACCCTATTACTTGGACTCCGCTGTCCGTATCTCATGAACCGTGATAGTTTAGACAGTTGAAATTTTCACAGATGATGTCTTTCTTTTGTCGCTATAACAACAAATACTAAAAAACAGAATAAAATAAATATGCAAGGGGGCTCCCATACAACAAACGTGATTTTTTTGCCGTTTTTATAGATAATGGTATGGAAGCTTTCGTGCGCGAGTCCGACTCGCACTTGGCAGGTTTTAATTAAATTGTTTGAATTGTTCGATGAAGATAACTGAGTAGATTCCTCAGCTAATAGTGAAAATACTATATAATTCCATGCATAAACTCCTGAGCTGATGGACAAAAAATCATTTTTTTTCAAATTTTGAAAAATATGTATGTTGCAGGGGTCTACAGCTTCAGCCGTTGTAGGTAGAAAATTGAAATTCTCACAAAATACGTGTTACCATGGCCTCTATCACAACAATAAAACATAAAAAAGAGATTTAATTGTATTTCACATACAAGAAACCTCTAAAAAGTTGCATTATTTAAACGTTATTGGTTGTGGCCAACGAGCTATGTTGGTGGTGGCTCTTTCTAGAAACCGGTACCTAATACTTACAGTACGTGACATGGCGGGAGTGCGAGTGCGGGCGACTAAAGTTGCCACAATTTATGGGCCCGTTTTGGCATCTGTCATCGCAACCTACATAAGGGTGTGAATCAAACAAATCGGTTACTAGAATAATATATTTCTCACGAGAAATCGATTTAAAATTGTATCAGTTTGTGATCGTTTGGATTATTTTTATGTTCATTGCTTATATTTTAAGTTCTAGATAGAACTTGTATTGACTAACCTTATTTTTTCCACTGAATTACAACTATATCCCATTTGTTCAGTAATATATAGTGCATTTTTTATTGCATTATTGATATAATTCACTATGATATAAGCGTTAATATTCACAGAAATAAATATATTTTTGATGCACACGCACACTTCAGATATTTTATATTTTTCTTCATGAAATATATTTGAAATGGATATTCTTATGTACCAGTGATAATTTGTGATGTTGTGATTTACGACCTCCATAGAGGCTTAAGCTATACTTGAAAAAAAGCGGTGATTGATGTAAAATACTGGCCAGTAACAAATACCTATGCTTTATGATGAAACCATTTGTTTCTCTAAATCGCCATATAAAATTTTCTTAAAAGCTACCCCACATATTGATAGAATGTCTTATGATTTTACCTTTACATGTGTGAATCGTTTCTTAAATAAAAAAACCGGACAAGTGCGAGTCGGACTCACCCACCGAGGGTTCCGTTAAAGACCATATTTTTTGTGATTTAATTATAAATGTATAGTTTTCTGATTTTTCTTAATAATGATAATTTGCGGCATAAACGGCCGTATCTTTTTTTACGTTATCTTAGAAGTTTTATTTTTTCACAACTAAAAGGGACTGTGGATCTGAGTACATAAGTATAGGTATATGGTTTTGATTTCAACTGGATACCACTACGCGTTTTCGAGATAAAGAGTCTTGACAGACAGACAACGGGTGGACAGCAAATTCAGGGCTCTGTTTATTCCTCTTCAGGTACGGAACCCTAAAAAATAGGAAAAAATGCTGTTTTTATCATAATTATGTTTAGTTCAGAAGTGATGAAAGTGGTATAATATAACGTATTTGGCACAATAATTTGATTATATTTTTCAGTGAAAGTACGCGACACCGAAATGCATATAAAAGTTCAGAACTAAAAAGTACCTAAGTATGGCTAATCGTTACTAACAGTTACAGAAAAAGGATATTATAAAGGTTTACACCTGGCTCTATGGCTGAGTACTGAGCTCATTCAGCTCATTACAGATCATTACAATTATTTTATTTAATATAAGACTTTCCTTTATAACCGTATAACCAAACTCATACTGGAGACACGGTAAGTTTATCTAAGACTTTGTTTGCGAAATAAGAAAAAAAAAATTTGGGCGTCTATCTGATCGAAGGCCTCTATACTAACCGAGTCTCCAGTTTGAATTGGGCTTTGAAAACGAAAGTCACCTTATATTTATCTAATTAATATTTTTATGTGGAATCGAATTAATTCGGTGATATTCAGCGATTAAATGGTTACAACACTATTAGTAAAAAATAATCGACTAAGAACACTGTTTTTTTGTACATGTCAGTATGAAATGGCAATGGCCCGCACTCCAGGGCTGCGTTCATAAATTCGGGGTCACGACACGGGTTTTAATGCCATCTCTTTCGCACGCTTTGAAAATTGTATAAGCTATCCTGCTGTCAGTGTCGGAACCTGACGAAAGCGTTAATTAATGAACGAAGGCACTCTCGCCTGTCGCGAAATATACCTTTAGGCAACGACTTATAGATTGCATATAAGTTTTAAATGTAGTCGGATTGTAGGACGAGTAAAATAATTATTAATAAAAAGTAGGGTTCCGTATGCAGACGGTGCCAAATTTTTTGTCAGGCGCTAGGTACCATTTTAGCGCCTTGTTTTATGTAGCTTGATGTTGCTTTAGCATGTAATTGTTGGTATTGACCATGTTTTTAGGGTTCCGAACCCGGTGGTACGCAACTTGCACTTGGCCAAATTATGATAAATGGTCTCGTGTGCACATGACCCGACCATGAGAATTGAATATCAGTTTTTTGTCACTGTAAAGTTAGGTATGCAGGTAAAGCATTTATATTATATTGTTGATATTTATGTTGTTAGGTTTCCGTACCAGTATTGTGTGGTGGTACGGAACCCTTTATGCGCGAGTCCGACTCGCACTTGGCCAAATTATTATAGAATAGCTATGTGGATTTTACTTTTGTCACTATCACTCCAAGTGACAAAAAACATTGTGCAATAGGGGAGGATTCAGGTCGAAAGGGAAAAACAATGTTTTTATTTTTATAAATAAAAAACTACTTATAGCAAAATGTCTAAAATCCGGAATTAGATATTTTTAAAACCCATTTAATAAATCATGTTTAAGTTCTACTAGTCCAGCATAGCAAACCATATCGAGCTCGACAGTACTTGATACAGAAGTGCTCTGTCTCACTCTGTTGATCTACTTAGAGAGGGACAGACAGTGTATATCGAGCTATGCCTTTACCCTGTAAATGATTCCTATCTATCAAACGAGGAGAAAAAGTGGAATTGAAGACCTCATTTCAATAATTATTTTTAAAATCCAAACATGTTTCCAAATAACCCTAGATTATATTAGTAAAATTATTTTTACACAGAAAAAAGCAACCAGCCCTATTTTTCTTAAGTTACTAAATTACATGTTGAAGTTGTTTCCCTAAGAATAAAATAAAATAATAAATTAAAATGACATTAAATTATTTTAGTACCATTTTGTGTAACGAAATATATTGCAAACATTTTAATAGGTAAGCTATTTATTTTTAATGCCACAGGAAAAATATTAGATTCTCGGTGTCAATTTTACGCATATACCGTTCTTGGATCTCAGTATAAGATCTGAAGATAAAATAACTTCTTTGCCGCTGGAAAGAATATTGAAATTCTTAACAATGCTCGATATTGCCACTTTCAACTCTAGCATTGCAAATTTTTGACCTGTAAATAAAACAAATTATTAGAACACTTGAGTTTTTAACCAGAAATCAATACATATAATAAAACAGTAGAAACCGCTGTGTCTGTACATTGAAGAAAAATAATAGAAACAGAAAGGGGGTGACTAAAGAAGAGTAATAGAACACAAATCAACGATTTTTAGAATTCTTTTCTGTCTGTCTGTTTGTTCACGCATATCTCTAAAACTACTGAACGGATTTTCATGTAGTTTCCACAGCTGTACATACCTTAATTTGGAATAGAATATAGGATTTATTTCATTAAAATTGGATCTCGGAAAAAAAGAAATCGACATTCAAAAATGTTTGAAAATTACTTTTCTACTGGTAGGGTAGTAATTAGAAGTTATGGTACAGGATCTCAACGGATACAGAGTTCGAGTTTGGGCTTATTTGATCGGTCTTTATTAGCATTTTGGTAAAACATGGTGACCAGGGTCTGCTGATGAGACTGGAATATGGGTACGGGATCTCCTCAACGGACAACAGCATACCCTTCGAGTTTGGGCTTATTGGATTGGTATTTATTAGCACTTTGGTAAAAACATGGTGACCGTTGCATAACGTCGTTCAAAAAATCATATTATTTTGTTTTCCTTATTTCTACGAAAATCCATTCGACGCGGGCGGAGCCGTGGGCAAAGGCTAGTCTTCTAATAATTTTAAGTTGTTACGTGCATAGAGTTAACTTAATCCCCCCCAAAAACAGAAATGTGAAAAAGGGGCCGAGTTCAGTACAAAGGCAGTGCAGGATTGTCGGCTTCGCCAAAAAAAGAATTGAGATCAAATTGGGTGCCGAGCGTTTATAGAGGTTCCTTATGTACGTTCTTCACTTGTTTTAAAAGTTGGTAAGGGTCCTTCCTAATGAATATGTAGAACTTGGCATTTATGGAATTTTGGATTTTAGGTACTTAAAATCGCAACTTCGTAGGTCCCATAGGAAATCAGTAATGAAGGGGAGGGGTCGAAAGTAGCTTGAAATGGTTCCTGTAATACATACAAGACACGGCTGGTGCCTTTTATTTTAGACCTCGGCTCTGGATACGCCGCCGCGTGTTTAGATGTAAGCAAAGCCGTTTGTCTATACAGACAGAGTATAAATTTGGTACTCAAGTTCTGTCATTACACAATGCTAATCCAAAAAACAGTCTTTTAAATCTATATACTAATAATAAAGAAGTAAAAAGTCGTGTCTGTACATTGAATATTTTCGCGAAATTTTAAATGAAATGGGTTATTGGTACTGTACTGAGGCCGAAACAACAATTTTTAGAATTTTCCGTTTTAACTCGAGAACCACTAAACAGATTTGGATGCGTTTTTTTTTATTATCATTGTAGTGACCCTGGTCAATACATAGGCTATAAGGTGCGTACATAAAATAACGCCCAGCCGGAAACGGGGCAAAGATTGAATAAATGCTTTTATAACTCGAGAACCAATTAACTGATTTGAATGCAGTTTTCTTTATTATCATTGTGGTTACCCTGGTCAACACATGGACTATAAGGGGTGTTCATAAAATAACGCCCAAGCTGAAAACGGGCAAAAATTTAATAAACGATTTAATAACTCGAGAATCACTCCACGGATTTGCATGCGGTTTTCTTTATTATCATCGTAGTTACCCTGGTCAACACATAGACTATATACCTATATATACCAAAGGCTATTATATAAATCTATGGGAAGTCTGATTAGAATTTATATCCGAAACCCACGCGAACGAAGTCGCAGGCAAAAGCTAGTTAATGTAATAAATCATCAAAAAGATGATAAAGCTTCTTTTATTTGTATTATATTTTTCTTGAAGTATGGCCACATAGCCGTGACGTCTTATTGTCTTTTGTACCTCGGCTGAACTTGACTGCGCTATAGCCGAAATCTAGCGACAATAAATGTTTATTTTTGCAAAATGATTTTGTTTTTGCATTGCTTATTCGCAGCAGTATACAGGGGACCAAATCGACACAAAAAATACATTAAATTTAAAAACACGACTGCCTAAATAGAGATTTAATTCGGATTTCAATGCAGTCAGGGGACATACAAAACAACACATATCCAATGTAATAGTCCCCCGACTGCACTGAAGTCCGGATTAAATCTCTATTCCAGCAGTCGTGCTTTTTTATATTTTTTATTATTTATTTTTATATAATACTTTTTTGTTTATATTTATAGCCTATTCCACTCAGGATGCTATAAGGATTCTAACGATACCACACACTTCGAAATCAGTTCAGGCATTAAGAAGTTATGGTGGAATTAAGAAAAATACCCACATGAACCCTGAAAACAATACACTCCCTATTTGGGGTCAGTCGTGTAAAAATAATGATATTCACTTACCTATACAGTTCCTGGGACCAGCACTAAACGGAATCCAGCTGTACACATTTCTTTCATTGGCGTTTACTGTTTCAAATCTCTCTGGTCGAAACTCCAGAGGATTGTCAAAGTATTTAGGGTCACGCTGCATGTGGAATATATTCAATGTGGTTGTAGTGCCTTTTGGTGCTCGAATACCTGCTATATCTGTGAACAAAATATTTCATTGAAAAAATACCAAGAGTTTATCTTTGCAACTTGGTCCCCTGAAAGGGGATTTTTATTACAATATCCCATAACTAGATACGGATAAGTAAGCTTTATAAATGTAACTAAGTAAGTAATCTATACTAATTATAAAGAAGTAAAAAACCGGCCAAGTGCGTGTCGGGTCACGCGCAATGTAGGGTTCCGTAGTTGCCCGGTACATATGAGTTGGTCTACTAATACAGACCGCGCCAAACTTCTGGTCCCATACATTATAGGGGGCCAAAAGTTTGGCGCGACCTGTACTCGTAAACCTGTAAAGCCTACTTAGCTGTGATAGTTTTCCTTTTAAATTTATTATATATACTACTTCTGTGAATTTTTTGACATTTCTATAAACACCCGTTTAGCCGACAGGGGGGGGGGGGGGCGGGGACGCTCCACTCTAACTAAAATTTTCACTTTAAAGCTTAATATTTCACCAACGGATCCCTAAATCGAAAAATGGTTTTCAAAACCCACAATGTTTTTGAACGGCCTATCCAACGATACCCCACACTATGGGATAGACGAGAAAAAAAAATCATCCCCATAGTTTACTTGTATAAGAGGTACCATACAAAAAAAAAAATTTCAAAATTTTATTTTACCATTTTGTTGGCGTGATTAATATTTATATCCATGCCAAATTACAGTTTTCTAATACTAATAGTCTCTGCGCTAGGCCGCGGACAGACGGACTGACGGACAGAAGGACAGACGGACATGGTGAAACTATAAGGGTTCCTTGTCGGACTACGAAACCCTAAAAAAGTGGTCTGTCCAATTAATATACACGTTTTTCCTAATTTCAATTGAGATAGGTTGTTAGTATTGCGCTGAAGCCAAAGTTGCCATCTATCTAATGAAGTAGTAAAAAAGTCGTGTCTGTTCATTAAATATTTTTGCAAAATTTTAAATGAAATGGGTTATACTAAGCCTAAAATAAAACTACAATTTTTAGAATTTTTGTTTGTCTGATGTTTGTATGTTGTTCCGTTTTAACTTTTAACTCAACGGATTTGGATGCGGTTATTTTATTATAATCGTAGTGACCCTGGTCAACACATAGGCTATAAGGGGTGGTGTTCATAAAATAACGTCCAAACCGAAAACCGGATAAAGATTGAATAAACGCTTTTAACTCGAAAACCACTAACGGATATGGATGCGATTTTCGTTGTTATCATCGTAGTGATCCTGGTCTGAATATAACATACAAGAGGTGTTAGTTAATAAAATAACGCCCAAGCCAAACGGGGGCGGAGCTGCGGGCGAAACGCTAGTAATTCCATATAACAAAAAAATATAAACGCCACGAAAAAAATAATTGCTGTTGCACATGGGTTCCGTTTTCTCATTATTGTTACGGACCGCTAAATAAAACAGGTAACCGCAAACCTGCCCCCTGATTCTATATCAGGTAAATAGATCAGTTGCCAAACAGCGTGCCTATCGTAAAATTGTATTATTACATATCCGCTTACTTATCTAAGGATACATTCGCACTTGAAATGACGTCACAATGAGTAAATAGTTCAATACCCATTGAAGGTTATTTTGAAAGTTATTTTTTTATCTGGTTTTGGTAAATAGCAACCATAGATGGCAACCGACACTTAATTACATAAAAGGCCCGCTGGCTGGTCACGTTCACTTATAATATAAGATTTATAAGTTATAATTATAACATATATTATTTTAAAACAAAATATATAATACAATAATACTCTTATCATAGATCGCTACGACATGGGGTGTCATGTCAAAGGTGTTCCCAAGTGTGAACAATACAAGTCACAGTCCACACTTGGTATTATTGTTCCAAGATTGGATTGGGATTCAAAAGTACCGTTTGCATAAGAGTGCAAATGAATTGATTACTTAGGTATATACTTAAGACCATCAAGTAAAATAAGCGTTTTATGTACTTTTTGATGTTTATAAAAGTTTATTGATATATAATAATGCTTCTTCAAAAAATTAAATGATCGCTGATTTAGGTGTCTGAACTGTTTGCTGAATCTATTTTCAATTGTTTTATAAATGAAATCTTGAAATTTTATTTAACAAATCTGTCATATTTGGCATTGATGATGAAGTTGGTGAACCAATTAGTGATTGATCACCAAAACAAATGGCGAGATGACAATTTTTTTTAAGAATATCATTTTATTTTAATTCCGCGAAATATTATTTTGGTAAAATGTTACATTTTCTTCACATTATAATTTCGCAGTACTGAAAACGTTTTAACGTATTTTTGCACATCCTACCTTTGTTAACTGTTATTTCAAACATTCGTGTAAAGTTGACGATCGTACCTCATTCCCAATCCAAACGTGGAACAATAATACACCCGCTTTTCATCGATGATTATTACGTCCCAAACGTGATGGGTGGTGAGCGCTATCGACATTGCTATATTTGTCGAGACTGCTGCAGACACAGATTAACTTTTATAGTTACGCTGCATTCTGCAGGCCCTGACCGCACTTACAGTGGTAGGTAAAACTGGTTTCTTTCAACAAGTTCACTTTGTGTTGACCTTCAAAGTTAATTTTAAGGGTTCGCTCAGTAAATGGAAACCCTGCGTATGAAGCTTAAATTTGGCATCCTACATCTACATACGAGAATTTAGAAAAAAGGTATTTGGTGATTTACGCGTTGCGTATAGAATAAATAGTTTATTCTAATCATACATCTATCCATCCATCAGCCCGTATTTTTCCACTGCCTTTCCCAAATTTCGCCACTCATGTCGGTCCTCCGTCCTCCTAATCCAGTCGCCACCCACAACGTCCTTCAGGTCGTCGGTCCAGCGAGCACGAGGTCAGCCTACACTATGCTTTGCTGTACGTGGTCTCCATTCTAAAGCTCTTCGGCCCCAACGGCCATCATGTTGGCGACATATATGGCCTGCCCACTGCCACTTCAACTCACTGATTCTGCAGGCTAAGTCGATTACTTTCGATCTCCGACGGATCTCCTCATTTCGGATTTTATCCATCAGAGATACCCCATATCATACATAATAAATTGTAATATTTACGTATGTACTACGGGGGGAATTTGCCCTGAGCCAATTTTCGCCGCTATTGTAAAGTGAGACGAAAAGTGGATCAGCGGAACTCTCCCGATGGTACATACTTATATTCGTAAGTAAACTTTAACGAGGAGACTCCTTAGGGACGTAAAGTAGACCTGCTTTGCATTCTTATTTTGTATAAGTAGTACAAGCGACAAAGAAACAAAGACACGTAACATAGACCGCTTTCTCAGGGTATCGAAAAAAGACCGAGATGATTTTAGGTTCAGAACAATAAGACGAGGTTCGCATCTTGTAGGAGATGTCGAATATTTAAGCGTCTCGGAGTTATAACTCTCTGAAGATGACTACAGATTACAAAAAAAAACAATCTGATTCCGTTAAACGGACTATTATAGCATCATTCGCATTAACGTCTAGAATAAGGTCTAGGCCAGACGTTTTTCAGGAAGCGTTGTACAAAAACAGACAGAGAGGTCAGTTTTTCAAACAACAAAAAGAATGATTTGATTATGTGCGGACTTTGCTTACGGGTTTATATTCTCTGATCAGAGGGTGGGGCAGGGTCCAATTAATAAGATAAACCTTGTATTAGTTAGGTATCAGGAAGCGTTTAGGAATTATAAATATGCAATTTATGCATACTGTAGATCTGAAAAAGCAAAAAAGACGCTTAAATACGATGTTGGCACAAGTCATCTCTGATATGGTGTCATCTGGTGTCATTGCGTTCAGTATGACCTCCTGAACACCCATATATCGAGATCACAAGGGCGCAGACTGTGCGGGCAGATACTATGACATTATGACGAAACATAGTACAAAGAAAAAAAAATCATTTAAATATATCATGTGTGGTAAGAAAACGTCCAAAAATGCCACAATTTAGAGTTGACTTTGAACTGCTCTAGATTGAAAACCACTGGATAGATTTTTACAAAATATATATCAAATGACTTGATATCTCATACGGGGCCCAAGAAAAAGGTCTTGACAGACAGACTACGGATGGACGGATGGAGGGACGGACGGACAACAAAGTGCTCCTATAAGGGTTCCGTTTTTCATTTTGAGGTACGGAACCCTAAAAATGAGAATGTCACAGAGGCGTATAAAAGCAAAATCAACAATGTCCACTTTTTATTAATTAGAGAAAATTGCCCTTTACTATATTTATTAAAATTTCTTCTAATTACGATATAAGATTATGCGTAAATACCTACTACAGACACGACTAAGTGTCGTCAGAAGTAATTTTAACTTATATTGGAGAATGCCGACTTTGCTTTGAAAACCGCTTTTTGTTGCTTATTTTACTAGGGATATAGCTAACTCTGCAATGAAGACTATGAGCAAACTGATCATCATTTTCTCGTGTCGAAGCCGGAGCTTATTTTAGTCAACGCATAAGCTTGGCCATACAGCCAGGTAACGCGGCAAGCGTCTTTGGCACCCTGCCATGCGGCAGCGACAACCTCGACAGCATTGTTTTAAATTTAGATAGGTTTAATTTTAATTGTATATTTTAGGTATAGTTTTTTTTATGTTAGTTAATGTGTTGATGTTTTTAGATTGTTTCATCAACTAAATATTATAATAAGCTAGTTAAGATAATAAAGCCGATTCTGAAGGCTTTAATTTTAGCTTTAGAGCTGTCAAAACGAAATTTTCTTCATTCCAAAATAGTTCTGTAGTGTTAACAACAGAAACTATATTACTTTGGAAATTTTTTAGATTTGACAGCACTTAAATTAAAATTAAAGCCTCCAGAATCGACTTTATTATAATGTCTAAATCATAAAATCCTGAACATAGAAATAATAGTGTCCATATCCACTAACAACTTTATTTTTGAGAGGAAACTTCGCTTTTAGTTACAAATAGACTGACCTGTATCCTTTGTTAGTTGTCTAGCAATCAGTGGAACTGATGGATAGAGCCGAAGAGCCTCTTTTATGACCAGCTCCAAATACTTCATCTGCGCCAGCTCACTAAAAACCAGGAAACTTTTAATAAGATGCCCAATGATCTTTAGATGCAATGAATGCTCTGTCAAAACTAAATTATTTAAAAGATGGGGAGACTTTATAAAGCGGTGTTAGGATCGTGGCAAATGGAGATCTATAGTCCCACTGGGAGACAGGCGCGAGTACCACATAACTCGTACCACGTAGCCACATACTCAATTGGTCTTACTGAACAACTTTTCCCAGGAAGCATTTAAGCGCAAATCATTCGACTTTAACCTGAAGACTCTATTTCGCAGGTGGAAGGCCCATTTTAGAACGCAGCGCGTAAACAGCAGTCTCACGGAAGACCCTTGGTATCAAAACAAGCGTAAAATTGGTTAAAATTCAAATAATGCGTAATGGTAGGTGGTAGAGCTGATGCCGAGCTCGACTGTGGAAGTGCCACCATCTTACTCGCAAATCCTCCCGAAGTTATTCGGGGGAGAGTAAGAGAACAGCTCTCAGGCAAAACCAGGCGGCCCACCATTGCCTGGGACCGATGGATGGCGGTATATGCATTCCTAATTGCTAGGCCTTAAAACAGACTAGTGACGGGCAGCGGCGTCACTGGTGCAAGGGTTTCGGCACCGCGCTCACCAACCCGCCTGCCCAGCGTGTGTGAGTATGGGCATTTCTTCCAGGGGGACCGCCAAGAGTGGCGTAATCCTGGAAAGGCCTATGTCCAGCAGTGGACGAAACAGGCTGATGGATGGATGGAATGCGTAATAATGATTTGTGCAGGAATATTTCTTTGGAAAAGTTTTTCAGAGTGATCAGTAGGATAAAAAGGTAAAAGGTAGCTGTCTATTTTACATCCGGTAATGTGTGCATGTAAGTATTATTTTTAAGACCATTTAGTATTTTCAAAAAGCAGCACGTGGCTTATGGTTTGTTGCAAGAATAGACTTTATCTATAAGCACGAGTACCTATTAGCGAGTACCTGGAAGATTTCGTCACATTATGATGCAACCGTAGTTTATTTTTCCAGAATTGTAAAAAAAAACTGCCAAGAATATTATGCATACTCATAAGTAACAGAATATTCTGAAGTCATTTCAATGTTGAGTAAAATAATACCAAAGATGGCTCTAAGAAAGCTTTCATTTTGAGCAAAAACCTGTAAAAACTTTATTAAATTCTGTAACGATTTATTTTGGAAGGTACAAAATTATTTTTTAAATGATTAAATTAGTGACAAAGGTTGAAATTTTGCTGTTTTTCCAGAATCCGTTCCTCTCGCACTGCAGTTCTTTCTGCATTTGGAGTAACAGTGGTTGTTTAAAGATTGTGGTGATTTGACTTTTAATGAAAGTGAAAGTTTAATATTTTTCACTTTGTAATTATGTTATTACCTATATTTGAGATTCGTATAAAAGATTTATATTGATGTCAAATGATAGTCTCGGAACGGCTCTATCGAGAGATTCCAGAATTTGTATCTATCGGTGGGTTATTGGGACACGACCTATCGCAATATATCTAGGACTTATACAGGCTGACTTTCAAACAAACCCCGATAATTTTAGAGGTTATTAAGAAACGTTAGTAAATGTAAAAACAATTAAAATTAAAAGTCGAAATATTATTAAAAATGTAACTTGGAAATAAAATTTATGCTTATCCTAGCCATTCCCATACGGAAAAAATTTAAAATAGTCCAAAATAGTCGGATCAATAATAAAAATAACTAAGCGCGATCCAATTTATCTTATCTCTTCGGGTGACCATGATTTATTTGGATTTTAAGAAAATCATCAAAGGGCTTCAACTTTAAAAAAAATAATTGTGAGTATGATTTTAATGGTTTTAATAAAGCTAATTTGTATTCTTCTACAAAGTACTAAATTATTGGGGTTAGGTTAAGAGTCACCCTGTCTATAATAGCGATAACGATAATACTGTGCAATGTAACAGTGATGTTGTAGATAAAACAGGGGGAACAAAATCGCTGTCAAAGCTAATACATGAGGTTTTGTCTCTACATACCTGTAGGTGGGATCACGTTCCATATCATCCCCAAGAATAGATCTTTGTTCTTCTAGAATTTTTTCATCGATCCCTTTGTTATTAGAAATACAGTAAAGAGTGAAAGAAACTGCAGATGTTGTAGTATCGTGGCCCTGAAATATTTTTATGCATTTTTCAAGGTTGTATATAATCGCTAGAAGGCCAGGCGGGACTATGATATGATAAACAACATTATGAAATAAACACAGAAATATAATTATTACTAAGTAGCAGACCAAACATAAGGATTAAATAGCGTGGCAAGTTTCCATACAAAAAATAAGCTACATTTAGGCTTCATGGTACGAAGAAACGTATAAAATGGGTTGTTTTGGCTGGCTTATGCTTGGAACATATTTGTTAATTCCTAAACTAATCTCTAGTATAATTATTTTGTTTGGAAACAAGCAATATTTATATTTAAAAGAGCCCGAAGTACACTGACCTAAAATTGCCACGCGTCGACTCTATGCGTTTATTATTATGTTAGGTCTGTAGATATAAATAACAAACGTCAGATGTAATTAATATAAGGGGTCTGCTATAAAATTTGAAGTCGGTTATAATTTTTTTGTTAAAAGCCGCCACCCACAACGTCCTTTGGATCGTCGGTCCAGCGGGCACGAGGTCGGCCTACACTACGCTTTGCTGTACGTGGTCTTCATTCTAAAGCCTTTTGGCCCCAACAGCCATCATGTCGGCGACAAATATGGGCTGCCCACTGCCACTTCAACTTACTGATTCTGCAGGCAATGTCGCTTACTTTCGATCTCCGACGGATCTCCTCGTTTCAGATTCTATCCATCAGAGATAGCCCGCTCTATAGCTCGCTGAGTGACCTTAAATCGGTAGATCAGGCCCTTTGTAAGAGAAAAGTCTCAGCACCATACGTCATCACAGGGAGGACGCACTGGTTGTACATCTTAGCCTTTAAGTACTGCGCTATTGTCGGCCTAAATTGACGCAACTTTCCGAATGCTGCCCAACCCAAGCATATTCTTCTGTCAGCCTCGGCGTCGAAGTTGTTTTTATCCAGCTGTATGACTTGACCCAGATAAACATATTTTTGAACAACTTCGATGCTGACATTGTCGACGGTTAGTGGCCCTTGGATGACGTGACAGTTGGACATGACCTTAGTCTTATCCAAATTCATCCGCAGGCCCCCACTCGTTTCTAAGAATCACTAAGGCTGCGCACCATTTCCTCCAGTTCCAGCAGCGATTCCGCCATTATCACGATGTCATCGGCAAAGCGAAGATGTGAAATGTACTCTCCGTTTTCCAGTTTTAAAGACGTCCTCCAGCGCGGCGGTAAACAGTTTTGGGGAAAATAACATCTCCGCTTTCTCACGCCGCGCTGAAGATGTATTGTTTGTACACCCTGTACGTAGCGGAGTCATACAGACATTTCAGCATCGACATAGTTTACTCTATGTAAGTTTACTCTATGTAACGGGTGAAGCAGGCCAAAAGTGGGACAGTCTCGTGTTCGTACACGGCTTGAAACTCACAATCTGTCTCAGTTTTTAACAACACTCACTAAGGCTGAGATTCAGAGTGCGTTTGGAGTCCGAAGAGGAACTCAATCTTACAAACGTCACTCTAGTATGAGATCACGTCACTTTTTGACGTTTGTAAGATTGAGTTTGGACTCAAAATGCACTCTGAATCTCAGCCTTAGAGGCTCATAAGAGCACACATGGTTACAAAACTGACTTCACCTCAATGTTGACAGCGCTCCGTCTTGAGTTTTTATTTGGTCTGAGACATTAGGGTTGATTATACTCTTGAGTTTTCTGATAACCTGCTTTAGCGTGTGAATGCGGTCTACGGTGCCTTTTCGAAACCCAGCCTGTTCTGGAGGTATTATTAATAATACGTTGTAATAGTTATTTGATCGGAATAATAACAATTTTGAAATGGCCTCGTAAAGGAAAGCGCTGCCACCAATGGCATATTATATTATTTTGATAATGGCCACCATTCTCATATGAACAATAACTGGATTACTCATAGACTTAGCCATTGCCTCCTTTAGCATATATAAGACGAACATAGTGTGCGAGGGAGAAAAAAATCCTTTACGGCAATATAGCAAGACAAAAAAGGTTAGCGAATCTAATGACACCGTAACCGGTTTTGAATGACAGGGCGGCTATTCCGGCATCATTTTGCATGCGCAATATCAGTCATTCGATATTTGTATAAAGTTTGATAAATGCCATGCTATAAAAATTAAAGTGGCTAAACAACATTAAATTGAAACTTTAAGATATAAAAAATGCTCACTATAAGTTTTCAATGAAAAAAATCAACACACATCCGAACAAAATCCCTTTTAATATCACCTGCAATCTGTTTTTGCAATTTTTGCGCACGTGCCAGAATTGAGGGCCTGGAGGGTGACACCGGCATTATTTTTCACTCGCAATATCAGTCATTAGATAATTGTTTAAAGTTCGATAAACGCCATGCGATGGAAATTAGAGTCACTAAACCACATCAAATAGAACCTGTAGGATATAAAGAATGCCCACTATAAGTTTTCAATCAAAATAATCAACACATATCTGTACAAAATCCCTTCTAAAGTCACCCGCAATCTGCCTTCGCAATTTTTACGCACGTGCCAGAATACCCGCCCTGGTCGGCATTAGTCTGCACGCAAGGAACGAGCTCTTCATATTTGTGGCTTTTTTTGCAGTTAATCGTATTTATTTTGTGTAAATACCATTATCATCAAGAATGGTGACTTGTTATGTCCATCCATCCATCCATCAGCCTGTTTCGTCCACTGCTGGACATAGGCCTTTCCAGGATTTCGCCACTCTTGGCGGTCCTCCTGGAATAAATGCCCATACTCACACACGCTGGGCAGGTGGGTTGGTGAGCGCGGTGCCGAAACCCTTGCACCAGTGACGCCGCTGCCCGTCACTAGTCTGTTTTATATAAGGCCCGGCAATTGGGGATGGATATACCGCCATCCATCGGTCCCAGGCAATGGTGGGCCGTCTGGTTTTGCCTGAGAGCTGTTCTCTTACTCTCCCCCGAATAACTTCGGGAGGGTTTGCGAGTAAGATGGTGGTACCTCCACAGTCGAGCCCGGCATCAGCTCTACCACCTATAAAACCCGTTATGTGATATGTGTATATGATAATATATAATCATAGAATTAACCCCGATAATTGCACATTTCACAGGTAAGTTCTCAGGTCGTCAACTCGTCACCATTGCTCTTGCGCGTGTATTTTTCGTTGAATTTCCATTATAAATATTCTGTTTTAAAGTATGAAATAATTTTAATCGTGTAGTTAATTTTGTTATTTCGATGGAAAGAGATTACGTTGTTCATAATTTACATGATTTTGGTGGATACATTTTTCATCAAGATAATTTCCATGTACGCTAGGGCTACACTCAAAATTTATCGATATCGTTTATCGATATCGATACTTATCCTGGAAAATTAAAATGAAAATCAGTGTTAGATTTGCATTTTCTATCTAATATCTGACAAATGTTGACCGAAAAGGTAACTTTATTTTGACAATATATTTACAACAGATTCCCTGTGGATCCTGTCATTAAAGGAAAATGTTTTAATATATAGGATGAAATTCAATCAACCCACCAAATTCATACTGGAGACTCGGTTAGTGATCAGGAACAAGGTTCAGTAATCCTTTTGGCCAGAGTCGAAAAATATATTTTGCTCCCGTACTGGTTCAACAATTCCTAGTGATATAATAAGCAACTATTCTTAGTGTATATATAAGTATAATGATAGGGCAAAAAAAATTTTTTTTCGTATTTCACCTGAATGTTAATTGAACCTTGTTCTTGATCACTCACCGAGTCTCCAGTCTTTGGTCGGTTGATTGAATTTCACCTTGTACCTATATTTTCTTTTTGGGCCTTTTTATTTATTTTGAATTTATATTATTCATATTTTTCAGGGACTGCTGAAAGAGAGAGTCACGTCATAGCATGTTAACCGTGACATAACTCCACCGCCTTTGACATCCTAAGGCTTACACTTTATTGAAACGTAAATAAATATATGTGAAAATTAAACGGCCATTATTTATTCTACCAGCAAAACTTCAAAATTATGTTTCCGTTTACAGTCACAATCTTATTTAATTGGCTCCGACGAACAGTTTCCTTACATATATTTTTAAGTTGACATTCATGTTTATGCCGAATGTCAAAGTAAATTTCAATAATGTATTTCATAATGTTAAAAAGTGATTTCGGGGACCTGTTTATTGGCGAATATAATTCAATTTTATGGATAGAGACACACGTTTATAGAGATTATTTGGGCTTTGTTACATTTTGCTTACATATGAGATCCAACGAAATAGTGTTAAACTATTGTAAATACAGGTTTAACTTTTTTCCGAGAACATGCTTTTAGACTTCCCAATGACAAAAGACTACATAGTTAATTTCTGACATTGTTCAGTTTCGTACCTTTACAAAAATTGGCCTTCAAGTGGTTAAAAATATTTACTATCGAAAACACACCGATAGTTCTCGGACGGTAACTGCACATCTCTAGTCAACGCACACAATGACAAATCAAAATTCGTCACGCGATTTTAGGCTGTCAGTTGGTCTATACGTCAGTATACATATATGCTAAGTCATAAGTCTATGGGATTACTGGTTACAATTGTGCCTCTGTGATTAAGTTAATAGGCGACGATTATATTATCTGAAACAACCTGCTGCTTTTTAGGGTTCCGTACTTCAAGAGGAAAAAAACGGAGCCCTTATAGGATGACTTTGTTGTCCGTCCGTCCCTCCGTTGGTCCGTCTGTCCATCTGTCTGTCAAGACCCTTTATATCGGGCGGGACGCGTGGAGGTATCGAGTTCAAATTAAAATCATGAACATAATACTCAAGGTCTACAGTCCCTTGAAGCTGTGAAAAAATCAAACATCTAAGTTAACGTAAAAAAAAAGATACGGCCGCAAAAAACGTATATTTCGACACTCTCAAGGGAATGAAAAATTATACGGTATTTTCTGTTGACCTAGAATTATAAATTTCGGCAAGTAATACCATATTGTGTTTATTATTGCTATTGTTAGTATATTTAATTTAATAATATGGACGTGTATAACTCATTAGTTTTAAGACTGTAATTGTATGCATTTTAAATAAATAAATTATTATTATTATTATCTTATATAGGGATAGGGCAAAATCAGAAAACTATAAATTTGTAATTAAATCATAAAAAATGTAGTATTTAACGGAACCCTCGCCTCGGTGGGCGATTCCGACTCGCACTTGTCCGGTTTTTTTGTTGGTTCTGAAAAATGGACAGAAATCGAAGTTTCGAAAAATATCAACGGAACCCTAAAACCAGTTCAGTACAAGTTTAATTTTTGCGCCAAGGTTTTCGTGCTACACTTGAAACAAATACAGAATGTTAAGTTAATTGTGTACTTCCTACCAAGTAATTGTATAACTAGCTACGTTCTAATCTGATACATGTATTTCAAGACTATAAAAATAAAGTTGTGGTTTGTAGATACAATACAACCGAATAGAAATACAACCGTAAATTATTCAAGTGGATACTTCTTATGCCGCCTCCTTACTCAATCACAGAGGAAGTAATCAATGGCGGCCATAGATTACAATAATATGTCCGTGATGGCAGCCAAATGGCAGCGCATTCGCTTACAAAGTTTTTTTATTATTATTCCGATGTAATAAGCATCAACTTATTATGAATAATAATAATAGCTAAAAACAAATAATAAATGATTGAAGAACGTATAATCTATACCTACGTACTCGTATAATCAAAAATCAAAAATACGAGGTGCAAACAAAGTTGTATCTATTCACATCGAAAAATATTAAAAATTATTCACTCACACAGTCATGCGGTCGATTCGGTGTAACACGACTTAACATATTTGACAGTACTAAACTTAATTTAAGCATTCTGTCTTTTTCTTACTGTATCGAAAAGACAAGGACAGAACACTTAAAATAAGGTTAGTCCTGTCAAATAAGTTAAGTCATTTTGCACCGAATCGACACCTATCACATCAGCTAGAACAAAATAAGCTTAAAAAAGAATTCATAAATAAATACGTTTACCTATTTGTAACTATAATCAGCTGTTCGGTCAGTGACCTGAGTTTAATCTCTAATGTCGTTTTTCGCTTATTCTGCGTGAGTACATACTATTGTGCGAGTTATGTATGAGTTTAGAGACTGTTTGCTTTACAAGTTCATGTAGTAAAGTGGGTTTCATGTGGACCTCAGGGGTCCATGACATGAGTGCCAGGGGACCACAGCCACTCTTCAGCGTCATTCTCATGTTACAATTTGAGTAAGGCGCCTGGGCACGCCACTGTTTTAGTACAAAGTTTAATAATCCGTTTCTCAGTTGTTTCTCGTAATAGACCAAACTATATGACCTCCATCATCTGGTGCTGGTATTTTAAAAGGCACCATTTTGCCAAAATTTTGAATATTAATTTTGTTTTAAAGATATTAAGCTGGACAGATTTACATACAAAGTTGTTTTCTTGCCTCAGATTGTACATATATAAAAATTTAACATTTCAGCCACATAGCGACTTTGTAAATACCTGTATTAAACTATTGAGGTCTATACCTTTAGTCTATAATGAAAAACAACAGAGAAACGGGTTATCAAATTTTGTACTAAAACGGTGGCGTGCCTATGCGCCTTAAGTGTATGAATGTAAACTAACAAATAAAAGAAATTTTTAAAATTATGCCATTTTTATTTTCCCAGATAGTTATTCGACACGGGCCCGTGCAATTTTTGAAATTCTGAAAGTGGTCCGTGGCTACAAAACGTTCAGGAACCACCGTAGTCAAGGACATGAGGCTGGGACATCATTTGTGACATTTAAAATACAGATGGAGAGATATGGAGAGATATTTAGAGTTCGAGTAAATATTAATAATAAAAAAATAAATAGAAATAACACAAGCATAATGGTTCCTTTTATTCCCTTGCGTATTGATGCCTAAAATTTTACAATGATACTTCAAAAAGGGGTTTGATAATTTTGGCCTTTAGCGACTTTCCATATTAAGTAATTTTTTTTTTTAAACTTGCGTTCACGGTGATATCTTATTAAAATCGATTGCTGACATCAATAGAAAAAAAAACCTTTAACACAACCTCGTAAAGATTTTCTAGATAAAAGAAACCAAATTAGTAGTGGTAGCACCAGGAATTAGATAACTAAAACGCACGGTGTTACATTGTGTGCAATTTCACTCTCACTTAAAAATTTCCTGTAAAACTTTGCGTCCTTATATTTCCGAAATGTGGCACTTACCTAGTTTTTCAAAGAACATTTTTCGTTTGTATTTATGTCATCTATCGATTTGTATAAGAATTGCCAAGCTCCATACTACAATTTTTAAACCCCTTTATTATTTGATACTTATAATTTTTTATAGTGAATCATGTTTTTGGAATGCATGCAATTCTTGAGCTAAATCTTATCAAGGAAGTAGACTACTTACCTCAAACATGAAGGTGTCCACTTCTTCTCTAATACTTTCCATGTCCAATCCTTTTCCATCAATATTAGAAAGTAACATTAAGTCTAAAAACGAACTCCTTTTCTTGATACCTAAAACAGTATTGGTAACCATTATTTAAATGTTTAGACTGAGTTATTCGGTAATATTGACACCTATTTTCGTGTAGCAAATATTAGATTTAGAGCTGCCATAACCTATAAAACTTTTTATTGTAAAATGGGCTTTAACGTAGACGGATAAATGTTAAATGAGGTTGTATTATTTTAGGTTTTTCAACTTTAAATTTAAGGTTCGCTGCACGAGAATAGGTCACACTAGTAAATTGTAAATGTTCACAATTGTAAAAAAAAGTTCATCATTGTTTTCTTTTGGAATGTCTACCGAAAAATCAAATATTTAGGATTAGAGTGATAAGTATTTTAAAGACAGAGTCTGCATCTATCGATGACAGTCACCCGTTCGCTGATAATGATTTAGAAATAAATTGAATCATGTCGCGTATCGCGGGATGACTTGGCGTAAGTTTAATCCGTTACATCTTTTAATATTATTGAGTAGTTGAAAATATAAAATTACATCATTGTTTTCTTTTGAAATGTCTACCGAAAGATCAAATATTTAGGATTAGAGTGATAAGTATTTTACAGACAGGCATCTATCGATGACAGTTACTCGCTCGCTGATAATGATTTAGAAAGAAATTGAACCATGTCGCGTATCGTGGGATGACTTGGCGTTAGTTTAATCCGTTACATCTTTTAATATTATGAATTAAACTTACACAGTAGTTGAAAATATAAAATTACATCATTGTTTTCTTTTGGAATGTCTACCGAAAGATCAAATGTTTAAGGTTAGAGTTTAGTGATATCTACTTTAACCAAGTGCAGACAGAGTCTGCGTTTACTGATGAGTCACTCGCTCGCTGATAATGATTTAGAAATAAATTGAATCATGTCGCGTATCGCGGGATGACTTGGCGTAAGTTTAATCCGTTAAATCTTTTAATATTATGAATTAAACTTACACAGTAGTTGAAAATATAAAGTAACATCATTGTTTTCTTTTGGAATGTCTACCGAAAGATCAAATATTTAAGGTTAGAGTTTAGTGATATCTACTTTAACCAAGTGCAGACAGAGTCTGCGTTTACTGATGAGTCACTCGCTCGCTGAAATTGATTTAGAAAGAAATTGAATCATGTCGCGTATCGCGGGATGACTTGGCGTTAGTTTAATCCGTCACATCTTTTAATATTATGAATTAAACTTACACAGTAGTTGAAAATATAAAATTACATCATTGCTTTCTTTTGGAATGTCTACCGAAAGATCAAATATTTAAGGTTAGAGTTTAGTGATATCTACTTTAACCAAGTGCAGACAGAGTCTGCGTTTACTGATGAGTCACTCGCTCTGATATTGATTTAGAAAGTAATTGAATCATGTCGCGTATCGTGGGTTTAATTGGTGTAAGTTTAATCCGTCACATCTTTTAATATTATGAATTAAACTTACACAGTAGTTGAAAATATAAAATTACATCATTGTTTTCTTTTGGAATGTCTACCGAAAGATCAAATATTTAAGGTTAGAGTTTAGTGATATCTACTTTAACCAAGTGCAGACAGAGTCTGCGTTTACTGATGAGTCACTCGCTCTGATATTGATTTAGAAAGTAATTGAATCATGTCGCGTATCGTGGGTTTAATTGGTGTAAGTTTAATCCGTCACATCTTTTAATATTATGAATTAAACTTACACAGTAGTTGAAAATATAAAATTACATCATTGTTTTCTTTTGGAATGTCTACCGAAAGATCAAATATTTAAGGTTAGAGTTTAGTGATATCTACTTTAACCAAGTGCAGACAGAGTCTGCGTTTACTGATGAGTCACTCGCTCGCTGATATTGATTTAGAAAGAAATTTAATCATGTCGCGTATCGTGGGTTTAATTAGTGTAAGTTTAATCCGTCACATCTTTTAATATTATGAATTAAAATTACACATTATAAAAATCTAAAAGCTCTTTAGTTCTCTTAAAATAATAACTAGCTTAAGATTGATGTCATGGTTAAAATAACATAGCAACAAACTACATTTTTGTTGGTTTTGGTTAACCAACAATTAGCGTATACCACACACAACACAAGTGCGTGTCGGACCACGCGCAGTGTAGGGTTCCGTAGTTGCACAGTACATTTTATAAGTTGGTCTGCTAATACAGATCGCATCAAACTTCTAATCCCATACATTTATATTAGAAGAACGGCCCATACATTTTCGTGTTTAGAGGGGATTTAAAGTTTGGCGCGACCTGTACTCGTAAACCTGCAAAGCCTACTTAGCTGTGATAGTTTTCCTTTTAAATTCATTATATATACTACTTCTGTGAATTTTTTCACACATCCATAAACAACCGTTTAGCCGGCAGGGGGGGGACTTGAACCTAACAAAAATTAGCATTTTAAAGCTTAATGTTTCGCCAACGGATCCCTAAATCGAAAAATGGTTTTCACAGACCCATAATTTTTTTAAATGACCTATCCAACGATACCCCACGGCCCACACTATGTGATAGACAAGAAAAAAAAAATCAAGCCCAGCTTATGAGAGCCTTCAAAAAAAAATCCCCATTTTTTTATCATTTTGTCGACGTGATTAATATGTATACCCATACAAAATTACAGCTTTCTAGTACTATAGTCTCTGAGCTAAGCTGCGGACAGATGGACAAACAGACGGACTGACAGATGGACATGGCGAAACTATAAGGGTTTCTTGTCGGACTACGGAACCTTAAGAAGGTGCGAAAAGGACTCATGCTCTGAGGGTTACGTAGAAACTTGCAATTCCACGTGCAATGGAAAATGCCCAAACTAACTTGACACTTAAGATCCATTAAACTCGTGGACCTTAATAAGTTCTTAAATATAGGTATAAGTAATTTTCATATGTTTTTATGCCTGTGCTACAAGACCTCCCGATGAACGGAGTTTGTCCTATATAGAAGTGCCCTATAGAATATTTTCATGGTGCAAGGTACGTTTTATGAAATTGATTACATGAAGGAAGCGTAAAGGGCAATAACTGTTTTTTGCGTTGAGCTAAAATCAGAAAAAGAAAGTAAAGTGACAGATTTCAAATGTGACAGATATGATAGAAGTGACAAATGTTAAAAGTGATAGAAGTCAAATGTTGAAGATAATATTTTATGGATAATAATAAGGCCTCCGAAAAACAAATTAAATCCCAGCGAACTGCTGCACACTGTAATACTATCAAAGTAACGGTAAAATTAGTTACCGAAAAATATACTAATTTAACTGTGTGATCTACCGACAAAATAAATAAAAAATAGCAAACTAAAATTCTTTACGACCATCTGGTTTAAATAATGAACCTCCGAATAAATTACTGAACTTCCGAAAGAAATACTAAGTTAACGAACAAAAATGTTCTGCTAAGGCAAAAAATTGGTGCGACGACGAGCGTAGCGAGGAGGAGCGTGTTAGGTTGACATGTAATTATACATATTGGGAGCCGAGCGAAGCGGAGCGGAGTGAGGCGACCCCTGAAGTTTTAACAGAATTCAGGAATGGTCAGGCAACTTGAATTTTTATTCGGAGATCTACGACAAAAAAAGCTGACAATAGTTTTCGCTGAAGTGTATTTTCAGCTTGTGAAATAGTATTATGTCAGCTTTTTGAGGTATTAAGTTTTCGGAATTTTCAGTATTTCATTCGGTAGTTTTCGGTAGTTGGTAGTTTATTTATTAGCACAGAAGTTTTCGGTAACTTAGTATTTAAAGCAGTAACATTCATAAATTGAAGATCCTCATTTTTAATTAAGTTTTCGGAGCTTTTATTACTAGCCATATTTTATTACAGTGTGAAGTTGGTGGCAGAAAGCAAGCCAATGGCCAAATGAATATATTGTACAAAGTGTAATTTTTTGGCTTTCCATTCATTAAACCTATCGTAACAAATTTCTCAAAACGCACACTATAAGGCGATTTGGACCAATTTTACCTGTATATTATTAGTCTTTAGTTTTCTAGCCATGCTTCAAAGGGTTATCGATGATGGGAACAGATTTAGTAGGTTTATAATGTAGTTACACACATAGATACAAATTTCAAGAAGATGTTATTCGTATACTAACCCAAATCAGAATCATATAAAGCTAGCGTCATGTTCGTTTCTTGTAGAACCTTGTGTCTGTCTTTGATAACTTTTTTCGTGTGTCCATGTAGTATGGCAAGAGCTTTATCCATTTGAGCTTTTTGTGGAAGAAATCGAAATATTGCATCGATGGAATATATGGGATTGAACATTCTCATCATTGTTATCTCGCTGATCCTGTTAAATTGAAGGATAAAATCAAGTATTTTGTGGAAGAAATCGAAATATTGCATCGATGGAATATATGGGATTAAACATTCTCATCATTGTTATCTCGCTGATCATGGTTTAATTGAAGGATAAAATCAAGTATTTTTGTGGAAGAAATCGAAATATTGCATCGATGGAATATATGGGATTGAACATTCTCATCATTGCTATCTCACTGATCCTGTTAAATTGAAGGATAAAATCAAGTATTTTTGTGGAAGAAATCGAAATATTGCATCGATGGAATATATGGGATTGAACATTCTCATCATTGTTATCTCGCTGATCCTGTTAAATTGAAGGATAAAATCAAGTATTTTTGTGGAAGAAATCGAAATATTGCATCGATGGAATATATGGGATTAAACATTCTCATCATCGTTATCTCGCTGATCCTGTTAAATTGAAGGATAAAATCAAGTATTTTTTCGATTAGTTCCATTACGCATATTGATACTTAGGAAATTCTGAATAAAATATAAAACCGTAGCTATTTTTACTTACGCGGTGTAGATCGTTGGTTCATTAGTTGTTTTCGATCTTAAACACCACGTGAGTCAAAATATTAAGCTTTTTCAATTTTATTTAGAATTTCAAAGTGATAGGTTAGAAAATTATCAAAACTGTGATACGCGTTGTTAGAACTTAAGCAACGTTATATATTTGTACGGTAAAAGTATGTGTAGTTTACTACTCACACTGCAATAGCCTTTACATAATCAGATTCGCTATCACCTTGTGCACCCACAGATACTCCCATGGCAGATTCTGGAATATAAGATTAATAAATATAATTCATTTTCATAAAAAAAGGATCGTAAAAGTCTTAAAAGTCACAAAAATAGTCATTGAATGGAAGCTCATTCTGAATTGTGTAAAAAAATCGCTCAAGTCACCGGTTCCTGTAAGAAATTCCAAATTCCTAACTAGTTTAGTTTTGAGATATGTACCTACTCCGTACCAAAAATCGTCTTGACAATTTTGACGGCCCACTATTTCCTTATATTAGAAGATAAATAAATTAAAATATATATATATTTGCTATATTCAATGAGCTCTAAACAGCCTACATGCTAGGATAAGGAAATAAATCTGGGACCCCTGGAAAACAATTTAATTGAATTTCAAATTTAACATTCGGTTTTGGATCAACGTTCTACACAAAATATCCAAATTTCAGGTCTGTAACCCATTCTGTCTACGAGTTAAAGACTTGTGACACACGGACAGACAGACGGACAGACATACGGACAAACAATCAATTAAGTAAAAGGGCTCCGTTTTGTCCTTTGGCCATCGAAACGGTGTTTTTTAAGCTATTTCGCTTTTACGATTTTTGAATCGTTATTTTTATACTATTATCTCTAAGAACAAAACAATTATTTTTATATTATTTTTCATTATTTTTTAATCTTTAAATTAACTCTCATGAAGCTTGAAATAAGTACAGAATTAAGTTTACAGGAGGCCAAGAACGAGGCATAAATAGTGTGTCTTTTGAAAGAGTCTTCAGCTGTCAAACTTGATATTTTGTACATAAACAATCAAATTTGACAGGTGAAGACTTTTTCAAAAGACATTCTTTTTGTGCCTGGTTTTAGGGCCCAGGGTGTGTACAGGGACTAACCTGTGACATTATCAAGAGCTGCCAGAGCGACAACTGGAAAAAGATCAAAAGATCGTCCATCCGCTAATTCCATAAGCCTTTTGTTAAAGATTTTTTGATTCCTTAAGAATATCGGTAGAAAACTTTGAAGAATATTGAAATGAAACGCTGGTGTGAGAAGTTTGCGATGAGATAGCCATCTTTTTCCTAGAAAAGTAAACGGGTTTGAACAAAGTGATGTTAAAACTCAAGATAATAAAATCGTAATTTCATTTATGTTGCGGAGTAATGATGTGCTTACCGGAAGATGTAAGAAGGCCGAGTCCCAACCATGGATGCAAATATGCATAATTATCACCCTTTGTAATGTGTTCGGTACTTGAAATTACGGGCTGAAACAAAAAACTATACGTTTCAGATGCTATCAGGATAGTGACCCGCTCAGCATTTGATGTTAGATATTTAACAAAAATATCCGTACAGACTGATTTGCAGCAAGTCCCTTGTAATATGAAATTATATTAGATATGGTAAATTTTGCAGCGGGCTCGTTAGCTATATTACTTGATTATTTATTACATTAATCATTATGCAATCATACTTACAGGATTAGTAGGTGTTATAAATTATCCTCAACAATAAATTGCAATATACAAGGCTTATATAATGATTACACACTCATCTACATTCTATCAACCAACATATTATTAATTATGGGTATTAGAGTAAATGTGAAAATTAATAAAAATATGAACTACGACTAGTGTTAAATACGTTTTTGAAGTATTACCTACTCGATGGAAATAAATAATAAATATCTATTTACAACAAGTACCTAGCGAATAAATTGTAAAATTTTGGAATAAATATAAGGTATATACAGGATAACGTCTTCAGATGGGGACAATAAAGGGAAAAAATCTAAACTTAGGAGATCGAGAAACTTGCTCAAAGGACTCTCGCCATCGACCCCGGAGAAAATAAAACTGCATTGAAATATATACACCGGAGGAACAACAGTCCCTATAAAAAGTTTCTTCCTTATTTTTGTTTCACTTTGTACCTAAATTCTGTCAGTGAAATTAGCTTATTTAATAGGATAGATTTACAGTGAGTCATATTTTCCTATAATGGTGGAGGTAGATCATTCCACACCTTCGATACTGCAAATTTAAATCCTCCCCTAAAGTTAACAGTCTTGTGTTTGGGAATAGTAATTTTATTCGACTCCTTACTTCTGGTATATTTATTGTGTGTATCACCAAGCCATTTAAATTTGTCGCACAGGTAGTTAGGTCGCTCAGTATGCACTACTTTATGTACTAGGCCAGCGAGATGTAACTCTCTGGGACCCTCCTTTTTCAGGATTTTTTTTCGTAGAGGTACGGTGTTATATGTGCGCTTTTTGGTACTTTTAGAACTTGTGCTGGTGTTACCAGAAAGAAAAGTAGCACCACGCACTGTGTTACTAAAACGATCCGGTAAAACTTTGGTTATTTATATCTTCGAAATGTGAAATTTAACGAGCGTTTATCAAGGCGTATTTTTTGTTTGTATTTATGTCAGCTATCGATTGTATAAGAATAATTTGAGTCAGATGTGAAAAAAAAAATCGCGTGTAAAGCACACACAGCTCTTGAAATATTTGAACATGATTTTGCTTCGTAAATAAAAATTTTTAAGAATGAATTCCACTTACTTCAATAAACTTGGGGCTCGATAAAACCAAGTAGCGATCAGAGAGTAGGTGAATTAGCAATGCTTCTCCGTATTTGTGTACTAAATCTCCAACGGTCGATAAAAAATCTGCAAATTGTAATATAAATAAGAAACTCTGTAGCCGGGTGGTGAAGCGCTCCCCTCGCCGTCAGCAGACCCAGAGATCCGCTGTGCACATTAATTGGTGTTCGGGTTGCGTGCTTCGGAAGGCATGTCCAATTGTCCATTTGGGCCCGAGGTACAGAGATAGTTTGGGACGTAATGATAGTCGGTGAAAAGCGGATGAACCAAGTGTGTCATGACATGCATTTCACAATTCACACTTGGGAACACCTTTGATTCCCCGGAGTGTATAATACCTCAATTCGCTTCGCATGATCCTGCTTTATGGTAAAGTTGAGGACTAATGCTACGTATGTCAACACAATGATGAAAACTTGATTCCATCAAATATTCTCGATAGAAAAAAATTACAAAGTTACCTTCAAACCGTACAATAAACCGATAGAATTCAATGAGTACTTGAAATTACATCTGAAACTTTGCATAATATAACTGATAATAGTATATAGCAGATGCAGACAATAACATAAAAATGAAAAAACCATCAGTGTAGCCGCGAGTTCGAAATAACTGATGTTTTGCTTGCGGGGCATCTGATTAGACCAGGACTGCGAATTGAGGTATTATGGGCCCTTAATGTATTAAATTAAACACTTATTCTATGTTTTGTATATATCATAATTAGTTAATAATTTCATAATACCTAGTTAGCCTTGTTTTAAAAAAGTTGTACCGCAGTAGTTAAGTCCTCTGGGAAAATCATTAAACTTCAAAGTGGTTCTCCTTAATTTTCCTCAGCTAAAACACTTTCAAAATGGCCAAAAACTGACAAGGGATTAATAAAAAAAAACCGGTCAAGTGCGAGTAGGACCCAGGATAAATTTATTTAACGTGCAGTTATTGAATACCAGCTTAACTTGATACTTGTGAGTTGTGATCTATGACACTCTATGTATTCCAGGAATCTCATTAAGTTGGATATTTATATCTTCTAGAATTATTGAATATAGGTAAGTGTTATATTTTTTCCTATACGCGTGTTATAAACACCTGCTTGTGAACGGAATTTGAAGTTTCTAAGTCAACTGGAAGTGCCCTATAGGTTTTGTGGTAAGCTAATATGCAAGTGCTTGTAAAGACCAATTTTATATTATGCATCAAAACTGTCGGTGAAGTAATTTTTAGCATACTAGTGTTTTTTTATTTTTATTAATTAGCAGTAGGTGGGCTAACCTGCAACCTTTTCTTGTATATCATAGATGTTATTATATACATTTTTTGTAACTCTTTAAAGGCTCTGGATACACCAGTGTTGCCAGATGCTTTGAACCTTTTATCTGTAGTAGAAACTGCTAAAATCTGTATTCTAATTATGTTCTGTCAAAAGAAGCAAAACCTAATAATATACAGCGAGATATACACGGTGTAAATGCAAAGTCAAGAATCCCTCTAGGGTATGAAAGTATACACGATTCTGATGTCATTACGAAAAAAAAATACCTTGTATTTTCACCAAAAATTCCATCATTTTTCTAAGCTATGCCTACGCAGCTCACCGGCCTCCCCACACACCTAATTGTACCCCGCAACCCGCAGCCTTCATCCGAGTGGCCGGCGACCAGTGAGGGTGTCCACGCGATTAGTGTATTTTGAGTAAAGAAAATCGTCTTATTATGAGGTACTGGTACTCTATTTAGAGATCCCAGTATTTAAAATGACATCTTTACCGATCATAATAACACACCCTTAAAGGATTCTTGCCTTTGCTTTTACACCCGGTAGAGTGCGGTTATGACTTTAAACAGAATAATCTACTTCAGCTATCGTTGTAATAACGGTCACGAAAATAAACGAAATAAACCGAACAAATCCGTATGGACTTCATGACCGACCATAAGCCACAACACATTCAACCGGCCCCCATGGTACATAAAATTCTTGTTCGTTGTGGCCTGAAGTTAGCCGCACAACACGTTTGACAGCCCATTTTTCCCAACGATTTTTGATATTTGATGAGGCTCGTGACCGTATCGTTGGTGTTTATTGTAGTTTTTGTGGTCTCATAACCGCACTCATAATATACCTATATAGTGAGAATATGTAAGCAGCTGTACAGAGTTAACTATTTCGAAATATGTGGAGTGAAAGACATCAACACGAATCTTTATATTTGTTGCTGTTATCGAACTCCAGATACAAAAAACTTTGAAAACTTCCTCGAGAAATTAGAAAAATTGCTAGAAAAATTATTTGATAAAAAGTGTATAATAATGGGTGATTTTAATATCGATATTTTAACAGACTCAAGATATAGACGTGAATTTTTAGGATTACTGACATGCTATAATTTTAGAACTCTAGTAGATTCCGTAACTTTTGTAAGAAATGACTCAAAGTCATGTTTAGACAATATTATCACAAACATTCCACACGACGATGACGGATCGATCTCTAGTGACGTGGACCACAATAATTTGGCAGATGGTCATGCTGGGTTAATTTGCAGTGTTGAGATAGAAAATACGAATTCCATTAACCAGACGGAAAGAGTAATATTTAAAAAGTTACGGTCGCAAAGTAAAAAAAGCAAATTAAAGTTTAGGGCCAACTTGTTAAAAGTCGATTGGGGTATCTTGGGTATCAACTCTTTCCTTGCCAAACTATCAACTTTATATCACAGCAGTTTTAAGGAGTGCAATCGAAAAATCAATCTGCTAAAAGTGAATAAACTCGCATGGATTACAAAGGGCATTAGGACGGCTAGTAAAATGAAACGATTTTTGAATTCTTTTAACAAAAACCACATTGATGCCAGCGTCTTACAATATCGTACAAGCTATTTGAAATTATACAAAAAAGTTGTTAGAAATCTGAAAAAAGCTAGTGTTCAAAAAGAAATTTTGAATGCAAAAGACAATACAAAGGGTATCTGGAAGGTGGTAAACGAGCACAGAAATAAGAAAGGGACTTGCTTGAAAAATGAAATATTGCTTAAGGTAGACAACAAAATTATATGCCATCCTCAGGAAGTCGTGCAAGTTTTTTCCGAAACTTTTGATGTCAGCAAAAAAAACAAGAATAACATATCATGTCATACGCAGGAAGCCTCAAAGTTAGCACAAGACAATACAGATAGAGTAAGTAACAATATGACGTGCGATCATACAGCATCTTATGAAATTACAAAAATAGTAAATGGAATGGTAAATAAAAGGTCTGTTGGGCATGATGAATTACCAATCGCAATTTTTAAAGAAAACATAGATATTCTAGCAGAACCATTAGCAAACTTTTTTAATCATTGTTTTATAGCTAACACTTTTCCAGACCAACTTAAAATTGCTAAAGTCATACCTATACATAAGAAAGGATCAAAAACTGACCCCGAAAAGTATAGGGCTATCTCACTGCTACCAACCATGTCAAAAATATTTGAGAAACTTCTAAAAATTAGGATTTTAAGACACTTAAAGAAAAATAGCGTAATAAATAGTCGTCAATTCGGTTATCAAAAGAACTTAGGCACAGTAGACGCAGTTGACGCATTAGTTAATGACGTTGTGCTTGAAATCAGTAAGGAAAACAGGGTGTTAGGCCTTTTCTTGGATCTGAGTTCCGCTTTTGATACTGTTGATCATGATATCTTGATTAAAAAGCTAGAGCATTATGGTATACGAGGAGATGTTTTGAAACTTATTCAAAACTATTTCCAAAATAGGTATCAATTCGTAGAAATTGAGTCCGTCCAAAACAGACAAGCTAGATCTTACAAATCTAGCATTGTAAAAGTAACAAGAGGTGTTCCACAAGGATCCATACTGGGACCAATACTTTTTATTGTCTTCACAAATGACCTTATAAATTACATTAAAAAATCAATTTCTGACATTAATCTTGTTGTATATGCAGACGACACGAATGCAATTATATCGGCAAAAAATATAAGAGATCTGAATGATAAATGTAACTTGGCCCTTTCAGCTTTCTGGGATTGGTTTAGAGTCAACAATTTGGAAGTTAACACAAATAAAACAAACGCTATTTTGTTTAAATCCACCTCACAAAATAAGGATGCGCTTAATATTAACATGTCTTTAAATGGCAACGGCATACAACTGGTTGAGGTTGTTAGGTTTCTAGGTATTAATATTGACAGCTGCTTAAACTGGAAAGAGGAATTGAGTGCTGTAGAAAAGTCAATTAGTTCAGCATGTTACGCTTTGCGTAGTCTTAGGGATGAAATAAGTCTGCAACAACTGAAAATCGTATATTTTGCGTTAGTTGAATCGAAACTGCGCTACAGTATTAAATTCTGGGGAAATAGTTTTGCCTACAACATGAATAGGGCTTTCATAGCACAGAAGCGGAGCATTAGAACCATGGTTCGCACACCACCTTGGACATCATGTCGAGAATTCTTTAAGAATCTTAAAATATTGACTGCTCCCTGTCTTTATATTTTTGTTTTGCTTTGCGACTTAGTGAAAAATTTACATAAATTTGAGAGCAATGACACTAATAAAAAACGCTTACTGTCAAGAAGGCAAGACAATTATATAGAAACACCAAAGCCACGGCTCAGAGTAGTTAGTCACTGCAGCCGCTATCAAGCCGTAAAACTGTTCAACAAATTGCCCACTGATATGAAAAATATTGAGAATTTTAATCTTTTTAAATGTAAATTGGAACAGTATCTGCTGACAAACTGCTTCTACTCAATGGATGAATATTTAAATAAGTGACTTTCTTTATATTACGGTTGAATTTCTCTTTTTTTTTTATATGTGACATGTTTATTTATTTGCTAATATCCTTTGATTATCTGAACATTTTCTTTGTGTTTTTAGTTTTTAAGTCTAACATTTTATAATTTTTTTGTAATTTCAAATACAATGTAAAAATTGTTTATGAATAAATAAATGAATGAATGAATATGTCGGCTAAGTTCATTTTATCCTTATCTTTTTGACATATCCAATTTTATTAAGTATTAGTTGTCATAAGTTGTCATTATTATTCATAGATTTCGCGAATGCCGAAGTTGCAATATTTCTCACTAGACCTGTACCCACTTACCGTATGCAGTCAAGTTACATTGTTCTGCTTCTTTTGAAAAGCAAGGGAATAGGTATAATTATTTTATATTATCAATCAAAGAATAGATACAAAGTAATAAAATTGTCGTATTATTTAAGCAATTAATGTAATTAATAAACATCGACTATCTGGACACCTCTTTAGACATTACTGATATCTAATACTGTTACGCGACTGTTTTGAGTTTTGACTCTGTTATCTTCCTACTGCATACAAAGATCTGGCTACGAAGGTTTTGGTCTCGGAAGCCTTTGGCAAAACTGATATGTTGAACTTATCTTCTTAAAACTAGGTATCAGTGTTTGGTCCCAGCACTTAAAACCGAGTTAAATTTTTTAAGTCCTAGACAGCGTCATCTATGTGGTTTTTATGGAAGCTAGCCTGGAAAACGGTTCATTTTTCGCTGGTAAAATAACTTTTTTTATATTTAAGTATCGCCCTTGACGTCGTGTATATTGCAAGCTTTTTGCATATTCTCTTTTATCCATGGTCTTACTCAGGTAACGTTAATACACGTAACAATCTTTAAAAAATGTACGTAGTTTGTTAAAATAAAAATTAATATATTATGATACATGCAGACAATATTTATTTTGCTATAGCAAGAATGCCACTTTGTCTGCATCTATTATTTATTAATTGACGTTCCGTTTTAAGAAGGTTATACTAATTTAATCAATGGAATGAGAAAATTCTGTATAAAAATCCGTATCCAGTGCTAATCTGTATTCCACATCGAAAATCTGTATGAATACGGAGAAATCTGTATAAATGGCAATACTGGGATACACAGTCAGAGCCAGACATAATTTTAGGAAATTGTAGTTCTAATGTATTCATAATTTAGGATGTAAGATTTTGGGTCACTTGTAAGTTCTTGTAAGCAGTGGGAGTCTTTATTATTATCATCACATTCGTCGCTTAGACGTTTTAATTATATTTATTATGTGTTGGCACACAGACAAATTTCGGAACACATTGTCCTCGTAAGTTATTGCCTCCTTACCGCATTCGTAACATAAACTACTATTATCTTTAAGTTAGAAGTCTTAATTTTAGGAAATTGTAGTTCTAATGTATTCATAATTTAGGGTGTAAGATTTTGGGTCACTTGTAAGTTCTTGTAAGCAGTGGGAGTCTTTATTATTATCATCATATTCGTCGCTTAGACGTTTTAATTATATTTGTTATGTGTTGGCGCACAGACAAATTTCGGAACACATTGTCCTCGTAAGTTATTGCCTCCTTACCGCATTCGTAACATAAACTACTATTATCTTTAAGTTAGAAGTCTTAATTTTAGGAAATTGTAGTTCTAATGTATTCATAATTTAGGGTGTAAGATTTTGGGTCACTTGTAAGTTCTTGTAAGCAGTGGGAGTCTTTATTATTATCATCACATTCGTCGCTTAGACGTTTTAATTATATTTGTTATATGTTGGCACACAGACAAATTTCGGAACACATTGTCCTCGTAAGTTATTGCCTCCTTACCGCATTCGTAACATAAACTACTATTATCTTTAAGTTAGAAGTCTTAATTTTAGGGTTCCGTGCCCAAAGGGCGCCAAACGGGACCCTATTAGTAAGCCTCCAGTATGTCTGTCTGTAAGGAATAGGACTACCCAAAAAGTTAATTGACGCGATATGATTAATTTATCGATAAAAGCTAGTTTCATAATAATATTCTATACTAATAATAAAGAGTAGGAAGGTTGTGTCTGTACACTAAAAATTTTCGCGAAATTTTAAATGAAATGGTTTATTAATTGTACTTAGGCCATAACCACAATTATTAGAATTTTTTTTCCATTTTAACTCGAGAACCACTTAACGGATTTGGATACGATTTTTTTTATTATCATCGTAGTGACCCTAGTCAACACATAGGCTATAATAGGTGTTCATAAAATAACGCCCAAGCCGGAAACGGGGCAAAGATTGAATAAAAGCTTTTATAACTTGAGTACCACTCAACGGATTTGGATGCGGTTTTCTTTATTATCATCATAGTTACCTGGGTCAACACAAAGGCTATAAGGGTGTTCATAAAATAACGCCCAAGTCGAAAACGGGGCAAAGATTCAAAGAACGCGGGCGAAGCTGCGGGTATAGGCTTGTTTCACTGTCAATAAATGGGCAGATCTGTAAGTACTTTTATTGTCTGCGGGACTTGTTTCGTGAAGTTCGTCCCGGAAGTGATGTACTAGTTCGGAACAGGCACAGGCGGAACTGTACAAAATGCGAAAACAGAAGTATCCACTACAAACAAGTTTTATCTAGAACTTAATATTGTACTTACTTGATGTGTCTTTTAGACATATATAGCTGCCTCCAACAATAGGCAAGGAAAACGGTCCAGGAACATCAATTTTCCGTTTATCGTTTAGTAAAGTTATCCAAGAAACTGATAAAAATAATACTAAAATGATAAAAAATCCCAGCAAAATATACATTTTCACATGTACAACACGATCTCGATGTTCTCAAAAGGAACGCTTATAAATAACTGGCTACTTTGTGACACGAACTTTAAGCTATGACTGATTAAAGGTTTATTTGTAAATTTTCCACACCCTCAGTCAACACCAAGCCAATCGCCAGCGCAGATAGGATGAAATATTAATTACTTTTGTAATTAAATATTCAAAGGCAAAGAAACCAAACTAAACGGGGTATAGAGCGGTTATATTTTCAGGTAATAAAGTAGAGCACAGAATTCTCGGCGCGTCAGTGAGTCCCTGTCATTAACCTTTTTTTTGCATAACTTTGACTCTTGTTATATCTGTATTCACCTTATTGTTGTAGCTGCAATTTAATATACCTAAATGAAAAGGTTTAATGATTATTATATGGCAGGTCCGGATTTTGAGAGCAAAATGTCAATAATGTGACGTATCCATCCATCCATCAGCTCGTGTTCGTCTACTGGACATTAGCCTTTCCCAGATTTCGCCAATCTTGGCGGTCCTCCGTCCTCGTCAGGTCCAAAGTTCCACTCGAAATTTTGGTGAAATTAGCCCTCCCCACCTCGCGCACGACATTCGTGAAATTATTCGTGAAATATAGTGCAAATAATTTTACGAGGATTTAACGGGTCTGCAATATTACAGTTTCGGGCAGTGTGAAAATACAAATAAGTAGTGTGCTTAATAAATAGAATCGGTGGTAAAGTACGTAGTAAAATTAAAAGAAATTAATAGATTTGATTGATGGTTCTTGATGGAACTCCATTATAGCAATGAAAATTCTTACTTGTACTAGTTCCGCAGTGTTTATTCATCCTTTTAGACTACTTGCAATTGATGTAAACACAAAAAATCAAATATATAAATAATATTTGCCTGAAGATGTTTTAAACGAAACTAGTCGCTAACAGGAGGACTAAACACTGTGGAACTAGTATAAGTAAGACTTTTCATTACATAAATACTTAAAGGAAATTAATTAAAATGTCATCAATAACTCAGTTAGGATTCCATCAGCCCGTGTTCGTCCACTCCTGGACATAGGCCTTTCCCAAATTTCGCCACTCAGTCGGTCCTCCGTCCTCCTCATCCAGCCGCCCCCCGCAATGTCCTTCAGGTCGTCGGTCCAGCGGGCACGAGGTCGGCCTACACTACGCTTTGCTGTACGTGGTCTCCATTCCAAAGCCTTTCGGCCCCAACGGCCATCATGTCGGCGACAAATATGGCCTGCCCACTGCCACTTCAACTTCAACTTGATTCTGCAGGCTATGTCGGTTAATTTCGATCTCCGACGGATCTCCTCATTTCGGATTCTATCCATACCCCAAGCATAGCCCGCTCCACAGCTCGCTGAGCGACCTTGAATCGGTGGATCAGGTCCTTTGTAAGAGACCACGTCTCAGCGCCATACGTCATCACAGGAAGGACGCATTGGTTGTACATCTTAGCATTTAAGCACTGCGGTATTGATGACGTAAATATGTGACGCAACTTTCCGAATGCTGCCCAACCCAAGCATATTCTTCTGTCAGCCTCGGCGTTGAAGTTGTTTTTATCCAGCTGTATGACTTGACCCAGATAAACATATTTTTGAACAACTTCGATGCTGACATTGTCGACGGTTAGTGGCCCTTGGATGACGTGACAGTTGGACATGACCTTCGTCTTATCCAAATTCATCCGCAGGCCCACTCGTCTCGAAGAATCGCTAAGGCCGCGCACCATTTCCTCCAGTTCCAGCAGCGATTCCGCCATTATCACGATGTCATCGGCAAAGCGAAGATGTGAAATGTACTCTCCGTTTACGTTTATGCCTCGTCCATTCCAGTCTAGTGTTTTAAAGACGTCCTCCAGCGCGGTGGTAAACAGTTTTGGAGAAATAACATCTCCCTGTCTCACGCCGCGCTGAAGATGTATCGGTTTTGTTTGTACACCCTGTACTTCGACGGACATCGTAGCGGAGTCATACAGACATTTCAACATAGTCAGTATTTGAATGTGTCAAATTCATAGATATCATAACAATAATACAAAAGGTCAATGAAATGAATGGCCAGGTGCCAGTTACTTTTTAGATATTTGTTGAAACACAGGTGAGTTAATAAAATAAAAGTATTGTTCTGCCTATACGGCACGCAAAATATGTACAATACCTAACTAAAACTAGGTACAGATAAAAAGAGATCAAAAACGGATAAATTAAAGCCACTCGTACAAAGACATTTTGGGTACCTTACTCGTAGTTATAGTGTCATCAAATGTATAATATTTACGGAACTTCATCATCATCATGCTTTGTCGAGAAGTAATGTTTTAAATGTCAATTTGAAAGTCAGTAATTTTTATTATTTTTATTTATGTTACGTATGATGGCCAGTCTTTTGTTTTAAATCTTCGGGGCCATTCCTACCACACGTAGATAAAAATATGATTAATTTGTAAAATGTTTTTAGGGAATAAATACGAACATCTATAATTTCAAATTTGTATGTGAAATTTAGGTGGTAGAGCTGATGCCGGGCTCGACTGTGGAGGTACCACCATCTTACTCGGAAATCCTACCGAAGTTATAAGAATAAGAATAAGAATAAGAATAAGAATAAGATATTTATTCACCATATAACAATGTCCGTTATAAAAGGTTTGTCAATACATAAGAAATTTACACGAAATACAAAATATGTACAATGTACATACACAATGTAATTTATAAAAATTTACATAAAATAATGGCTTAAATTAAAAATAAATTAAAAATGTCATAATTAAAAATAAATTTATATTTTAACTGTATAATCAGAAAATGAACATGTCTTTAGCTTTAAATTCAAGAACTCATTAATTGAGTAAAACGGTTTATTTTCCAAAAAACGTTTCACCCTCGTTTTAAACTCCAAGAGCGGCAACTTTGAAATAGCTGTAGGTATTTTATTAAACATAATTAATTTAATATATTTTCCTTGTTTTTGCGTCTTTTTTAGTCTAGTTTTTGGTGTTATGAATTTCTCTTTATTTCTTGTATTATATCCGTGAATGTCCATTTTTTTAGGTAAATTGTCTTTTTGTAAATGAGTTTCGATCAAAGATCAAATATAAATAATGAAAAGATAAATAATGAAATTACGGTCATAATTTTGTCTCTTTTAAAATAACTTCGTACAGACGTACGTTTGTGTAGCCCGTTTATAATTCTTATTGCCCTTTTTTTAAAAATTAGAACTCGTTTTATATCAGCTCCATTTCCCCATACTGTGATAGCGTAATTTATAATAGATTGAATGTAGGCATAATAAACAGCAATGAGGGTTTTTCTGTTAACAAGAGACTTTAATTTTAGTAAAGCGTAGTTTGCGCTTGCTAGTTTTTTGCAGACTTTATTAATGTGGGCCGAGTGAGTCAGAGTGTAATCTATGATATAACCTAAGAAAGTAGTCTCCTTAGCATGAATAAAGTCATTTTTATTTTTTCTAGTTTTATAGGACATAATAATACTTTTGTCATTATTTAAAATAATACCATTAGCTTCAAACCATTCTTTCAGTTTATCCAAGATTAATTTGGTTTTTTGTTCGATACCTAATAAACTACTATCCTTTATACCCACATGAGTATCGTCAGCAAATAAGGAAACGAAAGCCCATTCTGGTAGAGAGCTAGCCAAGTCATTTATAAAGATAAGAAATAATACCGGTCCCAGAACTGATCCTTGTGGAACTCCTATGTCATTTATTTCGTAAGATGAGAACTGACCATTAATGAAGACTGCTTGCTTCCTATTACGTAGGTATGACTCCAAAAGGTTTAGCTCTACGTCTGAAAATCCGTAGTGCTTTAACTTATGCAGGAGGATGTCGTGCCTCAAGCAATCGAATGCCTTAAAGAGATCACAGAACACACTAGAGCATTTCTGTGATCCATCCAATGCCTCCAATACAAAATATACCACATTTCTAATGGCCATTTCGGTTGATTTGTCCTTACGAAAACCAAATTGTGTAGAAACAAATAGATTGTTATCTTCAAAGTGCTGCACTAGTCTTCTTTTAATTGCTTTCTCTAAGATTTTAGAAATGACAGGTAGCACGCATACGGGCCTGTAATTACTAGGATCTATACATTCTCCCTTTTTATAAAGAGGAACTACTTTACCAGCCTTAAGAGCGTCTGGAAAAACATCTTTTTCTATGCAATCATTAATCACAATCAGCAATAAGTACATCAAAGTATCATTTTTTAAAATAAGCTCTTTGATCGTTTTACAGTCTATTTCATAAACGTCTAATGATTTTTTACTTTTAACTTCTGAAATTATATCAAGCAATTCTTTTTTAGTCAATGGTGAAAACTTTATTTTGACATTTATACTACTATTTGACTTCTTTAAGAAGTCGTCACACTTATTTATGTCCGTTTTTAGACCGTTTGTCATTTTTTTAGCTATATTTCTGTAAAAGTTGTTAAATATATTTGCAATTTTTTTAGCGTCTTTAGTCGTATCACCGCATTCATCTTTAAGAGTATCAACATCGTTTGGAGATTTCCGTTTTTTATTTGTTTGTTCGTTTATAACTTTCCATGTTTCAGCTATTTTGTTTTTAGATTTATTGATTCTGTTTGCGTACTCAATTTGTTTTGCTTTAAGCATGACTTTTCGTAATGTTTTTTTATATACTTTGATTTTATGTTTTAGGTTATCACTAGGTTTAATTTCTTGTAACATTTGTAAATTTTCTAAATTTTTTTTGACACCCTTTTTCCTTCTGTGATCCATGTGTTTGCTTTTTTGGTGAGCTTAAATTTTCTTTTAGGGAATGCTATGTTAAAACAATGTTTAATAGTATTAAGAAGAATGTTCATTTTCTCATTAGGATCAGTCGTGTATAATAAGTCATGTTTAATTTTTTCGGCTTCCTTATTAAATAAATAATGAAAGTTATTATAATTATTTTCTGACATAACTCTACAGTATTGAAATTCAATCGTATTTTTACACTTAAGGTCAAATTCATAAGTTATTCGGGGGAGCGTAAGAGAACAGCTCTCAGGCAAAACCAGACGGCCCACCATTGCCTGGGACTGATGGATGGCGGTATATCCATCCCCAATTGCCGGGCCTTATATAAAACAGGCTGGTGACGGGCAGCGGCGTCACTGATGCAAGGGTTTCGGCACCGCGCTCACCAAACCGCCTGCTCAGCGTGTGTGAGTATGGGCATTTCTTCCAGGAGGACCGCCAAGAGTGGCGAAATCCTGAAAGGCCTATGTCCAGCAGTGGACGAAAACAGGCTGATGGATGGATGGATGTGGAATATTACTTGACCAACTTAATCTTGCAGTTTTGTTTCATAGATTTTATACGTAACTTAATACGTGCCTGACCTAAATGTGTGCGAATGTCAGGGAACGATAAGCAACGGATTTGTCAAGGTTACGATAATTTTGTGAATGACATCATAAATGTTTTTACGCCCCCCGCCAAGTCGAGCTAAAAAGCGCCATCCTTTTCTCGAAACAGTTCAGGCCATTTTCGACCCCCCTATAACTTCGTTGTGGATAAAACTAGAAGCCTGAATTTTCAGTAACCAAACACGCATCGTATAAACACGATATAGTTCAAATTTTATCCAATTTGAACCAGTAGTTTAAGAATTATAACTAGTCAAATTTTCTCAATTTTGACACTCACTCACTGACTGACTGACCGATCATCAAAACTCTAAGGCACTTCTGAGCTTCAAATTTGGAATACATTAGTGTTTAGTGTATAAATCAAGGAAAAACTAGAATATATTGCAATTTCGGTCCAGTATTCTAGATACACCAACTGAATAAATGACTTTGTAATCCCATATAAATATATTGGATTACAAAGTTACATTTGCAGTTGCAAGTAGGATGTACCGTAAAGGAAAAAAATAGGACTATCTACAAAAAGAAATGAGATACCATCAAATACAAAACTTGTAAAAAAAACCAAGTCTCGCAACTTAGTTCTTCTACTGTAAAAAGTTGTGAGATCCATGTAAATCCAAGTCGGTTAATTTATTCAGTCCCTACTTAAGGGACCTTCTGTCTTAAGTTATTATATTACATAATTAGCTAACCCAACAAGTGACCATATCAATATTACAACATCTTTTATGTTTTAAATAAATATATTGACTTGGCAATCGCACTAAATAATCCAATTTAATATTATAATATGTATTACTTGTGAGATACATTGTGTTTTCATGCGATGGCCGAGTCAATCTATATATTTAAAACATAAAAGATTTTTAATATTGATATGGTCACTATAAGATGTTGTAAGGTTAGCTAATTATGTAATAACTTAAGACACAAGGTCCCCTAAGTAGGGACTGAATAAATTTACCGACTTGGATTTACATGGATCTCACAACTTTTTACGGAAGAAGAACTAAGTTGCAAGACTTGGTTTTTTTACAAGTTTTGTTTTTGATGGCGTTATTCTTTTCGTGTTCCTTACAAACGCAAGCCCACAGCTCCGCGCCTCGTCAATCACCATGGGACGTATTTGCGAAATTAGCAAAAAGTGATATCGTGTCGATCCGTGTTTCTGATCACTTACCAAGCATCCAGTATGAGGTTGGCTGTATAAATTAAAGTCACCTTATATATTTAAAAAGTAATAGAAATAAAAAAGCATTATTAAACTTTTTTTTTTATAATGATATTTCATTATTAATTTATTACATTTTTAATAAGACTGCACGTCAAATACTATTTTCTATGCGATGTTGGTTAAGTATGGTGTTAGGTTTTTCATATGAAATTAACACATGGATGATCACTTTATTTCTTTCGTTTTTTTTTTGTTTATGATATTTTGCTAGTCCCGCGTGGCAGGTAAGAGATAATATTTTGCCAGTGCCGCGTGGCAGGTAAGAGATAATATTTTGCCAGTGCCGCGTGGCAGGTAAGAGATAATATTTTGCCAGTGCCGCGTGACAGGTAAGAGATAGTTTTTAAGCTAATAGAGTATTAAATGTATGTACATAGGTAACACTAAAAGTTTCCGGAACTGGCCACTTACATAAACAATATTTAAAAATTTATTGCAACATTTGAAAATAGAACTCTTTGGCTGTAGAATGCAGTTTGTTTCATCTGACTGTCTTTTGTTTTTACCTTGTGGCGCCATTTAAAAAATTGTGTGTCTGCATCAACATGGATTTAACTCGGGAAAATTTTCGTAGTATGATTTTCTACGATTTTAAGTGTAATTTGACAGCTCAACAGAGCATCGCTCGGCTTGAAACAGCTTTTGGCAATGAAGCACCATGCAAGACAACTGTTTATAGCTGGTTTGCAGAATTCAAGCGTGGTCGTATCAATCTCAGTGACGAATCTCGCGATGGTCGGCCATCCACCGCTGTGACCAACAAAAACATCGATGCTGTGCGCCGTATGATTGAAACAGACAGGCATGTGACCTACCATGAAATTCGCGCATCCTTAGAAATAGGCATGAGTCAAATACAATCAATCCTACACAAACATTTGGGTGTGAGAAAGCTGTGCTCGCGGTGAATCCCACACAACTTGACCGAGGCTCAAAAAACGGACCGCGTCACTTGGTGCAGTGCCATGCTTACCAGATTCAACGAAGGTGCGTCAAATTTGGTGTGGGACATAGTAACAGGTGACGAAACATGGATTTATTGCTACGATCCCAAAACAAAGCAGCAATCGAGCGTATGGGTCTTTCAAGATGAGCCGAAACCAACCAAAGTGGCGCGCGTGAAAAGTGCATCTAAGCGGATGACTGCTTCTTTTTTTAATAAAACTGGACACGTGGCTACTGTTGCTTTAGAGAATCGTCGTACCGTGAATAGTGACTGGTACACGACCATTTGTTTGCCGGAAGTTATTGACGAACTCCGTAAAAATAACCGTAAAGGCCGTATCATCCTGCACCACGACAATGCTAGTTCTCACACGGCCAGACAGACAAACGACTTTTTGAAGACGAAAAATGTAGAACTCTTGAGTCATCCTGCATACAGTCCCGACCTGGCACCTTGTGACTTTTTTCTGTTCCCAAAAATTAAGAACCAATTACGCGGTCAACGATTTTCATCACCAGAAGAGGCTGTCGAGGAGTATGAAAAACACGTTTCAGAGGTCACCACAGGGGAGTGGCACAAAAGTTTTCAAAACTGGTTTGATCGAATGAAAAAGTGCATAGACGCCAAGGGAGATTATTTTGAAAAACAATAAATTAATTTTGTACCTTTAATAGTATTTTTTCATATTCATTCCGGAAACTTATAGTGCGTCCCACGTATATCATTGCGGTATAGAAAATCAGAAAAGAAATATGGACGCGAGGAGCTCTGAACCTGGATTCGAACTCAGGACCTCTCGCTTACCAGGTGATTGCTACAACGGGGCTGTCCAGTTCTCAACACAACCTTGGAATTTACCCATTGGCGTCTAGAGGACGCTAGTGTATTTAAGACGAGTCTAAGACTATTATGCCATGCCCTACATAATTTGTTAACTCCTTGCGATGGATAAATCGCCAAGTACTCTATGAAAATATAGGTATGTATGATAGAAATATATTTCTATATTTTACGGGGGTTAAACCGAATCCCGGTGCAAAATGCACATCATAATATTGTTTTCCTTACTTTTGAATAAAAAGTATGCAAAAATTGCGTTTCAAAGCAATTATCAAAAATTTATTACTAACAGTAGGGTTCTTGCATTAAAATAATGTTATTTTATGCCTTACATTTTGATTAAATTCGATTACAACGTTAAGTACGCTTTTAAGTTTGTTAATCGAATCAATCAAAATGTAAATCATAAAATAATAAATTTAAATGTAAAACCCTAATTATTACTAATCAATTTTCGCAAAAAGTGATATCGTGTCGATCCGTGTTTCTGATCACTTACCAAGCCTCCAGTATGAGGTTGGCTGTATAAATTAAAGTCACCTTATATATTTATTTAAAAAGTAATAGAAATAAAAAAGCATTATTAAACTTTTTTTTTTAATAATGATATTTCATTATTAATTTATTACATTTTTAATAAGACTGCACGTCAAATACTATTTTCTATGCGATGTTGGTTAAGTATGGTGTAAGGTGTTTCATATGAAATTGACACATGGATGATCACTTTATTTCTTTCGTTTTTTTTTTTTGTTTATGATATTTTGCTAGTCCCGCGTGGCAGGTAAGAGATAATATTTTGCCAGTGCCGCGTGGCAGGTAAGAGATAATATTTTGCCAGTGCCGCGTGGCAGGTAAGAGATAATATTTTGCCAGTGCCGCGTGGCCGGTAAGAGATATTTTTTAAGCTAATAGAGTATTAAATGTATGTATATCATTGCGGTATAGAAAATCAGAAAAGAAATATGGACGCGAGGAGCTCTGAACCTGGATTCGAACTCAGGACCTCTCGCTTACCAGGTGATTGCTACAACGGGGCTGTCCAGTTCTCAACACAACCTTGGAATTTACCCATTGGCGTCTAGAGGACGCTAGTGTATTTAAGACGAGTCTAAGACTATTATGCCATGCCCTACATAATTTGTTAACTCCTTGCGATGGATAAATCGCCAAGTACTCTATGAAAATATAGGCATGTATGATAGAAATATATTTCTATATTTTACGGGGGTTAAACCGAATCCCGGTGCAAAATGCACATCATAATATTGTTTTCCTTACTTTTGAATAAAAAGTATGCAAAAATTGCGTTTCAAAGCAATTATCAAAAATTTATTACTAACAGTAGGGTTCTTGCATTAAAATAATGTTATTTTAAGCCTTACATTTTGATTAAATTCGACTACAACGTTAAATACGCTTTTAAGTTTGTTAATCGAATCAATCAAAATGTAAATCATAAAATAATAAATTTGAATGTAAAACCCTAATTATTACTAATCAATTTTCGTTAATTGCTTTAAATAGCAATTTTTGCATACTTTTTATTCAAAAGTAAGAAAAACAATATCATGATGTGCATTTTGCACCGGGATTCGGTTTAACCACCTTAAAATATAGAAATATATTTCTATCATACATGCCTATATTTTCATAGAGTATACTTTGATACATTTTTAGCGATGTTCAGAAAACTGAAGTTGTATAATGTAAAAAATTGTTGAAAAATTAACAAGGAAAACTCGTGAACGAAATTCAGATTCAGGACGAAAAAGAAAATAGTATGTTTTTTTATTTTTGAATGGTGACATTTATTTATATATCCAAATTCACACTGGGGCTTGGTAAGTGATGAGTCACGGGTCAAACACTTTTTGCTAATTTCGCAAAATAAAATGTTTGACCTCCATAGTAATTAACTCGGGCTTGCGCTTGCGTTTGTAGGGAACACGAAAAATACAATTTAAGAATTTCACAAAATGGTTCATCGAACCTTGATACTGAGCATACACCGAGTCTTTAGTATGATTTTGGCTGCACACGAGATGGCACCTTGTATAAAACCAAAATAGCAGAATTCCCAAAATTCTAAATTTAAACTCATCTAATTATATACATATGTTTGAGTCCTGTACTTGATTCCTAGTCATCAAAAGAACATGTATTTCAAATACACAGAAGAAAGCACCCCTATTTTATTTACATAGCATTATAGCGGTTCTCTTTTCTAATTAACCCTAAATAATTATTTCAAAATTTCTTCTATCTCATGTCGATTCAAAATCGAAAATCGTTTTTGGGACGCACCAGCGCCCGTAGTATGATGACGCGCGACTTAGTTTCTCACCCATATTATTGCGCACATCGAACCAAAATAAGCGATTGTGCGCGATAAAACGCGTGACAAACAAAGTGGCGCGTCACATCATGCTACGGGCGCAGAAGGTCGAAACAATGTGCAGTTTTTGTCACAAGGCTTCACAAGGTTTTGTTGATGAATGCATAATATATACAGTTGTTTAAAATTGAGACTTCAATATTGCAAAGTTATTTATCATCATAGTGTGTTGACTCCTGAAAATTGCAAGAAAGTTTTAAGGATGGGCACTTTTTTGAAATAAGGGCTGTTCTAACGCTTTTGATTTTTAACTGGTCCAATCAAGTGCCTAAGCCTCACATGCACACATGCAACTTTCCGTTACTTTGACCTTTTTTCAGCAACATTTTTACGTAGTGCAGAAAAACAATAAATTGTATGGAAAACTGTCTTTTGACGTAAGTTCGATGAATATCTTGTTTTGGGGGGTTTTTTCGGAAAAATCATCTGAAAAAAATGATTAACTTTCGTCGAATGCGTACGGATAAATTGTAGCAGATAGAAAAATATTTCTTAAACCACCTGAAAGAATAATTTTCGACGACACAAAAATAATTATTAATATTGATAACCAATGACGTCATACCTTCCGGAAGTGCTCTGAAAATTTCCCGAGGGGTGGTCACCGCTCTCTAAACGGGGTAGCGACCAAATTATTTGTCCATTTGGGACAAATTAAACTGTACTTTATAGAAAAGAGTATTGCTGATAAATTGACAATGAAAAAAATTAATTTTCCAAAATTTAATATTTATGGCGAAGAATACGAATTAAAATGCCGAGACCGAAAACAAGGAAAAGCAAAATAAAAAATACTCGCTACCGGCTTAAACCACTCGTCGATGTGGATAAGGATCGCTGCAACAAACTAGTTCGAATCAGGTTGACCATGATGATAAAAAATAAAAACGTGACTGCCGTAATAGAGATTTAATGGGGAAGAAAACTGTCAAACTGGCGGTATTATCACTTGACACAAGCCAACTGTCAGATCTGTAGTCCAAAAAGCGAGGGTGGCCGGGCCAGGACGGAGGACACATACAAAGCAGAAGTTTTGGACAAGTTTTTGTGGATTTCCTTAAAAATCCCCAATTCCAAAATAATAAATAAAAACACCTCAAAACCGTGAGTTTTCTGAGCGGCCCACTTCCGCTGAGCAGGATAAGCATGTAAAAAATGAAAGCGTTGGATCAGGACAGATTTCTCTGGATAACCTCGCTTTAATATCAGATAAGGTATTAAATCATAAAAACCGGCAAAGTGCGTGTCGGACTCGCGCATGAAGGGTTCCGTACCATTATCTATTAAGACGGCAGAAAAATCATATCTGTTGTATGGGAGTGCGCGGATCCGACTCGCACTTGGCCGGTTTTAGTATTTATTGTTATAGCAGCAACATAAATACCTACATCATCTGAGAAAATTTCAACTGTCTAACTTTCACGGTTCATGAGACAGCCTGGTGACAGACGGACGGAAAGCAGAGTCTTAGTAATAGGGTCCCTTTGGTTACCCTTTGGGGACGGAACCCTAAAAACCGGGCTTGGTAGAAATCGGGCTTGTTTTTTTATTATTATTCTTCCTGCTGGTTTTATCTAACCTTTGCCAGGGGTCATGACTCTATACATTGCGAATATAATTTTATGTTTATATCATAATACCTGCCCCCCGATTCTGTATCGTAAACTCAGTTGCCAAACCAAGTGGCTATCGTCTAAAACATACATATCCGCTTATCTAAGGATAAGTTCGCACTTGAAATGACTTCACAATTCGTAAATAGTTCAATACCCATTAAAGGTTATTTTGGAAGTTAATTTTTTTTCTGTTTTTGGTGAATAGCAACTATAGCTAGCAACCGAAACTGAGTTACATAATAGCCCCGCAGATCTAGGGGCATCACATTCGCTTTTTAAATGACTGACCCCAAAAAGGAGTGCATTGTTTTCAGGGTTCATATACCGATTTCGAAGTGTGTGGTATCTTCCGGATCCAGCATCCTGAGTGGAATAGGCTATAAATATATACAAAAAAGTATTAAATAAAAAAGCCACGAGAGCCGGAATAGAGATTTTCTCAAAAATACATTGTAAAATTACCATTACATACTGTAAAGACCTACCAGAAAATACTTCATCCTGACGAGCTATTAAGAGTGTACAGGAAATCTGAATAACTGTCCAGGAAATTCGTATGAAAATCCATTACATACCATATGTTCACAGAGTACATTTCATATGTTTTCTTTTAAAACTATCCGTGTCTATCTTTTTAAGAGACTAAGGAGGTTTTTCTCGTTGTTTTTTTTTTCTTAATTCTTAGCGTTCTTTCCTCTAGATGGCGTTGTCCACAAAGGAGGCTAGAAAGCTGCATGGCGGTAAATACCTTTGCCCAGCTGGCAATAATATAAAAAGTTGCGTAAAAGCGGGAATATTTATGTTGCTATAAACTTTAGTTGAAAGTATTTTGTGCAAATAAATTACAAAATGAGTTCAGAAGCGGGCTCTGATCATGGATGATCGTAATTTTGTCTATGCTTTGATATAGATTGTACTTTCGTTCTTTATCTGAGATTGTACTCCACTAATGCTTCGCTGAAGAAATCAATAAACATGACTAATCGCCCAATTATAGGCAAGTAAGTAACTTTTAATATTTCCTACTCAGTTTATTATACTTATTTGATATAACTCATTATTATGAAAAACATGAAAATGTCTCGTTTATTTTTGAGAAAAGCACTATACTTTGACCATGAATTAGCGATCCTGCCTCGTTTATAAAACTCCTCGCCCTACGGGATCGGACTTTTAACTTACTCGTCCATGATTGCTTATTTCCTGGTCTTAGCAGTAATACAACAACAACTTCAACAACAACGACATCAACAACAACAACAACAACAACAATTTATTTACTTAAAGTTTTAACATGGTTGCATCCTTATTACATATTTATGTTGGTACAAATTTAATACTTATGTATGTTTCTATCGTCACTTAAATAACGTAGCAAGAACGCAATTTTAATTGTGAGCTTCAGATTTAAAGAGGCCTACGGCCTTTAGCTAAATCTTCCGCGAGCGTCGCCTAGCTAAGAAATATAATAAATAAAAATGTATCCATAAGAACGCAGAGTACACAAAAGGAAAAAAAGAACCACCACCACACAAAAGACAAGCCCACAAACACACAAAAAATTGTACCTATCTGCTGATCGGGGAAAGCCCCGCCGACCCACCGCCCGCTAGTAACACCATGATTAAAGCGGAAAGTATCATAATGTACTATTAATTCGGATTACAGTGCAGTCGGGGGACTACTACATTAGCTATGTTGTTTTGTATGTCCGTCGACTGCACTGAAATCAAATCAAATCAAATCAAAATATTTATTTTTGCAAAATAGATACATTAAGTATACTTTCTACAAGTCAAAGTTAATTTACACAATATAATATGTCTTTAGAATATAAAAAAAATATATAATAATACGGGAAATAAAATATACAAATAGAAATAAAATATAAATCCGAATGGGGAAGAAAACGCAAAGCTATTCTCAGATGGCGCTGCCATCGCTTGACCCATAAATTTCGGCTCTCATTTTTTGTGAATTATTTTTGTCGTACTTTTACCATTATTATCTTTGATTGTCCGTTTTTTTGTCAGTCGAGTGTGAAAATGTATTCAATGTGGACAGTCTCACGGCTAAAGGACGAGTTACGAATAAGAGGTGCTTCTTTACGAGGCAGAAAAGCAATCTTGTTAGTCGGTAATTAAACTCATATTTCTGTATACATACGTAATTTATGTACTTGTAATTATCCCACTTGGTGTTAAAATGACGTACTTTTAACGTTCACGTCAGCAAAATTACGGATTTACACCGTATTCTCATGTTATATCCCCTGCATAACATAACCTAAAACTGTTCTTCAGCTATTTAAAATTATCGTTTTGTTGCAGGCTAGAATCATTTGACAGGACGTTTTAACTTTAATAAACCACACCACGATTCTGAAACAAAAGTCTGTTTCATTGAAATGCCTAAAACACAAGTTGATTTAAAGTTTTCTATTTTCGTAGCCTTTTCCCACAATTTTCTCATTTAGGGATCCTTAGAAAAACTATAATTTCCATTCTCATTGCACCCAATGAGGGATAGGTTTTTTATATTATGGCCGTCGTATATCAGATTTTTTACGACCTTTATTTTAGTATATGTTTTATTGTTCAAAACTTAATATAGCTCAAATGAAATGATATTTAGATCGTAGTTTAGACCTATCTTTGCGATTTAATCGGATCGAGGAAAGTGATCGAACAAATGATCGAACAGCCGAAATATTAAGATAAAAGAGTGAAATATGACATATATTTTTTGCAAAATTTATTCGTATCTTTAATTGGTTTTAAATTAATTTGAAAAGAGACAAAGTCAGGATAACAACCCCCTAAACTTAGCCTACACATATTTATATTTTCTTGCCGAACCCTCGTGTTGCTCGATTTATGGCTGCAAACCCTTAGTTGTCTTAGTTGTTGTAGTTAACCGAATAACAAGGCAAACTTAGTTCTTAAAAACTCAGTTCTAGATTGCTAGTAGGTATAGTTTATTATATTTTCAATTCAAATTATTATAATATTTTAATTAATTTATTTTTAAATTTATTAATTTAGGTGGTAGAGCTAATGCCGGGCTCGACTGTGGAGGTACCACCATCTTACTCGGAAATCCTCCCGAAGTTATTCGGGGGAGAGTAAGAGGACAGCTCTCAGGCAAAAAACCAGGCGGCCCACCATTGCCTGGGACCGACGGATGGCGGTATATCCATCCCCAATTGCCGGGCCTTATATAAATCAGACTGGTGACGGGCAGCGGCGTCACTAGTGCAAGGGTTTCGGCACCGCGCTCACCAACCCGCCTGCCCAGCGTGTGTGAGTATGGGCATTTCTTCCAGGAGGACCGCCAAGAGTGGTGAACTCCTGGAAAGGCCTATGTCCAGCAGTGGACGAAACAGGCTGATGGATGGATGGATGGATTTTAATTAATGCGATGTTAGAACGTTAAAATAATATCGTGTGTAACTATGAGTTCGACTGATAAAATAGGTTTTTACGATCGAGAAGGCTAATTCGACAGACTGAGAATAGGCCTCCAGGACAGAACTAATGTGGGTGTGGCTGTGTAAGCTAATGTCGCCTTAAATAAGGTGATTTTCTCTTATGCAGCCAAATTCATTCTGGAGATTCGGTATGTGGTCAGGACCAAGGTTCAATGACCCTATCTGTGAAATACGCAAAATAAAACGGAGACTTTCTATAATAACTAAGTCAAGGTTGTTCTTGAACAAGTATAAACTCACAAAAAATATTTTTCGCAAACAGGATTGAATTATATTGTACGTAAACAACCAAAAAACCTTTGATAATGCTATAACAGCGAAACCGGTAAGGGAAATAATATAAATAAGTGGACAAGTACAAGTGTTTTTCAATCAAAAATGTATAAAAAGTTCCACCAAGTGCCAACAATCACAAGCATCAACTCCAGGATCATTGAATCTTGAACCTTGGTCACACTTAGGTACCGAGTCTCCAGTATAAATTTGGCTATAAATGAAAGTGATCTTATATACATTTTGTAATATCCAATTGTTATTTTAAGTTAAATATTGACGTGTAGAACGTTTACTTTATATACCTATTTTACAAAATAAATTATTTGAATACATGACGGTAAATTTTCAATTAATCGCATCAGCCTTGGCCTTTGCCCCTCCGAACCAAAGTCACAATAAAATCCAAACAAAATGTAGTCTTACTTGAAGTATCTCCGAAAAACATGTAGCTGCTTCCTAATATTGGCATGGGTAAAGGACCAGGTACATTCACTTTATATTTGTCCTTCAAGAAACTGAATCCCGAAACCAGTAGTCCAAAAGCTATTGTAAACAATATTAACAGAACAAGCATATTGAATGCTATTCGTAGACGTTCTCTTATTCAAATTATCTTTGAATCAAGGACACTCAAGAACACGCTAATTTATACAACAAAGTAATACAATATACGTTTAAACTCCATCAGCGCTGATCGCGAATGAATGAGTTTGTTGAGTACATAAGTAGGTAGGTAAGTAAGTATTATTATTTCATCTCTTGCACGAATAACTTGAATATTGAATGATTTGGAAGAGTGAACGGCAAGTCGTCGAAAATCACATCATAATATTGTTTACCTTACTTTTGAATAAAAAGTACGCAAAAATTGCGTTATAAAGCAATTACCGAAAATTGATTACTAATTATAGGGTTTTTGCATTGGAATTATGTTATTTTATGCCTTATATTTTGATTACATTTCATTACAACGTTAAATACGCTTTTAAGTTTGTTAATCGAATGCAATCAAAATGTAAATCATAAAATGATAGAATTTGAATCATCCATCCATCAGCCCGTGTTCGTCAACTGCTGGACATAGGCCTTTCGCAAATTTCGGCACTCACGTCGGTCCCCCGTCCTCCTCATCCAGCCGCCACAACCCACAACGTCCTTCAGGTCGTCGATCCAGTGGGTACGAGGTCGGCCTATACTACGCTTTGCTGTACGTGGTCTCCATTCTAAAGCCTTTCGGCCAGAATTTGTTTACATTTGAATGTGAAACCCTAATTATTACTGATCAATATCCGCTAATTGTTTTAAAAAGCAATTTTTGCATACTTTTTATTCAAAAGTAAGGAAAACAATATTATGATGTGCATTTTGCACCGGGATTCGATTTTACCACCTTAAGTGTTTACTAAGTGCGAGTACGACTCGCGCCAGAGGGTTCCTTACCATTAAAATAAGTTAATAGACTTACTCAAGTGATTTGAATAAAAATTACAGACTTAAAATGTATGAAACAAAACTGCGAAATGAAGTTGGTCCAGTTTTCGGCTAAGTAACTTTAAACCTGTATTAAAAATTGGCGTCTTCAGTATTTGTTGTAGAAATACAGTTTACGGCACATAATAGAGAAAAAAAGAAATAAAAATGGCCCAAAATTGCAACTTTGGTGGCCCCCCATTTCTTTATTTTTGGAGATAAAAAGTAAATATAAAAATAATGGGCTCCGTGTTGCCCTTCGGGTATGGAACCCTAAAAACGGTGCTAAGTTGGGTAAACTCCGATGTTTAGATCTGAGGGTCCCATAAAATAATTAAAATAAATTTAAAATACATACAGCGAACAAATTGTTGTAATGATATTTATTTATGCAGCCAAATTCATATTGGAGGCTCAACGTTAAGTGATCAGTATCACACATCAATAATATTTTTTGCGTAATTTGAAAGATAAATTACTTTCCATGGTATCGACTCGGGGCTTGGCGTGCATTTCTAAGGAGCAGGAGAAAAATTATTTCCGAATTCCCCAAAAAGGGTCATTGAGCCTTGATACCGACTACTTACCGAGTCTTCAGTACGAATTTGGCTGCATAAATAAACGTCCCCTATTATATATTAATATAGGTGGTAGAGCTGATTCCGGGCTCGACTGTGGAGGTACCACCATTTTACTCGCAAATCCTCCCGCAGTTATTCGGGGGAGAGTAAGAGGACAGCTCTCAGGCAAAACCAGGCGGCCCACCATTGCCTGGGACCGATGGATGGCGGTATATACATCCCCAATTGCCGGGCCTTATGGATGGATGGATTATACCTATAATTATATGGTGATATGACATTATAAAATAGCTTAATCGTTTCTTCAATCACTGGTAACTTAATATATCAATCAATTATGCCTAAAAATTCATTACGAACCACTTGGGAACCACGGAACCACGAAATGTTTGTTTTATATGTTTATAATATAACCATTTTGTAGGAGACCTCGACAATAAACGTCTTGGTTATACCCTTAGGCTGAGATTTAGAGTGCATTTTGAGTCCGAACTCGAGCTTACAAACGTCAAAAAGCGACGTGATCCCATACTAGAGTGACGTATGTAAGATTGAATTCCCCTTGAGTTCGGACTCAAAATGCACTCTGAATCTCAGCCTTATGTATACTCTAAGCTAAGGTTATACCACTCTAAAGATGGCCACAGATTGCAACAGGTAAACTGATTATAGGTTCGTTCGCATTGTCAGGAACTCACGTCACTGGATCTGGTATCACTGGTGGTCACTCTTGTTGGAACTTGGAAGTGATTCCCAACACACGCGGGGTAGGCGGGTTGGTGAGCGCGGTGCCGAAACCCTCACACCAGTAACGCCGCACACTGGTTCCATATCACGAATCCGTGGTCAAGTTGAGGGTTAAGGAATCGAACTGTTTTTTTTGCAGTCTGCTGGCGCCCCGTTACAGACATATTTTACTGATGTAGTTTTCGTGAAATATGCATTACTTTCTGAACAAAAAAAAAAGAATTATTTTTTTTATGGAGAAAAGAATGTTTTTGTCAATTATTTGCGTGTTTCATATTTATTTAAAGGTCACATTTAGTTAAAAAATTATTGGTCATTGGGAAAATTATGGCTAACATTTTATTTCCTAATAGAACTGTTTTTTTTAGTAGACTGCTGACTTAATTGCAGACACCTGCAAACCTTTTTCTGAAATTTGCATTACTTTCTGAGAACAAAAAAAACGTAATCATTTTTTGTATGGAGAAAATATTGTTTTTGTCAATTAGTACTTCATATTTATTCAAAATGAAGCTTACTGCTGGTCATTGAAACATTTTCTCTCTTTCGTGATATGGAACCAGTGTGCACCGCTGCCCGTCACCAGTATGTTTATTTATACCGATTCCATCCAGTGGACTACCTGGTTGTGCTTGTTTGAGAGCTGTCCCCCTTCTTTCTCCCCCTTACGAAGTTAAGCCCAGCATGAGCACCTGTATAAGGCCATTCAATAAAAATAGGTCAAGGTCGTCCAGGTCCACGTATCGGATGCAGTATCACTTGACTGGTTAATTATTCCAATAGTCATTTCAACAAAAAATTTGAATCTTTTAACGTTGCACTGTTCTGCAGCAGAACTAAAGCAGAACAAATTTTGCGAGATTATAGTCAATTACTGGAACTGATCCATTTCCATTTCACGGATTTAAATCAGCTATTGAATCTCGTAAAGATAACAATAATACAATTCTAAATTACATTAAAAATACTATTATTGTACAAAGGCGAGCTTAATGCTTAATATTTTTTACCTTTGCCAAAACATTTAAAAACTTTTAATCTTACGATAAAACAGTACTTATAGTTTGAACTATTAAACTAAATCCTAATAGAAATTTAAAATATTATATTATAAATAACTCTTTATAAATATGTAATAAGTAATAATAATGTACAGTGAGGAGAATTCATAATCGAACACAATAATAACCCGAAGAAATGGTGTCGAATCATGTTCTTGAATATGCAGGGTGTCTATTTAGTCTGCAACTTGCGTCACGTGAATTAATTAATTAGTTATTCCAAATAAAACGGTCAAGTGCGAGTAACACTCGCGCCCTGAGTGTTCCGCACCATTCAAATCAGTTATTAGACTAAAATTATCTGAAAAATTAAGTTGGTCGAGTATTCGGATACGTAACGTTAAATCTATATTAAAAATCTCGGTTTTCATTATTTGTTGTTTAAATATAATATTTATGGTCCTACAATTCAAAGTGAAAAAAAATTTATAGATGATAGAGTATCCCTAATAGACCATTTTCCACCGAAAAAAATAATTCTTGCGCGAACTTTTATTTTACCATTCCATAGAAATTTAGCCAGCTGGTTCAACCACTTTGTACTGGGGAGTGAAAAAATTATTTGAACAAAAATTTTATTTCCTTTGTCATGTGATCAGTTACGATACATGATCTACCCTAGAATTATTTTCACTTTTTTTTGCAAGACCTTATATAACATAATACATATACAGAAAATTCCAAGTTCCTAACTATGTATGAAAGTAGGTAGTTTAGTTTTTAAAAATGATCTAAAACTGACAACTTTGATGGTCCCCCATCTCTTTATTTTTGGACATAAAAAAAGAACTCAATGAGTTCTAGACAATGACACCCGACATACCGAGGTAAAAAAGAACGTTTTTTTCCGCTCCTTGTATCGGAAAATAATTTAATTTTACTTTTAATTCAATATTCGGTTTTGTTTCAACATTCTACGTAACAATCCACAGGTCTGTGACTCATTTCGTCTCCAAGCTAGAGACCCGTGACTTCCCGAACGGACAGACGGGCAGACAGCAGAGCGAGATTAATAGGGCTCCGTGTTGCCCATACAAACAGCATACAAAAAGAAAACAATTGGGGAAGGTGATTTACTTTTTTTATTCGCAACATCTGCCGCAGAAACAAACTCCAGCAAGGACTCATAGAAAATCGCTGCAACCTCCGGTTTCCGGAAACCTCTCCTGAAGATATTAAGGAATGTAAGAACAGTATTTAGCAGAATGGCAATAGTCAGCGTTATCACATGATTATTATCAAGGTCAGGTAGCCTCAACAGAAATTGCATGGCAATCAACGATGGCAATATAAACCCGAAAATTTAATTTGAAAACAGGCACACTACCTGACGTATAGTCAATTAGTCAAGCCGCAATCACGACACATCTGTGTATAATTTGCCCGTCTAACACTATCGACTGAAAACGTGATAATATTTGGGATGCACAACCAGCGCGTCCGTCCTGTGGTGACGCATGGCCTGAAACGTGGCCTCCTTGATAACGAGCTATGGAGCGGCGGGCTATGCTTGGGATATCTCTGATGGATAGAATCCGAAACGAGAATTACCGTCGGAGATCGAAACTTGGCAACATAGTCTGCCAAATCAGTAAGTTGAAGTGGCAGTCGGCAGGCCACATTTGTCACCAACAAGATGGCCGTTGGGGCCAAAAAGTGTTAGAATGGACAGAGAGTACGAACAGCAAAAAGTTGCGTAAGCCGACCTCGTGCCCGCTGGACCGACGACGACCCGTTATTGGTGGTGGCTGGATAAGGAGGACGGAGGACCGCCAAAAGTGCCGAAATATGGGAAACGCTTAGGTCCAGCAGTGGACGAACACAAGCTGGTGGATGGATGAATACTCATATCAAAAACTTGTCTAACAAGTGAAAATATTCGACTTATTTGTCGTACAATGAAAACAAGATCAGTCAATTTTTTGCAAACATAAACACTCCTCTGATTCTGATTAGATTTAATTAGGTATTTAAAACATTAATTCATTTTAAAACTTTGGGCCCACAAAGAAAAACATTATAGCACATTAAGTGCTTCCTCAAATTACCTCTTTCATTCCTCAAAGTTTTTCTCATGATAACTGTCAGTAATACAAAATAATCGTATATAAGGTGCTCTAAAAATATCTGCCACGGCTGCAATGCGAGAGTGTATTGTGTACATAGATTACAATAGTAACGATATTTTATTGATCTAACGTCATACATTTTTTCATGCAAAAAAAATCTGCGTATAAGTTAGAATTGATTTAGTTGTATGAAACCATCCCGTAGTAACACAAAACAGTTGGAAAGAGATAGAAATTATTTTCATTGATGAATCGACACATCGCGCGTAGTTTGTGAACCACGCTACGCCGAATAAAGCGAATATTTATTTATTTACTTTATTCTCTCAAATTCATATGACTATTCCGGGGTACAAAATTTCTTCACATCTCAGCTACGTCTTCTAGAATAAGAAAGCTTATATACTCGTATATATTCAAAAACTTGCGTTTAGTTGCGCTTCTATTGCAAACATACAAAACACTCTGCCAGTGCATTCTAGGTTATTGCATACCTACTTGGGGTGGTGCAGTAAAATCTAATCTCATTGAGATTGAAAGAGCACAGCGAGCCGTATTGAAGGTGCTTATGTCTCTTCCATTTCGGCATCCCACCACTCAAGTGTATGATCAATCACAAGTGCTTTCAGTCCGGAAACTGTATATCTATCAGATACTTCGTAAATACCACCAAACTATTATACCAAATATACCAGATACTAACAAACGAATTGAACGCTGTCCTACACCTACCATTTGTTAAAAGTGAATTTGCCCGCAGAAACTTCATCAACATGGCTCCAAGACTCTAACATATTTTTCAATATCAATGTTCTCATTAAACGGTTAAGTAATTTTAAAATTAAAAAACATATACTAGAGTGGCTGAAACAATTTGATAAAGATGGTACTGAAAAATTAATAAAACAATAATCCTGATAAATTTTTATATATAGGTAGTTCTTTTCTCTCCAATATAACTTTCATTTTTCACAGTCATTCATCTCACAACTCCCTCACTACAATACTCTCATATAATCACTTATCCCATAGACCCGCACAAACTACCCCATCACACACACATCTTGTATCACCCACAAACACACCCTCTCATACACACGCACCCACACACACAAACACACACACCCTAGCAAACATATTTCCTTAAATTATAGTAATAGTATTTTTTTATTGAAAATAGCCTTAGCTCGCGGCTCCACCCGCGTTTATTTAATCTTTGCCTCGTTTTCGGCTTTGGCGTTATTTTATGAACACCCCATATAGTCTATGTGTTGACCAGAGTAACTACAATATACTTAAGAAAACCGCATCCAAATCCGTTGAGCGGTTCTCGAGTTAAAACGAAACATACATACGGACAGACACAAAAATTCAAAAAATTGTGGTTTCGGCCTCAGCCTTTCGCATGTTACAGGCCTATTACAACTCACAAACTAGAATGTTTTAAAACAGGCTTAGAAGTTAAATTACCACATTTTAATCTTCTCCAAGATGACCCAAATGTTCTCTTTGCAGACCTGTTTAACATAGTTTCCAGAGAATTTGAAAATACGTTTAAATTGCGGAAAGTTTCTAACAGTAATAAAATCACTTTCAGTGACTGGGCGACGCCAGGTATTTACAGAAGCAGAAATCGTTTATACGAATTGTACGACATAAAATCCTACAATAATAATATTGAATTTATTGAACACTTGAAAAAATACTCACGTACTTACTTTCAAATTAGTGTGTTTAAAAGCAAAAAGTATATTTCTGAATAAAAACTTAAAATGGCCGATAACAAAGTAAAAGCAGTATGGAATATCATAAATACTGAAACCGGGAAGAGTAACAGACGAAACAATGAATTTAAGTTGAATATAAACAATGAAGTTTTTACAGGAGATAAAGAAGTTGCGAAGGCCTTTGAACAATTCTTTACCGACATTCCTTTCTTGACAACTAAAGACTTAAATTAAAGTCCAAGACTTGCACAGAATCTTTTGGGTGATCATGTGCCTCAGCGCCATTCTGTATTTGTTTTTAAGCATATTAATTCTCAAACTGTCACTACAGCATTTAATTCTCTTAATTAAAAAAAAAACCGAGAACGTATGGGGCCTATCTGTTAAAGTTGTAAGTTGTGTTATTGATTTAATAGCTCTATATTTGGCTTTAATATTTAATAAATGTGTAGATGATGGTGTCTTTCCTGATTTAATGAAGTTGAGTAAATTGATCCCTCTCTTTAAATCAGGTGACAATGAAGACCCGTCCAACTATAGACCGGTCTCAGTTTTACCAGTATTTAGTAAGATTTTCGAAAAAAATGTTTTTAATCAATTATTATCTCATTTTAATTTAAACAAGTTGTTTCACAGTGAACAATATGGATTCACTAAAAGGAGGTCAACCACTGATGCAGGAGTTGCTTTGGTCAAGCACATATTTGACGCTTGGGAAGCAAAGCAGGATGCGTTCGGTGTATTTTGTGACCTCTCAAAAGCTTTTGATTGCGTTAATCATGAAACACTTTTATGTAAATTGGATCACTATGGAGTTAAGGGTAAATTTTTGGCGTTATTTAAGTCATAGCTTAGTGACCGGATTCAAAAGGTAGACATAAATGAAGTAAAGTCATCTGGTGCATTAGTTAAAATGGGTGTCCCGTAGGTCCCAAACCCTTATTGTTTTTAATATACATGACCTTCCTTACTTAGTTGAAGACTTATCTGAGATAGTTCTATTCGCAGACGACACATCACTTATTTTTAAAGTGAATCGAAATAAAGATATTCTTGATGACGCGAATTCAACTCTCTCCCTGATTCTTGATTGGTTCACTGCAAACAATTTAATTCTAAATGCAAAAAAGACGAAATGTATAAAATTTACATTATGTTTATTTATAACTCATGTACTTATCCACAATATACTTATATTAAATATTATACCCAACCGGTTTCGCTATTCAGCACTACAATATTTATTTAATTACATTTTCAGAATCTACAAATAAAATACGTGCAATAAAATAATGTGTATTAATTTCCACCAAGTGCCAACAATCACAAGCATCAACTATGTATAAAATTTACATTACCAAATGTAATTCAAGTAGATGTCAGTTTATTTTTGCATGGCTCCAAGCTGGAGTTAGTAAACGAAACTAAGTTTTTAGGTATTACTATAGACTCTCGTCTTCAGTGGGGTCCTCACATTGAAGCTCTCTGTGGTAGACTTAGTTCAGCCGCTTACGCCGCCGTTAGACGCTTAAGGCAGATTACTGATGAGGATACTGCTAGATTAGTATATTATAGTTATTTTCACAGCATTATGTCATATGTCTTGTCTTGTCTTGCAAAAGAGAGCAATTCGGTCTATTTATAACATGAAGTATCGAGATTCACTAAGAGAAAAGTTTAAGGAAATTAATATATTTACGGTCCCATGTGAATTTATTTATCAAGTTATTAGATATGTCAGAAAAAATATTGATAATCTCCCGAGGCTTGGTGTGCACCACTCTGTTGAAACCGGAAACAAACATAAACTAGCTTTTCCAAAACCCAGACTTGCCAAGGTAGTTATCTCTTTTGTAGGACATGGTATAAGATTTTACAATAAACTTCCAAAAGAGGTCCTTAGTTTGCCTGAAAATAAGTTTAAACTATACTTTAAGCAGGGACTACTTAAAAAAGCTTATTATAAAATCAATGATTATCTGGACGATAATGAAGCATGGGTAATAAATAATAATAATCTTTATCAAAATTGTAAGTCATAATTAGCTAATTTTAATACGAAATGTTTGATTCCTCTAAAGGCTAATCTTAAGCCCTTTATAGTTAATTAATATGTAAACTGACTTTGCTGTAAAAGGTAACAGACAATGTAAGACGGATTGACTAAGATCACTATTATTTTTTTCTCTTGGACATAATTCCTTTGGTTTTATATTTGCCTTTACTTAACTAGATATGAGAAAATTGTATAGATTAATATTATGTTACAAATGAAAAAAAAAAACATGTTTGCTAAGTTTCTTGCCCTTCTTCTTAGCAATACTAATCGAATGGTACGGATGGTTAGGCATTATGTATATATAATATTTTTATTCCTATATTTCTTTATTTTATGCAGGTATATAACTTTATTACATTTTAGTAGCCCAACCTTAATATTTTTTGGATGTATTTCCCGTATTTATTTATCAACTTGTTTGTTCGTTGCATCATTTATATATAATATTTTTATTCCTAGATTTCTCCATTTTATGTAGGTGTATAATTAAATTTTTCTAGCCCAACCTAAATATTTTTTGTATGTATTTCTCTTATTGGTATATACATATTATATTTTTATTTTTTTTTATTCTAAAGATATTTATTGTAAAGATTAACTTTGACTTGTAGAAAGTATACTTTATGTATCTATTTTACAAAATAAATATTTTGATTTTCATTTTGATTTTGATTTTGATCGTCGGTGTAGTGGCGGACTAGAGGTCGTCTTTATCGCGAGCAGTTGGCTTGGGAGCGTGTGAAGAATATAGGAGCCCATAAAATTTCTCGATTTCAGCGAGGATCTCTGGGTTAAAGGTAACGGTTCTATTGTCAGATGTCTTCAGCTTCGTCAGATTGGTCCTTCCTAAGTGCTGGGCAAAAACTTTTGAGCCTTTGTTTCGCTGGATCGCGTCATCAGATCGCGTCATCAACGACGCGAGTGTTTTGTTGGCGCAGGTCAAAACGAATTTGCCTCTTAACGCGCTTGTTAAGAAGGGAGTAATCTGCAGAATCTGAAGACATTTCCCGTCTTTGCCTCGTCAGGTCTAGAGTTCCACTTGAAATTTTGGACTCCGTAGTCCTTTGCTCCTAAATTAATTTAATTAATCTCCTATCCTAATTGAATATATTGTATTTTCCTCTTTTACATTTAACCAGTTTACTTATTTAATATATTCTAACGTGCGATAAGTGTATTTCTGTACCTACATTGCAAAAATAAGGTATTCATTTCATTTCATTTCACGACTCTACGATGGTCTATGGACCCTAAACTACAGATTTTAGATTTGGAAATTTTTTAACATTATTAAGTTTGTATGCTATTTATCACAGACGTACAATATAGTTGCAGACCTAACATAAGTAATAATAAAAGCATAGAGCCGACGCGTGGCAATTTTAGCTCAGTGTACTTCAGGCTCTTTTAAATATATATATTGCTTGTTTCCAAACAAAATATGTAACTACAGATTAGTTTAGGAATTAACCAATATGTTCCAAGCATAATCCAGCAAAAACAACCCATTTTTATACGTTTCTTCGTACCATGAAGCCTAAATGTAGCTGATTTTTTGTATGGAAACTTGCCACGCTTTTTAATCCTTATGTTTGGTCTGCTACTTAGTTATAATAATATGTATGTCTGTGCTATTTATATGGTTTTTGTTACATTAGATAAGAAAGGAAATAAATTGGCATTTTATTTAGCACTTTCAAAAAGATTTTTTTCAATTATAAAACGGCAGCACTGGCAACCCAAAGGACTTGAATCCAGGGCATTCCAGGGCCGTAAAACCATTACAAAAAAAAATATTTTCTGATCTGTCTGTCTGACATTTCATTTGTTTTGTAAAGTGTCGCTATCTACAATATAATAAAAAATAATCCTTTTGTTGTTAACATGGTGCTAAACTATCTTCTGAAGTGGAATAAGATAAAACCAGTCGGTATTGGTAAGGTCCTAAAATATTTTGTACAAATTTGAGGTTAGTTATTGGAATTTACCTATAAATTTACCTATCCCATTTCAGAAATTGTGCGGTATGCCAGTAAGAAGACCGGTGGCAGTACTCAGAATACAAACTGTAAAGTGAAGCCAAAACACCGTGGCTGGAAAGTTCAAGATGGACATTTCGTACAAGCTGGTCATATGCTGGCTACTCAGAGAACACCTCGGTTCCACCCAGGATTAAATGTAAGCTACAGCCTTAATATCCAATTCATCGAGCTAACAACTTCCTATCTTGTTGGTTCTTTATTTCTTTGTGATTCCTTAGTTTCATTGTCGCAATGACAGTCTGAAAAAATTTATGAAACAAGAGTTTAGGTTGACGTGGCCATTATAAATATTATTAAGAGTATAAGACTCACCATGTTTACATTTCCCATGGCAGATGGATATTTGGCAAACATTCAAGAATATAATGAAAAAAAATAATTATACACTTAGTTTAAGGCTGTTCAATAATCCAACCTACGTGCATGATCAAGAAGCCCGCCGGCCAGTGTTTGCATGGGGAACCTGAGTCGCACACATTCTGCAAAACTATTATTTAAATTTGACCTCTCCTTAGTGCTTGTCGCGAAAGGAAAATACATAACAATATTAGGAAAATGCTATGCTATGCTAAATGCAAACACCATCCATCATCTATCCTTTCCAGGATTTCGCCACTCTTGGCGGTCCCCCTGGAAGAAATGCCCATACTCACACACGCTGGGCAGGTGGGTTGGTGAGCGCGGTGCCGAAACCCTTGCACCAGTGACGCCGCTGCCCGTCACTAGTCTGTTTTAAGGCCTGGCAATTAGGGATGGATATACCGCCATCCATCGGTCCCAGGCAATGGTGGGCCGCCCGGTTTTGCCTGAGAGCTGTTCTCTCACTCTCCCCCGAACAACCTCGGGAGGATCCGCGAGCAAGATGGTGGTACCTCCACAGTCCAGCCCGGCATCAGCTCTACCACCTTACCATGCAAACACATTTGTGTTTATTCGTAATATATCGCTGCAAATCCCATTACCTGCCTGCATGCAAGAAAATACCTAACACTGGAGTGCTAGATTTTGCATGAGCACCCTTGAAATCTAAAGGTTAATGTGTTAATACATTTACTGATTATTCAATATCAACAAAAGAGTGTTTAAATTTTGACACTAAGGTATTATATATTCAAGACTGCAATACTCTTCACTGCCAGTGCTATAAAAGCTTTTTATATAATTTCAGGTTGGCTTTGGCCGCAACGGCACACTTTTTGCAATGGAGGCTGGGAAGGTAGTTGTCACTTGTGAGAAGTTTGATCCCAAGTGGGAGCATACTTGGGTCCAAAGGATATATAGCGGCCGGGAGCATCAGTCAATCTTCAAGAAGTATTTCAATGTGATACCAGTACCTCAACACCAGAGGTTCAAGCTCGTAGATGAAGTGTAAATTAGTTTTAGTTGATAAGTAGGAGTTATAATTATAGTTTTGTTGATTATAAATGTATTTTGAATTCACTGGATTGCTGGCCTTTTATGTGAGTTTGCCTGTGGCTCAGCCATTTGTTTTTGGATGCAATCAATTTAATAGCTTTTTTCCTGTTTATGTTCAACATTTTAGACTATGGTACATTTATCTCACGATGGTGAGGGTGGGTCAGCCTTGGTTGTGTAGTTTGTGCATGTATACATATGTTGCTGAAGTGTGCATGAGCAAGGGACCTACGCAATAACGCTCATACACACTTCAGCACAATTTAGGCACAGAAGAAATAACAGTATAAGTGATGCACTAGTACAAACAAGCCTGACCCACCGCCGTACTTTACTAAAACCTTGCTCATGAAACTCTCTAGGTTAATATTACAGTACATTACAAACTTGAAAAGATCAATTAGAAACAAATCTCAAGTAGGAGTTCGAAAAATTCTTGCGGCCAGTTTGTAATGAATTCTAATAATATTTAGAGTATGCTATGTCTATGATTTCGCAACAAAAACATAATCTTACTCTCCAGGTAACTGAAAACTACATCATAACCTTGAGTAAATAGCAGAAAAAACAAATGTTTAATTTTATACTTTTAAGAGATTGCCTCCATACTGCTCTGGCTCGGTCAAATACTGGCAACTGGCAATCATGGTAGGTTTTGACCATACGAAAAGTTGGACAAATGCAAAAGGTGCTGCAAGGTTAAGAAAAACCGGCCAAGTGCGAGTCGCACTCGCGCACGAAGGGTTCCGTACCATTATCTAGAAAAACAGAACAAAAATCATGCTTGTTGCGCGGGTCCGACTCGCACTTGGCCGGTTTAAGTATTTGTTGTTATAGCGGCAACAAAAATACATCATGTGTGAAAATTTCAACTGTCTAACTATCACGGTTCATGAGATACAGCCTGGTGACAGACGGACAGCGGAGCCTTAGTAATAGGGTCCCGTTGGTTGCCCTTTTGGATGTGTCTTTTGTTTTTAAATTAGAATAATTAGCAATATCAAATGTGATAATTTGATGATAAGTAGTGTTCTTTTCTTTACATACCTCTAGCATCTCTCTCAATGAGACCATCGCTGCCCCTGTGCCTGCCAACATCTATATCCTGATGGAGAAATTTGTTTTGTACTAAATGGGAAACTTGAAGAAATAAAGAAAAAGAGATTTTATTATCAAATTACGAGGGTCGTGCCAAATGAAACTAGATATTCAAAAACTATATTATTTATTCTTTATTGTAGATATCAGACTTCTCAAAGTATTCACCCTGAGCACGTATACACTTTTCCATACGTCTAAACCATTTAGAAAATACCTCTGCCCACTCTTCTCTAGACACCTCTGAAATCTCGAAATTATATGCAGTGAGTGCATCTTCTTTGGTTTCAAACCTCTTGTCTTCTAATTTTTCTTTTATTTTTGGAAACAGGTAAAAATCGCAAGGTGCTAGGTCAGGGGAATATGGCGGGTGAGGTAGGATAGGCACTGGGAACACACGCATTTTTGGTACTGAAAAAGTCGAGTGTTCTGGCAGACGTGTGCGCCGAGGCATTGTCGTGATGCCAGAGAGGCTGCCGGTTTCCTGACTTCGGCCGCTTGTCACTCCAAGCTTACAGTACCTTTGGGGCGCAAACTGTCACGTACCATTCAGAGTTAACGGTTTTTTGATCCTCTAACACCACAGTAGCAATATGACCTGTCTTGCAGAAAAATGAGGCGACCATTTGTTTCTGCATGCTTCGTGCACGGCGACATTTCGTGGGAGTTGGCTCATCATCAAAGCACCATACCGTCGACTGGCACTTTGTTTCAGGGTCGTAGTTATATAGCCATGTTTCATCACCAGTCGGTATATCATAAACGTTTATTTTTCGCCGCCGTTGAATTTATCTATCATAAATTTACACTAATCCACGCGACGCTCTTTCTGCTCATTGGTGAGTTTGTGCGGCACCCATCTCGAACAACGCTTACGCAGAGAAAGGTGGTCGTGTATGATGGTCTGCATTGCTGCTGATCCAATGCCCACTTCTCGCTCGAACTCTACATATATGTAATTCGCCGATTTTCACAAACAAGTTTTTCGATTGCTCGAACATTTTCTTGAGTGACCGCTGTTGGCGGCCCACCAGTGATCGCCTCACCTTCAAAGCTTTCGCGTCCTCTTCTAAATTCAGCAAACCAATTATAAACTGTTGCGCGTGAACAAGCAGATTCACCAAGTTCACCAGTAGTAACCAAAAGTTCACAACATTCTTGAGGCTTTAAACCTTTTTTAAAGTCATAATAAATCATTGTCCGAAAATCTCTTCGAGTGAGCTCCATTCTCTCGGAAAAACAAAACTTCGAAAAAAAATATTTAATTAACGAATGTTCTACCTAGTCGGTTCTTAAATACTGTCACTGGCCATTAATTTTAAAAATAGAACACCTAGAAAAAAAAATGAAATGGTGTTAGATTTTCAAATATTTTTTGATTAATAATCTGTTAAATCACAATTACATTCATTCATTTTTTACGATGGAGTGGACTCGCAAAGAGGACCGAGTAGCAGTAATTGCATTGCATCGTTGCGGCCATCCACCGAAGACGATATTCAACTTGCTTCAAAAATTAAAAATCACTAAGAGGTTCGTGTACCGTACGATCAAGAGGCACAATGAAACCTCTAGTGTCGATGACGAGAAAAGAACTATCAGACCTTGTTACGTTAGGACTCCAGGGGTCATCAAAGCAATCAAGGCGCGTATTGCAAGAAATCCCGTCCGCAAGCAGAAACTGATGGCTTTGGAGATGGGATTAACCAGATGTACCGTAAAAAAAGTACTCAATGAAGACCCGGGACTACGAGCTTATCGAATAAAGAGTGGACATCTGCTGGACGCGCGTCTGATAGCTATGAGAGCCAAAAAATGCAAAGTTTTGCTAAAGCGGTACGCAAGAAACAGACACCGCGATATCCTGTTTACAGACGAGAAAATTTTTAATATCGAAGAGAAGTACAACAAACAAAATGACAGGGTGTACGCTACCAGCTCTGCGGCCGCTGGAAATGCCATTCCTAGAGTGCAGCACGGCCTTCATCCATCATCAGTCATGATTTGGTTGGGAGTGTCCTACTATGGCCCTACTGAAGTGCATTTTTGTGAAAAAGGTGTCAAAACCAGTGCAAAAGTGTACCAAGACACGGTTTTAGATCGCATAGTAAAAGATCTGCCCCAAACACTCTTTGGAGGACGGCCATTTGTATTTCAACAGGACTCCGCAACTGCTCATAAGGCCAAAACAACTCAGGAGTGGTTCGAGCGCCAGAATATCGTGCTAATAAGGCATCAAGATTGGCCCTCATCTAGCCCTGACCTCAATCCACTGGATTACAAAATTTAGCAAGAATTGGAGGAGAAGGTCTGTTCTAAACCTCATAAAAATTTGAGCAGCCTAAAGTCATCATTGATTAAAGCAGTGGCCGATATCGACATGAATATGGTCCGTGCTGCTATTGATGATTGGCCGCGAAGATTGAAGGCTTGTGTGAAAAATGGTGGCAATCATTTTGAATAAATTTTGTGTTTAATGTAAGCTAATTAAATTACCTTTTTATTAAAAAAAACTTTTTTTGAATACCATGACTAGTTTTCATTTTATAGCCAATTTTGTTTGTGACAGAATTTAAGGACCGACTAGGTATATTCAAAATTATTAGCTGATAGCCGGCCTATACGTAAAGTTCTAACAAACCAATGAGTAAAGAGTATCTAACTTCTCTAAGCTACATGAGCCCCTCGTACAGTGGAGCCCACATCAAGCTATACACATTGAGTATAAGCTGACCTCTCATTGTACGGGAAGCATATTCAATGAGAGGTCAGGTTATACTAGAAGTGTTTAGCTTGATGTGGGCTCCACTGTACAAATAGAGGTAAAAATTAAGGGACATAAATTAAGCTAAAAATAAATACCTGATAAATGAACGTAGCTCAGGTATATGCTATAAAAATGACTTAGGTACCTACCTACCTATAATGATTATTACATTTCTGAATAAATTGTCCCAAGGATATAGCTTTATCTCATTTGAAGTGATTGCTATGTCTGAGCAAAACTATTTGGGTGGCTTAATATGTTCTCTATATAGGTAAGTACCAACCTACTCGACTGCTTCAGTGGCTCCATAAGTATATCATCCGAACTTATGTTCTGATCATTGATTATGTCAATGGTTGTCTTGTGATACATTTTGATTTAAATCCAAGTGTCGTAATATAAAGTAAAAATTAAACAGTGGACAAATGAATTAGCACGTCATTTTGAAATCTTTGTAGTAATTACTTTTGGATAAGAATTTCGAGCTGTGTTCTCCAAGTTCGTTTGTGGTCGAGATGTGAACGATAATATCTGATTGCTATATGAGGTAGTCCATCTTCAGTCTTCTTTTCTCAAGATTTTTCTGCAACTTTTAAAAATGGTTCATTAATGGGGATTTTATTTTGCGTTTTATTATTATATAGGTATTGAACTCGGTTTACTCTATATAGATTTACGTAATAATCCTTATTAGTAAGTAAGAGGATCGAGCAGGATGAAATATTTTTGGTGAGATTTTTCTTTTTCTCGATAACGATACTTTTTTTATTCAAAATCTATGAATGCAAAAGTAAAATTCTCCAAAAGTTAGGATTATTATAGTCTCCTACGTACGTTTTCTTGTAGCTATAACAATCCAGATAGCTGCCCTTCGTGCCCCTTTCAACTAGCCACCCAGGAGACATAAGAAATATCATGCCCTAGATATGAGACAACACAGAAACCGGGCGGTTGCGTTTATTTGGCGAATAGATACTCAATCTGCAATATTATAATAGCTACTTATTTATGCAACTGTTACGTTATAGACGGTCTTTTAATATGAGTGCCATTTTTCGGTACAAGCGTAAGGCGAATAAACGTACGGTTGCATACACGATTTTATCTACGAAGGAAGGAATAAAACACAGATATAGACAAATAAAATAAGTATTTTTAATAGAAACTTAACTGCTCACTGACTATTGTTTATTTATATGTAGATTTTGTATTGTACAATTATTAAAATAAACAGGAATTGCAGAATTACAGGCTGAACTTGTAGATGGGTCTGGAGACCATGCATTGCGGTACATTAATGTTAACTTCGTTTAATGTATTTTGAGATTTCCTCAAAATATACCAACAAGACGTTTTCAGAAAATAATGTGCTTGGAATATGGTTAGGTTTCCGCCATATCACGAAATCTTCATAACATTTCTCATCTAGATGTGTTGATTTTTCTGTTAGTAAATTATTTATAGCCGCAACTGCTCTATTTGTTATATCTGGTGGAGTATTTTCAATATCAATTGATGTTGAAGACATTTATAATAAAATTTGGAATAAAATTTCACTCAGAAAATGTTTCCCGCGTCCACTTTTATTTTTATTTATTTTATTAGGTATAAGGCAAAAATCTTGTAGCCGCAACAGCCAAATAGTATACGATACTTTTGTTCTAAACTTCTTCCATTCTTAAAAACATCATTTACATTGTGTCGATTTCGAAGTAATATTATTATAGGTAGGTATCTGGATGTATGTTCAGAATTTCTTTGCTTGTGTTTTAGAATTTATGACGATTCACATATCGCAACCCGATGTCGTTATGGGTATCATAATGAAACCATTGTCAATTTTGTAATTCGAATATAACGAAACCGAAGTAGATGAATGTCTTTGAAGGAAACTCCTCCTAATAAGGGTGATCCATATAGCTACTTTGAAAGAATTATAGGCATAATAAGTACAGGGTGTTAAGGGTTGGAGTTCGTGAATTTGGCAAAACAGTGTTCGGCGCTCGCACTTTAGATGATAGTAAAATAATTTTCCAGATAGGGTCAGTAATTCATTAATGACCATGTTCCTACGAGACTGCCAATACCCATGGAACAAACTATAGCCTTAAGTGTGTTGTGTTAAGTGATAAGTCTAACCATTACAACAGGGAAAGAATTTTCAAAATCATTTCTGTAGGTAGTTCCAGAGATTACCCGTCCGAATTAAATTAAGGCAAATTATTAATGATATTAATATTAATTAATTGATAAACTTTTAATTTCAAATCGACGCCTTAGTCGAGTGGAGTGAGGGGGACTTACTCCATACAAATATGCGCTCACAAACTAGCTTATGACGTAAGGTCGTATGCGGCAAAACAGTATTTTTCATTTAAAATGACAACTATAAGTAATTTAATAAATCCAATCGGCTATATTAAAGCGTATTTGTAGACTAATTTAAATACAAAACTTAGAGGCTTCATTCGTTCCTGTTTGTCAGTAAAATAGAAATCTCTGTATTAAAAGAGGTTTTCTAAATATTTTTGTCTCTGCTATGAAAATGAATCAAACAACTAAATCTTCGGGCAAAATGATGTCAATGAAATGCTTGTCAATGAAAAAACAAAATTGTAGAAAAGTATGTGGTCGAGCCCTAAAAATTTTACAATAAAACTTAATTTAGTAAATCACCTTTTTTAAGGTTTAGAATTTTCTAATATAGCTAAAACGACGCTTTAAGCTTATTTTATTATAAATTTGAAATTAAAAGTTAATCCATTTTTTTTTGGGATCCCAAGAAATATCGCGGAAATATTAATAAATCTTAGGCGAGAGAAAATATATCTTAATGAGTGAAAGTTTTAAGAGCTGTCGTTATTCAGCCTTACATAAGGAAAGAAAATGACCTAAACAGAATAAGATAATTACTAAACTACCAAGAACCTGGTTCCTTCCTGGGGTCGATTCGGCAGGCCTTCTGGTATGGGGTGGTCCCCAAAACGCTCGCCACGCCGTAAACTGCAGCCAGACTCCGCTATGCGACAGGATTGTCTTCCAGATGTCGTGGAAATTAATTCGTGTTGTGCATCCACACAAGATACCAGGAGGATGGTGTTATTTTGAAATTAAATGATACTTTTTACCCTTAAAAAGCCTGAAGGGTCGCTGTAAAGAGACAAAACAACAGAATGAAGAAGTGCTCATGAAACCCGAGCAAGGAAACTTACGTTTTGGAAATAGGAGAAAAGGGATTTTCAGAGAACGAAACCAAAAGTACACAAAACTTACCAGGAGAAGAAGAGAAAAGGCTTGAAAATAGACTTCAAAGCAAATGTATCCCGTGTTACGAATCCAAGGGATTAAAATTCAGAAATTTATTTAGTTTATTTAGTCTTGTGGACTCGACGACAATACTCTTCAAAATGAGAAAAACAAACAAAAACCAGGACAAGATCTTCGAAATTTTAAATTTTGAAAATTCTGTAAAAGAATCAAAGATAAAGAAAAACTAAAATCGAAGAAACAGGTTGAATAACTGTAGCGAATGCTACAATATGTTTTATTATTGCTGAGAAAAATGGAGATCCGTGTCGCTAAAATTTCCAATGCGTCGCCTTAATGGCCATGTCCCTAGCGAACTGGCCGTCCCTAGGGAACAAAATATAGCCTATGGCCAAGTGAAGAGTGTAACCAAAACACAAACAAACAAACAGCAAAATAATTTTTATGACAGGTTCAGCAGTTATTAAAAACCATGTCCGTAGAAACAGCCCGTACTCAGGGAACAAATTATAAAAAACCGGGCAAGTGCGAGTCGGACTCGCCCACCAAATTAGTGAAAGTTAAAAAAACTACAAAAAGATTTGGTCACCCGTAAAATTATGACCGCGCATACCGTTGCTTAACTTCGATGATTTTTTATGATTTAATTACAAATGTGTAAATTTAAGATTTTTTCCTATATTTGTAGGAAAAAATTTGCAGACGGTATTAATTGCCAAATTTCATAGTTCTAGGTCAACGGAAGTACCCTATAAATGTTTGATTTTTTCATAGCTTCAAGGGACTGTAGACTTGAGTATATGGTTTTAATTTCAACTCGATCCTCCCACGCGTTGCCGAGTTAAAGGGTCTTGACAGACAGACAGACGGATAACAAAGTGATCCTATAAGGGTTTCGTTTTTTCCTTTTGAGGTACAGAACCCTAAACATAATCATTACAGTGGAAAATTTTCAAAATCAGTGATTCCTAAAACTACTTGTCCCCTGGAAACAAACTATAGCCTATTACCACTCAGGGATAATGTAGCTTCCTATTAGTGAAATAATTTTCAGAATTATAGTGTTGGTTCACGCAAAAATCTTCATTGTTAGGGTTCTGTACTCGAAGGTTGCCAAACGGGACCCTATTACTAAGCCTCCACTTCTGTCTGTTCGTCCGTCTGTCACAGGGGTCCACGGCTTCAACGGTAAAATAATAATAAGTAGTAAGTTCAAATATTCACATAAAACGTGTTACTATGGTGACAGAAATTTATTTCTTGCTATTAGTGTGATCCACATAAAAATGTCTTATTAGAGACTTCACGCCTCACATGAATTGTAAATATTTTCTTATGAAAGGTCTCACCTCTGCCTAAATGCTCATACATTCAAAGTACCTACACAGGTGCAAAAAACGGATGAAAAATGAAGAAAGGGGCGGGAATGGGAGGCTACGGACTAAGGACAAATTTTATTGGTCTAATAAATATCTTCCGACGATAAATCACAAAAATATTGCCTCGCAGAACACCGCATGAGTTTTTAAAAGAAATATTCCGTTACAATGTTTACATTATTTCTTCATCTTTGTTTTTTCAACGGAGAAAATATATCGTAGGTACTAACGTTTTACCTGTAACGAAAATAAACAAAAGGGCCTTATTTTTGTGTTTTAGTTTGGTATATTCACTTTTTACATGGTTCTGTAATTATCTTGAATCTACAAGGACATAACAGTATGCTTAAAAAAAAACGACTTTGGGACCTAAAGGCAGCCCAAGGACCTTACTCCCCTAGCCAGTCTAGGCCTGAGATTCAGAGTGCATTTTGAGACCGAACTCAATCTTACAAACGTTAAAAAGTGACGTGATCTCATACTAGAGTGACTTTTGTAAGATTGAGTTCCTCTTGAGTTCGGACTCAAAATGCACCCTGAATCTCAGCCCAAGCCTGTCCAGATACACGCGCGAGAGCTCGCGCGTAAGGACTCGCGCGTAGTCGAAGTACTAGGCTCCAATAAATCCCATAACGCAATAGGACGCAATACCTATATATTGGAGCCTAGCTTCGACTTCGCGCGAGTGCTTACGCGCGAGTTCTCGCGCGAGCAAAACGTGGCATGTGGACAAGGTCTTAGGCTGAGATTCAGAGTGCATTTTGAGTCCGAACTCAATCTTACAAACGTCAAAAAGCGACGTGATCTCATACTAGAGTATGAAAGATAGAAAAATAGCGATATATGACTGTCGCAAAGAACTTGAACACAGTAATTGCTCATAACATGTAAAATTGTTAGGCCGCGTCATTTTATGTTAATAAAATGACACTCACTTTTAGGTTTTATGGTTCATAATCTTGCATCAAAAAACACTGTTCAACTGTAACAGATGTCCAACGCACTCGTAAATGCAAAAAATCCCCAGGTAGAAAGGAGATTGGCGATTTTCCGTCCCTGAAATGACGTCCGGTTTTCCCGGATGTTGACCGAAGCCGGACTCGTCGGACGCTACTCGACTTTTGCGAGGGTCGAGGCTTATCAATTTATGTGAAATTCTAATTTTATATTTAGGTCAGTACGGATAAAGGCTGGGGTCGTCAAGATGGGACGTCTTTACTCAAATAAGCTTTCACGTTGCTAGTAGCATGACGTATTTTATTCACTCTTACTGTGAAACTACTTCGAGAGATAATATTAATATTGTATATTATAATATTAATATTCTATATAATATTAATAAAGAGTTAGTTCACAATGAACTAATAATATGTTTCCGTACGATACTTTAGAACTCAGTGCGTTTTCATCGGCCTTTTCAGTATTTATTGTTTAAATACAGTATATGGCACATAATATACAGAAAATTCTAAATTCCTATCTATATTAGTTTCGTTTTTAAGATAGACCCCGTATCAAAAATGACATAAAACTTATAACTTTGACAATTTTGGAGATTAAAAAAAATTTTACTCTACTTAATAAGGTCCAGACAATGACATCCCACATGTCGGGGTAAAAAATGTACTCCTCTTTTTTATGTAGATATGGAAAAGTGAAAAATAATTTTACCTAAACTCATTTCGTAAAATCCTCATTACGAACTCAAAACTACTGCCATAATGAAAAATATTTTTCATGAACGTCTCTAAAAAAATTAAAAATTTAAAAAATAATTTATGGTATAGGTCTCCGAACAACATAATGATATAAAAAAACTTTTTCTGAGATTACAGTACATGTGATACTAACTAGGAAGGCAAAGGGAACTTAGCCTAAACACCCAAGTCTGAGGTTTAATATCAACTACCAATGAGGTTACCATATAATATTCTCTAACACGTACTAAATAATATTGCGGCGGTGACAAAGGAGGTCACAATTTTATTTTATTTTCGGCCTGCATTGTCTATAGCTACCGGCGCACGCAACGCGTACACATGCGTGGTAGACTGTTGGATTTTGGCGCCATAGCTTACGTGGAAATTAATATTTACTGTGGTTTTATGGGTCAAACCAAAAGTATTATTTTGTTAAATTACTAACAGTAGTGATGGTGGTGATAATTTGACTCCACCTGACATTCTGGAAATAACGACGGAAATTACGAACACTTTTAAAACGAGCTTTTAAAAGAAAAATCAAAAATGGCTAACGACAAATTTTATCAAGATGAAAACAGGTTGTAAGGCATGAGTTTAGATAAATTAGTGTATGAAACCATACATAACTAGGTAATAGAACACTCGTGTTCTATTAAAATACTCGCCTTCGTTCGGCTCGTTTTTTAAACTGACACTCAAGTTTTCAATAACCTTTTTATGTACCAGTTTCATAAACTACTATTATTGAATTCTTAATTCATTATTCGGTTTTGGGATAACATTATAAACAAAAAATCCCAATTCCGTCTAGGATCTAGAGACCGTGACAGACGGACAGTCAGCAGAGTGACATTAATTGGATACGGAACCCTAAAATTTAAATCTTTGGGTTCTACAATCGTATTCGCGAAATAGGCCACTCGAGCGTCCCAAGATATACGTAATATTTACCAAAACTACTTACCGATCAAACTGAACAACTTTCTAACTAAAGGAATGAATGAATATGCGCAAAAGATTAATTTTTCTCTTTTCCCCAGGGATGTGCTGATATCTATACATTTTGAATAGGTAGTCGTACACTGACTGGCGGCAATTACTACTATTCTTTACGTCGACACGTTAAAAACTTTATAAAACTCATCTATATTTTTATAATAAAGAAGTATAAAAGCGGCCTCCCCTGGAAACGAAATGGGACAGTAAAAAATAGTACCAAAGTACACATTCAGTACAGCGGACATACGAGAGACAAGACCGATCGGCAGTTTTTGTTTGTACAAAAATACTTTTTTTTGTTTTTCAACTATAGATCCGTTGATATTTGAAAGAGGTCGCCCCACCCTAGACTTTCGTTTATATAACACCAAATAAGTTATTTTTAGTGTGCCATTTGAATCTAAAATTAAAATACTCGTAAAGTATATGAACGCCGCAAACTAGCGAAATCAAAATATTCCTCTCACTTGAGATTTGTTTCTAATTGATATATTCTTTCTTGTAATGAACTCTACAAAAAAAAAATAGATTTTGGTGTATTTTCTAAGGCAATTTGTTATTAAACTAAACTACTTAAAGTATGCGTAGAAAGATATGTACATATTGTAAGATTTAGCTTAATAGTAACTAATCAAATCAGTAAGTAAAAATAACATTAGCTTTTTCAGTGAAGACAGGATGTAGTTCTGCATCTAGATACATCTCTACAGATTCACACTACATAAATGCACATGTACAATCACCCCTCCACACTGGAGTCGAAGGGTGCTGTCGAGATTTCCCACTTGTAATTTTTCTTGCCAAGCCATATTGCATTGTTCGTCCAATATCACCTCCGCGCCTTCTGGCTGAAATAACTCAACAGTTAAATTGAACTTTTTTACCGAAAATGAAAGTTGTCATGTGCAACCTCCGCCTTTATGGATTGGGTTGTTTTGTGCAGTAAATTAATGTTAAGTGAAATGTTCCGATCTGTATACATAGAAACATGAGAGTCAAAGGTATTCCGAGTCGACTGAAGAGAATAACACTCCTAAGTATACCTTTTTCTTCAACGAATAAAGTTTTATCGCAGTGTACCTATGGTTAACTTAGGTTATGGTTAACGTGGGCGGAACTTTGACCACACACTTTTCTTTTGCCATTGGGTAATTTGTAAGTTCTATTACTTGCATAGAAATTATGAATTGATTATATACATTCTGAAAAACAGCGGGGTCAAATTGGATTTTTATGATTATGAGGCTGCTGTCTCAAAAATACCTTCCAATAGTTTTAAGATGATAATTCAGTCTTGAAGTAAGAAAACTATTTTTTTTTCTGTAATTATAATTGTTGTAGACGTACCTCTACGTAGAGCAAGGGACATTCCTTTACAATTCATTTTTCGCCCTCATTCCGATTCTGAATGCAAGCAGCAGGCTCTTCACTCTGTATCCAGGGCGTTTTTAAAAGCAAAACATTTGCACTACCCCTGGCTATTTTATCTTGAACCTTACGTTTTTGTTTTTAGAGTTGGAATTCTAAAGTTTCGGATGTTGTAGACGTTTCATTCCAATTACGGTATCCGGGTCCGTAGTGTTTCAGTAATGAAAGTGAGCCGAGAGTTTGTATTGTCTTGTCTGAGGAGCGACTGTCTTGTCTTGCTGCATCTCTTTTCTAGGTCAAAGACCGTGGCAGCAAAAACGACTCGAAAAATCGATGGGCAAGTCTTGCCTGACAAGGTATAAATAGACAGATTGCAATCATATTTTGCTAATAGTTTGTGCGATTCAAGATACAGAGTCAATTTCCGTTGTTTTATGTCCAGCAGCTTAGCACCGAATCTTGTTATCACTGCCGGAGAAACAACACCCCCGATGATACCTCCTTTAAAGGCGAAACACGTTTGTCGCAAGTTTTTTTTTACACTCCATGTAGAGGTATGTATTCTGCACGTGCATCCCTTGCTTGAAAATGCATAGCACGATTATCAGAATATTGCAAATGTTTTTTTATGATCCGTGTTGATGTTAAGCTTTCGTAAAGTAACGCCACGCCTATTTTGCATAGCTCTGGTCATATTCAATATATTTTTTTATATAACTGTGAATTTAAAAATAAACTGTCATTGTTTTTCCGGCCCGTTTTTCATGCGGCTCAACTTTAAGTCGTAAAAAAATGTCGACACATAACATCCTATTACCTGAAACATGTATCTCATTTACCTTAAAGCGGTCACAAGGCCTGAAACTTTAACCGCCCTTTTTTAATCCACCTGTACATGTTTTATGAACGTAAACTTTTTGGCATGAAAAAGTTTTTACACCCAACCTGGCTCTGCAATAAACATCACCCCCCTATAACGAGGGGGCTATTTTCCTTTTATGAAGTTACTTATTGTTTTTAATCTTTTAAGCTGTCGTTTTTATTTAACGCTTTAAGGATCAAAGAAAGTTCATGAAAACAAAAAACAAGAATGAGGCTAATTCCTCATTACTCTCATTAAACAAAAAGGATTGCGGAAAGAGGTCAGTTAGGACGGCAAATGGATAATAAAGTTCTTTTTTATTGGCTTTTAGGGGCTATTAACGATGGAAATAGGGTACGGTGAATATTATTTTAAAATCTGTTTCACAACACAATTATAATAACAGTTACCACCGAATATTTGAGGCGCAATATTATGTCCACCGCACAACGAAAGAGATATAAACATATCTGAAAAAGTGCGCGTCCGAGTAGGGAGGTGAGTCAAGAAAAGGTTGGACATTGCTGTTTTTAGGGTTCCGTAGTACCTGTCCGTCCGTCCGTCCATCCGTCCTTATGTCACAGCCTCATAACTTTAGCACCGTTAAAGATAAAGACTTGAAATTTGCTACAAAAATATAATTAATTTACCTTCATAATAATAAATAAATAAATAAATAATACAATGTAATTTTTTTTTAAATTGTTCAAAATAGAAAAGTGTGAAAAATAAAAAACATATATCCTAAAAATACAACATGGGTATCAAATTGTAGATATTGAAGCGCTGATTATAAAAATACGTTATTTATTGGCAACAATTTCGAAAAATGTTTGAAAAACCACAAAAAAATGCATGTCCCCCCGTTATTTCCGAAATTGGTGGACCGAAAAAAACTTAAAAAAATGACGATTATAGGCCATAACTGGCCAATTACAGGACAACTATAGCGATTTAAAAATAGTTGATAACAAACGAGAAATATAAAAAAAAATATATAAAACTACAAGGGTATCAAATCCTACCTCCTACCGGCCAAGTGTGAGTCGGACTCGCGCACGAAGGGATCCGTACTATATATCACACTTCACACTAATATTATAAATGCGAAAGTTTGTATGTGTGTGTGTGTTTGTTTGTTACTCTTTCACGCTGAAATGGCTGGACGGATTTGGATGAAATTTAGAATGGATATAGCTTATACCCTAACTTAAAACATATGCTACTTTTTATCTCCGAAAAAAGCATATCGTTAAACCGAATAACACGCGGGCGGAGCCGCGGGCAAAAGCTAGTTCTAGATATTAAAGAGCTGATCATAAAAATATATACCTACTTTACTATATTTACGGGCACAACTTTCGAGAAATCTTTGAAAAACCACAAAAAAATGCATGTCCGCCATCTTATTTCCGAAACTAATGAACCGAGAAATATGAAAAATATCATGGTATAATTGGGATTACGAAAAGATTTCAGGAAAAGCGGGTGAAAAATTCACGATAGCAAAATGACAAAATTAAATTTTTCATCTAAGAGTTTTATTTCGAGTACGGTATAAAGATATTATATATGTGTGTATGTTACGGGTAAAGCCCGAAAAAAGTCAAAAACGGGTGCGACGACGAGTGAAGCGAGGATGAGCGTGTTAGGTTGACATGTTAATAAACATTGGGCGCCGAGCGAAGCGCAGCCTAGTTTTTTAGTAACAAATACATATCTTTTTTTAGTTATCATAAACACTTATGGGCAAGATTTTAAATACCTTCTTCCTGACTGTTCCCAAAACTGTCAAATTACGGAACCCTAGGTATGCGAGTCTGACTCGCACTTGACCGGTTTTTAATTTATAAAATCTGTACTCATAATAATGAAGTAGTAAAAAAGTCGGGTCTTGAATATTTTCGCGAAATTTTAAATGGAATTGGTACTGTACTGAAGCCGACACAACAATTTTTAGAATTTTCGTCTATCTGTCTCTATGTTCAACAGATTTGGATGCATTTTTTTATTATCATCGTAGTGACCCTGGTCAACACATAGGATATAAGGGGTGTTAATAAAATAACGCCCAAGCCGAAAACGGGGCGAAGATTCACTGAGCGCGGGCGAAGCTGCGGGCAAAGGCTAGTATAATATAAAATCGCAGGGGAGTGTTTAAAAAAACGCAGTTCTATATTTTTAATACGTTTATATTTTTACAACAGTCATTATTTTTATTTTTAGTTGATCACTGTTTTGAACTGAAAAATCAGCCTTAACGTTGAAATTTTTTTCGATGCAGCGAATTTTTATTCATCTTCTTGGAAAAGACATCCTTTATAACATGTTTTTTTAGTACCCTTTCTATTGTAGTATGGGAGTATGTAGTACTGTTTTAAAAGTCTAATTTTTTACTACCTATTTCACAAGTTGCTGTCGCATCTTAGGGCTGGTTATTCTAATATCAAAAAACTGCCATTCGTCAAAGAAAACATTTAAAAAATATTCGGTACATAGAAAGTATTATAGTTTATTATATGACTCATGAAGTAACAACATTCCCTCTTTTACCCTTTGAATACGGAACCCTAATTCAGGCAACTTAAAATATTAAAATATTATAAATTAAATTTATATCAACGCGGTCTAGAAAATCAGAAAAGTAAATCTGGACGTGAGGAACTCTGAACCGGGATACGACGCTCCTCACGTCCAGATTTACTTTTTTGGTTTTCTATACCGCAATGATATAAATTTATTATGTTATCTCCTTGCGATGGATAAATCGCCAAGTGTTTAAAAATATAGAAATTTATTTCCATCATAGCTTTAATATTATTATTCGAATTTATTCCAGCGAAACATAAACGTATGTCTTGAATTGCTTTACACTTTACCCATTAGATCGTTCAGTATCGGTTCAGGCTTCGACATCAGGTGATTTACATGGGCGCCTTCGTAATTCGCAGCCGTGACTGACGTCAGAATAAATCAACGTTGGACCCCCGCCGACCGGACATTTATCTTGGAGCCGCGATAAAAACCTAGCAGCATCAACAAACTTATCTTTGCAGCTACATCAAGCTTGTATAGCTTCTAGTCCATGTGTAGTTAAAGCTATTTTCGAATGTGTTAACACGTATGTTATTTTATCTGAGGGTTGGATGTAAAGCGTGTTTATAGCGAATGTATTGCTCTGATTATTTATGATGTTACGTTCAAATGTCGAGCCTGAAGTCTTTAAGCACTCGAAATGTTTCAGTAGGCCTATTTTTCAGCGTTTTGCAGGCTTTTAATATATATTAGGTATTTAATTGTGTGTTATATTTATTTATTTTTGTATTGTTTATGTATTTAGTAATATACTTATAAATATTTACATCTGTTACTAGCCTTTCGTCCGCGGCTCCGCCCACGTTTATTCAATATCTGGCTTGTTTTCGGGTTGTGTGTTATTAAATGATCATCTCTTATAGCTTATATGTTGACTAGGGTCAATATGATTATTAATAAAAAATAACCCATCCAAATCCGTTGGATGGTTTTCGAGTTAAAACTGAACATACAATAGAGAGACAAAAATTCTAAAAACTGTGGTTTTTGCTTAAGTAGATTATACCATTTAATTTAAAATTTCGCAAAAATACTCCCTGTAGACACGACTTTTTTACTACTTTATTATTAGTATTAGGTAGATACAAGGAGATAAATGATAGTATACATTTTATGCAGCCTAATTCATACTGGAGGCTTGGTACGTTACAGTATCAGTGATAAATAAATTTAGTGACGTAATTTGAAAAAGAAAATTTGGACTTTTCATTTTATTGCCTTGGGGTTGAGCTTGCTTGAGCTCGTAGGGAAAAGGATTTTTATTTTCGAATTTTCCAAAAACTTTCATCGTACCTTGATATCGACTACTTACTGAGTCTTTAGTATGAATTAGGCTGGATAAATAAATGTCACCATAAATGTTTTGATGATAAATTTATGTTGTGTATTGTTTGATTATATATTGGCCACGACATGACCTACGGCTTCTCAATCTTTCGAAATATCTTCTTCTCAAAGGTTGCTTCGAAGGAATCGCTCAAAGCGTAAAACGTAATAAACTTTGTATTGCTCTTTTTTTTTAGTGCAGAGTTAAGAGTATTATGTTTTGTTTTAACAATCCAGTCGGGCTTCTGGGAAACTGTGATCTTATTCAATGTGTATAAAATAAAATAAAACGTGTAATGTATCTGTGTAAAATACATATAAATATCGTAATTTTTCGCACTTTACCGGCTTGTTTCGTAATCATAAAATTTGAATTAATTGTAAATCTTTTTACAGTTGAGGCTCGGTTGGTCGGATAACACAAAAACGCGGGTAAAAGTATAATATTCATGGAAAGATATAATTTAATTCCGTGAGAAAGAACGGGCCGCCCTGAGGCGGAGATGTTCTTGTCTCAGAAAATACGTAATGAAGGGAAAACGCTCCCAAAATATGAAATTATGGAGTTGGAGATATTTCTTGCTTTATTACGACGACGTCGGGTTTCTAAATTACGAAACATTACCATATCACAAACATTGTTATGTTAAAAGCAAATAAATTTAATATTTCATGCAAATTTGTAACATGAACTGCCAAATAGTCTCTTAGAACGAAACATGAGGATATCCTTGTACTTATACGAATCAGGCTAATATTGAGATAATAACATTTTCCTTAATACAGGGTATTTCTCGTACCCTATTTGTAATCGTAAAAATATCTAAATAATAGTAGGTAATTAACTCATCTATGGAACAGCTGGTATTTTTTTCGTGATTTGAGGGTTGGCTCCATAGTAAAAGTTGTTCATATGAATGGGAAAAAGGCTATCATAATCTTAACACCTGTATCGAAATCAAACATCATTTTCCGTACCCGAAGGGTACACAAGATAAGAGTGGCAACTGTTTTCGATAAATTGAAAAAATAAAACATACCTAAGACATGGCTGCATGAGCTAAGTTCCATTTGCCTTGTCACTTATTTAGGGGAACAAAAAAAAAACACTCGTGCTGTAAAATTGACTTTGACAACAGATTAGATGCATATAAAACAGAAATTTACAAGCACTTGCATTGAAAATTTACTTTGAGTTTTGTACGGTGAGGCCCATTTCTTTTAATATTTTACAACTGCATCAGTATGCCACGCTTAATTGTGAACCGCTTCTTTGCTATATTTAAACGATTGTTTTACGATGTGCGGTTTCCATAATGTACAAAAAGCTGTACCAAGCTATGCGTTGCAAGGGATCGCATAATATCGTACATGCATGATCTATGAAAACATCTATGGTTATTAACTTTGTATTGGGGTCTTACTCGCGATAACTAACAACATACCTTAATAGATATGTTCTTGACGTTTCGACGCTTCTGTAGGCTGTCGTGGTCACAAGCTAACTGACGAGAGTAGCAGCAAAAATGTCCTTGGCGAGCCGGCGGTAGGTAGCACATTATTTTTCTTTTTCCTACCCGCACTTTGTCTTTTGTTAATTAATTGTTTCTTTCGTCACACACCACGCACAACACTAACAGTATCGAGGCAAATATTCGAAGATTCTCCATGCCGAAGATAACTTAAACCCGTCATCCCGATAGACATTTTTTTGGTGTTTTTTTAATTTCAATTGCTTCTCGCACAATTCTCGGGTATAATACTTCACAAGTGTTCATTACAGATTTATACTTCGTTCAGCGCATGTATGCGCCAAAACTACGACGTAGTAGGTCTACAAAATCGAGAAAGCTGTGGAGTCGTAGAGTTTGCTACGCCGTAGCACAAGTGAATGCCCAAATCCGTTTACTACTGCTACATCGTAGCAGATTGCTACGCCGGCGCCATATCAAACACAACCTACATCTTCAAATCTAAGAGTATTTACACGCAGACCACTAATGATTGCGGTCGGGAACTCGAGGTATTCGGCGGCCAAGATAAGGGGTTAACTTTGAACGACGTTTATAAGTATAAGTTAAGTCAAAAAACTTGTAATATGGACCTCGTCTGGAATACATAAATTTATTATTATCATTAAAGGGGGTTCCTATTATAAATCCCTTAAATTTTTAAACAAGCGTGATTCTTGGTGTAGATAAATTCAAATACAATTTTAAAAAAAATCTCAATATCGTTCACATAAATGCTCAAAGTATAGCTGCTCACTATTCTGACCTATTGGCCTCCTTCAGTAATCAACGCATCGACGCTATCCTCGTTTCAGAATCTTTTCTAAAACCTTCCTTGCCATCCACTTCTGTTAGTCTTCCTGGTTTTCGACTTCTAAGGAATGATAGGATTGGAGCAGGCTGCGGCGGAGTTGCGATATATTTGCGCTCCGATATCCCGTGTAAAATAGTCAGTCAGTCACCTAGCCAATACTCAGGTTTCGCTGAGCATCTTTTCTTAGAAATAGGTCTTCACAGTTCTAAAATTCTCCTTGGTGTCTTCTACCCACCAGATCGCAACGTTAATTACTTTAACTTCTTTGAAGCTCAACTTCAAGACTTAAGCCCTCTGTATGATGATACAGTTATTTTAGGAGACTTCAATACAGATCTTCTGAAAGATGACTCTCGTTCATCTAAGCTTACTTCAATTGTGTCAAGTTTAAACTTGCACATTTTACCTCTTTCTGCTACACATCATGCCCCCCATTGCACCCCATCTCTTCTTGATCTTATGATCGTTTCTAAACCTAGTAAAGTTGCTGCTCATGGCCAACTTGATGCTCCTTTCTCTTACCATGACCTTATCTTTCTGTCATATAAAGTGCGACCTCCTAAACATAAGTCAAAATTTTTACTTCTTCGCAGTTTTAAAAGCATGAATCTGGAGGAGCTTCGGGCTGATGCTGCTGCTGTTGACTGGTCCTCAGTCATTGACAGCGTAACTGTAGATGAGAAGGTGTCTCACTTCAACAGACTCTTACTGAATTTATTTGATAAGCATGCTCCGACTAAAAAAGTTAAAGTGAATCACCTACCGGCACCATGGGTGACAAAATGTATACGCAACTCAATGGCTAAGCGGGATAAGGCTAGGCGGAAGTTCAAAAAAGATCCATCTGATGCAAATTTCACTCTTTTTAAAAAGCTGCGTAATCACTGTAGTAGGATGTGTAGGGATGCCAAAAGACGCCATATACATGAATCTATCGACAGTTATAACCCTGCTCAAGTATGGAAATTTCTTAAAACACTAGGTATAGGCAAATCATCTGAAACCACTGAAATAAACATTGATTTCGAAGCACTAAATTTGCACTTCTCTACGTCTCCTGTCATTTTGGAAGACAGAACCAAAAATGAAACTCTTTCGAAACTTAACAGTAAGCCGAAACCTAGCTGTACTCCCTTTGCCTTCATGACTGTTACTACGAGTGACGTTAAGAGAGCTATTCTAGCCATATCGTCTAAAGCCGTGGGTGACGATGAAATCTGTTCTCAGATGTTGTTCACGATTTTGGACGATCTTCTACCTACCATCACCCACATTATGAATTACTCCTTGGTAACTTGCGCGTTTCCTTCAGCATGGAAACGGGCTAATGTTATTCCTTTACCCAAGATATCTAACCCTTCCTCTTTTTCGCAATATAGACCTATTTCAATCCTTCCTAAAAAAGTCCTGGAATCCCTAGTACATGATCAGCTATCATTATATCTTTCTAACAACAACTTATTAAACCAATTTCAATCAGGGTTTCGTAGCGGACATAGCACGGTCACTGCTCTACTCAAGGTTACAGACGATATTCGTTTCGCAATCGACAGCAAAAATGTGACTGTGCTAACATTATTAGATTTTAGCAGTGCGTTTAACTGTGTAAATTTTGACGTACTGTTAGGAATCCTTAGCTCTCTTAACGTATCTCCTCTAGTATTAGAATGGTTTGATACTTATCTTCATGGTCGCCAGCAGTGCATACGCTCTGATGATGTTACATCGGGGTGGTGTGAGCTCACAGCTGGCGTTCCTCAAGGTGGCGTTCTTTCTCCTCTCCTGTTTTCAGTTTTTATTAACTCAATCACCGACAATTTATCTTCTCTCTACCATCTTTACGCAGATGATTTGCAGCTCTATTGCCATTCTCCAGTGGATCAGGCAAAATCTGCCGTTATAAAGATGAATGAAGATCTCACCAAAATACAAAATTGGGCTCAATCATTTGGACTTGTTGTTAACCCAAACAAATCGCAAGCCATGCTACTTGGTATCCAGTACATGTTACAGAAATTGAGTGACAATACTTTACCAGCTGTAGTTTATAATGGGGTACCTATTGTCTTTTCTAAAACCGCCAAGAATCTAGGAGTTGTTTTTGATTGCCACTTGTCGTGGACTCCTCAAGTCAATGAGATCAGCAAAAGAGTGCATAGAGCATTTCACTCTTTAAAGTGCCTCCAGAACTTCCTGCCTTTTAAAACTAAAATTTCCCTTGCGCAATCTCTACTTCTTCCATTGATTGACTATGCCGATGTCAGTTTCCTTGATGCCAACGAAGAGTTACTAAATAAGCTCGAGCGCCTGCAAAATCTGGCTATTCGTTTTATATATGGCTTACGTAAATTCGACCATGTCTCCCTTTTCCGCAAAGAACTTAAATGGCTACCTATCCGTCAACGTCGTGATTTCCATATTCTCACTCAGCTTTTCAGTATTCTCACTAATCCTCGCTCCCCTTCTTATCTTCGTGAACGATTCGTACCACTGCATTTTTCTAGAGACAGGCCGGTTCGGACACGTACTGTCTCTCTACTTAAAACTCCAGTGCACAAATCATGTGCTTTCGGCCAGTCCTTTAATGTCGTGGCTATCAGATTGTGGAACTCACTTCCCCAAAACATCCGTGACTGTCCAACAATTGGTATTTTTAAAAAAAGACTAAAAGAGCACTATCTTTCTCTTCCATAAGTGAATTTGTATAGTATGTAAGTGTGTACGTACATAATGTACACGCTATATGTATGTATATTATTATCTATATCTATTGTTTATGCAAAGATTCATGTATGTAATAGAATGTAGTTATGCTGTTTATGTATATGTAGGGATATATATATATATATATATATGTATATATGTATTAAAATTTTAATTTAATAGTGTGATGCGTAGTTTTGTGTACACGTATGTCTACTTATTAATTTATTATGTTTTTTTTTTATTTATCAGAGGGGTTTGCTGGAAGAAATCTCTACTTAGAGATAAGCTCGCCTGTGTACATCCTATTTCTAACCTCAATTGTAATTATATTTATGTGTACAATAGTATACATTTTATGCAGCCTAATTCATACTGGAGGCTTGGTACGTTACAGTATCAGTGATAAATAAATTAAGTGACGTAATTTGAAAAAGAAAATTTGGACTTTTCATTTTATTGCCTTGGGGTTGAGCTTGCTTGAGCTCGTAGGGAAAAGGATTTTTATTTTCGAATTTTCCAAAAACTTTCATCGTACCTTGATATCGACTACTTACTGAGTCTTTAGTATGAATTAGGCTGGATAAATAAATGTCACCATAAATGTTTTGATGATAAATTTATGTTGTGTATTGTTTGATTATATATTGGCCACGACATGACCTACGGCTTCTCAATCTTTCGAAATATCTTCTTCTCAAAGGTTGCTTCGAAGGAATCGCTCAAAGCGTAAAACGTAATAAACTTTGTATTGCTCTTTTTTTTTAGTGCAGAGTTAAGAGTATTATGTTTTGTTTTAACAATCCAGTCGGGCTTCTGGGAAACTGTGATCTTATTCAATGTGTATAAAATAAAATAAAACGTGTAATGTATCTGTGTAAAATACATATAAATATCGTAATTTTTCGCACTTTACCGGCTTGTTTCGTAATCATAAAATTTGAATTAATTGTAAATCTTTTTACAGTTGAGGCTCGGTTGGTCGGATAACACAAAAACGCGGGTAAAAGTATAATATTCATGGAAAGATATAATTTAATTCCGTGAGAAAGAACGGGCCGCCCTGAGGCGGAGATGTTCTTGTCTCAGAAAATACGTAATGAAGGGAAAACGCTCCCAAAATATGAAATTATGGAGTTGGAGATATTTCTTGCTTTATTACGACGACGTCGGGTTTCTAAATTACGAAACATTACCATATCACAAACATTGTTATGTTAAAAGCAAATAAATTTAATATTTCATGCAAATTTGTAACATGAACTGCCAAATAGTCTCTTAGAACGAAACATGAGGATATCCTTGTACTTATACGAATCAGGCTAATATTGAGATAATAACATTTTCCTTAATACAGGGTATTTCTCGTACCCTATTTGTAATCGTAAAAATATCTAAATAATAGTAGGTAATTAACTCATCTATGGAACAGCTGGTATTTTTTTCGTGATTTGAGGGTTGGCTCCATAGTGAAAGTTGTTCATATGAATGGGAAAAAGGCTATCATAATCTTAACACCTGTATCGAAATCAAACATCATTTTCCGTACCCGAAGGGTACACAAGATAAGAGTGGCAACTGTTTTCGATAAATTGAAAAAATAAAACATACCTAAGACATGGCTGCATGAGCTAAGTTCCATTTGCCTTGTCACTTATTTAGGGGAACAAAAAAAAACACTCGTGCTGTAAAGTTGACTTTGACAACAGATTAGATGCATATAAAACAGAAATTTACAAGCACTTGCATTGAAAATTTACTTTGAGTTTTGTACGGTGAGGCCCATTTCTTTTAATATTTTACAACTGCATCAGTATGCCACGCTTAATTGTGAACCGCTTCTTTGCTATATTTAAACGATTGTTTTACGATGTGCGGTTTCCATAATGTACAAAAAGCTGTACCAAGCTATGCGTTGCAAGGGATCGCATAATATCGTACATGCATGATCTATGAAAACATCTATGGTTATTAACTTTGTATTGGGGTCTTACTCGCGATAACTAACAACATACCTTAATAGATATGTTCTTGACGTTTCGACGCTTCTGTAGGCTGTCGTGGTCACAAGCTAACTGACGAGAGTAGCAGCAAAAATGTCCTTGGCGAGCCGGCGGTAGGTAGCACATTATTTTTCTTTTTCCTACCCGCACTTTGTCTTTTGTTAATTAATTGTTTCTTTCGTCACACACCACGCACAACACTAACAGTATCGAGGCAAATATTCGAAGATTCTCCATGCCGAAGATAACTTAAACCCGTCATCCCGATAGACATTTTTTTGGTGTTTTTTTAATTTCAATTGCTTCTCGCACAATTCTCGGGTATAATACTTCACAAGTGTTCATTACAGATTTATACTTCGTTCAGCGCATGTATGCGCCAAAACTACGACGTAGTAGGTCTACAAAATCGAGAAAGCTGTGGAGTCGTAGAGTTTGCTACGCCGTAGCACAAGTGAATGCCCAAATCCGTTTACTACTGCTACATCGTAGCAGATTGCTACGCCGGCGCCATATCAAACACAACCTACATCTTCAAATCTAAGAGTATTTACACGCAGACCACTAATGATTGCGGTCGGGAACTCGAGGTATTCGGCGGCCAAGATAAGGGGTTAACTTTGAACGACGTTTATAAGTATAAGTTAAGTCAAAAAACTTGTAATATGGACCTCGTCTGGAATACATAAATTTATTATTATTATTAAAGGGGGTTCCTATTATAAATCCCTTAAATTTTAAAACAAGCGTGATTCTTGGTGTAGATAAATTCAAATACAATTTTAAAAAAAATCTCAATATCGTTCACATAAATGCTCAAAGTATAGCTGCTCACTATTCTGACCTATTGGCCTCCTTCAGTAATCAACGCATCGACGCTATCCTCGTTTCAGAATCTTTTCTAAAACCTTCCTTGCCATCCACTTCTGTTAGTCTTCCTGGTTTTCGACTTCTAAGGAATGATAGGATTGGAGCAGGCTGCGGCGGAGTTGCGATATATTTGCGCTCCGATATCCCGTGTAAAATAGTCAGTCAGTCACCTAGCCAATACTCAGGTTTCGCTGAGCATCTTTTCTTAGAAATAGGTCTTCACAGTTCTAAAATTCTCCTTGGTGTCTTCTACCCACCAGATCGCAACGTTAATTACTTTAACTTCTTTGAAGCTCAACTTCAAGACTTAAGCCCTCTGTATGATGATACAGTTATTTTAGGAGACTTCAATACAGATCTTCTGAAAGATGACTCTCGTTCATCTAAGCTTACTTCAATTGTGTCAAGTTTAAACTTGCACATTTTACCTCTTTCTGCTACACATCATGCCCCCCATTGCACCCCATCTCTTCTTGATCTTATGATCGTTTCTAAACCTAGTAAAGTTGCTGCTCATGGCCAACTTGATGCTCCTTTCTCTTACCATGACCTTATCTTTCTGTCATATAAAGTGCGACCTCCTAAACATAAGTCAAAATTTTTACTTCTTCGCAGTTTTAAAAGCATGAATCTGGAGGAGCTTCGGGCTGATGCTGCTGCTGTTGACTGGTCCTCAGTCATTGACAGCGTAACTGTAGATGAGAAGGTGTCTCACTTCAACAGACTCTTACTGAATTTATTTGATAAGCATGCTCCGACTAAAAAAGTTAAAGTGAATCACCTACCGGCACCATGGGTGACAAAATGTATACGCAACTCAATGGCTAAGCGGGATAAGGCTAGGCGGAAGTTCAAAAAAGATCCATCTGATGCAAATTTCACTCTTTTTAAAAAGCTGCGTAATCACTGTAGTAGGATGTGTAGGGATGCCAAAAGACGCCATATACATGAATCTATCGACAGTTATAACCCTGCTCAAGTATGGAAATTTCTTAAAACACTAGGTATAGGCAAATCATCTGAAACCACTGAAATAAACATTGATTTCGAAGCACTAAATTTGCACTTCTCTACGTCTCCTGTCATTTTGGAAGACAGAACCAAAAATGAAACTCTTTCGAAACTTAACAGTAAGCCGAAACCTAGCTGTACTCCCTTTGCCTTCATGACTGTTACTACGAGTGACGTTAAGAGAGCTATTCTAGCCATATCGTCTAAAGCCGTGGGTGACGATGAAATCTGTTCTCAGATGTTGTTCACGATTTTGGACGATCTTCTACCTACCATCACCCACATTATGAATTACTCCTTGGTAACTTGCGCGTTTCCTTCAGCATGGAAACGGGCTAATGTTATTCCTTTACCCAAGATATCTAACCCTTCCTCTTTTTCGCAATATAGACCTATTTCAATCCTTCCTAAAAAAGTCCTGGAATCCCTAGTACATGATCAGCTATCATTATATCTTTCTAACAACAACTTATTAAACCAATTTCAATCAGGGTTTCGTAGCGGACATAGCACGGTCACTGCTCTACTCAAGGTTACAGACGATATTCGTTTCGCAATCGACAGCAAAAATGTGACTGTGCTAACATTATTAGATTTTAGCAGTGCGTTTAACTGTGTAAATTTTGACGTACTGTTAGGAATCCTTAGCTCTCTTAACGTATCTCCTCTAGTATTAGAATGGTTTGATACTTATCTTCATGGTCGCCAGCAGTGCATACGCTCTGATGATGTTACATCGGGGTGGTGTGAGCTCACAGCTGGCGTTCCTCAAGGTGGCGTTCTTTCTCCTCTCCTGTTTTCAGTTTTTATTAACTCAATCACCGACAATTTATCTTCTCTCTACCATCTTTACGCAGATGATTTGCAGCTCTATTGCCATTCTCCAGTGGATCAGGCAAAATCTGCCGTTATAAAGATGAATGAAGATCTCACCAAAATACAAAATTGGGCTCAATCATTTGGACTTGTTGTTAACCCAAACAAATCGCAAGCCATGCTACTTGGTATCCAGTACATGTTACAGAAATTGAGTGACAATACTTTACCAGCTGTAGTTTATAATGGGGTACCTATTGTCTTTTCTAAAACCGCCAAGAATCTAGGAGTTGTTTTTGATTGCCACTTGTCGTGGACTCCTCAAGTCAATGAGATCAGCAAAAGAGTGCATAGAGCATTTCACTCTTTAAAGTGCCTCCAGAACTTCCTGCCTTTTAAAACTAAAATTTCCCTTGCGCAATCTCTACTTCTTCCATTGATTGACTATGCCGATGTCAGTTTCCTTGATGCCAACGAAGAGTTACTAAATAAGCTCGAGCGCCTGCAAAATCTGGCTATTCGTTTTATATATGGCTTACGTAAATTCGACCATGTCTCCCTTTTCCGCAAAGAACTTAAATGGCTACCTATCCGTCAACGTCGTGATTTCCATATTCTCACTCAGCTTTTCAGTATTCTCACTAATCCTCGCTCCCCTTCTTATCTTCGTGAACGATTCGTACCACTGCATTTTTCTAGAGACAGGCCGGTTCGGACACGTACTGTCTCTCTACTTAAAACTCCAGTGCACAAATCATGTGCTTTCGGCCAGTCCTTTAATGTCGTGGCTATCAGATTGTGGAACTCACTTCCCCAAAACATCCGTGACTGTCCAACAATTGGTATTTTTAAAAAAAGACTAAAAGAGCACTATCTTTCTCTTCCATAAGTGAATTTGTATAGTATGTAAGTGTGTACGTACATAATGTACACGCTATATGTATGTATATTATTATCTATATCTATTGTTTATGCAAAGATTCATGTATGTAATAGAATGTAGTTATGCTGTTTATGTATATGTAGGGATATATATATATATATATATATGTATATATGTATTAAAATTTTAATTTAATAGTGTGATGCGTAGTTTTGTGTACACGTATGTCTACTTATTAATTTATTATGTTTTTTTTTTATTTATCAGAGGGGTTTGCTGGAAGAAATCTCTACTTAGAGATAAGCTCGCCTGTGTACATCCTATTTCTAACCTCAATTGTAATTATATTTATGTGTACAATAGTATACATTTTATGCAGCCTAATTCATACTGGAGGCTTGGTACGTTACAGTATCAGTGATAAATAAATTAAGTGACGTAATTTGAAAAAGAAAATTTGGACTTTTCATTTTATTGCCTTGGGGTTGAGCTTGCTTGAGCTCGTAGGGAAAAGGATTTTTATTTTCGAATTTTCCAAAAACTTTCATCGTACCTTGATATCGACTACTTACTGAGTCTTTAGTATGAATTAGGCTGGATAAATAAATGTCACCATAAATGTTTTGATGATAAATTTATGTTGTGTATTGTTTGATTATATATTGGCCACGACATGACCTACGGCTTCTCAATCTTTCGAAATATCTTCTTCTCAAAGGTTGCTTCGAAGGAATCGCTCAAAGCGTAAAACGTAATAAACTTTGTATTGCTCTTTTTTTTTAGTGCAGAGTTAAGAGTATTATGTTTTGTTTTAACAATCCAGTCGGGCTTCTGGGAAACTGTGATCTTATTCAATGTGTATAAAATAAAATAAAACGTGTAATGTATCTGTGTAAAATACATATAAATATCGTAATTTTTCGCACTTTACCGGCTTGTTTCGTAATCATAAAATTTGAATTAATTGTAAATCTTTTTACAGTTGAGGCTCGGTTGGTCGGATAACACAAAAACGCGGGTAAAAGTATAATATTCATGGAAAGATATAATTTAATTCCGTGAGAAAGAACGGGCCGCCCTGAGGCGGAGATGTTCTTGTCTCAGAAAATACGTAATGAAGGGAAAACGCTCCCAAAATATGAAATTATGGAGTTGGAGATATTTCTTGCTTTATTACGACGACGTCGGGTTTCTAAATTACGAAACATTACCATATCACAAACATTGTTATGTTAAAAGCAAATAAATTTAATATTTCATGCAAATTTGTAACATGAACTGCCAAATAGTCTCTTAGAACGAAACATGAGGATATCCTTGTACTTATACGAATCAGGCTAATATTGAGATAATAACATTTTCCTTAATACAGGGTATTTCTCGTACCCTATTTGTAATCGTAAAAATATCTAAATAATAGTAGGTAATTAACTCATCTATGGAACAGCTGGTATTTTTTTCGTGATTTGAGGGTTGGCTCCATAGTGAAAGTTGTTCATATGAATGGGAAAAAGGCTATCATAATCTTAACACCTGTATCGAAATCAAACATCATTTTCCGTACCCGAAGGGTACACAAGATAAGAGTGGCAACTGTTTTCGATAAATTGAAAAAATAAAACATACCTAAGACATGGCTGCATGAGCTAAGTTCCATTTGCCTTGTCACTTATTTAGGGGAACAAAAAAAAACACTCGTGCTGTAAAGTTGACTTTGACAACAGATTAGATGCATATAAAACAGAAATTTACAAGCACTTGCATTGAAAATTTACTTTGAGTTTTGTACGGTGAGGCCCATTTCTTTTAATATTTTACAACTGCATCAGTATGCCACGCTTAATTGTGAACCGCTTCTTTGCTATATTTAAACGATTGTTTTACGATGTGCGGTTTCCATAATGTACAAAAAGCTGTACCAAGCTATGCGTTGCAAGGGATCGCATAATATCGTACATGCATGATCTATGAAAACATCTATGGTTATTAACTTTGTATTGGGGTCTTACTCGCGATAACTAACAACATACCTTAATAGATATGTTCTTGACGTTTCGACGCTTCTGTAGGCTGTCGTGGTCACAAGCTAACTGACGAGAGTAGCAGCAAAAATGTCCTTGGCGAGCCGGCGGTAGGTAGCACATTATTTTTCTTTTTCCTACCCGCACTTTGTCTTTTGTTAATTAATTGTTTCTTTCGTCACACACCACGCACAACACTAACAGTATCGAGGCAAATATTCGAAGATTCTCCATGCCGAAGATAACTTAAACCCGTCATCCCGATAGACATTTTTTTGGTGTTTTTTTAATTTCAATTGCTTCTCGCACAATTCTCGGGTATAATACTTCACAAGTGTTCATTACAGATTTATACTTCGTTCAGCGCATGTATGCGCCAAAACTACGACGTAGTAGGTCTACAAAATCGAGAAAGCTGTGGAGTCGTAGAGTTTGCTACGCCGTAGCACAAGTGAATGCCCAAATCCGTTTACTACTGCTACATCGTAGCAGATTGCTACGCCGGCGCCATATCAAACACAACCTACATCTTCAAATCTAAGAGTATTTACACGCAGACCACTAATGATTGCGGTCGGGAACTCGAGGTATTCGGCGGCCAAGATAAGGGGTTAACTTTGAACGACGTTTATAAGTATAAGTTAAGTCAAAAAACTTGTAATATGGACCTCGTCTGGAATACATAAATTTATTATTATTATTAAAGGGGGTTCCTATTATAAATCCCTTAAATTTTTAAACAAGCGTGATTCTTGGTGTAGATAAATTCAAATACAATTTTAAAAAAAATCTCAATATCGTTCACATAAATGCTCAAAGTATAGCTGCTCACTATTCTGACCTATTGGCCTCCTTCAGTAATCAACGCATCGACGCTATCCTCGTTTCAGAATCTTTTCTAAAACCTTCCTTGCCATCCACTTCTGTTAGTCTTCCTGGTTTTCGACTTCTAAGGAATGATAGGATTGGAGCAGGCTGCGGCGGAGTTGCGATATATTTGCGCTCCGATATCCCGTGTAAAATAGTCAGTCAGTCACCTAGCCAATACTCAGGTTTCGCTGAGCATCTTTTCTTAGAAATAGGTCTTCACAGTTCTAAAATTCTCCTTGGTGTCTTCTACCCACCAGATCGCAACGTTAATTACTTTAACTTCTTTGAAGCTCAACTTCAAGACTTAAGCCCTCTGTATGATGATACAGTTATTTTAGGAGACTTCAATACAGATCTTCTGAAAGATGACTCTCGTTCATCTAAGCTTACTTCAATTGTGTCAAGTTTAAACTTGCACATTTTACCTCTTTCTGCTACACATCATGCCCCCCATTGCACCCCATCTCTTCTTGATCTTATGATCGTTTCTAAACCTAGTAAAGTTGCTGCTCATGGCCAACTTGATGCTCCTTTCTCTTACCATGACCTTATCTTTCTGTCATATAAAGTGCGACCTCCTAAACATAAGTCAAAATTTTTACTTCTTCGCAGTTTTAAAAGCATGAATCTGGAGGAGCTTCGGGCTGATGCTGCTGCTGTTGACTGGTCCTCAGTCATTGACAGCGTAACTGTAGATGAGAAGGTGTCTCACTTCAACAGACTCTTACTGAATTTATTTGATAAGCATGCTCCGACTAAAAAAGTTAAAGTGAATCACCTACCGGCACCATGGGTGACAAAATGTATACGCAACTCAATGGCTAAGCGGGATAAGGCTAGGCGGAAGTTCAAAAAAGATCCATCTGATGCAAATTTCACTCTTTTTAAAAAGCTGCGTAATCACTGTAGTAGGATGTGTAGGGATGCCAAAAGACGCCATATACATGAATCTATCGACAGTTATAACCCTGCTCAAGTATGGAAATTTCTTAAAACACTAGGTATAGGCAAATCATCTGAAACCACTGAAATAAACATTGATTTCGAAGCACTAAATTTGCACTTCTCTACGTCTCCTGTCATTTTGGAAGACAGAACCAAAAATGAAACTCTTTCGAAACTTAACAGTAAGCCGAAACCTAGCTGTACTCCCTTTGCCTTCATGACTGTTACTACGAGTGACGTTAAGAGAGCTATTCTAGCCATATCGTCTAAAGCCGTGGGTGACGATGAAATCTGTTCTCAGATGTTGTTCACGATTTTGGACGATCTTCTACCTACCATCACCCACATTATGAATTACTCCTTGGTAACTTGCGCGTTTCCTTCAGCATGGAAACGGGCTAATGTTATTCCTTTACCCAAGATATCTAACCCTTCCTCTTTTTCGCAATATAGACCTATTTCAATCCTTCCTAAAAAAGTCCTGGAATCCCTAGTACATGATCAGCTATCATTATATCTTTCTAACAACAACTTATTAAACCAATTTCAATCAGGGTTTCGTAGCGGACATAGCACGGTCACTGCTCTACTCAAGGTTACAGACGATATTCGTTTCGCAATCGACAGCAAAAATGTGACTGTGCTAACATTATTAGATTTTAGCAGTGCGTTTAACTGTGTAAATTTTGACGTACTGTTAGGAATCCTTAGCTCTCTTAACGTATCTCCTCTAGTATTAGAATGGTTTGATACTTATCTTCATGGTCGCCAGCAGTGCATACGCTCTGATGATGTTACATCGGGGTGGTGTGAGCTCACAGCTGGCGTTCCTCAAGGTGGCGTTCTTTCTCCTCTCCTGTTTTCAGTTTTTATTAACTCAATCACCGACAATTTATCTTCTCTCTACCATCTTTACGCAGATGATTTGCAGCTCTATTGCCATTCTCCAGTGGATCAGGCAAAATCTGCCGTTATAAAGATGAATGAAGATCTCACCAAAATACAAAATTGGGCTCAATCATTTGGACTTGTTGTTAACCCAAACAAATCGCAAGCCATGCTACTTGGTATCCGGTACATGTTACAGAAATTGAGTGACAATACTTTACCAGCTGTAGTTTATAATGGGGTACCTATTGTCTTTTCTAAAACCGCCAAGAATCTAGGAGTTGTTTTTGATTGCCACTTGTCGTGGACTCCTCAAGTCAATGAGATCAGCAAAAGAGTGCATAGAGCATTTCACTCTTTAAAGCGCCTCCAGAACTTCCTGCCTTTTAAAACTAAAATTTCCCTTGCGCAATCTCTACTTCTTCCATTGATTGACTATGCCGATGTCAGTTTCCTTGATGCCAACGAAGAGTTACTAAATAAGCTCGAGCGCCTGCAAAATCTGGCTATTCGTTTTATATATGGCTTACGTAAATTCGACCATGTCTCCCTTTTCCGCAAAGAACTTAAATGGCTACCTATCCGTCAACGTCGTGATTTCCATATTCTCACTCAGCTTTTCAGTATTCTCACTAATCCTCGCTCCCCTTCTTATCTTCGTGAACGATTCGTACCACTGCATTTTTCTAGAGACAGGCCGGTTCGGACACGTACTGTCTCTCTACTTAAAACTCCAGTGCACAAATCATGTGCTTTCGGCCAGTCCTTTAATGTCGTGGCTATCAGATTGTGGAACTCACTTCCCCAAAACATCCGTGACTGTCCAACAATTGGTATTTTTAAAAAAAGACTAAAAGAGCACTATCTTTCTCTTCCATAAGTGAATTTGTATAGTATGTAAGTGTGTACGTACATAATGTACACGCTATATGTATGTATATTATTATCTATATCTATTGTTTATGCAAAGATTCATGTATGTAATAGAATGTAGTTATGCTGTTTATGTATATGTAGGGATATATATATATATATATATGTATATATGTATTAAAATTTTAATTTAATAGTGTGATGCGTAGTTTTGTGTACACGTATGTCTACTTATTAATTTATTATGATTTTTTTTTATTTATCAGAGGGGTTTGCTGGAAGAAATCTCTACTTAGAGATAAGCTCGCCTGTGTAAATCCTATTTCTAACCTCAATTGTAATTATATTTATGTGTACAATAAAGTATAAATTAAAACTTTCAATCATTTTGTTGAGTTTCGTACCAAACACTAAAGCTTATTAAATAGGCTTTAAAAGGTTTAGCAGTGCTAAAATGTAAATTCATAATTGAAAAATGATTTTTTTATCTACATCTTAACTCTATTTAAAACCATCTATGCCTTGCAGCAAAGCATTAAAAGTTAAATCAGTACCGATTTTAATATTGACGGGACATTATCATGATGTCTTGTTTACTTAAAACTAGACTCTAAGTGAGGCTAAAATTTATTTATCTAACCTCATATCGTAAAATCCTCATTACAAACTCAAAACTACTGGCATAATGAAAACTATTTTACATGAACGTCTCTAAAACAAAAAAAAATATAGCATAAGTCTCCGAACGACATAATACTATAAAATAACTTTTTCTGAGATTACAGTACATGTGATACTAACTAGGAAGGCAAAGGGAACTTTGCCCATATACCAACGAGGTTCTTAAATAATGTTCTCCAATACATACAAAACACTAACGAGGTTACAGTCAACTTTATTTTCGGCAAGGTATTGTCTATTGCTTACGGCGCGTTGGACTCGGTCTGTTAATGGATGAACTGTTTGTTGTGCTATAGTTTTTGAGGAAATTTATTAATTATTTATTGTGGTTTTAAGGGCCAAAAGAATTGTTTTGCCTTAAAATAACTGACAGCAGGGATGGTAATGATATTTAACTCCACCTGACATTTTGGAAATTACGACGGAAATTACCTACACTTTTAGAACAAGCTTTTACAAGAAAATAAAAAATGGCTAACGACAAATTTTATCAAGGTTATAAAAACAGGTTATAATGATTTTAGATAAAGTAGTGTATAAAATTTTACATAACTAGGTATTAAAACACTCGTGTTCTGTTTAAAAACTCGCATTCGGCTCGTTTTTTAAACTGACACTCGTGTTTTTTATAACATTTTTATGTACCAGTTTCATAAACTACTATGACATTAAAGAAAATGAGACTTTTTTTGTCGATAGTGTGCGTTATGTACTTATAGGTATCTAAGAAATAAGTAATTAGATTCAAATTAAGAATAAAGACGTGTTCAAATTCAACTCTTTGAAAAATAAGGCCAGAAAATTGGATATTCAAGACATCGAAGGACAAATTGAAGGCTCAAATCTACGTCACTCGATATCAAACGAGGTTAGATTAAAGATGAGATACTGAAAAAAGAGGACCCGGCCTCCATCTCCGGACAGCAAAAAAGGTCACCCGGCAATCTAGTAACGAATAAAATTCGATCTCTATTTAATATTACCGGGAATTCTGTAATATTCTTGACATTTATCTATTGCCTTATCCTTCAGTCACAGACTGAAGATTATTAGATTGGTCGATAACACTTTGAAATTGTCTGTCTTCGGCTAGCTCTTTGTAATAAAAATGGAGAATTATTAAAATTTGCAAGCGGTGTTTACGTTTTGTAAAGAAAAGATTCATAAAAAGCAATTGGTAAGCAATATCAATAGAAACAAAATATTCCAAGCAACATGTGTGTGAAACTAAAATTATTCGTGCGAATAAAGACAAGTGAGCATGCGGTTACGACAACTGCTTAAAAACTGATCCATCAAGCGAATGAGGGATTTTCTACCAGATGATTAAAAAAAAAAAGATCAAAATATTTCAGTAGATGGCCTTGATTAGACATGGTTTTAATTTATCCCTTCAGGGAATTGATTAGACATGGCATGACAATAGATTACACCAGCCATTTTTATTTGACAGATAAAATCGATAATTTTTAAACGATAACCCTTAATGTATTGAATTAAGAGTTACATTTTCATTTATCGAATCGATAACAAGTTCATCGTATGCTATCGTTCGTTGTATCATTTGCATTTTGTCCGTTTCTCTTGTGGTTATGCGAATGTGCTATTGTCTGTGTTTTGTGATTATTTCAACAACCCTGGCTATTCTGTTGGACTTTTGTGACTCTTTACTTCGACTGACCTTCGCGTGTACCTTGGACCCTTGTTTGCCATTGCGTTTGACCTCTGCTTGTACTCTGGACTTTGCTTTCATCATGAGTTCTTCAAAAACAATGAGAATGGATTATGGTTCATGGTCTTTGGCAGATCTGAAAAACGAGCTTCGGAAACTCAACGCGAAAGTAACCGGAAAAAAAGAATTTTTCAGGATCTCAATTTAAGTATAAGCCTTTATAAGTAACTTTTTTTCGATTACGTTATTTCCACAACTAAAATAAGTCTCAAGTCCGAAAAAAGTTACGCAAGGAAACCAAAGAAAATATAATTTTGGATAAATAAAATAACCTAAAATCACAGACATTCAATATATTTGTGCCAAATGAAATCAGAATTATTTAAAGCTGACAATATTCATCAGAACCGCCTTGATCATTGGCAACACTCAAGTCCATGTCTGGTTAGCGCCATCTCTTGAGTAAATCGGGAACCAAGTTTTTTTTTAATGAGGTGCGGAACACAGCTTACAACACAGCACTTTTGTCAGTGGCGAAGGGTGAACTTGAAAAAGGGAAGCCGGATAAAAAATCGCCTTACTCAGAAAAGGAAAGAAAAAAAAATTATTTTTTCTTTGCAACTCTCTGTCAGCCAAGTGTTATTTGTCGTATTGAGATTTATGGAAATGTTTGACAAAGCGAAGAGCATAGAATAAATATAGTATGGGTGCCATATCCTAAACAAGCCGATGGGAGTAGTCTTATCTGGACCCTTTGCCACTGCTAGATTGAACTACAGAACCATACACGACAACTTTGCGTGTATTCTTTGCCAATTTTATTAAATTGTACGTTATTCTCGTTCAGTTTAGTGGCCGCGCCGCCGCGGGTGTCGGTTTAATTTTCCGCCAACCTTTATTATACGTTTCGAATGGAGATTCTATTTTATGAGTTTTAATTTTAACATCGCTATGACCTGGGGCAATGTGCCGGTTTGTTAGGGATAATTGAATTTTTTATAATAAAAACAATCCAATGTGCTGTCATGTAAAATCTAACTTCTAGCTAGAGTTTTTTTTATGAATACTGATCGTAAGAAATGGAAGTGTGAACTGAGGAAAGCAGAATGTAGATTAAACAAATTGTAGATTATATTGAGAAGTACAATTACTCTGTAGGTTTTAACTAACTTTAGTCAGTTTGTACATGGTTTCCATTGCAGTTTTAAAGCAATTCTAACCATATTCTATTCTATATTCTAAAAGGGCTCACCACCCATCACGTTGGGACGTAATAATCGTCGGTGAAACGCGGGTATGTCGAGTGTGGACTGTGACTGTTTCACAGTTCACACCCGGAACACCTCTGACACTCCCTCGGGGATTCATGTCGTGACGATATATTTATTTATATATATGTACATATATTTTAAAGTGGACGGTTTTTTGTTCACATCTCGTATGTTCAAAACTTATAGTATGTTACTTCCGGAATGATATTTGTTTTTTTAGTATAGATTTTTACGTTTTTTTATCGTTTATTATTTGTTATCAGGTGGTAGAGCTAATGCCGGGCTCGACTGTGGAGGTACCACCACCTTACTCGGAAATCCTCCCGAAGTTATTCGGGGGAGAGTAAGAGGACAGTTCTCAGGCAAAAAAACCAGGCGGCCCACCATTGCCTGGGACCGATGGATGGCGGTATATCCATCCCTAATTGCCGAGATAAAATATAAAACAGACTGGTACGGGCAGTGGCGTCACTGGTGCAAGGGTTTCGGCACCGCGCTCACCAACCCGCCTGCCCAGCGTATGTGAGTATGGGCATTTCTTCCAGGAGGACCGCCAAGAGTGGCGAAATCCTGGAAAGGCCTATGTCCAGCAGTGGACGAAACAGGCTGATGGATGGATGGATGGATTAGTTACTAATATTATTCATGATAGGTTAATGTTAAATTAATGCAAAATTTTTGTAATTACATTTTAAGCGAATGCGCCGTCATCATTGACATATTATTATATGATATCTATGGCCGCCATTAATTTTTTCCTTTGTGATTGTGCAGAGGGGTGGCATAAGCAAGATCCACTTAAATAATTTACGGTTGTATCTCTGACACTGCTTGTTTCAGACCGTAGACTCTATAGGTATTTCTTTTAACCTATACCTGTTCAAGTAACGGACAGGTAGACAGATAACAAGATGATCTTACGGAACCTTAAAAGTTTTTTTTTTATTACGGAACATCACCTGACTAAGAAAATAACTGCCAGTCCAGAAAACTTTTTCGATATTGTTTTCAGTATGCCCTGGAGAAGACCGAGGTTCTCTTCTACGTGTACTACAAAATATGATTGCGGAACTTCTGGACACAAATAGGAAGAAAAAAAACGAACTGCGTAAACTCGTGAGCAGCCATCGATAAAGTATCCAATATACAGCCGAAACACATAAAATCTGAAAAGGAAAGTCCCTAAAGTCCACTAAATGTTTATCCAAATGCTCGTACTGATATTGTTGTATGGTCACGGAAACAAATGGTGTATTGTTTTGCGAGCTGAACTTGCTTACAATTTTTTTTGTCATAGAAAGTGCTACGCTGCATTGTACACAAAAATTCCTTAAAAAGTCTAGATGACAAAATCTGTGGCTTCATAATTGCATATGATCTCCTTTTATAACGTGTGTTTTTTTCAGAGGTATAGAACTTTGAAATGGAATAAAACAAAGATGATTTTTTTTATTGATATGAAATTTATTTTATTTGAAAGACAATCTTCTGGCATTATAATTGAAATATGACTTCTGGCATATGTCCGCCACGGCTGGCTCGGACGTAGTCTAATCTGGAGGTCCAATTTTCGATGACTTTTTCCAACATTTGTGGCCGTATATCGGCAATAACTCGCCGAGTGTTGTCCTCCAAGTGGTCAATCGTTTCGGGCTTACCGGCGTAGACTTGCAACTTCACATATCCCCACAGAAAATAGTCAAGTGGCGTTAAGTCGCACGATCTTGGAGGCCAATTCACGGGTCCGAAACGTGAAACTATGCGGTTACCAAACGTTTCCTTCAATAAATTAATTGTGGCACGAGCTGTGTGACATGTTGTGCCGTCTTGTTGAAACCACAACTCCTGCACATCATGGTTGTTCAATTTATGATTGATGAACGAAAAAAGTCTACGCCGATAAGCCCGAAACGATTGACCACTTGGAGGACAACACTCGGCGAGTTATTGCCGATATACGGCCACAAATGTTGGAAAAAGTCATCGAAAATTGGACCTCCAGATTTGACTACGTCCGAGCCAGCCGTGGCGGACATATGCCAGAAGTCATATTTAAATTATAATGCCAGAAGATTGTCTTTCGAATAAAATAAATTTCATATCAATAAAAAAAATCATCTTTGTTTTATTCCATTTCAAAGTTCTATACCTCTAAAAAAACACCCTTTATGAAACAGTTGGCTTACAATCAACAGCAATAAAACGTCAGTGTGAAAAGTTTCTTTCTTAATGATTTAGTGCTATAAGCTGCATTAAACACCCCACAAAAAATTTCATAGTAAAATGTGACATCATTAAAGATTTTCCATATTTTAAGCCGCATTTTTTGACGAAAACATTTTTGTTCATGTTCGTAATGGTTTGTTCATGATGGTTTTGCTTAAGTTACGAGATAATAATATACATACTCACGCCAAATCCTAAAGAGGTAGACAGAATAGAGATTTCTATCTGCTACGATCCTGACATAACTTTTTCGCCTCTTCCATATCTATAAATCTAGTCATACAAGCTCTTCTATTCCGGGTACTTTTGACTTTGCCCTTCTTCAGTATGCCGCCAATTTAGTCTGCATACGTCCTTCTAGGGCGGTCGAGCTTTATCTTCCACGAGATAATAAGTTCAGATAAAATTTTGACAAGATCTTTTTTTCTCAGAGTACCGGATTCATAGAGAAAATATTTTCAAATTTGGACAATACAGCCGACAGCGGGTTGCTATAAATCTAAAGATGGCCGTAATGCGCGAATACACGTTTGGAATTATTTATGAAGGGATACCAGTTTTAAGTTCCGATCGCGTTTCTGCTGAAAAAGCAATAAATATGATATCTGCGTAGCCATTTAAATTGTTGCTGCGTGATCTTATTTCGGATGTGCGTGTTGCGTTAAATATTGATGATGATTTGCGACAACATTCTTTATTGATAAGGTCTTTGACGTTTGAGAATCGGCGATGGAAAAGCAGATGGTATAAACTACCAGTTGGCAAACTTTACAGGGTGGACTAGAAAAAACAGGTACACAAATTCGTAACTTTGAAATGGTTTTATGCAAAGATATATAATTTATATATCTTTGGTTTTATGTAGGTATTTCAAAAGTAATTTTGACAGTTATCAATGAGTAATAGAGATAATCTTTTATTTAGTTTTTGATTGCAATACAGAACGGTTTTCTAACATGGACTTTTTGGGAGATTATATCAGATATAAAACGATGTAAACATTAATGGGGCACAACTGACTAAAGCCTTGATACCAATGATAAAGTATTCCGGAATAATTTGGCCACAAGGAGTCGAACTCACGCACAAAGGGTTACGTACTACCACCACAAAATACGGGTACAGAACTCTTAAAACATGGTAATTATCAAAAATACAGATAACGTAGCTGCATTTAGGTGACACAAAATAAGCTGCTAAAATGGTAGCGCCTGATAAAGAATTCGGCTCCCACTGAGTACACCTCTTGGATTTTTTAATATTTGTTACAGTCACACGTATTCTGTGAAAATTTTAACTGTACCTATTATAGATGAAGCTGTGACAGATGGACGGATAGAAAGCGGAGGCTTAGTAAGTGGGTCAGTTTGGCACCCATCGGATACGGAACCCTAAATATTAAAGAATACGCACTACGTATGAGATTGTTTAATGTTTATAATAATGTTGGTGGTATTGATTCGCTTCTCGGGCATGGCTTTCTTGTTCTTTTTTTGTAAAAGCTGCAAGGTTATTTTTGTAGGATACGTATTTGAAACATTTGTCTTAGGAGCATGGAGAGACTGCGCCTGGCTGTTTACTGAAGTTCTAGCTCGTGCGAATTCAGTTTTTTATTTCTTATAATTTATTGATAAACCATAACAAAAGGCGTATGTCTTATCAACGTATAAGTAGCATTGCTTATCTACTCGTATAATGTGTAATTTTTACAAGTCACAAATTGTAAAATTGTTTATATTTATATCATAGATTATTATTTAGTCTATGCTTATATCCAAGTTTTCCTTTTTTTGGCAAACAAAGCTGTATTATTTACCATATGAGGCAATTATTTCGTGAAGCAAAGGAGCACATCTCATTAAATGATAGTATTATTTGAAACGCAAAAACTACTTGTGCCTGTGCCTCAGATGTTCAAAAAGTAGAGAGCCAGAGAACACTGAAGCAATAAATGTAAAAATTATAATAGGTTGACAAATGGTCATTCGAGACAAAATGTTCGAAACAAAATTACTAAAACGATACTGTTTAAAAATAATCTATTTCAAATTTCAATATTTAGTTTATGTAATGTCCAATTACACTAATATTATGAATGCGAAAGTTTGTGTGTGTGTGTGTGTGTGTATGTATGAAACGGCTGGACGGGTTTGGATGAAATTTAGAATAGATATAGCTTATACCCTAACTTAACACATAGGCTACTTTTTATCCCGGAAAAAAGCATGTCGTTAAGCCGAATAACACGCGGGCGGAGCTGCGGGCAAAAGCTAGTTCTTAATAAAAGTAGAAAATTCAGTGGCGTTTAAAACACAGCCCCAAAATATGGAGTACAATACATGAATGTAGTTGTTAAAGGCACCACAATAGTGCTCAGATAACTATAAATACACAAAAATCAACTGCATACCAGTAGCGTGCATTGAACTTTTTGCTGGAAATGCAATGAGAAGGCCAAGTTTGAAGATAAAAAAAATTGGAAAAATTAAATGTCACTTTGAAAAATTGCCTACTGCCTACCCTATAAAGTACATGGTTTCATACAATTTTTTTTGCAAATTGGTTTTTAATTTTTTTCATGTTATTTTTATCGTTAAACTTGAGCTTCTCATTGCTTTTCCAGCAAAAAGTTCAATGCACGCCACCGTTGCATACGACGATGTTATTAAAACTAGTTTCCGTAATTTTTGTCGCTTTAGACATTTTGCCTTTCCAGCGTCGACATAAACTTCAACAGTCGCACAAATATCTGATTTGAAAACAAAGTTAGACACTTTGTCAAACTCTAGAACAAACGCTTGTAGATGAAAGTAAATAATTTAAAAAGTTTCTTAGAGAGGTACTCAAAGACAAAGTGCTTGTTTTTCTATGAAGTTATTTCACTCTTATTTGCAGAATCTACCTACACTAGCTAGGTAATAGAAAACAATAAGGAGAATTACTAATGAGCTATTTAAGTGGCCAGTCGTATTAATGGAATGGAAACAGTACAATCGCATTACCAGATCGTTAGTTAAACGACACAAAACAGTCGGCTGCCTCTTAACACGTACCTTGAACTTGGCACTGGCGAGAGAACTTGTAGTTGGTCCTTAGTATAGGTGCTATCGGAGAAATATGCGCAGAGCCACGTTTCAGCTTTAGTCCAATGGAGACAATAGCGAGTCTGTGTAACTTTTTTTCAATGGTACATATTTTTGAATGTATTATTTGGAAAAGAAAGCAAGTAACAAAAACAAATACGCTTTTGTAACGATGTCATTGATTGATTTTTGGATAGCAAGACAGGAAAAATAAATATCTCGAGCTCTCACGCAAAGCGGTGAATTTTATTTTGCCCTTCATGACAACTTACGTATGTGATAGTAAGTTATCACTTAGTAGTACGAGTAAGAACTTGCTATCAACTTGACATCGATTCTACAAACAAAAATGTAACTCTTCCTTATAGATTTTATCTGTCAAATTTACCGAATTGATGCTTACGTACTTGTACTGCTAGTTATAGGATATCTGGGTGGGTGCCTAGCATAGTAGACCATATCAAGCTTTGACAGCTCGATATACACTGTCTGTCCGATCAACAGAGTGAGATAGAGCACTGTATCAAGCGCTATCGAGCTCGATATGGTTTACTATGCTAGACTATCTGGACGGCTATTCTGGCATAATATTTCACTCGCAATATCAATCGTTCGACTTTTGTTCAGAGTATGATAAATGCTATGCGATGTATTATACTGTGAAATTACTAAATATCATCTAATAAAAGCTATGGGATATAAGAAACGCTTACTTTAGATTTTCAATAAAAAAATCAATACCATATTCGTATAAAATGCCTATCAAAATCTCCCGAAATCTGCCTGAGCAATTTCTCCGCACAGGCTGGAATAGCCGCCCAGTTTTGGAATCGACTGAATGCTTAATATGAAGTTAAATTAAAATTGGGCAAAATTGCGCCTATATATAGGTAGGTAGACTCAATTACAATAATTAAGTACATATTGTTCTTTGTGATTATATATTTTTAAATAAAATATCTCATTTTCTTCTATAGGTAGTGTTTTAGGTGTTCGCCACTGTCTTGGAAATGTGATAGGGATATAAGTTTGAAAGAGCTTTGGTCTAGTGGTTCGAACCGAAGATCGCGGGTTCAGCACTCGTGCAGGCACTTTGTGTTCGGTCTGCGTGTTTCGGAACGGCGGTGGAGTTCACTACCCATCACGCTGGGTCGTAATAATCGTCGGTGAAACGTGGGTGTGACTTGCACTTCCCTGTCCCCTCGGGGATTGATGTCATGACAGGTATTATGATATATGTATTTCTCAATTAAATGTTAGTCTGGATTATTTTTACCAAAATTTATAAAAAAATAAATACGCAGATTGTTTTATTATTTCATCTTCTACATTTGTCTGAGTGTATGGACACCCATATTCAGTATTAGGTACTTTTTAATAAAATAATGGTGCTACAAATTTTCATCATAAATTTGTGAATAAACTTCTGTATTAGTTTAGATTTGGGCAAGTCAACATAGACTAATTTAATAACGGGTTGGATGAGAAGTACCTGGTACTGGCATAAAATCAGCGTTAGATTTTAATCTCCAACATTTACTGAGCCAAGGCCAGTTTACAGAGCATGCATTTGACTCCGAAGGAAAAAAATAAATTGTGGAATAACTGAAGATAGAATAGAAAAACGTTTATTAATACAGTACACAATGCGACACAGTAAAAAAAATACACAAGGAAAATACAAGTATGAATAAAATTATTAATATCATTATAAATAACATACAAACGTTTTTCTATTCTATATTCAGTTATTCCACAATTTATTTTTTTCCTTTGGAGTCATATTTTTAGCACTTCTCGAGAAACGGTCTATAAATAGATCTTTCATAAAAATTTGGAAGAAATTATAAACATGCGAATGTATCTACCTAAAATGTATCATACACAAATGTAGACAGAGATATTACAATAGTACTCGTAGTTTATGAAACTGGTACATAAAGAGGTTATTACAATACGAGTGTGAGTTTAAGAAACGAGCCGAAGGCTATACAGATCTTTGCAATCACTGTAGGATTTTCTCCTTAATCCGCTTCTTCTGATTATCCTGTGACATATGTATGTTAAAATCTACTTTCCCTTGCTTCCAGTCAACTGTTAGTAGGTTAAGAAACTGAAAATAAATAAATAAAATAAATAAACAAACTAAAATGGTAAGTTAATAAGTAAAGAAAATAATAATTTCCGGTTCGAAGCATTGTCAAATGGCAACATAGCTCGTGTCGTCGCCCGGGGGACTGTTTTAATTTTCCGCTAGCTGCAGATTTATCTGTTTTCGGGACGGTCGTCAATTTTCACCTCTTTTAATTTGGACGCTACGTTGGCTTTGCAAAAATTGGCCAAGTGCGTATCTGACACGCATGAGTTGAGAGTATAGTAGCATTTATATAAGAAATAAATAAAATGGATATTCATTTTCATTTTACACATAACATCCTCTTGTCACTGTATGATAAAATTTAAATATACTTTCAAATGTTCACGTTTCCTTTTTGCTTACTACCATGATGTAGCAAAAACTACGATGTTTTAGTTTTCTTATTTTGTAGACCACCAGTTCGTGGTTTCACCGCACTTATGTATCAGGATATAAAAAGGTATCAAAGTAATCAACTATCCAATGAAGGTTGGAGATTTTTATAACGGGGCTCTAAAGGAATAAGTCACAATGTTTATTTCATACGTTCATGAACGCTGAATTCATTTGTGGACAATAATGAAACGTTCATTCATTGAGAATTTATTTATTTTGTGAGCGCACATTTAGTAAGACAAAAATGTCTCTTGGCATTTAAAATAAAAATATCATTCGGGCAGACAAAAATTAATTTATGCTTAACAGAGTTTTTCCTACGACTTTGTCTGTTATGCTATGACCAGTAATAGCTATCACTGATAGGTATTATACGTATGTAGTTGTTTTTTAACTGAATTCCTGGTCACTAGCTTTTGCCCGCGGCTTTGCCCGCGTTTATTAGTTTTTGGGTAGTCCTATTGAGTCTGTAATATTTTTAGGATCAATAGTTAACTTTATAGTACGTATTTGACTTTAACTTTTGGTTAACATGAGAATATTTTTTTATATGCTTATGTCCCTAAGGAACAATTCGTTCCCAGGGAACAAATTGTATCCTATATCCAAGTTAAATTTAAGAGTCGTACCATAAAAACAGAAAAAAAATTCAGTATAGTTTATCTTTAATTACTTTTCATAATTTAATTATTTTTACACATTATATTTCAGCGACAATACCTGTAGCCCTTCTTTAAATGGAGTAAACAAGGTGATCCATAACCAGGTTCCAATATATATTTAAAAACACTCGTAAGCACGCTTTGGATGAAAAAACAATTATATGTAAAAAAATGTAACCTGCAAACATAAATTATTGGTTATCCTATCCTTTTAAATATGTATAAAATTGAAGAAAATCGAAACAAAATAATTCAAAACACTTAAAACTGGAACTACACTGCCCCACAATTTTCGGGAAACCATAATTTCTGGGAATTATCTACACATTGAAGTAGTTCTAACTTTAAAACTGATTGATGAAATTAAATCATGAAATTATTATTACGAACTCACATTTTTTATTTTATTCGGGTGAAGTAAAAAATCACCTGTGTAGAAAAGTCAATATGGCAGTATGAAACAGCGATGTAATATTTCGGAACTAATCCCGAGGTTTAATTCTGCCCGGCGAGTCCGAACCTGGCTACCGTTGTCGAACTTATCCAATTTTCTTTTATTACACATCTAAATGGTAACAAACGAGTTATATCTTCCAAACCTGATTCCCAGATATTTGTTTGCTTCTGTTGTTGTCTGATTATCCTGACTTTAATTGAGAGACTTTGTAAGTTATCACATAATTACTTAATTTTTACAAATTTTTCTTAGTTTTATTTCTGATTGAGGAAAAGGTCGATTTTTTTTCGGGATTTTTTATTTTTAAATCACTTACTAAGTCTTACGTATGAGTTTGGCTATATAAATTAAAATACCCTAGTATGTGTGTAATACTTCTAATTTGCTTTATTAGTTGCATACATATAAGTGCTGGGATGGTTGTAGTACGTAGAATAAGGTTGTATGTAGTTTCGGAACGAGCCCTCGAGTCGAGTGTGTGTTCAGCTTAATTTGGTAATTGGTTACAGGAATATAAAGAGTAGTGAAGTGCACTTTAATTATGTTCCAAATAATGTAAATGGGTAGAGCGACTGATTGATTGATTGGGATTTAATAAAAACATTACACATGCCAAAAGTTTCATGCAAGGGTTTCGGCACCGCGCTCACCAACCCACCTGCCCAGCGTGTGTGAGTACGGGAATTTATTCCAGGAGAACCACCAAGAGTGGCGAAATAATGGAAAGGCCTATGTCCAGCAGTGGACGAAACAGGCTGATGGATGGATGGATGGACATGCCAAAAAGCTGGTGCTGGCAAATTTTAGGAGAATATTGAGGACCTTCGAAGAGATGTTTTGTTATGTCGTTAATTGTATTAATGTATCATTGTATCAACCGATGCCCACCCAGCCCAGTAGGGCCCGAAATATATCTTGAAATTATTTTTGTGTACACATAATAAAATAATAAAAAACAAAAAAACTGTCTCTAAAAGTTTATATACATTTATTTAATTTAATTGTATTAACATGACGCCAAATACGGCGTAGGAAAGCGGTGCAAGTCCAGATCATGACAACACCAAATTGTTCTCTATATCTTATTTCTAGGAGGTTAAGACACAAAGCCTGAATACTGAGTGCAAGAGATGGCATTAAGCTGCTGTTCAAACGCTTTTAGATCTCTTATCACCTTATTAAATTTATAATTAACCTCTTTATCGACTCCACGCCACCACTGCTCCTCTCCGCGACATCATCACGTCTGAATCACCGCGTCTATTGGCTCCGTCCGTCTGTGGTCCGGACTGGGGGACCTCCTGCAGACAGTCCACAGTTGGCAAACTTAGTCCTTAGTCTATGAGGGCTGGTACTTTGGGCCTCAGTTCTTGTGAGAGCTCTATGGCGAAGTAGTTCAAGTGTTGTTAGAGAGCTGGGTCAAGGAAATAGGTTTTCCAAATTAATGGTATTTTAAAGTTTATTTTTCTAGCAACAGAAACAGTCTAGCAACAGTCTGGGTGCCTATATATATCTATAGCTCTTGTCGGTGGGGTGACCGCGTTTCTTACCTGTCTTCTGCTAACGACACAACCTAAGCATTTCAAAAAAAAAAAAAAATTGTTAAGTGGACAAAAAAAATGGTTTACACCAATGACATCTTAATAAAAGATACGCCATACTCTCACAAAATTCAATATAAAATGACGCCAATGAGATGTGGCTACTAATTGTACTCAGATTGACAAAAAGGCTGGACAATCACAGCATATTACGGATTACAGATACCCTCTTCCCTTAGAAAAAGACTTCTGACTACTACTTACGTCTTCTGAAAAATTCACGGCAGTAGTATTATAACTAAGTTAAACTATCATTTTTGATTGAAAAACACTTGTACTTGTCCACTTATTTATATAATTTCCCTTACCGGTTTTGCTGTTATAGCATTATCAAAGGTTCTTGTTTTTTTTTTCTTCGCCAATTGCCAACAATCACGAGCATCAACTCCAAAAACTATCATAGCTGAGTATGCTTTACAAGTTAACGAGTAATAGTCGACCAACTTAATTTTTCACTTTTGTTTCATACATTTCATAAGTTTGTAATTTTTGTTCAAATCATTTAAGTCCATGAACTCATTTTAATGGTACGGACCCCTTGGGCGCGGGTTGTACTCGCACTGACTAGTTTTTTAGTGCCATTTTTAGAGCGCGTTCAACGCATCGACTCCAGTTTATTTAGAATATAATTTAAGTTTATTTTAATGCGCTCCAAAAATGTGTAGAGTGTCCAAAGCAAAAGATTTCACAGTAAAATCATACAATTGAAAAGTTAATCAAATACTTAGAAGTTTAATAATAATAAAATCAAATTTAAAAAGGAAGTTAGACAAATTTTAGACACCAAAAACGAATTTAAGAAATAGTGTAACTACGCAAATATAATATCAAATTAAAAGGTATGTGCGTGGTGTGTATGAATGATAATATGTGATATTGCATGAAATGTGTGTTACTGTGTGTATGAACGCTTATCTTAGTTTTTAATTTAATTCCATTGCTTTGTGAAGAACATTATTTTTTAACATAATCAGATATGACACCAAATTACCCCCTACAAAAATAACGTATTTGAGGAAAGCGTAGAGGAAGAAAATACAACTAACCATCTGTTTACACTTTAACGTTTCTATGTATAGTTTACTGCTGTGTCTTTTCCATGAAATAAATAAATAAAGTTGACCTCTATTTCATTGAAAATTAAACGCATCCTATAGACCCATACAGACACAGAGCATTCACATATTTATTCATATATTCGATAGATATATCTATATACATATTATATCTCTTGTCTATTTTATGGTAACTTTGTTTATGTCCGTTAAACTTATAATTGTAATTTTAATACCTATCTGTTATCTTGAATGTTGTGTACCGGTTATTATCTAATTATAAACATTACTTGGAATGTGATTAGCAAATAGTTATGTGAATGCTTTGTGTATGATTTTTTACTGTACCATTTAGATAAAATATATTTATTATGGATACACCGTTGAGATAAAACGAAGTTGAGGCGATGGATTCTCAAAGCTTTGTGGTAGTAGAAGTGGTCGCCCGGCTGAATTAATCCCATCAATGCGAATAGTTATTGCTTGTTGACCGTCAGGTAATATCTCAAGTCAAGTGGAAAGCCTCCTTTGATCTCAAATGTGCGTCCGAGCCATTGAATATAGAGTATCTCACTGTAGTGGTCAGCTGTGATTTCGATCGGATTTTAACTGTAGATTCTGTAAAACTTTCAAGCGTTTTCATTTTGCAGGCGACATTAAGAAGAAAAAAAACGCACCAAATAGAGTTTTAGAAATTTAATTTTTAATTGCCAAAAAACAAACAAGGAAACCGATTTGGAAACATTTGGTTTTTCGAGCTTGATTTTGTTTGCCTTTTACACTTGGTGGAAATGTTACGCACAGTTGAAGTTAAAATCTAGTCCATCGATTACTCTAACGAATTAAATAACATTATAAGAAGTCGAAGACTGCACAGTGTTTTATTTGTTAAATCTTTATGTACGTGTATTTTTTGTATTGAATAACATCGCTAGTGCCAATACAAACATTGTAAAATATTTACGAAATATATTATTTATTAATTAAGGCCCTTGTTTTGCTCACTTCCTGCGTATTTTCAATGAATGTGATTTTAATTTTGAGAATTTGTTAAGCTTTATAAGTCTGCAATCTCTCAGGCACAGAGATTGCGCGATCTCAAGGGGCCAACGATCCAAAGTTTGAATATTCTTCTGCAAGCCGTGACTTTATTCAATTTATTGTTAAATTTAATTAAAAAGAAAAACAATGAGTGCATTACAGATTAACCTTTTTTTGGTCGTTAAGGATTGACAGCGGAATCAAAATAATGATTTTATTTTTTTAAATAAATACTAAATACAATAATAATTGTAATTTTCAATGAATACTCATGTTTTCAGTTAGAGTTTACAAAACCGCAGTTGTGTCTATGCAGGTATATGAAGTAAGATTTTGAATTCGTAGATCTATTAGTGCTTGCTATGCGTTACAAACTAAATTATTTTAAATTTCATTTATTCAATCAAAGTACTCAGACAACTAATATCATTAAACTACGCATCATCGACATGACAGGATTCCTCGAGGTGTTCACAAGTGTAAAATGTGTAATGCGAGTCACAGCCCAAACATGTGGGACCAGAGTTTTTCACCGACGAAAATCACCGACAAGCCTTAACGTCATACTTCGGGCACAAATGGACCAATTTAAGTGCCTATCAAAGCACACAGACTGAACAATAATTTGTGATTGAACTCACGAACTCGGGGTTAGTAGGCGAGCGCTTTACCACTCGGCTATAGTGGGGGTCTTAATTTACCCGATTGCCAGCTCTATGATACCTGGCCTTCTCTGAGTTAATCCAATAGGAAAATAGATATCGAGACTAATCGAGAATGATTTGAAGCCCGATTGTTATTCGAACGGGTGATGATGGATGTTTCACTGTGCTTTGTTTTATAGCTTTTTGTTATAGACACAACATAGGGTCGAATAAAAAAAACTGATCAAGTGTGGGTAGGACTCGTGCGCCGAGGGTTTTCTACTATTCAAATAAGATTAGAATTAAATGATTTGAATAAAAATTACAAACTAATCATTACCTACGAAAGGCCTGAAACAAAACGTTACCTTAAACCTATAATAAAAATTGGCGTTTTTAGTATTTGTCGTTTAAATAACAAAAACGCCAATTTTATTAACTTTCTTTAGAAGTGGCACATAATATACAGAAAATTCAAAATTTCTAACTTGTTTCGTTTTTGAGATAGATCTCTTAACAATAATGGTCTTAAACTGACAGCTTTGATAGCCCCCTATTCATTTATTTTTGGAGATGTAAAAAAACCAAAATTATATTTTTACCCTACTTTATGAGTACTAGACACCAACACTTCATTTCCTTTCGCCTACATGGTCATGTATACGATCCCCCTAAAAAAAAACAATTTAATTTTTAATTAAATATTCGCGTTTGGGTTTACATTCTTAACAACATAGCCAAATTTCAGGTCTGAAACTAATTCCGTCTGCAAGCTAGAGACCCGTGACATATGCACAGAAAGTGTCATTAATAGGGCTCCATGTTGCTTTTTTGGCGCAAAACCCTAAAAAGAACACAAATATAAAAAGCCCATTAATTTAATTTTAGTGCTGTCAAAACAAAATTTTCTTCATTCCAAAATAGTTCATTAATTTCTTTAATTTGCCTGAAGATGTTTTAAACGAAACCGGTCGCTAATAGAGGAGAAATAAACTCTCTTTCTCTCTCTCTCTCTCATGTGATGAAATTAATGCGGCGCTATCTTCCTTGTTGTCAACGTTAAAACCTGTTAAAAGTTAAAAACACCATTCAGAGCATAGTCATATACTGTATTTTGTTATGGATTCCGTCCAAAGCTGAAATAGTATTGATAGTGACAGAATTTAAACTGAAGGGTTCCAGTTAATTAAATTATTAATCCTAGTTAGGTTACTTATGAATTCTCTTGAACACTGTGGAACTAGTACAAGTAAGACTTTTCATTGCTAGAAGCTTACTTTGGAAAATTTCAAGTTTTGACAGCACTAAAACCAAGATTAAAGTCATCAGAATCGACTTTATTGTATCTTAGTATCTACATCGCAGTATCGTTTACATTAAATAGCCTTTACATTCACTAAAACCTGTTCCTACAAAGAAATAAAAAAATGTAGATTCGTTTGGGCTAAGTGCTGGTATATCTATGTACGCTAATACCTAAGATTGTAGCTGAACTCTTTCCCCGATATTTCTTAATAGGACCTTTGAGGGTTTAGCTTCAGATTAAAATCTCGAATCAATAGATAATTGAGTCTATTTCTTAAGATCCTTACCATATAAATTGTGGGGGTCGATACGCCTGTCTGCCCTTTTGACTTCCTGTACAGAATAGATATGCCTCTTTATATAAATGCATTGATTTCATCTGTTAGCGAGGAAAACTTTTATATACATTTTTGGTATACTGTTTGTGTTGCTGGTTCGCTTGCACAAAATTATTTAGTCTGTGGTCGAAGATAGGTGAAATGTGAACGCGAATCCTCAAGCTGTGCAAGAGTCGAGGGGGGATATTCCGGAAAATTGCAAACATAAACTTTCTAATCGACGGATCTTTTATTCCCAAGCTTTGAAGATACAGCCCATTAGCTTTGTAATGGGGATGTTCCAAATTTATTTTATCATCTCTTGGCACGTGATGTCTCTCTTGTTTCGAGCGCAAGTAAGTTCAAAAATTAAGCCTGTATTGAACTTCACTGGGAGACTTTTTGGCGAGGAGAGGAGGTAAGTATTGCCTTTTTTATTAATTTTGTTTCATCGAGTGTTTATTCAGAACACAAGGCTCTCATCAATACAAACAATATCGATTAAGAGGGCGCATAAAGGCAAATTACAATTCTAAACTTCAATTTCAGACTACTAAATTAAGTTCAAAATTGTAAAAAAATAAAATATATGTGATTCATATATATTCATATATATCATATATATTCATATAATTCTATGAGCCCAAAATGGACAAAAACTAAAACAATAAAATTGCCTCGATAGAAAACACAAAAAGAAGTTTTCAAAACCTTTAGTTTGCATTATGGTGCAAACTACTAAGCCAAAAATTTTGTAACTACGAGTAATATTATGTTCGTTTAAAAAATAGACCCAAGAAATGATTTTATAGACATGACTATTTTTCAAAAGTTATATAATAAAATATAAGTTTTTCCTGATCATGGGTTTCAGTCACGTCAAACAGTCACGGCTCGCTATTTTAAACAATAAAGAATAGAGTTCAAATCTATCTGATTGATGCAAAACGACGTGCTCAACCTGAGTTTGAAATTGGTGAAGTCTGAATAAATATACAATTTTATTATTCTTAAGCCTTATCATTTGTTTAGGATGACTATTAATATTAAAAAATGAAAATATATTGTACTCGGTATATTTCAGCTCACAGTATAGAGCCGTCATCAGTCATTCATAATTATATCTAATACGAACATATTTTTATTTTTAATATTAATAACCGTCCTAAATAAATAACAGGATAAAGTCCGTATTACTGATTACTACGAGCTGTTAGCGGGAAACTGGCTATCACGTAATATATACACAGACGAGGCGTTTTGCGTACAGCCAAAAATTTCCTTTTGTTCTAGGTTATGGAAATAAACAGCCATGCCCCAAGGTGCAGCAAACACACATTCTGTAAATCCCCACAACGACTAAGAATGCACTTATTCGTTGCATTTCCCCGCGATTTATTCGTCTAACCCAGCGGGTGGCATCCACCATATATTAGGAGCATTAGCACCCGGATAGTGAGGCAGTCGTGCTGCTCAATTTACTGCGTTTCGGATTAGGATAGACCAACTTTGGTGCAACGTCTTTCAGCAAGCTGAGGTGGTAAATTAATACCAGATGCAAAGACTTGTATGTTAGATCCTATGAACAATGAACGTTGCTAATCAACGGTCGAGATAAATTTTTCTTTTGTTTATGCTTACATTTTTACATAAAACTACATACGAAATATAGGTATGTTTCATTTATGAAAAATGATTATACTAATATATGTGTTGTGTATGATCCTCAAAATATGTTATTATGGTACCTACTTTTATAAAACTTAGAAATAGCGTGTGGGCATCACGTGAATTTATTATTGCTCGAAGCGTTTTCTCTAAGTAGGATTACTACCAGTATTTACATATCTGTAGGAATCAACCGATAAAAATGCACGTCAACCCAACTCAAATACTTCAGAAGAAAGCCGCCAACTTCACACCCCAGTCTCCTTTTAACTGGGCATTCAACCATGTAACCGACTACAGCAAGAAGGGCACATTTAATATTAAAACAAACAATGAAACAATCCCGACGAGTGTGTAAAAGACTAAAAAGTTTTGAACTTGTGCTATAAATCTACCAGTAACTTCACCAACCTTTCTTCAGACTTCTGTATCCAAAAATGAGCTTTAAGTTTGTCAAAACAAAGCTGAAATTTGACGCAAAACAAGTTTGTAAGTAGTTCAGGACCCGAGGGAAAGTGTTGTCAAGGAACAGGGATAAGTCGGGATTGTCGCGAGCTCGCCTGAGAGGAAATTAGAAATACCAGGAAAAGAAAAAAAAAAATGCAACAAAGACCTACCTTTCTCTTTGCGGTTTACTTCCTCTTTTGTCAAGAATATTGTTAGTTTTGTGTTTAGCTCGATGTGGAGGGTAGTCGTAATAAAAGTTGCAAATAAAGATACTGTAAATACTTGAGGACGGCGCGACTCACACTAACATTGTACTTGAAGTGTCGACATCTTGGTCAGGGTTGTCCCTTTGAGGATTTGCTGACGGATTTTAGTTATAGAAGCAGATATTATTTAAGTTTATAGTGAAATCTATCGCTTGGAGGACTAAATTATAAGAGTGGATTTACATTGCTTGTTAAACTTGATAAGTGACCCATGATAGGCAGAGATACAGATTCAAAATTGTCTGAGATTTATGTTTCACTGCCAATATATGTTTATAAATGACCGATTTTTCCATCTTGTATTGCACTCTAATAACAGATAAAAATAAGCGTTTAGCACAAATAATAATAAGGAACATCTGAAATATTTATAGCAGGTAGCGCTTTGTAGCATTTCGTAGCACATCTTGTAGTGCGTAGTAAATTTGTAGCATTTTGTTTGTAGTATTTTGTAGCACGTAGCCCGTTCTTATAATGAATATTGCATGGTTATAAGTGGCTAAAAACCAGAGTACACAGTAGCAGTGGTAAATTTAACCGTGAAACTTTATTTTTTTGTGATGATGGATTTATATTTTTGCAAAATAAAAAGAATTTAACCGACGGCAGTTAGACGAGACGACGGCGTTGGGTAGATTTATCTGTATGAGGTCGTATTTTTCTCTTGACTGTTAAAATCGTTTAATTTATTAGATACTACGAAAACATTTCGCCAGCTATTTTTTTGTAGAGCAACATTACTCAAAACATATCTTCACGAAATCTGTCCCCGAGGGGGTTTCATAGGTGTTACTGAGTGTGGACTGTCACTAAAACAGCCAACTCTCGCAAAACACTCTTTTCACTGATGATTTTAGTGTCCCAACTCAACTCAAGGCTCCCATGTGTACATGCTGTACTGCAGGCACAAATAATAATAAAGAAATAAAAATAACATCATATAATAAAAACAGGCTTAAATATGCTTTTTAAGGGCTTGCAGGTTTTCCTTCCAAACTTTTGGAATACTATGCACTCAAATTACGAAAACACCGTTTTGACCAGTAGGATTAAAAACCCGGGTCTCGAGTTTGAGCGTTTCACCGACTGAGTAACCGCTGCTTTTTTTTGTAAACTTTAAATAAAACCAGCCACGCATCAAGTTCTCCCCACGCGGTGCAGGGATGTGGCAGCCCTATTAATCCTACTTCAGTAAATACTCCTGCAACCCCAAGTTAATTCCGTTTCCTCTAAATACACGAGTAGGACGAGAATTCCGTAGAGCATGTCTTGGGGCTCCGAGTGTTTGACTTTGAGCGTCAGCATGGCCTTCACTTTTTATATATTATTGTTTTAACTGTTTAATCATTTCATTTTAATGTATTTGGAGTGCATTACAAATTAGAAGAGATCAATAATTAGAAACAAATTTACAATGTTAATTATCTGTTCAGAATGAACGAGGTGTGAAATCACATAACGCCCTCGTTAGCGTTCAGTATATGCATTATTGGCTGGTATATCAAGCAGGTCTAGCATGATTACCTTGGTGGCGCAGTTGGAAGCGCGCTTGTTGTGAAAGCAAGAAGTCGCAGGTACGATCGTGTGAAACTTGTGTGTCTTCTTGTATATTTATTTATGCCAAGCGTTCGGCGATACGACCATTTATTTAATACGTTTGGATGTAAAATTGTCGATACATTAATAGTGTAAGAATGTTAACTGCTTGGGTAACAGTTTTTGGAAAATTACATCTGGCCTGACACACTTCTGGGGAGACATGAGTGTAACGATACATTTTTATGTGTGTTTATTCAAAAAGGGTTTCATTTTATAGCGAAGCCTCGTGTTTATCCGTCCATTCCCGGTATACTCGATATTATATTGTCCAAACACCAAATAACATTTTCTGTGATTTTAGTGATCTTTCGGATTTGTTTTTTGATGATTGTGATACAAGGATACACGTGTCAAATGTAAAATATGCACAATATAGTTCAACTTTTGATATAAATACACAAGTTTTATATATTTTTTAATATCGTGACTTAATATGCTTAATTGTTCAAATACAAGAGCATGTTTGGTGGAACCCCCTTAAGTAAACAAAATTATTATATAACTAAAGAATAACATGAAACACGCACTCGTATAATCCATATGCAAGTTTGTAACTTCCGGTCTCATTCAAAATGAACAAACATTAATCTTTCAGTCAAAGATCAAGCAACTTTGCTGCACGGTAATCCGATTTCATTCACTGGATAATGAGCACCATTAAATATATCATCTCTTAATTCGTAAACACCACATGCGCCTCTATAAACTAAAGTAAAATACACCTTATTAACTGAGGATACAATTTAAAATGGTTAAGATCACAGCGTCAGTTAGCAAAGCTAAAGGGGATGCTCTTCGTCAATCTCCAAGCGGAATTAAGTCTTCTATTTAAGGTAATATAGTTTAGGTTCCTCTGCTTAAACGCTGTAATGTATAATTTAGACGTGAAAAGATATGCCGATCCCCGTATAGAGGAAATATGAGGATTAAATTCCTGTAGTGTACTTAACTAGACTAATTTATGCAGAGGAAGCTTGCAGCGCGTTAGGGGCGAGGGGTGGTGTGGGGTTAAAGTAATTGGGAGGTAGTGCCCAGTTTAGAGCATTACGGTTTGGGTTGAGATGAATTTGATTCAATTTTAAACGATAGGTGAAGTTTTAGCAGGTTTCGAGACGACAACTGTTGATAGTAAGTTGAACAGTAGAATTATTGACTTATTCCAGCAGCGTCCCGATGTCGGAATAGGGGATGGCATTTAGCCAGTAGCGCAACTTCCTTTCACTTGTAGATAAGAGAAGAGCACGCTTTGCAGAACTTTGGGCGGTTTCAAAAAGGTTCTTCTGGATTTTAAGGCAGAACGGTTCATCCCAAAGCCTTTTTGCTTTTTGAATAATAGGAAAATTTTCATCTATTTTATTTTATTTTATTATTAATACAAAAATCCACAGCACATACAATAAAGAATAGCATATAAAAGATCAACTGAACAGAGGCCAATAATGGGTTTTTCTTATACTTACTTAACTTATACAAAGCATGCAAACAAGAAATAAAATGTGTATAGAGAAATCAATATTGTAGGAGGAACAATGATTTAACAAAATTAGACTTAAAGGTTCATCTGCCAGGTAACCTGTGTGTGATGTTTAGTGCAGTTGTAGTAGTGTTATTCTGTTCAGAGTTTGTGTTAAGGATAGAGAGGGTATGTAGGTATGTGCAAATTGCAAGAGGAGCGTAAAATTATTTATCGAAGTAGTACAGAATGTACCTGTTTTTTAAATACTTGTTTGGAGACATGGAATGGATCAAGTTTGTCGAACTTTTTGTTGAAGGTTGTGGGTACCCGTTGTGTGACAGAATTTTTGGCATATCTAGTTCAGCATCTTCGGCCTTGAACAAGTAATTTCAACATCACCAATAGTGCCATGGCTAATTATACTATCTAAGAGGTCAAGTGTACAATTTAGGTATGGTTCCATATTAAATGTTATTTGTAAACACGAGTGCTATCACCAGTTTGGGTTACAAAACCAAACATTTTTTTTGTGTGATTTGAGTGTAGTATTTTAATTTAGATTAAAATTTAATGTGGAATTGAAAGTCTAACACACATATTCCTCTTGCTACAAAATTTTGCAGATTAATTCCAAAATAAATCTTCTCTCCTCCAAATGGAGGCAAAAGGCTCTTACAGTAAAATCCCTGAAGGATCTTCTCTTAATAATAGGCTGTGTTATTTAAATAACGTAAAAGATGTCATTTTTCACAGTCAGGTTGCCGGCAACGTATTACGCGGGCGGCCTACGTGGGAAAAGGAGAACGGCCCGTGAAATTGACTAGCGGATCTTATTACGGATACCTATTTACGTATTCATTTTGTAATAGCTCATATTACGTAATACTTGGTCTGAAAAAATATATTTTTTTAAGTATTGTCGTGGAGAGCTGGCTTAATCAGCTTCAGACGTGCGCTTTGTATGGATAAGGTTTGAAAATGTAATATAATTTGTATGAATTAATAGAAAAATAGTCTGATGTTAATGATATCAAACGAAGAATATCACCACACTAAGATGGAAGCAAAGGCAATGAAAAGGATTTTTAAACAGGCATGGCAGTAACGGAAATCTAATTTTGTCTTTTAAAATTGCGACGTGATATTTTAAAAACCATTAGTAGTTATAAGTTTGTACGAAATCGAGCAGGCTTTACTTGTGGTAAACACTTATCTGTCAATGTGTCCGAGAGGGCGAAGGCGGGTATGGTTAGCATAAAAATAAATAAAGAGAAATGTTTGATAAACGTATTATACTGTCTTAAAGATTTTGGTAAACTGTAAAGGTCAAAACTATCTAACCTTGGCCAGAGGATTAGTCTGGCGATCCAACGAGGTAACGCTGCCAGCCTTTTGGGTACCCTCCCCAACGGTGACCAACTTGAACAATTTTTTTATTCATATTATTCATATTTTAGTTATTTTAAATAGTTCGCATAGTTACATTGTTTATTTTAGATTATTATTTAACTTTTATATAGGTAGATGAGGTTAATTTTATTTTTAATAATAGTAATTTTATTTATGTTATTTAAGTTTTTTTCCAATATCACGTCGTTCACGTTAAACTTTTCGTTCAAATATAGAAATGGATATGAAAGTTTCAAAATAACTAGTATCACTATAATTCACTTTCATGAAATTCAATTTTTCTTGAACAAAAATAAAAAAACTGGCGATAATTGCCTGTCTCTGAAAACAGTAAAAAATTAACTAAAATATCGAAAACAATAAACTTTTAATACTCTAAATAAATTCACTTTTTTCATTTCGCTCCGCCCGCGTTTATTAATTCTTTGCCCAGGTTTCCAACTTGGGCGTTATTTTATGAACATTCTTTATAGCCTATGTGTTGATCAGGATCACTACGATGATAATAAAAAAACTGCATCCAAATCCGTTGAGTGGTTCTCGAGTTTAAAACGTTTATTAAATCTTTGCCCCGTTTTCGGGCGTTATATGTTGACAAGGGTCACTACTACATACAGACAGACAGACAAACAGCCAAAATTCTAAATATTGTGGTTTCTTGTAGTTCTTAACAGAAAGTAAATTCCTGGGTGAAAAAGATAATAGGTTTCACTACTTCTGTGGTTTCACATAATTTGATGATAAATTTAACAGGGCAAACTTGTTGTAATAAATAATAATCTTTTTTTAATACTTGACAATGAGAGACTATATCCACACCACTGTACACGAATTTCTTAAAGAATAGTTTTTATATACCGGGTGTAAATAGACTGCTACCATTAAAGGAAACCACATATTCTACTGACCCTACTGAACCACTTTTCCCAAGAGTCATACCCGCGGACACACTTAGTTTGGAAAATAATTGAGTTTCAAACAAAAATGTGTGACCGCTAACGCACAGACATAAGGGCGAGTATCGAGAGAGCGTCGCCCGTGGAACAGCTGTTCCGCTGCAGCGTTCTAAAATAGACCTTCTTCCTACGAGATAAAGTCTTTGAGTTACAGTTGAATACCTTTTTCTCTGAAGATTTGCGCGGGTTTTTTTTTTCGAATAGTTGTTCAGTACGATCAGCAGAGTATGTGGTTTCATTTAATGATCGCACTCTATTTAAAACCTGTATACGTAGTTTGGTGACTACATTTTGGGTCAACGTTCATTGTTTTGGGTACAAATCCTATTAATTATGACTTTAAAAACTGATTGGCTACAGCTTAAATCATACCAAAGATTCATACTTACTAATTAATATAAACGAAATCTTCGTGTAAATTTAGTTCTAAGAATTAGTCTACGAAAACACTGTCTTTTAAAACTCAAAAATTTGGCAGTGCCACCGATTTCTCTCTTTTACTACTAAGAGATTCGTGGCTTAGATTCATTTTGATACTAGCTTTTGCGCGCGGTTCCGACCGCGTGTATTCGGTTTAATGACATGCTTTTTTCCGGGATCAAAAGTAGCCTATGTATATCCATTCTAAATTTCATCCAAATCCACCCAGTCGTTTCAGCGTGAAAGAGTTACAAACATACACACACACACACACACACACAAACTTTCGCATTTATGATATTAGTGTGAAATGTGATGATGTAGTTAGTATGAAGTGTTATAGTGTGATAGTGTGATATGATTGAAACGGCTACTTACGATGTTTTAGTCAGATTTCGCCTGACTAGTTTCACTGTATTCGTATAGTTTCTTGGAGGCAAACATGGTTACGCGGCGGTTCCCCGAATCGCCGTTTCAATATCAATATGATTTCAGTCTTCATGCAAATGCCAAATTATATTATTCGTGCCACAAGTTACCAAATTCACAAACAAATTCAACGTAAAGTAAAAATAAAGCAGAGGTCCTAAATCGTTCCAATGGGTAATCTTTCGTTAATCGTGAACAAAAAAACATCAATCAATATCTACTCATATATAGGTAGACACCTTTTAATGGCGTAACGTAAAAGGTACGAAACCCAATCCATTATGCATTGAAGCAAATTCATTGTTCCACCCTCACAATATAGCAATAACATACGAAAATGCTGTGGCAATATGCATGTGAATTTAAAGGCAGACCATAAATGTACGTATGTCATAAAATATTCTTCACGAAATAACTAAAAAGGGTTTGTTAGCTTTTAGAACATAAGTTTGAACCTATATGATCATTCTTACTTTTGTATATCAGCAGATAGCTTAAAAATGAAAACTATGGTTTTGTTACCATATAAACGCATCTTATGGATATGTATTAGTAATATTTGCAATGTAGATAGTTACTAGATAGTTATAAAAAAACAAAGAAATATTTTTTTCGATATATTTCGGCCCTCGGTATGGAGCCGTCATCAGCCGAATGAAACATTTTGACAATGATATAAATATATAAAAAAGTAGAAGTGACATGTTGCATGAGTTTTTTTTTATGAAATGATATGTGCTGATGATGATGATCACTGCTCTTCACATAATATGGCGGTGGATAGAGTTAATGTTGTGATGTGGTGAAACCACTTTAAATTTTGAGCAGTCTAGTATGCCTGTCGGTGTCGGGTCATGTCTGTTAGTGCTGTCTGTTGAGTCCAGGTCCATAATGAGCACCAAGTGACTAGATATATGATGTCTTCCAGGTTCTAAGGTCTATGTCGGTCAGGGGTGGAGTGAATGATTTAATGATACGGACGGTGAAGCAGTTGTTGAAGTTAACATTGTGTAGGCGTGTGTATGTTGGGATTGGAAGAATGTTGTTTTGTGTAGTTGATGTGTGTCTGTGGTAGTTCATCCGGATGTGTAAAGCGTTTCTAGTTACACCTACGTAGAATTCCGTAAGATCGAAAAAAATATTTCTTTGTTTCTTATAATTATCTAGTAACTATCTACCATAAAATAAAACTCAGAAGAGTACCCATATCTTTATTCATATTATTTGCAATATTCCACTAAACTGCTATGTCCAAGGACCGTCCGCTCCCTCGCATGAGGCATACCCTAGCAAGGGGTACTAGTATATACGATACATTTTCAGCGATTTCAAGTAACAAGCAAGGAAACTTATCGGCAAGTGTTTCGCCTTTAAACGAGGCATCTTGACTTCACCGCTTAGCCGCAACTTGAAAAGCATAGAAAAAGTGTTTAACGGAGTATTTCCTCTAGCTTTTGCTCAGGGCTTCACCGGCCTAATATTCCCGTCCGACAGTATTTAGCAAGGTCTTTTTCGACGGAAATAACATTTTTGGTCCCTCATCTTGACTTCTAGTATTGCGAGCTTTCGGTGAGGTAACAAAATCTATTTTAGTTAGGAAATAATTTAAATAAATTTTTGCTTTTATATAAGGTGACTTTAGTTTATATAGCCAAATTCATACTGGGGTCTTGGTAAGTGGACTAAGGTTAAATTAGTTAAATTAGCCTTTCTGTGAAATACGCAAAACAAAATTTAGACATCCTATAGTTATTGGGTCGAGGTTGATCTTGAATAAGTATAGAGACACAAAAACATATTTTTCGTGTTTGGAAATAGTTTCATCGATAAAATATTTACAAAATGTTCGGTGGACAAGGATGGTGTCAACATTCAACGTTTTATGTACTCGTAAGTACCTCGGTGGTGCAATTGGTAGCGCACTTGTCTTGATAACAAGAGATTAAAGCCGATTCTGAAGGCTTTAATTTTAGTTTTAGTGCTGTCAAAACTAAATTTTCTTCATTCCAAAATAGTTCTTTAGTGTTTACAACAAGAGCTATATCACTTTAGAAAAATTTAAGTTTTGACTGCATTAAAACTAAAATTAAAGCCTTCAGAATCGGCTTTAGTATATCCTTTATTGTACACACACACATAAACTTCAAAAAATAAAAAAATATGCACAAAGCCGAGCTTACCTCTTCAAGCGGTTTCTTCCAGCCAACCAGTACTATGGTGAAAGATTACATGAAATAGGTTGGCAGCAAGCATACAACAGGATTTATTACAACACAAAACTTATTCTACACAAATAAATAATAAAAATTATAGATGTAAATATAATGGAAATGAATAAATAATGTATATGGATATAAATATATAATATTACATACCAACTTAAATAATTTAAAATATATACTTAAAAATTACTCATAAGAAAGGAAGTGCTCCTTTAATTTTGAGATCGCAGGTTCGAATCCTGGCCCGAGGATTTTTTTTCAAATTCTTGTCTTTACATTTGCTTCTAATTGATCTTTTCTAGTTTGTAATGCACTCTAATATCAATTATACTTTAATGAGTTTTTTAAAATTTGTGTGGTCCCGTCTCATGCAGACGACAATGCACAGCCAATAATTAATGGGTCAAACAGATGGTCTAACGAGCATCAGTCCCTAAAACGCGGTGTGAAATTGTAAATGGCAACAATAAATAATTCTCCAGTGGTTTTGTTGTAGCCGCCTTTTGAAAGAGGCTTCGGCGGGAGGCTTTCAGTGAGCAATAAGTCTGAAAGGCGATTATTGTCTACTTTGCACTTTCAGCACCTAAATTATGAGCGAAAGATTATTAGGTATGTGATTCATTGATCTCAGTTCGGCATATTGATTCCGATGATTCAAGAAACTGGACAAGTGCGAGTCGGACTCGTCCACCGAGTGTTCCGCTAGAGTCTATATTTTTCAAATTTTTCTCTATAGTTGTAGTTTATGACGGTATTATTTGCCAAATTACTATATTTGTTCTATATTAATAATATTGTTCTAGGTTAACGGCAAATACCCTATAAATTTTGATTCCTTGGGAGTGTCGAATTATACGTTTTTTGCAGCATAAACGGTGTTATATTTTTTTTACGTTAACTTAGGAATTTGATTTTTTCGCAGCTTCCGGGGACTGTAGACTTGAGTATTATATTATTATATGGTTTCAATTTCAACTCGATACCTCCACGCGTTCCTGAGATATAGGGTCTTGACAGACAGACGGACGGACGGATGGACGCACAGACATACAGACGGACAACAAAGTGATCCCATAAGGGCTCTGTTTTTCCTCTTGAGGTACGGAACCCTAAAAAGGAGAAGGTAAATTAGACTGTATTAGTTTTTTAGTTCGTTATTTAATCACTCCGTCATTTCTTAACCGATTTATACGATTCGTTTTTTCTTTGGAAGGCTGTGCTTCCACGTAAGTTCGGCTTTAGTTTGGTCTTGATCTAATGATGGTCTTCAGAGATAGGCAGTGGAACTCCTCAACCCATGACAGCATATCACTCGGTATTGAGGCTGTTTGCCTCAGTGATGGATGTTGGCTACAGGCTGTTATTCAAAAATTGCATAAACCCATCTGACCTTCGATCCTGAACTCATCACCATAGAAATCCTCAATAGATGACAGTACGTAACTCGAGATTTCAGCGATAACCTTGTGTTAGTGTGCTTATTGCATGATATAACGTGAAATTTGTCATTATACCACCTGAGCTTCGATACTGGCCTTATCACCTGAGAAGTACCAACGGATGACAGCACAAAACATGAGATTGCAGCAATCACTTTGTGTGAGTGTGCTCATTGTAGGATATTACTGAAAAATTGTTATCATGCCACCTGAATTTCAATCCTGGTCTCATCACCATGGAACTCCTTGACGGATGCCAGCACATAACTCCATATTGCGGCAATCACTTTATGTTATTGTGGTCATTACAGGATATTACTTGAAAATTTTCCTTATGTCACTTGAACTTCTATCTCGGCCTCACCACCATAGAACTCCTCAACTGGTAACAGCACATAATTCAAGATTGTGGCAATTACGATGTGTTAGTGTGCTGAATGCTGGGTATTACTTGAAAATTGAAATTATGCTACCTGATCTTCGATGAATGACAGCACACCCTTCGCGATGACAAGAACGATTTAGGTGCTGTGCTGACTGGTAGTATACTACTTAATTGTCATAATACCACCTCGACCTTCGTTTCATATGAACAACGCGCTTACAATAACTAATAATATTTCACAATCCAACCCTTAACTATAATCGATGCGACATGATTCCCCGACGGGATGTCGGAAGTGTTTCTAAGTGTAAAGTGTGAAATCCGAATCATAGTCCACACTTGGTACACTCGCTTTTCACCAAAATATGTAACGTCCCAAACGTAATGGGTGGTGAATATAGGTACTATCACCGTACTTCAGCCACAAATGGACTAACAGCTTATTATACCTTGCGAAGTACGCAGACCGTACACAAATTAATGTGCACCATGGGGTTTGAGCCCACGACCTCTGAGTGAGCAGGCGAGCGCTCTACCATTCGGCTACAGAGGCGGTCACATATAAAATAATTTTCATGAAAACCAAAATTCAAAATCAAATACTTAACTATCTACACTAATAATAAAGTAGTAAAAACGTGGTGTCTGTATATTTTTTAATTCACTATTTTTTAAAAATTTTAATTGAAACGAGTTACTAGTAAGCAAAAATCACCATTTTTTGAATTTTTGTCTGTGTGTATGTCTTTCTCTCTGTCTGTATGTATGTTTTTTTTCATTTTAACTCGAGAATCACTGAACGGATTTTGATGAGGTTTTCTTTATTATTACTTTTATTACCGTAGTCACCATGGACAACATCTCTACTAATAACAAAGTAGTAAAAAAGTCCTGTCTTTATTAATTAATCTTTTTTCACTGAGGCCGAAACCACAATTTTTTGAATTTTCGTGTCTATCTGTTTGTATTTATGTTCCGTTTCAACTCGAGAACCACTCAACGGATTTGGGTGTGATTTTTTTAATTATGATCGTAGTGATCCTGGTCAACTTAAAAAAGTTATAAGGGGTGTTCATAAAATAACGGCCAAGTCGAAAAGGGAGCAGAGACTAATTAAACGCGGGCGGAGCCAAGGGCAAAGGCTAGTTAAGTATTAAGTCAATACGACACAGTTATTGGACACCCCAGCTAAGTTATATTGAATTTGAGATTAATTTTTTTTCGTATCTGTTTCTGAATGGCTAAATTCAGCTTCACCTCACGCAATACACTGTAAACTACATACCTATTTAGATCAGAGGCCTAAAAGACTTTTTCCGTCGGAAATCACTAAACCTTCACGGCGTAGTTAATATTTACAAAGTAACAATTTCAAAAAGAAAGATCCCATTTCCGGTAACAAAGTCGAGGAGGATTCTTAATATACTAGTACCGTTATGAGAACTCTCAAGGGCCTTCCGTTTATTTCCTTCCATTACCGGTGTAATACAAAAACTTTTGTAATTCGTTACCTACCTTATTTGCCATAACCGTGTTCTGTTTCCCAACTTGTCAGGGTACCGTACAAATAGAAAAGTATAAAGAGAAATACTCTGCTTCATTCTGCAGAAAAAAATCCAGGACCAGTGAGGATTGAAGCTGTACAAAGTAAAAAACGTACACATAGCTTATTGTTATTGTTACTATATGAATCAACGAAGAGGCGTCAGAGGCATTCACAAGTGTGAACTTTTAAATGCAAGTCACTGACAAATATGACGTCCCAAACCGAATGGATGGCGAGGTCTATCACCGTAATTTGGGCACAAATGGACCAACAACTTAAGGTGGTAAAACCGAATCCTGGTGCAAAATGCACATCATAATATTGTTCTCCTTACTTTTAAATAAAAAGTATGAAAAAATTGCGTTTTAAAGCAATTAGCGGAAATTTATTAGTTAGGGTTTTACATTCAAATTCTATTTATGATTTAAATTTTGTTTGCATTCGATTAACAAACTTAAAAGCGTATTTATCGTTGTAATCGAATGTAATTAAAATATAAGGCATAAAATAACATAAATTGAATGCGAGAACCCTATTATTAGTAATAAATTTTCGCTAATTGCTTGAAAACGCAATTTTTGTATACTTTTTATTAAAAAGTAAGGAAAACAATATTATGATGCGCATTTTGCACCGGGATTCGGTTTTACCATCTTAACGTGCCTTCCTTTGGACATTGCACATGATTTTAGTCTTATCCAGTTTATAAGTTACTCTATGGTCTTATCCAAATTCATCCCTTGGCCCACTCGTCTTGAAGAAAAGCTTAGGCCGCGCACCATTTCCTCCAGTTCCCGCAGCTCTTCCGCCACCATAATGACTACGTCATCAGCAAAGCGAAGATGTGAAATGTTTTCTTCATTCACGAAAACGTAATAAATGCCTCGTCTATTCCAGTCCAGTGTCTTGAAGACAGTAAACAGTTTTGGAGAAATAACATCTCCCTGTCTCACCGCGCTTCAGGGCTTGCCTTTGGTCTTTCGACGGTTTTTGTTTTAATATGCTGAGTCAACTACCTATGTGATCAATGTAAAACTTGAACACGTGTTTTTTCAGACCTTTGTCTTTCCGTTGTCAGGTCGGTTATCTAATTGGATACATTTTAGCTTTTTAATAAAAATTTAAAAACATACTTTTTCTCTTTTTGCGCTGAATCCGCCCCTCTCGCACTGCGGGTTTTTTCGCTTGGAGTGAGAGTGACAAAAAGAGCGTCGAAAATTAAATATACATAACCTCTTAATCAGAATATTGCGCTCTTTATTTAGACGGGTTTTGTACCCAAAGGGCGCCAAAGGGGACCCTATTACTAAGCCTCCGCTGTCTGTCTGTCCGTGATATTACAGGGGTCTACGGCTTCAGCCAGCTCCAGTTAAAATTTTCACACAATACGTGTTACTATGACTTCTAACATGGTAAAAGAAAATTTAAAAAAGAATACACCGGGATGGCCTCTATACACAAAAACCTTGAAATTTATTAGTATAAGGTTATTTGTTTCAGCTCTATCATAAGCACGGTGACAAAAACAAGTTTCAAAAGTTATTTTTTTTTCGATAGTCTAAAGTTAAACAATAAATAATTGCAATCAGGGTTCCGTACTGAAAGGGTGCCGAATTGTTTGTCATGCGCTATCATTGTAGCGGCTTTTCTGGCGCTTTGATGTTGCTATGGCGTCTACATTGTTGTTATTTACGATAAAGTTTTTGGATTCCATACCCGAAATTTTGTAGTGGTACGGAACCCTCTATTTATTAACCTATCTGTTCTTTACTCCATAGATTTTATTTTTGAAAATGATGCCTTTTTAAGTTATTAATTCGTGTGATGTCTAAATGGCTTGAGTTTTTTGTCTGAAATTACTGCTATAACAAGAAAAAAAGGTAAATGTAGACTTTCTGACAAAATACTGAAGTTCAAAATAACTCAGTAAGATTATCGTGTACCATGGGCCAAGCCTTAAGGTGTATTGGTCTAATTTGTACACCCCGTACTTGGACGGACCTCGGATGGTCCGAAACACCCAGACCGAACACAAATTAACTTGCACCGCGGGGATTGAACCCACCACCTCTGTATTAGTAAGCAAGTCCTCTACCACTCGACCACAGAGGCAGTCAGAAATTAAATATTATATATATTTGTATAAATACTTAATTTTGAAAACTTTTCACATTATGTTGGTTACTGACAGAACCATCCGAGATATTTCAGTCACAATCATGGTCTGCTACCAGCCTTTTCCTCTAATATTGATTCGTGGTGAATAAAACAGGCCTTCGTTCATCAAAACTTTTTCCATACCATTTCAATTCACCTGTACATGTTTTATAGGCTGGAATTTTTCGAATAAAAAAGTTTTCCGTTCAACGATGACGGGCTTTGTAAACATTTATCTTGTTTCATTAAATGTTGGTGCCTGTTCTGATATTTATTATTGTTTTTTATTAATTTTCGGAATTTCATTTTGGTGCTGTTAAATTAAACGGGATATATATAATTTTTTTTAGGGCCTTGATAAATGTGGCGTCGCTTTGCTTCGATGTTTTAAATGTTTCAATTTGTTTAACAGTAAAAATTCTAGCAAACGGGTTATGAACATTTTCTACATGTTATGCAAAATAAAATTCCTGCCTGTGGTTTATACAGAGTGTTGTTAGTAACTATTATAATTTGTGATAGTGTGTTTTAATTATACCGCTTTCTTCTTTTTTGTCGGCATAAAAAGGCTAGGTCAGATACTGTTTTAAAATACATCGCCACTGCCGCCAAAAACAGTACTGTAATCAGACTAATTGAGTAAAGAACAGATAGGTTAATAAATAGAGGGTTCCGTACCACTACAAAATTTCGGGTATGGAATCCAAAAACTTTATCGTAAATAACAACAATGTAGACGCCATAGCAACATCAAAGCGCCAGAAAAGCCGCTACAATGATAGCGCATGACAAACAATTCGGCACCCTTTCAGTACGGAACCCTGATTGCAATTATTTATTGTTTAACTTTAGACTATCGAAAAAAAAATAACTTTTGAAACTTGTTTTTGTCACCGTGCTTATGATAGAGCTGAAACAAATAACCTTATACTAATAAATTTCAAGGTTTTTGTGTATAGAGGCTATCCCGGTGTATTCTTTTTTAAATTTTCTTTTACCATGTTAGAAGTCATAGTAACACGTATTGTGTGAAAATTTTAACTGGAGCTGGCTGAAGCCGTAGACCCCTGTAATATCACGGAGAGACAGACAGCGGAGGCTTAGTAATAGGGTCCCCTTTGGCGCCCTTTGGGTACAAAACCCGTCTAAATAAAGAGCGCAATATTCTGATTAAGAGGTTATGTATATTTAATTTTCGACGCTCTTTTTGTCACTCTCACTCCAAGCGAAAAAACCCGCAGTGCGAGAGGGGCGGATTCAGCGCAAAAAGAGAAAAAGTATGTTTTTAAATTTTTATTAAAAAGCTATCTAGCTCGCAAAATTTCCAAAATCAAATATCTAGATATTACTAAAACTCATTTAATAAAATATGTTTGAATTCTGTACGTGATTCTTATTCGTCAAACAAGAAGAAAAAGTGCGTTTAAAGACCTAATTTCTATAGTTATTTTTATCGAGGAAAATTTAGCCAAACGTTTGTTTTTGGAAAACAAAAACAAAGCCCTATCAAGTCAAAATGCATATACCAAAAATATATTACAATTGTTCGTGTAATTCATGAAATATACAGAAACAAAGCATCCATATATTATTTACATAGCCCCTTAATACTACCATCTAAGTAATATTACATATTATACATCCGATTCTAACTCCAGTTTTAATATTAAAGCACATTTCCTGAAAATGTGAATCCCGTTGGAATGCTCATAAGCCATTGCGAAATATGTTTACTTTCATATGAATAAGCACGGTAGCCTGTCATTGTGTGCCCAAATAAATTCAAATTCAGGCATTTGCGTGCAATGAGGCAGTTAAACCAAGTATAGTTCAACCATAATAAGTGTTCATTTGGCAGCGTTGCTAGTGTAGGATTTTATTTTAAAAAAATACCAAGAAACAAGAGAACTTGCCCATTGCAAAATTAACCAAGCTATGTTTTTAGTTTCTCTGTGTAATTAACACTACTGTGAGACATAAAACAGGGATTGCAACGAGCTCCATCTCCTCTTCTCTGGACCAGATTTTGTGTCGGCAAGCTGAAGCCGTTCGGCTCTATTTCAAGGAGTTGTTCTGGCCGGGCTAGCCAACCGGGTGAAGTGCACAATACTCATGATCACGGAGAATCAGTGCAGGAAATATTGCCTCCGCAACGAATTTAGAATATAGATTTCTTAAACACCACTACATAAATGTGTCTTGTCAGTGCTGTAAAGTAACGAAGTAACTTATTCGGCTTTAGTTCCAATATTGTTCACCTGAACAGTTTAGGTGGTCGTATTAAAATCAAATACACTTGGCAGTTGATGTGCTGTCTGACTGTTTGGCCTTCGCGTCTTTTGCTGATGTAAGAGAACTGGCGTAGGCGTTTTCAGACTATCATGGCCATTATCATTTATTTGGATAATTTTGGCAGATAATGTTCTTAAACAACATTTTGTCAGATACAAATACAGTATATACTCGTATATACAAGATTACATAATCTAATTAGGTGATATTGTATTATTTATTACAATCACAAACATTATATTATCATTTCAAACTAAATATTCTGTTTTCCGTGCTATAAAGTGTTTATTATTATTATTATTGACACGATATAAATTGTAACGATTTCGTATTTGGATCAGATATTCATATATTTTCAAGTATACTCGTAATAAAGTAGTAAGTTCCTCTGTACTTGGAATATTATTGTGAAATTTTAAATTAAATGACTTAACAGCATATTTTTGAAAAATCGCTGTGCTATCTTTAATATAATGGGTTTATATGTTTAAAACAGTAATCATTATTATTTTTACTTTATTAGTTCGAACAGACTGCTTGTTTGAAATAAAAAAAATAGCCTTCACTTTACTATTTTCTTCGATCGAGACAATTTTTGTATTGACAACATGTATTTATTTCAGAACCATATCGTTTCTAGTTTGGGGGTATTACTTGTTTTTGCGTCGTCTTAAAACGGAACAGGTAGACAAAAAATCTAAAAGCTGTAAATTTTCGCCATGGCACTATAATACATTTTTTACTATATTACTAATCATAATTATTTTTCAAAAGAACACTTTTTTGTGAATTATATTCATTATTAACAAGAATTTTATTCAAACTAAACAGCACTATCCACTCTCTTCTTGATTTACCACACTTCTCAGACGCGCGCTTTTTCATAAATGCTTATGTCTTTCGTAATGCAATCGACCTACTACGCTTTAAATCGAAAACCACTCAACGGATTTGGATGCGGTTATCTTAATTATCACCAGAGTGACCCTGGTAAAACTTAGGCCATAAAGGCTGTTGATAAAATAACCGCTAAGCAGATAATCGTTTTTATCTTCACGCAAACAAAAGATACATTGATTGATTGACACTTTCACGCGAGCGAAGCCGCGGGCAAAAGCTATTTTATGATATATTATATCATATCTTCACCTAGTCTTCACTATTTTGTTCAACGCACGCAACTGAACAAGGTTGGTGATTACGTCGCCAAGGCCGGGTCGCAAAAATTATATAATGGTTTTGCTTCAGAAATGTCAATATCGCTCCTTCTTTACGTTTTATGTCAAAGCGGGTTATACTCGTAGCTCGCTTTTTCTTCCTTTATGTGATGATGATGTTTGATGTCAAAATATAATAATTTTATGGTAATTTACTAGAAGTAAATAAACATTATGTTCTAAAACAGATTAACTCTTTTAATGCTCACTACCGCTAAAATAATAGATCGCTATCCATTTAGCCTCTCCTTTTTTGTTAAGATTTACGATTTGAAAACCATTTCGAGGAATAGCTTTCCTTAACTGTTTTACCAGACAGATTTTAAAATAAGCGTGCATATATGGATACATTTTAAAACGAAAAAAGCGATGTCTTTCATTTGACCTCAAGTGACGACATTTCCATACGCATGTTTTATTTTTCCTGAACGCATCCTTGAATCTGAAGGAGCCGATCATTCAACCTTATATGATTACGTCACTTCCTATAAATATTCAAATACTTATAAGATCGCTGTAAAAGCACGGTTTTTTTAAATTGAAATTACATATAACTTAATTGATCTATTTATTTAAATAAAAATAAACAATAAGAAATGTTAAAAAACACGACTAACGGAATAGAGATTGAATTCGGATTTCAGTGCAATCGGGGGACAAACAAAACAACACGTATCCAATGTAATAGTCCCCCAACTGCACTGAAATCCGAATTAAATCGCTATTCCGGCACTCGTGCTTTTTTATATTTTATTTGATATTTTTTCGTATATATTTGTAGCCTATAAGGATTCCAATGATACCACTCACTTCGAAATCGGTTCAGGCATTAAGAAGTTATGGTGGAATTAAGAAAAATACATGAACCCTGAAAACAAATACACTCTTTTTTGGGGTCAGTCGTGTAAAGAGAAGAGAATAATATCACACTGAAGCTTAAAATCAATCGGATTCGTAATACGGTTCCATCTTACAGGTTAATCTACACTTCTAGATCTACACTATTATAAAGAGGAAAGATTTGTTTGTTTGTATGTTTGAGGTAATCTTTGGAACTACTGAACCGATTCTAAAAATGATTTCTTTTGTAAAAAGCTACACTATTGCTGAGTAACATAGGTTATATTTCATTTTATAAAAATAAGTTTTCAGTTTGAAAATTCAATATTTTTGTGAATCAATTTATTTATCTACTAGCTTTTGCCCGCGGCTCCACCCGCGTGTTATTCGGTTTAACGACATACCTTTTCCGGGATAAAAAGTAACCTGTGTGTTAAGTTGGGGTATAAGCTATATCCATTCTAAATTTCATCCAAATCCGTCCAGCCGTTTCAGCGTGAAAGAGTAACAAACATACACACACACACACACACAAACTTTCGCATTTATAATATTAGTGTGCAGTGTGATGAGATAACATAGCCTTGTCTTATTTACCACAAACGATAAAAGACCGCGCTAATTAGACACCTGATGTATGAAATAACAAAACCTTATCTTATTTAAGCACAAACGATTAGGACCGCGCTCATAAGACAACTGATTTTTCAATGATATTGATCTATCCTACAGGAACCATGCATTTTTCCGGGATAAAAAGTAGCCTATGTGTTAAGTTAGGGTATAAGCTATATCCATTCTAAATTTTATCCAAATCCGTTCAGCCGTTTCAGCGTGAAAGAGTAACAAACATACACACACACACACACACACACACACACACACACACACACACACGCACAAACTTTCGCATTATAATATTAGTGTGATTAGCTTATTTATTCATTGCATTATGTAGTTTATCGGCGTGCGTTTACAAAATGGTTAGGTGATAAAAAGGTCGTTTTCCCATACTGGAAAACTATCTCAGTTTAATCTGACTAAACTATATCAGTTTAATCTCACTAAAGATTTCCATCTACAACGATCCTGACACACCTCTTGTTAATTAATATTAATATTATAATTACATAATTTCAAGCTTAATAGCGTGAAAAAGTGACTACAGCCAAGTTTAAGCATAGACACATTAATACTATGGTTTAATTAAGTAATGACTTTTCCCATACGGGAAAACTATATCAGTTTAATCTGACTACAGATTTACATCTTCAACGATCGGGACACACCTCTTGCTAATATTTAGCTTGAAAAATTGATTACAGCCAGGTTTTAGTAATGATTTTTTCCCATACGAGAAAACAGTATCATAAATATTTAAAAAACGGATTGGACTCACTTTTTTATCTGTGCAAGGAGGTACAGGTCGAGCTTTCGATGAGATTATGACTCATCATCATCAGGAATCTTTGGGAGTACTTTTGTCCACGGCGGTCAGTCGAGTACTAAGCTTCCTCCCCTCTCTCGTCGCCGCTCGTCTTTCCGCTCTTCGGCTGCGTTCGGAGGTTTCCGGTATCGAAGCTAGACTCGACCCGACATTTGATAAAGTTTTCACTACTACTTCCGGGTCACGTGTTTCACTAGGTCCAGTCACACAGACGGCACTGATAATGTCCTCAACCACTGTTGGCACTTTTTTGTCATACGAAGCGTCAAGCACAGGTTGCCAAGTTGGCGCCAGATGCCAACCACGGTCTCTATTGAAATTCGGATGCCTACCAATTTCGATTGCTTCCATCACCTTACGGGGAACAAAAAATTTCTCCTTAGCCAGTACGGTGGCTTTATCAAAACGAATATAGTGCCTAGTATCCGAATTCAAGGCGTGTTCAGCCACTGCCGAGCCGTTTATGTCCAGCTTTATATTTTTTTTTGAAGTGAGTCCAATCCGTTTTTGAAATATTTATGATGTCAACTCACTCTAATTTTAATGAATGTAAAACAGTATCAGTTTAATCTGACTACAAATTTCCATCTACAACTATCCTGACTGACACATCTCTTTAACATTTTTAACCGACTTCAAAAAAGAGAAGGTTCTCAATTTGACTCTATTTTCTGGGTATATTTCTCCGTCATTTCAGGGTACTTTTGACTTTGGGTTTCTTCAGTATTTTGCTTATTGGGTGGCATACGTCTTTTTACAGCGAACCGGTCGAGCTTTGACTTTCCACTTCTTGTTTCTTATACTATTCATTTATTTCATCACACTGCTTTCATTAAACCTCTCTGTATGTATGTTCAAACCATTGAAGCATTCCTTATTCTATTCCTGTCACTACGATTTCGTATGTCGATATTTTTCCCTCTATGTCAAATACTTACGATGAGTAAATGCATTTATTCTAATTTTATTGTCCATGAGGCAATTACAGTTGACCTCATACTCGTATATCAGGTTAAAATATACAGGTGGAAATAAAACGATGTAATCTTCTATCATACTTGGTAATTTAGCTAAAGAAACATACACGTGCGGTGCGAATGAGGAAACTTTTAGTTATTTTTTAAATCTATTTATATATGAAAGTCACCTCATTTATACAGCCAAATTCATAATGGAGATTCGTTAAGTGGTCAGGACCAAGGTTCAGAAACAAAACTGTTCAAGGTTAAAATGAGATAACATCTTGCTTTTAACTCGATTTTTTATACACATAGATTATGCTATTCTGATATGTATACTATTATATATCTATGTTTACGAAAACAAATCGAGTTAAGAGCAAGATGTTTATCTCATTTGAACCTTGAACAGTTTTGTTTCTAAACCTTGGTCCTGACCACTTATCGAGTCTCCAGTATGAATTTGGCTACATAAAATGAAAGTACAAGTACAAGTAAAGTCGCCTTAAAGAATATACCGACGGTGGAAAGGAAGAACTCCTAAAGCTACATTTTGCAAATTTTACAGGAGAGCATTTTAAAGTTGATTTTTTTCAAGAAAAAATTCGCAACTTTTTTGTGACAAACATACAGTTGCGGTTTCTATGAAAGAGTTGTTCAAATTTTTAGTAGCTTTTAAAAAAATATAATCTCAATTCTAAATAACTAATAGCCTCAAAAATAGATGTCGGTTAACCAAAACTACAAAAAAAAGTTCCCGGATGAAACCTTGATGCGACAACAATTTACTATAGATAGTCACGGAAGAACAGTTAATACGACATTTTTTTTGTGATTTGAACCGGGAATATCAATTTAACCAACTCCCGTTTAAGTTACATTAGGCTTTACAAAATTAATAATTTGGGTTTTTAAGCCATACAATTTACCATTTAAGTCAATTAAAATATAATTTTAAGCTCAAATTAACGTGATTCGAAACGTTGTGTTCTATTCATGATGTCAAAACAGTTTACACTGTAAAGGATAAAAGGCATGTACCAAAATTTATTGTCTCCATCTCTTACACATCATCTGTCGATAAAGCAAGGAGAACTTGGTCACCGTTTAGAAGCATTTGATATTAAGTAACTACCCTAACTTCAGTCTGCATATACGCTCCTTTAAATTATTTATACTTCTTTCCATGTCCCAAATCCATCCATCCATCCATCAACCTGTGTTCATCCACTACTTGACATAAGCTTTTCCCAGATGTCGCCACTCTTGGCGGTTCTGCGTCTTCCTCATTTAGACGCTACCCACAATGTCTTTCAGGTCACCGTCGCGTCGGTCCATCGGGCACGAGGTCAGCCTACGCTATGATTTGCTGTACGTGGTCTCCATTCCAACGCCTTTCGGTCCAAACGGCCATCATGTCAGCGACAAATATGGCCTGCCCACTGCTACTTCAACTTACTGCTTCTGCAGGCTATGTCGGTCACTTTCGATCTCCGACGGATCTTCTCATTTCGGATTCTATCCATCAGAGATACCCCAAGCATAGCTCCATAGCTCGTTGAGCGACCTTAAATCGGTGAATCAAGCCCTTTTACACTACGTCTCAGCGCCATACGTTATCACAGGAAGGATGCATTGGTTATGCATCTTAGCCTTTAATCACTGCGGTATTGGCAACGTAAATATGTGACGCAACTTTCCGAATACTGCCCAATCCAAGCATATTCTTCTGTCAGCCTCGGCTTCGAAGTTGTTTTTATATTTCTGAATCCACAAACAAACAAAACACTTTCTGTTATTTTTCCAGACATTTTTCAGTAATGCTTCATAAAGAAAATATCTGATCCACGCAACCTACACATCTTCTAGATATTACAAAATGTACATCCCTAAATTTTTCTTCTGTTTCAACGTTTCACATTTCAGTATGTATAAAATGAAATGATTCTTTTAATTAAATACTGTCTAAAATGCTGACATAGGTATTGAGATAATAACCAGTTAATTTAGTACTTAGCATATATTTATTTAAAAAAGTTCACAGCATTATAAAATAATCCAATTCACTGTACAAATAAAAAGATAAAATAAAGTTCAATATAATCCACGTAAACGCTAAATGACACATAATATTGTTAAGTGGATAATAAAAGAAACAGAGTAATAAAAATAGGTAGGTCTAAGTTGTGTGCCTACACTCAGCGGGACCCCATGTCCTATGACGATGTCAGTAGTTCTGGGAGTTAGTTCCAAATTTGTTCTATCGAATCCAATCAAATTTTTAATTTGTTCCGTCAAAATGGACGAGGGACACTTTTTTAAGATGACCTCCAGCCAGCGGGACACTTTCTATTTATAAGCCCCAGGAACTCCAAATGGGTGTCAAACGTTAGATCTACTTCCCTGTATTATGTTCTAAGCAAAAACTAGTTTCTAACATGTGTTATTTCAATAATAATTGCGTTTGAAACAACCTCCAGCCAGCGGACAACTTTTTTTTGTGAGGATGAGGAAGCTAGGAGTTATATCAATCTCTTTTCCCCAATTAGTTTTACTAAGTAACTACTTAAAAACCCTTATATTTTAACGATAAACAACAACTATGCAAAAAATAAAAATAATCGAATGGCTGTATGGTCTAGCTTCCTGTGCCTTTCACAATCAAAAGAAAAAAGAAAAAAAAACCCTTCCTAAGCCACATGAAAAAAAAGTTGTCCGCTGGCTGGAGGTTGTTTCAAACCTAATTATTATCGAAATAATACCTACATCTTGGAAACTGGTTTTCACTTAGAACATAATACGGGGAAGCAGAACTAACGTTTGACACCCATATGAAGTTCCTGAGGCTTATAAATAGAAAGTGTCCCGCTGGCTGGAGGTCGCCTATAAAATCGTGTCCCTCGTCCATTTTAACGGAACAAATTAAAAATTTGATTTGATTCGATAGAACAAATTTGGAACTAACTCTCACAACTACTATCATTGTCATAGGACATGGAGTCCCGCTGAGTGTAGGCACACTTCTAAGTCTTAGACTCTAAGGATATGGTCAGATGTTTTAATGAAGTTTACCTACGTTAAAATTGAACATTTATCATCATTTCCTTGAATTACCTAAATAGGCACCTATTAGATAATTTAAATTTTACAAGCAAAACGAAATAATCTTTGTTGAATAACAGCTTTCTGTATATGTATTAAGTAAATATTATATCGATCTACGATTAAAAAGCCACTTACTTTATCACTTCCAAAGCGCGTGGTAAACAGCCTTACCCTGTTTCTCCTCGCAGAGTGTGTAAGTGCCGGACGCGAGTCGTCCGTGGGCAACTGATGCTAAAAACAGTTACTTGAAGCGACAGTCTCTATATTGAAATGAAACTTTACATAGGTAGGTGTACACCATTCCTAAGAATATGTACCTCAACAATTCTGCAGCACATGAAGGCCCGGACGTTGTTAACCTGTTTGCTAACCATTTTTCTTCAGTATTCACACGTGACTCTGCTAATATTTCTTTGAACGTACCGCAGACTGGATTTTGTCTTGATCACATACGTTTTACGGAAAGTAACGTTCTCGGGAAATAAAAGAATTGGACATATTTAAAGGTTCTGGTCCCGATGGCATTCATCCACTTTTTATAAAAAGATGTGGGTCAGTGTTAGCCTTTCCTCTCACCTTAATTATGAATCGTTCCTTGAAAGACGGTACTTTTCCTAGTGAATGGAAAAAGGCTAAAATAGTACCGGTATTTAAAAAAGGCGAGGAGGACAACATGCAAAATTACAGACCCATTTCTGTCTTATCCTGTTTTTCAAAAATATTTGAATCATTAGAGTGCCCATTTTTATCGCGTAATTTAAACAAAATCTTGTCACCTCATCAACATGGATTAAGAGTTGGGCGTTCGATTGAAACTATCCTTGCTTCATTTATTTCTGATGTAACGAGTGAAGTTGATAAGCCTCGACAAGTGGACGCAATTTACACTGAATTCAGTAGTGCCTTTGATAAGGTTAATCATATCTTATTGGTACATAAGTTGCAGTCTGTCGGCGTGTTTGGCTCATTATTAGAAAGGTTCAAATCGTACTTATCTGATCGGTTACAGTCTGCTGTTGTCAATGGTTATGAATCAGATACGCACTGCTGGTGTTCCTCAAGGATCACATCCGAGGCCAATTCTTTTCTTAGTTTTTATTAATGACATAACTCTCTAAATTTTCAATATTTGCCGACGATTTAAAAATATACAGGGCTGTTGGCTCGTTAGAAGACACATTGCTTTTGCAGGCTGATCGTGATAGAGATTTCTTACGGTGTGCTTCTAATGGTATGCTTTTCAATGCAAATAAATGTTACCACATAAAATTCTCTCGTAAACGACAGCTTGTTGATTCTAATTATCAAATAAATAGTGTCAGGCTTCAAGATGTGACCGAGATCCGTGATTTGGGTGTTATTTTAGACAGAAAACTAACTTTTAAATCACACATCGATGGCATTGCAAAAAAGTCTGCCAAGATGTTAGGGTTTGTCAAACGCAATAGCAGAGGGTTTCGTTCTTCTTGGACGAAAATACTTTTGTACAACGCACTGGTCCGAAGTCATCTTGAGTACGCAAGCTCTGTTTGGAGTCCGTTCTATGCTGTTGATTCACAACGTCTCGAAAGCATTCAACGCTCGTTCACTAGGTTCCTTGCTTTCGTAACTCCTGGTTTGTCTCACAGACGTTCGTATGACGAACGGCTGAGTTAATTTAAAATGACATCTTTGCGTAGCCGCAGAATTCTGCGTGACTTGTCTTTTCTGCATAGAATTGCCAATGGAATAGCCGAGTGCTCTTGTCTGCTGAATAGGATGTCAGTGTCCGTCCCCTTCAATTTGCCAAGAAAAGCTATTACAAAACTGTTTTCTTATCCAGCTTCTAAATCAAACCTTGGTCTTAACTCGCCCCTGACAAGAATTTTGAGAGAATACAATAATATGAATGAAACTGTGACTGATTTAGATGTATTCCACCAATCTTTCTTTGCGTTTAAATCTCATATTCTCATGTCCTTTTGTAAGAAATAATCACTAGTTTTTAATTTAGTATAAATGATTTACTTCCTTAGGTTTAGGTTTTGTTTTTCTAGTGTTTAGACAGGTAATTTAGTATGTATTTTGTTTGTAACTAATTTCTCTATCGTGTTTCTTTTATTGTAGTGCGATAAATGATAATTAACACCTGTTGTTTATAATTGTTTGGCAAATGTTGTGTATACCTGTTAGTTCATTTAACCCGTAGAATTACAGTCGTGACGATCGTCACGCCTAGGCCGAGTTGTAAGTAAAAAATTATTATTGTTAGTTAATATATTATAAACCTAGTGATATGGGTATTTTTTGAAAGCTATTAAGATGAGCAATAAAATAAAAAATAAAAAAATATATTATAATAATATAAAAAAAGTTGTGGATTGTTATTCTAGGCCCAAATCTTCTTTTTTTTTAATATACGTATAGAGTTATATATATATTTTTTTTTATTATTCTTTATATTTTTTTTAAAATTTGAATAGACATATATATATAGTATACATACATATAGTCATATATATAACTAAGATTTTTTCAAGGAGAAAGCCCCCCCCGCAATTTACACCAAGAAAAAAAAAAAAAAAGTTTTCTTGTAGGAAATTTTATCTAGTTTTAGAAAAACAAAACTGCATTAGAATTGGACAACTAGTTCCGGAGATATAGCTAAAAACAAAATTGGCGGGAAAATTTGCAAACTTGCAAAAATGCACGTTAATCGGACAGGTGTTACTTATCTTGTAAATTTAGTATCCAGAAAAAACACCGAAATGACTCAGATGAAAAAACCAATACTTTTTGAATTGCCTTAAGCGCATATAATATAAACGGGCGAAGTGACAGTGGTTCTTTTTTACTTAAAATGTATGTCGCATCAGGATATGGTTTTTGAAACTGAAACCGGATTTTACGGTCATTTAAGGGACATAAACTTCACCAGATCTCCGCGAAACGCAGCTCAAAAGAAGCCGAAAAATATTCTGATTTTAATGATATATATAACTTAATTTCGGTCGAGATATCGCTTCAGACTTCTTCCTTTCCAACGTCGATTCTATGTCTATGTATAAACCAATTGCTGGTAAGTATATTACATTCCATTTCAACAGTCGTGTTGTATTAAATAAAGTTCAAGGTTATATGTGAAACAAAAACATTTATTATCGTTATTAATAGTCTTCTGATGAGTAAGGGCCTTGCCACTCGATTTTTTAGTCTCACCTGAACTTCAGAAGTAAATTGACCAACAATACAATTAATAAAATTTACTTTTCAAAGAAAAAGTCAAAAGCACAACGAAAATGATAAATCAAAGAGAAAGAATCAAACAATTAAGAAGAAAAAATATCATTCCAGACATCTTGAACAGTATAAAATTCGCTTTGCTTTTAGAAAACTGTTGCGGACTGTTACGGTTTCGGAAAACAGCAGACCGCATTGTACCGCTTAACAAAAAGTTTAAATTAACAGCTTTGATACCAGTAGCTCTTTCGATTCTTTATATTATGTTCGTTTACCGGAAACAACACCGAAAAATTAACCTTAATGAACAAGTAATAACCATCAAAGTTATCTGCACGTATACATTACCTTTGATAATATCAATAATAATGAGTGCTAGAAATGTTAAAATTCTATACTTATTCTCACGTATAGACACGTTGCTTGATGTCAATATCACGAAACAATTCTACAGAAGATGTCAAAGATTTATTTATGGGTTGATATTTTCCTGGCTAATTTATCGGCTTTTTTACATTTATTGCTATTATAATATTTTACCACTTAATGTTAATTTTATATTTATACATTTTATGCGCTATGCCCTAGACGTTCAATTAATATTATTTTGTAGTTTTATTAATATGTTGAAGTATAGAATCTTATTAATTAATATGTATTTAACTAAAATGATTAAAAAGAATGACACCCATATTTCAATTTTCAGCATTTCAGACCACGTTTACTCTTACAAAATTTGCAAACAGTTAAAAATAATGAAAGTACAGCAGCTGGCTAAAGCATATGATCTGATTGGTGAAACCAACTTTGTAATCAACAAAGCTTTTAATTTACATCTATTTCTCTTGATCATCTCTAACTTTACATATATAATAAACTTTTGGTTCGTTTTAGATAATTTTTATGATATCATAAATGGTTCTACTGGTATGGCTATTCCACCTGCACAACCTAAGTTATCAGCGTTTATAGCAATTGGAATCCTTGTTTTTCTTAATTTTTTGTACCCATGTTACATATCTTGTCTTTGTGGAAGTGTTAAGGGGAAACTTATTCAAACAAAGGATTTGATAAATGAAATAATACTGAATGACAATTTTACCAAGGTAACCAAGGTGCAGGCTAAGGCGTTTGTAAGTTTGATCGACGCTCGGCCCCTGCGTATTTTTATTTACAACATGATTTCTGTAGATAACACTTTAATTCTTGCATTTTTAAGCGCTGTATTTACTGCTGGAATTATTGTTATTCAATTTTCTCGTTTTATATATGTAAACTAGGTGTATAATATTTTATGTAATATATAATAACATAAGTGATGCTAAAAATATGTATCAACAAACTAAAAAAAAGAAAATAAAGTTAAAAAAGGTTAAAAATAAGTTAATAAATTAATAGAACGTACTTATTGCAAACTAGCACATGAAATATAGACGGGTAGTAAAAAGTTAAAAGAAAGTGTGTACTTCATTGCAAAATGAGGTTCTCCTCTGGTCAAAATATACATAAATATTATAATGAATTGGTATAAAAATGTATGAAAACTATATGTTTTAAAATATTCTTCTAACAAAGGTATCAATTACTGTGTCCGTTGTATATTATAACTTCGTTTTTCTTAAGTAGTGGTTTGTTTATAGGTATATATTTTTTTTTATGTATAAATTTACCTACTTGTCGTAAATAAACAAACGATAAGGATATTTCTGAACATGTAAATTTTTATTTTCTTGTTAGATAATATAGCTTTAGGCATGGGTATCCTCGTATTATTAGGGTTCCACAGCCAAGAAGAAACACTTGCTTACATATATTTAGAATATTGGAAATTGTAAATTTTCAAATTATAAAAACATATTTTCTATTTTGAAGAAATCGCTTTTGAGTAATTAGACCGCCAGTGTACCCTGTTTTTGCTTTCGATATTGTCGCTTTATTTTGATTTTTGGCGTGCAATAAAGTATTGTATTATATTTCCATACACAATTGTGTGAATATTATAGGAAAAATAAAAACTGGTCAAGTGCGAGGAGGACGATTACGTAATGGGCGATTAGACATTTGGGGAAGGTGACGTCATGGACCAAACCGAGTAGGACTTGTGACTTGTACCTTGATAGTCCCGTACTTTACTATTTTAAACACACTTACTCCACGAGTTTACTTACTCCACAAACTTATTCCACGAGCAGTTATATGTCCCAACTTAACTTGACACTTGCGATCCATTAAACTCTATGTATCCAAAGGGTCTAATTAAATTGGCCATTTAAATAATTTAATACAGGTTCTTTTTGGATTTTTCCTGGACCAGGACCTAACTGTGAGTGGTATTTTAAAGTTTATAAGTCAACTGGAAGTACCCCATAGGTTTTTATGGTGGGCCATTTTGTATGAAATTGTCTACTACGACAAATTTTTTCGCGTTGTGGTTGAAGCCTGATTTTTTGACAGCACTATATTGGGCTGCAGACTTCTGTAGGAGGTTTCAACTTGATGCGTGTTTTACACTCGCTCTTGACCTGTTTTAATTAAAGTTTTTCATTTACTTTTAACTTAGATAGGTATAATTTTAATTGCACGTTAACTATAATAGTTTCCTAATATTTTACGGTTGTTATATTTATAAGTTATTTGGATGGTTATTCATTTGAATTTTACATAGACACATTTATCATATGATATTATAATGTTATTTAAATGACAAAATTCTTAACTGATTGACAGTGGTTATTTAATACAGTACTGAAAAGAAATATGAACTTTTGGTTCGTTACCAAACGAAAAGATTTAATTATATTTAGCAAAGAACTGCCTGTAGATTGATAATAACAGAAATTAAAGATTTGCTTTCATGGTAAATAATTAATTTCAATTTTGAAATGTTTTGTAGTGTTGAGTGATATTTTCATGAAATTTTCAAGGTTTAACATACGTATAAATACATGTTGTGAGTTTAAAAAATTGTTTATATTTACCTCTCAGGTTCCATTTAACTCTGTTAATTATTATATCTTTAAAACAATAGTAAAGCATGCAATCTAATGATTGTGGCTTGGATACACCTTACCAAATAATTCATTCTACTCTCATTTGCAAAAAACAACAAGCGATTTTATTATCGCCTGATAAAATACAATACGAATCGTCCTTCTATGACAATTCCTTTTCAGTACAAGCCGTCCGTTTGTGGAATGATCTTCCTCTATCTATAAGAAGAGCACCTTCCCTACCAGTCTTTAAGAGACTGGTAAAAGAACACTACCTCTCACTCTGACCACTGAACTATCTACATTCCTCTTAAAGTTTATTTATTATTTATGTAATATATGTATGTATGTATATATTTATTCATTCATGTTATTTATCTATAATACATTATTATTTTTCTTTTAATTTATTAATGTAGATTTTGTATAGTATATTTAAATATTATTTTAAAATTAGTGCACCGCCTATTCATCAATCTCCTTTTAAACCAGATTCTACCCAAAGGTTGTCTGGAAGAGATCGCTATAAGCGATAAGGCCGCCTGATTGTACCTACGTTATTTGGCTATTGTAATTTATATTATTTTTGTTTCCTTCTTTGTGGTGTGCAAATAAAGTTATATTGTATTGTATTGTATTGTACGAAAAACATTTTAATCATCTGAACATGTTACGACCGGTTATAAAAGTGATGTGGTGTCATTCATAATAGTAGTTTATGAAACTGTCACTAAAAGGGTTCTTTTTTGTGTTTCGATACCTATGTAGTTATGTACAGTTTCAGACGTTACTTTATCTGAACTCATATAATAGTTGTCTATTTATTTTTTAATCCATAAAAACTTGGTTAAATTTGTCGTATGGTTTTCTTGATTTTGCTGTTATGAAATTGTTCGTCATTTTCGTTGCTCAGTATCATTCAACCATTGTCGTCAGACGTTTTTGCCGAGAATAAAACTTATCTTAACAGATAAATGTAACTTTCTTTGTGCAATACAAGAAGCTTTTTGAAAATATGCAGTGCCAAATATCCATCAGACATAAACATAAAACAATATTATGTTTTTAAAATTAATGTCAAAAATAATAGTTTCTGCGTTTTATCTCTAGTGCTCACAAAAGTTGCTTCCAAAAAAAAGGTTTTTGATTGATGCCTTTAAATCAAATCAAATAATTTATTTTGTAAAACAGATGCATAAAGTATACTTTCTACGGGTCAAATTTAATCTTTATAGAAACAATAGAATATTGTGAAAGAAATATAATACGGGAATTATATAAAAATTCTATATTTAAGTTGGGCTAATAAAGTTATACTTATGCATAAAATAAAGAAATATAGGAATGAGAATATTATTATACGTAATGCAATGAATTAATAACTTGATAAATAAACTAAATCGATGATTAATAAATATAATGCCTAACCAAATATTACAAACATATGCAAAAAATTAAAATATTGTACGCACCTACATAATGCAATGAATAAATAAATTGATAGATAAATAAACTAAAAATAGATATAATGCCTAAATCCGCCCATTTGATTAATCGTGCTAAGAAGAAGGGCAAGACACTTAGCAAGATATGTCTTTTTTTATCATTTCATTTCTTTTTTTTATAATATGGCGTAATGCTATTACAGTATTTTTAGGTACTCTCAGTTAAATCACTTTATATTTTATTATCAATTTAAATTGTTGTTAAATCTCTAACTAAGGTAAATGTATCATACGAACCATACCAGTTTCTGCGTCTAGTTTTCACCTTAAGTACTTTCCACAGAACCAATAGGTACAGCCAGTATTCGACACTTATATGACAGATCACCGATAACTTCCATACGTCCGAGATCAGGTTTTCAGCTCAAGTACCTGGAATATCTCGCAACATATTTCCCTCATCGATAACCCACCACTACCTTCCTACCTAACATATGATGTTTAGACAGCTGTTACTTTATTACCATTTTATATTGTTGTTAAATCTCTAATTAGGTAAATGTATCATACGAAACATACCAGTTTCTGCGTCTAGTTTTCACCTTAAGTACTTTCCACAGAACCAATAGGTACAGCCAGTATTCGACACTTATATGACAGATCACCGATAACTTGCATACGTCCGAGATCAGGTTTTCAGCTCAAGTACCTGGAACATCTCGCAACATATTTCCCTCATCGATAACCTACCACTACCTTCTTCCTAACATGTGAGTAAGTCAAAATATAATGTTATGAGTGGTAACTGTCTATTTAATGAGTTTGATTGTTAAACTTATCGATATGGTTGAATGTGTGAGGTGCGGCTATGATGTACATAATTATTTATTCTCATTCCCATTTTATTTATTTATTATATTCCAACATTGTACTACGTTTCAGTTTATGTAAATACCTAATTTTAAAAGCAAAACATCAAACATCCTGGCCCTACCAAGGTTTTCTGTCAACTTGATCAATATTGAATCTTATGTGAATGAATAAATATTTGTTAATATACTGAAATTTTACTGGTCTCGTCATTGCGCTGACACCTAATAATAAATCTTTATTATCTAATCTAATGTAAACTTTTCGAGAATTCTTCAGTCTAATATAAAAACAATTAATGTATTTCAAATTAGTTCCTAATTATCGTTGTTTAAATACAACATTTAATCAATGTGTAACCCTTATTGTATTCTTTAAAAACAAATTCCTTCTGGTTGTAACGGAACGATGTCCTTCCCCCCCTCAGCCGAAATCATTTTCCATTTCCCCCAAAGTTAAAATCCAACGGTGCTGAGGTTACGGCAAGTACAGAGACTCTCAAACCATCGCACGACAGCCCAAAAGCTGTACACCTTGGCCTCCGGCCATCACGAAACTTTTAGTTCTTGGATAGCTCTTCCAACGGTGAGAAGGTTCTAGTACTAATCTACTCGTGTTCAGTATATTAGTAAAAGATTTTTCTTTCTATCTCCCTGAATGACTTCAACTGTCAGAGGCAGAACCATTCGTTCATTCTCTTCAGCGGAAATCATTCCCCATTCTCCCCAAGTTAATAATCCAACGGTGCTGAGGTTACGGCAAGTACAGAGACTCTCAAACCATCGCACAATAGCCCAAAAGCTGTACACCTTGGCCTCCGGCCATCACGAAACTCTTTTAGTTCTAGGATAGCTCTTCCAGCGGTGAGAAGGTTCTAATACTAATCTACTCGTGTTCAGTATATTAGTAAAAGATTTTTCTGCCTATCTTTCCAATGATTTCAACTGACGGAGGCAGAACCGCTCACATTTAGTATCAAACGAAGCCCATAAAATTAAATAACAATTAAATATTATTGTCGGACTAGCTTTGCGTATTTAACGCTAAAAGATAATATTTCCTGTAATGACAAATGCCCTCCACTAAAATTATGAAGACTTTAACGCTATTATCGGAATACCTTACACACCTGGTTTATTATTCCTAAAATCCATTATTTATCAGCAGAGCACCGTTATCGATTTTGTCTATCGACTCTAAATAGAGAGACTCCTAGTTATGGTTTTCCTAGAATTTCGGTTTATGTTTTTCAAAAACACAAAAAAACAGAATGTTTAAAGGTCCTAGATTATTTAAAGGAAAAGAAAATGTTTATTTTAAATAACAGATTCAAGAGGAACATAGCTAAAATTATCTAATTCGCAAGGCTTAAATCTGAAAATACAAGAACACTTGGATTTGAATTGAATTCCCTTCATGTTTGAAATCAAAATTAAACATTTAAAATCTAATCGTACATTTACTCATATGGTCCTCGGGGTTAGTTAACTTCTGTGTTAGAATGAATAAATTAATTTCTTACATAGAACCATTTGGGTAATTAAAAGTAAAATAGTCTAACAATTATTATCAGGATCTTGGAGTGTCTAGAGGTTCCCGCCTCGCTGAAATGGGGAAACCATGCAGGAAATGGAAAATGTATTAGTATTTACATACTCACATACATATTTCAATGTGTTTTATGAATAATTCTTGTTTGGAATCTTCGAGATTCCTATTGAATCGCTTAACATATATTATCTAAAGAGATAGTCGAAATCCCTTATTGGATAAATATATGTATTTATTTCTCTATTCTATATTTCAAGGAATATTCGAAATCCCACCTTATATTACTTAATCTTTTTCATAATTTTATTCTCATGGAGTTGTAAAATTCCACAATTTCTAACAAAACGAACGTCATTTCTGAGCAACTGGCAACTTCCTAGACGATATATCTCAGTTGCTTAGTTTTCATTGAGTCTTACTGTTTAGGGAAATAGTGAACATTACCTTTTTAAACAGCAGGAACACTCTAGACATTATCTTGACGACTTAATTAGTAATTTCCCTTCCCAATTTCTACAATTACACGGATATTTTAATTAATTTATTTTCATCATTTAAAGGATTATTAAATTATAAAATTCGCGATCCTTGGCTTCCCTTATACAGAGATTGGTCATCACGTTTCCCTGAGCGTAAGCAGAAGCAATTTTCGTTGTGGGAAGTGGGGATTGTTATGCAAGCAATCTAAAATTTGAAAAAGGGCTATCCGATCCAAGGTATCTCTGTATAAATTGATTATTTCGAAGCCAACAGATTTCATTGAGTAAAAAGTCACAACAGCCGTAATCTCTATTGTTTCCCTAAAAATAAATAAATATAGTTTTGTGTTAGACGGTGAAATAGTGATTGTTTATATAGTTTTCGAGATTCGATCACTGTCCTGTCTTAATTCTCAATGTTTAATAACGAATAATTACTTTACCTTTAAAATACAATTTGTAATACTTAAAATTCCGCAAGCTGTGCTTTTTATAATTCAGTTTTATTTGACTCAAAGTTATACAAGCCACCGTCTAAAAAGAATTGTCAACCCCACATTGTACAACCCTTTAAGCTCTAGAAAAAATTCTAACGAACTTTCTCTACAGTCGGCTTGTCGAAAATTTACCTTGAAATTTGGCTTTTAATTATTAATTCAAAATTAATTTAACATTCTACATTAGCACAGTTTCCTACATTCCCTAAGCTTCCCATAAATTCCAATGCAATACTCCATTTTCAAATAAAAGGATTTTAACATTTTTTTAAATTTTAAAATATAACAAAAGTCTTCATAAAACTCCTGTATTCCCGCCCTATCCTAAATCTTAGAACTAATATCGGAATTCCCCTACAATGGGAATTCAAACTATGAAAATAAAGGAGTAATTTGAAGGTGTGTTTAAGTTTGATAAATTAATTACCAATGAGTTCCTGTATCTGAGTTTTCTAATATTGATTGAGCACTCTTACCATGAGTGTTGGATTTCTAAGAAATATATATATTCTTATTATCTAAACTTAATTCTAAAACCTCCACCAAATTTTAATTAACTCATTGATTTATTTTACTGTCAAAAGACAAATAAATCATAAGTCAAATTGAAGTAATTCCATTTCCCTATGATTTACTCAATCTCCATAATAAACTACTATTATATTGACTTGAGCAAATAAGCCATCACCTGTGTGTCCGTGTAAACCAATATATGAGTATTGCATATAGAATTTCTTATGTTATCCTGTAAAACACAAAATTAAATTATTTATAATTAGTTCTGATAAAATCTTTCTAAAATATAATGTCATTAATAAATTCAACCATAATATTCTATCCAGATTTCATCAAGTAAACCATTCAATTTTATTTGAATCATGTAACTAATCTTTCCTTAAGCGTAACAATTCATGAATTAACATAAGTTATCCCATTTAAACAGAACTTCTATGCTATACTCTAATCCTAAATATTCAGCTACTTAAACTATTTATGTCCCTTAAATAAGTAAATTTTATTAGTTCCTACTTTACTCAATTATGTAGAAAGATAAATTCCATTTTCCATAAATAACTTGTTTGGCTAGGAGCTGGAATACTTTGTATTTGACAAGAATAATTTTAACATTTACATATAAATACTTTTCGAAATTAAATGTTAAATCTTAGCGGACCTGCTCACATGAATTAGGAAAAACCTCCCCATATGAAACATCTGTATAAAGGTAAATATTTTATTTATTTACCGAATGAATTGTGCTGTCTTAAATCGTAATATTTAATGTTGATGTTTCTTCTATAATTATTAACTCATTTAACTAAATTCAATGAATACCTAATAAGGATAGCTATAAAATATATTTATGCATTATTTAATTATTCCATTATATTTACAAGCGATTTGTATTATATAACTGAACAAAAACTAATTTAAGATATTCCTCAGGAAATTAAATTCCTTAATTCCAGTTTATTTCTAAAACAAAAGCATTTCTAAAATTATTATTTAATATATGAAAATTTACCTTGTGGGTCTCATAACGCTATATTGAAATTAATAATCTACCATTCCTATTTTGCCCATTTAAGACTAGCCTTTTATTTTAAATCTTGTCTTCTACAATCTACATTAATCGACAATGCTATTTTCCGACTGTTACTAAATTCTAAATAATTCTCTTCTCAATATTTTATAAGAATTTTAATTTCTCTGTCTACCCCTCTAGAAGTACGGCGAGAGATTATATGATTTTAAATTCTTATGGTTCTTATTTTATATCTAAATCTTTTACGAAATTGAAATAGGTTTCTATCTTTATTTACTGATTTATGTGATTTTATTTCACTATTAGGAGACCCCTTATTAACCTTTGCATATAACAACAGAAGAACAAATAAATTATCTTAGTTTATTTACCTTTGAAATTATGATTAAGAAATGTGAAATAAAATATCAATATTTTTCTCCACTGCAAAAATGGGATTATACATCTGTATTGAATTTAATAACTTAAACCTCTTAATTTTGACACTTTTATCAGTTATTTTACATACAAACATCTTGTTGTTTTATACTATACATCCCAACACTAAATCCTGTTATAGTTTCTTAGAATTTTAATTCCTCTAGTTTCAAATTACTAAATGGATAAGATTTTGTACATTTAAATTTTGTACATGGTAAATCATAACATATTATTTGTCAAATGATTCTAAATTGAATGATTCCTTCAACTTACAATAGTTACTTACCTAAATAACAGTTCAATCCCCACAGTAATCTCCTACTTTCCACCAAGTAGTAGTCCAAACACCACGGCAAACTCCTACTTGTGACGTGATTCGTCCACACTTCTGCCGCGTAATTCCTCTTTCGATTCCCGTGTAAAAATCCCGAGTGCTCGCGACGAAGCTTACAGACCCACCTTCTGCGCACACGCCTTCTCTCCCGCGGTATTGTGCCGACTGACCCCCTCCTTCGTTGCTTCGGGTTTCCCTGCTTGCAATTTCTGTTCGTGTCCATCCGCCTCCCTTCCCCCCCCGCCCCCTCAGCCACGCCTATACCGCACTTAATTCAGAATTAGTTTATACTTTACATCAAGCTAGTAGGTAACAGTAAAGCGGAAGAGGAGAGAGAGAGAAAAAAAAAATAGAACAGTAAACCACTAGATGAGAGTTCGTTTAGTTACAATCCCCCCAAAATTTTGTGAAGAGATAAACTAAAATTGAAGATCTCTAAATAAAATTTTTTTTTTTTCCAAAATACCCACACATCCTTTATTGTGATTTTTTTTTTTTTTTTTTTTTTTCCCTTTCCTTTTTTTTTTTTTTTTTTTTTTTTTTTTTTTTTTTTTTTTTTTTTTTTTTTTTTACAAGGAGCATTATTAAAACTATAACCTTAATCAACATTATGTCTTTAATCTCTCAGTAACTTTCTAATTAACATATTGTTTCAGGAATCACTTATAATATCTTGACAAATGAATAGTGTTAAATTTACCTCTTATTTGTTTTGTCTTAAAATCTAGTAATGTATAAACATTTTTGAATGGTACAGCTGCAACAATATATGGTCCCTCATACAAAAGTTCGAATTTCTTTGTTAATTTGCGTCTGGCGTCTGATTTATTTAGTTTTTGAATTTTTACTAAATCTCCTATTTGAAACTCTACAATATTTTTCTTGTCATTAAATTTATCAATTCTCCTTTCACTTGCAATCCTCAAATTTTCTTTTGCTTTCCTCCTTATTTCTTGTATATTGTTCGGTTGCTTAGTAAGATTTAGTTCGCCATCGAAACTTAACTTATTTGATTTCCCATATAATATTTCACAAGGAGTATACTTAGTACTATCGTGAATCGTGTTATTATATAAACATTCAATTTTTGGGAGTATCGTAGCCCAACTCCTATGATTATTGTGACAATAAGTTCGAAATAATCGCCCTAATTCTTTATTTACTCTCTCTGTTGTATTCGGCCTTGGGTTACGTACAGTCGTATAAAGAACTTTGATGTTCAAATCTCTTAAACCATTTTTCCAAACCTCACTTATAAACTGACTACCATTATCTGTCATAATTGCTTTGGGCTTGATATCTTTCATAAAAAGTTTCATTTTTCCTAATACGGATTTCGCCGTTGCTTTCCTTAAAGGATATAATCTCACTAATTTACTAAAAGAATCCTGTATAACTAATATAAAGGCAAATCCAAATTGACCTTTTGGCAATGGGCCATACAAATCTGCCATAACAAGCTCTCCTAATTCTCCAGTAACAATTGATTGACAAGGCCCTACATATTTAACATTATTACTTTTAGAAAGTTGACAAAGGTGACAAGATCTAACTATTCTTTTTACATCTTTTGTAAGGCCAGTCCAATAGAATCGGTTTCTGACATAATGAATAATTTTATAGGCCCCTTGATGCCCCATATCCTTGTGAACTTGATTTACTATTTCTGATACTAAAGTTTTGGGTAAATATAAAACTCTATCACCATTAGACTTTTGAAAATATACTAGCCCTTCAATTTGGGTACATTGTTTTTTAATACGATTTAATTTGTCTTTGATCTCGATGGAATTTTTTAAACGCTCTGTAATTAACCGTATTTCTTTATCTTGATTTTGTAGTTGCTCGATATTTTTCAGACCCTTTAATAAATGTATGTTTTTCTTGTTTTCCATATACAGTATTTCTGGACGATATATTTTATCTTCTTGAATAGAATCATCTTGTGGCAAATATCTCGACAAAACATCCACTGCTACATTATCCTTTCCTTTTACATGTTCAGTTTTGTAATCAAATTGTTGCATATAAAATACCCATCTTGTCATTCTACTGTTATATAAATTCCAATTTTCAACAAACAAAATTGGATTGTGATCTGTTCTTATAGTAACTTTGGCTCCCCTTAAATATGTTTCAAATTTTTTTAACCCACTTATAACGGCGAAAAATTCCTTTTCAGTAGTTGTCCAGTTAAGTTCAGCCCCTTTAAGAGATTTACTATAATATCCTAGAATTTTCATTTCATTACTAGTATCATACTGATACAATACTCCAGCTACACCAATTCCTGAAGCATCCGTTTGAAGGTAATAAGATTTCGTGAAATCTGGATGATGTAAAGTTATAGTATCTATGAATTTACTCTTTAAATTCTCAAAACATTTTTGATGCTCTTCTGTCCACATCCATTGTTTTCCCTTTTTTAACAAATCACATAATGGTACAATACTGGTGCTATAGTTTGATATAAATTTCCTATAGTAATTGCACAGTCCTAAAAATGCCCTTAAATGTTTGATCTTTTTAGGGATAGGAAAATTTTGGATCGCTCGAACCTTTTCTGGATCTGTCTTGATACCAGTCGTCGTTATTATATGTCCTAACATACTTACTTCTTCACATATGAATTCGCATTTTTTTAAATTACATGTCAGACCTGCCAATTTAAGTTTTCCCAATACAATTCCTAAGTGTTCTAAATGTTGATCTAAATTTCCTTCGGTAAGGATCGCGAGATCGTCTAGGTAATTAACACAAAACTCTCTAACCTCTGGACCTAATATCAAATCCATTGCTCGACTAAAACTTCCTACGGAAGTTTTCAAACCCTGCGGCAGCACGTTGTATACGTAAGACTTCCCATTATAAGTGAATCCAGTATATTTTTTGCTTTCTTCGGCTAAAGGTATCTGAAAGTATGCATTATTTAAATCAATTTTACTTATATATTTTACGCCGTGAAAGGCATTTAATACATCAATTTGTAAAGGCGGTCTCTCAGTCTCTCCTATCATCAATTTATTAATTTCCCTTGCGTCAAGGAGAACTCTTAAGGAACCATCTTTTTTTAGGGTACAAGTGACTGGGCTACTGTAGGGGGTTGAACTACGACTTATAATTCCCAATTTTACCATTTCTTGCAGTTTTTTCTCCATTTTGTCCCTATAAGCGTAAGGTATTGGATAGGAATGTTTTACTATGGGAACATGTTGTTTCAAGTTAATTTTGTGCTCGTAACAATTTGCTAAACCTAACTTTGAATCAAATAAGTCAGAATATTTAGCTAATAAATTCTGTATTTTCCTCAATTCACCTTTTCCTAAATCAATTCCGGTTTTAATAGAAGCGATAATTTTTTTAATGTCCATAATCTGAATAGTATTTAGTTTTTTGATTAATAAATTTTCATTATTTTGTTTAAACTCAATAAACTGTTCTATATTTTCATGTCTTATCAAAATTCCTGCTTCTGTCTCGTCTGTACATAATGCTACCTTATATTTTTTCATCCAATCAAATCCCAGTATAACTGATCTTACTAAATTTGGAACTATAAGAAAACTAATTTTTATTATGATCGTTTCAAATTCCACCGGTAGAATAATTATTTGCTGTATTTTTGTGCTTTTTTGACCTACAGCACCCTTGATTTGAAATGGTTTGACTGGAAGTAATGGTATATTTTTAGAATCATTTTGTAACTCTTGCCAATAACTATCTGATATACAAGTAATGTCACTTCCTGAATCAATAAGGCATAAAATATCTCTATCAAATATTCTAATTTTAATTTCTGATTTAAAACCTTTAGTATTTTCTAAATCGGCTCTAAATTCTTCAAAAACAGATCCTACTAGACGATTCTCTACGTAAATTTTTTCTTCGTGTTTTTCTGCTTTTTCCTGTAATATTCTAACAATGTTTTTCTCAAAACTCTTATCCGATTTAAAACCTATTCCACATTTATCAATTTGTCCATTATTTGCGTTAATCGGATATCTAATGCCTCTATTGCTTAACCCTAAACTATTCCCTGGTTCCCATCCCGTATTTAACATTTGAATTAAAGCCCTATCCCCTAACGTAGAGACTGACTCGGGGACTAAAACTTCAGCCTCAACTAATTTAAATCTTGTGACTGAAGTGGTTCAACACTTAAATTGTTCTCTTCTTCGATAATTTCCATATTGTTAACATTACTATTGTTCTTTTTTCCTGTAACCTGTTTCTTCCAATGTCCTTTCCTTTGTTCATGTTCTGGTTTTCTATTTCCAAATGGGTTTTGATTCGACTGCTTACTGGCCATAGAAGATTCTTCTTGGCAATTCACTTCATCTTGAATACGCAAAAATTCTGCTGTATCTATGATAGTTTGCGTTTTATTTATTGTCCAGAGTCTTACAATATTCTTCGGAAAATGTCGTATTATGTCTGAAACTAGCTGTTTTTCTGGTAACTGGTACGTCAACATTTTCGCCTGACTGGTGTAGAATAGAAAATGTTCTAGCATGTTCGGATATTTTTCTTTATTCCAATTGTTGTGAACGATCTCCTTACGCAATTGATTCTGTTCTGTCTCACCCCAATAGGTATTCAGGAAATCTGATTTAAAATCTTCGAACGACAGCCATCGAGTTTTGTAAACCTTCGCCCAATTTAGAGCTCCTCCTTGCAAACATTCTAACACGACATCTAAATCATTTACATCACACCGCAACTTCTTGATGTAACTAATAACATCCTCTATGAATCTTACTGGGTGATATTTTAATTTGTCTGAAAATTTAGGTTTTTCTAAATTAAAATTTTGGATGTTATATACCACACGTTCACTTGTTGTTTTTGGCACACTGGTGACATTTGATATATCTGAACTTGACCTTTTTACTTCTTCTTCTAGGCTATTGATTCTTGTGTTCAAGGTAGAAATCGTTCTCCTTAGCATGCGGTGAATTAATTGATATTGAACATTGTCCCTTTTAATAGTCTTGGTGACGCCTCGTTTTGGCTCGTCTGTTATTTTTTTTGCACGTGGCATTTTATATATATTTTTTTTCTGTTTTTCTCAGTAATTAAATTAACACTTCATTCACCATTTCTGATTAAACAATTCTTCCATTTTAACCTTTTACTAACCTTTGATTTCATGTTTCAAGCCAACTGCAACAAAGAGATTTTTTTTTTTTTTTTTTTTTTTGTGTTTGTTACGTTTTAAAATAGTGACTGAAAGTCCTAGTGAAGAGAAGAGAGGAAAAAAAAAAAAAATACCTTTTCTCTACTGAATGACGTCCCCTTTACGAAACAAAAAAATTACCATAAAACTTATGACTCATAACCTTTTTTTTTTTCCTTATAAGTTTCAGTGAAATACGACATTATTAAATATGTAATAACTTGAAATCTTAACAACACAATGACGAAAGCCACAAATACAATAAAGTTTCAAGGACATCCGTCACACCAATTTCATCCATTTCACGAACATCAAATTGTAGGCACAAAGCCTACTTATATAAATATCTTTTATTACTCCTTTAGATCCTGGTCACGGCACCAAATTGTAACTAACCACCCCTCCTCAAATGAAGTAATTATTCATAAATAAAAGATCTTGATCAGTCAGGAGTAATATAATTGGCCAAAATAGTCTAGGGAGGTGAATCCCTGTGATGTGATTCCGTAAACCGATGGTCCTGAAATAAAAGTGTGACGTCGTCCAAGAAACCATTGAAACAGTTAAAGTTCTGAAAAGAACTGGTTTTAGTTCTGAAAAGAACTGGTTGTTGAGGGTTGCGACTACCGCAAGCAAACTGGCCCCTCCCCGCCAATTTCAGTAGCCGCCACCGTATGTCTGGTTGCGACTTCCTCCCTCGACGCGCGTATTGACTCTAATCAACCCTATAGTCCATGATGTTTGTGGTTTTGTATTATTTAGTATGTCTCAGTTAAATCACTTTATATTTTATTATCAATTTAAATTGTTGTTAAATCTCTAACTAAGGTAAATGTATCATACGAACCATACCAGTTTCTGCGTCTAGTTTTCACCTTAAGTACTTTCCACAGAACCAATAGGTACAGCCAGTATTCGACACTTATATGACAGATCACCGATAACTTCCATACGTCCGAGATCAGGTTTTCAGCTCAAGTACCTGGAATATCTCGCAACATATTTCCCTCATCGATAACCCACCACTACCTTCCTACCTAACATATGATGTTTAGACAGCTGTTACTTTATTACCATTTTATATTGTTGTTAAATCTCTAATTAGGTAAATGTATCATACGAAACATACCAGTTTCTGCGTCTAGTTTTCACCTTAAGTACTTTCCACAGAACCAATAGGTACAGCCAGTATTCGACACTTATATGACAGATCACCGATAACTTGCATACGTCCGAGATCAGGTTTTCAGCTCAAGTACCTGGAACATCTCGCAACATATTTCCCTCATCGATAACCTACCACTACCTTCTTCCTAACATGTGAGTAAGTCAAAATATAATGTTATGAGTGGTAACTGTCTATTTAATGAGTTTGATTGTTAAACTTATCGATATGGTTGAATGTGTGAGGTGCGGCTATGATGTACATAATTATTTATTCTCATTCCCATTTTATTTATTTATTATATTCCAACATTGTACTACGTTTCAGTTTATGTAAATACCTAATTTTAAAAGCAAAACATCAAACATCCTGGCCCTACCAAGGTTTTCTGTCAACTTGATCAATATTGAATCTTATGTGAATGAATAAATATTTGTTAATATACTGAAATTTTACTGGTCTCGTCATTGCGCTGACACCTAATAATAAATCTTTATTATCTAATCTAATGTAAACTTTTCGAGAATTCTTCAGTCTAATATAAAAACAATTAATGTATTTCAAATTAGTTCCTAATTATCGTTGTTTAAATACAACATTTAATCAATGTGTAACCCTTATTGTATTCTTTAAAAACAAATTCCTTCTGGTTGTAACGGAACGATGTCCTTCCCCCCCTCAGCCGAAATCATTTTCCATTTCCCCCAAAGTTAAAATCCAACGGTGCTGAGGTTACGGCAAGTACAGAGACTCTCAAACCATCGCACGACAGCCCAAAAGCTGTACACCTTGGCCTCCGGCCATCACGAAACTTTTAGTTCTTGGATAGCTCTTCCAACGGTGAGAAGGTTCTAGTACTAATCTACTCGTGTTCAGTATATTAGTAAAAGATTTTTCTTTCTATCTCCCTGAATGACTTCAACTGTCAGAGGCAGAACCATTCGTTCATTCTCTTCAGCGGAAATCATTCCCCATTCTCCCCAAGTTAATAATCCAACGGTGCTGAGGTTACGGCAAGTACAGAGACTCTCAAACCATCGCACAATAGCCCAAAAGCTGTACACCTTGGCCTCCGGCCATCACGAAACTCTTTTAGTTCTAGGATAGCTCTTCCAGCGGTGAGAAGGTTCTAATACTAATCTACTCGTGTTCAGTATATTAGTAAAAGATTTTTCTGCCTATCTTTCCAATGATTTCAACTGACGGAGGCAGAACCGCTCACATTTAGTATCAAACGAAGCCCATAAAATTAAATAACAATTAAATATTATTGTCGGACTAGCTTTGCGTATTTAACGCTAAAAGATAATATTTCCTGTAATGACAAATGCCCTCCACTAAAATTATGAAGACTTTAACGCTATTATCGGAATACCTTACACACCTGGTTTATTATTCCTAAAATCCATTATTTATCAGCAGAGCACCGTTATCGATTTTGTCTATCGACTCTAAATAGAGAGACTCCTAGTTATGGTTTTCCTAGAATTTCGGTTTATGTTTTTCAAAAACACAAAAAAACAGAATGTTTAAAGGTCCTAGATTATTTAAAGGAAAAGAAAATGTTTATTTTAAATAACAGATTCAAGAGGAACATAGCTAAAATTATCTAATTCGCAAGGCTTAAATCTGAAAATACAAGAACACTTGGATTTGAATTGAATTCCCTTCATGTTTGAAATCAAAATTAAACATTTAAAATCTAATCGTACATTTACTCATATGGTCCTCGGGGTTAGTTAACTTCTGTGTTAGAATGAATAAATTAATTTCTTACATAGAACCATTTGGGTAATTAAAAGTAAAATAGTCTAACAATTATTATCAGGATCTTGGAGTGTCTAGAGGTTCCCGCCTCGCTGAAATGGGGAAACCATGCAGGAAATGGAAAATGTATTAGTATTTACATACTCACATACATATTTCAATGTGTTTTATGAATAATTCTTGTTTGGAATCTTCGAGATTCCTATTGAATCGCTTAACATATATTATCTAAAGAGATAGTCGAAATCCCTTATTGGATAAATATATGTATTTATTTCTCTATTCTATATTTCAAGGAATATTCGAAATCCCACCTTATATTACTTAATCTTTTTCATAATTTTATTCTCATGGAGTTGTAAAATTCCACAATTTCTAACAAAACGAACGTCATTTCTGAGCAACTGGCAACTTCCTAGACGATATATCTCAGTTGCTTAGTTTTCATTGAGTCTTACTGTTTAGGGAAATAGTGAACATTACCTTTTTAAACAGCAGGAACACTCTAGACATTATCTTGACGACTTAATTAGTAATTTCCCTTCCCAATTTCTACAATTACACGGATATTTTAATTAATTTATTTTCATCATTTAAAGGATTATTAAATTATAAAATTCGCGATCCTTGGCTTCCCTTATACAGAGATTGGTCATCACGTTTCCCTGAGCGTAAGCAGAAGCAATTTTCGTTGTGGGAAGTGGGGATTGTTATGCAAGCAATCTAAAATTTGAAAAAGGGCTATCCGATCCAAGGTATCTCTGTATAAATTGATTATTTCGAAGCCAACAGATTTCATTGAGTAAAAAGTCACAACAGCCGTAATCTCTATTGTTTCCCTAAAAATAAATAAATATAGTTTTGTGTTAGACGGTGAAATAGTGATTGTTTATATAGTTTTCGAGATTCGATCACTGTCCTGTCTTAATTCTCAATGTTTAATAACGAATAATTACTTTACCTTTAAAATACAATTTGTAATACTTAAAATTCCGCAAGCTGTGCTTTTTATAATTCAGTTTTATTTGACTCAAAGTTATACAAGCCACCGTCTAAAAAGAATTGTCAACCCCACATTGTACAACCCTTTAAGCTCTAGAAAAAATTCTAACGAACTTTCTCTACAGTCGGCTTGTCGAAAATTTACCTTGAAATTTGGCTTTTAATTATTAATTCAAAATTAATTTAACATTCTACATTAGCACAGTTTCCTACATTCCCTAAGCTTCCCATAAATTCCAATGCAATACTCCATTTTCAAATAAAAGGATTTTAACATTTTTTTAAATTTTAAAATATAACAAAAGTCTTCATAAAACTCCTGTATTCCCGCCCTATCCTAAATCTTAGAACTAATATCGGAATTCCCCTACAATGGGAATTCAAACTATGAAAATAAAGGAGTAATTTGAAGGTGTGTTTAAGTTTGATAAATTAATTACCAATGAGTTCCTGTATCTGAGTTTTCTAATATTGATTGAGCACTCTTACCATGAGTGTTGGATTTCTAAGAAATATATATATTCTTATTATCTAAACTTAATTCTAAAACCTCCACCAAATTTTAATTAACTCATTGATTTATTTTACTGTCAAAAGACAAATAAATCATAAGTCAAATTGAAGTAATTCCATTTCCCTATGATTTACTCAATCTCCATAATAAACTACTATTATATTGACTTGAGCAAATAAGCCATCACCTGTGTGTCCGTGTAAACCAATATATGAGTATTGCATATAGAATTTCTTATGTTATCCTGTAAAACACAAAATTAAATTATTTATAATTAGTTCTGATAAAATCTTTCTAAAATATAATGTCATTAATAAATTCAACCATAATATTCTATCCAGATTTCATCAAGTAAACCATTCAATTTTATTTGAATCATGTAACTAATCTTTCCTTAAGCGTAACAATTCATGAATTAACATAAGTTATCCCATTTAAACAGAACTTCTATGCTATACTCTAATCCTAAATATTCAGCTACTTAAACTATTTATGTCCCTTAAATAAGTAAATTTTATTAGTTCCTACTTTACTCAATTATGTAGAAAGATAAATTCCATTTTCCATAAATAACTTGTTTGGCTAGGAGCTGGAATACTTTGTATTTGACAAGAATAATTTTAACATTTACATATAAATACTTTTCGAAATTAAATGTTAAATCTTAGCGGACCTGCTCACATGAATTAGGAAAAACCTCCCCATATGAAACATCTGTATAAAGGTAAATATTTTATTTATTTACCGAATGAATTGTGCTGTCTTAAATCGTAATATTTAATGTTGATGTTTCTTCTATAATTATTAACTCATTTAACTAAATTCAATGAATACCTAATAAGGATAGCTATAAAATATATTTATGCATTATTTAATTATTCCATTATATTTACAAGCGATTTGTATTATATAACTGAACAAAAACTAATTTAAGATATTCCTCAGGAAATTAAATTCCTTAATTCCAGTTTATTTCTAAAACAAAAGCATTTCTAAAATTATTATTTAATATATGAAAATTTACCTTGTGGGTCTCATAACGCTATATTGAAATTAATAATCTACCATTCCTATTTTGCCCATTTAAGACTAGCCTTTTATTTTAAATCTTGTCTTCTACAATCTACATTAATCGACAATGCTATTTTCCGACTGTTACTAAATTCTAAATAATTCTCTTCTCAATATTTTATAAGAATTTTAATTTCTCTGTCTACCCCTCTAGAAGTACGGCGAGAGATTATATGATTTTAAATTCTTATGGTTCTTATTTTATATCTAAATCTTTTACGAAATTGAAATAGGTTTCTATCTTTATTTACTGATTTATGTGATTTTATTTCACTATTAGGAGACCCCTTATTAACCTTTGCATATAACAACAGAAGAACAAATAAATTATCTTAGTTTATTTACCTTTGAAATTATGATTAAGAAATGTGAAATAAAATATCAATATTTTTCTCCACTGCAAAAATGGGATTATACATCTGTATTGAATTTAATAACTTAAACCTCTTAATTTTGACACTTTTATCAGTTATTTTACATACAAACATCTTGTTGTTTTATACTATACATCCCAACACTAAATCCTGTTATAGTTTCTTAGAATTTTAATTCCTCTAGTTTCAAATTACTAAATGGATAAGATTTTGTACATTTAAATTTTGTACATGGTAAATCATAACATATTATTTGTCAAATGATTCTAAATTGAATGATTCCTTCAACTTACAATAGTTACTTACCTAAATAACAGTTCAATCCCCACAGTAATCTCCTACTTTCCACCAAGTAGTAGTCCAAACACCACGGCAAACTCCTACTTGTGACGTGATTCGTCCACACTTCCGCCGCGTAATTCCTCTTTCGATTCCCGTGTAAAAATCCCGAGTGCTCGCGACGAAGCTTACAGACCCACCTTCTGCGCACACGCCTTCTCTCCCGCGGTATTGTGCCGACTGACCCCCTCCTTCGTTGCTTCGGGTTTCCCTGCTTGCAATTTCTGTTCGTGTCCATCCGCCTCCCTTCCCCCCCCGCCCCCTCAGCCACGCCTATACCGCACTTAATTCAGAATTAGTTTATACTTTACATCAAGCTAGTAGGTAACAGTAAAGCGGAAGAGGAGAGAGAGAGAAAAAAAAAATAGAACAGTAAACCACTAGATGAGAGTTCGTTTAGTTACAGGATGATAGCCATATTTCAATTTTCATAATTTCAGACCACGTTTTCTCTTATAGAATTTGCAAACAGTTAAAAATAATGAAAGTACAGCACCTGGCTATAGCATATGACCTGATTGGTGAAACCAACTTTTTAATCAACTAAGTCTTTAATTTACACCGGTTTCTCTTGATTTTCTCTAACTTTGCATATATAATAAATTTTTTGTTAATTTTAAATTATTTTTATGATATCATAAACGGCTCTACTGGTATGGCTATTCCACCTGCACAACCTAAGTTATCAGCGTTTATAGCAACTGGAATCATTGTTTTTCTTAATTTTTTGTACCCATGTTACATATCTTGTCTTTGTGGAAGTGTTAAGGGGAAACTTATTCAAACAAAGGATTTGATAAATGAAATAATACTGAATGACAAATTTACCAAGGTAACCAACCTGCACCAGGCTAAGGCGTTTATAAGTTTGATCGACGCTTGGCCGCTGCGTATTTTTATTTACAACATGATTTCTGTAGTTAACACTTTAATTCTTGCATTTTTAAGCGCTGTATTTACTGCTGGAATTGTTGTTATTCAATTTTCTCGTTTTCTGTAAGTAAACTAGGTGTGTAATATTTTATAAAATATATGTATCATAACATAGGTGATGCTTAAAGTATGTATCAACAAACTAGAAAAAAGAAAAAAAAAGGCTAATAATAAAATTAAAATAATAAATTAATATAACGTAGGTACGTATTTCTTAGGTTAAGCAAACTAGGGCATAAAATATAGACGAGTATTTACATTTGCATGTACTCAACTTAGGTGGTAGAGCTGATGCCGGGCTCGACTTTGGAGGTACCACCATCTTACTTGCCATCTTACCATCTTCACCATCTTAGTAAGAGGACAGCTCGCAGACAGGCACAAATCCAGGTAGCCCACCAAGCCTGGGACCGTGTGATGGCGGTATATCCATCCCGAATTGCCGGACTTTAAATAAACAGACTAGTGACGGGCAGCGGCGTCACTAGTGCGAGAGATTCTGGCACCGCGCTCACTAACCCGCCTGCCCAGCGTGTGTGAGTATGGGCATCTCTTCCCAATTATGATGTACACAAACAATAAACGGCCCCCAGTCCCCGGCAGCCCCACTATTCCCGATTACGATGGCGGTCGTGGTAACGGTGGGGCAGGGGGTGCTAAGAGTCTCCGGTTGAATGGCCACCAACACCAACGACTCTTTTTGGCGACGTATAATACACGGACGTTACGGGAAGACAGACACCTCGCTGAGTTCGAGTCAGAGTTAGGTAGAATCAACTGGCATATTCTTGGGCTATCGGAAGTCCGACGAGCAGGTGAGGATACCATAACCCTAGAGTCAGGACACCTTCTCTTCTATCGAGAGGGTGATCAATTGTCTGTCGGTGGAGTGCATGCTCGTCAACAAAGACCTCACTAGCAACGTGTTAGAAATCGGTAGTGTCTCTACTCGGGTGGCATATCTTGTTCTTAGACTTAACAAGAGATATTCTCTTAAAGTCATTCAAGTGTATGCCCCCACGTCGAGCGACTCACTGATTTGTATTTCGTTTTCTTAGTAGCAGTTTGTTCATATTTTATATTATTTAATTTTATTTTGTTTTAAGTATAAATTTATCTACTTGTCGTAAATAAAAAAAACGATAAAGATATTTTTTGAATGTTGATTCTGAAGGCTTTAATTTTAGTTTTAGTGCTGTCAAAACTTAAATTTTTTCAAAGTAATGTAGCTTCTGTTGTAAACAAGAACTATTTTGGAATGAAGAAAATGTAGTTTTGACAGCACTAAAACTAAAATTAAAGCTTTCAGAATCGGCTTTACTACCTATAGTTTCGTTATATTTTAAGGTTGTTATATTTATAAGTTATTTGGAAGGACATTAATTTGAATACTACATAGACACATTTAACACATGATATTATGATGTTATTTAAATGACAAATTTCATATTTGATTGGCAGTGGTTATTTAATACAGTACTGAAATGAAAATGAACTTTTGGTTCGTTACCAAACGAAGAGATTTAATTATATTTAGCACAGAACCGCCTGTAGCTTGATGATAACAGAAATTATAGCTTTGCTTTCATGGTAAATATTCAATTTCAAATTTGAAATGTTTTGTAGTGTTGAGTAATATTTTCATGGAATTTTCAAGGTTTAATATACGTATAAATACACGTTGTGAATTAACAAAATTGTTTATATTTATGGACGGAGAGCTAGCGACCAAATCGGTCATGTAGCTTCAGCTGTATTGAAACTCCGTTAGCTACTTCCCTGAACAACCTTTTCCCATCATCTCCGTGCTGGCAGGCCGCGGGCGGTGGGTGCGGGTGTAGTGGGGTGGGGAAAAAAAAGAAAAAAAATGTGGGCTCAGCGGCTTTAATTTTTTTTTCAAACAGTTGCTCTGTACTCCCTGTGCACCCAAAAAAAATTTTAAATCTATCGGGTGGTGGGAAGGGGTTGCCAGCGTTAATTTAAAGTACCAAAATAATAATAATTTTCATGTGGGCTCGGCTGTATTGGCTTTTTTTCTGACGCGAGATCATTTTTTTGGGGCTCACATATTAAAATTTATCTAGCGTCAGAAAAAAAGCCAATACAGCTGAGCCCACATGAAAATTATTATTATTTTGGTACTTTAAATTAACGCTGGCAACCCCTTCCCACCACCCGATCGATTTAAAAATTTTTTTGGGTGCACAGGGAGTACAGAGCAACTGTTTGAAAAAAAAATTAAATCCGCTGAGCCCACATTTTTTTTCTTTTTTTTCCCCACCCCACTACACCCGCACCCACCGCCCGCGGCCTGCCAGCACGGAGATTATGGGAAAAGGTTGTTCAGGGAAGTAGCTAACGGAGTTTTAATACAGCTGAAGCCACATGACCGATTTGGTCGCTAGATCTTAGACTATTATCTTTCAGGCTAGATTTAACCCTGTTAATTCTCATTACCTCTAAAAATATAGTAAAGCATTTTAGATGTCCAGAACGTGGCTTGAATACACCTTACAGAATAATTAGTTCTACACTTATATGCAAATAAAACGGGCGGTTTTTATTTTTTTCTTGCCTGTTACAAGAAACTATCGATACTATCGATAGACTATCTATAGTTGAAATATTTTTTTTGGATGTAGGAGGATTACCTTGAATTTATTGAATAGCACCTTCCATTTTAAACTTTTATTTATAACATAAAGTAAATTAAATCAAAAAAATTAGTAGATGTAGAAACCGGAATGGACGACCGAATTTCTTAAATTTTCCTTTTGAGCTGATCGATTAAATTGGTGGTATTTCCACTTGACTAAAACTCGCCAGCACACAATGAATATTTTGCAAACTTTTTGTCTTTTGTTGTAAAATAATTCCAAACGCGTCATTTACTCATGTTTAGTTTAATATTTACTTGCTAGTGAGTGAATGAGTGAACTGAACGAATTTTAAAAGACTGATCGCGGGTGAACCGAGTGTGGATTGTAACTAACATTTCATAGTTCACACTCGGGAACACCTCTGAAAGCCCCTGGGGGATTCATGTCGTGACCATGTTTGTGATCCACCATCTTTTATTACCTTAGCGTTAACGCCAGGAAATGTCCCTTATCGAGGTACTCGTACTTATCCTCAAAGTATAAAAACGAAAATTACTAAATCCACTTTTGGGAATTGATTGGTTCCCACCAACTCCCGTATTTGATGTTAAGTAGGTTCGTTAGATCGTTGGAAGTATGAAGGATGGTAGGGTTTATTTATCCAAAACGATTAGCACATTTTTGAACTATTTATTTACCAAAATAAAAATAGGAATCAATTTTTACAAAAGTCAAGTCAAAGACATTTTTTGGCAATCGACTTCTTTTTCTCTATGGCGTTCTGCTTTATACATATCTTTAACATCCACCGAACTTAATTCTAGGCAGCAATCTTATTTTTCGGATTTCCCCAAATATAGACAAAAGAGATCGATTGTTACCAAAAATATCGATTACTATCAATAGTCGATAGACTATCGATGCTTAACGTACACTAATTCGGGGATCCGTTTGCGAAATATTAAGCTTTAAAGTGATTTTTTTATTAGTGTCAAGTGTCCTCCCCGTCTGCTAAATGGTTATTTTTTAATATGTGAGAAAATTCACGGCGTTAGCATATTTATCAAAGTTAATAGGAAAACTATCAAAGTTGAGTAGGCTTTACAAGTTAACGAGGAATAGTTGACCTATTTAATTTTGCAGTTTTGTTTTTATACATTTCATAAGTTTGTGATTTTTTTTCAAATCAGTAGAGTTTGTTAACTTATTTGAATGCTACGGAACCCTCAGGCGCGAGTTCTACTCACACTCAACCGGTTTTTTATTGAATTATCACATGTCGTTGACGTTTTTATGTATTGTTATTGCTGTTTTAGAGGTCTTATAGTGATAATAGAGAATATGCATGTCGTTTAAATAAGTAATATATTGCGTTTTTTGTATTCTATTTACTTAGTAGAATTTAATGATCACCATGCGAAACTATTTTATTTTATAGTTTTATAATTATTTTCATTTAAAAAATACAACTTTTTGATGAAATGAAACGCAAATGCAAAACGCGTCACCATTGGCTAACTGCCTTTTGTGACAAAGTGAGTAGATCACACTAATATTACCTATATATTGCGAAACTGCGAAAGTTTGTGTGCGTGTGTGTGTGTGTGTGTGTGTGTGTGTGTGTGTGTGTTTGTTACTCTTTCACGCTGAAACGGCTAAACGGATTTGGATGAAATTTAGAATGAATATAGCTTATACCCTAACTTAACACATAGGCTATTTTTTGTCCCGGGAAAAAGCATGTCGTTAAACCGAATAACACGCGGGCGGAGCCGCGGGCAAAAGCTAGTTTCATCATAAAATATTAAGTTAAAATTGAATAAATGTTAAATATAACCCTCAAATATTTTTAATAGGTTGTTCTAATCAAAAATAATGAAAAATAATGAAAAATTAAAAATAATATTATTTATAGTCAGCAAAATTATTGCGCTGCTTGATGAAAATTGCAGCTAATCCTTTGTGGCTCAGAGGCTAAATGCGAGTCGTTCGACAGTCTAAAGGACATAACAGTGCTATCAAGAGACCGGTTCCGTCAAGAGAAAGCCTGGTCTGGAAGAAGAAAGCCATGTGTCAAACCACGGGATGATAAGCTTTCTGGTGAGTTAAGTACACTTTGGGAATACTCTCGATTGTGTCTTTTCTTGGCACAAATTTTTCTGTTACCAATTGAAGTAAGATATAATAGATGTCATTAATTTAAACAGCCAAATTAATGCTGATGACTCGATGAGTAGTCGGTATCTAGATTCGATTATCGTTTTTGAGAAATTAGAAAAACGTTTTTTCCAACGCAAATTCAGCCCCATATCTTTTACAAATTTCGCAAAAAGCGTTATTGATCTTTAACACTGACGACTTACCAAGCCTCCAGTATGAACTTTGTATAATCATAAGTTGATGCCACGTTGTATAATTTTTTTTTTAGTTTGGTCTTCCTGATATCACAACCCAGCTAACTAAGAGGAGGTAGGGGAAGGTGAGCAGAGAGAGAGGGGTGTCAATTGTCGAGGCCTCTGTTTTGCCGTGAGTCCACTTTTACTCTTTGAGAGGATTGCGGCTTGTTATGACTTTGTTTTATTAAAAAACGTTGGTAACGAGTTGCTTTTTAATTGGGATAAGGATGAGTTTACTGCATATTTTTAGAACAATGAAATTTATCTTTGTGAAATAATTGTGCTCGTAAGTTTTTTAAACTGTCAAAAGACGGGAGTTTTGTACCTATTATCACATATAATATAATACTAGCTATTATTAAAATATTGTATTCATGGGATCCCAGATATCTTTAGCACTTGTCTTTGGGTGATGCTGCTAATGGACAGACCGACAGACACGAATTATAAGGGTTTCTGTTCTTTATGTAATCTTACAAAATGATTGTAATTATCAACACTTGGTGGAACTTATCATGAATTGTTATTGTGAAAACACTTGAACAAGATAACACTAACAAAGTTATAATCGGAGCTGTACACGTGTTTTGTTCATAATCAGACTGACGACGACCCCAAGTGAATCGGAATTCATGCAATTATTTGTATTATTCTTTTTCTATTTCTATGTAAGGAGTAAAAGAAAGTTATCATGTCGAATGCAGCAGTAATGGGCGCTCCACACGAAAGCACGAATGTGGAGCCGATTCGCATATTTTTCGCGGGTTCGCGCCTTGTTAACCATTTTTTGTCGGTTTTTCGGCCCGCGTCAAAGAGCCTGCGAACGCGCGAAAGCTGCGTGAACACAGCAAGACTCCACATTCGCGCGTCACTCAGTTGCGGGAAGGTCACCGTCGAGAACAGTTGTGTCCGTCCCTTTGTTTCCGCTGTGCAAAATGACCGTAAAATGGACAAACGATTATAATTTATTTTTCAATAATTTGTTTTTTATTTTTAATATAGACATAATTATAATATGTAAATGCGCACAGCAGTAGGCCTGTCGAAGCAACAACTTCATCTACGTCCATATTCGTCGAGCGCATGAAACAGAATGTGAACACAATTGTTAACACTGCGAATATGGAGCCAAGAAGAGTTCACGCCGCGATTCACGCCCGCGAATCGCGCGCGAGTGTGGAGCGCCCATAATGAACTATTATTTCTAGTATTTCATTCACATTGCATTTATGCAAGTGAGCCACTAAAGTGACATCTACTGAGTGAGATGTCACTAGATGTCACTTTAAAATCCACAATTTTAGTGAGTCACTAAAATACTCTGAATGACTTACTGACTAAGCTACTTGTTTATTTGTATGTATGCTGTGTATTTATGTATTATGTATTTGTATGTAGTATATTTAGTTTAGATTAGATTATAGATTTAGAATGAATCCTAATGTAGGTATGCACTGATGATGTAAATTGTACACTAAAAATGTTTCTGTTTTCCCAAGGTTGACTGGAAGAAAAATTCCTTGTAGGAATAAGTCCGCCCTTGCCTTCTGACTGTTCTTTGTATGTTTGTAAATATCTTGTTTTGTGTGCAGTAAAGTGTTTATTCATTCATTCATGTACTATTGCTGACAATGAAGAGTGAAGTATTTCTCGTTTCGGTAATTATTTTCCGGTTTTCATGTTACCGTTATTTTGTAATAGATTTCCTGTACCTTTAAAGACCATAAAGCAAAAGTGTTTTACCGTTTTAAAAACTCAAGGGATAGTGGCTGAATTGTAATTTTTATTTTATTTTATTTTTATTTATTTTCTTTTAGGAAGATTAACAGCAAAATTATAACAATAGAAGTGTTCTTAAACAACTAAATGCCGATAAAAAATCTCCACCAGATAGATTTAACACTTGTATAAAAGAAGAAGAGTCATGATGGCGTCAGCCATTCATTAAACTATACATTTAGCAAACTCAAGTAAATATAACATTAGGTTAAATTATTAGTATTTATAAGATGCAAAATAAATAGAAGTATCAGACTTGATTTTAAAAAACTAATTAAAATGTTTGATTGTCAAGGCTCTTTTAACTGATGAGGTGCTCATACAAAACATATCTAAATCAGTAGAGTTATTATTAAACAGGTTACTTGCTCTTGAAATAAATGCATTCTGTCTGTAATTAGTATTGCATGGGTGAATATAAAGAAGATTGTGCTGTCTCGTGCTCTTTTTATAAATTCGTAGGTTAATTAATGATAGAAGATTCGGGCTATCGACTGATCCATTGGCGATATTCATGAGGAAGCAAACGTCAGATATATTACGCCTTACGGCCAAAGGTAGGAAATGATATCTCCTACATCGATGATCATAGTCAAGGGAATATTGATGCGCCTTATAATCAAGAAATTTCAGGAATCTCTTCTGTATACCTTCAATACGAGAAATGTATTTATTATATTGAGGATTCCAAACTTGCGATGCGTATTCCAGGTGACTACGGACAAAAGCGCAATATAGTATTTTTATAGATTTAATATTTTTGAAGTCACTAGAAGTTCGCATTATAAATCCTAAAGCTTTGGAGGCCTTGCAAACAATGTGATTGATATGCTCATCAAATATGAGTTTAGAATCATAGATCACGCCTAAATCTTTAATAGTATTTACTTTTTTGATACTGTGACCCTTCATTGAATAACCAATGTCAAGGTCAGAATGCTTTCTGGAAAAAGATATGTAATAGCACTTAGATACATTTAAGTTAAGCTTATTAGTGGTACAGTACTCATCAAATCTAACGAGGTCAGCCTGAAGTTTGTAAATATCATCCATTGAGCTAATTTTCTTTAAAATTTTCATATCATCAGCAAATAATAAAATTTTATCGGAGTTAATAAAACAATTATTAATATCTTGGATAAAAATTATAAAAAGCAAAGGACCAAGCAAAGATCCCTGAGGCACGCCAGAGGGAATCTGAGTCCAAGCAGATGTAAATCCATTGAGTACTACAGCCTGGTTCCGGTTATCTATGTACGATGAAAACCATCTGAGTAAATCACCGTGTATTCCAGCCGTGAAAAGTTTTTTTAGGAGAATATTGTGATCAATGCGATCAAAGCATTTGCTATAATCCGTGTAAATTACGTCAACTTGTACACGTTCATCCATGCACTTAGTTATGAATTCGGTAGCTGTCACCAGATTCGAGACTGTAGAACGTTTTTTCAGAAAGCCATGTTGATTTTCATTGAATGAGGAATTCAAGGCAGCATAAATCTGATTGTACACCAGGCGTTCCAATATTTTAGCGAAAAGACATAATTTGGAGATTGGTCGATAATTTTCCACATCAGCTTTATTACCCTTTTTATGAACTGGAGTAACAAATGCCTCCTTCCATACTTTGGGGACTATTCCTTCAGATAGTGACCGTTTAAACAGTATTGAGAGCGGTAGAGCGAGACTGTCGGCGCATTTTATAATAAAAATCGGCGGAATATGATCTGGTCCACCAGATTTCGTTAGATCAATAGATTTGAGATATTTATGTATCACTTCAGTCTCAATCTCTATCGATGATATATGACAGGCATTTGAACTTTCTGTTACTTCATTTTGCATCGTATTCAGATCATTGGGTCGTTGGAAGGTAGATTGGAAATATCTAGCAAAAAGATTAGATATATCAGGACCAGACTCCGCAGATTCATTCTGAAATTTCATTACTTTAGGGAAACTATTAGTCTGTTTTTTACTTTTAATGTAAGACCAGAAAGATTTAGGGTTGTTCCTTATAGATTCTTCGATTTTAGATATATAGATATCGAAACACTCCCGCTCTAAGGCCTTCGCTCGTTTGCGTAACAATGAGAAAGATTGATAATCATTTTGGTTATGATAAGTTTTAAATTTAAGGTGGTATTTGCTCTTTTCGCGTAGTACTTTAATTAGTGCTGAATTAAACCAGAGTGGATAAGAGTCATTTTTTACTTTTTTGGTTGGTATATATGTGTCACGCAGCGCGTAAAGTTTATCATAAAAAATGGCCACAGCGCCATCGAGCGAGCCACATGTGAGCAGGTCACGCCAATTCACGAGGTTCAACTCAGACATTATAGATGAGTAGTCACCACGATCGTATACGTATTTTAGCCTAGGTTGCTCTTCAAGAGTATGTATATCGGTAAAAATAGCTTGGATACAAAGGGATTTATGGTACTTATCCTCGGGCAAAAATGGATCACCACAAGATTTTACATCGACAGAACCATTGCATAAAACCAAATCCAAAATTCTATTCATAAAATTAACTTCACCATTGAACTGACCAAGATTGCAGGTGCTAAGCACATCTATAAAGTTTAGTAAATAGTCACTATTTAAAGAAGTAACCGGTACGAGATCAGAGGAGTCGGGAAGTGGATTCCATGAAATATCACTCATATTGAAGTCGCCTAAAATTATGAATTTGTCAAGTGGATGACAAAAAATAATTTCTGTTAGTCTCTGTAAGAAATTTGCTAGTTGAGACTGAAACGAGTGACCTTCAGTTTCTTCGCAAAGATATATGGTACAGATATGAACTTTATATGAAACTCTTGGTTTGTCGTGTTTGAGAGTCAATGTAACCCAGAGGTCCTCCGCGGAAGACCGCCATTCAGGTCTTTCCACTGCATGGAAGGTACGTTTCACCGCCAATAAAACTCCTCCACCGTATACCTGGCCTGTTTTCGCATAATCACGGTCCCGTCTCCAGACCAAGTACCGATCGTCAAATAATTCAGTGTTTGATATACTATCAAGTAGCCAAGTCTCAGTCACCGAAACAATGTCATAATCATTTAAATATAAACTCCTTAAGAACGTACTTGTCTTGGTACGCAATCCACGGACATTCTGATAGTATATTTGTAAGTTATTACATTTGAATGTAAATGATAAGCAATAACAAATTGTCATAAACTCGACACGAATACACCCGTATTTTAAACCACAAGTGGAAAAGCAAAGGTGCAATCCATGAGAAATAGGTAACCCTATGACTTAATAGCCGTAAGTTATTATAATAGAATAGTCCTAATGAGTATAAGTCAGAAAGTTCAATTTTAATTTTTAGTTCTAATTTATTTAAGTAAACAACTTCATTAGTGTGAGCACAGATATGAGTCAGTAAAGCCACCCAAGACCGAGCGTCTATTGTTGACGATACCCTCAAGTGGTGAATAGTGAGCGATAAAAGACAATAGGCAAGAATAGACTTTAGTCCATTTGGATAAAGATTTAAATTAGAGCTATCAATTACAGAACAGAGAAGCACAATATTTTTTACATTGTAACTGGCCGAGCACCTCAAACAAAGACTTTCGACATGCATAACGGTTCTCAAACATAGCTTTGAAAAATCACTATTAACAAGAATAAAGACGAGTAAAATTACAAATGAAATATTTACGCTAATTTGGAGAGATCCTTTAAGTTTCGCATTGTTATAACTGGGGATGTGGGGTTTTGCCTGACCATTATTTTGCAATGTTTGACCCAGATGAACTGGAACCCCCGTTCCCTTGCAGTCACTTTAACTGTACTGAGCAGTGATTTGTTTTGCACAGTTAAATGATCATTAACAAAGATGCTTTGATTTCCACTCAAGTTCAAGTCAGTGGGAATTATTGCAGTCTTCTTCATGTAAGATCTTGCTGCCGCTACAAAGTCTTCTTTAGCGTATCGATTTATAAAGCACGCGATGATCGGTTTGCACTTCTCAGGATCTCGGGATGGTACTCTAGCAATGAAGTCTAACTGCTGCTTGGAAACCGGATATTTGATGATTTTACCGATACCCATAATCACTTCAAACAAATTTTCACCACTTTTATAAGGAACTCCCTTCAGCTCGATGTTGTTCAATCGCGACCACTGTTCTTTGTCATTAAGTTCATTCTCCAGCTTTTCCACCTTTGCTTGGAGTGGGGCGACTAGCGCCTGCGTAGTTTCAAACTTGGCTAGCCTAGTTTCTACATTCTGCATCCTAACAGAGAAATCCTCAAGGACCTTGTTGACTTCTCGAGCAGTTGATTTATATTCTGCAAAGTCGTTTTTTAAGTTCTTTACATCATCCATTAATATTTGGAGAGGTTCGAGTTTTGAGTTAAGTGCTTTGAACTCAGCCATTATATGAGAGTACGATTCTGAATTCAGAGATTGGGAGTCTGTGCCTCGATTTGCAGTGACAGCTTCATCGGATTGGTCCGACTCACCAGCGTCCTCGCCGCCTTGTTTACACTTCTTGCACCTCCATGTAAGCTTTCGGTCCCCAAGCTTCTTGAATCCTTTCTCGGTAATAGGCACGCAGTGAAAGTGAAAGACCTGATTACACGTTGAACAGCGAGGTCCATTCACAACTTCGGATTCACAAGTACCACACTTGACCATTTTTGTAGACATATAGATAGCACCTCACTCAGTAACAAGATTGAGAGCCACTGAAATACTGGGAGCAGATTACGTGTGCGAACGCATCAAAGACTCGAACGGTACTAAGGAAAGCGTTATTGTCTACAACTTATAATTATTAAGTAGAGTAGAAATACATTTTTTATTTTTTTATCTCCAAAAATAAAGAAATTGATTTGGGGTCACCAATATTGTAAACTAAACTAGTCTTTAGGAATTTGGAATTTTCTGTATATTATGTGCCCCATACTGTATTTAAACAACAAATAAAAAGGTATTACGTACCCGAATACTCCATCCATCCATCCATCATCCATCAGCCTGTTTCGTTCACTGCTAGACAAAGGCCTTTCCAGGGTTTCGCCATCTTAGCGGTCCTCCTGGAAGAAATGCCCATACTCACACACGCTAGGCAGGCGGGTTGGTGAGCGCGGTGCCGAAATACTTGCACTGCACTGTTTTATATAAGGCCCGGCAATTGGGGATGGATATACCGCCATCCATCGGTCCCAGGCAATGGTGGGCCGCCTGGTTTTTACTGAGAGCTGTTCTCTTACTCTCCCTCGAATAACTTCGGGAGGCTTTGCGAGTAAGATGGTGGTACCTCCACAGTCGAGCCCGGCATCAGCTCTACCACCTATTAACCCGAATACTGGACTGACTTAATTTTGCAATTTCGTTTCATACATTTTTTTGTTAATGATAAGTTTGTAATTTTTATTCAAATCGTTTAAGTCTGATAAATGAATTGAATGGTACAAAACTTTCAGGGTGCGAGTCTTAGTCGCACTTGACCGGTTTCACATGTATGGGACCACTCCTGAAAATTAATTTAGTATTTTAATTCAATATCCGGTTTTAGGTCAACATTTTACCACAGTTTAAAAATCCATTCAGTTATACAACGAAAGCACTCGGATAGATTAATTGTGCGGGGCCTGCGGGGTGAGACGCGGGAAGTAAGCCACCGAGCTACATACAACTTTCGAACAAGCAGTTCGGAGTCTCACTCCACAAGCCCCGCACAACCGCTCCGTCCGAACGCTTCGTTGGGTAACTGTATGGTATTTAAACTGTGATTCTACACAATATATCAAGATTTCAGATCTGTACCTCATTCTGTATGCAAGCTAAACAGACGGACAGACATCAGACCAGCATTAATAGGGTTCCGTTTTGCCCTTTGGGTGCGGAACCCTAAAAACGATGATTCCTATATTCGAGCATTATCGTATTTTTACGATGTGGACCCTCATGCAATGATTGATGGGAGGTTCTGAATTTATTTAATTTTTAGGGTATCTTTTACAACCAGAACCCTTCTGGCTACGAACCTCGGACTTTTGATATTTTATAAGATGCCGATTACGGCAACCTGTGGACAAAACACGATAATTTTTAAATAGCGTATTCTTAAAATTGGCACTTTGGCTGAACCCATGTAATGTGTAGTTCCCCCACAAATATGCGAACGTATTTTTGCGGCTCCACGCAAACATTCCCAATGTCGAATATCGTTGTCGTTCAGGATTGATTGCTTGTGAAAATGCCAAAAGTCGAACGAACGAATTAACTTTTTGCGGTACTTTTTCATATCAAATTGGAAAACGTCCAATCGATCGCTTAGATAATGGCAGGGCAGAATATACCTACTAGCAGAAAATTGCCATTTGATGCATGCTGTGGCTGGCACCGTCTTCCAATTCAGTTTTTTCATATGATTCTAAGTATTTTCCTAAGCCATGAAGAAATCTGATTTAACCTACATTTCAGCGATTTTACGACATCTGTGACGCAGCTGCGCTTCCGTTTTATGCCGATGATGTTGTTACTCATTCAACAAGGCCAATTCCGGATTCCAGAAATGAATTTTGGCCTGGGACATTGATTCGCATGCCACGCAGGAGTCGGTTTGTGAATAATGTTTGCCAAACGGAGGCACGCAAACGTCTCCTTAGCACGACAAGTAATGACTGACCTAGATTTGGAAAGTTTGTGAATTAGATAGGTTTAGGTATTTTATTGGTGATTTAGTCCATTGCTTTTCGACAGTAATTCAAAGCAATATGTTATGTATTTTTAGCGAACAGCGAAGCATAATTTGATAATTAGCTGTCTATTACTTATTATAAGTAAACAAATTGGATTAACAATAAAAGACGTAGAGGACAGTGGATATAGGTAGTGCGAAGATGAAAATAATTTGGGTAATTGCGAGTCGGACTTGCGCAAAAAGGGTTCCGTACCACCACACAATACGGGTACGGAACCCTACAAACGTACCTACATATCAACCATATAGATGCTATAGCTACATTAAGGCGACGAAAAACAAGACGCTAAAATAGTAGTGCATGACAAAAAATTTGGCGCCTTCTGCTTAAGGAACCCTCATTTTTATTATCTTTCGCTTCAGTTTAGAATGCATTACCATCTTTAAGTAAGAGCAAATACCAATAGCGTTCAAATAATACAACTTTTTATGGATATTTTGTATTAAGACCGCCTTTAATGTTTTTTATTAATTTATTGTTTGTCGTGATACAGGCCATAATAACACGTATTCTGTGAAATTTTAACTTTCTACCTATTACGGTTACCCCAGTGATAAACGGACGGAAAGACAGATAGCGGAGGTTTAGTAATAGGGTCCCGTTTGGCACCCGTTGGTTACAGAAAAAAGACTACACACAACTTATCCATGAAAGTAGCTGTTGGCGCTGCCGTATGCCTTCGCGATATAGCCGCAAAGATGCTAATGGGCATTGTAAATTGTGTACAAACACCTGCAGTTCAAGCTTCCTGTTTGTAAAGGATTTTCACGCCTATGACTCCGCAATAAGTTAGCCTGTCATGCTGGTGTCCGAACAACTGAACCTTGCTTTCATAAAACATAGACATGACTTGCTTTTTATCCCGGTCAAAAACCCGCTGTGTAACCAAATGTTACACGATTTATTGTTCTGTTTCAACCAGTACATTTATACAAATGTGCCCTTAAATCTTTGTTTAGGCATATCCGGCCGAGAAGGGACATATAGGGTGAAATATGTAACTTCGCAGCAAATTGTGATTTGGGTTAGGGCTGCGATAACTTCCTCTTTATGACCCAATTTTTGGGGATAAACAAATGGAATTGGAAATTTTATCGCCGATTCTCAGCACACTGTTTTATTGACAGATGCATATTAATGCGGCGTGGAGCCAGATATCTGGGTACAAGGCTCTAGAGAGTACTTATTCAAAGTAGCCTGCGGTTAAAAAACCGGACAAGTATGAGTCGGATTCGCCCGCCGAGGGTTCCGTTAAGGAATATATTTTACATGATTTAATTACAAATATAGTTTTCAGATTTTTCCCTATACTTTTCCCTTAGTAGACAGTATTACTTGCCAAATTTCATAGTTCTAGGACAACGGAAAATAACCTTTGAATTTTGATTCCCTTGAGACTGTCGAAATATACGTTTTTTGCGGCATAAACGGCTGTATCTCTTTTAACTAAGAAGTTTGATTTTTTCACTTCTTCAAGGGACTGTAGACTTGAGCGATATCTCAACGTGTTCCCGAGATAAAGGGTCTTGACAGACAGACGGCCGGACGGGCTATAAGGGTTCTGTATTTTCCTCTTGATGTACGGAACTCCAAAAAAGTTTTTTTTTATCCCAATTTTCCTTGTATTCCAAATGGAAACGATTTTAGTACTGTTAAAAAGGTACCTAAACCCATAAAAAATATATAAGTACTTAAATATATAACGTGACTTTAATTTATACAGCAAAACTCTTACCGAAGACTCGGTAAGTGCTCAGTAACAAGGTTCGATGACACTTTTTTTTGAAATTCGTAAATTATTCTTTTGATGTTCCTTACAAACGTAAGCCCAGCCTCGAGTCAATTACTAAGTGGAGTCAACATTTTATTTTGCGAAATTACCAAGAAATGTTATCGATCCGTGTAACTGAACACTTACCAAGCCTCCAGTATAAGTTTGGCTGCATAAATTAAAGTCACCTTATATATGTTGGCATATCTGGAGATTTACTGTTCAGTTACGGCCTATCTAAAATAAACTCTTAATTTTTATATTTTAACAAGTTAAAACATAACACAATCAAACACTAATTGCTAAATAATTGCTAATAGCAATATCTTCCAGACAACCTTTGGAAGCAGACTTAATATTTGTTGAAATAACATAGAGAGTGTAAATGCTAATCAGAAAGAAAGAAGGAGATCAAGATAAAAATATATAGTTAGATAGACTTATCCAGGACATAAAATAAAATTTTAAATACATGGTGTGACGAGTAAGTTATTGCCCTTACCAACAAGTATCATACAACGTTTTTCAATGCATAATGTAAGTAAAAAAAAGAAGTATAATTAAAATAACCAACAACAAATTAACTTTATTTCATCCATCCATCCATCCATCAGCCCGTGTTCGTCCACTGCTGGACATAGGCCTTTCCCAAATTTCGCCACTCATGTCGGTCCTCCGTCCTCCTCATCCACCCGCCCCCCGCAACTTCCTTCAGGTCGTCGGTCCAGCGAGCACGAGGTCGGCCTACACTACGCTTTGCTGTACGTGGTCTCCATTCTAGAGCCTTTCGGCCCCAACGGCCATCATCTCGGCGACAAATATGGCCTGTCCACTGCCACTTCAACTTACTGATTCTGCAGGCTTTGTCGGTTACTTTCGATCTCCGACGGATCTCCTCGTTTCGGATTCTATCCATCAGAGATACCCCAAGCATAGCCCGCTCCATAGCTCGCTGAGCGACTTTAAATCGGTGGATCAGGCCCTTTGTAAGAGACCACATCTCAGCGCCATACGTCATCACAGGAAGGACGCACTGGTTGAACATCTTAGCCTTTAAGCACTGCGGTATTGACGACGTAAATATATGACGCAACTTTCCGAATGCTGCCCAACCCAAGCATATTCTTCTGTCAGCCTCGGCGTCGAAGTTGTTTTTATCTAGCTGTATGACTTGACCCAGATAAACGTATTTCTGAACAACTTCGATGCTGACATGGTCGACGGTTAGTGGCCCTTGGATGACGTGACAGTTGGACATGACCTTAGTCTTCTCCAAATTCATCCACAGGCCCACTAGAAGAATCGCTAAGGCCGCGCACCATTACCTCCAGTTCCTGCAGCGATTCCGCCGTTATCACGATGTCATCGGCAAAGCGAAGATGTGAAATGTACTCTCTGTTTACGTTTATGCCTCGTCCATTCCAGTCTAGTGTTTTAAAGACGTCCTCCAGCGCGGCGGTAAACTGTTTTGGGGAAATAATATTTAATTATTTCATTGGGCATTCTTTTCTCTGCACGCAATTTGCCAACTTGACGGAAATAAACGCTACGTTGCAAAACATGTTATCAAACTGTGACTCGCGCTACTTGCGTGCGGATGCGTTCCGAAGTTTGTCTGAATGCAAACACATAACAAAGTACTATAACATAACCTTTAAGAGATGAATGTGATATAATAATGACTCCCGCCGCTTATACCAACTTTTAGGTGGTCCGAAATGTTATTTTATAATTTATAAATACACTAAAACAATAATTTCTAAAAGACGAGTATTCAGAGCCTTTAAAGAGCGATAAGAATATACACTAACATCTATGATAGACAAAGAAAAGTTGTACGTTAGGCAACTTTCTGCCAATAAATAAAAAATAATACTATTGTGGTAAAAACAACGAGCTATAGATACTTACTCCTAGTCTTTGGGTAAAAATGATTTAACCAAAAGGTTGAAAAATAGTATACATACATGCATACATAAATATAATGAATAAACTTTGCTGGTCACGTTGCATTTAAGCACTTGAATAGTGGGCAACACTCCCCAAAAAGTGTATTTCATTTCACTTCATTTTATTTTCATTGGATGACAGATGACGGTCACCGACACTGACGGCGTTTAGGCCCTTTTAGGCCAAACGAAACGAAGATGATCAGGGATAACTTCAACTTCTTTTTACAAGATTGGGCGGAAATTTCCCAAAACTTTGTATATTTGGGATCGCCTTTGCGTAGCAGTGGGTACAAACATTGAAAAAGCTCCGCACTTTTGAGAGTTCCGTGACGTTTTAACAAATTACTAAAGCAGAGTCATCGAGACATGGCACCTATGACATTTAAATGCCTACCATGCTACGAAACAATGTAATACGTCATTGTTGCTGGCGACGAATAGTGATGTACTTTTTTCTTTTTTTATGTTACCATTATTTTACAAAAGACTGATTAGCAAAAGTTTATTATTTTTTATTAAACAACGTATCGACAATATCAGACAATTCAAGAGGAGTGATAATGACAAATCATTATGAATAAATAAAACGGTTCTATCTCTATCCAAATTTGCCAAAAAATTGTAAACCAGGCATTCTATAGATTTTATGGTTGTTTTGTAGATTTGGCCCATTTACCTTTTGTATTACTAAGAGTATGTCGAATGTTGTGTGAGTTGCCTAATAAATCGATATTTTATTTATTCGACCCACACTTGACTTTTATTTCTACAGAATCAATTTGGAATGTATCCCACCACTATTCGCAGCTATTTCAACATGAAAAATAACTTAAGTTACAAAAAACAGCATCTAAAAATTTATGTTGAAATTAGAAGTTGAATGTGTATGAATTTACGGAAACTACCAGTTTTAGGGCTAGGACAGATGCGCCAGTTTACAGCAATAAGAAAAGGTGTATATAAAAACTACGATACCTATGCTTTGTTTCCCAAAAATGTATCAGAATAAGTACTTATTATGTTCGCCTAAATAAAATTAAAAGATGAGAGAATAATAGTACATTATGATACAAGTGAGCTGCGTTGGACATTACAGTCAAGGCGGGATTGTAGGCCGAGCCGAAGTCGAGGCCGTAATGGAGCCGAGAGTATAATGTCTAATGCTCACGCGTTTCATACGACGTTTTTCAACATACTTGAGAGGTAAAATAATGAAATTTCACTGCCTTTTTTCCACATAATCGAAAACACAGCTATGAACTAACAATTTTCTTTGAACAATGGCGGCGGAGATTTTGTTTTTTTCGCAGATGGAAATAGAGGCACTGACGCAAAAAGCCAAACAGCCAAATATGAAAAATTAACAAAATGAATATTTTTGTATTAACAACCAAAATTTGAGTTAATTTGTTGATAAAAATAAATAATTTGAAGAAATTAAATTATTATTTATCAACTGAGACAGTCTATTTATTCGCAAAAACTTTACTATTTCTGAAGACATCAAAACACTTTGCTAAGATTAAAAAAAAAACTGTAATGTAAAAACACTAGTGCGATAATGTAAAGTAAAATGCATATTTAAAATTTAATATGCTGCATTATGTATGACCCTATGACCGATGCAATAAGGGCCACTTTATAAGCAAGTGTGTTGAAAATTAATTTAATTTGTAGCAATTAGATCACTTATAGACGCAAAAACACAAGCTATCCGTGAAAGATCTTTTTTACAAATATGGTTATTACCTATTTCATACGCCTGCGAATTACTCTAACCGAACGAAACTCCCTAGACGCAGATAGCGCAGTTCGCACATAACGAAAATTTTACGCACAAACGATTTTGCTGTATAACCTGACCAATTCAGTGAGAGCGTTTAAAAAAGATCTTTATTATTATCGCTATAAAAATTAGCCGTACCTTCTATAAATGCAAAGTAAGTTTTGTTGGCTGGTAATCAAATTAATTGCGCGGACATGTTATGATGTGGTGGCTCAATAGGGAGTAAGAGGGTATCTCCTTTTGTTTATTTGTTGGGCGTATGCATTTGATAAATTAATTAGTCAATAGGTTTATGTAGTCGTCAATATTAGGAATTAGGTTTAATTAGGTATTATTAGGGTTCCGTACTTTAAGAGGAAAAACTCTTGTGTCCGTCTGTCATAGAACTTTTTCTTGAAAATTATGTGACATAGGAATTTAATTAATTTTTAGGAATTTACGGGCACATAATGTCGCCAGTCAACGATTGGATTATAAATAATTTTGGATTAAAATGGGAGGTAAATATGGTGCAAAGAAAATGTTTTAGTTAATAAATCATGTTAGGTATCATTTAAAATATGTTTCTAAGGATACCATCAACCTACATCCAACCCTTAGATAAAACAATACTTTTTCATAAAGCCACTGATAACCAAATAAATAAACAAATTAAACAATTAAAACAAAACAAAGCACCGGGTATGGACGGCATTAGAGCGTCTCATATTAAACTGATCGCAGATAAAATTACGAGTACTATAACGCGACTTATTAATACTAGTATATCAACTGGTATCTATCCGGATGATCTAAAGACTGGTTTAGTTAGACCTATTTATAAAGGTAAAGGTGAACATTGTGACAGCTCTAAATATCGCCAAATAACAATGCTACCAGCTATTGACAAAATCTTTGAAAAATTTGTTAGTGACCAAATACATCGCTTCTACGAAGCTCATAGAGTGCTCGCTAATAAACAATATGGTTTTCAACCAAAAAAGAGCACCTCACTTCTGCTTTCTAAATTTACTGACGATGTTAACGATTTACTTGATGATAAAAAACATGTACTACTCGTATTTATTGATTACAGCAAGGCGTTTGATACATTAAGACATGACACGCTGATAAAAAAATTAGAAAATACCGGAATCAGAGGTCCCTTGCTTATGTGGTGCAAGAACTATCTTGAGAACAGAATCTATAAAGTTAAAATAGGCTCTGCTCTCAGTGACGAAGTTAAAGTCACCGAAGGTACAGCCCAGGGATCGGTTCTAGGACCTTTACATTATTTAGCGTACGTTAACGATCTTAACAATATTATAAAAGATTGTCAAGTTTATCAGTATGCCGATGACACATGCCTGGTAGCAGCAGATAGAAATATCAACAAAGCTTTGAAGAATATACAAGCAGATTTCACGAGGATCTGTCAATGGTCTCACGACAACGGTCTAGCTCTAAATGCAGATAAAACTAAACTAATGCATATTCACTCTAGCCATAACAAAACCACTGCTGAAAATATACGTGTATTAGCTCACAGTCACAAATGCCTTCATTCTAACAAATGTTTTAATAACAGTTGTGAGTGTGAACAAATAGAACAGGTAGAGAAACAAACGTACCTAGGGCTAGTTATAGACCACAGGTTTAACTGGAGCAAACATATCGAAAAAGTTTGCAAAAAGTTACGAGCGATTATGGCCAAATTTTATATAATAAAAAACAGAGTTCCATTTCAAATTCTATTAAAAATGCACAAAGCCTGAGAGTATTATTTCATACGGCCTAACCAGTTATGGAAGAACTTTCCCCTCATACCTAGAAAAAATACATAGGATTCAAGGAAGAATGTTGAAACTAATTACGCCATCTAAAATTAGAATAAATATGAAAAATCCAAACTGTATATTCAAATACTGCAAGATACTTTCGGTTCATGAAAAAATTAAACTTAATCTACTTATAGAACAATATTTCTGCTCAGAGATACAACATAAAGTAGAACATAACACTATAACACGAAATATTACAAATAAAAACCTTAAAACTACGTCATACCACAATTTTTATGGCAAAAGAACCTCAAAATTTATAATACCGCGCCTAATCAATAACTTACCTCCCGAAATAAAACAAAAAATAAATTTAAAAAATCACTCGTTTATATTAAAGAAGTACTTTCTAACTCTTATCCCTGAATGATTTACTTACTATTTATTCATTAGCGCGCCGTCGAAATATGGAGCAACCTGTATATTAAAATCAGTAACTGCAAGTACAAAGCCACAGTTTTGCATGCTATCCTAGGAAGCTAAGGTATTCGATTGTATTAATTGTATAAACCCCCAGATAACTGTGTAACAACTTTGTCAATTTGTATTAGGGAATCAGAATACAATATCAATAACCTTTGCCAAGCTAGTATAGACCTTTTATGCATCTTAATAAGACATGTTTTTCTGTCTGAACTTATAAGTGTAAACATTTTTTGTTTTTTAATATGTAAGTATTTTTGTAAGTGCATTTATCTCGCTACCTAGAATCTAGATTATAATTAATTCTTTTGTATCGTCGACTCCAGGACCAAGACAAACCAAACATGGTTTCATGGTTCTGAATTACTTGTAAAAAAAATGTTGTTTTTCTAACTGGAAATAAATAAATAAATAAATAATCAAAAATATATTCACAGTCCATAATTGTCCTAATTATATTGCTCAAATTTGCTAGAAATAACCACTCCCCCTGATCTCCTAGATTCATAAAGCTCAAATATATATTTCAAAAGGGTTAGTAAATAACATTGGGTCAAAGACTACCAAAACTGCAGGTTATTTTAACAGTGTAATAGTTTCTAAAAAAAGTTAAAATAAAATTTAATTTGGTCAGTTGACTACTCACTGAGTATTAGTACTGAACCCTAACTGTGCGAGCTTGATCAGTGTTTGTTTTGGCGCAGTACAAAATTTAATTATAATACTTTGGTGAAGATCTCAGGTAAGAATCGTTATTATCATTATCATTCAACCCGCATCCACCTCTTACCCATAGGCCTCTTCTTCTTCACACCATTTTCGTCGGTCTCTCGCCGGCCTTATCCATATATCCCATATATCGTCTCAGCATCGGGCCATCGGTCTATCCACTGAAGAAAAGCGTCCTGGCTTCGGCCTAGTGAATACCTCTTGAAATTTTCAGTAGTAATAGTAGTCTTACGTAGTGTAAATTATAGCTTTTGATTGCAATAAAAATGCGAGAAAAGATAACTTTGAAATAAATTCTGAACGCTACAATGAAAGTCCCCCATAAAACTCTCTGTACAATGTATTCTCACGTAGTGTTTAAGTACCAGAAACATTAGTAGCAAGTGGCAGACAATTTAGTGAGTAAGAGTAGGTACTCAATGTGAGCCAAGTACCACACGCGAACGTAGGAGGTACAACTTAACTCAGCATGGGACGTATGAAAACGAACGTTATCGTTAGAACAAACGTTGAGAAATAAGTGAACTCTCAGGAAAAGCTTTTATTTGTTCCTAATGCGATGGTAAAATGTTCTATATACGTCGAATAGATGTACATATAAATAATATTAACTTCAGACACAGGCTTTTAATGTAGTTTTTAATTATTGGTTCCTTAAAATGTGGTATGTATACAGAAAAGGAACATCAGAAAACGTCGTTACAAAAACCAATTCAATCCCAAAAGCGATACACGAGAGTAGTGAGTCTTAAATAGAGAATGAAGTAGAGGAAGGCTAAAAAAGATTTCATTTTGTTTATTGATGCGGTTTGTTTGATATTACTTCATGAATGTTTTTGATAACTATTAGGTATCCTAATGATTGTGACAAAATCATCCAGCCTGTAATTTTATTTCTATTCCCGTCATCTTTTTCCTTTAAAACATCAGTCGAATTTTCCACTCATTGAGCATTAAAAAATACGCATTCAAACATGACCTGGCAAAGATTTTTTTATTTCAAGAAAGCAATTATGCAGGCTTATCTTTACTTTTGAACTTTGATTTTATTTATATTATATTATATATATATTTTTGTAGGAACTTAATAAAAATGCATTAGGTATTACAAACAATATTTCTGAAATATGTGTCTATACAAAGAATACACAAATAACGTCATACATACCATTTTAACTTAATTTTCCAAATTAACTGTTTGCAAACTTCTTCGCAGATAACTCTCTTCCCACTTTACTTAAGTCCCTAAGGGCCTAACTGAAAGTCTCAGCTACAGTATCAGTTCTAACATTTGCACTGCAATAAATTAGTCGCAATGTCCTTATCATGCAGCTAAGTTGGGTGAAGTGACAGGACGAGATATCTATTTGGCTGGGTTTGCGGCGTGGATCCAGGAATATGGGGTGTAACTTTGCGCATGGATAAAAAAGGAAGCATAAGCTCATTAATCATAACTGTTAAACAAGCTCCCAAGAACTGATAGCTAATAGTAACTTGTAAATTGAAATAATATGCTTTGGGTATCTCTGATGGATAGAATCCGAAATGAGGAGATCCGTCGGAGATGGAAAGTAACCGACATAGCCTGCAGAATCAGTAAGTTAAAGTGGCAGTGGGCAGGCCATGTTTGTCGCCGACATGATGGCCGTTGGTGCCGAAAGGCTTTAGAATGGAGACCACGTACAGTAAAGCGTAGTGTGGGCCGACCTTGTGCCCACTGGACCGACGACCTGAAGGACGTTGTGGGTGGCGGCTGGATGAGGAGAACGGAGGACCGAAAATTTGGGAAAGGCCTATATCCAGCAGTGGACGAACACTGGCTGATGGATGGATGGATGAAATTTATATTATTTTAAAAAGAAAGTAAAATTACTATGAACTGTATTAATTCTTACGACTTATCTCTATAGAATATATTGAGACTGTTAGAAGAAATGGGTATAAATCCGACGTCATGAATTTTTGAAACATCCCTTAAGTTTACAACACCTACTTATATTTCAGAGGATATGTTTAGTAAGTTTGATAACTTAATTTTGATAAATAGGTTATGATTAAGTATATTAAATAGGTACAAAAAATTCAGTAAAATTTTCAATATTCGTGGCGATTCGGTATTTCTCTAAGAAAACGCTTCAAAATTATTTTTTTGTCGCCCACAAACCACTTTTGTTGAAAGACAATTCGTTTGTTTCATGGTCAGGCTTTACTTACTAAACAAAGTTAAACATAATGTACCTAGTATTCAAAATGACCAACCCTGAAAGTGCAGAAACCAATATGAAAAATGGAAAAGATATGCCACGAAATATTATAAAAACTTTAACTAGAGATACCTATTCTATCCCAAGAAGTTTGTTTGGCTATGGTTGTAGTAGTAACGTGTACAGATTAGCACGTTTAGTGTATGTGGCGCTGTTTTAGCGCTCTTAAGGCCTTACCAGGGTGCACGATAATCTTACTGAGCGATTTTAAACTTCAGTATGTTGTCAGAAAGTCTACATTAGAACGCTCGCTTCGCGTGCTGCCGGCACGCAAAATCAGTGAATTTTCGAAGTTTTTCTGTATTTTACGAAAAAATAATTGATGTAGGAATTTTTTCACCTGACATCGGAAAATAAACCATGTTTTCTTATTATAGCAGTAATTTTAGACATAAACCTCAAGCCGTTTAGACATAAAACGAAATAATAACTTAAAAAGGCATAATTTTCAAAAATAAAATCCATCGAGCGAAATGTGTCCAAATAGGTAACCGACCTGACAACGGAAAGACAAAGGTCTGAAAAACACGTGTCCAAGTTTTACATTGATCAGATAAGTAGTTGACTCAGCAAACAAAAATAATTAAAAGACCCAATCCAAGCCCTTAAGAAGTAAGAGAAGAAGGAAGAAGTAGGAGTAGTAGAGTAGGAGTGGAGAGTCCACACTACAAAAACAAGCACGTGAACGCACTAATATCTTCTAGCTATTGCTTGCAGTGACATTCCCATTTCAAGCGCAACGTGGATACTGGCTTTACCGACGCGGTAACACTATTCGTTAAATAAAGACAGGATTAGTGTTAAATTGGCGGCCCTAAAGCTACGTCATCACAGCTTTACAGTAGTTAAGATTTACGAGGGTCCTCTTTAGAATTACGTGTGAGCTTCCCTGTAGCGATGTGTAACGACTTTGCGAACACGTCTCTTGCTTCAGCTCCATGTGAACCGACATCATTCACGTTCAGCTACTTAATGTGTTCCTCGTCTGCATCCGAGCCTTAATCTCGATTCGCAACTTGGTTCACATCGCGGGCTGACGTTAATTTTGATAATAAATTGAAGAAGACGCCGCGAGCGCTCGCGGAGTTGCGAACGGAAGTAGAGGTTAGCCATGGTGTGTGAGCGGGGAGACTAGCGGTTGCGAACGCTGTAATCTCAGCCATAGCGGGCAAGTACGTATAATTGTATGAAGTCACCGTATTCGAATTTATATTATGAAGAACATAGTAATCTGTATAATTTGACTTTATTTTCTTTCCTCTGAATATTTTCCGAGGTCTTTTTAGGGTTCCGTACCTCAGAAGGCAAAAACGGAACCATTATAGGATCACTTTGTTGCCCGTCTGTCCATCTGTCATGTCATGACCCTTTATCTCAGGAACGCGTGAAGGTATCGAGTTGAAATTAAAACCATACACAGTCCCTTAAAGCTGTGAAAAATCAAACTTTTAACTTAACGTAAAAAAAAGATATGGCCGTTTATGCCGCAAAAAACGTATATTATAGATATACACTCTCCAGGGAATCAAAATTTATAGGGTATTTCCCATTGACCTAGAACTATGAAATTTAGCAAGTTATACGGTCTTATACTACAAGTATAGGAAAAAATCTTAAAACTATACATTTGTTATTAAATCATAAAAAAATCATCTAGGTTAGGCAACGGTATGCGCGGTCATAATTGTATGGGTGACCAAATCTTTTTGTAGATTTCTTTAAACTTTTACTAATTTGTACGGAAACCTCGGTGGCTGAGTCCGACTCGCAATTGTCCGGTTTTTATTTTCATATTGGCAAGGTTTCTTTTGCGTGTCGCTGGTAACCGGTTGATTTTCGTGGCGTCGGTCTCTCAAAATATTTCTTCGGTCCTTTTCGCACAAAAAAAAAATACTTATTACATTTTGTGTCACGTTTCTTATGTCTGCATTGTATTCTTACTTCTGAAACTAAAGTTCATAATTTTGTCAGGACAGCAATTAAACGATCAGAAAGAATATTTCCTTTTTTAGTTGCAATGGAACATCAACCACCTTCAATATCCGCTGCACTAGATGTATTTTTAAAGCAGATGATTCCGGCTTTGGCAAATGGTTAATATATAAGCTAATGTTTAAAGTGCATTTGCAAAAAAATTAATACGACACATACATGCATACACTGTCTCCCAGAGGAGTAGCCAGAGACTACATTTTTACATCTGCTACGATCCTGAGACACCTCTTGCACTTTTTCACACACTCAAATCAATCTATGAATTTTCTATTCCGGGTGACTTTATCATTGTTCAGTATGTCGCCAATTTGTTTCCCACTTGAATAGTAATTAAGGCTTAAGCGAGTAATTTATTTATAATTCCGTCAAAGCTTAAAAGCTGTTTTTAGGGCTCCATACCTTAATAGAAAAAAACGGAGCCCTTATAGGATCACTTTGTTGTTCGTCTGTCCATCCGTCTGTCTGTCAAGACCCTTTATCTCAAGAAGGCGTGGAGATATCGAGTTAAAATTAAAACCATATATTTAAATCTACAGTCCCAAGCTTCAAGCTTTGAGAAAACCAAACTTCTAAGTTAACGTGAAAAAAAAGATACGGCCGTTTATGCCGCAAAAAACGTACATTTCGACACTCTCAACGGAATCAAAATTCATAGAGTATTTCCCGTTGACCTACCTAGAACTATGAAATTTGACAAGTGATACCGCCTTATACTACAAGTATAGGAAAAAATCTGAAAACTATACATTTGTAATTAAATCATAAAAATAAAGTCTTTAACGGAGCCCTCGGTGGGCGAGTCAGACTCGCACTTGTCCGTTTTTTATTATTATTAAGGCGAGGCCTTTCAGAGAAATCTGTCCTGCTCCAACGCTTATATTTTTCACTTGATTATCCTGCTCAGTGGAAGCGGGCTGCTCAGTCAACTCGCGCTGTCGAGGTATTTTATAGATTTTCAATGTTAATTTTTTTTTTTGCAAATGTTGTTTTCACATGAAACTAGACAACACTAAATAATAAATTTAATATATTTTTTATTGCGAAACAATACTGAAACGATAAACAAAACTGTTTTTAGGTTAAAATTACGAGTATCTACTTGGTTCAGAATTACTAATGCAGTGAAGTTAAATAAATTGATTAAAAATTCCCATAATAATTTGAATAGCCTATCATACTAACCCTACTCCTACTAATATTATAAATGCGAAAGTTTGTGCGTGTGTGTGTGTGTGAATGTTTGTTACTCTTTCACGCTGAAACGGCTGAACGGATTTGGATGAAATTTAGAATGAATATAGCTTATACCCTAACTTAACACATAGGCTATTTTTTGTCTCTTTTTTGTCTACTTTTTATCTCGAAAATATGCATGGTTCCTGTAGGATAGATCAATATCATTGAAAAATCAGGTGTCTAATTAGCGCGGTTAAATTAGTTTGTGGTGAAATAAGACAAGGTTTTATTATTTCAAACATCAGGTGCCTAATTAGCGCGGTCCTTAATCGTTTGTGGAGAAATAAGACAAGGCTATGTTATGTCATCACACTTCACACTAATATTATAAATGCGAAAGGGTGTGTGTGTGTGTATGTTTGTTACTCTTTCACGCTGAAACAGCTGGACGGATTTGGATGAAATTTAGAATTAATATAGCTTATACCCCAACTCAACACATAGGTTTCTTTTTATCCCGGAAAAAAGCATGTCGTTAAACCGAATAACACGCGGGCGGAGCCGCGGGCAAAATCTAGTAAAGATATAAAGAAGCCCATAATTTTGACATTTATTATCCATGTTTTAATGACCTGAAAAATTGATTTGAATCAATTTGATCAATTTAAATCAAAACACGAATTCCCTTCCTTTAATGGCTTTGCTGTAGCACCGTATTGTCCATGGTCTCGCAGACGAACCAAAAGTTAGATATTCAGGAGTGAGTTTTAAAGCTTTGTTTAGACAGAAAATTTTCAAAGGATTTGTTCGTTGTTTCAAAGAGTAAAGCGTTTTTGTGTCAAACTTTTTCCTGTTTCGAAACGTTTGTTTCGAACGTAGCGGGGCTTTATGTGTCCGCTTAATTCAGACGTTTCAATTTAAATAGCTGCTAATTGATGGAGCAATTTTGTAATGGATGGTAGTTTATTTTCAGATTTAAAAATACAATACGCTATATAAAAAGCTTTCAACGAAACGAGATAACATGGCAGCAGAAAAATGCAATTTATCTCGTTGCAAAACAAATAAATCAGGAAGTTGTCAAAGGTGAAAGTGGTATGTAATATGTTTTCACTTTCACGCTATTTTCAGGACTGCCACTGAATCCAATTTCAAGTGTTGCCACTCGCACCACAATTAAGTTAGTGTGGGGAGCTATAAATTTGACAATTATGGACTGGATTACAGTAAGGGGATTAAAATGTTGCTACTGGACGTATTGGAATGTGACTTATCATAATTGGTTTTGTTATTTATAAATATTTAAACTATTTAATAATATCAACGTTACTAATGTTAATAATAATCTGAGGTATTTGCGTTACCAATGAGACGTACCTGATATTCACGTTTGCTGAGGAATAAAGCTGAAAATACACATCACGACAACCGTGCTATTAGTAAATACTCCATGCAATTGCTCATAGATAAATTCCAAAAAAAACGTACAATTAACAAAATGTCAACAATGTCTGTCTTTTTTTCGGCGCGTTTCGCCTCTAAAATAGTAATCCTCAGGATGTAGCTTGGTTGACAGCTTAGTACAGTTTTAGAGCTCCTAGTCAATAGTGGTGGCGTCGACGCGGCGGCTTGAGGAAAGCTTTTAGCCTACGAGCCAGGAGGCGCAGGATGTCTCGCTACGGGACCGCGACACACTACAGCATTACCACTCTTGGGGTTATATCATAAATAACTTTCTTTCATGAAATGATAATCTAATGAACAATGAATCACTTTAGTATAGAACATAACTATTTATGTGCTTTATAAAGCTATGGTATTTTACAAGATCATATAAACATAAATATGTGGTTACATAAAGTTATCTCCTTATTACAATTAATAATATTATTATAGTAGAAATAAAATATAGATGTATTTGGTTAAAGCTTATTATTTAATTTAACACTCTTAGGCACAAAAAAACCGGACAAGTGCGAGTTGGACTCACCCACCGAGGGTTCCGTACAAATTTGTTTTTACAAATTATCAATATTTTATGAAAAATTAGTATTTTTTTATGATTTAATTACATATTATACTATTACATTTTGTTTGCATTACATTAACAAACTTAAAAGCGTGTTTAGAGTTGTAAGGTAATGCAGCTAAAATGTAACGCATAAAATTGAATAATTTTCATGTCCTTGCTATAAAACGCATAGGTGGTAACGGAGGATCTCGGTGCAAAACGCACATCATAATATTGTTTTCCTTACTTTTGAACAAAAAGTTTGCAATAAATGTGAGCAATTAGCGTAAGCTGCTTGTTAGTTAGATAATCACATGAAAATGATTCCATTTTATATGTTATATTTTGACTGCATTACATTACAATTTTAAACACGCTTTAAAGTTTGTTAATGTAATGCAAACAAAATGTTTTACATTTAATTACATGTCTTTTTGTGAAGGCTTTATTATCAATAAAATATTTCCGCAAATTACTTTAAAATGCATTTATTGCAAACTTTTTATTCAAAAGTAAAGAAAACAATATTATGATGTGCATTTGGCACCGAAGTCAAAAGTTACCCCCTTAAAAGATACGCTCTTGTTGGTGGAGTAGCTGCCATTCTTCTCTTTCTCCTGCTGATGATTCGAATTCTTGATACGACATATCATTCACTCTCTCCGTCACTTGACTAAACTAGGTGCGTATAGGTCTTACTCTTCCGCTTTTCCCCTTGACCTTTCTTTGTATGATGTTTTTCGAGAAATTGTCATGTTAAATTAAGTATCCCATAATCTTCTGTTTACAATGTTTTTTTACAAACATCTTTCTTGCTCTATAATTCTATATCCAGATTATTTTCTCCATCCTCCACCAGCACCACATTTCAAACAAATACTCGTCAAAAAATCCTGTTATAGTGCAGACGCTGTAGTAAGTAACTTTTCTAGAAACCGGTGGCCCCAAGCGTTTTGGCTCGCCATATCTTCACGTAGTTTTTGTCTTGGCGGAAAACACAGACATTGTTTTGTTAGTGTGATGTAAGATCTGGGTATCTGGTACGAGTGTAAGAATTTTAGAGGAGCGTGAAAATTCTTTTGTTATTATATTTATGAACTCCATTAAATTAATTCTGTGTATTTTTTTGAGAATCAGATCAAAAAGTGGATTAATATTTCAAGTGTCGCAGACAAAATTTTTTGCCACTTGCATTTTAACATTAACGTGTATTTTTTTGTATAAAATCTTCTTAGAGTATCTAAATCACAGACCACATAATCAGTAGACGTAACATACAGGGCAATTACTTTCTGGAAAAATGTGCCAAATTGCACCTATATTAGTACATATAGCTCCTACGAATAAAAACTATAATTATATGTAAAAAGTTAATAAAGTGCCTAATTGCTCTGTAAAATGGTATGGAAAAACCAGTAGAAATAGTAATTTCAAAAAGAATCTAATCACATTTGATAGGTAAGTACATAAATATTTAATACAAAATATTTTTACAAGATCATCTCAAATCGGTCAAACGATGATCGAACCTTGCGCTACGCGTTGATATCGTTTAGGCTATCCCCTACTCTCTTGTGTCTTGTAGTATTTTTGCCTCGATTATTTTGTCGCTTCTGTGTAAGGATAGAGGTGCAAATTTATAAAGCACTTGCTTAAAGATCAGGCATGGGCAACCTTTGGGAAATCACGGACCAAACAATCATATGCTCATGAATTTGCGGGCCGTAGGTTGATGTGTATTATAGTATTATAGTATATGAAAATAACGACGCAATCGGTGAACCGCAGGTTCAACTAGAAAAGTTACAATGTAATATTTTAATAATTTCCAATAGATGAGAATCTTGTGCCAAATTTTCAGATCCAAGACTACTAACATCTAACTAGACATAAAGAATTTTGCAAATTTTTGTAGGTTACTCTGGTTTGTGACTTGGATTTATGGATTTTCATCCCTGCTTATTTGTTAGTTTTCACCTTTCACTCACTTGCTCCTTTACTCAGTTCGGCTAAGAAGATGCATGAAAACAACAAATCGCGACTTTCCGGTGAGTTGTTAGTCCAATTTTAAATTGTTCCTCACCGCGGGCCGTTTTAAAAACCTTAACGGGCCGGATGCGGCTCACGGGCCGGTGGTTGCCCATATTATGTTATAGATAATAAACGATCTACGAAGATTATAAAAAGTATAATATCTAAGCCTTTATAGCCAGTTAAACACAAAAAAGGTAAGTAGTCGTAGGTATATTTAAGTAAATAAATGATTTCTTTCTTAGCAGATGATATGGTTACCTGTTTCATGGTACCTATTTTTTGTACATTAAATCTCCTATTAGGTGATTTAACCAGTGGGCAATCATACTTATTAACCAACTTCAAAAAAGGAAGAGTTTCTAAATTCGACTCTTTATCTGGAGGAGTGTGCTTCCAGGTAGGTCTCATTTTAGTTTGGTTGTAATTTGATTGTGGTAGATAGGTAGGGGTACTCCGCAATCACGGCGTTTCACTCAAAATTGAGGCAAGTTCTTTGTAACATGATGCTGATTGCAAGGGTGTTACTTGACAGTTGTAATTTAACTACCTGACCTTTGATCCTGGCCTCATCACCAGAGAACTCGTCAGTGGATGACAGTACATATTAACTCGAGATTTCGGCAATAATTTTGTATGCACCTGACCTTTGAATCTGTAACTCTTCAATGGATGATGCGCATCATTCGCTATTGAGACAATCGATTTGGGCTTATGGAAGCTCCTTCAGTCATAACTGCAATAATGTACAACGTTCATCACTTGTTTTGAACAAACTTTTTTAGGGTCCTATAGCTACCGAATACGAGTATATATAACTTGGCAAGTTTCATAGTCAATTATTGGCATGTATGACGTAATTTTAAAACTTTCGCTACATATTCAATAGCAAGGACCTAACTAACTTTCTTTTAATACATTAGGATATTATAATGTTTAGTTGAAGTACGGCCGTCTTACTCAAACACAAAATTACCCAACTTCCAATGCATTAAAAAAATATTCTATGCAACCATATTTTTTATACTGCATAACTTTTTACTGCAACCGTAAAGAATTTATTGGCTCTTTGTAAAACATTTTTTTAATAAATATATTTAACGATTATATCATTAGAACTTTAGAGCCCAAGATGATTTAGTAAAAAGCTTCAAGTACCTATATACGTCTAACATTAAACCATAAGAATTTGATGAGTACTTCGAGTTACAAAGACTTATTTCGTTCAGGTAAGGATTTTACAATCAGGGGGTCTGGTGTGAATGCTGCCACTGCTGCTATAATGAGAATTTAGTCATTTATTTTGTTGTATAATTTTATTATAGTTAAAACTAGCGTAACGGTGAAGGAATTACTGTGAGGCAATATTGATAAATACCTATACAATACGAGTTAAATTTTCTGAATATCGCCAAAAAAATATGAAAGTAAACTTAATAACTGCCACTTACGCGGGACATCGGCGAAAAAATTGAAACAAAAAACAAATACAAAATGACACCTCTAGTTGAAATGGTTCTGAATATGTAATCTGGGTACCTAGCGTGGTAGACCATATCGAGCTTTGACAGCTCGATATACCACAGACCGTTCCACTTTAGGTAAATCTGCACCTCAAACATGAAGAGCCACATCGAGCTTGATAGAGTTTGATACAGCGCTCTGTCTCACTCTGTTGATCTACCTATAGAGAGACAGACAGTGGTATATCGAGTTGTCAAAGCTTGATATGGTCTACCATGCTAGGTATCACATTAAGAAGAATAATGATATTTTATTATATTTATTTTTAAGGGCTTGCCTTTGGTTTTTCAACGGTTTCTATTTTAATTTGCTGAGTCAACTACGAGTACTTATCTGATGACGTGTTTTTTTAGTCCCTTGTCTTTTCGATGTCAGCTCGGTTATATAGTTGGACACATTTCACTCGACAGATTTTAATTTTGAAAATTATGCCTTTTTTCAGTTATTAATTCGTTTTATGTCTAAACGGCTTGAGTTTTATTTCTGAAATTACTACTATAACAAGAAAACATGGTTTATTTTCCGATGTCAGGTGAAAAAACTGCTACATCAAATACTTTTTCGTAAAATCCAGAAAAATTCCTCATTTTGCGTGCCGGCAGCGCGCGAAGCAAGCGTTCTAATGTAGACTTTCTGACAAGATACTGAAGTTCAAAATCACTCAGTAAGATTATCGTGCACCAAGGATAAGGCCTTAATAAGACAACAAATTTATTTTATTTGCACTGATAGATTTTTTTAACGAACGTTTGGTTTTACGTGTTTTATATGAAATCAACACCTAAATCACGTATTAGAACCATTTCAACCAAAGTCTTACGCCGTGATTTACGCCAAAGTTTTGCGTGGCAGGTAAGTAGCAACGTTTGAACTCAGAGTATACTGTAATAATTTTTTGGCGATATTAAGAAAATTGAATTTTTACCGTCTGTATCAGAAAAAAATAAAAATTCTCGTAATCTATATGTTCTACTTCGATAAGTCCAGATTCATATTATAGCTATGTAATAAGGCTACTTACAATAAATACTGATCTGTAATAAAACAAGCACCTGTTATTTTTCAATTATTGTAATATAATGAAGTTGATCCTTGTGATTGTCGGCGCTGGGGGTGTATCCCACTATTTCTATTATAAAATAAATGTATATAAACTTTACCAGCTTGTTTTTTTTTTTTTTTATTTGTTTTTTATTATATTGAAGTATATATGCACACAAAAGAATTAAAAAATATTATTTCAAGATATATTTCGGACCCTACTGGGCCCGGCATCAGTTGATATAGTAATGAAATGACATTTACAATGACATGATGGCACATAAAATGACATGGACAATCAGTATTAAAACTTTTTTTTGTGTGTGTGTGTTTGAGAGGGGATGTAAGAATGTTAGTATGAGTGTTTGAATTTCGATGAGGTTTGTCTGTCTGTAAGTTAGTGCTGTTTATTTAGTCCAGGTCCGTAATGGGCACCAAGCGACCAGATGTAAGACGACTCCCATGTCCTGAGCTGAATATCAGTCAATGGTGGGTGGAATGATTTTATAATGCGGACGGTATACACTACCCATCCCAACTCATGCCCGCCTACACAACGAATCATTCGACGACTGCTTCACCGTCCGCATTATAAAATCATTCCACCCACCATTGACTGATATTCAGCTCAGGACATGGGAGTCGTCTTACATCTGGTCGCTTGGTGCCCATTACGGACCTGGACTAAATAAACAGCACTAACTTACAGACAGACAAACCTCATCGAAATTCAAACACTCATACTAACATTCTTACATCCCCTCTCAAACACACACACACAAAAAAAAGTTTTAATACTGATTGTCCATGTCATTTTATGTGCCATCATGTCATTGTAAATGTCATTTCATTACTATATCAACTGATGCCGGGCCCAGTAGGGTCCGAAATATATCTTGAAATAATATTTTTTAATTCTTTTGTGTGCATATATACTTCAATATAATAAAAAACAAATAAAAAAAAAACAAGCTGGTAAAGTTTAAATACATTTATTTTATTGTATTCGCAAAGTTAGCGATATTATATTTACTAATAAGAACTATTTCTATTAGGTATTTCTATTGATAGAAATACTAGGACAGATTCTCTCACTATTTCCATTGCTGGCGGCGCGGCGGCCGGCGGCAAAAAAATCGGCATCACTCTCTTATGTCGGCTTGCACATTGAAACTATTTAATATTTATTGCGTTGCGTGATAGGTATTGGTTCTGAAGTAGATAAATATTGTTAATTATGGAGTTTATAAAAAAGGGGAAGGGTGTTATACTGTTGTACGAGGGTTATGCATACACTAGGCAGATAGTATTTCAGAATTAAACAGATTCTGAAATAACACAACTGCGTTTTTTGTCCGGAATAGAAATAACAGGATATATTTTGAAAAAAAGGCCTTTGTATTTCCATGGAAATAGTGGGATACACCCAGCGCTGGGTGAAACCTTTGATACATTTTGATTGACATGCACTTGTACTTATCCACTGTATTTATTTCATTTACCTAACCGCTTTCGTTTCATTTGGTTGCTTACGTACAATATATCATTCCAATATATTCATATTGCAGCAATTTTTTTGCCTTTACCACCATTTGCAGCATTTTTGGGGCACCATTACTAACGGTCCGTTAGGACTATTGGTCCTCATTGAACAGGTTGTATTAGTATGAGGATCGCTAATTTAGTGTAGTTTTGTATTTTTGTACAAAATTATTTATTTATTTGTATATTATATATCTGCATAGCATAACAGTTATATCCAAATCACCGTACAGACACTAAGAAAATTACAAGGATACAGAAATAAGACAAAAAAGTAACTACACACAGAAAAATTTAATAAAAATGTTAAAACAATCTAATATTGTAAATCTAAGGACATGGTTATTGAGGCTTCACTCTCACAGAACTTCAAGCACTCACGCACTGTGGTGGCGAAACCAAAAGTGCAATGAGCCTCGTGAGCGCGCGCACCAGAGTGGAAACTCGCTATGCGCCACGGAGACCGAAGGTATTTTGTATATTATATTTTGTATATTCGCAGTCTGTTCGAGTTTACCCTGACAGCCTTTCAGGGTACCCTTGATGTAACCCTATATGTCGTGACCTTTTGCGATATAGTTATAATATTTTATTATATATTTATTTTAATTATTTTTCATGCGGAGCTGTCCTGAAAGAGCGCAATTTCGGATATTTTAAGACGGTTCAGATATTTTATCGCCTCAATAAATGTCGTAGCTCTATAAATCACCAAGAATAGCTTTTGTGCCGAAGCCAATGAAGATCGTTATTTCCTATAAAATGTTAGACTTTAATTTCACAGCATGATAAAATAAATTTCATAAAGGATACGAATTTCCGAGACACTTGGTAGTTGGTGAGATAGAGCGGTAAATCAACGAACTCTAGAATTTTATTTTTACTTTACAGAGTTTAAAGTTTAAGGTAATCCGACCGTTTAAATTCATTAGCTTATCTGGGAAAGCTTAATGGAGCTGTTTAATAAATGTCCAGCTTCATGGAGGTAAGCAGGTTTTTTCTCAACTGACACTGTTTTATTAATTACTAGGTTTTGCACGCGGTTTCTCTAGCGTAAAAGTGTTTTTCAACGTGTAAGATAAAAACTATTATCGTCAGTTTTCGGTTTGGCGGTTATTTCATCAACAACCTATATATCTTATATGTTGGCCAGGGTCAATAAGATGACAATTACGAAAACCGTATTCATATCTGTTGAGTGGTTTACCAATACAAAAAAAAAATGTACGTCTGCCAAGAATATAATGCAGTGTCGCAAGTTACCGTAACAGAGAATCATCAGAAGTCATTCCAAGCAGGTAAAAAACTTCATTCATGCAACCCCAAATTTCATTTGAATAACTAATAAAGTTAGTGCAGAAAATGGACATTTTGCAATTTGTTCCGGAATCTGTCCCTCTCGAACCGCGTGGTGTAACAGTGATTGATACAAGCGTGACCTTGTGTACTACGAAAGGTATACTATGTCATATACATACCTACCAGTAAAATATATAGACTGAGAGATGATTTCAATTGTCTCAAACCCTCACTTTGCCAGGCATAATTCAGTACCTGTTCGTTATCTTTGTCTCTGGGATCGAGACAATCCGATTAGTTCCCGATCACGTATGGCTTTTTGTACCTACGCCCGGAGGCAGACTAGGCTGGGGAATATTAGACTAGCTATAGTTGTTTGATAGTAGTGACCGGAGAGAACTGTAAGTAACCGATAGATTCTAGATCGAGAAAATAAAGTGGAGGACGGAGGTACATTTAATATTCTAATATTAATTTTATTTTTAATTTTTATTTTATTTATTCACATAGAAGAAGGTAAAAAGAGAGCGTATATGATTCTAAATTTGAATTGTAGACTAGTAAATTACGAGTTCAAAAGTTATAAATGTTTGAACAGGACATTAGTTTCAGGGGCCCGAAATGGTCTCAAAAGGAAAAGAATACAATTGACTTTTTGGGACTTTTGGTATCACGCTGTTGTTCATGGAGTCGTTATTGTCAATACGATCCGATTTGGTTGAATGATAATTTACTCGAATTGTCGACTAAATTAGATAATGTGTAAAGTAGTTCAATCAGACTAAAGTTATTGCCATGAAAACTTCCGTAAAAATTATAGATATACATGTCAAAAAACTTTGTAAAATTCTGGATTGTTCACCTTGTTCCATGGAATATTGCAATTCACAAGAAAGAAGCATAAGTCTAGATAAAAATCACCACCAATATTGCTGAATTTTTTTGGTGAGCCTGACTATTAATATGTTCTTGTATTTCTGCTTTTTAGTTTTCAAGTTAATGTCACACGCGGTACAATAAATGTTTGACTTGTCTTGACTTAATATTAGTTCTTTGTAAGGTTCTATCGAGCTTTGTACCAGGCCTTTTTCACCACAATTATTTTGGTGACAAACGCTATTTACATGATTCAAAAGGAAAAGTTTTTTCCATGGAGTTTAAGGTGAAAAATAAGCATTTTCATCTTAAGAAGTTTAAATCAGAGGGCAGGGAATTTAACCGTGAGATGTTTCGCTATTACAGAGCCCTGGTGAAACAGCTCATAGACGTGACTTTTGAACACTATATACGACGGACTGAAAACGCAATTACTGCTGACCCGACAAAATTCTGGGACTTTATTAGAGAACAACGGACATTTAGACATACTTTTGACGAATATGAACATGAGGGAGAGACGGTGTCTGGGGTGCACGCAGACAATGCGTTTGCATCATACTTCCAGTCAGTGTTTCTCCCGAACAGACCGACACTGGACACTGAGGCCGCTGAGCGGAGAGCAGGCCCTGGTGTAAGCTCGGCACGCGTTTCCATTGAAGGCATCTCAGCGGCAGATCTCCGGATTGCAGTTCGGAAACTGAAAGAACGCTCCTCACCGGGTCCGGATGGAGTACCTCCGTTCATTATTAAGGACTGTCTAGCTGCGCTTGAGGAGCCACTGTTGTACATCTACAAACTATCGATTAAACTCTCTGTATATCCGAGGATATGGAAAACTTCCCGTGTCAAGATGGTGTGAGATCCAAAGTAGGTAACTACAGGCCTATAGCAGTTCTTTCAGTCTTTGGGAAGATCCTTGAATCAATTATTAACTGGAAAATAACGCAACAAGTTGGAATTCATTTATCGGACAGTCAACATGGTTTTCGAGCAGGAAGATCCACAGCAACTAGCCACATAAACTTCGTCAACTACGCCACTGCATCTTTGGATAAAAAGCGTCAAGTTGATGTGGCATACGTTGACTTCAAAAAAGCGTTTGACCGTGTTGATAATGGCGTCCTTTTGGAAAAATTTTCAAGCATAAGGTTTACCCCAAAATTGCTAAAATTTTTTGCTAACTATTTTACCAATCGGGAACAATATGTGCAATTATCAGGCATCTGTTCTGGATTATACGAGACATATTCTGGAGTAAGCCGGGATAGTACGCTAGGATCTACGCAGTTCCTAATAATGATCAACGATCTCCTGAGGTTGTTGGAGCGGCTCAGTGTTTGATGTTCGCGGACGATCTCAAATTATTTAAGTAAATAATGTAGGAATACTTTTGTCACTTTATTTTGATCTCATTAAGTTTAATGTAAATGTCTTTTTTTTTTCTCTTGAATTATTTTCAAATAATCTCATAGTATTTTTTTCTTAGTCATTTAGTTTTTTATTTTTTATTTTTATTGTACCAATGTTTTTTGCATGCCTTAGTACATTATTTTTGTATGGCTTTACTGCAAATAAATGATCTTATGTCTTATGTCTTATGTCTATACTTGAGCGTAGGTGATCGAAGCGACTCTGAGGCGCTACAGAGAGACATCGACAGTGTTGTGCAGTGGGGTGGATGCAATCATTTGGAGTTCAACAGCTCCAAATGCAAAACTATGACATTCACCAGGTCCCTCACACCGCCAGACCGAGACTACACCATAACCGGACCTCGGCTTGCACGAGTCTCGGCAATACGTGACTTAGGACTGATACTGGACAGTAAACTGACATTCAACGACCATATTAATGACACCTGTAAAAGGGCCTTTTAGGGGTTAGGATTTGTCATGCGGCAGTCTGCTAGATTTACGAATATTCGACCAATACTGACGCTTTATGATGCTTTTGTTAGGAACAAATTAGAGTTTAACGCAATCATCTGGGACCCACATGAGGATAAATACAAGCTCATGATGGAGAAAGTCCAACGTAAATTCGCACGCTACTTGTATAAGAGAATGTATGGGTGTTATCCGTACTTATTTCCGTCTATGTTCGTAACGGGAATGGTAGGGATAGACACCCTAGAGATGAGACGCAAGCTGGCACTACTAGTGCACTATTATCTGCTGTTACATAACAAAGTCGACAACCCCACAGCCCTCGAGGGTTGCGCGCTGGCGGTGCCGAACAGGTACACGATGCTACAGTCATGCCGTCTTCTCGCGACGGGTGTAGTTCGCACACAGCACGCTCGGTTTGCACCCACTCACAATGGGCGCACTCTTATAAATAAGCTGGTCGATCAGTATTCTGACCTAGATATATTTAATGTATCTCTGTCCAAATTCATATCATATATTTGTAGTTTTTATTAAGTAGCCTTTTTATATTTTTGCATTTATTGTACGAGCCCCAATGCAAAAGAGTTCGTCTAGTCATATATTGCAAAGGTTGTCTGTTTTCAACTTCACTATATTTTAATAAAAAAGGCCTATGAAAAAAAATTTGAATGGGGTGAAATTCTCCATCCTATAGTTGTTAATCAGGCAATTTTAAATAAAAACATCTTTTACCTAAATTATAGGTATGTATTTATGGCACTTTGATTTGCTTCGTCCAACTCAAAATGGTTCGTCTAGTTCTTAATCGATGCAAAATAGTTCGTCTTTGTCTCAATACTGTCTGTTTTAATTGAAAAATAAGTTAAATTTGAACTGAAAATAGAAACCATCCGTCACATGATACGTCTCTGTCATTTTCAAACATATAAAAACCGTATTTCATAGAATTTTATCATCATTTTCAAACAAAATGGCTCGCGGGAAACCTATCACTGACGAAGTACGAAAAATAATTATTCGTAGCAACAATAATGGCAAATCTGCTTACCAAATAGCCAAGGACTTATCCCTACCAAGATCGACAGTTCAGACCATTATCGAACATTGCAGGAAAAATGGCACGGTTAAATGTTTGAAAAAACCTGGTCGGCCGCGAAACACAAGTGAAGCTGAAAATCGAGTTTTAAAGAAAATCATTAAAAATAATCGTCGTGCCCGTGCAGGAGGACTGACCTTGAAGTGGAGAGAGATGATTCACAAAGATATATCTGTCGATACCTGCAAGAGGGTCGTAAAACGATTGGGCTATGGATTTTATACTGCTAAAGAAAAACCTTTACTCATGCGTCTCCAGAAAAAGAAAAGGCTGAAATTCGCTAAAGATCATGTAAATTGGACGGCAGACCAGTGGTTTGAAATAATATGGAGTGATGAATCCAAATTTGAGGTGACGATCGGTGATGTACGGAAAAAAGTTATCAGAAATAAAGATGAAGCATTCCATACCGATTGTATCAAAAGAAAAGTGAAGTTTCCTGGATCAGTGATGATATGGGGCTGCATGTCAGCACAAGGTCTGGGTCATCTACATTTTGTAGAAGGAACTGTTAATGCAGTAGAGTATCAAAACATTCTGGAAACAAGTCGCATGCCCTCGATTCCAGCGTTGAAACATCGTAATGCCTACACCTTTCAACAAGATGGTGCATCCTGTCACACTGCGGGGACAACGAAGGCTTGGTTTAACCGGAATCAGATCCCTACAATGGAGTGGCCGTCCAGTAGTCCAGATTTGTCACCGATTAAGACCCTGTGGTGGAAAATGAAGAAAATGCTGCGCAAGTATCCAGCAAGGTCTAAAAGTGAATTGAAAGAGAAAATTAAATCTGTCTGGCACTCAATAACTTCACAAGAATGTGAAGAATTGGTAGCAACGATGCCACGAAGAATTAAGGCCGTGATCGATGCTAAAGGTGACACCACTAACTGGTAGACGAACTATTTTGCGCCGTTGAATGTGATGGACGAAGTTTAATGCATAGATGGTTCCCGAAGAATTCCCGAAGAATTAATTATATTTTATTTAAATAGAAAATTATTTTGTCACTTTAAATAAACTTCATTAAGTGTTCAAAACCAGTGTATATTTATTTAACTAATAAAGTTAAATTTAATAATCTAAATTTTACTTTTACTACTAGGCACTTGTAATATTTGGTACTAGACGAACTCTTTTGCATTGGGGCTCGTATATATGGTTAATATGTGTTAGTTAACTTAGCTTACGATTTACTTTAGGAACTGTTAGTAGGTTAAGAATCTGAAAATAAATAAATAAAATATGCATATCACACGAGGAACAAAATACTTAACATTTTTCTTCATCATGTTTAAATCATTACACCGCTCTAGCCAGGAATTAATTTCCCAAATACTGGGATCGTTCATTTTAAATATCACCAATTAGTTATTTTAGTTGATAAAATACAATTATCTAAAATAGCATTTAAATAAAGCATAAAGTCAGTTTATGTGTCAATATATCGCTATTTGAACTTCCGTAAAAAGTTTGTACACAAATACAAAAGATGATATTTATACAAATAATATCATAATTCATAGCAAAACATACGATAAGATAATAAAATAATATACACACCGTTTACACACAGCCACGATAAAATGGCATAAATCATATTACTTAGCACTAATCACCGTGTTAAATATAAAAAAATACTACAAATAATAGCCACTCCATGATACTCTAGAACCACAGTGTGATACCAAAAGTCCCAACCTATTAATAACATATAGAAGTGCTATGAGTGCCCTAAATGCGAGGTTGTAGGACGAGAATGTACCCTAGAACACTGTTATATGAGCTGACAAATTATGCAAAAAAATAATATATAATCTCCTATTTTGTTTTTTTTTTAGCTTAATGCTATACTTTTGTCTATAACGAAAAACAACAAAGAACCGGGTTATCAAATTTTGTACTAAAACCGTGGCGTGCCTATGCGCCTTAAGTACTCTTTATTTAAATAATACCTAACATTCGATATCATGAAAAGCTGGTTTCAAACCAACTTTTCAAAAACTTGCGTCACTTTTCCCCTAAAAATCTGCACTTAACTACCCTTGCTACAGAGCATCAAACTCTTCGACTCTGTGAATCTCCTTGTCGTATATTGTTTTGGCCGACAGTTGTTATTTGGGCGTACACCCGCTTTTTACCGACGAATGTTACGTCCTAAAGGTGAACACTTCGGGCACAAAGAGACCAACAGATAAATGTGCCGTCCGAAGTGCACAAACTGACTACAGATTAGTAGGTAATCGCTCTACCACCCGGCAACAAAAGCTGTCAAAACTGATTCCTAAATATATTGGTAGCCGAATAGAAGCATGCACTATTGTTATTTAAAAGCACAAGATGGAGACGTATTAATTAATCGCATAAACAACATAAAATGTTCAGGCGTGGTACTTGCAGTAATATATTCAACTATGCCATGGGTTCTGTTTGTTTTGTATTATATTATCTACAGTCAGTTGAACCAAAGTTTTCCACACTTCACTATCATGTAAATGTAACGAAGAACGGAAGTAATTTATGTTGTTTATGAGAATGATCCTTGAGGAATTTCTAACTTTAGCAAAAACGGTCTTATCTAACTATACCTACTGTTTTTAGCAAGTTGCTTAAGTATTCCTTTTTAACCGACTTCAAAAAAGGAGGAGGTTCTCAATTCTACTGTACTTCTTATTTAATTATTTTTTTTGGGTATCGTACTTCATAACTCTGGCAAATCTTAACCGATTAGATTTTTTTTTTTGATTGGAAGTTATTGCTTCCAGGTAGGTCCCATTTTAGTTTGGTCGTGATGTAATTATAGTCTTCAGAGATAGGCAGGAGGACTCCTCAACGGATGACGGCATTCACTTGATATTGCGGCAAACACTTTGTACCAGGATGCAGATTGTAGTATGTTACTTGAAAATTTACATAATCCACCTAACCTTTGATCTTGGCCTCATCACCATAGAACTCCTGAACGGATGATAGCACATAACACGAGATTTCGGCAAATAATTTTGGTATTACTTTAAAATTGACAATATGCCCACTGACCTTCGATCCTGGCTACATCACTATAGATCTGCTGAACGAAAAACAGCACATAACTCTAAATGGCGGCGATCGCTTTTTGTTAGTGTGCTCATTGCAGGATATTACTTGAAAATAGTCATTTTATAATAACACAAAACCAATAGTAGAGCGCCGACTTTTAGAGAACATGTGTTTCAGGATGAAAGAAGTCGGCAAAAGTGTTATTTTAGTGCCACCGGTCAGTATATAATTATTTTAAACTTTTTAGTGAATGTCTGCTACAATTTTTGAAGTCGGTTATTATTTTTTTGTTAAAAGTTTATATTTTGAAAATAAATTGTCTCGATTGCCAGGACTATTCAAACCACTTTAACTCTTTTTAAATACGAAAATTCTTTGCAGTGTTTTTTATTTTCGAGTACCTTTACCGCACATAATAGAAGGCGTCGTTAAAAACTAGGATGAAGCATAATCGCCCGGAAAGTACATATTTATAATAATAATAATAATTTAAAAGTAATGTTTACATTGCTTAAACCGTAGGGGTTTGGTTCCATCCATCCATCAGCCTGTTTCGTCCACTGCTGAACATAGGCCTTTCCAAGATTTCGACAATCTTGGCGGTCCTCCTGGAAGAAATGCCCATACTCACACACGCTGGCAGGCGGGTTGGTGAGCGCAGTGCCAAAACCCTCGCACCAGTGACGCTGCTCGTCACCAGTCTATTCTTTTATAAGGACCGGCATTTTTTTTGGCAATTGCAATGGTGGGCCGCCTGGTTTTCTCTGAAAGCTGTTCTTTTACTCTCCGCCGAATAACTTCGGGAGGATTTGCGAGTAAGATGTTGGTACCTCCATAGTCGAGCTCGGCATCAGCTTTACCACCTGAGTTTGGTTGATATTGAATAATTCTAATTAAAAATAGTACGTTGTACTATTTATATTAGAGTAATTTACACTGCAGACACATTTCGAGGATTCTCTATAAGGGTATACGTTTTAAGACGGAACCGTAAAAAGGAATATTCTCCATTACCAGGCAGGTCTATGCAAAGTTAAGTGCGTCACATTCGAATTTCAAATGAGGTATATTTTTAGGCAGAGGACTGGAATTAAATTAGCCTTTCATGTAGACTTTGCTGGTGTTTTGTCTGTCTGTTGCTATTTGGGGACGACTAGTAATTTATTACTTAACTAGCCTTTGCCCGCGGCTCCACCTGTGTTTACCCAATCTTTAGTAATAGTAGTTTTCTACTTGGGCGTTATTTTATGAACACCCCGTATAGGGGCACATTTTATGTTCCATTTGCGTGCGTCAGAAGGCACGTTAAGCTGTGAGTTTATATTTGTGCCGAAGGTTTGGCGATAGGGCTCACAAAGTCACCTTATATCTAACCAACTTAACTTGATACATATAAACTCTATGTATTCAAAGGGTCTACTGGAGTTGATTAATTGAAATAGGCGTTACCTTGCGGAAGTCCATCACTAAGTAAAGGATATATGAATATAATTTGCAATATTCCGCTAAACAATTCTTGTCGTGCTATTCAAAATGCAGACTCGTGCACCGCCCGCCCGCCCGCATAAAAACATGCAACAAGCAAGCAATACAATCTTAAATAGGGCTAAAGCCGGGCTAGCAACACATCCCGAGGATGCCTCGTTCAGAGGCGAAACACGTGTCGATAAGTTTTCTTGCTTGTTATTTAAGATTGTATTGCTTGCTTGTTGCATGTTTTTATGCGGGCGGGCGGGTGGTGCACGAGTCTGTATTTTGAATAGCACGACAAGAATTGTTTAGCGGAATATTGCAAATTATATTCATATATCCTCTATCTACTGGAGTTGGCAATTTTTATTTTTGAATAGTGAAGTACAGGTGATTTGCAGATTATTTTCCTATACGTGTGCTTTACGACCTAATAATGAACGGAATTTCAAATTTCAAGCCAACTGGATGTACCTTACAGGTTTTCATCATAAGCCGATTTGTTTTAAACTCATTACGTAGAGGGCCATAACTTTTTTTCACGTTGAGTCAGAAGCCTTATTTATTATGCAGCACTATAAAGCCGTAGACCACTGTATAAGATATTAGTTTCTCTTAACGGGACCCGAGAAAAAGGGCCTTGATAGACAGACAGACGAACAACAAAGTGCTCCTGTAAAAGTTCTGTTTTTTATATTGATGTTTGCAACCCTAAACAAAAACCGTAATGGTCCGTTTTTATAGTTATTTCAAAAACAACATCATATTTAAACAAACAGACCTTAAAATGTAAACGGAGTGCAAGGATTTGCAGTTCGATTGTAACAAGTCTCACAAAGTTCAGTGCTGGTTGTACGTCCTCAATGCTAGTCATCGCGTGCGTCAATTATCGAGGCCACACTGAATGTGGGGACAAATGCGCGAACGATCGATGTTCTAATTGTCAACGGAATCAATGAAATTTCGGGCAAAGGGAACAGTAATAAAACCTTATCAAATATGCATTATATCAAATAATACTCGCAAACCCCCCCGAAGTTATTCAGGGGAGAGTAAGGGGACAGCTCTCAAGCAGGCCCAACCAGGTGGCCCACTATCGCCTGGAACCGTTTGATGGCGGTATATCCATCCCAAATTGCTGGGCAATAAAACAGACTGGTGACGGGCAGTGGCGTCAGTGGTGCTAGGGTTGCGGCGCCGCGCTTACCAACCCGCCTGCCCAGCATGTACGATTATGGGCATTTCTTCCAGGAGAACCGCCATGGGTAACAAAATCTTCGAAAGGCCTATGTCCAGTAGTGAACGAAACAGGCTGATGGAAGGATCAATATACGTACCTATAGGTGACAGTGATAGGTAAGTTAATAGGAACAGCCAAGAATTCAAAATCCTATGGTATCAGTTTTGTCATCCATAAATAAAAGTAGCCTTCTCGTGGAGCGTAAAGTGAATTTAAACCAATTACACCAAGCGCACTCTGGACAATTAGACTGAGACCTAACTGACCTAAGTGATTCTTCCGTTACCGATTTTCTTATATTCTGCGGAAGTCCCTGGATTTATTATTAAGAGAATAGGTTCCAATTGCATTGATCGCTGTTACTCCATGCGGAAAGACCCGCAGTGCGAGAAGGACGAATTCTGGAAAAAAAACAAAATGACGATTTTTATAACGAATTTTATTATTTAAAAAAAAACTAAAGCTTATATCCAATATCTGTTTGTTTCAGAGTTTAATAAAGTTTATACAGAATTTTAATTCATGATAATATGATTTCGTTAAAATAATGTTAAAACTTGACATGAAAACTTTTTTTGGAGTAATCTTTCATTTTTTATGATTAAATGTTGGAATGACGATAAGAGTGTGCATTATATTCTCGACGGAAGTCCAAATATTTTTCAAATATCTAATATTTCTAGATTCTTCAAACTAGGAAGAATAAATGATGGTTTTTCGGTACCTATCCTCTTAACGCCTCGCTTTTTTAATTTCCAATTTTTTGGGTGAGTGTGTTTTATTGTAGGAGTCATTTAATGCTTTCTATCAGGTGCGTTAGTGAATAAGCGAAAGACCCATTTAAACCATCACAGTGAATTATGAAAAAAAAGGACAAAGCAACATATTAGTAAAGCTAAGGCCGAGACATCAAAAATAGGAGTAATACATAGAAGCAAGATACATTTCACGCATTTAATTTACAAATGAATAATATGAAATAAAAATAAAAGAGAAACGTATAAGATTTAAAAGTTTTTTTGTGGATATGTTTTTATAGAGCACTATTGCTGAGAATCGCACCCTGGTCGCAGCTGCGGCTTTTCCAGCGGTTTTTGCGAACATCATAACATCTCGATACCGCCGCCACGCAGGCGCTTCTGCTATTATATTTTTGTAATTTATAGATCATTAAAATCAAAACAAAAATTTACTAAAATTCATATCTTGCTTCATTGAATACATTCTACCAAACACTATTCATAGTCTACAAAACCAAGGAGGTTAAGGTGGAAAATGTTGAGTAAACAAGGAGGGGCCTAAAATTTTCGAAAAATTTTATGTGAGCACCAAGCCACCAGATTCCCATGTGTGAGATCGAACGTGTGAAGGAGATGGATAGAATTATGATGACGTTATGATATGGACTGTGAAACACTGGTTTCAAGGTAAATTGTCAGTGCCTGTGTTAATCTACCAGTACACTCTGGTGTTGTTTATGGAGATTTATAGCGTTGTTGATTAAAGCGTTTATAGAGAGTCTTACCTACATAGAATAGAAACCCGAGCAATACAATACAATACAATACAATACAATATTCTTTATTGCACACCAAAAGAGAAATAAAAAACAATAAATTTTAAAATATAAGTTAACAGGGTACAATTGGCGGTCTTATCACTAAAAGCGATCTCTTCCAGACAACCTTTGGATGGAAGAACTCTTAAAAATTAAAAGGTGTATAGGCGGTGCACAGAATAACGGTTTTTAAAATAAAATAAATTTTGATTAAAATGTAAATATATAATATACATAAACAATAAATAATTTTATATATATTTATAAATAAATTATATATTTTATATAGATAAATATGTATTAATATAGGGACAAATAGAAACAATAAACTTTAAGATCAAAGTGAAAGATAATGCTGTTTGACTAGGGTTTTGAATGACTGTAATGATGGAGCTTGTTGTATTGTGAGAGGAAGAGCATTCCACAGATGTACAGCTTCAACAGTAAATGAGTTACTGTAAAAGCGCGTAGTATGAGTTGGCACTGATAGGCGAAGATTTCCAGATGACCTCAGATTTAGGTCGTTCTTTTTAAGACGAAACACAAAGCGATCTTTTAAATAAGAAGGATATACAGGATTAAATAAGCAATTAAATGAAGGATATAAGGATTAAATGAGCAATGTCGTTTTAGTGTGTGTTCTCTTACAACTTTCCGAAAATCATAGAATTACAGAGGTGTGCTGTCACCGTTGACCACTGTAAAGTAAGATGTATTTTTGCCTCAATGAAGTGTACTAACTGCACATTACATACACCTAAAACTATAGTACTTGACCGCATAGAACGGAAAGCGGTGAGCCATCCGATATGTCAATTAGGATTGTTCCGTTAGAAGCTATTATCGCTAGGTATAGGCTGCAGTCCGAAATATGGGACGCGCTATTTCGCTGATTACGACCGTGGCAGTGGAGGCTAATCGTGGCAGAGCGGTCTGTCTGGATGCCTTTGTTCGGCGTATGGATTTTAGGCCTTCCGATATGCCGTTTGTTGAGATCTATACCGATGTATTTTCCGATATTAGATTGGAGCACTTACTGCATTTCAAATTATGTAAATTTCATTATAAGCTATGGTACCTAGTATTAATTAGTGTAAAAAAAACCACTTCATTGAATTTACTATTGTCAAATAATATTGAATTTTCAAAGTTATAAAAAAAATCAAGCACAATATTTGTAAGTTCAGCTTTTTATTTTTGTAACGTCGACTAAAGGCATACTTATTCAGTAATTTATCAAAGAATGACAACTTCAAACACGAGTAGCAGTAAGTGCGCCAGAATTTTGATGAGAATTTATGGGATTTTTAGGAAGTATAATGAATAATTAAGGACGCTAGTGTTGCATAGAGACTTTAGGCACTGACCTTAATTTATTTTCGCAATTAATATGGCTTGTTTATAAGTTTGCGTGCGAGGTCAATTTGGTACAGTATGTCACCAATTTTCGCCTTTCGCCAATGACCATTAATAAACTAATAGTAAAGTTGTAAAAAGTCGTGTCTGAACATTAAATATTTTTACGAAATTTTAAATCTAATGGGTTATTACATTGTTAGTAATGTGCTGAGAACAATCTACAATTTCTTGAAATTTTTGTCTGTCTGTCTGTTCTGTTTAACTCGAGAACCATGCAACAGATTTGGATAAGGTTTTCTTTATTATCATAGTAGTTTCCCTCTTCACATATGGGAAGGCTATATGGGGTCTGGATAAAATAACCACCAAGTGGAAAACTCTCGATGATATATCGATTGAAAGACACTTCCACGTGAGTGAAGCCGCGGAAAAAGCTAGTTTTCTATAAAAAAACCGGACAAGTGCGAGTTGGACTCGCCCACCGAGGGTTCAGTTAAAGAATGACTATATTTTTTATAATTTACTTACTAATGTACAGTTTTTAGATTTTTACCGATACTTGTAGTATAACACGGTATTACTTGCCAAATTCCATAAATTTGAGTACCAATATGATTTTAACTTCAACTTGATACCTTCACGCGTTCTTGATATAAGGGTCTTCAGAGACAGACGCACGGACAGATGGACAACAAAGTGATCATATATGGACTCCTTTTTTTTCCTTTTGAAGTACGAAACCCTAAAAAATAGATCCTTGATAAATCCATAACTGTAAAACAACTTAACCTATCTTTTTATGTAGCCTCTAATGTGTACTACTGAGGCAAAGGCATCCCATTGCTGAAACTTATCTAATATAATAGACGCAACTATTATAGTAGTAGTACCGAATGAAATCAGCTTGCGATTTAACAATACAAATAAAAATGTCATAATGACATTATCATTTTCAATGTTTAAATATTCCACTTTCAAAATGTTTTTACTGGATGAACTAAAAATATTATTTTATGTCACCCAATTCCTTACTAGATCATTACATTAAGAGTGAAACTACAAAGACTAGAAATACCCTAAGAAGACGCACTGAATGAATTTTAATGGGTTCTTCCCACGGTTTTATTTAATTTTAGTGCACCCGCGCTTAGGGGAATGCAAGTTCGAAATATAGGAAACATACAAAAATTCATTTAACCGTAGAAAGGACTTGTCAATAAACAATGATTATGTTTTTTTATAACTTAAAGCATTATACCTAAATAGTCCTATTCATACCCCCAGAGTAGAGCATTTGAAGCAATTGTGCCCCGCAACTTTAAGCGATCTATCTCCCGGAAATGACGTAGCGAAATAGCTTCGTCACAGAGATTGAAGTATGAATACCTGACGTTTCTTCAGACAGGGCTCATTACAACCCCGATCAGAAGGTTCTGTGTGAAATCATAACTCAGCAAGACACGTCCCCCACCCTCTAAATCTTTGGGGAAGCCCCATCCATTGCCTTTAATTATACCCCGACCCCAACTGCTCTCTACTACCTGAAGATCGTTAATCTTTCCTAAAGATACGTAGACCCTGACCAGAATATCTGTAGTCTTGTAGCAGCGGTGTGGCTCAGTCAGTAGGATGATGGACTTCATTGAGCCCCGGGTTCGAGGCCTGCTCGGTCGAGTATGCAATCCGTTTCACTAATCTACCAAAAAAACAAAATTGCTTACATAAATATATAAAAATAATATGGATGTATAGTGACGAGCATTCTTTAATTACTCATTATAACACAACAATAAATAGAAAAATTAAGTAATATTCTACAACGTTGTCAACATTGTCGGACGCCTCATGGACACTTCTCATGTCGATATGCATGATTTGAACGTCTCGACTACAAATAAGGTGGTCGGGGGTTAAAATCCTGTAGGGGCACATTAATGTGTAGTCTACGTGGTTCAGAAGATAAGACAAGATATCATTTATCCGCTGCCAACAAACATTCACCACATAAAAATAAAAAACAAAATATAAAAAGAAAGTAAATAATAATTAACACATACACACGCTGTAAAAAGTAAATAATAATTAACACATACAAACTACTTTTCGTTGAGTGGTTCTCGATTTGAGATGAGAAATATGTACATTTCTGAAAATTGTAGTTTTGGCTTCAGTACAACGACGATTACCCATTTTATATAGAATTTTGAAATAAATATTTAATGTGCAAAGACGACCCTTTACAAATGTATTATTAAGTATAGATGTCTACAGATGTGTAGATAGTATAAAGGCATATCCGCATACCCCCTCGATAAGAACAGCCTTCATTCAGCTCAGCGCTAATCGCTAGATGTAGCTGCAAGGATATTTGGCCGTCCTCGTCTAAGACTACTATCGTTTAGTTATAGTTCTGAACTGATACAATTCCTATGCCTATTTAATATCCAAAAGTTATTTTTAAAAGTGTAATGTTATCAATTTTGAGAAATTTGACACGCCATGTTTGGTCTGTGTAGACAATTAGCAAAGATTTGACAGCAATGCCTACAATAAATAAGATATTTCTGTAAATTTTAAGTGTTGGTTTGTTAATGTTTCGGTGGATATATAAACCAGCAGCAAAGACGTCTACCATTCAAATATAATTGTTATGTTAAGTTTATGTTCGAGTATATAAAACGTTACCCATTTTACACTTCTAATAAACTTATGTATGAAACCACAATTCAATAATTACTCATGGTTTTTATAGAAACGATTATTTAACTGTAATAATTTATTTTTAATAAGATATCATTAAGGTGGATTAGACAGCAGCCACAACACAGATTTAGCTCAAATCGAATAATGTGGATCCATTTTGTAAAAATTTGCATAGTTTTCTTTTAAATAAATTAAGATATACTTTTTTATAATGTACAATTTAATTTATCAAGTCTTTCTTAACCTTTGTTTAAGTTAACATATGTACAAGTATGTAGATATGCTGATATTGATTTATACTGATATTCAAATATTCTCAAATCAGATCAGTTATCAGCTCGGATCATCCCAACAAAATTGCAAAGTCTTTGAACTCTGCCCCCCGAGCTTTATCCGAGGTTTACGTGTCTCGGTCTCAATCCAGATGTTTGTACTCATTGATTAGCGACAACTTGGCAGATTTCAATAGGCTCCATTAGCCAATTTGAGTTTGATCGTTTTGATGGCTTCACTTAAGTTGACGGCTTCTGGAATAACTTGACTTTCTGGTTAATGAAACGTCGGGTAACTTGATGCGGAGGTATTTTACTTAATTATAAAAGGATTTTATTACCTTCATGATTAAATATCGTTTATTTAAATAAACACTTATATAAATAGGTATACAGTTTGTGACAAAGGTTTTCAAAAGGTTTTTATGGCGAGGTGCTACCTAAATTTAGAAAATATCTAGTAAATGTTGACGTCATATAAGTTTGCTGAAAAGACTTACAATGCTATTGCTATGAACACTAATAAAATGATTTATCGAACAAAAATAGTAACAGTTTTTAGTATATATATCTGTAAAACAATTTACTAACTACCCCTCGAAGCTTTCGATGCAGAGATCTCAGAATTTAGAGGAACATGTATCATTTATTTTTCGGGAACTATATAGCTGTACTATTGTTTTAAATACAAAATTGAGCACTTTCTTTTTATAACACTTAGTTTTTCATAAAAGTACAAAATAACTGCAAAACAATTTTATGGATTTTTTATCACAAGCGCCTTGTCCCACATGAAACTCGATTCAAATAAGTATCCTTTAATACAATTCTTTCTTGGACTAAAATGAAATTAGGTATTGTACAAAAGCGAGCTTCATGCTAATTAGCATTTTCTAGTAGCTAACCTTTGGCAATAGGGAAACTGTTCAGGGTAGTACCAAAACATTCAAAAGCTTTAATCATAAAATAAAATTGTACTTAAATAGTTGAATAAATAAACAACATTATTATAATAATTTAAAGAAAATCTTTTATAATAAAATATATTAACTACTTAAAGTGTTAACATAAATATACCAGGCGTAAATAGACAGCTACCTTTTACGGAAACGACATATTTTCTGATCACCCTGAACAAATTTTTCAAATAAAGAAATCATTAGTTTGGGCAATATTTGAATTTTAAGCAAATATGAGATACGGAAGTCTTTTGAGACAGCATCGTTCTTGAGACAGATGTTTACGCGCAGCGTTCTAAAATAAACCTTCTTCCTGCGAGATAGACTTTAAGTTAAGAGTATGGCATACCCTAGGAAAAAAATGTTATTAACCGTCCAACATAAAAAGTCAATGTCAATTGTGTCAATGGTCAATGTCAAAAACATTATTAGCTTTTGATAGAGGCGATTATTGGTTAGCTAATTGACCTATTTGTCTAGGACGCGTAATACTAATAATTACGCGCGAAACGGCAGATCGGAGGGTTTTCAGATAATACTGAAATATTTTGTAGGGAAAAAATACTGGATTGAAGTAGAAAACCTTTATATTTCTATTACCAATTTTATGAAAAAAAAAACAAGTTGATCTGTTAAACGCGTTCTTGAAACAAACGTTTGAAAACCAAAAAAGTGGGTGGAAAACTTATTCTAAGGTGGAAAACATATTTTTTTGACAAAAGTATAAATCTTAGTACATTGTTTGTAAGTAGATCACCTAGATAAAAGATCAATAAAACAAATATATTTTTACAGTATTAAGATAGTCCTGCTTTCGTCAAAAGACCCCTAGAAAATCTGTCTGTTTTCATATTCTAGGGTCAGGTACAGCCTTAAAGTTGAACATCTTCTACTTTGAAGATTTGCGTGGATATGTTTTTTGTATAAAGTTACTCAGATAATAAGTTGAGTAGGTATGTGGTTCATTTAAAGATCGCTTTCAATTTACATCCGGTATAAAAATTATGTGTATGCACAGTGACGAAAATTTATTCATTAAATTTGAACGAAATAACTTAGCATCAAAACTGAACTGAGCTAAGTTATTTCGTTGGCACATCGTAGAATTGGGCATGTCATGGTTTGTCTAAGAAAATAATATTTCTGTTAAAACTACGTGGGTCGCCTAAAATCGCCTTGGTCCGCTTCGCTTCGCTCGGCTTCGCAAATTTATTTACATGTGAACCTTTAACACAACAATCAATAGAAAATATTAAGTAAGATTCAGAAACTCAAGTGAGTGTTGTCGGATCTTGTCGTCGAAGACTGATATTGACGACGCTTTATTGACACTTCTCATGTCGATATGCATGTGCTAAAGTAAGATGTGATCTAACGGTTTGAACGTCACAACTACAAAGAAGGTGGACGTGGATTAAAATCTTGTAGAGGCACATTCATATGTTCGGTCTGCGTACTGCGGAAGGCACGTTAATGGGGGGTCAGCCCATTTTGTCCCCTTTCAAATTCATTTTAAACCAATAAATAAAAGTGATTTAATTATGTAAAAAATATATGTCATATTTCACTTTTTAGTCTTAATATTTCAGCTGTTTGATGCACGATTACTTACATTCTGCTTGATCCAATTAAATCGCAAATATAGGTCTAAACTATGATGAAAATATAATTTCATTTGAGCTCTATTAAGTTTCTGACAATAAAAGTTATACTAAAATAAACGTTGTGAAAAATGTCATATAAAACGGTCATCATTTTAAAAAGCTAACCCTCTAATTCAAAAATAATGAATAAAAACACCTGGAGACCTGTGAGTTCTCTGAGCGGCTCGCTTCCGCTAAGCAGGATAAAGATCTGTAAAATGAAAGCGTTGGAGCAGTAGAGATTTCTCTGGATAACCTCGCCTCAAGCTGTGGATTAGAGAACGGCGTTAGAGCTCATACGCAGTACTCTGGGATTAAATAATTGTTATTGAAACGTGGATGCACCAGTATGGACAATGACTTGCACTTTAAAGTACAGTCAAGAAACCCCAATATACTTATAGTGTTTGACAGAAACCTGTCTGAGAGCAGCCCACACACTGGGCACCGGGCACTGAGTCAATACACCCGCTTTCCAATTAACTACGGAAATTGTTTGAGTTCAGGTAAGAGTATCATACATACTTGACGGCTTTTGATACTGCCGCTGCTGTAAAAGCTATGGTACTTGGTTTTGAATGTAATTCTACTGCTTTGGTTATTTGCAATAAAATCATAGTACTATAAAGTTTTGCAATATTTTTCAATTTAAATTCGAGGTAGGATAATTATCCTTATGAAAAATAATTCGTTTACATATTATAGTAATGAGACACTTGAAATTTGGTAAACATTAAGTAAAGCTGTAAAGAACATGGCTTAAAACGGGCTATTCCTAGGATACTCGGATGGTGGCTATAAATTAGCACAAATAACGTGGCTAGCCCTGGATTAGATACAAAGCATTCTAAATAGAAGCCCTAGCTAAGTTTTGGACTAAAATTTTAAGCTAATGTAAGCTTGAGAAAGCTGAGAGGGTTAGAGGAAGTTGCGTAGTATCAGTAATTCGTTCGTTATCTACTTCTGTAGATTTTCCGAAAGTCTCTGGAAATACTTGTATCTTCTCGCCTCCTTTCACTCTTACAGAAAGTCCATTACATGTAAAAAACCGGCTAAGAACGAGTTGGAGCCAGTACAATTAGGGTTCCTTACCAATACTACAGTATTGAAGAAGTCTATAGAAAAAGTACTCTTTTTTACTAATGAAAAAAACTTCTTTTGTACTGACTACAATATCTGCAGTTTTCCAGTAATCTATAAATCCAAGTTGGTAGATAATTATCAAGTCAAAGATTATCCGAAAACGGTAGATTTTGTCGAAAGTAAAAATTTGCTAAAAATTAACGTTCCGCCTTCTTTTTTCCAAACTAGGTTTCTAAAACTAAAATTTAGATTGAGTTGAGTTGAGTTAGTACCAAAAATTTAAATATTAATAGATTGAATAGATTGAGTTGATAGAACCAACTCTATTAAAATCCAAATTTTAGCTTTAGAAACCTAGGGAGGAAGAGGGTCGGAACCTTAATTTGTAGTAAATTTTGAGCTATATCATAGAAAATAGAAATAATAGAAATAGAAATATGTTTATTTTCGACTTAAATGGTTTACAGTAGTAAAAACAGAAATGCTAAGCTAGGTTTATATAAAATCTTGAATAAAAAGTATACTTATGTTTACTAGCGGCCCCCAAGGTAGGAACAGCCCTGAATCGGGGGGGGGGGGGCATATTAAGATAAGCCATATATAATTACAATTTGAGATCCGAAAGAACTTAAAAATCTATATAGAAGTAAAGCAAACTTAAAAACTTCTTAAAATACAAACTTAAAACTAGTTAATTATTTTATAATTAAATGTTAAAATAAAATAATAGTTTAAATATAATATGTACGTCTTATATATAAAATGAAACAATTTTATTTATATACTTATTAAATATAGTTATATAGTGATATAAATATATATATACACATCTATTTTGTATTAAGTATATGTATTACATCAATATGTGTAAAATCTGCTCAGTTTCAGCATAGTTAAGTTTCCTTAAAAATAATTGTAATTTTTCTTTAGCTTTCAAATAGGTATCAGACTTAATACTACATACTGCATTTATTTTGTTATAAATATATGGTTTTAGGAATGGACTAAATCGTTGAGCAAATGTCGTTTTAGTTAGGCGAACGTTGACTGAAAAGATACGCTTTCTGAGTAATCGGTTATACTCTGTAGATCTTAAAACAGTTTTGTGCATAGATAAGGTACTAGATAAAATGAAGAGCTGCCTGACGGAGAGGGTTTTGCACTGAAGATCATAGGTGGGAAATCTGGAAGGTTTTTTATACATTGTTTTAAGTACAAAGCGTTGGGCTCTCTCTAATAATATTATGAATGTTTTTGAGAAACCACTCCAGCAAGAGATACAATAAGTCATGACTGATTGGCATAATGCAGTGTAAACAAACTTCAGTATGGTTTTATCAGCTATATGTCTCAGAGACTTGATTGTATAAATCAGCTTTCTGATGCGGTTGATAAGTTTGTTATATATTGGTAAAAATTTAGATTTTCGTCTATTTCTATACCAAGGTACTTGATGCTAGGAGTCCTGTCAATTGTATCGCATTTGCAGGTTGGGGATGAAGAAATTTGATTGCCGTTGCAGGTATGAATTTTAAGTGAAGGTGAGGAAGGTGGTTCACTGGCTTAAGTTTTGTGAAAGCAAATATATTTCGTTTTAGTGGAGTTGAGCGTAAGTAAAACTATCAAGCCATTTTGCAACTTAAGCTAGACCATTTTCACTTTCACGGAATGTTCTCTCCCAGGTATCACCGTAGAAGACTAGAGCAGTATAATCAGCATAGCAGAAGATATCTGCTGGTATTTTATTGCACAGGGATGTTGAAATGTCGTTTATGTATATAATGAAAAGTGTAGGCCCTAGAATGCTGCCTTGTGGAACGCCGAATCTTATGGGTTGGGCATCACTGTTGTGGTTACCTACTTTGATGTATTGAACTCTTTCTGAGAGGTAGCTACTAAACAAATCCAGACACACACCTCTAACGCCCAAATTTTCTAGTTTTTGCAGAAGGATTGGAATGGAAACCGTGTCGAAAGCCTTCGCCAGGTCGAGGAAACCGCCCGTACACGATAAGCCACTATCAAGATAGGAAGTAATTTTATTAAGAAGAAGAGAGGCAGCGTCTTCTGTAGATCGCCCAGATCGAAAACCGAATTGTGTTGATGAGAGAATGTCATGTGAATTAAGATAGTGGGTTAGACGTCTGTTTATAAGCTTTTCAAGAATTTTGGAGAATGCTACAAGAAGGGAGATAGGCCTGTAGTTACCTGGGTTATCTTTGGAACCAGCTTTGCGTATTGGAGATACTGTGGCCACCTTCCATATTTTTGGAAATACACCACTTGAGAGGCTAAGATTGCAAATGTGGGCTAAAGGTCCACGCTGGCTTATTACTTTAAGGAGAGAGTTTTTAATATTTAGTTTCTAATCATGAGGACCACATTAACAAAATTTATAAAAGAATTTTGTTTTTCATCCTTGAATGCAGTTCTTTCAAATGATACCTCACAGCATACAATTTATTCAACGATTTTTTTTCGTTGGACCAAGCGTGACTCATTTTGACATCTGTACGTGTCAACAAAACGCCTCTGTGTTAGACAGACGGACACGAGAGGATCTAATAAGTGTTTCATTCTTCCTTTTAAGGAAAAGCTGAAAAGCTCAGTTTTGATGCTAAGTTATTTCGTTGGCACATCGTAGAATTGGGCATGTCATGGCTTGTGTAGGAAAATCATATTTCTGTTAAAACTAGGTGGGTCGCCTAAGGTCGCCTTGGTCCGCTCTGCTACGCTCGGCTTCCCAAATTTATTTACATGTGAACCTTAACGCTTTTGGTGAAATATTTTTGATATACTTTACGATCTGACCACGAAAGATAAAAATCTCTGTCTTGATTTGTATAGCGTACGTCACAAACAATAAACGCATTCCGTAAAAGCAAATGTAATCTATCTAAAATATTGTACAATTATTATATAATAATTAAACATTAACAAAGTGATGATATCGTAGCTAGTTTTTTTTCTTTCCGGGGTACTAGTCTAATGCTGCATCTGTGTAGTAGATTTCAGAACAAACAGCTTAATTGTACTTGATCTAAGAGGCATACAAAAATCCAGGGTTCGCTTTGTGTATTTTAACAAAACTTATAAATTTGGATTGCCGCGGAAAACCATCTTACGTTTTATATTAGTAGTAGTCAATATTCGAGTATCTTAGGTCCTGGCGATGTTCTTTTTTAGCCAGTTAATTTTATATTAGCTCTGTTTGTCCATAGGAACATAATTTCTGGTGTTGAGTTTCAAATAAAACCAAATTAAAGTCTTAAAGCTCTCGAAGGACATGAAAACTGCTATGTATCTATAAAATTCTTCAAGTCTTCCCCACACAATGCGGCAATAAAACCGTCTACTTTCTCAAACAAAACTACATAATTCATAGCTTGAATGCCATGAAATGACGAAATTAAACCTATTTTATGGGAAATTATTCACAGCATTTCGAGGAGTGAATTCCCCAAAATTATAATCTCGTTTACACAGCTTTAAAGAACCTGCTTTACAATGTTTACTTAATTATGGGAAGGCAACAATTTGGCGACATTATTGCTGTGGATTTTACAAATACTTTCCCGAATTCCGACGGCGCGAAGTTTCTTTTGACAATATTAACTTCATAAAGGAGTTAATTTCGCTTTTATAGGGCCATCAGATACAGTTAATTAGCCTTAGTCACGATTTACGTTTATTTTGTAAAGTTTGCCTAAAATTGCGGAAGTTTCTATCGAGAAAGCTATCTAGCGAATTAATAGCTACCAGTTGATTTCAAAAAACAATAGAAATTAATGTTGTATTTAATCGCGAAGGAAAATGTTTTTAGGTAATTTTTCAGGAATCAAAATAAGTTACCAAGGCATTGCATTGCATGCAATAGAAATGTATACAGCAGAATATACACTCTGGTATTGTGCATCTTGGCAGCCAGTCTACTTAAGCTCTGATGTCTGCCGCCCTTAGCTTTAATTCTCATTTTGTGAAGCCTCCTTTCTTATAGCACTTAAACGGTATGGCCCGAGAAAATTGTCGCGTAATTTAAATAACGTTTTGAGGCCCTTTCATTGTCTACGGTTTAAGAGCAGACGGCTTGAGAGCATAAATCTTCCCGTTTCTGCTAAATGGTCTCATTTTTAGAAAGTAGTCGCTCATTTTGATACGTAAACACTGGTAAATTGGCATTTGCTACAGTTTAATAATGAGGTTTCAGGATCTAAAAAAAGGCCCTGTTTATTTGCTTTACATGTATTTATTTGAAATTTGACTCAAGGAAGGAATGCCGTGGGAAATACGAAAATACCTTTCTTAAGTTATGTATGTAGGGTCAGAGTTTGGGGTCGTGCTGATGATTTTAAGAACAAAAGCATCAAGAAATATTTATTACCCTTAATGAAAACGTTTCTCTTAAAACATAAGTTTTATCAACTCTGTCACAACTGAAACAAAGCAATATAGTTTCCTCTATCACAATAAATCAAGGTTAAATCATCGGGGCGGCTCTGAAATAAACTTCGGCTCGAGAAAGCGAAACATGATAGCTATTCAAAAAGCGTCAAACAATTCCAAACTCCCCATGACCGTATTCCAAAACAGATCCTTGGGTTCGGTGAAATATGAAACAAGATAAAGCTGCGACGGTTTCCTCCGAATAGTTTTAGAAGAAATGGTCGGGAGTTAGCATAATGCGCTGCACTCAGTCATACTGCGTTATCAGCTGGATATATTGCTGGAAAGGGGCCCTCCGTCACTAGATAGCGCCTCAGAATTTGTCTTACGATTTTAGTTTCGACGGACGTTCGTTTGTTGTATGTGGCTTTCTTAAAAGTATGCAGCAAACATTTTAGAAGGACGTGATGGGTCATGAATTTGTAATATGAGAATTTTTTGGATTGTCTCTTTTTTTTACACTATATACAACGATAAGTATTTAGAAACTTTTATATATTATAATTATATTGTTTTCCATGATTATCATCCACGGCATTTAGATCGACAGCGAAATGCAACATTTCTTTCACGAAGCAAAAGATAGTAAAAAGTAAAATTCAGATTAAACTCGTATTCTAGGTAAGTTGCAAGTGTCGTCGACTTAGTGACAATATTTGTCTCAGTCTAGGAAAAGAGAAGGGTTTAAAAACTTCCTGACTAACAACTTGGATTCGTGCCATAACGCGATAGACAATACGGTTTGTTGGAAAGAATATCCTTTTTATTTGTCGAAGGGAGATTAGCAGGCTGATAAATTTTAAGGGGATTTACAAAGTAAAAAAAAACATTAAAAAAAAATTAATTATCTAGATAAAATAATGTTAGTGAATGGCAATAAGGCTGTTATGTTATTCAACTTCAATCCTTTTATTATCTTATCAGGTACTTATGAAACTGCATCAAATTACTCATTTATAGTCTGTCAAAAAAGTGTTGAAATGAATATTGAAGAAACTACATATTTTTCTTTCGCCTGGTTACACCAAACAAACAAGTACAAAATCTGTTAAATCGAGTTTACCGCATTGATATTTCATAAAATATAGTACCTAAATTTTACTACATGAACATTTAAACTTCAATAAAGTTAATTCAAGTTCAATATTCATTTCAACACTTTTTTGACAGACTATAAATACTTATATAAATAACGTGATTAACTTTAGACATTCAAAAGAGTATGTATAGGTAACACTTTTTACTCATATTTTTCTCATGTTCTTAAGAGTATGTGACAACAGTCAGTATATAAGAGAAAATAAAGCACATATGACATAAAAAGAAAAACAAGTTTTGTTGTGTTCAAAATTATACTGCACTTATCTATTTAAAACTTTTTTAAAATTGATAAAATTTTAAAAATTTTAAAATTATAGGATTACTATGATGATGACATTTTATCATAGGTAAAGGTCGATACTTCTGATTTTTTACAATATTTTAAGAAATAAATAAAAGGTTCCTTTTATAATGTCCATAAAGCAACTTATCTTAACCTTATAAAAGTATGTTTTCGTTTATAATAATAAACTGTTTGAAGTATTAGTTTTCACCTTAAACATTGCTTTTTTATGATAAGTATACTTATTTTATTACAAATCAGAAGAATTTACCCTTAATTATAATGAAAATATACCATCATAGTAATCCTATAATGTCATGAACGTTTAAAAGATAATAACCTGTAAAAAGTGCTAAAATTGTGAACACAACAAAATTTGTTTTATTTTAAAAAGATCAACATCATAGCAGTATTCCAAAAAATACACATAATTGATTTTAGAATACCGACGTACTAATATGTCTGTGTTTTAGATGTGTCAATAATAATATTATAAGATGTCTATGTGTCAATGTTACTCTAATATAAATTAGTCAAATCACAAAGCTATACAGACGATTTACTTTGCCAGTAAAAAAAAAACTGTTATTTCTTCATTCTGCTAACTTTTATGACGTTTTGTAATTTTTTTGTCTCAAAATAGTAAAACAAAACGTTATTGACTAAAACTAACAAAGCACAACATTAGATCGCGCAGTTTCGAAACTGGCAAGAATGTTTTTCGAGTTGAAGAGATATTCGCGCGACTTTAAAACTCGTTATCATCTCAAGCCGGGGCCAGCAAGGATTGCCGGGACTTCTTTACAACAATAAAATGTCTTTTCAAACTTTCCCGGGAACGTTTTGTGTAGGCTAGAAATAACGGACCTGTATTTTGTACGTTGAAAACGTTTTCTTTGAAAGTATAGTGAAACTACGAGAATCCTTATAAAGAATTGTATCTAGGAATTGTGTTGGTTTTGAATAAACGATATTTTCAGAAGCAGGACTTTCTTATTGGGTGAATGCAGGCATACATGTATGTGAAGAGCCAGTTTTAAATATTGCCAGTGACAATTTGTCGCAGAACTAAAATACGTACAAAAATTTAATGTAAAGATTTTTACATCATCTAATAGTAGTTTATTTATAAAACTGGTGCATAATATTATGGGTTATATATAAAAACTCGAGTGTGATTTCAAAAACTGAGCTGGCACATAACCTAGTTATGTGCAATTTCATGCCCGACTTTATCTAAACTTAGATAATAGATATCTTCTTATTTTTTTATCTTGGTAACATTTGTAATAGGATTTTTTTGATTTTCTGGGAAAAAATGTTAATAAATTTCGTTGTTGTTTCTAGAATGTAAGGTCAAATTAAATTCTCGTCAGTAGAAAAGATAAAATTTATATTTAAAAGTATGAATGTTGTCATATAATGTTAACCAATAAACACAGTAAATAATAAATTAATAGGGTAAATGATGGCACCAAAATCCGGCAGTCAACCCCGCATGTGAGACAAAGTGTTCGGTCACAAGTTCGACTATCGTTTGCCACTCAGAACAGAAAATATTTCTGTGGTTTGCCATTCGCGTAGTCCAGCATGCATTTGAGACAAAGAGCTCGGTCACAAGTTCGAGTATCGTTGGACTCATTCCTTATTTAGGAGTTATGGTACCCAGCTATCAAACCTCCTTGGTCGAGCCGCAGGCCTTGTAGATTAGATATTAAAATCTCTGACATGTATGGGCTAAGTTTCCTTATTTAATATAATTATTGTGTTAATAAAACTCCATGTCATAACACGGGTGCTTTTAGAAATTCTTTCACGGTGACATCCATCAGACTCTGGAACTCCCTACCGCATACGATTCGTGACTGTCCTACGATCAGCCTATTCAAGAAGAAGCTTAAAGAGCATTATTTATAAATATTTTTCCCTTTAAAATATATATTTATTTATTATTTATGCAGGTATATACACTGTATGTATTTATGTTTATATTTGGTATATACTAAATTCTTGTTTTAAACATATATTTATGAATACTTTTGTTATGTAGGTTTATGCCCATGTTTATATTACAGTATTTAAGTACGTTTGTTCTTTTTATATTTAAGTAATTATTAATTAATTTATTATGTAAGTATTTATTTAAAAGTTAGGTATATTTATGGTAGTTTTAAGTTCATATTATCTCCACATTTTTATTTTTTATATCACTTGTTTCTTTATGTGTGCACATTTGATCACACACTTTTAGTTAATATTTCCTTAGCACCTAGGTTTTGCTGGCAGAAATCTCTCTCAGAGATAAGCTCGCCTATAGCACGTTTAATTTATGACTGCTTGTACGTATAACTCTTCTGTGCAATAAAGAATATGAATATGAATATAATTTAATTTGTTTCCGTATTAGGGACGTTCTTAAATAAAATATGTCATTATGCACTACTTACGATATGAGTGTAAATAAAAAAAATAAGTACGATCAATAAGTCAGTTTATGACAAAACGATAATGCAGGACATAGAAACCATTTGAATAACTTTTTAACTGTAAAGCAAAAACCATTGTCGGCGGCTAGTATTCTGTATAAATTATTCAAATATGTAATTGTGTTTATAATATATATCATTTATTTACGTCCCTATTTATTATACATTGTTTATATAAGTAATAATAAATATTTTTATGAAGTGTCTGTGTGTACAATAAATTATATAATATGCTTTTCCAAGTAGATTACCTAAATAAATTGTCTTCACAAACATGTAAGCTCTTCTCAGAGGCTCTTCATGCTGTGATCCTACTCTTGAGATAATAAAGAGGCTGTTGTTGGCGATCTCCTCGAGATAAACGAAGGTAGGCGACGATATATCAGGGGATTAGAGCGCTCCTAGCTGAATATAAAGAGATGTGGGCGAAGGGATGGGACACGGTTTTAAGTCGCACTCTTACATGAAAATGAAAGTATAGAAACATTAAATTTATTCTTTCAAAGCTTAATGACAAAAAAGTATCATATTATACTCGGATATATTGGCTGTTTATTAGGCTCCTGACTCATTACACAAACGTCCAAAAAGTATAAAACTAATATTTGAAAATTACAGCTTTTCTTTGCAAATTTTAATAATATAAACTTAAGGTACCAGCGATTTATTTCTTAACTGTACATGTTATGTTTTTTTGTGAGTAAAACATGTCTCTGATCAGCAAAACACAAATATATAATTTTTTTGTGTCATTGTTATCTCACTCGTACCAATAATAAAAAACTTGCTTACTGAATGATGATAGCCCAAGGAACGACAATAAATCAGTCAAACAACTGTACACACAGTTTTACCATCGATTATTGTGCTACTGCCTTATGGATAATATGAAAAATTCTTTAATGTTCTTTATATATTGTACATAAGGCGTACTTGTTGCTACTATTTTTCTTTCGTACCATCTTAAAAAAGCTCTGCGTACCAATTTTGGAAGAAATGCCTTAGCTTATTTATTTAAGAGTAATTACCATGTAACATACGTAGATAAACTAACAATGAAGCATGCATTTGACCAAGTGATTTGACCATTTGCGTACTAAAATATCGATACCATTTAGGAAACCCTTCCCTATTCACAAGGAGCTCATAAGTTAGCAGGTCGTCTGAAGCCTGTCATATATCAGCGGTACCACGACACTCTCTCGTCAATCCGGCCTTGTACGTGTAAGTCTTGAATTTAGAATTACAAAATAACCATCACTATTAGATACTTAAACATAAGAAAAATCGTCTCTATTGCGTTTTAATAAAAGTTCTGCTTAATATTTAAAACTCATGCTGGCATAGCTAGTTAGGAGTTACTTGCATGACGTAACTTGCAAGTCTCATAAAACTATGTAGAGCAAGATTGAGACTGTAAACTTTCAGGAATTAATTATTGCTATAGATTTTCGTAGAAGCACAAGAGTATTTTACAAGGTTAAAATTAAAGCTTGTTTGCGTTACTTGAAGTTTTTGTTTAGAAGCGGATAAAAGTAGACAGGGTGTGGTGTAGATATCTAAAATAAAGTTTTGAACCAAAGAATTGTCAATTTGTCAACTATCTGATTGTGATGTGAAATAAAGTTTTAGTAACGTCCATAATAATATTAACTCATTATTGTCGATTTTATATCACAATTATATAAATATACAGCTCAATTGCGGCTTCTAACATTAAACGATTTCATCTGTAAGATGGTTTAGACGTAAATTGGATGGCGATCTATTGTTTAAGCGATAATGAAAATAGAGAGTTAAATTAGTACATTTTGGTTCTAGTGCGAAATGGTTGCGAAAAATTACATGAAACACTAAAATAAAAGCAATTTTGTTGCAAATCAAAACAGATACAGAAGTCGACAGAAGATAACGTTTAGTGTCTGGTTGGCGCCAATCTACATGTACTACAAGGACCAATGTCTGTTTATAAAATCTTTTTAATAATAAGTTCTAAGATAATTACAATAGAATGTAAATTATGACGTCTAAAATCGTTTTTAATTTTTAAAACATCTTTCATAATTTAACATCAAAGGGAAAAATTTTCTTCGCCTTTTATACGAAAATTCAAAACATTTTTTAATATTGTTTATTTACATTTAACTGAAGTATGTAGGTGCCATTTTGTTCGATAACTTTCTGCCATCTTGTAGGTAGGGACATGATCCCATTGCTATAGAAATTCTGGGGCTTCTGATCGAAAAACCGCGACAAGTGGTTTTGGCAGTCCTCTTGTGATGTAAACCGTGTCACTGCCTAAAGAATTCTGAAGAAACCGAAACAAGTGGAAATCTGACCTTGTGGTCAGGACTTTACGGCGGATGCATTAATACGTCCCATCCAAACTCTCTTAATTTTTGCTGAGTGGCTAAAGATGTGTGAGGTCTAGCGTTATGATGATGAAAAACCACACCCCTTCTGTTGACTAATTTCGGCCGCTTTCTCTCAACATCTTGCTTTAATCTCATCAGTTGTTCGCAGTAGAGTTCAGAATTGATGGTCCTGCCTGGCGGTAACAGCTCATAATGAATAATACCCTTCCAATTCCACCATACACACAGCATTACCTTGTTGCGAGATAACCCGGGTTTCGCCAGAGTCTGTGAAGCCTGACCAGCCTTTGACCACGACCTTTTTCGAACGTTCTTGTCGTACGTGATCCACTTTTCATCACCAGTTATCAGGTTTTTCAAAAATGGTTCGTTTTCATTACGTCGTAATAAAGAATCACAAATGAGTACACGGTTCATTAAGTTTCTTTCAGTGAGCTCATGAGTCACCCAAATATCGAGCTTTTTTGTGTACCCAGCTTTTTTTAAATGCGCCAAAACTGTTTTGTGGTCGATCCCCAGTTTTTCAGCTACATCGTTACTACTGATATGTCGATCTTGCTCCACTTTTTCAAAAATGGCATCCATTTTATCCGTAACAGGGCGCCCAGAGCGAGGTGCATCTTTGACATCAAAATTTCCGGATTGAAAACGCTTAAACCAAATTTGCGCTACTCTCACAGACACTGCACTAGGTCCATAAACATCCCAATTTTTTTTCGCGGCTTGCGTGCATTTTTACCTTTTTTGTAGTAAAATTTTAAAATGTATCGAACTTCTTCATTAGATTCACTCATCTTAACAGTAAGAAAAACAAATGAAAATCACACATTTTACCTTATTTAAATTTGGAATTATCTTTTTTTAAATTTAAACTTTTTAATAATACCAAAACCAGCCAGATACAAATGGTATAGCCAAAGAGATTTTATTATAAGTTCATACATACTATTTGCGAAAACGGTTTTTCCCCAACCTATTATATTACATATTTAATAATATTATTAAAAGTTTGGAAATACTCACCCACTCACAGTTTTTAGTGTATCCGGTTACTTCCAGAAATACCAACAAAACGACAAGTAAAACAAGGTTTATATACTGGTTACTAAATGATTGCACCGGTTTTCCATAGATGGCGTTAGTAGTAAAAATAAAAAACACTAATACGAAATATGTAATTTTATGCATGCTAAACCAGGCAAGTAATGTATAACATTTTGAACAGATGTATTAAAAATATGTTACATTATCAAAATGTCAGGAAACCTACAAAAATCTGATTTCCTTATAAACGCTAAGCAATGTAAACGTTATAATAATATCCGTAAAAAATTTACTTGTACGTTTAGTTTATCAAATCTGGAGGGTAGATTAGTCTTGTTATGGTAATCCCTCTGTTCACTATGTCACCGATAGATATATAGTCACTGATCCCCTTAGCTTTGTGCAACAAAAACTGACACAACTACAATAGTTCATTGTTCTCCAATTAGTCGCCCTTTGCTATCTAACTTTTATTTCCTCAGTTTACTTTTGCAATTTTAGTATTGAGTTTCAGTTAGAAATATAACGAAATAACTGTTTTTTTATAAAATGTATCTCAGGAATTTTGTTCGCGGCTATTCTTAGCTATCTACTGACAATTTTCCGTTCAGTACACTGAAAAATATAAAAGTAATATTCCATAACATAGAGATTTGTTTCCTGAAACATAAAATATGCATAATCGTCTGACCAACTCGTACACAAAATCTCTACTGCATTGTCTATTTTGATTTTATTAAAAGGAACAATATTAATTGCGGGATATTTTTTTTTTATTCAAATCAAATCAAAATATTTATTTTGCAAAATAGATACATAAAGTATACTTTCTACAAGTCAAAGTTAATTTTAATAATAAATATCTTTAGAATATAAAAAATATATAATAATACGGAACATAAAATATACACCTGCATAAAATAGAGGAATCTGGGAATAAAAATATTTATATATAGATAATGCAATGAACAAATAAGTTGATTAATAAATACGGGAAATACATACAAATAATTATTTAAATCCATCCATCCATCCATCAGCCTGTTTCGTCCACTGCTGGACATAGGCCTTTCCAGGATTCCACCACTCTTGGCGGTCCTCCTGGAAGAAATGCCCATACTCACACACGCTGGGCAGGCGGGTTGGTGAGCGCGGTGCCGAAACCCTTGCACCAGTGACGCCACTGCCCGTCACTGGTCTGTTTTAAGGCCTGGCAATTAGGGATGGATATACCGCCATCCATCGGTCCCAGGCAATGGTGGGCCGCCTGGTTTTGCCTGAGAGCTGTTCTCTTACTCTACCCCGAATAACTTCGGGAGGATTTGCGAGTAAGATGGTGGTACCTCCACAGTCGAGCTCGGCATCAGCTCTACCACCCAAATAATTAATAATATTCAAATAATCATTTTTAACTTTAACACGTACCGTGTCACCTAAAGCACATAATATGATTCCGACTACGACGTAGCGGATCTACAAAGAGAGAAAAGGGTCGTAGGACTTGCTACGCCGTAGCAAAAATAGATGCTTTTACTGAATTTTAAAAAGTAGGCATTTATTTAAACGCATTTTGACCTTTCCTAAAAAAACTGTTACTCATATATTGCACTTTTGCATTTAGCAGAGTGCAATTAATTCACAGTTAAGAATTTCAAGTTAAGTGATGCTCATGCTTAATTATGAAATACAGCGTTGAGATTGGTTCATTTGTGGCTTAAGTATCGCTTATCAAGATTTTCTCAAGTCAGAAACTGGCAGTAAGTCAATCATACGTGCAGACTGTGTCTAGCCGGTCTTCAAATGTGGGAACAATTTGTTGCCGTGGCATTTGCTACGTCGCCGCCGATGTCGGTCGACGTAGCAAGTTTGGTAGCAGTGAACATGTAAGACCCTGATCTACGGATCCCTCCAAAAACATAAACTCATGGTTCGGTCAAAAAGGAAAACTTTTATAGCGAAGCTTCGTTGTCTGTTTTTGGGCCCGCGACCAATCCGCGACATAATTAAACCGCTTGTCTGATTGGTTTATCTGATTTGTTATATTTCTTATGAACGCAGACCATGGGTGAAAGGCAGAGAGAACCATACTGGGTCATTCAAATATACCATATTTTCAAATGGAAAACCGTTCATTATACCAACGCACAAACATTTTTAAACGTCTGGAATTTGAAAATCTTTTCGGATAAGCAGTCTTCGCCTTAAATGTCATCAAAGCTTTTCATCAGGCACGACACGATAGAGGCCAATCAAATCCTTTATGAAACAAAAATACATATAATTCATAATATTCTCATAACCAACAAACCAAGTCTTGGCACCAATAGACCTATACTATGTATGTGTATACAGTTGCATAGACATTAAAAACGAAACACCACGAAATTCCCTAGACTGTAGAGACTATAAACTTGAAATTTGGCAGGTAGGTTTCACAAACTAGTTACTGCCCGAAATTCAAATTAAAAATGTGTAAAAAGCGTTGTTTTAGTTTTACTGTTTACTTCTTCAGGGGAATGGAGCCGTAAAAAAGGCTTGTATTCTATGTTATTAATGTATAGAAAATACTAAAACCTGCAAATTGAGCTGAATATCTGTGTCAACGCGCGATCTAGCGCAACCCGCGCAGCACCCGGCCGGCGCTGCGTGAGCGCCGCCATCGCACCGCGGACACACGTTTTTTCTTCTGCCATCGACCGAGCTCCAGAGCACTCGTGTCGCTCGCTCGCTCCAATCAATTTTATTTCTAATGTTTACGACCATCAATTTTGTAAAATTAGCAAAATTATACAACAGTACAAACCCAAAAGGTGTGTCGCCTACATTATTAATGAACCTGCGTCAACAAGTTCGAGCCGGATACGACGCTTTACCAGATTCTACAAGCTGAGCAGCCATTGCGTAGTTAAGAACAAAGGACGTGGTATCGACGAGGTCATTTCGAGTGTACGGCAAATACCTATCAACGAGCAAGAAAAATAACGGCGGAATCAAATCAAATTGAAAGCAATTACATCAAGGAATATCTATCCAGGATAAGCATCAAGTCAAAAACCAGGAACAGAGGTTTGCAGTGTAATGTTTGTGAGTTCGTTCCAATTATTTCATTAAAATAATATTGCGCAATCATTTTATTCACAAATTTTTATAACATTTCTGCCAATTAAATGTATTGTCAATTTACCCTACGAATTAGGTAATTCGTTTCTATAATATCGAATCAGTTATTTCAGTTTTCACAATACATTGTTTGGTCAATAATTTACCTAATAAAGGTGTCATTCACTAAAACTTCTACAATTTAGGTGAAAACCAGTGAATTAGGCATCCACATAGCATTTAATTTACTTTCTTTCGAAGGTTTAATTTTTTTTATTCTTTTTTAATTTTCTATAAATCACTAAGTATATTGCGTTCTATGCACTAATATCCATCCATCCATCCATCAGCCTATGCACCAATATAGTGCAATTCATTGTTCATTTCTAATTTTATTTCGAACATTCCAGAATTCAAGCGTGGGTGCAAAGTTCACTTCGCGCACCACGTCGCGCGTCGGTGTCGTTGACCCGGGCGAGCTTGAGCGAACACGTGACCATCGCTTGCGCTCCGGCGGCCGCGGCGTGCTGTTCTTTGTTTGCCATTGCTTGCTGGTACTCTTCTGCCTCGGTTTCGCGCAATCTATGCAAATCACACGCATTTAAAACTTAAGTATCGTTTCACTAGCTCGATCACCTAAATAAATTTCATTAAACGTGTGCTAATTCAGTACATTTTTTCACAGCTAGGTAAGTTGAGCTTTGTTTCATTTGGCTGTTTTTCACTTGTTAAAAAAGTAATCATGGATATAAAATCACTAAAGAAGACGCGAGCCTCTTTCAAGTCGAAACTCACTATATTTAAATCTTATTTAGAGCCGCTTTTGCCAGATGAAAACATAAATGATTTGCAAATTCATGAATTAAATATAAGATTTAGTAAAATCCAAGAAATGTACAATGATTACGATTCAACTCAAACTGATATCGAAAATATATCGGACATTCCAGATGACGAGTTTGTTGAACGGGAGGCCTTCGAGACGAACTACTTCCGCACCGTGGCTGCTGCGCAGGAGCTGCTCAGCAGGCACGCTGCGGCGGACTCTGCCTCTTCGGCGCGGGACAATTCGGTAACGGGGTCTCATGTCGCTACTGCACTCACAGGTGGGCCAAACATTAAACTACCAATAATTCATTTACCTGCATTTTCTGGACGTTATCAGGATTGGTTAGAATATCACGACACATACAAATCACTAATACATGATAACAATTCCTTATCGAACATACACAAATTTCATTATTTGCGAAATTCATTAAAAGACAGTGCGTCTATTGTCATTAAATCGATTGAGTTTTCTTCTGACAATTACGAAACTGCGTGGAATATACTTTGTGAGAGGTATAACAATAAAAGGATCCTAGTAAATAATCATCTGCAAGCATTGTTCAACATCAGCCCAGTCGCTCAAGAGTCTTCAAAGGCTATACGAAACACAATAGATTCAGTAAACAAAAATTTAAGAGCTTTGAAGACTCTTAAACTACCCACTGAACACTGGGACATCCTCATCATCCATATGGTGACTAGCAGGCTGGACCACGACACTTTACGTGAGTGGGAAGCCGAGCGTAACAATATTAAAAATATTCCAACGTTAGAAGAGTTTAACACGTTCCTAAGGAACCATGCCGACTTGCTAGAAACCATGGAAGAGGCACATACATCTAAGCCCCGCAGACACAGCAACATATCTCACAATCGTCCTAAAACATTCATAGTGAATAACATGCAGAAACAGACGCAGCCACAATCTCAAAATAAATACAAATGTCCTGTTTGCAAAAATCCTCATTCCATTTATCAATGCCTAAAATTTAAGGCAATGCCAATAGAAACTCGTATCGAAAAGGTTAAACAATTAGACCTTTGTACAAATTGTTTGCGTTCAGGACATGACGAACAACGTTGTAGACTGAGCTCCTGCAGGCTATGCACACAACGACACAATACAATGCTACACAAAAATCGTGTTCAATCAGAACAAAGCACATCCAGGGCATCAAGTGACTGTGTGGTTTTACCGACTGTACAAGAGCAAACATATACACAACCAAAGCCAAGTGACATCACACTGTCTGCTACACACTATAGTCAGGTACTTTTATCCACAGCCATGCTTAACGTAACTGGTAGTGATGGTCAAACGCTCCAAGTTAGAGTAATTCTTGATAACGGAAGTACTTCAAGTTTTCTAACGGAAAATTTACAAAGAAAACTTAAACTATCCACTTATTCAACGTCCATAGTTGTTCAAGGGTTAAATAAGCAAGCATCAAAAATTACAAAGAGGTGTAACATATCTATATCTTCACTTCTAAACAATGGGTACACAACTGACGTCAATTGTTTTGTTGTCCCACAAATAACACAATTAATTCCTGCTTCAAAAATTAATTGTAGCACATTTATTATTCCCCCTCACATCCACCTCGCTGACCCAACGTTTAACATGCCGTCTGAGGTGCAGATGCTGCTGGGTGCGGACCTCTTTTGGGAGGTTCTGTCTATCAATCAAATCAACCTGGGCAAGAACAAACCAACCTTAGTTGAAACAAAACTAGGGTGGCTTGTCTCAGGTTCCGTTGAAGTATCTAAATCAAACCAAATACACACAAAGCAATCCTATAATACAGTCCACTGCAATTTCATAAGCAACAATGAGCTTGAGGAAAAACTCGATAGATTCTTTGAGATGGAATCAGTTCCCACCACTCAACAAATCCATACTAAAGGTGAGAGTGAATGCGAAAAAATATTCAAACAAACTACAACACGCCACCCAGATGGCAAATTCATAGTTAAAATACTACTCAAAGAATCTCCCGAGTGCTTAGGTGATTCAAAACAACAGGCTCTAATCAGATTCCATTCTTTAGAACGTAAATTCAAACGAAATCCAGAATACAAACAAAAATACGTGGAGTTCATCGATGAATATTTGGCTTTGGGTCATATGTCCGAAAACAATGACACATATTCTAACGAAACTTCATATTTCATGCCTCATCATGCCGTTTGGCATGAAAATAGTCTCACTACAAAATGTCGCACAGTGTTCGATTGTTCGGCTGTCACGACTTCAGGCAAATCTTTCAACCAACTTCAGCACATTGGTCCCACTGTGCAAGATGATTTACTAAGCATACTCATCCGATTCCGACAGCATAAGTTTGTTGTAACTTCTGACATAGAAAAAATGTACAGACAAATTTACGTAAGCAACGATCAACGAAGTTTACAACAGATTTTCTGGCGGTCGAATCCTACTGAGCCAATAAAACAATATAAACTAAATACTGTCACGTACGGAACGGCGTCAGCGCCGTACCTCGCGACTAGATGTTTAGTACAGTTGGGCCAAGAATGCATTAACAGAGATGTAGGTGAAACAATTCTACACGATTTCTATGTTGATGACTACATTACAGGAAATGATGACGAAAACACCTTGACGCAAACGTGCAAGGACGTTATTCAAACGCTAGAGGGCGCTCATTTTCATTTGCGCAAATGGCGGTCAAACAAGCCGTCCATACTAACCAACATAGTTAATGAAAACGATAATTTGATGAATAAATTTTCTAATTTTGGTAAATTGCAACGAATCGTAGCATACTTAAAGAGATTTATTAACAATTGTAAAAACCCTACAAATAAAAATGTAGGTCATTTAACTACAACAGAATTAAATTTATCGTTGCAAGTATTATGCAAGCAAGTGCAAAGTGATATATTCGGTAAACAGTATTCACAATTACTTCAAAATCACCCACTGTCACAAAAAGACAAACTTTTAAATCCTTTCATTGACACTTCAGGCATCATGCGAGTTGGAGGCCGACTATCAAATACCAACTACGACTATAACACAAAGCACCCTATATTATTACACGCATCGCATCATATCACTAAAATACTGGTACGTTACTATCACCAAGTGTTATCACACGCTGGACCACAGCTTTTGTTATCAACATTACGTCACAAATATTGGATAGTCAATGGTCGTAACCTTTGTAGAAAAACAACACAAAGTTGCATTATTTGTCTCAGATTCTCAGGTAAAACTTACCAACCTATCATGGATAACTTGCCTCTGCAAAGGTTACAAGCTGACTATCCTTTTGCTAACATAGCCGTTGACTATGGGGGCCCAATCCTGATAGCGAACAGAAAAGGTCGTGGCTGTCAGTTAAAGAAGGCATATATAGCTGTGTTTGTTTGTTTGGCAGTGAAAGCAGTACACATTGAGCTCGTCACTGATTTGACTTCTGAAGGCTTCATTGCCGCTTTGAATCGATTTATTGCCCGCAGAGGCAGACCGGCCACCATTGTTTCAGACAATGGAACTAATTTCGTGGGTGCTTGTAATGAACTTACAGAATTTTTAAAGAAAAACTCTAACAATATCATGTCTTACGCAGCTGAAAATGAAATAACGTTCAGGTTTTGCCCAGCGTATAGTCCGAACTTCAATGGCCTAGCAGAGGGTTCCATCAAGTCTATAAAGCATCACCTAAAACGAGTTCTCTCTATGGCTCATTTAGATTATGAGGAAATGAACACTGTATTGGTTCAGATAGAGGCAATACTTAACTCTAGGCCTCTCACGCCCATGTCTTCCGATCCTTCAGATCTTGTCCCACTTACACCAGCGCATTTTCTAATTGGACGTTTTCTTACAATGTTGCCTGCTCCTCGGGTTGAGGATGCTCAGATCCACACGCTCTCGAGATACAAGAGAACGCAAGCGCTAAAAACACACTTTTGGAACCGTTATTATAAGGAGTACGTTTCAGAACTACAGACCCGCAGCAAATGGCGCACGGACAGAGGACAACTGCAGCAAGGAGAGATGGTCCTCATCAAGGACGATCGCCTGCCCCCCAACAGATGGCTGCTAGGGCGGGTCACGGCAGTATATCCAGGCAGCGACGGCATCAGCCGCGTCGCCGATGTCTTCACCACTTCGGGGACCCTGAGACGAGCCTACAACAGGCTCTGTCCACTACCAACGACGTTGGACCAGAATGCTCCTGATCCAAGGGGGCCAGCTTGTCAACGCGCGATCTAGCGCAACCCGCGCAGCACCCGGCCGGCGCTGCGTGAGCGCCGCCATCGCACCGCGGACACACGTTTTTTCTTCTGCCATCGACCGAGCTCCAGAGCACTCGTGTCGCTCGCTCGCTCCAATCAATTTTATTTCTAATGTTTACGACCATCAATTTTGTAAAATTAGCAAAATTATACAACAGTACAAACCCAAAAGGTGTGTCGCCTACATTATTAATGAACCTGCGTCAACAATCTGAAATACCAAGATGCGACTGAGCTGGGTCCGTAAGGCTTATATAGCTTTAAGTGGTGAAGCCTCCTTGCTTAGTTGTGTACGGGTGCACTCTAAGCCTTACCATCCACTGATATACTCATACATATGTATATCTACTGTAATGGGGCACCAGCACGGTTAACAAAACAAGTAACCAGCGGGCCTATTATGTAACTCAGTGTCGGTTGCTATCTATGGTTGCTATTCACCAAAAACAGATAAAAATTAACTTACAAAATTACCCTCAATGGGTATTGAACTATTTACGAATTGTGACGTCATTTCAAATGCGAACGTATCTTTAGATAAGCGGATATGTATGTTTTCGACGATAGGCACTCTGTTTGGCAACTGATCTTACTATACAGAATCTGAGCTCTGCACCAAACACCAAACACATCCTAAGGCCCACTGACAGATGTAAGTGTCAAAAGTACCTGTATAATAAATACAAGTAGTCCTTATATCTTATTTGTGTGTTTGCTCTGAGCTTGCGGCCACTTATCTCCTTTGTTAACAGTACTTGCATGCATAGGTACTGCACAAAATGTATTTGTACGTATTGCTGCATTTATACTTGGGCTAAGGATAGAATTCACATAATGATATTAATTTAATTTGTTATCTCCTTGCAATGGATAAATTGCCAAGTGTTTAAAAAATATTTAAATTTGTTTCTACGTGGGACGCACTATAAGTTTCCGGAATGAATATGAAAAAATACTATTAAAGGTACAAAATTAATTTATTGTTTTTCAAAATAATCTCCCTTGGCGTCTATGCACTTTTTCATTCGATCAAACCAGTTTTGAAAACTTTTGTGCCACTCCCCTGTGGTGACCTCTGAAACGTGTTTTTCATACTCCTCGACAGCCTCTTCTGGTGATGAAAATCGTTGACCGCGTAATTGGTTCTTAATTTTTGGGAACAGAAAAAAGTCACAAGGTGCCAGGTCGGGACTGTATGCAGGATGACTCATGAGTTCTACATTTTTCGTCTTCAAAAATTCGTTTGTCTGTCTGGCCGTGTGAGAACTAGCATTGTCGTGGTGCAGGATGATACGGCGTTTACGGTTATTTTTACGGAGTTCGTCAATAACTTCCGGCAAACAAATGGTCGTGTACCAGTCACTATTCACGGTACGACGATTCTCTAAAGCAACAGTAGCCACGTGTCCAGTTTTATTAAAAAAAGAAGCAATCATCCGCTTAGATGCACTTTTCACGCGCGCCACTTTGGTTGGTTTCGGCTCATCTTGAAAGACCCATACGCTCGATTGCTGCTTTGTTTTGGGATCGTAGCAATAAATCCATGTTTCGTCACCTGTTACTATGTCCCACACCAAATTTGACGCACCTTCGTTGAATCTGGTAAGCATGGCACTGCACCAAGTGACGCGGTCCGTTTTTTGAGCCTCGGTCAAGTTGTGTGGGATCCACCGCGAGCACAGCTTTCTCACACTCAAATGTTTGTGTAGGATTGATTGTATTTGACTCATGCCTATTTCTAAGGATGCGCGAATTTCATGGTAGGTCACATGCCTGTCTGTTTCAATCATACGGCGCACAGCATCGATGTTTTTGTTGGTCACAGCGCTGGATGGCCGACCATCGCGAGATTCGTCACTGAGATTGATACGACCACGCTTGAATTCTGCAAACCAGCTATAAACAGTCGTCTTGCATGGTGCTTCATTGCCAAAAGCTGTTTCAAGCCGAGCGATGCTCTGTTGAGCTGTCAAATTACAATTAAAATCGTAGAAAATCATACTACGAAAATTTTCCCGAGTTAAATCCATGTTGATGCAGACACACAATTTTTTAAATGGCGCCACAAGGTAAAAACAAAAGACAGTCAGATGAAACAAACTGCATTCTACAGAAAAAGAGTTCTATTTTCAAATGTTGCAATAAATTTTTAAATATTGTTTATGTAAGTGGCCAGTTCCGGAAACTTGTATGTATCATAGTTTCGATAAGAGTAATGTGTATTCTTAACTACCCGATGCTGTATCAGGTGACGGTAGGGCAATAATAGTCTTAGACTTGTCTTGAATACATTAGCGTCCTCTAGGCGCCAAGAGGCTCATTAATAAGTGAGACCTATACATATCGTTGCGGTATGGGAAAGCACATGTGTAAATTCGCAGGTCGTGTCAAGAACTGGATAGCTCAGTTGGTAGAGCAACCGCCCAGTAAGCGAGAGGTCCCAGATTTGAATCCCGGTTCAGAGCTCCTCACGTCCAGATTTACTTTTCTGATTTTCTATACCGCGATGTATAAATTCAATTTGTTATCTCCTTGCGATGGATAAGTCGCCAAGTATTTAAAAAATATATAAATTTATTTCATCCATCCATCCATCAGCCTGTTTCGTCCACTGCTGGACATAGACCTTTCCAGGATTTCGCCACTCTGGCGATCCTCCTGGAAGAAATGCCCATACTCACACACGCTGGGCAGGCGGGTTGGTGAGCGCGGTGCCGAAACCCTTGCACCAGTGACGCCGCTGCCCGTCACCAGTCTGATTTATATAAGGCCCGGCAATTGGGGATGGATATACCGCTATCCATCGATCCCAGGCAATGGCGGGCCGCCTGTTTTTTTTGCCTGAGAGCTGTTCTCTTACTCTCCCCCGAATAACTTCGGGAGGATTTCCGAGTAAATTTATTTATATCATAGTTAAGATAGAATTCACCGTTGGATTTATACATGTGTGTATTACTTTGATTTACTTCGATGGGGGATAGAGAAGTTGTTGTTTGGAATCTTTTTGACAAAACATACTTTTACAAAGTTTGTGTTTATGATAAGATAATCATATTTTGTATGGTTACTGCCTTATTTAAGAAGAATCTGCAGTAAAACATGATGTATGTATTATATTGTATGACTTGTATCATAATATTTTCAGAGTCGTTTCGTTCGTATCTATATTTATATTTTTTGAATTCATAAACGACAAACGTTTTGATACTATACTACGTCTGAAGGAAAGCGTCAATGGCGCCTAGGATAAAGGAGAGAAATGTGGGAGAGAGAAAGCATAAATCAGTCTGTCTAAGGATTTCCGAAAAACCTGGCGTAATAATAAGTAATTTAAAGGAAAATTTGCTGATAATTACTACATTACTCTCTATGACTTATGATATGACCCCCGCGTGATGTATTTTATTTAGGGACGAATCTCTGAAGCTTTTTTTTTTGTTAGATTTCCTGACATTCTTTGAGTGGAACATTTGATTTGCTTCTAGTCATTCAGATTTCAATGGATGGACTGTATTACAAAAACGCACCTCTAGTTCAGATTTCCAATTTATCTTTGTTCGTCAAATGCTCACTATCTGCTTTCAGCATGATGTATTATAACATTAATTCATGTTTTGTTTAAGCTGTAAAAGCTTCTTCGACGAATCATACAAAAAAATCTGAACAAAAAAGGAGTGTCAGGAGGATCCATCCATCCATCCAGCAGTCCGTGTTCGTCCACTGCTTGACATAGGCCTTTCCTAAATTTCGCCACTCATATCCAGCCGCCACCCACAACTTTCAGCTCGTCGGCCCAGTGGTCACGTGGTCTCCATTCTAAAGCATTTCGGCCCCAACGGCCATCACGTCAGCGACAAATATGACCTGCCCACTGCCACTTCAACTTACTGATTATGCAGGCTATGTCGGTTACTTTCGATCTCCGACGGATCTCCCCGTTTCGGATTCTATCCATCAGAGATACCCCAAGAAGGAAGATACCTACTAAAATTATCCAAGCACACAAATCATTGTATGGCTTCTCCAAAATTTTCTTTAAGTGTCCAGGCCGGAAAAGATGATTATTGTTTGTTTAGGTATTTCTTAACTATCAGTACTACCATAGTTTCATTCTCAAACTTTCCTTTCCGTGACAGCTACCTAGACCATATAAAGTTGGGACTGTGAAACATATCTGTAAAAAACATATATTTTTAAACTTTTTTGAATGCATCCCTAAAAACATGTAGTATAACTTTTCTATCACAGACAGTATCTATGCTGCATTAACTACTCGTGCAACTGAAAAACTCTGTGAAGGGAGTATTTTACATTGATATCGGGGCGCCGTAAAAGTTGTTATCAAAAATCGTGATGTCTGATGTTCTTATTTTAAAAATATCGCCAGCATACTGGGTACCTTGCCGCAGAGCAGCGATCTGGATGAGGTTTTTTAGGTATTTTTATTTATTTGTATAGGTATATATTTTGTTTTCTTTTATATTTAAGTAGGTATTAGGGTTATTTAGTTCTTTTATTTATTTAGTTATTCATTAATAAGATTATTTCAAATATGTCAGTAAAAATTCCAACATTAAAATTTTAAAAATGGGCTAAAATATTGTCTATATTTCTATTTTATCGATTGATTAGCTAAGCTTTTTGCCCACCCGGTTCTCGAGTTAAAATCGTTTTTCTGATTTCTGCCCCGTTTTCGGCTTGGGCGATATTTTATGAACACTTCATAGCCTATATATTGACCAGGGTTAATAGAATGATAATAAAAACTACATCCAAATCCGTTGAGGGGTTCACGAGTTAAAACGGAACATATAGACAGAAAGATAGAACGACAAAATAAATAAAAAATAGGTTAGGCTTCGCTACAAAAATAATAATCCATTTCATTCAAAATATTGAAAAAATATTTTCTTTGCCGACACAACTTTCTTACTACTTTATTATTAGTAAAAATAATAAAGTCAATTCTGTAGGCTTTGGTTTTAGTTTAAGTGCTGTCAGAACTTAATGTTTTCCAGTGTTATACTCGTATAGCTTCTGTTATAAACGTTAAAGAACTATTTTGGAATGAAGAAAATTTAGTTTTAGCAGCACTAAAACTAATGTTAAAGACTTCAAAGTCGGCTTTAGTACATACATAGATAAAATATATGCCTTATAAACCTATGAGTGCTACTCGTGAAATAATCAGTAGTGTATGTTTTATCCAGCCTAAAATCAGTTTAATTTTCTAATCGATCTTACTGAAAACATTAGTCTTTTTTATCACTACATTAATCGGATTAAAAAGATTTGACGGGACCCTGAAAACGCGTACTTTTTGCTTTTAGCTCGTCTGTCTGGCCCTCGATAAATTCCGACCTTTGTTACGGAATGAAACGGCGAATGTTTATGGATGTAATCCTGTTTCAGAGAGCGGGGAAGCCTTGTTCCGTCTAAATACAAGTTACAGGTGTTATTGCACTTATTTCTGTCAAATCTTAACTACATAATAAAGCGCAGCAGGCATGAATAACACCTCAAAAGGCCCCTGTGGCTGCACAAATAGAAAGTAATTTTACTGTGTATATAGGTAGTTTTACTATCTGTACGGAGACGTACTTACTTAACAATACAGTTTTACTTTATTTGTTTTCGTACTTTACCTATGTACACTCGTACTACCAATTAATATTGTTGTCAGTTGTTTTGAATATTGTTACTCGCCTGACATGCAAGTATTTTGTTTCACCTGAGGTTCTACACCGAAGTGAAAAAGTTAGATCGATTATCTTTCGGTCGTATATCCATCTATATCTATTACACTCTTGGATGGACGTATGCTCGAACGATGAACGATCGACCGAATCCTTTTGATATTAGCGGGCCTAGACTGTCCTGTCTGTAACCGAAACTGTACCTATATAGTTCCTTTCTAAACTAGTGTTTTTCGTGGTAAAGCAAAGGTGCTGGTTGGTATCTTCTATTGGGATGAACTACTTCCTATATACTACGAGGTTGGCTTGTCAATGAAGTTATTTCATGTAGGGTTTACACTTGCGAGTATTTTGGACTTTATTCGACTGAAATTGATCAGTCATTTTGCTTGTTGATATATAAGCTGAACTTCTACTGCTTCATATAAAAAAAAGTTTTCAAACATTTTCTCTTCTTCAATATGAAATTAAATGTTTGCTTGGGTCATATTATGTTTGTTTATAAACTCGAGAACTGTTTTTATTTTTGTTAGATAATGAGTTTTTAAGGGTAGATTTAGTCGGTATATCATTTTAAGAAGCTTAGCCTTTTGCCAACGGCTCTGTTTGTGTTTAAGAGAGAAATATTTTCATGTCATACGAAAGGAATATAATAATATAATAAATTTAAAATAACTTTATCTATCGCCCAACCTATAGGCCCTATCCATCTTGAAATCAACATGTTTAATAAATAAGATTAAGTACTCGGGTATCTTTTGGTTTAAGGCGCATAGTTATACCACCATTTTAGTTGAAAATTTGATAAAATCATCAAATAGATTAAAGTTCAAGACCACTATAGTTTAATACAGGCATTTACAGAGTCATTATTTGGCTGAAATGTAAAATTCTGGTATACGTACAATTTAAGGCAAGAAAACAGCTTTGCATGTAAATCTCTCCAGCTTGATGTCTTTAAAATAAAATCAATATCCAAAATTTTGGAAAAACGGTGGCTTTTAAAATATTAGTACCAGATGATAGAGGAATTATAATTCGTTTTTTTTTAATTCAAAAGGTATTAGTCCTTTGATAGTTCAGAAATATTTGAAAAATGTAATTGTTTGTTAGGTAGGATATCCATCCATCCATCATCAGCCTGTTTCGTCCACTGCTGGACATAGGCCTTTCCGGGATTTCGCCACTCTTGGCGGTCCTCCTGGAAGAAATGCCCATACTCACACACGCTGGGAAGACGGGTTGATGAGCGCGGTGCCGAAACCCTTGCACCGGTGACGCAGCTGCCCGTCACTAGTCAGTTTAATAAGGCCCGGCAATTGGGGAAGGATAAACCGCCATCCATCGGTCCCAGGCAATGGTGGGCCGCCTGGTTTTGCCTGAGAGCTGTTCTCTTACTCTCCTCCGAATAGCTTCGGGAGGATTTGCGACTAAGATGGTGGTACCTCCACAGTCGAGCCCGGCATCAGCTCTACCACCTATAAGGTAGGATATAAACGGTAGCAATTCAAAATTGCGGTAAAAGTTACCGTGTAGCCTTAAAAATAAATAATCTTAAACTTCCTGTATCACACTTTATAATTGAAGAAAAAGGCAAAAAGTCTTAGTTTTTAACTTCCACAAAATATTTTATTTAATAAAATTATTTAGATAAAATGATAGGTACATGTATAAAATAACATTTTCCAAATAATTCGGCCCGCTTTGGGGTCGGCACCAGTCGAATAAACAACAATAACATAAAAATATACGATTATAACTATTTATATATAACTAATGGGTTTGAATGAATGACGAGCAATAAAAATTACAATAGTAGTTAAAATGCTACAAGGTGGTATTAAGTAAGTAATCGCCCTTATCCACGTGTATCATACTACGTTTTTCAATGCATAGTGTGAGTAAATAAATGAAACGTAATTAAAGAAACAAACGAATAATAAATACTCCAAATAAACTTTAGGTGGGCATTCTTTGTCTTTATCTTTGCACGCACTTGACTAAATTAAAATACTTTCAGTTTGATGCGTGCGTAGGCTGCTTTCAGTCATAACATACCTGCTTGGTCTAACTGACAGTGTCGACCGACAATCAAACTGAACGCAGCCTAAGAACGCACCAAACTGAAAGCAGCTCATTTCTGTCAAGTCTATCGATGGTACACAGAAAAAACTGGCGAAAACTTAAAAACTAAAAAAAAAAACACTAGTGTGGTAAAGTTAACTCTGACCACAGCTTTGAGGCATTTAAAACAGGTCTTTACGATCACTTGCATTGAAAAAATATGTATTAACTTTACTTTTAGCCCCTGATGATGCTTACATAGCGAAACCGGTTGGGTAGTGTAATATTAAATATTATTTGTTGAAAAGCACAAGTGTTTTTCATCACAACAATGTATGATAAACTTCACTAAGTGACGACAATCTCAACAATCAACTTCGTTGAATGTAGTTATAACAAGTAATGACAATGACAAAATATTTAGAATACGTAACGTAAACAGATTCTTCACAATCACAACAAAGCTTTAGATGGTAGCTTCAGCCATCAAATCGACGAGTTCAGGGACTCCCTAGATGTCGCTCCTAAATTCGTAATACCTCACGTAACAGTTAAGATTAGGGCGGAGGGGCAGGGAGGGGCACTTAACTTTTATTATCGAAGTCTGCTTTGTGTCGGTGTCGGGATCGAGGGGGAATGTGCAGACTGGGCCAACCAAGAAGCCGTGAAGCTAGCCACAGACAGCGTCGCAGTTGCACACACTTGGAGCCTGAACTAGGAAAGGGGATGCGCGAGGGGATACTGTAACTGATAGTCAACTTCACGCTCAACTTTTATGTTGGCCTGAATTGTATAGATAGCAAAGAAAGTAGCTAAAAAATTTTAATTCATGTGCGTTGGGAACAAGAGCGAGATTGTTCAGTGACTCTGTAGGTAGCAATACTTTTGCAGAAAAAAGTATCAAACCCAGTTTTTGAGTAGCGTAGCAACTGGGATCATTGTATTGTATAGGTACTTGTACTGGAGTAGCGTTAAATGTATTCGGCTTACAGTATATTGATAGAGTTAATACTTGCGATTGTCGGCACTTGGTGAAACATCATCATGGTTGAAGAAAACACTTGTACTGTTTCACAAAATTACTATAATTATATTTCCGACTAGTTTCGCCTTAACGGCATTTTCTAAATAAATGTAAGAGTATAGCACAAAAGCTTTTCATGTATCTGAAAACAGGATGACAATCATATATTGATATGTTTAATTAGAAGTTAGGTGATGAGATGAAAAAAGTTAAGCATTTTGGTTATTTTCCTATAAAAACAGAGTTTTAACATCAATAAGCTCAATAATATTGTTGAACTTAGTATTATAGGGATTACGTCAAAAACGCTAATTGTCTTTGCTTAAACCTAATAAAAGTCGTTTTTACCTTCACCAACTCGAACTTATCGATATAACTTAAATTTTGAATGCAGTTGCTGAATGCAAGGTATATATGGCGTTTTATAAACCTACCATACTTATAGGCATCAAACGAAGCCTTCGAGCAGATATAGCCTCATGCATTGATAACGAGCACGACAAATACTTCATAACTGACAGACTGCACAACTATCTTACTACTTATCTATCTAGAAAGGTTCTCTAGAGCATATTTTAAAGTTTTCCGTGCCTCCAGGCGCACAGCGCGGCGTATGTCATACCGAAGGCTGCAAGTTACCTAACAAGACAAACTTGGATCTAGTCTGCTCTAACAAGTCACCGTCTACATTGTTAGGGGGCTTATACTCAAATATTGTAATCGGCTTAAATGTGCAGGGGGCTTTGAAACGCAGCGACGTGTTTTGGAAATGTATCTTCCGATAGTTTGGTTCGAATAAATTTTGGGGCTAGATTCTGAATAATTAAATATTAGTAAGGTTTCCTACACGCCAGGATAAAGGACAGCAAATATTTAATCAAAAATTACAAAACTTACACAGCAACTTTCCCAAAGTACCTAATTAAAGAATATTACTTTTTCTTGTTAATTTGCAATACTGCCTGTTCTGTATAACCCTCATAATTCTTATTATCGCTAAAACAATAGTAAAACAATGTATCGCAGTCTAGATGGTGACTAAGATAAAGTTTTAAGAGGATAGTTCACAGTTCTATCAATCACCTTCATACGGAAAGACCCGCAATGCGAGAGGAACGGATTCCCGAACAAAATGTAAATTTTCTTCACTAATTTTATTAGTAAAAATGTTCTTGTATCTGTTACAGAATAGTAAATGGAATATAGTTATTATAGTGATAATAAAGGGGAGTAAAAAATGAAAAGTATAAAATCGGGTTAAAGTAGCATTATCAACTGCAAATCTGTAATTTGAAAGTTTGGTTAAAATCCAGGTTATAATATGATCCACAAATAATTATTTGCTCAAATAAAATGCAACCTCGGCAAGAAAACTTTTTCGAGAGATTCTAAGTAAACGACAACTCTTATTGTTATGAAATAAGAGCTACAATTTTTGTTTATCGAAGCAATGTCGAGTCGATAGCATGTCCATACTTGGTACCCTGTTACTATATGAGTGGGCATTATATCCTTGGCAGAAGTGCTTTTTTACATATAGTATTGTCAAATTCTTCAAACCAGTAAAAATAAATTACGGTTTTGCAGGGATTATTATCTTAAGTTCGATCGGTAGAGTTTAGTTTAATTTCCTTTTCCTATTACTTGTATAGGTTTCTAGTTATAGTTATCATAAGTATTTATGTTGCTTTATGAATCAATAATTTTGACTATGGTTTAAACTTAAGCCAGAAATGGTCACTGAAAATGCGGGCCTCTGTCTTTAGTAAGCCAAAAAATAATATTGGAGTTTCCTAATTACCAACGTTTTTTAGAGCTTTTTTCGACACACAAAAGGTTCTCATAAATCAGCTCCAAACGTCGATTATCCTTTCCAATCCCAATCCTCAAAGGAATTCCTTACCCGACCTAGATGTAGGCTATAATGTTACAAAGAAAATTCCACTGAAATCGTGTAGGATTTTCCGAATTAGACTAAAAGAAATCGTTCAGGAAAAAATGTGCTTATTGTGGGGAATAGAAGAAGAAAGAAATATCAGTCATACTTTTTACTATGTAGGTGAGGAAATAATTCTGAAATATTAAGGCTGGCTTAACCAACTGTGCAGAAGTTGTCAATGTATAGGAGCTAAGTTTGAAAATAAAACATTATTTATATCATCATGTATTAGTATGACGGAAAAGAAAATATGATAGTTTATCTATAGGTATACTACATACATATATTCACGAGGGGTATGTAGAGACTGTAGATCTCCATCTGCTACGATCCTGATACACTCTTCCGCATTTACCAATACTCTGGGTGTTTTTAACTTGGCCCTTCTTTAGTATGTAGCCAATTTGTACCGCATACGTCCTTCTAGAGCGGCCCATTTACCTTATAAGCTTTTGCCCGCGGCTTCGCCCGCGTGTTATTCGGTTTAACGACATGCTTTTTTCCGGGATAAAAAGTAGCCTATATAGGGTATAAGATATATCCATTCTAATTTCATCCAAATCCGTTCAGCCGTTTCAGCGTGAAAAAGTAACAAACACACACACACTTTCTTATTTATAATATTAGTGTGATTTCTTTCGTCGTCCTTCCTTCACACATCCATAATATAAATTCGCCAAAAAATGAATACAATTCGATTCCTTGGATTGTGGCAACCAAAAGTCTCCATAAAAATATCCAAACCTAATAAAAGATATAATATTAATATTGTTCTGGTCATTTTTTTGGATAAGATGATGGTTAACAAATCAAATTATGAATTGAATTGCATTCAAAAACGTTAGAAACGTGTTAGATTTACATAAAAATAAATTTGGGGAGACCCCTTTAGTTCTTAACATGAAGTTTCCAATTATCCGGAACTTTGCAAAATCCTACGATTTTAAAGTAAAACAGGGATAGTCATTACTAGGGTTAGGATTTTCCATGGCGTTAAGATAACAGAATGTTATAGAGTCGTAGCTATATTATTGTTTTATTGTAAAATAAATGTTCCCCAAATTAAAATTAAATTTGATAGAGATTCGACTAAGTTATTATTATTTGCTATCGAATTCAATGTTTCATTTTCTGTATAAGAAAGAGGTCAATTTATCATTCATAATTAATTTAAGAGAATTGATATTAATATCATAAATGTATCAATACTGATAGTAAAATAGTAAATAGCCGTGTCTGTACATTGAATATATTCGAGAAAATTTAAATCATATTTTTTTAGGTGGGTAATTAAATTAGTTTGTTTGTGTTTTTAGTATTATAGTGAGAGTTTATAGTATATTTGTGTTCAATAAAGGTTTTGTTTTAATTAAATGGGCTACAGCTTACATGTCCAAAATATATTATATAAATATTACTTTATTGCATCTATTTTTATATTCTGTGTTTACTTTTGTTAAGTAGAAGTTTTAATATTTTTTTTTTACATTGTTCTTTTAGACTCAGTTGTAACCTGGTGTACTCATTTGGTTCAAGCCTAGCTCCTACAAAACAATGAAAATTAGGGTGGGAGCTAGTGCACTACTGTACCTAAGACTTTTAACTTTATTTTATTTTATTTTTATTTTTATTAATATTGTATTGAGGCCGAAACAACAATTTTTAAAACTTTTGCCTGTTTGTATGTATGTTCCATTTTAACTCGAGAACCACTCAACGGATTTAGATGCGGTTCTTTTATTATCGTAGGGACCCTGGTCAACATATAGGCTATTAGTCGTGTTCATAAAATAACTAAAACCTGAAAACGGGGCAACGATTGCATAGATGATGGTGGAGCCCCGGGCAAAGACTAGTAGCAAATAAAATAAACATGTCGCAATATTCCAATAAAGGCCTCCCGCTATCGTTCACTCAAAGTTTAGGGTTTTATTTTTTTATCTTGGTATATAAAGTATTATATTTTTTTCGAAGGAGGAAACTGATAGTTCGTGCTAGTGGAAAATGCGCTTTTTACCCCTATGATGCAAGAGCTATTTTAAATTGCAACATTCAAAAGTTCGCGACACAAAGTAAAATGGCTCATGCACTATAGGAATAAAAAGCAATCGTAAATTGTCAGTTACTTCCTTCGTGCAAAAAAAATACCTCAGTCACATTATCAAGTGTAAAATTAATGTTCCTTCGTTTAGCAAAATACTTGTACCTAGTGAGATATTAATAAAGATGTACCTATTAATAAATAATGAGTAATAAAATCAGTATTTTTCTATATGTTTTCCTGGTAAACTAAATATTGTAGGTGGTAGAGCTAATGCCGGGCTCGACTGTGGAGTTACCACCATCTTACTCGGAAATCCTCCCGAAGTTATTCGAGGGAGAGTAAGAGGACAGCTCTGAGGCAAAAAAATCAGGCGGCCCACCATTGCCTGGGACCGTTGGATGGCGGCATATCCATCTCCAATTGCCGGGCCTTATATAAATCAGACTAGTGACGGGCAGCGGCGTCACTGGTGCAGGGGTTTCGGCACCACGCTCACCAACCCGCCTGCCCAGCGTGTGTGAGCATGGGCATTTCTTCCAGGAGGACCGCCAAGAGTGGCGAAATCCTGGAAAGACCTATCCTGGAAAGGCCTCCCCACTGCTGGACTGGACGAACAGGCTGATGGATGGAAACTAAATATTCTCAAGTAATTATTACATTTGTTTCGTGGTTGTTTTTTCCGGATAAAGCCCTTAACTTATGTGTATAACGTATGTTTGAACAAAGGGCTGAATAATTTTCAAGATGTTTTAAAGGTGTGTGGCTAATTTAATTTCACGCCCCGTAAAAATTTGCCTGACACTTTTTTCTTTATTTAAAATTTAGTTAAAAAATATTAGGTTTGTATGGTGCATTGTTTAAATATGACGTGCATAATACAAACTTTTAGATGAGGATTCTAAGAAAAATTGTCGGTAATGGAAATATGAAATTGCGTTTAGAATAGCATACTCTGGATTATGTACGAAGGCATTCTTTTAAAGATGAGAGAAAAGTAGCATGTCAACTGTTTTATCAATAAATACCACTAATTTTATTGCCCTCTGGTACCGCGTTGTCTCGCAAAACATAGAAAACTCGACAGAATTCGCGTAGGTGGATGTTAACATGCCTAATTCGACCCGTGTCAGCCGTCGCAGGACCTCTTAACAAGATTAGAGCTGTGAAAAACGCCAGAGTACCAAATTAATTAATTGGCCAAATGTAACAAGTAGGTCATATACGATTAGAATGATTGAAGCGTCTTTGTTATTAATAATTCGTCGTCGTCTTATTATTAATAAGTTTTAACGGGTCTTTACCATCCACAATATTTCGGCCAAACTGTAGTCGCCATGCAGGTCAGGTAGTAAAACAGTTACAACAATTATTAGTATATACAGTCAATTACACAAGACCTCCAAAGTTAGGGGTCGGGGGTAGCGGGGGGTGGTATTTTTGAACTCAGGAGACACAGTTCTATCATGCAACGATGTTAACTCCCAAGCCGTTACGCTCGACCAATTAGAGTGCAGTATCTGTTGCACAAGTTGCAGTGTGACGCCTATATCTGCACATCGGTTCGATGCACATTACATGTGCATGTAGCCTAGCAGACCGACGGTAACCTAAGCTCGCAGCCAGGTATATACGACAGTTGGGATACCTACTGGACGCGGTGTCGCGTCAGCTTATCTACGTCAATAATACCAGGAAATATTGTACAATAACTTTTATTTTTAAAAGTATAAAAAAACAAATAAGCGTATTGTTCCCCTTAAAAGGCCCAGTATGTGTTGGGGTCTGGGCCCTCACGCTATCCGATGCGGATCCCCAGCACCCCGGACTTCTTGACGACGTGCGACAGTTCTGGTGGTCCTTCAGCACTCCGGCGGGACCTGGTGGGATCGGTCATCTGTAAATAGAAAAATTAACAATAATTTCGTTGAAGCTTACAAGACGTTCTGAGGGTCGGGGCATAGGACAAACTCTTTGCTTAGAAATTGCAACGGTAATAAGAAACTTGGATGGGTCGTTGATAGGAGTTTGTTGAAATGATATACTCACAGCAGCGAAGTGGGGAGGTAGCTCAGGCCGGGCCTCAGGCCTTGCCTCCGACAGCATCAGGAACATCGCCACGAAAACTGTCACGGCCGCGTTCATGTTAGTTTAGTGGCTGCGAATGAAAAGAAATAAAATATTAAATTCAGTCATAAAACAGGCGCTTTATTCCTGGAAAGAATGCACAAGAGAAGTATAAAAATGCACAAAATTATTAATTTAAATATTCAATACTTACATAGAGCACGGAGAGTCACAGGTCACTTGGCACGTTCCTGAAATAAAATTAATAAATAATTGTGGTTAAATCGCGAGCGGTTTATACTTTTGCGTCACCCATCAGAAATAATGCCGATAATATTGTAATAATAGGCAACTATTTCTGTGGTTTGCCTGAAACCCTGACGTCAACGGAATTTCACCATATTTTTATGCCATAATTAAATAAATGTTATCATACCGTTTGTTTTTAAACTAGAGTTGGGTTTGTACCTAATGTAGCTAATACAACGTGCATACGTTTTGACATGCTAACTTTTTCAAACTCCGTACAAGATTAACTTGCACACCGACCAGGTGCTGCTCCGTCTTGGCCGTACGTACCACCGAGCTACCGATAAAACCGCGGCGCACGTGACTCTCCAACGCTGCATGGAGCTCGCGGTCACACAATGGAATGAGGTGCGGCGACTGTGCTATCTTTGAAGAAAAAACCATGTATTTTACTCAGGCTTATTGACAGCGGCTTGGGGCCCATCAGCGAACACGTCGCAACATACGAAAGTCCTGCCGTGATTTTGTTTTCAAAGGTGCGCATATAGCAACGGGACGCAGCGATAATGTTTAATTAACTACACACATGACGCAAACTTGGCTGAAATTCTGTCAAATTCCCAATGACATCATTCGGCTTTGCCACACATGGTCATGCCTAGCGATACATACCTTTTAGTGATCGTTATCCTCATTACAACGGGTTGATAAGTCAAATAATTATTTGACCTATACCTATGGGTTTAATCGTTTGGCTAACAAGGAAAAATACTTCGGGAATCACGAAATGACGTAGCAACGAACCCGTGCTAGTTTTTATAAAACTTAAGATAAGGTATTTGGGATTATTTAGTTGCTACGGCCACAGAACAAAAGTAAAGTGTGACAACGCTTTTCGCTAACATATGTATTTGCTGCTGCCTTATTCTCGCCGTCCGAGGGTCCGAGCAGGACAGTGACGGATGACACACAGCTTTCATAATGTAAATAATGCTTATGCAACATTACAGCATAGATGTGTCTCAAGTGTTGCGGCACATTGCAGCATACAGAGTGCATATCAGACGTTCGTACTTGCGCTTGCTGCTCCGGTACCCTAACGTTATACTATCATTGCTGACATGCTGACTGCTACATGACGACGGTCGTAGTAAACGTAGTAAAGACATTTTCACGTCATAGTATCTTAACCTAAGCAACATACGTGTACGTGTACGATAACTAGACATACACACACATATACACATACAAGGAAAACGTGCTATGATCCCTACATTCGTCACGAACGACGTTTCAGGATTAAGGAATGTGAGTAGCAAAGGTCTACGAGCAGGTGAGCTTTGCTCAGGTACGTTAGATTGTTGTGTAGAAGCTGACACTAGCCTAGGAACGACGTTACGTTACTAGAAGTCTAAGTTTTGCGTTACGGCGTTCATGGGCTGTGTGGCTGTGATTTTATTACTTTTCTGCAACACCTGCAAGTCTTTTGCAGAGATTTATCTCTAGAACTTATCCAGGAGCATGCCGGGAGGCTAGAGACCATCGTTCGTAGTGAAAAAATTCAAGTGCATTTTGAGTAAAATGCATCCTAGTGCATTGGGTTAAGATTGCAATGGCAAAATTCCTAGTCACACCTTAAACTGCATCTAGGCATTATAGACCGCACGGTCCTGTGTTCCTGACTGTAATATAAAACAGTTCTCTTTGCCTATTAGGGGTCAAATACATGTTTAACACCCCAGCTCATACAGTTATATGATTATTAAAATCCATATTGGCAAGGGGATATCAATTTGGCACACACACGTTCAATGTTTTCCGGCAATTAATTTATAGAAAGTTTCCCGTTTGATGAAAGGCTGTCCCGAGTCCCAAAGGCCATGGTCATTGCGATTAAACCTTTACCTCTCTGTAAATAATCCAAAAATAACGAGGTAGCAATTAAATAGAGCTTTGAGATGAGTCAGATGAGACAAACATTTGAAGCTATTTGGACGGGGTGGACATCAAAGGGGACCGAATAGATGGGCACGTGGCTCCGAAGATAAGCCCGCCTGCCTCAATTCAGAATACATATGAGTAGTTCATGTTAAAAGGCTTATCTGTACTGGCTTTGATAGCCGGAATGTTACCATTTTGTTCCGGCTTTATTAATAGTTTCATCCACGTACAGTTTTCATTTGATGGGTTCCGTTTCATTTCCACGGTTCGAAAGGTAGGGTGATAGTCTTATTTAATGAAAGACACGAGTTAACTATAATATTTATTTTGACTTACCTACCTTCTAATTAATTAAACTGTTACTGTAGCTATTGAAGTCCACTCATGATCCCGTTTCATTACATAACGATAAAACAGTGAGCCGTCTCTAACAAACATATTTCAATTAAACTACCAAAACTTCTACTACCTTCGTGGTCTCGTAAGGAGAGCCTTGGGCTCTCAACCTGGCGGTCGTGGGTTCAATTCCCGCGGAGAACACACATAGTGGAATGTCACTTTATAAATTGTTCTCAGTTTGGTTAGGACATTGCAGGCTTGAATCACCTGATTGTCCGAAAAATAAGATGATTCCGTGCTTCGGAAGGCACGTTAAGCCGTTGGTCCCGGCCACTTTCTAGTAGAGTGGTCGTTACATAAACCACGTCAGAGGCCGTAAGGCGGTTTAAAAACTCTGACACCAGGGCTTGTTGGGCCGATAGGTCTTCCAGTCTACACGATAAGAAGAATAAGATTTCAATTAAATTCCGCAAAATTTCAAGTGTTGCCTTATCAGTGTTCCTGTCATCGGCTAACAGTACGTTTGGACTCTATGGTAGTATCATTAGCCCATCACTTGGTGATGTTGAAGTTACGTACTTGGCCGAGGCCAAGACCGCTTGGTCAAATGCCTGTCTTCATCAAAATTTTCCTGTGATTCCAAAAGCACAAAGGCCGAAAAGGATAAAGGACAAAGGATGAGCCGCTTTGTCTCAAAAATCAGAAGAACCTTTTAAAGAGCGCCCAAAATTCTGCAGAGCGTGCTCGTCTCTTAGCTACAAGTGAAATGGAGTCGGGATATTGGCTAAATGACATCCCATCTTCCAACATTGGGACGCTGCTGGATAAGACAACTTTCACTTTAGCTGTAGGCCTGCGGATACGGGCAAAATTAATGAACCACATCGGTGCCACTATGGAGAAAGGGTTGACCAGTTGGGCCACCACGGCTTGTCATGCCTCCACAGCGCTGGACGTCTGTCACGTCACGCTGCCATTAATGAAGTCCTCAGACGCATCCTTGCCAGCGCCAGCGTTCCCGCAGTTTTAGAGCCAAATGGACTCGCTCGCGACGATGGCAAGAGACCCAACAGCTTGACGCTCGTTCCGTGGTAGAACCCGGTCGTTGGTATAGGTTGCGACCTGCGTCGATACTTTGGCCACATCCCATGTCCAAGCGACCGCAGCCAAGGCTGGCGCTGCGGCCTTGATGGCAGAGTTTAACAAGCGGCGCAAATATGCAAACGCATGTTTGTGCCGTTTGGCGTTGAAACCCTCGGACCGTGGGAACCCGACGCGCGACGTCTATTCAAAAAGATAGCGTCGCGCCTGGTCGTTGCCTCGGATGACAGGAGGGCGGGGGGTTACCTCGGCCAAAGACTTAGTCTCGCCATCCAACGAGGTAATGCCGCCAGTCTTTTGGCACTCTGGCCGGCGGCATCGATTTGGACATTTTTTAACCGTTTATAGAAAAGGTTTAGTTTTAGATTAAATAGTTTTTATGTAATTGAATAAGGTATTTTTAAGTATTATTTAAGTTATTTAAGTTTCTTCTATAGAAAAACCATTTTTCAAAATAAATAAAATGAATAAATATATCTGCAAAACAGACTTTGGTCTTCTGATTGGCCACTGTCGCGTCATCCAGAAAATATCTAAGAAAAGGAGAGTTACCACTCTCCCGGTGCAGCCTCATGACGTCATGCCAGAATACGACGAGTTACTTGGTGGCAAGGTTTCATCATGATGGTGGAGACCAGTGTTGGATCCAAACAGATAAAAAATATAGAACATTTAAGTCAAAAATGTACTTAAAAATATATCGTATGATTTGGCAAAAACGATGAGAACACAGATCAGTAACGACTAGAACAGAGATTTTAGTCGATAAAGTCACAAAATATTGACGCTACTTAGTTGTTGGCATCAGGAAAAGACCCTGAGAAATTTAATTCATGATAAGTAACTAGGAAAATATAGAAGACACGATTTTATTCATCAACATCCAACGCTATTCTAGTTAAAGGTCTGTTCCGAGTTTTTGATTTGGGAAGATTGATCTTACGAAATATTTCTTTTGAATCTGCGTTTGCATGTGAAAGCTCGAGACAATTGATTGTGAATCAGGCAATATCCAAGGCAATATCAAAGGTAATTAATGAAAATTGCTTATCAAAATAGAAATTATCGTATTTTCGCGTATGATCCTTGAAAGAGGATAATGTAATTATGGTACGAATACGATAATAATCGTACAAAATCCAACACTGGTGGTAACAAGCTACGGCCGCACCCTACCACATGTTGAAATTGAAAGATTTTTCAGTTTGTTATGGTTTTTGTTCTAACTATCCAGTGTGCACTAGGCGTATTTGGAATAATTGTTGTTGTATTTCAGTTTAAGCCACTCGAAGAGGCTGCTTTCTGCTCCCCAAACATCACCTTCCGAGCTTGTTATGGAAAGAAAAAGCTTATAAAAATATGTACGTAAATAAAGTTTTAAGACCATATCAAAAAATCAATCAGATAACGTCTGTGAAATGGTAGAGAAGGCTCTTGTAAAGTACTCTAAAAATAAGAAAAGTGGCAGCAAAGCGGTGTAAGATAAAAACATTTATTTCTGAAGAAAGTCTTACTTAGAATACAGTAAATGGCTTCGGTTACGGGTTTTAGTAAAAATGTCGTCTTTTTATTAAGATGAAGGGAAAATAGTGACGAAAATAGTACTCGGTGCGCTAATACATAGATTCAAAGATTCAATATAGGATTATATATAGAATGTAAAGCACGACCAAACCGCCATAGAAAGAGGTACATAAGCAAATTGGCGAAATACTGGAGAAGGATCAAGAAAGCACCCGGAATAGAAGACCTTGTTTTACTAAATTGCTGCATGTGCCAGAATCGTAGCAAATGGAAATCTGCCAACCCTTTTAGGATACAGACGTAGGTATGAGTAAATATGTGTTATCTATTTGAAAAATACCTTATAATAATTTGTTAATATTTGCGTTATATTTCATGATGTCCAGAGTATCTCTACATTAACATGCTAATGCTTTCGAGTTCTCCAGTGGACAAACAGACAAACTTCTCAACCGAACCATAAAAATAGGAAGAAACTACCCAGCACAGCGAAAGTTTCCAAACAAAATTAGTCTATTTCTCCAAATCGTGAGCTAGATTGAGTCTGTACAAAGCCAAAGGAATCCAGTTTTAAAAAGAAAAGAGCTCTAGCCACTAAGTTTACAAATCCACTGGCTGTGCCGGTAACTGGCAGAGCAATTACTTGCACAGACAGTTTTAAATTCCGGCTACATTCGGGAAATAGAAACGTCAGACTGGATCCCACTACTGTACAGAAAGATGCTAACTTTAAAGCGGTTTAGTGAGGCTTCTCGTCTGAAGGTTGATAAGGCGTCATAGGCATGTCACCTTGGTGAAGTGTTCGTGGAATATAGGCAGTGTTGGGAGGTGGATATCTACATTCCTATTTTATTTGTGAGAAAGAATAAACAAGAGTAACTGAAGTATACAGGGCGTCCCATCTCAATCTACCTTAGATGGAGAGTCACTAAAACGTAGACAATTTTGCGTCATCAAAGCATTATTTTATTTTATTTTATAAATAAGTAGATTCGCATACAAGGATAATTATAAGTACTTCCTCTCCAAGGCCCATGGTAGGACACTCTGTATAATATTTTTTCTTAAAAGGGTTGCTCCTCATCCGATTCTGGTGCTGGCGTAGCTATTCCTAAGTTTTTTGTAGGCTTAGAAACAAAGCAACAGTTATTACACTGAGATTAACGCACTAAACCTAGAGCAATGCACCTTTTACAGTCTTAGTAACTTGGTACAAAAAACTATGATTCATACAATTATTGTGTGGGTCAAAAGTTTTCCAAGATGATGGAAAATGGAAACTGGTCCCGATTCGTCATCTTTGCATAAATTTTACGTACATAGGTATGACGTTTTTCCCGAATGAAATCGGCGCAGTTTTGGGAAAGAGCTAAGGCGCCGATTACAGGTTAGAAAGCAGAACTCTATCGTTAACGTTGTAAACTATTTCACTCATTTGATTAAGTCTTAAACTAATGTAAGCCACAATAAGGCCGTTGCGTCACACCGAGTTGGGTTCGTACTCCGGGTTCCAACACTAAACCGTTCAAAAATCAATACGGATCGCAACACCGAACGTTAAAAAATAGCAGTGTCGCTACACCGGTGTCGAATTTTTTCTGAGCAGGGTTCGCAAGGTTCGTACAGAGACATCAAAATGACAGCTATAATCAATACGAAATCTATTGGAAATTTGTGAAATGACGTTTGGAGTGTAGGAACTCGGCCAAACCCGTTCAAAACTCAGTGTTGCAACCCCAGTGTTCCTACCTACACTAGGGTTCTTTAATGAACGCACTTCTGGTTATAAGCCTAAAGAATTAAGTTAAATATAAATACCTATAGACTGTATCAAATAGTATCAAAATATATAGATTAACTGTCCCTGTGGCTGAAAATTAGACCGCTCGCCTGCTAACTCAAAGATCATGGGTTTATTACCCGTGGTTCACAATAATTTGTGTTGGTTCTGCGTGTTTTGAAAGGCTCGATAAGTCCTGTGTTGGCTCCCCTCATCACGTTGGTGAAAAGCGAGTGTACTAATTTTGGACTGTAACTTGCATTTCACACTTCACACTTGGGAACACCTCTAACACCCCTCGGGGATTCATGGAGTGTAAATATGTTTTATGTGTCTTTTTATATCGACGTTGGCAACTTTACCAGAAAGCAGCTTAACGATAAAAAAAATACGGGAATTTTATTTTTTGACCAAATTCAACGGTTTGAAATTTTGAATAGGTACTATTTGAAAGGTAATTTTAATTAACATTAATTTATGATATCTTAAATAAATAAAAAAATCAGGAAAATGATACCTGTATACTACAAAGTAGCTTAGCTCTTTAATTAGGTAAAATGTATTTTGCCCTTTGTCCTATAAAAATTATTGCAAGGAATTTGGCTTATTCGTAAATGGACATCGGTTTTTGAAATCGTTAAGCTTTCGCCGCTTTTGTCACTTTTAAGATTATGGGAACTAGATGGAGTTTATTTGCCGACGACCTTCTTACCTAAAATTGCGGGATATAAAATTGTGTAAGCTGAAAAAAATTAAACATAATATTTGTTGATTACACAAAATTGAAAACCTTATTTCGACTCTGTATTGTATTGAACATTATAATTTTTTTTTTCAATGTAAAATCCTACAATGATAAGTGAAAATTTACCCAGGGTAGATTATGATCACTGACTACATTCAAGAAGAAAAATGAAATTTTTGTTCAAATTTTTTTTTTTACTTCCCATTTCATATTGGTTCAATCAGCTGACTGGTTTTCTACGGAAAGATGAAAAAAGGTGGCACAAACATTTTTTTTTCGGTGTATTGTTGTCTATTAGGGATACTCTATCATCTGTTAAATTTTTTTCACGTTGAATTGTAAGACTTTACATATTGTAAATGACATGTAATAAGTATTTACACAACTGATGCCGGGTCCAGATCGGACCTGAAATATATCTTGAGATTATAAATAATTCGAAGTAAAACATATTTAAAAGATGACTGAGTATCATAAACTTTTTTTCCACTTTTCCATTGAAATTTAGTCAGCTGATTGAACCACTTTGTACTAAGGAGTAAAAAATATATTTGACCAATAGAATGATTTTTCTTCATGAATGTGATTGATCAGTTAATGGTATACATTCATAGAATCATTTTAACTTCTTATTGTAGTAAATACCTATATTATTTTTGATATTGTCAAGATGGTTACATAAAAGCAATATTATCCTGACATTTAATTTTGTCGTTAATACCTACTTTTGTTACTGTGGCCGATGAATTATTTCGGTACACATGTTGTCACGCACGATTTCATAAAACGTATCTTCTGCCAAATTATTACTTTTTCTGTGCCTCATATATTTTTTCTTTTAATACTTTTACGCAGGATATTTATATGCCTCCTAATTTGACTGCTATAGGTTGTTAATTAAATCGTGGCATCTAATGAAACGGCTAGCCTTCTAGTTGTTTAAGTCAAAATACATTCAACATTCATTGAGAAGCTATCTAGAAGCTTTGGAAAAGCCACCCCTTCATTTTAATCAAGTTTATAATTAGCCCCTACAGAGCTAGCAGTTTTATCTGTCTGTGTATTTATTTATATATACCTATATATATATTTAGAAGAATAACCTGACTAAATGACTATCTATATATCTATCCATCAGCGCCTAGATCAAACGGCTGGATTTGGTACATTTGTACTGTAGGTTTATTTCATCTGTAGGTACATGTCATAGATAAACGCTAAGAAAGTATTGCTGGACCTCTGCTAGTAACAAATATGGCGTCAGCAGCTGATAAAATGTTTGTTGATTTTTGTAACTGAATCGAGTGCACATAAGTTTTGTAATGAAATTTAAATAACAACAAAATTGGCATCAGAATTTTCATCAATGAAAATAACACAAGGATCTTATCTTAGTTTTAATAATCTAAAATTGCTTTTAAATGTCACGGCGAATAGTGGCTTTGGATTTTATCACGAGCAGATTTATTGATTTGCAGTAGTTTCGTAGCTATAAATAGTTTTAAAAGTTATTTCTAAGTTTTTCTCTAATAAGAGTATGTACTTTTTTTCATGCATATTTGATGTTTGGTGGTTTTGAGGAAGGTTTTATGGTATACATTAGATCAGTTTATAAATAATAACTACACAAGATACATCGACACATTAACTAACACCACAAAAAAAAACTTACCTGAAATATACAATTTAAATTAAACCCATCTAAATTTAAAAGAAATAAAAATGCTGTCGCGGTTTTTGCTGCCGCATGGCAGGGTGTCCAAGACGCTTGCGGTGTTACCTCGCTGTATGGCCAAGCACATGCGTTGGTCAAAATAAGCTCCAGCTCTTGGGTCACCAGACACGTCGACAAAGCGCGACGAAATTTGCGGGAATAAACGTCGCGCTTCTGGGCCCCACGGCCCGAAAGTGTCCACGCCAAACGGCACAAACATGCAACCTTCACAGAGAGCTGCATATTTGCGCCGCTTGTTGCGCTCAGCTTTTGCAGCCGCCGCGCCAGCCGTGGCAGCGGTCGCCTGGACGTGGGACGCAGCCAAGGTGTAGACGCAGGTTGCATCCCACACCAGTTAACGAACATTCTGCTACGGAAATAACGTCATCCTGTGGGGCCTCTGCCCCTTTGATGTATTATTTTTAAACTATCTCCTAACGACTTTCTATTAAACAATTGCACTTTTCTTGTATCAGCATTATTTGTAGGTTTTTAGGTAATTTTTGCAATAGAATCCAACAATCATGTAAACAAACCAAATTGTCACGATTACTCCGTAATCACATACATTTGACGATCAATTATGAACATAGTCTGATTTCAACGAACGCACCATTGTTTTCACATTATCTTCAACACGATTTAACTTGTATTTATAAGTTAAATTTGTTAAAACATTTGCAACGTAAAAATTTCGAAGTATTTGACAAGCTGTCATCTTAGTTTTTTACTCATCGAACTCTATAAGTCATTGAAAAGTTAGTGTTGTTCGTAATCTGAAGTTATCTTTTATTTTTAATTTAATAAATTATTTTAATTTAATATTATTTGAATACAATAAAAATTTTTTTTCAAGAGCTTAATATAATTAACCAAAACGGATTGTATCCTAAGCCATAAAAATAATGGTTAGTTTTTAAAAATTGACAGGTGGCCATCTTGTTAGAATTGTCATTCACAGTCATTCACTGTTCTGTGGGTTCGCTGTGCATTAGTGTTTTAGTGTTTAATATAGCTTTTGAAACAAGTGAAATAAAAGCACAGTTACTCACAAAATTTGATAAAAAAATTATGTTACAAAATACGTTGACGAGCTCGCCGCATCGAAAGGAATAACTGTGCTTCGCCTTCCTCCCTACCACTGCGAACTCAACCCAATTGAGCTCATTTGGGCACAGGTTAAGTCGTATGTTGGGAGAAATAACAAATCTTTTAAAATGGCGGAAATAAAAACTTTATTGAACGAAGGGTTGGCGAGAATCGGAGCCGAACAATGGTCGAAATGCGTAAGTCACGTCCTAAAGGAAGAGGAAGAAATGAAAAAGCTCGACGGCATTTTAGACACGGCAAGCGATGACACAGTGGTTCCATTTATAATTACGGTCACCGGCGACACTTCTGATAGTGATGATGACGAAGACGAAGATTTAAATTTGTTTTAATAAACACTTTTTTTATATATAATCAGTTTTATTTTATAGTCTATGGCTTATATATTTAATCTATTTAGTCAGTTTTATTTTAGTACCTATCCTACTATGGGCCATAGTCTATGACTTAAAATTAAAATAATTAGAAAAATAAATTTAATTAAAATTAAATTAGAACACTATGACATCACTATGGGCATAAACAATACGCTGTCAATGTCAGTCCGCCATATTTGTTTACATGATTGTTGGATTCTATTGCAAACGACTATCCACCTTACGGTCTCTTGGTCATTTTTTCTAAGACAAAAACTTGCACTTCTTAATACCATTCAACTAAAAGGCTATGCGCCATTCAGTTCGCTCGTTAGAGGTTTCATTCAGCTATTTGGCAAAGCACTCTTTAGCCATTCAATTAGGTGCCGCCATTTGATGAAACATCTAGCCATCCAGATAAAAGGCTAATTTAACCATAGAGCTGCGACATACAGGCTGTATCAATGCCGTGTTCAGAAAATTAAACCACATGATCTACTGATTATACAGATAAACTTTCCTACATTACATTTTTCGTACGTACATTTTTCTACGAATAACAATTTATTATTTTAATTTCGTTTTTTTTTTGTATAGTTCAAGTTTATAGGCTTTGATATTTTTGATTATAAGTGATATAATGCAGACCTATGTTGTATGCGGCAGCACTACCTGTATAATATTACTATACATACTATTATACTATTCATAATTAACAAGTAACATTTCTGTACGGAAATTGAATTAAATCAAGGACTAAGAATTGATTATATTATTTGCGTTAATAAAAGCGTTGGTTTAGTGCGAATAATAAGACAATTTTTCGGATTTTCCAAAGGTATTCACAATTTAATTCGATACTTCATGTAACTGTCGTGACGGTGGCTAACAATCGCAAAATGCACCTGCAAATTGATCGATTAGTGTAGGTGACACCAACGGCGAATCATCATAAAAAAAACATAATAATAAGGCGCAAAAATTCAGCGATCTAGATTCGAACCTCAGTAGCTCAGTTGGTAGAAAACTTTCCTTATAAGTGAGAGGTCTCAGATTCAAATGCTGGCCCAAGGAATTTTGTCACAAAATATTTGTCTTTTCTTAAAATAAAATCAAGGACAAAGACAACTCCAAAATAAAACCCTAGATAATATACAAACGCACGCAACAATTTGCACTGAAAGCTACGACTTTTAAGCTCTAATGGTCGGCCACTGCTAGTGGTTTAGCCAATTTTCGAGGCACTACACCGCGTCTGTACGAGTATTTCTAAGCAGGATCTTTGTTGTGTGCAAAAGTAAGGTTCGTTTGAGCAAACATCTTCCGTCTCAGATACAGTACACAGATGTATACAAGTGCGACGGAGACGGACAGATGACATTATTGTCATGTCCCTAGATTTTCGGCCGGTCTGCGGACCTACTACGTCCGGAACGTAGGATCGCAATCACAAAATATCTATAACAGCTACAATCGTGGCTGAATCTCGTGGGACGTGAGCGGCATCAAAAGTATCTGTTGATTACCAGGTGTCTATGTTAGGGTCGAGATTATAAGATTTTGTGACTGAAAGGAGTCTTAGAGTGAGTGGGGCTTTTATTCTGAGGCTGCGTTTGGTATATTTTTTTCATACACACATCATTAACATGTTTGTAATAGGTATACGAGTAAATTTAAGAAAACTATACTCTTTGAATTTTGAGTCTTGGAAAGTGGGACCATTTTGTTATAATTTGGTCGTTACAAGAACTCCCTGATTAAAGTAAAGAAATTAGTACTAGAGTGATATAAATAATATCACAAAGATACTAAATGAATTTAGGTTGTTTAAATTACGGTATATATCTTAGATGTGTGCCTACACTCAGCGGGACCCCATCTCCTATGACGATGCCAGTAGTTGTGGGAGTTGGTTCCAAATTTGTTCTATCGAATCCAATCAATTTTTTAATTTGTTCCGTCAAAGTGGACGAGGGACACGATTTTTAAGGCAGCCTCCAGCCAGCGGGACACTTTCTATTTATAAGCCATAGGAACTTCATATGAGTGTCAAACGTTCGACACCTGTCCCGCTGGCTGGAGGTCACCTTAAAAATTGTGGCCCTCGTCCATTTTGACGGAACAAATTAAAAAATTGATTGGATTCGATAGAACAAATTTGGAACCAACTCCCACAACTACTGGCATCGTCATAGGACATGGGGTCCCGCTGAGTGTAGGCACACCTCTTAGATCAGATACATATACTCGTAGGTTCATAAAAAACATTAATTAAAATGAATTTTGGTCAAGCGCACTGCGCAGTTCCAGCTGCCAGCTAGTGTTACTTCAAGTTTTGGTTTTGTGTCTGCAATAGTCTGCTTGTATCTGTGTCCCTCAAAGACTTTAAGCTTTTTAGTCTACAGGCTTTGGCAAAAGTGTCAGCCATATATATATATTTTTAAATATGGTATTTGAAAGACTAACTATCAATAGCTATCAATTAAAAAAAAACTTGGTAAAGTGTGATTTGCCCAATTTATTAAATTACGCTGAGATAACCAATCAGCAACACATATATTTCTTATTTTACTTTGGACGAAGCAAAGGCATCTCTGACATGCAGCCTTCAATGCTCCCACAGAATACTTTCAACAAGTGAATTACTGGCTTTTATGCTAAACGTAGATTCTTACCTAAGGTTGCATGATTAAATAAAAAAAGAATCCTGCGTTTCTTATTTTCGTTTTTCCTTATTTTCATTTGAACGTTATTCACGCTATAAAATATTATTGCGACTGAATGTCGTGTACCCATACATACCTATACTCACGCCTTTCTCCCAGAGGGGTAGGCAGAGACTACAGATTAACATCTTCTACGATCTTGACACACAACTTTCGCTTCTTCTACATCCATCAATCTAGTCAAACTATCCGTTTCAGATGCTATTAGGATAGGACCTTGTCATACCTGATGCCTGTGTGCGTTAGCAAAGTTGACAGAATTGCGTGAGCGAATGAGATTAGACATATTAGCACATAGCTAACGCACACAGGCATCAGGTACGACAAGGTCCTATCCTAATAGCACTTGAAACGGATAGTACCAAGCTCTTCTATTCCGGGTACATTTTACTTTGATCTTCTTCAGTATGTCATATACCCAAAGACATAGATATCACAATTAATTAATCATATCCACGAACTGATAAACACTCAAGTATAAATATGCAGCCAGAATGTGACCGATATCGCAAAATGTTTCGATACAAGTAGATAAAAGTGATATGTGAAAAAATATCACAGTCTTATCGATGTTTTCCTTTAATTTGGCAAAGCAGATAAGAACGAAATAAAACAATTTTGTTTACCGGTCAGATCAGTACAGTGTTCCAAAATCAATTGGTTTAAAAATGGAAATGCAGAAGTCACCCCCTCCTCAGTACAGTGAGCACGAATGGCCAGGTCCAGCTGGACCCCCACCGATTCCAGTTGTAGGTGAGTCAAAACAATGCTTATCATATTATTTATGTGGAAACCAAGGGCGTAGCTATATTTATTTATTTATTTAGTTTTACTTTGATTAAAATCGGACACACCAATTATAATAATTAAAGACAGTGAATAATAGTATACAAAGCGGAATAAGATTAGAGCTTTCTCATAGCCCCAAGGATCCAAAAATGCAAAATAAAATCTTGACCTCCCATAGTAATTAACTCAGGGCTGCGTTTGTAGAGAACACCAAAAAGTTTACGAATTTCACAACAAGTATCAATAAATCTTGATACTGAGCCCTAATCGAATCTTCAGTATGAATTTGGCCGCATCAAGTAATGTCACCTTTTATTTTATTATGAATAATCGGATACGGACACAAATCTAATTAATAAAAAAAAAATTACCTACTGGCGTGAGTATTTATTTTTCCGCGTATGCTAAAGGGGAGGTTCGTAGTACCCCCTATACAGCCCCATTATGTACGCCACTGGTTGAAATTTACTTTTATGACCCCCCTATAGTCTGGTGGTTCGAGTAATCTGCCAGAGGCCGCAGGTTTAAATCCCGTAGAGGTAGATACATTTTGTGTTCGGAAGTGCTTCGGAGGGCACGGTAAGCCGTGGGCCCATATTTGGGCCCGAAGTACGGCGGTGGGGTACACCACCCACCCATCAAGATAGAATCCAATAATCTTTGTTAAAACATGGGTTTTCTAGTGTAGAGTGAGACTTGCATTTCACAGTCCATACTTAGGTACATGTATGACAATTTTGTCGTTCATATCGTGACGATATACCAGGTGTAAATAGACTGCTACTATTCAATGAAACCACATATTCTACCGACCCTACTTAACCACTTTTCCCAAGAATCATACCCGCTGACACCCTTAGTTTGGGAAATAATTGAGTTCCGAACAAAAATGCGTGACATACGGGCGAGTTTAGAGAGAGCGTCGTCCGTGAAACAGCTTCAGGTTGTTCATATGGACGAGTACTATCACCAGTTTTCGTTAACAAAATGACTTAAATTTCACATTGCATATACCTACTATATGATAATGATAGCTAGCCATATACTAAATACTAATACGTTACATATATAAATATATGCATAACTTCACCCATTCGATTAGTCTTGCTAAAAAGAAACGCAAGACCATGTCTTTTTTTTCGATTGCGCATGATAACTGGTGAAGCGGTCTCATTCATGATCACGAATCTTTAAAAATAAATAGGACTCACTTTTTTAACTGTGCAAGGAGTTACAGGTCGAGCTTTCGATGAGATTATGACTCATCATCATCAGAACTCTTCGGCTATCATTCACTATTACGAGACACCAGTTTCTTTTACGGGTCTTTTAATGCCATTAAAATCAACGTCAGCCTGCGAAAACGCTTATTTGATTTATGGCCTCATTTCCTCTCTGAAAAGAAAGACATTATCTGTTTCTTTTTAATATTTTTGAATTGAGTCTGCACCTGGATTTTAAAATATTTGTACTTTAATCGTTTGTTGACGAAATTGGCACCACGGTGAAGTACAAAGCACTTGGAAGAGAGGAGCTTGTGTGGCACGTTTGATGGATATGGACGAAGTAAATGAGGTGTGTCACGATAGTAGCAGAGTCTTAATTTAATTTATTCATACTCCCTCATCTCATAGCGTCGCTCTGTATCTAGATAATAGTTCCTTTAAACCAAAACACAAATCTTGGTAATTTTATATCACCAGTTTACCACAGTGATCCCAAGCGATCATTGAAAATCAATGCACTGCATTTTATTTATACCAACCCCCATAGGTCAATAGGATCAATGTTTTGGAAACGCGTGGCACGCAAAGATAGGGTACCGCTAAACACGTCGTAAATATCTGGATGCGGTCAAATATTTTTTCCGAACCGTTAAAAATTTACGATCATGGTGAAAATCTATGGTGTATTGAGGAAAGGGTACCAAGCATAGGTGATATATCAGTTGAATAGTTAGGTAAGGTCATTCGTTTGCTTTAGTTCAATATGTTTGGTTATTTATATTTTAGATCGACTCATTTATTCGTTTGTTTATTGACTTGTTTTGACAAATTTTCTGAAATGTTGACGGATTGAAAAATAAGCTCATTTAAGTGGAACCAGAACCAGAAACGATAGCCCATTATTTTTTTCTTCCTTCTCCGAATTCCATAATTTCCACAAATCAATTCTAAACAGATAATTTTAGTGGACCACTAATATTTAATTAGAAAAATTACTCGCAGAAAGTTGATATATTGGAGTAAATAAATAATACACTAATCATATACTATATAAGTATAATGCAGTAAATACAACAAAGTTCGATTTTTTATACAAATAATTATTAATAAGTAATTATAGGTACAGTTGATTCTTCAATCTCTGATATTCCTACTTTTTTATTTATCAAGTCAAAATTTCTAGCCATACATTGCATTGAGCTGATTTTTTAACGAAACGGGATAATGCTAACGGGAGAGAGAAATATTAATATTTTTTCACTATCTGTGTAAATCAACTAACAACCAGTAGAACAAGAAAACTCATTTATACCTTTAAAACCTTAAGACATGTTGCCAATTGTGATCTACTAAATCAAATCTACTGGGTCAATCGATCCTTACGTACTGCATCTACATCTGGGGGGTGCTACAAAATTAAAGTTTCTTGAATTTAGAGCGAGATCAGAGATCCCTACTTAAGGTTATATATGCACTTTAAACCGTATAGATTCTCTACTCAAGTTTACAAAATTACTAACCGTAAGAAAGTTGTACATACTGAACTTACTGATGCAAAAGCATAAGTCACTGTCTTACTATCCCACGAACAAAAGAAGAAAAGATATCGTTGATTCATATACTAGTGTTAAAACAAAATTTGCAATGCATCAATTTAAAAAAACAATCTGTGTACATTTACAATAAAGTAAACAAACTACTTAACATCTACCCACTACTATTATTTGATTGCAAAAAGAAAGTCACCGAGTGGTTATTGACCTTGAATTATGAAGAAGTGGAGGAGCTGCTAAAAGTTATTGTGTGAGCACTTATAAAAGATATAATTTTTTAAGTAGGCATAAATCATATTTTATTATTACTAGTATTATTATTTTGTATATTATTCAAATATTAACTATTTATTTATATAATTTAAGCTTCTATTTATCTAAATTTTATTTATTACATTATTTATGTATGAAAAATACTAATGGAACTATGTTTAATAAAGCTATGTACCTATAGTTTTAAACACGCACCCAACCTAAACTTACTTATACCTGAGTTTTTTATTTTTTATGACTGTTTTTGTTTATTAACATCAAAGATGTAGAATCTTAACAGTCACGTATAAGTGACTGTTACTATATATATATATATATGTATATAATTTTTTTGTTGCACATGAAGTGCACCTGTTATATGGAAGAGCGGGGTATCCTGGGACAGGTAATTCGTACTTATAAGGATGGCCCATCCACTGATGTAATTAGTATGTATGTTTTGCACAATAAAGAAATTTATTTATATTATTATTATTATTATCATGACGTTATCGTTTGATTTCCTCCCATTGGCCGGAGATCTCAGGTGGCTAAAGTCGTGCTACAAAAGAAGTCCCGCATGTTATGGAATTTTCGTATTTATTTCTTAACACTAAGTTTTGACAGGCGACTTCCTTCGTGATGTTCACTCTAAACTCGGCTGTTTACGTATGTACCGAGTGAGGGCGCGCCGCGGGGTCACTGAATTGATCTCTGAGGGGTGTCCAGGTTTGGGGTTTGAATGGAGTCGACCATTTAATCACAAGTTTAAAATAAATAGATACTTTGTGTGATTGTTTGTTACTTTTTTTTATTTATTAATTTTTAGAGTTCCGAATTACTAAGGCTCCGGTGTCCGTCTGTCCGTCTGTCTGTCTGTCCGTCTGTTACTAGGCTGTATCTCATTACCCGTGATAGTTAGACGGTTAAAATTTTCACAAATGATGTATTTCTGTTGCCACTATAACAAAAATACTAAAACTGGCCAAGTGCGTGGTGGACCTGCGCACTCCCATACAACAAACATGATTTTTTTGCCGTTTTTATAGATAATGGTACGGAACCCTTCGTGCACGAGTCCGACTCGTACTTGGCCGGTTTTGTTATTATCTGCACATTCCAAGAATGATAGATATTAACTTATCAGCATTTATCGTTGCTAATATTAGCAATTCTTTATAAATTGATAAATCACTGATTTATAGGAGATATATTTTTAGCAGGAAATTGTGATATTTATTTGAATTCAAACAACATAACCTATCGTTTTTATTTATTAACTAGCCTTTGCCCGCGACTGCACCCGCTTTTTTTCAATCTTTGCCCCGTTTTTGGCTTGGCTTTATTTTATGAACACTCCGTATAGGCTTTATGTTTACGAGAGTAACTACAATGATAATTAAGAAAACGCATCCAAATCCGTTGGGAGGTTCTCGAGTTATAAAAGATTTTACTAAATCTTTGCCCTGTTTCCGGCATTGACGTTATTTTATGAACACCCCTTATAGCCTATGCGTTGACCAGAGTCACTGCGGTAGTAAAAAAAATCCGTTGAGTGGTTCTCGTGGTAAAACGGAATATAGATACAGATAAACAGACAGACAGACAAAAATTATAAAAATTGTGGGTTTCGCCTCAGTATAATAATAATAACCCATTTCATTTAAAACTACGCGAAAATATTCAATGTAGAGAAACGACTGTTTTACTACTTTACTATTATTAAAATTATAGGTTGGGGAAAAACTCTTTTCGCAAATAGTATGTATGAACTTATAATAAAATCTCTTTGGCTATACCATTTGTATCTGGCTGGTTTTGGTATTATCAAAAAGTTTAAATTTTAAAAAAGATAATTCCAAATTCAAATTAGGTAAAATATGTGATTTTCATTTGTTTTTCTTACTATTAAGATGAGTGAACCCAATGAAGAAATTCAATACATTTTAAAATTTTACTACAAAAAAGGTAAAAATGCAACGCACGCCGCGAAAATATTTGTGATATTTATGGACCTAGTGAGAGTAGCACAAATTTGGTTTAAGCGTTTTCAATCCGGAAATCTGCGGAAGTTGGTAACGGATTAATAACTGATAATATGTAGCTGTCTCCCTCTCAATACGGCTACTCATAACATCATGCCGGAACATGTCGAGTTGTTGAAACGAGAGGATGGTGATGGTGACAAGCCACGGCCAATTAAAGTGAAAAGATTTGTTAGCTAGTTGGGTGTTAGTTTTACTGTCCGTATTTGGTTGTCTTTCATCATCAGTGGCTGTATTTCCATACGCCATTCGGGGAGGCTTCTTTCATGCATCCCATTCCCTAATAGTATCACAAACTTTTTTTTACGTTATAACCACTCCATGCATTTTATTTTCCAATTTCCAAATTACGAACGCGAAGATTATTGTTGTCAGTGCACTCCCCAAACGGACCGGAAACTTTACGTGCTAGGGCGGATTGATACCAGTTTAAAAATAAACCAAATGTCTATATTAATAACGTGCATTTTCATTTGCGAGGTAGCGTACAAAAGTTGGTTGGAAGAATTATCTACCTGCAACGTCACTTCCGGTCGAATACAGCGCCCTATATAGGTGCTCTATAGCCTTTTATTTCCCTCTCAGCGTGGCTTAACTGGGTTCCGACGGTGTTCGGTACTAAAATACCTATGAATGTAGTCTGGGAATACGTTAAATGTAACTAGTGTGGAAAATTGAGCAAAAAGGAACATGATTTTTTAAAACTCCTGTACATGCTTATTATACTCGTCCAAGTTATTATATTATAGAAGCGTTTACCGGGACTTAACAAGCAAATATCTTCATTTATCTGGCCAAAACAGAAAGACCATTAAACAAGCTTAGTTTTTCAAGTGGGCGTTGATGGCCAAATCCAAAAATACACGTAATATTGAAAATGCTCAGGAGAGCCCGGGGCCGAATTTAATGAAAACCAAAAGTGTTTTCCTAAGACGAAAATCGAACGCGCTGATTTAAAAATATTACTGTTTTATTGCACCATCCGATAGTGTCTCTTAGGGTCAAATTTTGGTAAGTAATGATATACGGCAAACGAAAGGAAATGTGTAACATAAGTGAAACACTAGAATTGAAATTACCGCATTTATGTAGAAGAACTTAACTATTTATTAATTCGGACAGACACGAGCAAAATATTTAATTTTAACTAGGAATAACTACCAAATTTATGGAAATTAACCAGTTAAAACACAAGATCCTTTATTAACAGTTGGTATTCATTATGCAAGATTACAAGAAAATTAAAAAGAATAAGAGTAATATCTTAGTCGTCTTTAACGTATTCTTTGAGGGTATTGTTATGAGTGTCTGCAAAATTGGCAGTGTTTTAGATGTTCAGCCGGGTGTTTCTGGGTATTAGCGAACTTGTCTGGAGTGTTTCGAGTAGCTGTCTAGATACTAATTTTCTGGGTACGAAAATGTACAGGCGTTTGGTTAAATTTGTGTTTTATTTAACACGTTGATGGTACCAGACGATTAAAAACCATTTAACCTTTTTGTATATGTCTTTGTAGATCATAATTTTATTGGAATTTGGAGTGATGTTAATTATATTTTGGAGTTAATTAAATAAATGGATTGTCAATATAATTGCAGGATTTGATTAGTTAAGAATTGAGACTTGAAATTTCAATTGTAATTAGGCTTTATTCAATACACAAGATCATGGTAAACTGAAACATTAATCAGAAAAACTTACGGAGGTATTTTTTTTTCTGAATAGTTAATGTGATAAATAATAAAAATTCTGGTACATTATATTTCAACACATTTATATTTCTGATATTTTGAATTTTTTTTAGGAAAGTTATTGAATTTGAATGAAAGATTTATCTCTTTGAAGTTGAATGTGTGATTATTTTTCTCTAAATGAGGTGTAGGAGATTAATTACAACAAAAAATATAATGTAGTATTTGCAAATGTGATACATTAATGTTGAATACAAAAAAAAAATACCATGTACTCAACAGTATAAAAATCCCAACCACACACTACCGATGTGGTGGATCTACAAAGAGGGAAAATGCTGTGCCGTAGCAAAAATGGCAGCAAAGAATACACAAAGTCTTATTGTTTTTTAAATTTCTAAACTGAAAACGGTACAAAGAGAATAGACTTAAGTTTTGCTTGGCAATTTATGCAGAAGTTTAAAGTGTGCGAAGTACATAGGTAAGGTAACTCTACCAATGTAGAAGTCGATTATATTAAAATGATGGTATATTTATTATGCAATAAAATAATTCTAAGGTCATCATTATGGATGGTTTGTAGGTACCTGTACACTACAATTTTTAGAGTAGGTAAACAGTGAAGTAGTTATTACGATACCATAGTGATAAGATGATTATTTGTTATCTGCTAAGTTCTCATTAACCACAATTCACTTGTATTACTTATTTTTGCTGCGTAGTATCAGTTATTTATCAGATAAGTTTAGTAAATTAACAAAAAAATATACATTTTGCATCTTTTTACTACGTGTCGATGTTTGGTTTCATGCTTGCACTTCCTAACACAAAACCGATAGTACAGCCTGCTAAACGTAATACGTTTGAGTAGTTGTTTTAATCTATATTGACTTTAAAACTACCTTGTAAAATACCTTGGTAGCGGTAAAGAGAATTGTATCCCAGAGATTGATGCTGCTTTTAACCCAACGGCACCTTGAACCTTGATGCTTAAATGCTTACTTCTAGAGGCACTTGGAGATACTCTGCAATACGTATTTTCTAGTATGCTCATCGTTTTCCCTAAATCCTGGCATACTGTTTCTGTTATGTTTTCATTTGAGACTATTTGTGGGATCTTGGGTTCAGTTTCTTCCTCGCCATCTGACTAGGGAGAGAAATCTCCTACATATAGTGCATCATCCGTTAGATGAACAGCCTCGCATCTCAGTAGTTTGAGTTCCGCAGTGTAGGGACGCTGTATGTAACGATCCGTGTTGATGGTTATCGAAGGATCCAGCTTCAGATATTTGAGAAATATTACTGCTCGATCACGCGTTGCACCAGTATTTCTCTGAAGAGCATTTGCGTATTTGCGTATAATTAGCAAGTCCATCACGTCAGCTACCAATCGATTTTACCCTTTGAGGGTTATTGATTTTTGACGGACTCTATCACAGCATCTCTTGATGAAAACTGTTTATTCATCGTACTAGCACCATACGATTTTTTTTTGTTACTCTGTCATACATATTACATACATACAGACTAAAATTCCAAAAACTTCTGTTTTGGGATCTGTAGCGTTAGAAAAGTACAAAGAAAAGATGTTACCTATTTGTTTAAACTAAAGCCTTACTAATGTACCACTACCACTTCAGCTTACTGAAAAAAAAAATAGACTTCTTGAAAGAGTAATCTGAAAGTCATTTCACAAAATAATAAGCAAGATAAATATAACACCGTCGCCAGAAAGTACCTGGATTAATTCCTTTGTTTCTGAAAACTCGTAGAAACCTTGCAAAGGCGAAATTCAAACAACTTCTCAAGTTGTGAAATGTTAATTCGGTCCTTAATTACACGAAAATAACTGTCTAATTAAACAGTTTGCTCCCTAAGGGCATTGGGATGAAGTTTGGTAAGCAATTGTGTTTCTTAACCGGGGTCAAATGTATGGGATGTCAGAGCCAGTTTGCGTTTCCGCCCCAGCGGATTGGAAAGGGTTAACTGAAGTTACAGCGGCGAAATCCACACAATTTAGAGATGTTAAGTCTGCAGAGGAAAACATTCTAACAACATAATTTGTACCAGAAAACACTTATTATATTATCTAAACGTCCGTCTATTTGTATGTTTGATTATAACTTGAAAACACTACAAGTTTTGAGGCAGTTTTCGTTATAAACCAGTAGGCCTACCACGAGTTTTGGTCATGATACAGTTACCGACTCGACTGCGTAAAATATTTGTATGAGAAATTGTGCAGCGCCCCTAGCGGCTTACGAGAGGAACCACAATTCCTCATACAAAATATTTACGCAGACGGTAACGTGTATCGTAACCAAAACTCATGGTAGGCCTACAGGGGTTCCTGGAGAAAGGTTTAAAGTTAGGTATTCTTGAGCGATGAAGAAGACCTGAGTATCAAGTAGAATATGCATCTGAAGGTGGATGATTAAGTGTCTTATGATAAGAGGAACTCGGTGCATAATGCACATCATGACACTTGCTTATAAAGTGGCCATTATTGCAGCGTTCTTAGGGTCATAATGCAGCATAATAAACACGCGTGCTTTTGCACTTTATATTATAGCACTAGAGTTTTGATGTCTTGAGAAATACTAAAGTTTTTGCGAATAAATAGACTGTCTCACTTAAAATATAATAAATAATCATTTGATTTCATCAAATTATTTATTTTTGTGAACAAATTAACTAAAATTTTTGTTGTAGGTAAATACAAAAATATTCAGCTTGTTAATATTTAAAACTTGGCTGTTTGGCAATATTTGGCTTTTTGGCTTTTTGCGTCAGTGCCTCTGTTTCCATCTGCAAAAAAAACAAAATCTCCGCCGCCATTTTTCAAAGAAAATTGTCAGTTCATAGCTGTGGTTTCGATTATGTGGAAAAAAAAGACAGTCAAATTTTATTATTTTTCCTCGCGAGTGAAAAACGTTATATGAAACGCGTGAGCATTAACCATTACACTCTCGGCTCCATTACGGCCTCACCTACGGCAAGGCCTGCAATCTTGTGATGTCCAACGCAGCTCACTTGTATCATAATGTACTATTTCCTCACTTTTAAGTATAAGCACGTAACGTAATACAATCAACTCGTGCAAATGTGTTACTAATAATTAGGTTTTCACATGAAAATTACGTCATTATATAAGTAACATTTTGATTGCAATACCTACATAGCAACTGTAAACATGCTTTGTAATTTTGTAAATGATTTTGGTAAATTTCTTGCCCTTCTTCTTAGCAAGACTAATCAAATGGGCGGATTTATTTATCTATCAACTTATTTATTCATTGCATTATGTAGATATATCCATCCATCCATCAGCCTGTTTCGTCCACTGTTGGACATAGGCCTTTCCAGGATTTCACCACTCTTGGTGGTCCTCCTGGAAGAAATGCCCATACTCACACACGCTGGGCAGGCGGGTTGGTGAGCGCGGTGCCGAAACCCTTGCACCAGTGACGCCGCTGCCCGTCACCAGTCGGTTTTATATAAGGCTCGGCAATTGGGGATGGATATACCGCCATCCATCGGTACCAGGCAATGGTGGGCCGTCTGGTTTTGCCTGAGAGCTGTTCTCTTACTCTCCTCCGAATAACTTCGGTAGGATTTCCGAGTAGGATGGTGGTACCTCCACAGTCGAGCCCGGCATCAGTTCTACCACCTATTAGATATATACAATAATTAAACTATAACTTAGGTTAGTGTGTAAATATATGATCAGGCATTACATTTATTTATGGTTTATTTATTAACTTATTTATTTATTCTTTGCTTTATGTGTATTTTATATTCGTATTACTATATTTATTTATTTTATGTAGGTGTATTATTTTATTAGTCCTGCTTAAATATAGATTTTTATGTACTTCTCGTATTTTACTTTTTTCATCATATTCTATTGTTTTTATAAAAAATACATTTTACCTGTAAAACCTTCACGTAGCTATTTTACAAAATAAACTATTTCAATTTGAATAAATGTAATACCAGAATGCAATCATAATATTGAAGACGTAGTATGTGGGTTAACCAAATGAATAAATTATAATTATAATTATTTGTGATTGTAGGTATTCCAATTATGAAAACGTTTTTCTTTTTAAATAAGTACTTATTAATTCAAGCACAATCGCTTTACCTGTTTCCACAAGCATCTACATCAACTCTGCCTGCCTCGTAACACCTGGAGCGTTATTGCGCCTTATACTGTATCCAATAAGCCATGACCTCTGTGTGGCGGTACATTCTCTATCCTCCAAGAACAGAATATGCAGACCAAGTTATGCTGGTCACGCTACATGTTTGCCTAATGGAATACTAGGTGAAATGATGATGAACCTTATGGCGGGTGCACAGAATATGTTCGGAATTAACCTTGTCTTACAAGTTACTCGATTTTCTCTTCTCAACTATCTACATTTTGTACTCGTATGTACCCATGTAACATCAAATAAATGGCTATTGACCATGGATGAATGTCTATGCTATTGAGTAAGTTTTGCTGACATCGCCATGGCAATCTAGGCGAATAGTGGGCTTGTGAATATTTCTTGGATAGATTAGTAGATATGCACCAAAATCGACAATCGACAAAAACGACATCTGAATGAGCAATATAACCTACTAGACCATAATGTATAGAACGAGCAATTTTTTCTGTTTTCGGCGTTGGCTTTATGGTAAAAGTCGTTAAGGGCTTGTATTGGGTCTTTCAACGGTTTTTGTTTTAATATGCTGAGTCAACTACTTATCTGATCCATGTAAAAATTTGACACGTGTTTTTTCAGACCTTTGTCTTTCCGTTGATAGGTTGGTTACCTAATTGGACACATTTCGCTCGATAGAGTTTATTTTTGAAAATGATGCCTTCTTAAGTTATTATTTCGCTTTATGCCTGAAATTACTGCTATAACAAGAAAACATGGTTTATTTTCCTATGTCAGGTAGAAAAACTCCTACACTAAATACTTTTTCGTAAAATTCAGAAAAACCTCTAAAATTCACTGATTTTGCGTGCCGCCAGCGTGCGAAGCGAGCATTCTAATGTAGATTTTCTGACAACATACTGAAGTTGAAAATCGCTCAGTAAGATTATCGTGCAACAGGGGTAAGGCCTTAAGAGACGAGTATAACAAAAACTGTTACTATACTATACTTATACCTTGTTACTGTATAAGGTGCAATTAGTTTATCCTGTCAAATTGGTACTAAAGACTCAGTAAGTGCCTAGTATCAAGTTCGATTATCCTTTTTGTGAAATTCGTAAATTATTCTTTTTGTTGTTCCCTACAAAGGCAAGCCTAGCCCCGAGTCAATAATATATGGGACTACAAAGATTGATTTTGTGAAATTAGCAAAAAGGGTTATCGATCCGTTAACTGATTACTTACCAAGCCTTCAGTATAAATTTTGGCTGCATAAATAAATTTCACCTTATTTATGACTACTATTTGTAGCTTTTGATTCCAAAACAAATAAAACCGGCCAAGTGCGTGTCGGGCCACGCGCAATGTAGGGTTCCGTAGTTGCCCAGTACATTTTATAAGTTGGTCTACTAATGCAGATCGCGCCAAACTTCTAGTCCCATACTACTTCTGTAAATTTTTTCACATATCTATAAACAACCGTTTAGCCGGCAGGGGGGGAGGGAGACGCTTGACTCTAACAAAAATTAGCACTTTAAAGCTTATTTTTTTTCGCCAACGGAACCCTAAATCAAAAAATGGTTTTCACACACCTCCAATGTTTTTAAACGACCTACCCAACGACAGCCCACACTACGGGATAGACGAGAAAAAATAATCATCCCCAATTTACGTGTTTGGTACCCTTAAAATGATTTTTTTTAAGATTTTATTTTGCCATTTTCTCGACGTGATTAATATTACAGCTTTCTAGTACTCATAGTCTCTGAACTAAGCCGCGGACAGATGGACAGACGGACATGGCGAAACTATAAGGGTTCCTTGTCGGACTACGGAACCCTAAAAATGTGCTCCCTTAATAAACAGTCCGCTAATCACGCATCAGTAGCATGAAAACATCACGGTTACATTTATAGTTTTTTTTTTTTCATTTATTAACTTTAAATAAATATTTAAATGGACCAGTGCTGCTGTAAGATCACATGTGATCTATCCCAGCCTCACAATACGTTATACAGAGAAATTAGCCAATAACCAGTGTGCTAACTAAAGTACAAAAACTTTAACACCTATTTAATTTACTCAAATAAACCAACTTAAGCAATAAATTATACAAAGAATTTAGCCAATATCCAGTGTGATAACTAAGGTACAAAAACTTCAACACTTATTTAATTTACCTAAATAAACCAACTTACGCAATAAAGATCAAGAGCATTAAAATAGGTAGATATTTTAAATTAAATTAAATTAGGTTGCTTTCACGTTAGGTAGATTTCGTATGCAATCTGATAACCGACTCTAGCGGACAGTAGCTGAACTTTTCAGATTACCTACAAAATCTAACGTGAACGCAACTATAACGTAACCGTAATGTTTTCATGCTAAGGTTACTGACCATGTTTCTGGGGGCAAGTTGTTCTGTGCTACACCTCCACTTCAAGATAAACCTAACTATGACTAATTTATTTTTTAATACACCTGCTCAAAATATGATAGATTACGTGCCTGTTTAGCGTGCGTAAAATAACATATTTCGCACTCGTGCTTTTTGTTTTTACTGCTGACGCCATCTAGGGGAAACTAGCCACATCATTTAGTAAGCATGTAAGCTTTTGTTTTACCGGATACACCAAAACTGTTTCAGATGAGTATTTTCAACCTTTAATATTTTATTATTAACTATATTGTATATGTCAAATTGAAAATATATTTTCAAAATTCAAAACAATTTTAGACGTCATAATTTATATTATATTTTAACTATCTTAGAAATTATTATTAAAAGATTTTAGAAAGAGACATTGGTCTTTGTTGTAGTACAGATTGGCGCCAATCAGACTGCCTTTGCCTTTTGATTTGCAACAAAATTTCTTTCATTTTATTATTTTATGTATTTTCGCTGGTGTATTAAAAAACGTCGTTTGATACACGTGCAAAAGTGTTGATATTTCTTCTCCCGACTGTTTTTTGCCTCGACTGCGTCTTGTCAAAAAAGTCAATCGTGACTCTAAATATCAACCTTTTTGCTCTTGCATCAAAATGTACTATTTTATGACCACCTCCGGCCCACTTTAGAACACCTTGTATATCGTGTAGATAGGCACAAGCTCCGAGGGAGCAACACGTAAGCATTTGCATACGAGGTGAGGATTAAGCAACCCCTTATTTTATGTTAGTAGTCAAATTAGCCCCTTTCAAAGTTATGCCTTTTTGTTTGATTGTAGCCTTTATGTCGACGCAAAAAGAGCTGCCTAAACCAGCGTTGACTGTACCTACTTGATGTGATAAATATTGTATTGATTTGTTTCATGTGCTTGCCTTGTCGTGTTTGCTTCAGGCAAAACTAATATTCTGTCGTCAAAGGTATTTATTTTATTACATGTACATGTATGGGTATGTTGTTCAGAATAACTTTTCTATTGGTGTACGTATTACGCCTGCCGTGTAATCTGGCTAACAGATCCATAAACATGTTCTTTTTCTTGATTTGATATTGTCTTTGTTTTGAAGTACATGATATAAGCGGTTAATTTGTCGACAGTTTAAAATTTTGTTTGTTATTTGTAGCAAACTATATAAAACTCGTTTATTATTATTATTTTTTTTCAATTTATAATTTATAATATGTCGGAACGGAACCTTCGGGTACGGAAACTAAGAACTAACAAACTTATACTTATAATTGTATGTAAAACAATCGAGTAAATTAATTTTAACCTACTAGAAGTTATACTCGTACCTGTTTTTATTTTAATAAGTAAAATATCAACTTAACAACCAAAATACAAATTAACAAAGCTATTTTTAGCAGACGGTCTGGTAGCCCTGTGCAGTTTTTCTTGTAAAAAATATAGAACATTAAAATACAATTAAAACTATTTGACCGATACAATTTTGTTTAAACATTGTATCGGTAAAACAGTGGGCGTAGTCAATAAAAACAACATTTTTTACAAAAATCTAATTATAATTATTCACAACATTACATTATAAAGGTATGCATTGAAAGATTTTGCATGACTTATCAATATGAAGAGTTATTTAGTTTAGATACTTCTTTCATTTATAGGAATACAACTTAATTGAAAGCCGGGATGAAGACAGTTTGCGGGGGGAAGAGTACAGATAAGCACAAAAGTGTTTATTAGACCATAATATTATGAGATTTATATCCGACTGCAATATATTGATAAGGTTGTGTACATAATTACTGTATACATATAATAATGTTATATAAAAATACAAAAGTAGTTAACTTTACGTAACGACTGTACCAAAAACCATTCGATTTAAGTTTGACTTTTCGTTCAACTTGTAAAAAATAGAGAGGGTCACATGTGTCATGCATCCATAGAGTGAGTATGGCGGAAGTTATTAATTGGAATGCATTTATGTTTGTCGACTAGTCGACCAACAAGTTGATAAATTGACATAATTATCGACTTTTACCTTTGCTTACCCCGCACCCCATACTTAACCCCGCTTTTAATGAAGTTGTTTTCATATAATCAACGTATACCTACATTTTATTTATCACCCTAGCATCATGTAGCCAACAAAACAAAACACACATGGAAAATAAAATGAAATCAAAAAGAAAACTTTGCATCCGCCATCACATCGCAACAACGATGTGCCCCGAAAGTTTCGAGACACTCGAAATGACCGGAAAGTCCTCATGTGCTCCGCAACTTTATTATTACTGCACGGAAGACTCTCGTACGAGACGGATTTTTGTTTTACTCTTCAGATTTTATTTGACTACCGGTTGCTTCCAGGTGTTGTTTTATTTTTCTTTTGATATTTCTAACAATAAGATTAACTAAATAAAATTATTTCGCTCAACCATTACGATTTTACAGTTGGCTTAGTAAAAGTTGTTCTTTCGTCTCTAAAATAACTTGTTTAAACTTCGTCTTGTGTATAGGAATATACCCTATTTGTTACTATTTCTTTTAAATTGGACCCTGTGAAGGTTGTGTTGTAAATTTAATTATTCTTGTCAAATGCATTGAGATTCAGTAGTATCGCGTAGAAAAGACAATAATTTTAGTACTTAACTCGTTTATTAGTAAGTTTATTCTTATATTAATTAAACTTTATTGAGTTTAATTAATGATAAAAGATAGTACACATTATCAAGAGAAAAACGTATGTACATTATTAAGTGTAAATAAATAAAACAAGTAACTCAACTTATTTTACCAAGTAGATCAACGTAGGTATTTGAAAAGTTAAAATACACGAATATTATAATCGTCCATCATTAATGCCGTTTATTTCAGTAGCGCCTTAAGATTAATAAAGTAAATAAAACAATTTTGTGTTACTTACGTTTTTCTAACTAAACAATTTGTCATTTGTAGAGCAGTCACTGCGTGATCTGTCCAAACGAGCAACTTATCATAGAACGCACATCAAAGCCTCCGTTTCTACACAAAACACACAACGCAGTTTCCTTCCATTCAAACTCAGTTTCAGCGTCCCGTTCCTGTATGGACTCAATTTGTCTGTCATCTCACGACTCAAGAGCCTCATAGCATTCGACAGACCATAGAGCATATATTCTTATAGACTTTGCAAATTTTGAATTTGGTACAAACACAATTTACCAAAATTAAAAACGTACAAAAATCTGTTAGAACTTTTTAATTTGTCATTCTTTCCTTCCAAAGAAGGTCTCCCTTAATGCAGGTTTTTGTGACTTAAAAGGGGGTTCCTCCCCTCAAAACGTACATTTTTAATTTCAGTTTCCATATTTTGTAACAATTTTGAGATCATTTTATCAACATTATTAATAACGATGGGTAACAATTAATATGCAATATTTTACGAATCGATTCCATCCATCCATCCATCAGCCTGTTTCGTCCACTGCTGGACATAGGCCTTTCCAGGATTTCACCACTCTTGGCGGTCCTCCTGGAAGATATGCCCATACTCACACACGCTGGGCAGGCGGGTTGGTGATCGTGGTGCCGAAACCCTTGCACCAGTGACGCCGCTGCCCGTCACCAGTCTAATTTATATAAGGCCCAGCAATTGGGGATGGATATACCGCCATCCATCGGTCCCAGGAAATGGTGGGCCGCCTGGTTTTTTTGCCCGAGAGTTGTCCTCTTACTCTCCCCCGAATAACGGGAGGGTTTCCGAGTAAGATGGTGGTACCTCCACAGTCGAGCCCGGCATCAGCTCTACCACCTAGTGTGTAGTAGTACGAATCGATTATCCAATTCAAAATGAAAGTTATCGACACGTGTTTCAACAACGTACATTTGATTAACGGTAATATTACAAATTAATTGTTACCCATTCTGTGACGGTTGCGCTTCCGCAAAGCTTACGGGTAACGTGCTTACACCAGAGGATTCTCAACCAGTTGTAAGTGCGTTGGGTGACTTACCGGTTAATATGAACTCTTGATACGATACTGATACGAGTGCATTTACTTTATTTAACTACTAAAGGTTCGCTTTCCATCTAACAGTGTTCCGTAATCTATGTCCAGATCGCTCAGTACAGGGTCTATTTGTAGTACTATCTCGCTTTGAGCAAGCAATCGCCTAATTGAAATGTCCGGAGCTCTCTGTGCTATGTGTGACTTACAAACTAAGGCTGACGAGTGATGGGCTGTTGTTCTTTCTTTTGTTACAAGTTTATGATTAATTAACTTGGTTAAGGTGTTTTTATTTTGACTGTACTATTGATATATTTAAAGTAATGTGTTCACATATGTTTAACGTTGTTGATGTTTCTTGATTTCGCACTGACGGGTAGTTTTTGATATGCTATCCATCCGTCAATCAGCCCGTTCCGTCCACTGCTGGACATCGGCTTTTCCAGGATTTCGCCGCTCTTGGCGGTCCTCCTGGAAGGAATGCCCATACTCACACACGCTGGGCAGGCGGGTTCGTGAGCGCGGTGCTGAAACCCTTGCACCAGTGACGCCGCTGCCCGTCACCAGCGACAACATATACACTACACCTTCTCACACACACACACACACACACACACACACACACACACACACACACACGTACATACACATCTCAATTTTTTCTTAAACGAACTGCATGCTATGTTTTGTTTTTGTTTTTATTGTTGTACTGTTTCTATTTTTGTAGAGACCTCTTACGGAGTAGCCAGCACCTTAGCTGAGCACTAACATAATTAAGTTGTGCATATGTGTATTAGTGTTACTTAAATGTATGTTTGTGATTATCCGTATGTACCTCTGTCTTTTGTTTTCTGTTTGGTTTGACAATAAACGTGTACAATAATTCTTATTGTACTACAATTTAAGACACACGCCGAGATCTCATAAAGTTGCGTCCAACCTTTTTTATTTTTTTCACCTAGCGGTTATTAAAGTAGCTTGAATTATATCTCTTATTTAAAAAGTTTAAGGATTTTTTTTGCTACAGCGTAGCAGGCGCTACGACTTTAGTTTTCCGCTTCGTATACCCACTACGCTGCCGTCTAGGCGTAGCGATATAGTACACAGATTCTACGCATGAATTAATTTAAATGAATAAATAACATTTGTGAAATCCCTGTAACTTATAAACCAACAGTTTTCTAAACCGAAATTCGGGCGAACGCACTTAAAATGCGTAACTGCCGTTTTTTTACCGGCACAGATGGTCCGAATAGATGGAACTTAGAAAGTTTACGATGTAGAATATTACTCCTTGGGATCGATCTTGTACCGTACATTTGGTAAAAATATATTGAGATTCAGGTGAAATGCATGACGGTTATACAGGCTTTTCTGAATATGGCTTTCGGGATAAAATCATAAATACTTAGAGTGAAAATTCAGCACCTGTCTGTTCGTCTATCTACGATATAAATCAAGGGCAGCTGGACGTTCCAGGCGAAGCACAAAAAACCGGTCGATTTCAAGTAGGACTCGTGCCCTGAGGATTCCGTACAATTCTGATAAGATATTAATTTTCAAAATTATCATTACCCAGAACCTATATGAAACAAAACTGCAAAATAAAGTTAGTCGAGTATTCGGGTACGTAACCCTAAACCTATATTAAGAACCCGGCCAAGTGCGTATCGGACCACGCGCAGTGTAGGGTTCAGAGTTTCCCAGTACATTTTATAATTTGGTGTACTAATACAGATCGCGCCAAACTTCTAGTCCGCTCGGATGTTGCTCTACCGAAGAACAGTCCATGCATTTTGTCGTGTTTAGAGGAGACTAAAAGTTTGGCTCGACCTGTACTCTTAAACCTATAAGACTACTTAGCTGTGATAGTTTTGTTTAACTTCATTATATACCTATATATTGCTTCTGTGAATTTTTTCACATATTCATAAACAACTGTCTAGCCGGCAGGGGACGGACACTTGACTCTGACTCTAACAAAAATTTGCAATTGAAAGTTTAATATTCCGCCAACGAAAAATGTAAATAATTTTTACACACCCACAATGTTTTTGAACAACCTATCTAACGCTATAGAAAAAACGAGAAAAAAAAATCATCCGAAAGATAAAGGTATGGATAAAAAAAAATACGAAATTTAATTTTATCACTTTGTCGGCGTGTTTAATATGTACATTATATTCATGCCAAATCACAGCTTTCTAGTACTAATAGTCTTTGAGCTAAGTCGTTGACAGACGGACTGACGGATAGACGACTGACGGACAGACGGACTGACGGACAGACGACTGACGGACAGACGGACTGACGGACAGACGGACATGGCGAAACTATAAGGGTTCCTTGTCGGACTATGGGACCCTAAAATCAAGGTTTTGCCACATAATGCATATATAAAGATTCCAAATTGCCAACTAGTTAATTATTATTTATATAAACCCGTACCAAAAATGGTCTAAAACTGCCAACTTTGATGGCCCCCCTTTTCTTGATCTTTAAAAGAAATAAAATAAAATAAAACATTATTTGTACGCTATACTTATATTAGTGATTTCTAGACAATGACACCCCAAATGCACATAAAAAATGTTTTTTGGCTCCTTTTTTATGTATGTCCTCTAATACTAAATAAATTTAATTTTAAATTCAATATTTGGTTTTGGGTCAACATTCCACATATCAAAATTTTAGCTCTGTAACTCGTTCCGTTTGCAAGCTAAGGACCCGTGACATACTCGGATGGACAGACCCTTTTTATGGCTCCGTTTTGGCCTTCGGGTACGAACCTTAAAAATCAATACTAAAGACCATATAAAAAATACCTATTACGATAATACGGATACGTTATTTACTATGTTAGTTTTAGTTTAGTTTATAAGATTATATTTTGAGTGTGTAGGTATTATTAGATTAAGGCATTGATATAAGCTACAAAAAAAATATGCCTGAAATAAAATGATTCCATCCATCCATCCATCAGCCTGTTTCGTCCACTGCTGGACATAGGCCTTTCCAGGATTTCACCACTCTTGGCGGTCCTCCTGGAAGAAATGCCCATACTCACCCACGCTGGGCAGGCGGGTTGGTGAGCGCGGTGCTGAAACCCTTGCACCAGTGACGCCGCTGCCCGTCACTAGTCTGTTTTAAGGCCTGGCAATTATGGATGGATATACCGCCATCCATCGGTCCCAGGCAATGTTGGGCCGCCTGGTTTTGCCTGAGAGCTGTTCTCTTACTCTCCCCGAATAACTTCGGGAGGATTTGCGAGTAAGATGGTGGTACCTCCACAGTCAAGCTCGGCATCAGCTCTACCACCTATGAGCTCGGCATCAGCTCTACCACCTATGAAATAAAATGATTATTATTAACCAAAAGTTTCCGTGATCCGAATAATAACCAGCGTTTGGCTGATGTCTATTACTGCATAAGTCATAACCTGAGGTTCAGGTATCTTCTACGTACTTACCTATATATACCAGTAAAGTTTACTTATTACATTAACATCCTACAAAATCAACAGATTATATCAATGTAGGTATACAGGTTGTAAATAGAGTGCGACCATTCAATAAAACCACATACTCTACTGATCATACTGAACAACAATTCTAGAAAAAAAACCCGCGAAAGTCTTCACAGAAAAAGATATTCAACTGTAACTCAAAGACTTACTCGTAGTAAGAAGGTCTGTTTTAGAACGCTGCACCGTAATAGCTGTTTCACGGACGACGCTCTCTCTAAAGTATTGGTATAATAACCAGACAAACCACATTAGATGGGGGAAGTCTAATTATATTTCTAAAGAATATATGTAGATTATACTGTGGTGTTAGACAGGGTGGTTTAACTTCGACTCGTCTCTTTAATCTCTATGTTAATGGATTGATCGAGGAACTCAGCAGCATGAGAGTGGGTTGTCACATAGGCGGTGAATGCGTAAATAACTTAAGCTATGCCGATGACATGGTGCTGTTGAATCCCTCGATCACCGGTCTAAACAAACTCATAAAAGTATGCGAGCGCTATGCGACCATACATAGTCTTAAATATAATGTAAGTAAAACAGAAGTACTGGTTTTTAAAGCAAATAATAGTGATGTTACTCACACTCCATGTATCAGTCTGTGTGGATCTCCCCTGAATGTTGTGAACAAATTTAAATACCTGGGTCACATTCTTACAGAAAATCTTAAAGATAACAATGATCTCGAACGACAGAGACGTTCCATTGCAATGAAGAGTAATATGTTAGCCAGAAGATTCACCCAGTGCTCGAGTCAGGTAAAAATCACCCTATTTCAGGCGTACTGTCAGGCCTTCTACACCAGTCAGCTTTGGTCGAACTATACGCAGAGTGCTATGAACACTCTGCGTGTTCAGTATAATAATGCTTTTAGATCAATGCTAAAACTGCCTTGGCGGTGTAGTGCGTCAGGCATGTTCGCTGAGAAGGGGGTAAATGACTTCTTTGGCCTCATGCGTAGGTTAAAGACCTCGTTTCATAAAAGGATCATGAATTGTGGCAATAGCATTGTTAAAGCTACATTTTTGTCAGTTTATCAACTTTCCAAACCTTTCTGTTTGATTAAGAAGAATGACAATATTTGCAAAATGCCAAAGCAACCCAGTCGCCCTATTCCCCACTCTCTTGCCGAATAAATATTGTCAATACTACCCAGTCGCCCTGTTCCTCTCTCACTTGATGAATGCATGTAATAGTTTAGTTTAGGTTAAGTAAGTATAGTTTAGAATTATTTATTAATTAATGACATAATTTATAATGTAAATTAATTTGTATATTTAATCATTTAATATTTAATAATTTCAAATCTTGCAAAATTTGTAAAACATTATTATTTGTAAAATATGGGTTACATGCCTGAAATAAATGCCTTTTATTTATTTATTTATTTAAACTCGCTCGTATGTAGGTGCGTTAGGGTTCACGTATTTTTGTTTGGAACTCAATTATTTCCTAAACTATAAGTGTGTCTCTGGGTATGATTCTTGAGAAAAGTGGTTCAGTAGGGTCGGTAGAATGTGTGGTTTCATTTAATGGTTGCAGTCTATTTACACCCGGTATACCTATAATGATAGAATCTGTGGATTTTGCAGGATGTTAACGTAATAAGTAAACTTTACTGGTATAAAAGTACGTAAAATGGAAAAAGAGCTCCGATACATCGTATGTGCAATTATTACAATAATTATGTTTTAAATATAGATTTCTTTAACTGCTCTCGTAACAGATATAAAAATAAAGTAAAGAAAGCGTTTATAGAAAAGAAAAAAAGGAAATAAAACTAAATAAATAGGGTAGAGCAGAAATATATGTCTTATTCTTAGGTAAATATATATGTATTTTATTCTGTATTAATTTTTAGTTATAATGATTTTATAATTGTGCATGCTGTAGGTTTTTTGCTCAGTCTGTATTTCAGGCTTTGGGTTTATAGCCAATATTGTCATATTACCATTTTTCTATTTATTTCTTCATCTGCTTCATTTATATCTCTTTATATAATTTGTGAGAATGTTAAACTAATGTAATCACCATTGTTATTGTTAAACAGTATCTATTTCTGTTTTTTCTCCTCTCAAATAAATAAATAAATAAAAAGATACCTGAACCCCAGACTTATGCAGTACTAGACATCAGCCAAACGCTGGTTATTATTCAGATCACGGAAACTTTTGGTTCATTCGGAAAGAGTACGATTACATTGTCCCTGATTTCATTTTGTCAACCGGCGGCCAATTACGGAAATACGTTGCCGGTTTTAGAGGGGAATATAAAGTAGATTTATTAAACATTTTGCCCATGGCTCCGCCCGCGTGTTATTCGGTTTAACGACATGCTTTTTTCCGGGATAAAAAGTAGCCTATGTATTAAGTTAGGGTATAAGCTATATCCGTTCTAAATTTCATCCAAATCCGTCCAGCCGTTTCAGCGTGAAAGAGTAACAAACATACACACACACAAACTTTGTATGAAATGACTAGTTAAACATGATCGTGTTATTTGCTTTAAATATATTTATATAACTCAGAAGTACATAACCAATGTGTTTAGTTTTTATAGTATGAGTATTTTAATACAAAAACTTAATTGCACCCGAAACGATATAATTAACTGAATGATTCATACTGATAAATATATGAATCAGAGGAAATTGTATATTATATTTATTGTATTAATGTGAAGTTGTCTCATGAGTTCATGACTCATTCATTATTAACCTAGTAATAACGTGTCTATACTAAATAAAAAAGTACAAAAAGGTCGTTTTAAATGAAATGGGCATTGTACCGAGGCCAAAACTCCAATTTATAGAATTTTTGTCTGTCTGTTTGTCTGTATGTACATATGTGTGTATGTACGACTTGATTTAACTCTAGAACCACTCAACGGATTTGGATGCGGTTTTTTAATGATCATCGTAGTGATCGTAGTTCAAAAGTCTAAGCTTAGTCAAATTCATTTTGCTAATGGACACTAGCCTAGTATACCTAGTTTCTGAACTTCTTTATTGCCCGATGCGACGACGAGCGAAGCGAGGTTGACATGACAAGCTACGTGTTAGGTTGACATGTATCTAAGATAAAATAAGGAGCCGAGCGAAGCGCAGCGGAACGAGGCGACGACGTCCCTAGTTTTGACAGTAACTCAAATTTGTATTTTCAAGTCGCCGATTTCAAGGATTTCCAAAAAAGAAACACAATACATACTCAATCTCACACTTTGAAATTTAATGTCCTTCGCGCGTAAGAAATTTCTACCGTCAGCGCCCCCAGTGTCCATTGTGAGAGCCGGCGGCGCCGGCAGCCAATGTTTTTGATCTCGGCTGCCTGTAGTAATGTACTGTCGGTTCCCAACGGCGTTATTTTTGGGTGCTAGCGCCGGCTGCGGAGGTAATTCCAAAATGTTTTGTATTAGAAACTCTCGTAGGCCGCCAGGGGCGCTGCACAATTTCTCATACAAATATTTCAGGCAGTCGCTAGCGAGCTAGCGAGTATCGAGGGCCAAACTCATGGTAGGCCTACTGTACATTATTTCCTTTATGCTACCACCTTCTGGTACGTTCCTGGAATAGGTAACGGTGAGTCCCAAGTTGGATGTTAGCCGGTGCAGCGAATATCCCTCTGTTCTGTATTTTTGTCCTAAGTATTTATTGTCATTGTTTAACGTTTGATTCACCATTCCAGGGACTAGACGTCCAACTCACCTGTTCCAAAAAAGAGATTTTTTAAATATTATAATAAACCAAAACATACAAACAGTAGACATGTTACTTATTAAAATAAATTCTATAAATTATTAGTAAACAATAATTTTATTCCAACTAAACACGTTTTTATTGCTTTAACTAAATACGTAACAATAAGTAAAACTCGTTTTTTACCGTTGGAGTAATTTCCTTGTCTTGGGAGTAACTAATATTTTAGTAATTATTACTATAAAACATTTACTTGTCGCTAAGTGAAGTCTTTTGGCCGTGTAGGTTTAAAGATAGTATTTTTTCAGCGTCGTATTTTTAATGTTGCCCCTACGGAATAAAACTAGGGCTCCGCGTATACGTAATAGCAACAAACACGAAACATAGCAAAAGTTCTAAGTGATGGATGGTGCAGGGACGCGTGTGCCATTGAATCATAGTTTGTATGTCCATTAGTCAAATAGGTTTTCCATCTAGATTAACTTATCTGTAGGTAGGCTTGCTGACAGGGTCCCTTTGTGGGCATGCTGTCTGCCCTCCCGTCTATTCATGGGCAATTAATGTGCCAATGATAGGGTGGTTTTGAACGGTACATGTTTTTTCTCTGCGAATTTGATTTTTAGGGTTCCGTACCCGAAGGATGCGAAATGGGACCAGGATACAAGAAACCTCGAAAAAATAGCATTTTGAACGTTATTTATTTCTTAAAGATGGTAATACATAATAGTTTCAAATTTGGTCATAAACTGTAAAAACAAAAAAATATAAAAAATTGGGTTCGTTACTCGGCGAGAACCAAACTGTTTGTCATGCGCTGCCATTTTACCAGCTTTCTTTACATCGCCATGATGTTGCTACGACATCTATATTGTTGCTATTTACCATGTTTTTAGGGAACTAAAAACCCCAAATTATTACATAACATGAATTAAGTGCATGCATGCATCATCGCTGAGAATGATCTCATGTCGCCCAAATTATTTTTAGTTAATTAGGTATTTCACTCTTGTATTGTCGGTTTACAGAGCCATTAAAACAGATTAAAACTATATTACTAAAAGGAAAAAGCACGTGAAATAAAATATCGTCATGACACGAATCCCCGAAGGGGTGTCAGAGGTGTTCCTGAGTGTGAACTGTTAAATGCACACACTCGGTACACACCCGCGTTTAACCGACGATGGTTACGTCCCATCTAGGTAGGTAATGAACCCGATCGCTGTTCTTCGAGCACAAATACACGCTTTTTAGGGCATGTAGGTTTCCTTGCGGTGTTTTCCTTCACCGTTCAGCAAGTGGTGCATCCTACCGACTGAGCTACCGCCGTTTAAATAAAAATAAAATACAACACATTGATAGGAAAGTTCATGTGATGTGATTGCATCATGAGTATTTATTCTAAGTGGCGGGGCGCGGTAAAAAAGTCAAACAAAGCGAGCGTCAATCCAATGAACTGTGCTTCCGTGACAACACAAAACCATCTTTATTACCGTAGCATTGGAACTAGCGTGCTATAAAGCTGTTAACAGATCACGAATAGCTAGCAGCAACCTTGATATTGCCGGCTCAGCGCTTGCGCGATAATCACGCTTTTTAGGTCACTGACGTCATGCAGGCCACCAAACAACCTGTAGATCTTATAGGTAAGTACCTGTCACATTCAATCTAAAAGACAAAATGTTCTTATGGCTTTTTATACACCGTTATAATTGTGATAAGCTATCAATTGTTATTTCAACAGAACAAGCGGGAGTTAGTCATTCTTTTTCGAGCTATAGAGAGGTGTTGGTGTTGCGTGCGCGACTGGCTTAGTCCAGTGTTGTCGCTCAAATAGTGAACAGTTTTCTGACCGCAGCTGGTGAAGAACGTGTTAATTTGTTGTTATTTGGTGTTATTTTGTCATACACAGGTGCGTAAAATACGGTGTTTTATGTACATGATTACCTTAATACAATTCTTTCATTTTGTTCTGTGTGGGATGATAAATTGTGGGTAATCTTGTTTCTTTGTATATAAAAGAGAAAGTGGGTAAGTTAAATAACAAAAGGTTCCACAGCTCATAAGTAACCCAGGGAGTATGCTAGTGCTGATTAATAATTCAAACTTTCCGTAAGAATGTAGGCTTACGATACCAGTTGAGTGGTGTTTCATTATGTAAATGGAAAAAACACGTTTACATATTTATCTAACCATAATTATCTCTGCTCAGCACTTAAACCAATATACGTTTCTATTTAAATAATACGCTACTTTGCTTTCCCGATTCTATGCGCATTGAATTAAACACACACACATAATCACACAACAAAACATTATATATGGACCGCGGTCCAGACGCGGAATAGTCCAGACGCGGAATAGTCCAGACTAAGGATGTATAGATGGACCTACCTACAGTGGGCACTGGGTGAACATTGAAAATATAAGGTGACTTTCGTTTACTGTAGAAGTGCCTGAGTGGTCAGAACCAAGGTTCAGTGACCCTGTTTAGGAAATATGAAAAATATTTTTTGTTCTGTACTTGTTCGAGAACCTCATATTCATCCATCCATTCATCAGGCCGTGTTTGTCCATTGCTGGACATAGGCCTTTCCCAGATTTCACCACTCATGTCGGTCCTCCGTCCTCCTCATCCAGCCGCCACCCACAACGTCCTTCAGGTCGTCGGTCCAGCGGGCACGGGCGTCGGCCTACACTACGCTTTGCTGGACGTGGTCTCCACACTAAAGCTTTTCGACCCCAACGGCCATCATACCGGCGATAAATATGGCCTGCCCACTACCACTTCAACTTACTGATCTACATTAACCTCGACTTAATTATTAATGGAAGTCAACGTTTTGTTTTGCGTATTTTATAGAAAGGGTAATTGAACTTCGGTCCAGACAACTTACTGAGCCTTCAGTATTGATTTGGCTGCATAAACGAAAATCACATATCAGATATTCATATCAGATAAATAATATTGTTAAATTAACATATCAAATATCAGATAAATAATTGTACAAGTATTCAATAAAAAAAAGACTCATCTTAATTATACCGTGGCTAAAAAGTGGTAAATTATTAAAAAAATATACTAATGCACTTCTAGGGACTTATTTAAGCAATAAATTCTTATTAATACATAACGATACTATTATTTCCAAAACATTTTACTTGTGAATATTTAATTCGACCTCAAATCTTTCATTACTAGAAGTGAACCGGAAGGTAAAGGCATCCTTGAATAAAACGCGTAGTAGGCAAAAAACCTACTCGTTTTTTTAAAATGAGCTCATAATATTTTACTAGGAAGCTAATGAAAAAATTGATTGAAGGCAGTTTTTAAGTTGTGGTTACTTGCGCAACAAACAAATCTTCCTTGATCGTGTTTAATTGCGTGACAGTCAATCGATAGGCGACACAAGCAGCATGATAAGACTTGCATGTGAGCATACAACAGTTTAAAAGTTACAGGCGTTGTCGTAGGTAAGAAATTTGATTTTTGAACAGTAGAACTTCCCATACTACAATATAGAGGGTTCTAAAAAACATGCTATAAATAAGGCCTTTTCCAAGACGATAACTGAGCCCAAAACGTGACAGAAAAATTGTTTGTGAATGTGAAGGCAATGTGTTTTTTCAGTTCAAAACTGTAGTCCGTCTTAACTAATATAGTTAAAATAACAATAATGAATGTTGTAAACATAATAATGTTAATAAACCTACTAATCTAAACATAAAAATGCATTTTTTTTTAACGCTCTCGTGTGATTGTAATACTTCCTCTCATACAAATTGACCATTTAAGCCGTCTGGTTTACTACGAGGAGGCGCATTTTTTTTAAATTTTGCATAGTCCTGATAGAAAAAGTTGTTCATATAAACGAGCACTACGTATGTTTTGAGTTTCGCCAACTATTATTATTTAACCTTATATACAACGTGAAATTTAAGTCATTTTGGTAACGAAAACTGGTGATAGTACTCGTCCATATGAACAACTTTTACTATGAAGGCAACCCTGAAATCGTAAAAAAAAAAATCTGCTGTTTCATACATTTGGGTCGAGTAGGTATTTAACTTTTCTATAGAACAGGGTTCGATGACCCATTTTGTAAAATTCGTATTTTTTTTCACCTTCCTTACAAACGCAAGCCCAGCCCCGATTCAATTACCATGGGACGTCAAGATTTTATTTTGCGAAATTAGCAAAAAGTGTTATCAATCCGTGTTACTGATCACTTACCAAGCTTCTAGTATGAGTTTGGCTGCATAAATTTAAATCACCTTATATATTAAATATTATTTATGGTATAAATTATACGAATTTAATTTGTCAAATATTTTTCAATAAAAAACAGCAGTATCGAACCTTTTCTTGATTTACCGCACTTGTCGGACGCGCATTTTTCAGATATGTTTATCTCTTTCGCTGTGCGACGGACATATTGCGCCTTAAGCGACAAACTGATTCGGGTTCAATTCCCGGCTGTAGCTGCTTCCCGCCTAGAATATTGTATATTTTGGTCTTTCTTCCCCATTATTAAGAACTTTTTTAACAGGAATAAACATCAATAACATCAATTTCGCTGTAATTCTTCTCTTCAAATGTCCACACTCAAGATACGTAATCATTTTATAGTTACCAAAAGCAAATTATATATATTTTTATCTGTACTAATTATAAAGCAGTAAAAATTGTCTCTGCAAATTTATTATTATTGCGAATAATTAATTTATTTTTTTAATTAATTTTCTTAATTATCATGGTTGACCCTGTCCTGGTCAACATACAAGCATTAATGGGCGTTGATAAAATAACTTTAATTTATATTTAATTTATTGAATAGATAATTTATTATCATCGTAATGACCCTGGTCAACATATTAACGGGGCAGAGCTTGAAAAAACGTGGGCAAAGCCGCAGACAAAGGCTAGTATACTTATTTTTTTATCAGCATACACACCTTACATGCTAAGATAAGGTTTAAGCATCAATATTAGGTACGCCTTGATACGCGATTCTGCGGATACGATACCGATGGATATTTATAGAAATAGATCGGCGATACCGGTACCGTACTTTATTTACAGATAAATGTCACAAAAGAAAGTATAACGCAACGGAAACGTCTAGACAAGCGAAATGAGAGCTCGTACATCGTTTACATAGCGCATACAAAAGTTATCCCATCGCGCGTTCATTGGGGTATTCTAAAGCGTGACATTCGAAACGCATCGATATATCGACAAAAAATCGTGTCTCTGATATTTCGGGAACACCAAAACTTTTGTTACGCGAACTTGTTTTCACGTTTCCATAAAAGTTTAATAGTTAGCTAATACACCACTTTGTACTGAGAAGAAAACAATATTTGAAATAACAATTTTTTATTATTTTTGATTGTGGACTGTTAACGGTACACAATCTACCCTAGAAATATTTTCACTTATTATTGTAGTAGGACCTTATAATATCTCCCAGAAAAAATAATAGTGCTACGAAGTTATAGCAGATGACTAACTCAGTTAAAACTGTTATAAGTGCCTCTTAGAAAGTTCACGGATAATGGATGGTATTTCCATATAACTGCTAGATGCTACACATGAATAGTTTCGCGTTTATTTGCGGAAATATGCGCTGCGCACAAAACAGCTGGCATACAATGTTTTTGACATTATTCAATAAACAACCAATGTTCTGGGAGACGAGCGTGAAGCGATTATATTTATGAATACATTATTGTATATCTACAATAAATTTTTACCTCACCGTAATTTTCATATCGGGCAAAAATAGTATTTTGCCCCGAACTTTGAACCCACGCTCGCCCGATTCGCGCTTGAACGATTTGGCTCATGTTCGAATTTGAAAATTTTATTTGCCGGATTGTTCCAGTAGACTCGGAGAACTCGCTCGCTTCGCTCACTCGTTCAATAAAAAAATACTGCAGCAAATAAAACTCCTCAAATAGTGTAAGACGTTAATGGCTCCTAGACAAGACTATACATAATAATCACAGTCGTGGGTTTATGCATATTTCACACTCTTCCAAAAATAGAAGATGCCTTATGCGTCTTGTTGACTTGTTGTCCAACCAAAGGTATTTCTACCTGATATAAAAGCAGTATCTAGTCTGTCTATTTTTCAGATAAATCGTTCTACACCTTTAACGAATTTGAATTGTGACATTAACTATTATTTTGGAATACTGTTGATATTTAGTGTTACGTACCCAGAATATCACTCTGCTGTTCGTCTGTTCATTCGTATGTCACGGGTCTCTAACTATTCCAAAAACGTTAGAAATTTGGAATTTAGGTAGATATATTAGTGTCATATGGTGTTTTCAACAACAAATACTAAAAACGCTGATTTATATTATAGTTTAAAGGATACGTACCCAAATATTCGATGAATTTAATTTTGCAGTTTTGTTTGATAAATTTTGTAAATGATGATGAGTTTGTAATTTATATTCAATTTGAATGGTACGTAGTCCTCGGGGCGCGAGTCTTTTTCGCTCTTGACCGGTTTTTATATTTAGTTTCTTGAGTTAATGTTAATTTAATTATGATGTGTACCGATTGTTGTATACCCCTTTATAAATATTGTATTGAATATTGTCAATAAGTATGTCTTTGTTTACGTCTGGATTCCTATGGTTGACCTTATCTTAAACTATTTAGGCTGGGCGATTTGTTGTGATATTTATGGCGGAGCATCCCGTGTTCAAATGGGTATTGACCTCGCCTCCACGACCTCTTTTTTATTTTCATGAGCAAAATCTATATGGCCCCTACGTTTTAGTCGTGACAAGTAAATAACCTTTCCACGCATAGACTTTCATTGTTCTAAATAATTTTCCAGTAACATTCTTAGAATTGTAAGCAGGTTCATTTCTTCAGTTGAATGGTTTGAAAAATAAAGAATTTTTCCTTATAATGCAACTAAATTTTTCATATGTGAAACCTTTTTAGCCATTACTAAATGACGTCATTTACACCTAGTTTGTCTAGTGATTTTTTATTTAGTGGTATTTTTTTGTTTCAGCCACAGCCATGAGTGTTGTCCCAGTCGGCCCCTCCCCCGCGAACCTGGTCTGCCCCTCCTGCCGGGCCACCATTGTCACCAGGGTGGAACACAAGTCCACAACCAAGACGCACGTCATAGCACTCATTCTATGCCTGTTCCTGTAAGTTATGAGCAATACAACAGTCACAATTTTTCCGAGAGAGACTGAGCTTTAAAAGGATAGGTTACGCTTGCATCAATCACCTTAATCCACGCGGAAAGAACCGCAGTGTGAGTGGAACGGATTCCAGAAGAAAATACAAAATTAAAGTTTTCTTTGCTTAAATTATAATAAAAAAAATATCAAAGTTGGTGAAGGTTGTCTGAAATATCTGTTCGTTTCAGAGTTGAATATCAAGTTTATACAGGTTTTAATCCATACATTATTTGTATGGGTTTTTGATTTGTATGAAAACTTTTTTAGAGGCATCTTTGTTTCTTTTTCTCTATATTAAATGACTTCAGATGATTCTAACACGATAGTGTGTGCATTATATTCATGGCAGAAGCGCTTATTTTTTTATACATGTACTCGTAGTATTGATATTATTCAAACCAGGAATAATAAGTTACTATTTTGCGGGGACTATCCTCTTAATATGTAAGTTGAAACTTAGTCACGATTTAGATTGCGATCTGTTGTCTTAGCGGTAATGAGAATTTAAAAGATTAATAACAGGTACGAGTACTCTTGCACAAACCGACATCTTAGATGATAAACAGTTAAAGTAGATAGCTTTATTTGCCTGATACACCTAACTGAGCTAAGCACATAACGGCTCTTAATATACACAACGTTGTTGAACTAAGGATATTTGAGGTGTCGGTAATAATAATGGATTTTAATATTTCCTTCCATTTACATCTCCTGTAGAATTTGCGATTTTTGACAAAACAAATTTAAGGAGAAACTTTTGTCGTTTCTTCTAGAAAAACCGTATTATACAGTGAAATAAATTCATAAAGATGTGCCCATAAAAAACAAAAATAAAATTACTGATTATTATTGTATTAAATTATGACATGTTTTATAATTTTTGTTTTGAAATCCTCATGCTATTTATGAATTTGATTGCCCATCACCAGGCCAAACATAGTTACTAGCAAGGTAAAAAAATGAGATTTGTGTATTCTGGCTAGAAAAGTAAATATTTCATGGAATCTAAGATAAACACAACGTATTTAGGTCAAATATTTATCAGTGTGGGTGGCAAATATTTTCATTAATAATAGATAACCCGGTTTGAACACTCGTTTTTTGTACAGAATGCATTGTACCAGTATGTATGTTTTGATTTTTATTTTTTTTAGGTTATAATAGGTACAGTCATATATGTCCAATTATCAGAAAGTCCAGGTGTCATAATGTCCATCGTCAATAAGTTCAAATGTTATAATGCCCCAATGTCAGACAGTCCAGGTGTCACAATGTCCTATAGTCAAAAAGTACGAATGTTATAATTAGGTTTATACATCGACATTGAAACATGCCTATGGGTTAATAGTAAAAAACCAGCCAAGTGCGTGTCGGGACGATGTATTTAAGAATTTATTGTTTTTTTTTTCAGTTGCTGGCCTTGTGTCTGCGTGCCATACTGCATGGACTCTTGTATGAACGCTGACCACTTCTGTCCTAATTGCAACGCCTTCCTCGGAACCTACCAGCGATAGAAAAACAATTCATCTATCTTCAATATTATTAAGTATTCTACAATGTCAACAAGTCTGGATCAATAATATAAAGTTTTCAACAATGTCAACAACACTGGATAAAAAACATTCTCGATACTGCTAGTTCTTGTCCAGAAGGTTTTGAAATTTTGAAATAAACATAGATTTTGTGATAATAATTGTTAAGTCCAAACATTTACAGATTATTGTACTGTGACTTAGCCTTCAGAGGTCTTAAAACATGCAAATACATATTTGACTCCGCTTTAACATTATCAAAACTTACGGCGTGATCATATTGCTTATTAGTAAATATGTCTGTGAAATATCCAATAGAGCTTTATTTATTACAGGGTTTTAAGACAACAAACATTTTTGGGCCACTTTGAAATCGTGAAAAATAAAAAAAAATGCTGTTTCACACATGTTAGTCGTGAAGGTATCTAATATTTCTTAGGTATTATACATTCTTAACAGCTTTTTTTGGGTGATTGAGTGTTGAGATCGTAGTAATAGTGGTCCATATTTATGGGTAGGACACCCTGTTTGAAAGAAAAATGTTCTCAAATAAATATACAGTAAAGCACAATTCCTTAAAGATTGTTCCATAAGTAACGAGGCTAAGAGGTATGTCATAGTTGTGTGTATATACCGGATGTATTAATATCGTGCTTAGAAAATTAAACCAGATGGTCTACTGATTATAATGAACCACATCCGAAACTTTTGAAACAATGCGAATAATAAAAAACCCACTTCCCATATAAATACCTACTCGTCATTGTCTAAGGATAAATGTAAGAAAAAAAACATGTATTTGCAAAAGTCAAAACATGAAACAAAAGTTTATCTTTATTGATATTTTCTATCTAGGTTAGAAAATATTGTAAAAAATATCTATTATTGATGGTGGCAGTTTTCGTATATTTATTGTCTATGATAGCATTTACGGTTACAAATTAGAGCAAGAATTACATTTAAAATAGTAGTATACAAAGATTTGAATACGTTAGTTTTAATATTAACCACCTTTGTAATTTGCTTAGAATTTGTAACCCTTATTTAGAATAAATTGATATTAATATTTAACTACTATGCTTAGTAGTCAGAGTGCATGTGGTTTAATCTTCTGAACACGTCATTAATACATGCTGTATAATGTATAAGACTTTAGAAGTGAACAAAAATATTGTGTAAGAGAAATTTAAAAATGTTGCACCTCGTATAGTTTAACGAGTATTATTTCATAAAAGCGTATGTACTAACTATATAGGTAGGTATACATAGCTTATGTTACACGACTAAATATGTATCGCGTGAGGGTCATATGGTTCTGTCTATTTTGTTACTGACAAAATACTCATGAAACATTCGGCTCGCTCTCACAGTATTTCATAGTTGTGACTACAATTTACTTCCAAAATGTTCACACTACTATCACAACACAGCTTTTTAATAAAAAACTACACTTGATTTCGTGAGCAGACATAACTGTACATATATCTTTTTGTAGAAGGGCATTAAATTTTCCAGAGTAAAATTTTATTCAAGACTCAGGCATACAATCTTTAACGCTTTCAGTCTTATTGCCTAACATCTCTTATTTCGTCCACATAAGAGTTATTGTCAAACAAAGGAGTTTACCTTAGAGTAGGAAATGGAGCGGTTATCTATTAGAGAGCAGACTCGCCGCAAGTGATCGCAAAGTACCACAATGCAGCTTCTACCCGAATAAAAGTCGTATTAAGATCCAGTAGCGGGCCTTTTAAATTCATTAATATGAGATGAAAATGTACTACACTGTCTATTTACTTATTATTCATGAAGTTTCATTTTTATCTAGTTAATTAGGACATTCTTGGCAAATAATAAGTCAGATACAAGTACAACTATACTTGTACATATTCCTATTTTCTTATACCAATAATGAAAGCGAGTGTATTTTTTTTGTCTCCTATGCACACATATCATACTTTCAAAACGTTTTTTTTATCTTGCCTTTGCGTGTAATCTTGTCACTAAGTTGGATTTCAATGTGAATCAAAGTAATCACTTTGTAATCATTTTGAATGATTTGTCCTCGACTGAATGTGAACTTTCAGATTTTGGTAGGGACATTACCTACGCCACGAGATTAGGGTTGTAATTGTAAGGCAAGGGAATTTGAGTTTTCCCTGAATATGCTGTTTATTGAATCAATTAATGGGAAAATTAAATAAAAATAACAGTCAAAAAAATAAGTTCTTCAATGTTTATTGAAGCTTTTTTGTTTTACTAAGGTTGTTTAATTAATTGTCCTACAATGAGAAGTTTATCAAGTGTCATGGATGACGAGATTTTTTCGGAAATAATATGTAATAAATAAATAAAAAATGAAATCGCTAGTTTTTGAGCGAGTAGCGGAGCTGGACTGATATCTCTGAATACACTCGCCTGTAGCAGTGAGACTTCATGTAGCACGATAAACAAAGAAAAAAATCGTGGGTTTATTCCATAAATTTGTGGCTATTTTGCATCGTTCTGTAAAGATGTCGTTATTGTTAAGATAATGTTTTGTCATAAGAATTAATGAATTTTCAATATGCATTTAAAAAAATAAAAATATTTCAATGATGAATTTGGATTTTCGTCTCATCTACCCTACCTACCCTACTAAGAGGTCACGCTTGCATCAATCTCTGTTACTCCAAATAAAGTTGCAGTGCGAGAGGGGCCACTTCCGGAAATAATTGCAAAATGAAAATTTTTCTCACTAATTTTATTATTTATAAATAGTAAAAGGTTGTATAAAAATATGTTCGTTTCAGACTTTAATAAATTTTATAAAGATTTTAATTCATGAATAATATGAATAGGGATTTGTTCAAATAACCTTAAAACTCTGCATGAAATCTTTTTAGAGGAAAGTTATTTATTTTTAGTTGGTTATTTTTTCTCAATGTTGAAATGACTTCAGAAGATTCTGTTTAGATAAGAGTGGGCATTATATTTTTGGCAGAAGTAATTGCTAGATTCTTCAGACCTGCATAGCTAACATGGCCCAAAGTAATAGAGAAGTTTTGTCTCTCAAAGAAACGTTTGACCAATGGAAACGCAGGTAAGGTTTATCACGTGTTCATAAAACGACTCGTCCCGCGTGTCCATTGCTCAAACGGTTCAAAGTCAAAGTCAAAGTCAAACGTTTATTGCAACCAAGTGTACAAAAAGATGGAAATAAAAATAGGATCTTACAACTTAGTTGCCTTTTTCTAGGCACAGCAAATATCCGGTAGATAGGTACATATAAAAACTTAAAAATAAAATGTTGATGGTTGTGATTGTAAGGTAAATAAAATAAGGTAAATTTTAACATTCTTGCTTACATCTTAAACTGTAAGAGGACTTGAAGGATGACAGTGATATTGACAGGGAAAGGAGAGCATTGGCAGTCCGCTGTAATATGTTGGCCCGCAGATTTGCCCGTTGTAGTGATGAGGTTAAAATAACACTCTTTAAGGCATATTGCCAATCTCTATATACCTGCGGTCTGTGGGTCAACTGTACGCAGCGGGCTATCAATGCTCTCCGAGTACAATATAATAATGGTTTTAGGATGTTGTTGGGGCTTCCGCGTTACTGTAGTGCGTCCGGAATGTTTGCGCTGGCGCACACCGATGGCTTCCATGCGATAGTGCGCAAGCGCACCGCGTCACTTCTACGCGGAATTCGCGGGAGCTCCAACACCATTCTCAAACTCATTAGCGAGAAGCCTGACTGCCCGATCCTGCGACACATGATACAAAATCATGTACAGGTGGCGGGGTCGAGCTGTACGGGTAAATATTTAAATTAATTTTAATATGATAGGTTTTGCTAACATAGTTATAAGGCCTACTAACATCTCTATGGACTGTAATATTGTCTGCAATAAATTTTTTTATTTTTTTATTTATTTATTTAAACACTTAATAATAGGATACAGCATCGATATTTTTTGTTTAATATTTAATGTAGTTATCATGTATATTATCTATATACCTACTTATGTTATTTTTTTATATATAATTATTTATTTTGAGTGCGTTAAATATTCATCAATTGAGTATGGGCATTTTTCAAATATGTTTTGAGTTTATTACTGTAGCTGGTCAACTTAGGTTCATTTTTAATATTTTCTGGTAACTTGTTAAATATTTTCATTGCCATATAATATGGACTGTGGTTCAGCATTGTTAATCTTGATTGTGGTAGATGTAGTTTATTTTTGTTACGAGTGTTAATATTGTGCGTATCTTTTATTTGTAAAAATATTTCACGGTTTGTAAATACGAATGTACATATGTCGTGAATATATATTGCAGGTAGGGTTAAAAGGCTATATTCTATGAAATACGGTTTGCAGCTGGTCATCTTATCAATCTGGGCAATTATTCTGATGCATTTCTTTTGAGTTAGAAACAGATCATTAGCATCCATGCTGTTGCCCCACAATATAACTCCGTATTTAAGCCACGAATATGCGTACGCGTAGTAAGCTGTTAATGCTGTTTTTGTGTTGGTGCTATTATTGATCTCGAATAGGGCGTAGGTAAATCTAGATAATTTGGCTCTCGTAACTTTTATGTGGTTTTTCCAATTTAAGTTCGTGTCTATATTAATATCAAGTGAGTTAAAAGTATCTACTTTTTCAATAACTGTGTTTTCAAATTTTAGATCAATATTAAATGGTTGTGTTTTATAGGGTCTGAAATGCATGACTTTTGTTTTATTGAAGTTTATTCCTAAGTTGTGATCTTGAAGCCAGTTCTGTATTAGTTTAAGATTTTCATTTATTATAATTTTAGGATCAGAATCTTTATCACCATTTATCAACATGGAAACATCATCTCCGAAAAGAATTGGAAAAGCAACTTTTTTATTTAGAACTTTTGGGAGATCGTTTATACAAAGTAAAAACAGTACAGCCTAATTTGTGAGAAGTCTTTCTTCGGAACGTACTATTCTTATCTCACTCTTTTTCGGATCTAGATGCTCTATTTGTACTATCTGTTTCCATCGATGCAAGTATGACTTGAACCACTCGTATGTTTGACCTCGAATGCCTGATCCATATAACTTATTTAGTAATATATTAAAAGACACTTTATCATAAGCTTTCGTTATATCCAAAAGTAGACCAAAAACACGTTTTTTATCATTTATCTGTTGAAGTGCCATTTGTATGTAGTTGTATACTGCTAATGAGGTAGATCTGTTTTTCCTGAAACTATTTTGGCTATCATCGAGGATATTGTGTTTTTCTAAGAAGTAGTATAAGCGGTTGCACATGGCTTTTTCAAAAAAAATTTTTTGGTGAGAGTTCATCATCTCTTTTATGGATGGGTTTTGTCAAAGCTATTTTGAGTAAATCTAGTAATTGACCTTGTTCGAAACTTTGATTAATGAGGAATTTAAGGGGTACAGTTAATTCTTCTGCACATTGTTTAACTAATATCGGTGGGATGTCATCAATACCATAACTGTGTTTATTTTTTATTGATTTTATAATGTGTAAAAGATTACAAAGATAAACTCGTTATTATAATTTTTGAAAAGCAAAGGCGGCCATGCGAGCAGAGACAAGACTCCATTTATGTCAATTTGGTTCTGCTCATTCAGCTAAAAATAGTTTTAAAATCAAAACGTACGATGCTGCGTACACTCGGTAACATTCCGCTCCCAGTTTGAGGGTAACATACAACCCGATAACATTTCCATCAGTAGGCAGCACCGCTAAACGAACAACAGGTCCAACTAAACTACTATAGAAGCCCAGTCTGTTACTTCTATTATAAAGTTGATTTATTTAAGATGGAATATCGAAAGGCTTGAATACGGCGGAACCATTTATTTACGCACGACACAAGTATACAGCAAGAGTACCGAGAGACGATTGACCGGAGGGGCGAGGAGCGTATATTGAAATGCTGACGCTAGTGAAAACTATCAATGCATGTACCTAGCCCCTACACTACCATTCATAGTCTTAACCGTCACTACACGAATTCGTCCGTCTTTACCCGGATGTACAGCACTGATTACACCTTTTGGCCACACATTACGTGGCATATTTTTGTCCACAATTAACGCCATGTCTCCCACTTGCACTGCTGGAGATTCTTTCGTCCACTTGGAGCGACCCTGCAACGTTGGTAGGTATTCTCGCACCCAGCGATGCAAAAATATATCCGCTAGAGCCTGCGCTCGTTTCCAATGCGCTCGGGCGTCCAGGTCTTTCGCATCAAATCTACCCGGAGGTGAAGTCCCTGATGCTGTCCCCAACAACAGATGGTTTGGAGTGAGCACAATCAGATTGTCAGGGTCCGTTGTTACATAGGTTAATGGTTGACTGTTGATCATCATTTCTGCCTCTAGCAACAGGGTATAAAGGACCTCCTCGCTCGGAGCTCTTTCCTTGAGTGTTGCCTTCAGGGCATTCTTCGTCGAGCGCACCAGCCGTTCCCAGCAGCCAACCATATGTGGCGTCATCGCAGAATTGAACCGCCACTTGATGCCGTGCGTCATCGCCTCATCTTGCATCTTACTCGTGTCAAGTTCACGAAGCGCTGCACGCAACTCGTTGTTCGCTCCAATAAAGTTTGTGCCTCGATCGGTAAAGAGCGTGCTTGGTTGACCACGGCGTGCAATGAAACGCCGCAGCGCCAGTATCGCAGAATCAGCGCTCAAAGAAGCAGCCAACTCCAAGTGTATGGCACGAGTTGCCAAACATGTAAATGGGACACCCCATCGTTTCTCTCTGCGCCGTCCTATTTTCACCTCCATCCATCCATCCATCAGCCTGTTTTGTTCACTGCTGGACATAGGCCTTTCCAGGATTTCGCCACTCTTGGCGGTCCCCCTGGAAGAAATGCCCATACTCACACACGCTGAGCAGGCGGGTTGGTGAGCGCGGTGCCGAAACCCTTGCACCAGTGATGCTGCTGCCCGTCACTAGTCTGTTTTATATAAGGCCCGGCAATTGGGGATGGATATACCGCCATCCATCATCGGTCCCATGGTGGGCCGCCAGGTTTTGCCTGAGAGCTGTTCTCTTACTCTCCCCCGAATAACTTCGGGAGGATTTGCGAGTAAGATGGTGGTACCTCCACAATCGAGCCCAGCATCAGCTCTACCACCCAGTAAACCTTTTCACCTCCATAGGACCAAAGTAGTCCAGACCAGAGTAGACGAATGCTCGTCTCGTATCAACAAGTCGTTCAGATGGCAAATAACTCATCTTTGGCGTAGTTGGTGTCGCACGTCACACGCGACATTGTTGGCAGCGGGACGCTACAGCTTTCACTGAAGTTCTCAAATGTGTCACCCAGTACTTCTCCCTCATATAATTAATCACAATCTCGTGATTGGCGTGCATGGCAAGTACATGATAATGCAGCACTAATAGACGGGTTATAGGATGCCGCCCGTCTAAGGTGATCGGGTATCGAGCGCCAAATGAAAGATTAGTCGCAGCACTCAGTCTTCCTCGCACACGTAATAGACCATCTTCAAAGAGCATAGGGTCGAGTCGTACAAGTTTGCTGTTCGAGGGGAGTGGCATACCAGATTTCAGTGCTTGTATCTCATCTGGATAAGCCTGAGCCGGCGCGTGATGCAGCAGGAACTCCTCCGCAGCGGATATGTTCTCCACAGTTAGAGCCTCTTCTTGTTGCTTTCGGCACCGCTTGGTAAATGCAAAGACACGCGCAAGCACCCGCTGCGCTCGATTCCAAGTAGAGTACTTGTTGATATCCAGCAGCTCAGCCGGCTTGCTGACGGCCACTTGCACGCGCTGTAGCAGCTCCAAGTCCCCAGTTTTAGCCATGTCTCGTCGTTATTCAACAGGCCACTCCTTCTGCAAACCCCAAAGAAAAAAGGAACAGAGAACAATATACTCTTACTACGTTTTGACAACTTGGTCGCCTCATCCGCCGGGTTGGCGGCAGAGGGGACCCAGCGCCAGTCGCTCACACTCGATTTACTATCAATTTCCGCGAGACGATGTGAGACAAACTTTTGATAATCGCGTGGATCAGATCTGATCCAGTGTAGTACAGTCCGCGAGTCAGTCAACAAGTATTTTTCGGTAATATTAAAGCTTAGCTCTTTTTCTACAAATACTGCTAACCTACATGCCAATACCGCAGCTTGAAGCTCTAGGCGTGGTATCGAAATCACTTTAACCGGTGCTACGCGAGCTTTGGCTTCCACCATTACAACACGCCTACGACCACATCCGTTCAAGCCAGAAATGTATGCCACTGCAGCATAAGCTAACTCACCTGCATCTCCAAATACGTGAAGCTCGACTGCTTCGCTACTTATTCCGTACCACCGAGGAACTCTAAGCTCAGTGAGCTCCATCAACTGGGCAAGCCATCGACGCCACTCAGTTGCATCGTCCTCTGTTATCTTTTCATCCCAGCCTATACCCGACCGCCATATGCGTTGCAATAAAATTCGAGACTGAATTACAACAGGATATAGGAATCCGAGAGGATCAAATACACTCATTATACATCTAAGGTACTCACGTTTTGTCGGATCTCTGTCGCCATTCACCAACTCAGCTGAAAGCTTCTTGAATGACAGATCAAAAGCCCATGAGTCTTCATCAGGTTTCCAAATCATGCCCAGCGTACGCTCTGTACTGTTCGGACTTTTATCTACTACTTATCAGTAAGTTCCGTTTTCATTAAATCACGCAATTCCACTGAGTTTGTGGCCCATCCTCTGATATTAAATCCACCAGAGGCATGAATTTTGGAAACATCACGTACCAGTTCTACTACTTTCTCTACGGAATTGACAGAGTGGAGATCATCATCAACATAATGATGAGCCCCGATGGCCATCACAGCATCTGGGTGATCTTTATTGAACTCACCTGCATTGCAATTTAATAATATGAATCGCCGTAGTTGGCGACGATGCAGCACCAAATATCATCTCATCAAATTGACGGGACGTTTCTATAATGCCTATAGCTTCTAATTCGAACTGCATTTTGACTATGGCATGCGGGTCAGTAAGGCTTTCTACACTACAAAAGACTGACTCGCAAATAGCACTTACACTTTGCGTTACTGGTCCATGAATGACCCATCCTAACTGCGTGAGTGAGGCTACTGGCTGACCGGACCGCCCTCTGTGCAGCTCCCGATTGACAATGAGCTCAAAGTTGTCTTGACCTAGTAACAGCATTGGCTTGGCGTCCTTCAGTTCCCTAAAATTCACATCAAATAGGTGAGGATTTGTTTCTATAATTTCTGACGACACGGACTGGGAAAGTAAGTCTATATTCTTCATGGTTCGCACTGATATTTTGTATGGCAGTCCATTTGGGCCTCTTATTTGAATGACCAATCGTTTAGAGCTCTTATCTTGCATGATTTTCTCTCCAGCACTAATAATTCTAAGAGGCTCTATGTCTCCGGTAGCCCCTTGGGCATAACTGTCATCAAGCAGAGAAATCGTTGCACCATCATCCAATAAAGCTTAAGTCTGATGCTCTGTATTGCCAATTACTACTGACACAGGTACTATCTTTAACAATGCTTTTGCATGATACTCACCAATACTTGAAACCGCCTCAGAGTTTAAGGGTGGCGGCTCTGCACTTTATGGTGACTGTGCACGCTCTGTCTTACCATTCTCTGCCCGGTCAGTATGTAGAAGTGTGTGATGTCTTGCCGAAAAGCTTGCACACCGCAGTTTAGACTTGCAGAATTGTCTCGGGTGCTTCTTTTCAACACACCTAAAACATAGTTTATGTTCCCTAACAAAGTCCCATCGTTGAGAAACATCTTTAGCAGCAAAGTCTTTACATTCACTCAGCCTATGTTTTTTTATTACACAGAATACATAGTCTTTACCACCACTACTTACGGCTACTTCCACTACCTCGGAGGTAGTATTCACTTTGTGAAATCCGTTAGCAATAGCGCCTGTAGGCCTATTCACACTGTCCCGTGGCTTGCTAACACTCACGGACGCTACTTGCGGACTGGTGGTGACATATGATGCACTTTGTGCTAGAGAAGATATAAATTCAGCCAACACACTCAAGTTCGGAGACACTCGTAAGTCCACATTGCTCACTTTGTCCTTTTGCATTGCAAACTGTCCGTAACTTGCCCTCTGGGCAGGTGTCAACTTATTGAGGAAGTCCGTTACCAACTGAGGGTTGTTCACATACCCGTCCGCCTTAATAATTCTCAATAAAGATACTGCGTTGCGTACGGTCGAAGCCATCTTCCGCAGATCTTTACTACAATCGCCAACTCTCGGTAGATCGCGTATTTTCTTCAAAGCGCAGTCTAGCAGCAACGTTGGATGACCGAAATCGTTCTCTAAAGCCTCCATGATCTCTTCCGGGCTCGAACTTGTTCGCAACAGATCTTCTGCTGCCAACTTCGCCTCACCTTGTAAGGATACGCGTAGCCTCGTAATATTTTCTCGTGGCGTAAACTTGTAGCGCTCGCTGGTATCTCGATAGGCTTCTCTATAAGCAATCCAATCAGCAGGGTTGCCGGCGAACATGGGTAATTCGTACAATTGTTTTGATATTGGTCATTTTCGTCCCAAACATTGTAGAGCATCGAACAAGTTTTTCAAATCACTGCCGCCGTTGTCACCCGCTTGACATCCAACGGTGTCAAAACATTGAGCTCTGTCGTCATCTTGATGACGTATGTCACAACCATCAGCGCCCCTTTAGAAGTCGTGACCAAAATCGAAACTATGGTTGCTGTTCCCAACATGGTTGCGATTCTCATCTTCATCTCTCGATCTTTGACATAATGGCTCTCTCAGCATACCTCCGACCGCCCCCCGCAGAGTTCCAGGGCCGGCGATCTTATTAATGCACGACTGCAATGGCACCGTTTGAGGCGCGTGTAATGGCCCCGTTCGGTGCAACCATTCTGTTACGTCAGGTCTTAGCAGCGAAGTGGTGATGGGCTCTTCAATTAGTAATTTATTGATTTTGTACTGAATTATGCGTTTATTCACTTTAAACAATATATCTAAATTTCTTAAAGATTACAGACATCTCGTCGCGAGCGTCGAACCAAGCAGAATGTTTTTTTTTCTCGCGTTCCGTTTCGTCGTTCGTTCATCGCTAGTGCTGGGCGTTGACAGGGTCCCCGGGTTGGAACGTCTGTTCCAAAGAATCTCTTGGTAGAAGGCAGAGACGATTGTATGCTCGTTTAATTGTTCCCGATGAGGTAAGCACGTCAGCGACGCGTGCGATGCCGTCGGGGCCGGTGTGAAGGTGTATGATTCTTCCAAGTAACCAGTGGTTAGGCGGCAAGCGGTCATCCTTCACAACTACCAAATCTTGAAGTTGTAGCCTGCCTTTAGTTTGGTGCCATTTGCTTCTCTTCTGGAGCTCTGAAATGTATTCTTTATAGTAACGGTTCCAGAAATGAGCAACTAGTGCCTTTGCTCTATCATAGCGAGGTAGTGAGCAAATCTGTGATTCTCTGTCCAGATCCACCTGAGCAGAAGGCAACATTGTTATTGTTCGTCCCATGAGGAAATGAGAAGGAGTAAGAGGAATGAGGTCATTAGGGTCAGAAGATAACGGAGTAAGAGGCCTTGAATTGAGTATTCCTTCAATCTGAATTAGTACGGTGTTCATTTCTTCGTACGTCAAATTGGCCAGAGCTAAAACTCGTTTTAGATGATGTTTTACTGATTTTACTGAACCTTCTGCGAGTCCGTTGAAATTGGGGCTATACACGGGTGAGAATTTAAAGTCAATAGCTTGTTCTGATGCACATGACGTTATAAAAGTTGAATTATGTTTAAAAAATTTTGAAAGCTCGTTAAAAGTTCCAACAAAGCAAGTGGCATTGTCTGCAAAAATTTTAACGGGCCGGCCTCTGCGTGCTATAAACCTGTTTAAGGCTGCAATGAATCCTTGGGTACTCAAATCGGTGACAAGTTCAATATGAACTGCTCTCACAGCAAGGCAAACAAATACACAAATGTATGATTTAATTAATCTCGAACCTCGTCCTTTTCTGTCTGCTATCAAGATAGGCCCGGCGTAATCTACAGAAGTGTTATAAAATGGATATTCAGCATAACTACGCTCTGAAGGCAGGTTTCCCATTATTGGCTGAATACTTTTACCTGCAAATCTACAACATATGACACAGTTATGTGCCGTCTTCCTAGCAAGATTACGTCCACCAATTGTCCAAAACTTGTGTCGTAAAGTAGCTTGCAATAACTGTGGTCCTGCGTGCATAAGTACCTTATGGAAGTGATCGAATATTAATTTAGTTATGTGATGTGAGGCGTGCAGTAAAATGGGATGTTTAGTATCGTAGTCATAGTTAGAATTTGACAGTCTACCTCCAACTCTCATCACATTGTTGTCATCCATGAATGGGTTTAAGTTGAGTAATTGATTTTTCGATGGTAAAGATTTTTTATTTAATAATAGTGTGTATTCGATTGGGAACATGTTCATTTGCATTATTCTACATAATCCAATAACAGATTTGTTTATTTCGGAAACCTTCAAAATTCCTGTTTGTTTTTCCTGACGGTTACGGCAGTTACGAATGAAACGAAGTACATGCGCCATAACACGTTGCAGTTTACTAAAACTTGAATAATCAAGAGTGAAATTGTAAGTTTCAGTTGAAGTTAGATGACATTGAATCTTTGTTTCAGGTAATTCAATGGGTTCTGAGTGAACAGGTTGGGTGGGCCATTGTGATTCATTAAGTGTGAGAAATTGTGGGCCTGACCACCACAAACTTGAAGCGTTTAAATTTAATGCATTTAAACCTCTAGACCCAATGTCTGCAGGGTTTAGTTTAGTGGGTACGTAACGCCAAGCGGAAGGGTCGTAATTACTCGTTATTTCATTTATTCTATTAAGAACAAATGTTTTCAAGGTAGACTTGGGTGCCCTAATCCAACCTAAAACAATGGTTGAGTCGCACCAAAAGGTAGAACTATTTATTGTAAGTCTCAGGGCTCCTCTGACCTTGGTTTCAAGTCTTGATGCTAAAAGTGCTCCACATAGCTCTAATCTGGGAACTGTCATTCCTTTAAGAGGGGCTACTTTACCCTTTGCCATAATTAAATGAGAATAGGCAACGCCATCTGAAGATAAGCAGCGTAAATAAACACACGCACTATAACCTAACAATGAGGCATCACTAAATGAGTGAATTTCAATTCGTATGGGTGACTCACATACTACATGACGCGGAATTATGATGTCGTTTAATTGTGGAAGGGTTTTTAAAAATAAAATCCAGTCCTTTTCAATATCGGATGGTAATTTGTCATCCCAAGAAATCTTAGAGGCCCAAAGCCTTTGTAAAATAATCTTAGCTTGCAAAATGCATGGATTTATTAACCCTAAAGGATCGAAGATCTGAGCTATAGTTGAGAGTATAGAACGTTTACTTAGGTTTTCTTTAAATTTATTTGTGTCGACCGAAAAATGCAATGAATCAGATTTACATGACCAAAGTAAACCTAAAGTTTTTGCTTGATCGTCATTATTTAATGTTAGCAATTGATCACTACTATTATTTTCCCGTATTTCATCTAAAATGTGAGAATTATTTGAAAGCCACTTTCGTAAATGAAATTGGCCCTTTTTTAGCTCGTCAGTTACTCCCTTACATATGCTAATGAGGTCTGACTCACAATTATGACCGCTCAAATAATCATCTACATAAAAATCATGTAATATTGTTTCACGCACTAAAGGGTCAGTGCATTCTTTTCCTAGTTGGACAAGACAACGTGTCGCAAGATAAGGTGCTGACGCCGTTCCGTATGTAACGGTATTCAATTTGTATCTTTTCAACTCATCAGCTGAATCGAACCTCCAAAGTATTTGTTGTAAAGGACGATGTTTTTCTGCTACCATAATGCAACGGTACATTTTAGCACAATCTGACGTAACAACGTATTTATGTTGTCTGAATCTGATAAGAATGCTGATGAGGTCATCTTGAACAATCGGTCCAACATATTGGATACCGTTGTAAGATTGGAAACCTTGATTTTGAGTGTCTTGACTATTTTGACCACTGTGACTATTTTGACTTTTTTGACATGTTGCCGAAGCGTCAAAAACGACGCGACACTTTGTGGTAAGGGAGGACATTTTTAATATACCATGATGAGGCATTATGTATTCCGGTTCATTAAAAATGGGTTCATATATGGACATATGTCCTAGTTCTATGTATTCTTGCATAAATGCCGTATAATAAGATTTAAATGTGGGATCTCGTTCAAACCTGCGCTCTAGTGAAAGAAATCGAGATAAGGCTAGATTGTATGACTCACATAATGCACTTGGTGACTGCTTTAGAGGTATGTTTACCTCAAAGCGACCATCCTGTTGACGTGTCGTGGTGTTCAAAAATATCTGTTCACACTCGTGTTCATCCTTTGTAAACAACCGAGGCGATTGTATAGATTCTAATTCAAAAAATCTATCAAGTTGTTCTTTAAGTTCAATATCGTGTAACTTGAGACAATGGACTGTATTTAAGTAGGTATTGCTATGCGGTTTGTTTGATTGTGGTTGGATACTGCCTGAAACCAGCCAACCTAACTTTGTTTCAGTTAAGATGGGCATGTTTTTACCTAATGACTTTCGATTGGTACCCAAGATATTCCAAAATATGTCAGCGCTTAGCAACATATCAATATCAGCGGGTTCATGAAAAGTTGGGTCGGCTAAAGATAAACCATTGAGAATATTTAACTGTGAGTAATTTAATCGTACGGTTGGCAACATCTGTGTGATTTGTGGAACAATGAAACAGCTGATGTCAGCTGAATATGATTCAGTTCGAGAAGATATATTTACCTTACAACCTTTTGTTATGTGGGATGATTGTTGATTCAACCCTTCAACAGCAATTGATGTTGAAATAGTGGGTAAATTTAATTTTTTACAAAGGTTTTGTGTGATAAAACTTGAAGTCGACGCATTATCAAGAATTGTGCGAACCTCATGCTCGTTACCGTCGCGGTCAGTGACCTTGATGAGAGCCGTTGATAGTAAGACATAACCTTTGTGTGTTGCTGATAAAACTATATTTTGATTTTGTTCAGTTTGATTAGATTGTTCCGAGTCGGTTAGACAATCATTTTGTGCTGACAGTACCACACATTTGTTGTCAATATTTGCTACGCTTGAGTCGTGATCAATGTGCAACATTGTGTTATGCCATTTAGAGCACAATTTGCAATGACCCAACCTGCATCTTTGAAGATCATGTCCTTTACGGAGACAGTTCATGCAAAGATTTAATTGTTTTACCCGTTGTATTTTTTCTTTTACAGGGAGTGATTGAAAAGTTGCACATTGATAAATGGCATGATTACCCTTGCATAAAGGACAGGTATACGTATGCGATTGTGTATTTTCAGAGTTAGATGGGTTGACTAATAATGTTCTTTGACGACTGTGTGTAATGTTATTATTATTATGTTTTTGTTTGGGCGTGGGACGCGTTGTTTCCATAGTTTCTAGCACATCTGCGCGATCTATAAGGAATGTGATGCACTCATTTAAGGTAGGCATTTCTTTGTACTGACCTTTCACTGATTCCCATTTCCGTGCCGAGATAAAGTCGAGTTTACTAGAAATCATGTAAACAATGAGCGCGTCCCAATATTCGGTTTTGAGACCTAGTGTTTTTAATGATCTTAGGTTTTTATTAACTGTGTCAATCATATTCCGTAAAGCACTACATGATTCTTTATGTATGGGTTCCAAATTAAATAAAGATTGGATATGACTATGAATGAGAAGCCTATTGTTATGAAATCGGTCACACAACGCTTGCCAAGCAATATCATAATTGTTGGCTGAAAGTTCAAATGATTTTATTGCTTCTGATGCGTCACCCTTTAGCGAGGCATTTAAATAGTGAAATTTATTAATTTTGGGAATGCTGGTGTTTGAATGAATTAAAGACACGAACGTATCGTGATATTCCAACCAGTTCCGATAGCATCCAGAAAAGACGGGGAGATGTATAGTTGGTAATTTTAAAAATTGCCCACCTGTTGCTGTGAGACCAGAACACGAACCTGACTCCGACGAGACGCCTTTGTCGGCGTGGGATGACATCGCAGAGGCCTGCTCGTTCCTGAACAGCAAGTCCCTGGCGCGGGCAACAAGGCTGAAGTATTGCGACTCGATCAGCTCGCGTTCTCGCAACTCACTGTCGACGTCATCATCATCATCTGGAATTTCAGAAAGACATTCGATTTCAATCTGAACACTATCAAATTGCGTGTACGTTTCTTCTATTTTGGATAACCTAAGTTTAAGCTCGGTCACTTCAAGGTTATTAAGAATATCATCTTTTAATGAACCTATGTACGTTTTAAATAGCGTAATCTTGCCCTTTAGTGAAGATCGTTTCTTTTTTAATTCCTTTAGAGTACTCATTTCTGAGATTTAAAGCCTCTTGGAATATGAGGACGTGGACGTGGATTGGATAAGTACCTATGTAGGTACTGAAGTAATGAAATGATCAGGTTATACAGAGGGGAACATGGAACAAACTCACAGTAAAGCCCTTTCAGGTCACGATGACTTGTTCTTTGACGATGTTCGCTGGCCTCGTGCATACGTAGTAAGGTGTAAAGTTCACGTCGACAAGCTGCTGTGCTTGTAGCCCCCGTGAATGCCGGTGATTCTGCTCTGGCTGAAGCTGAACTGGAAACACGCCGGTGCTTGCTGCCAAAGTAACCTTCCTTTGTTCTATTGCGTGACTTGCATGTCGTGTTTGCAAAATGGTGGCTGACTGATGATCCGGCTCGAAGGACCAAAATGTTACGTCAGGTCTTAGCAGCGAAGTGGTGATGGGCTCTTCAATTAGTAATTTATTGATTTTGTACTGAATTATGCGTTTATTCACTTTAAACAATATATCTAAATTTCTTAAAGATTACAGACATCTCGTCGCGAGCGTCGAACCAAGCAGAATGTTTTTTTTTCTCGCGTTCCGTTTCGTCGTTCGTTCATCGCTAGTGCTGGGCGTTGACACATTCCTCTACACGCTCGCTCACCTTGCACGGGTTGCTGCATACTAATCCTCGTGCATTTTCTTCTTCATGTTGTGCTTCTATTTCTGCCTTGTCCAACTCTAACTTCTTCTCTATGAGTCTCTTCTCCACTTCTGCCCGCTTACATGCAGCCTCGTACTCACATCTGGCCAACATAGCGCGTTGGGAAGCCTTCAAAGTCGCTTGTGATGTCTGACCACTACCGCCATAGACCGAAACCTGCTTACCGGCGGCATTCCTTCCCGATTCAGACATCTGTCTCATCATACTTCTTGTGATTCTTTTATCCGCGTTACTTTCCATCGGCGTAAATTTTTACGTTTATGTTACGTTCACTATTCGGCTCGATTTTGGACTAGCTTTTGTAAAAGATTACAAAGATAAACTCGTTTAAATAATAATTTTTGAAAAACAAAGGCGGCCATGCGAGCAGAGACAAGACTCCATTTATGTCAATTTGGTTCTGCTCATTCAGCTAAAAATAGTTTTAAAATAAAAATCATCAACCTTCGTACGATGCTGCGCACACTCGGTAGCAAAATGTTTTGAATTTCTTGTTCGTCCACGGATCGAAGAAACATGGAATTAGTAGGGGGGTTTATTACGGGGTGATCCTGATTTTGGTTAACAGATTTATTTTCACCTTGCGACAAAATTTCTCTATTCGTGGCATCTACGCTAGCTATGCAGAAAAACCAAATAAGAGTTTTTCTTAGAGTTTCTCGACGTTTTGCCTACTTAGATGTTTTACAACCAAGACCTTTTCCGTCGTTTTGCAACCCAGATGATAATAATATGAACCCAACCCTTTTTTTTCATAATTTGTTATCTTTTAATTTTTACGGTTTCGTAGAAAACTATGGTCTCTAACAAGACAAATAAAAGAATATTAAAAGGAATTGAATTTAAGGGGAGTCCCCATACAAGAAACGTCAAAACAGTTTAATTTTTTTATAGTTATATGTTATGTTTTTTTTTTAAGTTGTCTGAGAGGGATCCCTTTACGTGTTACTGTTGGCTGGCTGGTTTTCATGGCGTCCGTCTATTAAAATACGTGTTTTCATTGGGAGCAGAACGGTGTGTGTTTCTGGGTGTCCGTTTGGGCGGGCGGACTCTTTTCGGATTGAAATTGATTTAATATTTTGACGCAACGAGCTATAGTAAGTATCTACATAGGTAACACTAAAAGTTTCCGGAACTGGCCACTTACATAAACAATATTTAAAAATTTATTGCAACATTTGAAAATAGAACTCTTTGGCTGTAGAATGCAGTTTGTTTCATCTGACTGACTTTTGTTTTTACCTTGTGGCGCCATTTAAAAAATTGTGTGTCTGCATCAACATGGATTTAACTCGGGAAAATTTTCGTAGTATGATTTTCTACGATTTTAAGTGTAATTTGACAGCTCAACAGAGCATCGCTCGGCTTGAAACAGCTTTTGGCAATGAAGCACCATGCAAGACGACTGTTTATAGCTGGTTTGCAGAATTCAAGCGTGGTCGTATCAATCTCAGTGACGAATCTCGCGATGGTCGGCCGTCCACCGCTGTGACCAACAAAAACATCGATGCTGTGCGCCGTATGATTGAAACAGACAGGCATGTGACCTACCATGAAATTCGCGCATCCTTAGAAATAGGCATGAGTCAAATACAATCAATCCTACACAAACATTTGGGTGTGAGAAAGCTGTGCTCGCGGTGGATCCCACACAACTTGACCGAGGCTCAAAAAACGGACCGCGTCACTTGGTGCAGTGCCATGCTTACCAGATTCAACAAAGGTGCGTCAAATTTGGTGTGGGACATAGTAACAGGTGACAAAACATGGATTTATTGCTACGATCCCAAAACAAAGCAGCAATCAAGCGTATGGGTCTTTCAAGATGAGCCGAAACCAACCAAAGTGGCGCGCGTGAAAAGTGCATCTAAGCGGATGATTGCTTCTTTTTTTAATAAAACTGGACACGTGGCTACTGTTGCTTTAGACAATCGTCGTACCGTGAATAGTGACTGGTACACGACCATTTGTTTGCCGGAAGTTATTGACGAACTCCGTAAAAATAACCGTAAACGCCGTATCATCCTGCACCACGACAATGCTAGTTCTCACACGGCCAGACAGACAAACGACTTTTTGAAGACGAAAAATGTAGAACTCATGAGTCATCCTGCATACAGTCCCGACCTGGCACCTTGTGACTTTTTTCTGTTCCCAAAAATTAAGAACCATTTACGCGGTCAACGATTTTCATCACCAGAAGAGGCTGTCGAGGAGTATAGGAGTATAGGAGTATAGGTCGTTGTTTTGACGTCAGAAGAATGCTTACGTATCCTTACACTGAAAATTAAGTTTATTCATGAGTTTTATTTTATAAAATATACGTAAGGCTAATTTTACTTTTTGTCTTATTCCGTTTTATTTATTTATTCTCATAATTGTTTGTTTTTTTTTGTTGTAAAAAAACAGTAAAAAAACAGTGCCTACTCATGTTTTTTGAAATAATAAAACTTCAGTTTACGACTTGGATCATATCCAAACCAAATGTTACTCATATTGTAGAAGACCTTAGAGGGTGAACCGTAAAAAAATTATAGCTCTCAGTCTGCTTTCGCTATTTCTACCTTCGATTTACATATTATTGGGAATTTTCCTTTGATGGCTCGCTTATCTTCGGTACGTTTAATATCTTTTATTCCGAATTATTTTAAGTCTTTACGATTCAAGTCAACTACTACTAACTTCTAAGCCAGTTAATTTAAAACTTTCTGCTTTCGTTATAGTAGGAATTTTTTTAATGTCGGAATCGGCTTATGAGCTTATCTTCCAATAAATGGCATGAAATGTTAAGTTCGATCGCTAATTAGCAGTGTACAACTAAACGTATAATCAACAAAATATTTAATGTTATTAGCAACTTTACCACCTTAATAAACGGGCTCAAATTTGAACGGCATCGCATTCCAAAATCCATGCCATTCCATTTTTGAAATTGGAAGCCGCATCAATTTTTTGGGTCGGTTACAGGATGATTAAGTAATGGCTTTGGGATCTTAATATTATATAGAGTACGCAGGCACTACAGGCCTCCGTCGCTACCTAGTTTTGACAACTTTACTTCTCTGTGTTTTATTCTGGATATTTCATAAATTTGACCCTGGCCTACGTTTATTGGATTTTGATTGCTTACTATTTGGATTTTTGTGAAAAGTGTGCTCGATAACGACCCCGGATGTGTTTATCGACTTTGATTTAGCGGGAATAAGAGGTACAAAAATGTAATGTATGTAATTTTAATGTAACTTCAATAATTACCGTAGATTGTAGCCATACAATGTTTTTTGTATTTGTAGGTACTTACTGATTTTTGTTGGAATTATATAAGTATAAGTAAACATAGTTTTTTAATAAAAAACAAATGTGTGTTAAATTAAAGTTTAAAATAGACAAATGAACTTTTTTAAACATAAATGCTGTTTTTCTTAATAACATGCATACAAAATTGACGCAAATTCATTTTTAAGCCGCACACACAAAAAAAACTCGTACTTGCTCTCTTGGATCGATCCTGGGTTTTGTACCTCTGCCCAAGCCTTACAGTGTCCCCAGGTTGTTAGGGGGATGAGAATAAAAAAAGCCGCATTCAAATCCGTAAAGTGGTTCTTGAGTTAAAATGGAACATACATCAGACAGAAAGACAATAATTCTAAAAATTGTTGTTTCGGCGTCAGTATAATACCAATAACTCATTTCATTTAAAATTTCGCGAAAATATACAATGTACAGACGTAACATTTTTACCACTTTATTATTAGTAGTATAGAAGATAATAACGGTGCACAAGCTTTCGAATCCATGACTGTGTAACCTGGTAGCTGTTACATAAATCATACCTCCTTTAAGTAAACGCAATGCGTGTCACAAGACATATCGAGAGCTACCGGTGTCTTACGGCCAGAATGTTACATTTGAGGCATATTCGGGTCTCCTTCAAACACTAAAAACCAACGCTTTTCATTCAAAAAACACTCAAAAACTAATCTTAAATATCTCGGCATAGAGATCAGTAGAGTTGCAAAGGTTAGATGGTAGTGGTGTAATAAAGTAAGGGTGTGTTTCCAGTCGTAAAAATAACAGTCACGCTCCAAAGCGAGTCAGCGAGGAAGAGCCGCGACGGAAAACTGCGGTTTATGTAAACGATTCCTAAGACTATGGACTAGGGTTGTAAGATGCATCGAAGACTTGAAAAGTGAAAAGTTTTCTCATAGCACTTGGTGACTGCGGTGCTGTGTCTTAAAACATGATCAGTATGGCAGAGCGAAAAAAGATTTAATTTTATTTTATTTCGAATTTCATGTACTACTTGTCGATGCGGTAGTGGTACACCAGAAAGTACACAAATAGCATTGAATTCTAAGTATACCTTCAGGTTTATAAATATTTTGTAAATAATATTTACATAAATAAGTGTACGCGCATTAATGTACATACGTTCAGCTAGCAATGTAAACATTTATTTATAAAATATTGATTTAAGTGAAACCCCTTGAAAATACTTATATAGCGAAACCGGTTGGGCAGAATAAATTGAAAACATAATTTGTGGAATAATTTTAGTATTTCCATCAAAACAATGTATGGTAATTTCTACCAAGTGCTTAATCTTAACAATAAACTTCCTTTGATACATCTGTGACTTTTGAAAAATCTGTCACTTTTGGCATATCTGTCTCTTTTTTTTACTTTGATACTTATGTATGATACATCATGAATAATTAGTATACAGTTAATGAAAATTTTACAATAACCAGTTAAAAAGTAAGTCACCAGGTGACTTTTCAATTATTTTCTTATAGCTGGTGGCTCCAATGTCCGTGACCGATTGATGGCGATATATGAAAATTTAATGAAAATATATTACCACACACTGGTCCCCACACTAAAGTAATGACAGGTATTATAATTTTCTCGGTACAGTTGTAGTGTAGCTTAGCTAACCATTTTTAAACGACTTCAAAAAAGAGGAGGTTCTCAATTCGACTGTATTTTTTTGTTGGGTATGTTACTCCTTAATTTAGGGTTCCGTACCCAAAGGATAACCAACGGGACCCTATTACAGACTGTATCTCATGAACCGTGATAGTTAGACAAAAAATTGAAATTTTCAGAGATGATTTTCTGTTGCCGCTATAACAACAAATACTAGAACCGGCCAAGTGCGAGTCGAACCTGCGCACTACCATACAACAGACATGATTTTTTGCCGTTTTTATACATAATGATACGGAACCCTTCGGGCACGAGTCCGACTCGCACTTGGCCGGTTTTTTTAGGAATTGTGTGCTTTCATGTGAATCTAAATGCTATCGAGAAGTCGGCGCGTTCCCTATGGCTTAGCGAAATCAAAACCAATTTAATAGAAGTCTAGAGAACGTATGTTTCAGGAAGAAAGAAGTCGGCATCAGTGTTATTTCGGTAAGTATTATAGTTATTTTTAATTCTTTTAGTGAATGTCTGCTGCAACATTTTAAGTCGGTTACTTCCACTTTTCGCAAGAGTCATACCCGCGGACAGCTTTAGTTTAGGAAATAATTGAGTTCCAAACAAAAACGCTTGAATCCTAACGCACCGACATACAGGTGAGGTTAGAGAGAGCGAAGACCTCAAACAGCTGCAAGGTTTCACGGACGACGCTTTCTCTAAACTCGCCCGTATCTCGGTGCGTCAAGGTTCACGCGTTTCTGTTTGAAACTCAATTATTTCCTAAACTAAGGGTGTCCGCGGGTATGACTCTTGGGAAAAGTGGTTCAGTAGGGTCGGTAGAATATGTGGTTTCATTTAATGGTCGCACTATATTTACACCCGGTATTTATGTACCGTTTTAACTCGAGAACCACTCAACGGATTTGGAGGTGGTTTTCTTTATTATCACTGTAGTAACTCTAATCTATAAGAGCTGTTCATAAAATAACCACCAAGCCGAAAACGGGGCATAGATTGAAAAATGCGCGGGTGGAGCCACGGTCAATGGCTAGTCGTGTATATGACAGGAACTGTCCACTATTTTATAAATGTACGGGAAAGTAAATATCTAGAACTGACGAGCAAATGTTATAGTCTTTAATGCCGAGAGTTGAATAATGAAATCCTCTCCGAGAATCTATAGAGTTTCCTAAGGATCACCTTAAGAACGGACCGTTCAGCTCTTTTAAGTATAATGAGAATCAACTTGCCCTTTTAAGTATAATGAGAAACAACCATCCCAAGCTGTAATGCAATATATCAGTAAAGATTGACAGAGGCTGATATACTAGTCTAAGAACTTCCTGGTCAGCACCCCCACGCTTGAGTTTCATTACCTGAATAAGTTGTCTCACTCGTACACGAGATTAAAGAGCGGAAATGTGCTCTTCAAAGTTTTACTTTTCGTCTAATACAAGACTCAAATATTTAACCTTAGCGGAACGACATTAATGGACATTAGAATGATTTATTTGCTATCTAAATTGATATCTTTTTCCTCGAGAATAGATAGAGTTGATTAAAATTTTTCAACTTAAATCGCTGTCTATAAGGCTGTTCGAGATATCATGATATGGGTGGCAGTTCAAAGTTGACAGTTACAGTGATGTACCCTAACGAAACATAATCGATTTTTTTTTAGTATCGAGAATGTTAACAAGGGCTATCAAATCGATTTTTTATTTGATCGATCTTTGATTATCCAAACTATTTTTTGTTAATTACTAAATTAGTTAATTTAAACGAACCAATAATTCCAGAGCTTGAGAGTTCAAAGATTTTTTTTCATTTTTCTCGGAATTTCACCAATAACAAAACAAAAAATCAACAAAAACTGTAACAGACGTCAAAACAAATAGCACGTAAAGCAACCGCAACGAAAACACAAACCGCATGCAAGATGTACTCATACTGACGCGATCCTACATAATGGCCGCACCGATTCATCGATATATTTTCGATTATAGAATAGAATATGGTTTATTCATAGTAAAATTTACACAAAAAGGTTAGGATTGCCTTGGCACCTACAAGGATGTATGTACCTTGTAAGATTATGTAATGTCTACCTGTACCTATGGGTTAGCGTTCCGATCCACGCATCACGTAGCAAAAAGACATAACTATTTACTGAATCTTTTCTTCGTTAAATTTAACGAATACACTGAGATTTTTGTTCCGATTTGTAGAGTATTATTTCCAAAACCTATTCTTTTCTTTTGTGCCTGGGTGTATGTAGTATGGTGTGAGTAGTATAGGTGAAACGGAAAATTACGAACTGTCACCCATACCATGATATCTCGGACAGCCTATAATAGACATCTGTCAATTTTGACTTTGACATATCGTCATACCTTTGAAATTATCAATTTTGACACTTATTTCCTCAAAAATTAAGCTTAGATAGGAAAGTCAAGTAACATTTTTTAAATTCCAACGCTACGTAACTATGAAAAATTCGAGACATTTTGTTAACGAATTATTATACCAATTGGCAGTTACGATGAATCACCACTCATGGCGTCTCATCCCACGATATAGATGTTTTTTTGATATCATGATTGCGCAAGCGTCTTTTCGCGATACACACGAAGCATCACAATTACGGACGACTGAATAGGAAGCTCGTAGTTTTCTTGGTCGCTCTCCGCCTCAAAGTACCGGAGAAATACCAATATGACATGGTTTCTTGTCAAAAAATCTCAAATAATAAACCTGAAGACACAGCCCTGAACCAATATGCTATAACATTCTGTATGTTGATGCGAGCTGCGAGTCTCGTATTCAAAGTACAGACTGAGCGTTATGGCATGCGATCACGTCGTGAGGTTGACTTCGCTTGCAGCGTGCTTGCGGTTATTGCAGGGCTTAGGTTCTAGATCCAAGGGCAAAGCGGAAGCATTCGATGCATATTTGGAATTTTTAATATCACAATTATCAAGACATTTTTTCGGGTCGTACACAATGTGCAGTTACATGAAAAATTCAAGATATTTCAGCCTAATAAATCGGTCATCTTCTAGGCAATGATTAAGACGTCAAGAACATCCGTATACGCTTAAAAGCATGGGTTTGTGACTATCGTCATGAGCCTATTGTTATAATAATTGAAATAATAATTAAATTTGGTGATTTTGTTTTCTAGAACCATAGACTAAATAGACTTGTACTATTTAGTCTATTCTAGAACTATGGAGTTGAAAATCTATACCCATCCAATGGTACATATTTTGTAATCGGTTTCTAGAAAACGGCTTCAAGGATTTCGATAACATTTTGAAATAAAAAGTATTTTCGGAGTCGTAAAATCGACTTAAGGTCTCATCTTTGTGAAATTTACTTGACAAATAGTCGTTGGTGATATTCATGCATTATTACTCATGATCTCTCTTACTAGATAATTAGGTTGGGGAAAAGTTTCTTCGCAGTTTATATGAAAATTGAAAACATTTTTTAATAAAGTTTATTTACATTTAACTAAAGTATGTAGGTGCCATTTTGTTTGATAACTTTCTGCCATCTTGTAGGTAGGGACATGATCCCATTGCTGTAGAAATTTTGGGGCTTCTGATCAAAAAACCGCGACAAGTGGTTTTGGCAGTCCTCTCGTGATTTTAACCCGACACTGCCTAAAGAATTCTGAAGAGACCAAATCTGAAGATGAAGGAAATCTGAAGGTGCAAGGTCAGAACTATACGGCGGATGCATTAAGACGTCCCAGCCAAACTATCTTAATTTTTGCTGAGTGACTAAAGATGTGTGAGGTCTAGCGTTATCATGATAAAAAACCACACCCCTTCTGTTGACTAATTCCGGCCGCTTTCTCTCAACTTCTTGCTTTAATCTCATCAGTTATTCGCAGTAGAGTTCAGAATCGATGGTCCTGTCTGGCGGTAACAGCTCATAATGAATAATGCTTTTCCAATCCCACCATACACACAGCATTACCTTGTTGCGAAATAACCCGGGTTTCACCAGTCTGTGAAGCCTGACCAGCCTTTGACCACGACCTTTTTTGCACGTTCTTGTCGTACGTGATCCACTTTTCATCACCAGTTATCAGGTTTTTCAAAAATGGTTCGGTTTCATTACGTCGTAATAAACAATCACAAATGAGTACACGGTTAATTAAGTTTCTTTCAGTGAGCTCATGAGGCACCCAAATATGGAGCTTTTTTGTGTACCCAGCTTTTTTCAAATGCACCAAAACTGTTTTGTGGTCAATCCCCAGTTCTTCTATGTTTATGTCTCATGGTCTACGTTTGAAGGTTCAAAGACAACCACTTAGGAGATATGGGCCTAAAAAGATTTGACACTTGAAAAACAAAGACAATTTTTTTTGGACCCGGGGTCCAAATTTGGGGGTTCTAAGACCAACCGTTTCGAAGATATGGCCAAAACAAAATTTTTTTCGCGCCTCGAATAAAATTTTCTTCAAAAGTTAAATACTTTTTTTGGACCCCGGGGTCCAAGTTTGGGGTTTCCAAGACCAACGTTCCAGAGATATGTCCAAAAAAATTTGTTTTTCGTGCCTCGAAACGAATTTTTTTCAACTTTTTTTGGAACCCTGGGTTCCAAATTTGAGCGGTCCAGGACCAACCGTCCCGGAGATATGGCCAAAACTATTTTTTTTTTTCGAACTTGGATCAAACAAAATAAATTAAATTGACTACATTTCCGCTAGTTTTAGCGGCTAAGTCATTGATATGGCAACACTGCTTACATCTTTATCTATGGCTGAGATTCAGAGTGCATTTTGAGTCCAAACTCAATCTTACAAACGTCAAAAAGTGACGTGATCTCATACTAGAGTGACATTTGTAAGATTGAGTTCCTCTTGAGTTCGGACTCCAAATGCACTCTGAATCTCAGCCTATAACTCGAACATACGAATGAAATTAATGACACCTGTGGGCAGCGCGCCGCGACCTGCGGCATCTACAAAGAAACGAGCTGAAGCGAAGGCAGGGTTAAAATTCGGTACCGTAATTGGGCATCGGTACCCTTACCTTTTTCTGCCTTGCGCTGCAAACGGTACCGTAAAATCCGTACAACGGTATGACGTCATACTGAAGTTTTACGGTACCCTTATTTAGCGGTTGAAGGAACCAAAAAATATATTTTTTGAATTTCACCAAAAGCGTAAATGAAGCTTGTTTCTGATCACTAACCGAGTCTCCAGTGTGATTTTGGTCGGTTAATTTAATTTCACCTTGAATAATGTGAATTTGGTCGGTTGATTTAATTTCATCCTATATAGCATCGATGTAAATATTTTGATAAAGAAAGTGGTTTTGAACATTTCGAAAGAGATCAGATCAATAAGGTTTTTGTAAAATGGAACAGCAGTAGGTAATTCTTATTTTATTTTCTCATTCATTCATTACTTTCATACAAGTTATAATAAATTGATCACTAATAACGGACAATCCATTAATTACGTCGCATGTTAAGGGGCAGGGAGGGTTTCAACAAAGTCGACATCGTGTGACAAGGGGGATATGTCTAAGCTACATAACGTCACTGTATAAACCTAAAAGTAATAAATCTTAAAAATCTTCAATCTTCAACTCCTTAGGAAAATTCCATGGACACAAGGTGATTAAATTTGTATCCATCCACCCATCCATCAGCCTGTTTCTTCCACTGCTGGACATAGGCCTTTCCAGGATTTCGCCACTCTTGGCGGTCCTCTTGGAAGAAATGCCCATACTCACTCACGCTGGGTAGGCGGGTTGGTGAGCGCAGTGCCGAAACCCTTGCACCAGTGACACCGCTGCCCGTTACCAGTCTATTTTAATAAGGCCCGGCAATTGGGGATGGATATACCGCCATCCATCGGTCCCAGGCAATGGTGGGCCGCCTGGTTTTGCCTGAAAGCTGTTCTCTTACTCTCCCCCGAATAACTTCGGGAGGATTTGCGAGTAAGATGGTGGTACCTCCACAGTCGAGCTCGGCATCAGCTCTACCACCTCTTAAATTTGTATCGTTCGTTCTATTAGAGATAGAGAATATGTATATAAGGTGACTTAAATTTATGCAGCCAAATTCTTACTGAAGGCTCGGTAAGTGCTCAGTATTAAGGTTCGATGATCCTTTTTGTGAAAATAGTAAGTAAATTATTTTTTTCGCGTTCCTTACAAACACAAGCCTAGCCTCGAGTCAATTACTATGGGACGTCAACATTTTATTATGCGAAATTAGCAAAAAGTGTTATCAATCCGTGTTACCGGTCACTTAACAAACCTCCAGTATGAGTTTGGCTGGATAAATAAAAGTCACCTTATATTACAGGTAGGTGAAATTAAATCAACCGATAAAATTCATACTAGAGACTCGATTAGTCACCAGAAACAAGGTTTAATGCCCCTCCAGGTAAAATTAGAAAAAAATATGTTTTGCCCCATAGTGCCTGCACTAGGAATTGTACTTAAGCTAGTCGAACCAGTAAGGGAGCAAAAAAATTTTTTTTCGAAAGTGGCCAAAAGTTTTACTAAATCTTTTTCTTGATCACTAACCGAGTCTCCAGTATGAATTTGGTCGGTTGATTTAATTTCAGCCTATATAAGTTGTTACTAAATAAATTCAGTCCGGCAATTAAACTGAAAGTAGACCTAGAGTCACCAGACTCATTTGAGTGTAAATATTTAAAATCTTTGACTATTATAATCAAAGTTTAAATTTATGATTTTGACTAGGTAACCTATAACTTTTCTCATTATAATATTTAAAGGGGTCTACCGCAAATGCGGTCCAATTTTTAGCTTTTTTATGAAAAGGACACAACACATAAAAATTAGGTCGCTGTCGACCCCTTTAAATATTATAAATTATATTGTGTACGAAACGCGAGAGTTTAAATATGATTAGAATACATAACTCACAATAAACCGGTAAAGTGTAACACTTGTTCATTGAGCCAGCAACCGCCACTAAAATATACAAAAAATCTACCAAAATAATAAAAATCTACCATATGTGGTCACACTGGTTGCCGATAGTACCTAACTTAGGCCGTCATTGACTTAGTTATAACAAGTTCTAATAGATGGCGCTCGTCTTTTCTTGTATGAAAAATATTCGCAGCACTTGTTCGTTCAACCGAATCCTTACCTTTAAATCAATGTGAAAATCACACATTTTACCTAATTTGAATTTGGAATCATATTTTTTTAAATTAAAACTTTTTGGTAATACCAAAACCAGCCAGATACAAATGGTATAGCCAAAGAGATTTTATTATAAGTTAATACAGACTATTTGCGAAAAGAGTTTTTCCCCAACCTATTATATTTTTTTCTTTCACTGGAAGCTTGGTGCAAGTCACCAAGAAATGTTTTAACAGGGTAGGATGGCCTTAGAAAATAGTACTAGCTATATCTTCTTCTTCTTCTCTATATATACCTGTATATTATTATATATTATTATGTAGGTACACTTTTCAATCACGGGCCCATAGGGACCCGGTCATTTGAAAGGCATTCATGGGGCCGAAGCCTACATTGGAGAGGCCTTAGTACCATTTAATCTAAATGTGAGATGGCCGCATCTATGGAGGCCTCTCCCTCAATGTACCATTGGGACACACTAACGGACAGGAGTGAGATAACGGACATCTGCCTCAAAAATCTCTCATAAGAATCTCTTTAAGTCTGGCAGATGGTGACTTGCTGCTTGATGACTACCCAGTAGGATAGCCATTGTGGGCCCCTTATCTAGCCACCATGGGGCGGCCAGGGGGCAACACTATGTAAGCAGCTAAGGTTGTCGAGAGGTGAGTCTGCGGGGCGCAAGATCCTTATACGGTGAAGTGCCCCCGGCGTTATGACATTTTACACTTTCAACCTGGAGCATAAGTTCCGCTCTTGCGGCTCTACTCTGGCCGGCTGGTTAAGGCAAGCACAGAGGTGGGGAGGTGTGTCGCTGTGTGTATGTGTGTGTAAGTGCATGTGTGTGTGTTTCCCCTGGAGGTAGGGTCCGTGGTGTCGCCACTCACCATCGGCTCGCCACAAGCCGCCCTGCGGTGACTGCTTGCACTGTACGTACCAGAGGGCGAAGGGGTCGTCACTTCCTTACGCCGTTTTATATATTATTATTATTCTGTTTATGAGCAATTTCATCTCGGCTTCAAGAAGCCGGTAGTATGAGCAGTTACGGGCCTAGGCCAAGTGAGTGTCATTGTTTTAGGTTGTTTGTGGTTGTTCTTGTTGGGACGTGGCATAAAGTTGGTCGGTTTGTAAGAATCTCCTGGTTATCCGGCATGTATTTAGGATGGCTGCTTTTTGTAGGCTGTAGTACGTAAGTCTTGGAAGATTTAGGGAACGGAGAGACTGATGAAGTTGTTTGAGTATGACTCCAGTTGCAGACAATACTATGGGTATAATGGTTACTTTTTGCAGTTTCCACATGCGTGCTATTTCGTCTTTCAGATCTGTGTATTTACTTAGTTTTTCAGCAATTGTAGTCTGTAAATTATGCGTATTGGGAACGGCGATGTCGATCAGTTGTGCAGTCTTATGTTCTTTGTCAATAAGAGTAATATCTGGTCTATTGTAATGTACAGTTGTGTCAGTTAGTACGGCTCTGTCGAAATAGAGTTTATAAGTCTGGTTCTCAAGAATACTTGCAGTGTTGTCAGTCTGAACTATTGATGAACATGCGCCAGTTATGTGCTGTATTGTTTCTGAAGCTCTACTGCACCGTCGATAAGTATCTATCGTGTTTGGTATTTTCATTATATACTTTTGGTAATTGCGTGTTTCGACAACTTGGTCCAGGATGGCGAGCATAAAGCCCTCCGTCTCAGGGAAGAGCTCACCGCGACTGAGCCTATTGTTATTATTATTATTTTAGTATATTTTATATATTATATATATTATTTATCTTCTCTTCTCTATACATATAAAATACAACGTCTGTCTGTCTATCCGTCTGTCTGTTCGTTGGCTTATAACTTGAGAACCAATCAATGGATTTTGATGCAGTTTTCACTGAAAGATAAAGCATTTCTTCGGCAAGGTTTAAGGCTATGTATCATCACGCTATGACAAAAGAGAGCAGCGCAATAAGAATTTTAGTGAGACATAATGGAAGGTTCGCCGCCGTAGCATTGTCGATCGTCGAGGTTTCAAACCCCGACTGGTAAAATTTGTTTTCACTTTTTATCTTTTATTCTTTTATTTTATTTTCAGAAAAAATATTTCCTTTTGTAAAAAAATATTAAAGCTGAAACTATATTTCTTGACTGCGCAAAGACCAATAACTAAAATATTTTTATTTTCAAGTGCTAAGAAAACGCTATCTCTGGGAAGCTATCCTGGATAACGGCTCAGTAAGCTGGCGTTGAAATTGTTTTTATTTTAATACACTGGCGCTTATAATTATAATTTTTAATGGCCTATGCTTATAATGGCGCTGCATGTTTCAAAATATGGAATTTGACGCAGTCTGTTTCAAATCAACTCACGTTAAAGTTATATATAAAGAAGAAAGATTTGTTTGTTTGTTTGCATATAATGGGTAATATCTAGAACTACTGAACTGACTTTTAAAATTCTTTAAGCACTTAATAAGATTTTTAGTTAAGATTTTTGTTTTTTTTAGAAGACCTCTCAAGTTTAAGTTTATTTGATCGGTATTGATGAGTATTTTTGTAGAATATGGTGACCAGGATCTAATGACGGGACTGTGGGAGGTGGGTACGGGATCTCCTCAACGGATAACAGCAGACCCATCGAGTTTGGGCTTATTTTATTGGTCTTTATTAGCACTTTGGTAAAACATGGTGACCAGGGTCGGATGATGGGACTGGAAAGTAGGTACTGGATCTCCTCAACGGACAACAGCAGACACTTCGAGTTTGGACTTATTCGATTGGTATTTATTAGCACTTTGGTAAAACATGGTGACCAGGGTCTGATGATGGGTCTGTAAGGTGGGTACGGGATCTCCTTAACGGACAATAGCAGACCCTTCGAGTTTAGGCTTATTTAGTTGGTATTTATTAGCACTTTGGTAAAACATGGTGACCAGGGTCTGCTGATGGGACTGGAAGGTGATTATGGGATCTCCTCAACGGATAACAGCAAACCCTTCGAGTTTGGGCTTATTCGATTGGTCTTCATTAGCACTTTGGTAAAACATGGTGACCATGGTCTAATGATGGGACTGGAAGGTGGGTACTGGATCTCCTCAACGGACAACAACAGACACTTTGAGTTTGGACTTATTCGATTGGTATTTATTAGCACTTTGGTAAAGCATGGTGACCAGGGTCTGATGATGGGTCTGGAAGGTGGGTACGGGATATCGTTAACGGACAATAGCAGATCCTTTGAGTTTAGGCTTATTTAGTTGCTATTTATTAGCACTTTGGTAAAACATGGTGACCAGGGTCTGCTGATGAGACTGGAAAGTGGTAATGGGATCTCCTCAACGGATAACAGCAGACCCTTAGAGTTTGGGCTTATTCGATTGGTCTTTATTAGCACTTTCGTAAAACATGGTGATCATGGTCTGATGATGGGACTGGAAGGAGGGTACGGGATCGCCTCAACGAACAACAGCGGACCCTTCGAGTTAAGGCTTATTTTATTGGTCTTTATTAGCACGTTGGTAAAACAAAGTTACCAGGGTCTGATGATGGGACTGGAAGGTAGGTACTAGATCTCCTCAACGGACAACAGAAGACACTTCGAGTTTGAACTTATTCGATTGGTATTTATTAGCACTTTGGTAAAACATGGTGACCAGGGTCTGATGATGGGTCTGGAAGGTGGGTACGGGATCTCCTTAACGGACAATAGCAGACCCTTCGAGTTTAGGCTTATTTAGTTGGTATTTATTAGCACTTTGGTAAAACATGGTGACCAGGGTCTGCTGATGAGACTGGAAGGTGGTTATGGGATCTTCTCAACGGATAACAGCAGACCCTTAGAGTTTGGGCTTATTCGATTGGTCTTTATTAGCACTTTGGTAAAACATGGTGACCATGGTCTGATGATGGGACTGGAAGGTGGGTACGGGATCTCCTCAACGGACAACAGCAGACCCTTCGAGTTTAGGCTTATTTTGTTGGTATTTATTAACACTTTGGTAAAACATGGTGAACAGGGTCTGCTGATGGGACTGGAAGGTGATTATGGGATCTTCTCAACGGATAACAGCAGACCCTTCGAGTTTGGGCTTATTCTTTTGGTCTTCATTAGCACTTTGGTAAAACATGGTGACCAGGGTCTGCTGATGAGACTGGAAGGTGGTTATGGGATCTCTTCAACGGATAACAGCAGACCCTTCGAGTTTGGGCTTATTCGATTTGTCTTCATTAGCACTTTGGTAAAACGTGGTGACCATGGTCTGATGATGGGACTGGAAGGCGGGTATGAGATCTCCTCAACGGACAACAGTGGGCTTATTTGATTGGTATTTATTAGCACTTTGGTTAAACATGGTGACCGTTGCATATTGTCGTTCAAAAAATCATATTCTTTTGTTTTCCTTATTTCTACGAAAATCTCTTAGAGGCGGGCGGAAGATAGAAATTAGTTGGAAATTCGTTATGTTTAAACCATGAAGGTAAACTTATTTTAAATTTTATATCATTTCGGTATAGAAAATCAGAAAAGTAAATCTGGACGTGAAGAGCTCTGAACAGGGACTCAAACCCGGACCTCTCGCTTACTGGGCGATTGCTCTATCACTGAGCTATCCAGTTCCCAACATTACCTGCGAATTTACCCATGTGCTTTCCCATAGCCCAACGATATAAATAGATGCTCACTTAGTAGTGAGCCTCTTGGCGCCTAGAGGGCTCTTAGTGTATTCAAGACGAGTCTGAGACTTATTGCCCTACCGTCACCTGTAACAGCATCGCGTAGTGAAGAATACACATTACTTTTATCGAAACTATGATACAGATAAATTTATATATTTTAAACACTTGGCGATTTATCCATCACAAGGAGAACACCTCACGTCCAGATTTACTTTTCTGATTTTCTATACCGCAGTGATATAAAATTCAATTTGTTATCTCCTTGCGATGGATAAATCACCAAGTGTTTAAAATATAGAAATTTATTTTTATCATAGTTTTAAACTTATTTTGTAAAAATTAAGAGTGATGTGCTTTAGTGTTTTTGAAATATAATCTCTTAATGGGGTGCAACAGGGGATGTAGGTTTTTACATCGTGATTTGATTTTCCGTAGTTCATAGTAATTAAAATTGGTATCAAGCTTTTTGGTTAGAAATAAAGAATGAGTGTTTTAGCTTTGTTGAAAAAACCTACACGGTAAAATAGGGAATGAAAGTATTTGTTGGAAATTTGTTACTATGAAAACCATATACCTGAATTGGTATTTTATTGGCCTTCTGAAAATTGAACGTATGTTGGTTTTGTAATGAAAATGAAATAAATAAGTAAAAATAATTGGAAAATCGAATGAGGTGGCTCAGCGTTTTTTCAAAAATCATCCGGAGGGGTTAATTAGAGATATGATTCATTTTTTAATGAAAAATCCGAAATTTTTGTAATATTAAGTATGAAAATTGGTATTATATATATTGGTTGGAAATAAAGAATGCCGTGTTGAAAATTTTTTACATCTAGAAATAAAATATATAGGTAGGATTAAAGTACCAAAGGAATTTTTTTAATTTTCGTAGTTAAATTTTGAATATTCTTGTTGATATTTTGGGTTTGTCCATCTTGATCTACTATTTGTTCTACATTAGAACAGAATGGACAAAAAAAATCTTTCTACTTCTTAGTATGATACATTGTTAGTGGCGTGCATAGAACTTCAACTGCAATGGGAGGGTCATGTTTGACCATAAAAACAACATGAAAAAAAATGAAATCATGTACTCTAGGGTAGGCGGGTAGGCAGTGCCTACCCTGGCGTCATACAAAAAAATATTTTTAAAAATGACGATTAATTTTTTTCATATTTTTTTATAATCTAACTTGACCCTCTCATTGCATTTCCAGCAAAAAGTCCAATGCACGCATTGTGTACGATAATTTTATCCTATCTGTTCTATTGTAACTAAATTCTATTAGTGACTATTCTGGAATAAAAAATAATAATAATACTCACAACAAATAATAATACTGTAATAATAATAATAATCACAACAAATAATAATACTGTTTACTTATTGCTTGGTTTGAAGTTAAGATTAAGGATTTTCAGCGTTTCGATTTATCCCCTGCGATTTGCTCTTATTTTAAAATAAACAACACTGACAGACTAAGACTACTTACTGACACCAGACTCAGACCAGGCTTAAGACCAGGGTGCCATAAAAAGCAGCGCTATATTGTGATTTTCGGTACGTCGTATCCCTGGTATTCTAACAAATATCGGGATGTTACAGCCGGAAATAGCAAGATTTCAAACAAATTTTTTTTAGTACTTTTTGTAAATAAGAAAGTGGTCTAATTAGTCATAAGGTTGTGTATATTTTTATGTCATTTTTTTTGTATTTGTCATTTATTCGACTGATGCCGGCCCCAAAGTGGGCCGAAATATATTTCGAAAATACAATATCTTATTATTATTATCTCAAAGTGAACAAATGAAAAGCTTGTTTCAAATATGCAACTTATACCAAGGAGCCAAAGAAACAGCAAAAAAGAAATGCTCTTCCATAGAAACGGTAAAAGTACGTCATTGGCAAAAATTTATGGAATAGCTATTTTTATGTCGATTTCATAGATAACTCCATAGTAAATTATTGGTATTTGACGAGTACTATGTGTAGTTTTGGCCTTTTAGTGACCTCAAAATTCAACCAGTATATGAGTATACTAAGGTTATTTTAATCAAACACGCACACGATATTTAATACACAAACCTAAACTGAGATTTGTAAAAAACATTTAAAACACTGTTTTTGTATGGCTATTCTCCTGTTTCTGAATTGTAATATCTTGGTAAGCGTGCACAAGCTCACAGCAAAAATGTGAGTTCGGGGTAAGTAGCTGATCATTGGTTCTAAAAGATAAATAGTACACAACCTCAAATTACCAGTAAAACCTAGCTCGCAAGCTGCTAACCGATTTTGTAATAAAGTTTGTCCATCCAAGTCTGAGTTGGCCAAAGTTTAGCTTCGAGAGCGGTTCCAAGATGCAAGGGGTTTCAATTTAGTTATTGCTGGTTCAAAAGCCTCGACCGAATGCATAACAAGCGAGTATACGATAGTTATGGAAATTATTTTACTTAGTTAGGTAAGCCAGAATTTAGTACTGACGGAACTAAACAAAACTTTATCTACACTAATCTATCAACAGTAATATTATAAAGATGTAAAATTTGTTTGCTTCTACATAAACACCCTCGTGAGTGTTCAGTATGTGCATTAGTGGCTGCTGTATGAAGTACTAACAAAAATTCGTGTATGGTAGGAAAATTCAGCAATCTAGGATGAGTGCCTCGGTAGCGAAGTCGGTAGCGCACTTGCCGTAAGAGCAAGAGGTCGCAGGATCGAATGCTCGCGAGAGGAATGTTTTAATAATATTTGTGTTTTTGAAATTGGTTTCTAATTGGTCTTTTCTAGTTTTTCTACTTAATGCGACGAACGTGGGTAATTTTCGTGCGTCTTGGCCGCTGCATATTCAAAAACTAGTCGTCCAGGTAAAGAGGTATATGAGAAGAAATGTTCGTTTTGTTTTAGATATTTTAGGAGTCCAGGATGGCGATTCTCGCACATGCGATAATTTGCGAAGGCCGAAAGCGGGTGATTTTTACATGCTCTTTATGAAGAATCGTAAAAATATAAACCTGTTGTACGTATTGATAACATGCCTTACGTGTCTTATATGGAGCTATAGTTACTAAAATTATCATCAGGCAGCATTTAGGACGCGACAAACAGAGGCGTATGAAAAGCAAAGCGTGCGAAAATTTTTGCGAGAATCGCCGTCCAGAGTATATAATATAGGTATATATATGCCTTAGGGATGCTTGTAATGACTCAAGAGTATGTTTTGTAGTCGCAATGCAACTAGTATGGAAATAAGGAGACCTTGAAGATGAAATGCAAGAATTATGCAATAACGTCACCTGCTGACTATGTACAGCTTGTCGCTACGACGAAATTATTTATAGCTCGTTGGCGACAAGGCAGTTTTGGTGAGTGGATGACATTTACAGGGGGCGCAGCTGTGAAACGAGGGTTACGTTTCAAGAGGATAGCGGTGTTAGTTCCGATTTTGGCCACCCACGACCAATTCACGGGACAAAATAACTTTGTCGCAATGTACTTATTTTACACAGTTAATATCAAGTGTCTTATACTTGTCACTGTCGTTATTTGAAGAAAATTAAGTCATTTTGTCTCACACGGTACATCACATGAAATTTATTAAGCGGTAGACTAGATAAACTTCTCATAATTGATATTAATAGTGTAAAGTGTCAGAATAGCTGCCTCGTTTTTGGGTATTATAAGGTAGGATTTGGTATTGTATTTTATTTATCTGTTCAATACTATGAACTTACTCAGGTATAAAAAACGTTCCGAAGTCATTATGCCCAGAAATCACTTTCCATCCTATTGATATAAATTAAATGTTCAGTGTCATATCTACCATATATTTACTCTAGCGTTTACAACGTCTTTTAATAAAAAAAAATAAAACAATGAAAGCGATGATGTGACCTAAGATGAAAGCATCGTTGTGGACTAAGATGAAAGCAACGTTGTGACCTAAGATGAAAGCGTCATTGTGACCTAAAGTGAAAGCGTCGTGAAAGCAGGTGAAAGCACCGTCGTGACCTAAGGTGAAACCTACATTGTTATCTAACATGAAAGCGTCGTTGTGACCTAAGATGATGCGATCGCTGAATCTGGTTATGGTTAATACTTGCAATTGTCACAAGATGTAGATCAGTCTGCCCAGGGGCTTCCGTAAAATCTACGGAAGACGGCAACGACCAAACTGCCGATACTACGCAACTGCTTGTCACCATTATCTGTATGACTTCGCATTACGTATATGAATACGAATAGTCGCTTGGCGGCATGGTTTTGTCATGAGAGTGGTGATAAGCCTTAGCCAAAGCCGAAATAAAATTGATTGCTTTTTGTCATTTCCTTCAAGGGGTAACGTTTCGAGCTCAGTGCAAAGTGCATAACATAAGTTTGTTTACCTTATTTTAAAATAAAATATATGAAAGAAAATAGTTTCATCTTATTTTGCGACTATTGTTGAATAGTTATCAGGGGTTTTTAGAAGAATTTTGTAATTTTATGCATAAAACACGCTTTTAAGTTTGTATACCCATTCATTTACAACGTAATACATAAAATTACAAAATTTTGGTAGAAAAGTCTAATTAACACTAAAAATTAGTCGCGAAATGCCATATATCACATTTATTTAGTACTTTTTATGCAATAGTAAGAAAAACAATCATAAGTTGTGCATTTTGCACCAAGCTCGAAACGCTGCTTGGTATTTTAATAATCACAGTAGAAATATAAAACGTGTTTTTAGCGCTGAGCTCTATAAAATTGATATTTGCGTTCGAAGTTAGAGCCGTTAGATTTTAAACAACCGAAACCTGCTGTGACAAAAAAAATATGTTCGTAATGGAACAAACCCGAAACAGTTTTGTTTGTATAATATCCAGAAAGTAATTGAGTATATCGAGAAACATTGTGAAATTTATGCCATCTGGTATATTCTCAAAGTTATGGTGCTGGGGCCATATTTACAATGGAGTGTCCCATGACAGTTTCTTTTTCACTTTTTGGGTAAACTTAACAAACAAAATATAGCTGTCATCTGCTTCATCGCAAACTGTGATATATTTCATAACTATTTTCAACTCACTAAATAAGCTAACATGTCGCCATTCACGACCAATCGACCAAAAACGCAGTAAAAGGTAACCTTATTTATTTATGTATTTGCTAAACAACATGACCCGCGTTAACTGATGGAGAGCGGGTAGTTGGTATTTTTGCTGTTATTCACTAAATTGAATACCGTGCGTGCAATAGCCGATGCAACCACTATAAACGACTAGGGGTCCTATTACGATAACCATTTGAATTTAAACGAGGCCATCCGTTTTTTTTTTAGTTTTTGATAAGGTTAGACGAGAAAGTACTGGTAACCAATGGTGTAGATACCTTATTCTTGTTCAAAGCATTTAATTAAGTACAATTTTTATTTTTATTTTTCTATGTTTAATATTGTAAAGTTTTCTTTGTAAGTGTATAGAAATGTAAAAATGTAAAAATATTTTTTTAACATTTGTATGTCTTAACGGCGCTCCATGGCCTCCACTATAACTATGTTACCCATGCTAGACGAATAAAGAATTTTGTATTTTTATTTGTATTCGAATTTGTTCTAACAATCAACAGAAATAAGCTGAAAGCTGGCAGTCGCCATCGCTAATTTATATTTAATAACTATCACATTTAATTATAAGATTATATGTTATTATTATTAGCCAAAGTATTTAGTAGTTTATTAAAAGAAATACTTTTTCATCTAGTGATGTAATAAGTAATTTAATATATTTAAAGACATAGTAAATTTTTCATTTGTTTTAGTGTGCACTTACCAATACGCACTGCGTTGATCTTAGAAAATAGTATCCGTTATATATGAAACAGCCCTACATGGTTGTACAACGGTGGTACGTACATGTTTCATGTCAGAAATGAATGCCTGCGCCGATGAATGCACGTAGAGCGGCGAACGAAGCAGAGTGCAGCAACTAATTGAAAACGAATACTCCTATTACAGAAATGCTTTTATAGATGCTTGAAAATGTACGCGTATTTTAGTTTATTTGTGTTTGCGTTATGGACAAAACCCGGGCCGGGGTATGCGCAATATACACCGGTCTCGCATATTTTAACAATATCAACGAGTTATGTCAACGTTTGAAGAATATACTGTTATGTATTGTTACCTACCTACATACTCCTAGCCCTTCATGAACCTTTATGAACCAAACGAGAATATATGTTTAGATTAACTCTTAAGCTTTTAATGAAACATTTACGAAATAATCTGAAAAAAATACTAAATACTAAACATTACTCCGTACAAAGTAAGATTCCGTGTGATACAGGAAACTTCTTGAAGTTTATTTACTTTTCAAGGTTTGTTAAACAATTTCAAGTTTTATATATTTTCCTGTTAATAAAATTTTGCGTTTTTCTTACACAGGAAATTTTTGATTTTGATCAAACTGCTCCGGTTACTGTGAGGTATTTGTAGCGAAACTCACCTTTTCAAAGAGTGAACGTACGGAAAATTCTTTTTACTGTATACAAAGAGTCAATTTCTTATTAATTAGAGAATTTTTTGACAAAATTAGATGTATTTGACCGTAAATATACCAAAAATGAATACATATTTTGATACTTGCTGAAAATGCGTAGTTTATAGGAATTATATAGAAGTATATGGTTTATAGGTGCTTGGAGTAGGTATCCCTTTAAAACACATATCAGTTTCATAATAGTATCAATTTTACGTCAGAAGATCAGAGGTGCAATTGTGTAAGCCAATCGTATTCAAATTCTATTGTCATATGGCTATTCGGCATAGCGAATTAGCCCGTTTGACAATGAAATCGTAAATTTTTGGCTATCAAATGAATACAACTGTCTTTTTTGTGATTGACAACCAAAAACGTATGTCAATTGTCAAACAGGGTTAAGAATAGTCTAACAAAACAATCTTAAAGTCTATTTTATCAAGCCCTAAAAGTTTGTTTTATCAAGCCTATATTATAATGTCCTACAATAATGAGTGAAAATAATTTTAGGGTAGATCATGTATCGTTTACTGATCAAATTCAAGAAGAAGAAAAAAATTTTTGCTCTAATTAATTTTTTCACTTCCCAGTACAAAGTTGTTCAATCAGCTGACTAAATTTCTATGGAAAGGCAAAAAAAGGAAGCGAAAAAATCTTTTTTTTGGTGGAATATTGTCTAATAGGGATACTCTATCATCTGTTGAATTTTTTTCACTTTGAATTGTAGGAACACGGATCGATAACACGTTTTGCTGATTTTGCAAAATAAAATCTTGACCACATAGTAATTGAGTCGGGGCTGGGCTTGCGTTTGTAAGGAACACGAAAAGAATAATTTACCAATATCACAAAAAGGGTCATCGAACCTTGTCACTGAGCTCTAACCGAGTCTTCAGTAAGAATTTGGCTGTATTAATTAAAGTCACCTTATATATGTATATTAACTTATTTTTCGGGTTTCGTACCCAAAGCGTGCAAAACTAAGCCTCCGCTTGCTGTCTACCTATCCGTCTGTCACAGGGGTCTACAGTTTCATTTTTAGCAACAATAGGTAGTTGGTTGAAAACTTTGTCAAAATACGTGTTATTATAGCCTCGCCTCAGTCACGATAAAAAATTTAAGAAATTGGAATCCAAGGGACCCCCTGTAAAAAACCAAAAAAAATCATTTTTTGACATTATTTGTTTCAATCCTATCTTAAAAGGTTTGATCTTTGCTCAGACCGTACTCTAAAGTAGAACAACAAAAATGAAATAAGGGTTCCCTACTCATTTTAGCGCCTTATTTTTTGATGTCTTTATTGTTGGCATCTATATTATAATTATTTACAATAATGTTTTCAAGGTTCCGTACCCGCCTTGTACACGTACTGTGTGGTGGTACGGAACCCTTTGTGTTCGAGTCTAACTTGCACTGGGCCGGTTTTTCATGTGTCATAATCACAGAGCACCTCCGGTTCAACATTTTAGGTCGTTGGTATTATCTCAGTCGTTTTTGTGATCCGTGGATATATATTATATATTTAATTATATATATCATATAATTACCGCCGCCTCTAATTTTTAAGCCGAGGTGCCTAAAGCTAAGTGTACACAGCAGGGGATGGTAATCGAATTTGTGTCGGAGCAGTAAACTGCTGCGGGCGATAGGAAAGATGCTCTCTCTGTCTCCACGATGCTTTACTGCCGGTCGTACCTATTTTATTGAACTTGGTATGATTGTCTACATTAGTGTTGATCAATTTTGTATTGAAAACATGGAAGCGAAAAGATTTACTGATAGCGTATACTGCGTAAACTGAGATACAACCAAATACGCCTGTCCCACCTAGGTTTACTAGACGACAGGAATTTTCCTGACATGACATGACTTTTCCTTCAGGAATTTTGGCCATCTGTCAGGAAATCAGGAAAAGATAGGATTTGTCAAGAATTTTGAAAATAGAACTAATAAATGATTAAAATAGCAAGTTGTCTTTGGAAAGTTTTTATAATATTTTAGAATGAGTCGGGAATTTTTAATCATATCTTAACAACGAACCCCAAGAAAACAGTAACGACCACAACTGAGTTGTTGCATGTCTGACAATCGTCTTTGCATAAACCCTTTACGAAAGTGTCAGGAAATTTATTGAATTATCATAATGATTTTTTCATTGTTTGCACGTCGAAGTTAGTTATTAAAAAACCCTTTATAATGGTGTAGTACCGAAACCCGTTGGGATTAATAGTATATAATTATTGTGAAACGAGTACAAGTGTTGTTATTAATCATGATGGAATTACCAGGGATTTCGTCTGGACCTCACGCTGCTGGATCTGGATCCTTTTATTTCAACTAGTGGTAGGTTTTGGCCGTGGCTTGTCACCTCCCTAATGACAAAACCAATATGGCCCCAAGATACTCGCCCTGTTCCGGCATAGCGTTATGAGAAGCCTTACCGGGAGCGTAATTGAAGGCGTATAGCATCAGTCATTCATCTGTTACTGACATCCGCAGATTTTGCCTAATTAAACGCCTCACCTGCTTTATCGTGGAGAGCACGCTTCATCCCAACAACAAAAGAATTTTTGTCCGTCTGTCAGTGTGTGTGTGTACGTTCCGTTTTAATTTTAGAACTACTTAACAGATTTGGATGCGGTTTCTTTATTTATTTATTATCGTAGTGACCCCGGTCAACATATAGGATATAAGGGATGTTGATAAAATAACGCCCAATCTGAAAACGGGTAAGATATTGGATAAACGTGGGCGGGGCGGGCAAAAGGCTAGTAACGGATAAGGTAAGGATTACAACATTTTTCGAGGGCGAAAAATCGATGTATCTCCGTCTAATCTCTGTGAAAAGTCATTTTCTGCAAGTTTTCACGAGCAAATCACCTATATCGACATACCTAATAGGGGATTTGCTCAGTTGGTAGGGCGTTTACTTGGCGCGCAAGAGTTCCCTGGTTCAAACCACTCTGGAGTAAATAGTTATGTTTTTCCTTTTTTTTTAGGAATCCTAAAGTGCCAGACGGCAACTTATTACCACAGACATATAAAATTACTAGCTTTTGCCCGCGGCTCCACCCGCGTGTTATTCGGCTTAACGACATGCTTTTTTCCGGGATAAAAAGTAACCTATGTGTTAAGTTGGGGTATAAGCTATATCCATTCTAAATTTTATCTTAATCCGTCCAGCCGTTTCAGCGTGAAAGAATAACAAACATACACACACACAAACTTTCGCATTTATAACAGTTGCGTATTCTTTGGGTAGGTAGTTTGAGAAAAATACTTAAAAACTATATTCCCCCTTTGTTTCAGAAAGGATGCGATCGAAAAATCCATTTTTTTATCGTGGCATTTATTTTCATATTGACAGTAAAACTAGCGAATTAGGTACAACCCTTGTTGTGCGAAGCGAATTCGCACTTGCTTATTGTATTGGATAAATATTAGTGTGAAGTGCGATGAGATAACATAGCCTTGTATTATTTCACCACAAACGATTAAAGACCTCGCTATTTAGACACCTGATGTATGAAATAACAAAACCTTGTCTTATTTTACCACAAACGAAAAAGACCGCGCTAATTCCATCCATCCATCCATCAGCCTGTCTCGTCCACTGCTGGACGTAGGCCTTTCCAGGATTTCACCACTCTTGGCGGTCCCCCTGGAAGAAATGCCCATACTCACACACGCTGGGCAGGCGGGTTGGTGAGCGCGGTGCCGAAACCCTTGCACCAGTGACGCCACTGCCCGTCACTAGTCTGTTTTAAGGCCTGGCCATTAGGGATGGATATACCGCCATCCATCGGTCCCAGGCAATGGTGGGCCGCCTGGTTTTGCCTGAGAGCTGTTCTCTTACTCTCCCCCGAATAACTTCGGGAGGGTTTGCGAGTAAGATGGTGGTACCTCCACTGTCGAGCTCGGCATCAGCTCTACCACCTACCGCCATATTGTTTTTTTTGTTTTTCAGAATTCTTTATTAAATAAAAACAAAAAGTAGCACACAACAAGACACTGTCAAGTAGGTACTTAAACTAATTTAGGGGTTACTCCGTAGGCTTATACGCTTCTTAAAGCTTATAACATGAGTATAATAGAATTTTACAGATAATTAACTACAAAAATCACAATACATTAATATATGAACCTTTTGTGAAGGTTTCAATTTGTGGCCTCACGTAACTTAAACTAAACAAAAACTTTGATATCACTATATCATAAAAAAGCTACAACAATAACCGCCATATTGGTTTTGTCATTAGGGTGGTGACAAGCCACGGCCAAAACCTACCACTAGTTGAAAGTAAAAAAATTGTGAAAGTGACACTTGTTGAGAGATTTGTAAACATTTTCTAAATAAATAAGTTTCATTTATCGGATGATTTCTGTAGCGGTCTTTCTAATGTTTTAATTACTGCTCTTCTTGCATAATATATGTTGGTGATAGTAGGCCTAGGTAGATCTGATGCCGGGCTCGACTGTGGAGGTACCACCATCTTACTCGCAAATCCTCCCGAAGTTATTCGGGGGAGAGTAAGAGAACAGCTCTCAGGCAAAACCAGGCGGCCCACCATTGCCTGGGACCGATGGATGGCGGTATATCCATCCCTAATTGTCAGGCCTTAAAACAGACTAGTGACGGGCAGCGGCGTCACTGGTGCAAGGGTTTCGGCACCGCGCTCACCAACCCGCCTGCCCAGCGTGTGTGAGTATGGGCATTTCTTCCAGGGGGACCGCCAAGAGTGGCGAAATCCTGGAAAGGCCTATGTCCAGCAGTGGACGAAACAGGCTGATGGATGGATGGATGGATAGTAGGCTAGATAGATGGCTTTGTTTGTGTTATTTCGGTGTGATGTGGTCGTTAAATTACTTGAAATTTTGAGTGGTCTGGTTTGTCAGTAGGATGTGTAATGTATGTCAGTGCTGTCTGTTGAGTCCAGGTCCATAATGGGCACCAAGTGACCAGATGTATGAGGTTTCCTATGTTCTTAGGTCTATGTCAGTCAGTGGTGGAGTGAATTATTTAATGATGCGAACGGTGAAGCAGTCGTTGAAGTTAACGTTGTGTAGGCGTGTGTGTGTGGGAATGGGTAGGATGTTGTTTTGTATAATATATGTATGTCTGTGGTTGTTCATTCGGATGTGTAAGGCGTTTTTGGTTTCACCTACGTAGAATGCCGGGCAATGGCGGCATTCTAGTAGGTAAATACAGTTTTCGGTTTTGCATGTTGTCTTTGGTTGTGTTTGGTATGTGCTGGTGGTATGATGAGTATTGATTTGTGTGGAAGTATTGATCATGGTGCATGTTTTGCAACGTGGCCGTCGGCAAGGGGATGTTCCAGAGGATGAGTTGGTGGGGTTGTTGGGGATGGTGAAATGTTGTGTTTTATTGAGTGTGCATTTGAGGTTTGGATTCTGCCTGTAACATATTTGAGGAGTATTCGTTAGAAGGTGTTTTGTTTCATCGCTTTGTAGATCGGAGTATGGGTAAGAAGTCTTTGATGAGTGTTTTGAGTTTATGGCTCCCATAAAAGTATATGGTGATGAGTCGTGTTTGGTTAGTAGGGTTTATATTTCTGTTGTTTGTATGGAATCTTGGTCTCTGATGTAAATGTTTTTGTAGGTATTAGTTTGGATAGTGTCTGTTGAGAAGTGCTTTATGAATTGTGTTATGATAGTTAATCAGTGAGTTTAGGTTGTTGCAGATTCGACGGCCACGGAGCGAAAGAGAATATGGAATCGATTTTTTTTATGTGTGCCGGATGACAGCTGTGGAAGTCTAAATATTGTAACTTGTTAGTGGGTTTGAAATGGACGGAAATGAAGATATGGTTATTGTCGTTAATAGTTAATTCTACGTCCAGGAAAGTGACTTTTTCAGATGAAATTTCATGGGTGAATTTTAATGAGCTATGATCGTTTAAGCGGTCTAGAAAGTCAGTCAAGGTGTCTCGGTTGTGTGGTCAGATCATAAACACGTCGTCTATGAATCTCCTCCATACAAGGGGTTTCAGTCATTTCATTTCGGTCAATGACACCCAATGTTCTATACCAATAATAAAAGTCGTGTCTGTACATTGAATATTTTCACGAAATAATAAAATAAAATGGGTTATTAATATTGTACTGAAGCCAAAACAACAGTTTTTATATTTTTTGTCTGTCTGCCTGTATTGTAATATATTCAGTTTTAACTCGGAAACCGCTCAACTGATTTGGATGCGGTTTCTTTTATTCTTATTGTAGTGACCCTAGTCAACACGTAAACCATAAGGGGTGTTCCCCAGGGCAAAGATTGAATATAATTATTAATATCCGCGGGCGAAGGTTAGCATATAAAAAGGATACCTTGTCTGACTGACTGTGGCTGATCTATTAACCGCTCAACTGTTTAGTTAAGGGTCAAAACAATTGATTTCATTAATTGTTACATTTCTTACGAACGCAGCCCATGAGTAAAAGCCTAGATTTAACGGCTGGACTTGGGAACATAAAACATCTACTTTAAGATTTCCTGTTTGACGTAGACATCCGCTAAGAAAGCATTTTATGTAATTCCCACGGGATCCAGAGTTACATCCCGTTACGCTTCTCCAAAAATAACTCTTTGCTTTTCCATTCATATCCACCTGATAAATATTTCGACTCGTATATCACACAATCGTGTGCTAAACGAAAACAAAGACGCATTTCAGAGCATCAGTTATGGGCGTCACGTAGAGGTCTGTAACGATACACCGAGCTTGGTCGCTGGTCGCCCGCGGCTGTTTGCCGGTTCCATACCAAACCTGATTACTGAACCCTAGTGTACCAACACTTGGCTTGATTTTCTTACTCGACGTCTTTGGGACGCTGAAATATAAAGGCACATGGAAGTGCCGTGGCTAGTTTAAGCTTTTTAGGGTTTTGTAAAACCCATGAAGCCACGCTTTGGTGTATATGAAAGGTGCTCTAAAAATATCTGCCACGGCTGCAATGGAAGACAGTATTGTATTTTTAGATTACAATGGTGAATAAATTTTGTTCCCCGGAATAGTTATATTGATTTGAGAAAATAAAGTAAGTAAATAAAATATTTACTTTATTAGACATAACGTGGTTCACAAACTACTTACGATGTGTCGTTTTGTCAACGGAAATAATTTATATTTCTTTCCAACTGTTTTGTGTTACTACGGGAAGGTTTCATACAAGTAAATCAATTCTAACTTATACGCACATTTTTTTGTATGAAAAAATGTATGACGTTAGATCAATAAAATATCGTTACTATTGTAATCTTTACACACAATACACTTTCCCATTGCAGCCGCGGCAGATATTTTTAGAGCACCTTATATGTGCGTCTAAGGTACCTCAAGAACGAGTGGAGCTATAATCTGCGTGTAACATTTATATCTAAAAATACAACTAAGTTATGACCCCGAGAAATAGCGTTTATGGTGTCAAAGAAAATTAAAAAAAAGGTATTTACAGCGCAGCTATTTCTTTTACGTTTCTGCACAATTTGTTCCGATTTCAATACTAAAATTTTATGCCGTCTTCTGCCTTTTGTTGATTGCTGTATCGTTAATCAAACAAGATGAAAGAGGGATAAATTCCAAAAGGTAGTCGAATTTAGAAAAAAGAAGTATTCTTGGCTGTGATTGGTCAAAAAGCTGTTAAATAAAACCTGCAGCGCTTGATGATCGGCATGATGGACGGAAGATTTTCCTCTGTGATTCAAAGTATTATTATGAATTTAGTTATTATGTTCATGATATAGATGCTAATATACCCTGTTGTACAGTTACTATTTTGCTTGAAGAGTGTTCCGAGTTATTAATAATATTTTGTTAGTAGTGATATTTGTTTTGTGGGTAGTTCCGAATGATATCATTGTGGACAGGTATAAATACAGCTCAGCGCACAGTGAGGCGTGAACTGCCTGTTCCGCCTCTCCAAAGCAAAGTTTTAAAGGATAAAAACGTAGACATTCATGCTAAAAAAAATGACGTCAGTCTTGCTGCGATCTTCAGTGTCGAAACTGTGCCCAAATATAACGTGAATACGGGAATCTCACTTTTACTTTATCTTACCTGCCCTAAGTGCTAATAGTTATATATTTTTTGATACAATATAAATATTTAGCGGGGTTTCGATTTGATCTTGGATTTAAAACAAACTGTTTATATTCACTATTTAATTTCACAAACTTAAAAAGCATTCTGTTCACAAAAAATAAAAGGAATCTGACAAAAATGCATCTAAACGCGGTATCTCTCTGACAAGATGCCTCTCGTTGCCCGTAGGGGGCGCCTCTCACTAGTGTTACCCGCTACAATACAATATAATTAGAGCGCATTCCAACATAGAAAAATCTTTAGAAAAAAATAAATCTCAGTTTGTCCAGCGAGATCTACTACACTTCTCCAAATTTTGTAAGGACTTGGTCTAGCTGAAAATGCACACTTGAACGCTCATAAGGGCGTTGTGTGCACTTTACGTCTGATTTTAAGTAGTAGAGATGGTGGTAGTCACTACAAATTTACAATATGTGCAGCCTCAGACTGTTGAGAAATAAATCTCAGTTTGTCCAGCGAGATCTACTACACTTCTCCAAATTTTGTAAGGACTTGGTCTAGCTGAAAATGCACACTTGAACGCTCATGAGGGCGTTGTGTCCACTTTACGTCTTATTTTAAGGAGTAGAAATGGTGGTAGTCACTACAAATTTACAATATGTGTAGCCTCGGACTGTTGAGAAATACACAGTTTTAATTTTCTTTGCAAAGTTTGTCAATTAGCTCGTAAAATATCAATATCGTGTTGAACATAAATTGGCACCACACACTTTCAACTAAAATATAAAATTCTAACAATAAACTATCTATAAATTATAATATAGATTGTTTGGTTCAAAATGTGAAAACGCACCCTGGCAACATTCTATTCATTTTGACATTTGGAGCTGTCATTCGAAAAGTGGTTTACCGCGTTCACTGCGTTCAGATCGGGAACAGCGCCTGGAGAATCGGATTCGTTCCAGGGCTAATTTATGTGTTTTGGGACAGTATTTAATTGGACAATACAAAAGTGCTGAACAGTGAAGTGAAGAAAGCGTCGATTAGACTTTACATGCACGGGGCAGTAAGCAAGATCGGCCTAACCTTTGACACGCCACGTGTACGCCTGTGGCCAAATTCCCGTTTCTATCCCATCTGCCCTTTCAATCCCTTCCTAGATTTGGTCGTCGGGATTAACGTGGAAGAAAGGCAGGACAGCTTGGAGCACTCGAGCATTAGTTGAGATCTGCGAGGGCAGCCGGCGTCTGGGAAGTCTCAGCAGAACTACTGTGAGTTCGTATTATTTATTAATCTGGGTGAGGACTCTGTCTGCATACTAATTTCGTGCCAGGTATATGGTGTTTCTGATATGCTTATGGGCCCCGTATAGAATCCCGTATATTTAGTTTGGCCGGACAGGGTCTTCCATACATTTTGTTGGTAGCAGAATGCGTTTGACTTGCTTTTTAGCTACAATTTCTGGTAGCAGAGCGCGGTTAAGTTGTTTAGTATCGGATATTAAACAACCCCGGACCAAGATATTCTGTTTATATAAGCCGAACCGATATAGTAGCTCCGTTGGTCTTATAAGATAATTTGTGAATCATACTTTGGTTTAGTTAGGTAGTTGCTGATTAGTTTGTGACCAAAAGTAGAATAATTTGTTGTGAATTTACCCTGGTTTTATGGATTGTTGAACCCGGTGTGGCTCTTTTCTGTTCTCATAATTTGTTAAGCAACAGAGTATTGTTCGTTGTAGGCCGTAGGTACTAGCACGGCTATGCAAGCAAACGATACCGCGATGTAGATGCAAGCTGCGCCATCTAGTTTTCTATCGCGGAAGTTGAAGCTTTGAACGGCACATCTTTGCGATAATAAAAGATTTATTTGTTAGTAGATATACGGCTAGGTTTTATATTTGTGAATAGATAAAATATTAGATTCATTATAGCTAGGATATGTAAATTATTATTGTGATTACAAATATGTGGGTAATTTACATTTGAATTCTTTGAGAAATAGAAAACCAGGGTTTGTCTTGTTCAGGATAATAGAATTATTTAGGCTGAATCGATTTGTTATTTACTTGGCTCGATTAGTTCTTTTAGATGGTAATGTTTGAGTAACATATTACCATGGATTGTTTATATTGTATGGATATACATATGTATGTTTGTGAATAATAGTATATAGCAATATAGTAGTGTACATGCTTGTTGGTGCAAGACATTTAAACAGGTCATTTATATTAACAAAAATTGGTTAGTTTTATAACTCTGTTGTTTGCGTTATATAAAGATATTTTGGTCACAATATAATAAAATTGGCTTATTTTATAATTTGTAGAATTGTGTACACTTGTATAGGGGTGCCAGGTTGTGATATTGTCGAACTCGTCTTAATTGGTTATTGTTTCTGAATTCCCGGTTCCAACGCGATGGCGAGACTGTCTCCGAGGAAGGTACTGGCGAGTCAGTTGAGATGGTTTGTTGGCGTCAGGGGTTTGCTGTCTCGGAAAGACCGAGATGCTGTTATCGTCCAATGTTACGAAGGGATGGAGCCTCGCTTCGAGACAGCCGAAACAGCCTTGACGCAGCTAACTGACGAGGACCTGCCACCCGAGGTAATGGCTGGATTTTTTAATGATATGGACCAAATAATGGACATACATGACGAGCTCACACAGGTTGCGTGTACGATTAAGAGACGACAGTCCGGGACCCCGGCTGTAAGTACGGGTCATGTAAGTCAAGGTCATAGTAGGGTGCCCGCACTTGAATTGAATACTTTGTTCGGGGAGTCTTCCAGCACTGAATCGATGGCACCCTTGGTTGGGAATTTGAATGGGTCCACCATTGTTGAGCTAGTGGCGCCCTCTGGTGACAATTTAGGCAGATCCACCAGTATGGATTTAGTGGCGCCCCCTAGCGGAAATGTGAGTGGATCTTCCGACACAGCGGGAAGCGAACTGTCACAAGAAAGGCAACGAATAAAAGAACGCGTTGCGGCTTGCTTGTTGACGGCCGCCGCTGACGCGAGTAGCCCGAAATGTAGGTGGTGCGGGCACTTGGAACATACATTGTTGCAGTGCCGTGATTTTATTACGTTGCCGGTTATTGAGCGACGGCGTTTTGTGAAACGTAATAAATTATGTTTTTGTTGTTTAGGAAAACATTACGCACGCGACTGTTTTGGGCAACATAATATGTGTAGCGAATGTGGCTGTTCACATAATTTCTTGTTGTGTGTAAACAGGTCAGACGTGCTTGGTATGACACCGCAGCGGCTACGTGCTTCGGATGGGAGTATTGTGTACCCATCGCGGCGGCAGCGTCCCGCTACGGGCGGGGGGGCGTTTTCATCGTCCACACAGCGTCCACATCCGTCGAGGGGCCCTCGTCCGGGACGAGGCGCGCACCCGTCGGAGTGGAGAGAGAGTATTACGAGGGGCATGTCACCGGATGCAGGGGTGAGTCATGCCCCGTGTACTATGAATAATATAAGGGAGCACGCACCGTCGGTACAGGGCCGTACTGCGGGCCCGGGTAGGGGGCCCCTTGATGGGTGGGGGCCAACGGGTCCAGGGCCGCACTCAGGATTTTGGAAGTGGGCCCCATGTTTCCGCATTAGCGGGCCTGACCAGGGACCCCCCCCGGGGGGGGAGGCAACGGGCGGGGGCCCCACTTCAAATCTGAGTGGGCCCCATCTTTCACATCAGTGCCTGTGCCCACTGTAGGACAGTGTAGCGGGGCGGGGCGACAGCGGTTCTCCCCACCGTATCACGATTATCGACGGTTGGAGTATCGCCCGCTTTGGGATGGTAGGGCTGCGAGCTACAGACCCTTTAGGATGGCGTTGTATATTCACTCGCCATATTGTCTAGGGCAATGGGCTCGTCCTTGGCTGGAGAGACCGGGCAGTCGGTGTATAGCTGCCTCTCTGCCAGGGAACAGAGGACGCTGCCCATCGCAATAGTTTCTGGGAGGCCCCCGTGGGGTTTCAGTTAAGGTTAAAGGCCTTCCTGAAAACAGAGGCCAAAATAGGTATAATGACTATTTGCTAAGTTAATATGTAGGGTGGAGGTGCTAGGTCCCCTTTCACTGCCGACAGTATCCACCATTCTATGATATTATATTAAAATAAATAAATATGCTGTCTTGAGACCAGACTTCGAGGACTGTTTTCCGGACGGGTCGAAGGTCGTCAATGCAGCATCCTTGATAGTTATGTAACCCGGTTACCGTTTATTGTTTTCTCTCCTGTAATTTGAATCGGGGATCAGGGAGATTGATTGCGCGTTCACGCGCGACGGGTGCGGCGCGACGTGGGGGCGCGGCGACGCGCGACGGACGCGAGACGCGCGACGTGCGCGGCGACGCACACACGGGTGCGGGGACACGCGGCGCGGGCACACACGCGGGTTACACCCGTGGCGGCGGGTGAGACACGGTGGTGTGCGGCGCGGCCGGCCCAGGTCACAAGCGGCAGGTTCGGTGCAGCTGGCGTTTGGAGCTTTACGATTTTTTTTGAAGCTGCACGAACTGCGCAAGCTGTACAAGCTTTTCGAGCTCTACAAGCTATTTAAGCCGTACGAGCTGTTTGAGCTGTTCAAGCTGTACTAGCTATTCAAGTTGTTCGAGCTGTTTGAGTATCCGTTGGTGAAGCTTGTGGTGTCCGATATATTTGTGACGTGCACGCGGGTGGTCACGCAGTTTAGCGATTTTACCGCGGGAGTTTTGGATTGTGTCTGCTCGACGATAATTCGCAATTTGCTGTTCTCACGCGTATTTTGTTCTGGGCTGCGAGTCTCACTGATGCAGCCGCAGAAGAGAGATCTGCCTTCTGCTATGGTTGATTATAAAGGAGTCGCCACAGAAAGGATGCCCGTGTTCGGTCGGAGCAATCGCCCTTCACAACGATAGATTTGTGTTAAGGCGTACCTGTGAGTGTTTGTGTGCTTGTCCATTAAGACCGTCCGCTTGGAGTTAGTACTTTCGTTGTCTAAGGAGGCTTTCGTTGCCGCGTTGGATCGATTTGTATCGCGTAGGGGTCTACATTTTTTGGATCCACTTTGACAATGGCACAACTTACCTGGGTACCCCCAATTATTTAAGAAATGTTAATGTATTTTTGGAAATGTTTAAATATTTTTTGAAAACTATTGTGTTAGTTTATAAGTTGAATGTTTGCCCAAGGAGGGATAACTTGGCGGTTCGATTCCCCAATTTGATCCTCACTTGGAAGGTAGTATTTTTTGATACCGCCGTGCGATCGATCAGGACCCACCTCCACCGCGTTATCGGGAAGAATATTTATGTTTCAAGGAACTCATCTCAATGTTTTTTAAAGTGGAAGCCGTCCTCTATTGTATTGCCGGTTGCATTATAGAGCGGATATTTGGTGAGGATGAGACTCCTCTCGTCTCTGAGGTGCTGGTCGGAGGTTCGATCTGGCGACGAGTCATAGCGACTCTCTCCCGGCTCCCGGTTGATTAAGCTAACGGTCTGATAGGAGTATCAGTCCGGAGCGGGGGATTGTTTGGTTCAAAATGTGAAAACGCACCCTGGCAACATTCTATTCATTTTGACATTTGGAGCTGTCATTCGAAAAGTGGGTTTACCGCGTTCACTGCGTTCAGATCGGGAACAGCGCCTGGAGAATCGGATTCGTTCCAGGGCTAATTTATGTGTTTCGGGACAGTATTTAATTGGACAATACAAAAGTGCTGAACAGTGAAGTGAAGAAAGCGTCGATTAGACTTTACATGCACGGGGCAGTAAGCAAGATCGGCCTAACCTTTGACACGCCACGTGTACGCCTGTGGCCAAATTCCCGTTTCTATCCCATCTGCCCTTTCAATCCCTTCCTAGATTTGGTCGTCGGGATTAACGTGGAAGAAAGGCAGGACAGCTTGGCGCACTCGAGCATTAGTTGAGATCTGCGAGGGCAGCCGGCGTCTGGGAAGTCTCAGCAGAACTACTGTGAGTTCGTATTATTTATTAATCTGGGTGAGGATTCTGTCTGCATACTAATTTCGTGCCAGGTATATGGTGTTTCTGATATGCTTATGGGCCCCGTATAGAATCCCGTATATTTAGTTTGGCCGGACAGGGTCTTCCATACATTTTGTTGGTAGCAGAATGCGTTTGACTTGCTTTTTAGCTACATAGATCTAAAATAACAGAAATTAAATAAACCGAAAAAAAAAAATACAAACCAGCATACACACAATAATCATAAAAAAAGATTGCCTCCAGATCACTGCCCTGCGGGAGAGTGCCCAAAATTAGCTCGTCAACATATTATGAGCGACCTACATTAATCACACTATTCACACTAATATTATAAATGCGAAAGTTCGTGTGTGTTGTGTGTTTGTATGTTTGTTACTCTTTCACGCTGAAACGGCTGGACGGACTTGGATGAAATTTAGAATGGATATAGCTTATACCCTAACTTAACACATAGGCTTCTTTTTTATCCCGGAAAAAAGCACGTCGTTAAACTGAATAACACGCGGGTGGAGCCGCGGGCAAAAGCTAGTACCAAATAATATCTTAGATGTACACTACATACAAGAGCTTTCATAATAGTAATTACAGTAAGGGTCCTTGCAGACCTATCCGATATAATTGCTCTCCATTTGGCAGAGAACCGAGAAGTGGATATCCAATACGGATATCATGGATATCCTACACTTACTCGTAGTAAGGTTGAACAATAGTTGTTGGAATTCAAAATGTAGTTTATCTACAATACATGTAACTAATACGGTACAGTTTAATACATTTTATATATATGTATATCACGACCCAAAGAAGGAAAGTTTAACGTTTAACATTTAACCAACCCTCAAACAACCGGTGAGGTGCATAAAGACTAATAGGGTCCAAGTAAACGTAATGAAGGGCAGGACAAAAAAGAAGAAGATAAGAACTAAAACTGGATTGGTTAAACTTTACCCGATAACACCCCATAATGCACCGTTCAATATAGACAATCCATTTACATCATATCAATTAGCAACCAGCACACCGTGCATACAGGCTGTAAATAGATTATCATTTGCTGAAACTACGGTTAAGGTAGGTGTAAGTTTTAATGTGACATCTCTAACGTGGATCGAGAAAAAAAATGCATAAAATTTAAAATTTGTCTGTTAAGCAAAACATATAGGACATCATTTGAAAAACTGGCTTAATTCCAAAGTAGTTTACACTGTGGTCCAAAAGCAAGGTCTTGAAAGATGGACAACACATTGATCGTATATATAATTTTTTTCATTTTGGGGTACGGAACCCTAAAATATTTGCGCTTGTACTCTACGACTACCTGTATGATATGTTTTTATACGAAAATATATACGTATAATATATATGAATGAATCAGTAGGTCAGTAGTGTGTACATTTATTCACACCCCATATATCCGTATGGATTGTCTAATCCATTATAATCATTAGTCTGTGGAGTGCATATTGACTTTGGAGCATAGCGGAGTGATCATGTGTATACCCGGTTAGTGATGGCCCTTACGCTATATGAGATATCGAGTTATAAGCTGTAAATTAAGCCCTAAAAGCCTTTGCGTATCTGGTGTTAATAGTCGAAACATATATTCTTCAATCAAACAATCAAAATTCTGCTGATCTCACTTAACAAAAAATTAAAATAATTTGGAAAAGTTCAAGTTGGACCTACGCACAAAGGGTTTCGTACTGGTACCACCCCACAATACGGGTGCGGAACCCTAAAAACACTTTGGTATATAACAACAATAAACATATCAAAGCACATCGGGTCTATAATAAAAGACGAGCCGCTAAAATGGTAGCGCCTGACAAAAAATTTGGCACCGTTTACGTACGGAACTCTACTTTTTAGGTAAGCTTGTATATATTACCAACATTAAGTAAGAGCCAAAACCAATTACGTTTAAATAATGCACCTTTTTCGAAGTTTCTGTTATGTGGATGGACCTAAATTTGTTTTTTAATTGTCGTGATGGAGACTATAGTAACACTTATTCTGTAAAAATGTCAACGTTCTACCTATTATGGTTGAAGCTGTAGACCCCGGTAATAGACGGACAGACAGACAGCGGAGGTTTAGTAATAGGGTCCCGTTGGGCACCTTTTGGGTACGGAAGCCTAAAAATAATATACGGCTCTTCCTTTGAAAAGTAAACAGTAAATATGGTTAAGCTAAGAAACATCTTCTGATGTTGTTTTTGCACAGTTGTTCAGTATTTTCAGTAGTATCAGGTTTTTATAGTTGCTAAATGTTAATATTCTGAAGGGAGGGCTATCCCGATAATGTGTCTTTGCAAATTCATTTTAAACCGTCAAAGTACAATATTTACATTCGAAAAAATTATATATCCTAATTTACAGCTTGAAATTAATATTTCGGCCGTTCGATGTAGAATTACTGCGATATAGTTTTTTTTTTTATTTACCGTCAAATCCACATGAAATTTGATGCTTATGATTCTCAGTACTTGGTGGAATTTATAATACATTTTTAGTTTCTTTTGTTACACCTTTATTTGTCAACAGTTTTAAAACACTTTTATTTATCCGACCTATTTCGCTCAAGGGTTTCTTAAAATATTTGAGAAATAATTATTGCTATTAGATATATCGTTGTAGAGCTGATGCCGGGCCCGACTCTGGAAGTAGCGCCATGTCAGTGTACATTGGCACAACCATGCCTATGAGCAATTGATGTCGGTATATCTGTTATCATTTGCCAGCCTTTATATATAACAGACTTCAGATGGGAAAAATCTTAATCAAAATATTTATTTTTTTAAATCGATGCATAATATATACTTTTTGCAGGTCAAAGTTAATCTTTACAAAACAATAGAATATAAGAAAAAATATATAATATTACCTCTAATACATACAAAAAATATTTAGGTTCGGCTACTAAAATGTAATAAAATTATCCACCCTGCTTAAAATAAAGAAATATAGGAATAAAAAATATTATATATATATGTAGGTACATACATAATGGAATGAACAAACAAGTTGATAAATAAACTATACATAAAAATAATGCCTAACCATCCGCATATTCAATGATATGAGAAATGTATTTTTTCATTTTTTTTCCAAAATTGTAGTGGCGTCATTGGCCGATGCGAGGGTTTCTGTACCGCGGTCACCAACCCACCTGTCCAGCGTGTGTCAGTATGGGTATTTCTTCCAGGAACACCGCCTTTGGAAAGACCTATGTCCAGTTGTGGACTACCTGGGGTGATGGATGAATTCATTACATATTTTTGTTCAATATTTAAATACAATGTACGGTCAACAAAAGAGGTAACAAGGTCCAGTGCAAAAATTTTAATCCTTAGACTCACTGACGAAAGATTGATGAGATGAAGAATAAGTAATCACGTAGTGCACACGTCGTGCATGTGTGTATCTATTGACAAAATGTTCCTCAAATATGTATCACTCACCTGTAGGTACGGTTATCTCTTTTGTTGACTGTACGTAAAAGGAAAACATAATATTTGTACTTAAATAGCTAACTCGTAGTAATAATTAAGTTTTAACCCCCTTAAATCTCATTATTGCTAAGACAATAGACCATTGACCAGGTCGTGGCTCGGATAAAGCTCACAGATAAAAAAAATTGTACAAAACTTTTAAGTACTAATATACCTATAACTAAACTGGTCGGTGAATTAAAGCATTTTATAAAAGTGGAAAAGTCAAAGTATATTCGACTCATACTGCATATTCTAATTGACTAATACCTTTTCGATATTTGGCTCACCAGCCGCTACAAACCTAGACCCGTAATGAGGCAATGTTCAACATTAATTGGTTCGCAAATCCAATTAGGTGAGCTTGAACACGCATCAAGCACGCGCGGCTCATTATCGATTACTAATGATGGAGTCCACTGAAATTTAGCGAACACCTGATGTGGTTTATTAGTTAAATCAATCTAAAATAACGGTTTTAAAGAAATATTCCCAGAAACAAATTTTCTCTCTTACATCTGGCTATCGTAATATGAGACAGCAAAAAGGCTGCAAATTCAAAAAATATTCGTATTTTAGTCCTATTTGTAGGACACACAGATCTTTTTAATGTGAGACAAGGCATTTTGTGACATTTGTGTCCACGGGGTGGATTCAGGGTTAAAGAGGAACACGCAGAATCTGTGTTCGATTATGCGATCGTAATAAAAAGAGATAACCCTCCATACAACACCGAGATCATATCAAAGCAACTAACAAAACAAAATATTTTTTCATCAATGCGACGTATATTATTTCTGGGGGCAGATGGTACTTCTACCTGGTTACGCCTAATCAGGATCCATCCATCCATCAGCCTGTTTCGTCCACTGCTGGACATAGGCCTTTCCAGGATTTCGCCACTATTGGCGGTCCTCCTGGAAGAAATGCCCATACTCACACACGCTGGGCAGGCGGGTTGGTGAGCGCGGTGCCAAAACCCTTGCACCAGTGACGCCGCTGCCCGTCACCAGTCTAATTTATATGAGGCCCGGCAATTGGGGATGGATATACCGCCATCCATCTGTCCCAGGCAATGGTGGGCCGCCTGGTTTTGCCTGAGAGCTGTCCTCTTACTCTCCCCCGAATAACTTCGGGAGGATTTCCGAGTAAGATGGTGGTACCTCCACAGTCGAGCCCGGCATTAGCTCTACCACCTAATTAGGATACTGGTTTATATTTTCTTGTATGCAGTGATATGAGGGTTCCGTAGTACCTAATACATACATACAAAAGGAACCTTTATGGCGAGACCTCGTTGTCCGTCCATCTGTCCGTATGTCACACAGCCTCATAAGACTCATATCATAACTTTAGCGCCGTTAAAGATATAGACTTGAAATTTGGTAAAAATTAAAATTTTGGAATTGTTCAATATATTTCCAATACAAAAGAGAGAAAAATATTAAAAAATATCTTAAAAATACAAAAAAGTATCTAATTGTAGATATCAAAGAGCTGATTATAAAAATATATACTTACTTATACTACCTATATATTTACTAGCACCGATTTCGAGAAATCTTTAAATAAACACCAAAAAACGCATTTAATGCATGAAAAATATGAAAAAGTCTTGGTAATTTGGAATTACGTAAAGGTTACAGGAAAAAAATAGCGGGTGAGAAATTCACGATATCAAAATTACTAAAATAAATTTTTCATCCATGTTTTATTAAATTTTCGATTACGGTATAAAAATATGTGAGTCTAACTCTTTTTTAGTTATCGTAAACAGTTATGAGTAAGATTTTAAACTGTTTCCAAAACTCTGAGTCTGACTCGCACTTGACCGGTTTTTTTATTACTAGGGTTGACAGTCAGTAGAGAACAGATCTAATCATTTCATAGTCAGACTATAAAACTCAATTGACCTGACACTTAAAATATTTTGTAGAGTACGAAAAGGATCTAATAAATTAACGTAAGGCAGGGCCAATTTATTTGTTCACCAAGATCTCTTGTAGTTTGCCGATTTCAATTCCTTTTGTATGTGTTCAACAAAGATACGCCTAATAAGACACCACAAAGAAGCAGCGGCATCGTAGTACTAACGTAGCAATTAAGTGGCGCGTAGCAACATGTTGTAAACGTTCGTATCAAGCGCCCGTATACTGTAGTGCAACACAATTTATGCTACGAGTATCTACGAGCTACTAATAAGTAGATAATATTTTGATTTTAGACCGTTAAAGTTACATCATTATAAAATCTGAATGGTTTTAAAATTGAAACTGAGATAAAAAGTTTTTTTTCTGTTTTACACTTGGGCGATTTGTCCAGCGTGAGGTACAAGTGAACATACAATAAATAATTGAAGTGCTAAGACGCAGAAGACGAATGACAAAAAGCATCCCGGTTCAGATATCCTCATTTCTGTTTACTTTATTGCTGCGTTTTATTCTACAATAATGGCAAGTGTAAATAAACGGTTAACTTGAAACTAAATACTTTATAATTATAACTGATCATAAGGAAAAACATACCCAAATAAAAAAATAACAAACTAAAAAAACTGCACCTTCAAAACATACAGTGGCTTTTCAAAATTAGTAAGTAAACTTAAACGATTTTTTCATTTCCACAGATATTATGTTTTTTTAAAGATTGTTTTAGTACCCGGGCCAATCAACTTTTTACCCACACTTCTTATAAAGAAGCAACTTGAATGCGAAGCTTTTTTGTTAAATACGAGAATAAAAAGAGATCATTGAGTTTCTTTCGAATCAAATAATGTTTCATGGTTATTATAATTTTCATTAACTCAGTCAGTTGACAACATCGGTTTTCCACTCCTGGATAAACTCGTCTATGAATTTGTTCAAAAAATAAAAAGATTTTAATATATTTTTACTTTCAAATGTTACTAAATGGTCCAGTAAACGAACAAAACCATTTTCAGAAAGGTAAGAGCGAAACTATCAATTTTGTGGTTTACTGGCAATGACCCAAATAGTTGTGTAGGTAAAAACTTTGACTTACCCACCTGTCTTTTTGCACGCGTAAGTATATGGTCATTCGTTTTTTGAATTGATATTCTGCAAACCGAGGGAATAAGTTCTCACAACACTCTGAGCACAGAACAGAACAAACTGCTCTGATCCTTAACATTACAACTATAAAGTACCCTAAGTTTAGTTCCTCATCAAGAAGGATGCCAACAAGCTTAATTAACAACCCCTTAGCCATAAAATAGCCTTCTCAGAATGTAACTACTGGCTAGTTAACATAAAACTAGAATAAAACAGAGGAAATTGCAGGAAGCAAGAAAGCTTGGATGAAGTTATAGCTTGCTTTATTATGAAATTAAATATTGTAATGTTATGTTTTATACTTATGATAGATGTTAGTTATTTGATAGATATTTAATGTTTTGATCATATAGATCATATTTTTTCTTAATTTCTTTCCGAAATTAGGCTAAGGTTCTTAGGTACATAAAAAAAAGAATAAATGAATTAATAAAAACTTTATTGCTCATAAAAACAAAATGAAAACACAGAATACAAAATAAAAGAAGGAAAGTTGGACTTATTACTCGTAGTAATTTCTTTCAGTAAACTGATGGGTTTAAGAAAATGGATATTTAACAATTTTATTGGTGTTTTTGCAAAAAGAAAACTAATTTATTTCAAGCTTATTATTTAAATATAACTACATACATTAGAAGGTGTTTGAGCTGGTTCCAGGCTCATTGCTGGGCGTTATAAAAACGGTGACGGACAGCGGCGTCACTCATGCGAGGATTTCAGCACCGCTCTCACCAACCTGCCTGCCCAGCGTGTGTGAGTATAATCATTTCTTCCAGGAGGACAGCCAAGAGTCATCATCATGATATCAATAGTCTTTAAGCTTATTTTGTTAATGGAATAAATGATTCTATGATTCTATGACGATCTAAAAATAAATGGGGATATAATCTACAAAACTAACGAAGAAAAATACCTTGGACTAATACTTGACTCCAAGTTAACCTGGAAAACACACACCGATAAGATCAGGTCCCTTAAAAAGGCCACTTTGGATGAATCATATTATGATTCTGTTCTATTGCCGTCTCTTTTGCATGGGTGAATAAATTCTATCTCGGTCCTACTTTCAAATCATTTTATTTCATTTTATGATTCACCCAGTTTTAGATGTCCAGAACCAAACTCACTTCTCTCATAGGTGCTATGCGTGGTATAGTCGGGAGTCTACCTAGACAAGTAAGGTGCACTATTTACAACTCGCTAGTTAAACCCCATCTTGGATACTTTATATAAATATAGGGCTCAGCATGTAAAAGATATCTCAAACAAAAACAAATAGCACAAAATAAAATTGTAAAGGTCCAATTTCACTATGATTATTTAGAATTAACATCAAAAATTTATAAAGAAACTAATTAAATGCACATTAATCAACTATTTACATTTCGAACCTGTATCTTAATATATAAAATTATAAATAAAAATATTCATTCAAACTTATCTCTGAAAAAACGTCAACATAAGACGTATCGGTATAACACAAGAAATGCAAATTTCTTAACCCTAGTCAAAACTCGAACAAATTACGGGAAAAATGTCTGGTATTTCAGGGAGCGCTGCCAAAAAACAATAAAAGAATCTAAATCCTTGCCCAAATATAAAAACCAAACAAAAAATATAAAAAACTAAATGCCTAAGTAGAACATTATTTATTATGCTTAGTAGGTTTGGTTAAAAAATTGGCGGGCACATGTTTACTTTGTTTTATTAGTTTTAGACTTTAGGACACATATCTGATGTGAAAACTGTTGTGTTTGAGCACAACAATATATCAGCTTACACCTGACCCACTGGTCGTGTAAAATATATTTAACTGTAATTAGAATTTATTAAGTTCTCATTTTAAGTGAATGTGTAAATGTTCTTGAGAGAAATAAAGAATCTGGAAAGGCCTATGTGCAGCAGTGTACGAAACAGGCTGATGGATCGGATGGATGGATGGACACTACATACGAATACATCTAAACAGTAAACACAAACATTATTATAACGTGAGCCTGTCGTCAGTGGACGCAGACTCTGATGCACTGACTTGAATCACTAACGTGATTTTTTATTTTTATTTGTAAAATTTATAACAAAAAAACCGGCCATGTGCGTGTCGGGCCACGCGCATTGTAGTTGTAGGGTCTAATAATACAGATCGCGCCAAACTTCTCTCTTACCTCGCCCGTATGTCGGTGCGTTAGGGTTCACGCGTTTTTGTTTGGAACTCAATTATTTCCTAAACTAAGGCTGTCCGCGGGTATGACTCTTGGGAAAAGTGGTTCATTAGGGTCAGGAGAATATGTGGTTTCATTTAATGGTAGTAGTCTATTTACACCCGGTATATACTACTTCTGTGAATTTTTTACATATCTATAAACAACCGTTTAGCCGGCAGGGGAGGGGGGGGGACGCTTGACTCTAACAAAATTTAGCACCCTAAAACATATGAGGCCGCCCCTCTGAACGGGCGGACAGACAGGCCTATGGAGGCTTAGTGGTAGGATCCAGTTTTGCTACGTTTGGCTTTGTTGTCGGAACCCTAAAAACGAAAAAATAAATAATTTTATGATTTTTACAGATGAGGGGTAATAGTTGAGTTTTACTTGTATCTTACAATGGTCACGGTACTATGTCATGAGCATTCCAATACTAGACAGCTCTCTCCAAAGATCTTAGGGTTTAATTTAATTACCACGGTTTTGGGCAAACGGGTAGTATGTAGTACTGTGAAGTACAGACTTTTCCGCAACGAAGATGCTGCGGGCCATCAAAGGACTTTGGGCATTTAGACTTTACCACGAGCAGTCGGCTACCAGAGCCTCATTTGCTTATCGGGGGGATGCATCATAAGCAGATTAATTTCTCATTTTGACGGGCTAATGGTTGGCGCCACCAAACAAACTATAAAACGCATCTCAAATCAATGTAGCGGACGACTGAAGTTGGTTAGTAAATGTTTTCTTACAGATCTTCCTCTATTTTTAGGGTTCCGCGCTTAAAGGGCAAGACGGAGCCCTATTAATGTCGCTCTGCTGTAGTGGCGTGCATAGAACTTTTTGCTTAAAAAGCAATGAAAAGGATAAAAATAATATAAAAAAATATAAAAACCAATAGGCAGTGCCTACCCTGGCTTTTTCCAAGTGACATTTAAATATTTTCATTTTTTTTTTATTGTCAAACTTGACCTTTTCGTTACATTTACAACAAAAAGTTCTATGCGAGCCACTGCTCTGATGTCTGTCCGTCTGATCGTCCGTATGTCACCGGTCTCTAGCTTGCAGAAGGAATGATCTGAAACCTGGATATGTTAAGTAAAATGATGACCCAAAACTTAATATTGAATTGAAATTTAAATTGAATTAATTTTACGGAGAGTCTCCTACATGGAAAAGAAACCGAAAAAATCTTTTTTTTTACCCTGTTATGATGGGTGGAATTGTCTGGAACTCATTAAATAAAGTACAAATATACATTTCATCTTCAAAAATAACGAAATGGGGTGTCATCAGAGTTGTCAGTTTTAGACCATTTTGTTTCGGAGTCTATCTCAAAAACTAAACTAGCTAGGAATTTCAAATTTTCTGTACACCGGGTGTAAATAGAGTCCTACCATTAAATACTGAACCACTTTTCGTAAGAAACATACCGCAGTAACCAATAGTTTGGGAAGTATTTGAGTTTCAAACAAAAATGCGTGAACCTTACGAGCGTTTTTTGAAACAGTGGCTTCCGTAAAACAGCTGTGCAGACGCAGCGTTCTAAAATAGACCTTCTACCTACGAGATAAAGTCTTTAAGTTACAGTTGAACACTTTTTTCTCTGAATATTTGCGCGGGTTTTTTTCTTCAGATGATTTTTCAGTATGATCAGAAGAGTATGTGGTTTTATCTAAAGGTCTGAGTCCATTTACACCCTGTATTGTGTGCCACATACTGTACATAAACAAAAAGTACTGAGAACGCTGAAATATATGCTTTAAATATATGTTTAGGGTTACGTACTCGAATACTCTTAGGTTTATAATTATTATTCAAATCATTTAAGTCAATTAACTTATTTAAAGGGTACGGAACCCTCAGTGCGCGAGTCCTACTCGTACTTGACCGGTTTTTCTAATCAGCTGTCATAGAATCTCCCCTCCTCATAAAATTGTTATTACGGTCTCATAGTCAACAACAAGACTCGGTTTTTATATAGCCCACTGTCCATTTCCTTCCAGACATTCTTGTGATCATTGGAGGGGGAAGAAAATGGTTTATGGCGAATAAACTGTCTATTGGGTAGATATGAGTTGTGTGATAACGGAATGAATGAATAAAATATCAATAAAAACATACGCATGCTGTTACGTAATAAACACACTATATAACAAAATACTACTATACCACATCTTAACATCCTGTTATTTGTAATAAGGTATTTTTACTAACAATCTATATGAATAAAAATCTTTTGTTTGTTGATCCTTTAATATTAAAATTCGTTAAGGACACAATATTAGTTCTTTAGATAATGGCCTGTTAATTAACCTAAATTACAGACATGGTGTCACTAAGTTGCATTAATTTCAATTTACCTACATATTTAACCTTTTTAGGGTTCCGTACCTCAAGAAGAAAAAACGGAGCCCATAAAGGATCACTTTGATATCCGTCTGTCTGTTAAAACCCTTTATCTCAAGAACGCGAGAAGGTATCGAATTGAAATTAAAACCAAAAACTCTGGAAAAAAATCAAACTTCGCAGTTAACGTAAAAAAAGATAGGCCGTGTATGCCGCAAAAAACGTACAATTCGACAATCTCAACGGAATCAAAATTTATAGGGTACTTTCCGTTGACCTAGAACTATGAAATTTGGCAAGTAATACCGCCTTATACTACAAGTATAGGGAAAAATCTGAAAACTATACATTTGTTATTAAATCAGAAACAATATAGTGTTCAACGAAACCCTCGGTGGGCAAGTCCTAATCGCACTTGTCCGGTTTTTTTATTTAAATATTTTATACATCATCAAATATGACAAGTGTTTCTAAGTATGCATTATAAAGCGCAAGTCTCAATTCAGACTGTTACACCCACGTTTCTCGGACAATTATTACGGTGACGGGTGGTGAACTCAAATTTCGGGTACACATAACAGTTTAACGTTCCTTATTATGTACTACGCAGACCGAATATAAACGAGCACCTACGAGGTTTGAACTAGAAACTAAAGGTTACAGGTTGTTGCATCTCACGACTGCGGGCGTGCCATACTTGTAGTTGTAATGCGTATATGTAGACACGCGCTTGTGTGCGTAACTACAGGTAGCGTACCGAAAATGAGCGCTCCCGAGCTTACGCACACTAAGGCAATGTGCATGTACATTTACATCCACTAGTATGGCCCGCCCACAGTCGTGAGATGCAACAACTGTACTAATTAGTAGTCCAGACATTTGAAGCACTTTTTAGTGTCCGGAAAACAGAATTACTTTCGTGCTATCCTCAACAAGGTAAAAAAAATCTTCATCAACACCATCATCATCATCATCATCGCCATCATCATCATGATCATCACCACCATCATCTTCACCATCATCACCATCATCATCATCATCACACATTATTAACTAACAAAAAAATAATACCTTCCTAGGTATGTTGTTAGTTATCGCGAGTAAGACCCCAATACAAAGTAAATAATCATCATCATCATCGTCATCATCACCATAAAAATAGACAGAAGATATCAAAGTGAAAAGTAAAATTTCACTCTGAGGAACAATATATTATATTCGTTGGCTCATATCAAAACCAAAAGTCTCTGAAACATGTAGGTAAATATATAATATTTACTCGTAAATAAACTGAGTCCTTTTAAGGGATTTATTTATTTGAACCTCGTCCTTTTGCCTGCGAGTGACAGATAAAAACGGGTTGAAACTAAAGCGTAGGCTTGGGAGGTTTTTCTCAAACGATTTTTTGCATATGCATTCCAGATCCATTTTATTTCGAACAAGGCATATAAGGAATGCCGTACCTTTTTTTTGTTTTTTTTTTTTTATCTATTTACGAGTCTACAGTTTAATACGTTCCGCGCTGCGGATCCCTTCCATCTCAAAATATAAAATGTATTTACAAATTCTCTAACGAGGTACTCTTACATATCTTAAGAAATTACTGATAGTAAGAAGTAGACTTCAGTACTTATTATTCCAGTTCATAATCATGACTATGATGTAGAGTGACGAAAGAAATGTATGCTGCACAAGTGGAAGGTAAAGCTCGACTGGCCCGCTCTAGAAGGGCGTATTCCGACCAAATAGGCAACATTGTATGATGTGTGTCAGACAGGATCATAGCAGATGGAAATCTGTAGTCTCTACCTACTCCTCTGGGAGACAGGCGTGCGTGTATGTATATATGTTGTTTATAATGATTCAAAATATCGCTGTATCATTGTTTCAAATTACAGAGTTGTAAGGCAAAAAAGTATTTTTTTATTTATCACACGTAGATATAGGTACATAGGGAATACATAGGGAATACATAGCAGAAGTTTAGAACATTAGCCAGGTAAATTAAGTAATGCTCAATTGCCCGCATCTACGAGTATCTGCACAGAGCAGTCTCGTGCAGCTCGCAAAAACTTTCACAGTTTTCCTGTTTTGTAACACTGATGAAATACGCATTTTAATGACTTCTTAATGGTACAAATATTATCACCGTGCTGAAGTTTGAATTAAGACTGGAGGTAGTAAATTTGAAAGGAGGGGATGGCCGAAGTGTTCGCACGAATAGCTATTCTCAAGTCACAATAGACGTGTCTTTATTAATTGTAAAAACCAGTAAATTTTTTTTAAGTTTAACAAAAATTGTTAATACTTTTTTTTATGAAGAAATAACCTGGTATATAAGAGCAAACCAACACTCTTAATGTATTTTTTTAAATTCATCTTATGCTTAAATGTGGTTTATGCTCTCTAACGCAGATAAAAAGTAGAGTAACCAGGAGTAACCCTTAAGGTGTGTCCCAGTCAGCATATTTGCTCGCCCCGCGGCAGTTTGCTCCCAACCCTTGCCTAACGTTCATATTGATTCCTCCAACACTTTACATATTGCTTATTTTGCATTACTTCATTTGTTAACCCTATTTGTCTTCAGTTTTCTGCTGAGTTTCATCTCCGATATTGAAGGTGAAGCAAGTTTCTGCGGAGATGCTTTGATTGTGTGTCAATAGTAGATTGAATAGTAGAAAATAAATGTTTAATGGAACATCATGTTGAAATTTGTACTTTTACCAATGTAGTATTAAAACCAAGTAGGTTAATAGTAACTAAGCTAACATTATGCTCACTATGTAACTAAATGTACTTACAATATCTCTCTAATTTAATATTCATTATTCAAACGTGAAAGTTATCTAGTAACTTCGGTTAATTAAGAATTTGTGAGGCATGTATTTAAAATCGGAGGAGAAATTGTTGGAATACCTCTATTATACTAATGAAATTCTACTGTGCCTGCAGGCTACCCCAAATTTTAGCAGATTTCAGTAATTTATATTATAGGAAGCTGTTTGCTGGTGGAATAAATGTACACAGTGTATTTTTTGCGAAGATAAAGAATCGGAGTAGGGAATCAGCCTTGAAACATCTTTCAAGTGATGCGTAATTTTTCAAAGTGAGAGAAAGAAAACGAAGGTATCTAAAACGCAAAGTAAGTAAAAACGTTCTGGGGCTTGGTTTCGGCAAGGCTCAAGGGATTTTAGATGTCTTCGTCCCGTGAAAATATTTCTAGTACCCAAAATAAGTCTTACTTACACGAAATAAGAATTATTTTTAGATGTGGGGTGAATTGATCACTTTTTTGGTCGGTAAAGCCCGCGGAGAGGCATCTTCTTACTTTTGGATTTCATCTGTCATAATTTTCGCCCGCTGTTAAAGCTTTTATCTTAGGGTAGTGTTTTGAAGTAGCAAAAATTTCATAAATGCATTGTAAAATATCAAAAGTGCAGATGGCGAAACTAATAAAGTAAAAATAACATTGATTACTTTTAAAAACATATAGACCCATTATCTAAATGATAGTACAGTGATTTTTTTTTAAAACGCACTTGTGTGAATTTATATTAAATTTTATTCATTGAAAAACAGCATTATTCACTCTCTTCTTGATTTACCGCACTGCTCATAGGGCGCTTTTTCAAATATGCTTATCTTTTTCGTTGTGCGATCAACCTACTACGCCTTAACATTTTCTCGTAAGGGTGTGTGGAATATCTTTTAATTGAATACCAAAGCTTAAAATAAAACACCATTTACAAATTCATGTCTTAAACATTTAACTTAAAACAATATAAATAAAAAGAATGATCAGCGACGTATCGTATCCAGAATTTTTACGGTCTAACAAAAACGATGAGAATTTTTCTTACATGATTTTATTATGATTTTTACGTTGTGTGGTAGCACTTACTGTCGAATGGTATGTGTATTTATGAGCTTTACACTTTTTTATTTTATGTCAATATCCATTTAGCTTTTAGGAGTTTTATTTGTTTTAGAAGATTTGCGAGCGGAGGCCATATAAAAAATGTTTGCAATTCGGTAGGCATGTTTATAAATATTGGATGAATTGTAACTGCACCTGCCTTCCAAAGGGATAGGCAGAAACTATACGTATGTGTTACGATTGTGATTTCTGAAACTATGTACATTATATCAAAAAATATTAAATATTTTTAGAAATAATGTAATTTCAGAAATCATAAATATTCATAAATATTAAATATTTTTAGATATAATGTAGTTTGAGAAATCAGAATCGTAACACAAGGAATAGTTTCTGCCTATCCCTTTGGAAGACAGGTGCAGTTAAAATTCATCCAATATTTATAAACATGCCTACCGAATTGCAAACATTTTTTATATGGCCTCCTCACTCAAATCTTCTAAAAAAAATTGAAGTGGCCGTGGGCGGACCAGATTTGTCGCCGACATGATGACCGTTTGGGCCAAGAGGCATTAGAATGGAGCAGTGATCAATTTAGCAAGCTTAACTCATACGACTTGTATTTTTATATTATATCGTACTTATACAGCAACTGGGTTCTGTGCTTTCAATCCCATCCTAGGTTCGTATAGGAAAAAAACTTTAGGAATCCAAACTACATCTTTTAAAAGAAACCAACGCGTTTTGTTCTTTTGGCGGCATGTGGATTAAATTCACTGATTTGGCAGGCTATGTCGGTCACCTTCGATCTCCAACGGATCTCCTCGTTTTGAATTTTATCCATCATAGATATCCCAAGCATAGCCTGCTCTATAGTTCGTTGAGCGACCTTAAATTTATTTAAATTTTTTCATATTTGTATTATTAGGTTTTGGGAAAATGACCCATGCAACTTCTAAGTAGTGTCGAACTGTACTTTTCTATTTAATATCCACAACACATAAAAGAAATATTTAAAAAATCTGTTACAGAATTACTAGTATTTACTTTATGTACTAAAATAAAAACACACAGAGTATCGCTATGAAATGGAAATTACACATATACCACGCACAAATAGGATTATGTTCGCTCCAAGCACGACCTAAAAAGCTTCTCCTACACAAGCATCCAAGTACGTATAGTGGATACAAATTACAAACGTACATACGTTGTCCTAACTGATTGCCGCGTGTGTCCTGAATTACGATGGTGCGTCCACCCCGTTGGACACCTCATCCCTTTTTTGTCCACTCCATTCACAGTGCTTTTTCATCCCTATGAGTAATAAATTTCTTGCTCCGTCTGTTCTACTGTCTTGTTTATGTATGTCTCCACTTTATGGTGGTGAGGCTGGTGTTTTCTTCATGTTGTTTAATTTAGTTTTTCTGCATAGCATCGTCTTTTGGTAACGGGAGAACGGATATGTTAGGGGGTTTTTCAGTGTTAAAATTATACGTTTATGTTCGTTGTTCAACTGCAGTTCTGCTTAAAAAGAACTGATCTGTGAAAGATCTTCTACTCGGACCTCTGATCCTCGGTAGTGGCGTGCCTAGAACTTTTTGTTGGAAAAGCAATGAGAATGTTAAGTCAGGCCACGCGCAAGTAGGGTTCCGTAGTTGCCCAGTACATATATGTAAGTTGGTCTACTAATACAGACCGCGCCAAACTTCTGGTCCTATACATTATAGGGTACCAAAAGTTTGGTGCGACCTGTACTCGTAAACCTGTAAAGCCTACTTAGCTGTGATAGTTTTCCTTTTAAATTCATTAATATACTACTTCTGTGAATTTTTTTACATTTCTATAAACAACCGTTTAGCCAGCAGGGGGGGAGGGGACGCTCCACTCTTACTAAAATTTTCACTTTAAAGCTTAATATTTTGCCAACGGATCTCTAAATCGAAAAATGGTTTTCACATACCTACATTGTTTTTAAGCGGCCTATCCAACGATACCGATCCATGGGATAGACAAGAAAAAAAAATCCCCAGTTTACGTGTATTGAGAGGTACTGCCCTTAAAAAACATTTTTTTTATGATTTTATTTTACTTTTTTGTCGGCGTAATAATTATTTATATTCATGCCAAATTACAGCTTTCTAGTACTAATAGCCTCTGCGCTAAGCCGCGGACAGACGGACATGGCGAAACTATAAGGGTTCCTTGCCGGACTACGGAACTCTAAAAATAATTGTCCAGGCTGGGAAATTAACAAGCTGATAAAAAAGCAGACTGTATATTACTGCACCACCTGATAGTGTCACTTATAAGGATCACATTCTGGGAAGTTATGACATACGGCAAACATAAGGAAAATGCTCATTTTTAAAAATTTACTTATATTTATAAATGTTTGTACATTACTCGTTCCTTTCCGTACCTAAAGTTTATAAATACCTTTTATCGGCACATTTGCAGACACCTTTATCATACCGTTAGTTAAACTGCAACTTCATACTTGCTAGCACTCATAATTCAAAATAACTTTTTCATTAATATAGGTTATACAAAAACCGTGTACACTTGGTTGTAAAGAAAATTATCATTTTCACTGACAAGGTCTACTGAAGTAGGAGTCATGTATAAAGAAACATAATTTATTATTATCCATGGACATACAAAAACTTCTAATTTCTTATTGCGATCATTTTATATTTCATTATCTAGGTAACGTGATGCTACAAAGATAATGAAAGAAGTTATGTATCTTTGTGTTCTCTGTTCATACATAATAGGGCTTAAATTGCGGAGCAGATTTGAAAAAAACAAAATTACATCCGTAGAATATGCCAGTCTCCATAGTAGATCGTTCAAACCCCTTAATGCATACTAGCCTTAGCTTAGGGTTTGCAGTTTTGCCTTTCAGTGGTTTCCTTCAACGTTCAAGATTATTAAGTTAATAGCAAAACACTAAGTTGAACCCATCGACATTTCTATGGTTAAAGCCTAAAAAGAGATGGCACTAGTATCAAAAAAACGGCTATTTCAAGAAACAGCTTCGAAGTATATTTAATTATCTCGTATTAGCATGAAATTTTTTCATTTTATTACTGTTATCACAATAACAAATTAAACGAAAATAACATCCAATGATGATACGACCATAGGAAGAAACTGTTATGACAAAAACTAAAACCAGCCCTAAAAGCCAAGTGTGCATAAAAACAAACAAGCGGAGGTCTGTCACACCAAATTAAATTCTTTAGTATGTGTCTGAAGAATTTTAAGGGTTAAGCTGCAGGTTCTGTGACGAGGGTCCAACAGACCCTGCTAATGTCATCGCTTAGTTCAACCGTCCAATGCAGTGTGGTTACAGCTATCTAAAGGTCTTTGACCCTGATCTTTATGGTAAGAAAAGGCTTAACCTTTTCAGGAAACTAAGTGAAGAGGGACCAAACTATTATAACATTCAAATTTCATGACAATGTGAAATGGCTTATGCACCATAAGAGTCAAAACCGTAATTCCTACTATCACAAACTGTTAGTTGCAGCTTATAAAAAATCCAACTTTTGTGATGATGAGAGATATTTAAGATATGTAGTGATTCGAACTATAAACAGTTAAATTTAAACCAAGCTTACCGTCATTACAGATATCCCCAAGGGGGTTATCTGGGGTGATTTTAAATGTGAACTACAACACTCGTAATACCACTCTTTTCACCGAAGATTGTAACAGCCCAACGTGATGGGGTGAGCCTTATCGCCGTACTTTGGGCACAAATGCACGCTTTTTAGGCAATGTAGAGGTTACCTTGCGGTGTTTCTCACTGTCATCGTCAGTGAGTACACAAAGACTATGTTCATAAGTTGTTGCTTGATTTCGAATCCAGGTCCCAAGTAGAGTCGGTCATCTTATCGGTTGAGATACCAAAAAAGAACGCAGCCAAAAGTCACTGCAACAAAATCATAAGCAAATAAAAAAAAACACAAAATATTACGATTTGTAAAAATCACCACAGAGACAAGTACTTTTCTCAGGCAAATAAACAGAAGTAATAAAAAAACATATTCCTTTTTTTCATAAATTTCGGCATAGTCATGCCAGTCAGTCTCCGTTACGATCATCATCACATCTATGTCTGTACAATAAACAACTTAAATTAATTCACCTAAGTTATGTTATTTTCATAATGAACAAAACCATCTTGTTTGCATATTTCTAGCCGGCTCCGTCGACGAACTTTGCAACCAAGAAAAAAAGTTTACAGAGCGGTTGCATTAACTAACTACGACTTATAAAGTTTATTTCTTCGGAAACGGCGGTTCGTTCAGCAATCATTGCTCTGCCTTGTTGGAGCTAGTTAATTTGCTTCTTGTTTTATAATTTTTATAGAATATTATGCGAGAAAAATTCAATATAACTCGGAAAATTGTAACAAAGTTAAAGTTTGAGAAACTAGCACGGATAAAAAAAAAGTAGCGCCACCTGCAGATTAGAATGTAAATAATTTCTTGGCATCCACCCTTGTAAATATTCCATGCTAATTGAGTAAAAAAAATCATTAAAATTAGAGTATTCGATTGAACGCCGCGCGCGCCGGCACTCCTGAAGAGTCCTGATGATGATTGATGAGTCATAATCTCATCGACAGTTCGACGTGTGCCTTCTTACGCAGCTAAATTAGTATTTGGTTATGAAAATATTTTACTGTCATTCATTTATTTTATGTAGTTTATTTTATATACTTTAGGTGGTAGAGCTGATGCCGGGCTCGACTGTGGAAGTACCACCATCTCACTCGCAAATCCTCCCGAAGTTATTCGGGGGAGAGTAAGAGAACAGCTCTCAGGCAAAACCAGGTGGCCCAACATTGCCTGGGACCGATGGATGGCGGTATATCCATCCCAAATTACCGAGCTCTATACAGGTGGCGCAATTGAATATGGACTACGGCGAATTTGTGAAGCTCCGAGTGCTAATTTAATTAAAATATAGGTAAAGCGTTTTGAAGGGACCGGTTCAACGTTTAAACCACAAGCAAAAAGTCGACCAAGTAGATCTATGACCGAAGACAATATTGAGAGAGTTATGCAGTCTGTATACGAGAAGATCCACAAATGTTTCTTCGCAAGAGATCGCTTATCACGACGAAGTTTGCAACGAATTTTAATCTTGGATCTTAAACTGCATCCATACCAGCTGCAATTAACACAACAATTGAAAGACTGACTTCAGAACAAAGCCCGCGTTTGCTAATGAAACAGTTCATCGATTTTTCAATTTTGACAATATCCTTTTCTCTGATGAGGCTCATTTCCATATCGATGGGTTTGTAAAGCGTCAAAATTGTCGTCACTGGAACAGTGAGAATCCCAAACTCAAACACCAGAAACCATTGCATAGTCCTAAAGTGACGGTATTGGCAGCGATCTCTGACAGAGGAATAATGGTCCTTTTGTAAAAGAAAGAAAAGAAAGTCTTCAATACTTTCCCTTTGTGGTTAGAGGAGTGCCATCGTAGAGAGAGTCATTATTTAGACAATGTTATTTTTTTTAATAATATTATATTATGCGATTGGTGAATAAAGGACGGATTTAAAGCGAGGGCCGTAGATGAATCACTCGCTCCGCTCGTGATTCATCTACGGCCCTCGCTTTAAATCCGTTTTAGAATCCTGAGCGACGCGAGTGATTCATGGCCTTCAATATAAATCTGTACTTTATTCAAGAGTTGCATAATATACTTTATACCATGACTACGAGAAAAAGAAATAATTTAAGTGAAAATAGACATTTAATTTTAATGAAGAAAAAAAATACTTTTTCTGTAATGGCAGCAAAGAACACAAAACAGTTTTTATTCTAATGCTTAACTCCTTGTCGCAAATATCAACCAATCAAATTTCGAGGAGTTATTTGAACAAATAGTTTGTGTGTCGAGTATTCTTTGCGCAAGGAGTTTGTATCGAGTATTTTTTGCGCAGAGGTTGTTTAAGCATGAGATGGAGGTCGAATATATTGGTGTGTTCTAAATTCAACCACCAAAATAGTGTTTATAAGGCCTTTTTATTCACTGTTTTCAGTGAATAAAATAAGCTTTTTAGAGTGGGAATGGTATAAACTTCAGTTATTACTTTACAATTCACCAGTTTTATTTTAACTATACCTTTTGTATTTATTTTTTAAATATGCACGTTCTATCGCGACATGTATAAAACAGACTGATGACGGGCAGCGGCGTCACTGATGTAAGGATTTCAGCACCACGCTCACCAACCCGCCTGCCCAGCGTGTGTGAGTATGGGCATATCTTGCAGGAGGACCGCCAAGAGTGGTACGTATATAGTTTAGTACTTATACGAGTATGACATTAAAAACACTAGCCTTTCCTCGTGGCTTCGCCCACGTTTATTTATTATCTAATCTATTTTTGGCTTTAGTGTTATTTTATCACCACCCCTTATAGCCTATGGGTTGAATAGGGCCACTACGATGATAATAAAAACAGTATCCAAATCCGTTGAGTGTTCTCGAGTTAAAACGGAACATACATACAGACAGAGACAAAAATTGTACAATTTTTATGTGTAGCTCATATCATAAAAAAAAGTATATGTAAAGACACGACTTTTTTACTAATTTATAATTTGTATAGATTACATTTACAGAAAGGTCAAAATAAGTTCAAGTGCAAATATATAAGGTGACTTTCGTTTATGTAGCCTTATTTATACTGGAGACTCGATAAGAGACTAAAGCTCAATTGCCGTGTCTGTGAAATACGCAAAATTTAATTTAGACTTCCTATACTAATTGAGTCGCGGTTGTTCTTAAACAAGTATAAAGACACAAAAAATAATATACTTTACATTTTTCGTAATCAGAGTAATTTAACCTTGGCCCTCACAACTTACCGAGTCCCCAGCACGAATTTGGCTGTATAAACGAAAGTCACCTGATATAACAGAAAATTGCAGAAAACTACCCACGTCTGAACGCAAAGCACCAAAGCACAGTATAGGTAACAATTTATACTATGACCAAAGTCTACTGCATGGCTGTTACTATATTTATGTACGGTCTGTTGACCAAGTGAAGTATCTACCCTTCGATCTATGTCGTTGATTATTAAATTGATATTACTTTTTATTCAGCTAGGATTATGTGTTTGACTCAACATATCTGGAAAAGTAAAATAGTAATATATTAAGTAACGACAAAACATTTGACTGTACCTATATTGCTACTTGGGTGCACAATAAAGATTTGCTACTCGTTTAACACTACCCGAAGATCACCTATCAAATTATAAGGGTAAGTTGACGACGCGAGTAACTAACGCCACCCTCTGATAAGAGATTGCCCCTATGATCAGTAGGTAGTGGTTGAATACTTATTTACTTAGTTATAGGTATATTCTCGCATCTGATTGGAACCGCTACTCGCAAACCTACCTTATTTACGGAAATGGAATGGAACATTTTCGACGCGTATGGCAACGTAAATAAATATCCGGCTTAAAGGGTAAACTCTCCGACAGTTAACGCTGCCGACAGCAAATTGACAGCGTCGCCGACTATTTCGGAACACCTACCTGTAAGCGATTTCAGACCGATAGTAAGCGGAGCCCAGATCCTATTTTCACGATACTGTATTTTAGTTTTTCTCAGACATGCTCGGCAATGCTGCCGCGCTTAATTGGTAAAATGCAACTAGGACTCGACCCTCGGGGGTACCGTACACACCATTTAAAATACAAACTTATTCCAAAAGCAGTTATAAATGATCAACTTAACTTGACTTAAGATTTATCAAACTCTATGCAGGCTTACTTTTTAAGAAGGCGTGGATTATCAAATCAGAAACTTAGGGAATAGGGGAAAATACTCAAAGGAGTCTCAAGGCCGATTTTAATGAATAACACCAATCGATTTAAAAAAAAAAACAATGTCCCTAGAAAGCAATCAAATAAGCAAAATAAAAAATATGTCTATTATTGCATCATCCGACAGTTATAAGATCCTTTTGAAAGGCCGGCAAAGTGAGTTCACTGGGCGTAAAACGATTTTACTGTTTTATAAATACTTCAAAAAATTATTTCGAGTAAATAAATTGGTGTCTGTGGTAGCGTACGCTGTTAAAGTAGATCATTTGAAAGAAGTAGCCAATTCAGTAAAACTTTCTTCCTGCTAAATTGAAGAAAGTATGACAGTGTTTATGTGTTATTTCTATAAATCCTTTTTTGAACGCATTTTTTTAGCTTACCTGCCTTACAAGTAAAGTGGGGGTGGATTTTTTTAGCATCTATCCCGTGGTATGGGTTATTGTTGGTCGGGTCATTCAAAAATGTGGCTTACAAGTTAAAACTGAAAACACATGTGACAAGCCGAGCCTACAATCCCTTGACTGATGGCATGGACAAAAATTAAAAAAATTGTAGTTTTTGCCTCAGTACAATTGCTAATAACTCATTTCATTTAAAATTTCGCAAAACTATTAAATGTATAGACATGACATACTACTAAATCATAATATGTAGATGGGTATACAAATATTATTTATACGAGTATATACATACATTGGCGAGCTCAAATTCCGTCTTAGCAATTTTGCAGAAATGGGTTTTGTTTCCCGTCACTTAGCGATTCTTCAGACTGAATTTGGCTGCATGAATTGAAATTCTCATATTATCCGTACATTATTTATCAAAATTTTACGACCCACGTCGAATCACGTCGCACAGCCATTCTTATCGCAAACTAATTAATTTTATTAATATCAACGAAGACTTCCTAACCATCCACTTTAATCTGATCTTTTACCCTCCTCCCTATTCCAGTCAAAGGTGGTAAATGAGGGGATATACGTTTGAATTTGAGGGAACTTTGTGAACTGGTAATGTACAAAACAGGTGAATAGTAATATATTGGGTCATAAATCTGAGAAGAACATTTATTACAGTAATCAGATGAATGTTGCTTAATTTGTTAATTGGATTGTAAATTATTACTAAATATTAGGCAAGTTACTGCAGTAGTTCCCTAGGGGCTGTTTTAAAGTTTTTTGGTAGTTTAAACTAACATCAAAATTTGCCTATAGCAGTTCACTGCAGTTAACAAACCTATTCCGAGACGGTAGGGTTTGCCCATGTCACTGAACTGAGCAGCTGGATCGGTGATCATCACGTAGTAAAAGTTTTTTATTTTCTATTTCATCATTGGCTTGCTTTCATACCAAGTAACTGCCACTCATCTCGTTTAATACTTGACAATATAGTCCTAGCGGTATGCCGAAAAAGCCGCAAATGGTGTTAGAAGCATGAAAATCAGTACGATGCTTATCATTATGACCCGTAACTTTGTGTTATTATTTTAGGTCGTAGAGCTGATGCCGGGCTCGACTGTGGAGGTATCATCATCTTACTCGCAAATTCTCCCGAAGTTATTCGGGGGAGAGTAAGAGAATAGCTCTCAGGCAAAACCAGGCGGCCCACCATTGCCTGGGACCGATGGATGGCGGTATATCCATCCCCAATTGCCGGGCCTTATATAAAACAGACTGGTGACGGGCAGCGGCATCACTGGTGCAAGGGTTTCGGCACCGCGCTCACCAACCCGCCTGCCCAGCGTGTGTGGGTATGGATATTTCTTCCAGGAGGACCACCAAGACTCCAGCAGTGGACAAAACAGGCTGATGGATGGATGGATGGATTTTTATAAATATATGCAAGTATATCGTGATCTATTGATATTAAGCTAAAATTAGATTCATATTATAGCTATGTTATGTTATGCCTAAGGAATACTATTTTATGATTGTGTTTTTCAATCGTTTGATGTATACCGGGTGTAAATATAGTGCGACTTTTAAATAAAACCACATACTCAACTGACGATATACTGAATAACTTTCTGAAGAAAAACACCCGCACAAATCTTCAGAGAAGAAGATATTCAACTGTAACATAAAGGCTTTATTTCGTAGGAAGAAGGTCATTTTGGAACGCTGCGCCGTAACAGCTGTTTTACAGAAGACGCTGTTTTAAAAAAACGCTCTTTGGTCGATGCGTTAGAGTTCACGCATTTCTGTTTGAAACTCAAATATTTCCTAAGCAAAAAAAAAATTGCGCGGGTATATTTCTTGGGAAAAGTGCTTCAGTATGATCGATAGATTAGGTGGTTTCATTTAATGGTAGCAGTCTGTTTACATCTGGTATAAGGTCCTACAATAATAAGTGAAAATAATTTTAGAGTAGATCATGTATCGTTAACTGATCACAAAAAACAAGAAATTTTTTTTTGGTGGAATCAGCTGACTCAATTTCTATGGAAAGGGGAAAAAAAGCCGCGCAAAATAATCATCTCTTAAAAATTTTTTCTCTTTGAATACAGCCAGTTCCTGAATTAAGAAAGTCTCGCTAAGTGGATACTGAAGTCACGAATTGGCCAATCACAGCGCTGCATTTCAAAGTTAAGCACTACTTAACTAGCAATTCTCAATTGTGAAATCGGGTGATACTCGTACTTTGTAAAATGATTGCTATCTGTCAAATTTATTAGTATGACCTTACAACTGGTTGTTCCGGTTTTCATGCTTTTACATCATTTTATGGAAAATCTGTGTGTACCGCTAGGACTACAAAGCATAACACGGTTTTTAGAAGGTACCTTCCAATAATATTAGGAAACAATAACTCGCATTTATCATTACTGATCCCAGAACCAGTGAAAAGTAGCACTGTATGGAGTTAATTCACTTTTTCTATTCCACTCTCACACCCTTTTGAAGAAAACATCTTACACTATTTATTTATACCGAGCCAAATTGATTTGTGAAATGTCTTTTTGATTTGGCTGAACGTTTAGCAACCTAAAGTCTTAATCGACAAAAAATCCTATCCAAGCACAAGTGTTGTCATCCCCTCAGTCTTTGGTTCGATCCCTCGCTAGTTTGTCGGCACCTACCCTGCGCAAGGTGGCGTGCTCAAACATGAAGCAATGTTGAAGTGCTTTTTGTGTGTGGAGGTAGCTTTATAAATCTTGGGTTGATAAAATAAATAGGTGGAATGAAGTGAAATATTCATGGTCGGTTTCTGCTAGAATCTTGTAAAGCAAATACTTAGGTGACGAATCAGCCAGTCACAGCGCTGCATTTTATAGTTAAACGCTGCTTAACTTGACATTTTCAACTGGGAAATTGGAGGATAGACTTTTTCTGTTTTGAGCATAGCTGCATTACAGCATCAGATGCCTCTTTTATGCATCGAAGACCAACACGGAGCCCTCTTAATGTTGCTCTGCTGTCTGTCTCACCCAAAACCGTATATTGAATTTAAAATAAAATTATATAATTTTTATGGAGGGTCATACATGAAAACGGAAACGAATTTTTTTTTGTCGTTGTCATTGTCTAGGTGTCTTTAAGTAGAGTAGAAATGTATTTTTTCTTTCTTTGCCTACGAAAATAAAAAAATGAGGGCCCATCAAAGTTGTCACTTTTAGACCATTTAACTAAGGTAGTTAGGAATTTGTAATTTTCTGTATTTTATGTGCCTTATACATATGTACTGTATTTAATTATTATTTGCAATGAATAAAAAGTGGCCTTAATGTTTGCTGGAATTATTCATCCATCCATCAACCGGGCTCGCCACTTTGGCGGTCCTCCTGGGAGAAATGCCTGTACTCTCATACGCTTGGCAGGCCAAAAACCTCGCACCTGTAATGCCGCTAGAACCACATTCGATTGGAAAACCTAAATTATGATTTGTAAGTTAGGTCCAGAATTAATAAAGAAATTAACTTTTGGATTCGCAGAAGGGATTGAGACATATTCGATTGGAAAACCTAAATTGTGATTTGTAAGTTAGACCCAGAATTAATAAAGAAATTAGCTTTCGGATTCGCAGAAGGGATTGGGATGAAAGTCTAAACAGTTGGTTGGCAAAATCTCATTCATCAAGTCATCTTGGATGTGGTTGCATAATATGGTATATGTGTTCAGTATGATTTCCTGAACACAAATTATGAGATGACAAGCGCACAGACTGTGGGGGTAGGAATTGTGACTTAACAAAGACGGCGATACAGCTAAAAAATCCTAAATGAAAGGACTTCTTCAGTAGATAACAAATAGAGTACACTACAGCATTTCCACTACTTGGTCAAACAAATTATTAGAAAACTTCCAATAATGCTACAATTCAAAGCTCAGTTTGAACATCTGTAGATTGAAAGCAACTGTATGGATTTTTGTAAAAACACATTTCAAATGACTTAGGATATAGGTAATTTACATTGACATACTCGTTACACGCTATATTATATCAGAGACGCTTAAAAGACATAACTTTATTTGATGCTATTTACTTCGATTCTTTTTCAATTGGATGCTTCATAACGTTTTTTACGGAATGCATCAATCAAATCAATCAAAACTTGTAACATTTTATGTTTTGATGTTCACTCTGCGTTTTTCGTAGCTCCCCGTACCAACATGAGCGTTACGAAATCTCTCGCTTTCGTTGACTTATGAACGCGGACGGTAAGGGCCTGTCCGCACTGCGAATTTTCACCGCGCGATATTTATTCGCGCGAATTATTTCCGTGTATTATCATATTTTATTTTTGATCGCCAGTGCGGATAGTCGTTTAAGATTCAATGTGTTACAGAATTGCGAGAAAAAAACCACGCGGTGAAAATTCGCAGTGCGGACAGGCCCTTACTCATATTTTAGTGTATGAGAAATCACTTTAAGTGAAATTTTCATGTTGCCATTTTTTTTGTTATATTCTTCATTTATCAGACGTCTCGTTACACTTACAGTTAAGTTTTTTAAACAAAGTTTTATGTTTTTGGAGAACGTGTTTTGAGAAAAAGGGGACTATTTTTCATTTCTTAGTGATAAACCACTTTTTTATTAATACTTACTGCTTACCTATTAAGCTACTGAAATACCGCATTGGGATAGTTGCCCTAATTTCAAATCTTACACTTCCAAAATAATGGACGAACGCATGACACGGTCATTTAAAACATACCTTTAACCACCTTAGTGCAAAGAACTAAATAATCTACGTAAAGAATTAACCACATTGCTTCTCATGAAAAGAAATACAGATGCAAATTAAATTTGTGGCAACTATACTGGACTTAGCCTATTATGTTTTGTATGAAAAACACAAGTTCGTTTCCTACAGTTCAGGCCCCCTACTGGTAAACGATTTTAACAGCTATGACGCAGCAATAAAAACTACCTGTCATTCTTGAGTCCGTACGTCGAACAAAATATATAGGCTTTGATGACTTATTAAGGTGCTTTCATTTATGTAACCTTAAAAGCCTTTCTGTAAAATACGCAAACTAAAATGTAGACTTCCTATATTAATTGAGTTGAGGTTGTTTTTGAACCAGTACAGAGGCACAAAAAATATTTCTTGTATTTCGCAAACAAGACCTTGAACCATGAACCAGTATAAATTTTACCTTATACGAAAGTCACCTTATAAAAGGTTCCCTATATTTTCGAAATACTATAAATGTAAGGCTTCAAAATAATTCCGAATATAATGTATAATATTGTATGCGCTGGCTGGATTCCACGCCAGGTAAGTAAAGTTTTGAATGGAGTTTTACTTTATCCAAAGCCGATGACGGGAGTGCTGAGAGAAAATGTCTATCTCATAGTTTAGAGTTTTCCAAACTGCCCCATCTCAACACGCAGTTCTGTATGTATACACCATATGCATATACACTTTATATTTACCAATGTATATAAATTCTCCAGAGTTTCTCTCTATGAACTGCAAACATAGAACGTAAACTGTGTTATTTACTCCTTTGCCACAGAACGTAGCTGAGTCAACACTGTGAGCCCGGCTACCTGAAAATCCTGAACATTAACAACAAGTCGACCTTACCTTCCATTAGGAAAGGTAAATAAACATTTACTTTATATGGAGATGTAAATATAAATTCAGGTAATAAACCCACTACCATTATCCGACGAAGTAGAGCCACGTAATTTTTTTTTCTCGCTTTATGGACAATATAAAAAAACAGTGATAGTAAATTTCCGGCATAGACGTGTAATTTCCATCCATCCATCCAACAGCCTGTGTTCGTCCACTGCTAGACATGGAACTTACTAAGTTACTTAAACTTGTTACACGAATAACATAACTTTATTTAAAAGACATACAGGGTGTTAAATGAACATTTTCTCGTAAGAAACATACGGTAACTATGAAAATAAATGTTCACGAGCCATTATTAACACAGCAAACCTACTATTAATTATAATCACTTTGGAAAATTGTTTAGATGATCTGTAAATTACGTGATAACTACATGGTGGTTTATTTAAAGTTATCTGTCCATTTAAACGCAGTATTAAATTTAAACTAACTCAAAATAGTACTCGCTGCAAACATAATTTGCATCTATGATTTCAAAGGGCTAGAGATCTTTTTGTCTACGACTTGTTTTTTGTAGCTTTGAGTTGCTATGGCGTCTATGTTGTTGTTATTTACCATAATATTTTTAGTGATCCGTACCCGTATTGTGTGGTGAAATGAAACCCTTCATGTGCGAGTCCGACTCTTACTTGGTCACATTTTATAAAGCTATTAAACATATTCGCGTTATTCCATCATTCCCTGTTTTGCTACGGCGTAGCAAGTCTATAGTCTTTCCCCTTCGCAGATCCATACATATTATATAATAGGGATAGACTAAAGTTTTATAAAATTATCCAAGTTAGTGCGGTGTGGAGAGTAATAAAGTGTACGTTGATTGACAGATATTCCTCGATTCGGATGTTTCGAACTGAAACGGATTAATTTACTAATAAATGTTTTATAAGGTTAAATGGAAACCCAAAGCCTCGTATCTCTATAATTTTCATACAACATGTGCAATTGATTTATTACCATTATAATGTTAATGTTTCAGATGACATCTACATTATTGTTTTTGGACTTTTTAAATAGTATATCTTATTTAAACATTACCACTTGTTTTTTCCATTGTATTCATGTGTTTCATGAAGAAAGACATTTATGTAGTGATTGATTGATCTGTTAGAAGCATAACTCGAAAATTGTAATATAATTGAGATGTAACAAATACCAATGGGAACCGGAAAATAGGAAAATCTTGGAAAATTCATGTGGAGTGCAATTTACGGAACCTCTTAATTTTTCCCATTTCTATGAAATTATTAGTTGAAAATATAAACATAGATAGTATATGTCCGTTCACCTGTGTCATTTTAAGCCATTGGGATACTCATGCAGGTTATAAAGACACTCAGCTTCGCTTCGTTTTTTAAACAAGCATTCGTATCGCATTTGCCCTCAATATGTCACAGTTGCAAAGTCCATAATAGATTTTGTCGTAATTTTGTTTTTATTATAGCCGTAATAGTGATAACACGAAATGTTGCGGCTCAACACCTAGGGTAAATGTCCAGGCTTTGGCCACTTTTAGATTTTCTTTTCAAGAAATAAATCTATAAAGATAAATATATAAATCAATAAAAGAACGGCTGTTACAAACACATATTTATTTATCAATATGTCTTTCTAAACCACGAAAGTGTCTGAGTGGCCATAACCGGGACGGTGGTAAAAACTGGGTACCTACCCTATGTGGATAATTCATACACAGCAGTGGGGTGGGCAAGAGGGCGGAAACCCCCCCAAAATATGATATGGTATAGGACCCGCAAATTTAATTAACTAGTATTTTATGACAATTTACAATCGACAACATTACAAATTAATAATTGGTGCAAAACTAAACACCATTTCGAGATATGGGCCTTCTGCGCATCATATTTTTTTTTTCAGAATTAAATCGAGCTTAAAGACATATTTTCAAAAAACTAAAATTATGGTAAACACAGGATTTTAAAAACTATTTCCTTCACTTTTAAAATAATTTAGTTTAAAAAAAAATCAACTGTCATATCATGTGACAGTGGACATAAACATGTCAAGCTTTTTTTTAATAATCGATTGGCAATTAACGTCGGCTTTTGAAATCCTCAGATGCGACTTACGTCTTTTTAGAATGAGTGAATAAGAAAGCATTAAATTATGCAGGAAAAACGTAAAATAAAACAAAATAAAAAAATACTTTAGCTTCTCTTTTACGCAGCCTTTCAATATAGATATTAAAAACAAATGGTTATCTAAAATGAAATGTTGTCGATTATTTTAAAGGTCCTACACTTATTTTAATAGAACAGGGTATGTATGACAATTACTAGTATTTCCTGAAAAAGCATCACTGATATATACACAGATATTCGGTTTACGCTTCACTACTCTCGTGCTGGTCTTGTTCTTAAAGTCCAGTTGGTACATCGGTAAATTGGTAGTAGTTTTTGGAGCAAACTTTACCCTGAGAGTCACTGATATTTAAATTTCACTAAAAGCCTATTTTAGTTAATCAAATACTAACAACCACTTTATTAAAATAACAGCCGCCCTGAAAGTTTCTTTGGTTGCTAGATGGTTTCACGTTTAAAGGTAGTTTCAATTCTCTTCTCAGGGTTAGAATGACTATTACAATCACAAGTTTATTCCCATTCTGCACTAAACATATTAACAAACTTATCTCTAAGAAGACATGAAAATAGTTATAAATACAAAATAGTCATACATACGTGTCCATCCATCCATCAGCCCGCGTTCGTCCACTGCTGGACATACTATATACGAGTACGTGTATACCGTTACATAAATAATTGCACACTACTTAATTAATACACATATTACTTTATTACATATGTTCACTGATAATTTTGTAAGCTTCAAAGCCACAATTAAAGGTCGGTCATTTAAATGAAAAAACTACAAAATATCTGGAAGGCTGTGTACCTTGAATAGAATTTTAAATTTTTATTAATAACGAAATAAATACCAAAATACAAAATTTAGACTAAGATCCGATTTAATTTATTAACTATGGAAAGAAATAACTTCAAACTTAGTCAAATTAAAGATTTTATCAAAACAAATGATTTCCTTTGATTATTTATGTGTATTTTAGCGCGTTCGCAACTTGATTCCCCGTTAAGCGACGGAGAGATCAATATGGGACGAGTCGGCGAGTGAGTGGGACGCACGCACCCGGGGTCACCAGCAGTAATTGTCGCCTTAAAGGGTTTACAGCAGTGAATAGTACATTACTGCTAAGACCAGGAAATAAGCAATCCTGGACCAGTAAGTTAAAAGTCCGAGCCCGTTGGCACTATACCTTTTCTCAAAAATAAAATGAGACTTTTTCATGTTTTTCATGATAATGAGCTATATCAAATAAAATAAACTGACTAGCTCATATTTATTGTAATTGATTTCTTCAGCAAAGCATTAGTGGAGTACAATCTATATCAGAGCCCTCTTTGTAATTTATTTGCACAAAACACTTTTAACTAAAATTTATAGCAACATAAATTCCCGCTTTTACGCAACTTTTTTTTATTATTGAGGTTAAGTTTTAAGTACCTATTCAATGGTTTTAAATATACCTATAAAATCAATAAAAAATATGTTTTATTATACATACTTAATTTTACATTCTTTTCTTTCTTACACATGAAATTGTAATTCATTTTATTTTTCTTTGTAAATTGGCCGCTTAAAACCGTTTAATCGCCAAACTCCTTAGTGTCGTAAAAACATAGACACGGATAGTTTTAAAAAGAAAACATGTGAAATGTACTATTTGAACATATGGTATGTAATGGATTTTCATACGAATTTCCTGGACAGTTATTCAGATTTCCTGGATACTTTTAAATAGCTCGCCACGATGGAGTATTTTCTGATAGGTCTTTACAGTATAATGGTAATATTACAATGTATTTTTGAGAAAAATATTTTACATAGCTTGTTTTACCAATAAAAGCTGAATATATAAAATTGCCAATTGCCGGGCCTTATATAAAACAGACTGGTGACGGGCAGCGGCGTCACTGGTGCAAGGGCTTCGGCACCGCGCTCACCAACCCGCCTGCCCAGCGTGTGTGAGTATGGGCATTTCTTCCAGGAGGACCGCCAAGAGTGGCGAAATCCTGGAAAGGCCTATGTCCTGCAGTGGACGAAACAGGCTGATGGATGGATGGATATAAAACTAGAATACGTGTTGATTTTTATTTACAAATCTTTCCTAGTTTTAATAAATGATTAGCTCATGGTCACGCGGCGGTTTGTTTGCCTCCGAAGAAACCGTACGATTGAAGTGTAACAAGTCAGGCAAAATCGAAGTAATACATCGTGAGTACGCGTTTATATTAAACTAAACCACGAAGCTTTTAGTGTTAAAATACTTATCACTTGCTGATTGTGAAGAGAGCTTTGTGAGCTTAGTATTATAATAGTAGATTATTAACCAAGGGCTGTATGACATCAAATGCATACGAGGTTTTTGGCGCCTGAGCGAAGCGAAGGCGCTAATTAACCCGAGTATGCAATTGATGCTTACGCCCGAGATAAATACTCTGCTTTACATATCGATTGTGAGGTAAGTAAACAACAAGACAGCAGGTTTCAATGAACATTTATTAAGAAGAAAAAAATGTGTATTTAATTAAAATTAATAGTAAAATTATTACAATTTGTAAGAGATATGGTCACGTTCTTTTTAGGAATATTTATAGTTTGAATATGAGTTTGTGATGATAAGACTTGAGTTTGAGTGACTTGAGGTTCTTGCATCGTAAATGGTGGCAGTTGACTGGTACTATTTTCTTCATTAAAAAATGGCTCAGATGATGTGCTTTGACGTGGTGATTTCAAGTTTATATTTTCTGTTATTTTAGAAGTAATTTTGCTTTTGTTTGCCACCGAATCTTCGATATAACCTTCGGCCACTTTGCTTGACTTCCAGCCGCCGTGCCTTTTTAACAGAGTGAGGTTGGCTCCCGAATCAGCCAATAGAGTCGCTGATGTTCTGCGAAAGCAATGCCCGGTGTATAACTCTACGTTACTCAGTTTTAAATATGTGGCTATTTGCTTTGGCATGCCTGTAAATTTGTTTTTTCCTATTACTTGTCTGTGGCATTTTCCTTTACTGTAATTAAGAAAAAAACGATTTGTGTCCACGTTTTCAGGCCGAAGAGCTTGATATTTTTCAACATAATTTGCAAATTCTTCATGCACAACAAATGACCGGTCAATTTTAGTTTTCGTGTTAGGCAGTTTTATGAGTAGTAACTTGTTATGTTTTTCAACATTTTCTATTGTCAAGTTTGTCAATTCCACGGTTCTGCAGGCTCCTGATATCCCAAAAATTAGAACAACCTGTAAAAAAGACATAAGTTGTATTAAAAGCACCAAATTCGCATAGTATTTTTGTGAAATATTTTGTTAACTTATTAAAAAGGGCAAGTAAATACGTAAGTACCTTTATTGCTAAATAAATTTCATCCGGAGCTTCATTTAAGAATTTCTTTACTTCTTCTGCAGTAAATACCTTCGATTTCTTGCTTTTAAAGCCGTCAGACTGCCTTTTCAAGAAAGCAGTAAGTTTAGAAAAATCTTTCAAATTCACGTCATGTTTTGTCATCATTGTAGATTTTAGCATGGAATAAAAGCACCATAAACTGGAAGGTTGTAGCCTCTTAGATAATTCATCAAAATATGATATAAAAACACTTTCAGAAAGAGATTTCTCTTTTTTTTCTGACCGCCATTTCATAAATTCGTCGTATGCCTTTGCATATCTTTCTTTCGAGTTCGGCGGTAATATATTTTCGACAACTGTTTTTGCCCTTTCTTTAATAAAATCGGGCGTTAGATCTATGTCTTCGTCACTAGACATGTTTAAAAGTTTTGAAAAAGAACTCAAACAAGAAAATTAATTACTTTTGCGATGCTTTCGCGCCTACTAGTAGACTGCCTTTTTTTTTCACGCACGCAAGCGCGTCAAATATTGCTGGCCAGTTTGATTTTTAAATCGATTCCATCTAACATACGATGTGGAAACAAATAGTTCCATATTTAAAATAAAATCTTTATAAAATAAATTGTCTAGATTCCGATTCGAGTAATTAATCGATACCGAAAAAAAAAATATTAACTTTTTAAAAATATTCTTCGTGCAGTATGAGTATGACAGTTTTTTTTTCAAATTCCAAAACCTATGCTGTAATGATAGTCATACACCCCGGCATTCAGGGGTGTAAGGGTGTACTTACAGAGCAAGAGATATGTAAAATAACGTTACACTATGAGGACATGCTTACCCTAAGAAGCATATCTGTGCCTGGCGATAATTCTCGCCCCCTACCACGTTGGGACATTAAAATAATCAGTAAAAACCGGCCAAGTGCGTGTCGGGCCACGCGCAATGTAGGGTTCCGTAGTTGCTTAGTACGTTTTATAAGTTGGTCTACTAATACAGATCGCGCCAAACTTCTAGTCCCATACATTTAGTAGAACGGCCCATACTTTGTCGTGTTTAGAGGGGGCCAAAAGTTTGAGGCGATTTATTAAACCTGTAAAGCCTACTTAGCTGTGATAGTTTTTCTTTTAATTTCATTATATATACTACTTCCTTGAATTTTTTGACTTATATATAAACAACCGTTTACCCGGCAGGGGGGGACGCTTGACTCTAACAAAAATTAGCACTTTAAAGCTTAATATTTCGCCAACGGTACCCGGTTTTATAAAAAACGCGAAGATCTAACAAGTCGTACCCTGAGACCTAGACACGGATTAGCACTACCACACTCTCAGCTAAAAATGCACTCCTCAGGACCATTATCCATGTCTATAAAAATTTATAATAAATTACCAATGTATTTAATAAAGGAAGCAAATGATATTCAATTTTTCAAATTACTAATACAGATATTGACCACAAAATGTTATTACAATATCAACGAATATTTAAATGATAAATTATAAAATACAAATATATGAAAAGAAAACTGACAAATAAAACTGGGAATTTAAAGATTTTAATAACTTAATAATCAATCTTTAATAATAACAATGATAATGAAAATAATAATAAATAATACATGATAATAATAATGATACAAATAAATTTCTTCATTGCGCAAAACTTACATACTAAGATACCTTGCTCATCCATATAACAGGTAGGTAGCTATAAATTTGCAACAATTTGAAATATTTTTATGTAGCATAATAAGTTGCTTATAGTAGGATCTACACAAATAATAAATCTATAATAATAAAATGCCGTCCTCTCTTATATTGCTGTGCCTCGACAAGGTCCATAATGATCTAATAATATTAATGTTTTTCACCTGTGTATATACATTATGGAATGTTATAAAATATAATAATATGAATATGAATAAGTCGAAACATGAACGACCTATCCAACGATACAACACACTACAGGACAGACGTGAAAAAAAAATCATCCCCAAACGATTAAAATTTTTTTTTCTAGATTTAATTTTACCATTTTGTCGGCGTGATTTAATTACAGCTTTATAGTACTCAAATTCTCTGAGCTAAACCGCGGACAGACGGACAGATGGACATGGTGAAACTATAAGGGTTCCTTGTCGGACTACGGTACTCTAAAAAGGCAGTTACAAATGTCAACTGTTTTTTTGACAATCCAAATTTAAACACACCTCTTATACGTCCCGAGAACATATTATATCATTACAATTTATAACAAAACAAACAGAATACAACACTATCCGATCCAGCCAAGTTTTCTCATTTTTGTTATTTTTTCTTGTTTTTGTGCTCAATTTAATCCCATCCTATGTCCGGGATGCGCAAATAATTTACACTGACGAACGGCGTAAATAAGGGATTAAGTGGGAGCGCTAAATACTCGTATATTTAGGATTTCTGCCCTCGACGTCGAGGGTTCCATGCTTAACAACTAGTGTCCATACACGCTCCTGTTTTCGGTCACATTTTAGCTAAAATTTTTCCACAAAATATCGCAGAGAAGCGTAGAAAAAAAGCATGGTTTTATTTTTTGAACATCACAGTGTGCGTTTAGTAGAAATACGAGGCCTTAGGTTCTTGTTTTAGTTTGTATACAGTGTGATTTTTTATAAAGTTTTAGTGTTAACCGAGTATACTTCAGAAATACATGCGTTTTACTGCGTTTCTTTTGTATAATTTTTCGGAGTTTACCGAAAAAATTGCATTACTTGGAAAAAGACAAAGCACAGACAGCCTCCAATAATGTTGTCCCGCCATTGCAGGCACCCCTTTTATTTGTTTATGCAAACGTTTGATTGCCGCTCGTTTCGGTTTCAGGACTAATGAAAACAGATATTTTATGCTTACTGCGGAACCCTAAAAAGAAACTTTTCTTTCTGTGTCTGGTGTAGGTGCAGAAGATTACATATTACATTAATAAGATTACATTAAATGGCTTCGACCTACAAATTTAAAGGCTGATAAATCTTTATTTCTTTCAAAGTTCGGATCATTATTAAGGTATGTATCTTCGATAACGGTGAAACTTTACAAAATGGCGAAAGTATCGATATAAAATTATGAAGAATAATAAAGTAAAGATTATCGCTGTTTATTTTTTCTTTTACGACTTTTTGAAACATTATTATTTTTATCTCGTCGTAAAGTATATTTGAGTTTATCGGTTGCAAAGCATTGTTTTAAAAGTAAGTATAGTGGTATCATTTGAAGCTTATAAATATACACAAATAAGATAAAAAAAAACAATTCTATATATTTCGCCTTTTGTAATCATACATGAATTTAACTGGTTGTCGTCGTTGACTGAGCTGTCAAATTTATCTTTTCAATTTTTGCATTCCGATTTTGCCCCCTCTGTCTCCCGTCCTTAGTCCGCCACTGGGACCATTTTTATAGTCCCTTAGTTGCACTTTACGACATTTACAAGAAGACTTGGAGTGACAGTATTCTTTTAGATGACGTTGCCACACGCCGCCAAATCTCTACCAATAACATGATAATAATTACAAAGACAAGACAATTCTAGTTTATGTTAATTAGATTTCGTCGCTAGGCTGTTGCTAAGCTCTTAGCTAAATTAGGTTGGTTTCTGAGATCAAAAGAGACGGATACGACAAAATTATAGAGGATCCTTGACTCTGGCAACAGAACCTAAAAATATTATCCTAGACATTAAGATCACAAACTAAATTAGTTGTGCCCTTTTCTTTAACAAAAATCATTCATTAAAGTCCTTTTACCATGAGCATAAAAATGTATTATAAGTTCTCGTAAGATTTAAAAAATATAACTCAAATAAAAAGCTTCCAAAATTCCATAAATTTTATTTTTGTTTATTTTTGTTTTTAAAAATCTACGGGGCTTTGCTAACTAGAAATTGCTAAATCAAGTATACTCAGCCTTATGTCAATCCATTCTAACATACTGCATTTCATCATGGGGCGGAGCTGCTAAAACCACTCTACTGACCCTTGAACGAGCACAACGAACGATACTGAAGGTTTCGTCTTTTCGACCATTTTATATCCCAACCAGAAAACTATATCAGTCCTGCAAAGTACTAACCGTCCGCCAACTTTTCATTCTGAAAATAGTCCTAATGCAGCACAAATCCACAGCTTACAACCCGCAAATCACTAACAAAAGACGCAAGTACATAGTATGTGCTCCAACACGCACCGTACACGCTTTCGCGCATAAATTCATTTCATTTTTAGGGCCTTACCTTTACAATAAAATTAATAGAATAATCAATTTATTTGACCTCACTAGCTTTAAATGGAAAAATCGAGTCTCTGGAATGAGACGGAAAACCTACTCTCAGTAGTAAATTAAATGTAATTATTCTGCTTTAGTTTAAACAAATTATTTTAAGTGTAATATTTAATTAATATTTAGGATCCAGGCTGATGGATGGATGGATGGATTAAGGCTTGTACTGTACTTATATGATTCCTACTTTTTTCAAACATTTATTTAATTTTTAAGCATATAAATTATTATTTTATTTTTCTTTACATTCAGTTCTTTTTATGCCTAAAATACAGGCTACTTTTCGTAGTTTAGTTTAGGCAAAACATGTTTACTAGCCGTAAGATCATAATTTGAGTGTATTAAGTTCTAAGTTCCTTTACTCAAAATAAATAAATTTAAAAAATAATAATAATAATGTTCCTATATGTCACACTTAATTGTACCTTTACATTACATTTCAAAGTCTCAAAGATCGAATACGTAATAAATACATATAAGTTGATTCCCTTAAAGTTAATTGTACGTAAAAGATGTTACTTGAATATTTGTTTCTAAACAGTCAATTTAATTTGCTGTGCTCTTACCTGACAGATACAACCTATAATTATGTATGACCAAATATTTGATTTGATTATTAGGGTGCATACGAGCTCGAACCCGTTTTCTGTCTTTCACGGGCCAGAAATTTATTAATATCTACAATTTTGAATTTGTAACAACAGAAAAAAAAACCTAAAAAAGTATGAATGTGCATACAGGTTGAAAATGAACGCCCTAGCTATTATAACAAACCAAACTGTTCCATGTTCGAAATAAAAAAAACATGTTTGGTTTTTTTTGTCATAATTCCTAGTAAAAAAATATATCGACCGCCAAAGAAGCACTATAGGCTGTACGAGATATCATGATATGGGTGGCAGTTCAAAATTGACAGTTACAGTGATGTACCCTAATGAAATAAAATCGACTTTTTTTTAGTATCGAGAAAGTTAACAAGGGCTATCAAATCGATTTTTTATTTCATTGATCTTTGATTATTCAAACTACTTTTTGTTATTTACTAAATTAATTAAATTAAACTAAGCAATAACTCCAGAGCTTGAGAGTTCAAAGATTTTTTTTTGTTTTTCTCGGAATTTTGTCAATAACAAAACAAGATATCCACAAAAACTGTAACAAACGTCAAAACAAATAGCACGTGAATCAACCGCAACGAAAACACAAACCGTATACAAGATGGCCGCACCGATTCATCGATATATTTTCGATTATTTTGTGTCAGTACCTATGGGTTAGCGTTCCGATCCACGCATCACGTAGCAAAAAGACATTATTATTTACTGAATCTTTTCTTCGTTAAATTTAACGAATACACAGTGATTTATAGAGGCATTATTTGTTGTGTTTTTGCATTAATTATTTACATTATTTCTAAAACCTATTATTTTCTTTTGTGCCTGGGTGTATGTAGTATGGTATGAGTAGTATAGGTGAAACGGAAAATTACGAACTGTCACCCATATCATGATATCTCGGACAGCCTATAATACTCCGGTGACAGAGATGACGCTCTTTCAAAATCTATGTGTACATAGCCTATGTGCGTTATTGACCACCGGGAATATGTACCGTCTATTGTCAGTCACATGTGGGGTCGAGTAGGTTGGCCATTTTTTTTCGAAATACGAACACCAATAAAAGAAATAAAAAAAATAAAAACTTTTTTTTACAGTTTTGTGTTCTATTAGTCTCTTACTGACGGTGAAGAAAAACATGTGAGGTAGACCTGCATAGCCTAAAAAGCGTATAATTATCACGATGGGACGTAAAATAATCGCAGAAAAGAGGGTGTTACTGTGTTACTCTTTTCTAGTGATATATTTTTTTTTCTTAGTTTAAGATTTGTCGTATTTTTTGGAAGTCCCAGAAACTTTCCCCTATCTTTATGCAAAATTTCAACAGTCAGCTCAGCCAATGTGTTGCCATGACATGTACAGATGAACATCGCTAAAGGTTTCCGCCCGTTATGGAACCCTAAAAATCAGTGTCCAGAACAGCAGGTTAAAAAAATGAAATGTCACGTTGTACAGTTTAAGCATTACACGGTATTATCGCAGTGACATCTGGATTTACGGCGAGCGAGCTCTGCTCAGCTCATTTCGGCCATTTTGCAGTTTCCAGGACAAAATGTATCGTTCTGCACGACGGCTTCCGCGGGGCATTCGTTTTAAAATTGCAATGCAAGCTGATTGTTTTATTTCCATTGAAAATATTTCATGGTCTGGGAATTTCGTTTTTAAATTTTGAATATCGCAGCAGTAGCCATTTTCTCATTGCCTTGTAAGAATTTCGTAGCACAGATCCATAACTACTCTATCTCACAATTATAAATCATAAATTTAAGAATCTTAGATATAGCCGTGACTTAGACAATTTATAAGTAAGTAAAAAAGATTAATTTCAGCGTACTAGGGGGGATCAAAAAGTAGAGAGAGCAAAATATATACTCCTTGGTAAGAAAAAAAATACTGGCAGGCATAGCTCAGATATTTGTAATACTAATAAAGAAAAAAATTTTCGATTCTGTTTTTTTTCTGAATGTAGTCATTTGTTTGCTTCGTGTCGGAGCGTGTTCTCGAAAATGAAGAAAAACGAAGTGCGAGCCGTTATTAAATACCTCTTAAAAAAGTTAACGACGCAGGAGATTCACTGCGATTTGGAGGCAACATTAGGAGAGTCTGTTCCGCCGTATTCTACTGTCGCAAGGTGGGCTTCTCAATTTCGAGTAGGGAGAACGAGCACGGAAGACGAACATCGTTGCAGCCGTCCATCGACGTCAGTCACCCAAGAAAATGTTGTGAAAGTCGAGAAAATTGTATTAAGCGATCGAAGAGTTACCATCCGTTACTTAGTTCAAGAAACAGGCAATTCATACTTTATAATCCATATTTGAAACAATCTTTGAACATGAGAAAAGTCTCCGCAAGATGGGTGCCGAGAATATTAACCGACAGTCAGAAACAAAATTGACTTGATATTTCGAAGATATTGCTGGACAAGTTTCAAGAAGATTCTGAAAACTTTTTGTCTTGTTTCATAATAATGGACGTAACATAGGTCCATCATTTTGATCATGAGACAAAACAGCAATCTTCGGAATGGAAACGGCCATCATCACAGACCCCAAAGAAGTTTCGTGCCGTGGCATCGGCTGGCAAGGTTATCGCTTCAATATTTTGGGACTAGAAGGGTATTGTTGATTGATTACCTAGAGCGTGGAACCACTATTACTGGCCAATATTATGCAGCTTTAATTCCCAAGTTGAGGAATGAAATCAAAGGGAAAAGGGGAGGGAAACTTCGAAGGGGCGTGCTTTTTCATCACGACAACGCTTCTGTGCACAGCTCGGCGGTTGCGATGGCTGCCATTCAGCAAGCTGGCTTCGAATTGGTTGACCACCCCCCTTATTCACCAGATCAGGCGACTAGCAACTTTTATCTGTTCTCCAAATTGAAAAAATACTTGAGAGGAAACAGGTACGAAGACGATAACGAGGGTGGAGTGATGGATGCTGTGGAGAGCTTTTTGCAGGACCAAGACAAAACTTTTTTTTATGGGATTAATGCCTTAGAAAAGCGCTGGACTCTGTGTGTAGAGAGACTCGGAGACTATGTAGAAAAATAAATTATTAAGTTATCAATAGTCATTTTATTCTATCTCATTCTTACTACTTTTTGATCACTCTACATGCGGAACAAGCGTATCTTTTCGAAACCTTTAGGCAAAAAAAGATGTTAAAATGTCTCTGAAAAAATAATTTTGTCCCTTGAAATATTTTAAGATTTTAGACTCCATTATGAAAAAAACTGTTTTTAAATTTTGAAAAAAACGTCCCCCGTTATTTCTAGGCCAATTTATAAATCTGATTTCACTGTATTAATTTATTCGTCTTATTTTTCGATATTTCGGTGTAATTTTCCACCTTTGGCTTGATCAGCTCGGCTAACCGGATAGTTAAACAGACAACAAGGCTTATCTGAAAGAGAGTGTCCGCCTTAAAACAAAACTTCAAAACATCAAAAACGAGTATCTTCACTTTCAAAACAACAAATATTTTGTATGTGTTCAAAACATCAATACTTAAATAGTCAAAATATCGTGTCCACCAACCCTGCTCTGCTTATAAAGCCTTAAGCTGTAGTAGGGCTACATTCGTCATCGCGACATAGAGCATCATTTTCATGGGAAACATGCGTAGAAAGCGCAAGAGATTTGGTAAGGGACCGATGTAACCTGCACTGAGAGTTGGACCTTGTTTTATTACATTTATTTTGAGATCAGTAAGAGGCTTAGAAGGCTTACGGCGAGGTTATCTAGAAAAATCTGTCCTGCTCCAACGCTTTCATTTTTCACATGTTTATCCAGCTCATCGGAAGCGGGCCGCTCAGAAAACTCGCGGTTTCGAGGTGTTTTTATTTATTATTTTGTAATTAGAGGGATGGGTATTTAATATGATAGCCGTTTTATATCACATTTGTCACGACGTTTATTTTAGTATAATTTTTATTGTCCCAAACATATTATAGCTCAAATGAAATTATATTTAAATTATAGTTTAGACATATCTTTGCAATTTAATCGGATCGAGGAAAATGTAAGCAATCGTATATCGAACAGCCGAAATATAAAGATCAAAGAGTGAAGTATGACGTTTATTTTTTGCAAAATTTAATCGTCACTTTTGATTGGTTGAAAATTTATTTGAAAAGAGACAAAGTCGGGATAACCCCCCCTTAATTATATATAATTTGATAAATGTTATTCAGCACATAAAATTCTAAATTATAACAGTATGATAGAAATATATTTATAATGTATATTTTTGAATACTTGGCGATTTATCCATCGCAAGGAGATAACAAATTAAATGTTTGAATCCCGGTTCAGAGCTCCTCACGTCCAGATTTACTTTTCTGATTTTCTATACCGCAGTGATTTAAATTGAAAGACAGTGAAATTTTATTATTTTTCCTCGCAAGTGTGCTGAAAAACGTAGTATGAAAATTAGACATTACACTCTTGGCTCCATTACGCCTTCGCCTTCGGCTCGGCCTGAAATCCCGCCTCGACTGTAATGTCCAACGAAGCTCACTTGTATCATAATCTAGTATTATAGCGAAATCCATCGCTTTTGAATATTCTAAATATTATTACAGTGCATTAAAATCTAGAAAAGTTTATTAAAAACAAGTTTCAAGACAATAATTTGAAAAAATTCCTCGTGCCAGGATTTGAAACGACCTCTAGTTATCAAGACAAGCGTGCTACCGTCTACGCCACCGAGGTGCTTACCGATGAATTTTTCCAATAAACTTCTCTTTCATTGTAATCCTTTTACATGTTTTCATGGCAATTTTATACATATGATTATGTAGGTATTGTTGTAGTTATTCAAGTTTTGACATTTGAAAAACATTTATACGTGGTATTCCTACTCTTGAAAACAAAGTACATTGTTTTACTTTTTGGGGCAAACCTGCAGCCTAGTCAGTTCAAAAGCTAAGGTTTCATCTTGAATAGGAAAGACCCGTGAATCCCTTGAGCTTCAGCCGCATGATGAATGGTGTTATTCAGGATAGTGTTATTCTTTTCAAAACGTATTTACCGCGCCCCTATCTCTCTGGAGTACTTGTGGAATGCCACCCGAATGATATTAAGATTTCTTAATGTCTTTTTCGGATAAAAACAAAACAATTTTCTTCAAAAGAAAAATGTAGAATTACGAGTATGTTTGTATTATATTTATTAGAAAATAATATTTATTATCAAATGTCACGTATCGCGGCATGAATTTTATGTGAAGTTAATTCGTCATAACTTTCAATTACAGCTATAAATGATAAAAACCGGCCAAGTGCGAGTCGGACTCGCGCACGAAGGGGTCCGTACCACTATCTATAAAAACGGCAAAAAAATCATGTCTATTGTATGGGAGTGCGCGGGTCCGACTCGCACTTGGCCGGTTTTAGCATTTGTTGTGATAGCGGCAACCGAAATAATTATCAATCAATTCATCTGTGAATATTTCAACTGTCTAACTAATGTACTAATGTCTAACTATGCCACTATATTATTTCTATTTACTCTTTTGTAAGGACTTCCTTTTAAGTACAAGAATACCTGCAACAGGAAGCCCCGGAATAACAAATCTAAAAAGGAAATATAGGCTGGGAACGATAATTCAAAATCTAATGATGCAATTGGTAAATTATATTTTGGGCAATTATTGTCTATCTATGAAATGAATTGTGGAATGGTCTATGAACACTGTGCAAATCATAGCAATGATTAGTGCCTCGAGCGATTTTAATTTCCGGCCGGTACCAATAATGCTGACATTATTGTCAATTTTGTATAGTTCAATAATGTATGTTTTAAAGTACAGTCGCACACACATAAACATACTCCTACATAATGGCAGTTCTTACACGCTGAGAACGGCTGAATAACCACGCTGGTTAAAATAGTGGTTTCAATCAACCCACAAAAGTAACAAGCTCTCAAATTCCCGAAAGAAAACCTAAGTGTGAATGATAACTAATTAAGTACTGTTTTACTTTTACTATTCATTTATTTAATTGTACTAGCTGATATCTATAATTTAACGATTGTCTTAACAAAGTTTAATTATTATTAAAGTGCATTACAAACTAGAAAAGATAAATAAGAAACAAATGTAAAGACTGTTTGTATGTACTGTAATAATAATATTTAGAGTATTCCGAAGCGATGGATTTCGCAATAAAAACATAATAAAAGTTTAATTAGTTACTTTGCGCAACAAATACGGCTTAAACATGGCAGTATGTATTGTTTAAATTAACAAATGTTCTTTTTTCCTGAGTGGCTTGCTATGTCAAGCTTCGATCTGGCGATCGTGACGCACACAGTTGTGATAAGAGGTTTAATGACGCAGCGTCACGACACTTAGATAAAACCATTTATTAAATACCGCAGCACAGTGTTTTAAAAACCCTTGAAGTCAGACATTACAAGAGTAAAACACCCGCGTGCCAATTCTTTCTAGTTGAAAAAAAAACTTAAAAAAGAAAAACTAAAATATCTCGATATTTTTCAAATTTCAATAGATTTTTGCTTAGCCACTTGATAGGTTTATTAAATTATTCACATTTTGTGCTTTATATCTTATCTTAGGACTTAGTTACGCTGGAAACAATTTTTTTAGTTACGACGGAAACAATTTGAAATATTTGCATTTTTTCAGTTATTTTAAGGAAAAATGTCACGATGATGACCAAATTATTGTTGAATAGTACCTAACAAATAGTTCTAACTTTGGATGTCTATTATTATATCAAATTCAGTTCAGCTTCCACTATGAAGTGCAATTGTAAGCCTTATGAGACGACCTCTGACAGATTTGCTGCTGCTATCGACCATACAAAGCCAATACCACAATCTCCTCGGGCAGTACGTTGCACAGTAAATCTGAAACACTATTGTGTCCGGAATAGACCTGTACCTCCTACATTGTGAGCTATGCGTAGGTAATTAATAGTTTCCCTATTGTTGCTAGAGTTGACTCTATGTCCAGTTACCTATTGTCTTTGTCGAACTATAGGCTACACAGGTAAGTGGGACTGCAATCACACCTGTGATTTGATCAAGTGGGAAAAATTATTCAAAGGTATCATCGCAGTGAAAACGCATTTGAAATTAAGTAATATGTACATATAATAAAACTCCTGCTCAAATACATTTATTTTGTTAATAATCTTGATTTTATATTACATAGAGTTGGTAAAAAGTGGGTGTACCGTGTTATTAGCTCTCAAGTTCCACTTGAAACAGCTCTAATATTTATGAAGTTATGATTATGTATACTTATCACTTACTACCTAACACATACATACGTATGCGTTTAGACTACGACGTAGCGCTTCTGCAAAGCGGTAAAATTATGCGATCGTAGCACTTGCTACGTTGTAGCACTTGTTACGTTGCAACACTTGCTACGTCGTAGCAAAAAGAGGACGCCATACTAAAATATAGATAGCGCGCGAGTTGCATGCAGAGATAAGGAATACGCTATATATACACACACCACAGCCGTTTTCTCTACCCACACAGCACTAGTAGGTAGGCGTGCGAGGGAGGTGTGCTCCCGCTCTTCGCCTTAGCCCCCAACTGCATTTAACTTGCGCCCTATTTGTACTAATATTTGCTACAATTATTTTACGGCAATATGCTACGTTACACCGTTAAGGTAGATGCGGCAGGTCTTGCTAAAATTATACTTGCTTATCTTTCTTTTTAAGTATTATATAATCTTACTCGCGAATCGCGGAGTTATTCGGGGGGAAAGTAAGAGAACAGCTCTCAGGCAAAACCAGGCGGCCCAGCATTGCCTGGAACCGATGGATGGCGGTATATTCATCCCCAATTACCGGGCCTTATATATAACAGACTGGTGATGGGTAGCGGCGTCACTGATGCAAGGGTTTCGGCACCGCGCTCACTAACCCGCCTGCCCACAGTGTGTGAGTATGGGCATTTCTTCCAGGAGGACCACCAAGAGTGGCGAAATCTTGGAAAGGCCTATGTTCAACAGTGGACGAAACAGACTGATGGATTAAATAAATGCGATTTAGTTTATTTAGCCTTCTAATTAGACTACGTCAGCAATTTAGTTTTTATTTGCTGAAATGTCAAAGGAATCTTTCCCATTGTCATTGTTAGCTTGCATTCAAGTTAAATTTAATTTTGTGATAAAATTACATCAAAAGGACCAAAAATTAAACGTTAACTTTTCAATATTGTTAAATCAAGTGCAAATAATGTAAAAAAGATTTTCTTTAACCTTGCATGACTTAAAAAATTGAGATCATAAATATCCCAGCGAGAGGTCTATCGACCCTCCTTGGAACCTTCTTGATGCTTTAAGGGGTTCCTATCGATTGCTTGTAATTATATTATCCTGCCCTGCCTTGGTGGCACCTCTACGTGTGATTGTTAATCTATGTTAAAATTGGGGGACACGTGTCTTAAGACGCTGTTTGGGTTAAATTTTCATGTTAATTGCGTATTTCTTAAAAAATTAAAGCGATTTATTGTCCTGGTCGCTGAAACTCACTAAACTATTATACACACTTAGTATTAACAGTCACTTGCAGCTGAAGCTATTTTCATACAATTTTGACCATTATGGCAAGGAAATAAGCCCTTACAATAGCAGGTTCTATTTCCATGCCATAATGGTCAAAATCGTATGTACATATTCGGTGTAAGAGAATATAAGAATAACTTTCAGTTCCACTACAGCTACGAGTACATCGTAGAAGCAACAATTCGTACACATAAATAAAGATTTCGCTAATGCGATCTCTCACTGATTAATAATTAATTCCTCAGGTTTTGCGAACAAATGTCCGATAATCCCGTTAGACGGACGGGAAGCCTTTGTTTGGGGTTCGGTAGTGCGTTGAAAGGATCCCGCGGCTTAGCCTACCCATCGGCTAAAACGCGTAAAACTCTGGGATGTTACCCCTTTGAAAAACCCATAGATTTCGATTTCCATATTTCAGACACAAATAGCAATAAATGCATTTGTAAAACGCAGTTTGTCTTACCTTGTGAATTCCACCTTGTTTTTTTTAATTGTCAAATATTATTACCACGGCAAATGTGCTTAAAGATATTTTGACCGAGTCCAAGTTGAACTAACGCACAAAGGATCCCATAGCACCCCATAATACGGGTATGGAACCGTAAAAATACTATGATAAATAACAACAATATACGTGTCAATGCAACGTCAAGGCAAAAAAACAACAAGCCGCTAAAATCCCTAAATAAAGAACCCTAATTTTTATTGTCTTTTGTTTTACTTGAGAGTATGAACTCTGGCCGAATTTAAAACTTGTATTACTACTAGAGCCAAAACAAATAACGTTAATTAAAATAATGCAATTTTCAAAGACTCTTGTATGGGGGTAAATGTGTAACTTTTTGACTATTTTATTATTGTCCGTGGTAGAGGCCATTGTAACACGTATTATGTGAAAATTTCAACTTTCTACCTTTTACGATTGAAACTGTAAATCCTTGTGACAGACGGACAGACAGACAACGGAGGCTTTAGTAATAGGGTCCCGTTTGGCACCCCTTGGGTACGGAACCCTAAAAACCAGCAGTGGATCGGTCGGACGCCAAACTCTCACTGTAGGACGTAGAGTAAAAATATTTATTTTTTACAACAAAATTGGACCAACTCGAAGGGATCGATGAGCTTTTTACCGAACCAGTGAATAAAGAGGGTAGACACTGACATTAATATTCTATTGCTGTATCACTTGTTTTGTTTTCGATAGAAGCACTTGATTGTTACTGTAAAAGTTTTCAATATTTAAAAGCAAAATATTTACTATTCGTTTTTATAGTGGCGATAAGTTTAAGTACTCGTGGTTTTTTCTAGTTGAAATTTCAAGAGGAATAATAAAACATCGTTAGGGTATTTATTACTATAGATTTATTATTAGTCAGGCATCTATCAAACGTTGAAGTAAAATATAATTGAAAGTTCAAGAAGAATTACATAATTAGGATTTCGAATAACAAAAGTTGATTTATTTTATGGTTATGAAACGTTGATCCTCAATCAAAAATCTATTAAACGTTGGTATAAAAACATAATTGAGAATTGAACAAAGATTACTCATTATTGTTTTGAAAAACGAAACATGTTTTACTCGTATTTTACAAAACCTTAATCCTTAGTTAAGAACTTGGAAGTGTGTTTATTTTGGCTAGTAACCTTTTTAAAGTTTTTTTGTAAAGTGCGAGTCGGACCCACCCACCGAGGGTTCCGTTAAAGGCTATATTTTAATGATTAAAATACAAATGTATAGTTTTCAGATTTTTTCCTTTACTTGTAGTATAAGACGGTATTACTTGCCAAATTCCATAGTTCTAGGTCAACGGAAAGTACCCTATAAATTTAAATTCCTATCAACAGAATGTCCAAATGTACGTTTTTTTAAGAAATAAGTTTGTTTTTTCGCATTTTCAAGGGACTGTAGACCTTAGTATATGGTTTTAATTTCAATTAGATACCTCTACGCATTCCCGGGATAAGGGTCTTGACAGACGGACGGACGGACATACAGACGGACAACAAAGTGATCCTATAAAAACACAATTGAGAGTTGAACAAAGATAACTCATTATTATTTTGAATAACGATAGATGTTTTACTCGTATTTTACGAAACCTTAATCCTTAGTTAAGTAACGACGGACAACGAAGTGATCTTATAAGGGTTCAGTTTTTTCCTTTTGAGGTACGGAACCTTAAAAATGAATATAATGATAAAATGACTGAGTAAACTAAGGGAACCCAGTGACCTAAGTAACCCAAGATAACACTTCCATGTATAACAAAAGAAATAAAATTGTGTAAATCCTTTAAGGCCAACCCGTGTCCTTTGGTTTACGCTGCACACTATGCAAAAGCTAAAAAACCAGGATCCATTGTCGCACTTAATTCGTATGCGACCGCTTTAAATGCTGTGAGAAATTTTAAAAGAATGGAGGGAAATCCACTAATTGCGGTGTCGTGGCCGGCAGCTCTGCGATAAACATGACTAATGTCCATGCTTGGACAGTTCGACCAACTTTATTTTCTTACTTTGTCACCTGATACGGTAAGATAATAAACGCTTTGCTGTTTACGAAGACAGAATGAAGCCCAGAAGTTTTTGGTGCAAGATGGATATTCCGAACGGACTTAAAACATATATTCACATAAAATATCTAAATTGAATCTCATACCGTGCTGAAACACGATTTATTTTATAAGAGAGTGCGCTCTAAGAGTTGAAAATAAAATAAGATATAGATTTATTAGAATCTTTGCTCCAGTTTCTGTAAAATGGGAATGCTGGTAAAGAAAGGATTTAAAAGTTCTGAATCCCAGGCTCTTGTGACTGCAATATGTCTGAATTTATTTTCTTTAGTGGGATTTGAATTCGCTTTAAAACACTAGTTTTAGAATATGTTCGCGTTTGTATTTTAGTGTTTCCTATATATGAGTAGATTTTTTAATTGATAGTCTGGAAATTTTAACTACAAATTTTCCCATTTTTGATTATGTGTTACGTCATTTGTTCTTATAGAGTATTATTTTGACTGCTTCCATAGTTAAGAAGTCCAACTATTATAGCCCACATGCAGTGTTCATAAGTGACGTTTAGTCGTAATAAGATGGTTGCATTGGGTCTCGTTCCCAAAAGCACAACTTATGATTGGTATTCTAGTTTTTGAATATACAGTAATAAACAAAATTTAGATCAATTATTAACAAATATGTAGATTAAATTTATCTACATTTGTTTAATACTGTTTATTCAAAAACAAGAAAACCAATGAATACTTTGTCCACGATTATTGTGTATGACAACTTTAAAACGTATTTTGTATTTATTGTTTACTATGCGAACGGGTACATCTAAACAAGATCAAAATATTTTTTTTGACGTTAAAACACAGAAACTGTCTTACCCTACTTATCCCAGCATAGTTCAAACTAGCACGATAAACATAAAGATAAATATTCTTTCCGCAACAACCCACAGCATCAAAATCTGCATAAGACTAAATTTAATCTTCCAAAGACAAAGATGTTCGCTTATGCACCAAAGTGCGTCACACCTCGTCGCCCCAACAAAAAGCGGAAGGCTCTGTTCTAACGCAGGTTTAATGGGCACCCGACGAGACTTGGAGGCAATAATCCCAGTAATTGCGACGAAGCCTCCTGCATACTGAGCGGGCGCAGATGTTTCGCGAAATTACCATTGTTTAGTCTCCAAGGAACAAATTTGAAATAATGATGCAATTTGTTTGACATCAGTCGTGAGGGAGTTTGGGGTTGTTCCGGAAATTGTTGCGTTTGACTTTTACTTATTCAAATAATTTATTTTGACAAATGTGTGCATAAAGTACACGTTCTACACGTCAAAATAATCTTAAAAAAACAAAAATAGAATATGTAAAAAAAAAATGAAAAAAATACAACCTTCCGCGACGTGCAAACTAAGATTCAGATTTCCTATACTTATTGACTCGAGGTTGTTCTAAAACAAGTTTAGTGCATAGGCACAAACAAATATTTCTCGCACTTCGCAAACAGGTTCACCGAACCCCGGCCCCGACCATCCACCGAGTCCCCAGCATGAATCCCGCCACACAAACGAAAGTCACGCCTTGGCCCTACTTAATATGAAGTTTAAACTTATATTCTGTAAAAACCGAGGACTTCCTTTAGAAGTTTGTTGTAAAATCTTTCATCATGTCCTAGGAAAGTGGTGGACCTTTAGAAAGTCTGACTTTCGGAAAAGATAATTTAGTTTCTATTTCTATAGAGGCCCAAGGACCCTCGGGAAAGAATCGTCATTTTTTCAGATTTAATATGTCGAGTTCTGTTTATTGATAAACCAATAGATAACCGGCAAAATCGCGTTCAAATCAACTATGTATGAAAATGTATATTTTCGAAAGATCAACCAAACAAAAACATCGTACCAGAACAATCACGCAAAAAAGGTTAAATAAAATGTCCCCACAATCAACAATCACCCACGCGTCAGACCGCCACGCATCTGCTCTGCAAATAATCCAAAATTAATGAGGATGTAATTAAAGTGTGGCATGTTTGTCCAAACAGACCAAACCCTCACATCAAAGCCGGGGGATGAAGATTACACACTCTGCGTTTGCGCCACGCGTCTGTATCAAATACCTACCACCTTAAATGTCCATCTTGCTGAGCAAAAACTGACCGCACGTCCAAAGGCACAGAGGTTGTTGGCGGTGAAAGTAAAACTTTGTGGCCGCTTAAAAGCTTGTAAGAGCTACCGTGATGATGTGAGTGTGTAACTTTAAATGTCATGGGATTCCTTGTAACGGCGAAGCGAGTTAAAAGCAAGATAAAGTTCTTTGTCGTCCCGTGGTATTCGAGGGTCCGCTTTATCGGTCTTAAATAGTTTTTAGATCTGAATGGCTAGGCTTTTATTCTCTAGATAAACTTGGATTAAAATCTAATGCAAGATACCTACACTACAGTCAAAAATACCCTAGAGACCTAGTGCTATAAAATGATATCTTAAGACGTGTGTATGTGAAACCACATAACCTACTGATCATACCGAACAACTATACCAAATAAAAATCAGGGTGAAAAAAAGAAGATGTATTGACCTGCCTATATTAATTCACAGTTGGTGTTATGGTAATAAAGTTGATCCTGTTACCTCTTTTATTCTTCTACGGGACTTTTATAGCTGGTCGATTCAGGGATAGGAATAGAAGAAGAGATACCTAAAGAGGGCACCGAGCTTTTTGCGAAATAATTGCGTTCATTTGTTCCCTTCCTGTATCATTGTCACTTAAGATTTGGTTATTCAATTAATATGTAAGATATTTAAGGATTCACTCCATAAATCTTAGACTTCAGAAACGCGATTCCTTGTATTTTACTCCATAGAAAAAAAAGTCCAACGCTACCTTTAAGAAAAAAATAAACCCGTAGGACGACTTAAATACTTCAATAATAACAAAACTACATGTTTTTGATAACGTGTATGCTTTATATTTACAAAATAAGTGTGTGTTTTAACAATACGAAAGAAATACCTAAAGCGCGCGTTTCGCCCATCCTAACCAGGGCCGCCTCGCCTCCCCCTGTCCGCAGTCCTGCTTCGGCCATTGGACGGGGAGACTGTATTGCTGGCGCTTTTGTTGGTGTGCCTCACGTACACATACATGGAGCGTTGCAGAAACTCAGTGCCCCCTTAATCAGCACGTAAACACAATTTTTTAGAACATCAAATAATGTATCAGTAGGCCTAGCGTCTGATCATTTTTTATGCAGTATCAGTTTTATTTTTCATACCATAGTTGATTTCTACAGAAAATACCCGTTTCATACGATGAAAGGGAAAGTATAATTTAGTGACTAAAAGAGTAGGTAATCGAAAATTATGACTATCAGCTTGGTTTTGTTTTGTTGCCTTTGCCTCCCCGCCGTTGTAAAGGTGGACGCAAACGCTTCACCTGCACGTCCACTGGTGCTTATAAATGTGTCCGAATAACGACGCGACGTAGCAGGTTTAAAAATCGAGACAACTAAAGGGTCGTAGTGGTTACTACGACATAGCAAAGAAGACGCAGATGTGTTAAATAACTACTACGCTGTAGACACAGGGGAAATTGGTTATTTTCCTCTGTGTCTCTAGATGACCGAGCTTTCGATTATTCGTGAAATATGTTTATCAAACTCATTACAGAAAATTCGTTTTCATAGAGATAATGATCAATCTTAATTTTTTTATTGTTAAGTAAAATAGGAAGTTTCATAGCGTTAGTTTATATCGGTAAAAAAACGATATGGTACTAAATGTGATGAATGGATTTATTTGAACAGGTAAGTTCTTATTAAACTTTAAACATTCGTGATTTTCACACATCACGAACCAAATTTGAGTCAGAAATAAATAAAACGACACCCATTATCTATTTTTAACAAAATTCTAAACCTTTTTGTAGCTTACTATTAAAAGCCAACTTATTTCAGCCGTAACAGTGAAGTCTGTTTGCTTAAAATATTTTTAGTATTGTGATTTAAATACACAAAAAAGAAAACGAAATCTTGGTTCCAGGCCCGAACTTAAGGACCCAGGGCCCTCAGGCACTTGACATTTGGGCCCCACACCCCGAAGCTATTTTAGAAATTTAGGAAATAAAACGCACTAGTACAGAAAATATAACTTTTAACCGACTTAATTAAAAAAAACAGAATTAATGCAGTTTATGCTATGTGTGTCACTACAGTGAACGTCAGCGGTCGTTATACGCGGCGTATAATATGCTCGTATGATTTTATAACTTTAAGAATCATATTTGAAAAAATTTGTACCATTTCTTTTTCGATAAATTTATGAATCTTTATGTTCTAGTCAAGCTAACCTAGTCGGGGTAGCTGGGTAGGGACGGCCCCTAAGCTGGCTGAGCCCCTTGGCCCGGGCATTGTGGGCCTAGATTTAAAATCCGGCACATTGTTTCTATTGTCTTGTTATATTGTCTGTTAACTTATTTTCATTGTTAATTTATTGTGACTACAGTCCTTCAACGTATAAGTCACTTCTTTTGGAAGACCAACATCTCTATTTTTATGTTGAAACTATTTTTACTAATACACAATAAAGAATCATATTCAAGCAATATGCGCTAAAAGCTCACGATATTTAATAGCGTATATTGGGTATCAATTTCAATACTATTACAGCCCAATAACCTAAATAGATGCGTACAGAGCAACACTATTCTGTACTTATCGGCAAGTTGACAAAAAAAATTATTTCTGATAAATATAAACTTTATTTGTACGACGTAGAAACTATTTTTCCTTAATTTTCAAAGATTGCCGATGAAGCTTACTTGTTGTCGAACCTAGTAAGCACTTACCGGCGAGTCAGTAAGTAGGTCACGCCCCCAGAGCTTCACAGACGATAATCTTCGTACGACATGCGAACAACAAAGATTTTGTTTGGAAAATCCATGAACAATGTAATATGTGGTACGGGATATAAAAATGAAAGGCTTCGTCAAAAGCAATGAAAGGAAAATATGAAACGTGAAAAATTGAATGTTACCCTAATTCTTTATATAATACCTAAGGAACAGATATAATTGCAAGTAAGATGTGTATTTTCAATAGCTCTCGAGCGTTTGTATTTAAGAACGTTGTCAATTAAAACAAACCAATTGGAAATTAAACTAACTTGAACAAATTAACTTGGGCAAACCAAAAAGCTTTGCCAAAACATACCTAATTTGAGCTAGACAATTTTGATTGCAGCACGTCCGTTGCGTTCATTTTTATTTAGCAGACATATTCTGTATTAAAAAAAAGGTTGTTGTAATAAAAAATACTTTAATATTAACACTTGAGTTTTGTGTTGTATATTGACTAGATTTTCTGTAACTAAATAAAAACTAAATTACGTTCTGACATTTTAAATGTCACATTTATACAAATTCACAAATTACACATTCAGAATAGGCATGCTAGTATTTAAAAATTAGTATTCGGGCCAGGTTTCACGGCATCTACCTCTGTCTGGACTGACCGCCGCCGATTATATTAATCCGACGTGCATTTTGTCCGAGGATTTTGTTCACCAAATCACCCCGGGTTCAGCGCTTTAATTTTCAAACTTGAATCTTATTTCGTTCATATGTTACATTTCGTTTCATACTTTTATGTTGAACGAATCATTTGCTGTAAACAGTGATCTATTGAATTCACATTTTACAATTTTCCTGTAACCAGAAAATGATAATTTAATTATCTATTCGACTGATGACTGCCTCATACCGTGTGCTGAAATATATCGTGTACAAATTCGAATAATATTTAGTAACATTACATCATTGCAGTACAGAAAAGCAGAAGAAAAGTAAAAATTAAGAAGTGAGAGGCTCTAAATCTCAAATCCAGATTTACTTTTCGTTTGCTTTTCTATACCGTAATGATAAAATATTAAATTGTATCTCCTTTCGATGGATATTAAGTGCTTAAAATATATATATATATTTTTATACTAATTTATGTTTTAACTATTAACAAATTGCTATCCTAAATAAACAATAAGTTTGATGAAAGCAAAATATATAATATCTGACTCATAAAATGATAATTTATATTTCTTTTCTTTCCGTTAAAAAGTAAAAATTTCAGTATGTTTCCATGTACTTGCCTAATAGATCTTAATAAAACCTAACTAACAAATATTCCAACTCCAAACTTTCTATTTAACATCCAGCGAATTGCATTTGCACAGCAGTAATAAAATGTACCTACAGAGGAATCCCTATCCGGCTATTCAAAAAGTTTCCATTTATTGGCGTTGTAAAGATCACGAATAACTAAGCTTCGCCTTTTTTACGTTAACTTGACAGAATCGAAAAAAAAGCTGCTTCATTTTAGGACTTATTCGAGGGAGTTGTTGCTGCATCTACGTCCAATTTCGCTTGAGCTCTCTAGGTTTCCGTTTTGGTAGCAGACTGTGGTTTTTGTAGCTTGGTTATGATGCTGGATGGAAGCAGAGTGGCGTTGGAGCTTGTGTGTATAAATAGGCAATCTGGATTGCGATCACGTCGCTAGCATCGTAACGAGGCGTCGCAACTGTACTGCCAGCAGTCGTCGCTGATCGATACACAAAAGTCGTTGATAGAATTCAGCGGTTGAAGCTGATACAAGGTGCGAATAGAGTGTTGAATTTTGGGAGAAAAATCGAAAGCTTTGTTTAGCTTATCCTTGAATTGATATCAGACGCAAGTTATGACATGCAGGAATTGTATGGATTGTTATAATAAAAGGTAATTTTTTTTATCACAATAGTTTTTATCTTTATGAAATAATATGATCTTTTATTTTTGAGTTCTCAAATTATGTACAGAATAGGAAATGCCTTCCTTAGGTATCTACCTACTGTGGGAAAGCCTCCATTCTGTATTACAATAAAACGTTCAGTCTGGACTTCCTGAAATAAAACACTGCGCCGTATTTACACAAAAAGTACCCTTTCTATTTGCAACCAAAAAGGCTTTTCCCAAAAAAATTCAATACAGTGCCCTGAAAAAATAGTCCATCGTATATCCGCGTCTGTTTTTCATCCTCTAACCACAATGAATGTTTGGTCTGCCGGTATACGTTGATTTATGGCGGTCGATAGCCGAACTGTTTAATATAAAATCCATTTTATATTGAATTACGGTCTTCTGATAATGGATTGGAGGTACATTTTCAAATTAAGTTAAACGATATGAAAAGCTGGACGTTGTCCTCGCCCGGTAGGTTTATTCTATCTCCATTATTGCGATCAAGTTTGTACTTAAAATGCACTCAAAAAAGCGTAATCAAATCAGAAAACCTATTTTGTAATTGGTATATTAATAACTATACGAGTACAAAAAATATCGAGAGTAAAAGTAATTAATGAGTTCCAAAAAAACATTGCGTCGGAAATTATTATCGTCTCAAACAATCACTTCATACCTATATTGTTCGCAGTAGAATTCAGAATCGATGGTCCTGCCTGGCGGTAACAGCTCATAATGAATAATGCCCTTCCAATCCCACCATACAAACAGCATTACCTTGTTGCGAGATAACCCGGGTTTCGGCAGAGTCTGTGAAGCCTGACCAGCCTTTGACCACGACCCTTTTCGCACGTTCTTGTCGTACGTGATCCACTTTTCATCAGCAGTTATCAGGTTTTTCAAAAATGTTTCGGTTTCATTACGTCGTAATACAGAATCACAAATGAGTATACGGTTCATTAAGTTTCTTTCAATGAGCTCATGAGGCTCCCAAATATCGAATTTTTTTGTGTATCCAGCTTTGTTCAAATGCGCCAAAACTGTTTTGTGCTCAATCCCCAGTTCTTCAGCTACATCGTAACTACTGATATGCCGATCTTGCTCCACTTTTTCAAAAATGGCATCCATTTTATCCGTAACAGGGCGCCCAGAGCGAGGTGCATCTTTGACATTAATAACATTTCCGGATTGAAAACGGTTAAACCAAATTTGTGCTACTCTCACAGACACTGCACTAGGTCCATAAACATCACAAATTTTTTTCGCGGCTTGCGTTGCAATTTTACCTGTTTTATAGTAAAATTTTAAAATTTATTTATTTATTTATTTATTTATTTATGTATTTATCAAATTACAGCTATCATTACAGGGTATTCCTAATGCAATAGTGTAGTCAATTAATTCATTTAATTCTTAACATTAGACACATCAACACATATCAAACATTTTCACCATAACATAAAATATACATTGTCATCTTTACGAATTCGCTCAGAGAACAGTGGTACAGGTCAATTTTGTCCGCCACCAGATTCAGTAAATGCATTGCACGCGTCAAAGGTGCTTTCCCGAGCAAATTGGTCCTCCCGTTAGGCACCGCGAATAGACGTGGCCTCCTGCGCCTGTGCACATACTCATCGGGTACGCATAATTTCACCCCCTCCAGTATAGCCGGATTAGCCAGTTTACCTCGAAAAACCTTAAAAATGTATAGCGCAAGTGACATAATTCTTCTAACTTCCAGCTTGTTGTATCCAACCATGCCCAGCACGAATAAGGTTGGATACATCAATGGATAGAAAGGGTAGACGCCGTACATTTTCCAGTACAAATATCTTGTGAATTTGTTTTGTATGCGCTCCATCATTTGACAGTACTTTGTCTCGTGTGGAGCCCACACTGTGGCATTGCACTCCAACTGGCTTCTGACCAATGCTCCGTACACTGCTGTCAAAGCTTTTAAGTTTGTGAACCCATTCGCTCCGCGAAGTATAAATCCCAAACTCCTATACGCTTTTTTACAAACATTAACAGCATGTTCGCGCAACCTCAGTTCGGCATCTAGCCTTACCCCCAGATCTCTTACCGAATCCACTCGTGATATTTGTGCATCGTCCAATTGGTATTTGTAGTGGAGTGGTGCCAGTGCTCTGCTAAATGTTATTATAGAACATTTGTTCATATTGAATTGCAGATTGTTTTTCAGGCTCCATTCTACCACTCTATTTATGTCCTTTTGAAGTTGCTCGCAGTCAGTTTGCCCTTTAATTGGTAAGAGCAACTTGAGATCGTCCGCGAACAGTAAGCATTTGGCATTCGTGACTACGTCGGGTAGGTCATTGATCATAATATTGAACTCAAGCGGCCCCAAGTTGCTCCCCTGACTCACTCCGGTTCTGGTAAAATAGAGTTCCGATTTGCATCCAGCGTACTCTACATATTGCTGCCTATTTCTCATATAGCTCGCGAAGAACTGTAGGAGCTTGGTAGTGCAGCCGATCGTCGCCATCTTTGCTAGCAATATGTCATTATCGACCAAGTCGAAGGCTTTTTTAAAATCAAAGTAGGCGGCGTCGACTTGCACTCCTGCGTCGACGTGAGGGAGCACATAGGCCATGCACTCGAGAAGGTTGCTGGTAGTGCTGCGAGCCGGTCGGAACCCGTGCTGTGCTTCTGAGAGCTGAGTCGATATCTGCTCCTGCATACTGTGTTGCATTGCTGACTCGAACACCTTCGCGGGCGTTGATAGTATCGCTACAGGTCTGAATTCATCTACCTCCGAACCTGTCTTACCCTTAGGTATCGGAACTACCCTAGTAACTTTCCAGCATTCTGGAAAATAGGACATCTTTAAACACAAGTTGTAGATATGTGCGAGTGGCTCGGCAATGACCGTTCGACAGTCTCTCATGACAAAAACAGGAATACCATCGGGGCCCGCAGAGCGTTTCGGCTTGAGTCGGTTGAGCGCCGCCGTCACGTCCACGAGCGCGAGTTGCGGTACATGTACACGCGCGCTGCTAGCGCAACTCGCCGCTTCCGCCGCGCGCACGTCAAGTCTTGCCGCTGAAGTGCCGTATACCGAGTGAAAGTACTTGGCAAATTCCGCCACACATTCTGTATCTGACAGGGTTTTACCGTTTTTTACAATTTTTTTGCGATTAGCCGTACCCCTCTTTGCTCTAATATATTGCCAGAATGACTTCGGATCTTCTATTAAACGACTCTGCACTCGTTCCTGGTGTTGTTCATGTGCATCATTTATCATCTTCTTGGTTTCTGCTCTACATTCTGAAAAAGCTCGGTAGTCATTGCTTGTACCACTTTCCTTATACCGCTTATGAAGCTTCGCTTTAAGTTGTATCCCTCGAATTATATCCAGGGTATACCAGTGGGTATAATTATACCTAGAGTTTCCTTGTTTAGGTCTTTTTTTAGGTACACAGTCATTGAAGATGTTATTAACTATGTTATAAAAATAATTTACAGCATCCTCAGGCTCCCGCAACTGATAAAGAGAACTCCAATCAACCGCCGCTATCAACGAGTATAATTTGTGGTAGTCCGCTTTGGCAAAGTTCCAAACGTGTTCCGCGCTAGGCCCAGAAGCTGGTTGTTTTGGTGCGGGCATAGACTCGGATGTTGGCATAGACAACGCCGGCTGTGTGGCGCGCCCAATTGTTACTGCCAGCGGTGGATGCTGCACGTCCATACCCACGAGCTCCTCATCGGCAGCGCTCACCAGTACCTCATCCATGTCTAAGGAGATTAAAACTAAATCTAGTAGCCGGTCATTACAATTTCTCACCTCATTTTTCTGAACGAATTCGCAAAAGGTCGTAAAGTATTCAAAATAATTGATAACATTTTCATTACATGAACACAAATTGAAATCACCTATAACTATACAAGACTTATATTTAGCACACCAATTTTCTATTATTCTAAACAAAATCATATACTCAGTTTCCTTACTTTTCGGTGGGATGTATACCACGCAACAAAAATATAAATAATTCTCATTTAAGTACACTGTAGCGCCAACTAATTCGAAGGCACATTGGTCAATATTTACATCAGCCTGTATCTTCACTCTTCGCAAGTCTAGCCGGTTTGTAGCCGCCAATAGTACGCCGCCTTGTTTTCGCCCGTCTGTTCGGTCACATCGCAATATTTGGAAACCCGGCGGTACCAGCTCTGCATCTTCTATGGATTCATTACAACCCGACTCAGTGATTGCGAATATATCGGCCCCCGAACTTTCTATATTGTTGTAAAATTGATGTAACTTTGTTCGTAGGCCTCTAACATTCTGGTAATAAATTTCTAAACTACTTCTTTTCTTCAATTGGATTATTGGTTTGTCTCCGAAACCACAACCACTCAGCGAACTCTGAATTCAATGGCCATACCTCCGGTTGGCACAGTTGATCGTATGCCCCCAAAGGAACAGTGATGATGAATGAAGCATAGTCCCTTTCTATTTTGTGCCTAATCCTCTCTATTTTGACTGGAACGTTAGACCCACAAACTCTTTTAACGTAACGAGTCAAACTTTCAATAGAAGTGGTGGTAGACAACCGCCATACATGTAAGTTTTTCTTCTGTCCCGTGGCCTTAATTTCCAAGTCATCCGTATTTTTACCCCTCATGACATCCTTATGTTGAAAGTTTTCCTTTACGTTGCAGTCGTTTTTTTTCCTTGTATTTTCTTTACATGGTTCGGAAATTGGATCCTTTAGATGTGAATGTGATCCATGAACTTCATTTTTAGTCTTTTCTGTGACTTTTCGCCTGTTGTTGCTCACAGCGAGGTTGCGACTAGCAGTAGTTTTTCTCCTGACAGTGATCCACTCATTTTTGTTTTCTTCAACCAGTTTGCTGTTTGCCTCTTTAGATGCCAAAGACGTCAGTAAGATGGTAGACTGGTCTATTGGCGGCAGTGCCTGGTGTATGATACTTCTTGGGGGTTCCTTAGACTCTCTTGCCGCTCTGTTGATGGGTTCGACAGCGTTGAATGAAACTGAATGAGGTTCCTTCTCCACAACCTTCGCATTTGATATCGGTTCCTCGGTATGGTTGGTAGAATCGATCAGCGTTTGAGTACCTTCTGCTTTTTTAATTATAGTTGTAAGCTTATGATTGCAGCTAGTCAGTAGTTTTAAATGATTTTCCACCACACTTCCTTTTCCCCCGTTTTCTAATAATACATTCATAATAATCTTTAATTCTTTTAATTCCTTCAGTGTGGAAATCCCCATTAACTGAATTTCATTTATTACTTTCGCTTGATTATTAAGGCGATTAGTTACTTCCAAACGCAACTCTTTCAGCTCTACTAATATACTAGATTCGCAACTGATAATTGGTATGTCCGATGTTGCCGAGCGACAGTCACTTTGTGTGTTGATATTTGTGTTATCCTGGGAAACCATTCGCTGTACCGGTGAGCCTCGAACAGGTGTATTTGAGTCCAAGCGCTTAGGTTTTGCGCAAACACATTCCGGGCATATCCAATGACCTTTTTCTTCCACCGTGAATGCACTGAAAGTTTCCTGATTCATTCCAAGGCACTTGAAATCGTATAGCTTTTTGCACAACTTATTTGAACACAGCATCACAAATTCATTAGCTACGTCTTCTCCACAAGCCTGGCAGCTCCTGTTGGCATCACCCAATATTATCCCAGTGTTATCCGATCTGCAACGACGTAACGTGACGTTGCTACAACAGTGACAACGCCAGCCGTTCTGTAATTCTAGGAGATGTCCCATATAATAGGCCGTTGTAATATTCCCACAGTTGTGATGATATTTCTTTTTGCAATCGACACATATCAGTAGTTCGTTGTTGCCTACCGGTTGCTTGCACTCTTCGCAGCTCATTTCCAGCTATTGTAGTTTATCAATTCACAAAAATAAAAATAAAAAATAGAACACAAAAAAGTTCCGTTTCCAGATTCGAACTGGGGTCTCGTGCGTCTGAGGTGAAGGTACTTTCCACTGCACTGAGACGATAGATACTTAACAGCGCGAAAATACTGATCAAGTTGTTCAACTGATTTGTTTATTTGTTTGAACAGTTGACAACAAGCAGTCTTATCTGTACCTGGCACTGAGTCACTCACTTCACTAATGGGTTTATTGGAAACGGTTAATTTTATCGAGATTTATTGAATTTATGGCTAAAATCATGCCCAATTGTTAATTTGAATTATATAGTTCACTGAAACTCAATCTTATGTACAAATTGATATAAATTTAACTCTAAAATTAGCACTTTTACTATTTGTTTTTAGCCTAAGTTAACGGAGAGATAAACAACACGTCTGTGTCGTGCAGTTGTGCGAGTTGTGCGAGAAAATGGATCGAATTTCTTCATTCAATCACACATTTTAGCTAATTTGAATATGGAATTATCTTTTTTAAAATTTAAACTTTAAATAATACCAAAACCAGCCAGGTATAGCCAATAATATATAATGGTATAGCCAAAGAGATTTTATTATAAGTTCATACATACTATTTGCGAAAAGAGTTTTTCCCCAACCTATTATATCGGCACTCCGAAAGAGTGCGCTTCACCCGCCACCGCGTCGCACTTCCGGTTCGTTATAGTGCAACGCTGGGGCGGGTAAAACGCACTCATTCGAGGTGCCCTGATATTTTCGACATGTTATATCTAAGAGCAACCTTAATCATCAAATCGTCAAATGTCTGTCTAATTAGTCATTTACAAATCGATTTTCATATAACTTTCTGACACAAAGGGATGATTGACTCTGATTTGCAAATATCCGATAAATTTGCAATAACGTCATATTTTGTGTTGATATCGGTATATTTACAAACTGCCTGTGCTGTATTATTTTGATGACAAGTTTAATGGTATTGCCCTGGGCAAATTTAATTTAGCGTACGTAGTTCCTGGGTAATAACAATTTATAGACAGTTAAAAGAGTGAATTCTTTTTATGCAAGGTGAAACTAATTTATGTACACAAATTTATACTTAATACTCTGTAAAAACTCAGTATCTAGGTTCGATGACCCTTTTTGTGAAATTCATCTTTATTTATTTGTGTTCAAACGTGAGCACCGAGTCAATTACTATAGGAGGCCAAAATTTTATTTTGCAGAATTAGCAAAAGGTATTATTAATCCGTGATACCGATCACTTATCAAGCCTTGTGTATGGATTTGGTTGCATAAATTAATGTTACATTAAATAAGGTGACTTAAATTTATGCAGCCAAACTCATACTGTAGGCTTGGTAAGTGATCAGTAACACGGATCGATAACACTTATTGCTAATTTCGCAAAAGAAAATCTTGACGTCCCATAGTAATTAACTCGGGGCTGGGCTTGCGTTTATTACTTGCGTTTGTAATTTCTTTAGAACACGAAAAGATTAATTTACGAATTTCACAAAATGGGTCATCGAACCTTGTTACTAAGCACTTACCGATTACTCAGTATGAGTTTAGCTGTATAAACTCACCTTATATATTAATACATTCTTGATTCTATCGTGTCCACGCAAACACGAACACAATCAAACCAAAGTATGTACATTAAAATATAAAATTCATAGAAAAGCATATGTATTATACATAATATATAATTACAATTCTGTTCAAGTAAAACAATAAAATATTCTTATTATACAAATATTAACCTAAATATAAACGAAGAACATGTCAAAACTTCCTTCTTTGTGCATAAAATATGTGTCTCCGGACCACTAGTACCATTGAACAGTACCATCAATGGTACAAATGGCACTGATTTGTCCCACTAGTACCATCAATGGTACAAATGGCACTGATTTGTCCCACTAGTACCATCAATGGTACAAATGGCACTGATTTGTCCCACTAGTACCATCAATGGTACAAATGGTACAAATTTTTTTTAATTTGATTTTTAGATGTGTTATTAACTTATTAGCTTAGTACACTACAACTAAAGTGGAGCACATATTTATGTAATGAAAATTAGCATTAGTACCGATGAAAGATGGTTAATACTATACAGATTTTTGACAGATGTCAAAGTGACAGATGTTTTTTTTGACAGATGTCAAAGTGACAGATATTTTTTTAACATTTTTTGACAGATGTCAATTGTATAAATATTATGTAATACATTACGTATATATTCACTTTCGCTTCTTACATATCCGTCAATCTAGTCATACAAGGTCTTCCATTTCGGGTACTTTTTACTTTTTAATCGTGTCAGGATCGTAGCAGGTAAAAATGTGTAGTCTCTGCCTACGAGAGTACTTGTATATATTTATAATATATACTATATTCTCTTGTCCCAGGTTACACTTATTTATGCAGCCAAATTCATACCGAAGACTCGGTAAGTAGTCGCTATTAAGGTGCCATTAGCCCTTTTTAAGAAATACGAAAATTATTTTTCTCCTGCTCCCTACAAACGCAAGTCCAGCCCCGAATCGATACGTTAAGGTTTCATTTTTGCATGAAATTGAAAACAGTGACAAAAAAATACCTAAAAAATGTGAAAAAAATAATTTAAAAAAATATTTTTTGATAGAAAGGGGGTTTTACACAAGAAAAAAATTTTCATTTTTAAATTTTTCTTTTTTTATTACCTACTCATAAAACTGAACTCTTTTTGACTTTAATATCAAAAAAAACGAGCAAGCAGAATATTTATTAGGAAGTCGATAGTTGACATTGTCGGCACTAAGTGGAATTTATCAAACATTATAATGCATTAATGTATAAATGTATAAATGCATTATAATATAAGCATCAGGGGCTTTTTAATTAACTAATATACATAATTATTTATTTAAACAATGTTTCTGTTGCTAGATGTCCGTGCAATAAACGATATAAATAACTTGCGGGTAGATTGAATACGCATGACAGACAAACCTAAGATTAAAATGTTTACTGAATTCACCGTTTTGTTAAAGACAGCTGATAATGTGTTTGGCATTCCGCATTTTGACTAAACGTTGCGTAAGAGTTGGGTATGCATCAAACAGTTGACAAAGGGATGTCACTCTAAACGAATATTTATTAGTTTTTTTTTTTCATAAACTGTTTTTAACAATTTTCCCGCCAAAATGCGACAAAATGAAAAATAAAACAAAGAAAAATAAATAAGAGAATTAAAAAAAAAATTTTTTTTTAAATCTGTGGCCAAACATATTTTTAGCTCATATAATCATATAATTTCAAATTTTAAAATAAAATAATGTGTATAATAAATAAAAAACCTTTGTATCATTTTTGATATAAGATGCGTTTAAGGGTTAAAGAGTCAAATTCTTTCTTTTTTCAAATTAGACGAAAAGAATATCGATCCCTGATACTGATAACTTAACAAGCCTCCAGTGTGAATTTGGTTGCATTTCTTAACACGTATAAAACTTGAGGCTCCTTACTCTACTCGGAGATCTCGAGTCTGAATATCCCTTGCGCGCGCACTAATTATCGCCAAAATTCCTACTTTATTCGAGCATGTTCCCTTTTCAATTCAGTTAGTGATAGAATCGACTTATTCTACTCCAAGCGTAGTGAAATAGTAAAACTTTTTGTTCATGATTTTTGTCAACACGTAAGTCAACCAAGTTAACTGCTCGGTTATAGATAAAATCCATAAAAAAACCATAAAAATATAGAGCAATAAATGTAACCTACTCGTATATTATATTGATCTAAATATCTGTTTTCCTAAGATCAATGTAATCTACTTTAGGGCAACCTGTGAGACTATTTAAGCTTATTTGTATTCATCTCTCCATATTGTATTAAATATAAAAGCTGTATGTCCTCCATATTATAAAAATAAAATAAATAAATAAATATCACCTTGAGCGCCAAAGAAGCTTCAATTCAATTGATAATTATCTTATTGTAATTGACGATTTGCATTTGTTATCGATTGCATGACACGGTTGTTACCTTAAGTTAAGGTGTTAAAGCAGAATCTCGGGGCAAAATGCACATCATAATATTGTTTTCCTAACTTTTGAATAAAAAGTATGCAAAAATTGCGTTTTAAAGCTATAAGCGGAAATTGATTAGTAAAAGTTAGGGTTTTACATTCAAATTCTATCATTTTATGATTTACATTTTGATTGCATTTGATTAATAAACTTAAAAGCGTATTTATCGTTGTAATCGATTGTAATCTAAATATAAGTCAAAAAATTACATAAATTTAATGCGAGAACTCTATTATTAGTAATCAATCTCCGCTAATTGCTTTAAAATGCAATTTTTGCATACTTTTTATTCAAAAGTAAAGAAAACAATATTATGATGTGCATTTTGCACCGAGATTCGGTTTTACCACCTTAATGGAAAATGGTTGTGAACTGGCAGCTCTTGCATGTCATATATCAAAGTACTTACCAGTACTATGCTTCAGATTCACAATGTTACGTAACTGAAGAGTGGTTAAAGGTAGATGTGTTGTATCAGTCAGCCGTCTGTTACCGATTTTGCTTCTTTGGACGCTTCGGCTACTTTCACTCGCCCCCTTTCGGGGTGAGCGCGCGTCATCCTAGGTTTCATCGAGGCTTTTAATTAGCGGTAGTGAATAGGCGTAAGACAAAAACAAACAAAAAATAGTTTTTCTTATCTGTTATATAAAAACTTTTTGTTACAAAGCATGTTTGTTAGGTACTTGCCCCAAAGGAGGACAGTCTATAATCCAACCTGTATTTTTGATCAACATGCCTTTGTACTAGTTGTAACAAGGTTGAAGACGAATGTTGCCCCAGGATAACTGGCTTTGTAAATGTTCCTTGAACTTCCTTGTCATGTAATCTTCATCACATTGATATAGACCTTGTTCTAATTAAAATATTGTTACATTAACACAAAAAATAAACCGTTAATAGTTGTAAGTTGTTGTTTTAGGACAGTATATAGCAAATAATATACAGAAAATTCCAAATTCCTGACTAGTTTAGTTTTTGAGATGGACCCCGTACCAAAAATGTTCTAAAAGCGACAACTTTAATGGCCCCCCATTTCTTTAATTTGGAGATAAAAAAATATTAAAATGTATTTTTGTATTCTACTTAATGAACTCTGGACCTAGACAATGACATCCTGAATGCTAAACAAAAAACAAGAACAAAACGAAAATTTTCTGCTCTTTCATGGACCACGCTGAAAAATAATTTAATTTGATTTAAAACGATATATTTAAATAATATTAAATTTTGGATCAACATTTTGCATAACATATCCAAATTTCAGTTCTGTAACTTATTCCGTCTGTAAGCTAGAGACCAGTTACATACGGACGTACATACGGACGTACAGACGGACAGACAGCAGAGTAACTTAGGCCAATTCCATCGCAGCAACGATGCGTTAAAAATATATAAATATTATACATAACATTGGTTTCGGCGATACTGACAAACAACTTATTAGGTACTTGTTCAACCATTTTTAATATAGTAGTTACACGCGTGTAGATAAAAAAATACCTGCGGGACTTCCATTGGATAGAGAATTCATTGTAAAAAATATTCGTGTATGCAAAAATCACGTGCGACATGTTGACATCCATAAAGGTGCTGAAAAATACACCAATTTATCCACCTTAACCACACCTTCAGCCTTTATAAAACAAGGTCATAAATATCACCTAAATCTTAACTCGATTTAGTACAAAATGATATAAGCGTATGTGTTTTGAGAGTGCTTCATTACGCGGCGTGCGCGCTTCTTGACATTTCATTACAAGTCTTTGATTTATCGAGCCAAGTCTCGCTTTACGGCACGTAGAGCCATTGGTCTGTTTCTGAACTCACCCCGTATTACGTAAAGTTTGAATAAATGGCCCAATTTAATATGAAAAGCGGTTCAGCTATGAATTCTAAATGGAGATTATACTATATGGCAAGATTCATTGTATTCTTGCAATGAAGAAGAGTGATGGTATAGTATAACAACGGTTTAGTCACTCACGTGAACTCACTTTGATTTAAAAGTAAGAAAATACTCGACTAACGAATAAGGTATATCATCAAAGAAAACAGGAAGTTGTTAAAATAATGTTTAGTCATGAAAAATGTGGTCATCACGACGTCATATAAATTCGTGTTATATTTTGTTTTTTACCGAGAAATTAAATTTATGAGTGTTTTCTTTTTGTTTTCTATTCTTTGCGTTAACATCGTTATTATCAGTAATCTTATACTGTGATAGTAAAAAAATGTCTTGATAATAAGGGAACGTATCCTTTTATCTGATATATTTAGATTTTTTTAAACCCTAATATTTGGCTTTAGGTACCGGTATTTTACGGATTTTCTATTTTGGAGTTGCCAAGTAACTAAAGTAATTATTTTTTCAATGCAAGTGCTCGTAAAATAAAGTTCTGTTTTATATGCGTCTAATCTGTTGTCAAGTCAACTTTACCCCACGAGTGTTTTTTATTTTATTTATTTCTTATATAAATTTTTTAGTTTTGTTCCCCTAGATAGTGCAAAGGCAAATGGAACTTAGATCATACAGAGATGTCTGAGGTATGTTTTATTTTTATTAATTTCTTATCGAAAACAGTTGCCAGTCTGATCTTGTGTACCATAGATAGACTTGACAGAAATGAGCTGGTTTCAGTTTGATGCGTTTGTAGGCTGCGTTCAATTTGATGAAATGAAATGAAAACTGTTTGGACGACATTTTGAGTAGGTAGTAACTTTACAAATTAAAAATTCTGATGAAACTTAATCAACCGATTCGCGCCTGATTTTAACTTTTTCATTTCTTTTGATAATATATAAGTAACAAGAAAGATACTAGAATATAGTCAAAATAAACATCTTGGTAGGTTACCCCATTTAATCGTAATATAAATAAGGACTTTTTGATTATAATGCCAAAAGACAGAAAGTGTTAATGTGCGAGTTCGCAAAACGATACTGGCCACTTGCATTCTCTGTACATTATTTAAAAAAACACTGTTATCGATCGGTCTTCCCTAACAACATTCTTTGTATCTAAAGAATAGACAATTTCGGGCAGTCATTGTAGTTTACATTATTGGAATAAGCTGGTGGAGTCAAATTTATGTTATGTATGACTGAAAGCAGCCGTCGAATGCATCAAACAGAAAGCAGCTTATTTCCATCAAGTTGGCAACTTGCGTGCAAATAAAAAGAAAAAGAATGCCCACCTAAAGTTCATTTGGAGTATTTATTGTTTGTTTATTTCTTTAATTACATTTAATTTATTCTATGCATTGAAAAACGTAGTATGATACACGTGCATAAGGGCAATAACTTACTCGTAACGTTTAAAACACTCGATTATCGCTCGTGTTTCATATCGTTCCTCGTTAGCTATTGCCTCTTTTACGCACTTGTAGCATAAACTACTATTAACATCCCTTAAGAAATTCTTTCGCTTTTGTGACATAGAAATTAAAATGGAAACATGTATGAAAATGTATAAGATAACGATATATATAATATTTTATATTATTATTATATTATTATATATAAGATATTTTGCAAAGAGTTATCGAGAAAAAGTTATAAAATTTACCGTATCGTCTGGTTTGAAAAAAATTAAAGATTTTTATCTTAATATATATGACTAATGAAAAAAACTAATAATCTGCATTTTTTTTTCTTTTTTATCGCTTTTTCTACAATAATCGCCTAACATGATTCCATCCCAAAATCCTTGATGTCGATCTTCAAAAATCTTTAAATCTTGGTCAAATCTTTTCCCACGTTCATCACTCACCGTTTACAGGAAAGAAACTCAAATATACTTTTTTCTCGATATTTTAATTAAATTTGAAACAAGCTATTTATTCTTTGAATCAAATAAATGAACATTAAACTAAAGCAACCACGTAGAGAAGTTGAAAAAATTGATTTGGCAGTAGAAAATAACGTGACGTGATAGAATATTTCTGCTAACACTTTTAGGTTTAAGGATTTAACCATGTTTATTTTTATACATTTCTTGCGGGGTATATAAAACATTCGTAAACTAGTTTACATTACAGCATACATTTTTGGTAGTGAATTACTATTATTAGCAAGACCATCGCTTAGTTAAATAATAAAGAAGGTCATAATATATTTCGGCCTCTGCAAAAAAAGAGATTTTTCTAAATAACGTCGTATGCAAATTTGTTTCACCCAAAATGACGAGGCGTTCTTAGAAATACCGTTATTTCTTTAAGTTTAGTGTTCTATTTAATGTCATATCTCAACACCCTGCGCTTTCAAAACCTGCAGCTCACCTTATTCTGTAAAACACAATAAAAGTATCGATAAAAAAAAACTTTAGTGGAAAGCAGACAAAACAAGCGCAACAATATCGCTTTTATACGCTATAAATTGAAACAAATTATTAACAAGTAATAAATAAGGCTTCGCGAAGCTTTCACGATAACTGGCGAGCTTCCAGAAGCTTTAGATAGGAAAAAGCTCGCTCGTACAACTGAAGTGTAAGAAAAACTAAAGTAGCTGGACGTACTTACTGGACGCGGAGAAGTTATGGGGCTTCGTGATTAGAATTTCAAAATGTTTCCAAGTTCAGCTTTGAACGATGTCAGTATAGAATTAAAACCATTGTAAAATTGTTAATAAACAAAGCAAGTCACTTTTTGATTTGCTACAGCAAGGCACTTAGACCCCAAATACCTTTTTCGTTAGTGTAATTGACGGGGCATTTTAAATCAGACAAAAATGTGGTCTTACGTTGCGACAATCTAACTCATCTACGAATTACAGCCATCATTGCATCAAATTGAAATAGTTTTGAGTTCTACAAGCCACTGAAACTAAAACACCCATTAACAAGTACGAATGCAGTTGCAAAAGAATAACAATTATTCCTCCGAAGCACGGACTGAAGATAAAGTTTCAGGAATTATTAGAGTAAGAGAGCTAGTGGAGGTGGTTTCAGAGAAGCGATAAACGTACTGTTTAAACTTGGAAAATGGGTTAAAAGCGTGTTGAAAACATCGGTATTTAACAAAAACTGTGTTATGAATATCACATATATTGTCACGCCATGAATCTGCGAGGGATGTCAGAGGTGTTTTATATATTGTTTTGAAAATCAAGTCACAGTCCAGACTCGTACACCCTTGTTTCACCTACGATCATTACGCCGGCAGCTGACAGAGAGCGTTTATGCCATATGTGAAAGGAATAACGGACAAAATCGGAACAGCACTAGGTAAATACTCCCATCAAGACTGTATATACACCGTTTTCTAAAGTAGCGCATCATATTCGCTCACCAAAAGATGCTATACCATACATGATTCCTGGTGTCTATAAAATACAGTGCAGCTGTGGAAGTATATATATTGGCCAAACAAAGCGAACCATAGCCGAAAGGGTCAAGGAACACATTACAGATGTAAAAAACAGGCAAATAAATAAATCAGCGATTGCAGAACACCTGCTAACGGCTGGTTCAAACCACTGGATAGAACTTCATGACCCAAAAACCCTTTACTAACCGCCACTACTACCCGAGAATTGTGAGAGAAGCAATTGAAATTAAAAAACACCCAAAAAATTTCAATCGGGAAGAGTTCAGTCATACAGAAATTCAAACCTCGCGATTTATCTTCGAATATTTGCCTCGATACTGTTAGTGTTGTGTGTCGTGTGTGACGAAAGAAACAATTAATTAACAAAAGACAAAGTGTGGGTAGGAAAAAGAAAAATAATGTGCTACCTACCGCCGCCGGCTCGCCAAGGACATTTTTGCTGCTACTCTCGTCAGTTAGCTTGTGACCACGACAGCCTACAGAGGCGTCATATAACATATTTATCTATTAAGGTATGTTGTTAGTTATCGCGAGTAAGACTACAATAAAAAGTTAATAATAAATAAATATTCTGTTCACGAAGTGTGACGTCACTTTAAGTACAAACGTATTTAGATAATCGGAATTATATGTTCTTTGTTTGGAAACCAGTTGGGAACCGACTCAAAGATGCATAGTCTAGAGGCAGGTGTAGTAAGTAGTTCCAAAACATTGTCAGGTTTCCACGGGAAATTTTACCGGTTTCTGTTTTATCTGAATGCTAACAAGCGTTTTAAAATTATATATTTAAAAAAATGCTTATACCAACAAATACTGCAACAATCACTCTGAAATTGATATATGATAAAGTTGAGGACTAATGCTATGTCAATGCTGTGGTAAAAACTTGATTCCATTAAATTTTCTCGATAGAAAAAAAATACAAAGTTACCCCCAAACCGTACAATAAACCGATATTATTCAATGTATACTTGCAATTAGATCTGAAACTTTGCATAATATAACTGATATTAGTATAAAGCAGCTGCAGACTGTAACATAAAAATGAAAAAGCCATAAGTGTAGACGCGATTTCAAAATAACGGATGTTTTGCGTGCGCGGCATCTGATTAGAGTAGGATAGACAGTTAAAAAGCAGAAGAGTTAGAGCAGGACTGCGTATTGAGGTATTATGGGCCCTTTAGCTATAATAGAGTAAGATGATCAAAGTTCTAATAGGTGATTGTCGACAAAAAGTCTTTAAAGGCTTAAATTACGTAGCCGAAGAAATATGCTTGATTTGACTTTCTTACACAAATTAGTGAGTGGTTCAACACCGTGTCCACAGTTGCTTGAGAGGATCTTTGTCTTAGTGCCCTGTAATATGCCTCGTAAGCCCATTACTAAAATATTTTAGTGTCCCACTAGCAAAACTAACTTAGGTCTTAATTCACCAATCACTAGAATGTTAAGACAATATAACGAGAAGTGTCAAACTATCCCAGATCTTGACATTTTTCACTTATACTTGACCAATTTTAGGACCAGTTTGCAAAGATTCTGTTAAGTTTAATCTTAGTTTCCCATTTTGTAGATATTTTTTGTGTTTTTTGTGTTAGTTAATTAATAGTTTTGTTTTGTATTAGTAATTATTAAAAAATTAAGTACTTGCTGTAAATGTCTATAATGTCTGCTTTGTGTTTACCACTTTGCTTATTGCTGAATGTTGTGAACGCCTGTCACTGGTCCACATATCAGAATTTCAGTTTGATGTTTTAATTTGTTATGTATGTGTAAGATGTGTACTGTTGGTGTTCCGTTTAAAATAAATAAATAAATTGAGTTGTTCTTCAGTAATGTCTAAGTTAGAGGGAAGTTTAAGCAGACGGCACCACCAGTTAGAATAGTTCAATCTTAAGATGACCATTAATCTAAACATATGTTTAGAAGGTGGTCATGAAAGACTCTTTCAAATACTTTTTCGCTGTCAAAAGTAAAACCATCTATTTATCGAAGCGCAGTACATTTTTTCAAATCCCTTGAACGAGACTCATCTGTAAAGAATTAAACCCCGAGCGGCAGCTATTTTTCACTCGTCATAATGCGCTTGAAGTCGTCAGCTCTCGCAACGGCATGGAAAAGCCAGTTGATAGAAAATCTTTCACCCTTTACTGAGGGTTTGACCCTGTTTAGCCCATAAGTGAAGACTTCTTTTTAGATAAAAAAATATGAATATAAATTTATTTTATGCTATTCCTTTACTCAATCACAGATAAAGGAATCAATGACGAAAGAGGATCTAACCACTCGTGTTACGGCGTCAATGACGGCGCATTCGGTTACGGAATAATTTCAAAATTATATTATACCGATCATATAAGCATTAACTTAATAATAACCGAGCAATAGCTTTCACAGTAGACAGATTTTAAGATAAGCGTGCATTATTCAATGAAAAAAGCGATCTTTTTATTTCACCTCCGTTACCACACATTTCCTTACGAAAAAAATTACAAGTCTTGAACGCATCTGAAAGTCTGACAAGGATTCGGCCATTAAACGTCACTGACATCACTTCCTGTAAATACAAAAATACTTATAAAATCAGTTTAAAAGCACAACTTTTTTGCAGACAAAATAGCACATTGAATTTTACAAAACGAGTAAATTTGCTCTGTTTCAGTTGCTCGCTATGGAGCGCAGCTATCTATAGGATGGATCTTGAAGCATATACCTCTGGATAGATGAGCGCACTGAGTGGATGCCAGAAGTAGGTAGGTGGCGGCCAGGTACACCAATACGTAGATTTTGAGATTATCCGGCCACACCAATAGTAGATATTCGTAGTGCAATTTTAGCGCACGATCATGACAATTCGAGACGGGAGGTCCTTATACAGCACTGGAATACAAAAGAGATTTCATAAGAAACAACTATGTTGTGATTGATTGTACACACAAACTTTTAAATGGAAAAGAAAACAATTTTTTTCCGATAGGTTACTGCATTGTCACTTTGATCTAGATTTTATTCTTAAGGCTTATTTCCTATGTTTTAAGGCAACTATTTAAAAAAGGAATGATCAATCTTAATTTATGTTTACAATAAATTACACTCAAAAGGGTTAGTACATCAGTAATTTTCGGGCTGAATAAAAAACGCTTCCATACAACAACAAAAAAAACCAAGAACATTTTTTTTAGGGTATTTAACTGATATAAGTTCACGTTCAGAGATAAATCATGTATACTTTTTGTATTTTATATTCTGAGGATCCTTTGACTATTGTAGCATTCGCTACAGTTATTTAACCTGTTTCTTCGATTTTAGTTTTTCTTTATCTTTGATTCCTTACAGAATTTTCAAAATTTAAAATTTCGAATATCTTGTCATGGTTTTTGTTTGTTTTTCTCATTTTGAAGAGTATTGTCGTCGAGTCCACAAGACTAAATAAACTAAATAAATTTCTGAATTTTAATCCCTTGGATTCGTAACACGGGATACATTTGAAGTCTATTTTCAAGCCTTTTCTCTTCTTCTCCTGGTAAGTTTTGTGTACTTTTGGTTTCATTCTCTGAAAATCCCTTTTGTCCTTTTTCCAAAACGTTAGTTTTTTTGCTCGGGTTTCATGAGCACTTCTTCATTCTGTTGTTTTGTCTCTTTACAGCGACCCTTCAGGCTTTTTAAGGGTTTTTAAAAAGTATCATTTAATTTCAAAATAACACCATCCTCCTGGTATCTTGTGTGGATGCACAACACGAATTCATTTCCACGACATCTGGAAGACAATCCTGTCGCATAGCGGAGTCTGGCTGCAGTTCACGGCGTGGTGAGGATTGGCTAACTACGAGCGAGCGTTTTAGGGACCACCCCATACCAGAAGGCCTACCGAATCGACCCCAGGAAGGAACCAGGTTCTTGGTACTCGTAGTTTAGTAATTATCTTATTCTGTTTAGGTCATTTTCTTTCCTTATGTAAGGCTGAATAACGACAGCTCTTAAAACTTTCACGCATTAAGATATATTTTCTCTCGCCTTAGATTTACTAATATTTCCGCGATATTTCTTGGGATCCCAAAAAAATAGATTAACTTTTAATTTCAAATTTATAATAAAATAAGCTTAAAGCGTCGTTTTAGCTATATTAGAAAATTCTAAACCTTAAAAAAAGGTGATTTACTAAATTAAGTTTTATTGTAAAAAATTTAGGCTCGACGATATACTTTTTTTAAATTTTGTTTTTATACATTTTTTTATTTTCTTTTTATTGTTAAGTTTCTTTAAGCTTGATATTGAAATTATACTTTTAACGAGGTTTTTCAGCATTTTTTTTTGGGTCTGCCTCCAGGCTTGCCTGGCGGCTGCCTTTTTTAGCACCAAATTCTTAATTAAAAAGTAGTTCATTCATTTTATACTAGCTTTTGCCTGCAGCTTCACTCGCTTGTCTTTCAATATTTGAGTAGTATAAACAGTGTTCTGCTTGGCGGTTCTTTTATCAATACCTATTATATAATATAGCCTATTATGTTGAACAGGGTCACTACGATGATAAGGAAATCCGTCAGTGGTTCTTGAGTTAACACGGGGTATACAGGCTGACAGACAAAATCTCTAAAAATTATAGTTTCGGCCTAAGTACATTCTAATATAATAACCCATTCCATTTAAAATTTCACAAAAATGTTTACTGAACACCATTGACCTCTCACAAACAACCAGACTCAAAATCTCGAATGACGATTTCGTACAACTGACAGTGCATCTTATGTTAACGACATTAATTTGGTTGAAGATTTTTGCTACTATGCACGTCGCACGTTCGGACACTTTCTGACGAACTTTTCTTAGAGACTGTGTGTCTAGTTGTTTTATGAGAGGTCAATGCTGAACACGCATGACTTTTGACTACGTTTCACTACTATTATTAGTGTAGACGTGATACAAATCATATTCAATGAAGAAATTTTTATTTCCGGCTTCCCTTTTTAAAAGTGGCTTCACCACTGTTAGGCTAATTCTAATAATTGATTATTTTACCCGCATGGGGATTTGGCGAAGACTCGGAATAAATTGACAGCTAAATAAGATAAAAGGATTTGTAAGTGGGCATCATTCCCAACCAAACTACAGCTATAGTGAGAAATATTGCAACTTCGTGTTTTGTCGGCTAAGTTTGTTTTATCCTTGTGTTTTTGGCAAGTCCATAAAATTTGGTATTAAGTTGTCAGAAGATGTCATTAAATAAAAACGACTGTTCATAGATTTCGCCAATACCGAAGTCGCAATATTTCTCACTGGACCCGTATATAGAAGTTACACTTATCTCTTATTGGTTAGATGAGAGCCGATTTTCGATAAACCCATGTGGGCACAAGTGTTGTTAGGATACTAAGCTTTATGAGCATCACTGTTGGTCCAAATGTTTTGACATTCAAAATTCCGAAAAAAATATAACAGTATCAAAATCGGTTATTGGATCGGAGTAATGTTTTTAAAATCCAGAAAAATTTACGAATGAAAGAAGTTGTCGATTGCCGTCATTACTAAAAAAAGACATAAAACGCCTTCACATTCCCGAAATTCTATTCTCCCTACTGCTCTAACCCCCAGTACGGGGAATTTAAATCTTCGAAAGGTCCTATAGATTGCCAATAATGCCTATAATTGCCACCTACCATACTTAATCTTACTTACGTACGAACCATGGAAATAGGGTGCCACCAACGCTCTTAAGTTCTGTAAGTAAAAATGTTTATCGACTGAACCCAATGTCTATTTTTCAAAGTCCACGTGTACTTAGGCTTAGCGTCCCACGCCTGGATTTAGTAAAAAATATTGGGCTATCGGACTTACTTAGAGATTTTATTATGAATAAAAAAGCTCATTTTCGTTAAGTGATTGGCAGATTAAGGTTGGTATCTAATTAATAATTTTACTTTATTTAAGACCTGTAAAAACTGTAAACGAGATCTTTGTTATGGTCATTGCTCTTAACGTGAGCATTTTCATACAAATTGGCTCACCGTGAATACCTATTTTTCAGTTAACTTAGAAATTTTAAAATCCGTTCACAAGTGGGTCTACTAGCATATGTATAGGAAAACATCAGAAAATAACCTATGTTTATTTATTCACGAAGAAATATAAGGATCCAACATTATCAATCCCTTTAGATACTTAGAATTTAATGGATCGTAACTGTTAAGTTAGGTTGGTCGGATATTACTTTCACGAGGAATAAGTTTCTGTTTTAAATGTACGGAATCCTCAAGGTGTGAGTCCTATTCGCACTTAGCCTTTTTTTGTCACTTAAGAATAACCATTTATTGAATGCACGCCAATAAACCAGCCAAGCAGCGCTTTTACTTCCTACTTGATTTGGAACTGAAAACTTATTTATATTTAAGGTGCATAAGCATGCTACCGTTTTAGTATAATATCTGATAACCTGTTTCTCTGTTGTTTTTCGTTAAAGACTAAAGTTGAAAACCTGTACAGTTTAATATAGGCACTTACAAAGTCACTATTTGGCTGAAATGTAAAATTTTAGTTTAGGTACAATTTGAGGCAAGAAAATAACTTTGATAGCTTTAAAACAAAATCAAATTCAAAATTTTGTAAAAATGGTACCTTTTAAAATATTAGTACCAGATGATAGAGTTCTTATATTTTGGTCTATAACAAAAACAACAGAGCAACGGGTTATCAAATTTTGTACTAAAACAGTAGCGTGCCTATGCGCCTTAAATAAAATATAGCCTGTACGTATATTACTCAACGATAGTCTAGCTTTTTGTTTTTGAAATTTACATTTATCAGTTTTTGTAGTTCCGGAGATTACCCCGTACATACAAACAAAAAAACAAATAAATTTTACATCTTTATATTTGAAGTGTAGATTAATTAAATTACGTAAACGTGAATCATTGCGCTTCAATAAGAAGGAGCTCACTGAAAAGTCATCAGACCACACACTGAAGATGCAAGCAAAGCCGTAAGCAATAGTTTAGTTTCAGAAACTATTTAGCAAAAGTTTCTGATCTTGTATCTGTTGAAAGAATCACTGAATAGATCTTGATGCGACTTTCAATTAACCTTGAGTTTTTAGCTTTTTAGTAAGATTTCGGTTTATTGCCTATGCTCTATGCATAGCTCTTATAAAAGAGACGATGGAGAGTACAAGTGTCGCAACGGTTTATGAGCGGTGGCTTTGACTGCACCAGTCATTGTTTCTCTATCGCACTTAGTAATTTTGTGCGCGAGTGAACACATGCGCTAGTCCCCCACCACTTTTGCCGAACGCTCATAACTCGTTGCGAGACTTGTATAGAATAAAAAAAACAGACAACGATGCAGGATACAATGCACTACTCAATGCAAAAGGCAAGTCGATCTATAAAAATCTTTGCTCAAATTTACACTTACTAAAATATTCCACAAGTTTCCTACTAAATTCACTTGCCATTCTTCCCATTCGCTCAGTCTCGTCCAGACGTGCCACCACAGTTCAAAACCGAACTTTTTGGTCTAAACCTGCACGTTTCAGTGATGCCCTGTGCTTAGGATGCTGGTCACGTGACTTCGCTCAGTTAGGCGACACCGCCGCCGCCCGCCCCGAGCGATGCTTTGATACGCTCTCCAAGGATTCTTCTACATTGAGCTGCAGATGTTTCAGGTTACGATATGCTTTTGACATAGACAAAACTGACGTTGCGGTTAAAGTCAGTATACATATATTATTATGTAATCTATCACTTTAATAAAATGCATAAATTAAGTAACTGGTCAATATTATTAATTTTTTTACAATATTAATACCGTGTATACAGCGTTGTATGTATATAAATTGTATGCAAATCACTAAGTTTTGGTATTTTGTCATAAATTTTAAGATTGTCATAAGTGGTTACTTGTTTTAGATGCATCAATTATTTTTCAACATCTATCTATTAATAATAAAGTAGTGAAAAAGATGTGTTTGTCTGTGCATAGTTTATTTTTATGAAATGGGTTATTAGTTATTAGTGTAACTATAATTTTTAGAATTTTTGTATCTTTGTCTGTATGTATGTATGTATGTACTAGTTGCTTTTGCCCGCAGTTGGAGCCACATTTATGCAATCTTTGCCCCGTTTTCGGCTTGGACGTTATTTTATGAACAGCCCCTATAGCCTATGTATTGACAAGGGTCACTACAATAATAATAATAAAAAAAAACGCATCCAAATCCGTTAAAACAAAATATACATACAGACAGACACGGACACTAAAATTCTAAAAATGTTTTGGCTTCAGTACAATACAACCCATTCCAGTTATAATTTCACGAAAATATTTAATGTACTGACACGGCTTACAACTTTTTTTAGTACACCTACTAAATCTTTCATGAGACAATTTATTTCGTAACAGGACGGCGATTCTCGCACATGCGACATTTTGCGAAGGCCGAAAGCGGGTGATTACTACAAGCTCTTTATGAAGAAACGTATGAAACTTTAAAAATATAAACCTGTACGTATTCAAAACATGCTTTACGTGTCTTTTAAGGAGTTATAGTTAATTTAATTACCATTACATGACACTAACAGATTGATTAACAGAGGCGTATGAAAAGCAAAGCGTGTGAAAAATTTTGCGGGAATCGCCGTCCAGGTATCACCACTTCGACCTACAGTTCTCTAGTTGTAACCAAACATACTCGCGTACCTACAGACTAACATTCATTTTTATATAGTTATATCTAGAGAAGTAGAGAAGATGATAAGCGTACCTTCAATGTGAGCTCACCCTTAAGCTGCTTGGTTCCTGAGGCATGGTCTAGCTAGAGATAGAAGTGTCACGAGTGTCTTGAGGCTAGGAAGTAGGAGCGTCATTAGTACGCGGCACTTACTGCTTTTATCTTTTAATATGTGATGCCAAATTCGTCGAAAAAAAGGTACTATATTAAGCTATTGTATTTCTCATGCCCCAAAAGTTTTGAACTTGAACCATTATTTAAAAAAAAACCGGCCAAGTGCGTGTCGAGCCATGCGCAGTGTAGGGTTTCGTAGTTGTACAGTACATTTAATAAGTTGGTCTACTAATACAGATCGCGCCAAACTTCTAGTTCGCTCGGAAGTTCCTCTCGTAAACCTGTAAAGCCTACTTAGCTGTGATAGTTTTCCTTTTAACTTCGTTATATATACCTTTTACTTCTGTGACTTTTTCACATATTCATAAACAACCGTTTGGCCGGCAGGGGAGGGGCACTTGACACTAACAAAAATTAGCACTTTAAAGCTTAATGTTCAGCCAACGGATTCCTGAATCAAAAAATGGTTTTCACACACCCATACAATATTTTTTAAACGACCTATCCAACGATACCCCATTCTATGGGATAGACGAAAAAAAAACCGTCCCCAATTTATTTGTAAGAGATACACCTAAAAAAAAAATGTTTTTGAGATTTTTTTACCGTGTTGTCAGTATGATTAATATGCTTTATACCCATACCAAATTACAGCTTTCTAGTACTAATAGTATCTGAGCTACACTGCGGACAGACGGACATGGTGAAACTATAAGGGTTCCTTGTCGGACTATGGAACCGTTAAAATATTAAATTTGGATTTTGCAATTCCAAACCGCCCAAATAAAAATTAGAAAAGGGACACAATTGAAAAAAAATTGAATTTACTGTAAAGTTACTTTTACGACCCAACGTAAGAGGTGCCTAAAAACCAGCAGCTAAACATAATATTGTTACGACATGTTTAATCCCAAAGGGGTGCCAGAGATGTTTTCGAGTGTGAACTAATATAGTCAACACTCGTATACCCTTCTTTCAACGACGATTTTTAACGTGACGTGAGCCTTATTTCGTACTTCGTTCACTAATACTCGCTTTTAGGGTATTAAGGTCTATAGTGTTCTTGTATGAGGACCCCTCTTGAACTTATATTTTTAAATATTTTATTATTTTTCGTGATAGAATAGAGCTTATAGGAACACGTATTCTGTGAAAGTTTCATTTTTCTACTTCCTACGATTGGTATAGGCTTAGTAATAGGGTTCCGTCTGGCACCCTTCGGGTACGGAACCCTAAAAATGAGACGTGTGTCGTGGGACACCCGTTTGGAACGAAGTTCCTTCCGCTACCGACGCGCATACCGCACGTTTACACTGCAGTAATATACCTATATAATAGACATACGCTAGTAAACACACATACTATAGCAATAGTGTCGTGATGGTCGAAGTCATACACTTTTTCGTCCTGGCTCTCATTCGTCAAGTGCCTTGGGTGCAACTTGCGATAAGGAACTTCCTTCCAAACTTTACACTGTGCGATACAAAATGAACTAATAATTTATTTATTTATTTATTCAACCAAAAAAAAAAATTTTTATAATTTGACCATTTGATACCAATAAATAAATTGGTTCGTCTTGGTATCGAGGTATTCGATCTGCTAATACATGTGGTTTACTTAACTATAATTATACTAACAACCTACAATATGTTACAAAAGATATAATGAAAAAGATTAAAAAATGTAAGAATAAAATAAATTTATAAAAAAGAGGGTAGGCAAACAGCATTTAATTTGTTAGTTAATTAAATACACTGGTTTGGAATATATCAAAGTGTAGATTCTCTTTCTTATTATAGTAAATATCATCGAAATGCAATAAAAATGTAACGTCCCGTCTATTGCATTGTCTATTACAGAAAACATAGACATTTATTCACCCTAGCGGTCGCTTTATACGGTCAATGTGACATGGGATATGCCAGAAAGTTGTAACTACCCTCAAAGAAATGAAATAAAAGCATTATACCCCTGGACAATTCCACATGTTTAGACATTGTAGAAGAGTAATTAACAAATAAAGAGGAATCATTTTAAATAAAACTATCTTGTTTTTAGGGACGGAGAGGCAGATGGACAACAAAGTTATCCTTTAAGAGTTCCATTTCATTTCATTCTGGTAGTAGACTCTTTAAATATTATAAATCAGTTAATGAATATTTAATAATTCTTTACTCTCTTGAAGTAACAAATCTACAGGTCTTTTTTATTTGTAAGATTAATTAAATAAGGTACGCTGCTGAGTTGCATTCTTAAAGTCGGTGAACAAATGCCAACAAGGTTTCAATAAAAAACAATCAAAAAAAAACGGCCACCACGGCAGCCACAACTGAACCAACGATGAAAAAACGTTTTTGTAGCATCTAGCGTTCGTCCAGCCCCCCGATTCAGTATCGTAAAATCAGTTGCTTAACCGAGTGCCTATCGTCGAAAACATACATATTAGCTTATCTAAGGATAACGTTCGCACTTGAAATGATGTCACAATTCGTAAATAGGTCAATATCCATTAAATCCTTTATTCGTCGTTATCCGTTATTTTTTTCATTTCATAACGAGACATGTAGCAACTATAGCTGGCAACCGATTCAAAGATACGTAATAGGCTCGCAGGTCTTATTTTTTCTTATACTGCTTTCTTACTTAGAACGTGACCATAACTGTAAGTTTTTAAAAAGCCATGTTTTCTGCTCGTAGTGTGTTACTGAATTGTTATACTCTACGGAATATCTGCAGTTTGTCTAAACGTCTCTACTCTCTCTCTGAAGGGGAAGAATTAAGTAACGGACAAGTGTTTGCTTTTATTTGCAGTTTTTACGTTTGACAGTTTAATGTGTGCGTGAGAGGGTGTGTGTGTCTGAGACGTTTGCTTACTTACATATATTGAAACAGATCGAACCGTTTTCATTTTTAGCAATATTACCATTTTTTGTTTTCAGACTTATTGGTCCAACACGACTAATATTACACTTATACACCAAGTTTCTGCAATAAATACTGTTGTTACTTGGTAACTATCACTGTCATTCAATTTATCATACGCTGTACCATAGCAGTAATAATTAACCAAGCGTATAAAAAGGAACATTAGCGAGGTGTTATCAGTACCTATTGATAAAAATCTACATAAATGCAATGGGATAACAGAACAGAAATTCGTTTTCGATCGTAAATACCACCTAATTCTCAAATCCCGCCATTAAATAAGACAAAAATATAAAATCACTGTTAGAGGGCCCTACGATTGGGCTTAACATCAAAGGATCTCTCCTGGGGTGATGGATTAGCAGCATGACGCCATATCGGTGCAGGCACGTGGCATGACGGGTAGATAAGATGCCGTTCGTAGTAGTTCGTGTAATACTAAACGATAGTGTATCCCGAGGGACGGAGTAAAAGAGGACGTGGACGAAGCAGGCGCGGTGGATCACTCGATAAGAAGCTTGACTCTCAATCAGAGGTCCGGGTTTTATTTCAATATATTATTAAAAATTATCATTCCAAGTTTCTTGCCTTTCTTCTCAGCAAGACTAATCGAATTAGCAGAGTCAAGGCATATAATATATAAGATATTTGTATTTACTACATTCTTAGGTAACTATTCATCATCTGGATTGAAACTATGCTTATTATTCCAATGCATAGCTGGATTTGGAGTCTCAAGGATTGTACTATATTCAACATCACAATATTATTAAAAACAATCGTATAGTCCAGATGTATGTTGAAAAGTAAACTCCAAGAATACTTACGAAACGGGTATTGATGAAAATTTAAAAATATGAATCAGTTTACCAAAAAACCGTTCCCTTTTCTTTAGTTTTCCGTGTGTATGATACTTATCAAATATAAAGTGAGCTTTTAATATTTTGAAAATCGGCCGTTTCTTTTCTCGGATAGAGATTTTTTTCAATCTGATGTTGCTGTTTTGGTTTTCGTACTCCTCTGTGCATTTTTCGCTATTCCTTATAATTTTGGATTTGTGTATTGTTTTATTAAGTTTATTTTCTCGGATAGAGATTTTTTTAAATCTGATGTTGCTGTTTTGGTTTTCATACTCCTCTACGCATTTTTCGCTATTAATTATAATTTTGGATTTGTGTATTGTTTTATTAAGTTTATTTTCTCGGATAGAGATTTTTTTAAATCTGATGTTGCTGTTTTGGTTTTCATACTCCTCTACGAATTTTTCGCTATTACTTATAATTTTGGATTTGTGTATTGTTTTATTAAGTTTATTTTCTTGAATAGAGATTTTTTTCAATCCGATATTGCGGTTTTGGTTTTCATACTCCTCTACGCATTTTTCGCTATTCCTTTTAATTTTGGATTTGTGTATTGTTTTATTAAGTTTATTTCCTTGGATAGAGATTTTTTTCAATCTGATGTTGCTGTTTTGGTTTTCATAAGAAAACTTAAAAAAGTGTCATTTCTTTAAGCATTTTTCTTTATTTTTTATAATTTTGAATAAAACCTAAAAAAAGGAATATTTATTTATGAAAAGTCATATATGTTTTGTTTTATTAGTTTACATTCATTCTAATTTCTACTACTTGCGCATACAATAAAGTTTATTTGTAAATGTACAAGTACTATATACATAGCACACCATTGCATTTTATTCATTAATTCTTTTATTTATTGCATAAACATTATACATACACCGCATTTGAATTTGTTAATTAATAAGGGAATCATAATAAAATACAAAAAATAAACATTTGTTAAAATCCAAAAATTTTGTACAGTTTGCTGTGGAACAAAAACTGTTTTAATTTAATTTTAAACCAATTATGACTTATGTAGATACTCTTTAATTCTGTAGGCAACTTTTGAACAAGGCAACTGAAAGATACCGTGTGCAGTGTCTGGCAATATCTAGTTTAGAGTTGAAGTTATTGATTACATCCTTGCGTCCGGAGCTGAGCGTAGTTATTTTGTAAACCACAACTGACTGATAGACACTGTTAGGTAAATGCTCAAAAGGCATGTATTTGTGCCCGAAGTACAGCAAGAGACACTCTTCTCACGATGGAACAACAGAATATTTAAGAGTTTGATTCTCAGCACTTTCAGGGGTTACATTTCATCACAATATACTGAGAAATTCCTATTCCACAAACTCGGGTGTATGTTAAAATCAAATGCGAAGTCTTCTTAAATTCTTTATTCTTTATTGCACACGAAAAAAAAAACATATATTGACAAACATAAAATTAAGAAATTAGACATGTACAAAGGCAAACTTATCTCTAAGAAGAGATTTCTTCCAGTGTGCCTCAGGGGAAATGAAAATAGTGATAAATACAAAAGTAGATATACATACGTGTACCGTTACATAAATAATTGTATACTATCTACATAAGGTATTTGTAAAATAATACAAATAAATAAAAATAAAAACACTTTCTAATACTAAGATGGGATACTTACAATACATACTACATAAATAAATACATACTTGATAAATTAATATATAATGAACTAATAAATAAACTACACATGAGATATTATGAAAGTATTGGATGGATTCGATTGATGGTTCTTGGTGGAATATCATCTTGAATAAATTATACACAAATTCTTGTACTTTTATTCCACATATATTTATTTTTATTCTAACTTAGGCTACCGGTTTCGTATTACACATCATCGGGCCAACAAATTATTAATTATTTAACACGGCAGAAAGAAAACAAAAGAAAACATTTTTAACAAGCAAATATAAAATCAAATTATTAATTATTTAACATGGCAGAAAGAAAACAAAAGAAAACATTTTTAACAAGCAAATATAATATAAGTTAGAATAAAAATAAATATATGTGGAATAAAAGTACAAGAATTTGTGTATAATTTATTATTATGAAAGTAATAATTAATGCTCTTTTAGACGTCTTTTGAATATATTTATTAATATATTCCCATATTTAAGGTATAAAATTAATGTACAAATATGTGCCTATTTACGGATTTAAACCTTACTTTTATACCTTGCAAACTTTTAGAACAAGAGGTAGGATTATCTGGATTCTCTGTAGTTCCATGCTTTTAGAAATAAATTACATAATATTTTATGTAGGTAACTTTTAACATTGTAAAACATTTTGTCTAAATTTTCTCTGATTCATTACCGAACGAAGAAAGCCTATTGCATTACACGGCTCACGTAACAATTAGATAGCAAAATCATCCCCCTTTTTATAATACCGTAGCAGCATTTCATTAAACTCTTCCAGAAAGTGAAATAAACAGAGATTCAAACCTCAAGTTACAACCAAAGTCATTAATATTGATGTGAACATCGATTGTTTGGCAGAAATTAATTCAATTTTTGAGGGGAAATTGCTGAGTCAGGGGTGAGTTGGGGCACAGTTTATCATATTACGGATTGCGTCTTTTGCGAACCGTCTCGTTTATATTAATAGCTTGCTAAGCAATTTTACTAAATTGGTAACAAATTAATAGTTTATTTACATCTTATTTTGAGTAAATGACAACATGCAGTAAAAATGTAAATAATAATTAAAACAAAATACATGTAGTAAATAATAGAAACATAGTAGTCTTTAATTCTGTAGATATAGTAGATATATAATTCCGTAAATACATGTATAGTAATATATATAAAAGCTTAAAGTAGCTAAAACTAAAATTAATGTTTTGTACAAACATATGTTTTTAATTATTATTGTACAGACTTACGCGTTGTTTTCAATACAGACGATGCAAGTCCATCCCTTTACGAAATTAAGTAAGAAAAGTGTAAAAACAAAATGTAGATATGTTTATCTACAATTATGAAATAAACGACATATTTTATGAAATAAAAAGGCTAATTTATTTGATAAACAAGGTCATTAATATTGCATATATGGTTTTAGGGTCCCGTAAGGAAAACTGGAACAATTATAAGATTTCTTTTGTGATCTTGTCCGTCCGTCTGTTACAGAAGTTTTTCTCGACAACATGCATGCAACATGTAACGTACGATTTTGAAATTTGGCATAATGTTAGGATTTCGTAACGTGCAAATTATTGTCAGTCGAGGATAAGAAAAAATTATAGTAAAAGTGTGGGATCGGCGAATAAAAAGAAATGTTTTAATGATAATATCGTTTCAAGTTTCAAGTATAATTTAAAATAATTATGTCTCCATCCATCCATCCATCCATCAGCCTGTTTCGCCACTGCTGGCCTTTCCAGGATTTCGCCACTCTTGGCGATTCTCCTGGAAGAAATGCCCATACTCACACACGCTGGGCAGGCGGGTTGGTGAGCGCGGTGCCGTACCCCTTGCACCAGTGACGCCGCTGCCCATGACCAGTCTGTTTTATATAAGGCCCGGCAATTGGGGATGGATATACCGCCATCTATCGGGCCCAGGCAATGGTGGGCCACCTGGTTTTGCTGTTCTCTTACTCTCCCCCGAATAACTTCGCGAGGATTTGCGAGGAAGATGGTGGTACCTCCACAGTCGAGCTCGGCATCAGCTCTACCACCTATTAAATTATGTCTACGGAATCTAAAAATATTTTTTAATTTTAGGGTCCAGTGATCTTATCGAAATTCACAGTGCTCCCATCTTGATCTCCTGGGTTTCTAAGGCTAAGAATTTTGTCTCAATGGGTCCCATTGGGGACCCTTGGGGATCCAGTATTTTTAATTTTCATTTTTTGCATTGATATACGCTACACTAACAATTATTGTGTGAACATTTCATCTGGCTACCTTCCACGTCTGAAGCTGTAGATCCCTGGACAGACGGACGGACGGACAGACAGCGGAAGCTTGGTATAAGGGTCCAATTTGGCACCTTTCGTGTACGGAACCCTAATAAGTCTTTGGGTTTCTGGAAGTTTGCAGTGACATTATGATTCTGTTCTATTGCCGTCTCTTTTGTATGGGTAAATAAATTCTATCTCTGTCCTACTTTCAAATCGTTTTATGATTGACCCAAGTCGGCCTTTTTGGATGTCAAGGTCGATAACTAAAAAAGACGATGGTTCAGCGACTTTTATAATGTTATGTTAAAGTGCTGCCACATTAAAAAAAGAAATCATTTTTTACTTACTTGAGTAATTACTGAAAATCAGCTCAATTAAATGACAAGAAATAGCCTAAGTTTAAATGTTGGCTATAAACAGACGTTGTTAATGAAACCTCTGCTATTTAAAAATAGTTCATTCCAAATTCTAGGCATTTATTTGAGCAGACTTCCAATTATACTAGTAAGAAGGAATTTTTATTTTCTAAATTAGCAGCACTTTTGGAGCTCTTAAGGCCTTAACCCTAAGGAAAGCCTGTGTAATATGATATAGAAGCCAATTAAAAAAATCTCGATACAAAATATGACTTCACCCTCCATGTACAATTATGCAAGCCCCTATGTTTCAAATATATTGTTTAGGTGGTCAGGGGTACTTTCAGGTTTCTCAAAGGAGTCTTTTTTTTTCAATAAACAAGTTTTGTTTGGCATTCATTTTAACTCTGCTTTGATGGATTTACCATCTATAGTTATGGTATTAGAATGTATCATTCAAGTACAAAATGCAATTAGAATTTCAACGTTATTGTCTATTTGTACCAAAATTCACCTACGTTCTACGATGCTCCGGTCTTTGGAAGAAATCAGATCTACTACTTCCCATAGATAACATGATCCGTTCTATAGTAGTTAAAATAGGAGCTGGGCCCAGGCTACCCTGCCGGTTAGACTCGGAGGTCTGGGTATCCGCAAAATTTCAAGTGTTGCCTTAACAAACAGCTCGTTCCTGTCATCGGCCAATAGGACGTTTGACCTCTACGGTAGTATCATTAGCCCATCACTTGGTGATGTTGAGGTCACGTACTTGGCCGAGGCCAGGACCGCTTGGACCGCCTGTCCTGATCAAAATTTTCCTGTGATTCCAAAAGCACAAAGGCTTTGCGATGAGCCGCTTTGCCTCAGAACTCAGAAGAACCTTTAGAAAGAACCCAAAATTCTGCAGAGCGTGCTCTTCTCTCAGCTACAAGTGAAAAGAAGTCGGAATATTGTATAAATGCCATCCCATCCCCCAACATTGGGACGCTGCTGGATGAGACAACTTTCACTTTAGCTGTAGGCCTGCGGATAGGGGTAAAAATCAATTAACTACATCGGTGCCGCTGTAGAGAAAGGGTTGAGCAGTTGGGCCACCGCGGCTTGTCATGCCTCCACAGCGCTGGACGTCTGTCACGTCACGCTGCCATCAATGACGTCCTCCGTCGCACCCTTGCTAGCGCCAGCATTCCCGCAGTTTTAGAGCCAAATGAACTCGCACGCGACGATGGCAATAGGCCCGCCGACGGCATGACGCTCGTTCCGTGGCAGAACGGCCGGTCGTCGGTATGGGATGCGACCTGCGTCGATACGTTGCAATCCCATGTCCAAGCGACCGCAGCCAAAGCCGGCGCTGCGGTGCTGTTGGCAGAGCTCAACAAGCGGCGTAAATATGCAAACTTCGGGGAAGGATGCATATTTGTGCCGTTTGGCGTCGAAACCCTCGGGCCGTGGGGACCCGACGCGCGACGTCTATTCAAAGAGATATCGTCGCGCCTGGTTGATGCCTCGGGTGACAGGAGGGCGGGGCATACCTCGGCCAAAGACTTAGTCTCGCCATCCAACGAGGTAATGCCGCCAGCCTTCTTGGCACTCTGCACGGTGGCATCGATTGGGACAACATTTTTTACCTTTTTAGTTTAAGTTTAGTCTTAGATTAAATCGATTATTATGTTGTTTAACTTTCTCCCAATAAATATGATTAAGTGAAGGTTCGTACATAATTCACGTTATTTTTGTCTTTCTGTCTGTAGGTACTTTCGATTCACGTAAAACTTTGGATTAGGATGGAGTTCATGGAGTTATACTTATAGGACTAACGTAGGTACCATGATACGGTATCTAAAACTAAAGTAAGATTTAGATTTTTAAAGAAAGCTCATCTGAACCTGGATCAACTCAAGGTTTTTTTAAATGTGAACTTAAATATGTATTAAGCGCTGACCTAGTTACAGAAAGAGCTCTTAAATGAAATATTTTGCAAAGTATAAATCTTTAATTATGAACGCACTCTCGTCTATCAGTTAACACAGAATACGTCAGCACCGTTTTAATGGCATTATTTCCTAATACAGTTGACAATTTCCCACTAACTCCATTAACGAGCGCGTGTTGGAGCAAATTTTCGATTTGCGACATTTCCCTATATGTCCCGTTTAAGCCTCACCTGCACAAACTAGAATTTAAGCATGTATCGTTAGGTACCTATAACAACTCTAGAGGTTTAAGGTCTCCCCTACCTCCGATGTGTGCACTAAAGTCGGGAGCGTTGGGTTTCGATGACAGGTCTTGAAAAGTGGTTGGTGAAATTAATGGTTATCATGTTCAGTTGAGTACGTACCTTTGAATCTTGCACCTGATGATTTCGCAGACATTTTGCGCTAATGACTCAATAATAATACATTCTTTCTCTGTCACCAATTTTATTTAGCTTTGACATATCAGTTTTACTTTTAGGGCGTTTTAAGATGTCAACCTACATTCAAAATTATCTTAATTTACAAAAATAAAAGTTCAATCTAAATAGACAGACTTTCCTCATTCTTTTAGGGAAATAGTAAGAAAGCAGGTTGTAAAATCGAATAATAAAATTTCTAAACAGGGAAAGTCTTCTCCATTAGTCCGATAAATATATAATCGTTGACGTTTTGCATCCTTAAGCTCCGCACATTATTTCAATCTTCTAATATGCAAACGTGAATTAATAATAACCGTCCCTGGGGAAAGGATGCACAGAGTTTCCAAAGAAAATGTTTGCTAAAAATTTCCGTACACGAATGTCATTACCGTTCTTACTCTACAGTTTGCAGGCGGGAGAAAAATTATTCGCCAGAAATCTTCAAGAGGGTTGCCACTTTGCCATGTGCTCGTAAATTGATTCTTCAAAATGTTATTGCGTAATACATTTATTTTTTTATCGTATTCTATTGTTTATTTTTTGAACATTCATATTTCACAAATTAACTTTTGGAATTTGAATTTGATATGAAAGCCTTGTGAGCCTTTGTTTTCTTTAAATTCGTGAGTAATGTAGCAAACTTATGGCAGAAGTTTTTACAGCCTATTTTTTGTATGTAGCATGCGTTAATACCACATGAAATATAAAATAATGACTTACATAGACTTATAAATGAGGGATTCTCTACGCTAAATAAAACTAATAAGTTAGTAAACATACAATAAAAATATATACTTCTATAAATATATAAATTCACACATATTAAATAAACCATTGATAATTTTGGGCGAAATGTACCCGAATATATGATAGAAAAGTTAGTTTTTTTAAGGTATTTAAGCTTTGCTTTTCTTCTTTTTATGAAAGAAAATTAGATTTGCAGATACGCTCTAGCTGCAGATTAACGTTTGAGGAAATAAAAATCTCTGTCCGCTTAGTATAATAAAATCTACTAAGTAATAAGGTTGTAACTCAATCAGATCACAAAAACTTTCATTGAACTTTCTTAGACGGACGAAGAAATGAAAAATCTATAGGACATTAACTTAGGGATATATGAATATAATTTGCAATATTCCGCTAAATAATTCTTGTCATGCTATTCAAAATGCAGACTCGTGCACCGCCCGCCCGCTCGCGTAAAACATGCAAGAAGGAAGCAATACGAGCATAAAGCAAAGCAATCTTAAATAACAAGCAAGAAAACTAGCCGAGCCGAGCTAGCAGCACATCCCGATGATACTGTCGATAAGTTTTCTTGCTTGTTATTTAAGATTGCTTTGCTTTATGCTCGTATTGCTTCCTTCTTGCATGTTTTACGCGAGCGGGCGGGCGGTGCACGAGTCTGCATTTTGAATAGCATGAAAAGAATTGTTTAGCGGAATATTGAAAATTATACCTATATTCATATATCCATAAGTTAGTGATTGACTTCCGCAAGGTAACGCGTATTTCAATAAATTATCTATAGGACATATTTGCAAACATGCGGCGAAGAGATGGCTTAATAAACAGAGTATCGCAGATTAAAAAAAAAAACCGGTCCTGTGCGAATCAGACTCGCATACCTAGGGTTCCGTAATTCGACAGTTTTGGGAACAGTCAGGAAGAAGGTATTTAAAATCTTTCCCAAAACTGTTTATGATAACTAAAAATAGGATTTATTGTACCACAACAGAGAGAATCAAATATTTTTATACCGTACTCGAAATAAAAGTCGTGGATGAAAAATTTCATTTTGTCGTTTTGCTTTCGTGAATTTTCTACCCACTATATTTTTACTGTAATCTTTACATAATCGTAAATTACCATGATTTTTTTTATATTTTTCAGTTCATTAGTTTCGGACATTCATTTTTTGTGGTTTTTCAAAGATTTCTCGAAGTCGCTACCAGTAGTAAAACACATATAGTAAAAGTATATTTATAATTGGCACCGTAATATCTGCAATTTCATGCCCATATTGTATTTTATAAAATATTTTTTGGATTTATTTTTCATTTTTTTTTTTTTCTCATTTGTTATCAAATTTTTTTTAATTGCTATATTTTTTCTGTAATTGGCCAGTTATGACCTATCATCGTCATTTTTTCATACTTTTTGGTCCACTAGTTTCGGAAATAAGGGGGGGGGCATACATTTTTTGTGATTTTTCAAAGATTTATCTAAATCAGTGCCAGCAAATATATTATAAGTATATATTTTTATAATCAGCTCTTTAATATCTACAATTTGATACCCATATTGTAATTTTATAAAATATTTTTTATTTATTTTACATTAGGTATTACTCATTCGTTATAATTTTTTTAAATCGCCTTAGTTTTCCCGTAATTGGCCAGTTACGACCTATTGTCAAGAGAAAAGATCTTGTATGCTACTAAAGCTGGTATAACTTAAACTTTACAATTGAATTTAATTACTTTTGAATAAAATCTAACCGTTATTTTTGTCTTTGGAGTTATAAGAAGCCATTAAAAATCTGCAAAGTTTTTTTGGTCAACACTACAGCACTTTTATTCCAAGGTGGCAGCCCTGCAAGATTGCACCGACAAAGTGTGATGAGTGGGGTGAGGGAAAAAAGCGATATAAGTTTGGGTGAAAATGGAGGCGCATTTACGAAAATATTGTGCTTAAGCTTAAGTAGGTGGAGGCGGCTCACGGCTGAAACAAGTGAGGTTTTATTACATGAGAGTTATGTTATTGGAGCGATATTTCTTACCGTATGAAATTTCATTGTGGCGGAAGAAATATGAATCCGCACAAAATTTTCTGTTATTCTTAAAATAGCTATGACCTCAAAATGACCGTGTTTATTTTACCTAAAATGGATTTAATGATAGTTTATAAGAAACATTTTTTTATTCCGTTCGAGTAATGTCTGAATTTATTTCACAAATTATCCAGACAGGTACCAGCGAGGCAGAACATAACTTGTCACATTCACACAAATTAGAAATCAAGCCACTCGTGTAGATTGTCTGAACATCCAAGCCCCTCCCTCAAAAGCAAACCCAATTGTATTTGCAAAACGTATCAAATTTGCTCAACTGGCACACAAGAAGCTGCGAAAACAGCATGTAATCTGCCATCGTCTTCATTTCATTAAGGGTCTGCCGACGAGAGGCTTGTCCCGTCTTAAGTCACCCCAAAGACTGCGTTTAAGAGCAACGGTTTTGGCACCGCAAAATGGCGTAAGTCAAGAAAGCTTGTTTACTAAAACATTACGTGTAAATTGAAAATATACACGAATGTAGGTACATTATAAGGCCAAATTTTTCCAAATATTAAAATTATTATTTGAACTGTTGTGATTTACACCGTTTTTTATACAAGTGTATGGATAGTGTAGAATTGTTATAGCAAGACAAATTTGATTGAATATATAATATATTATGTTGTGGGTGGCGGCTAGATGAGGAGGACGCAGGACCGACATGAGTTGCGAAATTTGGGAAAGGCCTATGTACAGCAGTGGACGACCACAGGCTGATGGATGGTTGGATGGATTATATACAACATAATACTCATATATCTTCAAACCTATCTACCCACCCATACATGTACTTTTGGTGCATTCTGTGTCACCTCTTTATTACAAAGTAGGTTAATATAAGTACCTTGACGCACAAAAGTGTATTACTCTCTTCTGAATGCACGGTACAGTCTCCAAAATGTTGAATTTTACCATAGCAGTTCTAATTATGTTTGCGTAAAGTTGATAATCGCACAAAGTATACCGTATGTAGCGTCTTCTGTCCGTGTGTAGGGGCCGGATGCAAGTATATATAACACCATTACGTGCACGGAACGTTAATTAATTTCGTTATCACTTCGCTTTTGCTATAAAACGTTCGACACGCTACCTCTGCGATCACATTCCCACTAGAAACGAAACTTCGCAACTCATTCTCAACTCTATATCACATTTAAGAAGTTTAAAAATAAAACTTCTCTCGATAATGATGCTAATTCAATTTTATCGAACACGGCAGACAACGGAGAGAACTCAATTAAAAAAGATATCTCAATTATTCTCGATTGATTCCATTTTAAAATTTCTCGTCTGGTATTTTCAGCGATAAAAATGTCGATGAAGTTCAAATGAACTCGTGATAATATTTGCCTGCAAATTCCATTTTCATAGTTGAATTCTGGCTACTAATATTGGAACTTTTGTTAAATTTTAGAACAATATGTTAGGGTCTCGTAGGAACGGATAAAAAGCCACAAACTCCTGTCCCACTTTGCTGGAGTTTCGGAACAGTCGCTAAGCAAAAAGTTAAATTGAAACATCCCACAGCTAGGGGGGAAATCTGAAATGTTGAATAGCAAATATTAAACAGTATAAATGAATTAGTTTGTAGTTTACTTTGGTTGAAAATTAATCTAGAAATTTTATGAATTTATTGTAAATTTGCTGTCTTCTGAAAGACAAAGTTCCGTTTGGTTAAACAATGTAGGAAAAATTTACACCATAAAAACAAGCAATAAAGGAAAAGGCTGGAGACCAGTTAATGAATTAGCAATGAGTAAAACTAAATGGAGGTAGCTACACTGACAAGAGCTTTGCTCTTAAATATACGACGGTGAAAAGATGTCACATAATGAGGGGCTGTTCATTTATTACGTAAGACTTTGCAATTTTGGTAGATACTTATCTTACATAAGATTGAAAGGGGGGGGTTATCCAAGTCTTATTTTTTTCTTATGTAGAAGGGAGGGGGGTCACAAAGTGGTTAAATTTGTCTTACGTAATAAATGAACAGCCCCTAAGCAAGAAGGTTATCCCGGTAACATTACTACGAGTACTATGTTAAGAAAATTTTGTATATGATAGGTGTCCGGCCGGGTTCATTATGCCACTAATACAATACGAGCATCTCCTGATTCTTTAAACCGTTTAATCCACCAGCAAACTGCCTATATTTATCTGTAAAAATTGTATTGAGAAATGTATCGAACTGTGAAAGTTCCACCTCAATCCGTTGATTAGTTTCAAAGATACTGCTATTGTGGCAGGCTCAAAATAAAAAAGACTATTGTCAAGGACCTGGTGTGGTCCCAAATATCACACTTGATGGTGCTGTACTCCAAGTTATTGACAATTTCGCTACTTTGGCTCAACTACAACTACAAAACTGAATAAGAAATTAGAAATATCCGCATCGGCCAATTCAATAGATTTTGTTTTGGAGACAATTCAAAATGACACCTAGAGTTTGGAAAAATAATTAACTCACTAACTGTAATTAAGTCCTTGTGTAGTGACTCGCTTTCCCATCAAACTTAAGCTGAAAAGGCTCCAACATAACACCGCAAGACCACTGTCAGGCTTGAACTTTACAGTACGATTAAAATCAGTTAACGATTCGGCCAACCTCGGTAATTGTCCTGAATCCCTCATCTCTCACATAGAGTTATCAATTTACAGATATGACCTTTAATTATATTACTCGTTGTCTTATTGAATAAAATACAAGAACGATATGAGCAACAAAACCTCCTTTGTAGCTCAAAACTAACACAACCTTTATTGAAATAAGAAAAATAATTGACTATTTTGATAGTATGACTTCTTAGTGTCAATAAAAACAGTTTGACGTATATGATACATTTATGTTTATGAACGCTAATTTCATTCGTGAAAATATTCGATTCTATCAAATTTTATCAAAATTAACTTACAATAGTTAGGTATCATGGCTTCAACAAATTTAAAGTGTGGTAAAAAATTGTTGCTCAATCTCGTGAAATTGTAAATAATGTATATAACTATTTTTGAAAGCAAGCTAATTTATTTAAAAAGGAAGAAAGTAAAGAACATAAAAAAATAATTATAGGTATATGTTGTATACGAGCATAGCTTCAGTAAATAATAAATGTTCAAATTCATGTCGCTTCTGCATAATAAATTTCTTAGGTCTATTGGTTAGTAATGTCATCTTGGCAGGTGCTATACATTGCGTTTATGATACGTCAAATTGAATGCTACGTAAAAGAAATTGCGGTAATGTATTTCGTGTCATTTCCGTCTCGGGATTTAGGCGATGATATCCGAGAAAAGCCGAATCGTTAACTGATTTTAATCGTATTGTACCTGCCTGCAACAGATGCGGCAAGCAATAGTGTCGCGCTTGCTTTTTTCTGTTCCGTCACATGAAAAGATGCCACTCACTGCCGCTGTAAAAATCATATCCGAAGATGCTTTGGCCAATGAAGATGCTTCGGCCAATGATGACAAACCTCTATTGAAACAAAGAATTGATTTTTTGTGTTGTCGGTATATCGATATTTGGAAAAAAGTTGGTTTAAACAAAACAAGTAAAGTATTTTTATCCCACCAAATAAGATATGAACAATATTCGTATACATAAAAAAGAAAAAGCTTTCCATTGTTCGTATTTAAATGTTACACACAACAATTTAATTGAAATCTTTGCAAATAACGTCATAATAACGCGCATCCGGAGAAGGATAAGAATTCAAACAAAGCTATTTGTCTTTTCTGGGGAAAGTTACAAAGAGTTCAGCTAAGTACTTTAACAAGTTGGTTTCAAAAGTCAAACTTTAGGCGTGGATCCATCGAAGAGATGGGATCCTTAGGGAGATCTCAATACGAAGTGAAACGAATTTGATATTAATAAAATCCTAGAAGTTAACCCTATTTTCGGATTTGGATCAATTTGCCGATACCTAATTATCCTTGACCACCAATATACCAATATGAAACAATAATAATAATACTGAAGAAAATAAGCAAACTTGATCAGTAAACTCATAATAGGTACTCACCTAAGTATGAATGTAGTAAAATCTGCAGAGCAGTAAGTATTTCAAACTTTTTTTTGTTATTAATAGAATGTTGAACTTATAGGGTTCCGTAGTACCTGAAAGGTAAAAGGAACCTTTATGGTGAAACTCCGCTGTCTGTCCGTCAGTCCGTCCGTATGTCACAGCCTCATAACTTTAGCACCGTTAAAGACAAAGACTTGAAATTTGTTACAAAAATAGCATTCACTTGCCTACACAATATGGTGTAAAAAAAAAATAAGTTGTTCAAAATATTTCCAATACAAAAGTAATAAAAACAAAAAAATATCCTAAAAATACAATATTGGTATCAAATCGTAGATATTGAAGAGCTGATTATAAATATATACTTTTACTATATTTACTGGCACCGATTTCGAGAAATCTTTGAAAAACCACAAAAAAAATGAATGTTATTTCCGAAACAAGTGGACAGAAAAAAAATCACGATTAAAGGCCATAACTGGCCAATTGCAGCGAAACTATAGCAATTTAAAAAAAGTGGAACACATGAGAAATATAAAAATAAATGTAAAATAAATAAAAAAAATTTTTATAAAAATACAATATGGATTACAAAAATATATACTTTTACTATATTTACTGGCACCGATTTCGAGAAATCTTTGAAAAACCACAAAGAAATGCATGTGCCCCCCCCCCCTTATTTCTTATTTTATTTTTAAACTAGTGGACCGAAAAAAAATAAAAAATACATATACGATTATAGGCCATAGCTGGCCAATGAAAGGAAAATTATAGCGATTAAAAGTAAATTGAACACAAATGAGAAATATAAAAATAAATGTAAAATAAATAAAAAAAGATATTTTTAAAATAACAATATTGGTAACAAATTGTAGACATTCAAAATTTGATTATAAAAATATATACTTTTGCTATATTTACTGCCACCGATTTCAAGAAATCTTTGAAAAACCACAAAAAATGCATGTCTCTTAATTCAGAAACTGGTGAACCCAAAAAAAATCGTGGTGATTTGAGATTATGTAAAGATTACAGGAAAAATATAGCGATTGAGAAATTCACCGTAGTAAAATGACAAAATTAAATTTTCCACCCTCGAGTTTTATTACGAGTACGGTATAATAGTACATTATGATACAAGTGAGCTGCGTTGGACATTAAAGTCGAGGCGGGATTGCAGGCCAAGTCGAAGGCGAGGCCGTAATGGAGCCGAGAGTGTAATGTCTAATGCTCACGCGTTTCATACTACGTTTTTCAACACACTTGCAAGGAAAAATTATGAAATTTCACTGTCTTTTTTTCCACATTATCAAAAACACAACTATGAGCTAACAATTTTTATTTGAAAAATGGCGGCGGAGAATTTGTTTTTTGCGTAGATGGAAATAGAGGCACTGATGCAAAAAGCCAAACAGCCAAATATTGCCAAACGGCTAAATATTAAATACTAACAAACTGTATATTTTTGTATTTACAACAAAAAATTTAGTTAATTTGTTGATAAATATCAATAGTTTGATGGAATTAAATGATTATTTATTATATTTCAACTGAGACAGTCTATTTATTCGCAAACTATTTCTCAAGACACCATAACTCTTTGCTAAGATTTAAAAAAAAACTGAAATGTAAAAAAAAATGTTTAATATGATGCATTATGACCCTAAAAATGCTGGAATAAGGGCCACTTCTTAAACAAGTCTGTTGAAAAAATATTTGTCTCTTTTGTGGTACAATCAATTCTTTTTTTAGTTATCATAAACAGTTATGGGCAAGATATTGAATACTTTTTTCCTGACTGTTCCCAAAACTGTCGAATTACGGAAACCTAGGTATGCGAGTCTGACTCGCACTTGACCGGTTTTTTATTAATTTTAATCCTACACTATACAGTATTAGTCGGCTTTCATGATTGTTAAACAAAAAGCGTCATTTAAATTTTGACACTGAGTTACTTTAAAATAACGTTCAACGAAGACGATCAATTGACTTAGCAATTTTGAATCTAGAAATAAAAGAAACTTAGCAGTAATAAAAACAATACTGTTAGTTTGTCTAGACTATTAAATTAAGAGTAGAGAAGGAAATGCTTTTCCAATAAAAGTTCAATCTTGGTAAAGTAACTCTCCGCAAGAAGCTTCGTCACAAAAATATATTTATGATGTTTCTGATCTTTAGTATTTTAATTGGGTAATTAGATTAGGTAAAACGTAAAACAAATTGAAATATCAGATAGTACAATTCACAAAATCGTAAAATCATATATTTGTATTTTGGAAAATAAAAGATTTTCATTTCGTTTATTTATATATATTTTTGATGGCGGTATATCCATCCCCAATTGCTGGGCCTTATATAAAATAGACTGGTGACGGGCAGCGGCGTCACTGGTGCAAGGGTTTCGGCACCGCGCTCACCAACCCGCCTTCCCACCATGGGCATTTCTTCCAGGAGGACCGCCAAGAGTGGCGAAATCCTGGAAAGGCCTATGTCCAGCAGTGGACCAAACAGGCTGACGGATGACGGATGATATATATTTTTACGGAAATCCTGATTCACTCATCGACTGAATGACTCATCAACGCCCAGCCCAAACCCTTAAACCTAAAAAGCTGAAATTTTGCACGGAGATCTTTTTTAGGGTTCCGTAGTCCGACAAGGAACCCTTATAGTTTCGCCATGTCCGTCTGTCCGTCCGTCTGTCCGCGGCTTAGCACAGAGACTGTTAGTACCAGAAAAGGTACCTTAATTTTACCTTAATTTTTTTTCTCATCTATCCCATAGTGTTGGGTATCGTTAGATAAGTCGTTCAAAAACATTGTGGGTATTTGAAAACTTTTTTTTGATTTAGGGATCCGTTGGCGAAATAATAAGCTTTGAAGTGCAAATAATAATAATAACAATGATAATAAAAATAATAATAAATAATTAATAATACATAATAATAATAATGATACAAATAAATTTCTTTATTGCGCAAAACTTACATACTAAGATACCTTGCTCTTCTATATAACAGGTAGGTAGCTATTAATTTGCAACAATTTTAAATATTTTTATGTAGCATAATAAGTTGCTTATAGTAGGATCTTCACAAATAATAAATCTATAATAAGAAAATGCCGTCCTCTCTTATATTGCTGTGCCTGGACAAGGTCCATAATGATCTAATAATATTAATGTTTTTCACCGGTGTATATACATCATGGAATGCAATAAAATATATGAATATGAATATGAATTTTTGTTAGTGTGGAGAGTCCCCCCCCCTGCCGGCTAAACGGCAGATATTTAAAAAAATTCACAGAAGTAGTATATATAATGAATTTAAAAGGAAAACTATCAAAGCTAAGTAGGCTTCACAGGTTTACGAGCACAGGTAGCGCCAAACTCTTTATCTCCTCTAAACACGACAATGTATGGGCCGTTCTTCCAAATGTATGGGACTAGAAGTTTGCCGCGATCTGTATTAGTAGACCAACTTATAAAATGTACCAGGCAACTACGGAACCCTACACTGCGCGTGGCCCAACACGCACTTGTCCGGTTTTATAATATAGACAAGGAATATGGCCGCATTTTTCGAAATTCCTACGAAATCGGGAGAAACGGGATCCACGCGAGCAACGCCGCGGGGCGTCCGCTAGTATTCGATAAAAATCCGTATTCCGCAAATCCTCAAATAGTAAATTACTTTACGAGTAGTTTGTCAAAAAACAGTTGAAATGTAATGAGACCGCTGCAATCGCTAACAGGTTATCCCTACATAGTTAACCTGAATAATTTTGATACTTTGAATTTACTGAGAAATTACTGTAATCTTCCGTCTCTTACATTACCGGATGGAATCGTACTTGATAAGGTAAATAAGGGAATTAAATCAGTGCTACGATTTTTATTTTATGAAAGTTATTCAGAATATGAAAAATCGGATTCTAAATACTCTACGCCCCATATTTCTCCAACCCCACAGTAATTTCCTCCTGTTCAGACTCTTCACTTCTGCTGTCATCGTCACTGACATGTATTACCAATCGTTCGATGTCCTCGTATAAGGTGCTGCCACGTTCGTAGTATTCTTTTTCGATTTTGACCAAATGGTTGCAGCATCTTTCCCATTCTGCCAGAGTGACAGTGTTGAACGCATTTTCGGCAAGGTCTCTGATACTTTATCCCCCAATATTCCCTTCAGCAATTCTCCTTTTCGCCATTGCCTAAATGAGCTCTAAGTCACAGTCACAGTGGTTAAGGTGGCTCTGGTTTATGTTTCATGACTAACACAAGTAGTGAAGGTTTTCTTAAGGTTGCATCAAATTGAATGTTATTTTCGAACAACCACTGCTTAATATCAGCAACTTTACTAGATGAAGTTGGAACGTTGAAAAATAAATAATTAAAAATTGCCATCATTTTACAGAAGCACAAATCAAAATTAAGACTTTAACTTATATATAATTTGATTTTTTTGTAAACAAAATTTTCCTTCTTTATAATCTCTGAATGGTAAGGTGCATTATCCATGACAATAATTGAAGGTTCATGTAAATTTGGTATTAATATTTCATTGACCCATTTTGTGAAATTATGTGCATTCATCTCGGAATGGTAGTTTTCTTGCTTATAGTTGCCAGAGAAGATTAGCAGGGCATTAGGCACAAAGCCCTTTGTACTTCCTGCGTGAACAATTATCCACCTCTTACCTTTGGATACATCTTGCTTGACCCCTTTTATTTACATTTTGGCACTTTATATGACGAGTGTATGTAACTTTCATCTACATCTTCTTTCGAAGTTCTTCAGGCAATAACGTGCCTTCGTTTGCCAAAATGCTTTTAAGGTAATATTCCCTTTTTGCAACTATCATAGGTTTTTCTATTAATGCATTTCTGCTATATATGCATTTTTTTTATCTAAATCCCAATGCTATATATATATATCTGCCGTAGATGCTCATGACTACAATCAATATTTAAATCTGCTTTTACAACCCTTAATAATTTTCTAAGAGCAGAATCTTCTTTCTCCACAGTATAAAAACTGTACATTTTGCTGTCTGCAGCTGAAAGTCACCAAACTCCTTCTTTGGTCGACCACCACGATGCATTCCAGGGGTTTCGAATTTGCCATCATTTGCTATTCCTTTAAGGATAATGCGCCAAACAGTAGTTTCTAATACTCCTAAAAGGGCGAAAATAGCAAAAGATTATATAACGATAAATTTTACTTGTGGATAAATTTAAATAAATAACAATACAATCACTCATTTCGCAAAAGTTAAAGGTTCTATATTCGTTGGTCAGGCTACAATCTTATGTGAAATTTCATAACCTACCGAAGTGAAAACAATGCAAAAAATATAGTTAAATTAAGCACATTTTTGGTTAAATAACATTAAAGAACAATAATATAAACTGTATAAACTAATAATTCAGGTAATATATTTTTGAAATAACAACGCGGTGAACTTGATTTGACAGATGTTTTACATGTTTGTTTGGTGACCAGGAGAAAAAAAAATAGTTCCTTCAATATTATTTTCAACTCTTTTTTGACAGATTGTACTAATGGATCATTTTTTCACAGGACCTTAAAATACTCGTCTTGCAAAAACTTATCAATTAAAGACCTCAATCATTAACTCCGAACTTAATTTGGAATTATTCTCAGTGGGCCTGCCTAAGAACAAGAGCGTATTATTCAAGCGTAATTCCAACCTCGTAATTTCTTAACTTTAAGTGTTCTGCGGCTTTTCGTCTCTATAAATTAAAGTGATTTATCGAGGTAACTCAAAAGTCAGAAACTTTTGTCGTTTGAAGAAAGAAACAGATTTGAGGAATTTTTCAGAAAAGTTATCGTCGGGAAAAGCAAGTTTGGGTCTCGCTTTTTGCAAGCTTATTTTAATCTTGCTTACGAAAAATCTTGACTTCACAAAAAACTCGTTGATTTTTCAACGGCTAAGGTATTGCTCTTTCTGGGGAATGTGTTTTAAGAAACATCTACCGTGTATTTATGCCCTTGTGCAATCATAACACATTGTATTTAAATCGTATGTGCAATGAACTTGGAAAAACATCATATTTTACTTTTAACTAATCACAGGTTTCATTGACAAAAAAAACTTTAAATAAAAAAGCTTAGATGTCTTTTCGTTGTTTCTCAATCGATGTCTGGTTTCAGTGGAATGTGTTGGTATTACATGGAAAGTGCAGTATAACATTGGGTACGCCAAAAAAGGCTTTAACACGTTCTATAAGAAATGGTGAACACATTAAGACACAACGTGTAACCACGACATCTATAATAACAATTACAGACCATTCACTACTCCCCTGGCATGGTAAATGGTAGCACTGCATATAATGTTGCCAATGGCTCACGTAGCATTCACCCTAGTACACATTCATAATATTTACTTAAATGCGTTTCTTGTATATTAATTAGATAACTCTTTAAAGAAAATAAAATGTACTGAATGAAAAAATAAAAATTATCAATTATTTATTGATTTGTATTTTGCACACAATACGTATATGATCTATCTATGATCTATTGTATGAATATCGGCATTTTTTATTTTTTATCTCTTGTTCTTGCTCGACGACGTTTGTTCTCAATAGTCGAGCTCCCGTTTTTTACGTTTCTGACGATTATTTCCAGGCGACTTAATGTGAACGCTTTTATCCAATATGCCTGTAAAAGTAAGTGAATAGCTAACTATCATTTGCCCATAAAATTGGCTTTATGTTAAAAGCTGGTATCCCTATTTTGACTTTGGCAATAATAACACATAATTTATCAAATAATTTTGAAAAATCTGACTGACAAACAACATGACAGCAAAAGTTTGACAAACAGTGATGCCAACATGACTTCAGGGGACAATTTATGATGAATAGTCTGTACACGAAGCTCATTTATTGCTTACAATATTACTTGAGAGAATTATCAATAATTTAAAACATCATTTTAACCACCTCTGCTGCATTTTTATCCAACAATTCGAGAGTAAAGTTATGATATGAGTTATAAGTTGAAATAAATTTACATTTTGTTAAATTTTGGTAAGTAACTTCAGGGAAAATAGATTTAAATTAAAAATAATTAATTTAAAAGCCTATGCTTTCATTTCTCTAAATAAGTATTTTCTTTATTATTTGCAACATGGCGTCATTATCATCACCACAGAAATCATTTTAATACTCTGTGTCATTAATTTTAGTTTCTGAATTAGTTTCCAGTGCGAATATCTCGTCCAATTGTAGAAAACTTTTTATGCTTTTATATAAATTTTATTAGAATTGGGCACTGATTATATTCCGCGTGCAAAAACCAAAATAACACTTTTTGAAGAAACACCCAACTGTATACAGTAAGCCTGTGTATTTATTATACTGGGTCTCGACGATAGCTTTTTGGTCCGGATGTCTTTGTACTGTAGTGGAATCACCGTATTATGCTAAACAACTCGAGCGATTGCGGGCTATTGCTGCTTGCGTTCATGCCAGACTATTTTCACTTCTACGGAAAATTAACTTTGTTTGTGACTAAATTTAAACAGACAAAAGTTCAAGGTCTAGGTTTACGTGGATGTAAAATAATGTGCCTTCGAATAAAATAGCGTTATTGTAAATGTATGATTAAACCCGTCTAATTTTGCTGTAAACTTAAAAAAAACTGGTCAAGTAGGACTCGTCCCCTGGGGGTACGTATATACCATTTAAAACACAAGCATATTTTACAAGCAATTATAAACCCCAACATAATTTGAAAGCTACTGTCTATATATACGTAATTTTCAGATATTTTTCCTTATAAGACCTAATTTTGAACAGAATTTTAAGTTTCTGAAGGTTTTTGAGGAAACCTGTAGGTTTTCCTGATGAGCCAATTTGTACGAAATTGATTACGTTAAGGGCAATAAATTTTTTCGCGTAAAGTGAGAACCCAAATTTTTAAAGACTTTTGATGAGATATTAGCTTAAAGCTGATATCTCTAACGGGGCTCGAGAAAGAGGGTCTTGCTTGACAGATGGCCAGACAGACAGACTGACAACAAAGGGATCGTATAAGGGTTCCGTTTTTTTTATTTCGAGGTACGGAACCCCAAAAATATGAAATCATGCTTCTTGTTACAAAACTCTAAACGATTTAATAATTCAAATAGCTTTAACACAGCTAAGCGATTTTGCAATTACAGAAGTCGTTGTTCTTCAGATCACGAAGTCATTCTGATGTTCTTCGATATGATTTATGGAGGTTATGGACTAAGGTTATGAAAATAAATTGTGCCGTGATTGATGCTGCTGTTCTCACAAAATTTAAATTGTTGGATATTTTGGATAATGACTTTTGGATATATTTACGTCTTTGTTTGATCTATAATCGCGTGATTTAAAACTCTAGTTTATGTGTTAAAACATAGGCAATTCGTTGCAACAATATAAATATTGTAAAGTTAATCAAGTCAAACAAGGATTGCACGTGTCCTGGAATTATAATAATTTGAAACCAATCAATACAGACAATTTATTATTTTCAGAATAATAACTTGCTAATTCGAATAAAGATTCATGTACAAACATAGTACATAATAAAACAAATAGATACCAAAATATCAACCAAAAAAGCTAACCCCAAAGATTTGACAAACATTCTGATTGCGACATAACGGTTGTTCTTTTGTGGTAAGCCGTCCTGCGCCTGTACCAAGTGGCATATCTTGCGGCGATACTTGGCCTTTGACGACTGAGTTGCGAGCTATATCTCGTAAAAAAGCGTGACAGACGAAGTCGCATGTTATCATGCTACGGGTGCTCTGGTTAGGATAAACAATAATTGTACTCGTTCCACTAATAACGTTAACCCTGAATAAAACATTAATGATGAATTAATAAAACATTATACACATAACAATTTTGAGAAAGAAATCTCCGTTTTTTTCCTGTACTGCTTTTGTTTCGCGCACTTTTAACCTTGTTAAATTTATGAAGCATAGGGTTTAATTCCGAATGTTTCTGAGATAAATGTATCTTCTCCTATCTCACAACACGAAACATTACTTTGCAAGTGATTGCGAGAATTGCCAAAAGCGAAATTCACTCGATGTTTAAAATATCTCTACCAGTTTTAAAAGTAAAAAGTACAAGAATTTGTGTATAATTTTATCTACTAGTTTCGTTGAAAGAGAATGCAGCTTTTGTTTTTCAAAAATAGTCACCAAAATTTATTAAAATATTTGAGGCAACAATGCATTTCACAAAAGAAATTAACGTTTTATTTGCACATCCATTACGGATTTCAAATAAATACGACTTCAAACCTAGCAATCTAATTTTGGTGTTACTGTCAGTACTATAACAATAAAAATTGTTTGGCAACCTGTAATAAAGGAGTTTTTAGAGGACATCAGATGATTTTTTATTTGTAGAAATTCTATGTTCGTAGTTGAATTTTATGCCTTTCAAAGGATTAAAAAAAAACTTAATAACCCTTCGCACAGTCTTAAAAGTTGCAGAAAACCTAAAGAAAATTGTACTATATTTAAACTAACCTTATTAAAAAGTCTGGCGCCGAAACTAGTTTAAAAGTGGCACTTACTTTACAATTTCTTCCAATACTATTGCAGTATTAAGTCCATTAAAGTCCCTGGAACATTTTCAGCATCTACTGAATGCAGCGCACGGTATCAACGCTTCGAGCGATTCAGCTACTTTACATGAGAGGAATGCATCGCAGTTTCAGTACTCTACGTGTTCGCTTGTTTTTCAGCGTTATTGAAAATTTGCTTTGTCTTTGTTTGTTGATTAAAACACCGTTTCCTGTTTAGTTTCAAGTTTTCTTTAAATTATATTGCGCACTATTGAGATCAGATTACCATGTTTACATTATAATATTATAATTATTATTTATAGTATAATTACAATATTATTATAATTATTTACGTGAGTATATTTTGTATTATTAAATCAAATATATATTTATTTTACAAAGCAGTAAAAGATATATCCTAACAAAAGGTGCGGAGTGCTAGTTCGTTTAATTAACTTCGAAAAGTTTATCTTTCATCAGTACTGGTTATTTTTATTCAAATCACTATGATCTAGTATTAGATGAGCTTGTCGAGTAAGACTTTCTACAGTCGTTTTACATTTCCGGTAATACTATTTTATGATATCTACACTCAGATAAGCCAATCTAAGAGCTCCTACGTTAAGTAATGAAAACTTTACAAACACTTTATTGAAAGGTTAAAAGATAAACTTTATGTTCCATAATGAGCTACTAATTAAAATCCAGTTTGCTGCGCGAGCGCAATTATTTATTGAGATAAGGAAACGAGAATAATTGCGATGTTTTTATTTTTACATTGGAGTCTATTTAAAGCTAAAAAGATAAAACTATATTTTAAATCCCGCTGTTTATCACGCATGATATTGCTTTGTGCAAATTTTATCTATGTCTACTTATAAATCTTATTGAACTATAGTAAAGTATAAGCTCCTTAAATATGTCCCATATCTTTGTCTTATTTAAGGATGAAAATGTCCAATCCAGAAACATCCTGGAAACCAAATAACCGCATGATCACTGAAACCACGAGAAACGTTAGTTCTGGTTAAATCTGGTTTATTCGGAATCAATCTTAATTTAACATTAACTTATGGCTCCGATATAATCGCAACCCACGCTGCATCAAAATTTTACCTATAAAAAGGTTCAGTTGCTTAGACCAACGCAAATGATATTAACACCCGTAAATGTGGAAAAATATGTGTCCCATACACACGACGTCCTAATATCTTAAACTTCATCCAAATGCCCACGTTTAGCTTGGCATTTTCATTACAACCAACATAGATTTATCCACAGTGGGGTCATCTGAGAAAATGAGAATGGGTCGGAGCCTAGCCAAGGCATGTTTGTAAAATTTACAATTTCTATTTGGACGATCTACCAGTCTCCTTAATAGCTGTGGAGAAACATAACAATTTTACTCACTCACCTAAAGCAGCTTGGTGTATTCCATGTTTTTCTTATAAGGAACGTATGCGTTTGCAGAATTGGCTTTTTAAATTCAAATTTATTTCCATAAAGTTATTTTTTTGTGAGAGCAGAAAATAGAAGATCACTTATGGTTGCCAACTTTTTTCTGATTATCTAAATGCAAAACTAAAATCTTCCGAGCTGAACTACATATTTTCGTGAATCATGTATCTTAGAGATGTTATTAAAAGACTTTGTCGCAAATCCAAAAATTGCGCCAAATTGCCAATTAGCGACGGAAATTGCGATCAGGCAACTGAGTGACATCTGCATTTAGCCAACAATAAAAATTCGTACCTACCTCTTGAAAAGTCTTATTTCTTTGTTCAAAATAGTCATCCCTCTTGTCTTCTCAACTTGTTATGCGTCCTAAACAGAGGGTGCCGCGAACACACCACTTAGACACCAAACAAGGGTGTATTAAGTGTGAGTTAAAATTTAAATTGATTCCCTCCCCTTGGAAGAAAATTCAAATAGTGTACGGTGTGATCTCAACCGAGAAACACTGTGTGTTTGCGGGATTCTTTTTCTGCAAATTGGACGCCTCAGGGCCGCTTAGTCACAAAAAGCAGGGAAAATTGGACGTCCTGTTTTTTAAGTTCTAAAAAGAGACGCTTTCGTAGGGATACCTCGGCATCAGTCCGTTCAGCTGGAAAGTACAATAAAAGTATGTTATGTCTATGTCGTATGTAGGGACAGATTCCGCTAATGTAAAAAGTTATTATATATCTATTATTTATCCATATCAATATTAGAGAGACGTTCATGAAAAATATTTTTCATTATGCCAGTAGTTTTGAATTTGTAATGAGGATTTTACGATATGAGGTAAGATAAAATAAAATAAGTATAGGTCTCCGAACAACATACATACATAACTTTTCCTGAGATTACAGTACATGTGATACTTACTAAGAAGGCAAAGGGAACTTAGCCCATACAGCCATGTCTGAGGTTCAATATCAAATACCAATGAGGTTTTTATATAATGTTCTCCAATACGTACAAAACAGTAACGAGGTTAAGTTCAAATTTATTTTCGGCCAGGTATCGTCTATGGCTTACAGTGCGTTGGACTCAGTCTGTCAATAGATGAACTGTTTGTTGCGCCATAGTTTGCAAGGAAATTTATTTATTACTTAGCTACTGTGGTTTTATGGGTCAAAAGAATTATGTTTCTCTAAAATTACTGACAGCAGGGATGGTGATAAATATTTGACTTGACCTGACCTTCTGTAAGTAATGACGTAAATTACGAACACTTTTAAAACAACCTTTTTTATGAATAATCAAAAATGGCTAGCGACAAATTTACAAAAATTATGAAAACAGGTTAGTAGGCATGAGTTTAGATAAAGTAGTGTATTAACAAGGTATTAAAACCTTTTTATGTACCAGTTTCATAAACTACTATTATTAGAAAAAATATTATTTTAAATCATTATTTTACTAAGAAAATAATAATTACATTTTATCATATAGAAATATTCTTGAATAAAATTGGTATGTTTATTGTATTACGCACTATTTTTGAGTTCATAATTACGATATTATACATAATATAATAATACCTCGCTGGTTAAAACTAACATGTGGGGCACATTACTCTAATTATGATACAACTATTTTGAAAATACAAATAGGGATCAAAATCAAACCATTCGTCTTTTCAATATATAACACATCTATCGAAGGAACTCTTACATTACACTTTTTATGTTGCGATGTTTCTACCACATTTTGCAATCACACGCTTCATTTGGCCGAAGGGAGGTCATCGCAGCGAATGAAAGAACGCATCCTATGTATGGTTTTGTCATTTAAGATTGTTCAAAATTGTTGCTCTCTTATTCTCGGGATATGAGTAAAAATATCAAAATCAAGTAACTTTAAAGTTAAAATTCAAATTCATGTTGCGGATCGTTTACCATTGTGCACAAAACTCGGATGAGCTGTAATATTATGCAAATTTTCAAGGGTTTAAGTACGAAATTCATTTTACTTTTCCTTTTTTCTTTTCTTTACGTTTTCGTTGGTCGTAAAAAAAGCTTTTACGGTCATCTCCCTTTACAAAACCAACAATAGGAGCGACTGTTTTTAAGGAATGGCCTAATTGATGGCCATCTTGGTAGATTAGCTTGTAAAAATATTTTAGAATGTCGATCAGTAGACGTATTTTATTTAAAGCCAAGAGAAGCTACTCCTAATGCTTAAAGGTATACAAACCTTTTCTGTTGTTACTCTTAAGTTTGCTGACTCTATAATACAAAAACATGTAGATAGATATATATAAAACTGTTTGCACAGATGCACCACAGCCATAACATACTAGCATCTGTGTGGCTCTATGGTATTCCAAAATGAAAATATCTGAAATGAAAAATTCGGAATATTTATCTATGGCTCGAACTAGGGGTAACAAAACTTGAGATATTTTAGAAAACCAGTTTGTACATTTTTATATAGTGGCAAAACTGGATGATAAGTTAATTATAAATTTTTTAATAAAATTTATTAAAGAAATTGTTTTCTATTACTTAATCAAAACGCCAAAAATAAAATTGTTTTCCTAACCGAAATAATCGAAAAGTTCGCTTTTGACATATCTAAATCCTGGAAAAAAAAACGGCTTTAGTTTTTTTTTTCACAGTTTCTCTATTATTTTTCACGAAAACTTGTTCATATTTACAAGTGATATTGCCAGTTTCCGTCTTCCGAAACATTATCTTCACATCCTGTGCCTAATTTAATTACTCATACGTATAGTTAACACCTAATTTGACCATTATTTTAATCGTGCAATCTTTTGCTATCTAAATTTGCTTCGAATGATCTGCCCCCTGATTCTATATCGTAAAATCAGTTGCCAAACCGAGTGCCTATCGTCAAAAACATACATATCCGCTTAACTAAGTATACGTTCGCACTTGAAATGCCGTCACAATTCGTAAATAGTACCCATTGAAGGTTATTTTGGAAGTTCATTTTTTATCTGTTTTTGGTGAATTGAAACCATAGTTGGCAACCGATTCAAAGATACGTAATAGGCCCGCTGGGTGGCTATTCTAGCAACATTTTTCACAGGTTTTATTTTTCATATGACTTTGTGTATCGCGTGGTCAGCGTAGGTAGTGCCATTCATGAATGCTAGCATAACTTGGACATGCCCTTATTCTGGGATTAGATCTTGATTTCCGAAATTCGCATTTAATTATCAATTCAAAAGGAAATAAATTTGTTACTTGACAGCAACGTATAAGCCCCGGCAAATGTCTTGGCACGATTTGATTATTATTAATAACTAGTTTTTGCCCGCGGCTCAACCCGCGTGTTATTCGGTTTAACGACATGCTTTTTTCCAGGATAAAAAGTAACCCATGTGTTACGTTGGGGTATAAGCTATATCCATTCTAAATTTCATCCGAATCCGTCCAGCCATTTCAGCGTGAAAGAGTAATAAACATACATACACACAAACACAAACTTTCGCATTATAATATTAGTGTAAAGTGTGATGAGATAACATAGCCTTGTCTTCCTTCACCACAAACGATTATAAACCGCGCTAATTAGACACCTGATGTATGAAATAACAAAGCCTTGTCTTATTTCACCACAAAAGAATAGGACCGCGCTAATTAGACATCCGATTTTTCAATGATATTTATCTATCCTACAGGAACCATGCATTTTTCCGGGATAAAAAGTAGCCTATGTGTTAAGTTAGGGTATAAGCTATATACATTCTAAATTTCATCTAAATCCGTTCAGCCGTTTCAGCGTGAAAGAGTAACAAACATACACACACACACACACACACGCACAAACTTTCGCATTTATAATATTAGTAGGAAGTAGGATATATTATTAACTTTATATTGGGATCTTAATCGCGATAACTAACAAAATACCTTAATAGATATGTGCTTGACGTTTCAACGCCTCTGTTTGCTGTCGTGGTCACAAGGTAACTGATGAGAGTAGCAGCAAAAATGTCCTTGGCGAGCCGGCGGTAGTAGCACATTATTTTTCTTTTTCCTACAACCAGCAACATCTTGTCGCAAAGTTTCCGCGTCACTCGATGGTATTTTGTTACAATGGTTTCATATGGAATCCTGTTGGGCGTTAAAGCGAAATTCATCCCTTTTTTAAGAACACTAAGGGTTGCATTGTCCAAGGTGGCATTCGACAAATTTATCACGGTATTTACAAGGTCACCTGTGTTATTTGTCTTGCTTTTACCCATATTTTGTTGTAAGACCAATTTGTCGAACTTTTTCTCGTATGTAGCCGAACTGATTTCAAATATTCTCGACGCTAAGATGGATGTAACCCGATCACACAATTTGAAATTTTCCGATAGCCACTCACTGCAGATTAAATATTTTTATATTTTAAAAGCTTAGTACGTTTCTGTAAAAGTTATTCGCCTTCAGCCATCGCAAATTGTCGCATGAGTCAGACAGAATTGCCGCACTAGTCATTGCCAGTGTCAAGGTTAATGTCAAATATTTTTTCAATGCAAGTGCCTCTGACCAAATAAATTATTTTTATTATTTGGTCTAAGGCAAGTGCTCGTAAATTTATATTTTACATGCGTCTAAACTATTGTCAAAGTCAACATTACCACACTAGTGTTTTATTTTATTTTTTTCATTTTTTTCTCACTAAGTGGGAAGGTAAAAGGTACTTAGCCTATGACTGAGGTATTTTTTTAGAAAAATGTTGCCAGTCTTATTTTGTGTACCATAGATAGACTTGACAGAAATGAGCTGGTTTCAGTTTGATGCGTTCGTAGGCTGCGCTCAGTTTGATCGTCGGACGACTGTCAACTGCCTGCCAGCAGGATAGATATGTTATGTATGACTGAAAGCAGCTTATTTCCTTCAAGTTGGCAACTTGCGTGCAAAGAAAAAGAAATAGAATGTCCGTCTTAAGTTCATTTGGAGTATTGATTGTTTGTTTGTTTCTCTATTTACGTTTCATTTATTTACTCACACTATGCATTGAAAAACGTAGTATAATACACGTGAATAAGGGCAATAGCTTACGAGGAACGATTTCAAACACGAGCAATAAGCGATAACCTTACCGCACTTATAGCATATAAGTATTACAAGTTTTTTTTGTCTGAGTCAGTAAATATTTTCATTGATTTAATTTTTCAGGTGTAGGACAATCGCACGCCGCAGCCGCAAGCCGCGTCGCATCCAAATTCTATCTTACCGATCGTCAATTTATCAAAGGCAGTTCTTATAACGGTCCCATAAGGGTTGGAATCGTTTACGAAGGGACCTTGTTTGCGACTGTACATAGGCTAGGGGCACCTCATAGGGGCAGACAGCTGCACGAATCAATCTTAAATATTGAATTTGCCCATAATTCGATTCAAACTTTTACGGGAAACGAGTTTCTATTACAATTTAATACAATTTGTTTCGAGTTTTCACCTTCACGACGCAACGATGAGCCCCTTAAGAGTTGTGGACTAGGGAGGGATGCGGAATTTATAATTTTAATCACCGCGTCGCAAGTAGTACGAGGAAATGCAATTTATTATACAAATGGGAAAAACATTGATTAAAAGACACGTTTCAGAGCCATGCATTGAGTACATTTATTCTATACTCGCACGCATTGAGTTGTTTTAATTTATTTTTTGTAAATATTTAATATCCTACAATTCAAATTCAAACAAATTTAAGAGATGATTGAGTCTCTCTAATAGACCACTTCTCTACCCTAGAATTTTTTTCATTTATTTTTATTACAATAATATTATAATAATAATATAATAATATTACTATTATAATAAAAATAATAAAGTCATTTATTTCAGGCAAAAAACCCATACAAAAATATGTACATTACAAAAAAAAAATAGTACACTTCTATATAATAATAATTATAAATAAACAACACCGACATCATTTACGGTTGATGTCGCGCTGAACGGAACGCCAGTGCTTGTACAACGGACTCGTGATATCGTCACATAGGCAAGATAATATGCTATTCTTAGAGCTACGAAGTCTCTCCCAACACGAAGCTACTCTTGACCTAATGATGGCATAGAAGTCAGAGACCCCGGCAGAACCAAACATACCCGATGCACTACAGTAAAGAGGTAATCGCATAAGTATACGAAAGGCGTTATTATACTGAACTCGCAAGGTAATAGGAGTGTCTGGTAAAATCAAGCCATAACTGACAAGTGTAAAAACTTTGACAGTAAGCTTTGAACAGTGTAATTTTAACGTCGTCCGTACACTTCGCGAATCTACGTGCGATCATGCTACAGCGCACTGCCGGGGCCCTGCGTGCCCTCTCCATGTCATCATTATCCAACAACCTCCCCGTGAGGATGTGTCCCAAATATTTAAACTTAGTTGTAACTAAGTTGGGTTGTAACCCGCATAGACGATCCATCCAAATACACTGGAGGCACTGTCACCGGACCTGCCCCAGACCTAAATACCAGCACCTCTGTCTTCTCAACATTGTACATGAGGCCATGCATTCTTGCGTAACGTTCGCATATAGAGAGAAGCTTTCTAAGACCGTTGATTGAGGGACTGAGAAGCACCATGTCATCTGCATAACTTAAATTGTTTACACAAACATATCCGATATGACAGCCAATCTTGGTGCTCCTCAGTTCCACGATCAGGTCATTTATGTACAGGTTAAACAGGTCCGGTGAGGTTAGTCCACCTTGGCAGACACCGCAATCTAATGTGTAGTCATTAGATAGTGTGTCACTCCATCTAATATTGTTAGTTTGGTTCTCGTACCAGTATCTCAATACATTCACAATATCGCTATGAACATTGGCTTTTGCCATTTTTGCCCATAGTAAATTATAATTTACCAGGTCAAAAGCTCGACTTAAATCTAGAAAACATCCGTAGACTAATGCTTAAGGCTGAATATAACTGAATCCGCTGAGAGACCAGGACAAAAACCAAACTGTGCATCATCGATAGAGATACTACTCGTCAGTGCGTAGTAAACGTAGTAAACGTTCGAGAACTTTCCCAATCACAGCACCAAGAGATATTGGTCTGTAATTTGACAAGCTCGTTAGGTCTCCTGTTTTATTTTTAGGCACTGGTATTACAACGGTTCGCATCAGGTTTTTCGGGAGGTAACCAAAGTTAATACACAGAATAAACAAAACAGAGAGAACATGAAACACATGGTCTCCACCAACGACCTCTATGGACTCGCAGTTCCCTGTTAAACTTATGTCACAGTTAGGGGTTTGTTCCGCTTAATCGTCGGATCACGCCCGGTTATCTTGACATCTCTTTTGCACGTGTAGAATTTGTATTTGCTATCCTACTCTCAATGTAAGGCGGGGGTCCTCTGACCATGAAACTGAACGAAGCCGGGGAAATTACGTGTAAAATGGATGAATAGGTGAATATGCGGGCGCCCGCGCAGATGTGCTACGAAACAAGCTTTACGTAATTCCGTTTGGTCTCGTTCCAAGGTCTGTTTATTTGAAGTAAAACAAAACTTTAAAAAGATGGAAATTATTTAGGTAAAATAATTTAAACATTAATACTCTTTCATGAACCATTGATTAAAATAAAGTTGAAAAAATATGCCCATACACGTATACAGGATGACTGGTAATTAGATGCAATCCGTTGAAGGGGTTGTAGAAGAGAGCAATTGCAGTCGATTTGACCATATAATGCCTTGTGCAAAAGTGAACCATTTCTGAGATATTTTGATATTTTTTTCTAAAGTAAACTTTAAAAAGTTGTATAAAAAAACAGCCATTATTTTACATTTGTTGCGCTTTGGTAACATCCCAACCAATAAAAAATAGCCCTAAAATGCACATTTTTGACGTAAACAATTTTCAACACCGTGCTCCTAAACAATTGAAAATTCTTGAAAATTACAAAAGATTTACACAAAAGCTAGGTTGCGCGCGTAATAGCTAGAAAGTATCTGCATTTTACTAGCTTTCGAATAAGGTACAAAAATCTCAAATTGACAGAGGAATGATAAAAATATGGCCAAAACAATAGGAGCAGGTAGAATATTAGAAACAAATCTTATGCATAAAAATGTAACTTTATAATCCATTGTTTCCTAAATTAACCATTAATGATTTTTTTTATTTATAAAAAATATAATTTTGGGTTAAATATTAGAAACAAATCTTATGCATACAAAATGTAAGTTAATAATCCATTGTTTCCTAATTTAACCGTTAATGACTTTTTGTAGCTGCTCCTATTTTATAGGCAATATTTTTATCATTCCTCTGTCAATTATTACATAACCTTTGAACAAGTAACAGTCATTTAACGACCGCACCCTGACATCTGAAATAATAGTAATAAAATAATGGCGTATGCCAACGTTATGCAGAAATAATTGTTTAACTATTTTAGCAAATAGAGCCCAAATACGACTGCCTTACTATTCCTAGTTCCAGTACTGTCTCCTGTCTAAATTTTATTATTGGCCGTGATAGAAGCCACAGTAGTACGATTATTTGAAATTTTCAACTGGCTTCTTATCGCGGCGCAAAAACTCTATGTAAACCCTTGTGACCAGATAGACAGACAGACAGCGGAGGCTCAGTAACAGGATCCAGTTTGGCACTCCGTCGGTACAGAACCATAAAAAGAGTCAGTTCTATCTGCATTTTCAATATTTATTCCCACAGTAAGTTTGTCACATCTTTAATACATATTTCTTTTAATCTGTGAGAAACTGGCAATTCTACTCGCTCTAATATGATTCTCGTAATGAGTAAGCGAGATGGATATACGAAATGGCTACTAGCGTTTTTACGATAAAATACTGTTTTATTGGAAAATTAATACGAAACAAATTAGTAACTTACCCAAAATAAATATAAAATGACTATTTTAGTTCTTGTGTTAATTTTCACCGGTATTATTTCACAAAATAATTCGTATATTCGTACCTTCAGCTTTGGCGGTGTTATCTAAATAGCGTCCACTTCTCTCGCTCTCTTGCAAGCGACTAAACGAGGTTCAGTCACTTATCCAAACTTTAAAGCGCAATGTTTCAGTGCGAAACGCCTTGTCTAGTGAATACATTAAGGTCGTTGGTCTCCACCGTATAAAACATGCTCAACACTTAGCCCGTCAAAACCCGGCGACTTACCACATTTCATGTGTCTCACTATTTTTGCCACATCACGTGGCGAAATGCGCAACCCTTTAGGTGGCGGCGCGAGGGCCCGTTCGAGGGTTGTGTAGGCAGCGGCTCTACCTTGAAGTCATGTGAGAATAATTCGGCGATGTCTTGTGGTTGCTGAAGGTTTTCAACACTTACTGGAACGCTAGGTTTATAGTTGGCTTTTTTCGTTGCACACCAAAACTTGGCAAAGTTTTTATTGGCCCTATGTATTGCGAGTATATTCATTTTTATTTTTTCCTCATTATTCTGACACCACTTAAGCTTATTTTTAAAAGTTTTATGGCTTATATACATATTTTCATACAATTCACCTGATCCGGGCCCCAACAGCTGAAATACAATCTAGTGGTCCGTATGAAAATGATGTAACATAATAGGTATAAGATAAGATAAGATAAGCATTTATTTACCATATTTACCCATATATGGACCAACTAACTCATCTGGGTCATGTCGTAAACAAATAACTAGTAGTTCGCCCCGAACTGTAAACTCGCGCTCGCCCGATTCGCGCTTGAGCGATTTGGCTCATATTTGGACTTAAAAATTCTTTTTGCCTTATTTACTCGCCTGCCAAATTTCATGACATTCCGATCAACGACACTTGAGTTACGAGTTATCATCGAACAAACATTCATACATACTCGTACATACATACAAATGCCGGATTGTTCACGTAGACATTGAGAACAAATTCGCTTCGCTCGCTCGTTCAATAATCTGTTGTAAATTTTGGGTTACTTGATTAATTTGGTTAAGATTTAGATCTGTTCAATTGATAAAATTCAAACTGATATGTTTTTATCATTTATAACTCCCGAAAATCCTAATCTCATAAACAACAAGATACACAGTCTCTAAGAAAAGTTCGTCAGAAAGTGTCCGAACGTGCGACGTGCAAAGTAGCAAAAATGTTCAACCAAATTAAGACGTTATGTCGTTAACATAAGATGCAATGTCTGTTGTACGAAATCGTCATTCGATTTTGTCACCCCATAGCGGTGACAAAATGCATCGCGGACACTTTTTATGTTGTTTATGAGAGGTCAATGATCATAGTTCAATAACTGTGACACAATGAGAGCCCTTGCGGCACAAACACTTGTTTACGAAACTCACTTCGTTCGCTGCATGAGTTTTCTAATGGTTAATTATGTACAGTTGGATACAATACTTTATCTACAATCATCAAAATATCGTCTTCACGTGACATTCTGAAATCTTTTTAACATAATCTTTGTTATTTTAGGATATATAACGGTGGAATAAAATATATTATAAACAATAAAATATGCTCAAGATATATTTCGGGCCCTAGCTGGGCCCGGCACCAGTTGAGTAAATTAAATTAATTAATTAATTTAAACAAATTTCCAATTTCATGAAAAATGAGAAAAGGAAAACGCGGAATTCTTTTGTTTTATTTGATCCCGTAAGCTATAGCAAGGATATTAGTTCAGCCTAATTGTCAGAGTGACTGAAAGTGTTCTGTGGGAGCTTTAAAAGCTGCATGGTAGAGATACGTTTACCTAGGCTAAAGTAAAAGAAGAAATATTAGTTTCTGATTGGTTATCTATGCGCTGTTATATTAAAATAATTGATTATTTTATTTAATGCCTATACCTATATAAGCTAATCAAAACGCAAAATTGTGGTGTTATAATGTATATCATAACATCGGTATTCAAGATCTGACAAATAAGTAGGTACCGTCTTTAGGGTTCCGCAGCCAACAAGGAACCCTTATAGTTTCGCCGTGTACGTCCGTCTGTCTGTCTGTCCAAGAAATTAATACTAGAAAGCTGTAATTTGGCACTGGTATACATATTAATCACGCTGACAATTAAGCGCTAAAACAAAATAAAATAAAATAAACTGTTTACCTCCCCTACACGCAGTGGGGATGGATTTTTTTTCACGTCTATCTCCTAGTGTTGGGTATCGTTAAATTGACCATTTTTCTACTACAAAAGATTCATGGTTTAGATTTATAATGCTATTGAAACGGCTACTCACGAAGAAACCGTACGAATACAGTGAAACTATTCGGGCGAAATCTGACTAAATGAAAATCGTGAGTAGCCATTTCAATAGCATTATAGACCATTTTTCTATTCAGGGATCCGTTTGCGAAATAAGTATAAGCTTTAAAGTGCTAATTTTTTTTAGAATCATGTGACCCCTATGTAGTCTTACAAGTTAAACGAGCAATAGTCGACCAATTTAGTTTGCAATTTTGTTTGATACATTTTCATACACTTTATAAGTTTTCTTTTTATAAGTTTTTATTTTTATTCATTGTTTTTATTTGTAGTAGATGTATGTATATAGATATATATAAAAAACACAGAAAAAATTAATTCAAGATATATTTCGGGCCCTACTGGGCCCGGCGTCAGTTGAAAAATAATTATACATACAATGTCACTTACATATTTACAAAAAGAACGAGATTTATTTACAATTTATTAGACTAACCTATTTAATGTTACTAAGATATTTACAGAAAGAAAGAGGTTTATTTACAATTGACTGAACTAATCTATTTATAAATTTTCTGAGACAGTGGCACCATCCAGCAGCCGTGATGTGTTATTGCGTTAGAATTGAGTCGGGTCAGTGTTGACGATTTAGCAATAACACATCACGGCTGCTGGATGGTGCCACTGTCTCAGAAAAATTTTCTGTGTTTTTCTATATATTCTATCTTTATACATCTACTACAAATAAAAACAATAAAAAGCTTCAAAGAGCCAAATCATTTTTATTCAAATATTTAATGGTACGGAACTCTCAGGCGCGAATCCTACTCGCACTTGACCGGTTTTTGGTGTATAATGTTGTATAAGGGAGCAGATACATTTTTGTATTGTTAACCTAGTGGTGCCGAGATGTTTTTGAGTGTACAACTCGCACTATGAGTGCAATACACGAGGTTTACTTTTTTGTTGTAAATATATAATAAAACAGTTTTATTTATACACAAATGAGTGTAAAGTAAAAGTATAGCTGGTGCCGGGCTTGACTGTGGAGGTACCACTATCTTACTCACAAATCCTCCGGAAGTTATTCAGGGGAGAGTAAGATCTCTAAATCGAAAAATGGTTTTCACACATCCACAATGTTTATAAACGGCCTATCCAACGATACCCCACACTGTGGGATAGACGAGAAAAAAAATCATCCCTAGTTTACGAGTACGAGAGGTACACTTAAAAAAAAAATTTTCGAGATTTTATTTCACCATTTTGTTAGCGGGATAAATATTTATATTCATGCCAAATTACAGCTTTCTAGCGTTAATAGTCTCTTCGCTAAGCCGCGGACAGACGGACATGGCGAAATTATAAGGGTTCCTTGTCGGACTACGGAACCCTAAAAACGCCTGAGTTTAATACTAATAACCCATTTCAAAACTGTTCAGTGTAGAGAGACGACTTTTTTACTACTTTATCATGAATTTATATACATAGATTAGATAGATATAGATTTCGTCGTTAGTCTTGCGGTATTATATACATATTTTGTTGTTTCAATCTCAATGTGAACAAAAGTCCCAAAAATGAAACACTGACTGAAATACTATGCGTATATTAGCAGGTTTTTGGATTGGTTTACAAAATTTAAACTTAAAATATCACATTGTAGCAAATATAAATCTATACCGCGATGTAACTGACGGCAGCGCCATCTACCTGTGACTAAGGTAAACTTAAACTACACAAAAATGTATTCGTACAAAAAATGTTCCTATTTAATATTCAAGAGGTTGGACATTCTGCCCACCAAGGACAAATTTCAAATTTTCCTGACAATTGTAACACTAAAACTAAACAAAACAATCAAACAAAATCAAAATACAAAGGATACATAGGTTAATCCACATGAATCAAATATTAATTCCATTAGGAAGTACTAGGTAAAAAACACAATTTACATATCGGTCGTTTAATAGTATTATTGTTACATTTCAAACTGACCACTCTAGTAATTCCGTCCAATCCAGGATGCTTGCCCACGATAACACCGTACAGCCATCTGGCTGGGGGAAGATCATCTTCCATTACTAGCACTACGTCTCCAATTTCGGGTTCGGGAACTTTGTGGGTCCACTTGTAACGATGGTGGAACTGAGTTAAGTATTCCTGTGACCAACGACGCCAAAAATCTTGAGTCATTTTTTGTGTGAGTTGCCATCTCCTGAGAGTAGAACCGTTTGCAGTATCATAGTTCGAGTCAGGTGCTAAGACCAGAGGTTCACCTACTAAGAAATGACCTGGTGTTAATGGAGTTGGATCCCCAGGATTGTCAGTAATTTTTGAAATAGGCCTTGAATTTAGACAAGCCTCTATCTGTGATAACAGTGTAGTCATTTCTTCAAATGTTAATGTTGTGTTTCCAATGATGCGCTTCAGATGGTGCTTTGTTGCCTTTATACCGGCTTCCCAAAGGCCTCCAAAATTGGGACTATGGGGAGGGATAAAATGCCAGTTTGTCCCATTCGTAGCAAGTTGATCAGCAATTTCTATTGCTATGCTCGATTTTTCTTCAAGAAAAAATGTCTTTAATTCACGTGCAGCACCGACAAAGTTTGTTCCATTGTCACTATATACATCTGCACAGTGACCACGGCGAGCCACAAACCGTTTGAAAGCAGCTAGGAACCCTTGAGATGTAAGATCGCTTACTGCTTCTAGGTGGATCGCGCGCGTTGCCATACAGATAAACAAGCAAATATATCCCTTGTATGAGTGGTGGCCTCTACCCTTTGTAGTTCTGATATTAATAGGTCCTGCATAGTCAACGCCACTTCTCAAAAAAGGTCGACATGCACTTGCCCTTACTGCTGGCAACTGTCCCATCAATTGATGTCTGATTCGGGCTGAATGTCGTACACAATGTACGCATTTGCGAACGAAGAGTTTAACTAGCTCCTTAGCTCCGACTATCCAATATTTGGATCGTAAATAGTTTAACATCAATTGTGGACCACCATGTAATGTCTTATCGTGAGCATCAGCAACGATTAAATCTGTGAAGTGTGATATTCGAGGAAGTATGATTGGATGTTTCATTTCTTCACTGATTAAAGCATTCTGTAGTCTGCCACCGACTCTTAGTATCCCGTCTTCATCAACAACAGGATTCAGGGAGGTAAGTTTGCTTTTATTACTAATTTCTTTTTTCTTTTTCAGGTCTGTCAATTCTTCGTTAAAATATTTTTCTTGACATATTTTAATACATATTTTTAGGCTTTCTTTTATTTCAGTGCTGGTGTGCCAATTTTCAATTTGGTCTACATTATCCTTTTTAGCACGTTTAGCAAATCTTTTGCAGATAACAATCACACGTATAAGCCTTCTCAGCGAAGAAAACCTAGAAATTATCTCTTCAGCTGGATCTGATTCTTCATCATTGCAGGTATTTATTAAACAAAACCTGTTTTTTTTCTCTTCTAAATGTGTTTCTTGAACCTTATCACTTTTATAATTAATTTTCTTTTCTTTCAGCCACATCGGACCTTCCTTCCAAAGTCTTTCATCCTTGCTCGGTATGCCTCGGGATGCGCAGTCTGCAGGGTTGTCTTTTGTAGAAACATGCGACCATTGCTGAGGTTCCAGCGAGGTGAAGATTTCGGACACCCGATTTGCAACAAACGTCTTCCATCGCTGTATATTACCCTTCAGCCATGCAAGGACCACTTGGGAATCTGTCCATGCATGAATGGTGTGTTTGTCAAGACTCATTACTTTCGACACTTCAAGCAATAGTCTTGTAAGCAGTACGGCTCCGCAGAGTTCCAATCTTGGGATAGAGATTTGCTTGATAGGAGCTACCTTGGTTTTGGAAGCAATCAATGAAACATGAACCTTTCCTTGGTTGTCTATTACCCGTAAGTATACTACCGCGGAATAAGCCTTATTTGATGCGTCGCTAAAACCGTGCAATTCCTGAAGTTTATCATCTTTGCTTGTATTGATCCAGCGTGGGACGCTGAATTTGGTAAATTCATTTAAATCAGCTCTATACTTTAGCCAGTCTTTCAGTAATTTTGGGGGAAGCTCGTCATCCCACTCAATTCCTGATAGCCATAAACTCTGTATAAAGATTTTGGCTGAGATTATCACTGGCGCCAGCCATCCGAGAGGGTCAAATAACCGTGAAATATCAGATAGTACCTTACGTTTAGTTACTGGTGAGGTGAGAGCTGGAAGTTGCACTGCGTACTCAAACTCATCAGTCTTTCGGTTCCAGGTAAGTCCAAGGATCTTGAAAACTTCATCTGTCTTTAATTTAAGGTTTCCTTCTTTTACAGTGTGCTTTTCATCAATTTCTTTAAGCAATTCTTCGCTATTACTGCTCCACTTCTGTAGTTCGAAACCACCTCTCTTAAGTAATTCTGTGATTTCCACATAAATTCGTTTACCTTCTTCCACGGAATTACAGCCCGTCAAAAGATCGTCCATGTAAAATTCTTTTAGGATGATTTCAGCAGCTGCAGTACTTGAAGTAAAGTACGCACAGCCAGATAAGGTGCGGAAGCAGTTCCAAAGGTTAACCTTGAAAGCTTTAAATGTTGAAGTTCTTCACCCGGGTTATCACGCCAAACAAGACGCTGAAAATCTGTATCAGGATCTGATACCTTCACCTGTCGGTACATTTTTATAATGTCTGATACTAGACAAATTGGGTAGGTACGCCATCTCATAATGATGTGACGCAAGTCATGCTGCAGTGTTGGACCTACTAATAGGTCATTGTTCAACGAAACACCGTTTGTGCCTCTACACGAAGCATTGAATACTATTCGTACCTTTGTCGTATCTTTATCGTCTCGAATCACAGCATGGTGAGGTAAGTATACTGCGTCTGGTTTATGTACTTCTTCTATCGGTACGACTTCAGCATGACCAAGTTGTTTGTATTCATTTATCACAGAAGAATACTCAGCTTTTAGCTTAGGATCGTTGGTTAGCCTTCTTTCAAGCTGATAGAATTGTTTTATTGCAATCTGTTTTGAGTTGCCATATTTACAACTGGGATCTTCGTTACGGAATGGTAATTTGACAATATAGCGTCCTGAATTATCTCTTTTGGTAGTTTCCGCAAAGATCTGTTCGCACTTTTCTTCTTCTTCGGTGAGTTGGGTTTGATCATTAATCTTATTATCATCTTCAAGCTCCCAGAATTTCTTCAGAAGCTCAACTTCATTAGTGCTATGGGCATGATGACACAAAATTGTGTTGGATACGGTATTGTTTTGAACTGGACCTGAGAGAATCCAACCCAGTGTGGTGTTTTGAGCAATTAGTGCACCGGGTGAACTCTTGATTATACCGTCCAATAAAATTTGTCCATAGACATCCGCTCCAAGGAGCAGATCAATTTTATTTGGAGTACCAAATGATGGGTCTGCTAAACTGATATCAGACAACTCGGGCCAAAACTCAACAACAATACGTCGTTCCGGAAGTACTGATGTGAGCTTGGGGAGCACAAAAGCTTCAAGGCAAATTTTGAATTTGCTATGAAGTGATTTTAGTTCGATCGAAACTTTCGCTTTTGAGGTTACCGAACTAGATGAATCACTTCCAAGACCAGTAATGGAGCTTTTGTGTGGGTTCTTTTTAAGCCCAAGGAGTTGAACCGCAGATTCCGATATAAATGAGCCTTGAGAACCTTGATCTACAAGGCACCTGAGTGTTACTAGAGAGCCTGTGTGAGATTTAGCATTTACTAATGCTGTGGCAAGTAAAACTTGACCATTGGGTTTAGAAAAACAGGCTGTGATGTTGCTTGTAGGCTCTTCCTGCTGTGATGTAGATGGAGTTGCTAGCGCAACACCCTGATCAGCTGAATGATAAGGTTCTGCTGAATTAGTGACATTTTTGGAATGTAGTAATGAATGATGCTTCTTTTTACAAAGACGGCATCTAGAGGATTGGCGGCAAGCATAAACTGTGTGACCAGAACCGAGGCAATTAAAACACAATTTATTGGATTGGACGAAACTACATCGAGTATCAGTGTCGTCCTTTGCGAACTTTTTACAGTTACAAAGACGATGATCTTCAGAGCAAAAGATACATGACAATTTCGCTGCATGAAAAATTTTAGGATTGTTGTGTGGAGTGACATTTATATGTTTTGGTGACATAGTTTGTTTGGCCAACTTAGGATCTATGAACACCAAAGCACGTGATCTGGTTTCTAAAAATTCCTTTAATTCAGCAAAAGTTGGTAGTTCTTTAGAAGTTTCACTGACCCTAAGTTCCCATTGTTTTCGGGATTCACCATCTAATTTTAGACATAGAATATAAATAACAATTGTATCCCATGAACTAACGTCAATAGATAAATTTCTTAAAGCAAAAAGGCATTCATTTGTAGTATCTAATAATTCTCTTAATGCACTTGAGGACTCTGTCATAATGTTTCTTTGGCTCAGAAATCTCTTTAATATGCAATTGACCAGATATTTCTTGTTATTATATCTTTCTTCTAACTGCTGCCAGCACAGCTTGTAATTCTCTCCTGTTATTGGGACATGGCGTAGGAACTGCTCTGCTTCTTCAGTCAAATGGCTCTTCAGATAATGCAACTTTTGTACTTCATCAAGTTCACTGTTATTGTGCACTAAAGATACGAATAAGTCTCGAAAGCTTGTCCACTCTGAATACTTCCCCGAAAACGAAGAAATGGTAATCTTTGGTAACTTAATGCTTTGCTGTTTGTTTGTCCCTCCTCCGGTCGCAGAAGTAGCAGACTGTACAGTTAAAGGCTTAACGATATTGCTGAGTGCGTCTTTTAACTCGCACTTGTAATCCGTGTATCGTTCCTCACAATCATCGTACACATCGGTTGTGACATAATCAGTAACTTTTAACTTGTCAACATCAGAGTCTTGAACAATCTGATTATGAGTTAAATTGAATTGAGACCACAGTTCCTCCAACGTCTCTAGTCTCGTACTTATGTATGAATGACTGGACAGTCGATCTTTTGGTGACTTTTTAAAATTGGCTCTGGCTTTCTTTATTCTCTTAAATACGTCATTTTGTACATGAATTCGTGCTTCCATCTTCGTTCAAATATAATTATAATTTCTGGCTGAGCATATAAGTTTTTTACGAAAAACGACAAGTCCAAATTGAATCTTCAAAAATTTTTTAAGTGTTTGAAAGTCTATCAAAAGTTGGGCATAGGTTCCCCGTCTCAACGTTTTTAAGAGAATTATTCTAAGTCTAAAGTATTTATTTTAAAAATTTTACAAGTCCAAATTTTACTTTAAAGTCTATGTTCCAAATTTACGTAAAGTTAGAATAGAGTACTCACAGTTTAACTTTTTCACTCACAACACTTTTTCCTCGGCTGAGTTGACGTCACGTCCTTCCTGTGACGTCACGATAGGGTCCACAGCTTCCGTCCAAGAGACCGATGATCTCGTACTTCCTTCCTTGGCAGTGGCTCCGTGAAGCCAGCACCATCAGCGACAATCGGCCACTGCGTCGGCACTCGTGGACGTACTTGCTCCAATACTCCTTGCGCCGTTTAACCGACTCAAAGGACCATGAACAAAAGTCCCAAAAATGAAACACTGACTGAAATACTATGCGTATATTAGCAGGTTTTTGGATTGGTTTACAAAATTTAAACTTAAAATATGACATTGTAGCAAATATAAATCTATACCGCGATGTAACTGACGGCAGCGCCATCTACCTGTGACTAAGGTAAACTTAAACTACACAAAAATGTATTCGTACAAAAAATGTTCCTATTTAATATTCAAGAGGTTGGACACAATGAGCAAGCTTATTTATTGGCAACACGATTGGTAAGGACTCTGAAGTTACGGTTGCCCAATATCCTTCAAATATATTAAAAATTCATTAGTTTAGATGTTCTGTACGTTATTTAAAGGTAAATAATATTTAATGTTTCCGTTTCAAACAAATATATAAGGTGACTTAATTTATACAGCCAAATTCTTTCTGAAGACTCAGTAAGTGCTCAGTAACAAGGTTTGATGACCCTTTTTGTGAAATTCGTAATTATTTTCGTGTTCCTTACAAACGCAAGCCCAGCTTCGAGTCAATTACTATGGGACGTCAAGAATTTATTTTGTGAAATGCAAAAAGTGTTATCGATCCGTTTTACTGATCATTTGCCAAGCCTCCAGTATGAGTTTGGCTGTGTATGTAAATTAAAGCCACCTTATATTAGATGCGTGAGGGTCATTTATTTTTGCTGTCAAAATATATTCCTATTTTTATAAACGTGTTCAAATATTCGTTATATCGATTTCCGGTGGAATAGCAAACTATTTAAAACATTCATCTACCCATGCAAAGTGGTCATGCATCATTAAAAGCATCGAGTTCAATACAAAAAGGCGGCTATCAACCTCGCTTATATTAATTGACACGGGACGCTCTCCATCCACGTTTATTTGCAGGATTACTCCTGTAATCTGAATTTTTGGTCTATGCACTTTTTCAGGCTTCAGTGAGTCCATAGGATAAAACAGAATACAGTGGGTTTGTGACTTAAGCTGGTATATTGTTTTAGTTATACACTTTAGATGTTCGGTTGATTTGAAAGTTCACATTTAAGAAAAAAAGACAATAGTTTTTTGAGGGTTCCGTACATACCCGAAGAGTGCCAAACTGAACCCTATTACTAAGCCTCCACTGTTTGTCTGTCCGTACATCTGTCTCAAGGGTCTTTAGATAGACATCTGAAAATTTCACACGATACGTGTTACTATGGCATCTACCACGGCAAATAATAAAACTGAAAAAGAAATTCAAACTTAAGGGTATAACCCCGTATAATAAACCTCAAAAAATTGCATTTTTTAAAGTTATTTGTGTAAGCTTTATCTTAAAGACGGTAATACATAACATTGTTGTACAAACTCCAAATAAAGTAAAATAACAAATAATAAAATTGGCGTTACTCTGAGGGCTCTGAATTGTTTGTCAGGCGCTACCATTTTAGCGCTTTGTTTTTTGTCGCCTTAATGTTGCTCCGCCTCCGTGAAACCTGAAGCTGTTTGAGGTAAACGCTCTCTCGAAACTCGTCCGTATGTCGGTGCGTTAGGTTTCACGCATTTTTGTTCGGAACTCAATTATTTCCTAAGCTAAGGGTGTCCGCGGGTATGATTCTTAGAAAAAGTGGTTCAGTAGGGTCGGTAGAATATGTGGTTTCATTTAATGGTAGCAGTCTATTTACACCCGGTATTTAAATGCATGCGCAATAAATTTACAAAAAAATAATAGCTAATAGAAAATAAAACACTCGTTAGATTATCACACTAAATATTTGAATTACTCTATGATAAATACAAAGGATTATCACGTCGATGCTTGTTTCAGTACAAACTTTCCACTTAAGCCTTTTTAAAGGGAATACCGGTTAATGCAGTGCAGCACGGCAAACCTTATTACTAATTTATTAATCTCGGTAGAGATTTACGGCTTAAACGAGAAAGCTTCATCATTTTCGGTATCTTGTCCGTTAAGATGAATACATACTCAAACTTTGTCGTTGAAGGCCTACTCTTTCCATACAGGTGACCAAAATACTTTCAAATAACCTATGATAGGGATTAAATATTTTTTTAATGTATATACAAATAATAATTTTTACGGTGGTAGAGCTGATGCCGGGCTCGACTGTGGAGGTACCACCATCTTACTCGCAAATCCTCCTGAAGTTATTCAGGAGAGAGTAAGAGAACAGCTCTCAGGCAAAACCAGGCGGCCCACCATTGCCTGGGACCGATGGATGGCGGTTTATCCATCCCCAATTGCCAAGCCTTATAAAAAACAGACTAGTGACGGGCAGCGGCGACACTGGTGCAAGGGTTTCGGCACCGCGCTGACTGCTGACCAACCCGCCTGCCCAGCGTGTGTGAGTATGGGCATTTCTTCCAGGAGGACCGCCAAGAGTGGCGAAATCCTGGAAAGGCCTATGTCCAGCAGTGGACGAAACAGGCTGATGGATGGATGGATGGATGGATATACAAATAATAAACAGAGAGTTATCGAAAGTTTCCTTTTTCGGCGTGTCAATGTTTAGGCGATTTTGTAAAATAGTTTCGCGGTTTTGTGAAAAAGTAAGAACAATAGTACATTTTGATGCAAGTGCGACGACGTTTTTTAATACACTTGCGAAAAGTTACACGAAATAATAAAATAAAAGCAATTTTGTTGCAAATCAAAACATATACAAGTCGACAGAAGAAAACGCAGTCTGGTTGGCGCCAATCTGTACTACAAAGACCAATGTCTCTTTCTAAAATCTTTTTAATGTTAATTTCTAAGATAGTTAAAATATAATATAAATTATGACGTCTTAAAACGTTTTGAATTTTTAAAACATCTTTTATAATTTAAAATAAACAATATATTTAACAATAAAATATAAAAGTTTGAAAAACTCATCTTAAACAGTTTTTAGAGTATCCGGTAAAACAAAGGTAAATGCTTACTAAATGATGTTGCCGTTTTCCCCTAGATGGCGTTAGTAGTAGAAACAAAAAGCACGAGTGTGAAATATGTCATTTTACGCACGCTAAACAGGCACGTAATCTAACATATTTTGAGCAGGTGTATTAAAAAATCAATGTTAATGAGATCCTTTCTTTTGAGTACATTTTGCTTTGGTGTGCGATTTTAAAGCTTTACATAGCGCGTGGTATGTTATGGAACGATGCAGCACTCGTTAGACTATTAATCAATGTCCCCTAAAAGCCTCGTCAAGTACAAAAAGTTACTCTAACACTGTGAATCTTTATGGGACTGAATGGACTGTTACCATTAATTTGGGTATACACCACAACCTATGTTCGTACTTTTGAGGGTTCCAAACCTTAAAAAGGAAAAACGGAACCCTTATACGATCACTTTCGTGTCCGTATGTCTATCTGCCACGGAGATTTTGCTTGATGTACGACTTTTCTGTAACGTAGGAATTGTTATTGTGTAGTAAATATTTGGCAAATGATGTTTTTAACGAAAAGAAGAACAAAAAAGTTTTGTTTAAATATGAGATTAGTATGGACCAAAGAAAAAATTCTTTTAATAATTTATACCGTGTGAGGTATCTTTTGAAGAAACTAAAAAAAAATCCCCTTGATTTCTTAGGTTCGTAAAGTCAAAATTTAGATTTTAATACGCTTTATCCATCCATCCATCAGCCTGTTATCTTCCACTGTTGAACATAGGGCTTTCAAATATTTCGCCACTCTTGGCGGTCCTCCGTCCTCCTCATCCAGCTACCACCCGTGACGTCCTTCAGATCGTCTATCCAGCGGGCACGCCTTGCTGTACGTGGGTTCCATTCTAACGCCTTACGCCCTTATGCTGAGTAAGATATTAATAGTTATAGATTACCGAAAACCATTAAATTGTTCGACAGTATAAGAGTTAAAATACAGAGTCACAAGAACAGAAGCAGTCGATGTCAATGGCCCAGTCTATTCCGTCGGTCGGACGGTTGAATTTTACGCAGAAGTTCAAGGTTCGATTCTCTATGGATGATGGAACAATAATATAGATAATTTTAGAAGGTATGCTTGTTTTGAATCTTGTTCCTTTACTACGGTTGTAAAATTATTCATGCCACAAAATAGACAGAGTTTTTAGGTACAAACTAAACCTTTAAACCTTTAAAATAGCATGGTAGTAAGAAACGCGCGTGCAAAGGGTTCCGTATAACCACACAATATAATTATGAAATTCTAAAACATTATGGCAAATAACAACAGCATCGATGCCATAAAACAACAAGGCGACAAAAAACAAGGCGCTAAAATGGTAGCGCCTGACAAAACAATTCGTTATCCTCTGAGTGTGGACCCCTATTTTTATTATTTGATGTCTTACTAAAGTATGTACTGTATGTAATAAAATCTACAATCTATGGCCTCTATCACGACGTTATCATCAATGTCCTGTAAGAGGCCATAGTGTTACTATTGTTTTCTCTGAAAATTTCAACTGTCTATCTATTACGGTTGAAGCTGTAGACCTCTAATATCAGGACGTTTATGATTATCAAATCATTTGACAATATTTCGACGTAAGATCGGACAGATCAAAATTTTTTTAAAGTGTCTACGACCAATTTTATAACATAACGTAGTAAAAACATTTTCGGTTTATTTGGAAAAGCTATAAAAAAATTGCCGGCCTAGTCCTGTGATGTGCTCTACATAAATCTATTTGCAAACCTTGTTCCATAAAAAAATACTTTACGGATCACCTTTTTGCAATTAACCTAAGTATTTCCGAACGAGTCAGAGAAAATACATTTTCTTCATCACACGTCTACAGGCACACAGATAAAAACACTTTTCAGGCAAAGAAAAATTACGTGCAATAAAAACCGGCGTTTTCGTGAAATTAACGATGTAAGAGTTGACAGGAATGTCAGGGCTTATCTCCTTTTTTAATGGGTAGGGTAAATTATATCGTTTCTCCCTTTGGACATGGGTTGTTATCTGTATGTTTTTATTTTTACAAACGTTACGGAATTGTATTTTTTGTGCTCCGGATTTAATTTTAACAAAGAGCATTGTGGGCTTTCAAGTTTGGTAGGATATCGGCTCAAAGGTTGTTTCAGTGTTTTAGCATGGACGATCTGTGCTCTTAGCTAGTCTTAGGCTACCTCTTTTAAGGGAAAGGCATATGGTGTGTGGAACAGTTTTGCCCTAAATACGGCGATAGGCGTTGCAACAAAAAAATTCATAAATCGTCTCTGAAGAGAGAGTGTACGAGTCACAATTATTGACTGTTTCAGTGAAACTCGAAAACACGTCTGGCAACACCACTAGGATATAACATAGCGATAATATACCGGTTGAAAATGAACCTCTAAGCTATAACAAAGGAAACTTTCTTTGTTCGAAATAAAAAATACATGTTTTGTTACTTTGGTCATGATTCATAATAAAAAAAGAAATCGACCGTCAAAAGAAGCAATTACTCCGGTGACAGAGACGACGTTCTACGAAACCTATGTGTACATAGCCTATTTACATTAATTACCGCCGGGAACATGTACGGTCTATTGTCAGTCACATGTCTCGTCGCGTAGGTTGGCCATTCATACGAAATTTAAAGTTTTGTGTTCTATTTCTGATTATTTTAATGATTTCAATAAAGCTAGGGGGTTCATTTTGAACCTGTATAAGGTCTTACAATTCAAAGTGAAAAAAAAATCAAGTGTTGATATCATCATCATTGGGTGCCGTCTTCATAATGAAGTTTAGCGGTCAGTAGGCTAAATTGCTTGCGATCCGTTGTTTTATCCTTCAAGTCTCTGAAGCTTTTTAGTCCAGTCCACTCTTTGATGCCATCTATCCATTTGTGACGTTGACGTCCCTGTGCCCTTTTTCCGGGAATCTTACCCTCGAGAATCAACCTTGAGAATTTGTGAAAGGAACGTCTTTGCAAGTGCCCAAAAAAGGCGGTCTTTCTTTTCATGACAGTTGACATCAGCTCCCGTTTGCAATTGGACATTTTAAGGACTTTGAAATTAGGAGTGAAGCTAGTCCATGATATTTTGAGCATTTTGCGTAGAGTCCACATTTCAAATGCCTGAAGTCGCTCGCATGCTTCCTTCTTTAATGTCCATGTTTCGCATCCGTAGAGAAGAGTAGACCAAACGTAGCATCTCATGATACGATGTCTGAGATCAAATTTGATTTTGGGGTCGCAAAGCACTTTGGACATCTTGGTGAATACAGTTTTGGCTTGCCCAATTCTGCATTTTATCTCTGTAAGGTGGTCAAGGTTTGAGGTGAAGTAACGGCCAAGATATTTAAATTTTGTGACGCCCTCAAAATATCGTCCAGAAAGCTTTATATTGGGTAGCTGTTTAGATGATTTAGCTATGACCATCGCTTTTGTCTTTTTCACGTTGATAGTTAGTCCCATTTTGTCTCCTGCTGCTGATACTTCTTGTAACAGCTGTTAAAGTCCTACAATTAGCAATCGTAACGTATGTTATTGACACATACACCATTAAGGTCCTTCAGTCCTTGAGCTAAGCAGTTCTGTCAGGATATCCTCTGAATATAAATTGAGGAGTAGTGGTGATAGTATGCACCCTTGTCTGACACCTCTAGTGATCGGTTTCCAAGCAGACAGCTTCCCCTCTACTCTAACAGCTGCTTCTTGTTCCCAATACAAATTTCCGATCAGACGTAGATCCTTTTCATCCAAATCTCTTTTTCTAAGGACCTCCATTATCTTATCGTGCTGGACTCGGTCAAAAGCTTTTCATAGTCTATGAAGCATATGTAGAGACTTTGTTGCACTTCAATTGCACGTTCTGCAAGCATGTTGAGGGTAAATATAGCTTCCCGGGTGCCTAAGCCCAGTCTAAATCCAAATTATTGTGGGCTCAAACTAACATTTCTTCATAAGGCGGTTGTAAATTATCTTAAGGAGAACTTTCATTGTGTGGCTCATTAGGCTAATGGTACGGTGATCAGAACAATGAACCGCTTTTGGCTTCTTCGGGATTGGTATGAAAGCTGATCGAAGAAGGTCTCTGGGGATGTGACCTGTGTCGTAGATCCTATTGAATAGAGCCAACATAAAATCTTTGACTCTATCTCCCATGTATAGAAGCAGATCCATTGGCACCCCATCTACACCAGCAGCCTTTCCCGGTCACATTGCCCCGAGAGCATATTCCAGTTCTCCGCGAAGTGTTGATAGAGTATCTCTAATAGACCACTACCGAAAAAAAATATTTTTAAACGAACTTTTTTTCCCCTTTCCATAGAAATTTAGTAAGCTGATTGAGCCACTTGTACTGAGAAGTGAAAAAGATATATGACCAAAATAATGTTTTTTATTCTTGATTGTGATCAGTTAACGATATAATTATGATCTACACTAGAATTACTTTCACTTATTATTGCAGGACCTTATACTTAAAAGGTGACATTAATTTATGCAACCAAATCCATACCGAAGACTAATGGTAAGTAGTCGGTATCAAGGTTCAATGACCCATATAGGAAAATCCAAATTTTTTTTTTCTTTTTCCCTACTAATTTAACGCAAGCCCAGCCCCAAATCAATACTATTAGAAAGAATATTTTATTTATTTTATTTCGTAACTAAAAATATTTGTCTGTAATACTGATCACTTACCAAGCCTCCGGTATGAATTTGGCGAGATAAACTATTATCAACTTGTATATTTTAAATCAGTTTATAATCTATGATAAAATAGCCTCTATGGTCTAGTGGTTCGATTACTTGGCTAATAATCTGGAGATTGCGCGTTGTAATCCCGTAGTGGCACATTTGTGCACGCTGCGCTGTGGGTCCATATTCACATAATATTACGCTGGGTCCTCGGAGAATCCACGGGTGTAGGAATACAAACTGAAACACTATCCATGTTCGAAAACACCTCTGACATCCCCCCCCCCGGGGATTCATGTCGTGAATGATTTTAAAATTGGTCCTTATAACGAGGCGGCTGGAGACTAACAGTATGAATCCTTGATCACCTCTCATGCACTTGTTCAGCGAGGGTGCTCAAGATCTGCGCACGTTGCCAATGTAGAGGAGCTGGCTACGTTTTTGTTGTTTCCTGACCCATCGTAACATCCTGAAACCTTAAATCTGCAAAAAACACAGGGAGTTTTTTCTCCTCTTAAACGAGAACAGTGGAATCAACACCCTAAAAACAATTAGCAAACTCTTGAACATTTTATGGATGAGGAGGACGGAGGACCACCAACAGTGGCGTAATATTGAAAAGGCCTAAGTCCAGCAGTGGACGATGACAGGCTGATGGATGCATATTTTATGCTCGTATGCTTATCGTTTTTAATATGATGATTCTCTGTTAAGTCTGTTTTCATTTAGGAAGAGAAAAAACTGCCTGTGCTTTTATCAGATTTAAGGTTTCGGGATGTTAAGATGGGTCAGGAAAACAGTTACTAGGCAATTTATGTTTAAAAGTTAAATCAGTATAATTGATAGAAATAGGCGTTACTTTGTGGAGTCAGTTGCTGCTGAACGGTTGGGTGAGCAACATTTAATTTTTGGATGGGAACTACGTATGAGTATAATATGAGTATAATGTAAGGATTTTATCGCTCTCAAATTTCATTAGAATCAAAGCTGTACTTCAAATTATATTGTTATAATGCTAATCTGATGCTATCAAAATGAGAAATTAGAAACTGGAAAGGCATGGAATGTAAGCTGCCGTTTCTCTTATAACCTTAAAGCTGTATCAGTTTTAAGAAAGGGTAGCCAGCTCTTTGTCTTCACCCAGGAAACCTCTCGGAGGTTTCGTAGGCACCCTCCCCTCAGTTTACAACCAGTTCTCTCGGAGGGTGGACGTTACGTTTTGAATACAGAACGCCGGTTTTGAAATTCGGACGTTGGTTTTCCGCCCACGGCGATATTTGCATCAGACGGTGCTTGATGCGATCGCCCCAGGTTCATTTTTGTGTCCGATCTGTTTTCTAGTGTTTTGTGATTATTTGACTTTGTGTGTATGTGCTGGACTTTTGCGGATGATGGGAATGTCAGGTAATTGATTTGTTTATTTTTAACGTCACTGCATAATAAATACATTTTTATCAATAAATTACATATAATATTTGATTTTATGACGTATTTGATGAATGCTAGCTTTTAAATTAAAATTTAATAATTCTACTTTTTAGTTACTTAAGCAATAAAGAAATTGATGTATTCAATTTAGTCATCATTAATGAATACCTGGGAACTCTAAGAAAAACATATTCAAAAAACATGTCGATATTTTTTTCACTTTCCGGTGTTGATAAACATTCATAACCTACCTTATTTAACCGGTTTGCGAACGTGTATATTTTTTTGCATAATGACATTTTCCAAATTTTGTACAGTACTTAACATGATTAAACAGAAAAACCTTTTTTTGTATTATATAGGTATTAAGGTTAGGGTTGTATTATTTCAAAATAGAGATACATTTTGTTCCAATAGCTTATATTTATCTCTACATTTTCATGAAGGAGGTCATATTTTTGCCGTTCCATTCACCATTTCACTACGCATCTTAATGTGGTAATAGAAGAATAAGTTCTTTAAGTTATTTCTTTTAGTGATTCCATGACGTGCTAATTGCATATTGAAATTGCAACTGTATGTACATTTTTACGTCCTCTAGAACTAGCAACGAGTTGAAAACTTGCCTCAATTTTTTACATTCGATACTTGGAAATGCCCACAGTTTATGCAGTTGGACCAAGTTTTCAATTCAAAGTTTTGTTCATTTATAGATTTTATAGTATGTAGATTTTATGTTTTTTAATTGACTAAACCTTAATATTTCGCAATAGAGCATGTGCTAAAATTGTCATAATATTTAATAATAATGGGTAGTTTTTTTGGGTCTCCTACCCGAAGGGTGCCAATCATACCCCTATTACGCCTGCGCTGTCTATATGTCTGTCTATTTGTCCGTCTGTCACAGGGTCTACAGCTTCGACCGTAATAGGTGGAAAGTTGAAATTCTCATATAAACTGTGTTACTATGGTCATGTATTATGACTATGACAAATAATAAAAATAAATGGAAATCTGTAGTCGCTGCCTACCCCTCTAGGAGACAGGCGTGACTAATGTATGTATGTAAAAAAAATAAGTTTCTCCCATACCAGAATCTTCGAAAAAGTTGCATTATATAAACGTTATTGGTTTTGGCTCTTACTTAAAGACGGTAATACTATACAAGTTTTAAATTAAGTCAGATTGTAGAACATACTCTGAGTTAAGGCAAAAAATAATAAAAATTACGGTTCCGTACGCAGAAGTTCCCAAACTTTTTGTCAGACGCCACCATTTTAGCGTCTTGTTTTTTGCTTTTGTAGCCATGACTTTGTTTGGGCATATACGAGTATACAAATTGTTATTTACCATAATATCTTTAGGGTTCCACACCCGTCTCTTGGGGTGGTATGGAACCCTTTGTGCGCTAGTCCAACACGCACTTGGGCAAATTATTCATTAAAAAAACATCGCTTTTGCAATTTTGTGGTTACGTTGCTGTCCTATCCCTGTCTCTTGAGATGACCTACCCCTTTCCCGTATAATCTCCAGCCATGACATGTGCCAACCTTTAGCAGAAATTTTTTCATAACATACCTTTTTAAACGAGATTAAAGGATGGTGACCCTGCAAAAAAAACGCATCGTTTAAACGTAGCCACAGGTCCCCTCAATATCCAAACATGTCCGGTTTGGGGGAGGCATGCTGGCAACCCCAGCGGCCATTACAATGCGATCCCAAGCATTTATACTATTCCCTAATATATTTTTTGGAGTGTTATTTAAATATTTTTCCAGCTCTACAACAACTTTAAAAGTTTGTATCACTTGAATCAACATAGAAAAACGCACCATAATTTACTCCAACGCGTTTTTGATAGGAGTACAGTCAGCGGAAAAAGCTAAAATATTATGTGCAGTATTTAATTGACTTCACAAGATTATGTGTGTTGAGTTTATAAGTCCGTCACCAAGCGCCTTTTATACATATGTACCAAATATAATTTTCAGGTAATTAGTATTAAATTGTGATATCTAAGAAAAATACATTATTATTTAAATCATAATGCAGCAAAAAGTAACTTGTGTAATTTTTCCCGATGGAACATAAACTACTTCTGAACACATGTATAAATAAGGAGAAAGAGTGCAAATATAGCCAGATATAGTCGGTTAGAAAAAAAAATCTTAATGTTTTCTCTTCTCGACTGTCCTTACATTGCAGGATATAGACGTCAGAAATAAAAGTAATTTAAATCTATTGTCATCTTTAGGGTATCAGGCGCACAAAGAACTTGGGCGATAAAGCAGATAGCAGTGTACAAAGAAATGGTAACAATACGTATCATTTCATATAAACACAGCGGTCGCCTGCAATCCACAAACTTGGTAGTGCATTCCAACAGGATACTTCATATCTTTAAGTCTTTGTGATATAGACTATTATTCAATGTCTTGACTGAAGAGTTTAGAGATGGTATTTGAAGTTATTATTGGGCTGATCCGTAGTATGATGGGACTTTTGTTCTGTAAGGTGGCCCTAAACACACACGATGCTTTTCTAAGTGTTCATTATTCCGACAAGAATTTCTATCGTTGGATTTAGTTTTCTTATAAGAACATTGAAAAGCAATTCCTGCGTGGTGTAATATATAATATAATAGTTTATACTTACAGAATCAATAAAAATGAAGTCCGTGCATTTAAGATTCGGATGGCCACCTAAGTACTTTTGTTTCTTGTAAATTTTAAATAGTTTTATTCTTACTGTTTTTCCTTTTAAAATTGCTTATTCTGTATCAATTATGAAGAAAAAAAAATTCCGTTGTTTTTATATTTTTTGTCTATAAAAGCTGACCGAGAAGAAACTAAATGGTATTTTAAAAGAAAGAAACTAACGAAAGCCCTTAGAAGGAAGGAAATAATAGATAGATACGGACATAATTAGGTATTTAAGTAACATTCTAACTCGTTTTTAAATACTAAGTTGCTATTTAAATTACTTAGTTTTAAGTATATACCTATATTAATTAATATAATGAACGACATACCTCACATAACAACCACTGTTATTTGGTGAATAAATTTCTGATTTCTGATTTATGATTTCAAAACTTAGTTTTTGATAAACCAAAACTACGTTTTTCCTTGTTTTGTATAAGAGGATGGAAGCAACGGGCTAATGAATACCGTGTGTGTAATGGAAATGGATGTGTAATAAAATAAACACCAAGCAAGATTTCTTTAGAAATCTTCCATCTTTATTGTGGTGGGTCTTAAATGCCATTCCATTCGGTTGGAATTATACCAACAATTGATATTTTTATCTGACGATTCATCGAGGCGGTATCTATTACGAAATTGCGATTTGACAAATCGCAACACATTATTCCGGACGGCGAAAAAAATGGACGTGCTCAACTTGAAACGATACTGTAACTTTTACCGCCCATATCACTAAAATGTACTTTAATATGAAGGCATTTCAGTTTATTTTTCGATCCTTTTCTTGAACCTATATACGAAAAACATAATGACACGGACAGGCACTGTGAAGAGCGAGCCTACCTAATGATAATAGTACATTACTACTAAGACCAGGAAATAAGCAATCCTGGACGAGTAAGTTAAAAGTCTGAGCCCGTAGATGGACAACGCCATCTAGAGGAATACTAAGAACTAAGAAAAAAAAAACGACAAAATCGCTCATTGGGGTTAAATTTCAAGTATTCAATGGTTTTAAATATACCTATAAAATTGATAAAAATTATATATTTTTGTTATTGTTATTGCAGTTATAAAATATAGCAAACATTTCCACATTCTAGACATGAAATTGAAATATTTTTTTTTTTGTAAATTGGCCGCTTAAAACCTAATCATCGCCCAACTCCTTAGTCTCTTAAAAACATAGACACGGATAGTCTTAAAAAGAAAACTTAAGAAATGTACTCTGTGAACATATGGTATGCAATGAATTTTCATACGAATTTCCTGGACAGTTATTCAGATTTCCTGGACACTTTTAAATAGCTCGCCAGGATGAAGTATTTTCTGGTAGGTCTTTACAGTAGTTTAATGGTAACATTAAAGTGTATTTTTGATAAAATTGAATTTTATTATTGCCAGAAGGAGTCACTGAAAACGAAAGCAAAATAAGCAGAAGTTAACAATAATACATACTCGACTCCTAACTAAACACGTAATTAAAAAGCGCCTGTAAGTTTTGTGTTAGCAAAGTTAGGCTTCGTGTGAAACACTTTTCACAAGGCGCTATTGCGTGATCTAAAAAAGGACTACAAGATTAGTTACAAAAGATACTTACGGACATAAATTTCGGTAAGAAAAGGAAACTTCCCAACAATAAAGCGAAATTCGACCAAGGAAATGGTTCCGTAGGAACAACCTAACGATACACTGCTGAAGTTAATTTGGCGGAGATGGTCTAAGTAAATCTAAAGAAACGATTCTTATTGTTTTATCAAATACTTTAAATATAATTCATTATCTGATCATTACTTATTTAGTTTTGTCGCATGTTATTATTTAATCTCGGTAAAAGCTCAATCGAAAGCTTTTACATTAATCAAAAGTCGTTTTTACATCCGGCATTGCTTCAGACAATCAGTACGGCTTACTTTATAATATTTTCATAAGCTCACGAACGATAAATCATACCATCACTAGTCGATTTTCATTCTCTACCTTCAGACCCTTCCTTGCGTGTGGAAAACTAACATGTCTGATGGTACGGAACCCGCACGCGAACTCCGAATTTCCTAATACACACACCAGCCAAGAAATCCTTTCATCGATTAGTAATCTTATTTAAGGTGGTATAAGGCTTGTTTTAGTTTGATGCCAATTTTGAAAAAGGTTTTTTGAAGTCTACTCGCAAGATTACGTCTTTCCAATTACTCTCACGACATTCAAAGGTAAGTAGGTTCGTATACCTACTTTGTCATCTACCCTCTCTTGAAAATGTAGCATATTGTTCGGGAATAGATTTAGTACTCAGTGATGTGTTAATTTACCTTGTCATGCGATGGGAAAACTAGCAAAAGTTTGTTTAGTTGATGGGTAGGGGAATGACAGTCGATTATCTTGTGCAACATGTGATATTTAGATTGCTTGATGGTGTTTTGTCAAACATAGATAATTATGCTTTTCTTAACTTAATTTTTATTATAAATGAAAGATCTTTATAACTAATCAAGCTTTACTACGGGTAACTTAAACAAACGTTTCTTTAAGCTCACATCTGAAATATCATAAAATTATATATTTCAGTGGATACTGACCAAAAATCTGGTACCCAATTTCTCTCTGGGGTGAAGTTTACTGCCCGCTTCAGTAGAAAAGCCTCTCTGTTACGGTCACTACTAAGTGTTGCAGTCGAAGGTCAAGCTCGCGCAATCGGATTAAAGACTGTGTAGTAAATTGTCAAGAAGGAGGGAGATAAAGGGGTTGTTAATGATTGAATCTCCTTTAGGGTAATCAGGAGAGAGTGGTCAGGAATATTTTGTATTTGGGTTTGTTTTGTCAAAATAACATTATATGTTTCCATGCTCCAAAATAAGAAAAAGCAACCCTTAAGGGATGACTCGAGTGTACAACCGTCTGTCTGTGTATCTGTCACAGCCACTTTCTCCATAGGGATGAAGATATAAGAGTCAATAATAAGTCCTTCTAGTTTATAAACAAACTGTGTGAACATTTTTAAATAAATGTTTTGGTTTAAAGAACTGTTCTTGTTCTTATTAGTATTATATATCAGCTTAAAAATTGCAATACTTCTTGTTTGACCGCACATACTTAATATCCATCCATTAATCCATCAGCCTGTTTCGACCACTGCTGGACATAGGCCTTTACAGGATTTCGCCACTTTTGCCGGCCTCCTGGAAGAAATGCCCATACTCACACACGCTGGGCAGGCGGGTCGGTGAGCGCGGTGCCAAAACCCTTACATCAGTGACGCCGCGACGCTGCCCGTCACTAGTCTGTTTTAAATAAGGTCCGGCGATTGGTGATGGATATACCGCCATCCATCGGTCCCAGGCGATGGTGGGCCGCCTGGTTTTGCCTGAGAGCTGTTCTCTTACTCTCCCTCGAATATCTTCGGGAGGATTTGCAAGTAAGATGGTGGTACCTCCACAGTCGAGCCCGGCATCAGCTATACCACCTAAATTGTTAATATGGTAATATTTTATCTCATAAAATGTATACAATAATTGCATAGTAATAATTAGGTTTTCACACAAAAACTTTGTCATTTTTTTGCATTAAATTTTAGTTACATTACAGCTCTAAACATACTTTGAAGTTTGGTAAAGTTTAACACCGTGGAGTGTGTAGCTCAAAAATATTTCGCAGCGATAGTTCGAGCCCCTCCTGAGATTTAGATTTCTTGAGATATTTTGAGATTTAATTTTCTAATTGATTTTTCCATTCTATTGTACACTTTCGTAATCAGCTAGTTAGGCTAACTACTTTAACGTATTTCAAAATTTAATGGTGGGGTTTCAAACCTTTCCGTGGGTTGAAATATTACATTGATAGTTGGTGAGGTAGATCGACTAGCTGGTGACTGGTGGTTGTATCATAAACTTTGCAGCGCGAGGCCTGTCTTGAGAGGAGGAGGTCGGGGTCTGAGGGGGCTAATGATCGAGCCTACCCCAACGTAATCAGAGGGCGGTGGTCAGGTAGTGTGTAATCTTGATTCAAGTATTTATTGCTTATCGTAGTTTATTTTACCGTTGGGACTGAATAACCCTCGAAGAAAATGAGTTTATGTATATATAGGTACATATGATCACGATATGAATCCCCGAGGGGGTGTCAGAGGTGTTCCCGGGTGTGAACTGTGAAATGCAAGTCACAGTCCACACCCGGTACACCCGCTTTACGTCCCATCGTCAAAACCTGAAACACCTAAGTATTCCGATACCTGCGTAAATTTACATATTATACAAAAGAGCTCTTGCAAAATAAAAACGCTTTTCCTTACAACTCCGGTCAGATGATCAGGAGAGTTTATACGGAAAAATTTGCAAGGAATTAGGAATACAGTTACAAACCCTAAAAGCCAGTTTATTCCTGTATACATTATGTACATAGCTAACCGAAACGAAAGCCAGTTTTACCACGTTTTACGGATAAACTGTCATGGGTTACCTACATAGTAATGTATAAACCCATAACATCAGTACCACAGCAGAAAAACGACCCACTTTGTAGACGACACGCTTTCGCTCTTCTTTCGGCCGAAAAGTGGGCATAGGATTTTGCATCGTTAGTACATTATTTGCAAAAAAATATCGGTAAAAGTATTAAATTAATTTTAATATTTATTAGAGAAATTGAGAACAATTGAATCACTGTTTTAGGGTTCCGCGTCCAAAGGGCATGACGGAGCCCTATTACCTAATGTCACTCTGCTGTCTTTCTGTCTGTCCGTCTGTATGTCACGGGTCTCTAACTAGCAGATGGCATGAGTTACAGATCTTAAATTTGGACATGTTATGAAAAATTTTGACTCAAAACCGAATATTGAGTAAAATTGAATTAATTTTCATACATAAAAAAGAGCAGAAACATTTTTTTCCCCGGCTCAGGGATGTCAATGTCTAGTAGGACACAATGCCTAGTAGGACACAATGCCTAGTAGGACACAATGCCTAGTAGGACACATTGATTTAAAAAAAAATGTCCAATGGTAAAGAAATTCGGGGCCATCAAAGTTGTCAGTTTTAGACCATTTTTGTTAAAAGGTCTATCTCAAAAACATTAGGAATTTGGCATTTTCTGTATCTTATGTTTATGTGCACTGTTTTTAAACGAGAAATACTGAAAACGTCGATGTTTTATATAATATGTAGATTTAGCAGTACGTACCCGAATACACAACCAACTGAATTTTGCTCTTTATATGCAGATGCTAATAACTTTGTAATTTTTATTCAAATAATTTTAGTCTATTAACTTATTTTAATGGTACGGAACCCACAAGGCGGAAGTCCAATTTGCACTTGATCGTTTTTTTTATAATGCTCCTTTAATTTACAAGTACAAAATAATTTAAAGCCATTCAAAGTTATAAATTAGAATAGATCTTCTTTGCACCTGCTCTAGTATAAAGTTTTATGTAGTTTTTTTATACTTAGTACAGAATAGTTTAATACAATGTACAAAAGCTTTGGCCTAAAAACCTTTCGTAGCTGGAACGAAGTATCTTTATTACCCTACAAAGAAAACGCTAAACTAAAGTTACGAGCGCAAAAAAATGTTCCGAAATACATTACCCGAAAGGCCTTTTAGGCAATTCGTCACGAGTTGCGGTAAAAATATTTGTACTTTTTCAGAAAATGCATTGCCCGCATTTGTCTGTCCACTCCAGCCAGCCTCTTTTATCAGTCATTTTGAGAATAGTCCGGTGACAATGCTCTAATGATTATGTTACAGGCAGTAAAGTAATAATTCTCACATTGAAATGACTATTGTTTGGGTGGAAGTGGTTTGTAGCACGTGGGGTACACCACTGTTGAAAGCAAAATGGAGTAAGATGTTTTTTGTATTATTTCAAGTTTAACTACCCGGTACCCGGGGTTGAAAACTTTATAGCAAACATATTTGTCAGAATTTTAGCCAAAGCAATATTTCTTCGATGTATGCCCTTTATCTACTATTCCTTATATTTTGAAGAAAAATATATGAAGTAGCTAGACTTGCATGCCCTTATAAGCATCTTGTATTTGCACCTAACATACGGCGATAGATATCTATCACTTTTGGGTGAGATGATCGTCAATAAAAAGTGGGGATGTGAAATGGAGTAATATAGCTTTAATAGGTTTATTTTGATCACACATGAAGGTAGCCGCAGTTTTATTATCTACTACATTTCATACCCATCTGAAGGTGCAGTCACATATACACTGCAAAAATACAAAAAAAACTTCAACTGTAAGTTGAATTAATGACAGATAGTGTTTTTTTTCTGTAAGTGGTTGAAAGATTGTGTGGATTGATTAATCTTGAATGGATTCCTGAATTCATTAATTAATTAACGAACTGTACTGTAAATTATTGTGTTTCTATTACTGCAGTAATGGATCCGTACTGACGAAAACGCCACTCCAGTGCTAACCCATTGTTTAATTGCAGTGTAATATTAAAATTAAAATGAATGTAATGCCTTCTAGAGCCTATTTATGCCTACATTTAAATACACTAAAGAAGTTTTATAGGCTCTAGAATAGAACTTTGATATATTTTTTATAAATCATAACATAGGATCTTTCGGCTAAGAACGGTGATATGGAACTCGAGATTTATGTCCGTCTTTTGTTTTTGACTGTTTACCCACCGACTGTGTCAATGGATGCTCGCCGGAAAGTCGTTACTCTTGCATTGTGCCACTTGTATTGTCTACCCAATGACGTCGTTAGTAAGTTAGCGGGTGGCCCGCACTGCATTGAAATTCTATTGGAGACATGATAAATCTTCAACAGCTATGTTATTTCTAGAACCCATTCAAATAATTGTCTCGATTACAAGAGGCGATTTTTTATGTAAATCATTATTCGTGTATGTTTTGTTATTCAATTGAAGTTGTTACGCAGTAGCCTTAAACTGAACTTCTAAAGGGAACTTGTCAGAAAAATGTTCTGAACATTTTTTATATTCAATGAAATGATTTTTTCCTAAATATCATTCACAGAGAAATCGTTAAGATACATCCATTTTTTGTTACAGAGAGTCGGTTTCTATCGTTGAAATATTGCTTCAAAAACAACAAAAGGATGTCTGGGTGTATGTCAAATAAAACGACATCAACCTACGCGTAACATGGGAATACCATGCTCCTACACACTACAACAGCATCACCACATGCTACAAAACTGTCTTACTGACTTCATATTGAGCAACCAGACAAAAAGTAGGCTAATATTTTAAAGAAATGCTCTGTGTAGAAGCATCTATCAGAATGTACGCGCATCCCAAACTTAGAATCATTTATTGTCACATAAAATTCAATAAAGTTCTGTCTATCGATTGGGTCCAAAAGCTTATTACAAAGCCCATACTGTTGTAGCTCAGGCCGGGTGATCTGTGATGTTTTCTATTGTTATTTAAGCGGTGCTGTACAATGATTGGCCATTACAGGGTAGATCTTTTGTTGACGGCAGCTGAATATTTTTATAGTTATCTATTGGACCGAGACGTCAAATGTTTTTGATATAGATTGCAATTTTGACAATATTTCAAAGCCTGTTTCGGTTTGGAATGCGTGTATATTGAAAATAGACAGCTGGAACTTTTAATTTGGTCGATTGAATCCTTCACTGAGTTACGCCTTCAATACGATAAATTTTAGTAATCCTTTTCCTATCAACGCAATAGATATGTTTCCCAGCTCAACCTTATTCAGCAGTTTACTTGCTCTGTCAAGCGCCTTGTACATTCAATCTAAAAATCGGTCACGCTTAGTGCAATGCAATTTTTTTATTTAAGGGTTTACTTTTTTGGGGTTACATAAAAGGAGCCGCCCTGAACTGAAATACAACCACTGATTACTCCAAACTAGTCCAAACACGTCCAAAGTACTCTGGACAGTTAGACTGACAAATCCTTTCACTTACGGAAGAAGATGAAACAAATAGGAATGAAATTAGAGACCGGTTGATTCTGTTGCAATAACAGGATACCCAAGTTATAAAAAATATTCCGATAATGTTCTAACGTTTATATATAATAGTATGTTTAAACTAACCCCGTAAATTGATTCATTTATTAACTGTGAATTATATCTAGTGATTTTGAAAAGAAGTGATATTTTTATTCCAGCTAGAAGCCGAATAAAGCAGTTTTATCGAGAGCGCGTAATATTCCAGCTGTCGAAACAGCTACGGCTCAGAGCGCATTATTTTAAACAATAATGAAACTTCATAGACTTCAATTTTCACTTTATGTAAAATGAGATGCTCAATCTTGGGTCAGCCATGCCCTTAATCGTACTTGTAAAAATTCGATTACCTAATTAATTTATGAGTTATGTAATGTTATATAATATTTAAAATATTGTTGAAAAGTTTGATGATTTAATAAAATTTCATGTTTTATAAAATAAATGTAATAATCATGATACTACGTGTAAAGCCGATTCTGAAGGCTTTAATTTTGGTTTCATTCTTGTCAAAACGAAATTTTCTTCATTCCAAAATAGTTCTCTAGTGTTAATAACAGAAGCTATATTACTTCAAAAAATTAAATTTTTGGCTGCCCTAAAACTAAAATTAAAGCCTTCAGAATCGACTTTAATAATTAATAAAGTAGAATGTAGCTGTAGTCTGTACCCTTTTGTATAATATATAAAAAGAACAATTTTAATTTTATGTATTTTTATAATGTAAATAGAAAATATAATATGACATTATAATGTTAAAAAAATCTCTGACATGACATCTATATTGACCAACGGATTATTTTTAAAGTCTATATCCCATTTGTCACTAAAGATGTTAGTGATTTTTAACAAAATATGTGATATTATCATAATTTTCTATTCGCCTGATGACGACCCTACTGACACTGAGGGTTCGAAACATAGTTCACTTTTTGTTTATTACTAATCCTCTTTTAACAATCTTGTTTATTCTCCTCCCACTTTTGGGACGTATGCGCTTTATCCTAGGTCTTTTTGACATTTTCTATTAGGCCCGGTAGAGGCATAGCGCAAGCTTATCGTGTATAAAAAATACATAATTTACCTACTAGAAATTTCGAGACCTCACTTTTCTGGTAGGTAGATTATCTATCTTACAATAAAAAAACGAAAAACAAGCTATAAAAGTTTATATACATTGATTTTATTGTATTCGCAAAGTATATACTTGATATTATATCAACTGACTAATGCTGGGCCCAGTGGGGCCCGAAATATATCTTGAAGTATTTTTTTTCTTTTGTGTACCTATATACTTTAATATAATAATAAAGTAGTCAAAAAGTCGAGTAAATAAAATATTTTTTCAAAATTTTAAATGAAAATTATACAGATTTTATTTTGTACTGAAGCAAAAACTATAATTTTCAAAATTTTTGTCTATATATAAGGTCTTACAATTCAAAGTGAAAAAAATTCAACAGACCACATTCCACCGAAAAAAAAATTATTTTCGCGTCCTTTTTTTTACCTTTTACATAGAAACTTAGTCAGCTGATTGAACCACTTAGTACTGGGAAGTGAAAAAACAAAAGGGTAGTATTGAATAAAAATACGTAGATCAAACTAAAAGTAACTACTGTGTACTGTATAGGTTATATTTATCGTTCCCTAAAAGGACAATGAAATCTCCACGCCTGTAAATAACAACTTGAAATCCAAATAAAACGTCCATAAACGGGAGCCAAGTAACCTCTCAGCTTTAATGAAGCGCATAATACAAAACTACGGAACCGAGAGAATTATTTTAAATATCTGTAGTGCCCTCTAACGGATTTCATGGACGATCTCCATTAACACGAAGCTGTTAATGAGGGAGTGAAATGTTGGAATGGATCCAGAGTATTCCAGAGTTCCTGCAAACAGTCGGGTCGGCCTAAAGGAAAAGTGAGCCTTATATGGAGATATTAGCTTTTATTATGGAGTTTATTTTGCTTTTAGGATTGGAATTTGGGTTACTTTTGGGAAAATTACATTGTGTGTAAATTTAATAAAAATTTCTTATTAAGGGGTAACGTTTCGAGCTCAGTGCAAAGTGCATAACATAAGTTTGTTTACCTTATTTTAAAATAAAATGTATGAAATAAAATAGTTTCACCTTATTTTGCGACTATTGTTGAATAATAATCAGGGGTTTTTAGCAGAATTGCGTCATTTTATGCATAACGTTGTAAATGAATGGGTATACAAACTTAAAAGCGTGTTTTAAGTTTGTATGCCCATTCATTGACAACGTAATACATAAAATTACAAAATTTTGGTAGAACAGCCTAATTGACACTAAACAATGGTTGCGAAATGCCATATATCACATTTTTTTAGTACTTTTTATGCAATAGTAAGAAAAACAATCATAAGTTGTGCATTTTGCACCGAGCTTGAAACGTTCCCCCTTAAGTGTAAATAAATAAATGTCATTAAAAAAGTTTCTGCTCGATTGATGATGAAAATCAGTACAAAAAGAAAAAGGAAAAACAGCCAATATTTATGTCTATTTTACTTATATCGTACCGTGTGTTTAATTGGAGTTTTCGTTATTGGCTTCATAATAAATACTCGTGTCAATCAGACGTGAAAATACTAAAACAAACTTTAATTGTAACGGCGAATTCCTTGTAGATACTTTACATTTTAGTAAGGGTTTAGTAGAATACAGGCGACATTAAATTAAACTGAACTAAACTTATTTTTTCTTTTAGATAGAAAGCGCCCATCTTCGTTTATGTTGTATTCTATATTTTTCGACTAAATGTATTATTTTTGAGTCAAGTTTTTTAATAATCCAATTCATTTTTTTTTTGTTATTCTCTTGTTACTGCATCATATCCGTAACTTTCACTTTTTTCTGCTAGCTTAACGTTTACGTTCGATTAACAGGCACAAAACTGGAACAAAAAAACCACACTGTAGATGTACGTTGCGGCTTTTGCGGCAGCTCAGTTTGAAGCGCGGAAAATTAACGGGTCCCACATTCCCACCATACTGCACTGGAAGTAGTGAACAGCGGAACAACTCATGTGATCAGTCTTGACAGGCTTTCGCGCAGTTCCGCCTAAAAGCTGCAAAATGAGTTAAATTGTTAAGCGGTTGAAATGTTCGCAAACAATAGTTGGCGGCTATGAGACTTGTAATGTGGTTTTGATTATGTTTAAAATCAACTGCTACCTATTTTAAACTTTTTTTGGTTTGGGACTACATTTGAAGCAAAACTACATTTAGTAAACATATAGCTAATTTGAAATAAAGTGCTCAGTCGGAAGTTTGACTATCAACCGATCGGGTGGGCAAGCATTAACGCGATTTTCAGATTTAATTACTGATTTCTGAACAATAATTAAATTGTCTTAAAAAGCATGTTTTTGTGCTTGAAATACGGTAAACGGAATAATCGTCGATAAAGTGGGTCTAAGATTACTTAACAGCACAGTGTATTAAATAAAAACCAGCCAATTGCGCGTCGGACTCGCGCACGAAGGGTTCCGTATCATTATTTATAAAAAACGGCAAAAAAAACATGTCTGTTGTATAGGAGTGCGCAGATCCGACTCGCACTTGGCCGGTTTTAGTATTTGTTGTTATAGCAGCAACAGAAATACATCATCTGTCATTCAACTGTCTAAGTATTACGGTTCATGAGATACAGCCTGGTGACAGACGGACAGACAGACGGAGAGTGGGTTCGGAACCCTAGAAACTAGTAGCAAAGAAAGTGATTTGATTGATTTGTTTCGGTAATAATAATGTAATAATTAGGTCATCATCATTCATCATCAGGCTGTGTTCGTCCGCTGCTGGACATTGCCTTTCCAAGATTTCACCACATGGAGAAAATGCCCATACTCACACACACTGGACAGGCGGGTTGGTGAACGCGGTGCCGAAACCCTCCCACTAGTGATGCCACGGGTGGTTTCCAGTCTTTTTTATACTACCTATAATAATAATTAGTATCTAACGAAGTAAAAAGCGTTGATACAATTATACTGTTAATTGATGCTGATTTGACAAGCCCTAACGTTACATATATTTATAGTTAGATTTAAATAATGATTAACTTACTGCATTAGCGTTTTAAATTATATAATAACACTATTTAAAGGTCTGCTTGACATGCTTTGGCACTTGGAACATTTTTGACAGGGATAAAAGTCCGAAATATATTTATCATATTTTGTTTTATGCGAGATTTCTAGGCTACTTTTTAATTCCATTCATTGCCCTAAGTATAAACAGTTTGCTAGGACTGTCGAAAAGCTCTATTTCCGCGAGGCTGAAACCGTGGGCCAAAGACTGAATGATTAATTTCAAGCTCGAGAGAGAGCTTAATTTTCAGTTTTCGTATGAACATTACGCGAGGGGGATTGTGTGAAATTCCGGTGCTTAGAGCAAAATTAACAACGCATGAAATATATTACAGCGCGCTCTACCATCTAGTAATGCATTATTGAGAAGGTACAATTAGGTTACTCTGTGGTTAGTCACCGACTCTGTGGTCAAGTGGCTTGAGTATTTGATCACTAATCCGGAGGCTATGGGCTCAAATCTCGTAGGGACAAATTAGTTGTGTCCGAATTACGGCAATAGGACTCACCACCCAACTCGCGGGAACGTTTTGATCGTCAATTAAACGGGGTTGTACGGGTGTGGACTGTTACTTACATCTCACAGTCCACCATCAGTCCACACTCGAAAACACCTCTGACACCCCCTCGAGGACTTAGTTATGACAATAAATTACAGTTAATATTTCGCCAACCGTTCCCTAAATCGAAAAATGGTTTTCTCACACCCACAACGTTTTTGAACGACCTATCCAACGATACCCCATAATATGGGATAGACGAGAAAAAAAATCATCCCCAGTTTACGTGTATGAGCGGTACTTACCTTAAAAAAAAACTTCAGGACATTATTTTATCATTTTGTTGATTGTCATTTTATCCTTGTCAGACTAAGGAACCCTAAAAATGACAGATAAAATGTCTGTTAATACACCTGCTCAAAATATGATAGATTAGGGGATTAGGACGCCATCTAGTGGAAACCGGCGACATCATTTAGTAAGCATGTAAACCTTTGTTTTACTTGTCGTTTTGTTGGTATATTTCTGGAAGTAACGGATACACTTAAAACTGTTTAAGATGAGTATTCCCAAACTTTTACATTATTATTTAATATATTATATATGTTAAATTGTAAAAGAGGTTTTAAAATTTCAAAACAATTTTAGACGTAATAATTTATATTCTATTTGAACTATCTTTAAACTTATTATTAAAAAGATTTTAAAAAGAGACATTGGTCTTTGTAGTACAGATTGGCGCCAACCAGACTGTGTTTTCTTCTGTCGACTTGTATCTGTTTTGATTTGCAAGAAAATTGCTTTTTTTTATTGCGTTTATTATTTCATGTAATTTTTCGCAGTCGTATTAAAAAACGTCGTTTGATACACGTGCGAAAGTGTTGATATTTCTCGTCCCGACTGTTTTTTGTTATATAAAGTTATTTCAGCTGACAGTCATTTCAATAAATACATAAGTGTTTGGGAAAGAAAAACGATGAAACAAAAAAAAAAACTGACTCCTGATAAAAAACTTTGTCCACGTAAAATCGTCGTTCCTGGTCACGTTAGACATAGGACAATCTAACTTTAAAAAGAAATCTGCCAAGTAATAAGGAAAACCCCATTAATATCCAAGCAGTGGTTGGGTGAGAAGAAGTTTAAAAGTTTTAAACAGAGACAAAAATGATTAATTGTTTATACTTTAAAGTATATATACTTTATTAAAGATATTTTTATATGATGATGTCATCGAAGGTTTTCCTTATTTATTCAAGGTCCCGTTTTCTTTCCCATTTTCTCTTCGAAGCTAAAGCTAGCTTATACTGTTGAATTTTCAGTATCGCTAAGACAACAGTAAAAGACTTCGCTGTCCAGATTGTGGTTTGAATTCCTCTTACTAGTTAAGACCCATACCGTTGTCGAATAAATCTACCAATAGGCAAGCAGACACGCTCCGCTACAAAGGATTCTGTTCTCGACGGAAAACTAAAAATTGCTTAATAAATCTTGTAGATATTTTACGTACTCGTAAGTACTATACTTACTGTATACAGCATCGTTCGCGCGGGAACCAGGACCACGAATCGAGTAACGAATTGAAACCAACTTGCGTGCAACACTGCGAGTAGATTCATCACTGGGCGTTGTTTTGCCGGCTGTTACTTTCATACAAGTCCAGTGTCCAACTTTTTGTGTATCTAGTGGTATCGGTTTTCTATTTCTAGGAGCATGTGTTATTGACAGGGCCCCGAAAACCAGGTTTGAAAGTTAAGACTATCACAGGGTTAACCCTTAATAGGGTGTAACTCAGGGCATATAAGCTCAAGCTTAGCATTGTAAAATTAGGTTTGAAAGTTAAGCCTCGCAAATGGTGTTACATTAGGCTTGAAACCCTTAAAGAGTAAGATTACACAGGGCTTTAAATTCTTCCAACACAGCCCATTAACAAAAAGTTTGGCCTTTTTCTCGCCAGGTTCTGTTTGATCGAATTCTACCGGGATACACTTTCAGAATATTCGCAGTTACATTACGTCTATGGTTAGGGTTTAAGAGGGTTACACGGTTACCCTTAGCGAGTAAGCTCATCAATCCTAAAAATAAAACCCTAATTTGTATAGGGTTTGCTTACCATTTACAAATGTCGAATAGGCTTATACTAATAATAAGATTTCATGCGAAAACACTTTGTAAAACCCATGTCTTTACCCTATGATATGGTAACAACAAAAATTATCCCTGGACTTATTGATAATGCCTAACTACTCACAATCACATAATTAATAGAAATATTTTGTTCCTTTTACTTTACATGATTTATTTGTAAATTCTATTTAATTATTTGAGGTGTCGTTGGACACCCGTTTGGAACAAAGTTCTTTTCGTTCGCTACTGATTTACTGACGCGCAACGCAATTCACACGTGTATACTGCCATAATTTCCTATACCTATACATATACATACGCTTGTAAACACACATACTATAGCAAAAGTTGCGTGACGGTCAAAATCTTACACTTTGTTCGGCTTAGCTCTCATTCGCCATGTGTCTGGAGTGTAACATAGGAAATGGAATATGGTTAAAATAAAATAAAAATCTTATAAATTATATAATAAAATATAGAACCTTTGTTCTATACAAAAATGAAAGAGTTAACATTAAAAGAAGTCGTATCTTAAAGGCGAAATTCTAGTAACATTTTTCTCTTCTCCGCATTATTTACACTAAGCAGGTGAGGTGAAACGACAAAAAGACTCACGTTATCGTTAAGTTTTCATGTTAAACTAACTCTAGACAGCTAGTTAATCCCTAGAGTGGAGTTAAGCTCACAAAATCTTGTAGAGATGTAGAGTCGAGTAGAGCTTTGGTTCTGTTTGCTGTGCTGGCGCCTCGACAACTGGAGCTTTCTCTGTCATACCGCGGTGGTCGTCCTGTTCTATAGGGGAAATTCCCACTAGCCTCTTTTCACTTTTGTAAAATTCAATAAGTGTAAAAAGAGGCCAGTACCCAGTGGCTATTTTCTCGATATGGCATGTGAGGTAAATAAATGGAACTTTAAAAAATTTGCTTCTAGAATTAAGCTTGTAAAACCTTATTTTACAGTGGAAAAGAGAGCTTTGTTTTGATTGCTGTGGTAGTGGCTCGGTAAGATAAGTTTTTCGTTTTGTGCCGTGCGGAGCGAGACTTCGTTTGAGCACAGAGTAAATAGTTTTTGTTAGATAATAGCGAGATTTAAAACGAGTAAGGTCCAGAGTAAAGTTTAATAAATCTTTCCGAGATATAAACGATGTGTTTTTCTCAAGATAGTATTTTCTATTCCAATGCAAATAGGTGAAAAATTGTGTTTTACGCCGTATTTAATTTTAGGTACAATCGGAAATATTTCCGTAGATCCACATTTTGCTCTTTTTGCTATTGCAATAAGGGTAATAAATAAAAATAGAAAAGCTTAATATTTTTCGAGATACTTATTTCAAAGGGTTTTTACCAAATTTATTTGCTCATATACCTATGCAAAACAAAGTGTTTTTTTTTTGCATATAAATCAAATGCGTATTTAAAAAGTTAGTGTTGACTGCCAGAACTGATTGTTCATTTAGTAAAGCAAACTCGTGTGCCAAAATGTACTTAAAATATTTTCAAAATTATCTAAAGAAAATTAGTAAGTAATAATCATAAAGCTTTCTAAAATATTGAAATAAGCGTGCAGTTCTCCAATTATTTTGTTTCAAAGGACTACTGCTGATATACAAACTGGAAATAAACAGGCAAGTTATTATCATATCAGTGTACGTCACATGAATCTGTATGAAAGGTTTTCAGAACATAACAGTTTTGATACAAGTTTACACGAGTAACTTAGTTTTGCTAACAGCTTTGTTATTTGAAATAGGACTTTCCAGTGTAAATAGTAAGCTACTTTGACAGAGTAGGGTATAAAAGTTTTAAACTACGAATTTCGTTATTTACTTGGCTGGCAGACGAAAAGCCTCACTAGAAGCAATTAATAAACAACGCTAGGTGGCAAACTTTTTTTTACTTATTTTATATTTCATCTACTCGGAAAGTACCTTCTTACCTCTAATAATAAGTCATCCATCTCATTACTATCATACAAATATGCGGGCAGAAAAGTGCACAAAAATCCCTTGTCTAAGTGGTGAGCGGTAGGCCTACCATGAGTTTTACTTACTATACGCTAACGTCTACGTAAAATATTTATATGAGAAATTGTGCAGCGCCCCTAGCGGCTTACTACAGGAACCAGCATTTCTCATACAAAATATTTGACGCAGACGGTAACGTGTTAGTAAAACTCATGGTACGCAGAAAAAATTATGAAAATCGATTGTCAAACGTGCTGATTTTATTTTTGTATCAATGTCAATGATGCCATAATACAATAGGCAAATTCGTAAAACGATACTGGCCACTTGCTTTTTCTGTACATTATTTAAAAATAAAGAAAGTTGAAATTGGGCGTGAGTCGCTTTGTTTTGTTTCATGTGTCAATATAAATTTGTATGACTATTGTTAGGTAAAAATTACAGCATATACATTAATATGTTTTGATCTATTGCTATCTTTGTTCTAATTCAATCATCAGTTTTATGGTTTAAGATACCACAAAAGCATAAATTTCGAGGAAAAAAATTTAGAAAACATTTTTTTTATATGACGCATTGATTTTTTATCAAACATATTACCCTCAATTTGGTGTTAGCAAAAAGTAAAAAACAAGCCAAAATTAAAGTTCAAATTTAATTAAAATCAGTCTATAAAGCAAGTAAGGTTTGGTCTACAAAGCAGACATCCGTATATATCCTTTACCTTTATGTCTTCCAAGCTCAATGCGCGGGAGTAAATTCTTATTTATCCCGATTACAACACTTCTTTTACTCCAATGTAACTTAAGTCGTTTAAAAGTTAATTATTTATTTATTTAAGAAAATTAGCGACTATAGAACAAATAGTAGAAGGCTACTTAAATAACATAAAATTTTTCCATAGATAGAAATTAGAATACATTAAAAAAGCATAAGGAACATGATGAAAGTAAATGATAGTTATGCCTAAGCAATAAGAACAATTTATTGCTTAAAAGACGTCTCACCGTAGAAATACTAACATCATTAACAATGTATCTTGTAAAATTATTATAAAAATATTGCAAGTTCGTTATAAAAAGGACTAGTGTTGGTGGTGCCAACAATCTAGGATACTTCGCACCATATAAGAAATAAATAAATCAAGTACTTTTAATGCCATGTAAGAGCAGCCAAGTCATCACCGCTCTATTATTCAGTGCCAGTTTTAAACAGTGGCTCCAACGAGTTTCGTCGTAGAGTAGCTCGCATTAAAATGATGTGTCATACGGACATCAATTTGTCATTTCACCCGCATATCATATTTTAAGAAGTGTCCTAATGGAGCACTGTCTCTCGGTCTATATCCTGTGATGATGTTGTTAAATTTTGGGTTTGGTAACTGGATTAGACACACTTGTTAGGGATCCCTAGATCCCGGTAGGTCAACTAGCAAAGTTAAAATTAACGAATATTTTTGCTTGTTTTCGTTCGATAAATTCAAATTGAATATCAAAAAGGACACCGTTTTAACCAAAGCCTCAAAAAAGGAGGAGGTTGTCAATTCGACTGTTTTTTTTTTGATAGTTTAAGGCAACAAGAGTAGAAAAAAACTTATTAGTAAATAAATACACTTATCAATAATGTTAGTGAGTTATGTATGTAAATTTGTGAGTATGAGGATGAGTAAAGGGTGTCTGTTTGTTTGCTACAAATGTTAAAAACAATAATGGTAGTTTTGAATTTTGGAATATCTATAGTAATAATGAAGTTGTAAAAAGATTGTTTCTGTACATTGAATATAAAAAAAATATTTAAATGTAATTAGTATTGCACTGAAGCAAAACTACTGTTTTTAGAATTTTTGTTTGTCTATCTGTATGTAAGTATGTTGTTCTGTTTTAACTCGAGAACCACTCAATGTATTTAAGATGCGGTTTTCTTTATTTTCATTGTAGTGGCCCTGGTCAACATGTAGGCTATAAGGGTTCTTGACAAAATAACGCCCAATTCGAAAACGGGACAGAGATTAAATAAACGCGGGCGGAGCCAAGACCGAAAGGCTAGTTATAGTAATCCATCCATCAGCCCGTCAGGCCATGGGCCTTTTCCTAATCTTGCCACTCATGGCGGTCCTCCGTCCTCCTCCCACCCTTGTGTCCTTCAGGTCGTCGGTCCAGCGGGCACGAGGTCGGCCTACACTAAGCTTTGCTGTACGTGGTCTCCATTCTAAAGCGTATAATACAATACAATAAAAAATACTATATTGTTGTGATTTTGTTGTTGTTATATTGTAAGTAATACAATACCTACTATAAAAAATACTATATTGTTGTTGAATTCGTGTGCTTATAAATTAAGCGAAGTTTTCAGCTGTTCAGCCACATAAATTCAACATGTATCCAGCCGGTTTTTCGTTAACATAACATTGATTATAAAGTAGGCTTCACAAATATCCTGAATGCAGACAGTGCAGCAAAACCAGATACTCTTCCTAAATAGACCACTGACCTACGACTGAGAAGGACATATCGTTGTATCCCACTTATCTATCTACCTACCTAATACTAACAATAAAGTAGTAAAAAAGTCGTGTACACGTACGTACCAAAAAAATTTCAAAATCTTAAATAGTATGGGTTTATTTTTTGGTATTATACTGACGCCAAAAACCACAATTTTTAATATTTATTGCTTGTCTGTCTGTTATTCTGTCTGTCTATTTTTCTTTCTGTCTGTCTGTCTGTCTGTATGCATGTGTGTAGGATCCGTTTTACCTCGAGAAACAGTTATCGGATTTAGATGCGGTTTTCTTTATTATCATCGTAGTGACACTGGTACACATAGGCTATAAGGGTTGTTCATAAAATAAGGCCCAAGCTGAAAACGGAGCAGAGATTAAATAAACGCCCACGGAGTCGCGGGCAAAGGCTAGTTCATATATAAATGTGATACCATACCTACAGCACAGAGTCCTATGTCCAGAAGTTCGTTCCAGCTCAGTTAAATTTAGTCCCAGATCAATATGGATTATCCAGGGCTCTGGCTACGGTGCAGACATTTATTAATAGCATATAGATTTATTGTCTGTTTGTACGAAGCTGAGGCTGTCCATATTTTGGCCTGAAATCTGTTTCGGAAGCAACTCTTCACTTCAGGTGTAATGGTGTTAGAGATTAATGAACTTTGGGTGGAGTTTATTGGTTAAGATTTTAACCAAAATAGTTAAATTAAAACGTTTTATGGAATGACCGCAATGTGGTTTGGTAATTTTGGTATGTTAAATTAAACCTTAAAATATCATCTCTTATCGTAGGTTCAGATTTAAAAAATACAAACTATTTCATTTTAGTTTGAGGCGTCTTATGTCGTACGTATTATTATAATGTACGAGTAGGTACGTTTATAAATTTGCATGGTGAATAGTCAAAAACCACTATTTGTAAAAATATTGGAAAGATACAAAATCTGATAGTTCATCTAATGTAATGATACCTACATTCACACTTATTAGCTCTCATAAAGTTGGGTTACGTGTAGAAATACTTTATATTCTCTGGTTACGTCCTGTCTTAGCATAGGAACAAACGGATAAAAAAACATCTTTTTTGCACCTATCTATCTCCAACTGGGTATTCCTTTAAACCTAATAAATATCGTGTATTTAGATATAAAGAAAATATATGGTTGGTGAATATGTTCAATCATTCATAACTTAGGGAAGATAATGCGACGTTGTCACACTTTTACGTAAGAACGTAAAGGTGTTTTACATGGTAAGGGCGTGTGGCAACGTAATCTGAAGATAATAATTGTCAATGCATGTCTTCTCGTGGATGCTGTAAAGATGATTAGAAAAAGTTATGTCAACAATCTATGTGTCCGTAGGATTCTTATTACCGTATGGTGGTCGGATCTTTGCCCAGTCCGTAGAGACGACGTATTTAGGGGTAATTGATGGTCCTGCACGGATTGTGAGTATTGTGTACTTAAAAAGGCACATATACATCGTGTTTCTTTTGATATCCCATAACTCCAGGGTATCAATGAGACCAAGTATATAAATGAAATAGCGTACGAAACAAAATAATATTTTTTATACAAAATAATTCGATAAAAATGTAATTTTTCTTGTAAAACACCTTTACGTTCTTACGTAAAAGTGTGACAACGTCGCATTATTTTCCCTAAATTATGAATGATTGAACATAATTATCAATTAAAGTTTACCTATCACCAATCACAATTATTTTAATTCTTAATTTTAATTATGATTCATGATTTCTCCAAAAATACGCATTTTTGAACATATGTATCGTGGACTTTTTATATTATTTTTAGTCATAGAATATAACCTTAGAGTTATGGGATATCAAAAGGAAAACCTTCTATAATGCGAGCCTATTACGTATCTTTCAATTGATTGCCAACTACGGTTTCTATTCACCAAAAACAGATAATGAACTTCCAACTTCCAAAATAACCTGCAATGGGTGTTGAACTATTTACGAATTGTGACGTTATTTCAAGTGTGAATGTATCTTTAGATAAACGGAATTCGATAGTATATGTATGTTTTCGACGATAGGCACTCGGTTGGCAACTGATTTTACGATACAGAATCAGGGGGTTGGTGGTAGCTTTAGCCGTGGCTTGTCGTTGTCACCACCCTCATAATGAAATCATGCCGCCAAGCGACTTGTCGTATTCTATAACGTACTGGGGGAGGTGGTAGCAGGCAGTTGCGCAGTATAGGTCATTCGACTTTTACGATTTCTGTAGATTTTCGTGGAAGTCCCTGGAAAGACGGATTAACGCCTCACTTCTTGTCACTCTCCCAGTTTATGGACGAGCCACCCTAAGTCTTATCTACGCTTTCGTAGTAACTGACAAATGACTGCGCAACTGCATGTTATCACCCGTGGTATGGTTTCTTACACTATGAGTCGCTTGGCGGCAAGGTTTCGTCATAAGGGTGGATATAAGCCAAAAGCCTGTACCAGTCGAAGGAAAGGATTTGTTACTTAGTTGCATCTTGGTCTAACTGCCTATCCAGGCGTATTTGAAGTGATCAGCGGTTGTCTCACGGAAGCCTTTTGCATGAACCGCATGCTTCCGCGAACCCCAAAACTACTGATTACAGTTAATTATACCAAAAAATTCATTTCGAAACGACGATGTGTCGTTGCATCACCTCTCCCTACTTTTTCAACTTTGTCAAAACTAACTTCTTATCAATCCCTGCAAAAGGTGAACGATTGAAACTTTCAGCAACATCATCTACCCGCAAGCAAAGCTTCAATAGGAAAGTTTATTTCAACGTTCGCTTAACGAAGCTTCCGAAGTTCTCATATCGATTTAACACATAATTTTATAACTAAAGTATAACGGAATTCTGCAAGGAAAATCTAAGTGTCTGACTTGTATAAATATTTAATCATTGTTCCTAGATGTTTGAGTTTTTGGCCGTTTTGTGGGTAAGTGAGGATCGCGGGGGTTGATTCGCCCCTGTAACGTCCCCTTGCCCTCCCTCACCTCTCCATCGCCATCCCGTCTAGACGATGGGACATTGGTGGAGCAGGAGCAATCCAATCCAGCTCAGTTCAGTTTGCTCTGGGCCTTTGTGCAGGCAGTGTGTCCCTGTGTTCAACGAAACAGTTTCCGGGCGCGAAATTTAAAATTCAAGTGTGGAATTGTGACTTTGTATTTGGAATTGTTTGTGTTTTGTTTCTGAAGTGTTTAAAGACTGTTATTTGGACTTGTGTGATTGGATGCTGATTTCTTATCGGATATTGTAAGTTAATTGTTTACGAACAATTATTTTGTTTGTTTTTATTATTAATGATTTGAGATACTCTAACAATCGTTATGTTTTATTCACAATGTAACAGCTTTATAATACAAACAAGTAATAAAAAACTCAAAGTTCTTTTGGAAACCATTCATACGCAATTTTATTTCCAGAACTTTGGAAAATGGTTATCCTAATTAAAACTAATGACTTTTTCCCGCATTAACAAAATCATAACTGTGTAAATATGCTGTTAATTAGAACATAATTCATCTTTTAATGATTTTGCTCGTAATTGCAGCGCATTTTCATTTCAAATATTTATAATATCTACCAGTAACAATTTTCATAAAAATCAAAGAAGGGAAAGTAAAATCTGCAACATAAGATCAGTCCCCTCCTTAAGTGCTACACCATTGTGCCGCAAAAAGGATGTCAAAATGTACTTAAGAAAGAAAAAGTCGTTTTTGAAGACTTCTGCAAGCTCTCGAGAGTTTGAAGAAAAAAGCTCGACTTCCGGCGTCCGACCTCTTATCAACACGAAAGCTGCCCGGTGAATTAGCAAAAGAAGAAATACTTCTTTTTCGACTTTACATTTTAAGAAGCGATTCTTCTGATTTGTGACGAGGAATAGCTATAATGCCTATAAATAGCTTCTGTATAGCATTTACTCTGCTAAAACAGTTTTTTTATGATAATAAAATAGTATTAAAGAAAAATCCGCAGGCCCACCACCTTAACACCCGTATTTCAAAAGGAGTAAGTGCAATTAGTGGATCAGCGGCAATTTCTTTCATGGTACATATAATTTTACAAAATTTTGTTATTAATTCAAGATAACAATAAAAAATATTAATATTGGAATAATTATATTCAATACAAGTAAACATTTTATGTATAGTACCTATTTTAGTATTGGAAGTTATACAAAATTAAAGCTCTTGTTTTTAATATCATCATAAATCTATTAAATATATTACCGAATAGAAATATTTAGGAATTACGTAGTTATAAGAGGTAAAGCTAATGCCGGGCTCGACTGTGGAGGTACCACTATCTTACTCGCAAACACAAGTTATTTTATATGGTACTAACATATATCTCCATCCATCCATGCATCAGCCTGTTTCGCCCACTGCTGGACATAGGCCTTTCTTTCTTGGCGGTCCTCCTGGATATATCTATATGTCTTATTACATTAGAAAGCGATACATATGTAAGGATAGTGTCTTGAGATTGGGTATTGGGCAGTATGGGAAAATCTTAACTAATTATATAAGAGAGAGATTAACTCAAATTAACTATAGGATTCTCGTCGTCGATGTGGAGAAAATACAAACTGTAAACATTTTTTTTTTAATCACTTATGTTGCCTGGGAATCGAAACAGCTCGTTTTGCAAAAAATACGGCCTGTTTTATGGCATCAATTTGCTAGTAAGGATCAAGTCTTGCAAAAAAAAACATCATGTGTCAAATGTATTATATATTTTCTTGGAATTCATACCATATTTTACTTGTACATTATTCTGACTACTTCGTTTTTTTTATTTTATTATACCATATTTTAAATTTTTATTTAATTACAGTATATATACATCTTAGAATAAGAACTTAAATAAACTAATTACTTACCTACAAATAAATAATGTACATAAATATTGTATGAGGTTTTTATAAAATTAATTTCTTTTTGTGATATTGGAATTCTTAAGAACAAAATAATAGTCCAAATGAATAGGTACTACATGGTATGGATTCCTCCGATAGGTGTTAGCAGGCAATAATAAAATACCTTAGTAATTTAAACAAACGAAAGAATTCAATGTTACTACTAATGCGTATAGCACTATCTAATATGAAACAAAACTCCGCCGGAAGCTACCCTACACGTTTCTAATAGATACATTAATTCCTGCAATCCTGTAACCTGATCGCTTTAGTCAGCATTGCGTTAATATATGTAGGTACGTACCGTGGTTAAAAGAATAAAAGTCCTTAAGTTTATACCATTTCCACTTTAAAGAGCTTATTTTATTCACTGAAAACGGTGAATAAAATGGCTTTTTAATCACTATTTTGGTGTTTGTATTTAGAACACACCAAAATATTCGACCCCATCTCAATGCTTTATCAACCTCCTTGCGCAAAAAATACTCGATACAAACTCCTTGAGCAAAGAATACTCGACATACAAACTCTTTGTGCAAATAACTCATCGAGATTTGATTGGTTGATATTTGCGACAAAGAGTTAAGCATTAGAATAAAAACTGTTTTTTGTTCTTTGCTGCCATACAGAAGAAATATATACCTATATATTAGTAAATTGGTACCATTTTGAATACTGTAAGTTGTACGAACACAAAGTTTAGTGTTACTTTATAATAAATCGATTGAATACGCATTCAAGTGATGAAGAAGATGAGTTAACACCCGAGTTTATGAAAGAGAGGGCGGCCGATATAGTAGAAAACTTGCTACCCAACAAATCACGGCTCGTTTACATCAAAGCCTACGATGAGTTTAGCAAATGGAAAAATGAAAATCAAGCTTCGGGCACATTTTGAGAGTCTGTTCCAATTTTAATGTGCATTTTAATTAATTTAACCCTCCTTTTTTTCTTCTTTAAATGTCTATTTTCACTTAAGTTGTAAATTTTTCTCGTAGTCATGGTATAAAGTATATAGTATGCAACTCTTGAATAATGTACGGATTTATATTGAGGGCCATGAATCACTCGCGTCGCTCAGGATTCTAAACGGTTGTGATTCAGTCGTTAGAATCCTTTACTTGCTCGTGGTTCATCTAAGGCCCTCGCTTTAAATGCATCCTTTATTCACTAATAGCATAATATACTATTATTACACCTGCTCAAAATATGATACATTACGTGCCTGTTTAGCATGCGTAAAATTACATATTTCGCACTTTATTTTTTACTACTAACGCTATTACAACCTTGGTTTAGTTGTCGTTTTGTTGGTATTTCTAGAAGTAACCTGATTCGCTACAAACTATTTAAGATGAATATTTTCAAACTTTTATATTATTATTAATGTCATGTTAAATTTTAAAAGTTGTTTTAAGAATTCAAAACGATTTTAGATGTCATAATTTATATTCATATTACATTTATCTTAGAACTTATTATTAAAAAGATATGAGAAAGACCCAATGTCTCTGTAGTATAGATTGGCAACCATTAATTTCGTAGAATTTCTGATTGTTTTGCTGTAACTAACCATTAATAAGTACGTAATCCTCTACTGGTAGCCAGTGTTACTTAAATCACTCTTTAATCCATCCATCCATCAGCCTGTTTCGTCCACTGCTGGACATAGGCCTTTCCATGATTTCGCCATGGAATGAATGCCCATACTCACACACGCTGGGCAGGCGGGTTGGTCAGCGCGGTGCCGAAACCTTTGCACTAGTAACGCCGCTGCCCGTCACTAGTCTGTTTTATATAAGGCCCGGCAATTGGGGATGGATATACCGCCATCCATCGGTCCCAGGCAATGGTGGGCCGCCTGGTTTTGCCTGAGAGCTGTTCTCTTACTCTCCCCGGAATAACTTCGGGAGGATTTGCGAGTAAGATGGTGGTACCTCCACAGTCGAGCCCGGCATCAGCTCTACCACCTTAGTGTCTTATCTTTAATATATAAATATAATATATAAAATATATCGTCACGACGTGAATCCCCGAGGGGATGTCAGAGGTGTTCCGGGTATGAACTGTGAAATTCAAGTCACAGTCCACTCTCGGCATACCCGCGTTTAACCGACGATTATTACGTCCCAAGGTGCTGATGGGTGTTGAGCCCTATCACCGTTCTTCAGGCACAAATATACGCTTTTAAGGGCATGTAGGTTTCCTCAGGATGTTTTCCTTCACCGTTGAGCAAGTGGTAAGTATTAAGTAAGAACACAAATACTATGCACATAAATTCCGAAAAACTCATTGTTGCATGCCCGGCCGGGGATCGAACCTGGATCTTAAAGATTGAGAGGCCAGCATTCTACCCCTGATCGACCGCCGACTCTTGACTCTACCCTTGACTCTTGAAAAAAAAAACTTCAAAATGCATAAAAAGAAATCTTTCTCAAGTTACCAGGTTAAAACCAGCCAGTAATGAAATAGTGTACTATTCTATTTTCAAATTGTTGCGTTCCGTTCCACAGCTAGAGACAAGAAGCTAATGCCTCGGATCCTGTGTCGAGAGGTCATCAGTTACGGAACGGCAACGGATGCATCTCATGCAGCCACGCTATTTGTGTCTGTTTTAACATACAATACAAATATGCGCATATTTACAATACCTACACGTTTACAAAACACCACTTAGGCAACCAGTAGTGAGACCTCCTTCGTTGTTTGCAAAATCAACGTTTTTATTTATCTTGTAATGACTTCCTCTCTCCATATGTATATCCCACACAACTAGTTAAATAAGCCCTCTTGAGCTCTTTAATATATCGAATTTAAAATGCCCTCCTTAGATAATTAATTTAGTCCTTAATATAGTTTGTAGAAGAATTTTATTGCGCAATGAAAAACGTTACATTTATAGTCCTTTTATGGTAACTATAAAACAATAAACGGAACCTTATCCGATGTTGTTATCTAATATCCTTACAATCGGAATCGAATCGATACGATAGTTCCAATATCAAACATTCACGAAATTCAATACGGCATTAAAAATCTTTTCGACGAAATACTTCAAGGGTTACGACGTAACTCTCGAAAGCCTTATTTCCAATTCAGAGAGGTCACGTATATAATTATTCCTCCTTTGCTATCTGACTGGCACCCTTTTCTTTAAAAGCCTATTCTTGTACCGCGATAAAGCAAAGATATCACGTGACCTCGGGAATATCTCCAGGATAAGAAACAATGAATTTTAATTCGGTTTCGGAATGGAGCCGGGTGGTGATAAATAAATAGTGTCTTATCGAATAGGTAATTGGTAAATGTGGGCGATGGCTCCCAATCCTTCGGAGGGTTATCTCTTGAGTGGTTAATAAATAAAATTAGAGTTGTATGTGAATTCACTTTACTGATATATCGTTGGATAGTTTCTGTGATAAAGATGGCGCTGTGTTTATTGACTAAATATGTAAAAAATGTAAGAGTCAATTAATGTAAGGTACCTCGAAATTGAGTAGATATTTTATTGTTGTAACGTAGCTACAACTGAATATCAAAATCTATTGTTTTCCATTGACCTATAATTTTGAAATTTGTCACGAATGGAGTCAAAAAGTAGATATTTAGGTATGCATATCTTTAAATCGTTTTTATATGAAGAAAAGGGTCTGTTCTTCAGTTTTGTAACTAAACCGCAAGAAATACTTCTAACGCCTAAAAAACTAATTTTTCGGTAAAAAGCAAGTAAGTGTACAAATAATATACTAGGTAAGACAAGACATAACAGATTTTTGTATTATATAATAGTAGCTTCAAAGTGTGCGTGAATTTTGTTTTTTTTTTAGGAATTTTCATCTAAATAAACGACTACCTAATTCTTTTTTTAAACCATTCCCTTATAAAATCATAAAAAATTTAAATCTTTAAGCGGTAGGGTTAGGTTTTAGGTACAAAGCGCTTCCAAGATTTACACAAAGGAGAATATATTTTTATATCACAGTAATCAGTAGGAGGTATGTTTATAACAACAAAACACTCTTATCAGCAAACAGGCGAGAAAAAGAACAAATATATGAGAACGCTACTTCAGTAGTCCTTTTTTTATGTGACTTAGATAACGTCTCAACAAAATATTACTAACTCATGGTATTATTTTAACGGCACCGTAAAAGTTAAGCCAGTGAAAAGTTTATTGTGGAGTCAAGAATTTAAAAGCAAAAAAAAGACGCCGATTAGCAAAAAAATCTAGCACGGGTATTGTCAGTAACGTAAGTGACAGCGGGTTTCAAATCCTCCATCAAGTCTATCAAAATCGAATAAAGTACAATTTTCCCCCATTACCGCCCTTCATATCTTCCGTCATTTTACGTATCGCTTCCGAGACCGAAGAGGGTAAGAAGTAAAGACGAAAATAATAAATCCGTATCGAATATGCACGGTTTGCTGCGAAAGAAATTCCCGCGAAATATGATATTCGGAGGCCCTGAAATCCGTCTGGGGTCCGGAACCATCCATCACCAATTAAATGTTGGGTTGTTGGCGATAAATTATCATCCGTATTGCGAATGTTTGTCTGATTGATGTGACTGGTTGAAACCAACGCGTGGTGTTGCCGGCCCATTGACTCTAAGCCTACGGAGACCACTGTCACATGGTAACCGATGAGCTTTTGTGGCTTTGTCCGATCTATCAAAAACACTCCGTATTGTATACGACATTATCTAATTGAAACTGTGGGTGTTTTCTCTTTATAATGAATCGCTATAATGATAAGAAATCGCGCGTTACAACACAGGGGGGCCCTTAAAAATAAACATGCAATAAATTCACTTGACGCGCAAATAATAACGTTCATTAAACAAACAAACATCAAGCACCTGATATTATTAAATTACTAAAATAGACGGCTTTAATCACGGCCTCGAATTCAAGCTTAATTATTCCATCCGTAGGATAATTAATGAAACAAAAGAGGGCAGATTCTTTAGGTAATACCGAGTCTCCTAGTCTATTGTTGTTGGAATAACGGAAAAAATCTAGGAAGGATCCTGCAGCAGGCTTCATTGTTCACCCTCTTCCATCCCGTTCCAATTTACGCAGTTCTGTTGATGCATTTATCATTTGTGTTTGAGAAAATTCTTGAGCTTATAAATTGTTTATTGAACGGGCGTCGCTAATCGCAGTTTGGAACGTTTCCTCCCTCTGTAGATGTCTTTTTGATTTGGATCGAAGTGGCAGATTTGTAGGCATTTAGAGCTGTAAAGGACAGGGCTGTGGACTTATGGGGTACGTTCAGTTCCCATGGAGCAAGGGTGCTACGCTATTTTAGTGTGTCGTACGGTAATTTATGAGCATGCGATGTATACAAGGCGAACGGTCTGGAATAACGCTTTTCTTCGAATTTATGTCGCTTTAACTATGATAAGTGATAGACATTATGACTCCTAGGGAATAATAAAATTTAACTTCCTTTTAGGGAAGTGGCGTTCTACCAATTACATTAGCCTTAAACGTTTTTATGACAATGGAGTTAGTTACAGGCAAAAATAAACAAACGAAGAGTAACATCAGCATTTCGTTATATTCCAAGAAAAGTATCGCCCGAGGCGTTTCGTAGACGGTCTTTCTAATTATAGTTTTTGAGCTCATAGGTGGTATGTTATTACTCCATAAGCGTTTAATTGATTTTAATAACACCTTCTATTACAGTATTGAGACTTAATAATAGGTAGCAGTAAATATCGAGTGTATGATAGCAGTTAATCTGTTTACGGGTGATTACAAATTCAGGTTCAAGTGAATTTGGAATCACTTTGGACAGGGTTGTTCTACCATTTCAACTGCCTTTTGATTCTGCGAGTATATTCGTAAAAAGATAAGGAAGTATTTATATTTATATATAGATATATGTTTATATAAGGCGACTTTCGTTTATATAGCCAAATTCATACTGGAGACTCGGTAAGTCTCAATGTTCAATGACCCTGTTTTCGAAATACGAAAAATATTGTTGTGCCTCTATTACTACTTCAAGAACAACCTTGTTCGACTCAATTAGTATAGGAGGTGTAAATTTTATTTTTACTCCAATCTTGCAAGGATACTTTCGTCTTCGGTCTGTGTGCTTCAAAAGAGACATAACTCTGTAGGTCCATATTTTTTGTCAAAGTACAGCAATTGGGCGCACCACGCATCCGTCACATTGGGACGTAATAATCGTCAGTTTAATGTGGGTGTATGGTAGTGGACTGTTACTTGCACTACAGTCCATACTTAGAAACACCTTTGATACCCCTCGTCGTGACCATGTAATTTTTGTATCAAAAAGGAAGTGCATATTTAAAAAAACGTTGAACGTCCAATATCAAAAGGTGTAGGTATGTGTCACCGGCAATCTGTATAATTCAGGTATTCTATATAATACCTAGGTAATGTATAGAATACCTGGGGCGTCCAGGCAATGTATGAAATATTATGTATATTGTTGTCCGCTAGAACAATGTATACAATTCCTAGGGATTGTATAGAGTACCTGCTGGTCCACCGGCAAAGTGTAAAGTTATTACTAATCAATGGGATAATATTAAGTTCGCAGTCAAAATTAGTTTTTAGATAGTCCTGCAGTGCAGAAGAGAGCCGGTAGGTTAGGTTAGAAGGTTAGGTATGGCGAGTCACGCCACAGAGTAGTGCGATCGCCTTATATACTCCTCGTGGTTATTTTTTTATGACCACCCAGAAATATCATTTCACCAAAAGGCTAAGCACTGTTCATAAAGGATCATTTCAATACATGCCCTAGTCAATTTCCCGCTCTCGCTCACGTCTTTTATAATATTTCATACATCACTTAAACGTTTTTGGTATTCTATACATTACCTAGGTATTGTATAGAATACCGAGTTATACAGGTTGCCGGTAACATAATATGTAAAGTATCTTATGCTTTTGAAAAGTTTCTTTAGTGCAATATGCCCACGGATCAAGTAAAGGGGATAACTTGATGGAGGATTCCCTAAGCCTAAATCAATACCTTTCCCTCCTTAACGGAGAGGCTCGGAATAACCTAACATTGCTCTCAATCTGTGAGTTGTTCCGTCGTCAAATATTTAACGCACCAAACAATGCAGTAAAGCAACGTGAATTACTGGACCGATTTGTGTTCACATTCAAATTATTTGTCAAGCTAGTCCATTCCGAAAATTGTTTCTAAATTTGGCGCCAAAGGGGTTTGTCTCCAAGGACTCTGTTCCGTGTAACTAGCTGACTGTGTTAAAAGGTTGTAGTATTAGTAATGTGCTAGAGGTGACTAAGGCAGGATATTTTAAACTGAAGAAATCTTCGTAGAGAACATAATATCTCTAAGATCCCTAACCTCAAAATTAAAAAAACGAAACACTTATAGAATCCCTTTTTTGTCCAAGTCCCTGTCTGTCAGTCTGTCAAGACCCCTTTTCTCGGGACTCGTTGGAGATATCCAGTTGGAACTAATAACTCTTATATTACAGCAGTCTACGGCCCCATAATGCTGTTAACAATCGGGCTTCTTACTCAAATTGAATTGCCCTTTACGTAATCAATTTCATACAAATTGGCTCACCGTAAAAACCAAAGGGTCTTCCAGTTGACTAAGAACCTTAAAATTACGTTAACAACTGGGTCTTGTAGCACGTGTTGGAAAAATCTGAAAATTACCTATATTTAATTATTCCAGAAGAAATTGATGACCTACTTAATTAAACCCTTTGGGTACTTAGAGTTCAATAGTAAGTAAGTGTCAAGTTAAGTCGGTATGCTATATCTTCTTGTGGAATAAGTTCGTGTTTTAAAACGGAACTCTCGGGGCAAAGCTCAAAGTTCAACTCATATTTGTTCAGTTAAGTATTACTTCGACGAATTGTTTTATTATTGTTGTATTTTTAAGATTGGCATATTAAAATGAGGCATATGCCCAAAGTAGTCGGATATATGACTGCTAAGAAAGGTAGATATATAATATATTTCTCAATAATAATATGAATTCATAACGATACCCAGTGGATGAAATTTTTGCAAGCTCGAAGTTACTTTCTATTGCATTAAACAGTGTGTAATGTAATGATGAATGTAGAGCAATCTAATCATAGTAAGTGGATAACATATAAATGCTAACAACACTGACAATAACTTTAACAAAACCTGTTTAATAATAATACAGTATCATCAGCTGAAACCTACTCTTTTACGCGCCAGTAAAGTCCATTTTTGACTGTTCATATTTTGCTATCATACTCATACGTTCGCCAGCTTATGACTACATGAACCAATGTCATGGAAAAGCCAATGAGACGGAAGCCGGGCACAGCTGCTAAGCCATTATCGACGATAATGCCCCAGATCCTCTGACTCCGGGTGCCTTTTGATTTTGTAATATGGGATGTCATTTGGCTAACAGAGTTATTGAAATGAAGATGTAAAGGGTAAGACGGTAGTTTTCATTAGGTTCCGTTTCGTTACATTTTAGGAACCCAGTAATGTGGTCATGACATTTCCTTGATAGTTTACCCTTGACCTTTCGGACTTACCAATCGAGACGAGATGTAATAAACTCAAGTTTCCTCTGATATTTTTTCTTATTCCAGACGTACATTTTCCTGCAATATTTCATCTGCAGCACCAATCGTTGGGAAAGGAAGTCTGAATTTCAATCAATATTGACATTTCATTTCCAATATCAGCCAACTTTCTACTCGTTTACTAATTCAATTACTATGACGATCTCGACTCGTTTTTATCGCCTCTTTGCCGTGTCTGTTCGTACTCAACTCTAAGGCAGCCCCGTCGGGAATAGCACAGTAAGTTTAGTATATAAATTAGCTGTCAAGCCGCTAATCGGTCCGACAGGCCGCGTTGAAACTAAGAGACCATCAGTGGTGTCTTCCTACTACTTCCAAGCCACCAACAATGTGTGGGCCCAAAAATAACTACACAATAACCCAAGTTATTTATTTTGTCATCCGCGAAAGCCACGGCAGTCTTTAGTTTTGACGAGTATTGCGTTTATTGTTTTTATTTTACTTTGTGCTTTTTCGGCGTTCTGCATACTAGAACTTTTTACCCATTGAACTACAACGTTGTTTCTCTTCTTTACTCTTGTTTTACTTAGCAAATGAAATTCCGAATCTCTTTTCAATTATTCATGTGACTGTATTATCCGTGACTGTAACGTAAAATATTCCACCATGATCCTAGACAGTCCAAAGGTGATATTCATATATCTATAAACATCAGACGCGGATTCACAAACATAAAACTACTCTCTTTTAAAAGTACCTATACAAGTTTAATAATTGTCACCGGAACGAAAAGTCAGCAAAAGCGTGTCCCCTCGCCCTACATTCAGAAATTCACATAGAGTTCGCAGAAAAACCATAGAAAGAGAGTACAATAGAACAAAATTACGCGTCGCCGCTTCGCCTCGCCCGTCGCTCCGTAATGAGTCCGCCAATGAGATAGCAATAAAATTTCGCCGCACAATACCGCCATAATTAGAATTAACTGTCTCATTCCCGCCCACATCCGTACCGTCCATCTCTAGGTCAGATCCTTGCTGATCATTGTTTTTATTTAAATACGCCTTGTGATCAATTTGGACAGAATCCTCTTAGGGGGATAAAGATATAGGGCAGTTTCCCTGCTTGCTATACTGTGCATTTTTTCTCATTTGCTACTCCCTAGGCTTCCTACAGATTCTGAATAAATATTTTGGGAAAATAAATGTGGCTAAATAATGTTAAACTCGCAATAATAATTTAATTTTAATTATTTACTCGTATGTAGGATATAGTAATTATGTATAGGTAGATATATAAAACAACAAAGAAAGATAAATTTCGATATATGCTATTATTTTGGTCCTCCCGAGACCTTCATCGGTCGAATCAATTATTTTTATTATAGTTGATTTTTTAGGGTTCCGTGCCCAAAGGGTAATCTATAAGGGTCCGTCTATATGTCACGGGTCTCTAGCGCGCAGACGGAATGAGTTACAGATCTGAAATTTGGATATGTTTTGTAAAATATTAACCCAAATCAAAAAATTGAATTAAGTAACATTTTAGGGAAAAAGGAGTTAAAAAAAAATTTTTTTTCTTTACGCAGTGTGTAGGGTATCATTGTCTAAAACTCTCTATGGCCATTTTTGTTACGGGTCTCTCTCAAAAACTGAACTAGTAAATAATTTGGAATATTCTGTATATTATGTGCTGAGTTACTTACTCGGATTCTCGATTAACATCATTTTACAGTTTTGTTTCATACATTTTGTGGGTACTGAACTGAGGAGTTTGTTATTTTTATAAAAATCAATTAAGTTTATTTTCTTAACTAAATAGAACGGAACCCTCAGGGCGCGAGTCCTATACGCACTTGGGCGTTTTATTACGAAGGCCTTACACCAAACGTATGTAATTCATTAGGTATACAAATTTATTTTTTAAAAACTCTTCGATAAAGCTAAGAATTGTTTTTCTTTAGGGTCTCTATACAAAAAAGAGTTATGCGAGTTTTTTTAAACAATGATCATTTAATTGATCGTGAGATTAAATGAGACATAAGTATTTGTTGGACATGATCAGCAGAGAACATCCCTGTCTCAATTCTGACGATGGCCAGACTTTTCTGTCGGCCATTTTCGCAATTTGACGGCATTATGTAGTTGAATCACTGCTTCCCGGCTGATGAGTGTTGTGATGCCCTAATGGTGACTTATAGTCTCTTCATTGAACTATAAACTTCAAGTGGCTATGGACTTGTGATTGCGTTAGTATTGTTATCAGCCAATTATTTTAAAGTTTGTTTGCTCACAGTTTATTTCTTCATTTTGTTACTCTTTTAAGGGAGGGGACTAAGGTATTGCTTATGTACTTCTGTATAACCGTTTTCAAATTATTCATATTTCGTGATTTAAATATGATTATCTATTAGAGTGCGTTACAAATTAAATTAATTAGAAACAAATTTAGAGATTCCACCAAGTGCATCAATCACGAGCATCAACTCTACAAATTTAGAGTATTCCAAAGCGATGGATTTCGCTATTAAAACATAAATTCGTGATTTTTTCATTTTTTATATTAAATAAAATTGCTGTTTTGCCCAAGAAAGTACAATTTTCCTTGTACTTTAAGAGTCATATTTTTATACAATTAGGTAATCTAACTTTTATATATTTTGACTATTTCATCGTTTGACCTGTGATAAAAGAACACAGTTTAATTAAAATGAAGCTAAAATAGGAAAATCGATATCAACTTCTCATTAAGAACTGAAGCTAAATCTTCAATATTTTGTTAGAACTTTAAGTGTGAATATTCTGATTTGTTATTTTTCTAAATAATATGGGCAAGTGCGAGTCGGACTCACGCTCAAAAGGTTCCGTACCATCATTTATTATATTACGGGTAACCCCTAATCGCTCCATCTATCATCTTACGAATGAACCTCGGCGCAAAAAGGTTGACAAGCTGATCTTAGCGCCATCTTTCATCTGATCAATGATCCTCGGTAAAGGCTGTCAAATAAGTCATCTCAGATGGCGCTATGGTTAAGACGAGGTTAATTGCATGGGGTTTTGGGTTACCTATTAAAATAAAAATTTTATTATTTGTCGTGATCATGATTATTTGTCTGCAAAACTTATTCTGTGAAAATTTCAATTTTCTACCTATTACGGTTGAAGCTGTACAGCCCTGTGGCAGGTGGACAGACAGATAAGGATGCTTAGTAATAGGGTTTCATTTGGCACCCTTGGGGTAGCAAGTATATTATGTACGTGTGATTGATTGCACAGCTTTCTAAAAGTACTGGTAGTAAAATATGAAATCCTTTATTATCCATTAAAATATAGTAAGTTCTGAACTTGTGACAAGTTTAATTGATAGCTCATACATACATAACATAAACCTTAATAAAAACAATCAAATACACTCATGCAATAGCATTAAACACTGATGAAAAATGTGCATTTAAAATCTTAAACATGAAGGTAATAAAGCACAGTACTTGTTTTGTTCTTCGAGAGGTTTTTTCTTTACCCAATTAACACGATCCTGCTTTCTTAAGGATTTTGTTTTCGTTCTTTTGACCCGACTGAATAATAGCTCCTATTCATTAGATGCTAAGGAATCAATTTGTTAACACAAGCGTCTATTTAAAGTTTTGGAAACAATCGGCTATTGAAATGTAGGACTAAACACTTTCTATTTGAAGTTGGAGAGTCTTAAGTTACTCATTCTTTGGTGGCCGCATTTTTAATTAGAAACATAATTCACAAGGGTGTTTCCATTTGGAGGAATCGGATTACGTGCATAAAGACTGCTTTTCTGTACTTGGAAATATATGTATTGAACTGCTAGCGGATATTTATAACGTTATGAAAATATATAGATAATAATAGACCTAGGTTTGGTATTTATTTAGTTAAAGATATTGATAAAATTTAAAATTCTAATCAAGGCATATCATTCTGTTCAAGATATTTATATAAGGTGACTTTTATTTATCCAGCCAAACTCATACTGCAGTCTTTGTAAGTGATCAGTGACACAGATCGATAGCCCTTTTTGCTGATTTCGCAAAATAAAATCTTGACGTCCTATAGTAATTGACTCGGGGCTGGGCTTGGGTTTGTAAGAAACACGAAAAGAATAATTTACGAATTTCACAAAAACGGTAATCGAAGCTTATTACTGAGCACTTACTGAGTCTTCAGTACGAATTTGGCTGCATGAATTAAAGTATATGGTGAATTTTATTTATACAAGCCAAATTCAAACTGGTGACTCGGTAAGTAGTCAAGACCAAGGTTCAATGACCATGTTTGCGAAAAGGGGAAAATATTTTTTTGTGCCTTTAAAATCGTTCAACAACGACCTCGATCCAATTAGTATAGGTAGTCTAAATTTCATTTTCCGTATTTCACAGAAAGGGTCATTTAACCTTGGTCCTAACCACTTACAGAGTCTCCAGTATGAATTTGGCTGCATAAACGAAAGTCACCTTGTATTTATTTATTTTCTTTGTATTTCGATTAATCATAGATTTATACCGTTATTATTACAAATCGAACACATACAACAAAACGCATTAAAAAACTTTATGCCGGTATTCACTTGAAAATTAGGCTTGCTTTTCGTCCGCGGCTCCGCTCGCGTTGATTAAATCTGCCCCGTTTTCGGCTTGGGCGTTATTTTATCAACATCTCTTAAAGTCTATATGTTGAGGGCACTACGTGTGTCTTTGTGAAATAAATAAAACCGCATATTTGGATGAGTGGTTTTTGAATTAAAACGGAATAGAAATGGGGGGGAGAGTAGTAGCAGAGCTCTTCCCTCCCCTCCTTTTCCACCCCTCCCACTTGAGGATACTAAATTCTTACCATTTTTATCCCGAATCTACCTGGTGCAGCCTGCGAGATCGTCAATTTTCGCAAAAAGGTCAATTATTATGACGATAAAATTACTTGACCATTTTTGGTGGTCAACTATCAGTATATTATCAAGATCTTCAAGATAGAAAGTGTCGCCAATAGCATGGAATAATAATGTCTAGGACTCTTTGGTATAAAATAAATACCTTCGTTTTGTTTCAAAATACATAAATGTAAGCAATTATACGAAATGCCACACTAAAATGCAAATACCTTGTCATTAGTAGTGCCGTATATTACGATTCGATTACGATTCCGCCCATAAATAACCGAAAACCAAATGAAATCTCTCTAAACAGAATGCATATATCGGCTGCCCAATTTTAAAACCTAGTAGGTAGGTGGACATCGTAAAAATATCGTATGAAAGTGTTGTTAAAATATTTCATCGTTTCTAATAATATAGAGGTACATGTACCACAGCATAATGAAGAAAGCAAATAAAAGGTACTAAGATAGTCTTTGTAATAATGCGAGTTTATCCTAAGAAATCTGTCGTGCTCCAACGGTTTCATTTTACACATGGTTATCCTGCTCAGCGGAAGCGGGCCGCTCTGAAAACTTACGGTTTCGAGGTGTTTTTATTTATTATTTTGGAATTAGATGAATGGGTTTATAATATGAAAGCCGTTTTATATTACATTTTTTACGAAGTTTATTTTAGTGTGACTTTTATTGTCCAAAACTTAACATAGCTCAAATGAAATGATATTTTGATCATAGTTTAGACCTATCTTTGCGATTTAATTGGATCGAGTAAAATGTAAGTAATCGTGTATCGAGCGTCCGAAATATTAAGATGAAACAGTGAAATATGACATATATTTTTACAAAATTTTATCATCGCCATTTATTAGTTTAAAATGAATTTGAAAAAAGACAAAATGGGATAACCCCCCCTTAAAAAAGCGAAGTACTACTCACTCATCTCATCTTCGAAACTATAAAGCGTACAAACATGAATTTTGAAAAGTAGGTCCTTATTTTGTTTTCATATATATTTAATTAGGTATATTTTTTATATAATTATAACTGTACAATAAAATGAAATTTATATAAATTATATAGACAAATAATTGTAATCTCAAGATATATTTTGGATCCGATCTGGACTCGGCATCAGTTGAGTATGTAATTATGTATGTGCATATAGACACTTGACATGTAAAAATACAAATATGACATTCTATGTGTGAAAACTTTGTTGGTTTTTTTATTTATTTGTGTAATGTTTTATGTAATGTTATAACTGTTGTTTTCCCAAATATAAATATAAATAAATAGAAGATATTTATGACCTTTTTGAAAAATCCTGGATCATTTAAAAAGTAGTTATTATTATTTTGTGATACAGTCAGGTACTTAAGCTAACCCTTTCAATGAAAGTTATAACTTTTATCAAACACTCTAACATTAAATTATACCTTTACATATTCCATAGTTTTATTTAAAATAAAATAAAAAATGTTTATTACAGTACATTAGTTTTTAGATCAGTACAAATAAAATAGAAGTCGTATTTAGTTCGTCACGTGCATAACATCCGTTTTTAGCTGTAAGATGTATCCGTGCTACGATGTATAGCAATCTATTATTTTTAATTTTTATTAATATTAATAAAATTAAACTATTAATATTAATGATTTTTATTAATTAATAAATAGGGTTGAATAAATGTATTAGGTGGTAGAGCTGATGCCGAGCTCGACTGTGGAGGTACCACCATCTTACTCGCAAACCCCCCCGAAGTTATTCGGGGGAGAGTAAGAGAACAGCTCTCAGGTAAAACCAGGCGGCCCACCATTGCCTGGCACCGATGGATGGCGGTATATCCATCCCCGATTGCTGAGCCTTAATAAAACAGACAGGTGATGGGCAGCGGCGTCACTGGTGCGAGGGTTTCGGCACCGCGCTCAACAACCCGCCTGCCCAGCGTGTGTGAGTATGGGCATTTCTTCCAGGAGGACCGCCAAGAGTGGGGAAATCTTGGAAAGGCCTATGTCCAGCAGTGGACGAAAGAGGCTGATGGATGGATGGAAATGTATTAAATTAAATTACTGAGATGACATCTTTTAAACCTGAATTTATTATTTATTTAATTATTACAAAAACATTGTTCAACAATCTTTGAAAAAGCACGAAACAAAAATCTCGTCATAAAAACCAATATTTTTAATGGCAAAGGTACGTTTTTATCACTAATTTTTACGGGTTTTAAAAGATAAATAGTTAAATTTGGTAATATAATAGCAAATTGATATTATATAGCATGTGGCAGATACTAAAGTACCTACTACGTATACGTAAGGATAACATAATAACATATATTTTAGAAGAGTTAAGCTAATTGGGTATTTTTTTATAAAACCCTAAAACAAAGTTTATGATAAATAAAAATGTTCAATGTAAATAGCAAGGTATAACAGCAAATTATACACACAACACTTTCTTAGTAGATATAAAATATTGCCACTTACTCGATTTTGACTTTGGCCAGCTGAAAGCTTTCTGTGTAAAACGAGAGCCTAAATGAATATTAACGTGGGGTTTGATTACCAACCCCACGGAATCCTGAAACATCGTTTGGATTTATTTTGGTAGGCATTCATTGAATTAAAGATATCCGAATGAATTATTCGGTTGGTACTCTTTTGGAACGCATTTCGGTCTGGAGGGGTGCTAGCATTGGGTAGAACTATGCAAATTGTAGAGCAAATACGAATTTATACTCCTTACATTCAAAATTAAATAATACAAGAGATGGTTAGACATTCCATCGAAAATAATAGTTTGTGCCAAATACTGGATTGTTGTCAATCAACGTTACACAATCTACACCAGAATTATTAAGATTATGTTTTTATTGCGAAATCCATTACTTTGGAATACTCTAAATATTATTATTAGAGTGCATTACAAACCAGAAAAGATGAATTAGAAGCAAATGTAAAGATAAGAATTTGAAAAAATTCCTCGGGCCAGGATTCGAACCGTTTACCTAAACCTCCTTTTTCCTAAACAAGCGCGCTACCAATTGCGCCACCGAGGTTTTGTCTTTACATTTGTTTCTAATTTATCTTTTCTGGTTTGTAATGCACTCTAATAATAATATTTAGAGTATTCCAAAGCGATGGATTTCGCAATAAAAACATAATCTTAATTAATGATAACTGTGAGTTTCTTAACTGTCTGAAGCAACACATATTGTAGCGACGACAGCGCCATCTATTTCTTAAGAAAAAGCCGTGAAATCACATAACGCCCTCGTGAGCTTTCAGTATGTGCATTACAAGCTAGTTAGATCAAATAGTTACAAAAATATTCGGTGGACAAGTATGGTGGAAAAATTCAACTACTCTATGTAAGTACCTCGGTGGCGCAATTGGTAGCGCGCTTGTCTGGGAAACAAGATGTCGCAGGCTCGATCCTGGCCCGAGATTTTTTTTAAATTTTTGTCTTTACTTATTTTTCTAATTTACCTTTTCTGGTTTGTAATGCACTCTAATAATAATACTAGAATTATTTTTACAAAATATCAAAATGTCTTATTTTAGACGTCAATCAAAAATGGTAATTTTGCAAAATACCAATATATCAGCAACATGCAGGACGTTAATTTCTTAAATTTTTTGGATTTTCATTAAGCCTCCACCCTTGTACTATTTTCTATAAGAATGGTTTTTGGAGCAGAAAAGAATAGAATTTTTATGCTGTAGAGTTAATTAATTTTGGTTCTTATTCACCGTTTATAGCTAATGGTAATTAGCTTTAGTTTAAACATAAAACATTATCAGAAACACTACGTTGACGGATGAGCTATCAATCAAAGCTTTTTGAAATTCAATCTGTACTTTGAGACCCTTCAATTAAGCATAATTTAAGATAAGCCTTTAATTTGTAAGTCACGGGTGGGCCGAAGTGTGGGTCAGTTATTAGCCACTTTTTGGGTCGATTTTTATATCTTTTGTCTTAAATCATAAGTTGAGGATAATCCATAATACATGAGAGGCTGCGTACGCTTCATAGCAATTAAGTATAATAAATTTCAATTTAAATCGACAGCAGATGCCTTAAATTAAACTTGAAATATCGATTATCTAAATTTGCGTACCATATTTTAAATATCTAGAAATGTATACAAATGAGTAAAGATCGGGCCAATAAATACTTACAAAAAGTTTTCAGTGAACCAAAATCACTCGTCACCGCCCGTTTTTGCCGTTATCCTAAAAAATAAATGACCAATTAAAACAATCTAATTTATTTTGGTCCCAGCCTGGTCCCCGACCGACAGGGTGGAAGTATAAATCAACATGTACTGAAGTGGCGATAAACATTTTGTGACTTCCAACCCAGGTGATAAAAAGTGTCCTCTTTTTTGGACACTGCACCCGCGAAGAGCTTTTGAAAGGGTGACATTTTTTAGACTAACGGCTCCTTAATTGTTACGTGACCACCCTTTATGTTTATGGACAGACCCTTTCTAACAAAAAATGGACTTAAATAAATGACCTTAACGAGGTGATTTGAAGCTTTTTTTGTCATTTTGGACATTAAAATAGTAGCGTAATTGTTCGTAATGCATTTGATAAGATGTTGATTTTAGATTTGCTTCGTCGACGACAGTTGAGTCAATATTTTTTGTGCTGCATGCTTGAACATTAAGTGCCTGTCTAATAGGGTAAGCAAACGAGAGGTGGACACTTGTATGTATTAAAGAGGTAGGTACAATGCAACCTCGATGTGGATAAGAGGGTCAATATTTTGATTGCACGCGTGGTACGGCGGTCGGAACATGTGGTCAAACATTGAGCAACTTCGATGTAGCTTGTTTAATCTCGTGGCTGTCTAACGGCATGCGGGAAAACACACGCGACCACACTTTTGCCACGCGCGTGTGATATACCACCGCCATGAAGAACTGAATGGTATAAAAACTAAAAATACACTCCTTGCCAGTTATGAATCAACCGACTATACCCCTCTGAGCATCAAAGGCGGGACTTTCGCAGAACATGAAAGTTTATTTTTATTTTTCGTAACTTATCATCGAAAGGAATTTGGTTTCCTTGATCCGAGCTTTCTTCTCGTGATATTTTTATAACGATACCAGATAAAACAATGTTCAGTTTCATATCAAAGAGGTCGCGTTTGTGAGTTGTCATACGAATTTGCGGGGAAGAAAAATATTGTGGTTTCTTTGTACCTACTTTCTTATTTTGCCGTTCCATTTTTGGTACGCTTTCTTAAAGTCATTCTGAATTAATTACTTTCTTACAAAATATGATGCACGGTTGATTGATTACTGACACGGTATTCAAGAAATGGCCATAAAAATGTTAAAAGTCCTATTTAAAAGTAATGGAAAGGTTTAATGGCGTGGAAAATTTGACACTTTGCCTGTGGCAGAGTCTGCGGGGGGCGGGCAGAGCGGGGTTTAAATTATTCAGAATTTTACTGGCGGCGGCAAGATTTACAAGCACAGCTGCCCTGTGTAGCGGACGAATCCTGGACGTTTAGATTCGACAGCATATTTTGGACATTTTTATTCTTTTTGGAATAAAAATACAGTTGCCTGAAGCATTAAACCACTTATGGTCTCACAAATTACACGATTATCGAATCGAAAAAAGAAAATACCTATATGAAGATAATGATTTTACCAAGGGTTTGTAGAGGACTTTTCTGTTAAACAAATAAATATTTTGAAATATTTTATGAAAGCACAACATAATGTACGTACACCGTAGGGTTACCCAGCCATTCGAATTTGTCGACCAAAAATGACTTTCGGCCTTCCATGCGGACTCAGCCCGAATTTTATTTTGTCCGGATTTTACACATCGATGAAATAACTTTGAATGAATGCTTATTTTTCGCATTAAATTACTTGAAATTAAAACGCAAGTTATTAAATTAGTCTTGAATTTTTATTTACCAATATAAAACTAATTTCAAATATACTTAACACCGAATGAACATCAATATATTAATTTTCTTTTTATTTATTTATAAGTTGTACAGTTTAACTAAATAAAAAAAACTAAATAATCCTGATACTTAATTAAATATAAAAGAAAACAATATACATACCTAAACAAATAAATAAAAATATCTACAAATATAAAACCTCATTTGACTCATTGCTCATCTCAACTTAACTAACCGGACCCCGTGACCTCGGGTGCGTGTGGTGTTTATCTAGTGAAAGTTCATTCAAAATGAAAATACTAATCAAGGCACAGATTTCAGGTATTCTATTGTTTCTCATATACATTTTTAAATTTTTTGACTGATAACCTCTGAATAAGAACCGGCCCCTTCAAGGTCACCAGCAGTTATAGTTTGTTTCCACATTCTGTCTCATTGGTTCCGGGAGAACAATCATCTCAAAATAAAAGAAGATATTTTTGTCGTATTTAATTTTATTTTAAACTTTTATTTTTATTCGGTTGTATAGGTGTGCTAACTGCTTGTCAAAACTCTATTATCTATTCGAAATGCTTTGAAGATTGGGCCTTGAATGTTTTGGTACCCCTGCACGTTAGCAAAGCTGATGGAAGTGCGTGAGTGAGATGTATAAAGTACAAAGCATTAATGTACATATTTAGTACACACACAACGACAACACATCTTATCATTATTTTTTTACATAGTTGATGCTTGTGATTGTTGGCACTTGGTGGAAATTAATACACATAAATAAACATAATTTTTTTTTTAATTGACAAATCAAATCAAATGAAAATATTTATTTTGTAAAATAGATACATAAAGTATACTTTCTACAAGTCAAAGTTAATCTTGACAATATATATCTTTAGAATATAAAAAAATATATACTAATAAGGGAAAGACATACAAAAAATATTTAGGTTGGGCTACTAAAATGTAATTATACACCTGCATAAAATAGAGAAATTTAGGAATAAAAATATTACATATAAATGATGCAATGAACAAATAAGTTTATAAATAAATAAGGGAAATATAGGTACATACAAAAAATATTAAGGTTGGGTTATAAGTATGGTAGATACTTCTTCCTTGGCATGTTTTTCATTGAAATCTTACATATCAATACGTAACATATGCTCGCAGCCGGTGTTTAAACAATTTTCTTTTCGACGGGAGATTTTTATTTTCAGGATCAGATTCCGGGAGATTTGCGGAAATCCTGGAGAGGTGGCAACCCTAGTCATTACCCTATTAAATTTCTTACCCTACGTACCTACACGTAAATATTATAGAAGAACAACAAATTAAAACGTATACACAAAGCCGAGGATTTTAATTGCGTTCACTATCAAAGCTTTTGTTTAGCTCTTTAAGTCATTATCAGTGGAACAAAACTTTCGTGCATGCTTGTTTTCTAAAATAATGTATACACAAATATTTTAAGAGCCACATAACATAACAACCGTACAATTTTTTCTACAGTACAAAAGACAATAATAGGTCCCTGTATCGATATTAATGGTACAAAGATAAGATAATAGTGTCATTAAAATCTAACTTTTTAGTTTTTTTATGAAAAAAGCCTATATAAAACGAGGCCTGTAACTTCAACATTTTATTTTGTTCACATGGACGCAAATCATTCACAAATTGCCAGTAAAAATTCAAACAATAGGTCTTAAACTTCTTCTTTATGGATTTCAAAACATTTTGATATATTTATGAACTGTTTTAACACGCAGGTTAATGCTTTGAAATGTTGCAACAAAATGAAAACTCTACTGATTGTGCTTTTGTTGCCAGCTTCAGCATTCACACGGTAGCTTCTTAACACTTGTTAAACAATTTCTTACTTTATAGTTGCCATATTATAAATAATTTTAATAAGATACATTATTTATAACTATTGTTGCCATATTTGTTTCACATATTATCATAGACATTATAATGTCTATGCATTAATATGCATAGATTAATGTCTATGATAATATGTATGATAATATTTGACTTAATGACTTATACATCGTGTTGTATGATCTGAAAGTACATAAATAATGTCTAAATTCCATTCTCACATAATACCTTTAGTTTATTGAACAGAGGCTATTATGTGTATCACTTTTAAACTATCTAACATCTTATTCATCTGCAAGTAAATTAGATAAGAACAAGAACAATGTTTCAAAGACAGTGAGGTCAGACATAATTTGAAGGGTTCAAGAATTCCTAGGATCCGATAACATAGTTGTCCTGGCTTTAGATTAATGAGGTTATCATTTGAGGAACAACACATAAAGCTCTCTTTGTACCGCAGGCAACTTGGGTATTTTCTATTTGTATTGTGTTATGTCAAAGGTTACATTAAAAACAGTGTTTCAGTAACTCAGGAATAAAGATACACGACCTTTCTGAAGTGCGGGTTGTCTGAAAAATGATTTCGCTTCTTTCATATTTACTCCTCCAGTAAGCACATCATAAATAAAACTTTGAGCACTCTTACGCAACTCTGTGGAACGATCAAAACGTGTTAAAGTTTGATTGCCAAAAGCGAACGGTCGTAACATAAACCAAACTTTTGTTGCTCTTTTGAGGTTTTTGACATCTCTATTTTGAGCGACTTCAAAAGTTTCACATGCATTATGTATATATATAAAATTTATTTTCGCCTGCTCTGCTTGCATGCACCGGCTTGGCATTGCTTGTGTGTGGTTGTGTTATGGCCGAAGTGCAAAATATTGAAATGTTTCTTAGAGATTGTTATTATTTAATAAAGGCTGTTTACCATAACTGGCTTGCTGGAAATCGCACGTATTACTGGAATATTACTAAGTTTATGACGTTCATCAAATGTGAGAAATATTTGTACATATACTAGGGACCATGAGACATTGCAGTTTTTTAAAACTTCAAAGACCATTTACTAAACAATATTTTTTCCTAAAATACCAAGAATTATGTTCTAAATATTCTGCAAACTCTTGTTGACTGGAGTGTACCAAGCGAACTTTATTTAAGTTGTTATTATCCTATGTCTGGTTTTTATAGATTGCTTATAATTTACAGTAAAATAGAAGTAACGGAAGTTATAGATATTTAGCAACTTTTATTGTTATGAGACCCAGGTGTAAAGTGGAAAAATTGTTTCTTTTTTAACGAACATCACAACTTTATTGTGACGCTAAGTTGAGGGTGCTAACTTGGATACCGCCTATTGTATTCAAAGAATATTACCTGTTTTTTTATTGCATCTCACAAGGTGCTAATCTGGACCAGTTTTACTTTGATTTTAAAAGTTAACGGTTTTCTTTGCTTTTCTCACGCACTGTTAAAAAATTAACCTTAGAGTCTTCACATTTTTTGAATGGTGTAATAAAGGAATGGGGAGGGCTCACAGTCTATCTCAAAACTCAGTCATGCACTCAAAATGGACGACCAAAAACAAAAGATGCTCAAATCTCCACATTGCAAAATGACAGGGCGCATAGCAATCCTAATTCCACCTCCATCCCAACATTTAGCGACGGCATTCATAAGCTTCCCAAATTCTCTCGCTCATAATAATCTCTTAGTCGCTTTGTGAAGCCGCTTCCGCAGAGCACAATAGATGCATGCAAACTTTGTGAAATGGGTAAAAATAATCCGCTACCCGAAGCTCAATACATCACGCGAACTGTCAGACGAGACCGCATGAACAAAAATAGTGTATTGTGAATCGCCGCTTTGTCGAAAACTTTTGAAAAAACTTGCACAATTTTGGCAATACCCGAAAAAACACAATAATCCCGACTGTAAATTACTTTTCACACGAAGTCTTTATCCTTGAACGTCCAGACGTTGAAAAAGTAACGATAAAAAATATAGACTTCATTAGACGTCGGCATTGAAGAATTAATGACAGCCAGCAATTAAAAACGAAGTTTAGTGGCGACAAATAAGCAGACAAGAGGAGTTCAGTTCTAAATTGGCTCCTAGAGCAAAAGACTCACGTCGTACCGTCACAAACACATAATTAATCAATTCCGAAATGGGAACACTGTTCATATTTTACATGAGTGCGGCGATCAATCGCTCTTTGTGTGGGGCTAACGTGCGTCGACACCCGGTTGACTGCAGCGTAAATATGGTAGCCATCGTCAAAACAAACATTATTCAAAAATCATGTTTTCATTTATTTTTGTTATGGCGCCCACGCATTAAGAGCCGTCTGTGATTCGAAAACACTCGAAACTTCTACAAAAATCGAGCTGCAACTCGCAACTTGGAAAAATATTACCACATGAACACAATACAACACAAATGCTTGGTGACACATTGCCAACGATACGCACTCCATTTTCGTTCACGTGAATACCTGTTGACGAGAAAACAGTTTGCCCAAATAATCATACATTTCCAAAGAAAACATCAGGTTGGCAATAATATTACCCAGTTCTGTAAACAAGAGAATCTTCAAACGTTTATTATGAGCATTGTTGACGTAGAAGCTATGTGAAAAATAAACATCATGAAGCTTAACATAACGCTTAGTGCGTTTGCTAAAGCTATCTCTCAACCACGCCTTAAAAGTAAAAAGTCAACAACCGTTATTATTCCATAAGTGTCGTTACTAAATAACGACTTTAATGTTGACAGAAGAATTTCCCTTCGGTAAATAGTAAATAAAGCTTCATTTTTAGGGCTTTCGTCGTAAAAATGAAATTAGACGGACGTGTCATTAATCTAAGCGTATAAAAACGTAACAATCAATAGAAAACGACAATCTAATTACTTGCTTTGAAAATTCTTTCCAACGTTGATAGAATTCCCTGACAGTCATATTGATCGGTTATGTTTCTTTCGTTTTCCCCAACCGATTCTGTATACATTATGTATTTCCCTATTTATTATTTAATATATATTTGTCGTTAACAACCCTACCTCTTGTAAATATCGAAAAAGGGCATTGTTTAAACAAACCGATACAGTTTTTGTGTTACTAGTACGCTGTCAACGATGAAGTGGTAATAAATTTCGAACTTTAACCTTGGTAAGTTTGTTTTGGTTAACCGCTCTAAGTTAGGTCCATATGTGCCTCATGGGAACCAAACTCCATGCTTTAGGATAGGTTAGTTATACGATCAACGAACCCTTAAGTTTATGCATTGTTTATTTAAACTGTACCCTTTAAATGTTTTCTTAACCATAAGAGAGGTTTACGTGAAGAACTTTTTCTCATGAAATTTTATGGATACTTCATGTGGGCTTTTGATTTATCGACATCATTTTGAATCCCTTACCTAGATCGTACAACTTATTTAAATGAACCAGTAATACATTGTTTTGGTATATTTTAGTGGTACAGAAGATTCTTACATATCATTGTCTCTACAAATTCATCAAGTATAGTAAACCGGTCCATATCAAGTTAAAATATTGACTATAACACCACATTTTGTACACAAAGATGCAGTAGCAAGGAGCTCCATAGATAAGATACGCAGAGGACTATAAAATACACAGGCGTGTTACAAGAGAACCAATAAATAATCTGTGACTAGAATATCATATGATAACGGATGTAATTCATGAGCCATATTGCGCTGCAGCGGACGAAAATTGTTAACCCGTAAACGATGCTGGAATCATTTTGACACACATGTTGTCTTTGTTCAGGATAAAATGTAAATTTTTAGACTCACTTGCACCGCGTATGATAAATAACCCAGGTTAACTAAATTATTATGCTCTTTGTCCTTGTATATCCTTGTCACACAAACAGAGACAAGAACATAGCATAAAGAAAAATTTTCGAGTTGGATCTGAGATCAAGTTTATGAGGCACTATTACTGATCTTACTTATCACATAACTCTCAATCGTATAACATTTGACTTTTTCATACGTGTAGTTTATTCTGATGTCGTGGCTGTTTTGACATAGAGCAAGTACCAGTGTTTTGATGACGATTTTGGCATGTTCACTCGGAAAATTTAATATCTTTTTTCGTAATATAACATTTCGTGATCTCAGTTTAACCCAATTTAATTTCTAGCAGTTTTTTCGCTGTGACGTAACTAATAAACGCATAATAACTAAGATATCCTTTGCATTTGTACGACAAAAAAACATTTGAATTTGATGTTTGTCTCAAAGAGAAGAAACAGATAATTTATGTGTAAGAAAGTGTCTAAATGTAGCAATAAGAAAAACATAAACATATCGTCACGACATGAATCCCCGAGGGGGTGTCAGAGTTGTCCCCGAGTGTGAACCGTGAAATGCAAGTCACAGTTCACACCCGATTCCGCGTTTGACCAACGATTATTATGTCCCAACGTGGTGAGCCCTATCGCCATAGGTACTTCAGGCACAATTACATGATTTTTAGGGCATGCAGGTTTCCTCACGATGATTTCCTTCACCGTTTAGCAAGTTGTAAGTATTAGGTGAGATCACAAATACTATGCACTAAAATTCCGAAAAATTCATCGGTGCATTCCTGACCGCGGGGATTGAACCTGAGTCTTAAGATTGAGAAGCCCGCTTTCTACCGTCTGTGCTACCGCAAAAAAACATGTGAAGTTATAATGCAGAATGTGAGCCAACGTTGTTGGAAAGATTGTTGAATTAAATTACCTTTTTATATTCGGTTGATCCGGGTCAAATTACCATAAGTGCCAGCAAAGGCCCCAAGAAAAATTAAATTAAAAAAATCTATAATATGTATAGGTAGTTAATTTTTCGCAGAAACAATCAAATTTTGCAGAAATAAGCTTATTTCAGAAATTGTTAGAAAATCGATTTAAATTAAAAGTTATTCCGTCTAAGTTTATCTATCCATTGTTAAGTCTTATAAAAATTTGGAAAAATAATCCAGGAAAATAATGGAACTTTCTTTTTGCATGGATAAGAAAGGCTTACTTTTCAGCGAAATGTTAGCAAATTTTTGTTCGGTCCCAAAAAAAAAAGCATTATCTGATGAGCGGTGCTGTTGACCCCACAAAATTTAAAGGTGGCTGTGGGTTAAAGTCTATTAAACAGGAAAACGGTGTCGTTGCGAGTAAACAAAACTGGTTCCATTTTCTTATTTACGATTTAACAGTTGGCGATGTTAATCATAATCAACCTACGCGGAGAAATTCTGCTGGACTTGATGCAGTTTAAAGATTGGTCAGTCCATAAATCACTTGGTGGAGGAAGAATAATAAATTATGTGCGTTTACTGGCTTGTAGCTTTATTTTCAAATCTATTAGATACTAATTTATAATTGGATTCTAGCAGTGTTGGGGTTGTTTTAATAATTTTTCATAATTTTCTAAGTAAGATCGAAGAGTAAAATGATAATACCAATAAAACTGAGGCGTTATTTACAAAAAGAACCAATGTCCAAAATTACAAATTTAAAATCTGCACTATTGATTACGTATTCTTCATCTCATCAATCACTCATTGGTGGGTCTTAGGATCAAAGTTTTTGCGCTGGATCTGGTTACTTTATCTGTTTTGTTGACCTTACTGAATGTTATGCAGAATATATTTCTACCTTGAACAACTATGGACAGGAGCTGTTCTTGTAAAACACATTTCACCATTCAAAGTTTCAAATCATAGAATCATCACCATCATCATCATCAAAACAATGAAAATGTTAAAACCTGCAAAATTGGACACGGTTATATAATATATAACTAAAATAAAATATATAATAAAATATTTGTATATTTTGTATTTTGGTTGTTTTTGTAAATAACGCCTCAATATCTCGTGCTAATAATTTAGTAATGAAAAGCCAATATAACCATTAAAATGCCGGTCAGAAACAAATTACAAGTAAGACAAATATGTAACAAAAATAAGTATTTTAACCTGCGACTTCTTGCATACATGGCAAGTGCTTTGCCAACTAATTTTTATTTCTTCAACGTTATATTTTATGAGTATTTGCGTACATTTTTATCACTGTCTGGGATGCTCCACGCAGTCAGACGGAAGTCCATGTCAAGAGCTATTTGAGATAAACTAACTTGAACTAGTTAAAAGTGAAGGGTCAACTCCCAAAGATAGGATCAGGGTCACTCCTTGCATTATGGATAAGGGTTAATATTACCCGCACTTCCTAAAATATCGCTAACCAATTGAAATGTGTATGAGCTTTGATTTCGATTAGCCCTGTTGATTTTATTATTGGATCAATTTTGACAGCTGTCAGTTTAAATTGAAACTTCCTTGTTATTTAATTCATTTCCAATTTGTGTGCGATTTTTGCGGCGTTCCAAGATCAAAATAAAAATACCAAATAAAATTCATAAAAACATCGACTGACAACTTTTACATCTGTTTCGTATAAACATGAAAGGGATTAAAAGAGCTTCTGGATTTAATAATTCCGTAAACTAAATAAATATTAAGTTGTGAAATTTTCGAGACTTGTTTATTAAATCTTAACGAGGTGGCCGAAAGTTTATTTTTGGTTGTCAACAGTTTAATTTCCGCTGAAGTGACGGCGTCAACTGGCAATGAGACAAGTTCGAGAGTTCTAAATCTTCGTTTGACAGATGTTTATGGTCTTTTTAATAATCTAAATAAATACTGTAGAGTTGTTTACTTCATAACGAGCGTCCAAACTCCTGTCAGAGGACGTCTAACTGTTTGTGTTAGAATAATTACATTATGGCGAGGCAGTCCATCGTAATTCCTGTGGAATACCTTTCCTTCTACCCTTAGACATAGAAAGGTCTATTATTGAATAAAGGAAAGGGGTTTATGAAATTCAATGTGGAGTGGTAACTGGATTAGAGTTGGGACTTTAAATCAACAAACTCAAATGTGTCCGTATTTTAGTAACAATTCATGAAATTGTGGTTTGTGAAAATGGGCTATATTGTTATGGTTATGGACCTATTGTTGTGGGGATTGTAAACTTGAGTAATATACGCTATAATGAAGCAAACACGTTTATAAAACTGAAAAACTGTGAAGCTAAGATAAACTTCTGCTTTCATAATCAAAGTGTGCCAGTAGTAGAGCCACTTGCCTGCTAACCTAGAGGTCGGGGCTTCGGTTCTCGCGTTCGGTTTCCATGCTTCGGAAGGCACAATAAGCATTTGTGCCCAAAATACGGAAATATGGCGACGTAATAATCGTACGTGAAGAGCGGGTGTACCAAGTGTGGACTGTGACTTTCAATTCACAGTTCAAACTTAGGAACACCTCTGGAACCCCCTCGGGGTTAATGTCGAAACGATATGTTTATAAGCAAAATGACTCTAGTCAAAATGGCGTAAACAAGAAACTTTTTCAACTTACTGTTCTAAAATATAATAAATTTTAGGTATTGGTTTTGATTAGCCTTTTAGTATCTGTCTGCCCGTTTGTCGGTTCACCGCATAACTCTAGAATACGATCGATAAGTTAGTGAAAATTCTCAGTAACATTCAATAGCTTAGAAACTCCTGTCAAATGAAGAGATTTTTCAAATAGATTATCCTATTTTTTATAAATTAACTTACTTTTTTGCTTTTTTGTATTCTTTATTTTTTTTTCATAATCACTTAAAATGTTGCCAGCAACTAATAACTCCCTCTCCTTCTTTCCAGATGCAGGAACATACTCTAGAGACGACACGCAATGCGTTTCACGGGAGCCGTGCAAGGACTGTTAGTTGCCTAACAGCCTAAACTAAAATGTGGGAGCTGTGAAGATGGACACGCTAGCTGTGGTGACATCCCTTCTGGGACTCATCTGCTTTGTCCCTGGTATGTACTTATTACAAGGTGTATCTGCGACCTCAAGTATATGTTTTATTGATCATACTGTAAAACTTTTGATGCATGAATTTTGAAATTAAACAAAACACACACCTGTCTATCTTGCTCAGCGGCAGCGGATTTCTGATTTCGATGTATTTTCAATGTTTCTGAACTATTTTATAAACAATGTTTTACTTCTACAAATATTGTTTCTCGAAAAGACTATAATATCTAAATCCTTGCAACTTTTTTTGCAAGCCTTGCAAGACGCTTGAAATAAAGAAAACTGACTCATTTTTAAAAGTTACCCAAGTATGTTATAGTTACCTAGATATACATATGTTTCAGAATTAGTTCAATGCAGTTTAAGGAGAATTTAAGGAAATCTTGGAATAATTTAGTTAAGGACATATATTTTGAGATATTTTCTTAATTTTAATTGCCCAGATGTTTATTTAAGAACAGGTTCTACACTCTTTGTTTAAAAACACAAATACCCTCGCTTATTGGGTGTAAAATTAAAAGCAAATGTTGTTCAGTGTGATCACTAAAACATATTGTTTGAGTTTTGTACAAAATCATGAAATAAACCTAATTTTAGCTGGCTTCAACGCAAGGGCTAGTCGTCTAAAGTATTTGTTATATTTTGTTCAAACGTGATAATAATGCAAACCCAAAATTCAAATTCAAATTTTAATCTAATCTGAAAATTGGCCGACTTTCAAACCCATTAACCCATTAGCCATCTAACTATAAGTTAACAAATACACTTCCAAGTCAGGGTTCAACCGTGGCTAATAGCTCCGCAGTCACTTCTTGGGGTTCCTCCCCTTCCTATTTAGTGCCTTGCCGTACCATCTAAGATTTGTGGCAACACTTAGCAGGGCTAAATATAACCATGTCATCGGGCCCATATTGCCTCCAATTTGTCACTGGCTGGAAAAAAGTCGTGCGCGTGTGCCGACGAAAATTATGTGGAAATAAAAATTATGAACGCTGGGTATGGCAAGCTTTCCGTTGATCTTTTGATTTACGTTTGTTGTTCAATTCACCAAATTTTATAACATGGAATTTATAATCTTGGTTACTGTCCTGTCAAATTAATTAGCCTTTCATATGAGCGCCCTGATTATTACTTATATTCATGTCGTGCATTAATGATACAATTTAATTAATAGCTCTGTATACATAAAACGATCCTTAAAGTCATAAAAAAACTTTAACGCTAGCCTAAGCAGCAAAAAAAACAGTTAATTAAAGAATGTTTTACAAAAAGCTACAAAATAAACTGTACTCCGGGGACAAATAACGGAGGAAAGCATAGCTTATTGACAGAACTCATTAGGATAACAAAACACACATGCGTTAAAACTCTCCCGCATCTGTCTATTGCACATAATATACTGCGACTATCGTCAACAGACTACAAAATTTCCGTATCTGGGTTCCCTCAATCCCCTCGTAAAAGAAGATCTATCAATTGAATTATTTTACGCTGTGTGTCGACTTGTATCGAAAAGGCGCGGGACGGTATACCGCCACAGGGCGGCTTTCAAAGCGTAAAGAAGTTAAGCTAATGTTAAACGACGCCTATCTTTTGTGTCTAATGCGTGATGGATGCCGCGTAAAATGCGTCGAAAAGAGAATAATAAAAATAAACAGAGTCAATCGCTTGAGGTAAGGGTGCTTTACAATGGGCATAGTGCATGTCATTGTGCCGCATTGAAAAATGGTTTATATTTCATATCTCAGATCTTTTCCTGGAGAGCTGACTTTTATGAATATTGACGCCTATTTCGTTTTATTTTATGATCGATATCAATTATAGTTTGTAAGTTGTACAATAACCCCCTTATTATATTGGACCCAGCTATGAAAACTTTTGTTCGTGTTTTCTTTTTTACGAGATCTATAGCGTTGCGTTGTTCATTCATCTACGAACTTTATTTGCTTTGAGTACAAATTCAATCTAGATTAGAATAAACATTTGATTTGAACTACTTTACTATACTTTTTTTTAAGTAACAATTTTTGTTATCTTCAGCTTTGTAAAATTTATTTTAGATAAAAACACAGGTTAAAAAAACTTACAGAGGGTTACACACATAAAACATTAAAAAATGTTTTAATCAAGTAGCTGCTTTCCTAAATTATTGGCTGGAATCAGAAATTGTATGCGGCCTTTTTATAAATTTTAACAAAAGTATAGCTCAGCTTATAAAAACAAGTGATATTTTTAAATTTAAATAAAGCATTTTCCTAACGAAAATAAAAGTTTTATTTGCCATAAGCTAAACTAATTGATTCATTGATTGAAACGCTTTTATACCATCGCTATAACGCCGCACAGGCTTTAAAATTATATATCTATGTTTAAAGGAGAACATTATTTATTCCTGTCACTAGCAAAAAAAGGTGTGCTGCTTATTTTGTTGAAAATTTAAGTTAAGGATTCAATATAAAACGGATTCGAGCCACGAGCCATATTGATGCCTTTCTTTTATTGTTTAAGGATCGTGAAAACTCAACAGATTAGAATGTTTTATTTCACTGCAGTCATACCCATTTGATCGGATCACGTCTAGGATTTGTAAATATAAATATAGGTTTTTTCCTCAAAATATAATATTTTTACAATTAGTAACCTTATTATTATCAAAACCTTAAAGATATTTTAAACCTTTGTGTTTCGCAGAGGCGTGCATTGAACTTTTTGCTGGGAAAACAATAAGAAGGTCAAATTTGACGATAAAAATATCGTGAAAAAATATCAAAACAATTTTTTTTTGTATCGAGTCATGTACTCTAGGCATAGACTAAATAATTTGGTCTATGCTCTAGTGTAGGCAGTGCCATCGGCCAAATATATTTAGTCTATGGCAGTGCCTACCTTCCTACCCTGGCGGCATAATAATATACAAATAATGATTTTTCCCAGTGACATTTAAATTGTTTCATATTTTTTTAATTGTCAAACTTGACTTTCTATTTGCATCCAGCAAAAAGTTCAATGCACGCCACTGGTATTTCGTACACATATTTACCATCACGAATGACCCGGTTAAATTAATTAGTAAATAAATATGTGTAAAAACCTTATTCCTATTAAATATGCGAATAATTTTACCCTTTTATGCTTTTCTGTTCCATGCAAATTTGCCTTACCCTATTAACTATACAGCTGACTTAATTCTAACTAAAATGTCATCACAATTAAAATCATTATTTTCTTTTTATTATATAAAAATATTATACAGGCTTTTAATTTGATAACCTATTTCCTTCTACCAATGAATATGGACATTTCTATGGCGCCAATTAATAATCAAATCGCAAAAACACTCGACCAAAATGTACGAAACAGCAGTTTTTTTTTACTATTAGCAGCTTTTTCCCATAGTGCAAGCTGTTCATATTAACAGCAAAACACTCCGTTTCAAGAAAAAAAGGTTATCATTTTAACACCTGTATATAAAAACCATATATATATCTAGATTATATACTAGCAATATAATTTCATACAACACAAAATCCACATAAAAGACGATCTCACCGTTCGATTCTAATCAGTTCTAAACATAGATGTCATTCTTTATCCAGTAGCCGGTTATCTCAACGGGGCATCGCTAAAACGCTTTTTGTCTCGTCCCAAAGGAATCAAGATCAGATAAATTTCAGTTTGCAAACTATACCTTTTTTACTTTGTTTATACAGGCGACACATGGATAAATGTCTTAATAGTCACGCATGTGTCCCTACAAAACATAGGATCGCTTCATCTTAAAGGATGTTCAGTCGAAGTTAACCTTTATTGTTTTACCAAATATGAGTCTATTTTGTTTATTGTATGACTATCTCGTATTGGATGGATTCGATTGATGGTTCTTGGTGGAATATCATCTTGAATAAATTATACACAAATTCTTGTACTTTTATTCCACATATATTTATTTTTATTCTAACTTAGGCTACCGGTTTCGTATTACACATCATCGGGCCAACAAATTATTAATTATTTAACATGACAGAAAGAAAACAAAAGAAAACATTTTTAACAGCAAATATAAAACTATCTCGTGATTTATTCTACCAAAGTCTGTTGATTGTAGTGCTAACATGTGTTTGTTTTTATTATATTTTGCTAACTCTTGTAAGGTCACCTAAAGCAGAGAATATTAAAAAAATGATAAAAAAGTGTACAGTGCTGTGTCTTGGCGGAGCGGCAGTTAGCGGCTAGCGGGTGAGTTTAGGGACCTGTTTTATTTATTTATTTTATAATTCGTTCGACGCAAATATGGCTCAGGTACGGTATACCCTCACATTGGCTACCAGCGGCATATCGCACTGCGAAGGGGAGCGCAGACTAGACCCTGAGCTTTCCCTTCATTCCTTGGTATTAAAAAAACGTATTAATTATTATTATTATTTAACGTATTAATCCGCACCTAAAGGCTGTTTTCATACTTATTGTGTATATTATTTTAAGCTTTATGGGAGCATAATAAGAACTAAATTGGACAATAGCGTGTGTTTACGGATTCGTAAATTACATTTGCTGTTACGGACAAGTATCGCTTGTTAATTTTGAATTCATGTTTTTATTACCTTTATTTAGTAATTTTTTTTCTAAAAATAAAAATAAATTATTGTTTCGGCTCTATTTCGCTTCTGATTCCTATCATTTAACGACACCTAAGAAACACCCAATACTATCAGCACAACTTTGACATGTAAAATCCCACTCTGGCTAATAAGTATGTGTATCATTTTCAAACATACATGTTGTTTCATCTGCCTCTGCCCACGCGCTTCCTATCACAATACGAAGAAATGTCACAACTGTCGCCATGTGTCTGTGAAGACCATCAGCGAAATATTAAAGTGTAACGGTTTATGTTTACTATCACGTGTACAGTCAACTGCAACTATGTGCAACCAATTATAGTCTTTATGCGATTGTCATACAAAAATTATTGCCTAGGCCCTAGGCACTGTGTTGGTTTCAATTGAATTTTTTTTTCATAACCTTTCACCCGAAGGAGCATCATACGTCATTTAAAAAAAGGCAATATCATTAACTTACTTTTTATACCCAGTTCCTTGACTTTGAACTATAATCAGATACATTTTAGAAACAAGGCCTTATTCGCTTTTGGTGAAATTCGAATAATATTCTTTACTAGCTTTTGACCATGGCTTCATTTGCGTCGAAGTGAGACTATATGAGACAGGTGGATGATGTTTTGCTCTATCTCATTAGATAGGTAGACTAAGATGTATATATTTTTTTCTCATGACACAATTTTCTTCTGTCTTTTATATTTTTATCCTTTTATAATATATTGTTTAGTATTATTTTATATAAGTTAAAAAAAACTGTAATAGTATTAAGCCATATTCAGAAAAAAAATACTGATAAAAAAGACATGTTACTGATAAAAAAGACTTGCTAAGTTTCTTGCCCTTCTTCTTAGCAAGATTAATCGAATGGGCGGATTTAGATATTATATCTATTAATAGTTTATTTATCTATTAACTCATTTATTAATTGCATTATGTAGGTATAATAATACTCTTATTCCAATGAAAAGTCTTTTTATTTTATGTATTTGTATAACTTTAGTAGCCCAACTTAAATACCGTTTTATTATATATTTCCCGTATCATATTTGTTTCATCATAAAATATTATTTTTATACAGATTAGATTTGACATGTAAAACGTATACTTTATGTATCTATTTCACAAATAAACAATTTGAATCTTTGAATCTTTGAGTAAAGATAAAAACTATTGTTGACAGTTTTCGGCTTGGTGGCTATTCTATTCTTATAGCTTTTAGGAGGTGATCATAAAATAACAATCACACATCATCATCATCAAATAAATAATTATGTTGACCAGGGTTACTTGATAATACAAATCCGTTAACTTCCCGAGTTAAAACGGAACATACCCGTAAATACGTATAGACAAGAATAAAAATTGTTTAGGCCTCAGTACTAATCACATCACAATAATATTATTAATGCGAAAGTTTGTGTGTGTGTGTGCGCGTGTGTGTGTATGTTTGTTACTCTTTCGCAATGAAATGGCTGGACGGATTTGGATGAAATTTGCAATGGATATATCTTATATCCTAACTTAACACATACGCTACTTTTTATCCTTGAAAAAAGCATGTCGTTAAACCGAATAACACGCGGGCGGAGCTAGTAATAAATAAATATGTATTTCATTAAAATTTTGCAAACGTACTCAATGCACAGATACGACTATTTTGGTCCTTTATCATTATCAGTGTGTCATTAGTATTATAAAAGCCCAACCCTGTCAAACAGTATGGAGAGCCAAGTTGCTAGAGAGATATATAGGTAGAGTGTGTCTCGCAACAGCAAGTAAACCTTCTTTAGGAATTTTTTTAGGAATTCCACTTATCAATCAAAGCGAACCTATAGGTACCAAAAACCGGACAAGTGCGAGTCAGACTCGCATACCGAGGGTTCCGTTAAAGACTATAATTTTATGATTTAATATACAAACGTATAATTTCCTGATTTTTTCCTATATTTGTAATATAAGACTGTATTACTTGCCAAATTTCATAGTTCTAGGTCAACGGAAAATACCGTATAAATTTGTGTCGAAATATACGTTTTTATTACGCATAAACGGCCGTATCTTTTTTTAAATTAACTTAGAAGTTTGATTTTTTCACAGCTTCAAGGGACTGTAGACGTGAGTGTATGGTTTTAATTTCAACTCAATACCTTCACGCGTTTCTGAGATAAAGGGTCTTGAAAGACAAAGGGACGGGCTAACGGACGGACGGACGGACGGAAGGACAGACGGAAGGAAAGATGGACGGACAGACAGACGGACAACAAAGTGATCGTATAAGGGCTCCGTTTTTTTTTCTCTTGAGGTACGGAACCCTAAAAACCGGCCGAGTAGGACTCGCACCTTGAGGGTTCAGACTTAGATGATTTGAATTAAAATTAGAAACGTACCTCCAAATGTATGACACAAAACTGGAAAATTAAGTTGGTCGATTATTCGGATACGTGACCCTAAACCTACATAAAAAATTGGCGTTATCAGTTTGTTTGTTCAAATACAGTGTAGGGCACATAATATACAGAAAATTACAAATTCCTAACTAATTTAGTTCTTTTAGGTTAGTCCCCCCAAAAAAATCGTCTAAAACTGACAACTTTGATGGCCCCCCGTTTCCTTAGTTTTGGGGATGAAAAAAATAAAAACTAAGTTTGTACTCTAAGTAATGAGTTTTAGATAATGACATCCCACATAAAGAAGGGTAGGAAAAAAATGATTTTTTTTTCAGACCTTTAACCATTTAGGGGACTCTATTTAAAAAAATATTTAATTTAATTTTTATTTCAATATGAGGTTTTGGGTCAAAATATACGAATTTTCGATCTGTAGTCTACAACGAAAAACTCGTTTTTTGTAGCTCATTCCGTCTGCTAGTGACATAAGGACGGCTCCGTGTTGTTCTTTGGGCGTGGAACCCTAACAATACGTAGGGTTATTGGCAATCCAAAAAATAACCAACATTTTCTCAAAGCCACTATAGTGGCATATCAAGTGGTAATGGTAAGAAATGACCACGATCTAGATATCTACTTATACATACTTATGTATAATCGATAAGACATGTGAGTAAAACAATCACAGAAGTTTAGTGTGTATAGGTACAAAAAAATTATGAATAGCCATGCACACTCATCAACCCGCCTGCCCAGCATGTGTGAGTATGGGCATTCCTTCCAGGAGGACTGCCAAGAGTGGCAAAATCCTGGAAAGGTCTATGTCCAGCAGTGGACGAAACAGGCTGATGGATGGATGGATGGATGCACGTAAATAAAAACTCAGTTAAAACCACGCGCGTGACAACACTACGAAATTTCAGGTACACTAGTCCGATGAAATAAGATACCGTGTCAACAATTTGTTCCTTTCAAGAAAAAATCCTAGACAAACATCGAAGACTCACGAAAATCACATTATCCTAATCCCACCATCCGTCTCGCGAAAGACGGCTAATTCTTAGCACATGTGTAAAATTTTTTGCTTCACAAACTAAAGTGTCATTTCTTTAAGCGTGTCAGTTCATGTGTTTGCTCCCCGTGTCTTTTACTGCTAAGTTTAACTGCTCTTTGCCCGGTTCATTAGTTATGGGGCGTCACTTCACGTGTGGGTGTACATAAACGATGCAGAGCAGTAGTTGAATTTACTGCGACCGTAGCAGCAGTAAAGTCCAACGGTTCAGAGACATTCGATGTGATGTTTCACTATCTTTCTTGTTTCTCCTATACCGGTCCAGCTTGTTGAACTACCTTAATTAAGATTTAAACTGAAGTTTTAAAATAGAAGCGTCGGGTTATGAAAGAGATTCATCATATTTGACAGTCACAGCGAGCATGCACAATTAACCAAGAATGCCGCGACGACTAGCTGGCACGTAATAACGAAACGGCCTCAAATTGCAAAGGGGGTCTCAAAATTAAACACGTGTTCGAAATTTCGAAAATCAAGATTGCATCCTGAGGGAGCCAATCACTGCCATTAGAATTAGATATTCGAAATTCGAACGGTTATCGAGTTACTTAGGGTTGCAGTAACGAGCTCTCATCATATTCACGGCCTCTTTTCGATGTAATTACTAGTCATTTTGTGCAATCACGAGAACTTACAAAGCCGATTACCCGCGATCAGTTACATTAGAATACGTTTAGATAACATCAAAGGGAAGCTCAAACTCTTTTGATTTTAATGTCGTTGTTGACACACCATATCCATTGCAAAAGAATGTTTAAATCCATCGTGCATATCAAAGGAAACCTCAAATGAGACCATAAACCTAATTTCTGGCACAAACTGAGTGCAATCGAATGTTTTTAACGAATAAAAGTTTACGGTTCACAAGACTCCGAGAGCTATCAATCCTAAAGTATCACTTTCACAAAAAATATAACAAACTTCAAAGTTCAAACGGACTTACAACACATTTAATTTTGCTGAGAAGAAATCGGTCAGACGACCCGGACGTGTGACTTAAATGCGAAAGCCATGTTGCCGATATTTTTGTTTTTTTTTCTTACGTCGCGTGTCAACATGGTGCCTCTAGCAAAAATTAGCAGGGGGACATAGTTCACCCTCGCAAACTTTTTTTATAACAAAGATTTTTGAACAATAGAGCGTAACTACTCAAATGGAAGTTTTAAAATCACCCCTTCTCGTTGCGTAGGTGACGACTATGTGGTGACGCTGTCAGTGTCATGGCATTTCATTCAGCTTCATTAAAATTTATTTTATTAAACTTTAGCTTTGTCGCTGAAACAAACTTGAATTTTATAGCCCACAAGTTTTACAATTTTATTACATTTATGGAACGAAACCGCCTTTGATATAACTTGACACGAACATTCTTGGAGACATTTATGCTAACCATTATGAATATGATCTTGAACGAGTTTCTTAGACTTCCAATAATCAAACGCACAACTATGCATAAAGTCAGTTTTATACGCGATAAAGCATCGCATCGAAATCAACATAAACAATATTTTATGATCTTCGCAATCTGCTAAATCTTATTTTTATATCGCGTCGGATGCATTTACGAAGTTTGTCGTATCTTCGCTGGTATATAGGTCTTTTATGAGGTTGACAGCGATTTATTGCTGTGACACTGGGTGCTGCATGGTCAGTATTTTTTGTGCGACTCCGCCGAGGTATCATTCATTCATGTGCCACCTCGTGGATGTTATCTATTTATCTTCTCTATACAATGAATTTTTGTATTTTGGAAGCTGGTGTGAGAATATCTTGTGTGATTATGTTTTGGTTACTCTTGATTTCTTTAGTTTCATGATCGAGGCAAAATTTTATGAAATATTTATTTATGACATTATATACCTATCGTATTTTGTGAAATGTAATTATTTTCTTTTATAAATAACAATTATTTGTTATATCAGTAACAATAGATCGACATAAAATATCTGTAATTGTGAAAATAACGATTTATAAGCAAAAATACAGGCCGATAGCAAATCGAATGGAGATTCAATTATAGATTAGCCGTTGTAACGGACCACATTCACAATGTTGGGACACGTGAATAAATAAACACAATTACGTCACACAAAGAATAATCCCTATAGATTCCCTTTACAAAAACAACTTTCTGTCTAAAAATCAACGCAGTCCATTCCCTTAGTTCATTCTTCCGAAAATCGGACACCGAATCGAATTTTTTTTGCTGATCGATTTTTACGTTCCCGTAATAATGGCAAGGCACAACAATAGACATACATCAATTCGAGTGTCAAAAACTAACATCTGCGCGTTTCGTTGTAAACATAGTAAAATAGTTAGGGACCCAACAGCATCCTTGGGGGAACCCGTGCTTTGGCAAGCCTGTGTTTATGGCTCATTATTATTGTGCACCGCTTAAGAGTAGCTGCAAATGACATACTCAACCTATTATTAAAATAAACCGTAGCAGTAAGGTCTTTTGTTAGGAAAATTTAAAATAAAGCTCGTGTGCTTGTAGGAAATTACAGTGGGTGGGTCCGGGCAAGACTGTTAGTTGCCTTTCATTAACCTACCAACTATACATACACGAACGACCTAGGTACGTTGGTACTTGTATTGTCGAGTGTTTACTCAGTAATCAATACGAACGAGGCTGCAGTATGAAGGGTGATATAAAAGTCTAATGATTTAGAGACACGTGCGCTTACCACTTGTATTCAAAAAGTAGTTAAGTCCTTCAGATTATATCCTCTATATTTCTTTGGTCAAATCTTAAAATTCAGTATTTTTACACAGGTCCAGTAAATGGGGGTCTAAGCGACGACTATGTAGGGGGTGGAGAAGCACCCTACATCATTGAACAACCTTTGGACGTCACCGTGGCTCGCCACCAGCCTGCGACCTTGAACTGTAGAGCTGGGGGATCCCCCAATCCTACCATTCGGTGGTACAAAGGCGGGGTGCTCGTCGTATCTGACACGCATAGAAGTCTGCTGCCAGCTGGTGGTTTGTTCTTTCTGAGAGCAACGCACGGAAGAGCTCATTCTGATGCTGGAGTATACTGGTGTGAAGCGACTAATCCATATGGAACAGCGAGGAGTAGAAATGCCACATTACATGTTGCTGGTGAGTCGGAGATTCGTACTTTAACTGTAAACTTCATCGTCTTTGAAACCAAAGCCTGTAAACAGCCCATGTAGTGGCTATCACTAATGGGACCTTTGTTGCAGTTATCCGTGAAGACTTTAGACTGGAGCCGGTGTCAACGCAGACGGCACAAGGCGAGACAGTAATACTAGAATGTTCCCCGCCGAGAGGCTCGCCGGAACCATCGGTTTATTGGAAGAAGAATGGTCAGACACTGCATTTTGACGGAGATTCGAGGTAAAACTTAACAAATAAATGAATGTTTATTTTATAACTTGCATTCGAGTTCATTCATTGCATATGTAATGCGTACTGACCTCTCATACACAACTAGACACACAGTATCTACGAAAAGTTCGTCAGAAAGCGTCCGAACGGCGACGTGCATAGTAGCAAAAATGCATTCAACCAAATTAAGACGTTATATCGTTAATAAAGATGCAATGTCAGTTGTACGCAATCGTCATTCAATCTTGTCACGTTTTTGAGCGAGATTGTAAGTCTAGTTGTTTATGAGAAGTCAATGGTGATGCATTATAAAATATTTTTTTTTTACCACGAATTATTTTTTTAACGGAATCTATTTTTATCAATTACATTGATTCATTTTAGCTCTATCGGCTTCGATATTCTTTTGTAATTTCAAAACTAAACGCAGAAACCAAAGTTGTGTATGGAATCAAAGATATTATAAATAAAACCTCATTGTACGGAATCCTAAAAAGCAAGTAGAAAATTTTAGGACCTAGCCACGATAAAAAAAAATCTAAACAAAAAAGTGTGCATAAAATTAATAAAAATACCAAATACGTGGATTTACATAGTAAAGCTTAGCTCGTTTGCAACCGGACGTTTTATAAGTTTATCGAATTCTATTACTGGAGTAAATAGTAACAGAAATGCAAATGCTTCCCTAGCTAACGGCATAAATGTAAGTTTACAAGATCTAGAAACTTTAAAATAATTCCCACCATTTTCAAATCCAAAGTTAAAGTGCAAGAATTATCGGAGAAACTTTTGGCCAGCAGTCAAAGTTGGCCTCCACGATTTTCACATAAGTCAAAGAGATATCCAATGAATAGCTATCGTCTTGATAAGTTGGAGTTTCAGCAAATTCGATGGTTGGCAGTAACCACACTAGAACCTATTAGTGCAATGGGTTAAATCTTAAACCATTGGTTATAGAGGTTTATGGGATCTTTTTCTCGTCCTATTGTTGTGGTAGTTAAGAGAGCTATCGATCTGAGTTAGGTGCCAGAAATATGATAGTCTTGTGAATTGATTCTGAATGATTCTGTTTGATATCGGATACTACTCGTTTGAGTAGTCATATAAGTTTTATGGTGCCGTATATGATCAGAAGTGCTAATTCATATGTTTACGATTGTGTGGTTATGTTTCATTGGCTTCACGACTATCTCGTGTGGTTAGGTTATCAAAAAAAATTTGTGCAAATATAAACTTGCTATCAACTCGACGACGATTTGATAAGCAAAAAACCGGCCAAGTGCGTGTCGAGCAGTGTACGGTTCCGTTTTAAGTTGGTTTACTAATACAGATCGCGCCAAACTTCTAGTCCGCTCGGAAGTTGCTCTCCCGAAGAACGGACCATACATTGTCGTGTTTAAAGGGGACTAAATGTTTGGCGCGACCTGTACTCGTAAACCTGTAAAGTCTACTTAGCTGTGATTTTTTCCACATATTCATAAACAACTTTATCCATAAACGCTTCAAGACAACTTATAGTGGTAACTAGTGTCTAAATTATGTTTGTTACATATATATCTTAAATAAAGAAATTATTCTATTCTAAAAAAAAAACAAAAAAAAAACAACCGTTTCGCTGGCAGGGGGGACACTTGACTCTAACAAAAATTAGCACTTCAAAGCTTTATATTTCGCCGACGGAACCCTAAATCGAAAAATTGTTTTCACACACCCATAATGTTGAACGACCTTTCCAACAATAATCCACAATGGGATATACTAGAAAAAAAAAACGAAATTATGTGAAATTACAGCTTCCTAGTACTAATAGTCTCTGAGCTAAACCGCGGACAGACGGACATGGCGAAACTATAGGGTTCCTTGTCGGATTACGGTACCCTGAAAAGTAGCTTTTATGTCATTGCAATAAAGGTTGTTGCTTAGAAATAATCGATTTTAACTGTTTAATGTATCGATTCGATATCAAGTTAAACAAAATTCAAAGAAATCTCCACATAAAATGTATAAATATTTTTTTTTGTAATACAATTTCATTTCCAATTTGTTTCACTTACAAGACTATGGATTTTAATAAACCATTTCGTACACATCTTGAGGGCATGTGTACTAGTGTGCATGTTGAAGCATATAAATAATTAACAGTCGTGAGGAGGGGTACATCAAAGTTTATAAGAGAGGGGGATCTTTCAAGAGCTCGACAAGCAATCAAGTAAAAATCTGAATAGTTCTGACTCAACAGACCCCTTATTAAATGTTAATTTCCTATTGAGTTATTCCGCCCTACATCTCAATGAGTTTGTTACAGTACTGGTTTATTGAATGGTTTATTGAAAACACGCCAGATAAAAGGTTTTGTTTCTTGTTTCTATTGGAAGTAAAATAAAAATGAATTTGAATATTATTGTTTCAGAATGCACTTAGTCGACGGTGGCAGTCTCGTGATACAAGATTCGAGGCAGTCCGATGGCGGGAGATATCAATGTGTAGCCCGGAATGCAGCAGGGATGAGAGAATCCACTGTTGCTACGCTCCGAATACACAGTACGTGTCGTAAACCTTTCTCCATAAATTCAAATTTCACATTTCATAGATTCGCTTTATTTCCATCGCTGGTAATTCCGGAGCTCGAAATTAAAGCCGCTCACCGCGACGCCTCTTTTGTCATGTAATTCAGAAAGACATTTCTCACTGTGCAGTTAAGCCGTACTTAATCACGGGACCTGAAGACGTCGTAGCACAGACTGGTGGCAGTGTGACGTTCCAATGCCGAGTGGGTGGGGACCCCCTCCCAGACGTGCTTTGGAGACGGACCGCTGGAGGCGGAAACATGCCACTCGGCCGAGTCAAAGTACTGGATGACAGGAGTCTTAGGCTAGACGACGTTACAATAGCAGACGAAGGGGAGTACACTTGCGAAGCTGACAATTCTGTGGGCGCCGTTAGTGCAAGCGGATATCTTACTGTTTACGGTGAGGTGTTTTTTATTTGTTTGTATGTTTTAAAAGTTCGTTTATAGATTCATTAAAATTAGAGTGAGTTGACATCATAAATATTGAAAAAAAAAACGGATTGGACTCACTTTTTTTATCTGTGCAAGGAGTTACAGGTCGAGCTTTCGATGAGATTATTGATGAAATGACACGATACTTTTGAGATTACAGACCATTTAATAAAGATAAAATAAAAAGTGTACAGAGCTTGCATGTATGGAACACTTCAAAGGAGAAAGAGAGAGATATCGCCTTGAGTAGCTGAGAGCTAAGTTTTACGTCTTTGGTTTTGCTATAGGTATTCAAACAGGCGTATTAACATTTTGCGTCCTAAATATTAATTTCAACACCCTCCTCTGGACGCAAACCCATTGCCTTGGTAAAGTTTTGGAGCTTCGATCGGTGAAGTCCCTTTGTTAGAGCGTCAGCCACCATGTCATGTGTGTTCTTGTAGCGGACGGAGACTTGGTTATTTGAGATCCTCTCCCTCACAAAATGGTAGCGGACATCTATGTGTTTACTTCGAGCGTGATAGATGTCGTTACCTGAAATGCTAATAGCACTCTGATTATCACAGTACATTTTAATTGGTGTACCTGACAGAGAAGGCCAGAAGTCTTCTTCCATTTGCTTAAGCCAGATAGCCTCTTGTATAGCTGTGGCCAATGACATATACTCTGCTTCGGTGCTTGACAAAGCTATTGTAGGCTGCCTTTTAGTACACCAACTAATGGCAGCTTCCTGAAACATAAATATGTATCCAGAACATGATCTTCTGTCTTCAGTGTCTGTTGCCCAATCAGCATCGCAATAACCCTCTATATTGTTACTGTTTTTCTTGAATGTAAGTTTTGTGTTTTGCGTGGCTTTCAAGTACCTCAGTATTCTTTTTGCCGCTGTCCAGTGCTGAGATGTGGGCTTGTTGTTATATCTACTGAGCTGGTTTACAATATAAGCTATATCAGGTCTCGTTCCCTGTGATAAATATAACAGGCAACCTATTAATTCTTGATAGGGAATGTTTTTCATGATTTCTTCATCATGTTCAGCTTTTTTTAATTGCAAGTTTGCTTCGCATGGCGTATACACAGGATTGCAATCGCTCATATTGAAACGTGTTAATATTTTTTTAATATACAATGACTGATCTAGTGAAATTTCATTCTTGGTCGGGTTGTGTATAATTTTAAATCCAATACAACATTTAGCTTCACCCAAATCTTTCATATGAAACTTTTCATTTAATTTCTTCTTTATCATCAAGGCAGTTTCTTCTTTATTAAAATAATATAAAATGTCATCAACATACACTGTTAAAAACAAGATGTCTTTTTCATCAACTATACGGTAGTATATGCATGGGTCTACTTTTGATCGTGACATTCCAATTTCTAGTAGAGTTTTATTTAATTTTTTATTCCATTGCCTGCTTGCCTGTTTCAGGCCGTAAATAGACTTTTTGAGAAGACAAACTTTGTCTCCGTCTTCAAAATATGGTGGTTGTGTCATATAGATACTCTCTTCAACATCACCTTGTAAAAAAGCAGTCACTGCGTCCATCTGGTGAACTTTCAAGTTATATTTCACAGACAAACCAAACATGTATCTAATGGAACTGTAGCGAACCACTGGAGCATAAATTTCATGGTAGTCTATACCTTCTTTTTGTTGATAGCCTTTCACAACAAGTCGAGCCTTATACCTTGTTATATCACCATTTTCATCGGTTTTAGTTTTAAAAACCCATTTACAAGGGATAACATTTATACTTTTTGGTTTCTCAACCAATGTCCAGGTGGTATTTTGTAGCAAGGCTTGATGTTCTTCTTTCATAGCTTCTATCCACTTGTCTGCCTTACTACATTGGAGTGCTTCAGATAGGCTTTGCGGATCTTTGTCTAAGATGCTCATAGCAGACTCACCACTCATACACATGAAAGATACATTGTTATCTTCATCTCGATAATCAGCAAGTGGAGTAGGTTCATAAACCTCATCACGTCTTCTGTGTCGTAAAGACATACAGGATTTTGGAAATTCAGAGCTTTTATCGGATAGGCATGAGTTTTCTGGTATGTAAGTTTCATCATTGGGGTCAGAATAGCATGATGTTGATGATACTGGCGATGCATCATTTTGTAATATTGAACTCTCCTCTTCTACTCTATAACCATGATCATCACCCATAGCACTGTTTTCTTCTTCACTCTGGACTTCTTTATCCTCATCTTCAAACAAAGGTAAGTTATACATTTTAGACAATGGTAAGAGTCTTTCTTCTCTGTTATAAATTTTTTCTTCAATTTTCCTTCCTTCATGTTTATTTTCTTCCATTTTACTTACATTGACTTGATTTTCTTTCTCTATGTTACTAATTATATTTTGTTTTTCAGGAGCTGAGTTATTACCATCACTGACCAAATTTCTTTTTACGGTGGCCTCGAGGAATACAACATCTCTACTTGTTATAGCTTGTTTATTTTTAGGGTCTATAAATCGGTAGCCCTTCACACAATCACTGTATCCGACAAATATTACCTCATGTGATTTTGCATCTAATTTTCGGCGGCGTTCTTTCGGTATGTGCACCATAGCTCTGCACCCAAAAACCCTTATATGGCTTAAACTCGGTTTCTTGCCAGTCCACACTTGTTCAGGAGTGATGTAGGAGAGGGCTCTCGTCGGCGAGCGGTTGATGATGTGCGCTGCCGTGACCACTGCTTCACCCCAGTAACTGTTCTGTAATTGAGCATTTAAAACCATACATTTGGACCGTTCAATAAGCGTCCTGTTCATACGTTCACTAAGCCCGTTCTGCTCCGGTGTGTACGTATTACTGGTCTGGTGCAATATGCCAAATTTCCTGAGATAACTGTCAAAATTGTTGTTTACATATTCTTTGCCATTGTCAGTCCTCAACTTTTTAATTTTTCTACTTAATTCATTCTCAACTCTATTTTTAAATTCAATGAATTTTTCCAGTACCTCGGCTTTACTTTTAATCGGATAGACAAATACCTTACGTGAAAAATCATCTATGAAAGTGACAAAATACCTGGCACCTCCAAGTGATGCAGCTTGCATCGGTCCACATACATCGGAGTGGATGACTTCTAGCAAATCAGTTGCCCGGGAGCCTTCACTTGGAAATGGCTGTCTAGTCTGCTTTCCTTCAATACAACTAATACAGGTTATATTTTCTTTACACGGAGATAATTTTACACCTGTAGTACAGGTTGGAATTTTGTCCATATCAGCAAAGTTTAAGTGGCCCATTCGTAGGTGCCACAAGTAGGTATCATTTTCAGTAACGGCGGGCATAGCATGGGCTTCATCATGAACCACATTCATCTTGTACATATCATTTATCAGGTTGGCATGCGCTACTTTTTGGCCTTTTTGGTTCAAAATTTTACATCCATTTTCATTAAATTCAACTTTACAGCCCGTTTTAATCATTTTACTCACTGATATTAAGTTTGTTGATAATTCTGGTACATAAATAACATTTCTTACCTGTATTTTACAGATACAGCCCTGTGTGTCCGGTACTCTGATAGTTATGTTGCCACAACTTTCCACACGGAGCACTTTGTTATCAGCGATTCGAATACTTTTTACTGGTGGTGCCATTTCATTCTCGAGCCACTCCTTGTGCATCGTCATATGCATCGATGCACCGGAATCGACGTACCAGTTCAGCGAGTCATTGAGTGTGGTGGCTGAAAAAGCAGCAATAAAACCGTTATCTTTGTTACTTGTTTTATTTTTCTTATGCCAACAATTTTTACTTATATGACCGAATTTATTACAATTAAAGCATCTCGGCCCCTTTGATTTATTTTGCTGTTGAACATTGCTTTTCGGTTGATGTTTATAGTTTGAGTAAAATGCGCTTGTTTCTGGTGACTTTACTTCCTGTAACAATTTAGTCTTAATGGAATCTGCACATATCTTTACTCCGGAACTTTCAATAGCCATGATCATGGGCTTGTATACATCCGGCAAGCCCGCCAGCATCAGTGTTCCAAGCCATTCATCGTCCACCTTGAAACCTATGTTTCTTAACCGATGTGCGGACGACATAATTTTGCTTACATAGTCTTCAATGTTTGTACTAGTTTCTAAAGTCGTGTTTATTAAGTCTTTCAGTAGGCCAACTTTACGAGTCAAGCCTGAATCTTCAAAAGCACGCGTCAAGTTGTCCCAAACCTCTTTTGCAGTTTCGGCCTCGTTTATATGCACATAAAGTGTAGGATCAATTAATAAAATTAATTTCGACTTAGCTTTTATGTCCTTTTTTTCATCAGGAACCTCGCCAGGGCTGATATCTATACATTTCCATAGTTCTACCAGCTGCAAATAAGCCTTCATTGCAAACTTCCACGTTGCATAATTTTCTCGACCGCATAACTTTTGAATATGCATGGCTCCATTGCCATTATCAGTCGACATTTCGGTTAATCTTGCCTGAAATATGCTGAAAGGCTGAAATAAAAACCTACTCGGTGCCGAAAATCTGTGCGGTCAAGTCTGGCCGCATGCAATTTTTAGGTTAGAAATTTTCTTTTCACTGCTATTTTTTCAAAAACTGTCTTTTTCTTTGAACTTTCACTTTCCAGGTATGAGACGGCCCATAACCTGATGAAATGACACGATACTTTTGAGATTACAGACCATTTAATAAAGATAAAATAAAAAGTGTACAGAGCTTGCATGTATGGAACACTTCAAAGGAGAAAGAGAGAGATATCGCCTTGAGTAGCTGAGAGCTAAGTTTTACGTCTTTGGTTTTGCTATAGGTATTCAAACAGGCGTATTAACATTTTGCGTCCTAAATATTAATTTCAACAATTATGACTCATCATCATCAGTTATAGAAATAAATTACCCTTGAGAAGAATTGGCCTCTTCTTTTTACCGCCAATATTTACAATTCAAAAACCATTTCCGAAATAGCTTTCCTTGGCTGTTTTAAGTTGACAGATTTTAAATTAAGCGTGCATATTCTTTATTAAATATAAAAGCGATGTCTTTTATTGACCTTCAGTGATGTTGACTACACATTTCTATGCATATTTTATTTTATTGATTGTCTACTGACCGTTTTACCTAATGATGACGTCACTACCTATATGTACTAAATAAAATATTGTACTTATAAAATTGGTTTGAAAGCACGAAAAAAAATATTATTAAAATTACATAACTAAACTGATTTTATTGTAAAAAACAAACAAAAGTAGCTTAATTAAGCATTAATATAAACTGTTCCGTACATACCGATATTAAAACACTGATATATTCCACGAGCAGTTAAAATGTTCCAAACTAACTTGACGCTTACGATCTATCAAAATCCAAAAGGTCACATTTTGGTGATTTATTTCTTCTCTAATAAACCGATATTTAAATACTTATCAGTAATTATCAGTTTTTTCCTCAGACGTGTGCTAAAATACCTAATTGTAAGCGGCGGTAGCTCAGGCGGTATAACGCTAGCCTCTCAATCTTGAGACCCAGGTTCGATCCCCGGTCGGGCGTGCAGCAATGAGTTTTTCAGAATTTATGTGCATAGTATTTGTGTTCCTACCTAATACTTACCACTTGCTGAACGGTGAAGGAAAACATCGTGAGGAAACTGTATGCCCTAAAAAGCGTGTTGTGCCCGAAGTACGACGATAGGGCTCGCCACCCATCACGTTGGGACGTAACAATCGTCGGTGAAACGCGGGTGTACCGGGTGTGGACTGTGACTTTAATTTCACACTCGCGAACACCTCTGACACCCCCTCGGGGATTCATGTCGTGACGATATGTTTTTGTAAAGTCAACTTGATATACCCTATAGGTTTACGTGATTTGTATTAAATTGATAACGTATTATTTTTTTGCGTTAAGCTTAAAGCCTGATTTTTTAACAGCACCATGGGGTCGTAGATGTAGGTATGTAGAAGGTATTAGGTTCAACTTGAGATTTCTAGCGGGGCCCGAGAAAAAGGGTCTTGACTTGATAGACGAACAGACAACAAAGTGCATCGTTTAAGGATTCCGTTTTTGTTATTTTGGTGTACGGAACCCTAAAAATTACAGAATTTGTGATGTACCTATATAAAAGGCTCACTTTATTCGTTTTTACAAACTTTTGGCTAACTGGCGATTGTTCGGTTACATTATAGTTTTTTTTGACCATTTGTTTTATTTCAGATCCTCCACAAATAATGCTCAAACCAACAAGTGTCAGCGTCGAAAGTGGCATCAGTGCCACGTTCACGTGCACTGCTTCAGGACGACCCGAACCCACAATGTATTGGGGTCTAGAAGGAAACCGAACTATCATATTCCCAGGGACGTCCAGAGGCAAATATCACGCGTCAGATGTCGTCGATGGAGTCACTTTACTAACAATCAACGACACCAATAAAAACGACACTGGCAACACGATAGTTTGTTCAGCGGTCAACTTCGCTGGCAGTTCGTTTATCCGAGGGAAACTAAGCGTGACGTCAGACGATGACCGCCCGCCGCCAATAATAACAAACGGGCCCTCTAACCAAACGTTACCTATAAAATCGATGGCTGTTTTCCCTTGTAGCGCTATCGGAGTACCTGCTCCAATCATCGCTTGGTATTTCGAAGGGGAAGCATTAATACAGAACCATAGACGGAATATATCTAATGACGGGACTCTCATATTGAGGGATTTGGATAAAAGCGATAGCGGTACCTATACATGTGTTGCTTCGTCTCCTCACGGGAAATACGTGTGGAGCGGAGTTTTGCTCGTAGATAGTCCGATGAACCCAAATATTCATTTCTACCGAGCCCCCGATGTGTCGGCGCTGCCTGGAGCTCCGACGAAGCCTCACGTTTTCAATCAGACGGAAAATTCTGTTACAATAACGTGGAACCAGAACAACAAAATTGGGTCGTCATCTTTAGTGGGCTATCAAGTTGAAGCGTTTTCTCGAGAAACTCTCTCCGGCAAAAATACAGCAAGAAATTCTCGTGGCTGGATAGTTTTAACAAAAAAAATACATCAAACTCATTTTGTTATCAAGTCCTTAATACCAGGAATAACATATATGTTTATTGTGCGGTCAGAAAACTCTCATGGTCTATCAGGGCCCAGTGCTGTCTCTGATCCTATTACAGTGGGTGACGATAGCAGTTCTGTTTGGGATAATGGAGTTTTTACAAACAATACTGAGTTCAGAAACAATATAATGACAGATAACATTGTTGAACTAATAGAAGCCACTCCAATAGACTCTAAAACGATCAAACTAATGTGGGAGATACTAAATTTCTACTATTTGGAGGGCCTATTCATATACTACAGGGCATTAGACAATATCACACATGAATATGAAATGAAGACTATTTTACATTCTAATGATGTTTCTGGATATGAAATCACAAACCTCAAAAAGTATATGAAGTATGAGTTCTTTTTAGTTCCATTCTACAAAAAGTTCGAAGGAAAACCTTCGAATTCTAAAATAACACGTACTTTGGATGATGGTAAATATTTTAAACATATCATACTTATTATATTTACTTACATCGTCTAGTTCTTTTCATAAAAATTATGTTTTTTGTTTTAGTTCCCGATGGCCCACCCACAAACATAGAAATGTTCATCGTGAATACGACGACAGTACATTTAAAATGGTTACCACCTGAATCCAACGTTCAAAATGGTGCAATTACTGGCTACAATGTTTTGGTCAACTGGTTAGATATTCCAGCAAACAAATCCATGGTGGCTATCAACACGACTGTGCAGTCTGCCACCAGCCTTATTATGACTAATTTGACGTCAGGTGTCAGCTACTCAGTACAAATTGCCGCTGAAACAGTGGTAGGTTTGGGACCTTATTGCCAAAAAGTTTATTTGAATATCGATACCAGATCTGTAGGTTTGGATCCTTTGTCGAGGTAAGAATTAGCATTTATAATAATACCTTAATCTTTCAAATATGACGTTTGTGTTAGAAATCGTAGCTCATAGTTATTTATTTTTAGGTATCCTTCCAATGGTGACGTATCCATAGTAGCTGGAGATTTCGTAATGGAAACATGGTTCTACTTTTTGATAGGAGCAATCCTTCTGTTCAAAATAATCGTCATAGCTGGCGTCATTTACATTCGAAGGCACAATATTTTCGCAAAAAAGTCTGCTCTCCCGAATATTTATGGTGAGTATTTTGTTATCATTATAATTTCACCGAGTGTATTATCGTTGTAAAGGTCCCTAAGCGGCGTATCTCCGCAAATAGCCCACGTTGCGGACATGGCTCGAAAATAAACAGTTATTCAGCTTATCTCGAGATGCTTACATTTTTTCCGTGGAATCAGCATCAGAATTTCAAAATTAAAAACATTCCTCGGGTGTGTCGGGGTGGCTAGGGGCGCGTTTGTTTGATGGAGGCTCTACGCGCGAGAGGGGAGGGTGCTAGATTACTTTCAAGTTGAAAGGTAGCGCGAGCCCTCGTGAGCGCAACGGATCTCTTTCACTTTGCATTCACGTTCGGGTACAAAGGAATGATACAAATCCAAGAAATAAAGACCCAGTAAATATAAATGTTTTCTGTTTCCTTTCTCGGGGCGATTTGTTTTGTTGGTTCACCCAGTTACCTTAAGGACAAATTTGTTTTCGTTTTGCGTTTATTTCTTGTAAACATTTAGGAAAGTGGCGTGTAAACACGGAATCTTCTAAAAGGGAAGCATATTTCAAAGTCATGTTTTATTTTAGATTCAAACGGGACGAGCTTAGTGACTCAGATGAATATAAAGGCAGCAGTTTCACTGTCGCATCCGCTCAGCAGTTGCTACAATAAGAACACGGTGACTAAAACGGAATCACTACTGTGGATGGAAAACCAGCCAGGCTTATGTATGACCAACCAGACGACGCAGAGCAAAGAAAAAGCGAATTCCGAATACGACAAAGTAGCTCAGCCATTACCGGAGTATGCTGAAGTGACATCCGCTAGAGTAAATGGAAATGAATGGAATACCAGCAAAACAGCCACGTCCCCGGCTGCGTACGCTTCAGTTACTTTAGTTGCAAATACGAGGCAGTGCGTCAGCTCTTTGGTAAGCATTCCGTTTTTTTGTATCTTTTTGATTATTGTTCCGTTTCGTTCTAGCCTAATCAAATTTAATTTGCATTTTTCTTTGACAGGGCTGGTTTCCGCCTGGCGGGAAAAACGTGGACAGTTTCGACAAACGCTACGTCCCGGATGAAGAGTTGTACCCAGCGAATAATGGAGGATATTACAACCGCAACGTATATAGTGAAAAATACTTCCAAGGCCAACCGAACGTCTTGAAGTTTTATGATTTACCGTCATTGGAAAAGAGTCAAAAATCTCAGATGAGGTACAACCAAAGCATGGATGATAGAAGAACGGGAGATCCAAAGACTGAAACTCAAAACCTAATAGGTAGGACTTACGGATTGAATTCGCGGAAGAATTCGGAGTCAGATACGACATATCGAGCATTTGGAGAGGATGATTCGGATGAGGATAATTATGCAGAAGATGGTACTTATGACGAGTTGCATTCTGTGCAGCCCCATAGACAGAGGCCGCAGCATCAGTACGAGAGGCCTAACTTTGACACTGACAGGCAGACTTTGGCGCGGCTGACGTCATTCAGAAACGGCCAAGGTACTGTGCTGCAGCAGTCACTTGCGCCGACGCATCCCCCGCTGCCACCTCACCCACGTGCGGACTCTATCACTCGGTAGTATTGCGCCTTGCCGGCTTTCGGCGACTTGTGCCAAACTGACGTATAGACTGGTGGTGTAAGTGTTGTCTAGCAGTAACAAGAGAGATCACAGTTCTTCCTCGTGTGTTGTACAGAATCTTTCTTGAAGTGTAAAGTTTCGTAAAGGAATTTTTGATACGTGACAATTTAGTTCCTTTGTGTTGCAAAATTGTGATTAAGTGAAGCTACGAACTGTTTCGCGGCCTATTGGAAGTTACTTCTCGGTCTAATTAGAGGTCATTAGGTTTTTTTTATTGAAAAGTGTTTATTCCTAAAGTTATTGCTGCCATTTACACTGAGTGTCCTTTATGATAGTTTAAAAATGTAAATACTGTAGATAAATTATTTTAGAAACGTGTACTGAAATATAAACCGAACATATTTCCATCGACTGTATAGAAACTGATATCTATGGCACTAAATGTAGACATCAATTCTGATAAATTATAGGTAAAGTTGTTATTGGAATTGGTTATATTCAATTATGTCCGTCTGAATATCAGTTAACGAATTTGTAACTTAATATCACTAGAATAAGAAATTAGTATGAAAAACAAATTAACGCTTGGCAATAATTTGATATAACTTTTCTAAGTAGAGCTAAAATTCTGTAAATAAATTAATAGAAAATAGTAACTTAAGCCTATTTTACTTTACTTCACAAAAATACCTAGTAGTATTTGCGTAGCATTTATTTATTGTAATAAAAAAATTATTTCTATTAGATTTAGAATTTGTAAATTTAGTTTATATAGACAACATTTTTTTTTGTCGTGCCATAAATCTTACTATAAATTGTAACATTGGAGTTGTGAAAATAAATTCAAATAAAAAAATGTTATAATCTACGTAAAGTAATGTGATTGATATACGAGTTATGTATAAATATATAGCCACTTGTTACTCTCTGTCAGAATAGCACAACTATGGTATTTACCTATTGCATATCATCTTATTTTAGATGCATGTTTATCCCATTCACGCTGGTTATTTGAAATGTAAGTAAACATGTTTAAGTAATATTTTATACCTTTTTGTTCTAAAATTTGGTTATATAAAGGCACTTCTCGTAAAACGGAGACTAATTTTGGTTCTTATTGCTACTAAATACCATAAAGTTATAATATAAAACAAAGCTGCTTTGTACACGAATACGTAAAAGAATGTGTCAAGTAGCAGTTTAAACTAATTACACTGGTCAACAAGTCTTCTGCACAGAAACGATATTTTGAAATTCTTGCAGAAGACTGTGACTGTGTGCTGAATCCAAATCTGAACTCAGATTTTTTCTATCAGGTCTCAGTTTTTGTGAAATCAACTTTAAGGCCGACTTGCACCAATATTTAAATTTAGATTTAGCACGTAAGCTGAGTTTAATGCAACAGAAATGTATTGACTGACAGATCTTAAGAAGCCTGTAGTCGACGGCTTGAAGTCAGACGCGCACGGGGTCGCTATGCTTGCTATTTCATTCTACACTCAACTTCAGATTACAGAGCACTGACTGACTGTTATTGCTTGGCCGGAACGTTCATTTCCCGAGCTCTTACGGAACTAACCGAACACGGTGTGAGAGGCAAGCAAACGCGAGAAAACATTCATGTTTTGAAAAAACTCGAGAATGGTTATGGTTGTTCCTATGATTTCCGGAGAAATATCCCAAAAATCGAAATAAAACAAAAATATTTTTGAAAAATATAAAATATACTATGCTGTGAAACCAAAATTATTTGATTCTAGGACATTACGGTACATAAACATTCATCAAAATTTGTCTAAAATCCAGGTAAATTTTAACTTTTCTATGTATTTGATTTTGATAAATGTTTTAGTTTCACGTCATGGATATTGTATGGGATATGTTGAAAAAGAAAAAATAATAAGCAAGTACCTATAAATAAGGATTTATTATGTTTAGCGAATTGCGCTAGTATGGGAGTTCCAGCGAATAGAGTCGCCTTAATCCTGATTTAAAAACTAAATCTAGTTTTAAGATTTTGGTGCAAGTCACCCTAAGCATTGAAACTTTACGTTTCTTTAATGCTTCTGAACAAATTTTTACTTATTAGAAATCTACTTTATACATTTATTTTTCATAATTAAAAGTCCTTAATTAATACTTTTTAAGGTGAAAATAACAGAAATCGCGATAGAACCTTATGTTTCAAAATAAATAATATTTTATGAGAGCTTGTTCTGTCCATACATTTCATACCAAGTATTTACTATGAAAAATTGGGTGTGATGGTTTTGAGACATTAAATCAAAAACTACGCTTGGTTGCGTGAATCTTTTTATCATATTATTATTGAAAAGAACTACTAAGAAGAAGTATTATTGAAAATTAAAGCTCAAAAACGAATTGTGCTTTAAGCATAAAGCCCCACCAGAAGTAGTAAAAACACGCGATTTTTCAAAATTCAGTCTGTCTTAGACAAATATTACGACGTGATAGAGGAAATCTGAGTTCTTATTCGGATTTAGCACACATATTTCTAAAACAATTTCAATAAATCGTTTCTGTGACAGAAAATTTCTACAATTTAGTTGACCAGTGCTATTTATGACGGTACTTGAAGATGTTCTATTTTTTTAATTAAAACAAAAATGAAGTTTCAAATATTCAGCGTATAAATGAAATATAACATTGTAAATATAGTAAAGATGTTAATTGTCTTTTATACTTCAGCTATGTTACGCTATTTTCGCATTATTTTGGTAACTCTAGTCAATCAAATATAAACGATAAAAAGTATAGAAACCTTGCTAAGAATTTACATTTCTAGAGTCAACCTTTATAGCAATCGACGAAATCTACTTACATATAATTTTTTTGGCAAAACATTGTTTTTTAAAAGCTTTCTTGGAGTCTTGACACATAGTGAAATAATTATGGATAGTGAATGACATTTGCTGACATTCATTTGCTATCTCTTTAAAGTCATTTGCTATGTCAATGTCAACAAACCCAATCAACTAAACGAGACTCATTTAAATTCCCTAAAATAACCTCCATAAAGGCATTTATTTATTAGCCCTACACAACGATATTATTTCAGTTTTAGTGTAGATATTTTTATATTGTTAGCGCAAAACATAAAATTTATTGTTATGTTAGTACATGAAATTCCACCTACTTAATAATGCCGACATTCTTTACTTTATTTCTAGTTCAGGCAAGGTTTCTATGTTTTATCCTGATAATGAAACAGGAAAATGTTTATTTTTACTAAATATTATTTTTCATGGTAATAAAACAGAATTAAGATCCTGACTAAAATCCTCGAAATAAATTCTTGTTTTGTATTGGTCTGTGGACACTTATTTTTAAACGAAAATAAACTTTTATTTATAGCACTGTTTTTTAATAAAATAAAAGGGTCCTTTTTCTAAATGTGAATTCAACTAAACTTTAATTTAAATTTATAACAAACATCAACTTCATGGCTGAAATTGATAAGCCAGACTATCCGACCACTTTTAAAAACAATAGAGAAATGAACCAGGGAAAACAAAACAATTTAAATATCTCTCAAACAATGGTGCAGAGGCGAGTGGTCGACAATAACTGCACATTTTCAATTCAGTCGCGATTCAAAATGAAATCTCGACTCTGCATTCATCGTAAGTACGTTATTGGGGGTATATTTAGCAGCTCTTGTGGTCGAACCTCCACGTCTGTAACGTCCTGATAGCTGGCACTCCAGCCCACATAATACCTACCTAATTATTACAGCTATATTTACTGCTTTGTTCTATAAAACGTAGGCAAGTGACCAACTTACCCTTCCAAATCAACACTCGAACGGGTGTCACTGTCGGATTAGTGTAATGTAATTTATGGAACAAACCCCCACGTGGGAGAGTACGAGATTTATAGAAAAATCAAAAAGGATTTTTATGACAAATGATTATTTGTTCATCTAAAAAATACCAAAATTCACACAACATTTTCGATTTTGCACCAAATAGTTAAGTTAGGTTGGTTAGATAGTATTTTTGGTGTGATTTTTTTGATGATCAGTCGAATACAATTTGTACTTTTATTAGCTTTGTTGTTGTATTCCAGCCTACAATTTAAAATTTTGCACCGCGTACAAAACGTATGGCAACAATCAAAAACTTAGAAAAGCTGGGACCTGATTTTTTTGTCAACAATCCAAGAAAACAGTAAGTATGGATGTTCTCCAAATAAAGCCTATGCGCAACAAATCGTTGAATTAAAAAAAAATATCTTATATTATTGCGGCATGGAAACGCAGAAGAATAGTATATCTGGATGTGAGCTTTGAACCGAAATTCGAACCTGGGACCTCTTGCTTACCGGCCTTTGCTCTACCAGCATAAATGGCGGCTAAAACTTAAAGTTGCTTTGTTTTGGCTCAAAATCGTTCTGTAGTATTTGCTAACAAGTCTGATATTTTAATAAATTTTCCGTCAGGTTCTAGTTTTCATATGCCCAGGTAAACCGAGGGGTTTGAATATTTTTGCATGGAGCTTAGTAGTTTACATACCGCTTGCCATATTAATTGTTTTTTCCATGATGGTGGCCCCGGAAACAACAATAATATTAAATCGGTTGCAGAGATCTAAACTTGTTTTATTCCTTATTAAAAATTATAATTAAAATCATTTTTAATTATAATTTTTACTTCGTGCGTTTTATAGTGCATAACGTAATTTTGCTTGCCAAAACCTTTTATTTGGTAACCAAGCCAAGAGGGTGGTAAAAGAAATTGGCATATTTAATTTAGAATGATGTCACGTATTTTGTTTGGGAAACTCTTTCATTTAATAAACATGTCATGGAGGTAGTTAAGGAAATTTAGTCCATAGATCATGTTGGTGCGTCCACCATATTGGATTTAAATTGACGTCACTTAGTTTATCGTATTCTTCTTGTCAAATCGTTTTTCTTTGATACCTTTGATTCACAAGTAATACATATTATATTAGATTATTTAGTGCGATGGCCAAGTCAATATATTTATTTAAAATATAAAATATTTTTAATATTAATATGGTCACTATAAGATGTTGTATTATATATTTGTGGAGGAAAACTTAAATAAACTAATTTAAAAAACTAAATTATTCTACGAAATAAACTAAACTAAACTAAAACTACCTAGCAAAAATATTTAATTAAAGTAGATAAAAAATTGAGCCAAAATCGCTGTCGTCACGTGGAAGAGTACCCAGGATACTGGCAGCATTACCTCGTTGAATTGCTAGATGTTGTTAGGTTAGCTAATTATGTAATAACTTAAGACAGAAGGTCCCTTAAGTAGGGACTGAATAAATTAACCAAATTGGATTTACATCGATCTCAAAATTTTTTACGGTATTTATATGAGATTACAAAGTTATGTGTGCAGTTGGTTTATCTAGAGCACTAGACCGAAATTGGAAAATATTTTAGTTTTTCTTTGATTTATACACTAAACACTAATAGTATTCCAAATTTAAAGCCTCTATGTCTGCTAGAAGTACCTTAGAATTTTGATGATCGGTCAGTCAGTCAGTCAGTGAGTGAGTGAGTGAGTGAGTGAGTGAGTGAGTGAGTGAGTGAGTAACAAAATTGAGAAACTTTGACCAGTTATAATTCTGAACTACTGTTTCAAATTGAATGGAATTTGAAGTATACCGTGTTTATATAATTCCTGCTTGGTTACTGAAAATTCAGGCTTCTTGTTTTATCCACAACGAAGTTATAGGGGGGTCGAAAATGGCCTGAACTATTTCGAGAAAAGGATGGTACGGCCGTGCAGCTTTTTAGCTCGACTTGGCGGGGGCACTGCCGTGCCCCCAGATATAGAAATAATAAATCGCCATCTTTGGGCGTCCGCCATATTGGATTTATAAAAACATCACTTAGCTAATCGTATTCGTATTTTCCTCCTCAAATCTTTTTTTATACCCATTTCAAGGGGGTTAATATAGGAAATTATAAATCTTGGGGCGTCTGGACTAAGAATGACGTCACTTAATTTATCGTATTCTTTTCATTAAATTCCTTGTTTTTCATACCAATGTCAAGGGGATTCTTTTGCCATCTTGTCGCCTCCGCCATATTGTATGTGCAAAATTTCAGCTCAATCGGTTGGGGGGAACTGGTTTGAAATTCAGTTGTTTTCCACATAACAAACAAACAGGTAAAGTAAAATGAAAGTTTTTAAGAATATAAAGCATAGCTGTGAATTGTGTTAAAGTTGAGAACGGGAAGTATTAACGAAAAGATTCAACGGCTTTGGATGCTAAACAGATTTTTATTTAGTTGTGATGACAACACCAATTTTACTATCGTATTGTCACACGCTTGACACTTGGCAGGCAGTACAAAGACAACAATCATAGATTAGTCTTAACATCCACCTCTGTTTGTGATGCCTGCCATCTTCTTCAGCATTTCTGTTCTGGGCCCATAAAGTGGTTTGGTGAGCATGTCTGCAATCTGCCTGGCTCCTGGCACATGGCAGATGGTTATGCTTCCATCCTGAATACATTCTCTTATGAAGAACGAACGAAGTCTTATGTGCTTAGTTCTTTGATGGAACTCTGGTGGATTCTTTGCCAGCTTGATAGCAGATTCGTTATCCACACAAAGACATGCTGGACTGGAAAGACATTTTCAATATTCTTCTCAACCAAATGATTTCCCTAGCAGTTTCACTTGCAGCGATTATTTCAGCTTCTGTGGAGGATATAGCGACAACACTTTGTCTTTTGCTATTCCAAGCTATTGCACCCCCAGCATACATGCATAAAATGCCTGTGGTCGATCTTCCAGTCTTTAAATCACCACCGTGATCAGCATCACTGTAGCATTCTAGGTTGAGATCCTTAACTGGTTTGTAGACGATTCCGTTATCAATCGTCCCTTTAAGGTAACGCATAATCCTCTTGACGGTTAAGACGTCTTCTTTCGAAGGATTATCTAAGTTACGCGATGCAACACTGACTGCAAAGGCTATGTCTGGCCTTGTGCCTGTCATCAGATATGCAAGAGCACCGACCGCTTGTCGATATGGAAAGGATGACGTAGTATCTCCATCTTCTTTCACATCAACTGCTTTCAGAATCGGTGTCACAACTGGTTTGCATTTGTCCATGCCAAACCTCTCTAAGACGCGTGCTGTGTACGCCTTCTGATGAAGCAGAATGGATCCGTCGGAGTATATTTTAATCTCCATCCCAAGAAAGTAACTTGCCGGTTTCTCAGTTATCTTGAAGCGCACTCTCATTTCCTCTAGGAAACGCTTTCCCTCTCTTTCGTTCGTTGATGCAATCAGTCCATCGTCGACGTATAATGCAAGGATTATTTTGTTAATACCTCGCTTTCTTACAAAGAGGCAAGGATCAGACTGACTCTGCATAAAACCGATCTTGACAATGTAGTCGGTTATGCATCTGTTCCAACAGAGGGGTGCTTGCTTCAGCCCGTATAGGCTTTTCTTTAACTTGAATACAAGCTTTTTATCAGTGGTATAACCTTCTGGCGGCCTCATGTAGATTTCTTCATCCAACGTGCCATACAAGAAGGCAGTAGAGACGTCGAACTGTGCTAGCTTGAGCTTCTCCTTAGCAGCAACGCTCAGAACTGCTCTAATAGTGCTGCTCCTAGCCACAGGACTGAAAGTTTCATGAAAGTCTATATCCTTCTTTTGTGAATACCCCTTTATGACTAGCCGTGCCTTGTACTTATCAATTGTACCATCAGGGTTTGTCTTTAATTTGAATATCCACTTACAAGGAATGGCTTTTCGATCTTTCGGTAGTTCCACTAACTCCCAAGTTTTGTTATCTTTCAGCGAAGAAATCTCACTATTAATGGCTTCTTGCCATTTCTCACTGTCCTTACAAGACATTGCCTCTTTGAAGGTTTTCGGTTCAGTCATCATGTGCCCTTCTGCCGCCATGATGTAATCTTTGAACCGGCTTGGGGGTAAAAGAGTAGCTCTATTTCGCAGAGTCATTTGGCCTTCTCTTTCGATATCATTTTCAGACAAATCAATATCTTCAGCAGGCTCTTCGTGCTCTTCGATTCGCTCACCATTTTCCTCCTCAGAGTGAGCAGACTCAACCTCTGAATTACCTTGATCCATTTCAAAATTATCATTTATGGCACCTTGTTCATCTGTTTGTGCTCTTGAAAACGAAGGTTCTTCCATAAACTCATCATCATTCGCCTCGATTTCTCTCTCGTCATCGGCGTTACTCGTTTCTGTATCTCTATGGAGACCTTGTAGCTGATAGCGAAATATTCCATTGTCAGTACTCGATGGCTTTTCTGGTAAACTTTCTTTTGTACGTTTTCCCAGGAGTGGAATTTCCTCAAACGTCACATCTCTGGACCTAATTAGTGTAAATACTTTATCACTCCAAATTCTATAGCCTTCATCTCCTTCGTACCCAATGAGAATCCCTTTTTCCGCTTTCTTCTGTAGCTTTTTGCGATTAGCTTTCGGGATGTGCGCATAGCACGTGCAGCCGAGAATCCGTAGGTGCTTTATCGATGGCTTCTTTCCGTACCACAATTCATGAGGAGATTTGCCTTGTACGCTAGATGGCCCAGTTCGATTTAAAACGTAGACAGTTGCTCCTACAATTTCTGCCCACAGACCATCAGGAATTTTCTCATGTGCGTGCATGATGGCGCGCGCTGCTTCCACTACTGTGCGATTTTCCCGCTCTACGCATCCAGCTTGCTCGTGTGTGTGGGGCATCGTCAGTCTTTGCGTAATGCCATGTTCTCTTAGAATCTTTCTAAATTCACTGCCAACAAACTCACCTCCGTTATCGCTGAGAACTTCTTTGACAACGTGTCCCGCAACTTTAGCTTCAGCAAGGAACAGCTTTAGCTTTGATGCTGCTTCAGACTTTTGACGTAGAAAGTAAACATGTCGATGTCGTGTGTAGTCATCTTTGAATAGTATATAGTATCGATTCTTCCCGATAGAGTATGGAAATGGTCCGCAAATATCAGTGTGGATTAGTTCTCCTGGTTTAGTGGCTCTAACCCTTATTCCGAATTTTTGCTTGTGAGCTTTTCCATAAACACAGCCTTCACAGAGATCCGATTGCTCCATATTCACTTTCAATCCGAGCTCTTGTTCGATCACCTGTTTAACGTGTCGCTTGTTCTGATGTACTAGCCTTTCATGGTACACTTGTAGAGGATTTGTCAGTAATTGGTTGACTTCTAGACTCTTTGGCGCAACGCATTTAAGCTCCAGCTTATACAGCCCGCCCTTGATATCTCTTGTCCCAATAACTTTGGTGACTCCATCTATTTTCAGTACACATTGCTTCGGCGTAGACTCAAACGTACTCTTTGACAAAATGTCATGCGTAGCAAGAACTGAAAATAAGTTTCTCTTGATGTTTGGAACATACCAAACATCCTTCAGCAAAATTTGCTCAACTTTACCGTTGACATTGGCTTCAGCACGAATGTTGCCTATTCCTATGGCTTCTATGGCTTGCCCGTTTGCAGCAGTAACTGTATGTGATCCTTTGAAGTGCTCAAAGCTCTCGAAAAAGTCGCCTCTATTTGTCACGTGGGTTGTCGCACCATTATCGACGTACCAATTTGTTTTATCAATGGGCAGCTTGTCTTCAAGGGCTAACACGGTCAGATTAACATTTGTACTTGTTGACTGCTTCGGTGGTCGACCATCTCTTATCCACTTTAGGCATTTTCGTACTCGGTGCCCAACTTCACCACAGTAGTTGCAGTTAAAAACTTTAGTTTTCTTCTTGAACTTCTCTGTTTTCACGACTAATACTTCTTCAGGATTTGTGCTATCTTCTTTGCTCATTGAGGCTTTCTCAAAGGATATTAGCTGGACAGTTAGATTCTCAATTGTTCTATCTTTCTTATTCACAAGAAGCCAACTTGACTTAAAAGCAAAAAAATCATGCGGCAAAGTGCCGAGAATTTTACATATTAGCAGTATATCTGGCAGACTTGTTTCTAAATGGCTATTTAGATCATGCCAAATATTTTTCAAAGCAGAAATATGCTTCTTAATATCATGCTCAGGATCTTTCTTGTGAGTGAAAAATTCTATACAAAGATCGTAATTTTTGTCTTCTGCGCTGCCGCAATAAAGGCGTTCGAGCTCATCCCATACCTCTTTAGCACTCTTATAGCGCATTATCTGGTCAAGTACTTCATTCGTCATATTAGTTGTAAGTAACGTTAGTACTGTACTGTCTTTAGTATAAAAATCTGCGAGTTCTTTCTCATACTTAGACTTTTCATCCTTGTCGGCCGTTGCTGCTGGTGGTTCGGGCTTGCGCAATCTCCCTTCGATAATATCTACCGCACCGGGAATGCCCTTGCACACAGTTTCAATTCGATACTTCCAATGCTTATAGTCCTTTCCATCCAGGAGCCCTACTTGTACCTTGGAAGCCTCTGCAATCGCCTTATCCATGGTGATGACTCGGGTGATTTGACAGGCTGGTACAAATTTCGCTGCAACTTTTCAGTTTTACCCGGAGTATAACTATCTTGCACCTTCTTTGTACTTTATTACTCTGCTACCATGTTAAAGTTGAGAACGGGAAGTAGATATTAACGAAAAGATTCAACGGCTTTGGATGCTAAACAGATTTTTATTTAGTTGTGATGACAACACCAATTTTACTATCGTATTGTCACACGCTTGACACTTGGCAGGCAGTACAAAGACAACAATCATAGATTAGTCTTAACAAATTGAACACTAAATAAACACTTGCTGCTGAGTTGTCGGGCGAACAACATCAGTTGCTGTTGCTGCTGCGGACCGGCTGGGGCGAGCAACACATCAGTTGCTGCGGAGAAGCCAAGCTAGCAACACATCCCGAGGATGCCTCATTCAGAGGCGAAACACGTGTCAATAAGTTTTCTTGCTTGTTATTCAAGATTGATTTGTATTTGTGCTCGTATTGCTTGCTTGTGCACATTTTATCTGGGAGGGCAGGCGGTGCACGAGTCTGCATTTTGAATAGAAATTTAGCGGAATATTGCAAATTATTAGTATATTCATAAGTCACTAAATAATGATTAACCGAACCAAAATCGTAATAAACTATCTAAGTAGTTAGATACAAATTTTATAGTGCCGTTTTGGATAAGTTTAAAATGAAGTAATAAAGTATAAGGTCCTACAATTCAAAGTGAAAAAAATTTTAAAGATAAGATGATAGAGTATCCCCAATAGAACACATTCCTCCGAAAAAATTTCTAGCGCGATTTTTTTTTACCTTTCCATATAAATTTAGTCAGCTTTGAACCACTTATTTGAGCAAAAAAATTTTTCATCTTCTGGAATTTGATCAGATAACGATTCATGATCTACCCTAGAATTATTTTCACTTATTATTGTAGGACCCTATATATCTGTTAACCTGTCCGCGGAACTGATTCAACTTTTTCCTTCTTTCCAGTAAACTGAAGTGAACTCTGTTCGTTTTTTCTCTCTTATGACCCAGATTTGCATTTTTTTCAACGGAGTGTGCGCGTAATTTAACCGTGCCGTACGTACCATCGCCTCGGGCATCGTTTTAATTTTCCGGCAGCTTGAAAATTTACACGATCTGAATGAACCATCTATTTTAATGAGTATTAAAAGTTAAATGAACCATCCTCTGTGTTAGATCTCCGCGAATGAAAAGCAATAAAAGGTAAGTGTGAATGATGAGATTTTATACTTTCAAATTGAATTAGTGAGCAGTGGTAGGACACTGGACTCTCAATCTGGAGACTTTAGTTCGAATCTTGCCGGTCGAACATGCACCAATGAGTTTTTCGGAATGTATGTCCTTAGTATTTGTGTACTTAACTGACGGTGCAAAATAGCACTGTGAGTGAGTGTCAAGTGGGAGTAGGACTCACACGCTACGGGTTCCGTACCATTAACATAAGTTAATAGACTTCAGTGATTAAATAAAAATTGCCAACTTATCTATCAGTAACTAGAAAATTTACGAAACAAAGCCGCAAAATTAAATTGGTCGAGTATTCGGGTACGTAACCCTAAACCTGTATTAAAAATCAGCGCTTTCAGTATTTGTTGTTAAAATATATATGGTGCCGCTGGCTAAACTAGCGGGAACAGAATAAAAGGAAGGTCGGTTCGATTGTTACAGGTATATTTACAATAGAGAAGGATGGAAAGATCAGGTCCCTTAAAAAGGCCACTTTGTATGAATCATATAATGATTCTATTCTATTGCCGTCTCTTTTGCATGGGTGAATAAATTCTATCTCCGTCGTACTTTCAAATCAGTTTATGATTCTCCCATGTCGGCCTTTTTAGACGAGCTGGTTTATAAAAGTATTTAAAAAAAGACAGCACTGGTCTCGATTTTTCGTGATGAGCACAGGCGGCTATCAGGGTCGAACAAGCACACACAGCTTCCGTCGATAGTTGAAGATAGAGCAGGAAAGAGCAGATTTATATACCTGCAGTTAGGCAGCCTTTGTATCGTATTTCAGCAGAAACGAAGATTTGATCAGGAATAGTTATTTATATACGAGTAGGTAATAAAAAAAATTGTTGTTTAAAAATTTTAATCCGCGTTCCCATTGGAAAATTCTCCAAGAAAGTGATTCTTTTTACGAAAAAAGAAATTTTGAACTTAGATTTAAAGTTACATTTTGGATTCGAATGCCAGCAAATGAAAAGAGGTAATCATGAAATACTTTAAATTAGTATTGCAATGCTACAATGGCACATGATATACACCAGATTTCAAATTCCTAAACAGCTTAGTTTTTGAGATAGATCTCGTAACAAAAATGGTCTAAAATTTTAAGTTGGCCCCCCCCATTTCTTTATTTTTGGATATAAAAAAATATTATTACTCTACTTAATGAGATAATAAGCTACTCCACCCATGTGCCAGGATAAGAAAAAAATATTTTTGTCGGCTCCTTTTTCAAATTGAAATTAAATATTCGGTTTTCAGTCAACATTTTATATTACATATTAAAATTAAATATGATAATAATCAGTAACTCATTCCGTCTGCAAGCTAGAGACCCATGACATACGGACGGACAGACGGCAGAGCGACATTAATAAGGCTACATCTTTGCCTTTGAGCGTGGAACCCTAAAAATCGTCGTTAAAAAGAAGGTATTTCTAAAGTCCGTAAAATATTATTTGAGCATGAGAAAGAAATTTAGAAATACAAATTGTAGAGCGCTGTCCTGCTGTCACAGAGCTCAAGCTCACTCAGCAACCCCTTCGACACCTCCAACGTAAATATATCCTACGTCGTGAATTGAAAATATTACACGAATAAGAATACTTGAATACTGTAATGTTTGGATAGGATTATGGTGCGATCTCGTACAGGCAGTGAATCATTGTCTTACTCGTACCCAAAGCACTTGGAATGCTGAAACTCACGTATCCTGAAACCACAATTGTACTCGAAATAGGATGTCTTACTCAATTGTCCGGAACTGAGACTAACCTACCATTTCTCAGGTTTCAGATACGGAATGCCGTTTATTTTCAGAAAATGTAAGTTTTGGATTATTGTGAAGACTTGGTCCATGGGGCACGATAATCTTACTGAGTGATTTTGAACTTTAGAATGTTGTCATACAAGTCTACATTAGAACGCTCACTACGCGCACTGCCGGCACGCATAATCAGTGAATTTTCAAGGTTTTTCTATATTTTACGGAAAAGTTATTGATGTAGGAGTTTTTTCACGTGACATCGGAAAATAAACATGTTTTCTTGTTAGAGCAGTAATTTCAGACATAAAACTTAAGCCGTTTACACTTAAAACAAATTAATAACTTAAAAAGACATCATTTTCAAAAATAAAATCTATCAAGTGGAATGTGTCCAATTAAGTAACCAACCTGACAACGGAAAGATGAAGGTCTGAAAAAACACGTGTCCAAGTTTTACATTGATCGGATTAGTAGTTGACTCAGCATATTAAAGCAAAAATTGTTGAACGACCAGGCAATCCCTTAAGAGTAATTTAGCTGGTGTACTTGGTATTTTTTTCTGTAAAATTCAGTGATGGTTTCTTTTATCTAATAAATTTTTGTCTGTTTTTTGCACCATGAATTGGGGTCCGAAGCCGAAGTGCATTCAATTCAGTCAGATGGCTTGGACCCGTTAGAGGAACATGATTGGCGAATCATATTTAAAAAAAAATACTTCCTCACATAAATCACCAAGGGGGCATCAGAGGTGTTTCCGAGTATGAACTGTGAAATGCACGGACAACTTTTCTGCACTCACGTTTCAAAAATGAGCGCCGCAAAATATATGGATTTATAGTTTTACGTACCTTCAAAAGCACACAGACCGAAAACAAATTATGGACTAGTGGTTGAACGTTCGAATCGAACCACTAGGTCAGAGAGGAGCTTATTGTTTTACTTAACAGTAATAGAATTTTCAAGGTTCAAAAAACATGATTGAGCTTGATATGTTGTAGTTGAAAAATCAATCAAATCCTAGGTGGACCCTGTGAAAATATAGGATAATGCTTCGGTGATGTCACATTAGAAAAATATAATGGAAATTTGGTTGGGTTGTCTTATATCATAAAGTAAATTTTTAACAGATTACGTATATCTTCATTAATAGAACTTACGAACGAACAAACGTTTGTAACGGTTACTTAATATTTATGTTTATTGCCTTGCCCCTGCTTTGCAAAACTATAAATAAACCCAAATAAACATTGTTGTTAACGGTTTTATTAAAGTTTCACTGGCGAACCAAAATCAAAAATCTGCGGGTTGTGTGTGTCAGAGAAACAAACGTAAATTATTTAAGTGGATAGATACTTCTTATGCCAATTCTTTACTCAAACAAATGGCTTATGAGACTATAATTACCCGTCTCAATGGCAGCGCATTCGCTTACGAGGACAATTCATCATATTTATTACTATAATCAAATTAAGCGTTTATTTATCATAAAAAATAAATTAATGATTAATATAATAACACATAATGAACGATTAAAAAAATTTATAATCTTTAATCAGAAAGAAAATTTACTTCAATTTTAGTTCCGAAAGTGATGTACAAAGAAAAATAAGAAGAAACTAATTTTTAAGGAGTCTAACTTGAAAGTTAAATGGGCCCGGGTAGCACTCATCGGATGACTGATATAATCCAATTAGAAGTTAATTGCTAAATAAAGTAGAGTTGGCCGGTGATTGGCCAGGACCGAGGGCTGTTTGTTTCCAATAATTGCCTGAAATATGATTTCGGGGGCAAGGTGTGGATCGTTTTTTTGTTGTCAATATTCGGTAATGAAATGGTTTGTGAAAACAATCGCAAACATGAACTGTGGTCATAAGTAATGCAGATATAAAATATTTTATATACTCGATATATTTTGGCCCATGGTATGGGGCTGTCATCAGTCCAATAGAACACCGTATTGACAAGTTAAATTTACTTATTTACTACTTGTCAATACGGTGTTCTATTTGACTGAGGACGGAACCATACCGTGGGCCGAAATATATCAAGTATATAAAATATATTTTATATTTTCATCATTAATTGCTACAAAATAAAGCTCAAAAAGAGATAAATATATATTTATTCATATTATGTGGAAAACAAGTACGAAAATATTATATTATTCAACTCATTATTTACTCCATATATTGTTCAAAAATATAAATAAGTAACTTTGCAACATTTTTGTAACTGCATTTCAAAAACTTTCCCTGCTTATTTCTTCAGAAAAAGCTCAACGTAATATACGGTCGCCCTTAAGCCCAGAGTGCCCTTAATACTGTGCTTAAGTGGGCGCGGTACCGAGCCTTTTCAGACCCAACACTTCTAAGCCTTTTAATATCGCACCCTATACAGCCTTCGCCTCCTCATATCGGATCCTTTACGTAAGGTTACCTTTTTAAATAGGATCTGGAGTTAAAACCGTTAAATCCCCCCTTTTACGGTCAATTTGGCCCTAATTACGGTGAAAAATCTGGTTTACAAGTGGAGAGGCGATTCGGAATAAATTTTCTTTACGAGGTTCCAGTTGAAATGCGAAATCTGAATAAAAATTGTACGAACTTTGACAAAGTAGGGTTGAACGGGATATCAGGGATAGTTTTAGAACGGAATAATTTAAATTACTTACATTTATTTAAACTGGTGATGGGCTAAAGCGATATAAATTTACGTTATGAAAGCTAATCACTTAAATTATACACCAAAACAATAATGCAATTTACCAAAAAACTAGTAAAAAATCTATCAGTTCTTTTAGTGGCAACATCGGGTGATCAGAGGGCTGGCGCATTCCTCGGCCAACGTATAAATTTGGCCATTCAAAGAGGAAATGTGGCCAGCGTTCTAGGCACCATGCCGCAGGGGTCAATTCTAGAAGAGGTATATTTTTTGTAGTTATTTTTAAGTGTGTAATTTATATTGTGAGGTAATTTTAGTTTAGAATAAGTTTTTGTTTTTTTTTATGTTTTAAGTTATTGTTATTTAAATAAATTAATTAATTAAAAAAAATATATATTTACCACTGATATTGAAAATAGCTTTATTTAAATACAACTTGAAATTATAGTTAAATGGATAATATAAGGTGAAGTTAAGGTTTTCGCAAACGGGGTTATTGAACCGTGGTCCTGACCACTTACTGAGGCTCCATCCATCCATCCATCAGCCCGTGTTCGTCCACTGCTGGACATCGGCCTCCTGACTGAGGCTCCAGTATAAATTATTTATATATATGTATATTTATACAAATAAATATAATTATAATTTTATTTCGATATATATATTTCGACAAACTTGTGGTCGTTGTCAGTCTGAGTCTGAAGATAGTGTCGCAATCGCGTACATATGGACTGCTATTGAATTGTTATTTTTCATTGATACGGAGCGTAACAAAAAAAAAGTATTAATTTTTAATATCTCCAATTTAAAAACTACCTTCCCTCAATACATCCAGTATTTAATCTAATTAATTTGATAATTAACATTAAAACTGCATCCGGCAGCCACAACAAACTACACCCGACCGACGACGCCTGTACCTTTCAGATAACAACTTCATAAACTTAAACACCAAACGTGATTCAGCTTAATTTACTCAATCCAGGGTCATGTTCAACTGACATCCTTATAAAGTAAGGATGACGATTGTCCAAATTTAATTAAAGCAGTTGCAACCCTTTGGATGGGCCCCCAAAATGGGCCCGAAGTTCAAATGGGTATCGCACATGGGGCAGAGTTTTGTAATTTTATTAATGATGTAATAACTGTTCTGTCAGTCGCATGTGTGTCTGCTAGACCCAGGGTAAGCGATAGTTAGGTCGTTAGATTGAACGGGTTAATATTCAAGGGGAGCTAGTACATAGTAAAGTCCTTGGTGATGTCGGCGTTTCGGCTTTTTCATTTACGTAGATACTAAAAATGTAACACGATATTGTATAATCAAAGGTCATAGTTCGGAAAGATGAAGACTTGGAAGTCTTCAAAAGTTGTAATTACCTGGCTTAGTGAAATACATAACAAAATTTCTGACTAGAATCAAAGCTCTGGTAAGGAAGTTGGGAACAAATTCAGTTACTTAATTAAATCAAATTAAGTTTTTAATTAAAAAACTCAGTACTTACCCACATAGTATTATTTTGGATTACCTACATACTAACTATTTTAGTTAGCCTATACAAGCAAGTTTCCTGAACTGAAATACAAATGGCCACTAATTTCCAAAGCGGCCGGAGTTTAGGCAAGTTTATAACACAATAAATTGGCAGGTTTTGTCGCTCGCAGTAATCGCCTGTACAGATTAAACGCGGCGTGTTGTCGCGAACAAGCCGCTATTACTCACCAAACCCGCCAAGTTTACTGAAAGTTTCGCGACGAGGCGACACGACCGGCTGAAATATTACCACGTGACGAACGCTAACTGTACAGATGAATTTGTCTATGTTACGAAGGGTTTGGGATTTGAATTTTACCGTTTTAAGGTTATTTAGTTCAGTTGTTACATTTAAATTAATGATGTATCTCTATTGCATGAATAAATTTATTAATTCTTAGATATCCATAGAAAATGTATACTCGATTTTTGTTTTGGGTTTTTTCAAAGAGAGTTTGTAAGGTTTTATCGAAATACAAACGTCACACACAACGTATGCGTTACGTAATTGCAGATGTGATCTGATTAAAAATAGGCTTTAATTATAGCAGTCCCAGTCAATATTTAAAATTAAAATTAAAAATTACCTACATCATCTGAGATTTTACCAGTTACCTACTCTGATTATTAACTAACATTAATACAATTTCAGTAAATTTTTTAAATAATAGGCCAGGGGTTATTTCTGGCAAAACAGTCGAAGCGAGATTTCTAAAACTCGATCATAAAATGTTTGGAGTTCGACTGATAAAACGGGTTTTTACGATTGAGAAGGATAATACTACAGACACTGAGAATAGGCCTACAGATCTTAATTTGAAAATTTTATGGAGTTTTTTTTTAAATACTTTTTATTTTTTTTGGTTTCTGACATCATTTGTGAGTCTTACGTAGAATGAACATTTTTTTGCATGTGAAAAATGATTTATGCACTATTTTAAACAACGTGATAGTGGCGACAACAAATCCATCCATTCATCCGTCAGCCTGTGTTCATCTACTGCTGGACATAAGCCTTTCTTAGATTTTGCCACTCTTGGCGGTCCTCTGTCCTCCTAATCCAGCTGCCAACCACAACTTCCATCAGATCGTCGGTCCAGCCGGCACGAGGTTGGCCTACGTTACGCTTTGCTGCACGTAGTGTCCATTTTAATGCCTTTCGGCACCAACATACATCATGTCGGCGACAAACGTGGCTTGCCCACTGCCTCTTCAGCTTACAGATTCTGCAGGCTATGTCGGTCACTATCGATCTCCGATGGAAGTCCGTCGGATCTCCTCCTCGTTTCGGATTTTATCCATCATAGATAACCCAAGCACAGCCCGCTCCATAGCTCAACGGTGGATCAAGCCCTTTGTACCCACGTGTCAGCGCCATACGTCATCACAAGAAGGACGAACGTATATCTTACAATTTAAGTACGATATTGAAATCAAATACCTACTTTTCAAAGTTTATTTTTTGCAAAAATAATTTTAAAATGGGTTTTACTCAAATACAATTTTTGAATCAACGTACCAGCTTCGCGTGGTAAGAAAGTGATATAAAATAGTGTTGAAAATAAAGTGATTTAATAATTATATAAAATAATTTGATTTTATTAGAAAGACTTTCGCAGTTTTAAATGCATAAAAAAATTACACCATTAATTTTATTTATTTTCCAAAATATTTCTTTATTTTTTTATGTTTCGAAAATGTATGATAGTTGCCGGTCAAAATATTGATCATTTTGAGACGAAAGTTTTTTTTACGTCATAGCCCGCGATTTTTATTAGGTACTTCCTTTAAACACTTTACTATACATGCAATTTTTTTCTAGGTAGTAAAACGTATCAGTATAAAATAATAAAAAATTAAATAATATCAGTATGAATCAGTATGGTCAGTAGAGAATGTAATGTGGTGGTATTAAAAGATAGCAGACTATTAACAACCGTTATAATTAAAACATGAGGTATTTTAGTCAGAAACCAGCGTTTTTATAAAGATACTCTTATAATATATCAAAAGCTTATAAATTAAATTTTATATCATTGCGGTATAGAAAATCAGAGAAGTAAATCTGGACGTGAGGAGCTCTGAACTAGGACTCGATCCCGGGACCTCTCGCTTACCGGGTGGTTGCTCTTCCACTGAGCTATCCAGTTCTCAACACAACCGGCGAATATACCCATGTGCTTTCCCATACTGCAACGATATGTATAGATATGCTCACTTAGTAGTGAGCCTCTTGGCGCCTAGAGGGCGCTTAGTGTATTCAAGACAAGTCTGAGACTTTATTGCCCTACCGTCACCTCATCACCTGTTACAGCATCGGGTAGAGAAGAATACAACAGTTTATAATCTTTATATTATTTACTGCCAACATACTCATACATAAGACATCTGAACCAAAAGTTTCTCCAACATTTATAAAAATACGACAAACATAAATCTCACTATTATATTTCTGCATTCACCTCGCTGTTGTCTACGTCCTGCGTGCACGCGACTAATAAATTGTCCCACTCCGTCTTCCGTAACATTACGGCCAACTGTTACGGACAACTTCGTCACAAGGGCCTTTTAGGATGGCGTCTTAGCACGACATATTGAATACGCAATAAGTTTAAAGTGAAGGAAATTATTCACCGTAGAAAGTTAAGGCGAGGAAAGTGAAACTTAGGGGTTAATAAAGTTGATGGGTCTCTATAGGTAAAGGTATACCTGATTTATTGTTTCCGCTTTTTCAAAATCGTTACGTTATAAATAATAATCAAAATACCTTATGATTTAGAAAAACAAAACATTGCGTCACGACCGCTCACAAATCTACACAAATATTTTAAAAATAAAATTGTATTTATTTGTTTGTATACAAAAGCTGTTTTTTATTTTATTTTTAGTATTTAGTATTTACCTTAACTAAGTGGGCTTTAAGGTGAATAAATAAACAAATGAACAAAAAGGGGTAATATCTAGAACTACATACTGAACCCATTTTAAAGTTCTTTTTCTGTTGTAATGTTTAGAATCTGGACTTCGACATAGGCTATTGTTTGTTCCCTGAGAACGTAAGTTTCCTATGAGTGGATATAGTAATTAATGTCGTACGCGGGTGAAACCGTGGGCAAAAGACTATTGATTTATAAAAATCACACAAATTAAATAAAGTCTTTTATTTAATATAAATTAATTTTTACTTAGTTTAGTTTATAATATTTTTATTTCTAGGTATTTAGTTAGTTTAAGTTTTTAGGATTATTTAGTTTTAATTTTATATTAATTTAGTTCTAAAGTTTACAATATAAGCACTTGAATATTTTCTCAAGTAAAGTGCAAACAGGGGATCCAAAATTTGTTTTAATAACGTGCCAACGAATCTCAATCTGCCCACATATTCGCTACAAATTAGAAAAAATTTCATGTCAATAAAGATATACCTACTAAGGTTTTGTTGCCATTAACTATATCAAAACTTGCATAAACCTTAGATCCCTAATCTTTTTCATTAATAAAACACTCGATAAACGTACCACCGATTCATTATCGCGAACATCAAAGTGTCAAACAAAAGAAAATCCATTTCGGCGTGAGCGTGCTACCCACGTGTCCTACAACTCTATAGTGCTCAGTACAAAAGGACCAGTGAAAAACTGTTTACCTAGCCGGTCAGCTTTCGATGTCCGCCTCAGATAGAGTAGCGGGTGGCGCGATCCATCATTGCATTAGAGGGGACGCAATATTTATTGATTTTTACCAATTTTCGCGTTGCATGGCGACACAGGAGCCCGTTTGTTGTGTCTGAAAATAAAAAGCGAAAATACAGTGTGCGGCTTGTTTGGACGAATTGATATCTTTGACGAGGGAAAACATCGATGTTACGTTTTCCTAGAGGTAGTATGTTTATTTTCTCTCTGTAAATAAATAGAGACATAAAATAGATAATAGAGACCGCTTCTGTGGTCTACAAATCGAGTTTCCTCTTACTACTCCAGGAGGTCACGAGTTCCAATTTGTGTCCCGTCTGCGTGCTTTGGAAGGTACCTAAAGAGAGGATGGTTGTTGCTTGCATAGTAAAAGTAGAAAATACAGTGTGCGGCTTGTTTGGACGAATTGATATCTTTGACGAGGGAAAACATCGATGTTACGTTTTCCTAGAGGTAGTATGTTTATTTTCTCTCTGTAAATAAATAGAGACATAAAATAGATAATAGAGACCGCTTCTGTGGTCTACAAATCGAGTTTCCTCTTACTACTCCAGGAGGTCACGAGTTCCAATTTGTGTCCCGTCTGCGTGCTTTGGAAGGTACCTAAAGAGAGGATGGTTGTTGCTTGCATAGTAAAAGTAGAAAATACAGTGTGCGGCTTGTTTGGACGAATTGATATCTTTGATGAGGGAAAACATCGATGTTACGTTTTCCTAGAGGTAGTATGTTTATTTTCTCTCTGTAAATAAATAGAGATATAAAATAGATAATAGAGACCGCTTCTGTGGTCTACAAATCTAGTTTCCTCTTACTACTCCAGGAGGTCACGAGTTCCAATTTGTGTCCCGTCTGCGTGCTTTGGAAGGTACCTAAAGAGAGGATGGTTGTTGCTTGCATAGTAAAAGTAGAAAATACAGTGTGCGGCTTGTTTGGACGAATTGATATCTTTGACGAGGGAAAACATCGATGTTACGTTTTCCTAGAGGTGGTATGTTTATTTTCTCTCTGTAAATAAATAGAGACATAAAATAGATAACAGAGACCGCTTCTGTGGTCTACAAATCGAGTTTCCTCTTACTACTCCAGGAGGTCACGAGTTCCAATTTGTGTCCCGTCTGCGTGCTTTGGAAGGTACCTAAAGAGAGGATGGTTGTTGTTTGCATAGTAAAAGTAGAAAATACAGTGTGCGGCTTGTTTGGACGAATTGATATCTTTGACGAGGAAAAACATCGATGTTACGTTTTCCTAGAGGTAGTATGTTTATTTTCTCTCTGTAAATAAATAGAGACATAAAATAGATAATAGAAACCGCTTCTGTGGTCTACAAATCGAGTTTCCTCTTACTACTCCAGGAGGTCACGAGTTCCAATTTGTGTCCGGTCTGCGTGCTTTGGAAGGTACCTAAAGAGAGGATGGTTGTTGCTTGCATAGTAAAAGTAGAAAATACAGTGTGCGGCTTGTTTGGACGAATTGATATCTTTGACGAGGGAAAACATCGATGTTACGTTTTCCTAGAGGTAGTATGTTTATTTTCTCTCTGTAAATAAATAGAGACATAAAATAGATAATAGAGACCGCTTCTGTGGTCTACAAATCGAGTTTCCTCTTACTAGTCCAGGAGGTCACGAGTTCCAATTTGTGTCCCGTCTGCGTGCTTTGGAAGGTACCTAAAGAGAGGGTGGTTGTTGCTTGTATAGTAAAAGTAGAAAACGTCTCCAAGTTGATGGTGAAAAACAAAAAACTCGCTTGCTTTACATACATACATAATACAAAACATAATACAAAAAATAGCCGTAAGTTAAATAAAGTGGGTAGATGTGTACAGTTAGAAGGCAATCAAAATACTACAAAACTAATTAAGCTCAGCTGGCATTAATCCGCAATTGTTTATGGAAATGTATGTCACAGTCGAATCGTTCGTTTTGGCAAAACAGGGTACCCGGCAAGACGGTTGAAAACAAAATCCTGATTTGCATGTGCAAATAGCACTGTAGTGAAATCCAAACAGTAATTTGGTAGACAATGGCGAACCAGCTGCGTTGTTCCAGCTTGAGGAGGGGACAAGAATTAAAACAATAATTTCTTGCTGTTATTTGCAGAAATATAATGGGACTTGTTCTTCAGACTCAAACTGAAATAATTACTTGCATACCTAACACTTGGCTACTTAGTAAAGCAAAGGCAGTGTCATTTTTAAACTATCAGGATTTGACAGTACGTATTTAATGTAGTTAAACGGGTTCTTACCCCGGTTATATTTATTTTTGCATTCACTATGAAAACGCGGGTAGACAGAAGATTTTGCTAGTTAACAAAATTAGAGGAATCGAATCGAAGTCAATGCACTTAACCTTTTTTTCCTTTTTATAAATTATCTCTTTCGCTTTTTCAACATTCATGAATTGAGTCATACACAAGATCTTTTTACAAAGAAAACTTGTTTTTATTTATTTAATTCGATCCCAACAAAAATAGTAAATAAATCTCTCTTTAAGAGAGAAAAACAGTGCAAAATCAGTGCATTTAACATGGTACTCGACTTGGATGCCCTAATTTAGACAATTCGCAAAGCAAAAGTAACGATCCCAAATGAAAAGGAAGCCCTGTTCGCCGATACGTCATTATCAGCGCAATGCCCAAAACATAAAACCGTCATGTGCATAATGCACACAATAAATATTATTCCCAATGGATGCAGCTAACCCTGGTAAGTCTCTCTCCAGAGATGTAGGTCACCATGTTATTTGTCCCTTGCTATCTAAATTATTCTATTTATGTCTTACACTCCCACGCATAAAGTCTAATATTGCTCTTCAAATTCGGTCCCGCACAAATTCCACAAAAACAGACCTAAAAATCAAAACCATACGACTATTTTTCCAATGGGCTGTGATATTTTGAAAAATGCTCCCGTAAGTGATTTGTGCAAGCCAGTATTGCATTTGGGAATCTAATGGTTGCGACATGCGCTTGTCTTGCAAGTACATGTGTGCATTTAATTTATAGCCATATAAGAAAGGGTGCAGGATTAGCCATTGTCAACATTATCTTAAATATTTTATGCTCAATTAAATTGCCTTTATTTAGTTGGGCTATAAATTTCGCCACAGCTCCAGATAGCGCATGTAAGGGTTTTGTTTGCCCCTTCTTTTAGAAATAAATCACAGACTATTTTAATGTAAATTCGAATAAAGCTTCACAGAATTAGCATAAACTCAAGTGAATATCGATTTCTAGACACCCGTCCGTGAAACAAAACATAAGAAGACACCAGGATGTGATTAGCAGGACATAAAATAACCAAATGAAACTTAACCTCCATGTCTCAGACGAGGTCCCAAAGGCCATCCACCCCGACGAAGCACACAGTGCTGTTTGCACAGTAACCTACATTATGCCCGTCGCATGAGGGATGGCATCATTAATGACGAACACAAGGGACATGATTTCGAGGGTCGATATGACCCTTCGTGACTACGAATGCATTGAAGACATCACCTCATCAAAACCACTGCAGACGCGCCGCAGAAATTTGACTATAAGCTTTTGGAGCAATTTGGAACTGTCACAACTTGGCCGTAGAATAAACAAAGGAGATACTGGGGTGTAGTGTACACTGTAGAGTTTGCTGCAATTTCGCACCATTGGAAAGGTAAACGCTTTGAAAGCGGGAATATTCTAAGCCACGTTCAGAATACAAGAAAACCAACGGTAGTGCGCCCTCTCCAATTTCAATATCTGATTGAGTCCGTGCCATTCTATTGTTGGAATGCTGCAGAGTGGCCGGAAGTTGGAGTATGTAGGAGTACATCGGTGACCGTAGTGGGCGTCGCGTAGCTTTTCAATTTGCCCTGTACGTATTCCATTCAAATTTTTACCCTCCGTACTTCGGGCTCGTTCGATGAGTGCCCTGACGGCTATTCAGTGCAATTTGTCGATGCCACAGTGCGGTGTTCTCTATTCAAGCTCAATAGGATTGTCTCCGGCAATGCGACGATTTAATGGAATCAAAATCCAAAATACGTTGCACTCGTAGTTCCTAGCTTTACGTGTATTTCGAATGATCGAGTGATGGATAAGGATTTTGTTGTGTTATAAAATTGGCTGTCGATTTTTCCTGATTAATACTTTTTTGGTCCCAGTTAAAAATAGTAGAATTGTATTAAGGACAGATGAAGTAATCCAAATTGATATGTCTGCTTTACAGGCTGTAAATATAATATGAAATGATATGTGAATTAAAATAAATCTAAACTCGAATCGGTTTGCTCAAGAATTTCCACCTTGAACTTCCCGGGCCTTTAGTATAAATTTGGATGTATTTAAATCAAATGTTATATGTATATATATTTATAATGATATATACAGATATTATAGGTATAATTATTTAAAACTTGTAAAGCATAAATCCAAACCGCTTCCTTTAAAAACCGATTAGAAAGTTTTTTTTTTGTTTTACTTACCCCCTAATGGTTTGAAAGGGGCAAAACTCATTTTTTATATCAATATTATCTCGTAAACACCATATTATATTAATAAAGCTGAAAAACCTTTGTCATGTAAAGTTCTATCACTATTCTGGAATAGTTCTTGTAAAAAGATTCCATTCATAATTACATAATATACCTATATGTGTGTATGTGATTAGCCATTTTCCCCCGACTCCACCCGCTGTCACTGTTCGCCTCCTTCTAGTTACTTATAACGCAATGATACATATCCTAAGACCTCAAGAAACACTGTAGGAAACTCTTTAAATCACAGCATTCACATTCGCGCAGAGGTTACCATACTATACCTGGATTTTGATTAGTATGAGCCAGCAGCAAAAAAATGTACATTTTGAATAATACAAAATGCAAAGATAAAACTACAAAATCTGTTTTGTTGGATTTAGAAGTTTTGACGATTTACTAGACTAAAAACTTGCACCGCACTCTCAGTCTATTTCGCTACAGCGCTCAACGCATTTCAGGAAACTAATAAATCTACTGACTGCGACAAACAGCCAAAACTAAGTTATAACAACAAAGTCAAATTACCGAAGGAGTTTACCGCAGGCGAGGGGATGGGGGGTAACCGACACCAGGGGGAGCACGCAAGCCGCATACTGATGCAGGACTCCTAACTCTCCTAAGATTTTCGGATCGGGATTTTCCTTTCTTTACAATGGGCCTACTCTTGGGGCATATCAATTGCAAGCGGTTATGTCGTTAGAAAGTTTCTTGAGAGGGGGCTGTGACTCGGTGGGCACATCTATTTTTGGAGCTTAGCACTTTCTGCTTTAATGCGGTTTAAAAGTAGGAATAAGGAAGTGATTGAGCTTTTGATAGCTTTGGAGAATTAACGATGTTAAATAGGATAGCTATCTCCAAGCTTTGTGAGGTTTCAAAGTAATTTCGTATGTAAATCAATCCAACTATCGGCACAGTTGGCCGGTATTAAGTCAGTTTCAATTCGCTAATGAAATTCGAAATCTCCTATAACCAATCTGCCTTAACCCAGGAAATAATTTTAGTAGCATTCGATCCCTTCATTTAATTTACATAAAAGTCCTACTATTGTTCGTTTTTCTATGAAGAGGGATTATCCACCCTAAGTAGAGATCCCATGGGCATTAATCGTATTGTAAACCATCCAGTATATGGGTCAATGTAATATAGGGACAGCGAATCGATTATTTAGCAGAAAAATGTAGGCTACACCCACGCGGTTGGATGTGTCAGGATATTGATAATTTTTATGTATTTAGGATTTATTAGTAATCAATTTGGCTTCTTCTGTGCATAGTTGGATTGTGAGGATGTAACATATTAAAATGCACTATATTTATTTGTGGCATAACCTTAGATCTATAATAATATTCATCAAATTAATTTTCAATAAGGCCTTAGGGCTTAGGGCGAGGATTTTCAGAAAAATTTGTCCTGCTCCAACGCTTTTATTTTATAACTGTCTATCCTACTCAGTGGCAGCGGGCCGCTCAGAGAACTCGCTGTTTCGAGGTGTATTTTTAAGCAAAAGTTTTTACATAGCCGCCGTTTTTAACCAACTTCAAAAAAGGAGGAGGTTCTCAATTTTTTCCTCGTTTTTTTGGGTATGTTATCTCCATAACTCTGACATACCTTAACCGATTTAGAAACTTTCTTTTGCTTGGTAGGATTTGCTTCCAGGTAGGTCCCATTTTAGTTTGGTCTTGATCTGATCATAGTCTTCAGAGATAGGCAGCAGAACTCCTCAACGGATGAAGGCATTCACTCGATGTTGAGGCAAATATTTCCGGCATATCATAACAGATTAAAAAAAATTTTTTGTGCATGACGATTTCCTCACGATGTTTTCCTTCACCGTTCAGCAAGTGGTAAGTATTAGGCCCACAAACACTATGCACATAAATTCCAAAAAAGTCATTGGTGCATGTCCAGCCGGGGATTGAACCTGTATCTCATAGATTGAAAGGCAAGAATTTCTATAAAAAAATCAAAGTATGTAAGGATTTGAAACAACAAAGCATACTTTCCTGACCCTGACTGATCAGTGCATCAAAAATCAATGGAATATTTCTCCTTAGACCCACATACCTTATTTTTTTATATTATTATTCTTATCAAATTTATTTTCTTTTCTTAGCTTCGCACTTCGGAAGGATAAAAGCAATCAATTGATAAACTTCACATTTACAATTTGACATTTGAGAGTTTTAAGTTAAATGATACGTATTTTAGATATACAATGCGGCGCTGTAATTAGCAAATTCTTTGATCTTTGAGATTGTCTAACTTCAGAATCTGGCCCGATGTCCAACAATTTATTTTATGGTTTAGAAAGCAAAACATGGGTAAAATACGAAGGCATGAATATGAAATCACATAGCGCCCTCGTGAGCTGAACGCTGTATGTGCGTTACTGGCTGGTATATCAAGTAGTAACAAAAATTCTGTGTACATGTATGGTAGAAGAATTCAACTGTCTAGGATGAGTACCTCAGTGGTGCACCACTGAAAGCAAGATGGATTTTTCAAAATATTTGTGGTACTTCATGTTTGTAATTGATATTTTCTAGTTTGCAATGCACTCTAATAATATTGAGAGCATACCTTGAATGATATTTTATTCAAGTGATTCTGTACAACTCAGCGTAAGATATCTAAATTGCAAGAAACGTAGAGTACGAAGCCTCAACGCCCCCATGCAAGGGGCCCTAAACTTGGCAGTCAGGTGGTAGTTAGGTAGGTAAGAAAGAGATCCAGGGATCAGGCGATCGAGCCCCGCCTAAACTCTGTTCACGGAGTTGGAAAATTGCATTCGTTATCGCATTTCCGTATCCGGCTGCGTCCTTTCTGCACTCGGGCTTAGACGTGCACTAGGGTGGGTGAGACATTTTTTTCCGCATCTTACACTATTGTTTGTTGAAATTAAGATGAGACCAAATAATTTAGCCAAGTGCGAGTCGAACTCCGTACTACTCCACAATACGAGTACGGAACTCCAAAACTATTATGCTAAATAACAACAATTACATGCCAAAGCAACATCAAGGCTACAACAGCCAAACCACCAAAATGGTAGCGCCGGACAAAACATTTGGCACCGTCTGCGTACGGAGCCCTACTTTTTTATTTTTTGTTTTACTTTAAAGTATGTCCTGCAATCTACCTAAATTTTAAACTTGTATGATTACCGTCTTTCAGTAAGGGTCAAAACCAATAACGTTTAAATAAGGCATTTTTTTCGAGATTTTGTGTAAGGGTTTTTTATTTAATACAATTTGTCATGATAGAGACAATAGTAACACGTACTCTGTGAAAATATCAACGTTTTACCTATTACTGTTGAAGCTGTAGACCCTTGTGACAGACGGACAGACAGACAGATAAGTCCCGTTTGGCACCCTTCGGGCACCGAACCCTTAAAATTACTTTACAGTACAAGTGGATGTTGTTCGTCTCTACGTAAACATTATTTCGTATTATGTATAAACTACGTTGTGAATGATTTTTGAGCTCAAAATTTACAGTTGCGATGAATAAGCCATTTCAATTTGGTAATTTATTAATATTGCAAAAACCAACTAAGTAGTTTATAGAATTTAAATGCTAATATTTATTACCAGAACTGTCCACTATATTAATACCAAATATTTTCCAGGGGCAAATCTTGTTTCAAATGTTTTCTCAATTGCAAATTCAGCACTTGGTAATTTGTTTTCTTTAGTGTTTTGGTGGGAAAAAATATCCTGAACTGATAGAGTACTTAAATTTTTTCTTTATCATTATGTTGTATCCATCTTTATTACACGAATTTCCTAGCTTCATTTTAAAAATTTACTTTTGCGGGTAATATTGCAGGCTTTTAATTTTAATGTCAAAATAAATATAACTAATATATGCTATATTTTAGCTTTTAATTTATTTTTAGCTCGTAGAGAAGTAGAGTCACTAAAAATGTGGACATTTTGCGATTTATTTCGTCCTCTTCTGCCTGTATCATTAGTCGATTAAATAATTAATGGCTAAAATTATGAAAGTATAAAAAATTGTAAAGTATGACATTGATACCTATTAGCTATTCTAAGGTAGTCCTTATCATTTTTAGGGTTCCATGCCGGAAAATACGGAATCCTTATAAGATCTTTGTTGTCCGTCTGTTCTTTTTTGGGCCCGGTGAGATTTTCAATCAAATTGAAACTAATATCTCCTTACAGCGGACGCGGCCGCTTTAGAAAAATCTGACTGCTATAAATTGTTGTTGCCCTATACGAAATTAACTTTATACAAATTGGCTCACCATGAAAACCTATGTATTGCCTTATAAACTTAAAATGTTGTACCAAAGACCTCCCTTTTGGCACAAGACAAGGAATAAATCCAACAATTATTCATTTCCCACTCTGTGCGAAATATTACTTGACCAATTTAGTTCTTCAGGTAGATAAACAAAACTACAAAATTAAGTTTGTAATTTCTGTCACAATTTTATAAAAGTTTACTTACATCAAAATTGTATGGTACCATCAGGGCACGGGACATACTCACACTTGACTAGTTTTTTTAATACGTATAAGTATAAATAAATCACCGTGTAAACTGAAATTCATCAAATATTGGATGGATTCGATTGATGGTTCTTGGTGGAATATCATCTTGAATAAATTATACACAAATTCTTGTACTTTTATTCCACATATATATAATTAAAAATGTTTTCTTTTGTTTTCTTTCTGTCATGTTAAATAATTAATAATTTGTTGGCCCGATGATGTGTAATACGAAACCGGTAGCCTAAGTTAGAATAAAAATAAATATATGTGGAATAAAAGTACAAGAATTTGTGTATAATTTATGAAATTCATCAGTTTTGACGAATTGATTTTGTATAGTAGAAGTCAGGAACTATGTAGCAGCATACGAAAACTTCGAGCATTAAGAAACAAAATCAAATTTCCTCGCCTTTCTTCGCCTTCTCCAAAAGGAAATATCTGAATATTGTCTGAGAATTTCCACTCATGTTGTTGCTTATTCTTATTAAATAAACTCCGTTGTGAATTAAATTCCCCTCACAAATTGTTTAATTCTGTTGGTATCTCGACAAAAACGCCAATCTCTTGCTGAAATGCGCATTCTTTTCGCATTCAAGCTTTCATATTATGTTAGTCGATGTTTAGCTGGTTAAATGAAAAGGAGAAAGTGAAATTGACATAATATATTAAAAATTCTAAATTAAAGTTTTAGGGTTACGTAAAAATAGAGCAAATAAGGAACTATTATTGTGAGACTTTGTTATCCGTCCTTTCATCCGTCTGTATGTACGTATGTCATAGCCTCACAACTTTTGATTTGTTTAAACTATAGAATTGAAATTTAGTCCAAAAACATAATAAAATTTACAAGGTAAAGTTATGAAAATGTAAAAGCATTTTTAATCAAGTATTCCTCATCACAAAAATATGAAATTGTTGAGTATGATTGCAAAAATAAAAAAGATAATGTGCTTGGAACAGAAATCCTCATTTCAATGAAATACCTACAAAATATTTAAGGAACAATGTAATAATAATAATATATAACAATATATCAATTTGGCCATTCAACGTGGTAACGCTGCCAGCCTTTTGGGCACCCTTCCCAACGACGGTAGCGATCTGGCCAGCATTTTTTATTTGTTATAAATATTTAAGCTTTTAGGTTGTATTTATTAGGTTTTTTATTTATGATTATTTTTAGTTAAGTTTTGTAATGTTATTTAAATACATTAATGTAAATAAATATGATAAGTCGACTTGTTTATCTTTATTAAAACGTTTATATATATAAATTATACGATTAAATTAAAATTGAAAGTGAAATATATTTCAATATGGTGCTCAATATGGACCAGGCTTAAACAAGCAGGTATACAAATAATTTAGTGGGCACGAACTTAATCACGTGCTGTATACATACTTTTTGTACTTAAATAGGTTAGATTTAGGTTAGAAGATACACATTTATGTTTTTTTATATATATTTTTTTGTACGTACATCATTGTGACTGATGCCGGACCCAGGAGGGCCCGAAATATATTTCACTTTCAATTTTAATTTAATTATATAATTTATATATATATACATACATAAACGTTTTAATACATTAATGAGATAATAAATAAAAAAAATAAAAAATAACAATGTTGCAATGATGTAGCAGTATAAACCTACGGCCCACAATTTTACGTCTTAGAAAAACGTTAAAAAGGGGTCCGAGTTTTCATCTATATCTATATATACTAATAAGAAAGTAGCAAAAAAGTCGTGTCTGTACATTGACTATTTTCGCGAAATTTTAAATGTGATGGGTTATTGGTACTGTACTGAGGCCTAAACAACAATTTTAGAATTTTTGTCTGTCTGTCTGTTCCGGTTTTTTTTATTACCATCGTAGTGACCCTGGCCAACACAAAGGCTATAAGGGCTGTTCATAAAATAATGACCAAGCCGGAAACGGAGCAAAGATTGAATAATCGCTTTTATAACTCGAGAACCTATCAACGGATTTGAATGCGGTTTTCTTTATTATCATTGTGTTTACCCTATTCAACACGACACTATAAGGGGTGTTCATAAAATAACGCCCAAGCTGAAAACGGGGCAAAGATTGAATAGACGCAAACGGCAAAGGCTATTATATAAATCTATGGGAAGTCCTGATTCGAATTTATATCCGAAACCCACGCGAACGAAGTCGCGGGCAAAAGCAAGTTACTAATAAGTCGGAATAAAACGGAGCCCATCGGGAAATTCTCTTTTGTTGGAAGGGAGTGATTAGAATGCAAGAGTGAAGGTTTTTTTCCATTACCCATACTCTTCAGTTCCTCTACTCCTCCACAGAGCCTGAGACTGACACTAGGCTCTTCCATGCCTGTCTGTCCATTGCCAGCGAGGTGAACTCTGACCATGACCATGTTATCTTTTTCTCTTCTTCCTCGTTCAAAACGGACTTCTTCAATGTCTGTGAGTCGTCACCCTGGTCGACGAGGTTGACTTCCAAACGGCTTCCACTTCAAGGCTTTAGTTTTTCTATGCTAAAACACTTGATAACATAAATTTTGGAGCCTTAGTAACTAACATCACATTTTATCAGATAACTTTTAAATTCAGAAGTTAATTCCGTAAAAAGTCAATTAAAAAGAGAGATTTCAGGTCGCTGAAGAGAAAGTTTCAGATTTATTCTCTTGATAAAATTTCACGGCTGAAGAGATCCAACTACCGACCGGGCACCGATAAGCGATACTGATTGCGTTGTGTACCGCCTGCGGAATGAAAAGATGTGAAATATTATTAACATACATTATTATCACATGTACATGTAATAGACGATGTAAGACGGATTGACTAAGATCAATTTTTTTTTTTCTCTTGGACATAATTCCTATGGTTTTATGTTTGCCTTTACTTAAGTAGGTATAAGAAAATTGTATAGATTAAGTTAATGTTACAAATGAAAAAATCATGGTTGCTAAGTTTCTTACCCTTCTTCTTAGCAATACTAATCGAATGGTGCGGATGGTTAGGAATTATGTATATATAATATTTTTAGTCCTATATGTCTTTATTTTATGCAGGTGTATAACTTTATTACATTTTAGTAGCCCAACCATTATACCATACATCCAAATATTTTTGGACGTATTTCCCGTATTTATTTATCAACTTGTTTGTTCGTTACATCATTTATATATAATATTTTTATTCCTAGATTTCTCTATTTTATGTAGGTGTATAATTAAATTTTTGTAGTCCAACCTAAATATTTTTTGTATGTATTTCCCTTATTAGTATATAAATATATATTTTTATAATTTTTTATTTTTTTTTATTGTATAGATACTTATTGTAAAGATTAACTTTGACTTGTAGAAAGTATACTTTATGTATCTATTTTACAAAATAAATATTTTGATTTGATTTGATTTGTACACATACGCCAGTCTCTAAATGACACACACATTTCCATCTGCTACAATCCTGAACCACCTCTATTGCCCCTTCCACATCAATCAATCTAGTCATAAAAGTTCTTCTATTTCTGGTGTTTTTGACTAAGCCTTTCTCTGGTATGTTACCAATTTGGTCAACATTCGTTAATATGTTCTTCTAGGATTATGGTTAAGAAAAAAGAAATCGTGACCTCTATCCGTTCCAGAAAAATGTATTCACTACCCGATTCACTTACCTATTATTTACGTCTAAATGGCATTATTTATTATTTATTTATAAGTTAACGACTGCATCAAATATTTATATGAGAAATTAGGGACTTACGATAGGAACCAGAATTTCTCATATGAAATATTTTACACAGACGGTAACGTGTATCGTGACCAAAACCCATGGTAGGCCTACTGACGACAGAGAGTGAATTCGAATTGACCATATAAGTAACACCCTTAAATAAAATAAGATACCACAATAATACACAAGGTACATATGTGCATTACGGCTTTGTGAATCATTTTATGTGAAAATTATTGCAGTAGCTAAACAATTCTTACAGTAAGTTCCTTCTGATAGATTCTAAGCACAACAATCGCAAACCTAGAAACTACGCAGTTGCTACGCCGTAGATGTTCGTAGCGGCGCTACGAACAGCTCCCTTGAGACGCGCCGTCGACCTTCGTAGGCTTTCTCTACACAATTTAGAATTGCTCCGTACTTGGAATACATTGTTTTAAGTTTTACATGTTTAAATAAGAGAATCGTTTATATTCCAAATTATGACATGATAAAAATGTTTTCAGTAACAAAATAAACGTCTGTTATAAACAGATTGCAAACCATTATCATCATCATCATCAATCAATACATATAATAAAACAGTAGAAACCGCTGTGTCTGTACATTTAATAAAAGTAATAGAAATAGAAAGGGGGTAACTAAAGAAGAGTAATAAAACACAAATCAACGATTTTTAGTATTCTTTTATGTCTGTCTGTCCGTCTGTTTGTTCATCCACATCTCCAAAACTACTAAACGGATTTTCATGAAGTTTTCACAGCTGTATAAGACTTAACTTGGAATAAAATATAGGCTTTATTTTATCGAAATCGGATCTCGGAAAAAAGTTATCGTCTTTTAAATATTTTTGGAATTCACTTTTCTACTGGTAGTAATTAGAAGTTATTGTACAGGATCTCCTCAACGGATACAGAGTTCGAATTTGGGCTTATTTGATTGGTCTTTATTAGGGTCTGATGATGGGACTGGAAGGTGGGTACGGAATCTCCTCAACGGACAAGAGCACACCCTTTGAGTTTGGGTTTATTTGATTGGTGTTTATTAGCACTTTGATAAAACATGGTGACAGGGTCTGCTGATGGGACTGGAAGGTGGGTACGGGATCTCCTCAACGGACAACAGCACACCCTTTGAGTTTGGGTTTATTTGATTGGTGTTTGTTAGCACTTTGATAAAACATGGTGACAGGGTCTGCTGATGGGACTGGAAGGTTGGTACGGGATCTCCTCAACGGAACAGCACACGCTTTGAGTTTGAGTTTATTTGATTGGTGTTTATTAGCACTTTAATAAAACATGGTGACAGGGTCTGCTGATGGGACTGGAAGGTTGGTACGGAATCTCCTCAACGGACAACAGCACACGCTTTGAGTTTGAGTTTATTTGATTGGTATTTATTAGCACTTTGGTAAAACATGGTGACCAAGGTCTGCTAATGGGACTGGAATATGGGTACGGGATCTCCTCAACGGACAACAGCAGACCCTTCGAGTTTGGGCTTATTTGCTTGATATTTATTAGCACTTTGGTAAAAATATGGTAACCGTTGCATATTGTCGTTCAAAAAATCATAATCTTTTGTTTTCTTTATTTCCACGACAATCCATTCAACGGGAATGGAGCCGCGGGCAAAAGCTGGTTTTTAATACTTTAGAACCATTCGCTTTATTTTTGAATGCTGGTATGAGGGCTAGTTTTCAGGGTTCCGTCAATGATAAAACCATCTATTCATTCAATCTATTGGTCTGTGCACTGACTCAAGAACGGCTCCGGCAATCAAACTGAAATTTGACTTACACGTGGAAAATTCATCTGAAAATCTGTGATGACGTCACATATTGGGAAACATTTTTGTACGACATGCCCTTTAGAGACTTTTTATTCAAGAAAATCAAGTTGGCGTTTCTTTCAAAAATAACACTTATACTTGCAATTGTCGGTAAAAATAATACTAAACAAGGGTGAATGTCCATCGGAACCAAATAAATTTGTATTTTATTTTCTTGCAAAATCATAGTGTCAAGTAGCTTATTAGAGCTATAACATCCACAAATAATACTCTTAGTTCGAGTTAAACAGTTCCACAACCGCATTCAATTCGTAATTTCAATATCTACGAGGGATATTAACTTAACGACCTACAGTTAAGCAAGCCCACGTATAAATTCCAAGTATATTCGCACTCACCCACGGACTGTACAATTGAAGATAAACTATCAAATTAAGGGCCAAATTGAGCCACAAACTGCAAGCAGCTATTTCAGACAAGGGGTGATTGCCATTTCATCGACTGGTAGTTTAAAGTAAACATAGCAAAAATTCTGCGTATCAGTTGGTAGAGCGATCATCTGGTACTGAGCTTAGGCTTGGTTCACAAATTCCACATCCGAATTTTCCTTACTATTTAACCCCTCAACACTAAAAAACCGGCCAAGTGCGAGTCAGACTATTTTCTATAAAAACGGCAAAAATGTCATGTCTGTTGCATGGGAGTGCGCGGGTCTGACTCGCACTTGGCCAGTTTTGGTATTTGTTGTTATAGCGGCAGCAGAAGTAGATGATCTGTAAAAATTTCAACTGTCTAACTATCACGGTTCATGAGATATAGCCTGGTGACAGACGGACGGACAGCGGAGTTTTAGTAATATGGTCCCGTTGGTTACCCTTTGGGTACGGAACCCTAAAACTGTGAAATAAATGAATTTTTAACAAAAAATTGTAATCAACTTCAAATCTTACAGAAGACATTCACTAAAAAATTCAAAATAAGTATAAATGTCAAATAATTGATCGATGGTATTCGACTTTACTACTTTACCGACTTAATTTTACTAGCTAGGGCTCCACCCGCGTGTTATTCCGTTTAACGACATGCATTTTTCCGGGATAAAAAGTAACCTATGTGTTAAGTTGGGGTATAAGCTATATCCATTCTAAATTTCATCGGCCGTTTTAGCGTGAAAGAATAACAAACATACACAGCACACACCCTTTCGCATTTATAATATTAGTGTGAAGTGTGATGAGATAACATAGCCTTGTCTTATTTCTCCACAAACGATTAAGGCCCGCGCTAATTAGACACCTGATTTTTCAATGATATTGATATATTCTACAGGAAACATGCATTTTTTCGGGATAAGAAGTAGCTCATGTGTTAAATTACGTTATAAGCTATATCCATTCTAAATTTCATCCAAATCCGTTCAGCCGTTTCAGCGTGAAAGAGTAACAAACATACACAAACACACACACACAACACACACGCACAAACTTTCGCATTCATAATATTAGTAGGATAATTGTAGTTATAATATGGATAATAGAGAAACTAAAAAAGATATATTTCGACTCCTTCAATGGACTCCATCAGTCCAAATATCGTATATACATATATATTTTTTGCTTTTTTAGTTTCTCTATTATCCATATTATAACTACAATAATTAAAGGCCATATAAACAAAAAATACTACATTTTTATGCAAGTGCGAAAAGGTTGATATTTAGAGTCACGAAAAACAGTCGGGACGAGAAATATCAACACTTTCGCACGTGTATCAAACAACGTTTTTTAATACACCTGGGAAAAATTACATGAAATAATAAAATAAAAGCAATTTTGTTGCAAATCAAAACAGATACAAGTCGACAGAGAACACGCAGTCTGGTTGGCGCCAATCTGTACTACAAAGAGTATAATAATATAGTTGATTAAGAATATAAATTATGACGTCTAAAATCGTTTTGAATTTTAAAACATCTTTTACAATTTGACAATATAATATATTTAATAATAAACATAAAAGTTTGAAAATACTCATCTTAAACAGTTTTTAGTGTATCCGGTAAAACAAAGGTTTACATGCTTACTAAATGATGTGGCCGGTTTCCCCTAGATGACGTCAGTAGTAAAAACAAAAAGCACGACTGCGAAATATGTCATTTTACACACGCTAAACAGGCACGTAATCTATCCTATTTTGAGCAGGTGTATTAAAAATATATTTATTTACATTTTATATATATAAATACTTAACGAAACAATACAAAAGGAAAACATACAATATTTTTGAGATATATTTAATGACGTACCTACTCCTGATGTGATATGCTTAACCTTAGATTGCACGACTTAAAATGTTCCCACCTCCTGTCCGGTCAAATAACTATTGTGAATGATAAAGGGCAAACAGAATAAATGTTATAAAAATAAAAAGAACTGATTTCATTCATGACATACCATGAATGAAGCCTTGAAGACTGTACTGACATAATTTAATAAACAATCGCTAAAACATCACTAGCTCTGGAAACCCAATGTTATTGTTGAGGAGCACAACTTTGAGGAACTTGCTGTTGTAAGTTCAGCACCTACCGCCCGACCTTCCATCCCTCAGCCCGCACCGCAGGGCATGGACTACACAATTATACTGTACTGTTATCTTCTTTCTTCTTGATCTTTCGTACAGACACATGGAAAATGCAATTTATACCCAAGAAAACTCTTTGGATAAGTTTTTTGCTTTGAAATTAATTTTATTATCATGGAAATCGTTTGGATAAATGTTTACTGAAATAAAAAACAATGAAATCTAAATTTATGTTGGGGATGCAAGTTTTCTGTCGACACATCCATTTCGCAGTTTTAATACCTACTGATATAATAATGAAAGTGATAAGTGGGTCGGCGGTAATTTTTTGTATGTATTATTTGCTGAAAGCTTGAAATCCATTATTATTTAATCACTCACACAAAGCAAATAAAGTACCAAGCTAACATGAAAATCTAGAAAGGGTTTCAAAAAATGTCTTGAAAGCACTCTCCTTGTGTCCTTACAAGGCGTCGACACCTCGACCAACTCATAATTTATGTCGTGACTTGGGACGAACGACATGGCAGTGCGGCAAAGCACACCGCGAACACAGCTGTGCGCTTCAGTAAGTCACTGAAACTTGGTCCAGTCTTTCAGTAATAATTATATTTCCCAGTGAACTTATTAATTTCTAGTCTACAAGTTATATTTAATTTGTAGCGGAAAGCTAGTATTTTAAAGCGCCTGTTTAAAAGAAATAGCAATGTTGTAGATACTACTCAGTGTATTGACGTGAAGGTATTGAACCATCAAATAAATTGCTACTGACCCACTTATCGCACTATTGCAATACGGGTGATAAGAAGGCTTGCGGATTTTTCTTGGACAGCACACGTTTTGGTGATTGTACGTGAGATGTAAAGCTTTATTATACCTTGTATTTCTTCTGAAAATTAAAATACTTACCTAGAATTGGTTACAGTATATTTTTTTACAGTACAGTATATAAAATACACGAGTAAGCACAGCTATACGGTTTCTTATTACGATTAAACAAATAGTTAAATCGGAAAGCTAGTTAGTTGTCTAAAGCGCCTGGCAAAGAAAAATAGCAATGTTGTGGATCCGACTCAGTATTGACGTGAGATCATTGTACGTGTTGTAGTTTAGGTGTTTGTGCGTGAAATAGAAAATTTGATTATTTCTTGTAAATCTAAAATATCTTTATTACAAAGACATTTCTATGTAGTGATATGTTAAAGTATTATTTGATAATATAACACACAAATAACCACAGCGTTTCCTTTTAACGTTGTAGGTTTCAAAAAAGTCGTAATAAACATGTTTCTAGGGTACATAAAATTAGTAAAACGTCCATAATTTCATTATTTCATACAACTTGTTAGGCACGATTGTAATTTCTTATTTAAGCTCGTAACGAGTTTAGGCGACAACTCCTTAATTATTATTCATGTTTCGCGTACCTTTAGCCCTGTACTTATATCTTTACTCGGCCCAGAGTTTTGTAATGGAAAAACTTTTTTTAACTGCTGAAATCTCTAGGGCCGTCCATAAATAATGGACTATGAGCTTATAACGTAATTTTTCACTAATTTTTAATTGGGAATGAATATGAACCAAATATATCACAAGTAATAGTAATCTAATACTCGTACAGGTACAAATACAAAATTGTATGTTTGTTATTCAACTTATTAATCATAAGTTATTATCACGCTAATATTATAAATGCGAAAGTTTGTGTATGTGTGTGTGTGTGTGTGTGTGTATATATGTTTGTTTCTCTTTCACGCTGAAGCGGCTGGACGGATTTGGATGAAATTTACATTGGATATAGCTTATACCCTAACTTAACACCATAGGCTACTTTTTATCCCGGAAAAATCATGTCGTTAAACCGAATAACACGCGGGCGTATAATATATAGGGCGTAGTCTTATTTATTATTTAGTTTAATTGATAAGATAAAATATATAATTGGACGAGCGAGCGAGTTCTCCGAGTCTACTGGAATTATCCGGTGTTTGTATGTATGTATGAATTTTTGTTCGACGATAACTCGAGTGTCGTTTATCGGAATGTCATGAAATTTGGCAGGCGAGTAAATAAGGCAATTTTAAATTCAAACATGACTCACATCGGTCAAGCGCGAATCGGGCGAGCGCGATTTCACAGTTCGGATCGAACTTCTAGTAATAAAAAAACACGGATTTTTCGATATATTTTGACTTCTTCTGCGAGGCCGATTTTACATATTACAAGCCTTTGCCCACGGGTTCGCCCACGTTTATTCAATCCCTGCCCCGTTTTCAGCTTTGGCGTTATTTATTGAGCACCCCTCATAGCCTTTATGCTGATCAGGGTCACTACGCTGATAATAAAAAACCGCATCCAAATCCGTTAAGTGGTTCTCGAGTTAAAACGAAACATAAATGGTTACAGACAGACAGACATAAACTCCTAAAATGGTAGTTTTGGCTTCAGTACAACACTAATTACCCAATTCTTTTAAAATTTTGAAAAAATATTCAGTGTGCAGTACCAACTTTTTTACTACTTTATTATTAGTAAAGTAAAGATGAAGCACTTCTATTAATATACATAGGTGTAATGGCTACTAAAATACTATATTTAAATAATTTATTAATATGACGTTGATAAAAAATCAAATTCACTCTGTAACTTTGCAAAAAGCTCAAACTACGAGTATACCCAGCAAATTTTCGAGTTAAGTCATGGCTGTCGGCTTCGACATTGCTTTACGTTACGAGTTTCCGTTCCCACCTCCTAGTCTACCTTATAGGGCCGTACATAAATAACTGTAGCTGCAAGCTGTTACGCACGAACAGGAGTTTAGAGTTCCTCTTCGGATTGCGACGAAGCGGAGGGGTCAGTTTGCACGTAGGTAATTATTTTAAGAAACAATGCCATAAAACGCTTTGTTGGTGCTCTTTTTTGGGGCCCTAAAACGTGAGTGTAACGGCTGGGAATGGATATTACATCGTAAAAGAAAAGAGGCAGATTTTTTTTAAGTAACTCCTTTTTACTTTTTTCAAAGACGCTTGTGTCTTTTTAGGAATCTGAAAAACGGAATCCTCGAGAGTAGCATAGCTGGGGCTATATTGCTTACACCTACCAGTAACATTTAAAAAATCCATATATTTCATTATACTGGTGAACAACTTTCTCAATGAAAAGTACCCAGGCAAAAAATATTCCACTTTATTTACGAATTTCAAATCCTAGTACCTACTTAGAGTTGCAAGTCAATATTTTTTTTATCTACACTCATATCCTAAGATTCTGACTGTGAACTCAAAAAAAGTGCATAGTGATAAATTTTATTTACGATCGTCTCAATTATGAAAAAAATATCAAAATAATGCTTTAAAATATTTGTTTAGCTATTAAAATACTTCTACACTAAGTGCGAAGGCAAAGGATACTCAGCCCATACAGCCATAACTGAGTTTGTAATAGGGAATGGTTCGAAAGATGGTTGAACTAGTGACTAAACTCATTAGTCTCCCATGGGCGGTCGACTGCTGGATTTTGGCGCCATAATTTATGTTTAATTTAATATTTATCGTGTTTTTGTTGGTCATAAGCAGCGGTTCTTGAACTTTTTGTAGCCGCCAAACACTTTCATAATTTAAAAAATTCCACGGACCTCTGTCGAACAAAATTTTAGAAAAATAAAGCAAAGCATAATTTTAAATATCACTTTTTCACGTCTCATGCTCTTAAAGTTCTTGTTTATGCTAGGTGTAAGCGGACTAAAACTACTTTTTATGTTCTAATGCATAAAAATGTTTATTTCTTCTAAGAGTATGGCAATAGGCCTTACAGCCAAATGCACAGTACAACTTTATTGACAAACTTTTTCAAACTTAATAGTGTTCGCGCTAAGATTCTATCATTTTAGCGCGAACTGACAGGACAGCGATGAAAACGGACTCTTCAGACGATGCTCAGAAGGATATAAAGTGACTTGAACATATATGATATAAAATAAATAAACCTCAGACATGCATGTCTAATTATTTATTTACGTTATTTAGACATGGCTGTGTGGGCTTAAGCTACCTTTATCTTCCCAATCGGTGGCAGAATTAAAAAAAAGTAGTGGCGGGAAAGAGCTGTTGTTTCTCAGCAGTACATATTTAGTTGTTTGATTATTTAAATCTGCAATAAATATTACTAAAAGTTAAATATGTCATCAAGTGATGATGACATATTTAACTTTTTTTTCCTTACACATTAATGGAAATTAACGCAAAGGAGGTTGTTTAGCAGATATTGCCGCCAAAATCTCAAATATATCTTAAAAGTTATGAGAATTTCATGTATTGGCGAGGCGGAAAACAAGTAAATACGTTCTCGGAAAGTGTTTTTTTAACGTATTTTGATGAATTGTCAATGAAATTACAGCCTTCTACACTATGAAGTGTATATTCTATGCTGAAGACTATATAATAAAAATGAAACACGACATTGATATATAAATATTTGCTAACCTTATCACAGTTTCATTTCGTCCTCGCAATCTAGGTGAAAAGCAGAGTGTTGAACTCGGCTAAAAACGAGCAATATTATTTCGAACCATAGCTGCCCTTACCAAGGCTCAGGCAGCTAAATATCTCGGTAATATGGCTCACTTTATGCACTCGTATAACAATCTACTATTTTTTATTTAATCAAGTTGTATTATCTAAGTTAATGAGAAGATTTTTCTGTCTGACAGCATTATTACTGAGCAACGAAAATGACGAACAATTTTTTACTATCAATATCAAGAAAAGCTTATGAGCAATGTAACCAAGATTTTATGGTTTGGAAAATAAGTAACTACTTAACTATTGCATGAGTTTAGCTAAAGTAATGTATGAAATTGCACATAACTAGGTATAAAAGTGCTCGTGTGATACTCTTAAAAACAAGGCAACATCAACAACTAAACATTATTGTTTTAAAAACCTCTGTTATGTACGAGCAGTTTCATAAACTACTATTCTTGGCGCTTGCATATAAATCTCTCGTTCGGAAAATTGTTTATTATCATCACTAATATAAGAATACTTATAGTTTAATTTAAGGCTACATCTATTTACATTTGATACATTGACAGAACCCATCTATAAAAGATAAAGCTTGCATTCCAGCTTCTTCCACCATATCTTGGCTATTTACGAAATAATGCGTTAAAGAAAACTTTACTTTCCAAACATTTTAGGCACTTTCAAAAACATTTTCCATTCGGTATTCAAAAAGTGTGCTGCCGTTCCGAAACAGTAAAAGACGATTAAAACTACAGTTGGAACGATACCCGTTCTGTCTATTCAAAGGTCGAACGGTCACTATCAGAAGTGCGCCGGAACTTCTCTCTTTGAGTTATGGTCGGCCACTTCCGGTGGATGTATTTCCGATCTGTATGCGCCCTTGTGCTTTGCTACGTACAGACCGGTCACAAGCTACATTTTCGATGAAACTTTTCTATTTTTCGTTCAAGCCTATTGTGTCAGCATTCACCCACGTTTTATTTATGTGTAGTTGCAATTTTAGAGCATCAGGTTTGGCACCATATAATTTTTTCCTCTACTTTCCAGTTTTATTTTGGAAAATGTAAGAATAAATTATACGAATCAAAATACTCAAAAAGGCCTAAAACCTGTTGTTTTTTTTATTATAATCTTTTCTAAATATATTAAAGAAAACTCGGAAAATAAAGAAGTATTGTGAATTACATTTTGAGCCATACGGGCCCGGCAGCCGGTATCAGTCACCAGTTTTTTTTACTAACTTTATTGATACTCCATCGATCCATCAGCCAGGTTCAACCACTGAACATAGGTGTTTCCAAGATTTCTTTACTTTTCGCCATCCTAATGGAAGAGATGCCCATACTCACACAAGCTGGGCAGACGGGAAGGTGTGCGCGGTGCAAAAACCCTGGCACCAGAGATGCCACTGCCGGTCATCAGTATAAATAAGGCCCAGCAATTGGGTATGGATACTGCTATAAATCGGTCTCAGGAATGGTGGGCCTGTGCCGTTTGACAAAATTATTGTGTGTCGTTCGTATTTTCCTCATACTCGAACTGCGCTATCTTAATTCGTTTTCCTGTTTATTGCGAGCAAAAGCTCATCCGTTATTTTAATATCTTCTTGTCACCACACTGTATAAAATGCTGATATTCCGTGTCTGTGGTCTACTACGTAATGGTCAGTTAATCGGTCAATGAATCATAACTAATCAGAGGAAGGGCTTAAAATTCAGTGTTTTTGAATGTTATCGTCTCTGGATTATAAATTATTAGGGTAGTTTCCTTGGAGTTGTTAATTTTACATGTAAATGATTGTGTTTTTAAGAGTAACAATGACGAAGCAATTTTCTACCTCTAAGCGTCAAAGACGTATATCGCAGTAAATGAGAAGTTTTTAATTATTCCAAATGATTGGTTTATGCTGTAAATAAGCTTAAATAAGTGCTTTAGATTATAAATTATATTTATTTTACTTGAATGATTAATAGACAATGTGAGAATTTAATCTGTGACTGATTAACAACGCCACACATTTTATTTAAATATTAATTTTCAAGATGCAAGCCTCCACAACATCCATTTCCGTCGTACAACTTCGTGCTAGCTCCACTTTATAGATAGTCTTATTTCCATCTCAATGGCTCCCTCTTGTCCGACTATTATAATGTAAAATCTCTTCTGTGCTTACATCTGCGGAATATTTAAGCCTTCATTAATATTTAATTTTCTTTTTTTCAGGCAGCCCTAGCTCCCGCTGAAACAAATCTCATAAATATGTAATGTTTTGTTGAAAACGCCCTGTTTTTGTTGTATTTAACTCAATTGTGAAACGTGTGAGTTGATGGCATAGCAATATTTACGTAATTTATTAGCGTTCTGTCAAACAAAGAAACACTTTCTATCTGCGAAGCTGCAGTCTATGACGTATCTATCTATCTTTACTAATAATAAAGTGGTAAGAAAGTCGTGTCTGTAAAAATAATGTTTCATTTTTGCAAGTTTTTGAGTTTTTGTCTGTCTGTATGTATGTTACGTTTTAAGTCGAGAACCTCTCAACGGATTTGGATGCAGTTTTCTTTATTCTCATTGTAGTGACTATAAAATCTTAACTTATAAGAGATAAAGTTTTTACTCTTGTCATCAATATTGGAGCAAATCAAAACTGCATTCACAGCTATTTTAAAAACGACATACTTCAGCCATAAGTCGAACCTATTCATTTGCAAACAATCATCCTGTATTATAGCAATACTCAATAGTGTTGCTGGCAAGAACCGAGTACAGCAAAGAAAGTTCTGTAAAATCGATGGAAATGTCTTATTTAATTTTTTTAGCATTCATAATACTTTGATGGTCTCAGATGGTCTAATTGCGTGCTAAATTTTATACCGAGGCCGTATTGAGTCTTACTTAAGGGTCCGTGTAAGGCTAGATGCACAACTTCAAATAAGCATATCACATTGTAATATATTACTCGGTTAATCGGTATAGTCAAAATAAGTATAGACAGTAGACTATAGGGCTGATAGATTCATTTTAGAAAAAACGCAAAATCTTTAATTTCGCTCGATAGAAAAAAAATACGTAGTTACCTCTAAATTTCATGTTTTCCGAATGTTAAAGGGCCTTGCTGAAACCACACAGCCTTGAAATTTGTATTAAAAATAAGTTAACAAATGACATCGTCAGCTCGTCTTATAATATTTAAAAAAAATCATCTGGAAGCAGAGTTATTAAATAAAAACGCAGGTTTTTGTGGGCGTGTGTTTCTTGGCGGTCGTATCAGCCACGACTGAGGGCTGCTGTTTTTCACTAAAAGGTAACGTTGTAGAGTTCAGTTCTGATTGATTCAAAATGAGGTGCTCAATCTGACCTATATGCAGCCTTAACCCCATGGTTTTAGTACAAAATTTGACAATCCTTTTCCCAGTTGTTTTGGTTATGGAACAAGGTATGAGATCTATCATCTGGTTTGCCAAAATTTTGGATATTGATTTTGTTTTAAAGATATCAAGCTGGACAGATTAACATAAAAAGTTGTTTTCTTGTCTTAAATTGTACCCTACCAAAATTTTATACTTCAGCCAGATATGACTAAAACTTTAGTCTATAACGAAAAAGAACAGAGAAACGGCTCATCAACGGTGCCATGCCTTTGCGCCTTAATGCGTCGTCAACTTTGGTGGTATGGATAGACGGACACATCTCACGGATATCAGAGGAGTGAGTGGCAAAGCGCATCTTTTGTTCTGAACTGAAAGAGGCAAAAGAAAACAGGGCGAAAGTGATCATATAAGGGTTTCATTTTGTGGTACGAAACCATAAAAACTAATTCAACGTGGGCAAAACCACGACCAAAAGCTAGTATTCAATATAACTATTAATTGCTGCCATAGACAAAAGAATATAACAATGTTTTAAACCTTAATCAGCGTTCTGTACCAAATAAAATATTTCAAAAGTGTTTTTCTTGTTTTATCACAAATGTAAGCAAAAGCTTTTTTCTTGCCCGGAAAAGAAAATGAACCCTTTTGTTCCGCATGACCGATGGCGTTTCGGTCATAATTCGAGACGTCCAATAATATTAAAGGGTTCTATGCGTAAAAATACCAAAAAGACCCTAGCAATATTTTGTTGATAAGGAATTTGAAGAAGTATCCCCCACTGGAATTTATTGCAAAATACTTTCGTGTTGTTATGACAAAATTCATTCAAGGATGCAGCGGCCAAGAAAGTTTGAAATTCTTGAACATTTTATGCGAGTAGAATAAATACAACACAAACAAAACTTATTTTGTTTGTCCGCCGTTACAATTAAACCGCCATGATTCTCGAAAAACTATGTAAATTAAGAAGATACCAACCATTTTTAAATTTTAGCTCAAAATCTGAATCTATGAGACAACCCTTCATAAATATATTTCCCGCATTTGTCCAGACTTTTTCATACATAGCAATATTGGAATAAAAGCGAACAAGGAAAGTCTCGCTTTGAAATTGCAGGGGTCCGCACCCGCCATAAATAATAAACACAATATGTGACGTGTACAGTACATACTGACTATGAGTTTACGATGTGATGTCTTCTTATGACAATATTTTAGAGCGTTTGGCAAGACAATTATTGTTATATTACAAGCTACGCAATACTACTATTTTTTATGTGACGCTCTCTAGTGCGACGCGAATTCTACGCGATGCTATATGAGCTGCCGTTTTTTTGAAATCTATATTTTTATAGACTTTGCCCGCGGTTTTGATCGCGTGGAAGTCTCTTTTAATCAATCTATCTTTGAGATAGGCGTAAGATAAAAATGTCGACAGTTTTTGACTTGGCGGCTTTTTTATCAACATCCCTTGTAGCCTATATAGTACATTTTGATAAAAAAAATCGGCCAAGTGCGAGTCGGACTCGCGCACGAAGGGTTCCGTACCATAATCTATAAAAACGGCAAAGAAATCATGTCTGTTGTATGGGAGTGCGCAGGTTTGACTCTCACTTGGCCGGTTTAAGTTTTTGTTGTTATAGCGGCAACAGAAATACATCATCTGTGAAAATTTCAACTGTCAAACTAATACGGTTCATGAGATACTGGCTGGTGACAGACGGACAGACAGCAGACAGACAGACAGACGGACAGACGGACCCTAAAAACCGCATCCAAATCCGTTGAGTGGTTTTCACATCTTTTGGCCTCAATACAATATTTTTTCAATGCAAGTGCTCGTAAAGTTCTGTTTTATATGCGTCTAATCATCAAATCAAATCAAATCAAAATATATATTTTTGCAAAATAGATACTTAATGTATACTTTCTACAAATCAAAGTTAATTTTAACAATATAATATATCTTTAGAATATAAAAAAATATATAATAATACGGGAAATAAAATGTACACCTGCATAAAATAGAGGAATATAGGAATAAAAATATAAAAATATTATATATACATAATGCAATGAAGAAATAAGTTAATACAAAAAATATTAAGGTTGGGCTACTATCCGTTGTCAAAGTCAACTTAACCACACGAGTGTTTAATGTTTTCTTTTTTTAATTTCTTTTTTTAGTTTTGTTCTCCTAGATAGTGGAAAGGCAAAGGGGACTAAGCCCATACAGCCATGTCAGATGTATTTTTTTTTATTGATAAACGTTGGCAGTCTTATCTTGTGTTGTTTGATGCGTTCGTAGGCTGCGTTCAGTTTGATGAAATGAAATGAAATGAAATGAAAACTGTAACAAATTGAAGTTCTGATGAAACACAGTCAACCAATTTGCCTGACTACCTGATTCTCACTTTTTATTTTCTTTTGATAATATATAGGTAACAAGATGGATACTGTAATCTGCCTAAAATAAACTTCTTGGTAAGTAGGTAACCTCATGTAATCGTTATATGAATAATAAGAACTTTTTGATTATAATGCCAAAAGACAAAAAGTTTTAATGTGTGAGTTCGCAAAATAATACTGGCCACTTGCATTCTCTGTAAATTATAAAAAAAAAAATGTTATCGATCGTTCTTTCTTGATAACAAGATTCTTTGTATCTAAAGAAAGAATAGACAATTTTGGACAGCCTATGTTGTTTACATTATTAGAATAAGCTAGTGGAGTCGAATTTATGTTATACGTATGACTGAAAGCAGCCTTCGAACGCATCAAATTGAAAGCAGCTTATTTCCTTCAAATTAGCAAGAAAAAGAATGCCCACCTAAAGTTCATTTGGAGTATTTATTGTTTGTTTTTTTCTTTAATTAGGTACGTTTAATTTATTTACTCACACTATGCATTGAAATAAGTAGTATGATACACGTGCGTAAGGGCAATCACTTACTCGTACCGTTTAAAACAGTCGCTCATCGCTCGTGTTTCAAATCGTTCCTCGTAAGCTATTGCCTCCTTTACGCACTTGTAGCATAAACTACTATTACGACTTTATTATTAGTGTAGATGTCGTCGGCATATCGTAGAACTCGGTATATCATAATCTACCGTATTTGAAACTAGGTGGTCACCTTGCTCCACATGTAAATCTAATATGCTCCTCTTCGCTCCGCTTCACGCTGCTTATCGTCGCACCTATTTTAACTTTTGGTGAAAGCTTTTCGATTACATACTTTACGATCTGTTTTACATTTTACATTGCACTGGTGACATTGTATCTCTTGACCTCTTCCTATACAATTAATTTAGGAACCGTAAGCATTTCAACGTATCGTACACAGCACCATAACGAACAATGTTGTGCGAATATCAGCACCGTAGGTCTTCAAAAGAAAGCATGGTATCAAAACAAACTTTACAGAATCACTTCCCCTAACGTTTAAATCACTCATTCAGTCTCTAAATGTAAACCAAAAGAGATCGATCTCATTCTCTAATATCGTAAATAAGTCAAATGTCTTTAGAGAATGATCGAGTCCGCCCTTTCCCTGTTTACGGCGAATGAAACGGTCTAGCGCCCTTCGGTTCCGCAGCAATAATATGGATTTCCACCTTTGCAAATAATTATCGATCGGATTTGAATTGTTTTGCATTCTGTTAAGCGTTATTGTATTAACAATAAGAAAACGGTTTTGGAATCAGAAATAAATTTTAAATAGTTTTTTTCCAGAACGCAATATGGTTGCGCGAAATCAAAAAATATCAAAATACTCGTAATTTCAGGTTTGTAATCACATCAGTTATCAGATTACACTTCACACGCACAATAAACACTGATATCTGCCGGAAAAGGTGATGAAAGTTTGACCAATGTGATTTTGTCATTTGTCAGGCAGGCTACCAGAAGTTTAGACTGACTTTGGGTATAATAGAAGAGATGAGGTTGGTCACAGAAAATATTTCTTGTTCTGTAATTCATCAACCTCATCTCTTCTATAATGTAACTGTAATCCTACAATACGTATAGCGTTACCATAGCTACGATATTGCACTTTACTCATATAAAGGTTAACTGGCAGAGGATGCTAATTAGCATTAAGTTAGCCTTTATTAATTGTGTATTTTTGTGCAGTAAAGAATTAACATACTTACGTCTTGGTATAAATCTATAAGTAGTCATTTAAAATAATTCAAATACGAGTAAATGCCTAAAATTATTTAATAATTATCAGCGCGAAACACACCCCATATAACAATTGGTATGCCTACTTTTATTAAAATAACCCTTAAAATATGTCTTCACAAAATTATTCGACCATACTGATATTGAAACAGCTACTCACGATTTCAATAGTCAGATTTCGCCTACTAGTTTCACTGTATTCGTACAGTTTCTTCGGAAGCAAACATGGTTACGCACCGGTTCCACGTTTGACACTGTCAGTATTATTTTATAAGTAGGCATTACCAATTGTTATATGCCTCAATCTGACAGTGTTAAACGGGGAACCACCGCATAATCATGTTTGCCTTCGAAGAAACTGTACGAGTGCAGTGAAACTAGTTAGGTGAAATCTGACTATTAAAATGGTGAGTAGCCGTTTCAATAACAGTATGAATCTAAACCACGAATCTCTTAGTAGTAAAATATTTGAGAATGAAACTCTGGCGATAAAGCACTAAGTTCTAAAAATAACTGCTCCTTATATCGATTCCAAGTCTGAAGTCTGTTCCCTTAGGGGTGGGAGGAACATAACTTGCTAACCTGACATGAACTTCCAGTATGAAAGTAAAAAGGCAAACATAACTTCTAATGGAAGAAGTTTTTGGGGTTCACTCTAAAATAAAACGAAGCGAAGCCTCAATCTGTCTCTCCGTTTGTTTGTCTGTCTAACACAACTTGAAAAGGATTAAGTCCATTGAGCTCAATGTTTTGGTATAGTGATTTAAGTATTCGCCTGACACTGGTTCAGATTCCGTAGAGGCACATTTGTGTTTGTCTGCGTACTTGACCAAAGTAAGTTGATAGGGCTCACCACAAATCACGTTGAGACGTAATAGGTGTCGGGTAAGTGTGGGTGTACGAGTGTTGACTAAGCCTTGCATTTCATAGTCCATACTGGGAAACACCTCTCATGCATCCTATGTGTATATTTAAAATTTCCCTGGTATATCGGGCAAAAGGTTTTTTTTCTTTTAATTTCTTCAATAACTATTAATATTGAAACGGAGTCACGATTTAATAGTCAGGACTAGTTTCATTGTATTCGTACAGTTTCATCGGAGCCAAAAATGGTTACGCAGAAGAGAAACTGTTCGAAAACAGTAAAACTAGGCAAGCAAAATCATAAATATATCAAAATTAATCTAAATCACGAATCTTTTAGTAGTAAAATTGGTAGTAAGAAGATAAATAAAATAAAAACACAATTTTCAATATATTTCAGCCTTTTCTATGAGGCCGTCATCAGTTGAATAAATGACAGTTAAATAAAATTAATGTATATACAAGTTATACAAAAAAGTATAACTAAATCTATGCTACTAACTATTTACAGAAAAAAATGAAAAATAAAATAATGATATTTACAGAATTAATGTGTGATGATGATGATGATGATGATGATGATGATTATGAGTCAATCGGTCGAGTTACGTCTGTCAGTGTTGTCTGTTGAGTCCGGGTCCATAGTGTGCGCCAAGTGGCCAGATGTATGATGTCTCCCAGGTCCTCAGTTCTATGTCGGTCAATGGTGGAGTAAATGACTTAATGATACGCACAGTGAAGCAGTCGTTAAAAAGTTGATTGTGGAGGCGTGTGTGAGTGGGGATGGGCAGGATGTTGTTCTGTGTAGTGTCTGAAACGTGTCTGTGTTGGTTCACGCGGATATGTAATGCGTTTTTAGTTTCACCTCTGTAGAATGCCGGGCAATGTCGGCATTCTAATAGGTAAATGCAGTTATCAGTTTTGCAATTTGAGTTGGATTGTGTTCTGTATGTGTTTGTTGTGTGGTGTTTGTTGATGTGTGTGTCTGTATTGATTATAATGCATGTTTTATAGTGTGGCCGTAAGCATGGGGAGGTGCCACTGGTGTATGAGTTTGAGTTTGGGATGATGTGAGAACGTTGTTTTGTTTTGTTAAAAACTCAAACTCATACACCAGTAGCACCTCCTCATGCCGACGGCCACACTGTAAAACATGCATTTTAATCAATACAGACACACACATCAAAACACACCACACAACAAACACATACAGAACACAATCCAACACAAATTGCAAAACTGATAACTGCATTTACAATGGGGCTTCACTGTATAGCCCTCCATGTTTTTACTGAACTCTCAGTGAATAGCGAGGTCACAAATAATATCAGGATTATATTCTTCACTGAAAGAACTCGTTCAACCTACGTAAACGTCAAGCTAGACAAGAGAAGGTATCCGGTTACTTAGGTAATTCATCTAGCCTCGTTGGCCGGATATAGGTGAGCGGGTTGGGGGTGGTTTTATAAATATTAGGCACTCGTGGATAGTAAGTTTGATAGGGTATTTGTTTTGTAGCAACCTCAAGCAAAACACAGTAATTTGTTGTCTTATATTTTCTAAGCCTATATATTCTCTATGCTTTTTTTCTACATTAACGTCTTATGACTTCTATCTAAAACATGCTCACACATTATCCGTGTGAATATAACATTAACTACTCTCTAATGCCATTCCGTTCTGACTCACATGATTTATAATTCTATTTGACCCGTGTCACGTCAGCGCATCACGCGTATATCCTGCTAAACTGGCGTTAGTTCCCGTGGGTCCTATTTCGAATAAATAAGACTCAATATGATAAAGTTTCTAATGATATATGTCAGTTTGCGATGGCACCCTGTCATAAAGTACTCTACGGACGTGCTTATTATGAGCTAATGTCTTTTTTTTTTCATTCATTTCTGCACAATTTTTTACACACTAGCCCGTTTAGATTTTATTTTATAGACGAATGATTTCTGAGTGTAAAAATTGCCTCTCTATATACTGACTTCTCGTTAATTATTCCTTTGTATGACTAAAAGTAGAGACTATACATAATACTAGTAAGTATACACATGTACAGAGTGTCTTAGTGACGTGCTCAAAAATTAAACTGAGAAATCTTTTTTATTCTATGATTTATGCAAATACATGTTTCGTATATAAGATATATATGTATTAAAATTTATATGGGGAAGTGAATGTTTTATTTGCTTTGTTTCAAACGTTTTTCTATGGAAGTGGTTTAAGTATGATGAATGGAGCATGTGGTGTAATTTTAGGTATATGTCGTCATTAATACACCCGGTATACAAGACACGAATACATTTTTTTTTTAACAGGTTATCTGAATTCTCAAAATGGTTGCAAATAACAATCGCCCCCGGACAGAACCTTAATTATGGGGTATAATTGACTAGGCACGAAACTTTCAGGTGCCGTGTATGACCAGAGCCAAGTTGGTAGACGGAAATATCATTTAGTCCCGTATCCCGTTGGGACGTAATAATCGTCAGTGAAACGCAAGTGTACTGAGTGTGGAATGTGACCAGAACCTGTGCGTCACTTCCGGGAAATAAATTCCGCAGATCAATGCAATTCCGTATTTAGTATTTGACATTGATAGTACTTTGATAGGCAATTCGTTATAACTTTATGATAAGTTAATTTATCGCACGCATGAAAGATGTAAACTTTGTTGTGTGATTATTTAAGTTATTTTATTTTATAAATCCCTAGAAAATGCTTATAAGCGAAACCGGTCGGGTGTATTGAAGTATAATAATAATTTTGTTGACAAGTACAAGTGCTATATTTAACAAAGATGCACAATAAGTTCAACTAAGTGCCGACAGTCACAACCATCAACATTTTATGATAAGTTTATTGATTTGATCGCGCATTTCTTGACAGCAATTGCCCTGCCATACTGACTTAATATTATAATATTTATGGCCGCCATTAATTCCTACCTGTTTGATTGAGAAAAGGGGCGACTTAAGAAGTATCCAATTAAATATTCATTAAACCTTTAAATTATCTAAGTCTTAGGTGTATTTCATATACGAGTAGCTTGAATTTACTCACTAAAGTGATCCAGGCTATAAAGTTAGTTAAAAGATTCATGATTCATTTTATTTAACATAATTATATCTGCGGCCGTTACATTGGTATTTTAAATTATATTTTTAAAACACAAAGGTTAAATATAATGAGATTAATAGTATAAATTTATAACATACAGTATGAATATTAACTTTTCTTAGTAGTTCGCGATGATGGCAAGAGGCCTGACGGTATGACGTTAATAAGCATGGGAGGCTGCTCGTATGGGACGCAACCCGGGTGCGTAGACACGCTGGCACCCTCTCACGTTTCCATGAGTAGTAGGGCTGCTGGTTCGGCGGCGGCCGCTGCTGAGCTCTCCAAGGGTCGTAAATATGCGGCAATAGGTTCAAGCTACATGCTTACGCCTTTTGGGGTTGAGACAATGGGAACATGGGGTCCAGAGGTGCGACAACTTATCAAGGACCTCTCTGTCAACTATACCAACTCATACCAGCGGCGACCGGCGGGCTGGCTCTTATCTGGGCCAGCGTATAAGTCTTGCCATACAGAGAGGTAACGTGGCCAGTATTTTGGGCACTCTCCCACAGGGCAGTGATCTGGAGGCAATCTTGTTTTTTGATTATTATGTGTATGCCAGTTTGTGTTTTTTTTTAGGATTATTTAATTTCTGTTATTAAATCTTCTGTTTTATTTATAGTTAGTTTTTTATTTGAAAATAAATAATAACTATACTTTTCTTAGTAAATTTAATAATCAGTACATATTTGACTAACTATTCTACATTTCATTTATCACTCCTGTCAAAGTGTTAGCGCTGCGGTGGTTACTTGTCCTTTTTTGTGACGTTTTGCGAAAGTGTATAAATTGCGAAGAAATGCGGGCTTGCCTAGAATCATAAATTATTTGCTATGTAATGTATCAAATGTTCCAAAAGTATAATAATCGCGAAAGGATAAAAACTGCTAACAAATCACATTTACATACATATTTATTCGGAAACGACAAACAGTGTATTTCTCGAGCTCACAGTCATAAGTGTGCGAGTAAAATGGCTGACTTTGTTCGTTAATGTTTTAATTACTTCCATCTCATTGTCTCACAGCTTCCCACGACTTTCCCGGGAATGGCTCAATTTCCCGGAAAAGGCAAATTAACATCAGTTTTAATCATCCTTTTTGTGACTCACTTGAAGAGTTTTCACGCATGCCTCTTTGATAACCCTGTGTACTTAACTGCTTCGAGAAGTTGAATTTTATGTTGTAAAGACTTGTATTTTATAAAAATTGTCCTTCTTTTACACGTTAAGTAAATATTATTATTTTGACGATCTTATGAAATGTCAATATCAATTTGTTGAAACTCAGTTTTACGTGTCTTGTGAAAACCCATTAAAAAGGGAAATATTTTAATAGTGGATTAGGCTCACTTTTCAACTGTGCACAGGTCAAGCTAACAATGAGATTATGACGCATGACTCATCATCAGAACTTTTCGTGAGTACAGACGCGCTCGGATCGATCTGTGGCTCCTTGCACAGTTAAAAAAGTGAGTCCATTCCAGCATTATAACAATCATGATGTCAACTCACTCCATTAAAATGGTATTTTGCTTTGTTCTCAAACACCGTTTCCCCAATTATTACTACTGAAAACACAAGAAAGCACAGGGACAATACTAAGTATAAGTACTTAATCAAAACTATAACTATTAATTTTCATAAATATCAAAACATGAAACTTCTCTGAAGGGCTGAGTGGAAACTTTATACATGGTTTCAATTCAATGTTCCACTCTCTGTACCTGACATTGATATAAAATAATAGGTCCTTACCTATGATTTTGCCGAAATGTTCCAACTGATTCTTGATTTTATAATTTCTGTAAGTCAATAGCTATTTACATTGTTTGTTTTTATTTTTTTGTTAAATTTTCAGTATGATTACTAAAATTAAGTCTTCAAAGAGAGTTCGTCTTAGGTAAGTGTCATGCGTTTTCATGATAAGATTCGTAACAACTCTTAACAGGTGACACTTTTAAAAATTTAATTGTAGTTTCTGTTAGCTTATTGTTGCCTCGTTCATATAAAATTTTGTTATTTTTTTTTTTAATATATAATATACTGTACAATGTACAATAAAATAAAATGTATATAAATTATGTATATAAATAATAATAATCTCGAAATAAATATATATAATTTAGCTATATAAAGCCTTTAGTTTCCTTTAACTTGTATTAATAATAAAAAAATATTAATTTTCGAAATATATTTCGGCCCACTATGGGGCCGGCATCAGTCGAAATTCGATTCGACTGATGCCGGCCCCATAGTGGGCCGAAATATATTTCGAAAATTAATATTTTTTTATTATTAATACAAGTTAATAATAATCTCAAGATCTAAGAGGGTTACGCCAACTACACCCCAACAACGCCCCCACATTTACAGAATAATCAAAATCCTGTGTTCAACATCTATAGCCGATCCGAGTTTTCTTCAAATTCTCCATACAAAATAGCGATATCAAAGAAGACCTATTATTATAATATCGTCACGACATGAACACGCGAGGAGATTTCAGAGGTGTTTTCGAGTATAGACTGTGAAATAAAAGTCACTTAAATCATACAGTGATCATTTTACCTTCTACCCAAGAACAAAATTCTAAAAATGTTTTAGGCTACTCTAGTTATGGGCAAGAGATAATTATCATATTTTTTTTATTTAACTTTGATGTCATCAAGAATGTTGTAGATGTCAAAATAAGATGTCTCCTAAGTGGTCCCTCAAAAAAACTTGTCCAGTGTTATATTTGCTCGTAATTGATGATCAGATGGGTTTTTGTTTGAGGCCCTGGGGTACATGGCGCGTACAGTCACCGTTTCTCTTTCTGTTTGTCCACGTGCACGTTCCCACGATGGGACATGTTATTCAGCATTATGGTAATGTCGCGCACACACGACGGCAACATTGTTTTAAACTTTTATACGTGCGTATACCTGTTGACAAACTCGTTTGATGTGTAAAAACTTAGAAGGCAAAGGATGATTGCGACGCAATTTAATTTAATTTAAATTTTATTAAAATGTTTAGTTTCACAGCACAACAAAATTAAGAATTTCGGTTATGCCAACAACAAACCTAAAGGAGTATTAGATTTACATATAAAACTTTTTTTTGCATTCTATTGCAATATGTATTTTTTATTAGATACGAAATTAAATACAGACCATTTTTATACCTATATAAACAATTTCCACTGAAGGCTGCTACAATAAAACACAACACATTCAGGGTGTTTTTGACGCTATCGATTACAGCTGAAAATTATATCGACGGCGGTTTTGTTTTTTTTCCTTTCGTCCTAAAGATACGTTATCATTATGAAAAGAGAATGCACATTAAATAACGCACCATTTTAGTTAAGGGAAAAGTTAATTTAAATTAAAATAACCATTATTATGTGTTATTTCTTCTTTTGCTTATAGTTCTAAGTCCCTACCGTTTCACCTACGTCTTCGCCATGAAGTTCATACTCTTACACATCTAAGAACAGCCTTCAATATTATCATGTGACATTAATTACAAGCAGCAGCAGAAATAAAACCTTGCAAGATGTAGACGACATCCTCGTTCAATGAAGGCTTACAAGGACTTGTCACCATAAAATTACAGGACACAAAGCAGTTAACGGTATCTGTCTGCTTATTATCAACCAAAGACAGAAAAAGAAAAAGATTATAGACTTACACATAGCTCTAATTGGAATGAGAACTCTTATAGAGATCCGTACTAAAAACAGTAAGCAAACAGCTACTAAGTTATATCAGCTTCTCAACATATGTCTGTAACGGTAGGAGTTTAAAAGTTAAGCTTGCATCCCGAAATATGCATTTTTTGTCAGTAAAATAAATATCTTTAGCAAAAATATAAGAACCCTCAAAGTTTGACTGATATCAGGTCATGAATTCGAGGGATACAACTTAAAGCGAAGCTTCATAAGCGGTATAAGGAAAGTGGTACAAGCAATGACTACCGAGCTTTTTCAGAATGTAGAGCAGAAACCAAGAAGATGATAAATGATGCACATGAACAACACCAGGAACGAGTGCAGAGTCGTTTAATAGAAGATCCGAAGTCATTCTGGCAATATATTAGAGCAAAGAGGGGTACGGCTAATCGCAAAAAAATTGTAAAAAACGGTAAACCCCTGTCAGATACAGAATGTGTGGCGGAATTTGCCAAGTACTTTCACTCGGTATACGGCACTTCAGCGGCAAGACTTGACGTGCGCGCGGCGGAAGCGGCGAGTTGCGCTAGCAGCGCGCGTGTACATGTACCGCAACTCGCGCTCGTGGACGCGACGGCGGCGCTCAACCGACTCAAGCCGAAACGCTCTGCGGGCCCCGATGGTATTCCTGTTTTTATCATGAGAGACTGTCGAACGGTCATTGCCGAGCCACTCGCACATATCTACAACTTGTGTTTAAAGATGTCCTATTTTCCAGAATGCTGGAAAGTTACTAGGGTAGTTCCGATACCTAAGGGTAAGACAGGTTCGGAGGTAGATGAATTCAGACCTGTAGCGATACTATCAACGCCCGCGAAGGTGTTCGAGTCAGCAATGCAACACAGTATGCAGGAGCAGATATCGACTCAGCTCTCAGAAGCACAGCACGGGTTCCGACCGGCTCGCAGCACTACCAGCAACCTTCTCGAGTGCATGGCCTATGTGCTCCCTCACGTCGACGCAGGAGTGCAAGTTGACGCCGCCTACTTTGATTTTAAAAAAGCCTTCGACTTGGTCGATAATGACATATTGCTAGCAAAGATGGCGACGATCGGCTGCACTACCAAGCTTCTACAGTTCTTCGCGAGCTATATGAGAAATAGGCAGCAATATGTAGAGTACGCTGGATGCAAATCGGAACTCTATTTTACCAGAACCGGAGTGAGTCAGGGGAGCAACTTGGGGCCGCTTGAGTTCAATATTATGATCAATGACCTACCCGACGTAGTCACGAATGCCAAATGCTTACTGTTCGCGGACGATCTCAAGTTGCTCTTACCAATTAAAGGGCAAACTGACTGCGAGCAACTTCAAAAGGACATAAATAGAGTGGTAGAATGGAGCCTGAAAAACAATCTGCAATTCAATATGAACAAATGTTCTATAATAACATTTAGCAGAGCACTGGCACCACTCCACTACAAATACCAATTGGACGATGCACAAATATCACGAGTGGATTCGGTAAGAGATCTGGGGGTAAGGCTAGATGCCGAACTGAGGTTGCGCGAACATGCTGTTAATGTTTGTAAAAAAGCGTATAGGAGTTTGGGATTTATACTTCGCGGAGCGAATGGGTTCACAAACTTAAAAGCTTTGACAGCAGTGTACGGAGCATTGGTCAGAAGCCAGTTGGAGTGCAATGCCACAGTGTGGGCTCCACACGAGACAAAGTACTGTCAAATGATGGAGCGCATACAAAACAAATTCACAAGATATTTGTACTGGAAAATGTACGGCGTCTACCCTTTCTATCCATTGATGTATCCAACCTTATTCGTGCTGGGCATGGTTGGATACAACAAGCTGGAAGTTAGAAGAAATATGTCACTTGCGCTATACATTTTTAAGGTTTTTCGAGGTAAACTGGCTAATCCGGCTATACTGGAGGGGGTGAAATTATGCGTACCCGATGAGTATGTGCACAGGCGCAGGAGGCCACGTCTATTCGCGGTGCCTAACGGGAGGACCAATTTGCTCGGGAAAGCACCTTTGACGCGTGCAATGCATTTACTGAATCTGGTGGCGGACAAAATTGACCTATACCACTGTTCTCTGAGCGAATTCGTAAAGATGACAATGTATATTTTATGTTATGGTGAAAATGTTTGATATGTGTTGATGTGTCTAATGTTAAGAATTAAATGAGTTAATTGACTACACTATTGCATTAGGAATACCCTGTAATGATAGCTGTAATTTGATAAATACATAAATACATAAATAAATGATCATCCCTCAATCCCTTGAGAATGATGATATGTATTTATTTATAGATCAAGAAGTACAAACAGAAATTAGGATTGTATTAACTGAAACCGGTCGGAATTTAATTGCAGAATAAACCTGTGAAACGGCTAAAAGTGAATTTAATTATATTGTTTTCCAAGTTTTACCAAGGGACGATAATCGCAAGTATAAATCTATACTTTTAAAAAAATTGTGTCTCTACATAGAATATTTTTTCAAAAATTTAAATGGAATGGATTATTATACTAAAGCCAAAACTACAATTTTTAGATTTTTTGTCGGTCTGTCTATATGTATGTTCCGTTTTAACTCGAGAACCATAGAACAGATTTAGATCCGTTTTTTTATTATCGTAAAGGGGTTTTCATTAAATAACGCCTAAGCCGAAAACGGGACAAAGATTGAATAAACGCTTTTAATTTGAGAACCACTGAACTGATTTGGATGCGGTTTTTTTATTATTATCGTAGTGATCCTGTACAATACAAGGGATACAAGTGGTGTTCACAAAATAACGCTCGAGCTGAAAACGGAGAAAAATTAAATAAACGCGGGTGGGGCCAAGACTAGTTATATAAAAACTATGATATCAAGGATTTTAATCTCTGGTGTATTAAGATGAGAACCCATGTATGCGAGTTTTACTTGTACTTGTCCAATTATGCTAAGAGCATATGTGTGGGTACCCACGGTTGAATTACGGACGATAACCTCGATTTAAGGATCGTTACGGCATTATACTGTAAAGAGTTGCTTGGAAATTGACATGACGTGATGGTTCGACCCTGCCTTCACATGAGCACTCAGTGATTTCAGCCATTCGATTTGCAATGTATATAAATAGTTGATATTTAGAGACACACACCCAGATACCACTCAAAACTGATTTAAATTTTATAATTGAAAATTTTCAAATACTAGTACGTCTATTTTACACTTCTTACTATTTCATCACGACGATTTGAGACAGCTTAATATTATTTTTATATGTTATTCTCAGTAGCAGTCAGTAGAACATCCTCTATTAGTAAATCATCTAAATCGCATGGTCCGGGTTCAGTTCAGGTCAAAATGATATTGTAAACGGGAATTTAGGGTCGGTCCTAGGAATGGTTAGTAAGGAAAAGAGCTTCCTCATTACCAGGTGGCGACTTTGAAACCATTAAAAAGTTTTTAATAAACAAAAACGCATTATTCTTTCCCTCTGTTATATCTTCCATCTAAACGTTCCCTACGACCCCATCTCCATGACACTGAAAAATTAATAATAATAACAAATAATCGTAAGATTTTTGTTTCAGGCGCCCTTCTCCATAATTACGTCTTTGTTTTCAGAAGGTTCTTTTGTTCGAGCGTAAAATAGGAAGGAAAACAATAGGTGGAAGACAAGGGAAGCAAACAATGATGTCTGATAACTGAGAAGTAAAGGCTGAAGGTTTTCACTACAAATCTTCTGTGCTACTTCAGAGCCTGGCAAACTTCGGCCCGTAGCAATTAACACTATACGAGTGCAACTGAATAAAAAACCTGTCAAGTGCGAGTCAAACTCGCATACCTAGGGTTCCGTAATTCGACAGTTTTGGGAACAGTCAGAAAAAGAGTATTTAAAATCTTGCCCATAACTGTTTATGTTAACTTAAAAAAAAATTGATTGTACCACAAAAGAGAGACACTAATATTTTTATACCGTACTCGAAACAAAACTCGAGGATGAAAAATTACATTTTGTCATTTTACTATCGTGAATTTCTCAACCTTTATATTTTGCCTGTAATATGTATATAATCCCAAAACAACATGATTTTTAATTTTTTTTTCGATCCACCCGTTTCGGAGATAAGGGGGGGACATGCATTTTTTTATGGTTTTTCAAAGTTTTCTCGAAATTGGTGCCAGTTAATGTAACAAAAGTATATATTTATATATTTTTATAATCAGCTCTTTAATATCTACAATTTAATACACAGATTGTATTTTTATAAAATATTTTTTAAATTTATTTTACATTTTTTAAATATTTCTCATTTGTTATCAATTTCTTTTTAACCGCTATAGTTTTCCTGTAATTGGCCAGTTATGGCCTATAATCAGGTTATTTTCGGACCATTACTTTCTGAAATAAGGGGGACATGCATTTTTTTGTTGTTTTTCAAACATTTCTCGAAATTGGTGACAGTAAATACAGAAAAATATATATTTTTATAATCAACTTTTGATTTGATACCCATATTGTATTTTTAGGATATTATTTTTTATTTTTCTCACTTTTGCATTGGAAATATCTTTAACAATTTAAAAATTTTCTATTTTTTTTACACCATATTGTGTATGCAAGTGAATGCTATTTTGTAGCAAATTTCAAATCTTTCCCTTTAACGGTGCCAAAGTTATGAGGCTGTGACATACGGACGAACGGACGGACGGACGGACAACGGAGTCTCACCATAAGGGTTCCTTTTACCTTTCAGGTACTACGGAACCCTAAAAACATGAAAGTATTCGAATCTTGACCGTGCCCGTGTATATACATTTTATTACATTCTTGAAATGAAAAGTTTGTCAAGTGTATAGATACAGTCCATATTGCTTGGTTTATTTTGATATCCCATACAACCAATAAATTAAAATAATGTACGAATTTGAATTGAATTGGAATTTTGAACTATTCGATACAATTGTTTTGATAGCCCATACATGATTTTTTTTACATTTTTATTGGCTTTGGTGTTATAATAAATATGTGAAATCCTTTTATAATGTACATTGCTTTTTTTATACAAAACAAATACACACTCTAATAATAATATTTAGAGTATTCCACAGCGATGGATTTCGCAATAAAAACATAATCTCAGTTAATGAGAACTGTGAATTTCTTAACTGTCTGAAGCAACACATATTGTAGCGACGACAGCGCCATCTGTATCTTAAGAACAAGGCGTGAAATCACATAACGCCCTCGTGAGCGTTCAGTATGTGCATTAATAGCTAGTTAGATCAAATAGTCACAAAAATATTCAGTGGACAAGTATGGTGGAAAAATACAACGGTCTAGGTAAGTACCTCGGTGGCGCAATTGGTAGCGCGCTTGTTTGGGAAACAAGAGGTCGCAGGTTCGAATCCTGGCCCGAGGAATTTTTTCAAATTCTTGTCTTTACATTTGTTTCTAATTTATCTTTTCTGGTTTATAATGCACTCTAATAATAATATTTAGAGTTTTCCAAAGCGATGGATTTCGCAATAAAAACATAATCTCTACTTAACATGTTTCTATTTCTTGATAAAGCTTTAGAAATAGCACCACGATCGACGCCAAGTTTACAGATATTGTGGTTAACTAAACACACTCAACTCATAGAGCAAGATCAAAAATCGACATACACGCCAGTTATTGTGTTGTGGTGGGCTAAGATTTTTAATTAAAGGAAGAGGATTCAAACAGGCTGAATAAGTGTCTCTTTAAAAATCGTTCCGTAATATATCTCACTGTATCTTTTAGAATAAGTTTTATTTTATGCGAAGGTTAAATTATGATGAAAATAAATGATGATTGTTAAACCGTCCAATTTTGTAAAGTTACGTGATAATGCTCCATTTAATGTTCTTCAGTTATTATTGAAAACAAATGGATGAAATAGGTAAAAAACATTATTATAACTTGGTTTCAAGTATATTTAAATATATCATACTATAACATAAGGTATAAGGAGTCTAAAGAAATGTAGTCGAATTTGTACATAAAAGACATTGAATCTTTTTCATATACAAATTTTTCACTGACATACTTGCAATCATAAATAAACAGGTATCTTTTCTCCTTGGACAAACTTCAATAACACATCATATGAGGCATTGAGAGCAAGAAAAGCCTAACATTTCCAGACATTATTGATTTTTAATTGTGTCTGGAAATGTTAGGCTTTTCTTGTTCTCAGTACCTCATATGTATACATACATATATGTATGCTTACAAACACACGCATATCACTTCTTCACGTATGATCTTCCACACCACTTCCTTTTAATGTACACACCATTTCTCTTCCTACCCACTGATAATAAAACTCCACGGCAAAAATCACCCACATGAATAATTCTTGAGACTCCACTGTAGATAATTTTTCATCTTCCAGACATAAGGCTCGATTAACACTCTATAACGGTCAACCGGAAGTGCTAGCCGCCATGTTGGCGGCAAGATAGAGGAAATATATCGCCGGCAGTTGGTAGCCATTATTTAGGGAAAGGGCCCTTCCGTTGTCACTTTATAAGTACTCTTATTTCGGGATACTCTAGGATTCATAGGTGTAAGGTTATCGGTGTCGAATTGACATTAGTGTTGGTAACTAGTGGGTACATAAATTAAATAGGTACGTTTTGATGTTTTTGTACAATTTAGTTTCGTGAATTAGATTACATTATGTTCTGGCGAATGCTTAGAAATCTCAATTATTGAAACATTTGTAGTTTAGTCCTGTGTTCTAGATTTATTAACCCTTATAATTTTCACTATCGATAATATTTGACTGACGACGGACAGCCCTACATGGGCCGAAATATATTTAAAAAAAAATATAATTTCTGTATTTTTAATGTTATGATGTAAATATAATTAATAAGTGTATATATTTATTTAATATTATAAAGATTTTTCAATTCCGATAAATTTTTTGAATATTAATTTTCTATAAATTATAATCCTCGTGTTACATAATTAATTGGAATATAAATAAAAACAAAAATAAAGTTTTCAATATACATAAGACACACTCAGGGTCGTCGTCAGTACAATGAATAAATGAAAAATTTAGTTTTATTTTTTTAAAAGCTATTTTTATTTATTTCAGTGTTTACTTTTTGCCCGCTGTTTCACCCGCCCAAATGTAATTGTATAGTAAATTGTCTAATAATAATAATATTGATGTCTAATAATATTTTAACAGTTCCTTGTGAATTTATTTACCAAGTTATTAAATGTATCAGAAAAAATATCGATGCTTTCCCAAAGCTCGGTGAGCATCACTCTATAGACACTAGGAAGAAACTTAAACTGGCTTTTCCAAAAATTTGACTTGCAAATATAGGCACCTCTTTTGTAGGACATGGTATAAGATTTTACAATAAACTTCCAATTTAAGTTAATTTTTCAACTGATTTGTGTTTTTCAAATCGTTTGTTTTTATGTATACAAATATTTTATATTGCTTTTTTATTATTATTTGACATTTCTTTTTACATATTGACATGAACATTTTAACTTAGGATTTGTTAGTAGATAATATAACTGTAAAAAAAAAGTGATAAACTACATGAGACAGGTAGCCGATGTTTTGCTTAGTACTCGTATTTTAACTTACTATCTAATTAGACAGGTAGACCAAGATATTTTTTTTCTTATGACATATCAAATCAAATCAAATCAATCAAATCAAAATATTTATTTTGTAAAATAGATACATAAAGTATACTTTCTACAAGTCAAAGTTAATCTTTACAATAAATATCTTTAGAATAAAGAAAAATAATATGGATATACTAATAAGGGAAATACATACAAAAAATATTTAGGTTGGGCTACAAAACTTAATTTATACATAACATATTAAAGACAAACCTACGAATATAAGGCTTTATTCAGTTTAAAATTTAGATAATAATGAAGTGACAATGTCAAGATGAAAGGAAAGTCTATGACATTCTCCGGAGCCGTAGAACTCATGTATCTACATAATCGCTCAAATGAAGCGGAGCTTTTCTAGTTCTTGTAGAGCGACGAGGTTGTTGGACAACTAGTTCCTCTTCTTGAGATTCACAGTTGATAGGGCCTTCATTTGCTTCAGGATCTTGAGTAGTTTGGGGCTCATCTAAAATGTAATCATCGTTGTTGGCAGTAGGTGCTAAATGTCTATTAGATACTGTAGTCTCTCTCCCATCCGGTAGTCTTACATATGAATAGTCAGGATTTGACTCTAGTCATACACCAGTACTTGCAAGCCTTGAAAAGCTTGAGTAAAAACTGTGAATTCAAAAAAACTGACGCAGAACAGTATCGAAACGAGTATATTCGGGACGCCTTCATAGCTGGCATTACATCGACAAAAATTCGCGAAAGACTTCTGGAAAAATTATCAATGACCCTAGAAGAAGCATTTAATCAAGCAATTGCTTTGGAAATGGCACAAAATAACAACCAAAAGTTCATATCAAAACCAGCATATTATGACTCAACAAACCCTTCAGCTAGCGTATCAAATGAAACTAAATCTATGCCTGCCAATTCCTATTCAAACTTTTCTGAAACTGTCAACGCTGTCACAAAGTACAAAAGTGGCCAAAAATCAACAAAACGAAAGTGCTTTTTTTGCGGAGGTCAAGTACACACGCGGATAAACTGCCCAGCACAAAATGAAACCTGTCAACTTTGTTCAAAAAAAGGACATTTAGCTAACGTTTGTCGTAGCTCAGGAGCTAGCATGAACGCGACCATAGATGACCCCGTATTAGCTACATCACCAACCTGTTTAAAAAAAGCAACTATCAAAATACTCGTGAATGGCCATGAAGCGGATGCACTTATTGACTCGGGAATTTCCAAGAGTTATATAAACAAAAATTATACTGACAAGTATCAAATAAAGAGAGAAGTTTGTAACGAAATAATAGCCATGGCCTCTCTAAGCCAAAAGACTAATGTCAATAGACGCTGTCAAGTCGAAATAGCTATGAATAACAATATCTACAGAAACTTACCTCTACTTATCGTAGACCAACTATGTTCAGACGTTATAATCGGCCACTATATACTCTCTGAACATAGTAAACTAGAAATGGCATTTGGTGGCCACAGAGATTCTCTTAAAGTATGCAGCGTACTTGCCTCTGGTGTTCCATCTGTATCACTATTTTCAAATCTATCTCCAGAATGCAAACCCATCGCCATAAAATCCAGAAGATTCTCTGATGATGATAATAAATTCATTGAAAACGAAATTAATCAACTTCTGAAGGACGGTGTAATTGAAGAAAGCAAATCACCGTGGCGAGCTCAACTGCTCGTCACCCAAAACGAGAATCATAGAAAACGACTTTGCGTTGACTACTCTCAGACTATCAACAAGTTCACTGAACTTGATGCATATCCGTTACCAAATATCGAAGGTATGGTTAATGATGTTGCACAATATGTCATGTTTAGCAAAATTGACCTCAAAAGCGCATACCATCAAGTCAACATAATTGAAACTGAAAAACCATTTACTGCATTTGAAGCTTGCGGCAAACTTTACCAATTTTGTCGAATCCCGTTTGGTGTAACGAATGGCGTTAGCAGCTTTCAAAGAACAATTGACTGGTTGATTAAATACGAACAATTACAGAATACTTACGCCTATTTAGATGACGTCACTATCTGTGGTAAAAATCTAAAAGAACATGACGAAAATCTGCAAAATTTCATGAATGCGGTCTCAAAGTACAATTTGACTATCAACACAACGAAATCGATTTTTTCGACTGACACTATAAATCTCCTGGGATATACCATACATAATAAGACTATAAAACCTGATGAAGAACGACTTAAGCCACTTTTACAACTTCCAGTGCCTTCAGATACCGCTTCTCTTCGCCGAGCCCTTGGCATGTTTTCACATTATGCAAAGTGGTTACCAAACTTCTCAGAGAAAATAAGCTGTCTCACAAACAAAAGTACGTTCCCATTGAACGAAGAACAGATCACAGTTTTCGAAAACATAAAGAAGGATATAGCTAAATCTACTGTCAATGCTATACAAAATGGAATGCTTTTTACTGTTGAAACTGACGCTTCAGAACACTCCATCGCAGCTACCTTAGCCCAAGAAGGTCGACCAGTTGCCTTCTTTTCGAGAACGTTATCCGTACCAGAAATGCGTCACTCAGCTGTCGAGAAAGAGGCTTACGCCATAGTGGAAGCATTAAGAAAATGGCGACATTACTTAATAGGTCGACCTTTCCGACTAATAACTGACCAAAGATCGGTATCACTCATGTTCAACCAAAGACATTCCAGCAAGATCAAAAATGAGAAAATAGAACGTTGGCGTCTTGAATTATCATGTTTCAAATATGATATAGTGTACAGACCCGGAAAGGAAAACACTGTAGCTGATGCTTTTTCAAGAGTTTGTTCCTCTATTTGTCAAACAAATCTACACAAACTACACAATTCTCTTTGCCACCCTGGCATAAGCAGAATGATCCACTGGGTGAGATCTAAAAACCTGCCCTACTCTGTCGACGATATTAAGAAAATGATACGTGCTTGTCCAACCTGCGCTCACATCAAACCCAATTTTCATAAAAATCAAAGCACCTTAATCAAAGCAACTTCTCCATTTGAACGCTTGAACATTGATTTCAAGGGACCACTACCCACGGTTAGTAACAACCGATACATTCTAACCGTGATTGATGAATACTCCAGATTTCCGTTCGCCTTCCCTTGTAGTGACTTATCAGCTGCCACTGTCATCAGACACCTACTCAGCTTATTCTACATGTTTGGCACACCTGCTTATATTCACTGAGATAGAGGCACAGCATTTATGTCAAAAGAATTAAAAGATTTCCTTCACGATCGAAATATAGCAACTAGTCGCACAACGGCATACAATCCACAAGGCAACGGACAAATTGAACGTCTGAACGGCACATTATGGAAAACAATAGAGTTGACATTGCATGACAAAAACAAGAGTGTTAACAACTGGGAAAGTGTTTTGGACTTGGCCCTTCATTCAATAAGACCATTGTTATGCACAGCCACAAACACCACACCTCATGAGAGAATGTTCAATCATAACCGAAGAACTACATATGGTGAGTCAAAACCGACGTGGTTATCCACACCTGGGCCCGTTCTATTGAAGACACATAATAGAAGCAACAAGTATCAGCCCATCGTCGAGGAAGTAGATTTACTAGAGTCAAATCCTGACTATTCATATGTAAGACTACCGGATGGGAGAGAGACTACAGTATCTAATAGACATTTAGCACCTACTGCCAACAACGATGATTACATTTTAGATGAGCCCCAAACTACTCAAGATCCTGAAGCAAATGAAGGCCCTATCAACTGTGAATCTCAAGAAGAGAAACTAGTTGTCCAACAACCTCGTCGCTCTACAAGAACTAGAAAAGCTCCGCTTCATTTGAGCGATTATGTAGATACATGAGTTCTACGGCTCCGGAGAATGTCATAGACTTTCCTTTCATCTTGACATTGTCACTTCATTATTATCTAAATTTTAAACTGAATAAATTAACATATTAAAGACAAACCTACGAATATAAGGCTTTATTCAGTTTAAAATTTAGATAATAATGAAGTGACAATGTCAAGATGAAAGGAAAGTCTATGACAATACACATACATAAAGTAGAGAAATCTAGGAATAAAAATATTATATATAAATGATGCAAGGAACAAACTAGTTGATAAATAAATAAGGGAAATACATCCAAAAAATATTGAGGTTGGGCTACTAAAATGTAATAAAGTTATAAACCTGCATAAAGTAAATAAATATATAAATAAAAATATTATATATAAATGATGCAAGGAACAAACTAGTTGATAAATAAATAAGGGAAATACATCCAAAAAATATTGAGGTTGGGCTACTAAAATGTAATAAAGTTATAAACCTGCATAAAGTAAATAAATATAGGAATAAAAATATTATATATACATAATGCCTAACCATCCGCACCATTCGATTAGTATTGCTAAGAAGAAGGGCAAGAAACTTAGCAAACATGAATTTTTTCATTTGTAACATAAACCTTAATCTATACAATTTTCTTATACCTACTTAAGTAAAGGCAAATATAAAACCATAGGAATCATGTCCAAGAGAAAAAAAAAATATTGATCTTAGTCAACCCGTCTTACATTGTCTATTACCTTTTACAGCAAAGTCAGTTTACATATTAGTTAACTATAAAGGGCTTAAGATTAGCCTTGAGAGGAATCAAACATTTCGTATTAAAATTTTCTAATTATGACTTACAATTTTGATAAAGATTATTATTATTTATTACACCATGCTTCATTATCGTCCAGATTATATTTTATAATAAGTTTTTTTAAGTAGTCCCTGTTTAATGTATAATTTAAACTTAAACTTACTAACATAATTTCCTTCTGTCTTTTATATTTTTATCCTCTTAATTATTAAGGTTTAATACATTGTTTAGTATAATTTTATATAAGTTAAAAAGACTGTAATAGTATTAAGCCATATTGATAAAAAAAAGAATAAAAAAAGACATGATCTTGCTAAGTTTCTTGCCCTTCTTCTTAGCAAGATAAATCGAATGGGCGGATTTAGGCATTATATCTATTTATAGTTTATTTATCTATTAACTTATTTATTCATTGCATTATGTTAAGTCTTTATTTTATGCATGTGTATAACTTTAGTAGCCCAACTTAAATATAGTTTTATTTATATATATTTCCCGTAAGTATATTTGTTTCATCATATAATATTATTTTAAACATATTAAATTTGACATGTAAAACGTATACTTTATGTATCCATTTTACAAATAAACATTTTGAATCTTTGAATCAAACCATTACAATATTCAAAAAATTTTTAGAATCTGTTCAACAGTTCCAGAGATTACATACAAACAACATACAAACAAACAAACAAATTTTAAATCTTTATCATATTCGTGTAAAAATAAAATCATACATTATCGAAAAAACAAAAGTAAAAGGATATACTGCAGTTTAAATAGATCGTTGCTGGGATGCATTACGGATTAACCCCTAGTTTCTGATTTGGGAAAATCTTGCAAAGCAATACCTAAGCCACAAATAGACCAATCATAGCGCTACATTTTATAACTAAGCATTGAAATTCTCAAATGAAAAATCGAGGATCAATCTATTAGAAACGCTCTACAAATACGCCTATTCTAAAATCAGAAGGAGTCGTAGCACATGCTACGCCGTAGCAAAAAGGGAACTTTAGTGCTACGCGTGACATCTTGGAGATAGGACAACAATAAATTTACATTCTGAGCTGATATATCTTAAGGTGGATTATTGTTATTTTATTTTATAAATCTTGTTAAAAATATTAATTACGACGCAATCAAAGTATTATATCTATATATTAAATTATTTTTCTACCGTAGGCGGTAGTGTAAATCAAAAATCTAAACTGGAATTATCCCACACACTTGCATCGATTTATAGAAATGGTACAACGGATAAGCGTGAGAAGTGTGGTTTTTGCAACTATTATAATACGTTTACAAGTATAAGTATAGCTGTGCTAGCATTTGTAGCATGTTTATAAAGTACTCTCATTACTGAAATACGAGAAATACTCGTTCAAATAAGACCAGTTGTAGATCAGGCAGCTAGAAATAATCTTGAGATCCAGGTTCTAATACTGTCAATAACATTTTTTTTTAATTTACCTGAAGGAAATCACTGAGATCTGCATGTCCTGTAAACTCGATAAATTTTATTTTTTAATATGACGTCAATTTAAATGATAATTACTAACTAAGCGACTTGAGTGTTTTGTCTGAAATAACTGCTATAGCAAGAAAACATTGTTTATTTTTAAATGTAAGACTAGAAAATGCCTTCACCAAATACTTTTTGAAAGCAGACAGACAGCAGCACGTGAAGCAAGCGTTCTAATCAATAATTTCTGACAATATGCTCGTACTTAAGTTCATAATCACTTAATAAGATGGTTATGCCCCAAGGGCCAGGCGTTAAGATACTTTTATAGGAATTAGTATACATTTAAGGATACATGTAAAACTTTTTGTCGTATCTGTTACGGAAATAAAAAATTCCCTTCATAGAGAGCTCTTGCTTGCACCAACCAAGACGCAAAAAACTGCACTCAGCTCCCTAGAGACGAGTCGTGAAGCTAATGACGTGTTCTTCTCGTGACACGTGCCTGACACGTGTCAATAAGTTGCATTCCCTTCGTGGGTAGTTAGTGAATGTGAATGTATGGCAAATTCTAGTATTTGAGATTTATTGCAGTGGGAGCTTGATACTTTTTGAAAAAAATAGGCTTTTATGACCTGCACTGCTTAATCTTTGTGCTTATAATTTATAATATCTAATAAAAATTATTTAAATAATCGAAATGTAAAAAACATGTACATATCTTGTAACAGTTGAAGAACAATAGATAAGCAACGCGATTGCACTTTGTAAAACTCTTCTAAAATACGGCGCGGCATAATGGGGCAACGAATAGAATTGTAGCATGTTCTACGCCGTAGCAGAATTTGGTGAATCAGCGACTTATCTGAAATTAAGTTCCTAAACAAATAGGTAATAATGTACGAGAAACTCATAATATTTTATTTACCTACCTCGTCTTTTAATGGCAAGGTAATTTTGCCCAACCCTAAGTAAGTTAATCAAACATTTTACAAAATACTCAAAAAGTTAAGGCCATTAAACCTGGAAGTCAGAAGGTATGTTTATTGACACAACGTGGCTGTTATCAACCCTAGATCTGAGAATGATTGATAAATAAGCTAAAAAGCACCGCGGAACGGAGAGGGACATAATTGAGCGAATTTCCACACCTACACGTGGCGTTATTTTGGGGTATGCAATTAGTGTTGTCAGCTTTAAGCAAATATGCACAAATAATATTAATTTTTTTGTGAGTTAATAGTTCAATATTTTGTGATGAACCATAAAAAGAAATATACATTTAAATAAAGTTATAGCAGATAAATTGGTTACTTTGTACAAGATATCATGTGACGAAAATTAAATCGAAAGTTTTTTTAATTACTTAAAACCATCACACACAATTATTAAATTACTTCATAAAAAAAGTTAAGAATTCATTTAAAAAAATAAAACCATAAAGATATCATCTTCACTAAAACTAAATAAATAAATAACAAATCAAACTTAAATAATATATATACCTTATGCTCTTGTCTGATATTATAATATAATATATGTCGTTTAATTATATATGTAATAGTTTGATAGTAATATGTTTTAGCATTTTAGTATGAGCATAATGGTTAAACACGCTTACTACTGCCTGACACAGAGGTGGCCTAGTGTTCACAGGAAATTTTTAATACTAGGTGAAATTAAATCAACCGACCAAATTCATACTGGAGACTCGGTTAGTCATCAGGAACAAGGTTTAATGACCCTCGAGGTGAAATTCGAAAAAAAAAATTTTTTTCCCGTAGTACCTGCACTAGGAATTGTACTTAAACTAGTCCAACCAGTACGGGAGCAAAAAAAAATATTTTTCGAAATTGGCCAAAAGGATTACTGAACCTAGTTCTTGATCACCAACCGAGTCTCTAGTATGAATTTGGTCGGTTGATTAAATTTCACCCTATATAACCACATATTCTATTCATCATTTTGACTAAAAATTCTTCTGTGCTTTGAATTATTAACTGACAACTTTCTAAAAGACATTTTGTTTTGTATTGGCAACCAAAATTTTGAGAATATTTTGTGTCAAAATGCGTAGTGCAATATTTACGACGAGTACAAGCAGCTTCTAATTTTACTTTCTTAATTAATTTATTTGTTGATACTATTGCCATTTATTAAAATTTCGGTAAAAATAGATAACTGCACATTTGAATCAAAATAATATATATTTGTACTAATCTCATAACATCATGATTTTAATCAATCAATCAACCCTGCTCATCTATAAACATAAGTAAAAATTAATGTTTATTTTTACAAAACTCCAGGTTCAAATACGAATATAAAAATACCTATATAGCAACTTCCCAGAAATTTCCATAATCTTATACGGCAACACTTTCACAACCACATCCTGGGGTGAGCAGCGTACCATGCGACATATCCGAAATTAATTCATGTTCTTTGTCATGCACTCACTTTATATTCGAGCTTTAATGACGTAGCACTATAAAACGTCATCGCGAGAGCTTTATCACTGTGCGCAAGATATGGCAAAACGCGTGAATGGGTCTAGATGGAAAAACATGGGTTTGCTCTTAACAAACATTCCGCTCGGACAAAAACCAATATTTGACAGGGAAGGGAATACAGTACCCTTTTGTGTTCATAAAAACTTACCTCAATGTTAGGCAATTTTGATATGTACTGTGTAATAGTGAGAAGATAACTTAGACTTGACTTTCTAAACTAAGTAAGCACAAAACGAGCATTACCTTATTATCTAAAATGAAAAGATACTTATTTACAAAGCCAATATAATATATAATTTATGTTCATAAGCAAATGCCATAAGCAATTGTTAATTTATTGCGCTGCAATAACAGAACGAGTTTAAATACCAAACTTTGTAGACCAAAGTTAAATGAAGTCCGGCTTGTAATTAATTCAAAATGTGGCTTTTAATCATGCGAATGCTCTGAAAATATGCGGTCAGTATTCGTACAATGAGAAACTATTTTAATTATTCACAAATTTTCAGACAACATTCATAAATACATTGTTTTACACGGCAAATTTACCAAGTTCCTTAATGAAATAATGAGTAAACAAAAAACACGTTAATTTAATAGCTTTTGCCCGCGGCTCAGCTCGCGTCGAATGGATTTTTGTGAAAATAAAGAAAACAGATGAATGTGATTTTTTGAACGGAAACCACGACAATATGCAAGTGCTAATGAATACCAATCAAATAAGCCCAAACTCGAAGGGTCTGCTGTTGTCCGTTGAGGAGATCCCGTACCCACCTTCCAGTTCCATCATCAGACCCAGGTCACCATGTTTTACCAAAGTGCAAATAAAGACCAATCAAATAAGCCCAAACTCGAGGGGTCTGCTGTATGCATTGAGGAGATCCCGTACCATAACTTCTAATTACTACCCTACCAGTAGAAAAGTAAATTCCAAAAATCTTTAAATGACAATAACTTTTTTTACGCGATCCGATTTTAATTAAATAAAGCCTACGTTCTATTCCAAATTAAGCTCTGTACAGTTGTGGAAACTACATGTCAATCCGTTAAGTAGTTTTAGAGATGTGCGTGAATAAACAGACAGACAGAAAAGAGTTCTAAAAATTGATTTGATTTGTGTTCTATTGCTCTTCTTTAGTCACCCCGTCTCTATTTCTATTACTTTTCTTCAATGTACATACACAGCGGCTTCTACTGTTTTATTATATGTATATTTATTTTCTCTATAACCGCCATCAAGCGATAAGTTTTATGATAATTTATATTGATTTAAATGAAGCATAATTATTTTAGAGTACCTATTTACTATCTTTGCTTCTGTAGCGTGATACTTCGGACATTTAATTGTGTTTTCCAAGCGAGAAAAATGAATTATATTTCATCGCAGTGTGGACTTTTTCTAACATCTACAAAATTTGGACCAACCTGAGGTGTAATTGTATAAGCCAATGGTATTCAAGTTCGATTGTCATATGGCAATTCGGCAAAGAAAATAAGCGCGTTCGACAATTGAAATCGTACGTTTTGGGCTGCCAACAATAAAACAAGACAATTGTAATAATTTGACAGCCAAAAATTTACGATTTCAATTGTCAAACGGGCTAATTTGCTTAACCGAATAGCCATATGACAATCAATTTGATTACCATTGGCTTACACAATTGCACCTCACATGATATAAAAAAATAACTATTATAATATTTTCTTTCCTATGGCTCTGAACCTCGGCCTCGGTCGACTATACTTCTGCTGGGGGTAGCTGTCTCTATTGGGAAGCGTTTCAAAACCTGCGATCATAGTGTGAAATTCACTCGTTTACTAGAAAGAGACATATTTATAGGAGAAAGCGAAAGAAAAATCTGGTTGCACAAATTAGGTGGCTGGCCCAGTGTGATATTCGCGTTACTCCGAAGAGTTTCAAAACACTTCCGTGCAACTGTCAGGTAACAGTTCGGTTACCATCGGTTTAACTCGGGTCAATTCTAGAACGCTCTAGGGTGAAATTTGCATCACTTCGAGTGAAATTCACTCGTTTCGAAACGGACCTTAATGTATTTCTCATGGGATGGTACCTCTTTAACATACTTTCTCTAGTCATAACAGATTTTGAGATCTATCTTGAGAGTAAATCCCAAAATAATTTCTTAAGAATAAAACCAAATTGTTAAAACAAACACAGAATTATATAAAACTCTTCCTAATGCGAGAAGACAGCAATAACAGCCATATATGAATTTCTTCAGATTTATTAGTCGTATTACAGGGGACGGAAACGTTATTCAAAGCGCAGGTGTGCTGACGATTTGCTAACTTGCCATATTTTTGTAGGAAAATTGAGTTGGGAACATTTTAGGGAACACCTGAAACTGAAACTTATATTGTCCCTGAACATATCGCTGTGCAATCAGTATGGTGTATGGCGTTGACAAAGATGGCTGTTTTAGGGTGAAGAAGGCAAAAATATGAAAAAAGGACCCTTAATCACCACACACAATATCTACTCACAAAATTCACACTCAAAATTTTCCCTTTTGTTGTTTGTTTGTCGATTAGATAATGATAATTAAATGTATTATCGTTTTTTTTTCTGTATGTTTTATTTAGTTTTGTTTTTATTTTATGTCATGTAATTTTTACAATTTTTTTTTAAGTTTGAGTTGAGCGTAGCTTCCACCTGTCACGGGAACTTTAGTAGAAACTAGTGTTTGCATCATTTATTTTAGATTTTTGAGTTTCGATGACGTGGTTTTCGTGACGCCGCATACCGAACTTCGAAGAAGATGTTGATTCATTGTGGTTATAGGCCGCATCTATGGATGTGCATTTTTGGTAAAAATAACGTGAGGCCGAAGGCCGAGCTGTGTTCTCGAGTTTGTTGATTGCCTTATGGTCAAGACAAGCGGATTTTTTTTTCTTGGACAGGGCCTTTTATTCGATTTTTTCTTTTTCTTTTAAATCCATTTCCTTTTCGTAATAAACTATCCAGGTTTAAATTGGTCAGCCAACTTTCTTAGAGTTAAGGAATTGATTTTCCGCTGTCCTAGGGAACTCTATTGTATTTATAGGATAATCATAAAAAAGCAGATTATTGCAAAAATCCTAACTATGATGAATAACAGAATCCGGATATTTGGAAAAAAAACGTGCGACGACGAGCGAAGTTAGAAGGAGCGTGTTCAGTTTACAAGTAAATCAATTCGTGAGCTGAGCGAAGCGGAACCGAGCGTAGCGAACCCTTTAAAAGTTCTAAAGTTCTTACCTAAAGTTTCCAATTACCCGGACCTTTTTGGAAAACCCTAAGATTTTTGCGTTGATCCGTTATTTCTGAATATCCTGCGACATATGCAAGAAAAGCAATAATCATTACAAACAAGTTACTTTATTTATCTTATCGTACAGTTATTTTAAACTTGCTATGAGAACTTCGAAAATACGGATACAGTAAGCCACGTTCTGTGCTTTCAATCGACACACTGGGGACGCGTGCAAGCGTACAAGGACTCAAACGTAATGCATGCAAACACCGTCTTTTCTTACAACTTTACAACAAGACCCGGGACCAACAGCTTGCGATTTTTTCTGACGAAAGCAGAAAGAATAATGTATTATGCCGCTTGAATGTGTGCATGGGATTTGATCCCAACCACAAGCTCACAGTCAACAAAAAACCCGGGCCATGAAATTAACTTTAACTAGGGCATGAATTCTAAAACAGTCCGCGTAGCCCGTTATAACAGATAACAAGACGTGTTTTTCCAGCAAAAGCGTGAAAAACTAGCGCAAGCAACTGTTAATAGGCAATATGCGAAGCCGAAATTGCTCTGTAACGCTGTTTGCTCTACGACTAATATTGGCTTAATCCCATTAACAGATACTTATATCGGAGCAAAATAACTGCTTGGGTGCTTTTTATTTAAATTTATGAGGAAATCCTTAGGCATATACTTTGTTTTATAATAGAACTATTGAAGTAGGTGGCCGTGGGTAAATTAATTTATACTAAGCAGCTAGGGCATACTTACAAAAGGGTAAAACTATTTATACATTTTTGGTTGGTTTGTCAATGATCAAATAAGAGACAATAAAAATATATATTTTTTTATAAATATTTAAACGATATAAAATCTGTCAGTTTTCTCATGGTTAAGTAAACTCACATTAACTGCTACTGTTATTTATATTTATTGTTAACATGACTTTGAAAATCACATGAACGAAAGGCAAAAATAAGGACTGGTGAAAAATCAAATACCTAGCTGTTACGCGACAGTCAAATTTAAGTCTAAGTATAGCTTACAGAGTTTCAGCTTCCAGAGCATGAAAACAATTTACGTTAGAAATTGTATCCACTGTTTATACCATACTAGTATTTGTAAGATCCATTCAATACCGCAAGATATTTTGTGTTATAACATTCCAAGACAGAATCTCTCAACTGATATAGCCTCAGATATTAAATTCTTGATGCAGTATTCGTATTTTACCAGTCTATTTTCTGGTAGACATATAATAATTTATTTCAAAGATTCAAATACTGGTCAAGTGCGAGTCAGATTCGTAGAAAGCAGCCTAAGACATGTAAATTTACGACTTAAAATCCCCCAAGCCCTTCTACTACCGAGATAGTCGGTGCGTAGTAAATTTCACTCGTGTTTATCATCCGTAAAGCTGAGATGTGGAACTACCTGCCGGTATCTGCAAATCCAGATGTTTATAGCCTAGAAAATAGAGTATATAGGTACGTTATGGGTGAGCGGGTCTCATATTAGGTTCCATTGACGCTTAGGGGGCGCCAAAATTTTTACGAAATAATTGCGTTCGTTTAATCCCTTACTGTATCGTTATTACTTAAGCCTTAGTAATGCAATTAATATGTAAGATATTTATGGATTCACTCCATAAATTTAAATTTAGATTTAGAAACACGATGACTTGTATCTAGTTTCCTCGGTAGAAAATAATCCAGTTATCTCTAAAAAACAAAATAAACGGCGTAAATACTTACGGAAGGCCATATGTTTTTGAATTATAACAAAACTACATGTTTTTAAAACGTATACACTTTTCATTTGTAAAATCTGCGTTTGTTTTAGCAATACGATGGAAATAACTAAATTCGCGCGCGTTCCGGCTAATCTAGCCAGAGCCACCTCTGTCCGCAATCTTGCCTCGGCCGTTGGATGGGGGCTCTGTATGGTTTTAAAACGTTCGCTCGCTTTTGTGGGTGTGCCTCACCCACTCATACATGGAGCGTTACAACGTTATAAGGCGCGGTGTAAAAATATTATTATTTATATTGAAAACAGACTGGCCTCCTCGTAATTACGAAATAGTTAAATAAAAATAGAAGAAATAGGTTTTGAAAATTGAAATTTTTCGTTTTACATGTACCGTCGTCGGTGCCCCTACTAGATAACGTACACAGGAGGCGTATCGCACTACTCACAGTTTGAAATGGATTGTATATATTATCTAGAGGCACCGATTGACGCGTATAATATGCGTTAAGACTACGACATAGAAGGTCTAAGAACCGGGCTTGCTCCGCCAAAACGGGGACACGAGTGTGTTAAAATAATACGAGAACAAATAAATTTGCAGCGAACTTTTACATGTTTTTGTATTTCAGCAATGTTTTCACCATGTTTTTCTATTATTGGTTTCCTTTCTTTTGATCTGAATAAAACAGAGTTTCCTGCTACATTTGGATATCGAGACACGTATCGCGATCAAGGGTTTTTACCTTCAATCCTTTTCGGATTTCGTTTTCTAAGAATTCAAACGGAACCCAAATTTTCCCTGCCCTGCGTACAGAACGCAATGTAAATACATGGTGATATGAATATAAATGCCATTTAAGTAGCACAGGGCCATGGTGTTTGGAGGGTTCTGTACTGGACCTTCAAAGTTACCTTCTTCCTGTCTAAAACATAATAATTTATTTTTTTGCTGTCCCCGAATTTAATCGATTTTCTAAAAAGTACGAACTCTTTTTGTAGTTGCAAATAGATGTTTTAGAGTATTTACTTACATTTTACCATACTTAACATACATATGTATGTATTTAAACAGCTTGAAAAATGATTTATCGAATATGCAATTAATTTTTGATGTGCCTTAATCTTCTTGAATTTTTTTTGTCCTCCTATTTCTGCAGCTTAGAGAAGAAAAAAAACAGCCCATAAGTCCCGTTGATTTAAGGATTCTGTCTAGAAAGGGAAACCCTTGTAGGTGTCCGTTTATGGCATAACTCAGTAATAGCTGAGCCGAAACTTCGCAGGTGGGCAGATAATGCCTTAGATAAATAATTTGGGCAAGTGCGAGTCAGACTCGCGCACGTAGGGTTCCGTACCACCACATATTACGGGTACGGAATCCTAAAAACATTATGGTACATAACAAAATTAGCCTCGGTGCAAAAAGGATGACAAGCCACTCTTAGCGCTATCTATTACCACGGTAAAAGCTGGCAAACAAGTAATTTCAAATGACGTTACGGTTAACGTGAGAGACATTGGTTTTAACTTTTTAATTGAATTTTTTTTTTTGTGATGGATGCTTTATAGTAACACGTATTCTGTAAAAAAAATCAGGCCCGTTTGGAACTCTCCAGATACGGAACCCCAAAAAGAACAAAATCTTTAATGATGATGACAAATGTAAGAAATATTTTAAATTTGTTGAAGTGTTAAATGAGACATATTTAAACTTATTCCCTTCACGTTGGTGACACCCGTATATTGTGTTCCGACAGATGGATGAGAAATAAATCTAGATCTGGTACAAAAACCGTAAAAACATAAATAATTTGGGATTAAATATTCAATCGTTCTTTGTTGAAATAAGATATCTTACTATTTTGGTCAAAAAAAGTTTACACGCATCGAACAATGATTTTATGTATGGGATCTTTTTTCATTATTTTTAGCCTTATATTGCCTTCAGTTTCCTTGAAAATTAAATTTAGTGAGCCGGGTGTGCGTAGTGTTTAGAAAAGTGTACATGTGTGTTATTTAAATAAAAATATAATAATTCCAAATGCCAACATTCAAAAACATACATTCAATAGGTAAGTCGTTGCCAAAGGGCCGAAGCCAGAAAAACCAAGAATACATGGGTACACGCCTCGTCGTTATCCTTACGATTATAGGATACGTAGATACTTGTATACATATCCGTATGTGGGGTTATACTTTGCATATGCTAGGGGAGGCTGGGAGCTTGCATTGAAGCCTTGCGACTTTACGAGACCACTCATGTCTCTGCAGAAATATGACAATAGGCTGAGTGTTGTAGTTGCAAACCCTACTTGCGAAAGGGATGAAAAGATAAAAAAACGTGACCGCTTTTTATAAAAAATTGCATAAAATGAAAAGCATTTTTATGCAACCGTGGAACAATGGCCGTAATCTAATCGTGCTTCAATTGTTTCGTGCGATAAAGTATAATAGGGTTGTATGAAAAGCTTTTATTATGTAAAGATGGTTTGTTATTCACGAAAATAAGTGATATAGTGAAAAAAAAAACGTTAAAACATTGCCGCTTTAAAAATTATTTATTTTGCATCATAACCAGCAAGCCTAAAAGACAGGTCAAGTGCGAGCAGGAATCGCGCTCTGAGGGTTTCGTATCTATCAATAAAATAAAATAAAATCAAAATCATTTATTGATATTTCACAGCACATTTAACAGGATAGAATATATACCTTACAAAGAACAATGATAGTGCCAATAACGAAATTACACAAATATGAAATTCAAATAAATATAATAAAAAAATAAAATTATAATAAAAATATAATAAATAATGTATAATAGGATTAAACGAAGACAGGACGTTACTATTGAAAACACTTAAATATATAAAAAGAAAACAAAATTATACATAATTATACTGACATAAAATAACAAATTTATATAATAATAATTCCTCTGTTTGTGTGTGATTGTTTTATGTGTCCGTGTAAGATGTGGAAAGGGAGTGTGTTAATTTGTGTGCAAGCGGAAAATTTTAAAGTTGGAAGAAAAAAAGAAGATGTTTGCATGAAAATCAACAAGAACGGAACTACTGGTTGGTGTTTGATAGTCTACCTACCTGACACAGGACCTCTGCGAGAAAGCGTGGTCGTGAAAGGAAGAACATGTCTACGTCACAGAAATGTCGTTCGTGTTCATCAATACACCTATGTAAGACGGAGTTAGCTGCATAGTTTGTGTGCACCATGAGATGGCTCAATAGGCGACGGTGGCGCGTACGGGAATGCGTTGCTCTGAGGCCAATACATCGCAGGAGTTCAGGGCAGTCAACAAAATCATTTATAATGTCGTAGAGAAACTTTGAGTCGGCTACGAGTCTTCTATCCTTAAGGGAGAGAAAACTGTGCTTAGTAAGATTACTAAGGTAATCATTTTTTGGATAATGCGATCGGAAATTTAACGACTTCAAAAACTTTTCTTGAATTTTCCATATAAGATCGATATTATGCCGGATAACAGGGAGACCATAACCTGGTCGTTAAATCTCAGGCAGGTTCCTGCCTACCTTAATGGCCAGAGTTCCAATTAAAAGTGTAATATGTAATTTTAAATCAATAAATATTTTTTCATTTGTCTTTCATATCACTGAGAAATATTCCAGAATGCGGCGTATGTAGCTCCAAAAAAAGTTTTTAATGGGACGGGACTGTAAAATGCTTTAGTTGCGCGCAAAATGAAACCTAACATCTTGTAGGCTTTGCCAGTAATGTATTCATAATGTACTGAAAAAAGAAATTTCTCATCTAAAATTACACCAAGATCTTTTATATATGGGAAACTTGCTGGAGAGGAGTATCATTCAATTTATATGAATAGCTTTATGAATTGCGTTTACGGGTAAATGTCATCGACTGACATTTCTTCACGTTTAATTCTAATTTATTACGTTCGCAATACTGGCAAACCCGATCCAGGTCCTGTATCAAAATCAATCAGCAGATCTGTAAGTCTGCAAGTTGGTAGACTGACATGTATATTTTTGTGTCATATGCATAAATTAAGAAATTTGTATATAAAAAGCATTGAGATATGTCATGTAAGCAGATGTTGAACAGAAGAGGACCCAAGTAAGTTCCTTGTGGAACACCCGACAAAAATATAACTGGAGGGGCTTAAAAAAGATGCTTCAGCCATTGACTGGTCTCCAGTCACTGGCTCTGTAACAGCTGACTCCAAAGTTGATAACTTTAACCGAATTTTAATTGCCCTTTTTGACAAATATGCCCCTATCAAAAAGGTCAAAGTAAAACACGTGCCAGCTCCTTGGCTTACACAAGCAATTCGAGACACAATGGCTTTGCGTGATAAGGCTAAGCACAAATATAAAAAAACAACAAGTGTTCACAGTTTTGAAGCATACAAAAAGTTGCGTAATCGCTGTACAAGGATGTGTAGAAATGCAAAGAGGAGCCACATTCATAATTCAATTGAAGGCCTTAATCCAAGTCAGGTTTGGAAATTCCTAAAAACACTAGGCATTGGTAAAGTTTCTAATACTCACCATGGCACTGTCGATTTAAATGCACTAACTTACATGCACTTAGAAGACAAAATAAAAAATAAAACACTCAATTTCTTAAATAAAAAGCCCAAGCCTTATTGTGATTCCTTCATTTTCAATTGTGTAACAGAGTGTGACGTTAAGAAAGGGGTTCTGTCTATTACCTCAAAAGCTGTTGGTAATGATAATATCTGTTCTCAGATGCTATTACTTATTCTTGATTCACTGTTAACTGTAATCACTGATATCCTCAATTTCTCCTTGGTTACCTGTACATTCTCTTCGCCCTGGAAACAAGCGCTTGTTATTCCTCTTCCGAAAACTTCTAATCCTGCCTCATTCTCCGACTATGGCCTTATCTCCATGTTGTATATCGGAACTAAACGCAAAGTACAGACTTCACAAAGTGATCTGTGTAACACTGAAACATAAACTCATGTCATTAGTACAGACGAAGATTAACCCACGCTTCCAAATGAATTGTGTAACAAGGCCCTAGACGCACTTCACTGTTTTGACAGCTGAGATAGTCACATCTTGTACACTTGATTTATAATAAATAATATGTGTGTTCCCTCACCATGGTGTATTATTGAAGAACATTACACTCCATTCTTCCCATGCTTTCCAAAGTCCAAGAAACCATCGTGCACAACCAACTTTTCTCCTATCTGACTAAAAACAATCCTTTGAATCAGTTTCAATCTGGATTTCGACCGGTAACCGCATTTTTTAAAGTTACTGATGATGTAAAGCTAGCCATCGACAACAAGAAACTGACAATTATAACGGTATTAGATTTTAGCAGTGCGTTTAACTGTATTGACTTCGATGTTCTGCTAGGTATACTCCGCTCTCTTAACGTATTTCCACTTGTTACAGAATGGTTCTATACTTACCTTAAAGGTCGACTGCAGTGCATACGCTTGGACGAGGTTACCTCGGAGTGGTGCCAACTATCTGCTGGTGTTCCTCAGGGTGGCGTCTTCTTACCTCTCCTATTCTCAATTTTTATTAATTCCATCTCAGAAGTACTTTCTTTCAACTACCATCTTTATGCAGACGATTTACAGCTATATCGACACTTTGTAGTATCTGAAGTTGAAACTACAATTTCTCAAATAAATGAGGATATGGGTCATGTGCAGAAGTGGGCTGAATCTTATGCTTATTGCCACTTTTTACTCCCTCAAGCGTCTCCAGCGATTTCTGCCCCATAAAACAAAGGTAACTCTTGCACAAACCCTTCTATTGCCAATCATCGACTATGCGGATTTATGCTTCCTAGATGCCAATGAAGAGTTGCTTAGCAAACTACAACGTCTTCAAAACCTGGGGATCCGGTTTATTTTCGGACTGCGTAAGTTTGACCACGTGTCTCATTATAGAGAGGAGCTGAAATGGCTTCCTATTCGTCAACGACGAAATTTTCACATTTTATGTTGCCTCTTTAATATCCTTAGGAGCCCTACTACCCCTCCCTATTTGCGTGAACGCTTTAACTACCTCCTTTCCAATGACAAACAGAACAGACCACACACAGTATCTCTTTTAAAAACTCCATGTCATAACACGGGTGCTTTTAGAAATTCTTTCACGGTGACATCCATCAGACTCTGGAACTCCCTACCGCATACGATTCGTGACTGTCCTACGATCAGCCTATTCAAGAAGAAGCTTAAAGAGCATTATTTATAAATATTTTCCCTTTAAAATATATATTTATTTATTATTTATGCAGGTGTATACACTGTATGTATTTATGTTTATATTTGGTATATACTAAATTCTGGTTTTAAACATATATTTATGAAGACTTTTGTTATGTAGGTTTATGCCCATTTTTATATTACAGTATTTAAGTATGTTTGTTCTTTTTATATTTAAGTAATTATTAATTTATTTATTATGTAACTATTTATTTAAAAGTTTGGTATATTTAAGGTAGTTTTAAGTTCATATTATCTCCACATTTTTATTTTTTATATCAGGTGTTTCTTTATGTGTGCACATTTGATCACACACTTTTAGTTAATATTTCCTTAGCACCTAGGTTTTGCTGGCAGAAATCTCTCTCAGAGATAAGCTCGCCTATAGCACGTTTAATTTAAGACTGCTTGTACGTATAACTTTTCTGTGCAATAAAGAATATGAATATGAATAAATTTATAATTACCTAGAAAATGTATGAAACAAAACTGCAAAATTAAATTGGTCGTATATTCGGTTACATAACCCTAAACCTACAATAAAAATTGACGTTATCAGTATTTATTTTTTAAAAACAGTATATGGCACATAATATACAGAAAATTTCAAATTCCAAACTAGTTTAGTTTTTGAGATAGACCCCGTAACAAAAATGGTAAAAATTTTACAACTTTTACACCATGGCACCCCATTTCTTCATTTCTAGAGATTAAAAAAAATATATCTCCCCAATTAGTTCTAGACAATGACATTCCACATGTAAGAGTAAGAAAAAAATGATTTCTGCTTTTCTTTCATCTACATATGCCCCCCCTGAAAAATAATTTTATGACATTTTTAATTTAACAATAAATTTCGGATCAGTATTCTACTTAATATCTATATCCAAATTACACATTTCGCCTGCAAGGACCCGTGACACACGGACGGACCTGTCCCTTGTGCGCGGAACTCTAAAAAGGAAAGTGTTGGTCTGTATAGTATATCCGGTTGTATGAATGTCTGATAGGATATTTATTTAGTTTTCATTATGGTAAAGTATCTTTCATCAGGTGGTAGAAGTGGTGCTGGGCTCAACTCTGGAGGTACCATCATCGTACTCGCAAATCCTCCCGGCGTGATTCGAGGGAGAGTAAGAGGACAGCTCGCAGACAGGCACAACCAGGTGGTCCACCATTGCCTGGGACGAATGATGGCGGTATACCCATCCCAAATTACATGGCCTTAGAAAAGACTAGTGGTGACGGGCAGCTTCGACACTGGTGCGAGGGTTTTGGCACCGCGCTCGCTAACCCGCCTTCCCAGCGTGTGTGAGTATGGGAATTTCTTCCAGGAGGACCGTTAAACATGGCGAATTCTTGGAGAGGCCTATGTCCAGCAGTGTACGAAACAGGCTGATGGTTGAATTGTACGTTGCTTGCATCTACGCGCGTCCCTACGGTGTTAGTAAAAAGCACAGAATGCGGCGAGCTGTACCTGCACTGGCTAAAGTCCCCAAACTTGGATAACATACACTATTTATTTAATTTTAGGTAAATTGTAGCTACCCCATACATAAACGTACAAACTTAATGTATAATCAAGTCTATCTCCCAGAGGTATCAGGCAGAAATGACAAATGTCCACCAGCTAGAATTTTCAAGTAAGTCAGCGTGACATTTTGAAATCCAATATTTTATAATTTCACTGGGTTAGGTTTGGTTAAAAATATAAACAACCGTACAAAACCTATGACGTGAAATTATTACCTCATTAATGAAATTATAAGCTATTGGTTTTTACAATCTAACGCTGACGTATCCTTTTTGTTTTAATTATTATATACTTTAATATAAAGAACATAAAACGTATCTTTCCATTAAATTGATATTGTAAGCCGAAGCACGTTCGCCGGTTACGTTAATAAGAAGTAATTAAATAGGTCCTGAAGCGTGTTTAGTGTTAACGAGGTTTTCAGGTCGGGGGTCGCACGGGCCGCAAGTGCTTGCAATTTTAACAGCTTGTAGGTACTCTCAGGTAAGCTGGAGATAAGGTTGTAAACAGAAATGATTTGTTCAAAAAATATGAGCGAGCAGATTGCACAGACATAGAAAATACATTATTTTTACATTTTTTGTTTGATACATTATTTTATAATTATTTTATAACATTATTTTTATATTATTTTTATACTCATAATGTTTATTGTTGGCTACTAGCGCATCTGATGGAAAGCATCCTAGTGACCTAGAATGAAGCGATAGTAAAATATCCAGATTCCTCCGCATAATCATAATCGAGTCACACATAGCCATTGTAGTAATTTTTTCATGAAAACCCCGATATTAGTTGGGCAAACTAATTTGTCTTAAGATCGGTTTTGGTTGTTTAAAACATACAAAAAATAATATTTAGATTCATAGGTGTTTTCATTTTCAAATGTGTAACAAAAAATTGTAAACAGAAAACTCAAAAATTTCGATCCTGCGCTTGACTGTTTTATAAGTTTTTTTTGTCTCTCAGTCCGTTCGTCTGTCTGTCGATCCACAAGCGATGGAGCAGGATAGATTTCTCTAGATAACCTCGCATCTCATTGCGACGGTTAAATCGCCAAGCGCTTAAAATATATAAATTTATTCTATCATAACCTCTTGCACCCCCTTTAGGATACAAGTCGTGACGGTGTATATTAGGGTGACTCAAATTTTCACTTTTTTCCGTTTTATTACGGGCCACCCCCTCAATGTGTTATATGTAGCTAAAAACAAATAAAGTACATTATTTAAAAGAAATTGAGGGTTCGCTACCACAGTTTATAAAATTTAAATCCCGATACATACTATAAACGTTTAACAAAATAATTAAATCATGCAAAAAATTAAGCTTTTTAAACGAAAATAATGAAAAACTTTTACATTTAAAAAAATTATCACCACTGAAAGTCTAAAAAACAGCACAAACACGAATAAACTCCTATTTTGCCAGAATTTAGCTCTATTTTGACAAAAAACAGGGTGAAGTACAGAAAGTTTACAAATGCAAGTGTTTCATTATCTACGTTTCTGTATTTTATTATTTCCAGTATCTGTCAAAAAAAAAACACTCGATGTATGGAGATTTCAGTTTTTAAATCTGTCCTTCAATTTCTTTAAAAAAATATGAAAAATGTACTTTATTTGTTTTTAGCTACATAGAACACATTGAGGGGTTGGCCCGTAATAAAACGGAAAAAGTGAAAATTGGAATCATCCTACTGCATAATTATGTTTATAAGTCTTAAATTATTGGTTTGCAATGGCAAGCCCAACCAAGCTATCCCGGTGTTCTAGCAGGAAATGCAGCCATTATTTCACGGGGTATCTGGTAGATACATATCTAGCAATTGAATGTCTACCGGCCAGGAATACGCTTTCTATCTTTTGTACCGTGTAGATTAGAGTAATGTGAACCGTGTTTCTTTGTGTGAGGAAATTGTTTTTCTCTTGGTTTTGTAAGGTAAAGGATCGAAATAATCCCAATGATTCTTTTCGTGGTTGGTTAGGAACGTATTTTATAAAAGCAATAATCTTTTTTTTCGAACTACCTACTACATAAGTGTAATCATTCGCAGCTGTTAACCAAATTGTTGTAAAATATTTTATACATTTGTATTTTTAAAGAGTATAAAAATATACTTGTTAGTTATTATATAACTTATAGTTAAGTTATAAAATATGGACGGTAAATTTTCTGTAAAATTATAGATTTTTACAAGATACTCGCAATTTGAAAAACAAGGAAAGAGACACTTTACCTTTATTTATTCTTAGTGAAGTTGAAAGAAGACCAGATGATTGGCCTTACGCGATGTGTTTTAAAACCCTCACTATAGCGCTTGGGTTCTAACTCAACGGAGGAATTGTAACAAATTTTCTTTCGCTAAAATAGAAGATGTACTATTATTTAATTTTATCTTTTAGTAAATTTTATGAGTAAATCTTAAAATTACTTACTACAAAATTATCATTTTAGGTTTCCGTACCCAAAAGAAAACACGGAACCCCATTAATGCCATTCTGCTATTTATTTGTCCATATATCTGTATGTCACGGTGTATCCAGCTTGGAGATGAAATGAGGTAAAATCTGAAATTCGGATAATTTGTGTAGAACTTTGATCCAAAACTGAATGTTGAATTGAAAATTTAATTGAATAATATTTTTATATACCTATTTAGATATTTTTTATACAATAAAAAGAGCATTTTTTTCTAACCCTAACATATTAAGTTTCATTTTCTAGAGACTTTTGAGTATAGTGACCAAAACAAACAAACAAAATAAAGTTCATTGGTCATATGAACAAGCACCTAATGGAGCGAGGCCTGACTCGTGCTTGGCCGGATTTACTGTTTACACCAGAATATGTGTAAGAGATTTTTGTTTCAAAATTTCTTGGGAAAACCAATTATCCATTTATTTTCCTTTCCAACTTTACTTTATTTTACTTTACTTGAACTTTAGGTTCTCTAGCTTTGTGAATTCATAATGTTATCCTTCCTGTCTCGTATCTATAGCGCAAAACATGTCAACATGTTTGCGCAACACCCGTTTTTAGTTATTCATAAGTCAAAATATAGCACACTATCTTTTCAGATTTACACAATGCTATTTACTTGCACGAGTAAGGGTTTTAAGAAACAAACTTGCACAAATCGTTGTTATAAAAGTCATCCCATAAGTAAACAAAGTTATAGCAACTGTTTATGTTTGTCAGTTGTTAACTATGTACGTAGCTTTTATCCAACAAGGTACCGAAATCTTCAATAATGTACAGTAAAAAATATACCAGCAAAATTGACTAAGATTTGCTTCAGATTGCTATTCATTTTCTATCTACCCAATTATGCTGCAAAGGTTGCTGTAGTAAATGAAATTTAAAATTGTTATCAAAACTACATTGCACGATACGTTTCTATTTCTTCCTTAGATAATTTTCATTCGATTTGAATGCTAAAAGTTTCGTGGTTTTCATTCTCAATCAAATGAAAACGCCTACTTACCATACATGGTAGAATATCGCCTGACTTCTTTTTCTTCTAGTGCTATCTTCTTTTGGAGGTCAGATATCATTATGGCCATTGGATCCGTGATGTTGTGGCTCGGAAGAGTTCGTTGGTACTCTTATTGAACCATTCAATGATATTTTAGAGCCATGATATTTTTCTACGGTCAGGTCCCTTAAAAAGGCCACTTTGGATGAATCATATTATGATTCTGTCCTATTGCCGTCTCTTTTGCATGGGTGAATAAATTCTATCTCTGTCTTACTTTTAAATCATTTTATGAAAAAGGCCACTTTGGATGAATCATATTATGATTCTGTTCTATTGCCGTCTCTTTTGCATGGGTCAATAAATTCTATCTCTGTCCTACTTTCAAATCATTTTATGATTCACCCAAGTCGGCCTTTTTAGTTGTCCAGGTCTTCTACGGCCCAATATTTTTCCTTGAAAGATGAGCTGCAGCAGGTTATACTTTTCGCTGCGCATGATATGACCTATGTCCTGCAGTTTTCTCCTTTTTTATCATTTTTATCTATTCCTCTTAAATGTTGCGTATCCTTGTTTGCCTTCAAGGAAACTATACTAATATAGGAGGAGCTAAACTAGTCAGGCGATATCTGTAAATATAAATCGTCATAACTTTATAATAAATTATGTTAAATTGAAGTTGGGAAAGACCTATGTCCAGCAGTGGACGAACACGGGCTGATGGATGGATATTGAAGTATTTTTATTTTCTTTATTTTATCAAAGATACATAATTACAATATAGGTATTGCTTTTTATTCGTTTCAAAACTAAAATTCCGAAGCCTTACTAATTAAATTGTAGATTTTCAAGTTTAATGCAATTTATATTTATTTATTTTTTATAATATATATGTAGGTAAGTAAATAAAATTAGTGCATTAAAATGTTTTATGTAAAAAATGAGTAAGTACTTCTTTTAGCATTAGTTGCGGAATATTTACGTCCTAGAGATACAAAAACGCATGCTATTAAAACGAAAAGCACCGTCTACACACAGCCATTTAGATGCCAGGCTTCCGTTAATGAAATAAACTTTCAGGATGTTTCAGGTAGAGCGGAGAAGGCTGCTGCTTATTAATATTCATGCAATGTACGGACCCTTGTAAATGTTTTATTCGTTAACGAGTCTACGGGATTAGCACAATCATGTCACGTCGATGCGCCACGGATCCCTAATTAATTCCCTTAGTAATCAATTTGTTTGATGTAATATCATTTTACATTTTGGTTCACGTGTGTAATTGAATTAAATTAATTAATCTGAATGTACCGTGATAGTACTAATGGTGCGTATCTATTAAATTCATTTTAAAATTTACGAAATTAGCAAAGCTACTCAAAGCTTATTCTATTCATTGACTATCAAACTTCATTCCAGAAATCCCTTTAAAGCAGTCCATAAATATTTTACCCACCAGACAGAAAATGGAATTCATGTCTAATTTTGTGTACCAAATCCGTCTCTAAGGCTTAGCAATCCTCAGAATTATCTGCAGTAGACGCCTGCCGATACTGTCATCTGAGCATTGTCTATAAGCTTAATTTTCATTAAGTTTATTGGATAATTCGCTTGAGGAGGCGCGTGAAGAGTGAAGATAGAGGGGATCGTTTATGCAGCAGCGAGCATTTCGTGAACGCTCAGACTTGCAGGATTGTATGGGTAGACCCAGCCACAGAGTAGAGAATTTGTGATGGTTGTGAATAGTTGTGGCAGTTTCCAAATGGAATTGTGTTTGAGATGGCCCTTGACTGTGGCTGGTTGGTTTGAGCAAATAAACGAATGCTGTAAGGGCATTTTATTGTCAGGACAATAGCGAAATAAATCCTGAGACGTACAATTACGTGACAGCCTTTCGAAGGCGCATTTTAATAAGAGGACAGTTTCATGCTCTGATGTTTTTCAAAGCAGGAAATTATTGCTTTTCTTTTTTTCTCAACATCAATTTCCTTTTATTAAAAAAACAAATTGAAAGACAAGAATGAGAATTTGAAGATTACAATGCGAAAATAAATCCGAATTACTGATTTGCACGATGCGAAGAATTTCCGAATGTCTTTTGTGACCGATATTATATTGTGATGAATTTGGTCTCTTTAGTACTTTATCACAATGATAAATTTCCTTAAACAGTCATGAGGTCGCAGATGTTCTGGATATTTTAGTAAATGAGGCCTACATTCAAATGTACCGAGCTACGAAGTTACCTTAGTTTTGAAAAACTGAGAAGGCATAAAGTGTATGGATGAGAATCTGGCTTACTAAAATATATAATTAAATATTACAAGTGTTCCGTTCTATAACCGTACTTATGTACTAATTAGATAAAATTTTACCATGGAATGGTGAAATATAAAAATAAATCTTTATTCATAACGATTCGACTAATGCCGGCCCCAAGTGGGCCGAAATACAGGTTGAAAATGAACCCCCTCCTAGCTATAACAAAGGAAACTGCTCTATGTTCGAAATAAAAAGTACATGTATTGTTACTTTTGCCATGATTAATAATTAAAAAAAAGATATCGACCCTTAAAAGTAGCACTAATACTCCGGTGATAGAGACGACGCTCTACGAAGCCGAAGCTACAGCCTTAAGTGCATTATTTACCGCCGGGAATATGTACGGTCTATTGTCAGTCACATGTTGCCGCGCACGTAGGTTGGCCATTCATTTTAAACTGGGAAACAAGAAAAAAAACTTTTTTTTTGTGTTTTATTAGGTATTGATTCTAATTCATAGATTTCAATAAAGCAAGGAAGGGGGTTCACTTTCAACCTGTATATTTCGAAAACTAATTTATTTATGGTTTTTATTGTGCCTCAGAGTGTTTAATTTATCGGTAACACTTATAAATAAACAAGCGGACATCCTGCAGTGTTGCTTGCGTTAATCCCGTTTCTCTCGATTCCGTAGAAATTTCCTGAAATTACTTCTTAACGAATACCTACGTCATACTACCTACAGTTCAAATTTCATGCTGTTAGGTTCAACCATTTGGTCTGAGCTTTGATAGGTCAGTCAATCAAGGTACTCTTTTATATGTAAAGATATATACTCGGAGGTATATAACTCAGTTTGAAGATCACGCGTTAATAAATGCATAAATAGACTTAACTCATAAATTGTGTATTGCGTACGCTTGAGTTTACCCTATCATAATTAACAAATTAAAGTTTAAAAATATTTATATATCTTTATATATGGAGTGTATGATAATGAATAACACAAGCCAACAGAAACTAATTAACTAAAACGATGTTTATTTGTCTTCAACAAAATAAACACTACAAAATATTGTCAAAATTAAATTAGAAAAAATAAATTTATACAGGATTAGACTTTATATGAAGCACAGTATTTTTGATTTTCACAGAATTTTTTGTGCAGAATCCGAATTCGAACTCAGTTTTTTTCTATCACGTAGCAATATTTGTCTACGACAGGGTGTATTTTCAAAATTTTCGATTTTTAATTTCTTTTAGTTGGGCTCCTGCACATTTAGAACAAATACATTTCTTGCCTTAATATCTTATAATATTAGACTACTCTCTCTCTATATGGTAAGATAAAAAATGAGACGAAGAACCGTTTTTTTATACAAAAGACTTGGGATGAAATGTATGGACAGAAACACGCTGTTGACAAATATTTTTTACTTGAAAATTAAGCTTCAATCAAAAATTACGTTATTTTTACTAATAAATAATGATTTCAGGAGTGTACCACTGAAAAAATAAATCCGTAAAACAAATGCTTATTAGGGCCAATATTTTTAAAGTTCATAAAAAACACATACCATATTAAACTTATTAATTTTGAATATAATAAATTATGAAGTATATCTAGTATATCTACCTATATAAACTTATTATATTCAAATATTATATCCAAATATATTCAAATATAGTAAGTTTATATGTAGATATAATTAATAAAATAACATGAAAATTTAGTGAGGTATATTTCGGACCCTCTCATGGTCCGGGATGAGTCACAATGAAGTTTGAAATAATAATCTTTACAATAATAAGTGAATACAGAAAGTTGTGATCTGATAGAGAAAATCCGAGTTCAGATTCGTATTGCATATTTCTTATAAGAATAACAAAACCTTTTTGCCTGTGTAATTTATTGATGCAAAAAAGGAACATCATTTTATTCACTTACAACACGTTGATTTTAAGGTGGTATAACGGTTTTCATGCCCCAAAACACAATTTACGATCGTTTTTAATCGACTTCAAAAGGAGAAGTTTCTCAATTCGACCGTATTTTTTTAATGAAGAAGTTAGGTATACATATATTATATGACTTAAAGCATTACGCGACAGTCGTTTAATGTCAATTAGGCTTTTCTAACAAAGTTGTGTGATTTTATGCATCACTTACAACCCGTACGAATTAACTGTGCACTTCGCGCTGTGACAATAGTAATAACAACAGGAGATTTAAATCGTATTTTGACGATTAAAACGAGAGACGCGCAACGGTAACAGAGATGCTATCGCCTTTCTCGTTTTAATCGTCAAAATACGTTTTAAATCTCCTGTTGTTATTGCTATTGTCACAGCGCGAGGTGCACAGTTAATTCGTACGGGTTGTAGTAAAAGATCCTGTAGAACATCTTGAAAGCGTGTTTACAGTTGCTGTGCCATTAACCACATTTATTTAATACTTTTTATTAAATAATAACAAAAACAATCACAATTTGTGCGTTTGGAAACGAGATCCGTCGCAACCCTTAATGTAATAATGAAGGACGCTGTTACAAAGTGATGAAATGGTTATCAATATTGGATTTTAATACAATTTGTTTCAGTAAAGAGACAGCAAGCCCAATCCAAACACACCGCATCCAACCTTACTCATTACTTCTTACGGCCCATTCCAGGGCGCATGCGACACGGCTGCCCATCTGTCACAGTGAAACTTGGGCCGCAGTAAATTACGGGCCTTCATCATCGTGAGGGATACTGACCTGACGCCGCTTCCGCCACCGCCGTTCCTTGTCACGCCAGCCACAGAAGGCTTCGCTGGGAAAATGGTGGCTTACGTAATCGTTATGTAGAACAATGCGTTCTCGCTCCACAGGAAGTGTGAACTATGGTGGTTTTATCCCTACTAATAATAAAGTAGTAAAAAGGTCGTGTCTGTACATCGAATATTTTCGCGAAATTTAAAAAATTGGTATTTTACTGAGGAAAACTCCACATTTTTTAAAATTTTTCAATCGTCATGTATGTATGTATGTTTCGCTAACGGATTTGGATGCATTTTTTAAATTATCGTCGTAGTGACCCATAAAAGCTAAAAGGCGTGTTGATAAACGCTCAAGCCGAAAACGTGCAGAGATTGAATAAAAGCAGGCCAAGCCGCGAGCAAAAGACTAGTGATAAATACAAGGTCAACTTTATGACGGCCTCGATACTGGAGAAATGAAAACTGTATTTTTAATTCCAATTTAGGTTTTTCAGTTAAGTTTAGTTATTACTTAAGGTGGTCGAACCAAATCTCGGTGCAAAATGCACATCATAACATTGTTTTCCTTACTTTTGAATAAAAAGTATGCAAAAATTGCGTTTTAAAGCAATTGACGGAAATAGATTATTATTGTTGGGGTTTTCGCATTAAAATTATGTTATTGTATGCTTCGCATTTTGATTACATTCGATTACAACGATAAATACGCCTTTAAGTTTGTTAACCGAATGCAATCAAAATGTAAATCATAAAATGATAGAATTTAAATGTGAAAACTTAATTATTACTAATAAATTTATGCCAATTGCTTTAAAACTAAATTTTTGCATACTTTTTATTCAAAAGTAAAGAAAACAATATTATGATGTGCATTTTGCACCGAGATTTGGTTCGACAGCCTTAATTAAGTTACTACTTATAAAGAACCAATGAATAGCCTGATGTGGTATGGTGTGTATCTACACATTATTATATTTAATATATATATTAAAAAGTATACAAATTAAATGCTCTAAATAAACATGATACGAGGAGATACTCGCATATCACTTTAAGGAATGCCGACTACACTGCTGCTAACAAAACGGAAGGCACTGTCATGTAACCACAAAATACTTCAGTGGTGTGAAAGTATTCGAGACTTACATACTTAAAATACTCCTTCAACATTCTCGTACAATGAGCGAGTAATAGAGTGTTCTCAAGAGTGACATCGATTTGTTAGTGCTTTTTTAACTTAGTTTATTTCGAAAAAAGAAAATAGATAGTTTCAACTGTTTTTAAAATGTGAATATCCCTGAAGCTGAATCTGGGGTGTTACCGAGTGACGGTTGTTACTGGAACAGTCAACAGTCGTACACCCTCCTTTCACCGACGAGTTTTACGTCCCAAGTGATAGGGGGTCATCATACATATACTCACGACTGTCTCCCAGAGGGGTAGGCAGAGACTACAGATTTTCATCTGCTACGATCGTGAAACACCTCTTTTGATTCTTCTACATCCATCAATCTAGTCACACAAGCTCTTCTATTCTGGGTACTTTTTAATTTGCCCTTTTTTAATGCTTTGGGTATAATTTACGCTTTTTTTTCCGCTGGAAGGTTAAATTTTTTTCCCTTTGAAGTGTAGGACCTTGTAAATTTTTGCTAAGGTGTTGGTTTTAGAAAACATTACATTTTTCTCGATAGAAGTCATAATTAAAATAAGGTCTTCAAACACACTTGTTCTCCTCTTTTGACGAACAGGAACCATGTATAGAACTCAACATATTTTATCAGACAATTACAATATCCCGTTTCTGGATTCTGGTAATTTTGGTGACTATTTTAGGTTTTTTATTTAAACATAAAACATACTCCTTTCTCTTTCGACCTGAATCCGCCCCTCTCGCACTGCGTGGGGTTACCTGGTAAAAGGAACCTTTGTGGTGAGACTCCGTTGTCCATCCGTCCGTATGTCACAGCCTCATAACTTTAGCACCGTTAAAGATAAAGACTTGAAATTTGCTACAAAAATATCATTCACTTGCCCACACCATATAATTAAAGAAAAATTGTTTTTTTTTTTAAATTTTACAAAAAAATTCCAATACAGAAGTGATAAAAATATTCTAAAAATACAATATGGGTTTCAAATTGTAGATATTATAGAGCTGATTATAAAAATATATACTTTAACTGTATTCACTGGCATCGATTTCGAGAAATCTTTGAAAAACCACAAAAAAGTTCATGTCCCCTCCCCTTATTTCCGAAATTGTAGGACCGAAAAAAAAGAAAAAATAAAATTCAATTATAGGCCATAACTGGCCAATTACAGGAAAACTATAGCGATAAAAAAAGTTGATAACAAATGAGGAATATAAAAAAAAGTAAAATAAATGAAAAAAAATTTTTATAATAATACAATATGGCTATCAAATTCAAATCAAATCAAATCAAAATATTTATTTTTGCAAAATAGATATATAAAGTATACTTTCTACAAGTCAAAGTTAATTTTTACAATATAATATATCTTTTAAAATATACACCTGCATAAATAAATGATAGACGTAAGTTTTTAAATAAATAAATAAATAAAAAATAAATAAAATAGAGGAATCTAGGAATAAAAATATAAAAATATTATACATGCATAATACAATGAAGAAATAAGTTCATAAATAAAAACGGGAAATACATACAAAAAATATTAAGGTTGGGCAAGATATTAAAGAGGTGATTATAAAAATATATACTTTTACTACATTTACTGGCACCTATTTCGTGAAATCTTTACAAAACCACAAAAATGCATTTATTTCCGAAACTAATGAGCTGAAAAATATGAAAAAATCATATATTTGGGATTACATAAAGATTACAGGAAAAATATAGCGGGTGAGAAATTCACGATAACAAAATGAAAGAATTAAATTATTCATCCACGAGTTTTATTTCGAGTACGGTGTAAATATATTTGAATTTCTCTATTTTGGTATAGATCGTATCGATTCGTTTTTTAGTTATCATAAACGGTTATGGGCAAGAGTTTTAAATACCACTGTTCCCAAAACTGTCGAATTATGGAACCCTAGGTATGCGAGTATGACTCGCACTTGGCCGGTTTTTTCGCTTAGAGTGACCGTGATAATAATAAAATTCACATAGTTTCTTAACCGTGAATTTTACCGATTATGTGGCCATAGTACAGGCCCCTTAAGGACACTAGGTTATCATCAGCTCTCAGGTGTAACCTGACTTCGGGACTTTTGTGTTTATTTTCTGTTCCAATTTTCCGCGAGTGCTGCCCTGCACTGTCTAGAACGGTTTAGTAGAGACACAAGGGTAGCTGTTTCATTAAGATATTTTGGTTTTTATAGTCGATATTTTTATAGTTGTTCCAGGCTTCGCTTTATGTGAGATAATACAATTTACTCTCAAATTTCACTAACAAGTACGCAATTTCGATGCTGTACCAAGATAGCTTATATCTTTACTGAGCAAGCAATCATTTATATAGACTATCATTTAGATAGACGTCCTTTAAGAATTGAATGTGGACTGTGAATTGCGTTTCACAGTATCTACTCTGAAACAACTTTGACACCCTTTCGGGCACGCAGGTCGTAACGATGTAAAAAATTGCTAAGCACATTCAGCACTGAGGCTTCTGGTATGTCCTGCCTGAAGTATATACAGCTGACACGAGAGCGTCATTCCGTACTGTACCGCCATGGATAGATTTACTGGCTAAAATTGTGTTTTAAATTGTTCCCAATTGTGGAAACTCTTTAACACGAAATAAATATGCAGCTAAAGACGTTAACCTTGCATAATTACCTACTCGTATGTAAGTCCTTATAATGTAATAAGGTTTCGCAAGGCTTGTATTAAGTATCTACAGTCGGACGACCTTAAAAGGACCTGTATAGCTAGCATAGATGACACGAACAGAGAAATTTTGTTTTTCATAGGAACGTTTGACCAGGGCACCTAGCATTGTAGACCATAATGAGATTTGACAGCTCTATATACTGTCAAATCAAATCAAAATATTTATTTTGTAAAATAGATACATAAAGTACTCGTATACTTTCTACAAGTCAACGTTAATCTTTACAATATATATCTTTAGAATATAAAAAATATATACTAATAAGGGAAATACATAAAAAATACACCTGCATAAAATAGAGAAATATAGGAATAAAAATATTATATATACATGATGCCTAACCATCCGCACCATTCGATTAGTATTGCTCAGGAGAAGGGCAAGAAACTTAGCAAACATGTCTGTCCCTCTCTAAGTAGATCAACAGATCACTGTATCAAGCGCTACCGAGCTCGATATGTTCCTTCATACTAGAGGTGACGGACGAGTCGTTTTATCGAGGCGATGATCACGTGATAAGCTTACCTGCGTTTCCGTTGGTCAAACGTTTCTTCAAAAGGCAAAACTTCTCTTTTAATTTTGTCCATGTTAGCTGTGCAGGGGGGTGAAGTGGCAAATTAATCTACCGGCCTGCTGCGTAGAGCTCAAGCAGGGCTCATAAACTGAAGTTTGACTACGTATATTTTAAAACTTTCTTATGTTATTGCGAGTTAACCTTAAGAGGTACACACATAGTGTTTCGAACTTTTCTTTAGAACTCTTTGAGAGAAAAAATTTCGAAATACGTAATTTTCATATAAGATTATCGATTTGCGCAGTGAATGCTGTGGAAGCTCTCAGGAAGCATGATTTTAGGGTTCCGTACCCTAAGTGTAAGCAACGGGACCCTATTAATAAGGATCCGCTGTCCATCTGTCCGTCTATATGTCTGTCCGTCTGTCTGTCTGTCTGTCCGCCTGTCACCAGGCTGTACGAGTACCTCATGAACCGTGATAGTTAGACAGTTGAAATTTTCACAGATGATGTATTTCTGTTGTCGCTATAACAACAAATACTTAAACTGGCCAAGTGCTAGTCGGATCTGCGCACTCCCATACAACATACATGATTTTTTGCCGTTTTTATAGATAATGCATGAACCGTGATAGTTAGACAATTGAAATTTTCACAGATGATGTATTTCTGTTGTCGCTATTACAACAAATACTAAAACCGGCCAAGTGCGAGTCGGACCTGCGCACTCCCATACAACAGACGTGATTTTTTGCCGTTTTCATAGATAACGGTACAGAACCCTTCGTGCGCGAGTCCGACTCGCACTTGGCCGGTTTTATCCAATTTAATCGACAGATCGTGATACCATTAGCTAGTTTACATAAAATTTTCAGCAATGATATACCAAAACATGCCTGGTGTTACTGGTGAAAACCGAATGAAAATCCCCTCAGTAGTTTCTGAGATTAGCGCCAAAATACATGCAGACAGACGCGGTGGGGGACTATAATTTATAAAATTTCAATTTATAATTTGTGTTATTCAAATAAACTGAAGAAATATGCAGTTTAAATAAAAGCGATGATATAAAAAAAAAACTAGACAAGTGCGAGTCGGACTCGCCCACCGAGGGTTCCGTTAAAGAGTATATTTTTATGATTCAATTACACATGTATAGTTTCAGATTTTTCTCACTTGTACAGACGGTATTGCTTGCCAAATTTCATAGTTCTAAGTCAACGAAAAATACCCTATAAATTTTGATTCCCTTAAAAGTGTCGAAATATAGGTTTTTTCCGGCATAAACGGCCGTATCTTTTTTACGTTAACTAGGAAGTTTGATTTTTTTCACAGCTTCACGGTATGATTATGGTTCCGTACTTCAAGAGGAAAAAACGGAGCCCTTATTATAGGATCACTTTGTTGTCCGTCTGTCTGTCCGTCCGTTAGTCCGTCTGTCTATCTGTCAACTTTATCTCGGGAACGCGTAGAGTTTTCGAGTTGAAATAAAAATCATATACTCAGGTCTACAGTCCCCGTAATCCTAAGTGATCCTATAATAAGGGCTGCGTTTTTTCCTCTTGAGGTACGGAACCCTAATAATACTTGTCCATCACTAAACTACAATAATGAAGCCCCGATGTAGGTATTTGTTACGTATGATCCTAGTCAACACAGCATTTTTCGTTTTCATAGAAATGTACGTATAATCTTATTCAGAGAAAAATTAAGGCAATTTGGGCACAGTTGGTGGGCAATGACACCTTTTCTCGTGTAGCAAATATTAGATTTAGAGCTGCCATAACCTAAAACTTTTCATTGCAAAAAAGACTTTAACGCAGATGGATAAAAGTTAAATGAGCTTGTATTATTTTAGGTTTTTCAACTCTAAATTTAAGGTTTGCTGCACGAGAATAGGTCACAATGTATGGCTTACAAGAGGCCGATGAAAATGGCGTGGAGAAAAAGAGGCCTATGTCCAACAGTGGGTGGATGCGGACTGATTGATGATGACGGTGATGATGAGACACTGAAAAGTATTTAGAAAGTAGCAGAATTAAGAATCACTTTTTTCAGTACTCGGTGAGAAAAAATCCATAAAACAGAATTCCTGGAACTGACATACCTACAAAGGAAGAATTTGAAAATCTCTCTTTTTTGTTTTATTTGACATCATTAGAAAAGACCGTACGTTTACGTACGCGCTACTTATACATACTTATCCGTAGATACACTTGACTGTTTCACTATGTATATAACTTTATTAACACCAACTGGTTTCGCCTTACGGCATCATCAGGAAAAACCAAGAGATATAACGATTAATTTGAATGGTGTTATTATATTTATATAGTGAGACTGGTGTTTTTACTAGATGTCGAAGATGTTTCACCAAGCGCCGACAATCGCAAGTATTAATCTTATCTTTAGATATTTACGCGCAAGCTTGTGATTTCTTCATCTATTCCCGTATGCCCTTTTCCTATGCAGCTTTTAATGTTAAACTTTGTTTTTGAATTCTCAAAGTTTTCCTTTAGTTTCGTTTACGTTTATTATATCCTATAATTGACTCGTAGAGAATAAACCATCTAAATTATTAACAAGTTCAATATTTGCTTTCAGAAAATATACTCTACAAAAACCTTTTCTAATTAAAAGTTTCCTTTTCGGATTAAATTTTCACGTGCCCAAAATATATCCAAAATTAACAAAAATACAAAGCTTAGTAAAGAGTTTTGTTTTAACCTTCTTGTATTAAACTCTCATGATGTTAAAATCATAATGCGTTTGAAATCCAAATATACTCAGTTATTCTCGGGGGATATAAAATGAAAAGTCCATATTAATGCTGTTAAATACTTGGTATTTTAAGTCGGAACATTTTGAAATCGTTCGTTATTGAAAAGACTATAATATATTGTATCCTGTATAGAATTTATTTATAGATACCCTTAATACCTGTCCACTTAACCCTCTCAATACCTCCCTTCATTGCAAAAACGTCACATAAAATCGTCTTGAAATGAATAATATTTATAGTCAAGGTGGCCAAAAAGCCGATTACCACCAAATCGCCACTTCCATGTCCGTTCCGAAAGCTTTCACTGGTAATCCCGTAATATGAGTGGCTTAAGGGCCAGAAAGGGTTCCTCAACTATGATAATTTCACTCGATAAAGTATAGGGCCCTTAAACTAGTTTAGACGGATTTGCGTCTGCCATGGGAACTGTAACAAAGGCCGTAGTGAAAGAGAATTTAATTTTAGCTCGAATGGGGTAAACTGGATTTAATAATATTGAGTTAGTGCTTATTGTTTACTGTTTTATTTTGTATTTTAAGAAGACTGTTATCTACTGTAGACTTGAAGCACACTGTTGAGTAAAATCAAATTATTGCAACAAATTACACACAAGTTCTTTCATTTTTTATTTCACAAATATTTATTTTTACACTAACTTGCTACCAGTTCCATTATCGAGCTATTTAATATAATATATAATAATGAATTATAATAATTAATAATAGTTAAACATAGAAAAGTAAATTTTAAAAAGTAAGCAAAGGGTAAATCCCAAATTGCCTCAAAATTTTACTTTTGGTAGCCTAAGTTGAAAAAATTAATATTTGTAGAAATAAAGGACTTACAAGAATTTGTGTACAATTTGCTGATTGAAGATGAAATTCCACTAAGAACCATCAATCAAATAGTCAAATGTTAAATATCAGATAGATCTTGCACTCTTTCCCACGTGTGTGTGCGACACGCAATACTTGCATTGCATTTGTGTACATTTGGAAATAATACGTTTTTTTTATAACTCTACTATTGACTTGAACATGAGTTTACAGACTTTTCAGAAAAGTACTACAATCCTTTCAACTACGTACAGTACCCGTTGCAAATATTAAAAACAAAATGTTTTTGTAAAAATAACGCTTTCTTATTAGAAATATGTGACTGATTAGGTAGATAAAATACAACCCAGTCTTTCTTACAAATAAAAGTAAAATTATTCTTAATAAACCATTCTGACAGCTCTTATTGAAACAATTAATACACAATCAATTTGTTAGTTTTTAAAACAAATAATCAGTTACATTGTTCTAACAAGCAAGAGCCATAAAAAGTTTTTTTTTTGCATGTATTCATATGGTTAAAAAATTAAAACACCGAAATCATATTCTCATTAAATGTTTTTTTTATTTCCTAAGAGGAGGCTCTTAGGTTAGCAGTGGTCGTGTAGTTATTAATTTTCACAAAGTTTTCGTAATATAAAACTACAGATTTCCATTTGCTGCGGCCCAGATACACCTCTTTCTCATCTTCTGCATCTATCTATCTAGTCATACAAGCTCTTCTTCCAATCTTAACTACTTCTTATACATAGTACCTACCTATCATTGTGCTAATAGTATATCACAAAAAAACACTTTTTTTATAAATTACTGCTCTAAATTATTTACCATCACGAGCCTGTTAATATTATAATTCTGGGAATAGGCTTAAGCCACTAAGGTAGGCTTGCGGCCTTGAACCACTCCAAATACTCTCAGCTAAATTTAATACAAAAGTTAATAGTTTCTGCTGTTCACTTGCTCAGAAATCCGAAATTAATAAAAGCAATCCACCCGCAACTTTCCGGTTGGATTCTACCGAGCAGAACATTCCCGCAAAATCCGAAGGTTTGTTTCCAAACTTTCCGGAATTATTTCCCAACAAACTAATACATAAATGCTGTTTGGAACTGCTTTACTGACGGTCATCGAGAGCCCTACTTAGCTAGGAGACAAATTTAAGTGAGGTTCCATAACAAATCTTTTTTTCAAGCAGATCATTTGAACACCTTGGAATTATCTGAACCCAGAAGATAGCCAACGTGGAAGTTCTGCAACGGGTAAATAGAAACCGCTAGATGATGTAGACTAACAGGTAAAGAAAAGTGGCGTACCTAGGCCATAGGCTGAGAAATTATAGATGCCAACTACTTCTACTTGATATATAATGATAGGTAAAATCACGAGAAAAAGGAAACCGAATCGCAGAAAGAAGTCCTGGCTTGCTACATCCGGGAATGGACAGGAATTACGAGTGGCGTAGACGCTGCTTCGCCTCGCGCGATTTGCCAAGCTGACTGCCAACCTTCACTAGTTGGAAAAGCACCCTAAGAAGAAGAAGGCAAGTACATTTAGATTGACGAAACCTTTTATTCACAACTAGAGTACGCTCGTGACTTCGTCCGCGTGAATTTGGGATACAAACAGCAACAGGCTTGTTGGGAATGCATTTTCGACACAATTTTTTTCACTCCGATTCACCCCCTTCTGGGGTGAATTTCTAAAAATCACCAAATCAAAAAATATGCCCCAAACAAGGTGGTAGAGCTGATGCCGGGCTCGACTGTGGAGGTACCACTATCTTACTCGCAAATCCTTCCAAAGTTATTCTGGGGAGAGTAAGAGAACAGCTCTCAGGCAAAACCACGCGGCCCACTATTGTCTGGAACCGATGGATGGCGGTATATCCATCCCCAATTGCCGGGCCTTATATAAAACAGACTGGTGATGGGCAGTGGTTTCGGCACCGCGCTCATCAACCCACCTGCCCAGAGTGTGTGAGTATGGGAATTTCTTCCAGGAGAACCGCCAAGAGTGGCGAAATCCTGAAAAGGCCTATGTCCAGCAGTGGACGAAACAGGCTGATGGAGGGATGGATGTCCCAAATTTCATATTTCTATTTTCAGTGGCTTAGGTTGTGTGTTGTCTGTCAGTCATTCAGTCACAGAACTGTTTTATATTTAACTAGGCAGGGCAGAAACTGCGCAGAAATTGAGTAAACGTGGGCGAAGCCGCGGGCAAATTCTAGTAATACATTTAATAAAATCACACAAACAAATCACCTTTTACGCAATTTTTGTAAACTATTTGTATTCACTCTTATTATAACAATTTTCTAGTGGTATATTCTTTCCGCAAAAGGACCGATATCGATTACAAAAGGCTTTTTTACTTGCTATTTCAACACCAAACTTAGAACTGCTCGGTAACCGTACATTACAACAAAGTATACCTTTTAGACAAAGATTTCATTATTAACGTAATAAAGTAAAACAGTAGGACGTAACAATTTACTAGGCATTATCTCTCTGATATTTGATACACAAATAATTGCGCCTTTACAATTTATGTACAAACATAAGTAGTTTTTGTCTGGTAAAGTTTAGGGATCCGTAGGGTTCGGGACAATAGACAGCTCATATTTCACCCATGCTGCTGTAAATGGGTCCTCAATAACTTGTATAAATTGTGCAGATTTTGGTGAAATTAGTCTGGGATATACATTTATGTGTCGATAGTTAAAACTCATACTTTGTCAAATCTCTATACATAATATATATTATACTATACATTAGTATTAAACAAGTTAAATTATTAATATATATTATACTATACATTAGTACTAAATAAGTTACTTAGTTATTTTATCATTTGTTTGATAAAGGGAGGTTTTATGCAATTTTTTTTTTAAGATGTCGTTGGGCTATGCGTTGGTGCATTGGCCGGTATGAAAGAGACAAACCTTTGCGAGTAAAGCCGCGATTAGACCATCCGCTTTATCGGCATCCTAACTAGGATACTAATTATGACGGGCGAAAAAACAGACCGTCCTAAACGCAATTACACTGTCCTAAGTGCAATCCTTTCCTAGTTAGGATGCCGATAAATCGAATGGTGTAATCGCGGCTTAAGTGGAATATATTATGTACTGCATTCTTCTCGCTTACTCACATAGCGTTGTCCCTTTTACTCTGGACAGCACGCCAAAGCATTGGCCAACGTTTACAGCGCGCCTGTAGATATAATATAACTCATAGAGGTTAGTGATGGGCTTGCCTTTGGTCTTTCAACGGTTTTTGGTTTAATATGCTGAGTCAACTACTTATCTCATCAATGTACAACCTGGACAAGTGTTTTTTCAGACCTTTGTCTTTCCTTTGTCAGGTCGGTTACCTAATTCGACACATTTCACTCTATAGATTTTATTTTTGAAAATTATGCCTTTTTAAGTTATTAATTCGTTTTATGTCTAAACGGCTTGAATTTTATGTCTGAAAATTACTGCTATAACAAGAAAACATGGTTTATTTTCCGATGTCAGGAGAAAAACCTCCTACATTAAATGCTTTTTCGTAAAATAGAGAAAAACCTCGATAATTCACTGATTTTGCATGCCGGCAGCGCGCAAAGCGGGCGTTCTAATGTGGACTTTCTGACAACATACTGAAGTTCAAAATCACTCAGTACAATTATCGTGCACCATGAGCAAAGCCTTAACCCTCTATGGGAATCCGTGCCATTTACTCACTTTTCTACGTCACCTGAGCCAGGTGCCAAGTTTACTTTTGTACGTTGAGTTTATAAAACTAGAACAATATGTAAGAGTATCACAAAAGGATGATGAAATAAACAGCAAAACTCCCTCATTTCACCGAATATTTTCAAGATTTAACGTGATACGTAGAAGGTTTATGCCGTGTTTCAGCCACCAACTTACTTTATCACATAAATAATGTAATTTTTACGTTAACACCCTCGTGTCCCACTGTTCGGCGTAGGCGCATAATTTTCAAAAGCTCATTCTACTGTAAGAAGACTTTAACCTAACTTGATTCCTATTAAATGGGTTATCACTTTAACGTAAGAATCCAAGGTTTTTTTTATTTGTGATAAAATTTAAATTTCTTCGTTGCATAATAGTTCCCAACAGATGGTCATAAAAGTTCAAAATACTTTACATACTTTAATGTTTTTGCTAAATAGTGTAATTAGCATACAAAACTAGCTTTAACTTTCGCATGCCTTGTCAAAGATCCGGAAGATAGCACAATTGTCACATTATTTATCACTTTCTCAAGTATGAATTTCCCAGTACCTATTTGCAGTGTTTTAAAGGTACTCTAAGTAATAAATAGGACGGCCTCATTCCACAAACAAACAGTATTGAATAAACAAAGTTTTACTAACATTATTATTATAATTAATATTCATAATCCAAAATCTGATATGCAGACCCTACCCCGATTCAAGATAAAAACAAACGACGCCGTACGAAATAAAATAGCAACAAAAATAAAACTTGAAATATTAAACAAACAAAACTCAACTGAAATGACCCAGATAGACGGCCCGCCGAGAGCTCAAGGGTGTGCTATGAGAAGTACAATTGCCCATTCATAAAGTTTCCGGGATAAACTGCTGGTAGGATGGAGCTCGAGCCAACAACTCCCTGGAGAGGTGCTGATGACTCGCCATCCGAGTGTTACCAAGTTTTGCAACATACACCTTGATAACGTGCAGTATGTAACTTGAGATGTTAGAACAGTTGTTTCTTGCGGTACCTTAGTAGTTATGGTAATTTTAAAACTTTGGCATTCTACGAGTATTATGTCGTGTTGAATTACTAAGGTACTAAAATTAAGCTTGAAAGGAGAATGCCGCGTAATATATGACGCCTCGTACCGAACACAAAGTCGTGGCGTCAAAACCAAACCAAGTTAATTTTAGGGAGAGTAAAATGTACTTACCAAATCACCAAGTCTCATTAAAATTAGTATCCGCAATTCGAATTTACTGTACACTGAGGGCAATTGCAAAGACTTTATTACCTTTTAATAGAGGCGATTATTGGTTAGCACCCTAATCATAGTAAAGCGGCAACGGAAATGAAAATACTAATCTAATTAAGATATTAGAATTTGAGATTTAAGTAAACTCAAAAAGATGTTGATCGGATTTTAAAATATAAGATAAGAAATTTCATGACTTATTGGTTGTGACGCAATTTGGTACGATCCCGTGGCATTATCCTTTCTCTACGTGTTTTTAATCAAAATAATATATAAATAAATATTTTTTTGGATTTATTCCTGTAGGAGTCTCAGAAGTGTTTCCGATGTTGGACTGCCACCAAAACACTCAACACCCGTACACCATCTTTTCGTCGACGGTTTTAATGTCTCAACTTGATAATCATGTCGTTTATCTTACAGTATTTTCCTTCGCCGTTCAGAATACTGTTTATATTATCATCACTTTTAAAATTCAATCAAATATAAACCTTAACCATAATAATAAAAAAATAATACCAAAAAGAATGTTTTTTTTTTTATGAAAGAGATCAGATAAAGCAACAATTAAAAGCAAACAGTGGCAATATATTTTATTTCACCAAAATTTACCTTTCAACGTTCAATGTTTTACCGGATTTATAACTTTTGGTGTCGCCCTATTTACGTTATCGAGTGAATTATTGTATCGTTTCGATTCCGGACCAAAAAGATTTGACATCGGAAAGGCGGAGCGAGGCTTCGATTTGTCAACATCATTGCGATTACCTATCTGTCGTGAATAAATTGGTTTTGCCATAAAGCTGGCTTAGAATGGTACATTCTATAAATTGTAACATGGAAAGTATTTTTTTGAACATGAAGTGGGTAAAATTAGAGGAAAGTATCACGCCATCCTTTGTCTCTGTGTATTTCAACAACAAAATCTAAAAACGAACATTTCAGTCCTGCAAAGAAGGTGGACTTGAAGTTAGCTACGGATGGTGTCGTGATTGCACGCATTCTCGGAGCCACGAGAAGTAAGTAAGCACGGGGGGGGAAGGATACTGCAAAAGTTTACAGGCTCGACTTGTAAGTTTTTCAATATTGTAGAAGTCTTGAAGTTGAACTAAGCGTCGAACTTGCAGCTTTGCATTTATAAAAAAAAAAAAAAAAAAAACATTTAATTCAGAACTGGGTTCCATATGATTACACAAAAAAATTAAAAATTAAGAATACAACTAAGGTGGTAGAGCTGATGCCGGGCTCGACTGTGGAAGTACCATTATCTTACTCGCAAATCCTCCCGAAGTCATTCGGGGAGAGTAAGAGAACAGCTCTCAGGCAAAACCAGGCGGCCCACCATTGCCTGGGACCGATGAATGGCGGTATATCCATCCCCAATTGCCGGGCCTTATATAAAACAGACTAGTGACGGGCAGCGGCGTCACTGGTGCAAGGGTTTCAGCACCGCGCTCACCAACCCGCCTGCCCAGCATGTGTGAGTATGGGCATTTCTTCCAGGGGGACCGCCAAGAGTGGCGAAATCCTGGAAAGGCCTATGTCCAGCATTGGACGAAACAGGCTGATGGATGGATGGATGGAATACTACTAAAATAAAGAGATAATAAACACGATACAATTTTGATTAATAAATATTATGATCATAATTAGCATGTAGTGTCGTCCAGTGATGGCTGATAGGACACCCGCAATTCGCGCTCAATGTCCTGGTCATCTTTCAGGTCCTCTGTCACAATGTGGCCCAGATACTTGAACTGCTTGACTCTCGTCAATGCAGTCCCGTACAGCGTTACTGGGGGTACGTCTTGTGGAGAGCTGCTACCCGCGGTGAAAACTAAGAGCTCACTCTTTTTGGTGTTGTACTTCAACCCATGAGTTTGTGCATAGGTTTCACACGCATGCAACAGCTTCCTGAGTGCGCTGATCGACGGGCTCAGCAGCACCATATCGTCCGCGTAACTGATGTTGTTGACTTTGACGCCATCAATTGAACATCTCGCATGCATGCTGCTGAGCCCTTGATCAGCTGGTCCATATACAGGTTGAAGAGCCTGGGTGAGGCCAACCCCCCCTGCCTCACCCCGCACTCCAACCTGTACTCCTCCGAGCGCTCCTCCCCCCATCGGACGTAGTTCACCTGGTGTTCATACCAGTGCCTGAAGATGCCAGTGAGCTCAGACGGAAGATTCACCCCATCCAGTTTGTCCCATAGCACTGGATATGACACCAAATCGAAAGCTTTGGACAAGTCTTAGAAGCATGCATAGACTGGCGTGCTCCTGTCCGTATAGTACCTGACGGTGCGCTTGAGCGCCAAGATGGCGCTTTCTGTTGACAAGCCTGCCCTAAACCCGAACTGAGCGTCGTGCAGACTAATATGCTCATCTAAGGGTAGATGACGGAAGCGCTGTCGGACCGGCAGTACGCGTACCGCGCGGGTCGGTCCACGACTGCGCTTGCGCGCGAGGTTGTCCGCCGCGTGCTCGAAGCTTGGGAACACAAGCTGCACGTTGCGGTGCTGTGCTGTGATCTTTCCAAAGCCTTCGATGTAGCCGATCATCGGATATTATCTGATAAAATTCGGCACTACGGCATCGAAGACAAGTCCCACGACCTGCTCACCGATTTCCTGCGAAATAGATCGCAAGTGGTAGTAGGTGGTGGTGGTAAGATAAGATCGCAGCCGTTGACGACGTTTATGGGCGTGGCACAGGGCTCGTCTGTATCCAATATTCTCTTCACACTCATACTGAATGATTTACCGGAAGCCATACAGACCAGCCATATATTGATGTATGCAGACGATGTCGCTGGAGTTGTAGTAGCCCCAAACGTAATACAGCTCGAAAAACGTCTAAACGAAACGGCATCGCAGCTGGCACAGTGGTTCCAAACGAATGGCCTTGTCCTTAATCTCAAAAAAACCAACTTCCTTCATTTTGACCTATCAGGACATCCCCCAAAGGATCTTAACGTCTTCGTTGACGGCGTTAAAATTGAGCAAGTGAGGACAACGGCCTTTCTAGGCTTTGAGCTAGACCGCAGCCTCACATGGGCATCGCACATTGACAAGCTGTGTGCGCGGCTGGGCAGCGCATGTTTCGCTCTGCGGCGGCTGTCTTATACAGTACCACGCGATGCGGTTCGGACGTGTTACTTTGCGACCGTACACTCACTCCTTCAATACGGCACCGAGCTATGGGGACGCGCCGCAGACTGGGAGCGCGTCTTTCGTATGCAAAAACGGACCGTCCGAGTGATCGTGCAGGTGTCGCAACGTACGTCAGCCAAGCCCTACTTTATAGATCAGAATATTATGACGCTGCCCTCAATTGTGATTTTCCAGATTGCGGTCTATGCGCGTGCGAACCTGCACTTGTTTAAAAAACATAGTGATATCCACAGGTACCGCACGCGCAACGCGGACAACCTCGCTAACCTCAAGCGCAGACTCGAAAAGTCCTCACGATCAACTCATATCATGGCTCCGTCAGTGTACAACAAACTCCCGGCTGAAGTTACAGCCGCAACCACTTTGCACTCTTTTAAATTCAGGCTGAAACATTGGTTTCTCGAGCGGACGTTTTACAGTGTGGACGAGCTGCTGATAGATTAATTATAACTATTATTAGAATAGGAACTTTTTACTTTGCGACGTAAATATTGTAATTGACATGTTTCAACTTTTTGACATTCAAATTTCATTTTTTATTGAGATACTATGTATACATTTTTCTTTATTTTTATTTTTATTTATTGTGTTGTATCCTGACGTATAATGACAATTATGAATAAAAATGTCTTATGTCTTATGAGCATATTAGTCTGCACGACGCTCAGTTCGCTTCATATAATGGTTGCAATATATAAGGTTACTTTGAACAAGATAGCCAAATGAATACTGGAGACTTTGTAAGTAAACACATACAAGGTTCAATTAGTCTTTCTGTGGAAAACGGAAAATAAAATTTAGGCTTCCTATACTAATTGACACGGAGCTGTTCTTATACAAGACACAAATAATATTTAAAAAATATTTATTATATATATTTACACTGTAAAATCTCAAAAGTTATTTGTTATTAAAGATGTATATATTTTATCGACGACGTATTTATGATCTGGCCTCACAAATGGGACTCCCTAACCATCTTCCTTGACAGACTGAACAATCACAGCCCACTTAAATTCACAAATACCATCTCCACCAACACCATCACCTTTTTGGACGTAGATATAAGCATTGATAATAATCATAACCAAATTCACACATCTGTCCATTTCAAAGAAACTAATAAACTATAGTACCTCGACTTTCATAGCTGCCATCCCCCACACATAAAAAATAATTACCATATTCTCTATCACTTCGTGGCCATCGGATTTGCAGTACTGAAACCGCGCTAACCAACTACCATGACAAAATTCACAGTGGACTCCTCAAAAGAAATTATCCAGAGCAATTCTTATAAAAACATTAGTACAAATTCCAATAATAATCCCAATCCCAATCATTAATCTCAAGAAACTCGTCTCATAACCACCTATTTTCACGGAAGCAACAAATTAAAATCACTCATTAACGATCATCTACCCATACTCCGCCTAATCGATGAAACAAAAAAACCCTTATCGACCAACCCGAGAATATGTTACCGCCAAAACCCAAATCTAAAATCAGTTCTTACTAAAACCAAACCGAAAGTCGGAATCACCACCACAAACACATCTCCTGGAACATCCCCTAGCCGACGGCCACGTTGCATAACTTGCCCCATCATAAACACTTATATTCATATCAACACGCATCATACATCAAACACATACACAGCACAACCAAACCCCAACTGTAAAACAGAAAACTGTATATACATCCTAGAATTTCGGCATGGCCCGGCATTTTACATCGGAGAAACAAAAAACGCACTTCACAAACGAATCAACCAACACCGATACACTTCCAAAACAACAAATAACATTTTAACCATACCCACCCACACACGCACGAAGTAGATACTTTGTGCACACACGTCTACACGACCAGACCTTCAATCAGTATTTCACCGTAAGGATCATTAAATCATTCCATCCCCCACTAACTGACATACAGCTCAGGACATGGTAGTTCTCCTTTATATGGGCACTTGGTGCATATTATAGCCAAAGTTTAAATAAACAATATAAAGCACTGACAAAAACAATAATGAGGTCGCCTATCGTTTCACTTTTTATAATAGGTGAATCTTTCCTCAAAAAACTCCCATAAAAACATTATAATCTGAAATAATTAAAATATAATAATATAGTTATAAGTAAACCAACTTAAATGTAAATAGTTAAAATAAATTTATTAAACTTACAAACATACAGACGAAATTAGACATAATAAACAAATATTTTTTGCACATATTTAGCTTTAAGAGAACATACAGACTGACATACAAGAAATTAGATTAAAATATCAATAAGGTTCCGCACCTGTTTTGTCTGTGCCAAATGTAAAAATATTGTATATATCAATGTCAATTTTTTTATATACTCAACTAATGCCGGGCCCAGTTAGTGTCCGAAATATATCTTGAGAAAATTTTATTGTTTATATTTATAATATATATATTTATAACCTTTAATAACAAATAAATAATATATTTCATATGTTGCAAAAAGGTCATTTAACTTTGGTCTTGACAACTTACTGAGTCTCCAGTATGAATGTGGCGGTATCAAAAAAGTCACCTTACATACAGAATTCTATAATTTTTGTTCTAAGAGTAAATGTATTTAAAATAAAATCCCTAACGCACATGAAGCATGATGGAACGGCGGGAAACCCTTCATATTCAGTAACATATATTACCATGCCGACAGGAAACAGTCGTTTTTCATAAACAACCACATCACAGAGCAACACCTAACCAAAACAAATGTGGCTGCGATTTGAAGCCCTCAAAGCAGGGACCTCTCCGCGTCCAATATTTATCGCATTCGGACCGCATCGCGTCCAAAAGGGGTCCTGAAACACAATCCTCCGAAGCCCGAGGGCCGTACGTGGCCTAAATGTTTCAGCAGTGAATTTACATGACTAGACACATAAACATGATACGTCGACGAATACGGAGGCCTCGCGATGAATATTTATTTGTCCAGGGCTTCGGCTAGTGTTCAGAAAATCTGATACTGCGGGGAGTAAGATTACTGCTTTTGTGAATAGTCGATCTGAAATGGAGTAAATGGGTACGGACGGGCCGCGTTATCGTGACGTCATCTGACGTCATCTTACGATAAAACTCCCCTCAACCTATTAGGAATATTAGTTTGCATGTCTAACATGAAGTTATACAGATGTGATGTCTGCCTAAGCGTTTTGATCGCTGAGATTTCCACCATGTTTTTATCGTAACTCTTTTTTTGTTTATTATTAAATATTCATTAACTGTTCCTTTTAAAAAATAAACCACACGATAAAATAAAACAACCTTATTTTCAAAGTAAATTGAATTGAACATTTCAATCCACGCAAAAGTTGCTCGTAAGTTTCTCAACCCATTCTGATTTTCAACAATCTCATCAAACCAACATCGATGGCTCGAAAGGAGCTGATTGAATTGAAAAACGAAGGTGGGGGACTGTTACCTGCCTCCATATTTCTTCTTTCCCCAAATTCGACTTTCAGTTAAATGTACTTTAATCTGATTGAATTCACGACTTAGATAAATTGCAAAAGCGACGTCAACTCATTTGGAGATGTTTTCCTATAAAGGTGTTTGAAAAATATTGTAGACTCTTGGTTGGGAAAAAGATTAATTAACACTCACTTATTTTGAAAATCCACGATTCCTTTCCGTTAAATTTTAACCAGTATTAAGAAATATAAGTTTACAGTAGATGTTTAAGACAACATTTGGCAGCATTGGTTTTGGAAACACTTTATAGAGGTATCTGTAGTGTGCAGTGTGTAGACTTGAATAATATGAACAAAAAATAAAACTTGATATTAAATTAAATATTTGTAAAACAAAACTGCAAAATTCTATTCACATACAATCGGGAATTTATTATTTTCGGATTTATATGTACCTTGACTTGGGTTAAATAATTCTTAGTTCGTTGAATCAGAAACTTGAACTTTTCAATCAGTTAATTCTAAGTCTATATTCAAATAGTTTATTTTGTAACATAGGTACACAAAGCAATGTTTAAAAAACAACAGAATATTTAATTAAGATAAAGTTATAGGAACACCTAAATCTAATTTAAATTAAATAAAGTTATAGGAACACCTACACATACTAAAAAAAAATTAAGAATGAAAATTTTATATTTACATAATGCAATAAAAAATAAGTTAATAGACAAATAAACTATGAATAAATATAATGCTACGTACAGATCTTAAGTATATAATATTAATTTCATTTTGATATCTTAAGCAATGTCTGAGAAAAAGAGCCTTAACACACGGACAGACGGGGCACAATGACAACAAAGTGATCTCATAAGGGTTCCGTTTTTCCATAATTAGGTACGGCACCTTAAAAATAAAACTATTTTAACGTGGTACTATACCGTTAAATTTATTCTCTTACCTTAAATTTTCATCCCGTTTAAATATTTTATATTAAAATACTAACAGTAACTTTACTGCATGAAAGTATCAAATATCAAAACATCTATGAGCACCTAAAACATTCCCTTAACCCATAGAAAACCCTACTAAATGCCAGCAATCATAACAATAAAATCCCTGATCCTGAAATCGATAGTTTTTCCAAGCGTCTGAAGCGATGGCTGTTTTCTCATAAGAAATGCATGGTCTTCAGCTTTATTTATTTACATGGGGTTAGCTCGATAAATCTGGGCTCGCTATCGTATGGGGGACTTTTATTGAACCTTATATTACAGTACACACACCCTTTCGATCGATGAACTTCGATGGAATTACTGAAAAGGGGCGTTTGATGAGAAGTTATTTTTATGTTTGTTCTATTGGGATCAAGATGCAAACTTTAACTTGATAGCATAGTGTGAATAATATAAGCAATATAACTTACCTTGTGTAGTTGCATTCCGTAACTCTTAAAAATAACAATGATAAAAAAATGTAGCACGAAGTAAGAGCATTTCTTCAAAATTAAAATAACGTGGCACGTAGCAAAGTCGAAAAAAGCGAGAAGCACGAATAAGACTTTTCGTAGAGCTTAGCAGAAAAAATATAACAAATAACATAATGTATATATCAGGTGTAAATAGACAGCTATTTTTAAACGAAACCACATATTCTACTTAATATAATGAACAAATTTTGTAATAAAAATAGCAAATGAAAACAAATGACTTGCCCATATAAAATTTACGGCAAATATTTAAAGTTAGTATAGAGATGTAAACACTTTCTGCTCATCCATACTCTATGGTCAGTTGATTTTAATAATCTGGCCAAGTGCGAGTCGGACGCGCACAAAGGGTTCCATACCGTAAAACATGATAAAAAATCTTCGACCAATATAATTTGGTCGAAGCAAAAAAAACAATTTACGTCAGTTACCATAGCAACATAAAGGCGTCAAAAAAAGGTTCGAATCCTGCTCGTAGAAAATGCACTGTATTTGTTTACTCACTAATTGATGGACCGTAAAGAAAATGCATGGCTTAAAAACGAGTATTTGTGCCCGAAGTAAGGCGATTAGGCTCACGTTTGGACGTTAAAATCGTCGGTAAAAAGAGGGTGCATGAGTTTTGACTGTTTCAGTGACAGTCTACTTGAAAACACCTCTGACATACCCTGAGGGGTATGTGTATATAGTATGTGTTATTCTTCTACAGTTTGCTCAAAATATGTATAATTCAAGCCCTACTGGGCTGGCATCAGGCATACTTCTCAACTCATGCTGACCCCAGTAGAGCCCAAAGTAGTATAATATATCTTAAGCCATTTTTTTTCTTTTTGTTATTTACATGAATAGAATACAAAATAAAATCTTTTAAAAGAGCAAATATTATTTATTTATTCATCCATCAATCCATCAGCCTGTTTCGTCCACTGCTGGACATAGGCCTTTCCAGGTTTTATCTCTCTTGGCGGTCCTCCTGGAAGGAATGCTCATACTCACACACGCTGGGCAGGCGGGTTGTTGAGCGCGGTGCCGAAACCCTTGTACCAGTGACGCCGCTGTCCGTCACCAGTCTGTTATATAAGGCCCGGCAATTGGGGATGGATATACCGCCATCCATCGGTCCCAGGCAATGGTGGGCCGCCTGGTTTTTACTGAGAGCTGTTCTCTTACTCTCCCTCGAATAACTTCGGGATAATTTGCGAGTATGATGATGGTACCACCACAGTCGAGCCCGGCATCAGCTCTACCACCTACTATTTATTTATTAAAAAACTTATTTAGTTTAAAACCATTTTTTTTTTGCGACGACTTCAACCCTACGCAAAAAGAAGGACGATGGAGTGTCCTGAATAATTTTCAAGGGCCAAGTATTCACAATGTCTCATGCCAAATACACTATTGCTTGATTTTTGGCTGCATCATGAGTACCAATGAGACTAATGGGACAAACACGTGGCTCGGGAACAGGGTAGACGAAAGGGGGGGGGGGAAGCGGTGCATTACGCCGGATACACCGATTGTTGTGGTCGCACTGTAATGGGCTTAATTTGATGCGGCTTTTGGCTTTTAGCCATTGTTTACCTGCTGATATCGTTCCGAGCCATAAATCAGTGGCTGGATTGTTTGATACACTACTATCGTAACTAGGTTTTTTTAATGGACAAAGAAGTGGTGTTTAGTGCCTTCCCTATTTCGTATTTATGGTAAACAAATGATTTGGCCAAATCAAACGGTTTTTACATCTAAGTTACATAACATTGCTTGCGTAGCCATGTAATGTGGCTGGGGATGAAAACACAGAGCATAGATAATACAAAATATTTGAAATATTAAGAGGAAAGTCCCTGCAAAACCATAATATTACTTCTGTATTTTGAAAAATCTTGTAATTCTACATATAAAAAACAATACTTTTGCACACTCTTATTAAAACAGAATTACCATAAAACATTCCAGCAAAAAATATCAAATATGTTTGAAAAAAAAAAGTTTTCATGAGATTTCTGATTATTTAAGAAAAGCCTGTATTTTTTATTTTTGAATTGAAGTCTGTATAAATTTTATGAAGGTGCATAGCACACAAACGTTTTAGCATAGACTAAATAGTACTATTCTATACTAGTCATAGAAATACTTCTTCTATGATACTAGTACTATTTATTCTATGGTTTTATTACAAAATTTGATAGCCTGTTTCTCATTTGTTTTTTGTTATAGAGCAATGTATAAAACCTCTATCATCTGGTACAGATAATTTAAAAGGCATACACCATTTTGCCAAAATTTTGAATATTGATTTTGTTTTACGGATTTTGTTTAAAGCTACACAGATTTACATACAAAGTTGTTTTCTTGCCTTAAATTGCACTTACACTAAAATTTTACATATCTTTAAAATGCCCTATAGAGGCCTATACGCCTGAAATGAGCAGATATTTTATACAACCTTCAGTTTTATTTCTTATAATAAAATTTGTAAAGAAAGTTGTTTTCCAAAATCCATTCCTCTCGCACTGTGGGTCTTTCCCCATGGACTAACATGCTGTTGACATTGTTTATATCTCATAATACCCACAGGTTGGCTGGAAGAAATTTTTTGCAGAAATAAGCTCGTCATTGTACAAATTTTTTACTGTATTTATAAAATTATATTGTTTTTTTAAAGTCATTATGTACAATTAAGAATAAATAAAATAATTAACAGCGATCGATGCAAGCGCGACCTATCCTCTTAAGTATATGCTACAATTCAATAATTATCCTGCAAAGCTTCAAATTAATTGGTGCAGAAAAATTAACTTTACGTGTACATAAACTTTTACGCACCGTAACTTTTTACATTGTTGCCTAGAATTTCAGTAAGTTTCCACGAAATATTCTTTCATGGCTTCCTTATAGACGTTATTTTCTTGAAGTCTTTACTCGTCTTGAAAACAACAAAGTTTCAACAGTTTTACGAGGCCAAACACGAAACGAGTTCTTATAGCCAGCGGCTCCATCCAGACCCGTTTTCTGAACAAAATATATCAAAAGATCTGTTTTGTGCTGGCATCCTGTTTTCTCAAGAAAATATTAAAGACTTTTTTGTGCTAGCATTATTATAAATTAACAAAGCATCACTATTTTAAACAAATGTGACCAAAACTTTTTTTTTTCAAAAGGAACGCCTACTTAGTTAGGACATTGAGAGGTCAAGTTTCCATAGAGAGGATGAATGAAATTAGAGTGACGACATAGATAAAATACAAAGAAAAAGCTAGAAAGCTAATTAATATTCATATGCCCATATGGGTAGAACATGGAGTGTACTGTTAACTAATTTTAAGACCTATGTATATTGTTTGACACATACTCATGAATAAACGCTACTTACTTACTTACGGGTTGCCCTAGAAGGTCGCATGCCGACCAAATTGACAAAATACTGATGAAGGGTAAAGTCAAAAGAACCCGGAATAGAAGAGCTTGTATGACTAGAGTTGCTGCATGTGGAATAGGTAAAAAAGGTCAGGATCGTAGCTGATGGAAATGTGTCGTCCTACCCTTTTGGGAGACAGACGTAAGTATGCATGTTTGTATGTAAGCAAATATATGCATGGTGCCCTGCAATATAATTGTGTTAGCTTCTGTTTGGTATTTTTTCTGAGATTCACCTTTTTCTGGTCTACTTTTTTATGTTAATTAATTTGTTTTTATTTTTTATTGCGGAAATTTTTGGTAAGTTGTGCTTTTATCGGACAGAAAATACGCCTTCTGCTATAGCAGTAATATTACATTTTGCTTGACTATGGATCTGGGTCCAAAGTACTCCATCCAACACGCGTACAGCTGAAAGTTAAATTGAAACTGGTTGAAAAACCGCAGACGGATGATTTATAGGTCGCATGTGAATGAGGTCGAATGAGCGCCGCGAACGTAACTCAGTTAACACTAGATTGCTAGTGCGGTCGGGGAGACCGAGGCTTGAAAATTGGGAAAGTTATGTTGTTATTGTATTTTACGGTCAACGAGTAGTCCCTAATAATTTAAATCTTCTAAGGTATCAGACAAGTATGTTCATAATGAGTTTATCTGAACAAATAAAATACCGTATAACATAAGTAGTTAATAATTAATTGTACTTCAATACACAACGTCATGCGTTTATGAAGGGGTACAATTTTTTTTTTGGACTGTTTAGTAGGTATTTCGTAATTCCATTATTTTTATTTTAGTAGTAAAACATTAAATATTAAAGGTGACTTTCGTTCATATAGCCAAATTCATACTGTAGACTCGGTAAGTAAGACACCTTATATTGGACATCGTATTTACTTATTTTACGTTTCTCTATTTATTTATAGTTTATTTACAAGTAAAATTTATTGTATTTATTACATAACATAAGTAATTTGTTTCTATATTCTTTTATGCAAGTGTATTATTTTGTTAAATTTAAGTACAAAAGTTAAGGTGCTTTAAGGTGCCTTAACTTTTTATTAGTATTTGCCCGTATTATATTTAGTTACATTGTTATTCACATTAGAATTAATATAACATGTTATATGTGTATATTAGCTTGCGTCTATCTCCTCCTTTTACCTGCAAAGGCAAATTCAACTCAACATTTAAATATATTGTCACTTTGATGGGGGCATATGCTCTCTCCTAAATTGAGTTGAACGTTTTGTGGCTAACTAGAGTCCTGGCTCCTGGGGACTTCTCCTAACTTCAGGTATTAGTGGTTGGCCCCAGTTAACTTGTGATGTTTCGTAAGGTATACGACTTACCCATATCCCTTAACCGTATGTCGTTATGCTAAGGTTGATTTTAGAATGGACTTGGAATTGAACTTTGAGTTACAGTGTGTACTTGCACGGCTTTATTGGATGCATGCATATCCATTACATATACATGACATGTATACGTGTGCCTATTAAAATTTGATTAGCTCGAAAATTAATTTCGTGCTATTATTTTATAATTACCTAGGCTTACATGGTATAGGTAGGATGTTATGGACAGACCCAGATGTAGCGTAATGGTATAAAAACAATCATATTATTGAATACTAAATTTAAACCCTATTAAAGATGACGTCACAAACAGCTGAGTCAATTATTTATTTGCATGTATGATGTAACCAGGATTATGTTTTTATTGCGAAATCCATCGCTTTGGAATGCTCTAATATTTAGAGTATTCCAAAGCGATGTATTTCGCAATAAAACATAATCTTAGTTAATGAGAACTGAATATCTTAACTGTCTGAAGTACCACATATTGTAGCGACGACAGCGCCATCTGTTTTTTAAGAACAAAGCGTGAAATCACACTACGCCCTCGTGAGCGTTCGATGTGTGCATTACAAGCTATTTAGATCAAATAGTAACAAAATATTAATATATACCTCGGTGGCGCAATTGGTAGCGCGCTTGTCTTGATAACAAGAGGTCGCAGGTTCGAATCCAGGACCGAGGATTTTTTTTAAATTCTTGTCTTTACATTTGTTTCTAATTTATCATTTCTAGTTTGTAATGCACTCTAATAATAATATTTAGGATGTAACCGTTTAAATTTTAGCCCTGAAAACTTGCCGAGTTCTGCAATGTTTAGCAGATAAAAAACGTTGTATATTATTGCAGTTATGACCGAAGGAACGTCAGCACAAAATTAGATCTCAATCATTTAAGCCGAAGCTGACAATCGTGAACTGCATTTGTATTGAACTCCGTCCCTTTTTCACATTTATGTTTTTGACGGGATCAACGGCGTAAAAATACTTATGAGTATATTTGAAGAAATGCTGACTCACTCAAGCCCAAACTCTTGGAACTAGAAAGTTAAAATTTTGCACAGAGCTTCCCTTTAAAATGAACACAAGGAATAAGGTTTTTTGAAATTCCCATGATCCACGAGAGCAAGGCCGCATAGGGCGTCCGCTTTTATTATATATAAGGTCACTTTAGTTTATATACCAAAATTCATACTGGAAACTCGGTTAGTGGGCAGGACCAAATTTCAACGACCCTGTTTGCACAATACGAAAAATTTTGTTCAAGAACAACCTCGACCCCAATTAGTATAGGAAGTCAAAATTTTATATTGCGTAAATCACAAAAAGGTTCACTGAACTTTGATCCTGACCACTCAGTGAATCACCAGTGTGAATTTGTCTATTTAAACGACAGTCACATTATATAAAGCTTGAAGAGGGAGCCTTCATGTGGCTTTTGGAGTAGAAAACCCTTCAGCCATGGACCAAATGCACAATGACGAAAATTTTAAGAACTATCCTCGCGCCTAGTCGTCGCTTCTTGTCATCGTCGGGCTGGGGCCTACCCTGCACAGCGGATTAGCCTCGCAATCCAACGGGGTAACGCCACCAGCCTGCCAGAGAATCTACCCCAGCGACAGCCAACTGGGTAATATCTTAAATTTAATTTAGGTCATATATATTTTTTATATACCTATAGACAATGTTATTTAATGTTATCATTAATTAAGTGTAACTTGTTATTTATGTACATTGTTTAATAAATTACATTTAATAAGAAAATAATTTTAAATCTAACATTAATATTAGTAAGTTAATAATAAAGCCGATCCTGTAGGCTTTAATTTCGGTTTTTTAATTTCGATCCAAAATAGTTCTTTAGTGTTAAAAACAGAAGCTAGATTACTTTGGAAAAATTTAAGTGTTGACAGCACTAAAACTAAAATTAAACTCCTGAGAATATCGACGATAATATTTAGTTATTTAATTATGCTACCCTTTTTATTTATAATACAAAGCAATCAGACCTCTAGAAAAGACTATGTTTATTTTTATCGTGTAAGTGATCTAGATTTATAATCGTTTCTTTCGTGAATTTTTCTCTTTTCAGCTATAATATCTATGTTTACTTTTATTGGTATTTAATTTTACTATGGTTCTGACATTCCTTATTATTTTAATATTTAATCAAATTAAATTTGTTTTTATTGAGTTTCTACACAGTTCTTAACACCTACAATTTAATTTTTCAATGTTTGTCTTTTCTACCATAATGTGTATATTTTTTACTTATGACATCCCCATAATCAAACCATCACTATTCCAACTGTTTGTACAACGTTGGTATTACAACACCTTTTCGTAATAATTTGCAAACATCACTTCACAACGTGGACTCAACTATCTTGCATTGATTTATCAGCCATATTTTGTTTGGAAATCCCCTAATCACTTCTTTGTTATTGTTACTCTATTGCATGTAGTTTTATTTGTGAAATCTCAAATGTAATAAAATAAGCATTATAATAAAGCCCTTGAAAATGCTGAATAGCGAAACCAGTTGGGTATAATATGTAATACATATATTTTTGTGGATAAGTACAAGTGTTAAAAATAAACATAACTACCTCAAAAGTTGAAGGCTCTATCAGGCTCAGATAGGATTGAGCAGATAAGACCCTGCAGTAATACGAGTAAAGCTAGTGAATTCGGAGCATGTTCATGACTTTGCCCTTTGAGAGTATTATCACAGAAATCTTGTCGAGCAAACTATTCGTCCTATGAGATTATTATTTTAGGATGGTACTTCAACTACAATGTGAATCAAAACTAAATCTACTCTTATATTTTATATTTGTAATTATTGACCTCTTTGACATGTGAATACATTTATATTTTATATACGAAATACATTAAAATAAGGAGCTACCTATTTTGTACATTTAGTTGAAGTTATCGCTTTTGTTATTGACAAACTTCCAGGGCCAAATAACATATCATATTTTGCTCATAACTTTGTCATTATTTTACCGTCATACTTATTTGTAAAAACACTTGATATTGACCAATACATCCTTAGCTTATTTTTATTACATCTGTTTACATAGCTCCATTTAATAAAAAAACATTCAGTGAAAACTATTGTCCTACAAAATGTCGATTTGCAAAAATGCTTTTCTTGTATCACGTTGACTAGGTGCAATGATATTATTTTTGAGGACACCAACTAATTAAAAAGAAAAAACAATCCAGTCTCATATTTCGATAGCTAATCCTTAGTAGAGAGACAGACGGATAAGCGAATCGCACCCTATTGTATAAATTCAGTACAGTAGGCCTGCGATGACGTCTGCGTTTGAAACATTATTATCTTCTCTCAAAGAGACCCGCTTCCCTTCCGGTAATCTAACAACTGTTTCTTTTTGAACTTCACTAGGACCTGTAGAAACTTAAAATATACTATTACCAGCTTTATTCCGTTAGAACAAGGTGCAAAGTGTTAGAAAAGAGGGTTTCTTACGAAGTTTTTACGGTTTAGTAAACAAACGCACCTGTCTCTTGTGAGTGAATTATGTAACTAAGTGCTTTGCTAATGGTAGTGGAAATTCCGTAAGCGTTTGGGTGCTACAAAGGTAGCATTTATTTTATTTACACGCATTATATTATTTATCTGCTTTTAGTAACAAATACTAAATCCACTTAGGGATCGTAATCCTAAACAAACCTTTTCTGATAAGTTCAAAACGCGTAAATTTAAACGCATTAAAACGGTTGGTAGCCATCATTTACTAACCTGCGGTAAACAGTAGTATCTGAAATTATGATACTCTAACAATATTTTCATTAATTTAATCTCGAAAATTAAAAATTTTACAAGATGATTTTGTATAACTAGATGAGAATTTTTAGTTCATGATATTTAAACACAATTTCCTTAGTTACTATAACAGTACAAAAATGAAAGCTGAATTTCAAAGAATTAGCCAAAGATTCCTCCTAAGTGCTATTGTAAATTATTTAAATTTTGGAGAGTACCCCCTTAAGTCTTAATTGGCACCCCTCACACCTCGGCAGTGCCTTTTCACTGGACTGGTCTATTTGAAACTTTCCACCGACTTGAGTCACCCTCCCACTTTCCAACTCATTCGACATAAATACGTCTGGAAACTTCCAAATAAAACTTCGTGTTTATTTTAAAAACCTCGACATGCTAAGAAGGACTACTATACAATCACTGAGTACAGAATATTAATTTAATTTTAAATTTTCAGAATTCTATACTACATAAACTACAACGATAGCCTTAATTATTTAAAAGAAATGGGCACCAATAACAATAAACATAAACATCTTTACCAGGCTAAAAAAATATACAACGAGTAAAGAATATTGCTACCGATTAGAATTAAATAAAGAGCCTCTTTCTGCATATACAAAGTGCCACGTCTGTCTGTCTGACCGTACAGTCCGAAATAGAATTATATCGCTCAAACTGTGAGTGAGTGAGAGATAGCACACTATTTTTTTTAATAAGTGCGATAAGGACGGTATGAATTTGAACGAACTGTAAGATAGTTTACAATTAATTTGGACCGCGGGGTGTATGTATGCTGTAAAGTTGGTAAACCTTGATAAATTTGAATATACAATACCAAGAAACAATTAATTAACAAAAGACAAAGTGCGGGTAGGAAAAAGAAAAAATAATGTGCTACCTACCGCCGCTTGCCAAGGACATTTTTGCCGCTACTCTTGTCAGTTAGCTTGTGACCATGACAGCCTACAGAGGCGTCGAAACGTCAAGCACATATCTACGTGGGACGCACTATAAGTTTCCGGAATGAATATGAAAAAATACTATTAAAGGTACAAAATTAATTTATTGTTTTTCAAAATAATCTCCCTTGGCGTCTATGCACTTTTTCATTCGATCAAACCAGTTTTGAAAACTTTTGTGCCACTCCCCTGTGGTGACCTCTGAAACGTGTTTTTCATACTCCTCGACAGCCTCTTCTGGTGATGAAAATCGTTGACCGCGTAATTGGTTCTTAATTTTTGGGAACAGAAAAAAGTCTCAAGGTGCCAGGTCGGAACTGTATGCAGGATGACTCATGAGTTCTACATTTTTCGTCTTCAAAAAGTCGTTTGTCTGTCTGGCCGTGTGAGAACTAGCATTGTCGTGGTGCAGGATGATACGGCGTTTACGGTTAATTTTACGGAGTTCGTCAATAACTTCCGGCAAACAAATGATCGTGTACCAGTCACTATTCACGGTACGACGATTCTCTAAAGCAACAGTAGCCACGTGTCCAGTTTTATTAAAAAAAGAAGCAATCATCCGCTTAGATGCACTTTTCACGCGCGCCACTTTGGTTGGTTTCGGCTCATCTTGAAAGACCCATACGCTCGATTGCTGCTTTGTTTTGGGATCGTAGCAATAAATCCATGTTTCGTCACCTGTTACTATGTTCCACACCAAATTTGACGCACCTTCGTTGAATCTGGTAAGCATGGCACTGCACCAAGTGACGCGGTCCGTTTTTTGAGCCTCGGTCAAGTTGTGTGGGATCCACCGCGAGCACAGCTTTCTCACACCCAAATGTTTGTGTAGGATTGATTGTATTTGACTCATGCCTATTTCTAAGGATGCGCAAATTTCATGATAGGTCACATGCCTGTCTGTTTCAATCATACAGCGCACTGCATCGATGTTTTTGTTGGTCACAGCGGTGGACGGCCGACCATCGCGAGATTCGTCACTGAGATTGGTACGACCACGCTTGAATTCTGCAAACCAGCTATAAACAGTCGTCTTGCATGGTGCTTTATTGTCAAAAGCTGTTTCAAGCCGAGCGATGCTCTGTTGAGCTGTCAAATTACACTTAAAATCGTAGAAAATCATACTACGAAAATTTTCCCGAGTTAAATCCATGTTGATGCAGACACACAATTTTTAAAATGGCGCCACAAGGTAAAAACAAAAGACAGTCAGATGAAACAAACTGCATTCTACAGCCAAAGAGTTCTATTTTCAAATGTTGCAATAAATTTTTAAATATTGTTTATGTAAGTGGCCAGTTCCGGAAACTTTTAGTGTTACCTATGTATTAGGGTATGTTGTTAGTTATCGCGAGTAAGACCCCAATACAAAGTTAATAATGTGTGAAAATCGCGAAAGTTTAATGTTTACTAAATTTCAATATGGTTTTAATTTTGAACTAGTTATATAATATCCGTTATAAATGCTATACCTATAATTAGGGTAGAACCCTTTGAAATAGAGCAGTGAATAGTGGCTGTGTGCATTAACAACGCTTACGGAAGTGCATAAGTGTATGTGTGTGTACTAATGCATTTGTGTACATAACAACAGCTACAACAACAACAACACGTGTTATATATCTTTGTAGCATTTAAAAAAATATATGACAGACTATAAAAAAGGATTTATTTTGCGGTTTACACTTCGCAAGGAAATGTAAATTACACATAAACACACAATAAAAATTAAGATACAAATTACAATTACAAATTAATATTATATTTTTTTGGCTTAGATACATGAGAAGTTCCTAAAGTAAGTCTGATTGTGAGGAACAGAACCGGGATTCCGACACAAAACCACTCGCTTACCGGGTGATTGCTCTAAATAACGATGTGGTTCGAGACTAGCTTTGAATGTGCGAATACGCTTTCGTTCTCTAGACGCTTTGTGGCTCACTTTAAAATGATCAATAATAACGTACAACAAATCATTGCGGCTCAGGAAAATGTTGTAAAATGGCGAGTTGTTTTGATATCTGCATACCTCAGTTGTTTAAGCAATCCCCCAGGAAGTGAGAGCACCCGGATTCTAATCCCGATTCAGATCTGATATCTTCTTTTCTCCTGCGTTTCTATACCACAAAGATATTATGTTAAGTATACTTATTGTGTTCCTGAGGATAGTTTTTTTTTATGTTACCGGCACTCTGTATAATCCGGTATTCTATCTAATACCTTGGCAATGTATAGAATAAACAAAAAGTGTAGGTAATGCATGAAATATTATTTATTTTTTACTTTGCCTCAGTATTCTATACAGTACCGAGTGCGCAGTCGGTAATGTGTATAAAAGACAAGAGCGGGAGCGGGAAATTGATTGGGGCGTGTACCTATTTAAATATATAAAACTTCGGGGGTCGCGTCGCTCCACTCCGCTCCACTTGACTCCCAATGTGTATTAATATGGCAACCTAACACGATCTTCCTCGCTTTGCTCATCGTCGCTACCTATTTTCGGACTTTAACCGACTTCGGGCTTTGACATGGGCCATACCTATCCTTCTAACCTAACCAATCGGCACTCTTCTGCGCTGCAGGACTCCCGAAAAACAAATTTTGACTTTGAATATAATATTGTCCCATTGATTAGTAACAACTTTACATTTTGCCGGTTGACCAGCAGGTACCCTATACAATCCCTGGCAATTATATATATTACCTAGGTAAGGTAAGGTAATAATATTCATAATATTTCATACATTGCCTGGACGCCCCAGGTATTCTTTCTATACATTGCCTAGGTATTGTATAGAATACCTTGGTTGTACAGAATGCCGGAGACATATACATATAATAAGATCACTAAAATATACCTGCAGCCAACGATTGCGACTTTCAATAAAATAATATAAATTACTGTAATAGTAATTAAAACTTATTATTTGTGTTTTAGCCGTGCTTTGTGGCTTCATCGTAATGCACTTTGATAGGGACTTAGTGAACTCTCCGACACTCGCTTTCTCTTTGTTCGAAGCTTTTGAAATTTCTCGTTTGAATGGGAACAGTGGTTTCCCGAAGCGTTTTCAAAAACCAACAAATATAAGCTATCCCAATTTAATATCCTATTGTTCCAGTATTATTAAATTAGTACCTAATGTGATAATACCAAAGCTCAGTTCTTGTTGCGCTTGTGTCATGCTGATGATATAAAATGTGTCATTTTATTTATACAGCCAAATTTATCCAGAGGCTTGGCATTGATCGGGGGTCAGTATCACAGATCAATAACATTTTTTGGGTAATTCCAAAAAGAAAATTTCGGCTTTCCATAGAACTGAATTGGAGCTGGGTTTGCGTTAGTAGAGAACAGGAACAAAATAATTTTAGAATTTCCCAAAAAGGGCCATCGAACCTTGATATACTGATTCTTTAGTATGAATATAGGTAAATGTCACCTTATTTATCTTAGAACCGTCACAAGTTGTACACTGTCAGTCAACAAAACCGCCTTGGAATCGGCTTCTAACTTAATTAAGGAGATACAAAGTCTCTTATAATCATACCATGGTTGCCAAAATTAATAGATACGATGCACATTTTTGTAATACATGTAATAACTTGATTCTAATGAGTACGTCCGACCATCAGCCCGTGGCCAAAAAAAAACTTGAAGAAATAAAATAGTTTTTTTACGGTTATTTGCTCTAGCCCTATTTTAAAAACAGTAATACTACAAGTTTGTTTAGCCAGATTGTACATAGGTAACACTAAAAGTTTCCGGAACTGGCCACTTACATAAACAATATTTAAAAATTTATTGCAACATTTGAAAATAGAACTCTTTGGCTGTAGAATGCAGTTTGTTTCATCTGACTGTCTTTTGTTTTTACCTTGTGGCGCCATTTAAAAAATTGTGTGTCTGCATCAACATGGATTTAACTCGGGAAAATTTTCGTAGTATGATTTTCTACGATTTTAAGTGTGATTTGACAGCTCAACAGAGTATCGCTCGGCTTGAAACAGCTTTTGGCAATGAAGCACCATGCAAGACGACTGTTTATAGCTGGTTTGCAGAATTCAAGCGTGGTCGTATCAATCTCAGTGACGAATCTCGCGATGGTCGGCCGTCCACCGCTGTGACCAACAAAAACATCGATGCTGTGCGCCGTATGATTGAAACAGACAGGCATGTGACCTACCATGAAATTCGCGCATCCTTAGAAATAGGCATGAGTCAAATACAATCAATCCTACACAAATATTTGGGTGTGAGAAAGCTGTGCTCGCGGTGGATCCCACACAACTTGACCGAGGCTCAAAAAACGGACCGCGTCACTTGGTGCAGTGCCATGCTTACCAGATTCAACGAAGATGCGTCAAATTTGGTGTGGGACATAGTAACAGGTGACGAAACATGGATTTATTGCTACGATCCCAAAACAAAGCAGCAATCGAGCGTATGGGTCTTTCAAGATGAGCCGAAACCAACCAAAGTGGCGCGCCTGAAAAGTGCATCTAAGTGGATGATTGCTTCTTTTTTTAATAAAACTGGACACGTGGCTACTGTTGCTTTAGAGAATCGTCGTACCGTGAATAGTGACTGGTACACGACCATTTGTTTGCTGGAAGTTATTGACAAACTCCGTAAAAATAACCGTAAACGCCGTATCATCCTGCACCACGACAATGCTAGTTCTCACACGGCCAGACAGACAAACGACTTTTTGAAGACGAAAAATGTAGAGCTCATGAGTCATCCTGCATACAGTCCCGACCTGGCACCTTGTGACTTTTTCTGTTCCCAAAAATTAAGAACCAATTACGCGGTCAACGATTTTCATCACCAGAAGAGGCTGTCGAGGAGTATGAAAAACACGTTTCAGAGGTCACCACAGGGGAGTGGCACAAATGTTTTCAAAACTGGTTTGATCGAATGAAAAAGTGCATAGACGCCAAGGGAGATTATTTTGAAAAACAATAAATTAATTTTGTACCTCTAATAGTATTTTTTCATATTCATTCCGGAAACTTATAGTGCGTCCCACGTATTACGTTCTCAACGATGGGTTCGTAACATCGTTGTACGTTATTTTACTAATAACAAATAACAAAAAGTCAGGGGCGCTACCATTTTGGTAAAAGAATTACAAACAAAAATATGTACTGTTTCTATTGATTTGAATGAAAAATTTAATTTAAAGCAACTGCTTAGAGTGATGATGAATATAACGCCAAGCCCTAAAAGATCTCATCACTAAGCGTCATTTTGCTACGTGTAAGATGAGAGATCTATGCGAATTTCGTTCTAGATATTGAAAAGTGGTATCACTGTTCCGTCTTTGAGCTAAAAACTTGTCAGAAACTGTCCTGAAACTACTCCAAAAAGCAGTAATATTTAATGTGCTAAAAAGCTTTATTATTTTAACAAAAGTGCGCTCCGAAAATTTGGTTCAGAAGTTGAGAATATTTTGCCTCCCTCTATTAGAGAACAAATTTTTGGGGCTTAAAAAATTATTCATAAAAAGGGGTATTCTTTTGGATTGATTTTCATATTACATTATGTATTATTATACACATATTTTTATAAATGAATTTTAGCTTTAAATAATAAGATAATTAATCCCATAATAACTTTAAAGTGTTTTTTGTAACTTCGTAATTTTATTAACTTTATAAAGAATAGTTTCAGTATTTTAAGATATTATTATAATCAAATCCTAATTTAATAAAATAAAAATGTGTATATATATTACCGGATTTTAGGACAATATAATTTTTCGGGAATCCTTCAGCGCAGAAAAGAGCCGGTAGCTTGGGCTAGGAGGTTAGGTATGGCGAGTCACAGAAAGTAGTGAAGCGACCGACCAAGAGACCTTCGTGGTACTAGTTTTTCTATGACAACCCAGAACCACTTCGGCCCAGACCAAATTAGTTTGTTCCAAAATGGGGTTAATCTGGTGAGTGGAATTCAAATTAAATTAAAACATACATATGCGGTAAATTAAAAAGTGTATTAAGAAGGATTCAGAAAAATGCATTTAGTCCCCCTATCCGTAGTATGCCAAAAGATGTCCCCTGTTTCCGCGGTAATCAGAAAAACGGATTTTTGTCTTAACTTTAAGACAATGGAGCAAGGTCTAATTCCAAAGCAAATTTAATTGGGCCTTAAATTCTTTCAAAATTTTATCAACATTTTCACAAAATAAAGTCATTTTTGTGTGTTTTTTACTGACTTTATAGATAAACACCGTACTTAAATTTCCTCAGTAACAGGTGCCCGATTTCCTTGCCTAATTTTAATTTCGGGGTATAGCGCGTTTTATTGACGTTTAGTAATTGCTGGCTACTTTTAAAAAGTTGTGCCAAGTTTTTGCAAGATTTAGTCTCGATGTTCAATGTTCTTTTAGAAAATTATTTTTCAAGGTACTGTTTTCTAAAGCAGTCACAATTTATAGCATATCGAATACAACCAATCCGAGTACATTTCAATTTTTAAGGGGAATCTTTTTTAAGAGAATCGTCGTTTTTGTAGAATTTAATTTGTTTTTTGCATTTGAATTATGATATCTTGGGGTGGCATGTGCACTTTAATTTAATAAAATTGCATACAATTTTCTATTATTGTAAATTTTCATCACTCGATTATATAAATATAGTGATTCAAGACAAAAATGTATTTGCGTGGCATGTGGGTTGGAAATAAGAATCTATGAGCACTTGTTAGCTAATTAATCATGTTGTTTTAAATAAAATAAAATAACCTATAGTTACACAAATTAATTTAAGCCAACCCAGAAATATCATTTAAAAAAAATGAATTTAGTATTGATCATGATGTGTAAACAATGCTATAAACGCGTCACACTTAGTACCTAAATACGAGTATATAATTTACAAAATAAAAGAAAATATTTGCCGTCAAAGTGCAAAAGGCGATTTATTGATTTAATAGCTGCGTGATTTCATTTATGACTTTGTTATACGTATTGTTCTTCGATATTTTAAATCAAGATGTATTATTTCTTTTAGCTTGGACAAAATAATAAGGTTTCCGTAAAAAACGTGAATCTATATGTATGCGATATATGTACACACATTTTACAGGGCAAAAGTAATATTTTAAACTAGTTAATAGATCAAAATAATATGGAGAAATATAATAGAATAAAATGTAAAAAATTTACTTTAGAATAAAACTGTAGAATGTAAAATCAACTTCTATCTAATTAATACAAAATAAATACAAAAATACTACAATATATAGGTAGAACTAATTTATATATTTCTGTACGTATTTTTTTTCTGTTCGTTGTCGTGACATAACTTAACTTAAAAGAGACTAGGCGAATTAAGCAGAAAGGCATGTGGGTAAAGAATCTTCAATAAAAGAATATGAAAAATGATAAAAACAAAATACCTCTTTTTTCATGATTCGGATAGTGATGGTATCCTAAAAAACCACAAATAAGTGCTACACAAACCTAACAAAGGTAATTAGAATAATAAAGACCAAAAAATTACTTTAACTTTAAATTGAGATTTTGTTGATAGTGCCGAAATAAAGACCAAAGTTGATTTTATAAGCATGCTGTATCATTTACGTAACCCAGTTCCTAAGTTCTTTATGTCCTTCGGAAATAGGAGCGAAATACCAAGGAATTGGAAATTTTGCCTCGGAAATACAGAATATCGACTTCTGTTTCTTTTCTTTATATTTTTAGTAATAATTCAGGTTTTACTGTTAAATTATTATTATTTTTTAAACTAGTATACTCAAGCAAATTTTCGAAAAACAGTACTTTATTTAAAAAATGTCATGTTAAGTATCTAATAATTAAACTATCACGGAAAAGGGGGACTTTACCCCACGCTCAAAATTCTATCCGCACCACATAATGACAAAGTGTCAGTATACATTACTAGTTACAATATTTAGTAACATTAACAACAAAACTAGAAATTATCCAGGAGCAGTTGTTTTACAACAACTTGCGGTCTGCAATTTTAATCGGAGAACGAACATGTGGTGTCTAGGAAAAAACCCAGGATTGATATACAATTCCTTTTCTTTTAGACTCTTTTTAAGACCAATTCGAGTCGGTAATGATTTTTGGAATTATCAGCAGAACTACTTTCTTGTAGTCTTAGAAAAACCAGGGAAATAGAAAAACGCTGTCTGAAAAAAATATTATAGCAACGTTGAATACGTTGAGAATTATTGTAACTTCTGGATATGTTTAGTCCTTAACTCAGGCAAAGATAAGGAAATTCTTAAACGGCATTACAGTGTCCAATTATTTTTCAGTTCTTTTCGAATTAGAAATGAAGAGCACAAGAAAAGAAGGGGCTCAGAGACAGTAAGCCCAATTTGAGTAAAATTTAATACCGAAAAATTTTTTTTTTCTTTAATTGCAGCAATAGGTGGTTAGGCTGGTGCCGGACTCGCTTGTGGAGTTACCAAGGCACCTTACTTGCACAACCCCCCCCCCCCCCTCCCCCTTCCCGTAGCTATTCGGGGGAGAGTGAGAGGACAGCTCTCAAACAGGTACGACCAGGAGGCCCACCATTTCTTGGAACCGATTGTTGGCACCTTATATATAAAACAGACTTGTGACGGGCAGCGGTGTCACTGGTGCAAAGGTTTCGGTACCGCGCTTATCAACCCGCGTGACCAGGCGTGTGTGAATATTGGCATTTCTTCCAGGACGACCGTCATGAGTGGCAAAGTCTTAAAAGGTCTATGTCCAGCAGTGAACAAAACAGGCTAATGGATGGATGGAAGCACCAGGCAGTTTTTATTTTGTTAGGTTTATTATTTACTAGTATTTTGTATGTGACTCCGCCTGCATTTATTCAAACTCTACCCCGTTTTCGGCTTAGGCGTTATTTTATCAACACTCCTTATAGCCTAAATGTTTACCACGGTTACTAGAATGATACTAAAGAAAACGGCATCCAAATCCGTTGAGTGGTTCTCGAGTTAAAATGGAACAAACATACATACAGACAGAGAACTTTGTAAAAATTTTAGTTTGGGCTTTAGCACAATACTTATAACCAACGAGCTGCTGTCCATTCACTTTTCTAATCTTTTTCTTCTACCTTTTGTGTTTGTACAATAACAGAACCTGTATAAACCCATGTCGTACATTAAGAATTGAAATTGGAAATTTGGACAGAGGTAAACATAATAATTTCGAAATTCCTGCCAAAAACACCTCTTATCATCAATTCTCATTACTTAACAATAGTTAAACAATAAATAGCAAGTATTGCAGGATTGTGGCTCAAATATGTTTCATGAATTAACTAGAATAATCGGTCAACGACTTATATTTTGACGCATTTAAATTTTATTTAAATTTTAATATTTTGGGTGAGAATCAAGAATATATTTTCGACCGGATAAAACCGTAAGCTGTGTAGCTAGCACGCGCCAGATATACAGCGTATATCTACCCTACTTGCGCTCTCACGCATATTATACCACGTTTGTCAATGTGCGAGAGAGCAAGTATGATGGAAAGATTCTTTGTCGACGGCGCATGCTAGAACCCTAGGAAGTAATATCAGAGACCAAGATAATAATTTCAGTTTTCATCCTGCCGAAAATGTCAGTTAAAATATGAGGCCAAAATATTAAACGAAGTATTATTTAAGAAACAATAGCATTCGCAAAACAAAGCAACACATTCAAAAAACTACGATTAAATAGTCCTTTGATTTGGATCTGCCAAATAAATTACTAAGCTGATATCTTTCTTTCTTCGCACCAAACAATAAAAAGGCTACAGTCAGCCATTACTATATCTTGTTAGAACATTGCTGTTTTTTCTTGTGAAATCCATTACTTTATTGCTTTTTTTTCGATCTACACGTTATTCGTGAAATAAAACTGCTAGCATGAGATCACATAAAAAAGTTACATGACGGTTTCCAACATATAATTTTCCTACAAATTGCAGTAGAATTATCTAGCTGTCATATATTCAGTACCATTTGTTATATTATTATGAATAATAAATATTAATATTTACCTTTTTATATTATATTATTGTAAATATTCATCTATGCTAACGTCGCCCACATCAAGTGGTCGAAATATATTTTAATAAACTTACCTTTGGATTATGTGTTTTCTGTTAAATATAAATTAAAAAAGATAAGTACTGTGTATAGTTAAGCGTTTATTGTAAACAACATGTTAAAAAAGGAAGCATAAAGAAGACATGATCTTGCTAAGTTGCTTGCCCTTCTTCTTAGCAAGACTAATCGAATGGGCGGATTTAAGCATTATATTTATTTATAGTTTATTTATATATGTATTGCATTATGTATATTTTTCTTAAAAATATAGTTAATGGCTTTTATTTCTTAGTTTTTATCTTTATTAATGAACACACAGAAATAATATAAAATAAAATGTGCTATATTTTGACCCCTTACTGGGGTCGTCATCAGGCGAGTCAGGGGTCGAAATATAGCACATTTTACCTTATATTATTTCTGTGGGTTCATTAATAAAAATAAAAACCAACAAATTATGTATATTTAATATTTTCGTTTTTATATCTTTTGCTTATGTAAGTAGTGTCGATAGTAAGTATGTATATAGATACTTATTTATTATTATTTCGTTAATATATAATAATAAATAAAAAATATTTAATTAAATAATCCAAACTTCGTAATATATATGTAGTGTTTTATTTTAAAGATTAATAATATTCTCAGTAAATCTCTAGAAACTAATAACTTAGGCAAAAAACGTTTATCTAGATAGTACAGGCCGTGCTAGCGTGACAAATAAGCGTGCTGTCGATACGCAGAACGGAATTCAAAAGGCTCCTAATGGATCAGCATTGTCTGATGACAGATGAAAAGGGAATCTGGTGCCAACAGCCAGCATCCAATCGGAAAATGGAGCAATTCACAATTAACATTTGCGCTGCCTCTAATTTGGGAAAGATTGTGCAGAAAAAATGCACTCCGCTCAAATTGGTTTCGCATTTGAGGTCGATACAATGGTAGTATTCTTTTGAGCTATATTATTATATTGGATTGATTTATCTGTCACTCTACGTCCATTCAAATAGCCCCTTTTAATAAATTCACTGCACGTGCCTTTTACTTCCTGTTTTCGATGTCATTATCTTAATGGACTCTCACGTCAGATTTAGGAAAACCTAATTAAGTCGTTCTAATCCAAAGCTACGTTTAAGTAAATGCTTGTTACGGGACAGAAATAAAACAAATAGCGATAAGACCTACTTACTTAAATGAGATAACAACAAAAGTTCTTTGTCCAACGTTTCTGTCTAAGCAGCACTAACAAAACGCAACTTTCCGTAAGTTTATTTTCCCTAGGGACCAACACAAATTACATTCAAGAGCTAAGCTTAATTAATCTAAAAAATCCGACTTTCTTGCACACGTTTTTGCCCGAGGCTTACTGAAACGAAAACATTAATTCATGAAAATGGTCATGGAGATAGCCATAGAGATGCAGAAGTAAATTTTAAATTTGTAGTGGGGGCGATAAGACTGACACTCGCGATCGTAATCGTTATTGTTATCTGCCAGGACAGTATATATATAAAATTTGAATGCTTTGTTTCTGTGTATTTCATAAAGTACAAGAAAATTGTAATAAATTTCTACCACAAATTGTAATAATTTTTTACCACATTTATTTCACAGACATATAATTATTACTAAGTAGCAGACCAAATATAAGGATTAAACGGCGTGGCATGTTTCCATACAAAAAATAAGCTACATTTAGGCTCCATGGTACGAAAAAACGGACAAAAATGGGTAGTTTTGGCTGGTTCACGCTTGGAACATTTTTTTTTTATTCCGAAACTAATCTCTAGTTTATATTTTGTTTGGAAATAAGCAATATTTATAATTAAAAGAGCCTGAAGTTTACTAAGATAAAATTGCCACGCGTCGACTCTATGTATTTATTATTAAGGTTAAGTCTGCTACTATATTATATGTCTGTGTATTCATTTTGACTATATAATCTACGGTTTTGTCTTTGGAAAACACATTTGGATGAATTTGAAATGCAAGTCACAGTCCACACGCGGTACACCCGCGTTTCACCGACCATAATCACGTCCCAACGTGATGGGTAGTGAGCCCTATCGCCGTACTTCGGGCATTAATACACGCTTTTTAGGGCATGCAGGTTTCCTCACGATGTTTTCCTTCACCGTTCAGCAAGTGGTAAGTAGGAACAAATACTATGCACATAGATTCCGAAAAACTCATTAGTGCATGCCCGGCCGGGGATCGAACCTCGGGTCTCATGATTGAGGTGTCTTGTTTAAATTGTGGACATTATAATAAACGGGGGTATTTTTAGTATTCTTTCTACATATGTAGATAAACAAAAATATTTTTTATTATTGACTGGTTTTTAATCTGAAGTTTAAAAATAAGTACCTATTTTATGCAGTGGCTGCCTCATATTCGAAACTGTTATAATAAATTTTACTTCACTTCTATTAAAATTCTGTTAGGATCGTCCTCATTATTATCGTTTGAAGAAAAATACGAGGAATGATTTTTCATTTTGTTCTTCTTTGAAGTCAAGTATTTAATTAAAAATATATTTCAGCTTCTATTTAGGATTCCCTAAACCAAAACGTTATGGTGTAACTTCGTGCTCCGTTTGGCCGTTCTTACGTACGACTATACGAGTATATGTCACAGCCCCTCAACTTTTGATAACTTGAAATTTAGTTTAAAAATAGCACAAATATACCAACAAAACGTGGTATATATATTTTTTTTATAATCTGAACTGGTATAAATAAAATTGCAGGTAGTGCTAATTATAAAAAAGTATGTAGTTTTTTGGAAATCTTCGAAAAAGTGCAAAAAAATCATTGGTATGAAATTTACTATGCATTATCAGCAAAACTAATAACCGAAAATTAAGAAAAAATGCTTATACGCAATTAAGGATTACATAAAAGTGTATATGCCTTTCAAACTCCAATATAGATAGCTTTAGATGTAAAATATACGTACGTCTACTATATATTTCTTGATAAGAGTACGAAATCCTTGGCGCGTGTGTTTCACTCGGACTTGACCGGGATTTTTATATTTGAGGAGTACCTAGTTTTATAATAAAAGAATTTGTGATAAAATTACATTGTGATAAACCTATTGGATAGGCTTGGATGTAGCAAGTCTACAAAACGGAAAAACTATAGGATCGTAGCATGTCTTACGCCTTAGCAAAACGAGAATTTTCAGATTTCTTCAGATTTGGAACCTAAACACAACAAAAGACCATAACTTCTAGAATTTTACAACTACATGACATTGAATACACCAGCAAGTAATGCACATTATGAACGCTCATGGGGTATTGTGTGCATTCCATACATTGTTTAAACGAACAGAAATAGCTTTTATGTGGTTACTACATTATGTGAAACCTGGGATAGTTAAGAAATAAACAGTTCCCAACAATAAACAATTTATAGCGAATTCCTTCACTTGGAAAACCCTAAATATTACTCTTTAAAGATTTAGTTTTTCCTTAATATAGCATTATATTGGGCCTTAGCTGAAAGCTTTAAGCATTAACATACCTCGACAATTTCTAAAACACCTTGCAGTATAAATAGCAATTTGTACATTAACCCTTAGTCGCTAATTTTCGAGCTTAACCCAGCAATATGCTCGCGGCTGGCACGTAGTTACCAACGAAGCAACGCTGCCTTACGTGACCACAAAATTGTACCTGCTGCGATTTATGATTCTGTAAATATACTATGAAATTATGTTGATCCTACAAAATAATTAATAAGACGGATCCGAGCCAAGATCAGTTCTGCAATCTATTGTTTCTGCAATAACGAGAATTCAGAGGATTAGGATCTTAGGTCGTAATAGTATGACGCACATTCATAGCATAATTCTAGTAGAGAAATTAAGACGAAAAGTCAATCTGGATGTGAGAAATTCTAAAACGGGATGAGTTTATGGCTTTGTCAATAAATTCCTTGAACAAAAATCTGATCAAAATGTAAAAAACTGTGCCTTAACTGATTTATACAGCTTCACATAAGCACTATCTAGGTAATAAATTTAAAAATATGTGTTATACTTATCGTAAATTAAAAAAAAATTACCTGTTAGTTTATTTTTTAATTGACAAACCAAGCCTTATCGAGTTACCTACTTTTAGCAAGGCAAGGCAGAACATCTCATTACCGCGTTTCGTTCGCTGTGCAAATGGGGGTTAATTTCATTACGTGGGCCCAACGAATCGTGTGATAACTTTAGTGACGTCATGTTAGGCCCAAGGGACCGGTGGTTTGTGGAAATAGACACGAAGGCAACGTAGTAGATATGTTTGTTTTTAGTGTCTACTGAAATTGTTTAATCTGCGTTTGTGAGGGAGCTTTTGAAGGTTTGTATGATAGGTCGTGAGGGTTTGATTTCATTACAGTTATTAATAATAAAGTTTTATTAAGCGTATGTTGTCCTACTTTCGTAACTACTACATATTCTACTAGAGTTTTATTCTCTCGACTAAAATATCACAACATACAGAAGCATAAATATTAAACTTAGTTCTAAAAGACCTTTTGAGTGGTATGATCAATACTTGCGATTGTCGGCACTTTGAAGTGGTATTTTTGTTTTCCTTTAAATTTCTACTGCTGATTGGACCACCTTTTAATAATCATTGACATGTTCATCCTCTGTTTTTATCTCGGAAAGTGAACCATGAAACTGAGTCCAGTTCATTAACATAGTTGATTGATCCGAATGTATTGTTTCCAAAATACGAAGCAATTACGAGTCCACCACGCAAAGCCCTCTGCGACCCCTTTAATTATCGAATCGGAAATCAAACTGTACTATTTTACCACGTCCGCACGTCTCTGAGTCATTCAAACTAATGGGTCTACGAAGTGTAAAAACTACGAAGTCGTAGAGGCTACGCCGCGTCGTCGTAGCGAAAAGAGGTAGCAGCAGATGTCAAGTCCTGATATTTGAAAAGAGATATATTTATCCAAAAAATAGAACGTTAAGGTAGGGTGGGGAACAAAAATCAGTTTAGATTTTCATTATTTCTAGGGAAGGTGCTGTTTAAGTGATAAAAAAATACGTAAAGAAAGAAAAACTGTTTCTTTTATTGCTATAAAATTTATTGATTTCCTTGGTTTCACAGCTTATTTTTTATTCATGGTCCATAAACATACACTTATGGACACGTATAACCTCGTTGCGTATATTATTTTAAGCGACTTAATTTTCTGGAATTCTAAGTTTTGAAATAATCATCATAAAATATACACGGAAAACAGCAACCCGGCGTTATTCATAGTTTAATCAACACCCATATTTAAAAGAATGTAAATCATGATTTTTATTTCATCCTCGTACAAGCTAGCCAAATCTGCTAATCTAAGAATCGGTAACAAAGTCACGTCTCCAGACCTTAATTAAGAAATGAATGAGATTGAAAGAGGTCAGAACCTCTTTGTGTGATCGGTCACGGACTTTAACCCTTTGGAAAGAATCTTTAACTTTGCTAAGATTTAAGGTTCTCTAGGACAGTTAAACCAAATTATAACAATCCTAAGAAAATATGTTTGGGGTTCTGTACCTACCTAAGGGGTAAAAAAGTTAAACTAGTATTATGGTGAGACTTTGTTTCCCAAACATTGTCAAACTGTTGATACGTTAAAGCTGGTCATTAAATTTGGAAAAAGTGCTTTTATTTGATCACTATATTAAATGGTAAAATGCAATTCTGAAAGAAATTTAGCTTTATAAAAATTTTGTAGATTTTTATTTAATTGTTCAGTATAAAATCTAGATATTAAAAATTAGATTATAAAAATATATATGCTGCAATAAAATGTATATAATGTATAATAAAAATTTACTTATCTCCTAAAAGAAAGAGATAAAATTATGGAAGCCAAATACGCTAACAGACAATTATATAAACTTGTTAAGCAATTAATTGGGCAGACTCCTAATCAATTATTCTGGAAAGATAGAAATGTTTTTTTTCTAAAGTGGCAGCACTTTAGCAGCTCTTAGGGTCTTAAGAAATAAACATCTATGTTTATAACATTTATTTATTTATTTATTTCTTCAACCACAATATTACACTATTTTTATAGCTGAGCCAATACAATAGTGAACATCAACATACTTATAATATTTACAAATCACAAATGTAATCATATTATAACAAGACTTAAAATTTAATAAAAACACAATAACAAAAATTTTAACTAAGTTACAATTAATTTACTGGTAACAAATAAAATATTGGGCTGTTCGTGTGAATTCACTCCGGGAACAATGAAACAAATCAACATGGTCGTGGATCCTGTTAAGTAGCTCCAGTGCTCGGGTCGGTGAAACCTTTCGATGGAGGTTTGTCCTACTGTGCCCTATGTCAAACAGTCGATTTTGTCGAGCCCTTAGTGAGTCATTTGGCACCCGTAACTTACATTTCGCTAGCAAAACTAAGTTAGTTTCCTTTCCACGCCATACTCTAAACAAGTACGACGCCAGGGCAAGTTCCCGCCTTACTTTGAGCTGATTATATCCCACCATGCCCAGCACGAATAATGTGGGATACATCAACGGGTATTTTGGATACACCCCATAAAGTTTCACGTAGAGAAATCTTGTGAATTTATTTTGGATTTTCTCTAACATGAGACTATACTTTGCCTCATGGGGGGCCCAGACAACCGCATTACATTCCAGCTTGCTGCGTACTAAAGCATTGTACAAGACCTTAAGAGCTGTGATGCTAGTAAAGCTGTTAGTCGTCCTGAGAACAAACCCCAACGTTTGAAACGCCTTCTTGCAGACATTGACAATGTGCTCACGAAATGTTAGATCTGTTGATATCCACAAGCCCAAATCGAGCAATGACGTCACACGCTCCATCGCACTGCCCTCTACTGAGTAATGACGTATGTGGGGAGAAAGACTCCGGCTGAAAGATATGACCTTGCACTTGGACACGTTAAAGCGGAGTTTGTTCTCATGACTCCACGCCACAACCTTATCTACATCACGCTGAAGCGTGATCTTCCTCGCACGTGATTTTCATATACAGCTTCAAGTCGTCCGCAAACAAAAGACACTGAGCATGTTCAACTACTTTGGGTAATACGTTTCGGATACGCTGTTGCCGCACTGGACATATTGTTTTCTGTCCTTCATATAATTCGCAAAGAATCACAACGTTTTATGTGTGCAACCTGCCCCTGCCAACTTCATGAGAAGCACGTCGTTGTCAACGGTATCAAACGCCTTCCTGAAGTCAAAGTACGCAGCATCCACCTGCATACCTTAGTCAACGTGTGGTACTATATATGACATAAAGTTCAAAAGGTTACTGGTGGTGCTGCGACCCGGTCTAAACCCATGCTGTGCATCCGATAAATGCGCTTTGATCTCCTCGTAGACAACGGTATACAGTGCCGACTCAAAGACTTTGGCATAGGTACATAACACTGCCACTGGCCTGTAATCGCCTACATCTGACCCTCCTGCTCCTTTTGGGACTGGGATTACCCGAGATGTTTTCCATTTATCCGAAAATGTTGAGCTCTCCAAGCACAGATTGTACACATGCGTGAGTGGTCCTACTAATACCGTCCTACAATCACGCGCCAGGTATGGTGGAATCCCGTCCGGTCCTACAGAGCGCTTGGGCGGGAGGGCGGCGAGCGCGGGAAGCACCTGGGCGGGCTCGAGCGCTGTGAGGTGCACGCACGCTGCACCCCCCGCCTCGCCCCCACTGACCGCACGTGCCGCCGCCTCCGCATGGAGCACGGGGGGCTGCGAGTTGTACACCGAGGGGAAGTACTTGGCGAATTCCCTAGCACACTCCTGCTCATTGAGAGTAGAACCATCTCTCAGCATTTTATGTTTTTTCGTATTTTTCTGCTTAGATTGTACAAATTTCCAAAAGGATTTCGGTTCATTTGCTAGCTGTTTCTGTAACCAATCTCTGTTATTGTTTTGATCCGCAAGCATCCTTTCCTTAACTCTCGTTCTACTTATAGAAAACAATGCGTAATCTTCAACCGATTTAATAATTTTATATCTCCGGTGTAGCGTTGCTTTATGCCTAATTTCATGAATTAGATCAGCCGAAAACCAATCCAGGTAACTATAGCGAGAGTTTGCGATAGTACCTCTCTTTTTAGGTACGCAAGTATCTATGGTATAATTTAACTTTTCGTATAATAGATCGACGGCTTTGTTAACGTCTTTAACGTGGTAAAGGTCAATCCAGTCTATTACGCACATTATCGAGTGTAAGGCAGAAAAGTCTGCTGTAAAAATTCCAGGAATTCCTGACAGGCTCAAAAATGGAGGATTGATCCTGAGTCCTGGGAGGTGAGCGGAATAGGGGTTGCGGCACGGGAGACGGCGCGAGGCGCACGGTGATCGCCAGCGGCGGGTGCAGCTTATCTATGTTCACCAGGGGCTCCTCCGACAGGGACACCTCTACCGCATTCGCCCTTTCAGTACTCAACACTAAATCTAAACAGCGATCCATATTATTAGGTTCAAAATTCCTCTGAGTGAATCCACTGAACGAAACAAAATATTCATAATAATTTTGTATCTCAACTGAACAAGAGTACATATTAAAATCTCCGACTACCAATACATTTACATATTTTAGACAAAAATGTTCAATAATTCTAAATAAACACATATAATCCTTATCAGCACTATTTGGTGGAATATAAACGACGCATAATACAGTTAGCAAATTATTATTTTTATAGACGGTAGCACACACAATTTCGAACACTTCGTGGTCGACGATGACGTCACTTGGAGCGAGTTGTTTTAGCTCGAAATCGGGTGTTGCCACTAAAAATGCGCCGCCTTGCTTACGCCCGTCATTCCGATCGCACCTAATTATTTTAAATGTTGGTGGTATTATCTCTGCATCATAAATGGAATCATTGCATCCTGTCTCCGTCACCGCGTACAAATCGGAAGACGATGCATTAAGGTTATTTCTAAACAAGTCAAACTTCGTTCGAAGACCTCGGACATTTTGATAGAAAACGTTAATGCAACGATTTTGCTTCGCTGGGCACATTGCTAGCCCTTTCTTTGCGAAACCAAATCCATTCAGCAAATTCTACGTTAACTGGCCATACCTCAGATTGACACAACTTGTCGTAAAAACTTTCCGGCACTCCTATCATGTATGAAGCGTAATCCCATACATAGTGCCATCTACATCTAAATTTTTAAATTTTGCATATCTCGAGGTTTAATAAAAATAGCAATGGACTATTTTTACGCCAAAGGTGCCCGTTTTTTGAAAAAGTTGAAATTTTTCTCCTCGAAGGCGTTGTCTATGAAATTTATTTAAATACAGTTTAGTAGATACTAATTCTAGGAAATAATCGTGTAGGATTTCGATAATTATTCCATAAGACAGATACATTTTTTTAGTAACTTTAGAGCTCTTAAGTATCATACAGAATGCTTGGTGCGGGAGATCGACTCAAATTTGACCTGTTATTTTCATTTGCTCATCGGTTTTCGTACCTAGTCACGTTTACTCAATAATCCACACATCTTCGGATAAATAAAATTAAAATTCCTGACTGAGTAAACATCGCACAGCCCAAACGTGAGGAACATGAAATTTTGACAGTAGATTACTTTTATTATGATGACACTCACTAAAAAGGATTTTACAAAATTGAATCCTTAAAAGAGGTAAAGTAGGAAGATGAATGTTTGTATGAGAATTTTTTTAGTTTTGTAGTTAGAACAATAAAAATATGTATTAAGCCTTTTGGTAAGAAATAAAAATTAGGAGTTTCAGCGTTTTTAGAAATCACCCCCTAACAGGATAAAATAGGGGATGAACTTTTGTATGGGAATTTGATTAGGTTTGTAGTTAAAACCACAAAAATTTCTATCGGACCTTTTGGTTATAAAATAAATATTAATGTGTTTCAGCGTTTTCGGAAACCGGGGGTTAAATATGAATGTTTGTACGGAAACTTGGTTAGTTTGGTCGTTAAAACCATACAATTATAAATTAAGAATTCCGTGTTTTAACGTATTTGGAAAACCATACGGGATGAAAGTATGTATATAGGAATTTCGTTACTTTTTTATTTAAAACCATGACAATTAATATTGGTTGCAAATAAAGAAAAACGTAATTCAGCGTTTTTTATAATAAAAGCCTATTTGTGTGGTTTGTGTAGAGATGGTAGAGCTGATGCCGGTGTCGACTGTGGAGGTACCACCATCTTACTCGCAAATCCTCCTGAAGTTATTCGGGGGAGAGTAAGATAACAGCTCTTAGGCAAAAAAACCAGGCAGCCCACCATTGCCCGGGACCGATGGATGGCGGTATATCCATCCCCAATTGCCGAGCCTTATATAAAACAGACTGGTGACGGGCAGCGGCGTCACTGGCGCAAAGGTTTCGGCACCGCGCTCACCAACCCGCCTGCCCAGCATGTGTGAGTATGGGCATTTCTTCCAGGAGGACCGCCAAGAGTGGCAAAATCCTGGAAAGGCCTATATCCAGCACTGGACGAAACAGGCTGATGGATGGATGGATGTATCGAATAGGGGATGAAAGTAAGGGAATTTCGATAGTTTTGCAGTAAAAAACATGAAAATTGCTATTGAGCCTATTGGTTAGAAATTCAGGTTATCATGCTTCAGCGTTATTGAAATATCCGTCCCTAAATGAGTTAAACAGAATTAAAGTTAAAATAAATATAAAAGGTATATCTGAAACTTTGTTGGGAAATTTCGTGGCGAAACTATAAGGGTTCCTTGTTGGATTACGGAACCCTAAGAAGCGTCAGATCAAGTGGGTAAACAAAATCAACGGTCCAAAAAATATTGAAAGATTTTATAGGAGCACACAAAAACTAATTCATTGCATGGGCAGCTGCGGCAAAAGCAAGTGGTATATATGTATTATTTGTATCATCTGAATATTTTCGCAAACCTTGGACGTTCAACCGTATAGTGACTACGGTTCCAATGACCCGATACGTAAACACCGTAGAGACATTATCGTGTGCGCTAATAGGCAATATCTGCTGCCCAAATTGCTTTTCTAACGATATTCCTACAGCAGTAATAACACCCCTTAATCCTGTTATCGATAGGCTAAAAGCGTTTTTGTTCAGCTTTTGTCTACGCGGGAATGTTCAGCGTTCGAGCAACGGTAGTTATGATGACGAATGTTTGTAAAGATGAAGTATTTTTTGACATTCTACAGCGGAAGGTCTACACAACAAGGTTTACAAAACTTTTCACATTTTGGGGAGCAATGCCACTTGTGTTGACATTTTACTCGTTAAAACTACATAGCAGTAAATTAAATGAAAAAAACGTTGCATTTCAAATCTACTTGAGGAGATAATATTTTTTGACAAAATCGGGTTCCATGTGGAAAGTAAATAGAGTATATTTGTCTAGAATAATTTTATTATGTTTTTGTTATATGTCATGTAATTTCATGTTGTCAAATTTTTAAGTACGACTACTTTATGAGAATTTGAGACTGTTACAGCTAAAGAATGTAGACATCATAAATAAGTAACTTATTAACTATAAAAACCGGCCAAGTTTGAGTCGGACTCGCGCGAAGGGTTCCGTACCATTATCTATAAAAACGGCAAAATTGTATGGGAGCCCTCCTTAAATATTTGTTTTATTTTAATTCAATTATTTATTTTTAAAGTAAATATTATAACTAAATATGTTGCCGCCATCAATATCAAGCAAAAACGAGCAAAAAAATCACGTTTGTTGTATGGGAGCCCCCTTTAATATTCATTTTATTCTGTTTTTTGGTATTTTTTGTTATAGCGGCAACAGAAATACATCATCTGTGAAAATTTCAACTGTCTTACTATCACGGTTCATGAGATAAAGCCTGGTGACAGACGGACAGTCAACGGACAGTGGAGTCTTAGTAAGTCCGTTGGTTACCTTTTGAGTACGGAACCCTAAAAATAAGCATAAATCCCGAGAGGAAATATAAGTCACAGTTCACACAAGACAGAACCACAGACATTCAATACCATGTACAGCGCGCCCAAAGTTATAATGCGCATAGAAATCTATAGCCGAGCGACCAGACGTACCACGTGACCTTACTGCTTGTATAAAAAGTGTAGGGAAATACGAACTTTGCCGAGCAGTGGCGAAGATTTGTATGCGCATTATAAGTTTGGGAGTACTGTACAACTGAAGAACGCATCAAGCTACACACATTGTCCTTTATACTTATCTTATATCCTTCACTATAGAGACTAATGTCATACTGCAAGTGTATAACTTAACGTGTTCTTCAATGTACAACCAAGTTTCAGCGACGACGGTACACGTCTCAGCGTGATGAGTGTGAACGCTATCGCCGTATTTTGGACACAACGATGGTCCTAATCTTTACCTGTCCTGTATTGTATTAATTTTTTGTATACTTATGCAAAATACCTCTAAGATACCCTAATAATTTGGTTAGGGTATTTGTAAAATTCAGACTGACCTCATAAACGTTTTAGCAAACACAAACGGCTATAATTGATTGACCTACAAACCCTCTGAAATCCGCAGAACCAGAGCATTTAAGAGCGTGTACTATCACCGATATTGGATCCGTAACGATGTTATCAGGGCAAACAAAGGTCTTTAATTTTATTAGCCGTGACCCGCATCGGCCCTCTCGCGTACTACAATTTTGGCCTGTGTTGGAATATTCAGGTTACGCAAAGACTAAATAAGAGGAGTACATTCGTAACCCGTCCTTCAGTCTGTAAACGAATTCACAGACTTCAGTCGTATGTTGCCAATAATTAATAAATAAAATATTAAATCGAAAAAAGTAGTTAAAGTTGAAATATGGCCTTCAGTTAATGTCATCTAATGGTGTCAATTCGGTGTAACCACAGACATATAATTATTTATACGTTTGTGGGTTTAACACGACTTAACTTATTTGACAGGACTAAACTTAATTAATGTTTCCTGGAGTTGATGCTTGCACTCTAAAAAAATTATTGTCAACGGAGCAATAAACTTTTAACCCAGGGGAGTCGTCCATACTATATTGTGCCGGTCACAACCTTTTTACTGTCGCTACATATTTCATTTATTTAAGAAAAGTTTTTAACAATTTTTCAAACATAATTATTACGACAATATTAATTACGTTAGACTAACAGAGCAGTAACATTGTTCATCCAACAAAGGTGTTTGAGGGTTATTTACGCTGACTTATCAAAGATACTTTTTTGTTGCATTTATACTTATCTATATACTCAATTTGATACTTCAACAAAAGTAATTTATCCTGGTTTCTTTCTTTGTTAACCTATCATACACTCCCTTTGTTACTATAACAAGATACTTTGTCCTTGTACATACTCTTTTTGTTTCCCTATCACAGGTGCGTTGCTATTGTATATAATGTATGAATGTTGTCCTATCAAAGGAACTTTGTTCCGGTATCTACCTTCCCTTTGCTAAGCTATTAAATGCTACCGATTCGGAATCAGGGCAATGCAGGAAAGTGCGTGTCGATTGAATGAATCGAAAGCAATGCTCGATAGGATTATTTTTTCATGAACTGCGTATCAATATTATCAGCTAAATCTGATTTTAGTGAGACTATTTTTTATTAGCCAAACTAGTACATCTGAATTAGCTTTCCATAAACTAGTTAGGCCTAAACAAAAGTGTTTTGACCTGCAATTGGGTTTTACTGTTAAGATATTACTATTAAATGTAAGTAGGTACCTAATTACAGAAAAAAATATGTACAAAAATATCCAATCGAGCAGTGCAACCGATGTAGAAACAATACGCCCACGCCACAACTGTAATATAAAAGATAGGTTATTTTCACATGCTTGTTTATCTACACCATAAACTCTTCTTCTTCTGGATCTATGGTACTTATGACACCAAATAAATTACAGGTAACACGTTTTACCAGTCAATGGTAAGAGACAGATACTATTTTTTATTAACGAGTGTAACTTCGGACGGATGCCATGCAGAATCGGCGGCGAACCAAAGACAAATGACAAGATAATCACTTGGCTTACTTGCACTGACACGGTATTTTTTAAATATACTAACAAACTAAATTTGTATCACCCTATAGCTACCTCCATGGTCTAGTGATGAGAGCCTTGGGCTCTCAACCCGGAGGTCGTGGGTTCAATTCCCGCGGGGAACACACATAGTGGAAAGTCACTTGTGAATTGTTCTCAGTTTGGTTAGGACATTGCAGTTGAATCATCTGATTGTCCAACAAGTAAGCTGATTCCGTGCTTCGGAAGGCACGTTGATCCCGGCCACTTTTTAGTAGGGTGTTCGTTACATAAACCACGTCAGAGGCCGTAAGGCGGTTTAGAAACTCTGACACCAGGGCTTGTCGGGCCGATAGGTCTTGCAGCCCACACGATAAGACGACCCCATAATTAAATAAATTCACACAGCATTTTTTATAAAGTGACAAAGTAAATTTATACTGTCCCGATATTTAAATAAATTAACAAAATCTATCTTGACTATAACGCAAACCTATTTTGTCAAGTTATTTTTTTAGGCCAAATTATTGTGTCAATTTGTGTCAGAGTCGAAAGGATGAGTCCGTGCTGCCAACATGGATTTAAAAAAAGGCGTAGGCAAGATTATACAATTAAAATAATAGTTATTACCGTGCATTTTTTTTAAATTGTTAACTATCGTATTATTGTTACACCCTCAACGCACAAATTGATATGACAACAAAATCAATTTAGTTACCAAAACCTTGGTTTTCTGCACAATAAATAAGTTGATACGATACAATAAACTTTAATTTTGTTAGGTACCAGAAACTTAGACTTCTTCACAATATATACATTATTAGAAATAAAACAATTTTGTTAATCTTAGTTTTATGTATCAATGTATAGTCTTTCAATGTAACAAGAAAGTAAATTGACCTTTGCTATTTAAGCAAAGTAACAAACAAAACTGTTACAGGAACAAAACCAGAACTGTTATTGTAACAATAAACTTTAAAAAAAAACTTAATTTTGGGGAAAAAAATCATTTTGCTACAGCATATACTTTTTTGTACCGGCAACAATAAATTTATAACAACACTTTTGTTGTTGTTTTGTTAGCCCTTTTTTTTGAGCATATGATTGTTGGCACTGGGTGGACCTTTTGATAAATGTTTGATTAAAATCACTTGTACTTGCCCACTTATTTATATTATTTCACTTGCCGGTTTCGATATTATGGCGTCATCAAAGGTATTTTGGGTGTCAAGTGATTCATATATTGTACGTAAACACCCAAAAAACCTTTGATAATGCAATAATAGTGAAACCGGTAAGGGAAATAAGTTAAATAAGTTGACAAGTACAAGTGCTTTCAAAATTAAAGCATTCTGTCTTTTGCTTTCTGTATCGAAAATATTAAGGAAGGGGCGCTTAAAATAAGGTAAGTCCTGTCAAATAAGTCGTGTTAGACTGAATCAACATCAATGTCGTCTATTATATCGCTAAAATTAAGGTAATTGTCCATCATAACGAAATAGGTCTAACGAGAGACAAGAGAAAATATTTACGTTTCGGAGTGACCATAACCATATCGTACAACTTTGTATTTTTATATAATTAGTTTTTGTGTACTCCTATAAAATCTGTCAATATTTTTCTGAGTGTTACGTACACTAAGCACAGCTGATGAAATGTGCGTGTTATCCGCCACTGTTTCCCATTTTGTATGTCTCTTTATAGCTTTACCATGAGAACTGATTTGTGGGATAAAAAGTAGCCTTTGTCCTGTTCCAGGTCTAGAACTACATTCATGCAATATTTCAGCCCAATCTGTTCAGTAGTTACGACGTGAAAGAGTAACAAACATCCACCCATCCATCCATACATCCATACATCAGTGGGACTGTTCACGAACTGTGACGTCACTTTAAGTACAAACGTATGCTTAGATAAAATCGTAATTCGATAGTATACCTATATTTTCGATGTTCGGCAACCAGTTGGAAACCGACTCAAATATAAGGGCAGGCCGGTTGGGCGGGAAAGTGAACCCCGCCTATATGTACACCTATATATCTACTTCGCTAGATTCGTTACTAATAGCAATATCTATTATCGCTTGAAAAGCCTAAATAATTATTATTAGAGTACATAACAATATTAAAATTTTAGCGAAAAATAAAACAAGCCCCGCAGTTCCGTATCTTTGCACTTTTTTCTAAGGAACAGAGAGCACTGTCATCGCCACAAAACGTGTAGGCTCGGACAGTTAAAAATACAGTTCTCATTAATTAAGATCGTTTCATTTATTGCTCAATCCATGTATGAGTAGTTCAAGAAACTCCAAATAGGTATTATTTCTTCATCTAATTGTGTTTCATAAGCCCGGATTACTAGAAGCATGGATTTGTAAGCACTGTCCATGTAAATGAAATGTTATATTGGGACGTACACATAGAGCAATAGAGCTTGAGGCCTGATTTAACTAATTGATAAAAATGTAAAATAATCGTAAACTAATACAGGAGAATTGGTAAGTGATCAACTGATCATTAAAAAAACGCAATACAGCCTGACTTTTATTTTTCAATTAAGTTGTAAGAACTGAACACATTTTGTGTGACTTTTTGTGATTAATATTTCGACACTACGGTAGCAAAGTCGAATACTTTTGTATGCTAGTCTTTTTTTCTCGTGTTTTCCGGATTCTAGAACTAGAATAAATTCTGACTTCACTTGTACGAGTACGACAATATTTCAAATAACTCGTGAAAGGAATATAAAATCACACCAGAAAAATAAACAAGAAAAGACTTTGAAAATGTAAAAACTATTATTTATACGAGTACCTAGGCCAAAGAAAGTTTTAGTTACCAACATTTCGTCATTCACGCTTTTTAGGTAGATACTTCTTTTTTCGTATCTCATATATGGGAGCATGTTCAGAACATGTACCTACGTCACTTCCGGTTTGAGGTTATTTCCATCCATCTATCAGCCTGTTTCGTCCACTGCTGGACATAGGCCTTTCCAGGATTTCGCCACGCTTGGCGGGCCTCCTGAAAGAAAAGCCCATACTCACACACGCCGGGCAGGCGGGTTGGTGAGCGCGGTGCCGAAACCCTTGCACCAGTGACGCCGCTGCCCGTCACTAGTCTATTTTATATAAGGCCCGGCAATTAGGGATGGATATACCGCCATCCATCGGTCCCAGGCAATGGTGGGCCGCCTGGTTTTGCCTGAGAGCTGTTCTCTTACTCTCCCCCGAATAACTTCGGGAGGATTTGCGAGTAAGATGGTGGTACCTCCACAGTCGAGCGCGTTACCAGCTCTACCACCTATGAGGTTATTTAGCGAAGGATAATTTGTTTTTTGATTATAAATTATTACGTTTTTGTATGTTCATTATTATCAGGAATTTTATTCATGACTAGCCTTTGCCCGCAGGTCCACCTGCGTTTATTAAATTTTTTGCCCCGTTTCCGGGCGTTATTTTATGAACAATCCTTATAGTTTATGTCTTGACCAGGGTCACTTAAATGATAATTACAAAACCGTATCCAAATCAGTTTAGTGGTTCTTGAGTTAAAAAGCGTTTATTCAATCTTTGCCGTGTTTTCGTGTTGAGCGTTATTTTATGAACACAAGCCTATATGTGTATCACAACGGTGATAATAAAAAAACCGCATCCAAATCCGTCGAGTGATTCTCGAGTTAAAACGAAACATACACACATACAGACGGACAAAGATTCTAAAAATTGTGGTTTTGACCACAGTACAATAATAACGCATTTCATTTAAAATTTCGCGAAAATATTCAACGTACAGACACGATTTCTTTACTACTATGTTATTGGTAAAGATAAATAAAGTGAACGTTTATTTGATCGGAATAATAAAAAAATGAAAAAACCTTGTTAGCCATGCCAGACATATTATTATTTTGATACACAACGCTTTTTCTTACGCGATTGTATAAAATTATGGACGATAAACTCGATGTTTGTTAATAATTTTAAAGTTGTTACCGGATCTGAGAACCCTAAAGTTTCTCAATTTATATTCATATTTTAAACCGGACGGTTGAAACTCCGTTGCCGCCATGTTTACATCAAAGTTTCAGCTATGTTTCTGATAAATGTAATTTATGGTCGCCTCGGCAATATGTGTGTAATCAGATCGCTCTTGTTTTTATAACTTGGTGACTATGTTACAAGCTTATTGCATTTTATATGAGCTTTCTTAAAAGAAAGATGGACCGTCATACGATTTACTTATAAAAATAAAAATTAAATAAAGACCACATCGGAAAAATTTACGCAGCAAAAGTTTAAGCGTCCCTAATTTTTTTAGGTTTCCGTACCCGATGGGTGCTAAACGGAACCCTATTACTAATCCTCCGCTATATGTCTATCCATCTATCACAGGGGTCTACAGTCTCAACTTCGATAGGTAGAAAATTGAAATTTTCACAGAATACTTGTTACTATGGCCTCTATCATGACTAGACGGAAAAACATAAGCAATATAAACAATAGCGAATAGCAAACATTTCATGCATGACGCTATCAGATAGGTTAGTTAGTTTGGGAGCTTAGAATGTACACGTAACTTTTCACAGTACACGAGTCCAAAACATAAACGACATTTAATTTTGCGATTAATATTGAAAATGTATTTATTTAACGCCGGCCCTTCCCCATTATCCGAACCTTTATAATGGGCATGAGTGAGATGGAAAGATTAAAAACACCACTTTAGAAAAAGGGAGGACAGTTTCCGCAATTCTTCACCTAAAGTGGGTTTTAACTAATTTTCGTCACCCTTATCGCGCTCACGTTAGCTACGTTTCTTACGGTAATTTATTATTTCTGACGGTAACTTACCATTTCTGACCGTAACTTACATGTAGCATAGACTAAATACTATTTAGTACTATGTAGTAAGGTAAAGTAAGAAACAGACCTTACATCTTTAACCAGGACATTAATAATAATAAAAATAAAAAGTTAAGCCCGGTATCCCTTGTGTTAATCATAGCGCCATCTGAGATGATTTGCTTGACAGCTTTTACCGAAGTTCATTGATCAGATGATAGACGGCACTAAGAGTAGCTTGTCAACTTTTTTGCATCGAGGTTCATTCGTAAGATGTTATTTTGGGGTTGCGTACTCGTAATATGTGGTGGTACAGAACCCTTTTTAAGCGAATCTGACTTGGGCCCAATTATTAGATTTTGTTCTGTCTGCCTATATGTTGTATGTTCCATTTAACTTGAAAACCACTCAACGGATTCAAACATTGTTTTTTTATTATCATCGTAGTGACCCTGGTCAACATATAGGAAATACAAAGTTTACTGTATGGGGAACCTAATTTTATTTTTATTATTTGTCCTTATAGAGGCTATAGGGACACGTATTTTGTGAAAATTTCAACTGGCTGTACACCAGTATTGAAGCTGTACACCGCTGTGTCAGACGGACGGACAGACAGACAGTGGAGGCTTTCTAGCAGAGTCCCGTTTGGGACCCTTCGGGTACGGAACCCTAAAAATGATAGTTTTTGACACAATGGGTAATCAATTTGGGTTAAAATTTTCAAAAAACAACTTTATTACAACAATTTGCTGTCGTATCTCTAAATACAAGTTGCATTAATCTATTTTTTGTGTATTTATAATAGCAATGTTACAAGGAGGTTACAAGTATGTATATCACTATTCAAAAGAGAAATCGAACGGTAACGTTTGTATATGATAAAGATTTAGGTAAATCAAAGATTAGTTTTATAGAAGTACCAGTGCAACTCAATGAGTTCTATTTGCTGATCTCTATTAGCATTGAACAATGAAAAGGCGGTACGATTGAGACCAAAATGGACATTTATCTACTAACGAACAGATAAATCCTAATAGAACCTAAAAGTAAACATTTGCATCCACCTGAAAGTAAGCAATAATATTTTACAATGACTTCAAAAAGGACCTTACATTTATTGGAAAGATGAAAGCAGAAAGATAATAATATATTGCATGAATTATTCAAAGCAATGTGATTTCTTCAGAGATTCAATTCAAAGTTTACTGCCCATTTAAATGAAAATACTTTTCATCCTCTTTCGCTACGTTTTTACGCGGATTTCGCTACGTTTAAGCGCGTTCCGTTTATTTATCCTACGAGGAGATTAAGCGTTCGTTATAAATGAGCTGAGTACAGGTAGGGTAACCATATTGTTTTATTAACAACCTATGTAGGTTGTGCACCCTCTTTTCAGTAGATTGAAACTTTCGATAAACGATTGAAACTTAGGTACATCGAATCCAAATATTCCATCTATGAAAGATACATTCTTTTTCTTGGGAGAAATTTCAGGATAAGGTTAACTTAAAATTTAAACGGTCTACTCTAGGCGATTACCTGCTATATAGGAAACTTTCATTTTTATAGCCAAATTCATACCGAAGACTCGGAAAGTGGTCTAGACTAAGGTTCAATGACCCTGTTTGCAAAATATGAAAAATTATTTTTAGCCTCTATACTTGTTCAAAAACAATCTCGACTCAATTAGTATAAGAAGTCTTAATTTGATTTTGCGTATTTCACACGAGGGGTCATTGAACTTTGGTGCTGACCACTTACCTAGTCTCCGGTAAGAAACTTAACTGCATGCGAGGTCGAAATGTGATCCTTTTTATGTACATAATCAATTCGCTAAACTATAATTCAGATTAAGTAAAGTTTACCTTACAACTTTGCTTGATGGTAACCCTCATGCAGGTTAGCCGTGGTATGAAAAGAAATATAATAATCAGTTTCTATATCAAAACGTTTCTCGTTTGTGAAACAAATTTACATTGCATGCTGGACGTAGAACATGTTGGGATACAGCTGTTTTAACATATGTAAAGCATAAATTATAAATTGAACAGAGATAACTAAAAAGAATACCTATGGTTTTAAGTAGTTTTTTAAAATAATTTAAACGCTTATCTTTTCACGAGTATGAATTATTATTATTAAAATTTTATTGTTAAATATTATATAAGTATTAGATAAGTTATTATAATATTATATAGGTAAGTTTTATATATATTTTATTATTTTATGTTATATAAGTATTTATTATATAATTATTATATTTCATATCATTCTAATTATAAAATAAAATTGTATTATTATTCAATACTCGTTTTCAAATAAGAAAAACCGGTCAAGTGAAAGTAGGACTCTGGGGGTTTCGAACCATTTAAATAAGTTAGTAGAAATATATGATTTGAATAAAAATAACAAACATACGAGTAGCAAAAAAAAATTAAATGAAACTAGAAAATTAGGTCGGTCGAGTATTCAGATACGCAAACCTAAACCTGTATCCAAATCGGAATTTTCAGTATTTGTTGTTTAAAAACAGTAGATGGCACATAGCATACAGAAATTTCAAAGTTCCTAACTAGTTTTTAAATATTGTAAGACCCGTACCAAATATGTTCTAAAACAGACAACTTTGATGACTTTCAGATTAAAAAAAAAACATTTTACTCTACTTAATAAGTACAAGAGATTGAAATCCCACAGAAAAAAAAAATATATTCGACTCCTTTCTCACGTATGGAAACTAAAAATTAATTTAAGTTCATGTTTAATTCAAAATTTGGTTTTGGGTCGACATTATACATATCAAAAATTTCAGTTCTGTAACTTACTCCGTCCGCAAGCTAGAGACCCGTGACATAACCGAACGAACAGACGGATAGACAGCAGGGCTTAGAATAGCTAATGAAGCTGACTTGTTAAGGAGGGGTTAAGGGGTTATTGCCTGATTTTTTTAAATAAAATGTAGCGATTGCAAAAAAATTATCGTATTTTTCGTTTATTTAGTAAGGGGGTTTATTTACCTATAAAAATATGCTATAACAAAATCTGAACATATTCTATAATAAAGAGAGGAAAGTGAATATAGTACTTTATGACACTGGTACATAAAGAGGTTTTTAAAAAACGAGCCGTAGGCTATAGTTTGTATAGTTTCATACACTACTTTATCTAAACTCATGCCAGTAGGTAGGTAAGTAAACCTGTTTTTATAATCTTGGTAAATTTGTCGTTAGCCATTTTTGATTTTCCTTATAAAAACTTTTTCTAAGGGTGTTCGTAATTTCCGTCGTTATTTCCAGAATGTCACGTAGAGTCAAATTATCATCACCATTACTGCTGTTAGTAATTTTAGGGCAAAATAATTCTCTTGACCCATAAAACCACAGTAAATCCTACTTCCTACTAATCCCATCCTACTTCCTACTTATATTATAAATGCGAAATTTTGTGCGTGTGTGTGTGTGTGTGTGTGTGTGCGTGTGTATGTGTGTGTGTATGTTTGTAACTCTTTCACGCTGAAACGGCTGAACGGATTTGGATGAAATTTGGAATGGATATAGCTTATACCCTAACTTAGCACATAGGTTACTTTTTATCCCGGAAAAAAGCATGTCGTTAAACCGAATAACACGCGGGCGGAGCCGCGGGCAAAAGCAAGTAATAAATAAATTTCACAACATCCATCCATTGACGGACTGAATCCAAGGCGCATTCGAATTAATGCGTGCTGTCAGCCATATACAATCCTAGCTGAAAATAAAGTTGAACTGTAACCTGCTTAGTTTGGTAGCAATATTGTTTTGCACGTATTGGATAATATTATTTAAAAACCTCATTGGTATTTGATACTAAACCTCAGACATGTCTGTATGGGCTAGGTTCCCTTTGCCTTCCTAGTTAGTGTCACATGAATTGTAATTTCAGAAAAAGTTATTTTTCAACACACTTGCTTATGAAGTGGCCCTTATTGCAGCGTTTTTAGGGTCTTCATGCAGCATATTAAACGCGAGTGCTTTTTACTTTACAATATCGCACTAGTATTTTTTACATTACAGTATTTTTTTAAATCTTAGCAAAGAGTTTTGATGTCTGAGAAATAGTAAAGTTTGTTAGTTAAAGTGTCAGAGTAAAATATAATAAATATTCATTTCATTTTATCAAGCTATTTATTTTTATCCACAGATTAACACTACTTTTTGCTGTCCATCCACCCATCAGCCCATGTTCGTCCACTGCTGGACATAGGCCTTTACCAAATTTCGCCACTCATGTCGGTCCTCCGTCCTCCCCATCCAGCCGCCACTTACAACGTCCTTTAGGTCGTCGGTCCAGCGGTCACGAGGTCGGCCTACACTACACTTTGCTGTACATTTTTGTTGTAAATATACAAATATTCAGTTTGTTAATATTTTATATTTGGCTGTTTGGCGGGTGCCGCAGTGTCTCTACTTGCATCTGCGCGCGCATAAACAAAATCTCCGCCGCCGTTTTTCATAGAAAATAGTCAATTCATATCATTTCAATTCATTTTGGTTTTGATTAAGTGGAAAAATAAGACAATGAAATTTTATTATTTTTCCTCGCAAGTGTGTTGAAAAACGACATATGTAACGCGTGAGCATTAGACGTAGCTTACTTGTATCATAATGTACTATTATAGCATTATGTTGTTCGGAGACCTTCACTATTATTATTTTTTCTATTTTTGAGAGGTTCATGAATTATTTTTTTTATCATGCACGTAGTTTTGAGTTCATAGCGAGGATTTTACGATATGAGGTTAAATAAAACAAATTACTACAGCGATATTCCTTAATTAAAAGAGTTATAAATATTATTATTAGAGTGCCTTACAAACTGGAAAATATACTCGAACTCGAACTTGCGACCTCTTGTTATCAAGACAAGCGCCCTACCAATTGCATCACCGAGGTACTTACCTACACCGTTGAATTTTTCCACCAAACTTGTCTACCGAATATTTTGTACCTATTTGATCTAACCAGCTTGTAAAGCACATACTGAACATCCATCCATCCATCAGCCTGTTTCGTCCACTGCTGGACATAGGACTTTCCAGAATTTCGCCACGCTTGGCGGTCCTCCTGGAAAAAATGCCCATACTCACACACGCTGGGCAGGTGGGTTGGTGAGCGCGGTGCCGAAACCCTTGCACCAGTGACGCTGCTGCCCGTCACCAGTCTGTTTTATATAAGGCCCGGCAATTGGGGATGGGTATACTGCCATCCATCGGGCCCAGGCAATGGTGGGCCGCCTGGTTTTGCCTGAGAGCTGTTCTCTTACTCTCCCCCGAATAACTTCGGGAGGATTTGCGAGTAAGATGGTGGTACCTCCACAGTCGAGCCCGGCATCAGCTCTACCACCTTTAAACATACTGAACGCTCATGGATAACTGTCCGAAGCAACAGATATTAATAATAATGATAATATTTAGAGTATTCCAAAGCGATGAATTTCGCAATAACAACATAAATTAGCATTATCACAATCAGTGTGTACAAAATGCGGGACTCTCGGTGCGCAGATCGAATTCGCACCGGGCGGTTGTCCTTGTCCAGTTTCTTGCACGACCGTAAATCTAAAATTAAGCATATCACTTAACAGTCTCGCTTATGGGAATCATGTAAGGACAGTTTTTTTTTTAACTTACGTAGAATAATCTCATTTTTTTGTTAAAAGATTTAGCCATACTATCTGTGGCCGTACCAATATACTCTACCTATATTTTAAAAAAATGTCGATTTATTCAGTTGAATGAGCATCATACTGATTATCGTACGAGTACAATCGATACGAAGTACGATCTTACGTGATGGTCTAGCACGCGCCGTCGATACAGTGTCTTTCCATCATACTTTCTCTCTTGCACATTGACAAACGCGTTACGCGTGAGAGCGCAAGTAGTATAGATAGACGCTGTATCTCTGGCGCGTGCTATCTACATAGATGTACATTTTATTTGACTCAAATTATATTGATTTACAAGTGTTATCTAATTAAAAATCAAATTGTTAAAAAACCTTGTTGGATTATTTAAAAGACATTTATTTTAGGTAACCTTGATTAATACAGTAGAAAAAATAAGGAATGCAAAATATTGTAATAAAAGACATCGTAACTAGTAAATTAATGAATCAGTTAAATAGATATTAGGAAGAACAAAAAAACACAACAACGCAAGTTTTTCTTCATTTTCCTGTACACTCGTGACGGATGCCAGCGGCAATTAGTGTCCGGAAATTACACAAGAAAACAGCGAGCAATCCATCACCTGCCCCAGAAAAAATAAAGCACAGAAAAGCTCAGAAATCTGCGTTGGTTATACGTCAGCTTATACAAAGCACCATGGCCTCCTTTTAGTGTGCCCTTTTCCCACTTCGAGCTAAACTAGTTAACCTTTGTTTCATACGAATGTACGACTGGGTATGTTATCTATAGATTCTGATATATCTACAACTAATGATAGGTCTTGGTATTAGCCGACTAACCTTATCTTTAGATTTGACCATTAGCTAGTGTTAATTTATTTCAACCGCTAATCTGAAGACCAACCGCTAACCAGCGGCTAAAAATGTTATAACAAACGAAAACATGAAACAATACGGTAATAATTCAATCAGAAGGCAAAAATAGGTGCAACAACGAGCGAAGTGAGAAGGCGCGTTACATTTACATGTAAATAAATTTGGGAGCCGAGCGATTCATGTTATACGCAAAAATCTTTCTTGTATTCGTCACATCCAGTTTATTTCACTTTATATTTATCGTACATTTATGGATGTTGGTTAGCGATCGACGCTCCTTGGGAAAAGTTCTGCTCTAACGTTTTTGTTTTTTCATGTAAATAGCACTCTGCAATTTTTGTTAGCATTTGCGTTCCTCTCTTTATTATTAATTTTGTTAATATATTTTTTATTTCCACCCAAAGGTTGCCTGAGAGATGTGCCGCCTTTGTACAAAATATATGTCCTTTATTCTAAAATGTGTTGTAAAATACGTGAATGTACAAAAAGAGTAATAAATAAATAAATAAAATAATATTGATGATCTTGTATTTCATTTTGGAGCCTAGGAAATGGTGTTTATTTTCGGTTTGGTCCATGACGTCTACTTCTGCGAATGTCTATTCGCCCATTACGAATACCTCCCCGAATGTCGAGTGGCTCATTTTTGTTGGAAATTTTATTATTTACTATCATCTAAAGCGTGAATTCCAAACCCTGTTTTTGATAGATTTTTCGTATAAGACGTAGTCAAATGGATTGCAGCTGAATAAATTGTAAATTATATTGGTGTCAAAACAATTCTTTGATGGTCAATGTCAATGAAAAAGTCAACATATATTTTTATTTTATAAATAATTTTATTTCTTGATCAAAACATTCAAAAAGACGATAAATTGGACACCAGTGTTTACCTTAAGCTTTATTATTATCTTTTACTCGAAAATAAGATTGCTACGCCCACGGATTAGACACAAGCTACGACGAAGTACGCAGTCTACGCGAACTACAAGTCTTCAGTTGCCACTTGTGTTCGGTCCCACTAGGAGACAATTAAATCAGATATATCGGTAATATAATCTACGAACTAAGGTATCGCATATCACAGAATAAATGAAAGGACTTCATAACAAGATAGTGAGTGATTTGAACTATATAAACTAATTGGGACATCTATTTTTAGTTTTTTAAGGCAATATAACCAAGGATACTTTTATATTTTACATATTATTATTCGTATTATTTTCTTTGTACATTTTAGCCCCATGTTGTAGATATTCCATGTTTTTATTATAAAATTGTACCTTTTAAGTTTTGTAATTTGGCACCTATTTATTCCAACGACATACATTTATTAAAATTTTATTTATTGTCTTTGATGTCTCAGACGGCTGGCCCATCATCGAGGAGTCAGTCGGCAGCGTCACAGGACTTCGTGCTTTGTCCGGATTGCCCCCAGTCGTCTCGCGTATACAGAGGACAGAGAGGTCTAAACATTCATAAATCAAAATGCCACAAAAATGTGTCTGTCGACGATCTAAGCACTTCTAGATCAACTGATAATCCTTTTTGGTTAGAGATTAGTAAATATAAGTCATCTCTTCCAACGGTTAAAAGGATCCCACGAGGGGCCAGAAATACGGTGGCTACCTCTTTGTCCTCTTGTATACGGAAAGTTCTTGATAACAACGATAAATCCAGCTGGGAGGATCTGCTCACTTTTTCATACCGGACTCTGCACGTGCCTAAAGGAAGAGATAATGGCAGTTCCCTAACACAAGAAATTAAGAAAAACTGTAAGCAACCAGTAAATTTAAAAGAAGCAGAGGATCTCACAAGAAAATTAAACAACACTCATAATATTGGTAAAAGGGTCGAAACTAAAATTAACGATGGAGATATAAGAGGAGCTGCCCAGATTCTCTTCTCAAGTGATGCAGTCGCACCTGACACCTCGGAGACCCTTTCATCCCTAGAGTCGAAACATCCACTGCCAGCAACCTCATCGCATTTACCTGATGCCCCTGATCCCTCTGAGCGTACTCCTGAAGCAACACCAGAGGAGGTGCAAGCCGCGATCGCGTCTTTCAGGAATGGTTCGGCTGGTGGTCTTGATGGGCTGACGCCACAGCACTTCAAAGATCTCATTTACGGCGTCCCGGGTGAGACTGGTCGTGCCCTCTTGGAAGACGTGACCCGGCTTGTGAACCTTATGCTGGCTGGGAAAGTGTGTGACGACGTTACTGACATTCTCTACGGTGCTAATCTTTGTGCACTCAAAAAAAAGGACGGAGGCATCCGGCCGATCGCAGTTGGGAACACCATCCGTCGTGTGGTCTCAAAGATCTGCTGTAGACATATTCAACCAGATTTAGTGAACAAATTTCAGCCTGTGCAGTTAGGCTTTGGGACTAAGGGAGGGTGTGAAGCCGCCGTGCACGCGGCTCGGACCTTCCTTGAACACGGCGGAGGGGAGGTTCTGCTGAAAGTGGATGTGCAGAACGCGTTTAACTCAATAGATAGGGGCGCCCTGTTGACACAAGTCAGGGAGAATATTCCTGCAGTATTTCATTATTTATGGCAGTGTTACAGCTCGCCCTCCAAACTCGTATATAAAAACCATTTGTTGCAATCTGCCGTTGGCTGCCAGCAGGGTGACCCACTCGGACCGGCCATTTTCAGTTTGGCCATACAACCACAAATCACCTGCCTCAAATCTAAATTTAATGTTTGGTATTTGGACGATGGGACTCTGGGAGGCGAAGCGGACTCGGTTCTAACAGACTTGAAGAAATTAATTCAAAATTTCCACTCTATCGGACTAAATTTAAACTTTTCAAAATGCGAATTATTTTTGAGTAACTCTTTGTCTCCTCACGTTAAAAATGACATTATAACCAAATTTAATACACTGGCTCCAAACATTAAAATCATAAACGAAGAATCGCTTCGCCTCCTAGGTGCCCCAGTACTGGATGATTCCCTCCCCTGTTTCATTTCGGAACAAATTTCAAAATTTCAGGAATCATCTAGTCTTCTAAAAATGATCAGTCCACATATAGCATACTGCATAATTAAATTCTGTCTCTTTACGCCAAAGTTCACGTACGTGCTACGTTGTAGCACCCTCTGGAAACATTCCCCACTTTTGGTATATATAGATGAAATAATTAGAACAACTTTAGTGGAAATTCTAAATTGCCCTTTAAATGACCGGAGCTGGACCCAAGCCAGTCTACCGATCCGATTTGGCGGTTTAGGAATCCGAAGGGTGTCCAATGTGGCACTCCCTGCATTCTTGTCCTCAGCTTACAGCACGATGGACCTCTTTGGCAGAATTATAAACCCATCACTTGGTGATGTTGAGGTCGCGTGCTTGGCTGAGGCCAGGAGTGCATGGACTGACACTGCTGGTCCGTGTACTAACCTCCCGATGACTCTGTCTTCGCAGAGGTCATGGGACGAGCCGCTCTGTATCCAGGTTCAAAAGAACCTTCTGGATACCTCATTTAACCCTGCAGACCGAGCTCGTCTTTTGGCGTCCAGCGAACCAGAGTCAGGTTATTGGTTAAACGCTCTCCCTTCGGCCAATATAGGGACTCTACTTGACAAAACAACATTTACTTTGGCCACCTGTCTGAGACTGGGTGCACGGACAAATGAGCCTCATCGCTGCCGTTGTGGTAAAGCAGTCGATCAGCTTGGTCATCATGGCCTTTCGTGCCAGTACAGTGCTGGTCGCTTGCCGCGTCATGCCGCTCTTAATGACGTCATCCGTAGGGCCTTAGCCAGTGCCAGTGTTCCGGCCATTTTGAAACCAAATGGCGTCATACGTGAAGACGGCAAAAGGCCCGACGGAATGACGATCATACCATGGAAGCATGGTAGGTCACTGGTATGGGACGCTACATGTGTCGACACGATGGCAGCGTCTCATCTCCAAGCGACCTCAGTCAGAGCGGGCGCGGCTGCGGCATCTGCAGAGGGCTCCAAGAGGCGCAAATATGCGGCCTTAGGAGAGGGCTACATGTTTGTGCCCTTCGGCGTAGAGACTCTCGGGCCATGGGGACCAGAAGCGCGACAACTCTTTAAGGAGATCTCGTCGCGCCTGATCGACGCTTCAGGTAACCAAAGGGCTGGGGCATATTTTGGTCAGCGGATTAGCCTCGCGATCCAGCGAGGCAATGCCACCAGCCTTTTGGGTACCTTGCCCAACGACGGTAGCGATCTGGCCAGCATATTTTATTTATTCCATTAAATAGGTGTCCAAAATTTCCCTTTCTTTTATTTATTTGTATAATATTTAAATTGCTAGGTAATTTTAATTTTTAATTAGTTTAGTTTTGATGTAAATTGTTATTTAAGTTTTACAGACAGATATATAAATATTGATATATTGATACGTAACATCCCTACCTACCCAGCCAGTTGTCATTCTTTGTATTGGTTCGTTCATGTTGTGGTAAAGAAAGTCTCTAACTATTCACCTGTTTATGCAATGATTTTATAAGTTTTGCACCCGTTGCGTTAAAAAATAAAAGTATCAAGACTCAGAGGCACAGGACATAAAAATAGGCCATAAAATTAAAAAAGTATCAAGACTCTGAGGCACAGGATATAAAAATAGGCCAGGTCTTGTCTTTATGTGACATCTGGCCGTTCTTTCCTCGCTTGCAGTATAGAACGAGCATTAGTCAACCCAGGCGCGGCGTGACGCTGCCAAATTCCGCGTTTACGGTTTGCGTAAGCATTTTTGGGAAGATCTGTGCTGAGGTATATAGCCGAGTAAGCTCTAAATATTAAAATTTGTCTACACTAAAATATTTCAGAAATTATGACTTGAACAACTTAAAGATAGCCACTTAAATCATTATTAATATTGCAGATATCGGAAGTTTTGTTTTCAAGAAAGAAATTCTAAGAAAGCCTTCACCGTACTGAACCTTCAAAACACCGCAAATTTTCCATCTTACAAACAAATCATAATCAATGAAAACTCTTTTACCCGTCCTTCACAAAAAACCGAACAAGCTTCGACTGATTGGCCAATCAAATCAGAATAGAGCCAATTTATTCGACCGCAAAAAAAGCAGCCAATCTATCCCGTTAATAACGTTCGAAAACAGGTAATCTGCTAAAACCACCCGGAAATCACGTGTAAAATCTCCATTAAGGACACCTCCGTCGGGCGAAGTGATCCGGGATGAGCGCCGATCCATTGGACATGGCCCATCGGCGGAACTCGTGACCCAAATTCGAGAGAGCCCTAAATAAGGCTGTGCTAGAGTTGGAATTTTCGCGTAATTATGCGAAAACGAAATGACTGTAATGAAATTAAATACCCTTCAAACGTAAAGTGTTATATAGAAACATAAAATCACAATTAATAAAATTAATTTGAAAAAAGGTAACACTGTTCAAATGAGTACATTTTTTATGGTGGTTGATTCTTGTGATTGTCGGCACTGTGGAACTTTGGTTAAGAGGTGGTAGAGCTGATGCCGGGATCGACTGTGGACTTGTGAAGGTACCACCATCAAAGTTATTCGGAGGAGAGTAATAGGCACAACCAGGTGGCCCATCATGCCTGGGACCGACTGATGACGGTATATTCATCCCTAATTGCCGCGTCTTATATTAGACAGACTGCGGATGGGAATGCAGCGTCACTGATTCGAGGGTTTCGGCATCGCACTCACCAACCCGCCTGTCCAGCGTGTGTGGGCATGGGTATTTCTACCAGGAGGACCACCAAGAGTGGCAAAATTTTGAAAAGGCCTATGTCCAACAGTGGGTGAACCAGGCCCATGGATAGATGGATGGTGGAACTTGTCATGCATTGTTGTGGCACTAAGTTTCCAGGAAATAATGCGTCGAGTTCCGTACCCGAAGGTTGCCAAACGGGACCCTATTACTAAGCCTCCACTGTCTTTCCGTCCGCCACAGGGGTCTACAGCTTCAATCGTAATAGGTAGAAAGTTGAAATTTGCACAAAATACGTGTTAGTATTAGTATGGCCTCTACCACCACAAATACTATAATATTAAAAAATGTTACATTGATAGCGGGTATATAAGAAACCTCGAAAGAGTTGCATTATTTATTTTGGCTTTAACTTAATGATGGTAATATATAGGTATACATTTTTACATTTAGTCAAATTGTAGGACATAAAAGTAAAATAAAAAATAATAAAAAGTAGGGTTCAGTGCGCAGACGGTGCCAAATATTTTGTCAGGCCCGACCATTTTAGCGCTTTGTTTTTTTGTAGCCTTGATGTTAATATATGAAATAAAGTTTTTAGGGTTCCATACCCGTATTGTGTGGTGGTACGGAACCCTTTGTGACCGAGTCCGACTTGCGCTTGGCCAAATTATTTTTCTAATACCAAACAAATACTGAAGCTTCTTTGTAAAGGTAGGTATATACTTTGTAGTTGCATCGACGTACACGTGACAGATTTGGCGACACTCAATAGAAGTTTCGCTTTGGGCAATGCGGAGGAGTAAAAATTTAACAGAAATCTCTGCATGTATTGTTAGTACAACACTAAGGTCCAAAATACTAAAAGGTAATGTCCCGGTTCTAGTCAAGGAAGGAAGCGAAAGGCTCTGAATGGATATTGCCTTTCTCGGTGATCTATTTGACAAGTGGCTTTAATATCGTAAGTAAGATGTGTATTAGGATAGGGAAATAGCAATGAGCCAAGGGCGTGTAGTAAATAAATTATTTTTGAGTGACGAAGCAGCTATGTACAAACAGAGAATGCTTTGTGATTGGTCAAAATTAAGCTGGTTATCATTAAAAAATAATTAGAAGTTAATAGTTATGACTTGCCGCTGGACCGACGACCTGAAGGACGTTATGAGTGGCGGCTGGATGAGGAGGACGGAGGACCGACATGAGTGGCGAAATTTGGGAAAAGCCTATGTCCAGCAGTGGATGAACACTGGCTGATGGATGGATGACTTGCTACCTATAGGCAATTGTTTTTGCGGCGCCATAGTCGTTAAGGTGCAATAGGTCTATCACACAATTAAGAGATAAACATATCTGATAAAGTGCGCGTCCGAGCAATGCGGTGAATCAAGAAAAGGTTGGAGAATGCTGTTTTTTAGTGAATAAAATGAAATTAAATCCACATAAAAGCGTTTAAAAAAACGCGTTTTTATGTTTTATATAATAGGTTAACATGTTTTAAACAGTAATTATACTAAACAGTTATTTTTACTTCATTAGTTTAGACGGGCTAGGTTTGAACAAAAAAATTGCCTTCATTTTGGAATTTTTGTTCTTGCTAAAATATTCTGTATCCCTAATAAATTATACACAATTTTTTGTACTTTTATTCCACAAATATTCAAATTTAATTAAAATACTTGTGGAATTATGAGTAGAAGAAATTGTGTTTAATTTATTGAAGATGATATTCCATCAAGAACCATCAATCGAAACCATCCAATATTTGTTCTGTATTTGGCTATGCCATCGTCTTGAAAAAGGCCTCCTTTGCATAAAAGCATGTGATAATGCTTTTTTGTAGTTTTTTTTATTGTTTACTTTTGTACCATTCCTTAGACTAAGGACCTTAGTCAATTACCAACTACCGTTAAAAGATGGTTAATTTTCTACGACAATTAAAAACGGAAATGGCTTTTTCTTCACTTATTGTTCCCTACCTCAAAATGAAAAAACGGAATCACTCTGTTTTCCGTTTGTCTAGCCTTAAAAAAATACTCTTTCAGATTTTTCTTAACTCGGTTAAAGGTACACAATAAAGCTGTAGTTTAAGAAATATAAAAAAACATAATAAGGTGATAATATGCGTCTTTATTTTAAGCAAGTTTGTTTAATCTTTGTAATAAGTTTTTTTTTTAAATATCTATGTAGGTAAAACAAAAAACCAAATTGTCAAAAAAGGGAAAGGCGGGGAGCATAAAATGTTTCAAGAAGAAGTATCTCCAAATACTTGTCCAAGATTTATTAACCATTAATACCTATAAAAGCTCATCTAAAGTAACAAATTAAATTGATTTGCTTCATGACCCGAGAATCGAGATCCCCTTGAAAAAACTTGTGCGTTCAATATCAAAGTTTCAGTGAATCGGAAGATACGATAGTACCAGACCCGTCTAGAGTAATCCCTGCTGTGATATATCAGTTTGCTCTAACTGCCTGCCTGACGGTGGTTTTGTTATGCTTGGGTTTTAGGGTTCCGTAGTCCGATAAGGAACCCTTATATAGTTTCGCCATGTCCGTCTATCCATCTATCCGCGGCTTAGCTCAGAGACTATTAGTACTAGAAGGCTGTAATTTGGTATGGTATACTATAGGTATACTATTCCGATAAAACGCCAAAAAAAAAACACATTTTTTTTAAAGTGTGTATACACGTATTTTGGCAACAATTTTCTTTTTTTCGTGTATCCCATACTGTTGGGTATCGTTAGATAGGTCTTTCAAAAACATTGTGGGTGTGTGGTAACTATATTTCGATTTAGGGATCCGTTGGCGAAATATTAAGCTTTAAAGTGAAAATTTTAGTCTCTCCCCTGGCTAGCTAAACGGTTATTTATGGATATGTGAAAAGAGTTGTATATATAATGAAGTTAAAAGTAAAACTATCACAGCTAAACAGCTATGCAGGTTTACGAGTACAGGTCGCGCCAAACTTTTAATCGCCTCTAAACACGACAATGTATGGGCCGTTCTCCTAAATGTGTGGGACTAGAAGTTTGTCGCGATCTGTATTAGTATACCAAGTTACAAAATGTACTGGGCAACTACGGAACCCTACACTGCGCGTGGCCCGATGAGCACTTGGCTGGTTTTATTATTTTCTGAGTCAGCTGCTTGAAGATTTAGCAATAACAAAGAATTTTTCAGATAAATCTTTATTTATTTGTCGAATGTCTGTTTTTATTGCCTTGAAGGATCTGAGGCAAAGTGAGCTAAGGTCCATGCGTTACGTTAGTTAAGTTTGACTTAAGAAGAATGCCAGCTAGATACTAATATAAATGGTGCCCTTACGGAACAAGAACCCACGACTTCCCGACTCTCTGGCCTAAATATCATTAAACTACAGAAATGTCCACCCAAGTCAGCTGTCAAATATACACGTATTATAGAAGGGACATCGAGTGATGGCGCTTTTGACGTTTAAATGCCTACCAACCTACGTAATTATTGATAGGTTAGTGAAATTGACATACCAAACCATGGATCTCGGGTCTAGTATACAATTTACCAAAAAAGTGTCCTTAGTGAAGTGTCAAAATATTCAAAAACAAAACACATGTATGATTGACACCCTTTTTTAATTTTTAATGGTTTTGACTCTCTTTTGGTTCGGACACTTTTGAGCACAGACCCGACGTCCACTTGGTAGTACGTCAATGGTTAGTGAGAACAAAATATTGCAATACTTCATTGTGGCAGGTAATGGAAAGTGATGTGATGTACTACTCGTACTGGTTATCCTGCGTGTTTCACCTCCGCAACCACCAAGCACAACGGACTCTGGATATTACATGGCGTGGGACTAAAATTGAACACAGCGCTTACTACAAATATTTTGGAATCACCTTGGATCGAGCTCTCACTTTCAAGGCTAACTGTGTAAACCTCAAACGGAAGGTGAGCTCACGCAACAATCTTCTCAAGAAACTGACCTCAACCGGATGGGGTGCGTCACCAAACATGCTGAGGACCACAGGACTGGCACTTTGCTACTCTGCCAGTGAGTTTGCCTGCCCAGTGTGGGCACGACCGCGCATTGCAAGGAAGTGGACGCAGCTTTAAACGACACATGCCGGACTATCACGGCTGCCTGAAGCCAACCCCTGTTTGGATGCTGTACCCACTATGCAGCATTGCCCCCCCAGAGGTGCGTAGGGAGGTCGCCTGCTCTCTTGAAAAACAAAAACAGGAGACCGACCCGAGGCACCCCCTGTACAGCCATAAACCTGCTCGGCACCGACTTAAAAGCCGAAAAAGCTTTCTTAGAGCCACAAAACCTGCGCATGCGAGTCCATCGGGGGAAATAAAAGCGTTATGGCAAAAAATGTACCCGAAGACGAACTCCTTCATCCCGCCCAATGAGTTCCTGCCTCCTGGACACAATATATCCTGGGAAATCTGGAAGTCGCTTAACAGACTCAGAACGAATGTAGGCCGCTGTGGAGAGAACATGTGCAAATGGGGCTATCGAAATGCGACATCTAACCTTTGTGCATGTGGAGCCTCCCCACAAATCATGGCGCATCTGCTGTCTTGTCCCGGATGTCCTGACACCTGCACCCTGGACGACCTCCTCAACGCTAACCAAAGAGGAATCGACGTGGCCGCCCATTGGGCTGCGCAAATTTAGAACTGCCACTGCCATCGACACGACAAAAAGAAGACTGGTTATTCTTTATCGATTTACAGCCCATTACTGTTTATTGCAATAGAATTGTTTTAGGTACTGATGCTGATGTACGCAGGGCCATGTTCACACTGTCGGTCGGCAATATTTTCACTGGCAATATTTAAGTAAGTTTCAAAGTTGCCGGCTATATTCACCAAAGTTACCAAGAAAATGATTTATTATAGTCTCGCAGGTTTACATTTTTTCTCTTTGAGACAAATACCTAAATAAAAATAAATTTCGACCAAAGTTAGTTAGAAAATATTAAGAACCTGTTCAACGCAGTGAATTCTATCTATTAGAACCTGTACGCGCCTCGTTCCTTAATTAGATATAGTTACATATAATATTTATATTTATTAACGCACACACTCATACCTATTACTACCACTAAGAAAAACAATACATTTTACCATGTTCCTATACCCGTCCTACTATTCACTAAAAAGAAGAAGAAAGATGCAAGAGCACCAGTTACGCCACCACGGTGAAAAACAAGAACTCTCTTCTCTTACGAAAAAATCTAATGCCGGCTTGTGCGAGTGCTCCAATAAATAATTAAAAATAAATATAAAATATGCTAATTTGAAGACTCAAACCAAAATACCTATCCTGTGGATAGGTGGATATCCTGTGTGAGTTCAAGGGACGCAGTGTTACGTGTATACCAAATTTCGTCAAGTGTTCGTGGTGTACTGATGGACTGAACTATCGAAGAAGAAGACTCGCTAAGGTACTCCTTAATCCTTTTATACCAAAACCTATTCGGCACCCACAGAACCAAAAAACCGACTGGTGAACTAACAGTTGTTGCAAACCTATTTTAATCGGGCTAGTACCTTCATTTACATCGGTTTACTTGAGCGCAGAGTATTTAAGGTGCCGGTTCCTAGGGAATCCATTTCCTTTGCAAATCGTTTTACTGACTTTCTTCATTCTTTTATTTGTAACAAATCCGTTAAAATTTGTGATTTTAAATCTAAACGCATCACCACAGCCAAATTTTATTTTAAAAAATGGCTCATGTCCCTAAACTATTCTGATACTGAGGATTTGCTATAAATTCCCAAGTAGTTTATGTATTTCATTTCTTCTTTGTTGATTTTATAATAGTCTGTGCATGTCATTTTATAGGTTTATGATTCTTTAAGCTATTTACATACCATAAAAAAAATTGTACTGCGTAATGCATATATATATAATATAGTTTGGTGTTTTCTGTATATGTCGAGGAAATTTGTTATATTTGTCAAGCTACTGCTGGCCTCCCTGGACAAGCTTGCTTAGTGTGGGGGCCATTGTATTATCTTAACTGTGTATTTTTATTGTACTTATCCTTATTTTGTATTTTGCTTTGTGTTGTGTACTGTTATTTTGAATAAATAAATGAATTGAATTGAATTGAATTTATAGAATTAAAACTCTTTCGACTATTTAAAAAAAATTCTACGCTGTCCTGATGTAATTTTTTTATTTTTTTTATTTTTTTTTTGTCGGACTGACATTAAAAATCATATTCTACGAAACTTTTAGATAAGTCGAGATAATATAAAGCCCGACTAACAAAATTTGCTACCCTTGCTGATATGCCGAAACGTACGAATAAAACTGTTCATAACAGTCAGTCTCGTGATTTTGTTCTCCGACTCTGAGGTTATTTCACAGAGATGTAAAAATAACCAGGGTAATGGAAAAGGAGATCATAATTCTCGTAGGAGGTGACAGCTCTGAAGACAATTCAACAGGAAATGATAGTGACATAGTGACAGAATTGGAATGAATAAATAAAATGTTCTAATCAAGGGATCGATGATATTAGATTTGTGAAGTGCAATGTCGAATGATGCATAAAATAAGGCCCGAGCCCACGCACCACTACGTTTTCTGTCTATTGAGGTCTTAAATAAATCAATATTTTCTTCACTCAACTAACCCGTGATTTTTATTTTTACCGATTAAATTTGAAACATGCCCCATCACTATTTAAAGCTGTCATAAGTGCCATCACTCAGTGTCCCCACTTTAGTTATTCATTACAATAATGTTTTCAGATGCGGAACTGATACAACGTAATTTTCTACACTCACTGTAAATTCTGGGCATAAACCTCATTTTCTCATGATAATAACCCCGTCCACAATACTAATACATCCGTCTTGCCCTAAACCCAAACATACAAGGTAGTCCAGCAGTTTTAATGATTAATAATATTAAACGACAATACGAGTCCTTGCTGGGTATCTAACCCGACAGAGTAAGGGCATGTCTCCATTCATATTTCATTTCCAGACTTGACCCTTCCGTCACCGCAGAACTTCCTCGTGGATTTGTTCAAACAGATCTATCTGCCCGAATTTTAGCGCGCCTCCTGTAACTAAGAGTGTCTTTGTGAGTACATGATTTTGATAACTAGCAAATTATTTTGGGCCTGTTTCACCATTTGCTGTTAAAATGCTGGTGTCATGCAAAATTCGTTCCATTTTTAACCATTGACGTCGGAAAACGAAAGGATGTTATAAGTTTAACGCCCATATGTGTGTCTGTTTGTGGTTTTGTATCTCCCAAACGGATGGACCGACTTAAATGTGTTGTTTTTTATTACAAGCTATTTTAAACTAGGTGCTTCTTAACTGTATTTGATGAAAATTTGTCCAGTTTTGTAAAAAATTTAGTTCTTTTCCGAATTAGGAATGTGGAATTTAAGAATAAAGGAATTTCATGAACATAGAATGAAATAGGTAGTATCATTATTCAGTCAAATTTTGGTACATGTTTGTTAATCCGTTGGTCCTACAATGATATGGCAACCTAGACCAGCGTAGTTAACATGAACTAAAATAATAGAGAAGTTTTGTCTCTACAAGAAACGTTTGACCAATGCCAACGGAGGTAAAATTTTTCACGTGATCACCACCTCGTTAAAAGGACTCTTCCTGTCGGTCTATTAGTCAAATGTTTCTTCGAGAGACAAAATTTATCTATTCTTGTTATCTATGCTAGCTATACTGATGTTACAAGTGTTATAACCAGGATAGTTTGCATACCATCTAGTCCCTAGGAAATTCAGGTTAGATAGATCGTATTTAAGCTGTTTCAATCCGTTTTTATAAGTAATTGGTGATGCTGTTTAAGTTATGATAAATTGTAGTAGTTTTAAAGTTTAAAAGCTACAAACAAAACTTATTCAAATTACTGTTGACCCTTAAATGCGTCAGAACACCGCAAAGCAAACAAAATGGGGAAAAAACTTGCAGAATTGAAACAGAATGGAACAAAACAAAAAGTCTAACTCCACAAAATACAAAAAATGAATTTAAGACTTTTTATTTATCTGTCGAATGTAGGTATGAATGAATGTATCTGGTTTACCTTTTTGAATTCTCGTGTACATAATAAATATAGTTTTTGCAATTACCTATTTGGTTTCAAATTCCCTAATTTAAACTAAATAATTTGTTTACTTGGCGGTTCTCCAACGCATCAAAGGGTCGACAAAAACAATTGTTTTTTTTTTTCATAGTATTTGGTTTTGTATCTTGGGAGTTTGCTTAATTTAAAATTTAAGTTTTATAGAGTTCTATGTAGCGCTTACCAGCAAGTGGTTAAGCAGACTTGCAATGCTCCTATAAGCACTATAAAAGTAAAACCTGATACCAAAAATATAAAATAAAACTATCTGTGAAGAATGTAAGGGTTCCGTGAAAGTAAATGCTTGAAAATACGCAAAATAAATTGTGATCGATGCTTTATTCATTTATCACGGGATTTTTCATCAACATAATTAACAAACGTTATTGGGCCAACTGACCTGGCTATTTTTGGGCTGTGCTCTCTGTTTCCCCTCAGGACATATCAAGACATCGATTTTAAAGAAGCAAAATGTCCAGTGTTTTTTGATTATTGCTACATCGTACAATGTTTGTATGTTTATTTGATCATTTGTTATTTTTTTTTTCAAGTTGAAATTGAAAGAAATATATAAATAGATGAACTCACTTTAAAGACATTAATTTCTCAAAAACAAAATAAGTCTTTAATTAGGTCACAAACTAAAACTGAATGTGTGTAGTTGATGCTTGTGTTTGGTGAAAATAAACAGAATGAATGTATGTTATTTAAAGATAAGGGTGATCTGATAGGATTTTTTGTAATCAGCAAAGAATCCTTTCAAGTTGAGCTCAGTAGAATTTTGGACGTCAGAAACATTCGCAAGGCTTGCGTGTGAAGTAACTAATCTAATTATTATATTAATGTTATCCCTTCCTTTGTACAGTAAATGGGTCACTGGCTTTACGCAGTTTCAAAAGCTTTCATAAGGCTTTGCAAAAAGTTTTCAGAGTTATTACAAACACTGTAATAAAAGCTTTAATTCATGATAAGACTATCATTAAATTCTAAGCGTGCGTTTCAATTTATCGCAAAAGCGGCCAGCGAATGAATATCACTATGGAAAAATATATAAAATCTAAAACTCGTAAATTATGATTTTCCGATTACTCAGTCCACACGGGTAAAAAGTTCAAGGATAAATTTTGTATGAAATCTGTGATCAAACGAAAACCAAGTAAATACTTAATTTATACAAAAAATTAAAACTTTGCATGTGATACAAGTGAGCTGCGTTGGACATTACAGTCGAGACGGGATTGCAGACCGAGCCGAAGGCGAGGGCGTAATGGAGCCGAGAGTGTAATGTCTAATGCTCACGCGTTTCGTACGACGTTTTTCAACACACTTCCGAGGAAAAATAATAAAATTTCACTGTCTTATTTTCCCACATAATCAAAACCACAGCTATGAATTAACAATTTTCTTTGAAAATTAGCGGCGGAGATTTTGTTTATGCGCGATGGAAAAAGAGGCATCTGCCAAACAGCCAAATATTGCCAAACAACCAATTATTAAATATTAACAAACTGAATATTTTTGTATTAACAACATAAATTTTAGTTAATATTTGTTGATAAAAATACATAATTTGATAAAATTAAATGATTAGTTATTATATTTTAGCTGAGGCAGTTTATTTATTCGCAAAAACTTTACTATTTCTCAAGACATCAAAACTTTTTGCTAAGATAAAAAAAAAACTGTAATGTAAAAAACACTAGTGCGATAATGTAAAGTAAAAAGCACGCGTGTTAAATATGCTGCATTATGTATGACCCTAAGAACGCTGCAGAAATGGCCACTTTATAAGCAAGTGTTTTGAAAAAAATATTAATAAGATCGTACTTATAAGCGTGATAAAATGTATGATGATGTTTCATAAAATTTAAATAAAAGCAAGTTTTATTTTGGGTTTTTATTGTATAGAAAACTAGACCTTTACCCGCGGCTCCGCCCATGTTTATTTATCCCTACCCCGTTTTCGACTTGGGCGGTTTTTTATCGATACCCCTTATAGCTTATAATATGTTGACAGAGCCACTGTGATGAGAAAAAAGAAAACCGCATCCAGATCTGTTGAGTGGTTCTCCAGTTGAAATGGAACATACACACAGACGAACAGACTAAAATTCTAAAAAACCGGCCAAGTGCGAGTCGGACTCGAGCACGAAGGGTTCTGTACCACTATCTATAAAAAAGGCAAAAAAATCATGTCTGTTGTATGGGAGTGCGCAGGTCCGACTCGAACTTGTCCAGTTTTAGTATTTTTTGTTATAGCAGCAACAGAAATACATCATCTGTGAAAATTTCAACTGCTTAACTATCACGGCTCATGAGTTACAGCCTGGTGAAAGACGGACAGCGGAGTCTTATTAATAGGGTCCCGTTGGTTACCCTTTCGATACGGAACCCTAAAAATTGTAGTTTTGGCTTCAGCACAATCCTAATAAAAAAATAAGATGTCACTAATTATAATTACTTTGAATAAATGCCATAAAGGTGAAACCGGTCAGGAGATAAATAAATTCGTGGAATAGTACAAGTGATTTTCCGTTCATAATTTACTTAAAACCTTTTTATAAAACTGGCGTAAATGTAAATATTTTGTAAAGAGCAACATAAAACAAGTACATCAGAAAATTCCCTGTCCATTACTCTTCTTAAAGCAACGAGTTTTATCTGCAACAAGATGGAAACTTTGTGGGAAGAAAGGTAAGAGTTTAGCCATCGGGCACTACACGAACAGTTTGTAGACGACAGATTTTATTTTTTTAATTGAATTTTTCTATTTACTAATTTTATCCCGAAGGATTATCTTCGGTTTACGAGATCACTTTTAAGTTAAGCCTAAATAATATTTCTTAATGACTAACCTTACTTTTAGTTTCCTTTTAATTTACAATATTAATTGGAAATTCATTTAAATCAATTTGCTTCCCTTTAAACGGTCCCATACATATTTACATATATATTCGAAGACGAATGTTACTGAAACACTAATTTATCTTCTTTCAATATTTATTTATAAAAGCGAAATAGAAACCCACTCACTTGCATATCACGAAATTTCTAGAATTATACGGTATGTACATGTACATCCATCCATCAGCCTGTTTCGTTCACTGCTGGACATAAGCCTTTCCAGAATTTCGCCACGCTTGGCGGTCCTCCTGGAAGAAATGCCCATACTCACACACGCTGGGCAGGCGGGTTGGTGAGCGCGGTGCCGAAACCCTTGCACCAGTGACGCCGCTGCCCGTCACTAGTCTGTTTTAATAAGGCCCGGCAATTGGGGATGGATATACCGCCATCCATCGGTCCCAGGCAATGGTGGGCCGCCTGGTTTTGCCTGAGAGCTGTTCTCTTACTCTCCCCCGAATAACTTCGGGAGGATTTGCGAGTAAGATGGTGGTACCACCACAGTCGAGCCTGGCATCAGCTCTATCACCTAATTACTTTAAATTTGGAGGTAGGTTTCTTACATACACTTTAAAAAGATTTGTCAAAATTGAAGTCATAAAGGTGTAATATACCCTTTGATCAAGTTTTTTGTCTCTCCAGCGGTGGAGGACTCATGGGCTGTTACTAATTACTAGGCTAGTATTTAATAATATGTGGAAATTTTAATGACAATCTTTTAGTTTTCATTAGGTTTCTGTACCCAAGGGGTAACCAACGAGACCCTATTACTATGACTCCGCTGTCCGTCCGTCCGTCTGTCACCAGGCTGTATCTCATGAACCCTGATAATAAATAACAGTTGAAATTTTCACATATGATTTATTTCTGTTGCCGCTATAATAATAAATACTAAAACCGGCCAAGTGCGAGTCAGACCTGCGCACTCTCATACAACAGACATGATTTTTTTGCCGTTTTTACAGATAATGCATGAACCGTGATAGTAATACAGTAGAAATTTTCACAGATGATGTATTATTTCTGTTGCCGCTATAACAAAAAATAATAAAACCAGCCAAGTGCGAGTCGGATCTGCGCAACAACAGACATGATTTTTTGCCGTTTTTATAGATAATGGTACAGAACCCTTCGTGCGCGAGTCCGACTCGCACTTGGCCGGTTTTTTATTATGTGGGTTGAGCAATTTAATTATTGTATTATGAAGCCCACTTACTGTTCCCCAGCTTGCCAGTGGTTCAGCGCCTCAGGATAGGAAATGTGGAAGTAAACAGAATACACCAACTTGTGTATCGGAACCCGAGCTACGAATGAAGCGCACGTAACTTATCTACCTACCTTCACGGAAACTCTTTGAACTGAACAAATGGTACTGGACTTATCATGAACTTGGATACCGGACAGCACTATGTGATAAATAACTTGAGTATCTATTCCTGTATACTCGTAACTATTGTATGTTCTGGAACTTACAGACGCCTACATGATCCCGGTTTCGTTACGTTTAGAGGGGGGACAAACCTATGCGACAACGACGACAACGACGACGACGACGACGACGACGACGACGACGACGACGACGACGACGACGACGACGACGACTTATTACTTACGCATTAACTTATTTTTAGTAATATTATAGTAGCTTCAAAATAATAGGGTTTTACATAGTTGTGATTACGAATACGAAAAATCTCAAAATAATCGTAAAAACGACAATGGAAAATCCTATTATTTAAAGCTACTATAATATCATTAAATATAAGTTTGTATGTTTATTAAAGTAATTGTAAACATTTTTCGTAGCCAAAAGTTGTTTTTGGGCGATATAATTATTTCTTACGATTTTGTTACAAAACATTACACCTTTAAGACCTTTCTCAAACTTCTGTCGATCCTGCTTTCTCGTACTGGTCCGTCCCTTTTATGCAGAATCAAACCAGACTGATGTTGTCCAGGCTTTACCCAATTTTTTTCATAAAATTAGGTTACAAAAAATACAATTAAATCAGTCTTAAGAGCCTTTGCAAAATAAAAATACATTACTTAAGAATTACAGGATTTAAAGTTTATGCGTTAATTATGCATTCTAATTTGAAATAAAGCATTATGTAGCAAGCAATAGTAGCCAGTGCACTCAACTTGGGGCATATTTAGTCTGTGTCTTTACTCGCTATTCTGGTAAATTTTGCATAAAGCACACATTACAGTGCAAGCACAAATCGCACCAAACCGCGGCCCACAAACTACCCCATGCCCGCTGTACCATGCTACAACTGAGAATTTCGGATCACAACTATTTGGCTAATTAACTCTTATTGACTTGGAAAAAAGTTCGTTTTTGTAAAGCGTGTTTGTCGAACAGTAATGGTTGGTTGAAATTTTGTTTGCTCTCGGAAAAATTGACAAAGTCCGTAATTGTGGTTTTGTTGAGTTTATTTTGTAAATTACTGGGAACGAATGTTGCAGAGTGCAACTGCTTGAACTTAACTTGTTACTGTTAAAATTTTAAATTTTAAAATGGTTACGTGATATCTGGCATCTATCCGTTACCGACTTCCTCAGATTTTTCGGAATGGATAGACAGATTAAACTGATTAGCGGGTCGCCTGTTTTTTGCGAGCGCACTTCATTCCAGCCCCCTGGTTCTGTGTCGTAAAATCAGTTGCCAAACCGCGTACCTATTGTCATAAACATACATATCCGCTTATCTAAGGATACGTTCGCACTTGAAATGACGTTACAATTCTAAATAGTTCAATACCCATTGATGGTTATTTTGGAAACTCTTTTTTAGATCGCAACTGACACTAAGTTACAATAGGCCCACTGGTCTTATCGAACCTTTTCCTCAGTTTCAATGATATCCGAAAATCCATTCAATTCAATTGAATTCTTAGATTTAAAAGTGCTAATAATTCAAAAGTTTACATATCATCTATAATAAAAATACCGTCCAAACCAAACTGTTTGCATTTCCAACAACCGGGCATGACGCATTTATTTTCGCTCCTACAATAAATATTTTGGTGATCGTAAACTCTCCAATTCAATTACGAGGCGCACGTATAGCAAGCCACTGTAAAACAAACCTTTCTCACGCTCCAGGATTTTTGTCAAATTAGTTTTTGTCAATATTCAAATAAAAACTAATCTTTATGTTACAAAAATAAGTGTTGTTTAACAATATTTTCTTAATTGTACGTTGATATATACGCTATTTGTAACAAAGACCGAGGAAATATTGTCGTTTAATTGAAGTTTTGTAATTTAAGTATTTTTAATTGAAATTGTAAATATGAAAATTAACATATATATCTGTTAAAGTCCACTTTTGTGTGATGATGTAGATATTCACTATAAAATATTTATTGACAAAGATATTGAAAAAGATATTTTTATATTTTGCTAGAATTATTTTACTAAAAGGCTTAAAGTACAAAGTTGAGGCAATTATTAAACTCGACTTAGATGAGTTTGACTACTACTATCCAAAGTGAAATTTTACAAAACCAAAAGAGATATTTTTTTAATGCATATTTCAGTTTATAGACATGCACGGTTAATCTTTTCCAGATTTTTGAATAACCATCTAAAAATGTAAAGGTAGAACAAATTTAAATAAACTTAAAAAAAAATCTTTATAAAAAGGAAAATGTTTTAAGGAACTTTGAAATTATGTTAAGAGACCATAGGGTAAAAAAACACTATATTTTATTCAGTTTTAGTTTCTTATATCTGACCCAATTTCATCTCTGTTTAAGTCAATTGAATTCTTAGATTTAAAAATGTGACATACAAACATAAATAATTATGTGATAGGCTTTATTATCTGGGCTACTAAACCTTAAAAATGACACAATTTAAGTTCATCTGACTCAACGTATTTAGAACAGGTGCTACCCATTTCTTTATTCCGATCGAGTGGACCCAGTCCTATCTGTCGACATTCTAGTGACATATGACCATCGTTTTTCATATAAGCTTCCTGTTTCCATAAGGTGTTATAGGTTTCCGGGGTAAAAAATAAACTTGTTTTATGGAGGCGTTGCTCATACCTAGTATTTTTTATGTTTCTTACTCTCACCCTTTACGGAGCAAAAATTTTCCTGGAAACCTCAAAACTTGCGTTTCAACATTCTTTCGTTTTCTTAGGAAGAATGCCTAAAATATTTGCTTCGAAATTCTTGTGAAAATCGCCTGACCCCGTTAAATAAAACTTTTTTATTTTCTCGAGCAAGATTGATGTTTGCAGAAATTTCTCGTTTTGCCGCAAAAAAGAAGGCATTAAGGTAAAGACAGGCTGGATTACGTAGCCTATTTTTCGAAGTTTTATATATTATTACTTTACTTTGAATAGTTACTAATTCTATTTGTTCAGAACTCTTTTATTTGCATATTTTATAAATAATACAGACGCATTGTCTGAAGCATATATGTATCTACCATACTACGGCGTAGCGCAGAGAATCTCTGGCGTAGCGTGTCTCTAAACTAAAAACTATGGTCTTAGCGCTTGCTATGACGCCGTAGCAAAGGTAAAGTGAATATCAATAGATTAGATACTATATCAGTTTTCGGTATAAACAACGTAGCAAGTACCTTAACAAAATAAATTTAGAAACGGACAACTCTAGGTAGTAAAACCAATAATTTAATCGCAATCATTGGTGTGTCCATAATCGAGTTACACACAATTTTTCCCATTGTTGACTCGACAAAGAGAAAAAACCTAAAGGAAACGAGAAAGGTGAGGAAGAAAATTATTGTTTGCCAAAATTAGCTGTCGGCCAGATTGATGTATCGTTTCTGGGGAAAAAATAAAGCCTTTATTTAGGAAGTATTTTTTGTTGAAACTATTTTGTCGCTGATAAAAGACTTCGTTTCTTTGTCATCTCGTAATTCGAATGGTCCAGAATACCATAACAGCACCTAATTGTCGATTTTTTTAAGGGGAATAGACTTTTATAATGTCATATAAAAGTATACATTTTTTTCTCCCTGAAATACAAAAGATATACATGAAAATATTCAGTAACTGAATAAATAGCTTTGATGACGTAATAGTCATGTCATTTAGGCATTACAGGAAATAGGCCATTGCCCACAAGAAAAAAAAAGTGATGTCAAAACTGACGTCTATTTTTTTATTTTCAGTAATCCCATCTTTAGGTTTAATCCCCTATTTTTTTTCATTCTTTCTTTTCGTCAGGGAACTCTCCCTATTGAGTCTAAACGGTATGACTATTACGTCACATTCCCATTTCTCTAAACCGATTTTCACAAAATGATTTAATTATAAAAATACTACCTGAAAGTTAAAGAACAGTATGTATCCTCATGATTTAGCCTATATTTTCAGAAAAAATATACAAAACGGTTTGTTATAACGTATGGTTGGTTTGAATTATGTTTTATCGCATCTACGTTTTCTTCATTTTGAAGTTATGTGTATATTATAATCTAATCAGTTGATATTATACAAAAATGACAAAGAAATTTTCAACATTGTTAAAACTTTATTTCTTTTACACTTTTCTAAGGATTCAACATTTTATTTGCAAATAAATGTCCACTGTAGGTTGACGAAACTCCTTCACAATGATAATGAAACTTTTTATACACACAGCAAAGGCGTAAATAACAAGAGATTCTCCAAACACAAACAGAATTCAAAAACGATCCGACAACAAAGAAACAACATTGAATTTCAATAGATCCCTTTGCGAGACGAGAAGAAGAAAAAAACACAAAGAAAAGAATCCAATTAAACAAATTGATAGATCTCAGTGCTTTCTACATTCGAGATCGCAGCCATTCTTTGCTTTGGGATCACCAGGTCCAGGCTATCAATCCGACATAACAAAGGGTTCAAACCTTCCTGATTACATCCATTTCCTTCAATCGTATTACATTTTTTTTAAGTAAACTGAAAGAAAAAAGGGAAAATAAAAGTATTAAACATTGGAAATCGAAAGCAATACAAGCTTCAGTGTATGTTATGTTAAATAGCTTATATTCAAATTCGAGAAATTGCTTATCTTGTTTGACTGAGATGAATACTAACAATGTCAGATTCATTTCTAAGTAAATTTGTCGTCGTGATATCTCTGAATGAATTTTGTATGAGTAACCTCAATTTATTGGATTGGTGGCGTATTAAGAAGAGGCTTGTACGCAGGGCCATGAGGTAAGCCGAAACAAGCTGCCAATGATTATGTTGAAACTCATTGATTTATAAAATTGTGTTATACATTTAAATTATAGATGTTTGACTTACGAGTCTTTATATAGAGTTAGGTTTTCAAGTGGACGTAGATGGCTAAATCCGAAACTATAGGGAATACCGAAAAATACTCAAGGAAGTCTCGGGGCTGACTTTGATGAAAACTAAAACTGCAATTTAACATTTTTGAAAAAAAAAAATTCCCTGGGCGAGAATCAAACCAGCGGGTTTAAGAAAGTAGTGTCAAACGGCAAGCTAAAGATAAAGGCTTATTTTTAAGAAAGTATGAATTATAATTATTATTCTCTCACGTTCATTAAAATTTAACCAATCAATTGTTCGTAATTATGCATATTATTCGAATACATTCGATGTCACGAAGATTGTATAGTATTCAACATCACACAATTATTGATTCCAATACAAATTTAGTATAATCGTCGAGTCCAGATGTGTGTTGAAAAGTAAACACCATGAATAGTTACGGAAAGAGTAATGTATGAAAACTTAAATAATGAAACAGTCAAAAATTAGCACTTTTAATTATTTTGCGGTGTATACGTATAGTTACTTCCCAGAATTCGATCCTAATAAGCGACACCATAGTATAAATAGGTAATAAGTATTCCATCTCTATACAAACGGGCTGAAATGAATCCCTTCCAAAACTCGGTTCAACTCGGTTTACGACAGTCGCGATCGCACTGCAGTTACGTACGCAAGTTATCACTTACGCTCCCGCGCATTTTCGCTAATTATGACACGAAATTACAGAGTATGTTGTGCATTGTATAGTTGCTTAAATACAACTTTTATTGTAATATATATAAGGAAAGACCCCGCATCTATATCGGCTACTTTACGCCTCTTTACTTATCGCGAGCTAGCAACCTCACAGGCGCCGTGTCCTGGCTGCCTGTGTTTGGAAACGTCGCAGGGATTTGAATTTCACCTGACGCACGCTCTTCATTCCTCACGTGTCTCTGTTTAACAAAACAACATGACTTTGTTATTATTTTGTTCTCTGTTACCTCAGTCTGATTTTGTGTCGTAAAGATTGTAAAAACGTAAAATATAGTGATGTTTTCTGAGTTTGCGTATCATTCATTATATATGGCATTATTAAATAAATAAACAGTCAGTTGGCAGCCCTAGCGCGTATTTAAGCACCGAGCGGCCATAGGTATTGATTTTAAGAACACTGCCCAGTTAAACTACGACACTATCGGTTGTTGCAATAATATAGAGTGTTTTTGTTTAAATCAATGGTTTCGTTTTTTGGCTAGCAAATATATATTTTTTAAAGTCCAATGATGCTAATTTAGCTTTCATTAAAATCGGCTCTGAGACTCCTTCGAGCATTTTACCCTATTTTTGAATTCGAATACTTCGAATTTGGCCATCCCGACCACTTAAAAAACTAACCCTGTATATATCTAGTAGACCATCATAACTCATTTAAACTTCCTTTCCTTTGGTCATAGGTCGTCAGGCCACCGGGTGGACCAAATATATTTTATCTTAGACAAGAATTTCTTTTTCTCACCCTCAAGCACGTACGGTCATTTATAGAGGCGTAGTCGCGTAAATCGCGTCCCTCGCTACGAGATTGAAAAATCCCGAAATGTCGAATACGAAACAGCTGTGTAGCGTAATAACGTCAAATTACCTTCTTCCCATAGTAAGCTGACGACGTGATACGTGATCTAACTCGGCACAGCTTGAATGGGAACACCGTAGAAAATAGTAAGGAATTACAGTGTGAGGAAACGTGGCGAGCGTGTCTTTAGAACTCTTCTTTTGGTGTAAATTCTGAATCACTGAAAAGTTGTGTGATCACATTGACTTAGGTGGATGTGAAATAAGCTCTTTTTATTCTGTGAATTTGTGTTTGAAAAGCTAATCTCTGCTCTGAAAAGTCTTTCATGTCAACGAGACTAATGATAAAAATGTTGAGAAAAATATTTAGGCATGACTTTTTCTTGTTAGTGATGTTTTCACATCCTAAGGCTTTACCTACACAAAACGAGTTCGAAACAAACCCAATAAGCGCAAACAAACAACGAAGAGGATCGAAATCTTCAATTTAAGTTATCCAAATAGACGTACCTCATTACGTTACACGGAATAAGAGAAAGTTTCGTAATCTGTTTCTATTCTTAGTTTTCTCATCAACGTGAGAAACTGCACACGCTAACGTGAACTCCTCCATTAGGTTGTTCCATACACCATGCTTTTTACTTGGACGAGCTAATCTGTTTTATTGCTTAGCGCTGAACGACAAGAATTCCTAGTCAAATTAATACTCAAAAAGGTCTGAACGGTACGAATAAGAATACCTATGGTAAAAGGCCGCCATGATTGATGACACCTCTGCCTGTGATGGACTAAGTATTTCAGAGTAGAAAGTACAAAAGTGGTGATTTATTTTTTTATTTTTTTTTGTGTTACGAAAATAATTAAATCTGCATACTCTTGTCTATAAAATACAATTAAATCGGTCTCAAATTGACAAGTAATTCGTCACTAGCTTATTTCTAAGTGAGTGATAACACTGATAACTACGCCTTAACAATTTTTTTTGAGAAATCTTCCGGAGGGTATGACGTCATTAGTTATTATTGTTATTCACTGAAATGTATATTTTTATACTGATGCTAAATAACTATTTTAGGTGGCGTAGTATTATTTTTTCATCTGGTATATTTTAGCCATACTAGTGGACTATTATCTCTGCATCGGTTGCCAAACACTAAAAAATAGATAAAAACTGGACTTAAAAAATTGCCTTTGGTGTGTATTGAACTGTTCACGAACTCTTACTAGGTACGAACGTATCCTTAAATAAACGGAATTCGATAATTATATCTTTGTTTACGACGTTTGTCAACCAGTTGGCAACCGACACAAAAATACATCTAGGGGCAGGATGACAAAAATACTATCATTTTGGTTACATGCTTTTTGTAAGCGACCCCCTGGACAAAACGTAAGATGTTCATCAAAATTTACGTTAAAATGGTGGACTGCATCTTAATTACTTGATTATACGACTTAACTGAATATAAGAGCTCGACTTGAAATTAATCTTTTCTTGTGTTCAACATTTCGATGTTTGTTTAATAGAGGTTAATCGAAATTATTTCTTAGAATACTAATTGCATGAATGATAACGTCTATTTTATTCTAAAGCTGACTGCGTAATTTTATGCTTTGTACATATTGAAACGCTAATATTAATCAGGAAGAATCCACAATTGCGTATGCTTTATTTATGAACCCTTTAAAATGCGAGAGTAAAAGCATGCTAGTGAACCACCGTGTACATGATCGCCGTAACGTTGAACAAAGCAGACGGAGACATACCGAAGTAATGGTTTGGCCAAGTGTTTAAAGAAACATTAAGGAAACGGACAAGTTCGGTCATTAGAGGATACCTTCAAGTTGTCGCGAGAAAGTCCAAGCCCTTTCGGACAGAGAGCTTGCGTTACCTCAGTTATTACAGTACAAATAGATATGAGCGAGCTAGTGGACGAATATTATATAAATATTATCTATTTTATGAATCTATTTATATAATACAGTAGTTACGTTAAGAGACCGAACTTCCAGAACCTAAATTTCTTATCCCAGAAAGTGTGTTATGATTCGTAAAATCTGTGTATTTACTCATATTTAACACTTACTGCTTTTGTTATTTCTCATACAAGGTCAAACTCACAGTTGTTAGGTCCGATTGATATTTTTTCATTTAATTTTAACTTATTTGTTTTCCTTTTGCATCAAAAGTATTGCTAATTAAAACTTAGTTAGTACTATTATACCTATGTATATGATAGCAAAATAGTCCATCCATCCATCCATCAGCCTGTTTCGTCCACTGCTGGACATAGGCCTTTCCAGGATTTTGCCACTCTTGGCGGTCCTCCTGGAAGAAATGCCCATACTCACACACGCTGGGCAGGCGGGTTGGTAAGCGCGGTGCCGAAACCCTTGCACCAGTGACGCCGCTGCCTGTCACTAGTCTGTTTTTTATAAGGCTTGGCAATTGGGGATGGATAAACCGCCATCCATCGGTCCCAGGCAATGGTGGGCCGCCTGGTTTTGCCTGAGAGCTGTTCTCTTACTCTCTCCTGAATAACTTCAGGAGGATTTGCGAGTAAGATGGTGGTACCTCCACAGTCGAGCCCGGCATCAGCTCTACCACCTTAAAACTTACTAGTTAGTACTATTATACCTATGTATATGAAAGCAAAATAGTGACAACCAAATATTATAAATAAAAAACTTAGACAATAGAGGTACAACATCCTACTCTACGATTACAATAAGCTTGTACACAGGGTAAGCAAATATTATTCTATTTAGTATATTATTCGTGTTTTTCCTTTTGTCAATCAAACAAAAATTACAGAGATAAAGCGCGTCAAAATTTGGGAGTGGGGGAAAATGACGTCACTTCTAAGTAAAATTTTACCTAGATGTGACGTCACGCGGAACTTCAGCGGACTATATCTTCATAATTTTTTGTTAAATTGAAAAAAGAAAAAATACGTGTCCAATATTTTCTGATAATCTAACTGACGGACTAATAAATTTTTTAGTCATCATGCCTATTAAAATTAAAAAGAGGCACATTAAACTCTAATGTCAGGACTGCAATATCAGGTAATGGTAAACGACCAAAAAGGTCGTAAAACATAAAGAAGAGAAACAGAAAGTGTGTTTACGGAATGGGATACAGAAGTTGTTCAGCCCGAGTTTTTCCCAGAGACGTTCGAAAGTTTTAATTTTTTCCTCGTTTTCTGAGTGTCATCAGTCTAATGGTTAAAAGTTTTTGGCACTCTACGTTTTAAAAAGTGTTTTGCCTTTCGTTTATTTCAGATCTGCGAAATAGGTATTAAAAACAACAATCTGTGTATGAAATTTTGGTTATTAATAATATTTTAACTTCAGAGGTGTTTTAGTAACAAAAATAAGTCTTTTCAAAGTTTTCATAATATAATTCGAAATACTTTCATTAATTTTGGCATTCTCAAAGATTTTTTCCGAGATCTCAGTGGAATTATCCACCTACATTGTGTTCAGCGATGACTACTGCTGCTGATGACTTTTGTCGTTCGAGTGGAAATCGTTAAGCTGCGAACACGCTTAAATTAACCTAAACACATAATTATAATTATTATAACTATAAAGTTAATAATAGATATTGATGAACAATATTGATGCACCAGAGGCGCAGCAGCCTGCATGTTGTGCTTCAAACAATTGGACTCTACAAACAAAATAAAGATAAAAATATTCAATAAAAAATTGGATAAGTAGCAAAAACACAAAAAGAATGTTTTTTTTTATAATCTTTATTAGAAAAAGGTTTTGTCGCACAGCGACAATGTCACCCTTATAAGGCTACACATTTAAGACTAAAGGAACTCAGTAACGTAACAAAAAATAAACTCAACTTTCATTCCCAACTAAAGACTGGATATATTAAAACTTATTAACCTGCAAATCTAGGATGTTCGCTGGAATCTTTCAGAGAATAACTTGCAGGTTCCTGAAAAGTTATATACATCAAATTTAATATTTGCTATATTATATTAATAATATTAATGTTTTTCACCTGTGTATATACATTATGGAATGCAATAAAATATATGAATAAAATAAAATGAAAATTTAGTGAAATATATTTCGGGCCCTTTCCTGGGTCTGGCATCAGTCATTGTGACTTCATCGATATCTATATATTAACTTTATGATAAAGACAAGGAAGTCGATTAAACATATTTATTTACAATTATTATAACTAAAATTCTTCACAAATAACGAAAGATACTCATTTGTAGTTAAAATATCTTAAATTTTTTTAAGTTTCAATTTGTTTCTTTGCATTTAAAAAATTAATCAAGGAATATCATTCCAGATATCCCGTAGTTTACCATATATTATTTAAATTTTTGACGCAAACAACATCTGCATTATACCAGCTCATTTAATCGTGGCTTTCGTGGTCACTATTTTTACTTTTATAAATAGCCCTCTTTTTGCCGGAGGGAAACAGGCCGGTAAGATACCAAAAATTACTGGTCATAAAATAAAATACGAATAAAGATCTATTTTTCGTTTTTCGAAATAATTAATGTAGATAGCTATATTTTTCTGTAGGATAGAAAATAATTATAAAGAACAATAAAACGTATTAATCTCAATAAATTTCACTCTACGGGCACTTCATTGTTCATTATACTGTGGCCTGGTATTGTTCAAAAACGAAAAAGTTACTTTTTAAATAAGTAGCTTATGATACTTTTCCAGGTAAAACACATTTGTGTATTCATAAGCACTAAAACGCCCTTGCATCCGAATGACCACTTTCACAGTCGGTCAGGCAAGTTAGCAGGTGTTAAACTGATTTGGGACTTGACCGGGACTGGGAACTCTGCGCGCCATCCACTCTATCCAGACCATTTGCTCTTAATCGTCTCTTGGGATTCTCGGTGGAGACACTCTTAGGATAAACTAAGATAGTGTATGAATATTTTATTTCGTGTTCTTTGTTAATAAGTACCATGTTGATGTGGGAGAGTTTAATTCATATTACACTGTTTATTTGAGGTTACATGATTTATAGCGAAATCCATCGCTTTGGATATTCTTAACATTATTTAGTTACTACAAACTGGAAAAAATCAATTGAAAAAATTACAAGCGAGAAAATTGTTTTGAAAAAATACTTTGGGCCAGGATTCAAAACTGCGAATTCTGCCCCGATGTATTTTTACAAAATACTTTTCTCACTTGAAATTTGTTTCGCTTTATCTTTTCTGGTTTGTAATGCACTCTAAATAATTACTAAGATCTTACACTCTACCGATTAGAGGTGCTGAAGAACTTATCCTAGGATGTACGTACAAATCTTTAGGCAAGAAAATATTTTACTTTAGTTTTGACTATAGCGCCCAGGAGAAAGGTCTATCTATCTTAAGCTGGATTCAAACTTGTGATAGTATGACATGGTTCGAGACTATTTCAACAACGTCTATAGACAATGAGGCCATAGTTGATAACCTTAGCTCGTCGAGTACCAGCATGACACAGTCACTGTGGGAAGCAGAACAAAAAGTAACAATAGTAAAAAAAAAACTAAAATTGTTCCGATAGAAAAAATGGCCCGGCCGAATTATGTCAGACTAAAGGATTTCCTGCCACAATATGACGTTGGTTGCATGCTAGTACCCGATGAGTTAATATCAACCACCGAAGGGGACCTTAAAATTAGTCGGAGAGACTAAACTGGCAGTCTGCCGTGCCGACTTTCGGCTGGAAATATTTTTTTAGTTATACTAATCGAGTGATAACGTATGATCACAGTTTAATGCTGGTACCTTTATTAGATATTTTGATACCTATTTTTTCATGACTGTACACAAACTGCCAGGTTTTGCCAAAGCCGGCCAGCTCTTTTAAAAGTTACTTTTTGTCCTATTTCCAATAGTGACTGTGTCATCCTGGTGCTCGATGAGATAAGTTTATTGACTATGGCTCAATAGTCCACATTTAGCCTAACAAATACTGTATCTATCTACGTATTGCGGTCCTACGCAGTGCCCCATTAGGAGGCTTCGTTAAAAAAATGAAAAACAAATGTAATTTATGAGTTATGACCTTTCACAAACATACTTTCATGTCAATTGGGCATTTTCAGCAAAGTTGTATTATTTTATGCATTACGTTGTAAATTAATTTATACAATAACTTTATACACGCTTTGGATTTGCTTTAGACATTCACGCAAACTATAACTCGTAAAATTATGCAATTCTGCTAAAAATCCGTGATTATTATTATATTAAACAATAGTTACGAAATAGCATACAAGTATATCACATTTATTTTATAAATTTCCTTTAATCATAAGAAAAACATACACAATCATAAGTCAAGAACGGCTTGAGGTATCCAGTTGAATTATTATCGAATACTAAAGTCTACTCTACATTATAGTCAAATTATGATTCAGGTTTCTAATTCAATGCAAAAAAAAGATTTTTTCAAAGCGTAGTTTCTTAGTAAATAATCTTACTTACTGACTGATCATCAAAATTTATCATAAGGGATGTCTTTTGACGCAAGTTTTTATTACTTGTGGAGTTTATTAAACACATTTCTTTCATGTTGCACTATCTACTTAAACAGTTATTTTTTCATGTAATATACATATGTTTTGTATGTGCTCCGAATTCTTTTCTTGTATGCCCTAATTTTGGTAGGTACATTAAAAAATACCGTATTTTATTTGCAGCTTAATTTATAGAAACAATGTGTGTTGTTTGTAACCAAGGTGAGAGTTACGACACAGCACGTCTTTTCCCAGGCAAACGTCCAAAAACAACATGTAACAAGTTCCTAGCCTGAGGCCACGACGTGCCGGGAAAACTCAACGTCTTTCTGTCTAAAACCCACCCCGTTTCAACTTTTTAAACTAAGCTAAGAGGCAGTTGAGACTACTGAAATGCCACGCAATTTCAGATCTTCACTCATTTCAAACAAAACATACTTTAGAAAGAAGAACGCGGCAGATAGATATGCCAAAACAGGATCTATTTCACAAGAGGTTAAAATGGTTTTATTTTAATTTTAAACTTCGTTGGAATTACAAATTTATTTCTCAAAATACAAATACAAATTTATTTTTCTCAAATGTTAGTAGGTACAAACAAAAAAACTAGCCTATGGTTAACTTTTAAAAAAAATCTTATGTGATGTTAACTTAAAATACACATTAAGTAAATGAAATATTATCCATATTTAAAATTTTGTACAAACTAAATTGATACACGTCACTGAATAGAATATGCGTGCTCCCATACCAGAATTCTCCGTTTCATGGGATGCACAAAAGTGTTTTTTGCCAGAAGGCGCCCACCCGTGCTAACTTAAATAAATTAAACTTTAATCTAAATATGTTTTTATAAAATAAATATATATGTTATAATAAATAAATATTTAACAATGTGTATTCGTGTGTACATGATTTTAAATAAGTATATATAAAATGCTAGCAACAACAAAAAGAAGGTATTAAATTAACAAAAAAAAAAAAAAATGTTGCTATGTACTTTATATAAGTGACACCAAAAACGTTAAGACAATTTCAATAAATAAATACAAAACAAAACAATAGAATAATAATAAGATGATTGTTTACTGAATGACATCCAAAAGACTTTCTACTTCCTCATACGATTTTGCTAGAAGCCAAGAACTCAACTCTCTTTTTAATTGGAGTTTTAATTTTGATTTGTCTGCCAACTTAATTTCTTTATAAATTTGGTTATGAATAAAGGGATGCAAAAACTTTTTGAAACGCTGTGCAAATTTACTACCCATTCTAGGGACGGAAAGTTTTCCTTCCAGTCTTGCTGACCTATTGCTTTGTGTACTAACGCTTGGAGCGTACATTTCTAAGGATGTGCTAGATGTTAAAATGATGTTTGATATAAATAATCTTCGTACACTTAATATGGCACTTTCTTTATGTAGAAGATATGTGTCATAACGAAATGGTTTGTTAAGCATCACTTTAATAACCATTCGTTGAGCTCGCTCTATTTCTAAAAAATGGGTCTTTGCCGCGCCACCCCAGGAGCTGATACAATAGGAAAGCAAACTTTGACACATTGCAAAATATACACTATATTTTAGCTTCGAGTTGAGAATGTTCCTGACTGACCTAAAGAAGAACGATAATTTTCTTACACGACCTGATAGGGTCTTTATGTGAGCTTGCCAGTTGAGTCTATCATCTACAATAACGCCAAGATACCGTATGTTGGTTACTCGCTCAATTATTTCGCATTGGCACTGTGTGCTGTATGATTGCAGATGATTGTTGCAAGTGTGTAGCTTCAAGTGAAAATCATAGTCAGCTTCCGTGTGCTTTGTTTTACTAAAACATAAATACTTTGTTTTAGTAATGTTGAGCGTGAGAAGGTTCACATCAAGCCACTCCTTTACAACTGCAACACCTTTATTAGCCTTTTTGAAAGCAAGATCCCAAGATGAAGCTGAAAAAACAAGGGCAGTGTCATCAGCAAAAGACACTATTCTTCCGTCAACGGTATTAAGATCTGTCAGGTTATTAATATATACTAAAAATAGAATAGGACCAAGAACGCTGCCCTGTGGAACACCATAGGCCACTGGCATGCTCTCGCTGATCGTGCCATCAATGATTACCCTCTGAAGCCGGTTCTCAAGATAAGTACGGAACCACTGCATCGGAAGGTCTCTTATGCCAAGGCTTTCCAGCTTTCTAAGAAGAATTGGAATAGATACTGTATCAAAAGCCTTGGCCAGGTCCAGAAACACACCAATGCAGCGTTTTCCGTCATCCAACTGATCAACCAAAGAGCTAACAAGATCATCTAGAGCATTACTTGTCGATAGTTTGTGTCTAAAACCATACTGATGATCCGATAAAAGATTATGCTTTTCCAAATAATTAACTAGACGACTCTTTACCAATTTTTCCAGCACTTTAGAGATTGTGGGCAATAATGCAATTGGTCGATAATTTTGCACATTCTTGGTTGCACCTCCTTTATGGAGTGGAATTATAGTAGCTAATTTGAATGAGTCTGGAAAGATGCCGTTTAAAAAACTTAAATTGAATATATTTACTAGAGGCTCAAGTACAAGGTATCCTATTTTCTTCAAAATTTCATTGCTAATTTGATCCCAACCTGCAGCATTCGAATGTTTTAATCCCTGGATTGCTCCAAGAACTTCGTTGGCGTCAACTGGTAGTAAAAAAAAAGAGTTTGACTGTTTTACAGATGGGATGTTTTTTTTAGTTAGTTCATTTTCTGTCTTATTAAGGCGTTCAAGAGTTGATTGTGCAAGTTTCCTACCGATATTGCAGAAATAATTGTTGACTCTATTAACAGATTCAGAGTTGGTATTTTTTGAATCAAGAAGAGACACTGCAGTTTTTTTAGGTCCTTGCTCTATATCTGCTGCCTCTTTTATGATTTTCCAGGTTTTTCTAGAATCAAATTTATTTGTTTCAATTTTCTTACCAAAATATAGATCACGTGCAGTTTTAGTTGCAATCTTACAAATATTTCTGTAAGATTTGTAAGTTTTTTGAATAGCCTGGTCGTTTGGAGAAAGTCTTGCTACCTTGTGAAGTAAGTCCCTCTTTATTATAGATTTAACAAGAGATTCAGTAATCCATGGCTTCACAGAGCGGAGTTTGTGTGGACGAACAATAGTCCTAGTATGCAATGCAATTAACGATTGTAGCTTTGTAATAAACTGGTAGGTAGCTATATTTACGTTTGTCTCTTTGATTGTATCAGTCCAATCTGTAGAGCTAAGAGTTTTCGTTAAAGCTTGGAAATCAATTTTGGTTGTAGTAGTATTGCAGCGATGTTTTTGTGGTGTATTCAATTCAATACTATTTATAATTAATGAATGATCAGTTGTGTCCGTTCTAATGGTAAGGCTTTTAATTTTATTTTTATTCTTTGGCCTGGCGATAAAATGGTCAAGACAGTTTCTCAATCTGGTTAGATTCCGCGAAGTAGGACATAGTCCGTGCGTCATGAGAATATTTTCATAATCTATAGCATTGGTGTCACTGTCACTGTCACCATCAATAGCAATATTTATATTAATATCCCCAGTTACGAATAAATTGTTGTATGACTTATTGACCTTGCCTAATTCATTATTTAAAGCGTCTAAAAAGTCAGTAGCATTTTTTAAAGAAGGAGAGCGGTAAATGCACAGAATTGCAATATTGTTATTGATTTTAACTAATAAAGAATTTGAATCAATAATTGCTACTTCCTGTACATCAATGGCGATACTTTGTTTACAGTATACTGCTACACCATCACTCTTGAATTTATATATTGATGAGGTATGTAGACTATAGCCTGGAATAGTTCTTGGACTATAACATTTAGTATGAAGCCAACATTCCACAAGAACGACTATGTCGTAGTCTATATCTAACCTATGAAGCATTATCAAAAAATCGTCGAAATTTTCATGGATGCTACGAATATTAAAAGTAATTATATTTAAGCAGTTTTTATCAATTAAGGGTTTGCAATCTTCAAGACAATCTAGTGTATATGTGCTAAATATCTCGGAATTATCAATTTCGGAACAAAATTCTTGCTGATTGAGTTCAAGCATCGTAGTAATGTAAGGGTAAATGTGTTTTTTTAGAAGAATGTTCAGAGATATTAGTTAGACTAATTTTTATTAAATGTCTTGATGCAACAGTGTCTATACAAACATGTATATAAATATAAATTGATACGTAAATATTGAAATAAGTAAATTGTATTAAATATAATGATTTACATAAATATGCAATGATTACATAATTTGAAGTTAACGATATAATTGTGTTAGATTCATACTTTATGTACAGCATATTGACACTCTTGTTAAAGTATACGAATACTTGAAATATTATATATATATTATTATAAGTAAATACGTAGTACGTAGCTCGACCTCGGCAAATGCAACAGTAGAGACGTAAATTGTTATTTATGAAAACTAAAAGTACACACAATTTATTAGGCAAAGTCATTTCTTTGTTTAGTAAATTAGCAGTAATATAAAAATAAAGCAACCACAGAATAATAATGTTAAATCCAAACTTATTTACTGATTGAGGCTGATATATCTCTGCCAAAAACACGATCAAGGTCCAGTTCAGTGTTAATTCGCTCAACCTTGGAATTCTCGTTTTTTCTAACGTAGATCTGACCATCACGGGTCCAGCAAAATTTAAAGTTATATTCTTTTTTCAGTGCACGAGCTGCCGTAAAGAGTTGCCTCTTTTTTTTAGTCAGGCGCTCATTGAAATAAACATCGATTGGCTTTCCCGATATTTCAAGATCGTGGCTGGTTAGACCCCGTCGAATTCGAGCAGCTCTGAGGATGTCATTTTTCAGAGTGCGACGCGTTAGACCTATCACTGTGAGGCGGGGCTTTTTAGTATCGTTCTTGTAGGGCCCTACTCTTTTACCGTAGTCAATATCTCTGTCATCCAGCGCGATCCCCAATTTTACTGCTGCAGTTTTGAATATGTGAAGTAAGTTTTCTGACTTGCTTTCTGGTATTCCAGATATTTCAATTTCTTTCACAACTGAGGAGAGATTCCGGACTTCAAGGTCATCCTCGAGTTGCGTTACGGTTAGTTTAAGACCTTCGATCTCCTTTTCTCGGGTAACCAATGCAGAGCGCAAACTTTGGTTCTCTTCTATCAACCTAAGTGTGTTACTCTCTATGTCAGTCAACCGTGTCTCAAAAAATGAGAGTTTGTCTTCCCACTTATCCAACCGATCTGTTATATTCTTCAGGCAATCCTTCCACTCCTCCCTCTGTGTGGAAAACATTTTATCGAAGTAAGCCGTGAAAGCTTGGGTATCCATATTAACCATGGACGATGGAAAGTCCTGTGACTGACACTTTAATGGTACATAAGCTGGGCTGCTTGTAAGTTGATTAGGCTCATTTTTCTTTGGTTTACATTCCGTACACACCCATTTAATTCTATTCATCGGCAGTATCTTGTCATAATCCAACTTTGTCATTTCTAGGCAGCCAAAATGATACAATTTTTGGCATTTTTTACATTTTAAGATGTCTTTCTCAGCCGTGTCTTCACAGATAGCGCATTTAAGATTCATTGTTTATGCAGCTCTTAGACAGCCGTAAACCTCTAATGTATGAAGTTATAAACTGCTTCCGTAGGTAAGTGTCCAAATATAAACAGTAGCGCTATCTATATGTACCGAGTAGTACTTAAATGCAAAATATAGTAAGTGACAAGACAAATGACCAACAAGCGACGGTGTAAATTTGATTAGTTCAATGATGGCTGCTGCAAGGTGGCGCTGTTAAGAAATCTAAATTTCAGTGCTGTTTCAGTAGCTTTATTCTGTTCTATGTTACGAGAGCGAGGTTTCAAATATCTTCGTTACCCTGAATTGCATTATTAATAGTTTATATTGATCCAAACCTTTGTTTTTATAATCTATTGCACTGTTGATTTTTGAGGGTAGGAATCACAGATGCGCTCAAACAAATACGCATAAGTCAGCCGATAGACAGTCTTAACTTAGGATAACACTTGTACTGCAGCGTTATCATATGACTAATCTCACTATAACGTTCACTTCACAAACTGATGATTAAACTATTTTTTATAGCTTTTTGTTATCAAGACGATAAAACTAAGATGTTTCACACTAAAGCGCCCTCTGGCGAAAAAAAAAAACTGACTAACTTTTTACGTACAAGAGATAAAGCCCTACATTGTGTTTGAAAACTCCACCGCAAATGTAAAATATTTCATAAATAATATTTAATATTTCATCTTAATGTACATTTAATAGTAGATGGTTATACAAAAGAGTTTCCCGAGATATTTAGGCGCACGAGCATGATGCTTATAGTTCGAAGGTGTAATTGATCATCAAATTTGTGTTTTGACATCTAATTCGATTAATATCTCCACTACCATTACAATATTTAAGAAATATCTCATTTAGAGACAAGGGCTCGTTACTGTTTATTACATGTATTTTTTGATTGATGTATGCATGTACCTATATTAATATTGTAGTAAGTTATAAGTTGTAGGGTGTAAGTATAGGTATATTAGTACCTATTTTTAGTACGTGTGTATGTCTATTGTCCACTCATTTATTATAACTTGTCTTTGTCAATCCAGGTTTGCTGGAAGAAATCTTTTCTTGAATGTGTGTATCTGCAATGTGTAAATGGTGTTTTTTGTGTAGAATAAATAATATGAATATAAGGATTGTACTAACATGATTTTGGTTTGAATGTGCAGGATGTTCTGCAATCGTTAAAGTAAGTAAAAGTTCCCAAACATATTTCTGTTAAAAGTTTCAATATGAGATGCCCAGGACAGAGTTTTATCAAAAATAACACCCAAATTCTTTACAGTGTCAGTGAATAGAATTATGGTGTTATCAAATATTATATTATGTGGTGTATCACTAAATTTACTTTAGCAAGCATTTTTGAACTCCCGATGACTATAGTTTGTGATTTTCCAGGATTAACCAGGAGTTCAATAGCCTTTGCCCATTCAGATATTTTGAGTAAATCCTTGTTTACGGCGCAAATGGTTTCATTAAGTGATTCTACAGGCGTGCAAGTATACAATTGCAAGTCATCACCATAAAAGTAGTTGAGAGAATAGTTGCTTGGATACAATGTTGATAAAAAATTTAATTAATAAGGGAGATAAGACGCCACGTTACGGAACGCCTGCATGTAGAGGACACCAGTCTGAACTGGCATCACTGACCCTAACGCACTGTTAGCGACCGCGAAGAAAGATTCAAACGGAAATGATAATATTTACTCGTTTAAATTTTTAATAACTTTAAATAAAAGCTTGTACAACAAAATAAAGTTAAAAGAAATTAGTTTGAAAAGAGATTCACATATTAAAATCCAAATTAAATAGAATTTTATCAAGATAGAATTTTTATCCGTTTTATATATTTGAAATATTTTAGGTTTAATCTCTAACCTGGTTAATCTCTACCAGAGTACAGAATGGAATAAACTATTTCAAAGCACCAGATAAATGAAATTTCAACACGAATTACCGTCACCAGTCTTCCACTAACCACGCGTATTTCAGGCTTAATTGCATCGAACAATTTATAGCTCAGTTGAAGCTAGCAAGGGTTTTGTAATTACGCGTCCCGCCGTATCTGTGACAGAACAATTAACTGTAACCAAATATGAGTGCAATGGAAACCAAATTAAGGTTATCACTGATAATTGGCTCGGATATTTATTTGACCGCTTTTTAGTCTAGTGGTTTGAGTACTTGACTACTAATCCAGTGGTGGCGAGTTCAAACCCCGAAGGGGTATATTTGTTCTTCGGAAGGCACTCAAATCTGTAGATATAATGTATGTCCGAAGTAGATCGATAATGCTAACCACCCATTTTATTTTATATCATATTATCATCTATGAAACGTGGGCTAGTACACAGTGTAGTGTGTCACAGTCCAGACTCAAAAACACAACTGACACTCCTTCGGGGATTCATGACGTGACGATGTAATATCCGTCTAAATTTGCAGGTTAGGTGTCATAATATTTTTATAGCTACTCATATTGAATTAAAATTGAGTATGTATTTTCATATTGTAGACCAAGACGTTGTGTCTTTTTAGGGTTTCGTACCTCAAGAGGAAAAAATGGAGCCCTTATAGGATCACTTTGTTGTCCGTTTATCTGTCCGTCCGTCCGTCCGTCTGTCTGTCAAGACATTTATCTCGGGAACGCGTGAAGGTATCGAGTTAAAATTAAAACCCCACACTCAAGTCTACAGTTTCTTGGGTCTGTAAAAAAACCAAACTCTAAGTTAACGTTAAAAAAAAAGATATGGCCGTTTATGCCGCAAAAAAACTTATATTTCGGCACTCTCAAGGGAATCAAAATTTATAGGATATTTCCGTTGAACTATGAAATTTGGCAAGTAATACCGTTTTATATTACAAGTATAGGGAAAAATTTGAAAACTATACATATTAAATTAAATCATAAAAAATATATAGGTAGTATTTAACGGAACTCTCAGTGGGCGAGTTCGACTCGGACTACTCTGTTTTTTTTTCAGTTTATAATAGCATTCATTCACAAAAAAAATATGCATTTATGTTTGACCATGTCACGCGTAATGGAGTGGTATCTTTTAAAGAAACCACATACTCTACTGATCATACCGAACATTTTTTCTCAGAAAATAATAATCGCGAGAATTAAAAAAAATTGGCTTGCCTATACAAAATTTACAGTAGGTAATGTTAGTATAAGGAGCTTTTTTATTTGACCGATTTTCTTTCTCTGAAAAAGGTGTTTAGTATAATCAGTAAATAGTTGGTTCAATTGAATATACCAGTAAATTTACACCCGACATATTAAAGTTGCAGATATTGTACAACACAGCATGTTGTGACTGCGCAATGACACGGCTCGTTGGGCCGCGAGTAATTAAATCTAGCTGAGAACGTCGCTGAACATTCCATCACAGAATATACTGCGTTACAGAGCAGGATGCGGACATTGCGAATGTAGTTACTACTAATGTAGTATTATATACATTTATAAATTTTTTTTTATTTTTTTTAACCTAATTATTAGATATTTTCCCCAGGGTACATTTTTCACCGCGTTATTTATTTATTTATTGTCAGATTCTTATAACATTCTAACAGTTTTTAAACTGAATCGTAAGCTAAGATAACTAATACATATTAACCATAAATACAATAAATGCAAAAATATAAAAGGCTACTTAATGAAAACTACGAATATATGATACAAATTTGGGCAGAGATACATTAAATATATGTGGTCAGGATAGTTACTGATCGACCAAGTTATATAAAAGAGTGCACGCATTGTAAGTTATCAAATTTTCTTTTTATTTTTAGTTAATTTTATTTCATTTATTAAAAAAATGTTTTACGTTAAAATTGTGTGCTATAAAATATGAAATCCTTTGTAAACCCATAATCCGGTCGTAAAATAAAACGGTTCCCACAACGCTTGCAAATTCGACAGCTTTCCAACAAAGTGTTACTATTTATCCAACTTTTTAATAAATTATATTAATTAATGACATTTTTTAAATTACTGCAAATTAAAATTAATTCATTTGTGTAAAAGTTTTTACGATCAATTATCCTTTAAATAGCTATGATATTCGAAGCTAGAAAATTCGCTTTAGAACAAGAGCAAGTCCTTCTTTTGATCCCTCAAAGCTAAGTAAGAAATAAATAATGACTTTAAGGAGAACAAACTAATGAAATGCTATTAATTGAATCAAAGACAAAACACCTTGCCAGCAAAAAGCATTGATAAATGAAGTATAAGGGATTTCTGTTTGTTGCACAGATACGCCATGGATTTTGTACATAGAATAGACTCGGCATTATTTTTACTTTGCCCAAAAACTCTGCATTAATTGGTACGTTCTCATTGATTTTAATCGGGATGAGAAAACTTCATACAGATATACAGAAGACCTTTAACTCTAGCTGGGTGTCAACTTCTCATTCTGAACGCTAAGGTGACTATAATTTTATGAAAATAGTTTTGTAGAACCGTATTGGAATACGTGAATTCAGCAGAATATTAAAATATTCAAAGTTTAATTTCTATATTGAATTCTTGACTTTTAACAGCTGTGTCATTAAAAATGGCCATAGTGAATGCATGATTTCAATTCAATGTGGGGCTTTTAGATTCAAAATATTAAGGTGATTATAAAAAATCATAAATATTAAGATGATATTTTATCATTAATTATTATTTAACAGGCATAAAATTCATTGCATACTTGTGTAATAGTTGTAAATATAAAATTGTATGGTCACTGTCGTAATAAAAAGACGTCGGAACCAGCAAATTAATAAAATTCGCTGCCTGACTTTTAGGACTGTAGTGTTCGTATAAATTAAACTCCTCTATAATAACCACTATTACTATGCTAGGAAATGCTATGAATGTATTACGTTGAAAAGTTACGGTTATTGTAGAATAATGCTACGAGCACATTTTAACAATATTATACGAAGTCCTACGATGACGTCACTTTAGTAGTTGTTCTACAATAATGTACTACGATGATGCGACAAAACAAGGACGTATACTTAAAATTTATTATTTTGCGTAAGAATTAAAAAGTGCTTCATGATTTTTATATTGCATTGCTGCCTGTGCAATGTGTATTAAATATTCACCGCCTCCATCTTATACGGTATTTGTTGATTCAAGGTCTTTGTCTCACAGTTTCATGATAAGTGGCAGAGAGGTCCCTCAAAGGCTGCCCCGCCCCTCTCCTTGATTAATTCGAGGGCCCTCCTTAAGCCAGATTAAAAGTTTCTGAACGGTATTGAAGAATGCATGAGCATACTATGAATAATTAATTTTGGGTGACTGAAGGAGCCAAGGGATTAAAATTTGTATTTGCCCTGAAGTAAATTTTTAAAGGAAGTTATCAATATAATAATTTTCATTATTAATTACGTATTTTATTATTACTGCAGAAAAATATTAATGATTTGTAATCTGCGATCAATTACATACATACATAAATACTCACGCCTGTCTCCCAGAGGGGTAGGCAGAGACTACAGATTTCCATCTGCTACGATCCTGACACACCTTATGCGTTCAATTGTTTTCCTTTTTTTTAGATATAACGGAAATTAAGACGATTAATGTTTGTAATTATTTGTAAAGCCCAACCCAAGAAATTGTACACTATGATACACTACAAAACTTTTCTCCACAAGCTAGTTTATCAATAAAATATTTTCTTTGTATTTTTATATCCAACAACTGTAAATGCAAACTGCCTGCCCTAAAAAACCTGTGTTTATGCCCGAAGTACGAAACTATCACGCTGTCACCCCTACGTTAGGACATAAAAATTAATTCAAAGATTCAAAGATTCTAATTGTTTATTTGTAAAATAGATACATAAAGTATACGTTTTACATGTCAAATCTAATCTGTATGAAAATGATATTTTATGATGAAACAAATATGATACGTGAAATATATAAAAAAAAACTATATTTAAGTTGGGCTACTAAAGTTATACACATGCATAAAATAAAGACTTATTGGAATAAGAATATTATTATAACTACACAATTCAATCAATAAATAAGTTGATAAATAAACTGAATAGACCCTAAATAAATATAATGCCTAGCCAAATATATACTAACAGAGGTAAGAAATTAAAATATTCTATATACATACCTACATAATTCAATGAATAAATAAGCTATAAATAGATATAATGCCTAAATCCGCCCATTCGATTAATCTTGCTAAGAAGAAGGGCAAGAAACTTAGCAAGATCATGTCTTTTTATTAGTATTTTTTTTCTGAATATGGCTTAATACTATTACAGTTTTTTTTTAACTTATATACAATAATACTAAACAATATATTAAAAAGGATAAAAATATAAAAGACAGAAGGAAATTGTGTCATGAGGAAAATAAAAATATATCTTAGTCTACCTGTCTAATGAGGTAGTAAGTTAAAATACTAAGCAAAACATCATCCACCTGTCTCATATAGTTTATCACTTTTTTTATAGTCAGATTATCAACAAATAAATGCTAAGTTTAAGTTATAATATTATTTGTCAGTGAAAAGAAGATGTACGAATGCTGACTATATTATTATCAATCACATTGTCAAATGTCACTGTTACATAGCTAGTCTAAATTCTGAAACACCACTGGAACCTCTTTGGGGATATATAACATGACGATTCATACTCGTATTCTCAAGAATAGTTATAATTAATCAAGAATTATTATAAAAATACATAATTCTGCTTTCTCTAATTACATAAGTTCGTGAAATCTTAGAAATAGGGTTGCCAGGCCCAAAAATAGAAAAGCCGGACTAAGATACATATTTGGCCTGACATTAAGCCCTGGAAGCACGACAGCCATACAGTTTTTTTTATAAAAATCTATTTTTAGGTGCTTTTATCCGTTTGTTTGTTACTGTTATTCATTTGAGACTTACTCTTCTCTTAATTATGCGGTTATTGAATAACATTTTGTTCTTATGTTTTGTTCTTTTTATACTAAAACAAACAAAATCTGCCTTTTCATTTGGATATAAATAACCGTATCTAGGTAGGATTAACGTTCCAATAAAAAATTAAAAATAACACTTTAATCCATATTATACCTAATTAGTTAAAATAGCTCTCATCTCTCACAATAAACGAAAAGTCTCATTAATTACTGAAACAAAACTTAAAACCATTCTTTGGCAAAAAATATCTTCATTATAATTAAGTAAATAAAGTATAGCTATGGGTAAGTAGCCAACAATCTTCATACACACTCGCAGTTTAACTTAGTGTTTGTGTGAAACTGTTTTCGACTAAAACAGGAGACCTAGTTAAAAAATCACGGTTATTAAATATTGTCTAATGTATTACAGAAAAATTGCAGCAAACTTCTATAGATAGCCAGCTGGGGTAATAGATCAATATGTTTTTGTTTTATCTTCTACAGCCACTGTGACTATATTATATTTTCATACATTTACGAGTTAATATTCATAATTATACTGCAACTTCTGTGTCTTGCATTGTCTTGAAAACATATCACTGAAATATTGTCTAGAAATGGCAGGGTAATTATACCCTTCTATTGTGGTGTGCTGGCTTATGGGAACAGTAAAGGCACTGAGTAAATGGTAAGCAACCTGGCACATATCGTTTGCAGGGGTTCCAAGGTTGTGACTTATTTTAAAAGCATAATTTCTTCAGTCTACGAGAAAAGTTGAAGGAACAAGCTAAACAACATCGATCTGACATCTGGAGGCCTACTATGAGTTTTGCTTACTATGCACGTTACCGTCTGCGTAAAATATTTTGGATGAGAAATGCTGGTTCCTGTAGTAAGCCGCTAGGGGCGCTGCACAATTTCTCGTATAAATGTTTTACGCAGACGTTAACGTGTACAGCTTGGCAAAAAAGAGTTTGACGCGTTGACAGATGAAACTGAATATTTTGGTCGTAGTATACAGTTTTGGTTGTAGCGCGTGGTATGACTAAATATGTGCTATAGCGCCCTCATTTTTTCCAAACTCTTTTTTGCCAAGCTGTATAGTAAGCAAAACTCATGGTGGGCCTACTGTAACTTGAACGTCGGAATGTCGGAATAGTTCTAACAGACTCCCATAAGAACCCTCAGACGTGTTTTTTTGTATTATAATACATATTTTCCGTTTTTAGGGTTCCGTAGTCCAACAAGGAACCCTTATAGTTTCGCCATGTCCGTGTGTCCAACCGTCTGTCTGCGGCTTAGCTCAGAGACTATTAGTCATAGAAAGCTGTAATTTTGGACGGGTATACATATTAATCAAGCCGACAAAACAGATAAAAAAAAAAACATGAAAAAAAATTATTTTAAGGGTATCTCCCATACACGTAAATTGGGGATGAAATTTTCTTCTCGTCTATCTCATAGTGAAGGCTATCCTTAGATAGGTCGTTCAAAAAAATTGTGGGTGTGTGAAAACCATTTTTTGATTTAGGGATTTAATTGGCGAAATATTAAGCTTTAAAGTGCTAATTTTTATTGGAGTCAAGTGTGCCCCCCCCCCCCTGTCGGCTAAACGGTTGTTTATGGATATGTGAAAAAATTCACAGAAGTAGTATTATATACGAGTATAATGAATTTTAAAGGAAAACTATCATAGATAAATAGGTTTTACAGGTTTACGAGTACAGATCGCGCCAAACTTTTAATCCCCTCAAAACACGACAATGTAGAGGCCGTTCTTCTAAATGTATGGGACTAGAAGTTTGGTGCTACCTGTATTAGTAGACCAACTTATAAAATGTACTGGGCAACTACGGAACCCTACACTGCGCGTGACCCGACACGCAGTTGACCGGTTTTAATTATTAATGCATTGATTTTGCAAAACTTTAACTGGTTAATTATCAAACAATTAAAATTTTCTATACACTTGTTATAAAAATAATTAAGGACCCGTTCTCCCTGACATTGAGCACCTCATGTTGCGTCAGACAGAACTGAACTCTATGACGTTTCATTATTGTTTAAAAAAGCGCGCTATGAGTCGTGCCTGTTACGACTGGTTACGACAACCGAAACATCGCGCGCTCTAAAGAATCACGTTTCGATGCCGCCCTCCATAGTAATTTGTATGGGGAAATCGCACGCAAAAGTTGGTGATGTTTAATGGATAAATACACCAAGTAACAATTTTTGTTTTTCAAAAATAAATTAATTTCACCATTCTGTACACTTTCAACTTACGGGAGCCTGAATTTCAGTTTCCAAAATTATCTGAGAAATCAGCAATGAGCAATACGCGAAGAGCAGTTTTACGTGATTTTCAGCAACTTTAGATTGCTTTTTTCTAGCTTGCTATGAATTCTATGCAAAAATGAAATTAATTAGGTTGTAATACAACTCTTCGACAACTTGTGTGATTATTTATTTCTCATTAAACAAATATCTTCTGTCATGAATCAGCAATACGGTGGGGCACGTTTAGGTGGCATGGACCCTTAAATCTTTGCGACTTATGTCGTAAATAAATCAGTAGTATTTAAGTAAATCACGTATCAGACAGCGAACTTACTTCATACGGGTTACAAGCTGGCGGCGGCGATTAAGCCATTTCTTTTATGATCTTTTGTTTAGGTTTTTAGTAGTAGATATTTTAACGATAAGGATAACCTAACTATTAATTGTATACAGATAACCAACCCACAGGAATTTACAAAAGCCGCAAACTGATTAAATATCATTAAAAAAGGGACTGTGCACATTTACATTGATATATCGAGAGGTAAGTGCACCTGCAGAAGTACCCAGTTTATCTGACGAGTCTATCAATACATAATTTTGCCTTCGCAGCATCGCTTTGTGCTGCTCGGGGCTACCATCAGTCTTAACCCTTGTTAAGGCGCCATTATTGCTTAACAAGGTTGCAAATTACTCACGAGCGCTATACAGAGACACTTGGGCTTGTTATGATAAAACTTAGCAACCGCTGTAACTTCAGCGGTGCATAACGCCCACCCACGTGACAATAGATTGCGTAGGTGTCAGCACTCGACGAGCTAAGATCCTCGGTGAACCGGGGACGCTCCGCCAGACCTGTGGTGACCTAGGTCGCCTCTTGGGATTCTGGCGCGAGCTGGGCTGGCTAGAATAGCTAGCTCCATACACTTCCACGCACAAAGGAAGAGACTGGGTGGGGAAACCGAGCCCGCCAAAGAAGACAAGAACGCTGCCCTTAAGTGGGAAAAAGAATACTCGAATTCAAATTCATTAGAGTTACAGCGGAACACCACTAAAGCTATAGCACAAAATCTATGAACAAAAATTGTATTGTATCTATTTAGACTGCATAGTTTTGTTTTGTTACTGTTTCATTAATTGTACCTTAGGTATCTACTTGGCACGTTCGTCAATCAACAACTTTGTAGTTGGCAGGCGTTAAACTTGCGTTGTAGGAAAATAACACGGCACCTACAATGTCAGTACTAATAATACAAATGATGATAGCATAAAATCATAAATTCAAGTTAACTTTTATGTAGCAAAACTAAACAGCGCAGTTAATTTTAGGAAATAACATAAGTATTGAACTTTAGCGGCGACCCAGTACATAATCAGTATACAAACAAAGAAGCAATTTACACTGTTTGATTTATTTTTTTATATCGTATCTATAATTTTTTATTTGGGATATTCATAAACTTTAATTAAAATTTGATTGAATTACATTAACAAACGTAACAGCGTGTATAAAGTTGTAATTTCCACAAATTTTTAAAAGGCATTTATTGCAATACTAATATTTGCATTTTGTACCTAGATCCTGTTTAACCCCCTTAAGGTGGTAAACTGAATCCCGGTGCAAAATGTACATCATAATATTGTTTTCCTTACTTTTGAATAGAAATTATTCAAAAATTAACAGAAATTGATTACTAATGGTAGGGTTCGTGCATTAAAATTATATTATTTTATGCCTTACATTTTGATTACATTCAATTACAACGATAGATATGCTTTTAAGTTTGTTAATAGAATTCAATCAAAACGTAAACCATAAAATTATAGAATTTGAATGTAAAACCCTAATTATTACTAAACAATTTCCGTTAATTATTTTAAAATTCAATTATTCAAAAATAAGGAAACAATATTATGATATGCATTTTGCACCGAGATTCGGTTTAACAACAACAACAACAACAATACAGCTTTATTTGTACACCAAAAAAAAAGGAAACAAAAAATAATGTAACACTTAATGTAACATATTGGGTAAATACAAACAGGCGGCCTTATCGCTTAAAGCGATCTCTTCCAGACAACCTTTGGGTGGAAGAAACTGGTCAAGAGGATAACTCATATGGTGGTGTACTAAATTTGTGTATAGGTAATATATATATAAATATATTGAAAGATATATAAATGTATATTAATAGATATATACATACATATTGGTAAATATATATTGTTATGAATGGTAATTTACATGCTAATAATAATATATATACTTAGAGAGAAATAATATTTATGTAATCAGAGTGAAAGGTAATGATGTTTGACTAGTCTCTTGAAGACAGGCAGGGAAGAGGCTCTTCTAATAAGTAAAGGAAGATCATTCCACAATCGAACAGCTTGGACTGAGAACGAATTATTAAAGAAAGACGATGAATGCATCGGCGTGGTAAGAAGCAGATTCTCAGAGGACCGTAAAATGCGGTCATGAGTACCATGAAGATATCGAAACCGAGTTTTAAGGTAAGAGGGAGTTGAAGGATTATTCAACACAGAATACAAGAGAGACAGGATATGAGCATTACGGCGACGACGAATGGGAAGCCAATTTAATCGAGAGCGGAATTTAGATATGTGATCGAATTTACGAAGACCAAAAATAAACCTAATACAGAAATTTTGAAGACGTTCGAGTTTATCAAGCTGAACCTCAGTAACGTCAAGGTAGCAGACATCGGCATAATCGAGAACGGGTAGTAATAGAGAATGTGCAAGCGCAATTTTAGTAGCAGTCGGAAGGAAATTCCGAAGCCTTCTCAAAGATCCTGCTGCCGCAAACAATTTCCTGCAAACTTCATTTATTTGTGGATCCCAAGACAAGCAACTATCTAACAGGAGACCTAGGTTTTTCACCCTCTTAACCAGTCATGTAAACTGCTAACTATGCTTTAAATAAGATTCTCACAGATAAGAACAAAATTGTAAAGTGAGCAAGGTTCTTAATTTTGGTTTATCAAGTGTAAAAAGATCAAACAATATTTGAGAAAGAAAACATACAAAATCTTGGTTGAAATGATTTGGCCAAGTTTGAGTTGGAGTCGCACACAAAAGGCTCCGTACCACCTTACAAAACGGGTGCAGGACCCTAAAATCATTATTTTAAATAACAAAAATAAACATGCTAATAAACAAGGCGACAAAAAACGATGCGCTAAAATGGTACCGCCTGACAAAAAAATTGGCACCGTCTGGGTACGGAACTCCAATTTTTATTATTTTTAGGGTTCCGTACCCAGAGAGTAACCAACGGGACCCTATTACTAAAACTCTGCAGTCCGTCTTCTGTCACCAGGCTGTAGCTCATGAACTGTGATAGTTAGACAGTTGAAATTTTTAATGCAGATGATGTATTTCTGTTGACTGACGCTATAACAACAAATACTAAAACCGGGCAAGTGCGAGTCAGACCCGCGCACTCCCATACATTGACATGACTTTTTTGCCGTTTTTATAGATAATGGTACGGAACCCTTCGTGCGCGAGTCCGACTCGCACTTGGCCAGGTTTTGTTTTACTTCAGAGTGTGTCTTACAATCTAACTTAATTTAAAATTTGTATGTAGTACAATCTTTAAGTGAGAGCCAAAACCAATAACTTTTTAGAGGTTTCTAGTATGGGGACACCCTTAAATATTAAAAATATTTTATTATTCGTCGTGATAGAGGTCGTAGTAACACGTATTCTATGAAAATTTCAACTTTCTACCTATTACGGTTGAAGCTGTAGACCCCTGTGACAGCGGAGGCTTAGTAATGGGTCCCCTTTGACATCCTTCGTGTACGAAACCCTAAAAACGGATATATCACTCAAGTATTATGGCCATTTTAAAAGACTCATTCATTAATGAATGCACTTGCATACCTGGTAGGATCCAAACCCGGGTCACAAGATTGAAAGTCCCTTGTCCCAACAACCGAGCTAAAAAAAAACAGGAAGTGATTTTTTTGTCACTGATTGTATCATCTGAAAATCTTTCGCTAAGGCCATGTACATATTGAAAACTTTGAACGCAGTTGGATCTAAAGTTAAAATTAAGTACACAATAAGAACTTCGAAGTCTGTTACCGCTACCCAATTTAAATCTTAAGTAGATTTTAGAGATTAATCCGACTTTTTGTTGGATTTGGACGAAACTTCAGTGTCTTTATGACCAGCTAAACACAATAATTATTTTAACTTCTTTTATGACTTGCCTTTTGCGACCGCAACATTTTTTTGAGTGCATTTCGAGATCATTTTTATTTTTTACAATTTATTGAAAATATTGTGTCTAAGATGTCAAGCGAACATCTTAAATTCAACACGGGTTCAGTAAATGTAGTTTAAAAATACTCATTCAAAAACCAACCACAAATCATAAATATAATAGAAAAAGTGAGTATTTAACATTTTCCTAACTTTCCAATATAATTTTGCAGTGACATGCCAAATTTTAATAAAATCTCCCAGTAATTTCTGTTATAGGACTTTGAGCCGTGTACTAAGTTTACAGTTTCACTCGATGACACCTCTAACACGTGATATTCCTGATTAATTTCCGCGCACGGACAAGCTCCGTGTACAAGACTCAAGTTGTAAAAGGTTTCCATTTCTTGACGGTAACCAAAAACGCAAGTTTCTGGAGTCTTTAATTATTGAATTGACATATAAGTTTTTTTATACTTAATTTAGTAATCACGAGAGGTATTTAAGTTCATAAATTATAGCCTTCAGTTAAGCCGTAAAATAAAACACCTTTATAGCCGGGAAGCATTTCTGCGTGTCATCATGAACGACTGAAACAAGGCTCGTCTAGGTAAGCAGAGCATACCCTGTGGATGGTACATTTGTGCCATGAAATAGGCGGGGTAATGTTGCGTGAGGTTCATCAAGCCAGAAACTGTTGGTGCATTCTTTTGTTTGCGATTGCGTTCTAAATCTGAATAATCTATCTTTAATGCCTGGCCCATGGGACACTAAAACCCTAATAACTGATTTTGAAATTATTTCTATTGGCAGAAATACATTAGAATGCTCACTTCCTGTGCTACCGGCACATGATCAGTGAATTTTCGAGGTTTTTATGGATTTTATGAAAAAGTATTTGGTGTGGGTATTTTTTAGCTTTACGTCGGAAAATAAATTATGTTTTCTTGGTATAGACAGTTATTTTGGACACAAAACTGTAGGCACTATCATAAAAAACGTATTGATTACCTACATAGAAATGAGTCATTATCAAAAACAAAATCTATCGAGCGAAATGTGTCCAATAAGGCAGTTGTATCTGTCTTTTCAACGGTCTGAAAAAACATGTATTTGCTTTATATGTATATTTGAGGTTAATAGGACTCATCACATTTAAGCAAAACTCCTTTGAATATACATGGCAAGGCCTTAAAATAAGGTGTAATTACGCATATTAACTAAAAACGACAACCATTTCTAACGGATATGTACTGATCGAGTCGCATTTTGTTTGACACAATATATTCACAACCCCGACGTTATATGGCGGGCATTATAACTCAAAAATTATAACTAAGAAATTTCAGTACGGTCAGCAATCAAGGCAATTGACCCAGCTGAGTTCTTGAAGGCCAGAAAAGGAAGGACAGACAGATGAACTTCTAGTCACGGAGGCTTCGCTCTATTCCCGCTAGCAGCACCGCTACGCTACCTTCACAACTCATGGCAGCGTCACTCGTTTTGCCGTCAGTCCCCTACAGGTCATAAATCCACGCCTATTTAATGAGTTTCCTCCGTCGTTAAGCCTCTCTCCCCCGCAATAACGCAGCGCTATCATCGCCTGACATTATCTGAACAGTGAAACATATGTGATGAGACACCCTGACGCTGAAAAACAAGGTACTGTCAATTTATGGTTCGACAGGAGTATTGTAAGCAAGGGTTAACTTATTAAAAAAACAAACAGAAAAATAGGTTTTTTCAACGTTTTTCGTAAGTACATGTGTATTTTTGTAGCTATGTGCAACGACTCAATCAGGATATTAAGTAGTTACTGCTATGTGGACAAACAGAGAGATTGAAGATTGGAGCCATAAATTTTCCCGTTTCTTGCAAAGGATCGTAGCAACTACTATATACATATAGGTTCATAAGTACAAAAAATTGGGTAACATTTTCCGCGAGATTAAAATGCTACAAAAAATATCTTCCCGTTTCCGTTAAAAGTAAAATCAAAAAGCCTTTATTTACCTGAACGATAACGTTACCAACGGGATAAAATCTTTTATCTGCCACTGAGAGGGATGTTTATGCCATAATTCCAGAGAAAAAATTACCTAATTACCGCGAATCTTGCCCGAGGCAAGAAAACCTTTCCACTTCAAAGAGAGGACGCAAACATTTTAATATTGAAAAAGAAGCAGTTAGTATTGATCCTCAAAATTAAAAAGCTATAAAGGAAATATTATTTTACACAGCAAAGTGCTTTTTTTCGGAATGTAATTTTTTAAGTATTTACTAATAAAATGGTTATTCAATGGATAAACTTCCTTTAAAGTCTGTGTACGTAAAGCACAGCTCTTTATATACTTTTTCAACACACTTGCTTATAAAGTGGCCCTTATTGCAGCGTTCTTAGGGTCATAATGCAGCATATTAAACACGCGTGCTTTTTACTTTATATTATCGCACTAGTGTTTTTACATTACAGTTTTTTTTTTTATCTTAGCAAAGAGTTTTGATTTATTGAGAAATAGTAAAGTTTTTGAGAGTAAATAGACTGTTCCAGTTAAAATCAATAAATAATCATTTAATTTAATCAAATTATTTATTTTTATCAACAAATTAACTCAAACTTTTGTTGTGAATACAAAAATATTCAGATTGTTAATATTTAATATTTGGCTGTTGGGCTTTTTGCGTCAGTGCCTCTATTTCCATCTGCGCAAAAAACAAAATCTCCGCCGCCATTTTTCAAAGAAAATTGTCAGTTCGGCTGTGGTTTCGATTATGTGGAAAAAAAGACTATTAAAATTTAAATAAATTAAAATTTTATTATTTTTCCTCGCAAATGTGTTGAAAAACGTCGTATGAAACGCGTGAGCATTAGACATTACACTCACTTGTATCATAATGTACTATTGAAACTTAGCGCTTGTATCTGAGCTGGTCTGGGGTACTTTGAGCTCTCACTAGTTTACTAACAAGATTTTTACTTGTTTAATGACTATTAACCAATGACATTTTAATAAAAACGAACAGTTTTTAGGGTCCGTAGTCAACAAGTCCAAGTCCAAGCCGTTGATGTGGTAAAAAAAACTTGAAAGAATAAAAAATAAAGTTGCGATGATTATTTTTTCTCCTCTACCCCATCCTGTGGGATGTCGTTGGATAGGTCTTTCAAAAATATTGTAGGTCAGTGAAAACCATTTTTTGATATAAGGATCCGTTTGCGATATAATAAGCTTTAAAGTGCTAATTATTAAGGTTCCGCGCCCAAAGGACAAAACGGAACCCTATTAACGTCGCTCTGCTGTCTGTCCATCAGTCCGTCCGTATATCACTGGTCTCTAGCTTGCAGACGGAATGAAGTACAGATCTGAAATTAAGATATGTTATGTAAAATATTGACCCAAAACCGGATATTTAATTAAAAATTAAAATACATAAATTTCCATGCATGAAAAAGGAGAGGATTTTTTTTTGTATTTTCCCTGCATGTGGTTGTCATTGTCTAGAACTCATTAAGTACAAATATTTTTTTATTTTTTTATAATCTTCTATAATAATTAAATTATTAATTTAAATTAATAATTTTTGTAGAAATTAAACTACTTGGGAATTTTGTATTTTCTGTATATTAAGTGCTATGTATAACTCTTTTAAACCACAAATCCTGAATCCCCGATTTTTTTTATACAGGTTTAGGGTTACGTATCCGAATACTCGACCAACTTAATTCTGCAGTTTTGTTTCATACCTTTTCTAGGTACTGATAATTATGTAATTTTTATAACATATATTATATTATTAACTTATTTAAATGGTACGCTACCCTTAGGATGCGATTCTTACTCGCACTTGACCGGTTTTTTATATTTATATTCCTTTTTTGTATAAATTTTAATGTGGTAGGTTTTAATTAAGTAAAGGGTTAAAAATAACACAATAAACAAACTTGTTGATAAACAAGACAGGACATTTCTTTCATCCATCTTTTACAGTCAGTTACAAATCAATTAATAAAGAAATTTTAGGATTTCAGAGAATAAAAAAAAAAAAAAATACACTATTTACTAATTTCTACATTCTTTACAAAAAACAATGTTGTTGATGTACATATCGTCTCGGCATGTTTCTTCGAGGGGGTGTCAGAGGTGTTTCTCTTACTGGAACACTCCCTTACACCCCCTTACACCCCCTTTTCACCGGGTAATAGGGGGTGAGCCTTATCGCCGTACTTCGGGCACAATAGCATCCGATCCTATAGCGGTGGTAGCTCAAGCGGTACAATGCTGGCCTCTCAATCTTGAGACCCAGGTTCGATCCCCGGTCGGGCATGCACCAATGATTTTTTCGGGATTTGTGTGCATAGTATTTTTGTTCTAACCTAGCACTTGTGGTAGCACTTGCTCCTTTCACGGTGGGACGTAATAATCATCGTTGTAAAGCGGGTTCACTAATTGTCGACTGTGACTTGCATTTCACAGTTCACACTCAGGAGCACCACTGACACCCCCTCGAGAATTCATGTCGTGACGATATGTCGGGCACAAACAAACTCATTTTAAGGCACATGCAAGTTAACCTCACAGTGTTTTTCTTCACCGTACAAACTCATTCCACAAGTGGACAGAAGTATTATGCACATACTCGTAAATAAAAGAATTGTACCCTGGTCTCAAGGTCAAGAGTCCGGCTACCAACTGAGCAACCGCCGCTCCAAAAACTGAAAAACTTGAGAATTTATCGTTCTTGGGCCATTTCAACCATGATCATGTTTTAATCCAGTGATTAAACGAAATAGCACAAAGGAATTATTGCCATACATAGAAGAATAGGACAAGACATTTAAGAATCACCAATGTTAGACTCAAAGTTTTACATAATGCCTATATAGACTAAGCCATAAAGCTGCACCGATCTGCTTGTTATTCAACGCTTTGAGCTCATGCAGCGGCATTCAGCGATGAAAGGCTATCTTGGACCCAGTCAAAGGGATTCACAGCCGAAGTCTGATGAAGATGTAGATGCAGCGTAATAGCTCGTTTTCAATCGAGTTCTGTTCGGAGAATTTGAATTTGGATGCTGAACGACCATGAAATTTGGAAGTTATTCGCCTGAAAATAAACAAAAGACGTAAGGTTAAGAGTAAATAATATCTCTCACGACAGAAGCAAGACAAGATAAGGATTTCCCAAAACAAGATATCTAACATTTTCATTTACTTGATATTAAGATTAATACAACTGAACGAAATGGCTAGAGCATCTTTTTTAACTTAAATATCGCCGGATTTATTGCAATACAAAGATTTAAAAAACCAGCCAAGTGCGAGTCGGACTCGCGCAGGAAGGGTACGCATTATCTATAAAAACTGCAAAAAATCATGTCTGTTGTATGGGAGTGCGCAGGTCGGACTCGCCCTTGGCTGGTTTTAGTATTTGTTGTTATAGTGGCAACAGAAATACATCATCTGTGAAAATTTCAACCGTCTAACTATCACGGTTCATGAGATGCAGCTTGGTGACAGACGGACAAAAAGACAGACGGACAGCGGAGTCTTAGTAATAGAATCCCGTTGGTTACCCTTTCGATATGGAACCCTAAAAATAGTACAATCGTCAGCAGTTCATGCTCCCTATTTTTAGACGGTTCTAGTAGCTAAGACGGAGTCTTTTCAAGTTTACTAGGTGTGTTTAAGATTTCTTAATACAAAAGATAAAAAGTTTTTCACATAAATTTTTATTAAGTTGTAAGCTGTTTTGAAAGATACAGCCTCAGAAGTTAAATTGCACTAATTTATGCACCTTACTGCGACCACCCCATTCATTTGCAAGCCATTGCACAGCGATTTACCCTAGGGATGTGCGTGCACTAAGTAACGTTACTGCCAAAAACTGTTATACTAAGTGTGATACTTGTTGCAGATTTTTGGTTTGTTAAGTATATTAGGTAAAAGATTTCTAATTTTTACCTTAGATATAATACAAATTAAAATATACAAAAGAAAACCGATATTATTCTGAAATTTATTAATTTTATTTAACTATTTCACATGAGGTTGGATGAGCAAGGTATTCTACATAAACAAAGTATGCCATCATGTACTGACCAAAGAATACAAAATTGTATTTTTGTGGATAAATTTACACACAGTTCTTTGGTAGAGATATAAATTAATAAAAAAACGATGCAAAACATGATGCAATAACGGTTTTTAAGGGTTAATAAGGTCTGTGGTTTTCGTTTATACTCGTAACTAAGGCCTAACTTTATTAACTCTGTGTGTCTTTGATTATAATATAAAGTGAGTATAATTTATGCAGCCAAATTATTACTGAAGACTCGGTAAGTGCTCAGTAACAAGGTTCGATGACCGTAAATCATTTTTTTCGTGTTCCTTACAAACGCAAGCCCAGCCCCGAGTTAATTACTATGGGAAGTCAAAATTTCATTTTGCGAAATTAGCAAAAAGTGTTATCGATCCGTGTTGTCCAGTATGAGTTTGGCTGTATGAATAAAAGTCACCGGTACAATGTGACTTTGGTTTCTATAGCCAAATTCATACTGGAATCCTCGGTAATTGGTCAGAACTAAGTAACATTCACAAAAATATATATGTAGGTACATATTTTAAAGTCTGTCGCATCGTATTTTTAGTAAATAGTTTATATTGAAACGGAACGAACATTTTCAAAAAATCAGATTTCTTAATACAAAGGGTAATTTAATACTAAATAAAATCTTCATATTATTTTTTTGCAATTTTTATGTTTTTTGGTAACATTAAGCTCATTTCCGCGAAGTTACACCATAGGATCGAACTACAGACTGTCGAATACATAGGTAACACTAAAAGTTTCCGGAACTGGCCACTTACATAAACAATATTTAAAAATTTATTACAACATTTGAAAATAGAACTCTTTGGCTGTAGAATGCAGTTTGTTTTATCTGACTGTCTTTTGTTTTTACCTTGTGGCGCCATTTAAAAAATTGTGTGTCTGCATCAACATGGATTTAACTCGGGAAAATTTTCGTAGTATGATTTTCTACGATTTTAAGTGTAATTTGACAGCTCAACAGAGCATCGCTCGGCTTAAAACAGCTTTTGGCAATGAAGCACCATGCAAGACGACTGTTTATAGCTGCTGGTTTGCAGAATTCAAGCGTGGTCGTATCAATCTCAGTGACGAATCTCGCGATGGTCGACCATCCACCGCTGTGACCAACAAAAACATCGATGCTGTGCGCCGTATGATTGAAACAGACAGGCATGTGACCTACCATGAAATTCGCGCATCCTTAGAAATAGGCATGAGTCGAATACAATCAATCCTACACAAACATTTGGGTGTGAGAAAGCTGTGCTCGCGGTGGATCCCACACAACTTGACCGAGGCTCAAAAAACGGACCCCGTCACTTGGTGCAGTGCCATGCTTACCAGATTCAACGAAGGTGCGTCAAATTTGGTGTGGGACATAGTAACAGGTGACGAAACATGGATTTATTGCTACGATTCCAAAACAAAGCAGCAATCGAGCGTATGGGTCTTTCAAGATGAGCCGAAACCAACCAAAGTGGCGCGCGTGAAAAGTGCATCTAAGCGGATGATTGCTTCTTTTTTTAATAAAACTGGACACGTGGCTACTATTGCTTTAGAGAATCGTTGTACCGTGAATAGTGACTGGTACACGACCATTTGTTTGCCGGAAGTTATTGACGAACTCCGTAAAAATAACCGTAAACGCCGTATCATCCTGCACCACGACAATGCTAGTTCTCACACGGCCAGACAGACAAACGACTTTTTGAAGACGAAAAATGTAGAACTCATGAGTCATCCTGCATACAGTCCCGACCTGGCACCTTGTGACTTTTTTCTGTTCCCAAAAATTAAGAACCAATTACGCGGTCAACGATTTTCATCACCAGAAGAGGCTGTCGAGGAGTATGAAAAACACGTTTCAGAGGTCACCACAGGGGAGTGGCACAAAAGTTTTCAAAACTGGTTTGATCGAATGAAAAAGTGCATAGATGCCAAGGGAAATTATTTTGAAAAACAATAAATTAATTTTGTACCTTTAGTAGTATTTTTTCATATTCATTCCGGAAACTTATAGTGCGTCCCACGTAACGCTGGGTCGAAAGCATGCTGCATCGTATATCGTTGCACCGAATGTTCATGGGTTTAAAAAAAACGGCCACTCGAAAGAATATTGTGTCAAAGCGCGCTGGATCGAATTGAGTCGAAAGTACGACTACCTAGCCGGACCTCAAAGAGGCATTTTTTTCGTACTATGGTTAGATTATTCTAACCATTATCATAACCATATTATTATCAAGTTATTCAGTATAATCAGTCATATTTAAAACTGTTCCCTAGATGTTTAATCTATGTACATTAGTATACTGGATGAAAATAGACTGCTAGGTACCTTTAAACTAAAAATCGGGAAATAGGAAACCCCTAAAAAATGAAATGTTTTTTTACAAAAAGTACGTAGAAAAATATTTTCCGACAGTCATGCCTAGAGGGGTAGAAAAAAACCACACCTCCTATTTTACTAGGATCCTCACCCACCTATCAACGCAAAAATGAGGTTGGTAATACGTTATAGAAATTTCCAGGTGTTATTTCATGGAGCTATATTTTGCCTTTGGTTGATCTTCAGTTGACATTAACAAAACAAAAACATTACTCCATACTAAATGGCATTTACACATTTAAGTATAGTTCACGTTTTTAGTTTCGCCGAGTAATAGCCCGGGTGGTAGCGTTGCATTTTGGGTAGTGTTTTTACGCCGATAGATTGCTATATTTTTCAATAGATCTGGAATGACTAATAATAGAACCAAGCGTCAGCTCACGCACCCGCGGTGGGTGTGAGTGTGGTTGGGAGGTTGCAAAAGTGGTAAAAAAAAGTGTTAGTACGCCGGCTGAATCTTTTCTCACAGAAATCTTTTGTCGCCATAGTAAGCCAAAAAAAATCGTCAGCTGCGTCGTGGAGGGGGGATGATGCGTCAGCTGCTCGCATGAACATGTTTAAAAACACGTAAAATAAAGTTATAGTACGCCACATGAAATTTGACCAGGTGATTCTTTAAATAATTAAAAGTACAAAAACAACAATCAGCTGCATGGGTAGCGGTGGAAAGACCGTCAGTTGACGCAGTAAAGTTAAAAAATATTGGATCATTGCTACAGCTGACTATTTTTTTTAGCTTACTATGGCGTCATCTATCTGTGAGAAAAGTTTCAGCCGGCGTACTACTACTTTTTTTTTGACCACTTTCGCAACCTCTCACACCCACACCCACCGCTACTTGAGCAGCTGACGGTCGATTCACATATCAGTCATGTGAGATCTACGATCGATGTCAATATCAGCCGGCTTACTATGACTTTTGTATTTGCAAAGGTACGTACCTCTCGGGCTATAATATTGCATAAGCTACATGTATAATTTTAATGAAACCTACAAAATATGTTGAAAAAAAAAACACTCAACCAATATAAGTCCGCATTTTTCCGGATTCCAACGAAAATAAAATTTTGTGACATCCCTACAGCCGCACCGAAGCGCAAGCATTGGCTTTTTTATCCCCATTATTTGCTTCTCCTTCTCTTGAAAGCGCATCTTCTTTGAACTCTTGTTGAATTATTTAATCATTTAACAGAATTACGGTGCCTTTGGATGCAGCCCCTATCTATTGCGATGTTAACTTCGCTTTTCCCATAATTGGCTCGTTGGGAAAATATTTATCATTAATTTTGTAACGATTCCCTTTTAAAAGCCTCGTCGTTGCTTTTATTTATTTCTTGAAAGGGAGAATAGTGTACGTGAGTTTTGTTTCACGGTTTCTTTCATTCATCATATTTCTCCCAAAGTAATATTATGTTCTTAGAATGTCTATTTAAGAGTTTTTCCTATGATGTTCACAAATACAAAAAATACGTACATGCTACCATCTCCGAGAAGGTGTTACCACAGTTTAAAAATCCATACAGTTGTCCAACGAAGTCGTTCCGGCAGAGTGGTCGTGGGGGGCTTGCGAGGCGAGACTCCAACTGCTTGTTCGCAAATTGTATGTAGCTTGGTAGCTGAGCTCCCGCGTCTTGCTCCACAGGCCCCGCACAGATTCTCTGTCTGAGGGCTTTCGTTGGGCAACTGTATGGATTTTTAAACTGTGGTGTTACCGAGTATGGAAGTACAAGCCACAGTCACTCTTTTACACCCACATTTCAGCATGATTACATCCCAGCGCGTACTTTGGGAACAAAGTAGACCCACACTTTCCACGCAAACAAATATGATGGGATTTGAACCCGCAACTTCTAGATTAGTGATTGAGATGTTCAAAACACTAAAACACAGTGTTATTGTATAAACAACGGATGTTATATTCGTGCTGTATCATAGTATCACACATTAAATTGCATACTTACTATGGTCAAGTAATTGCTTTAAAAGCCTGTTAAATATTTATTCATGTTATGGTATGTGTTTACTGGCCTGTAAAATGTTGTCTCTCTAGTCCCATTAAAATATTAATACTTCGTAGATATCATTAAAGGCAATATTAAGACTTCGAAGCACCATTCGAAAGACCACTAATTGAAGGGAGGGGCGACACAGGGACAAATTGGGTGTTTTAGGGTGACAATAAATTGATATGGGCCGAGGAAATTACCATACGGCTCTGAACGTATTTCACAATTGGTTTAATTACCAATGCCCGATGGGTGCCAAGTGACGATAATGGCTATTCACCCCAATAAAAAGTCTACGTGATATTTGGTTGGCGTTTTCTTCCGTTATGATTTTATTTATTTCATTTCTTTTTTATAATACTAGTCCACTTTTATGATATAGCCAACATTTGTAATATTTAAGGTTTAATTTCAAATTACCTGCTCAGAACATACATCAAAATTATTATTTCGAAATTGACCAATACCTGAATATTCCAAATTATTGGCAAACAACCAATAATTACGTTTCTGAAACAGTTATTTCTGACATATTTCTATGCCAACAATTTAATATTCAAACATGAATTTACACGAGTGTATGTACTTAATAAAGCTGTTATGCTAATTATTTAATTACTCGGACTGAAATAACACTTCAGATTCTACAGACAAGCTAATTAGGCTTTTTCGTAAAAGCCTGTCTAAAATCTAAACGAGCCGGCCATTTTGTACGAAATGAGGGGCGGCGCAGAGCAACAGAAAATTGGGGGTATTTTGCCGTAACTATAAATTAATTTCGGCGCAGGACAGTGCAGTTAAGCCGCCATACATTTTAATTGCTTCCATTATCAGCTATTCTGCAAAATGGTGTGATGACAATGGATCCCTCTGCATGAGGTGTTAGGCTGGAGGCTTCGAGTGGTAATTCGTAAGCACAATAGAGAGCCAATCCATTCAGGTTTATTTTTAGACACATTGTTCTAGAAACTCCTGGCCACTTTAGCCCCTTAGATTAAAGTACTTATCATTTTGGTTCTTTTGATATTAACTACTACGTTGCAGTATTAACTTCAGAATGTCAATCCGTCCATGAAAAAAAATGCAAGACCTAGGGTCTTGTCAGTGGAGTAACCGTCTATCTTCTCTCCTCTCTACCATCGATTTAAACCATCAGTACGAAATGACATGAATTTCTTTGTACTTTGTCAAAGTAGTTCGATTACGTTAGGTAAAAGTCTAAAACAAAAAATATCTACCTCAAAATCGCATCAAAAATTTTCAAATTTTGTGTATTCAAGCAAATGAAGCAGAGCCCTGTTTACAAATGGTTGAACATCATTCATATCTCTGTTTGCACACGTGACGTTTCACAAGAAGTTAATTTACACAATATGCTAATTTATCTGAGGAGGTTTTGATGTTTCGTTCGGTCATGAATGTGATGTCAACCGGAAAAGGAATGGTATTTTTTTGAAATAATTAAGATGTAGCAAGAGAGCCCATATTGTGCTCAAAGAGGCAATATTTTTTTTATGAACAAGTAGGCGTTTTATAAGTTGGTTATAAGAGTACATATTGTGCCCAAAAAGCAATACTTTTTTTATGAACAAGTGGGCGTTTTATAAGTTGGTTACTTGCACATTGGACATGAAAAAAAAAAACAATATTATCATTTCTTAGAAATTATATTGATAATTTGGCCAAGCAAGAGTCAGACTCGTGCACAAAAGGTTCCGTAACACCACACAATACGGGTACGGAACCCTAAGAACATACATTTCAACAATATATCTGCTTTATATAACATTAAGGCCACAAAAAACAGGGCGGCAAAATGATACCACCTGACAAATAATTTAGCACCCTCTGAGTATGGAGCCCTAAATTTTTCTTCATTTTTATTATTTGCCATGGTAAGGCCATTGTAAATTGTAGCACATATTTTGTGAAAACTTTATCTTTCTATGTGTTACGGTTGAAGCTGCAGACCCCTGTGACAAACAGACAGACAGACAATGGAGGCTTAGTAACAGGGTCCCCGTTTGGCACCCTTCGGGTACGGAAACCTAAAAACTATTTTGACGCATTTTCTTGTTCTGTGATAAAATACGTGATTTGAAATGGAGTTAGATATCTGTCCTTTTTACATGAGTAAGGGGATGTAAAGTTAGTATGTGGTAATTGATTACCCTTCGTTGTTCGTAAGAAAAAGGGTCAGAACGTATAACAGAGTAACCCTTCAAGGATTTGGTTCTCACCTGTATAAATACGGAACTCAGAAAAGGTATAGGCGTATATTTTCTGTTAATGGTATAAGGTATTATACATATAATATGTATATATATATATATTGGTTTAGAATTGTATTTATTGTCTACAAATAAAATAGATTTTAAAATTTTGTCACACTTTACAAACTCTGGTAAATATTATACCATCCATCCACCAGACAGAGGAACGCAAATGGAGATGGATAGGTCACGTGCTCAGGCGTAGTGATGGCGTCCCAAAAGAAAGCACTGACATGGCATCCTGAAGGCGGAAGACGAAAATTGGGCAGACCACGCGAGACCTGGCAGCGCACAGTGAAGAGAGAACTGGACCAGGCGGGGATGACATGGTCGGAGATCTCAGAGTTGGCCCAATATCGTGAAGAATGGCAGCATTTTACATTGGCCCTTTGCTCCCTAGCGGAGATTGGGAATAAGTAAGTAAGTATAGTGCAGAAAGTGAGACTGTAGAATTGCGATTGTGTGCGTGCACACCATTGACATTGTGGAAAACAACTCTTATAGCTGTCGAGGTAAGGTCTGTTTTCAAAAAAATATGGTTTGACTTTTATCTTATTCTTCTTTTGTTACGATGTATACTTTATGTTTCTATGATTTTTCAAAGATACACCTTGCCTGCACTGCTATAAGAGTTGTTTTCCACAATTTCATTGGTCTGCACGCACACAGTCGCAATTTTACAGTCTCACTTTCTGCACTGTATCCACCAGACTGGTTCGTCCATTGCTAAACCCTAGGCCTTACCAAGATTTCGAAGCTGGCGATCCTCCTGTTAGAAAAAGTATATAATAAACTAGCTTTTGCCCGCGACTTCGTCCGCGTGGAGTTCGGTTCACCTCCTTAGGGGGTGAATTTACTAAAACTCTTTCTTAGCGGATGCCTACGCCATTACAACTATCTGTGTGCAAAATTTCAGCGAAATCCGTTCAGTAGTTTCACCTGTGCGTTGATAGATGAGTCAGTCAGGTTTGCCTTTTATATATTCAGAGAAGAAAATATTATAAGGAGATTGGAAGAAAAATACTATGCAACGTAAATACAGGATACACGTATAGGCTAATTACAATATCCAACACACACAGTAAACAATGATAATACGTGGAACAAAGAAGGCCGCTTAGATAAAAAGCTATTTTTGTTGCAGTTTCATTGTTTTCAGGTCCAAGCCAACAAAGCTAAAGCCAATCCTCATTTTCTCATTACAAATCCTCTTTGCCCTCTATTTGCTTTATTTAACTCACTACAAAGCTCTAAAAGAAATTAAGGTCCTTTCTACTACGAGGGCTGGTTTTTTCCCAGAAAAAGGATAAAAACATAATAATATTTCCAAATGTTTTCCGTACTCACCAGGAATGATTACTACAATATTTTCACAGCGTGAGGTCAATATATCGTACGAGGAAAAAGACGAGTTTTCAGGAAAAATATATAATAAACAGGGTAAATAAAATCATAGCAGTTTTCTAGCAAACGTCTACCAGGCGCCAACACCCCAGTAATTTAGCTGACCACCCCTCTACTAATAAAATCCTATGATTGTCCTCTTCCAAGCTTTATTATACTTTTATTTTCTTAATAAATTTCATTATTTATTATTTCCTTGCTTTATAATACGAAAGGACTTGAACGTCTCCGTAATTCGACAAAGCGGAAAAACTTGATAAAGCGAATTGGTTTATCTCTCTTATCTTTTGTCGCTATCCGAAGTGTGTCACAGGATGAACCCTTTGGTTCGGGGAATGGAGGAGTAAGGAAGATAAAATGTTCCTTAACGGACATTAAAGGAGTGGTTCGTGAAAGAAAGCCGTAAAAAGGCTGCGTCTTGTGGGCCCAGTGGGACCTCGGCCGCGCAATGCTCGCTGAGCCAAATTAATGTGTAGACTTAGGAATGTGCTGCTTGTAATTAAGAAATACTTTTTAGTAAATTAATAAATATAAATTACTAGCGGACGCCCCGCAACGTTGTTTGCGTGGATCCCGTTTCCCTCGATTCAGTGGGAATTTTCTAAAATCCACCGTTCGGTCCAGGCGTTGCGAGAACAGTCAGTCAGTTGGCGATCATCGCCATATGGTATCCTCGAAAGGGTGTCAGAAATGTTACTCATGAACTCAAGTTGCAACAACGATAATTATTCGTCTTGCATAACTGGCGAGTGTGTTGTTAGGTGGTAGAGCTAATGCCGGGCTCGACTGTGGAGGTACCACCATCTTACTCGGAAATCCTCCCGAAGTTATTCGGGGGAGAGTAAGAGGACAGCTCTCAGGCAAAAAAACCAGGTGGCCCACCATTGCCTGGGACCGATGGATGGCAGTATATCCATTCCCAATTGCCGGGCCTTATATAAATCAGACTGGTGACGGGCAGCGGCGTCACTGGTGCAAGGGTTTCGGCACCGCGCTCACCAACCCGCCTGCCCAGCGTGTGTGAGTATGGGCATTTCTTCCAGGAGGACCACTAAGAGTGGTGAAATCCTGGAAAGGCCTATGTCCAGCAGTGGACGAAACAGGCTGATGGATGGATGGGACTGGCGAGGTTGCATCTTGATGAGCTAATAATTACCACATAAAAAAGTTATTGGCAGGATTTTCCATAAAACCGTAGGTATTTACCTACCATTGGTTTGTTTGTTACCTTATAAAACAATAACGATTTAACTTTGTAGAGGGTATTATGACTTGCGCCAAAATTTAAGCAGCATTTTTGTTTTTTATTTTTTATGGGTTTATAGCCTAGGTTCGTATCTCAGTTTATTATAATCGTGCCATTTATTGCTTGTCAGTTTTTCACAAGCCGGTTCTATTCTAACTGAGCCTAACTCTACGATGTGAATCCTTGCAGATATCAGTTCGTACGGGACCCTCTTTAGAAAGGTAGTTAAAACAATTCAACCATGAAATTTTATCGGCAGAATTAATCTACAAAAGTTTCCCCGGCTTGCCCTTTTGTTTCTTTAGAGGTACCTACAATAAAATTTATTCTCCATCTTAATCGAAAATAGATAATGTCAAGGGACTTGAGAGTGCCCTGGGTCTCGTAGGTTTTCGTCTCTCCGACTTATCTCAGATATTCTTCTGGGAGGTAATTAGGGAACTAATTTGAGATATTGGATATTTCTGTAATCGATGATAATTGATAGCGGGCTTGGAATTATTGATACACCAAAAAAAGTTGCGTAACGATGTTTGGTATCTACCGCCACATGTTTTAATTTTATTGAGGCGTAAAGTATTTGAGACCCTTTTTAAAAATTGATTTTTCAAAGCTTTTTTTTGTAGCCTGCAAGCCTTTTTTATAAGTTTTACGTGGAGAAGATTAGTTTTAATTTGTTTTTTTTTATGTAAAATAATAAAAAGTAAAAAGAATATTGAGAAAAATATGTTGGTTCACTAAATAAGGAACTTTATATAATACATGCTAGAAAAGCTAGATTTATGAACTTTCATTTTAAAAGGTATTTATGTTACAAAATAATCAACGGTAAGCCAGAAATAATTCATGTCGTAGCACTAGTAACAACAGAAACTTCTAATAGTTCTACTTTTCTCAGACTGTAATTCATAGATATTAGACGCGACTTGAAGAGAAATCTACGAAAGGAGACGTGCGATAGAGAAACGTGACGTAACGGGAACGTGACATGTCGGTAATGATTCTGTGTAAAAACGAACGCTATCGAAAGTGCTATCCCCAGGATCAACGGACAAAGAATGAAATATTTACTTGAAATAAAATCCGCACTATTCGTTGATTCATACTACCTGAATGATTGAAACGATTTTGATATTCCCAAACTGTATTTAGTTATGTGTTTCACAAAAAACACTTTAAATCTCAAATATATAAACTAACTACGATAATGTTAAGACGTGTGTTGAGGCCATGATTACAATTTGTACACGTTCCGTTAAGCTGTGATATCCATACTTGCGCCTAAAGTACAGCGACAGGGACTCGTACATCAACGAACACGATGTGGCTTACATGTATTCCACAGTTTATACTCGGACACCTTCACGGAGGTTTATGTCGTGACTGTGTATTTTATAGAAAACAATTGATTACTTCATAGTTCCAAATTATGGAAATAAGTAATGGTGGAAATTTCTTTAGTATTGGGTCGGCCTTTATTATATATTTATTATTTATATTTAGAAGTCGCAACTTTGTATTTTATTTTATTTCGTATCCAATAAAGTGTTTATTAATTAATTAATTTCTAGCATCATCATATTTTATTGATATTGTTTAAAAATTGACTGATTTAATTTATAACCAGATTAGATTTGCCGAGCTTTCAAATTTTTGCTTAACGATCGCATTTATCAGACAAGATGCGTTTTTTTAGGATAACAATAAAAAATCATTAAAACTTGCGTGGACTGGCATACTTGAATCGAAATTGAAAAACTGCTTTTAAGCTCACGGCAACAACGACAGTGAACACCGTATCATCATTTAAAAAACGACACTCGCCTGAAAATGCTCTAACTGTATCTAAATTTGTCCGGGGGTTAAAATCGTTTTAAAATATTTATACTACGGGTAGGTATACGAATAGTCTTAAAATCAACAAAATGAACTTATTGTGGTCAAGTTAAAAGCCTAAATCAGTGCGAGTGCAAAATTTTAATCGCACGGTTAAGTGGTTGTCAAAATTAAACTCATTACGTAGCAACATGGCCGCTAAGGGAGTGGCTGTGGCGGCGGCGGCGGTCGGCAGCGGCGCGCGAGCTTTTTGTAATTTCAGTGACAAATGAACAGCATCGCGGTGAGCGGCAAGCGTGGCGTGCTGGGATTTCAGAGAGTTGATTTTCATGCATAGAGCAAGTTGGGACAGAATAGATGCGATTTTTTTTCCTGTGTGTATATTCAACTTCATCCTCGTCATCGCAGTGCCGCCGCTTACACATTCTGATGCGTGATACACATCGCAATCTTCATTTTAACAAAGTCGGTGAATCCATTCATTAAAATTAGAGTGAGTTGACATCATAAATGTTTAAAAAACGGATAGGACTAGAAAAGTGAGTCCTATCCGTTTTTTAAATATTTTCGGTGAATCCAAAATTTCATACAGACCGAGGTTAAGGTTTACGTGGTAAATAGCGTGAAACTTTGCTTGTATGATTAAAATAGTCATGGTTCACATTTTAAAATAAAGACAAAGCATTATTTTTCAGCAGAATTATCATAATTAGAATCTCAGGAGTTATCAAAGCACAGGAGTTTTGAACGGAAAGGAAATTTTGAACAACCATGATATTATGGTTCAAGAGCTATAGAAAAAGGTACTATACTATACCTCAAAGATTTTAACTCCCACTGACAGATTTAAAATGTGATATGGATGTACATTCGTGTTTCAGTTGAACAGCGCGTACTAACAAGCCAGATGGACTGAAAAAAAATGAAGAGCATTTATGAATTGTGATTTGCTGATGACAGTTAATGATAATGATAGAAACATGCTTGCCTCTTGGTTTTTACAGGCTTTATTTTAGAAAGAGTGTACAGTATTTACACGATATATTTCCCCATCGCTTAAACCTAATATTGTCCAATATTCCTTTCATTCGAACGCAACGTTTTAAATCTTCGTTTATCATCCGTTCAGCTGAGATGTGAAACATGCTACTGGCATCCGTTTATCCGATTAATTTATCCGAACCCAGATTGGGTCATAAATACCTTTTTAGAGGAGCAAGCACTTTCTGGCCGAGCGCCTTTTATCTTAGGTTTCGTCGGCGCTTTCCATCAGCTGCGGTAGTGGCCAAACGTAAGCCATGTATGTATGTCGTGGCCATGTCGTAGATTTGATAATTTCATAATTTGCTCAAATATCATGAAATCTGTAAAAACTAAAGAGGTCGCCTCGCTCCTCCCGAATTTATGATCATATGCAACCTAACACGCTCCTCCTTGCTTCGCTCGACATCGCACCTATTTTGGACTTGCTGTTGGAAGTCTACTGATCAATTATTCTACCATTCGGCCACCACAATATATGTAGTCACATGCAGAAAATATAATTTAATCGGAGCGAGCACTTCTTTAGTCGCTATTTCCATGCGAGTTCCGTGGTTGGAACTATTAGGTACTAAATTATTCGCACTAATAGTTCCATTACGCATATTGAACGTAGGTAACCTATTGATTATGGGCCAAAACAGAAAGCTCTGGAAATATAAAATCTTGTGTGATACGATTGTAAAATATGGAATTTATTGTTTATCAAAAATACTCCTTTTCAAAATACTAAATTAAACGTGTTAGGTAAACGTTCATCCATCAAACATTTCACAACAACATTGGGGGGATCCCGTACCATCTGTATCTATTTTATTTGTATTAGGTTCAGGCGTTTAAATTAACATAATTTACAAAATTCAAAGACCTCATTAATCTTTGACAACGATTGCGAAGCGACGGAGCGCGTTTCCGCACTTTACGTAACGCGGAGTTGAGTTAATACGCTCTTACGGCGCTATTCATTTGGAATTCACCATCGTGTCCCGACTCCAACTTGTGACTTTTCACGCGATAAACATCCCTATGAGTTCACTCACTAATTCAATTTGATATTTGGGGAACGACCTTATCAAAAAATACGTATGATTAGCATATGAGTATACAATTACCAAAACATTGCTCCTTGATTTCTTCAAGCGAAATTAAATTGGTTTTCATTCACAAATGGAAGCTCAAAGAAATCTAGCGGAAGAAGATAATTGTCGTCAAACGCGCGTGAAACTGTCATGCGTAAGCGCACTTTCGGAGATACATACATTTTTTATTTGCCACCCGACGTTTTTACATCTATAATAGTCATAATGAGGACATGGACTTGCATGGACCCTCCGCGATCGTGATTATTGTGCACTTTCCCCGTTCAGACAGCCGCCAGCATAGCTATATAAAATAGAGCCGAATGGCATCGGCATGCTGACACAATTGATCCAGTGAAGGGAAGCTAGAGCTCATCATCGTCGCTAACCCTACTTTCGTATATAGCGAGTTTCTGATTCTATTGGAGACTATTTTTAATTTCATCTATTTATATTTTGTTTTTAAATATTTGTATGGCATTTTGCATTACTATAAAAACAATTTTATCATTGCATATTTCAATTAATTTATTATTTCATAATTTTAAATACCACGTGTGTTTTTCACCCCTACATAGAGATGTACCAACTCATAATAGCCTTTAAGAGTTAATGCATAAAGTTAGTTCTAAGTCTGTCATGTATTATTTTCTAGGTTAAGTCATCCCCTTAATTTCTGTAGCTGAATAAACCAACAGACATGTAACAGCTGTAAACAAGGCTCGCTTTAAGCAGCTATCGCCAACACAAAAAGTAGAGTATAAACTACGTAAGCACTTACCATAAAAGCGCTATTCTACAGACTAGTGGGTCCCTAAAGCACTCGTTTGTATTCAGATGGCAGTCACCTTCCCGCCACTTTTCGAAAATCAAAGTAAGGCTCAACGCAAACACTCGAAGAAAATGCGGTGTAAATAATAAAAAGGTACCGGTATGGAAACGGTATTGCACCTGAGAGGCTTCGCTGCCTTACTAAGACGAACAGCTGTATCTCAAATATCTATTGAATTCTAAAAGATTATTATTATATTTTTGCATATAAAAGTAGAAAACACACGATATTATTGAAATATAGGTATATTTCGAACCTAAAAGATTATTTAGTTAGTCACGAGGTGATTTTTTAAAAAGTTTATTTTTCCGAAAGAAAAGGTTTTATATCTCATCGAGTGTCAGTTTAGAGAGCGCAAGCGAAGGCTCTTAAAAACGCTCTGAGAGAAATAAAAAAACACACAACGCGGGGATATTTTATTTAAAAAACTATCTTAAGTGCGCTTGAGCTGCGATACCAGGTAGCAATGTAGCTTTTACTGATCGTAGTGGACACAATAAACGGCTTTGGGTTTACCCCTCTGTGGAGCCGTTCATGGTATGTTATATTGATACCTATTTACATTAATTAGTGGACCTGATTAATCGTTCCTAAATCGGTTATGCACGTCCACTTCTAATAAAATTACTTACATATGTCGATCTGTGGCCAGGCGCAGAAACATCTTCTACAAAACTGCTAAAATCTTTCTCAGATTTATTGACAGCAAGAATTCAAATCCTCCATGTTCTTCTACTCTTCTTCTATTCCAAGTGGCACTGCTACGTTGCACTAACTGCTCGAACATATATAACGGCATACGTCTTTAATTGTTTTAGAAATTAGTGCAAGACAATAGATTTTCATAAAAATGTGTATTTCGTTTTTTACACGATTCAAATTAATAGTTACTACTTTTAAAGTAAAAAAGGTAATCGTAGCGTAAATATAACATGAAATAAAACATATTGAAATACTGCTTTTCGTTAAGTGGAGCAGCATGGGGCAGGGATGTCATTTTCACCATTGTAGCCAGTTTTCCCCTCGACGTGGTTTATGTCAGATTCAATATGCACCGGAGACTGCGAAGGTGGTACGTGTTCGGTAAAATATTACATTGAATATTGACGTTCAGCAAGAGCCTTACATTTTGAACATGGAATCCCATATCAAGGTTTATATACCTAAAGATACACTACACTAGAAATCAAATTCAGCGCTGTTATTGGTTTATTTTTGGCTTAAATATCAATTAACGAGACTTTCTTAAATTATAAACTGGGAGACCATCAACACTTTGTTAAGAAAAAAGCAAGAAATTAGTCTGAACCAAGTTGTGGTTTTGTCCTACTTGCCGTAAATATTATTTGTCTATTTTATAGTTACAAAAGAGTGAAGGCAACCTACATGTCCAAAAGAGCTCCAAAAAAGGCCAATTATATGAATGGAAAAAAAATTGTTATCGAAAAATGTGTTTATGTTTATGTATTTATTTCATCTTAAACAAAAATAAATGAGAGTTACTTTAGTCAGTAACGGAAATTTAGAATAAAAATCATTTAGTAAGATTTTATTATTATTTAACATGTTTTAGTTTTTAATAAACACACTAGGAAACAAGAAACTTTGCTATTTCGATGCCACAAATATTTACTAGTAAATAGAAATAAAATCCAGTTGTTTCTATTTTAAATGAAGTCGTACCTACTAGATATCTGAAGACGGGCTTTCAGCGTTTTCAGCTCGACTCGTGGTCGGACAGATGCACCTTAATTCCGACAAATGTACCAAAGCGGCTACCTTAGAATATCCATTCGTATAGCTTTTAACATCCAGCACATAAGATCACAATTGCAATAACTTAGATATTTCTTGAAAACCGTTGCAAATGGAGCATGGAAAGCTGGCACAATACACCGATATATTTCTTGTACTGGAAACTAGTGCATTTGTAGTGAATAGACGTTTTGAAAGCTAAGTAATTGCTGTGATATTTATTTGATAGATGTATTATTGTTTCCTTATTTTGGTATAAAACACGCCATTGACGTAGAGTAATAAAATAACTCTCCAGTCACCAATCTAATATGTAAATCTCAATGTTGATACTACGAAAACTGCTGATCGCACCAAATGGGATAGAATTTTATTACAATATTAAATTTCATAGTTATTAATCTTGAAAAATTTGAATGTCCTCGGACTTTAATGGTAAAGAATTTAAGAAATTATTAAATGATTGTGAATATGAATGGAAACAGAAACTATTTTTTATAATACCGGGTTTTAACTTAATACCTGTTGGAGTCTAGGATACCTACAGAATGGTCTCTGATGTTTGCCACACACTGTTAACTAATTTAGGGAATGAAATAAAATACCAAATTCAACGCACATGAAATCTATTCCAATAGAAGGACTATGCACAGACTATCACTCTGCTATATACTCTTATCTATGCTGCTATCTCTTACAATATCGCTTACTAGTATAATTCACTTCCAGTTCTCTAGCCACCATGCTCAGTTTTTGGCGGGATCATTTAGGTGTTCCCACCGAGGCTTCCTAACAGGCAGTCAATTTCCTGTTTTAATTGTTCGTAACTGTATTTTAAATAAGAAATCGTTGTCTACAGTGTCAATAAATTCTGACGATTATTTTACTATAAAATACGCAAATATGTAACTGTCTGTAAGGTAGGTGTTTTAGAAAAGTAAAATATTTGAACTAAGGTTTATAGTGGAATGTTTCATTACAACAATATGGTACCAACCTTACGACTGGCTACATTTCCTAATTTAAAAGGAACTGAACAATACAATCGACTTTTATCGACTTATTAAACAACAAAGTACAATCAAAACGTGGTTTAGTAAATACGAGTACTACGTGTAAATATAGCTAACACACCCTTTATTTTTTTCTTAAAATTGGGTTTTCTACCCATGAATATGCACAACTTTGACTTTTGACAATGCCAATGGCGAAAAAGGAATCGGTTGTTCCATAGAAAAAATAAATACATATTCAACCAAGACGTACGAAAGAGCTCGTTTTTCTTTTGCGATTTCGGGGTTGGCCCCATAGTAAAAGTTATTCATATTGATGGAAGAACACTCAATTCTAAACATTATTAACTTATTGCCGATATAAATATTTTTTTCGGCCGGTATTGTGGAATTTATGCAACGGATATTTTATTATTAAATATTATTGGTAATAATATATCGTACGTACGGCTGACCATAAAATGTCTATAAAAATAACAATAAGTACTAAACAAAAATCAACCAATCTAAGCTGCTACAGTTAATAAGCAAACGGCTTAGACATAATAATAAAATACATAAGTAGACAGAGTAGAGCAGATATTTTCTGTTCTCCGGCTAGACAAGTCGATGACGGGAGTATAATCGGCTTTTCTTTACCGAACTCTAACTTAGAGGTTCATATAATTGAGTCGGTTCCCAAGAGAGGTTGTCTACCTTCATATTGTTGCAATATCAGAAAACTTAGAAAATACTTTAGTAGGGAACAAAATTGGCTGTTTTATTTTGTAGTTTTATATCTTTGACATTGAATATCAGTTTTACAAAATAAGTACACAAATATAATCGTATCTGAAAATATGAAGTATTTAAATCAACTGAATGCGTTTACTTCAAAACAAAGTATTATTATGTTAAATTTGTTCGTATTTGAAGCGTCTTGTACGTACGTTCAAATCCAACACAGAAAACTGAATGTCATAAAATAAAGTGAATTCAGTTAAACTAATAATGCATTCGCATAAAGTAGAGAGCATACAGATATCACAAATAAGTACGATCGAAGTACTGTTGCTGCTGCTAACGATATAATAGTATCACCATGACTTAAGGCGACAATTACTGCTCGTGACCCGAGGTGCGTGCGTCTCACTCACTCGCATGACTCGTCCCGTATTGAACTCTCCGTCGCTCGACGGGGAATCAAGTTGCGACCTTAGAAGTTGTTTACCTTATTAATCAATTACAATTATCATACCCAAAATTCTTAAAAAATAATCAAGGAAAATCATTTGTTGTTATAACATCTTCAATTTGACTAAGTTTCAATTTGTTTCTTTGCATACTTAATTTCAGATTTATAGGTGGTATAGCTGATGTCGAGCTCGACTGTGGAGGTATCACCATCTTACTCGCGAATCCTCCCGAAGTTATTTGGAGGGGAGTAAGAGAACAGCTCTCAGGCAAAACCAGGCGGCCCACTATTGCCTGGGACCGATGGATGGCGGTTTATCCATCCCCAACTGCCGAGCCTTATATAAAACAGACTGGTGACGGGCAGCGGCGTCACTGGTGCAAGGGTTTCGGCACCGCGCTCACCAACCTGCCTGCCTAGCGTATGGTATGGGCATTTCTTCCAGGAGGACTCCCAAGAGTGGCGAAGTCCTGGAAAGGTCTATGTCCAGATGGATACTTAATTAATTAAACCGGATATTCGTTTTAAATTCGACCAGGACCTCAATTCCGGGCTCGATGGAAATATCACGACCATTGAGATAAATCTCTGTTTCAAATCTCCGCACCAATGTCCGGTTCAAATCTCGACACTACTAAAAAACTCTATTCTCGTAGACAATGGAGAAAGATTACAACGGAGAAAATTATCTCTGCTAAGAGACGTTCCGTTTTTATCGATTCACTTGGAATATAATCGATATGTGATATATGGATATATGCTGATGAAATTGGTGAATATTGGTGAAGCGTTAGATCAAAAAACTGTAATAAAAGATTTTGTATGACTCGATGGTCAATGTGGAACAAGTCAAAGGAGTGGATATTCAGTATTATGTTCGTGATCGTAGCTGATGAGGATGTGTAGTCTTTTTAAACAGTATTATTACTTTTTTTTTTTATTTACTATACAGTGTATTTGTCTTGTTCATTGGTTTCCATGAAAAAACCATTGCCAATTAAATATTACGAAATATTCAATTTACCTGCGTAAGTAGTCAAATTGACTTTTAACCTAAACCCGATAATTGAGTATTTTGTAGAAGAATACAAACTGGTTTTATTAAAACCATTCAAAATCATATTCATAATAATTGTTTTAAGTTGGATCCCTTTGATATTTTTCGTAAAATCCAAAGAATTCATGGTCACCCAAAGAGATAAGATAATTAGATCGCGCGAAGTTTTTTTTATTATTGATCCCATTATTTAAAACCATAAATTTTATTTCCAACTACCTAATATTTATTAATAATATTGCGACTTTTAATTTTAATTATTTTTACATTTAAAATGTGTTCTACTAACGTTTCTTAATAACCTCTAAAATTATCGGGGTTTGTTTGAAAGTCACCTGTATATAGGTGGCTGTGGCAGTCAAAAACTTCTATCTTCCATGTAAGTCTGGTGGCAGTACCCATCAAAAGCACAGTTACAGGTAACAAGAGTTCGTAAATCTTGGCCGAGTCAAATGATAAATAACATGCAATAGGAAGATAGGTATGTATGTAAGTAAGTACCTAATAAAAATAACCACACACAATCCATTATAGACTTCAAAATGATAAACATTACCTTGATTTTTTGTCAATTTTGGCAGTTGTTGCAAGGGAGATACCGCATCTCCATATCAAATGACCAGTCGTAATATCTCGCTGATTTGCGGTCGAGAAATCTCTGTATTGAGATCGTGAGAATAGCATTTTTTGGTTTTCGGCGGAGATAAGCAGTATCTCGCCTGATATTTCGACCATGGAGATCATCTCCATACCACCGGAATTGGCCTCCTGCCCCCTGATTCGGTATCTTAAAATAAGTTGCCAAACCGAGTGCCTATCGTCGAAAACATACATACATATCCGCTTGTCTAAGGATACGTTCGCACTTGAAATGACGTCACAATTCGTAAATATTTCAATACCTATTGAAGAATATTTTGGAAGTTAAATTTTATTTGTTTTTGGTGAATAGCAACCATAGATGGCAACCAGCACTGAGTTACATAATAGTGGGCCCACTGGTATTTTTTGATTTTGATGAAAATTAAAAATTCTAATCGAGGCACATAATTTCAGATATTCTGTAGTTTATTCGTCTTATTATTAAAAAGTTATAGCCCTCTTAATGGGAATCAGATAGAATTATGTGCTCCGTAGCCGCTTTTCTGGTTTCAGCGACAAACGAGCCCTTGAGACAAAATGCTATTTTATGAGGAAGGCATGAAACAATAATGTGTAACCGATCTTTACGGGGACCAGTCATCATAATATTTATGTCATAAAAGGCGACCAAGAGATTATTAAAATTTTGCCAACAATCTATGTCTCGTACAATAAAGGGTCATAAAATCATCGGTTCTTGGCTGCATCTGCAGAGACAACGACAAGTATTTAAAGTATCGTTTTATCTATATTAAGTTTAATTGGATAATTGATAATTGAATCGGGTTATAAATATTTATTGTATGCAACTGCTGAAACACGGCTCAATCCAAATTCAAATCGGTCTGTTACGTGACGTCAAAGGTAAATGACGTCACGGGTACCGCCAAGAAGCCACAAACCGATTAGCATCTGCATATGACCGCGATTATCACCTCTATCTGTGTACAGATATGGTACTTTACGTTATGTATGCCAAGGGATTACTGGTCGTGCTCGAGTGGAAGTATAGAAGCTCGAATGCAATTATTATTTTGTTTAAGTTTTGTCCTTGTTACTTAGAATTATTATTTTCAATGTATTTTTCCATTACTCATTTATTTATGGAAATATTAATTCCAAAGCTTCCAAGAAAAAAAACAAAGTGAAACAGGTAATTAAAAAAAATGAGAACGTATATGTTAACCCATAAAACAAAGAATGCTTTATAAATAGTAGTTTATGAAACTGGGAGATAAAATGTTATTAAAACACGAGTGCGAGTTTAAAAAATGAGCCTAAGGCGAGTTTTGATTTCAATACCTAGTAATGGCAGTTTCATACAATACTTTATGCAATAAGTAGTAACTAACCTATTTTTGCTTTTTTTTTCTTGTAAAAGATTGTTCGTCATTTTCTTCGCTGTTTTCCAGAATGTCAGGTGAAGTCAAATTATCATCAGTAACACTGCTGCTGACAGCCATTTTAGAGCAAAATAAAACTTTTAACCCACAAAAACACAGTAAATAATAAATTTCCCAAAACATCAACTATGGCGCCAAAATCCAACAGTCCACCGCATGACGCGAAACGAAAAAATAATTTAATTGTAAACTTTTTAATTGGGCCCTAATATATTGTAAGTACGTGTTAGACAATATTTTATAAAAACCTCATTGATATTAGATATTAAAACCGCAGACATGACTCTATAGAGGCTAAGTTCCCTTTTCCTATTTCTACTTGATGTAACAAAATAAATGTTAAAGCATTATTTTGTTACTAAACCATGAACCATACTTTAATTATAAATCCAAACCACGAATCACTTAGTTGTAAAATAGAAAACAATGCTTTTATTATTTTTTCCATATGAGAGACGTTCGTATATAAAATATAACAATATGCACTATTTGAGTTCATAATCAGGATTTTACAATATGATTGTGGATAAAATGCATTAAAATCTACGGAATATCTGTAAAGCGAAGAAACTTGGGAAAGTTAACTACGACTACGTCGTAGTAAACTCGCTACGTCGTAGTACTACGTCACAAAAAATTTGGAATACAGTAACAATATACATATTGACGTTCAAATACAAACTCAAGTAGCATACTAAACCGTGAAAAGACTTTTCAGTAGGCTTCGTGTGTTAACAACGCTCCCTACCCACAGTATACTAAGCCACAGGAGCGCGTTGACGATAACTATAACGACGCTCATCACGAGTTCGATAACGGTTATGAGTTCAGAACAGACGCGGCGACAGCTGCGCCGCGGACCCTGCAAGGATTGCCTTATCGAAACGAATTTGGACTTTTGTACAACAAATACCTATCATAAAAAAATAAATATTTAATAAAAACTTAATTCATGATGCAATAAAATAGCTGAAACTGGTCAGCTATACCGTTCATAGTAATTACGTAGGTTAGTCGTTTGTCTACATCGTTATTATTGTCTCATTCGTGGATTAAGGCTCCATAATGCTCATCTTCAGTCCTGCTCTAACGCTTTGGTTTTTTAATTGTCTATCCCGCTCTAATCAAGCCCCGCGCACGCACAACTTCAGTTAATTTAAATTTGCGGCTACTTTGGAACATAAAAAAACTGGTAAATATATATTTTTTAATTATCTTAATGTTTTAGTTTCGTATTGCTTGAAGGAATAATCTCAAGTCATAAAGAGGTTTCTAAGTTCACTAATATTTGCAACTGCACGTCTGCCTGTCTCGCTGCATGTATGTTTTATTTTAGGTAGTGTCACTATGTAGTTAAGAGACTTTTCAAAGATTTCTGTGTATGTATTTTCACACTTTGACTTTCAGGAGCCGTGCAGTAACTATTATATTGCTTCTTATTTTAACTTTTTTTCTGTTTTACCACGGGCCACCTGCTCAATACTTTCTATGTAGCTATAATACAATTCTATGTAGCTAAAAACTTTTTTTTTTATAACGAAATTTTGTGATTGCGCCTACAGTTTTTAGGTTTCCGTATCCCGACAAGGGACCCTTATAGTTTCGCCATGTCCATCTGTCCACGGCTTAGCTCAGAGACTGAGTAATAAAGACTAGTAATAATTGTAAAATAAATAGTAATAATAAATAATCAGTAATTTGGCATGAGTATACACATATTAATCACGCCGACAAAGAGGTAAAATAAAATGTCGAAAAAAAATAATTACGGGCTTTTCTCAAATAGAGTTTTTAAAAAAACTTTGTGCTTTTTTAGCTACATAAAACACTTTGAAGGGGTGACCCGTGGTAAAACAGCAAAAAAGTTAAAATAAGAAATAACATAATAGTTACTGCACGGCTCCTGAAAGTCAAAGTGTGAAAATACATACCCAGAAATCTTTAAAAAGTCTCCTAACTACATAGTGACACTACCTAAAATAAAACATACATGATAATAAAATAAGTAGCACATAGTAACTATTATAAAAAAAAGATGGAAAAAATTAAGACAATGGCAGATGGCGAGGGGAGCAGGCAAAAGCTTTGTGTTAAATAAATAGCAAGTTTTATCTTGTATTTAGCGATGGCATACATACCATAGTCGTAGTTCCTGCACGTACTAACTTTGTAAAGAAACTTTATTAGTTGTGGTTGGTTTTGCTGCCTTAGGACATCTATCAACAACAATCAATTATTTCCCAACTCACGTCCGCATGACCCAAAAGTTACCCAAAGCTTTACTGTAAAATGTTCTTTTATTCTTACAAAAGAGAGTACTGTACTCATAGATAAAACAACGTATTAGATCTTAGATGTGATTGGATTGATAAACACTGAGAGTAAATGGACTGATAACTTTAAATAAAACCACAATGTTTACTGAAAATACATATTCCCAAAGAAACCAAACGTGTTGGGCCCACGGTACTACTGACGCATACCACTGGGGGTACGGTGGGCATTTTTTGTATTAGACCCACCGTACCCCTGGGGGTATGTTGAGTATTTTTTTGTCCCCACGGTACAAATGCTTAAATGATAAAAACATATTTTCCCTCTATACTTTTATGATTCTTAGGTAAGTTATTCAGTATGATGAATACATTATGCGGCTTTATTTAAAGATAGCAGTCTACTTACACCTGGTATATTCAGATAAAAATGTGAACAGTGGTTTCCGCTACATGGTACATACTAAATGTTTACATTGTGTAGATTCGTGCACTGCGGACCCACTGTACCCCTGGCCACACCCCCGGTGGGATGGTGGGTCTTTAAAAGTTATATGATACCACCGCACCGTATGGAGTATGCGACTTGGTCAGTCTAGTTAGAAACCAATGATGGCCACAGGTGAAAAAAAAATCTACGTCATATTTTTTTGATAAAAGTGTATTTATTGTTACTTAAATTATTAAAAATATTATCCTTAATTATATAAATTGCAATAGGTAATAAAAATCAAAAATTATACTAACTAGTGTGGCACTTGATAAAACATAGCACATGGACAGCTTGATTTTGAACAAAACACTTGTTTAATTTATATATTTACTACTCACACGTGAACCGTACAAGTGTACAAGTGTTTTTGTTCAAAATCAAGACACGTTCAACTTTGATAGAAATAAAATCCTACTTCCTACTAATATTATAAATGCGAAAGTTTGTGCGTGTGTGTGTGTGTTAATGTTTGTTACTCTTTCACGCTGAAACGGCTGAACGGATTTGGATGAAATTTAGAATGGATATAGCTTATACCTTATTTTAACACATAGGCCCCTTTTTATCCCGGAAAAATGCATTGTTCCTGTAGCAGAGATCAATATCTTTGAAAAATCAGGTGTCTAATTAGCGCGGTCCTATTTTTTGTGATGATATAAGACAAGGCTTTGTTATTTCATACATCAGGTGTCTAATTAACGCGGTCCTTAATCGTTTGTGGTGAAATAAGACAAGGCTATGTCATCTCATCACACTTCACATTAATATTATAAATGCGAAAGGGTGTGTGCTGTGTATGTTTGTTACTCTTTCACGCTGAAACGGCTGGACGGATTTGGATGAAATTTAGAATGGATATAGCTTATACCCCAACTTAACACAAAGGTTACTTTTTATCCCGGAAAAAAGCATGTCTTTAAACCGAATAACACGCGGGCGGAGCTGCGGGCAAAAGCTAGTATATTATATTTCAAAAATGTTGTACCAAATGTATTAAGCAAACAAAAAATGAAGCCAAAGTGTGAGTAAGACTTACACAAACAAAGCTTTGTATAATTTTTCGAGTTATTTATTTGCGTATATGAAATATTTGATACTACTAATATTTACGTAGAAACTTTACAGGAAATTCAAATACAGGTTTACAAAATATTATTTTTTTCTACACGGAATTACAATCAAGGGATTTTTAGGTTTTTTCTCTAGATGCCATTTTTATAATTAGAGTTTAACAAAACAGAGGTCATTACATTAGTCATTTAACGATGATCTCCCTAAAAATGAACCGAGGTGTAGTGGAAAAGTGACGGTGAGACCGTTAGACAGAAGGAAAATTTTTTTGGTTTCTCAGTTACAAAACTCGAAAATAAAATTGATTCAGCAGTATTCTAAATTCGCGTCTCCAAATCAGGGTTCGACAGTAAAACGTACTGGCTTTGAACATTTGGCTGCGGTTTCCGCACGTTCTCTCTTTACAAACTTTCTGATTGGAAACTGCCGCTCTTTTGTAAATCTGAAATTTTGCACTGCACGAAATCTATAAAATATTTATACTATTTCGTAATTTAATCATAAATTGGAACCATTTCAGTCAAATTTGGTTCGGCTTATGGCTATGAGAACAAGGGGTTGGTAAGCAAGTACGCAGTTTGTAAGTACATAAAGTATTTTATCATATTACTATACAACCTATATATATCATATTACTTATATACGTATAGTATAAGTACGACCTTCGCATCAATCCATCTTATCCCTCCAATTCAAATTTAATAATTTTATTTTGAAGGTAACCTTTGACTCTAAAATTTATATTTTGGGATACGAATATCAAGAAAGAGAAATGCTATGTAGGCATTAAAATTAGGTAGGTAATCTATTTACCACAAAATACGAGCAATATCTAGTTTCACAGTTGAATCAATTACTCTAGTTTGTTGTTAAAGGCCGAAAATAAGCTGAAGTATTTCTAGGATGAGATTTATGGCACAGGGGTGTATCTGTAATTGAATATTACAGTTGAGTATTACAGTTGAGTTGAGTATTTCTTAACAATTAACACACATTTCAACCTCTTTAAAAAGTCTAGTCTGTTAGTTTAAATTTTTATTCCCAAGCATCTCTAAAATAATATCAGAAAATTCAATTTAAAAACATTGTTAACCCGTTAACTGCTGAACACAAATATAAAAAGCAAGCTTGCATTGCTCAAGTGGCGACGACGACGTCCCATTTCGTTATCCTCGCCCGTCTTTGCAAACGCACAATATACTGAGAGCACCTCAACGGTTATTACCTCCTCAAGCAGGAAACCTTTGTTAGCAACCTCAGTGTTGCCATACCATATTTCATCAAAATACCTAAAATTAACAGTCTTGTTTAAAAAAAACACATTGTAAAAACAACTGCTTAAATCAATTCATTCAAATTCAAAAACACCAAAAGAGATATTTTTGTTTTACAAAGATGCTTTCGATGCTTCTGACAGTCACGTTAAACTAAAAATTAAGGGTCGAATATTCTTTTTGTTACTCAACATTTTTACATATTCGCTGAAAACTTCAACAGATTGGCAACACTGAGACCTTTTCACCCCGCACAACCACCCTCCCTTCAGCCCTCTGAATTTAAATGGAGAATTATATTGAAGTATTTTTCGGAAGAGAAGTTTTATTGTATTGTTTGATTGTATGTCACCGTGATAGATGAACGAATAGCTTTTAAATGACGTCTCTTTGTTGAGAAAAGCCTGAACGTAATGTCGCTCTCTTAGGTTAAAATGGATGGATTTATTAAAAAGTTTACGGTGACAAGATGCCTGCCTTGTGAAGTCTAATAGTCGTTGTTCAAGTTTTCGGCAACTAAGTGAAGCTGTTGAAACTTGGACAATTGATTCGGTTGTACCTTTTGGCGCGAGTCGTTTGATTTACATTTCAATGCGTAAAGTAGCTTTCAGTAATTCAGTCTCCAACTTTGTCTCAGTTAAATGTAAACTTCACGATGTCTGTTACCTCTTCGTTTTGAGATTTATAAAGTTGAAGATGATTTTAATAAACTTAATTATATACATTTAATATGGTAACTTTCGTTTACACATATACACAAAAATATGTATTTAAAGATATTTTTCGGGCCCCTACCTATCAGTTGATATAATAATGTCATTTTTACAATGAAATGATGACAAATAATAATGACACGGTGACAATAAGTATTAAAAAGAGATTAAAAAAGAAATCCACCTACTTTCTTAAAATATAAACTTTTTAGAGACTAGGAAGAGGATAGGGATGAGTGTTATTGTGAGTGTATAAGGGTGTTTTTTCCACATTAACACTCATACAAACATTCTTACTTCTTTATTCTTCCATCATTACATCAAAAGTAACAAAACATGTATTTTTTATTTCTAAAATAGAACAGTTTCCTTTGTTACAGCTAGAGGGTTCATTTTCAAAATGTTTGAACATATCAGAGGTTTTATTTAAATCTAGGAACTCTCAACTGTAACAAAAAAAGCTACAAAAGCTACTTTAGCTACAAAAAAAAACCAAGCGCAAAGAGCCATAAATAAGCAGTTTTCAGCCCTGTTTCTCAAATAATAAAAGAACAATTTTAGCAAATGAATACAATAACTTTTTCACTGATTTTATTGCAGTATACCAATAAAAAGTCTGCGGAACCTTTTTCGCCCTAGAAGCAATGGTTAGTCGGTTTATATTTTTGTTATTGAAATATGTACATTTGATACATTAAGTATAAAATACATGAATAAGTCTCTACGCATACAGAAAAAGATATCAAACGAAAACATCCATAGATACGCAAACACAAAGTTGTAACGTATCTATTGAATATTTTATTAATATTTTTGGCTAAAAATCATGAAATTTTAATCAAATCTTATTAAATTTTTGATACTTTTACTAAAATTGTAGTGAAATATATGTTTAGTGTTCTAAATGAAATTAAAAATTAATACCCATTTCGCATCGAAAATGTTATCTAAATTAACTTTCAATAAAAATATATTATATATTTGAAAACCTTCACACTCGTGAAAATTGTGTTTTTCCTGACATACATACGTTTTAAATTTTGTGACCGCGGCGGTATCGGTGCGATTGTATTGTCTTCGCAAGTTTCATCGAGCGTAATGAAATAACACATTACATTTGGTCACACTCACCTGAGTTGCTGTTCTCGCACATTGACAGATACAGTTTGCGTAAGACGGCAAGTAAGGTGCAAGCCACACAGAAGCGGCGCGGCGCGCTACCGACGCGCCGGTGTGTATCGGTGGTATTCAAGTGTTTGATTTTGATCTAACAAGATGTCTTCCTCTGACGACGAAGGTGTGGGCGGTGCACCCGTGCCGTCTCGACGCCTGTCCAATGTTCTTTCATACAAAATGTTGGAGAGGGACGTGGTATAAAACAGATAGAAGAGGTGCACTATGTGGCTTGCACCTAAGATATATAGATACTCGTAAATTTATTAAATCCTGGAAAATGCCGTTAAGGCGAAACTAGTCGGAAATATAATATAATAATTTTGTGAAACAGTACAAGTGTTTTCTTCAACTAACTAGATAGACGCTGTATCTATGGCGCGTGCTAGCCACACAAATAACCGTATTGTATCATTTTATTATAATAATATAAGACAATCTTTTTTCTTCACTCTTGTAACTTCAGATTTGCAATTGTAGCAACAAAAAAAAAGTTTTATGATTTTTTTACGAAGCCGGAAAGAAGAAAATGCAATTGCATTTAAAGTACCAGTTACTTTGAAACAGGAAAACAAACTTCTATGAAATTTACCAGCACCGGCTACGGCAATGAAATGTTCCAGTGCCGGCTACGGCAACGGAATGAAACAAACACAATCTGCGTAACGACTGTTTACAAACTTGCCGCAGCATGCAAAAATATAAACTGCTGTTAGGTAGCACCTACCTGAATATAATTCTAATTTTTACAAACTTTGTTCAACAGAACAAATGGCAAAATATAAAGGTACTTTTTGTAAAATCTTAAATGATAATGGGGTTTTAATCTTTTTTTTTTAGAGGAGATAGTCACTTGCTTGACTTATATTCTGTGTGTGTTTTTTTTGAGAGTTTAATATTCTCTTGAAAGTTTTAAAAAGTTTACGTGGAAATACAACTAATTGATTGTAGTCGGTTTTTTACAGTCATTCCAAACCTCACGAGACAGTACAGCATCCTTGCCTCTTAAAATAGACAAATAAGGTTTTATTTTGGACATAAATAGGATTCCTGCTATAGCAGGTGTAAAAGAGCAGGTAGCAATGAAACATTATTTTTCTGATTCCATCCATCCATCAGCCTGTTTCGTCCACTGCTGGACATAGGCCTTTCCAGGATTTCGCCACTCTTGGCGGTCCTCCTGGAAGAAATGCCCATACTCACACACGCTGGGCAGGCGGGTTGGTGAGCATAGTGCCGAAACCCTAGCCCGTCACTAGTCTGTTTTATATAAGGCCCGGCAATTGGGGATGGATATACCGCCATCCATCGATCCCAGGCAATGGTGGGCCGCCTGGTTTTGCCTGAGAGCTGTCGGGAAGGATACTTAATAACTTCGGGAGGATTTGCGAGTAAGATGGTGGTACCTCCACAGCCGAGCCTGGCATCAGCTCTACCACCTACCTACTGATTAAACAGAAACAACTTTCCCAAAAAAACTGCGCAATTTTTTATTTTTTTGTTTCAGTTGCGAGTATTTATATACGGAAGTCTTAGTTTAAATGTTTTGGTAAGTTTTCTTGGAAAGTTGGTTAAAATGACCAGTAAAATACGTGGTTTGAGTCTATTTACACTCTTGAAAAATCTTTTTCTGAAATTATAATTCAGACCAAACACTACAAAGTTTAAAAATAAATTTGAAGTAGGGTTTTCCAGAATTAGAAATAAAGCAAATCAAATCAAATTTGGCAACAAGAAGAGGGAGTTAAAGTATGATAAAAAGTAGGATACTAAAAATATATATATAAAAACGACATAAACAAAATTTTTCATGTAACCTCAAAATGGGTTTAGAAACATTTTAAATGAGCTCCTACCCGATAGTAGCCAGCAAAAAAATTCAAAGGAGTAAGTACACTGTCACCTTAAAAAAAATAGCTTTTCACTTCTCTTTCATAATTATCTTTTAAGTCCTATGTACATCTGAGCTTTGCAGCTTTGTAAGTTTCTAAATTCAAAAGTGTGACATACAGATATGACCAAATAATAAGGGTTTTTCTTACCTTGGCTCTGGTCCACAGAACCCTAAAAATAGGATAATTTTATTAAAGAAAGTGGGATTAACCTTCAACTTAATCTTCTTACGGGCAACTGCGAAAGTGATCTTCTGAAGTTTCAGATCAATCTGCCCCTTCAAAATATTCATTCATTTTCCCGGAACTTGATCCGTAAGAATTATGTATACGAAAAGCTTTAATAAAATTCATGAAACTTTAAGCGGGAAACTATAAAAGTTTACGAACCGTGCCACGTCTGGAGAATCGCAATGAGATCGGTTTTTTTTTTTAATTGGACAAGTACGAACGGTTTTGTTTACAAAGAGGTTCGTTCATTTTGGTGAGAGTGTATTCTGTACGATAAGAACGGTCAAAAAAAAGTCTCCCCATCATATAAAAATTGTCATGTAAACTTAAATCTTCAAAAACAAACAGATTTTTGTAAGACTTAGCAATAAAATAAAATAACTTTATTTTTTAATAAATTTCTAAAACCTTGAAATCAAATTTAAGTCAAGAATCCTATTCTATAATTTTTAAGTCAGGTTCTTTTAATTTACCTAAAATAGCCATGCTACTTATGTACAAGCTATATATCGGAAGAACTTTATTTCTTATTTTTTTTCAGTATGCCTCTCGAAAGTGCCTCTTTCTTATCTTACGGCACCCTAAAGTTTTTTTTAACCAGACAAGACTAGATGAGATTAGCCGTGTGTCCTCCAGGGCCACGTCAGCTAGATACAATGTCATCAACCTAAATGAAAACTACGAGACTTTTTGTATACTAGCACTTTCACGTCCTCTGTCTGAAGCAAGTATGCGATGCTACGGCGTAGTGGGTCTACAAATAATGGAGTCGTAGCGTTTAATGCTACATTGTCGTAGAGAAACGGGAATTCAGGCATACTGGTCCTAGATTATGTATCATTGAGTTGGTTGCCAACCAGTTGCCAAACATCGAAAATATAGATATACTATCGAACTCCAATTAATTACCTAAGGTTCCGTTTGTTCTTTAAGTGACGTCACAGTTCGTGAACAGTTCAATATACACCAATTTTCAAAGTTCAGTTTTTATCTGATTCTATGTTTTTAGTGTTTGATAACCAGTTGGCAACCGATACAGAGTTACATAATAGGCCCGCCACTAAGCAATTAACGCTCTTAATTGTAATGATCACTAAAACAACAAAAAACTCTAAATTATAGTCTCGGACGGCGATTCTCGCAAAAATTTTCAGACCCTTTTCTTTTCATACGCCTCTGTCCGTCACATTATAAATGCCGTGTGATGATAATTCTATTAACTGTAACTCCTTAAAAGACACGTAAAGCATGTTATGAATACGGACAACAGGTTTATATTTTAAAAGTTTGATACGTTTCTTCATAAAAAGCTTGTAAAACCACTCGCTCTCGGCCTTCGCAAATTGTTGCATGTGCAAGAATCGCCGTCCAGATCGCAGTTCGGCTACATCGTATAACTGTTACTGGGCAAACTTATTGGTATGTGTTATACAAAGTCAAAATTAAAAGTGTAGAACAGCGTTGGTGCTTTGCCCGATCTTAATCAGAGGTTCTTAATTTCTAAAAAGTGTTTATTAAGGTGGTTGCGACGAGTTTCGTTCCCAAGTGCACAACTTATTTTAATAAATGTGGTTTATGGCACAGGGCGACAATATTTTAATGTCACTTAAGCTATTCTAGCAAAAATGTGTTCTTTTATACATTACTTTGTTAATGATCCTACACAACAACTATAAACACGCTTTAAAGAAGTTGTGTTGGATCACTTGCAAATTAATGCATAAAATAACAAGACTTTGCTTAGTAAAGCCTAATTAACATTAAAATATTTATACTTTTTTATGAAAATTTAAGAAAACAAACGAGTCTCGTTGCAACCGCTTTCAATGTTTTACGAGTGTATGATAGTTATGAATCGTGATAGAATTTAAGGGCATGATTTGTTTTTAGGGTTCTGTACGCGAAGGGTGCCAAACGAGATCCTATTACTAAGCCTCCGCTGCCTGTCTGTCTGTCTGTCCTTCTATCACAGGGGTGTACAGCTTCAACCGAAATAGGTAGAAAATTGAAATGTGTGAAATGTGTTCTATGCCTTTATCACGACAAAATAATAAAAATTTAAATTAAAAAGAATGTAACCCAAGGTCCCCATACAATAAATAGCGCCATTTGAGATGACTTGTTGGACAACTTGTTTTATTTTTTAACCTTTTTGCACCAAGGTTCATTAGTAAGATGATAGTATAATAAATAAAAATAGATCTTAAAGGTGGTTATTTGTTATGTACCATAATGTTTTTAGCGCGTAATATATGGTGATAGGAGCCCATTGTGCGCAAGTCAAACTCGCACTTGTTCGAGTTTTTCTTTTCATACAAAGCCTTACGGTTAAATAACTACTATTCTGATTGGCCGTACATTCGATGGCAGGAGGTCGTCCCAGGACAGTTGCCTATAAAATCACAATATACGGCTCATTTGCCCTAGTTTCGTCACCAACTGTATTGCATTATATTGTTCACCTTCAAGAGACAGTAAGGGTTTCGTAATCCTTAGAAACCGAGTCTTGCAAAGTCACTTAATTTTGAAATAAAATATAGCGATGCGGTTTCCGATGAATTCATCCTATCCTGTGGCGTGAGACAGGGGGGACTTACGTCTCCTTTGCTCTTTAACTTGTATATAGATGCATTGATCGGGGAGCTCAGAAAATCCGGTGTTGGATGCCACATCGGTGGATTGTGTGTAAACAATCTCAGCTTTGCTGATGATATGGTCCTCCTGAGCCCCTCAGCCAAGGCTCTGAAGCAACTGTTAAGTATCTGTCAGGTATATGCTGCAAATCATGAACTTGTTTACAACACGGATAAGTCTGTGGTAATGGTATTCTCACAACGTGGAAAGGCAGTAAGTCCGTTTCCTATTTTACTGAACGGAGCCCCACTTACCACTGTGACAAAATTTAAATACCTCGGGCACTGGGTATCTTCAGACCTGAAAGATGAACTAGATTTGGATAGAGAGAGGCGTGCCTTTGCGGTTCGCGCTAACATGATCGGTCGCAAGTTCTGCAAGTGCCCGCGTGACTCTAAGCTGCTCCTATTCAAATCCTATTGCATGGCTATGTATACTCCACAACTATGGTTCTCATACACCGTGGAAAGCTTTAGAAGATTTAAAGTTCAGTACAATGACTCTTTTCGTATTTTATTCCGTCTGCCACGCTGGTGTAGTGCGTGGTGTAATGTTCGCCCAAGCACGTCTCCCATGTGCTGCTGCTGTTATCAGGCACCGTGTTGCTGGATTTAGGCAAGCGATTTTGTCTTCTCGTAATGTGATTGTTAAGACTGTTTTCGAATACTGTACTAAAAGCTCTCAATTTTGGTCTGATCTTCTAAATCTGATAAATGATTTTAGATTTAAGTTAAATTTTAAGCAGACATATTTTATTTTAATGCTGAATGTAATTCGTAATTCTATATGGACTCTTGGTCTGAAATAAAGGAATTATTATTACTATTTACTTGAAAAAAAATACACAAACTCAAAATTTTAATCATCTATCTTATAATTCGTTGCAAATCGATCTACCGGACTGAAAAGCCAAAGCCAAGTTTCTGACTGGTATTTCGTTTGAATGAAATATGCATGCTCTGCCGGCCTGTTAACCTATTTTCTTGGTCTATGATATTATCTTCTGCATGGCCAAGTGACATCAGCGAGCCTCATTTCTCGCTGACAATATACCCTGATGCTTAATCTAATTAATACTCTAGCCTAGAGTGTCCCTAGTAATCTAAATAATTTATATTATACGGCAAATATATATTATACTGATATTGAAACAGCTACTCACGATTTAATAGATTTCGCCTGACTAGTTTCACTGTATTCGTACAGTTTCTTCGGAGGCAAACATAGTTACCCCGCGGTTCCCCGTTTGACAATTTGAACCACCGCGCAACCACGTTTGCCTCCGAAAAAACTGTACGAATACAGTGAAACTAGTCAGGCGAAATCTGAATATTAAATCGTGAGTAGCCGTTTCTATATTCGCTTCAACGCTTGCGAAAAATTACCTTCACGGGACCTTCACGGGCCTCGACCGCTCGTTATCTCTCATCTACTCAGAAATTAAGTGCTAGAGAGCTCCCGGGCTTTCCCAAGTGCGTCTCTAGTTAAAATAAACAAACATAAGTAATGGTTTCTCGTCACTCGATCCTTGAGTGTTTATTTATACAAACACAGCATTAAGTTAGCTACTGCATGAACTATAACGATAAGTGGACAGATTATTACAAACAAAGCAATAAATTAACTCCCGGAGAAACCGTTACGAATTTTTGTATTTTTGTTTTCGTATCTGCCTAACGAAATACGTGGCTCAACTTACCGTTGTTTTGGAATAATCCGATTACACGTCTCATCACAATCACGAAAACACATAACACAATACACTTTTATCCACTAATAACTTCACAATCACGAAAAATATACGACAAAACGGTGACGAAACGACGCGAGCGGCCGGCCGGCGGATCTATTTTTAACTGACATTCAGTTTTTTTGCTAGTGGTGTTCTGTTTTTACCAGTTAATTCGATTACTAAAGCACCGACCTTCATTCTATATTCGTCACAACATTGATTCCGATTCACAAATTCAAATGACGACGTCACACATTCTCCGCCGACTCTCGGTATGAGTCTCGACGCTAAAGCGCACGAGCCTCAAGAAATCGGGGTATGAGTCTCGCCTGCTAAGCACTCGAGCCTCGAGAAAGCTTGGTGGGAGACTCATACCGCCAAGCGTTCGGGCGGGTAATAGTATATATATTATTCACAGCAGAATTTTATTAAAATTAAGATACAAATGATAATACAAATTCGAGGTACATGAATTTTAGTAATGATAGCAACGGTTTCAGTATGTAAGCCTATGAATACGAGCCCCAAATCGCCAAGGGAGCAGTACACCGTTCGTTACCCGTGAAACCGGGAGGGACACATAAACGAATTTAACTGAACAATTTCAACCCTGGCCTACTAAATTTACACATTTATGGAATACGCCTCCAAGGCTTTCAGCTTGACAGTGCTGATTGGGATTGTCTATCTCTGGATTTTAATAGGTTGTAACCAAATCAAGAGGAAATAAGAAACAATTATATCGCCCAAAAAACAACTTTTAGCTACGACCAATGTTCACAAACTTATAGGTATATTATAGTAGCTTTAAAGTAATGGGATTTTCCATAGTCGTGATTACGATCATTTTGAGATCATTTTCGTATTCGTTATCACGACCATGGAAAATCTTATTATTTTAAAGCTACTGTAATATCACTAAAAGTAAGTTGATGCGTATATCAAACTGCTTATAAGCATTGTTCGTAGCTAAAGGTTGGATTTTGGGTGTTATCATTATTTCTTACGATTTTGTTACAAAATGTTACAAATCCGGAGAATAGACCGTTAATGATAGAAGAAGATGCAATTTGGGTTACGTACTCAAAAATAAGCAGATAGTCATAAGAGCAGACATCATGACTTGGCCATCTCAGTTGTGGGGCGGCGAAATGTTATTCTGTTTCATTTCACTATTATATGCACGCTCCACGAAACTTGCGAAGGCAATACAATAGAACCAATTTTGTCGGGGGGCAAATTTGAAAACTTATTGTGGACGTTTTCAAACATATTTTTGGTTAGTACTTATCTCGATAACATTTTCGATGCGCAACCAATATAATTTTTCGATTTTATCTTAAACAATAAAAACCCGTTCGGCTACACTTTTAATAAAAATCCATAAAATTTACGTTTTAGGGGTTTGTTTTTAAAATATGTTAATTAACTAGAAATTTGGAATCGTTATAAAACGTGCTTGCTCATGGTTGATATTATTTTTCCCTTAGACTATATTGTGCGAGTGGAAAATATAAGTATTTTGCCCCGGAAAGTTGGGTATCACATAAGGGAAGGATTCTAAAGAATTCTTCTTCTAATTATTCTGATGTGATTGTGGTAGTATCTTTTCTTTCCCGTTTCACCCTTTCCCACACACATACCCTCGCATACGTATACATGAAAGAAATGGAAAAATTACGAGCCCGGAATAGTCTTATCTAGCGGCAGATCCGATTAAGCGTATCAATTATTGGTGATTGTTATGCCGGACCTCGTCGTGTGGACAGACGTTCATCTAAATACATGAGCCGTTTCTTCGGCCCGTCATGATGCCGAACGCAGTGCCGGACCGTGGAAATGCTCTTAGTCAGTAAATTACCGACATTTAAGGTGAACTAAGATCCTCGCCTAAGCCTAAAGGACCAAATAAAAAGCGGACCGCATTTTCTTTTTCTATTTTTTTATAAAATTCCTTATTTTCAAAATTCCTTGCGATTGTGGCAGCTACATAGGAGAGACCAAGCGCAACGTGACCACAAGACTCTCCGAACATATTCGGTCCATGAAGAAACTGAACAATAACGGGGTCAGCAGTAGCACAGCATGCACTCAGTTCGGATACGACCCACTACATCCGTTTCAAGTTTCAGTATTGGTGAAGGAGAAATTTACCATTCCTCGCAAAGTACACGAAGCCATCGAGATAAGTTTCCATCCCAACTTCAATAGAGGTCATGGTTGGCAGCTGGCTCCGGCTTGGAAACCGGTTCTCGAGAAACTTTAGTACAGTTCCCAGTGACAGTGATGACGTTGTGAATTCTGTCTGTTTAATTAACGACTATAATAATAAACAATTAGAACCATATGCATCGTCAAACTAACCTTTATCGATGACGCAGCCGACTGTCACCGCAAGGGCCGCGCGCGCAGCTCGCCGATCGGTGGCTGCCAGTGGTCGTGTGACAAAACGTCGTCGGTGAACGCCGTATCGTCGTCCTAAGAACGGCACACACCTTGAAAATGCCGAAATTGTCTCGGTGAAACAGTTGGCATATAGTCAACAATAATAATACGTGACTGTTAAAGCCGGTATTTAATAATAATTTCATAAAATTGTTAGTTTAAAACGTGGTCATAGATTAAGTATTGTGTCCAACTGTGACGTAATGAGCCATTGGGAAACTTTTAAGCCATAATGAAACTCAGCTTGGTTTCGTTTCGTAAGCAAACACTGGTGTCCCAATTATGTTTCAGCAGTCCTAAAATGGTTGCCACTTTAACATCATTTTAAACACTATCTGACAGGTAAAAAATGGTGTTAAAGTGGAACCATGTTAGGCCTCCAGTTGTACAAAATACTATTTTGCTATTAGCGAACAGATAAACAATCATTTCAAGATACATGATGTACAGTTGCATAAAGATACTAATACGAGTAGATACAAACAAGTACAGTCAGCAGAAGATAAAGATATACAGGCTCATCGCAAACACTTTAATCCTAAAACCCACAGGTAAGTGATAGATGTGATAAGATATACTAGGTCAATACACATACGTGTAATATTGATCAAAGATCAAATCAAGATCAATCAATCAAGATTAAGATCAAAGTGTTTGCGATGGGCCTGTATACCTTTATCTTTTGCTGACTGTACATAGGTATGCGTTAAATTCTCGAAGCGAGTTTCTGTTCAGGCTGGCTCAGGTGCGTTGGAGGAAGTTTTCAATCAAATCAGCAACGAAATAAGGAGAGAGCTGAAAGGAAACGAGGCTGGTGACTGATTGACAACATTGTAGCCGAAAAATGTTCTGACATTTTCGTTTAGACATGCCAAAACTTTTGCGAATCACTCTCATTTATTCAAAACGATTCTCCTCGATGCGAACTATTTGCGAAACTCGCAGGCTTTGAATTATGCAATTTAATGTAATAGCTCCTTTTACTCTGAATTCTCGGAGTCTTGTAAGCTCGTAATAACGATAATGAGATCATGAGATTAGGATCGATCTTATCTTAAGTGGAAATGCTAAGTGAATGTTTGAAAAATTCAGAAAAAAATTATAAGAACCTATTTTTTAGGTATGGCCTAGGTAAACAACAACGCACCAAACGCAACCAAACTGGAAAAGCAATGAGAAGGTGAAGTTTGACGATAAAAATAATATGCAAAAATTAAAAATCAATTTGAAAGAAGAAATGTGTGTAATCATGGTGAAATCGGTTAGGCAGTGCCTACCCTGGCATCATACAAATAATGTTTTTTTTTGTCAAGCTTGACCTTCCCTTTGCATTTCCAGCAAAAAGTTCTATGCACGCCACTACAATCAATACAGACGTTACAATGCCTGACTTGGGAATTATCAAAACTGTTTTTTATTATCAAAACCGCCGTCTCTGTTGATGAGAGGCTCAGCTGAGAGGTAGAACAATCGCTTACTAACCCAGAGAGTCCAATCCCCACGGTGCACGTTATTTTTGTGTTCGGTCTGCGTGCTTCAGAAGCTGAGCTGTTGGTCCATTTATGCCCAAAGTGTAGCAATAGGCCTCACCACCCATCATGCTTGGGACGCAATATTCGTCACCATGATATGCCAAAGTGTGGACTGAGACTTGTATATTTCGCAGTTTACACTTGTGTCACCTCCCAGGGGATTCATGTCGTGACGATATGTTTTATGTATGTTTCTAATTTTGTTCAGCTTCAGTCCTCTCCTCGCCGGTCTTTTTGTTTAGTCGCAAAATGTTAATATATACCTATAGTAATACATTCGGTCGAGTAAAAACACTATACGTGTAGCAGTGGGCAGCGGTCACGAAGCGTCACAAGTTCGATAAAGTTGCTCCTTCTACAGAAAACTACCACACAGTAGTCCGACGAAGACACCTAGACAAAATAATCGTACGGTAGAGTAAGTGAAGTGCGGCAAACGCTCGTGATTCGACAAACCCGCCAAACCACTGGCTGTCGTGAGTGTGATTTCGCAGTGTGACTGCCGCCGGCCCGTCCTGCCAATACATAGGTAACACTAAAAGTTTCCGGAACTGGCCACTTACATAAACAATATTTAAAAATTTATTGCAACATTTGAAAATAGAACTCTTTGGCTGTAGAATGCAGTTTGTTTCATCTGACTGTCTTTTGTTTTTACCTTGTGGCGCCATTTAAAAAATTGTGTGTCTGCATCAACATGGATTTAACTCGGGAAAATTTTCGTAGTATGATTTTCTACGATTTTAAGTGTAATTTGACAGCTCAACAGAGCATCGCTCGGCTTGAAACAGCTTTTGGCAATGAAGCACCATGCAAGACGACTGTTTATAGCTGGTTTGCAGAATTCAAGCGTGGTCGTATCAATCTCAGTGACGAATCTCGCGATGGTCGGCCGTCCACCGCTGTGACCAACAAAAACATCGATGCTGTGCGCCGTATGATTGAAACAGACAGGCATGTGACCTACCATGAAATTCGCGCATCCTTAGAAATAGGCATGAGTCAAATACAATCAATCCTACACAAACATTTGGGTGTGAGAAAGCTGTGCTCGCGGTGGATCCCACACAACTTGACCGAGGCTCAAAAAACGGACCGCGTCACTTGGTGCAGTGCCATGCTTACCAGATTCAACGAAGGTGCGTCAAATTTGGTGTGGGACATAGTAACAGGTGACGAAACATGGATTTATTGCTACGATCCCAAAACAAAGCAGCAATCGAGCGTATGGGTCTTTCAAGATGAGCCGAAACCAACCAAAGTGGCGCGCGTGAAAAGTGCATCTAAGCGGATGATTGCTTCTTTTTTTAATAAAACTGGACACGTGGCTACTGTTGCTTTAGAGAATCGTCGTACCGTGAATAGTGACTGGTACACGACCATTTGTTTGCCGGAAGTTATTGACGAACTCCGTAAAAATAACCGTAAACGCCGTATCATCCTGCACCACGACAATGCTAGTTCTCACACGGCCAGACAGACAAACGACTTTTTGAAGACGAAAAATGTAGAACTCATGAGTCATCCTGCATACAGTCCCGACATGGCACCTTGTGACTTTTTTCTGTTTCCAAAAATTAAGAACCAATTACGTGGTCAACGATTTTCATCACCAGAAGAGGCTGTCGAGGAGTATGAAAAACACGTTTCAGAGGTCACCACAGGGGAGTGGCACAAAAGTTTTCAAAACTGGTTTGATCGAATGAAAAAGTGCATAGACGCCAAGGGAGATTATTTTGAAAAACAATAAATTAATTTTGTACCTTTAATAGTATTTTTTCATATTCATTCCGGAAACTTATAGTGCGTCCCACGTATGTGGCGATTTATTTTTGTGATCAAAACAAATCCTCAGTGAGAGAATTTTGTTCGTGATCAAAGGCGTCGGACAACTGTAAGTAATTACACTGTGTTCCTCGCCACTTTCTTTCCAAAGCTCCTCAACCTATTCCATCTATGAACGATGCTTGATAAAATCTCTTTATTGACATATATACCTATTACCTATGTATGTAGCATCGAAATATTTCCATTGCAAAACGGGCGAAGAGTGGGCTACAGATTTTTCATCGATAGTACATTAATTGAATCTTTTTCGTGGTTTCACAATATCCTAGGTAAATTTTGTAGAAATATGCATTGTGGCATACGCCTCGGTAGTTTTTAAATTCTGTTGCGGACAGACAGATGAACAAAGAGATGAATGAAAGCGTTGGTATTTTAACACACGAAAGTTTGTTGTAAAAATTATATTGACATAAAAGCAGTCTAATTTGGCTGTGTATTTGTGATAAATGTTTGAGCAGCTACTTGTATGACGGATCTTACTGTAGGAAAGATGTGCCAAAATATAACACCTTACGCTTTTGTATACAATTCTGTCCTGTACGGCAAAGGGCAATAAAAGTTGCCATGGTATTTCGTAATATAGGCTGTATAATAATAGCTAGGCACTCCGATAACAATTTCTAAATTACCAACGGTTAATTTAAAAAGTCCAGCGATATCTGCTCAATTTCAGCGACATACGTATGTCTAATTTTATTACTTTATTGGTAATATTTTCTCAGGTCAGTTGGTAGAAAATCCCCAAAAAACCATTCGATTAGGCCAAAAAATTAAAACCCTTGTGACGATGACTCGGTGTTTGAATGTCAAGCGTGACAAATTAAAAGCAAGGCAAGGCAATTGCACGTTAGGATGTATAAAAAGAGCCTAAACAAAAAAAATATATAGTAGTGGTGCAAAATAATGTACAACCAATGACAATTTTTTAATTTCACTACTCCAAACACGCCTGGCGCACACTGGAGAATTAGAAGACCCAAATTACTGACAAATCTTTTCACTTCAACTTGTCACCACGTCGCTTTCCATCAAGTCAGGTAGGGCCCAAGCCCATAGTATATAACACCTATGTATATATGTCGGGGCTAGAACTAAGATATAAAAATAAGGTATGTAGTCCAGATCTCTACATAGAAGACCTAACATGTCTAGATTTTCAGGTAAACGCCATGAGTGATTATATTTACAGAACGGTTATATTGGACACTTTTACCAGAAGAGGTTCTTAAACGCTAATTATGGTCCTTCGTGTAATTTGCTAATATAAAGGGATCGGCTTAAGGGTCCGTATAAGGCTGGGTACCCAACTTCAAATGAGCATATCACTTTGGGTAATTTAGTTAATCGGTATAGTAAATCCTACTAATATTATAAATGCGAAAGTTTGTGCATGTGTGTGTGGGTGTGTATATTTGTAACGCTTTCACGCTGAAACGGCTAAACGGATTTGGATGAAATTTAGAATGGATATAGCTTATAACCTAACTTAACATATAGGCTACTTTTTATCCCGTAAAATGCATGGTTCCTGTAGAATAGATCAATATCATTGAAAAATCAGGTGTCTAATTAGCACGATCCAAGTAGTTTGTGGAGAAATAAGACAAGGTTTTGTTATTTCATACATCAGGTGTCTAATTAGCGCGGTTAATTATCGTTTGTGGTGAAATAAGACAAGGCTATGTTATCTCATCACACTTCACACTAATATTATAAATGCGAAAGTTTGTGTGTTTGTATGTATGTTTGTTACTTTTTCACGCTGAAACGGGTGGACGGATTTGGATGAAATTTAGAATGGATATACCTAGCTTATATTAACACATAGGTTACTTTTTATCCCGGAAAAAAGCATGTCGTTAAGCCGAATAACACGTGGGCAGAGCCGCGGGCAAAATCTAGTATAATATAAGCAGTAGACTATATGATTAATAGGCTGATCTTAGAAAAAACGCAAAATCTTTAAGTTCGCTCCATAGAAAAAAAATACGATGTTACTTCTAAATTTCATGTTTTTCGAGTGTTAAAGGGCCTTCCTTAAACCATACAGCCTTGAAATTATTATTAAAGATAAGTTAACAAATGAAATTGTCAGCTCGTCTTAGAATATTTTAAAAAATGCATCAGAAGCAGAGTTATTAAAACAACGCAGATTTTTGTGGGTGCGTGTTTCTTGGTGGTCGTAACAACCACGGCTGAGAGCGCGCTATTTTAAACTAAAAGGAACCGTCGTAGAGTTCAGTTCTGATGGATGCAAAATGAGGTGCTCAATCTGACCTTATATGCAGCCTTATCATATCCGTGATGTCCGTGCTGTGTTCCGAACAACGGTCTAACTAACACATTCTGTTCGACCGCCGGCTTCATTCGTAGCTTGATCCACCTCGAATCCATGAAAAATTACATACGAGCCATAAATCTTGAGACTTTCTGACCTCCTCAAGCACACCAGCAATCACCGTGAGAAGTCACATATCTATTCATCATCAAAATCTACCAAATCCGTCTACATCGCAGGATCCCAAGCAATCCAGATGAGATTAAGTATTATGAAGAAAACACAACATTCATACCTACAATAAAACATGGTACAAAAAGCTTTTTATAATGTCAAGGAGTACCTATCACATTTTTGAAATAATATTATTTAGTAAAAAAATACTAAATTTTTTAATACGTAATTATATTATTTATCTATATTTTATAGTTTATTTTAATGTATTTTAAAATTGTAACATGTCATAATAGTACATTACGATACGAGAGCGATGAAACGTTTTCTGACGAGTGTGAGTTTGCGGCATGAGCCGAAGGTGAGTGTTGCAATCACACGAGTCGAGAAAAAGTTTCTCGCACGAGTTTCGTATAATATTTTATAGCACAAGTGCGGAAAATGCCGACTTAACGCGAGCGCAGCGTGCGTAAAGCGGTCATTTTACGCACAGTGTGCTATAATATAAATTATTGTACTAAAAATGTAAATGACCTCTAAAGTATGTTATTTATAATAAATTGAGTTTGAGATAGAGTTATAATTAAACCAAATATTCATTAACTAATAACTTCTTTATAATTTGAAAAGCAGTATTAACAAAAAACTAGACAAAAATTTCAATAAGCATTTGACTTTCATATCCTTAATTAAAACGGCACAGGATTACCGTTGATCTTATAAAATAATTAATCTTTTAGGTCCCTGTGTAACCTCGTACATGAAACCTTGTATAAATCTCTCGTACGGCAGGCTTAGAATGAAACACTAGGCCCGCACAAAATGTTTTCGAGGCATAATTAAAATTTCAACACAAAGGGAAACCTTCTCCACAGTCGACTGTATGCAAGGGTTACCAACCATATAAGATTCATAGAGAAATTACAAAAATTTGCTTTAACCAAAAGGTCGTATATTTTGTCAGTTAGTTTTACATTCTTTAATGGAACAGCAGATTTCTCCTCCGGATTGTTTTAAAAACGTGTACCATAAATTTTTTTCAAGACAAGAAATATATGATATGTTTTCCTAAGATCAATGTACATCATTTCAATCTTAGTTGTATTCATCTTTCCTATGAAAAAGCTGTAGGTATGTTCTCCATACTATAAAAATAAAATAAATAAAAATAAAGAACTAACTATGTCAGTTTGCGGATCGACAACGATCAAAGTGAAAGCTTGTGTCATATTATATAATATTTACTCAATACTTGATATTTATTTTCTAAACCAATGAACCAATTCAATTTATTTCTCTTTCATTTCATTACATATATTTATTTATCTTACCTCATATCGTAAAATCCTCTTTATGAATTCAAAACGACTTGCATAGTGAAAATTTTTTTTCTTAAACGTCTCTAAAACAGAAAAAAGAAATATTATAGTATAGGTCTCCGAACAACATAATGCTATAACATAACTTTTTCTTAGATTACAGTACATGTGATACTAACTAGGAAGACAAAGGGAACTACTTATATATATTATACAGATATTCAATCGATGACACGATATTAAAATTACATACATATCGTCACGACATGAAGCTACGAGGGGGTGTCAGAGGTGTAACCTAGTGTAAACTATGAAATGCAAATCATGGTCCAGCCTTGGTACCTTAGAGTATTATACTCTAAGCTTGGTACCTACACCCGTTTTTAACCAAAATTTTTCTCAGTATTTCTAAATAAATTCAAGATTGTTCCGTACAATCAACCACGTGATTACCTCTTTGCATACAGTATAGTTTGTTCTAGTTGTTTAGTTTAGTATAGGTGAAGTGAATGTATTTATAGTTGGATAGTGAAGGTATTTTCTAAACTGAACTGGCAACACTGTCCACTCGAGTGTGTACGTGACTCTGAATATTTCAGGCATTCCCTCGCTCTCGACTGTCATACGCTCTGACTCGATGATTGTGGACTGCGATCTCGAACTTAAGGGCTTTGTAGAAAACGTCAGGGTAACGAGCGAAATGGAAATTTTCTAACTGGAATTAACATAGTGCTAACGAGTTCGTGTGTAATGTAATGTAATCTGGTTAAATGAGATGGATATTTTTAGGGTTTCCTAGCAATGAGAAGTTATTTTTAGTCCACCTATCGAAAAATGCGTATTTGCTCCCAGTAAAGTAATTTTAATTTCGAAGCTGAATAGGTAAGACTGCAGGTATACAAAAAGCTTGTTCTAAAACTGAAAAGTCGTGTCTCAACACTAATTATTTTTGCGAAATTTTAATTGATATGGGTCATTACCAGTAGTAACCCTGGTCAACACATTATAAAATAACGTGAAAGCTGAAAACGGGGCAAAGAAAGATTCAATCAATGCGGGCGGAGACGCGGGCAAAAGCTAGTTTAGACTATTATTCAAAAATTAAAGCTTGTCGGGGATTTTAGCTTCTTTTGCTAATAATAATATAGAGCTTTTGCTCTCGTTTCACAGTAATAAAATATTATTTATCTTAATTTCAAATGTATTTATCAAGCGAAAAAAACAAAGTACCATCTTTATGCTATAAAATAGAAAAACTAGAGGATACCGATTCTTCCGATTCTGAGGGAATTTTCTAAAATACCTTCTTAGCAGCTATTTATGAGGAACCTATGGTCCAAATTTCATGTTCTTCAGTCCAGCCGTTTGGTCTGGGCATGCATAGATCAGTCAGTCGGTGTATTATTATAATATATATATATTTATATATTAAATAGACATGCAACTTTTGTTGAACGATGAACTATATTTTGAAGCATTTTTTAATACCTTTCCTTTTTAAAGTGAAAACTAGAGTGTTTTATTCTGGTCTAAGTTATTTTCATCTTGGGCGGTAAAGCTTGAATATTCCGCTCCGCTCTAAATACACTATTCAGGGGGACCCTTGTGAAACAATAACTACTTAATTCAGAGTGCATTACAAATTACAACATAGAAATATCAATTAACACAAATTTATATTATTATTATTATTATTATTATTTCGAAATATATTTCGATCCACTAGGGGTCGTCGTCACGACGACCCCTAGTGGATCGAAATATATTTCGAAATTATTATTTCTTTTTTTGCATATATTTAAAAGTGTATATATTAACAAAAAACAATGAAAAAGCTTTTATAAAGATAAAATATTTATTATTATATATTATTATTATTATTATTGTTGTTTATACACAAGCAGCTCAAAGCTGATGTTGTGTATATCACTGCACTTTAGTCTTTAAAAAAATGTCTAATTTATTTTTGAATGAGTTCACTGTGGTTGCACTAATTACAGCTTCAGGTAGACTGTTTATAGTTAGACAAATATTTCGAAAAAATAATCTGTGACCTCTTGCTTTCACAACAAGAGCGCTGTCTTTTAGTTAAGTTTTTTTTTTAATTTCTATTGAAATTCGTTTCAATTGATCTTTTCTAGTTTGTAATGCACTCTAAATAATGAAGTATCCAAAGAGATGGATTTGGCTATAAACAATATAATTTTCCAACCATCAGCCCGTGTTCCACTGCTGGACATAGGCCTTTCCCAAATTTCGCCACTCATAAAATAACATAACATAAATACTCTTTATTGTGCACCATAATAAAACAAATTACAAAATATTTTAACAGAAAGGGTACAATGGGCGGTCTTATCGCTTAAGCGATTTCTTCCAGACAACCTTTGGGTGGAAGATAATGTTAAATAGAGAATAAGGTGTAGGTGGTGTAAAGATAATATCTACGTATTAAATAAACTAATTAAACTAGTAACCTAAATACAAAACAATCTACATATCAATATAGATAAGAATACATGATTTATCATATTATATATACTAATACATATTCATAATACCATTATCAGAGAGGGATGAATATACCTACGAATATACTCGTATCTTAATTATGGGAGGAAAAATATTCTTTAATTCGTCTTTTGAAAATAGCCAAAGAAGGAGAAGATTTTAAAGAAATGGGCGAAGCATTCCACAAACGCACAAGCTTCAACTGTAAACGATTTGCCATAGAAAGTCGAGAAGTGTGGTGGTGTTTTTAATTGAATGTTTTCAGAAGATCGCAACGTTCGTTCATGAGATTGGTGAAGAAACTCAAAACGTTCCTTGAGATAGGAAGGAGAAGAAGGATTCAAAAAAAAAGAGTACAGGATGGAGAGGATATGAACATTTCGACGTGAGCGAATAGAGAGCCAGCCAAGCTGGGAGCGAAATTTCGAAACGTGGTCAAATTTACGGAGTCCAAAATGAATCTTATACAAAAAATTTGAAGTCGCTCAAGTCGTCCGAATTGTTCTTGAGTGAGGTCGAGGTAGCAAAAATCAGCATAGTCAAGGAGGGGTAAAAGGAGAGATTGAGCAAGAGCAGTCTTTGTAGCAATTGGAAGAAGGTTAAGGAGCCTTCTCATTGAACCTGCAAAAGCAAACAGTTTCCGACTCACCTCTTCCAATTGTGGCACCCAGGAAAAACGATTGTCGATAAAAATTCCAAGATTATTTACCTTATTACTAAAAGGAATATATGTTACATCAAATAATATCTGTGGTAAAGTTTGCAAGTCCACTCTTGACACAAAATACGGGCTACCAATTATTATAACTTGTGTCTTTGTGGGATTAACTTTGAGTCCATATTGAGTGCTCCAGTCTGATATGCGAGCTAGATCATTATTTGTTGAATTTATAGCAGAAGGAAGATCCTTGAGTTCAGCTTGAGTGTAAATTTGGAGATCATCTGCATAAGGGTGGTAGGAAGAAGATATAAGATTGGAAATATTATTTATGAAAATTACAAAAAGAAGTGGAAACAAGACGCCACCTTGTGGAACACCGGCAGTAGTGTCACTCCAATCGGCGTCTATGTAAGTAACTACGAAACCAGTCAATTACCGTTGGAGATATGTTAAGGGAACGTAAAATGGCTAAGATAATCTCAAAGTACACAGTATTAAAAGCATTACTGAAATCCAGCAGTGTCAGTACAGTTAGGTGACCTGAATCCATACCTAGCCGAATGTCATCAGTAATTTTGATTAATGCTGTGACGGTGCTATTACCAGGACGGAAACCGGACTGAAGGGGGCTTAGGAGTTTATTATTGGTTAGGAATTGACTTAGTTGATAATGGAATAGACGTTCAAGAACTTTGGATAAAAATGGAAGTACTGAAATAGGACGGTATTCGGAAAACGAAGAAGGATTTGCTTTTTTGGGCAAAGGGGTGATCTGGGCGTCTTTCCAGATAGTAGGAAAGATGCCTGAGGAGATTATTATTCAGGATAATGGTGATTACAGGATTTACAATATCAATGATAGGTACAATCATATTGCGACTTATGCAATCAGTACCCACGGCATTGGATGATATTGACAGGATATGTTTCTTAACATCACAATCAGTAAATTGACTCAAAATTAAAGGAGGGTGGTCCGGTGTTGGGAGAGAAGAAAGATAATTCAAGGTATTGGTTTTCATATCACAATCAAATGTGGACGAAGAAGAAAAATGTTGATTCAGAGAATTTAAATTCAAATGTTTTGGAATAGTATCTTGGCGTGATTTGCTCATGTCGGTCCTCCGTCCTCCCCATCCAGCCGCCTCCCGCAACAGTCTTTCAGGTCGTCGGTCCAGCGGGCACGAGGTCAGCCTACGCTACGCTTTGTTGTACGTATAATATAATCTTAATCTACTACTTATTTATTTGTCAGCAGTTATATTTTTAGAACTTTTAAATGAGGTCTTATTTTTATGCGTTTTATACCAATTTATCGAAGAACTGTGTTATTTTCAGGACACGATCCCTTAAAATTGTATCATAAATCTTGATAGTGTTCATCCATCACTTCTAGAGCCATCAACAGTTTAAGGTAGATTAATCAGTTAATCTTCCCAAGTTATTTAATCACAAATAAGCGAGAGCCATTTGTTATACTCCAGAACGCAGAACAATGCCATTATTAAGCCACGAATGATGGAGTATTTATAAAATAAATTGCTACAGAGGATTGGCGAAAGATACGCGCTGTCAGAGCCCTTTTGTATTTAAACACAATAGATACTGTGCCAGATTTTCTGAAAACCTTTTTCAGTCGCTACTGAAAGTATTTTTTATGGGCTCGATCCGTAGTCTTTGAATTTATGGAACGTTTCACTTAAAACAAATAGTAAAGTACTTTCTTACTTAAAACATGTATGACTGACATATAGGTAAGTAGCGGTTGGTAGAACTCATTCTAGAGAATCAGGTTCAAATCTTGCCGGTTGAACAATACCAATAAATTTTTCAGATTTTTTTCTGCGTAGTTTGTATACTTACCTATTGCTGAACAGTGAAGAAAAACACTGTAAGATAAAGCTGCATGCTTTAAAAATCATGTATTTTGCCTAAAGTACGGACTTTATGTCACTTAAAGTTAAAGTTGGGGCGTTAAAAAATGTCGGTGAAACAAGGGTGCACGAGTGTTGGCTATTCTTCTGACACCCGCATGGGCGTATATACGTCTTGACGCTATGTTTTTTTGTTTGTTCGTAAATACTAGGCTCAATAATCATATACCTACTATCTCTCTCATAGACATTGGATAATATATAAACAGATACTCCTAAAAGTGACTTGGTCTTTTATTAGTATACAAGTATAAATATGTAAAACCATTATGTTTTGTGTGGTATGAGAGTGCTCATGTACACAACTACGCTCTTAGCATTCTCAAAGATGATAATATAGTGTTGTGATGGTTACGAGCCATGACGTAATCTGCATATAGCGAAAGCCACCAGGAAAATAAGAAAAACCGGCCAACTCGCACACGAAGGGTTCCGTACCATTATCTATAAAAACGGCAAAAAAGGAGCCCCCTTTAATGTTTATTTTATTCCGTTTTTCTGTATTCGTTGTTATAGCGGCAACAGGAATACATCATCTGTGAAAATTTCAACTGTCTAACTATTATTCATGACATACAGCCTGGTGACAAACGGACGGACAGACGGACAGCGGAGTCTTAGTAATAGGGTTCCGTTGGTTACCCTTTGGGTACGGAACCCTAAAAACCAGCCAAGTGTGAGTCGGACTCACGCTCGAAGGGTTTCGTATTTTTGGTAAGTATTTACAATAGAAATGGCGTAGTAACGCCAGGCTGCTAAAACGGTAAACAATTCATGGTAACAAACAATTCGGCACCCTCTGAGTATGATGTTATTTTATTTTTACAATCTACTTTGAAACGTTTTTAAGATAGAGCGGAATTAAATAACGTTAAAAATGCAACTTCTTTGAAGATTTTGTATTATTGGATTTCAATTATTTTAATTGTTATTATTTGCGGTGATTTATGCCATAGGAACTAGTCTTCAAAAAAAATCAAGTGGCTACCTATTACGACTGAACCTGTAGACTCCTGTTCAAGACGGACGGACGGACAGACAGCGAAGGCTTAGTACTAAGGTCTCGTTTTGCGCCCTTTGGATACGGAACCCTAAAATTCACCTTTACTTCCCAAAAAGATATTGTATTCAATTATTTTTATTTGTACTTGTACACTCCAACAGCTGCAACGGCAGTTTAAAAATTATTCGTATTTCTCTCAAAATTGTCATGAATTTTGAATTGATTAACATCAAGTAAATAAAAACTGACCAGCGGACCTATTATGTAACTTAGTGTTGGTTGCCATCAGGTTGCCTAACACTAAAAACATAAATAAAAACTGAGCTTAAAAAATTGTCTTCAGTGTAATTGAACTGTTCTCGAACTGTGACGTCACTTTAAGCACGAACGTATGCTTAGATAATTGGAACTCGATAGTACCTATATATCTATGTTTTTGAAATTTGGCGACCAGTTGGCAACCGACTCAACGATATAATCTAGGGGCAGGATCTACCCATGTAATTACTGTATTAATATCCACTCCCAAAATACTTATTGGCAGGAAACATAAAGTGTACTAATAAATTCAGGAGGTCCATGTTCTACCGACGGATCAAGTTACGAAGTGGCTGCAGACCCTCATAAACGTCAGGAGTTGGGCCGGACATGGGTAAAGGACGCTCAGGTTTCACACCTACGCTTGAGTGTTTGTAATTACGCATCCACCTAGTTTTAGATAAATACACGGTAAAATTCAAGTGGTTTTGGAAAAGAAAACTAGTCATTGTACTCGTTCATACCGGGTGTAAAAGCAAAGGCAAGAATCCTTTAAGAGTGTGTTAGCATGATCGGTAAAGTTATTATTTTAAATACTGGGATCTCTAAATAAAGTACCAGTACCTCACAATAAGACGATTTTCTTTACTGAAAATACACTAATCGCGTGGACACCCTCACTAGTCGCTGGCCACTCGGATGAGGGGTGCGGGTTGCGGGGTACAATTAGGTGTGTGGGAAGGCCGGTGAGCTGCGTAGCCATAGCTTAGAAAAATGATGGAATTTATGGTGAAAATTCAAGGCATATTTTTTTTTCTCGTAATGACATCAGAATCGTGTATACTTTTATACCCTAAAGGGATTCTTGACTTTGCATTTACACCCAGTATATACAACTTTTACTATGGGACCAATTTCTTTAATCACAAAAAAATTGAAATGTTTAATACCTACTCAACCAAAATGAATGAAACAGCTTGTTCTTTTTCACGATTTCAGTTTTGTTTCCATAGTAAAAGGTGTTCGTATGGACGAGTAGTCAACAGTTTTCGATTCCAAAACCACTTTTTACAGTGTACGATGGTTCAGGCAGAAGAATGTAAAATATGTAAATAAAATGTATCTTATAATATGAATCCCAACAGTCAACACCGACACACTCTAGTTTTACCGCGTCAATTTTTGACTTACCATGATCCCTATCATTGAAGTTTCATAACGTCGTCGGTGAACGTCGGTTCGTCGTCCTTAGAACGACACTCGTCTTGAAAATGCCGAAATTGCATCCATGAAACAGTTGGCTTATACCTAGTCAACAATAATAATACCGTAAATCTATATGTACAGGTTGAAAATAAAACCCCTAGTTTTATTGAAATCTATGAAGCAGAACCACTAATAGAAAAAAGAATTCAAAAAAAATTCTTCTTTTTTATTATTGGTTGTCATGTTTCGAATGAATGGCCAACCTACGCGACGCAAAATGTGACTGACAATAGACCGTACATATTCCCGGTGGTAAATAATGCATATAGGCTATGTAGCTGTCACCGGAGTAATGGCGCTTCTTTTGACGGTCGATATCTTTTTTTTACTATGAATCATGACCAAAGTAACAAAAACATAATTATATTTTATTTTATTTTGAGCATAGAATAGTTGCCTTGATATAGCTAGGGGGTATATTTTCAACCTGTTTATGGTGATTTTCGTTTATATAGCTAAATTCTTACTGGTCAGGACCAATATTCAATTACCCTTTCTACGAATTACACTAAATAAAATTTAGACTTTCTATACAATTTAAGCCGAGGTTGTTCTTGAAAATGCATAGAGAAATAAATTTGTACATAACATGACAGTTACTATTTTACCCATGAAAGAGTTATAATTTCAAAAAAAAAGCTATTGTCTATATTACTAATAATAAAGTAGTAAAAAGGTCATTGGTACTGTCATCCATCCATCAGCCTGTTTCGTCCACTGTTGGACATAGACCTTTCCAGGATTTCGCCACTCTTGGCGGTACCCCTGGAAGAAATACCCATACTCACACACGCTGGGCAGGCGGGTTGGTGAGCGCGGTAATTTTGAAGAAGGCTTAATTGTTCATGCAACCGTTTTCTGGTTTCAATATCGATTGTGTGTAGTTCGGAGGCGTATTTCTGTTTACGTGTCTCGGGTAAGGAAAATGTCCTAAACGTCAGTCTCGCATGCTGAGCGCACAAATTGAGTCACGCGGCTGACAAGTCTTCAGACGAGGATGTAGACGAGGCAAATCGATCGGGGTGGGATTTGGAAATGCGCGACTTTCAATCAGTGCGAAAACTTATGCGAAGTGGCAACAAGAGTTTTGTATTTTTGGCGCTGGTTATATTTCATTTACACCTTCAAATCTTTAAGAAGTAAGCGTATCTGTTTTCTATTTCCAGATAACACCAAGTTAAAGAATTGCGACAATTTCTTTATCTATCCCCTTAACTCTGTTAAATAGATCCAGATAACATTTACTACCTTCAGAAGTGGACGCAGCCGGACTGAGATCTAGATAACAAATGCAATTTACAGGAAAGTGCCTGAAAAGATTCACAGAAGAAGGTATTGTAGCTTTTGTAGTTATATAACTTTCGCATGCATTACGGAAAATTCAAGAAGAGTTCAAAACAATTTATATTTTATAAGGCGGAGGAAACGAACTTAAGTATGTAAAAATAAACTTTAATTTAAAAAGTACGTAAGAGGCACTCGTATTTCAGATGTTCATATAAGTGTGCACTATATGTAGAAATTGAATATTGTTTTTATGAGTCTAAATTGGGCACAATATGGCGAGGGAATTATGAAGTTAAACCTTAAATGTAATTATCTTTTTTCTGTAATTAAAGATGATTAAGAAAACGGATCCTTTAATCGATCACTTTTTTCTCCATCTGTCGAGACCTTTTTTCTCGGGCCCCGTTAGAGATATCAAGTTGAAACTAATACCTCTTTTAGAAATCTATGGCTCCACAGTGCTGTTAAAAAAGCAGGCATCTAACAAGACCCAAAAAAGTTATAACCCTTTAAGTTTACCTTTTATCTTTAAGTTATAACCCTTTATCTATACCTCATTGCCTTTACGTAATCAATTTCATACAAAGTGACTCACCATGAGAACCTATAGGGTTCATATGTTAGTTTAGATAGTTATTTAAATATAAGTAGACAAATTTATTTATTCTTAATTTACATCAGTACGGTAGGTGGCGCCAACGTACCGCTACATGAGATTACGTTAAGGTATTATTACCTTGTTACAATACAAAACATACAACATATCAGGAAGTGAAGTCACGTCATCTCCACAACCTAGAATCATATCCATCAGGGTTCGTAATCCAAAATAATGTTGCAACGTAAAACGTGTCACCTCGACGACGCTGATTCGCAGTATACTTTAGAGCAAATACAAAACAGTGCTAGGGGCAAATGCTTCTGTCTATCGGTTTTCGAAAATTCGTTGCGAAGAATGTATTCGAAAACTATATACATACTCTGAATGGTGGCGCTGCAATCCTTATAAATAATAGATTAAGGTAATTGTTGGCTATGGCAACATCCCAGGGTATTATCACAAATTTATTTTGCGGCTATATCCAAAATGTATTTAGATCCAAAGCACTTGAATTTTATAGGATTATTTTAGCTGGTTTTGATCTAAGTTTGGCTTAATATCTCATTTAGTTCTTGGCTGCTGAATTCTGGCATATTGTTTTTACGCGCATTAAGTATATTTTAATCAAATCTGTCTTTACCAATTATAGTTTGGTCCAGTCACAGAGGATATGTGGGTCCAGTACACAACGTGGGTATGAAGTACTCGTGTATCACCGATGGCGTCACAATAGCATATTCTCGGAGTATGCGGGGGTGGTAGAGCTGATGCCGGGCTCGACTGTGGAGGTACCACCATCTTACTCGCAAATCCGTCCAGCAGTGGACGAAACAGGCTGATGGATGGGATGGATGCGGGGGATAGAATAGAATAGAATAGAATAGAATATCCATTTATTTATCTACCACAACACAATAAATTATAAAAACAAATTATAAAGTCAAACACAAGGAAATAACATAAAAGAATAAAACAATGTGACTAAAGCTAAATGAAATCATGTGTCGAAGCAGACAAAAAGGCTAGAACTCAGCATATGCTGTAGTCTTACAGAGTAAGACCGACAGCGCTGATTTTCAGTCCGGATAGTGCACAGATGACAACTAACTTCACACGCGCTTTCTCTACTGGCCCCAGCAGGCCTATCATAAGTAGCCTCGATGCTTGCTAGCAACTGCCTTAAATTTAAACGAGAAATTGTACAGCACACCTACTGGTTTACAAGAGAAACCAGGATTTCTAATACAAAATATTTTACGCAAACTCATGTTAGGCCTAATGACCAATGACTAATACAATGGTGAAGTGACTAGACATGACGTAATCTCGTAACGGCAGTGCTCCAAGTTACGCAATAAAAATAAAAGTGCATTATATTTTTAAATTGTAAAATTTTCGGTTTTGACTGAAAAACGATTTGCGCATTCACTCCGAAGCTCTACAAACCAGTTTTTCCACTTTTCGTGAGTGACATTTCACGTTTATAGGGTAAGACGTGTTTCGTAGATGTTCGTGCTCACGTTTCACACTAAATTAACTTGGAGAGGTGTGTTCGTGTGGAACAGATCATGCAGAATGATACTTGCAAGTCACATGTCACTGGATACCACCTCAAGAAAACGCAGATTTTTTTGCATTTTTTGCAAATTTGAATTAAAAGCACCTGCTTTTGAAATTCAGCACAAAGGTTTTCGGGGTTGGTTAATGGTGAATAACAATTTATCACATGCGACCCGGGTAAAATATGCCTTTTTCCAGCGAATTTCGCCAAAAGGCAAGTAAGTACTCCCATGAAATACATTTCAGCAAATGAAATGTAAATAAGTATGTACTCAAATGTAGGGCGCGCAATTTGGCGGTAAAACGGTCCATGACATTTCCCGCGCTGTTTGTTTGTTGCCGCTTTTGCGCCGACAGAGAGCGCTGGTTTTTAATTAACATGGAGTTTTCATATCGTTAACCAGCCCTTTTGAACAAACGGTTTTCTTTCAGGCAGGGTAAATATTTTCGTAATTTCTAACGAAGGTTCGGAATTAACTACAATTTAAAATACAATGTACTTATTACTCGATACGAGAAATTGTACAAACTTTGAAAACGTGTTAAACCTTGTATGAATACCTGCTCTTAGAAAATTGTTTGCTGTTTGTGTTTTATTAGTTTTTTTTATATGTTTTGTACAACGAAAAATGCGAATTGTTTATATAAGTAGTCAAATTCATACTGAAGACTCAGGAATTGGTCAGGACCATGGATTAATGACCCTGTTTGCGAAATTAGAAATATATTTTTTGTGCCTCTATACCTGTTCAAGGACAACCTCACCTCGATTAGTATAGGAAGTCTAAATTTTATTTTGCATATTTCAGAGAAATTCTGATCACTTACCCAGTCTGCAGTATGAATTTTGCTATGTAAACGAAGGTCACCTTATATACATTTCAGAATCGCCTTGGTTAAACCATCTTACGATTTCAAAGACGGGTTCAACCCAAACAATATTAAAATTCCGCCTGTTCCTTACAAACTAAAGAACGGAAACGGAAAGGGTCCTCCTAACGAGATAATAACATTTCTCGCACAGGTGGTCCCGATCCAACCGTCTGAATACTCCGCCAACTAAACCTCGAATTCTATTACGAATACTTAAAGTCCTTTTTCGAATAACCCAACTGCACAGCTAAAATTGTAAGTGTAGAATCTTGCCCTCAAAGTACGGTATCTCTATGCAGATGGCAAACGTTGTACCCTTACAAATGCCTTGGAACATACTTATTTTGATACTGAACATTTTCAATTGCATTTAATTATATGAGGGTAGAGAACTGATCACTTGTGATACTTAATTGTTTAACTGATTATAATATGTTTCTAGAGATAGTAGAGCTAAATAAAAAAATATATGACTAAGTTATTTTTAAAACTACTCGTATTCTTCACAACATCATTACGAGCTCAAACAAAAATCTTAAAATAACTTTGTTATTTACTCACAGAAGACACGATTTTTTATCCACGAGATGGATAAAAGAATAGTTTCACAACTATAAGAACACCGATATCTTTGTAGAACCCCAGAAACGTAAATAAATTATGAACGCATCCACATGAAAACACATTCACGCGCGTTTCACGTTAACCGTGTAAAGGCGTCACATTTTCTGCTAGGACGAGTTCAAAACCCTCCCCGCGCGTCTAGAAATCGTCGTCACACCTGCGTTCTGAAATACTGTCTACGTGCACTGAAACTACCATCACACTGCTGGAAAGTAGATTTACTACTGTAAGGATTATTTATTTTCACACGCACGTGACTTATAACATACAAATATAGCAACTTTAAGGGTATTCTGAAGAATGTAAGGTCATTCCACCCTAAAAACCTTACAATGTTGTTAAATTAGAGTTATCTAATATTAATAACTTTAATAAAACAGGTTTAACCTGTGCCTTCTTGCACAGTAAATCAGTGAGTGAGTGAATTTAATATTTATTAAATTTATATTAAGCAAAATATAAATCACTCACTCCACACAAAATCTCCGGAACTATAGACTTTATTTAGCGTGTAGGATGACGAATCTAGGCACTAAATTAACGCTAGCAGAGCCACGAGCAAAAGTACGAAACAGAAAAAATATATATCTGTTGGTATAGTCTCTGCCCAACCCAACGAGAGTCAGGCTTTAATATATTATGTATGTACAATATATTGTAGTATGTGCCCAACAAATTGGGAAAAATTACGTATTCGTCAATAAATAAAAAAAAAAAACAATACTGCCGGAATAGAGTTTTATTTCGGATTTCAGTGCAGTCGGAGGACATACAAAACAACATGTATCCAATTTATGTAATACTTATACACTCAATACTTTTTTGTACATATTAATAGCTTATTCCACTCAAGCTGCTGTAAGGATTCTAACGATACCACACACTTTGAAATCAGTTCAGGCATTAAGATGTTATGGTGGAATTAAGAAATGTATCCACATGAACTCTGAAAAAATTATACTCCATTTTTGGGGCAGTCGTGTAAAAATATCAAATATTGATGGATATACTAGCAAGTTTAGGTAGCCTTTGAAAAGCCGAAACTAAAGTTTTTTCTACTAAACAACTTATTTTGTTGTGATTTCATGTTTGGTTCCATAGTAAAATACATGGTTTCATGGGATGCGCATGGAAGGAATGATATAGACGGTGCTACGAGTAGTTTTCAAATTTACAGTGACATAAAATTCAGCCAGTTAAATATATGGTTTCTAAATTATAAAACATCTTTCAGTTCACATCACAATACTTACCAACTGAAACGATATCCGAAGTCCATTACCCACCTTGCATGCGCCGTATACAATTTCCTTTTTTTGTATGAAAGCCTTCGAAGGGCTGTAATGGGGAAAGTTTTTCCTGGTTCCGTAATTGTGAGGGCTGATGTAGGCCCCATAAATAACCTCAAGCTGTTACTGGCCCCTGCCTCCGTCTCTGATTGAACTTGCTAATGAATGGACGACAAGAAATCCCGAAACTGAAAAGATTGGATCTAAAACTTGGGGAATCGAACTTCATTAAGTCCTTTCTCCATCTCTGAACACTTGAAAAATTGCTTAACTTCTCTCTAATTTACTTTTCTTCTGCCAAAAACTTTCCTTTGGAACAAAAGTCGATTCATCAATGCCAAAAAAACTAATACCTATGAGAATAGGAGCAAAAAGTCAAAAGGGTAAATCCATTACAGATACGCGATTCGGTTATCAATAATTCCTTTTACGTTATGCATTAAAAAATCCTGCTACCGATATCAAAGGCTGTTTGGTGTTTTCTTAACAAAGTGAGTACGTGAGTAGGAACCCGATGAGAAAAGGGACCCTTGTTTTTCTTTACAACGAATTGCATCCCAAAACCACTGACCGGGTTGAGCAGACAGCCTGTATCTTTGTTAAAATACTTTGCAACTGTGACTTTGAAATTTTAAACCTTATGAACTCCCTATTTCAGATAAAAGGTCTCTTATTACTCCTGTCACTTGAGTTATATATACTGTAACCTGTTACATTGTGGACTGGGACCGTATTTCAGAGGGACTATAAACTCTGGCACTCACATGAAATAGAGCATAAAATTCTTGAATTTCAATTAATAGGAGATGAACCCTTTGCGGAGCACGTCATATTACAAAAGGACAACCGGAATGGCTGTTATCCATGTCCCAAGCCAATTAGACTGTTCTACAGTGGGCGCAATAGTGCTCACTTTGTCGTAATTTTTTTATTGCGTATTGGCATTTATTGGTATTTAGCTGTTAGCGATGGATACAAATTCATATTTTATAAAAAAACAACTTTAAAATGCCTTTGCTATTTTAAATTTTGTATAAGAAATTATTATAATGTAACACGACTTCGAGTAAGTTTGCACAAGACCGAGATGTTTGCACAATACAGCTTTTCCCAGTTTCTACAGCACACATTCAAGATCTATCCTTCAATGCTAATGCAAAATATACCCAACTATCACACACTAACATCACGAAGTTTTTGCAACTGTAGAGTTTGGCAACAGTGGCGGATCCAAGGGAAGGAGGGGCGCTGAGAGGGCTGAAGAACCCCCAACATGTACGTTTTAAAGGACTCGCAAATGAATTTTATACTACTAGTATAAGGTGACTTTCGTTTATATAGCCCTGTTCAAGAACAACCTTGACTCAACTAGTACGGGAAGTCTAAGTTTTCAAGCCTCCAGTATGGATTTGGGTGTATAAATTAATGTCACAAGACAATTTTCTAGTTATGTTTTACTACAGTCTTAAATTTACTTACGGCACTTTAATTTTGATTTTAAAAACAATACTTTATAATAAGTTTAGAATTCGCAGTTTAACTGCCTCTGTGGTCTAGTGAGGGTAGGTTTCATCGAGCTTTTTCAGGAAATTACTATGATTACTACGAATTCTAAGCTTATCATAGAGTATTGTTTTAAAAATCAAAATTAAAGTGCCCCACTGTAGCGGCACCGCCCAGTGACTAAATAAAATTGCTCCGGATTAATTTACCTGTGCGGCGATCCCTGTCTCTGGCAGGCTTTGTCCCGTGCTACTGGTATGCATGGACCTCATTAGAATGTCTCACAGGATCACTGGATGCAGGGAGGTCATCTGCGATCTTCGAAATGCAAATAGACGAGCCTGCTGTTTTTCTGCAGCAGATGGTATAGTTATCAGAGCGGGAAATCTTATATTATCGAGTAAGAAAGGTGGGTTCTGCTGTTCTAGCTACTACACAGTCGAAAACACTTCTGACAACTATTTGAGAGTAAATGTCTTATAATTATAAATTAATATACACTTCTCTCTACAATATAAACAGGTAAAATTTATTTGTTTGTGTGTAATGGGTAATCTCTGGGACAACTGAATCGATTCTCAAAATTATTTAACTAATAGAAAGCTACACTACTGCTGAGTAACACAGGGCATAGTTTTTTAGTATAAATTCAAGCGGGTAATCTTTGAAACTACTTATTAAACGATTTTGGAAATTTTTTCGCTGTTGTAATTGTTAGATTTTTTACTTGGACATGGGCTATAGTTTTTATTCTGATGGCATGCATTTTCCTACGGACATAATGATTAATATCGACGGCACCGGTTTAGATAATTGTTTTGCTGTTTTAATTGATTGTCGGTACTTGGCGGAACTTATTTCACATCTTCAACTAGTCATGTGGACAAAAATGTTAAATCTTGACTTAGACAAAATTTGTTCCCAAGGTACGGGCAGTTCCCTAGCTATTAATTAAATTAGGGTATCTATGGAAATACAGAACCGATTGTCAAAATTATTTCAATGTTGTAATGGTAAGACTTTTTACTTAGACAAAGGCCAATTTTTTTTTGCTGGGAGTGGGTGGTTCCCTAGGGATATAGACATAGGCTTAAATATATAACATTATTTTCATGGGAATTAGAATTGATAAGACTACCCAAAAACTAATCAATGCGGGTGAAGCCGCGGGCAAAAGCTAGTAATTTACAATATAAATATTAAATCACATTTTTAAACCTTAAGTTTTAAATACTTCAATAAGGCTTTAATAATGAATACTAAATAATATCTATTCTTTTTTTTACGTTTAACGGGCTCACGCTTAGTCATTACCATAAATAAGTCATGTGAAAAGAAGTTTGTATAGTTAGTGGTTTCTCATCCACAAGTTTGAACACCAATTTCCCAGAGTTTGTTTTTTTATCTGAAAGTGCCAAACGCTCGAGTATTGTCCACAACAAAAATATTGCTTAACTAAGGCAATAACGAGACCCGTTAGTTTGGAACTTGTGGAACTTGAGCCAAGTATTTTTGTCCATCATAATAGCTGAAGTTTGTCGTGCAGCCGGTTTGTTTCATTACTCACTTCGGTTTTCCTTCTGGTCTTGAGTTTACGACAAATTAAAACGCAAGCCTTAAGGCTTTGCAGCACATTTTATAATTTATTTATTTATTTATATAAGTATGTTTTTTTCTCTTTTTTAGGATATTTATTAATTAAGTTTATTTAAGTTTTTTATTCAATGGTTAATACTTTGAACAGCTATTGAAGTTTCTCATTAAATAATAATTTAGTGATATTACTTACACACTAAGAAAACTATTGCATTATGAGAGTCATTTCATACACTATAGGTACAAAGAAACTTTTCTCTGTACAGTTTAACACTAATGAGAAAAACTGTAATATTGTAGCCGCTCCTTTTTAAATCCATTTGTAAAAACGTAATAAATATGTATGATGTTTCTTAGTATAAGCAGTTTAGTTAAATGTAAAACAAACAGACAGCTGCGAACCATCATTCAGATCCCTTAAAATACTTACCATGCCTTCTCTTTACATTTATGAAGTTGCAGTTTTTGTAAAGACAAATCCCGAACTATTTGTTAAATTCTCCGACAGTCACCACACGGATGTTAGGGTGCAATACAGACATCAATTATGTTTAAGATGTTCAAATACTAGCTTAATGCACAAAAGTTTATATTGTATGGTGTTCGGGATTGAGTTGTGGATTTAAGAATAAAAATCAGGAGCAGCTAATTAGAACTGTATTGACCGGTGACAGATAAAATTGAGAAGAGACACTGACGTTTAAATTACACAAGATGTTGCTGATGGAGATGTTGCTATTAAGTTGCATCAGGCGCTTCAACATGCCCCCGGGCGTTGAAAGCTGTAGTTTCAACCAGAATTTGATGTAGATACAGGCAGGGGACAAATCTTGCTGAATGCCCTCCGGATAACTCCAGTGGAAGTCCTGATGTCAGCTACTCGAACGATGCTATCAGCTCCAGGATAAACTGCAACTATTCGACCTAATCTCCACTTCAGTGGTGGCAGGTTGTCGTCTTTTACTACAACCAACGTGTCCAGCTTCAAACTGTCCTTTGATGAACGCCACTTGATCCTTTGTTGCAACTCAGCAACATACTCTTTACTCCACCTGGACCAGAAATGCTGGCGGAGTTGTTCAATTCGCTGAAATCGAGTAAGGTGGCCAGTCGAATGATCTAGGTAGTCTTTCTCCGGCAAAGATGTCAATGGCCTGCCAATCAAAAAATGGCCCGGTGTCAGTGGAGTGCAGTCCGCTGGATCTGAAGAGAGTGGCGTCAGGGGCCGAGAATTTAATATCGCCTCAATTTGCGCAAGTGTGGTGTTTAGCTCTTCATAAGTTAAGTTACAATTTCCCAGCACTCTTTGCAAGTGATATTTTGTTGATTTAACACCCGCCTCCCAGAGACCACCGAAATGAGATGCCGCGGCCGGAATGAACTTAAAATTAATGCCATCGTTAGACACAGCTTCGCCCAAAGAATTGCAATGTGTTTTTAAAATTTTTGAAATGTCATTATATGCACCAACGAACGAGGTACCGTTATCAGAGTAAATACTAATAGGTTTTCCCCTTCTTGAAATGAATCGACGCAGTGCCAATAAATAATTATTGCTTGTTAAATCCCCCACTAACTCTAAGTGAATTGCCTTGGTGGAAAAACACACAAAAATTGCAATGTACACTTTTACCAGCCTGCATCCGCGACCTTGACGGCTAGCACTCATAATAGGGCCCGCGTAATCTACACCCACTTTTTCAAATGGATAGCCACCTGGCAGAAGGCGCTCTTGTGGCAAATTTCCCATCACAGGAGTAACGATTTTACCGCGCATGCGACAACATCGTACACACCTATGATAGGATGCTTTCGACAAGTTTCGACCTCCTATGGGCCAATACACTTCCCTAATTGATGCCAGTAATAATTGCGGACCAGCGTGCATCAACTTTATGTGCTCAAAGTCAAACAATAACTTCGTAAAAATATGAGTGGACTGTAATAATATAGGATGCTTTTTACTATATGAGAAATTTGAATTGTCAAGACGCCCACCAACGCGCAGTATATTATTTTCATCTAAAAAGACATTGAACTTTAGTAATGGACTCTTTATCGGTAAAGTCTGCTTATTGCAGAGTAATTTATACTCTGGAAAGGACTCATCTTGACATTTCAAAATAATGACCTGTAGGGCATTACGAAGTTCCTCTTCATCTAAAAAATTTGTCTCTATGGTTTGTTTCCTACATGACTTAATAAATCGTAGAACATAAGCTACGGAGCGTAAAAGCCGCGAATAATTCGAAAAACGGCTAAAATCGATCAACACATTTTTGTTGTTAATATCATCAACGGTGATATTTAATGATACGTCAGGTCGAGTCTCAGGCAATGTTTCAAGATGCTTGGGTTGCGAAGGCCATTCTGAAACATCTTGTTTCAAAAAGTCGGGACCGAACCACCAAAGATTATTATTTTGCAGGGTACTAATATCCACACCTCGAGATATTAGATCTGCAGAGTTTTTATCGGTTGGAACGTGCTTCCATATGCAATTACCTGCCTTTTCTAAAATTTCAGCAACACGATTGCGTACAAACGGCTGAAGCTTAGAAGGCAACATGCGTAACCATCCCAGCACAATAGTGGAGTCGGTCCAAAAATGAACCTTGTTCACCTTAGCTCGAAGTGAGTTCGTTACTTTCTCATAGAGGCGTGCCCCTACTAAAACACCACATAATTCCAGTCTTGGTATAGTTGTGGGTTTGATTGGAGCCACTCGACTCTTAGCCATCAATAAACGAACTGAAACCTCGCTATTATCATTGGTGCTACGAACATAGACACAGGCACCATACCCACGCTCAGAAGCGTCCGCGAAAATGTGTAAATCAAGCGTTTTATATGAATCACAGACGATGATTCGTGGAATGCGAATCTTATTTAATAATGGTAACATGGTAACAATTTCATTCCACTGTTTTTGGATGTCTGAAGTTAAGGGATCATCCCAAGACAATTTTTGCAACCACAATTGTTGCATTAACATCTTCATCAGAATTACGCAAGGCGCTAATAGCCCCAAAGGGTCAAAAATTTGAGCAATAACAGAAAGTAAATCACGCTTTGTGTTACTCTTTGGAATCGACGGACTAATTGGAAAGCAGAGTTCATCAGAATCTGCGTGCCAGCCAAGCCCTAACAACTTGTCAGGCTCATTAGATCCAATATTTAAATTATGAGTCATTTGAGTAACCTCAGGTACTAACTCAGGTTCGTTCGATTTCCATTTTCGAAGTGGCATACAAGCTGATGTGAGTGCGTCCGTAATTTCTTTACGTATGACCTTGACCTCGTTTAAGTCATCACCTCCTGTTAGTAAATCATCGACGTAAAAGTCGTGAGTGATGATTTCAGCTATTTTAGCATTCTTACATTCAAGACCTACTTGTTTAAGACAGCGCGTAGCCAGAAATGGAGCACTAGCCGTACCGTATGTTACGGTGTTAAGTTGGTAAGTCTTGATAGCTTGACAAAGTTCATTGTCTCGCCAGAGCACTTGTTGTAAATATCTGTCAGATGGATGAACAGTTATTTGTCGATAGAATTTATTTATGTCAGCGCATAAAATGTACTTGTGTTGCCGAAAACGGAGTAGAATAGACAGTAAGTCGTCTTGTACCGTAGGTCCAACCATCTGAATGGCATTATAAGAAACGCCAGAGGTCGTAAGACAACTGCCATTGTACACGACACGAAGCTTAGTGGTAGTACTACTTTCTCGCAAGACTCCGTGGTGGGGAATGAAATATGCATTTTTATTTGTGACATGACACTCAGACATGTGACCTAACGACTGATACTCTGCCATGAAGTCATAATACATTTGACTTAACTCGGGTTTGGTTTTTAATCTGCGCTCTAAAGAATAAAAACACTGTTTAGCCTTTTGATAGGAATCTCCTAAAATGTTAGGATTGTGTTTAAGTGGTATGCGAACACAAAAACGACCGTCATCGAGACGCGTTGTATTTTCTTTGAAGTGTTCTTCACACCGCTTTTCGTCTGGAAAATAATGAGGTGAGTTTGAATTAACTTCCTCTAGCTGCCAAAAACGCATTAAATCGCTTTGAATGTCATTCATATGATCGTCAGCAGAAGACGCAATCTTGGTAAAGTTACACCTCAAATCACTTGACAGAAATGTGAAATTATTGCTAGAAATAGGGCCTGAAATAATCCACCCTAGCCTAGTTTCACAAAGAATAGGATTATTGTTACCTAGCTTAATTTGTTGCGACCCTAACAAATCCCAAAAGAGATCAGCGCCAATTAAAATATCGACTTCAGCAGGCGTGTAAAATGTCGGGTCTGCTAAACAAATGTTGGATGGTATTTTAAGACTAGAAATATCGATTTCACGGCCTGGAACATTACTGGTAATTGATGGCAAAACAAAGCAATGAATGTCAGCAGAAAAGCTGTTGGTTAATGATTTCATGCTTATACGACACGTTTTGCCTACGTGCGAAGTGACGTCATTTATGCCCAGTATCGACCTATCTACATGACTAGTTGGTAAATTTAATTGACGAACAAGTCTTTCAGTCGCTAAACTAGAGGTACTACCGCAGTCAAGGACGGCGCGAACAATATGTTCGCGATGATCACTGTCAAACAACTTAATTAGTGCAGTTGACAATAACACTTCGTTCTGCTTGTGACTTGAGGATGCAACATTAGCTGACAATGCTACAGTGCTTGAAGTAGTGGCAGCTGAGGGCGAAGACGGCGGCGGTGAAGATGCACTTTCGGGTAAACCACTATTTGCATTACGTGTGTTTATAATCTTACTTGGTTCACTTACATGAACAAGAGTGTTATGACGTCGCTTACAAATCTTACATCCTGGCTTTTTGCAAGTGTTAGAATAATGACCCTTCCTAAAGCAATTGTAACAAATCTTGTAATTTGGCAGTAAGTTTAGTCGAGCATCATTACTTAAAGCGAGAAATTGTGTACAACTGGACAATGAATGGTCACCCTTACACATAAAACAAGTCCTTTGTGTTGATTCTGTATTAGAACTATTAGAATGTTGTACCGAAACCATAGTTTTCAACTTAGCGCTTGACTTGTTCATGGTAGGCTGGATATTACGTGACAACTCTAATGTTTCGATTAAGTCTGCTCGATTACGCATGAACTTAATAAATGTGTCGAACGTAATTGAAGTATCATTGTCTCCGCGACCTTTATACTCTTCCCACTCACGGTAAGTTTTTTGATCCAATTTATGAGTCACAATATAAATTAGGAGGGTATCCCACTGTTTGACAGGTTCGCCTAACGACTCTAATGCCCGTAAATTTTTATTTAACTGATCAATTAGGCTTTTCAAAGTCACAGATGACTCCTTTGTTATAGTTTCAATATTGAATAAGGCTGAAACATGATTTTGTATTAACAAACGTTTATTGTTGAACCTCTCACACAAAAGTCCCCACGCTACCACATAATTACTGGATGAAAAATCTATTGATTGTATTACTACAGCGGCTGATCCTTCAAGGGATGCACGTAAATAATGAAACTTATTTATTTCATCCATGTCGTCGCTCGAGTGAATGAGGCTAGTAAATGTGTCACGGAATTCTAACCAATTATCATAAGAGCCACTAAATTTTGGCAACTGAATAGTAGGTAACTTAACAAGCTTGTAATTACTTGGACGAGTGCATTTATCACTACTTGCACACTCCTCACTACTCTTGTTGTACTCACTCAAGATATTCTGAGCAGTAGCCATTGTTGTATAATATTGTGATTCGAAATCGGCACGCTCGCTTAATTGCAAGTCTACGGATTCCACTAAACACTCCAACTTTAATTGTACCTCATCGTATTGCTCATATAATGACTCAAGTTTACCCATACGTATTTGTAATTCTTTGGCGTCTAAACTAGTCAAAGACTTGACATTTTCACTCAAGTTGTGAGTGTAGTTAGCGAAGACAGTTAAGCGACCTTTGAAGCTTCCTCGCTTTTTTATTAACTCGCCTTTCTCTTTTTCGGCCATTCTGGGAGATGAGTGCTGTCAACCTGGAATTTATACAGGACAAAACGTAAAAAAACTAAAATAAATATCTACAACACTATCTATAGGGAGTTGTTTGTGATAAATTCAAAACAAATAAACAATTGTTATTATTTAAACAGAAAACATATTAGTTTCAATCATTTAGTTTATAGCTTTAAATGAAAATATAATTAGTGAGTATTTATATCACGTACTAAATTCTCAGTATGACATTTATCTGTTCACTATTAAATTAACATGAATGCATAACGATACAATCGGTGTGATAACACGGAAATAACTGTACTATGTAAACAACAAAGTGTTCATTTAGAAAAAACCTAACACAAATAATTATTTTATAGGTAAATTTATTATGCACGATTTTCTAATGTGACTAGACATTCGATATAAAACAGTAATACTTTAATAAGTTAAATAATGTAGCTTTAATGCCAACTATACTGTAATAAGTACGTTTTTTAACTTAATTACTGCAGAATACAAAAATAAGTGTTCTAGTCACAATGCAACAGGTACCTACGTAAACAGCAGTAAAAATAAAATATGTATTTCAGTATATACTAACCTTATATGTGTAGTAAACCTTAATTTAAACTAAATACTACCTTTTTGAGTGCTGGGTTATGATTAATTTTATAAATCTAGCTTTAACACCACTTTGCTGGATAATTTAATTACGTCACGTTAACGGTTGATATTCTCTTCCACAATTAACTTGATAAATCCACTTTAAAACGATGATCTTCACAATATAATAAGTGATACTAGTTAGGTACACATCCGGCTTCGATCCAGGACCATGTTCGGGATTGAGTTGTGGATTTAAGAATAAAAATCAGGAGCAGCTAATTAGAACTGTATTGACCGGTGACAGATAAAATTGAGAAGAGACACTGACGTTTAAATTACACAAGATGTTGCTGATGGAGATGTTGCTATTAAGTTGCATCAGGCGCTTCAACATATGGCTCCCAAAATCTTCAATAAAATTCCTAACTATATTAAAGATCTAAATCTTACACAATTTAAAAACAAACTATTTTACCTACTTATACTAAAATGTTATTATAGTGTTGATCAGTTTCTAAATGATAAAACTATTTTGATTTAATAATGTATCCTGATTTTAATAATGATCATATTTGATACCTTTGATAATACATATTTAGATTAGAAATTTTGCATGTGCATGAATATCTTTGTTCGTTTAATACTTATCATAAAATATTTGTATACCATTGCGGTAGATCATAGCGTCCAAACAAACATATTATTTACCACCTAAGCATGTATCACTTTGATGTACTGTAAACCTATGTTCACAAATAAAGCATTCTGATTCTGATTCTGATTCTGAATGTTTTCAAATGAATAAATACATATCTTTTTAACCTAAACCTATCGTTATGACACGAATCCCCGAGGCGTGAACTGTGACATGCAACTCACAGTCCGCACTCGGTACACCCGCGTTTCACCGACGATTATCACGTCCCAAGTGATGGGTGGTAAGCCCTTTCGCCTTTAGGGCATGCAGTTTCCTCACGGTGTTTTCCTTCACCGTTCAGCAAGTGCTAAGTACTAGATGAGACACAAATACTATGCACATAAATTCCGAAAAACTCATTAGTTTTCCCGGGGATTAAACCTAGGTCTCAACATTGAGAGGCCAGCTTTCTACCGCCTGAGCTACCGCCGATTTGAATTTTTTTTATTGGCATATTTTTTACTATATTAAGGAATAGGTACAGAGTAGAGCCTACCTTTTGGACACTATGCCAGACGCGACGTCTGGGTCGCGAAGTCTGCGCCTCGCCCTTACGTCGTAGATCGCCGACGATGAGCAGCGAACAACTTTGTACAAGTTGTTCTATTGTGACGCTAACTACCTCCGTGATTTGGTCAATTAATCCCCCCAGCTCTCAAGCTCAGTGTGATATTGTAGTAATTTGTTAGTGCAATATTTTTTTATCGGCCATTGATACACTCATTGTGTGATCGCTGTTGGTTTTCCAAATAAACGATAAAATAAAAATAAAATAAATAAATTGAAACAATTTGTCTGGTATAACTTCCATTTGTTTTTAGGGTTCCGTACCTCATAATAAAAAAACGGAACCCTTATAGGATCATTTTTTTGTCCGTTTGTCCGTCCGTCTGTCTGTCAAGACCCTTTATCTTGGGAACGCGTGAAGGTATCGAGTTGAAATTAAAAGCATATACTCAAGTCTACAGTCCCTTGAAGCTGTGAAAAAATCAAACTCCAAAGTTAACGTAAAAAAGATACGGTCGTTTTTGCCACAAAAAACGTATATTTAGACATTCGCAAGGGAATCAAAATTTACAGGATATTTCCCTTTGACCTAGAACTTGAAATTTGGAAAGTAATACCGTTTAATAATACTACAAGTATATGAAAAAATCTTAAAACTATACATTTGTAATTAAGTCATAAGAAATCATCATTGAGGTTAAGCACAAAGGCGTAACTAGGTAGGGGCCAAAAGGGCACGGCGCTACCCGGAGTACCATCTGCCCTCCCCCAGAAATACGGGTGTCATTAAGGCCTTACCCCGGGTGCACGATAATCTTACTGAGCGATTTTGCACTTCAGTATGTTGTCAGAAAGTCTACATTAGAAAGCTCGCTTCGCGCTGCCGGCACGCAAAATCGGTGAATTTTCGAGGTTTTTCTGTATTTTACGAAAAAGTATTTGATGTAGGAGTTTTTTCACTTGAAATCGAAAAATAAACCATGTTTTCTTGTTATAGCAGTAATTTCAGACATAAAACTCAAGTCGTTTAGACAAAAAACGAATTCGTAACTTAAAAAGGCAACATTTTCAAAAATAAAATCTATCGAGCGAAATGTTTCCAATTAGGACACGCGTACTAGTTTGACATTGATCAAATTAGTAGTCGACTTAGCATATTAAAACAAAAACCGTTGAAAGACCCAAAACAAGCCCTTAATGTAAAAATATGCTTTATCCAATTTAAGAAAATATATCTTTTTACGATCACATAATCGAGAACAAATTTTTATTAACAAATTGGAGCCAGCAAAGCCACAAACCCTAGTTACGCCAATGGTTAAGCAAAGGTATGCGCGGTCATAATTGTACGGGTGACTAAATCTTTTGTGGATTTTTTTTAACTTTTACTAACTTGTACGGAACCCTCGGTGGGCGAGTCGGACTCGCACTTGTTCGGTTTTTTTATTATGTTAAACGTATGTATTTTATTAAATCCCAGCCACAAGAATGAGAATTAAGATGGCTTAAATTTTTACATTACTAAATATCCAACGAACAATATTTTATCAAAGTCACGACATGAGAGCCAAGTAAACAAAGTCGCTTTACCAAACGACATAAAACCTAATAAAACTCCAACAGTCAATCCCATCAACTCTTTCTTTATCTCACTGAAAATCATTGGGGTTAACAATTTACGATCAGATAAAGTCTTGACTCAAAGAGCATTGAAATATACCAAACGGTCGTAAAATGTATACTTTGTTGTTGTAGTAAGTGGACAGATATCGGCGATCAATAGTGATTGTGGAATAATACGAGGTTGTGTTGTTACAGATACAATGCTCAAACTTATTCATATACTTGGCACAAATAGCGAAACCGGTTTTAATTTAAAAAACCTTTTTTATAAAAACCTATTTTAAGCTCTTTTGTTGATATCACAAACATACCTTGTTGTCTTCTTTTTGACTCTTTGAATAATACATAAAAACGCTAAACAAAAATGTCTCCAATAAAAAATATCAAATCGACAACATTAGAAATTAATAATTGATGCAAAAGTAAAAACGATTTCGAGATATGGGCTTTCTCAGCATCATATTTTTTTTTATTAAGTCGTTTTTAAATAAAAAGATAAGAGATATTTGCCAAAAACTAAAAATATGGTATACACAGAATTTTAAAAACAATTTCCTTTGCCTTTAAGTTCATTTTGTTAAAAAAAATCTACTGTGATTCCATGTGACAGCAGACATAAACATGCCAAGCTTTTTTTTTAATAATCCATTGGCAATGAACATTGGCTTTTGAAATTCTCAGATGTGACTTACGTCCTTTTGGAATGAGTGAATAAGAAAACATTAGGAAAAACATAAAATAAAACAAAATAGCAAATACATAAGCTCCTCTTTTACGCAGACTTTCAATATAAAATTAAAAACAAATTGTTAACTAAAATGAAATGTTGTCGATTGTACAATATTTTGAACCCAAGAAGTTCTGCTGGAACTGTTACAAAGTCAACTCCTAGAAATTCTTAATAATTTGGCCAAGTGCGAGTCAGACTGGTGCACGTGGGGTTCTGTACCACAACACAATACCGATACAGAACCTTAAAATCATACATATCAATAATATAAATGCTATAGCAACATTAAGGTGACAAAAAACAAGACGCTAAAATGGTAGCGTCTGACTAATAATTCAGCACCCTCTGATTACGGAACCCTAAAGAAATTTAGTATTCATTGTTTTACTTTAGAGTAAATACAATATAGCGAAACCCATTTTTTAACGTTTATTGTAAAGAGCCTCCCGTGTTTTTTTGTCATTATTGTTTTTTGTCGTGGTGGGGGCCTTAGTAACACGTATCCTGTGAAAATTTCAACTATTTAGGTAGATAATACCTACCTTAAATAATAATATGAAAGAAGTATTACGGCTGAAGCTGTAGACCCCTATGACAGACGTACGGATAGGCAGACGGACAGCAGAGGCTTAGTAATAGGGTCCCGTTTGGCACCCTTCGGGTACGGAATCCTAACAATCAACTACAAAGGGCTACACAAACTGCTACAAATTCTTATAAAACTGCAATGAAGTGCAAGGTTGTTTCCACAAATACTTAAAGACTGCTACGAAACATTTCAACTGCTTTGAAACATTTCAACTGCTACGAAACATTTCAACTGCTACGGAACATTTCAACTGCTACGATAACTGCTACAAATTCTTATACAAGTACGCCAACTAATAATATAAATCATTTAATAATTTGGTCAAAAGCGAGTCAGCCTCACACACAAAGGGTTCCATACCACCCCACAATACGGGTGTGGAACCCTAAAAACCTTATGGCTACAAGAAACAAACCGCTAAAATGGTAGCGCCTGACGAAAAATTTGGTACCGCTTGCGTACGGAACCCTACTTTTTGTTACTTTTTATTTTACCCGAGATTATGTCCTACAACCTGATTAAATTTAAAATTTGTATATATTACGGTCTTTAAGTTAGAGCAAAAAGAAAAAACGTTAAAATAATGAAATTTTCTGAGGTTTCTTGTATGGGGACGCACCGAATTTTTTTTATATATTTTGGAATTTGCCGCGGAAGAAGCAAAAATAACGTAAAAATTTCAACATTCTACCTATTGCGGTTATAGCTGTAGACTTCTGTGACGGATGGACAGACAGACAGACAGCGGAGGCTTAGTAATAGGATCCCGTTTGGCACCCTTCGGGTACGGAACCCTATAGGCTGTCCGAGATATCATGATATGGGTGGCAGTTCAAAGTTGACAGTTACAGTGATGGACCCTAACGAAATATAATTGACTTTTTTTTAGTATCGAGAAAGTTAACAAGGGCTATCAAATCGATTTTTTATTTGATTGATTTTTGATTATCCAAACAACTTTTTCTTAATTACTAAATTAATTAAATTAAACGAACCAATAACTCCAGAGCTTGAGAGTTCAAAGATTATTTTTGTTGTTCTCGGAATTTCACCAATAACCAAACAAAAAATCAACAAAAACTGTAACAAACTTCAAAACAAATAGCACGTAAAGCAACTGCACCGAAAACACAAACCGCATACAAGATGCACTCATACTGACGCGATCTTATAGACGGCCGCACCGATTCATCGATATATTTTCGATTATGTAGTGTCAGTACCGATGTGTTAGCGTTCCTATCCACGCATCACGTAGCAAAAAGACATTATTATTTACTGAATCTTTTCTTCGTTAAATTTAACGAATACACCGAGATTTTTGGTCCGATTTATAGAGGCATTATTTATTGTATTTTTGCAATAATTTTCTTTTGTGCCTGGTTGTATGTAGTATGGTGTGAGTAGTATAGGTGAAAAGGAAAATTACGAACTGTCACCCATATCATGATATCTCGGACAGCCTATAATAATAAACTAAAAAAGGCTACACAAACTCCTACAAATTCTTATAAAACTGCAATGGAATTCTAAGCTAATTTCTACAAATTCTTAAAAGTCTGCTACGAAACATACTCAGCTGCTACGAATTCTAATAAACTGTTACGATAACAAATTCTTAGACAAGTGCTACTAATAATACAAATCTTATAAAAAACTGGGTTACATGGCTAAGTTTATCATTTTGTGTCTGTTACATAAATTATTTATCATTGTACTGAATTTTGATTTTTATTTTTTTTTACTTTTATTATATGTACGTTAACCTATATAATGCTTTTTAAACCTGTACAGATGACTCAACTAAGCATTTATATCAAATACAAAGCCCGTAACATTTACAACCCGTAGCAAAGATTTACTGTTACACACGTCCTCTGTAAAACAAAAGGATCATAAATTATTTATCATTGTACTGAATTTTGATTTTTTATTTTTTTTACTTTCATCATATGTACGGTCCGCACGTTAACCTATATAATGCCTGATTTTTAAACCTGTACAGATGACTCTACTGAGCATTTATATCAAATACAAAGCCCGTAACATACTTGCAAAGATTTACTGTTACACACGTCCTCTGTAAAACAAAAGGATCATAACAGGAAGAAGCGTGAGATACTCAATAAAACACGGTATTTCCAAACACTCGTTCCGCCTGTAAATTAAAGTGTCACAAGATTTGTGGCTGGTACGTAACCTTAGCCGTTTGATTTATAGCCCAGTTGTATCCTTTGGAACCCTCGTCAGTCAATTGTACAATAAATAATCGTTTGGGACGTGACAACTACAATCGAGCTGGGTATTGTGACCATTGCCTGAATACGAATTGCTTCGTGACATTTACACTTTATTCTACAAGTGACGAGTTATTTCTTCAGTTGGAACTTGTTAGTGATTGAGGTGGGATTGCTGGTTGAGATTTTTTTATTTAATTACACAGTCAGTCACATTGTTTCATAAAAAAATAATAACTGAAGTTTTATGAAACTGGTACGTAACTAATCCACATATCACCTGAAATATATGGAAAATGGCTTCACAAATATTGAATCTGAGATTTTATTTCTCATTAAAGTGGCAATTTCAAGGTGGTTGCGACGCATACCGTTCCCAAACGCAGAACAAATGATTGAATTTCTTACTTTTTCATGAAATTTATTAAATAAATGTGGTTTATGGCACTACGCGACAATTTTTATAGTAGCCATCTTACAGCATCCAGGTTTTATTGATAAAAAATAAAAAAAGAGCTTTAAATGAACAATTAAATCCAGAAACATGCAACTACAACTTAAAATTTAAACAAACAAATAGTTAATATTATAGCATGCACAATTATCTCTTTAAAAATGGTACTACGCGACAGTATAAGTAGTTTAATGTCAGTTAGGCTTTTCTTACAAAATTGTGTAATTTCATGCACTACTTTGTAAATAATCTTGCACAACATCTTTAAGGCGTGTTTATAATTGTTGTGCACGATAATTTACAAAGTAATGCATGAAATTACATAACTTTGGTAAAAGCCTAAATTACATTAAACCACACTAAATGTGAACTAAATGATACATTCAATGTGTTTTATGGCGTAGTGTCATAAACCACATTTATTTTATAGGGCTTATTCTAAAATAATAGTTATGAGTTTGAAAACGAGACACATCGCAACCCCTTTAACATGAAAGTCTTCATAGGTAGCACTGTAATGAACTCAAAAGATATTAGATAACACTCGGTTAACATTATATATACACGTATATTTATATGTAAACATACTACGTAGAATGTAAATAAAAATACACAAGAAATACACAGAAAAATCAAACGTTTGCGACCGGTTTCATCGTTTTAACGACATCTTCAGGCACTAATTTTGACCTTATAATAGTATATGAAACTGGTACACAGAGGAGTTATTAAAACACGAATGAGTTAATCCGTTTTAACATTTACTACGAGTTACTAAGTTAAAGCCTAGTAGGTTTTGGCAAAGTCGCGAGCAAAAGAAGCACAGGTGTAACGCACAACGCGCGAATCTTTCTTCCATTACAAATAGTTTACCTCCTGTTCCAAATAAGTAATTATTTCCTCATTAACTAGACAAAGAGCTCAGGAGAACTGTAAATAAATTGCCACAAGGTGCTCATTAGCTTGCGTGCTGCTGCGGAAAAATACGGCTTCGAGATAAAACTTGTGTTCTTCAGGTTGGATTTATTTGTTGGACGGTGTTTTGTGGTAGGATAATTACCATTCTACTCTCTGGATCTATTCAAGTATTTTTGTTTGATCCAGACCATGACATAACACTTGATTCAAGTTTTTAAGAAAATTTGTAAGTAAAGTAAAGCTTTGTCCCAGAAAAATAGCAAAATTGATGAACTATTGCTATCGTCATTAAAACAAACGAGAGTAAATGTCATCAATAAAGTCATACGAGCGTATAATAATAATACTTAAAGGAACTTACTGAACAACTTTAGTAAGGAAACGTGAACGTGAACACCTAGATGATCAGTAAAGCATATGATTTACACCCGGTATAAGTAGACGCGCCAAAACTCCACGAGACTCGTATGAGGTGGGATGGGCACGTAATGAGACGCTCTCAAGACCATATGGTGCGCCAGGTCCTAGAAATGCCAGTTGCGAGACAGGGCCGAGGCAGACCACCTGCCACATGGACAACGACGGTCCAAAGAGACCTTAAAACGCAAAACATGACGCAGGAAACCACATTGGACCGCAAGTCTTACAGTCTTCGAACCAAGAGAGCTGACCCCAAGTAAATGGGATTAAGGTTAAGACAGAGAGATATTAAGTAGGTGCAGAGCAACTTGAAAATTTGTGTCACCGTTCACGTGTCTAAAGCGTGTTTATAGCAGCAGGATCATTTATAAAGTAATGCATAAAAATAACTCAACTTTGCTAGAAAAGCTTAATTGATATTAAAATATTGCCGCGTAATTCCAGAAATCACATTTATTTTGTACTTTTTTATACAATAACTAGCTTTTGCCCGCGACTTCGTCCGCGTGGGTTTCGGATATAAATTCGAATCAAATTTCTTATATAGATGTATATAACAAGAACAATAGTCTTTGCAGTTTGCGTTTTCGGCTTGAGCGTTATTTTATGAACACCCCTTGTAGTCTATGTGTTGACCAGGGTAACTACAATGATAATAAAGAAAACCGCATTCAAATCCGTTCCGCGCTTCTCGAGTTATAAAAGCGTTTATTCAATATTTGCCCCGTTTCCAGTTTGGGCGTTATTTTATGAACACCCCTATAGCCTATGTGTTGAACATGGTTACTATGATGATAATTAAAAAAACCGCATCCAAATTCGTTGAGTGGTTCTCGAGTTATAAAAACGTTGATTCCATCTTTTCCCCGTGTCCGGCTTGGGCGTAATTTTATTAATTGGGCGTAATTTGTCTATGTGTTGACCAGGGCCACTACGGTGATGATAAAAAAACCGCATCTAATTCAGTTGAGTGGTTCTCGAGTTAAAACGGAACATACAGACAGGCAGAAATTTTAAAAATTGTGGTGTCGGCCTCAGTTTCGGCACCAATAACCCATTTAATTTAAATTTCGCGAAAATATTCAATGTACAGACATGCATTGGTATATTAATATAGATGAAAAATAACATAAGCTTTAAATACCTACGTATCGAAAGAGACCGGAGCAACTTTCTTAAACAAAATTTATTGACTCAATTTTTTTTTTGTAAGAGGCCTATAGGAAAAAACGTTTACGCTTTGCAAAATGTACAACATGCTATAAACTCTCAAGTTAAATAGATACATAGCTCAGGTTGTTTTTCTAAAACACGAGAAACAGGGGAACGTTAGGAAAATAAAGACGCCTGCCCAGAGAACAAATGTTGCGGAAGTGAGCTCTATCAGGCTGAGCTACGAGACCCTCTTAAGATAATGTTCGAGGAAGCAGAAGAAAAATTAAACTCATGAAAATCGCTCCAGTAACACATAGAGAGCCTTAAGACTGGTATCGAGGATGCATTTTCTCATGCTTGAACGCGATGGCTACATTTTGTCTGGATGACCGGGTTTTCGACGGATAGTTCATTTGAAAATCATTATTTGGGCGTTTTTGCCTAGTTATAAAAAAATATGTGTGCAAATCAGGATATGACAATGTTTATAAAATATCTATTAACACGCTTCGTACATGCAGAATTTTGTTTTTGTTTTTCTTTCGTTCAGTACTCAATGTCAATAATTAAATAGATGAAACTTAAATAAACTAAATTAAAAAACGAAATAATCCTAAAAAAATATAAAAACAAAATATATACCTATACAAGAATAAAAATTCCTACAAATAAAAAACCTCATCCAAGTCGTTGCTCCGCGGCAAGGTGCCTAGTATGGGCCAAGGCAAGTTTCCTGCGTTGGTTTGCTATTAGAAATTAAAATAATATATCTCACGATCTCTTCGTCGGAATCTGATCAAAAGTGTAGTTTGAGATTTTTTGAGTAGCGCATTGTTTCAACACTTGTCACCACATGAACCGAGGGGATGTCAAAGGTGTTCCGAAACGTGAACTGTGAAATGAAAGTCACAGTCTTGGATTAATGGTGAGCCCATCGCCGTCCTTCGGGTACAAATGGACCAATAGCTTAACGTGCCTTCACATTACTCTAAGGTGCCTTCCGAAGTACGCAGACCAAATAATAAATTACTGTTGCACCGCGTGGGTATTGAACTCACGACCTCTGGGTTCGCTGGCGAGGGCTACAGAGGCATTTAACCTATAGGTATAAATAACCACCCAAATCAAATATTTCAAGAAAATTACTCACTTACTTGAAAAATTCGAAATCTAGGTAGATAATATCAAGTGTAATAATTACCTAAAACTCACTGCTAATTCTCAACGGAGAGTTTTCGAACAAACTTTACTTGCCTGTAATAAAGCTGCGTTAAAGTTAAACTTTACATTCAAAATGGACGTTCGAGATTTAAGGGGCAGCATAATGTAAAAGTTAATTTAAATCCTTTCTCCATCCGCCACTATCTCGTTATCCGGTCTCCGGGGAATTCGATGCGCCTTCTGAAGGATTTCGCTGGGCTTTTCAGCTAAGGGACTATAGAACGAGTTTCTTTTATAAATTCATATGACACAATAAAACTGATTCTGAAGGCTTTAATTTTAGTATTAGTGCTTTTAAAACTGACATTCCAAAATAGTTTTTAGTGTTAACAATAAAAGCTAATAGCAATATTACATTGGAAAAATTCAAGTTTTGACAACACTTAAACTAAAATCAAAGCCTTTAGAATCAACATTATTGTAAATTTTGTAGTTTTGTTATAGTTTTGTTCAAATACTTTAAACTGTTGAATTCTAAGTTTGGACTCTTCAGAAATTGCCGTCTTATGTGTAAGTCCAAAATTTGAACGTTCTGTCAGTAGCACATTTTGCACCTAAAGTCACCGATAATTTAAGTTACATCCTACTCTGACTTTGGTACTCGTATAACAGTGCGTTTATTAGTGAGTAAGCTATCTAGCAAGAACCTCGCAGCTGTACTCTTTCTAGAAAAAAAACTAGATATACGTGCTCGGTTGCGTTATGTTTCTTTTTATAATTCTGTGATATTCTATTATTTTTGTATGCAAAGTAAGTGATTTTCAATTGGTAAGTACATTTATAGGGATTTAAAGCAACTTACAGTCAGAAAATCCTAGTTCAATGAGTGAAGGTTTTCTGTGAATGAAAGAGACCAGATCTGGTAATTATTTTTCTGCAACAACCGCTTAATGATATTGGATAAAAAAGGTAACTTAAGATGTCTAATCAAAATAACTAAGTAGTTATATAATAATATTTTAACTAAATATACATTAAAAAATAAACAATAAAAAAAAAACGAAGCTGCTTCCGCATTTGCATATCGTCGTGCGGAACACCGATGCTGATCCTACTTCTGCTATTACCTCATTTTGAACCATTTTTAGGGTTCCGTAACCAAAGGGTAACCAACAGGCCCTATTACTAAGACTGCACTGTCCGTCCGTCCGTCCTTCTGTCACCAGGCTGTATCTCATGAACCGTGATAGTTAGACAGTTGAAATTTTCACAGATGATGTATTTCTGTTGCCGCTATAACAACAAATACTAAAACCAGCTACGTGTGAGTCGGACCCGCGCACTCCCATACAACAGACATGATTTTTTTGGCGTTTTCATAGATAACTAGCTTTTGCCCGCGGCTCCGCCTGTGTGTTATTCGGTTTACCGACATGCTTTTTTACAAGATAAAAGTAGCCTTTGTGGTAAGTTAGGGTATAAGCTATATCCATTCTAAATTTCATCCAAATCCGTCCAGCCATTTCAGCGTGAAAGAGTAACAAACACAAACATTCGCATTTATAATATTAGTGTGATGGTACGAAACCCTTCGTGCGCGAGTCCGACTCGCGCTTGGCTGGTTTTTACTTATTCCTCCACTTCATTGCCGGATAGTAATTAAAATTCTTGCAATAACTCAAACAGACTGCACAAAAAACAATCAAAATATTTTCGTTCATAATGATGCTTTCTATCTTTTGTTTAATTTTTTGTTTGAGTCGGCGGCGGCGTGCCAGATATAAGGTATTGTGTTTTTAACTTATTGATAACAAAGTTTATGAGTACAGTTTCCTGCAGCTATAACTACCTATTTTAACCATCTTAATCCTTTTAATTCTCATGATTGTGACTCAAATCCTCCTCAAATCAATCTTACAAATTAACAGATATGACAGTGGAGTTCAGGAAAAAAGAAGGTATTGTCTTTTCATCCTTTGTTTATTTTGATACCGAAATCACTCTGCTTCACAAACAGCTACAGTTTGTATGTGGTGATTAGATTAGACGGGTCTGTTTTAAGGGTTATTGGAACGAAACGTGAGAATCATTGGTTCACCGAGAAGCCTACATATTTATTTTCACTAAGCATATTTTCCACCCATTAGCCTGGTTCTTTCACTGCTGGACATAAGCCTTTCCAAGATTTCGCCACTCTTTGCGATCCTCCTGGAAGAAATGGTCAGACTCACATACGCTAAGCAGGCGGGTTGCAGAACCCTCGCAACAGTGTCTCTACTGTCACAAGTCAGTTTCATAAAAAGGCCGGCAATAAAGGAAACCGCCGACTACCGCTATCAACTGGTCCCAGATATCCAGATATGCAAGTAAGGCAACGGTACTTCCACAGTCGAGCCCAGCACTAGCTCTACCACTTTTATGTTTACGAAGCATTTTTTGCGAACAATCAATTCTTACAGGATAATTAATTGTCAAACTGAGAATAAAAAGTGTAAAAATATCAGTAAACATCAAAAGTTGTATTCGAAAGAAAAGCAATTGCGAACTTTAACCAATTTGCCAGAATAAAGAAAGTTTCAATCAAAGTTACAAGAAACACAAACTGAAAGAGTTTCAGCGAGCTCTGCACACCTTCAGCAAACACTACCTTTCAATCCTGAGAGCGGGTAGCATTGGACACATTTTAACGTGAAGATTTTTATGAATGATAAACCAGTCCTATAAGAATTTATTGAGTTTTGTTTAATATACACCTCACTTTTTCTTACTTGCTACGTTGCTTTGTTTTTACAATGGTAGAGTCAAAATAATTGAAAAACTTCTGCATCACAAATTTTCTTTATTACTTTATACTTATATAAATGAGGTTAACAATTAAATAAGATACCTATAGTATATCATATCATTGCCGTAATTTCTTGAAATCAAACTTATAAATGAGGTGGAAGAGATTATTGCTATAATACAAATTGTGAAAATTACAAAAAGGATTGTTTTATTGGACAATCTAAAATACGTAATATCAACAAGTAAATAGGTAACCAATATAATATGTCTTTGTAATATATTTATACAGTATCACTTAACTGTATGTATTGAAAAAAAGTGATAGAAAAGACAGGAGTAAGTTTCCTGCCCTTAGGACTAATCGAATCCAATGGGCGGATTTAAACATTATATCTACATAAAGTTTATTTATTTATCAACTTATTTATTCATTGCATTAAGGAAGTTTATAAAATATTTTAATTTTCTACTTATGTTAATATATATTTGGTTAGGCATTGTATAATTTATTCATTGTATTATGTATATATAATATCCTTATTCCTATATTTCTTTATTTTATGCAGATTTTAATTTTATTAGCCCAACTTAAATATAGATTTTTATATTTTTCCCGTATTATATTTGTTACATCATATTACATTATTTTTATAAAGATTAGATTTGACCTGTAAAACGTATACTTCATGTATCTAAAAAAATATATATATATAATATGCATCCATCCATCCATCAGTCCGTGTTCGTCCACTGCTGGACATAGGCCTTTCCCAAATTTCGCCACTCATGTCGGTCCTCAATCCTCCTCATCCAGCCGCCCCCCGCAACGTCCTTCAGGTCGTCGGTCCAACGGGCACGAAGTCGGCCTACACTACGCTTTGCTGTACGTATGTATATACAGGTATAATATACAGGTTTAAAAAAAATTAAGTCACTAGCTTTATTGAACTCTTTAGTTCAGAATTACTATTAGAACACAAAACCGCAAAAAAAATATCTTTTTTTTCCAGTATTTTTTTCAGTTTTTATTTTTTTTTGCCCAATTTCGAAAAAATGGCAATCCTACGCTATGCACCAAGTGACTGAAAATAGACCGTACATATTCCCGGCGGTAAATAATGCACATAGGCTATGTACACATAGGTTTTGTCTCTGTTACCGGAGTATTAGTGCTTCTTTAGCGGTCGATATCTTTTTTTTTTTAAATGAATCATGACAAATGTAACAAAACATATATTTTTTATTTCGAAAATAGAATAGCTTTCCTTGTTTTAGCCAGAGGTTTCATTTTCAACCGGTATATAAACTATTTGAATTCGGTCCTTACAAGCAATTGACTCTTTTAAGGCGAGGTTATCCAGAGAAATCTGTCCTGCTCCAACGCTTTTATTTTACACATGTTTATCCTGCTCAGCGTAAGCGGATCGCTCAGAAAACTCGCGGTTTTGAGGTGTTTTTATTTATTATTTTGTAATTAGAGGGATGGGTTTTTAATATAACGGCCGTTTTACATTTATATATTTTCATATCATACTTGCCATTAACTAAACCTCATTACATTAGTCATAATTTATGTCATACTTATAATTGTCATTCATTCGACTGATGCCGGCCCCAAAGTGGGCCGAAATATATTTCGAAAACCTAAATCTTGTATAAATGTTTTATTTCATTTACTTTAACAATTTATATTCATTAAAGTATAACTTTTACTGTCCAAAACTTAATACTTAATATAGCTCAAATGAAATGATATTTAGATTATAATTTAGACCTATCCTTGCGATTTAATTGGATCAAGCAAAATGTAAGTAATCGTGTATCGAAAGGCCGAAATTTCAAGGTCAAAGAGTGAAAATATGATACATATTTTTTACAAAATTTAATCATCGCTATTTATTGGTTTAAAGCACATTTTAAAGGGACAAAATGGGGTACCTCCCCTTAATTGACAGGCTTTGCCTTACTAAAGTTTCTCTTGAACATACATACAGTAATGTGTATACTCTTAGCCACAACAACTGAATTGTTATTTTTAGGTCAAGATTTTGGATTCAATGAATAATTTTTGTATTTTGTATCTGTATGTACAGTCTGTCAAAAAAGTGTTGAAATGAATATTGAACAAACTATTATTCTTTCACCTGGTTACACCAAACAAATAAGTACAAAATCTATTAAATCGAGTTAACCGCGTTGTTATTTCATAAATATATTGCCTAAATTATACTACTTCAACGTTTAAAGTCCAATAAAGTTAATTAAAGTTTCATTTTCATTTCAACACTTTTTTGACAGACTATACGTTATTTATTACATTTTCATGTGGCTGACTGTACAAAACGTGTGATGGAGGTGGCTTGAATGTTGGGAAAATTGGACACTGTATGCTTATGACATTACGAAAATTCAGTTCTGCTTATTGCAAGAAAAGGAAAATTTAAGGTGGAAAACCCTTTATTTTTTCCCAGTGCCTGAATGTACTAGTGAACTGCGCCAGGTATACAATTTTAAGAGGTACAGTTTTGTACTACATACCTTTTATGTAGGTATCTCGTGTAGTTTAGTCAGCGTTCAATAAGCCATGTAACCCATAACATAGACAAAATATCATCCATGCCCATAAAGCGGTTTTTGACGACTTCATTAAACTGTTAAAAAAAAATATCATCTATCGTCACGACATGAATCCCTGAGGGGGTGTCAGAGGCGTTCCGGATGCGAACTAAAAAATTCAAATCACAGTCCACACTCGGCACACCCGCATTTCACCGACGATTATTAATAGGTCCCAACGTGATGGGTGGTGAGCCCTATCGCCGTTTTTCGAGCACAAATACACGCTTTTTAGGGCATACAGGTTTCCTCACGATGTTTTCCTTCACCGTTCAGCGAGTGGTAAGTATATAAATTCCGAAAAACTCATTGGTGCATGCCCGGCCGGGGACAGAACCTAGATCTCAAAGATTGAGAACCCAGCGTTCTATTATTATTATTTCTATAGACTAATTATGCAGGTGTTGTACACGTTTAACAATTTTCCTCGTGAAATGTTCTAAGTGATGTGAAACCCGCACTGAAATCCACTGAACAAATCTGTGAAGCGACTACACAGACAAATTCGGATTGCAACTTTGTTTTATATTAATAAGGGATAGAGTTATTTTCGGATAAGGCACGTGAATAAATGAAAGTTGGTAGCAAAATACAAGTAGTTTGGTTAGGTACGTACTAAAATAACAAGTTTTAAAACTTATTTCTTAGTTATTGTTTCACTCCTGAATTTAACTTGCGTAGAAAACTATGACATGAAAATAAATAGGTAATATTTTCCACTAAAAGCGGCACAAATCTTTCTACTAGCTAATGCATCATGTCTCATTATTTATTTGCTTCTCAAAGTTTCCAAGAAAACTGAACAAGAAAAAAAGGGGGAAACTTGGAAGCCACCGCTTCCCACATTATCTACATTTGAAAAGTTGTGAGACCAAGCAACGTACTATCGCGAAAATCACGCTCTTCCATTCTTATTCCATTATGACTATTATAATAATGCTGTAAGGTTTTTAGCATGGGTGAACTGCGCTTACCGCCATGGCATGTTATATTCTAAGTACTCCAGTACCCATTCCAAATCTATATCTTTTTTTGCAACATTCTTTTTATCCGTTTTTTTTTTCACTTGTAGCTAGTTCATTTCATCAAAGACCACCAGTCGCTTTGTTTATAGCACGTAATATGTTTATATAACATTTGAATATACGTACGTATAAACCTTTGATAATTAAATAAATTCTAAAACTGGAGTTAAATAGTGCATTATAGTTTTAACGTGAACTTAGTACAAGTGTTTGTTATTGCAAGTGCTGACAATTGCAAATTATATATAAATCATACTTATTTTGTGGTTCCTTAGAATATCGACCGCAGCATGAATACCTTCCAGTTTATAAGATGACTTTTATTTATGCAGCCTAACTCATATTGGAGGCTTGGTAAGTGATCAGTAACACGGATCCATAACACTTTGCTAATTTCGCAAAATTAAATCTTGACGTCCCATAGTAATTGACTTGGGGCTGGGCTTGCATTTGTAAGGAACACGAAAAGGATAATTTACGAATTTAAAAAAAAAGGGTCATCGAAATCTTGTCTTCAGTAAGATTTTGGCTAAATTAAAGTTACCTTATATTAATTTATGTGAAGATATTGTTTTAACAACAGCGTATTAAGAATAGAGAATTAATCTTATGCCTGATTGAACTAAGGATTAATTTAACCTATTCAACGAGCAACAAGGTAAATAGCTAATCAATCGAATAATCGTAATAATTAATAGGATTTAACCGTAACACGCGCCCTGGCCTGATAAGCTTGATTAATTGTAGCTATCCATATCTCGGGAGTTACTTGGAATTGTAAACAACAACTAATTAAATTGGTACCTCGGAGTTATTATTTGGCTGAATATCAAAATCAAAAGAAATCATTTTATTTATTGCTTGTATGGCTTTTTGTTAGACATAAATACTTATAGGTATATTCTGCAGTAAGGAATTAAAAGATAAAGTATAGCAAGGCGCTTTTGGCACCATCTGTAGGATCTGTTTTTGTTTGTTGTAAACATTAGTAATCTTTTGGTTGGATTATTTCAATTTCACGTTTGTCTGAGTGCTGTTAAAATTTTCAGTGACCGATATGGGTTGTAAGACCGAGGCGAAATTATGTACCTATACTTTCGAGTACTCTTTAGAACTATAAATTAATTCAGCTTTCCTATACCTTTAGATCCCTACTCCGTTCTGGACTCCAGAGCTATCAGAACAACTGCCGCATCACTGCATACAAAGCAAAACTGCAAAGCTCACGCTTAAACAGCCGCGCGCACAAATGAGTGGAAGGTTCTGTACAAACAACCAAAAATTAGTCACATAAAACCCCAAAATAATAACAGCCATGGTACATCGTCGAGTGTTGGTGACTGTAATGCAAGTAATAGCTTACTCTCACGTCCAAAAGATATTATTTTTCATGTCCCTAACAAGAAGCTACGATGAGTTGAGTACTGAGGTTAAAAATAATATACGGAAAAAGTGTGTGTAAACCCAAATGAGCATTGATTTGGACCATCTGTTGACCTTATTTATAGTAGGTTTACTTTTAGATTAAACAGTTTTACTCTTAGGTTTTCATTTTTATGTTTTTGTACATACATGTTAGTTTTTATTGTATTGTATCTATAGTCGAATATCGTTACGAATAAAAGACGACCAAGTACTTATAGATAAATTCATTGATTCGGTATTACCTTAATTTAGTACATTCTCAATATAACTAAAACGATATTTAAACAAAAGATAACAGACAAGGTCGTGGCTTTACTCAATTTAAACCAAAGGCATGTCCTAAAACAGCCTAAAGAGGTGTGCATTTATCACCGATTTTGCTAGGCCGTAGCTATTGCTACAACTTTTCTTGCTTTGTAGACAGTACGCCACGATACGACAACACGTACGCTAAAATTCAAATTCAATAATATATGGACGTATATGAAGTACCAAACTCGACTCAATGTGTCGGTTTAATAAACGTACCTATTCTTCGTAGCTCCCAAAATGTAGGCCCTTCATTTTCGCCAGCGGCACCCGGCCGGTGCCAGCTAGTCAGGCGACGACGGACGTGTTTATTTTTCATTTCCGGACTTTCCACGTCGCATGGACCCTTTAGCTCATATACGAGCAGATATATATATATGTATGTACATCTTCTACACACACACATAGGTCTATTTGTGCCTATTACAATGAGTAGATAAAATTGTAGATGTACGTGAGGTATAAGTACTAAACTTTCACTGACACCTGCTACGGTGTAGCAAATGCTGCGACGACAGCACTGGCATTCGACCGACTTCGGCCGAGATCGTCGTACGTACGCGTCTATGTTTTATGGAGCTGGCCTTCTGCATGTATTTATTTTGTGACACCAGTCTTCTCGCTTTGTCGATCCACTACGTCGTACAAGTTGTTAAGAAAAGTACTGCGATCCTTACAACCACGTACAGTAAAAGTGTAGTCTTTTTTTGGTAACGCTTTCTTATTTGAAGAAGAAAGTAGGCTGATTGTTGAGATTGTCGGCACTCATACAATGTTGAGATGAAAACACTTGTACTTTTCCACACTTTTCCATACAAATTATATTTAAAACCGGTTGGATTGTGTATTTTAAATATAATTTGTGGAAAAGTACAAGTGTTTCACCACAAGGTAAAAAAAATTTTTTTCGGTTGTATTACACACAAACTATACGTGGTTGAAAGAATTTTAGTACTTTTCTTAACAACCTGTATTTGTGTGTGCTATACGAACGTACCTAGATGGTGTAATAAATGCATTTTATTATTATTTATTTCAATAAATTCTACAGCATAACAGTACTAGACCTGAACGGTTTGACTCTCATGAATATTCACTCAGAAATTGATGCAGATGAAGTAGAGGATATATTTAATAAAACCTGCCAAGTGCATGTCGGGCCACGCGCATTGTAGGGTTCCGTAGTTGCCCGGTGCATATAAGTTGGTCTACTAATACAGACCGCGCCAAACTTCTGGTCCCATACAGAATAGGGGGCCAAAAGTTTGGCGCGACCTGTACTCGTAAACCTGTAAAGCCTACTTAGTTGTGATAGTTTTCCTTTAAAATTCATTATAATACTACTTCAGTGAATTTTTTCACATTTCTATAAAGAACCTCCACTCCACGCTCCACTCTGACTAAAATTTTCACTTTAAAGCTTAATATTTCACCAACGGATCCCTAAATCGAAAAATGGTTTTCACACACCCACAATTTTTTTGAACGGCCTATCCAACATTACCCCACACTATAGGATAGACGAGAAAAAAAAATTCATCCCCTGTTTACTTGTATGAGAGGTACACTACAAAAAATTTTTTTCTATATTTTGTTTTACCATTTTGTCGGTGTGATTAATATTTATATCCATGCCAAATCACAGCTTTCTAGTACTAATAGTCTCTGCGCTAAGCCGCGGACAGACGGACAGACGGACAGACGGACATGGCGAAACTATAAGGGTTCCTTGTCGGACCACGGAACCCTAAAAAGGAAAACAGGATTTTTTTTATTAATGTAATTCTAACTACCTACTTTTGTCGTTTTATTTTCTTAAACCCCCCGATACTAAAACCTGGCTACGCCCATGTCATACCTAATTGCGACTATGGATCCAGGAGCAGGGAACGTGTCCGTATTACTGGCTTACCATCGGAAGCAATGGGCAATGGCAATCCAGGGCTTGTCGGTCGGTTCGTTTATCTCAATAACGCAGACGCCAGCCTGCCATCACTACGTGACTTCAGGCCACACACGGATGAAATAAACAAACAACCCAAGAATAAATCTGCTTATCAGATATTAGTACTACTAGAAATATGTTCTCTAATATTCCTCGTGATACAATAACGTCCCTATGGTAGATAAATATTTTTCGTTTGTTTTTAACTTTTGAGCAGTGTAGTATGTAATACTAGTTTTTGTTTATGGCTTGGCCGTTATTTTATTAACAACTTTTATAGCTATAATGTTGACCAGGGTCATTACACTGATAATAAAAAAGGCTGAGGGTTATCGAGTTAAAACGGAACATACAGACAGAACAACATAAAAAATTTAAAATAAAAGGTTAATTATGCTAGTCTCTTGGGCACCCAACCCAACCGACGGCAACAGTTTAGAAAATATATTTAATTTAGTTAAAAGTTTTAGGGCGTATTTATTTGATAATATTGGATTTATTTTATATTTAATTTCTTAGATAGGTTTTATGATTACATAATAAGTATTTTTACCAATAAAAATTTTGGCTTCAGAACGATATTAGATAATAACGCAATAAAAATATAAAAAGCTTGTATATATTCAATGTACGTTTTTACTGCTTTATTATTATTATATAAATTTCAATTAACCTTTTATTGCAATGAACAATTTTTTACCGTAACTTCACGTAACCCGTTTAATCGTCATTCTAATTACAGAAATCGATAAAATGGAAGCGTTTGACAAGCAATTCGGCACTCTCTGAGTACGGAACCCTAATATTTGTTATTTATTGCTGAGTACCTATGTACGATACTTTGACCACATTTGAAACTTGTATGTATCACCATCTTTAAGACAGAGCTAAAACAAATAACGTAAAAAAAGATAATCTTTACAGGTGTATATCATGACGTGGCCGAAATAAAAGGACCTTCTCTTTGTACCTACGTTTTCTTGGAGCTCGACACGACGACAAACTTGAACATCGCCATCTATCAATGAACCTTGGTACAAAAAGATGACAAGCTACAAACAAGTTTAGTCCTCAGTTCCTCCGAGGTTTAGTCATCTCGCGCTCGTACGCTAAAGGAATATGAAGTAGGTATACAAAGGTATTCACACACACTACAAGATGGCGTTGTGGTTTATTGAATGGGGATGGGGACCCACTTACAGTGCCACCAACTTATCTGTTCAGTTGGATTATCCACCCATCTCATTCTAGTGCGGTAGAAAAGAATATAATTAGAAAGAGACGGCGAATGATTTTATTGAACAGTTAAATTGGTGGCACTATAAGTAATTTTTTTTTTCTTGGATCGAGGCTATATTTGCACGTATTGTGTGAAAATTTCAACTGTCTACCTATTAAGGCTGAAGCTGTAGACCCCTGTGACAGATGGACAGACAGACAGACTGACAGCGGAGGCTGAGTAAATAGGGTCCCGTTTAGCACCCTTCGCGTACGGAACCCTAAAAATAACAAGGAGATGATTAAAACGAAAAGGTCTTAATATTTACACATTTTAATAAATTAGTAACTTCCACTTAGTAGATATTAAGAAACATTAGACAAAAGCGAAGCTTTTCAACGTCCTCCAATTGCTTTGCAACAAAAAGTACACACAGTACAAAAAAATATTATTAAAGTTACCTACTACTCTCTCGTCTAAAGATAGTTATCACAGTCCAAAGCTTAGTGTGACAATAAATAGAAAAATAGAAAATTTTCAAAGTGACACGAATGTTTATAAGGAAGTAATTACTACATAACTATAACATGAAATATATTGTAACATACTTGTACATACCTATTTGTTTACACTACCTATTTAGGTTTAGGCCAAAAATACTATTAGACCAAATTATGAACAGTTGTGTGAGCAATTAATATTCTTACTATCATTTATGCGAAAATGCAGAACAAGTTTTTAAATAAAAGAGATTGCGTACAAAAATATTTGTCTCGAGCGTTGTCTTTCATACAGTTTAATGTTCTGATAACAATCAAATGTTTATAAAATCCGGACAAATCACCCTTAATAACTATAAAATCAAACACAGCTACCCAAAAGCAACTGGGTACCTACTTGAACAATTCTTTGACTGCCTGAACAGGTTAATTTTCTGTTTCAGTGCCACCATATTTTTTATTCAGGAGGACAAAATTGTAATCATTTGTAGAACTCGCCTTGAAATAGGGTAATTTTCAATTCAAAAATCAAGTTGAGCATGCCCCTTTCTGAGCTAGGGCCAAAAAGTAATTTAAAAATCGAAGTCTGACCACTTTCACTCATCTAGCTACACATGTTATACAACCTTGGCTGCTTAGTTAGACTTCTACCGGTTACCATCAGCCGTCAGAGCACGTCTTGCTCGCTGAAACTGTCTTTCTCCGTTACGTGCAAACGGGCAGGTCGAACAGCAGCCGATAGACCGTTTGCAACATGTCTGAAGAATTATGCCAAATTTTTGCAAATTTAAACTTCTTTCTTTAACTTTTCTGACAGTCTCACGAAATTCTCCACTCACGACATGAACAAAGAAGATGGTTGGTAACTGCAAATCGCAAGCTGATGTTGTGCGTGTAATCGCGTATGTATTGAACAGAAGGCCTCCCCTGATATAATAACGGCACACCAAGACATAAATACAAAAATAAAAGTAGAATCAACACGTGATCAAATGACTTCACATCAAGAAAACTGAAGATGAAATACAACATAACATTTTTATTATTTTTAATTGCATTTTTACTGCACCAAATTAGACTCTTTTTTTAAAGTGAACACTAAAGTAACATAAGAATGCAGTATTTACGTCTACTTCTGAAAACCAAATTTATAGAAAATAAGGCATTAATAATTAAGTCTTAAATTAAAAGTCCTAATCACGCCAAATTTTCTGATGGCACTTTTACGAAAATAATCGTCACGATTACAATAATAAACTGTTTTTCAACACGTCTTTAATATAACACCATCAGAATTTCAAGGCCAAATTTGTCTACAGCCTGCTTTTTCTTCATGAAGTGATTGGAGAAGCATTGGAGGTTCGTAATCAGCAATGCATTTTTATCATTATCATTCTCGAATCTTGGAGTGCAACAAAAACAATTCTCATACTCAGCTTACAATAAGTCAACAAAGATTTAGACCATTCCCATCCCACACCTTAATCACAAATTCTTATGCGAAAATATAAAAACAACTCTTAGATAACAAAATCAACGAGTCATTACAAAATGCAAGCAGTTTGGTCATTTCTGTACTTATGTGAACATAGTACAAAAAAAATGAATTAAATGCATAGAGCTGGAATTCAAAAATATTTTTTTCTAATATAGAGATTCATTCGGTAACAAAATTCAGGTCATATTCAATACGTAATCGAACAGATAGATTTTATTGCTGCATACCCAAAAAATATCTGCCAAATGTTTCGCAATGTTTTATCGAGAGTTATTATCTCTTGAGCGGATATTGGAACACAGACCAAATGATATTTTACACATTTACCATATTTGTATAGACTGGTAAGATTAGTTCGCATTATGAGTCAAAGCTTATACGTGATGAATGAATCATTCTTAATTGGCAACCTTGAAAGTATTCCAGTTAGAACATCTGGGCTTTATCAATTGCGTTTATGCAAAAGTATTGAGCGCCAATCAAAAACCACCTCTATTCAGCAGATATAAGGTAACAGTTGGTCTAACATTTTACCCAATAATAACACAGACTAAAAAATCACACATACTCAATAGAAGTTTCTTCAAAATGTCTCAGTGTAATCACATATTGCCACATAACTTTGTATTCAACTCGTTAATTCTCATTGTTTGACCAATTAATCAATGTTTCACTGTGGGTGTCCTCAATATCTAGGAGTAAACTGTCTTTATTGCTGCTTGTTTTTTCTGAAAAGTTTGTTGGCATGTCGAACTCGTCATCATTTGGTTGCAGGTTGATGTATGAAAGTGACTTTTTCTTTTGTTCCAAGTCAAATATTTCTAAGTCTTCATCATCGTCTTCGTCAGACTCCATGGTCAACGGTATTCTGGATAGTTCGAGGTTGTCCCTTTGATCATCTGACTGGAGAACACCATATCTGAACTGGTTTGTGTCGTTTGAACTGTGTGTGTTGTTGGCATCATTTTTGTTGTTCTTTCTCCTGGAAAAAGAGATAGAAAATTGTTAAATTTGGTATTAATTATTATTCAATAACTTTATTTAATCTTTTTATGCATTGGTAACAGACAAATAGATTTATTTTATTTCTCTCATAGATCAGTGCAAATTTAAAAAAGGGCTTAATTTAAAGCCTATTATCATATTTTTTTTGTTTTAATGAGGTTAAGTTCATTGACCTAGTCTATTAAGTAAATTGCAATTCATAAATGTAGTTAAAATCGCAAATAAAGGTAAATGGATTTTATTACAGGAATTTTATTCAAAATATTATAATAGGAGGTCGCAACAAATCTGGAAACGATAAGGTAAATATATTAGGTTGGTGAAAAACTCTTTTCGCAAATAGTATGTATGAACTTATAATAAAATCTCTTTGGCTATACCAGTTGTATCTGGCTGGTTTTGGTATTATTAAAAAGTTTAAATTTTAAAAAAAGATAATTCCAAATTTAAATTCGGTAAAATGTGTGATTTTCATTTGTTTTTCTTACTGTTAAGATGAGTGAATCTAATGAAGAAATTCGATACATTTTAAAACTTTACTACAAAAAAGGTAAAAATGCAACGCAAGAAAAAACCGCGAAAAAAATTTGTGATATTTATGGACCTAGTGCAGTGTCTGTGAGAGTAGCACAAATTTGGTTTAAGCGTTTTCAATCCGGAAATTTTGATGTCAAAGATGCACCTAGCTCTGGGCGCCCTGTTACGGATAAAATGGATGCCATTTTTGAAAAAGTGGAGCAAGATCGGCATATTAGTAGTTACGATGTAGCTGAAGAACTGAGGATTGGCCACAAAACAGTTTTGGCGCATTTGAAAAGAGCTGGGTACACAAAAAAGCTCGATATTTGGGTGCCTCAAGAGATCACTGAAAGAAACTTAATGAACCGTGTACTCATTTGTGATTCTTTATTACGACGTAATGAAACCGAAACATTTTTGAAAAACCTGATAACTGGTGATGAAAAGTGGATCACGTTCGACAAGAACGTGCGAAAAAGGTCGTGGTCAAAGGCTGGTCAGGCTTCACAGACTCTGGCGAAACCCAGGTTATCTCGCAACAAGGTAATGCTGTGTGTATGGTGGGATTGGAAGGGCATTATTCATTATGAGCTGTTACCGCCAGGCAGCACCATCGATTCTGAACTCTACTGCGAACAACTGATGAGATTAAAGCAAGAAGTTGAGAGAAAGCGGCCGGAATTAGTCAACAGAAGGGGTGTGGTTTTTCATCATGGTAACGCTAGACCTCACACATCTTTAGCCACTCAGCAAAAATTGAGAGAGTTTGGCTGGGACCATTTTTATTATTTTTAGAAATAAAAAGAAGTCACACGGTGCTAGATCAGGGCTGTAAGGAGGGTGACCCAGGAGTTTGACTGGCGTGCTGTCCAGGAAGTCCCTCGTTTTGAGTGCGGTGTGCGCAAATGCATTGTCGTGGTGGAGCAGTAGCCCGCGGAGCCCTGTGTTTGGTCGCAGAGAACAACAGAGAAAACTTCTGGCAAACATTTGGTAGTATACCATTCGGCATTGATGCTTCTTTGATCGCGTAAGGGAATTGATACCAAGTGGCCAGACAAATTAAAAAAGCTAGCGATCAAAATCTTCCCCCGCTTCTAGATCGCTTCACTTTGGTAGGCGTTGGTTCATTTTGAAACACCCAAACAGTCGACTAGCGCTTGGTTTCTGGGTCGTATTGATAAATCCAGGACTCATCACCTGTAACGATGTCGTAAACACGCCGAGACGAGCCTGCTTCAAATTTGTGTAGCATATCACGGCACCATTCCACCCGGGCCTGCTTCTGAGCATCGGTGAGGTTGTGCGGCACCCAGCGTGATACTATCCTCCTCACGCGAAGATGGCTGTGTAGAATCTCGTGAACGCTTCCCGATCCAATCTTCAATATGTGTTGAACTTCTGGTATGTAATTCGCCTATTGTCTTGGATAAAATTTTTCACTGCCAGCACGTTTTCTTCGGTAACAGCCGTCAAAGAGCGACCGCTTCTTTCTTCATCCCCCAAAATTGGTCGACCGCGCCTGAATTAGTTATACCAACGATACACGGTTGCCTTGGAAGGTCATCCATAAATGCCATTTGAAGTCTATCGTACGATTCATCCGGTTTCAGGCGACACTTGAAATCGTAAAAAATCACAGCTCTAAAATGTTCCCGGCGCAGATCTATATTTCAGCGAGACACAATACTTTGAATTAAATTAGCTCGCAAAAAATGTGGAGGGAAATTTTTAAATTAGAACATTTAGAACATACCTATTTTTACTTATAAGTAATCATATTTTCGAAAAACATTATAACTGGCCAGTCTACCATATCTAAAAACTTTTTTTCGCAATACTTTCTGAGGGGCCTGGTATAGGGAAAAATCTAATCTAAAAAACGATACATTTGTAATTAAATCATAAAAAATATAGTCTTTAACGGAACCGACGGAACCAACTCGCACTTGTCCGGTTTTTTTTTAGTTTTTCAGGCGCCATAAATAGATAATATAACTAATTCACGCAGCCAGACCGACATATTTAGCATCAGAGAGGATCCTGTGAACCCCGATTCAGTAATTTCCCTTATCGTTATTAGATTTGTTGTGACCTCTTAATACAGAATTCATTTTTATCAATTTATTACACGTAGATTTTTTTTTTATATTCTTGAAATAGGAACTCAGTCGTTTGACCTCTATGACATTAACCTTACGGCGCGACTATTTGGTACGTTTTTTTTAATCTTCTCAAAATGCTTTTCGGTTAATTCAAAATACCATTTTTTTTTATTTCAACTTTTAATTTAAATTTTGCTGATACAATTTTTTTACCCTGTACCAAATAGCCCCTAATATTTGGGACGAATAGCAATTCGGTCACTTTTTTCTTAAATTTAGGCTATAATTTAAAATAAAAGAAAACAAGCTATTTTTACTAAATACTGGTTTTAACACTCACATATTATTATTGTTGTCAACTGTTTCACCGATACAATTTCAAATGCATGGCGAGTGTCATCATCGCAGCGTTCACCGACGTTATGAAACGGCCACTGTGACAACAGTATAACAGTTGGCATGGCATAGTCAACAATACTACTACGTGAGTGTTAAGACCTGTATTCAGTAATAATTTAGTATGTGCTACGTGTTCACGTGAAATTTAATAATACAATGGGCCGCAAAGAAAACGGGTTGGTAAGAAAAACCTCAATAACTTCCAAAGTATTGGAATTAGCTTTATAAAATAAAGACTGTATTATAGACAATTTTATATTGCTTAAATAAAAGTCAAAGAAGTTCAAGTTTATGAAGCTTATTTTAAATAAAAGTAGGTTAAGTAAAAACATTTAAAAAAAAATTTTTTTTCTAATAATGTGCTATGTTATCAAATATGCAATTTTCACACATTTTGGTATTTCGTTTTGCCACCACGAGCTGTTAATACAGCTGTTATACGGTTTGGCATGCTTTCCACTAGATTTCTGAGCCGTTGCTGGGGAATATTCTCCCATTCCTCTCTCAGTGCTTCTTTTAGTTCACGAAGTGTGATTGGAGGGAAATTTCGCTGGCGTACGCGTCGTCCCAGTCCGTCCCGAGCTTTATGGAGACAAGCGTTATCTTGTATAAAGATGGCGTCGTCACCCATGTTTACTAAAAATGGGCCAACGTACTCATTTAAGATTTCATTCACGCATCTTTCTGCAGTTAAAGTTCCATTTTTTATCACCACTAGCTCGGTGCGGCTTTCGGAAGAAATTCCAGCCCCCACGTGTATGGAGCCTCCGCCGTATGGCACTTTCTCTTCAATGCCAGCTTGGTTATAGCGCTCTCCTGGTCTTCTGTAGACTCTTTGCCTCCCATCGTGCGTGTATAGCATGAACCTCGACTCGTCCGAAAACATTACTCTTGACAGTCATCCAGAGTCTGAGGCCTTGAATATCGATGCTGCCTTTCGAGTTTTGGACCATTTGCGGGTTTAAATGGCTTCAAATTTGCTTCAGCAAGACGTCGACGCACTGTACACGTGCTAGGATTGCTTCCTCCAGCACGTAGAAGGTGATTTTTGACTTCAGCAGCCGTTTGAAATCGATTCCTCAACATTGTTAACACCATATTATTATAGCGATCCTACCGCGCTGTTGTGCCCTTTGATCGGCCTGTTCCTGGTCTACGAATATTGGATCCAGTCTCTTCAAATCGCTGGAGCACTCTTTGAACGGTTGACAGCGACACATCTACAGTTCTCGATGTTTTTTTTTTCTAATAATGTGCTATGTTATCAAATATGCAATTTTCACACATTTTGGTATTTCGTTTTGCCACCACGAGCTGTTAATACAGCTGTTATACGGTTTGGCATGCTTTCCACTAGATTTCTGAGCCGTTGCTGGGGAATATTCTCCCATTCCTCTCTCAGTGCTTCTTTTAGTTCACGAAGTGTGATTGGAGGGAAATGTCGCTGGCGTACTCGTCGTCCCAGTCCGTCCCGAGCTTTATGGAGACAAGCGTTATCTTGTATAAAGATGGCGTCGTCACCCATGTTTACTAAAAATGGGCCAACGTACTCATTTAAGATTTCATTCACGCATCTTTCTGCAGTTAAAGTTCCATTTTTTATCACCACTAGCTCGGTGCGGCTTTCGGAAGAAATTCCAGCCCCTACGTGTATGGAGCCTCCGCCGTATGGCACTTTCTCTTCAATGCCAGCTTGGTTATAGCGCTCTCCTGGTCTTCTGTAGACTCTTTGCCTCCCATCGTGCGTGTATAGCATGAACCTCGACTCGTCCGAAAACATTACTCTTGACAGTCATCCAGAGTCTGAGGCCTTGAATATCGATGCTGCCTTTCGAGTTTTGGACCATTTGCGGGTTTAAATGGCTTCAAATTTGCTTCAGCAAGACGTCGACGCACTGTACACGTGCTAGGATTGCTTCCTCCAGCACGTAGAAGGTGATTTTTGACTTCAGCAGCCGTTTGAAATCGATTCCTCAACATTGTTAACACCATATTATTATAGCGATCCTACCGCGCTGTTGTGCCCTTTGATCGGCCTGTTCCTGGTCTACGAATATTGGATCCAGTCTCTTCAAATCGCTGGAGCACTCTTTGAACGGTTGACAGCGACACATCTACAGTTCTCGATGTATAACGCTGACTGCGCCCGATTTCAAGCATTGTCAGAATTCTGGTACACTCTTCGGGGGTTATTGGCATGTTTTTAACTGAATTTAAGCGGAATATTAAATTTCTGCACAAGAAATGCCATATTTATGTCACAGAATAGAAATAAAAGTAAAAATATTGTTTCAAAATTGATATTCAAATTTAAAATGATTTTTTATTTATGGTTTTTAATAAAGTTACCAAAAGGAAATACAAAGCATTTACTTCTTCCTACATTTGTAATACGAGTAGAATAAACTTTAATTTAGTCAATATTTCATAAAGCTAGTTCCAGTATTTTAGAAGTTATTGAGATTTTTATAACCGACCCGCTTTCTTTGCGGCCCAGTGTATTATGAAACAAGCGACATTTGGAACAGTGAACAGTAGAGTGAACGCAACACAAGCAATATGATTCTAAATATAATATATTCAAGCCTTTCTTCCAGGTGGTCCCTTCCGTAGTCCCTGAAAGGGACCACGGGTAATGTTTTCCCTGTGGTCCCTGGTAGAAATGCAATGCTGCCGAATTAAAATAGCAACTAATTCAAGTCAAATTGATAAAAAAAGATGCATTAGAAATTTTGTGACAGATGTCAAAAGTGACAGATGATTGAGGTTTTGTAGAAATTTAGTGACATATGTCAAAAGTGACAGATGATTGAGGTTTTGTACAAATTTAATGACAGATGATTTAGGTTTTGTAGAAATTTACTGACAGACGTCAAAAGTGACGGATGATTAAATTTCAAGTAATTTAGTAACAGATGTCGGAAGTGACAGCTGATTGAAGTTATTTAACTAAATCAATATAAAAAATTAAAAAATCTTTCACTTTTGACATCTCTCCCAAAATTTTCATAAAAGTATACTGTCACTTTTGACATAAATATGTCACTAAATGTCTACATAACTTCAATCATCTGTCACTTTTGACATCTGTCAGTAAATTTCTACAAAACCCCAATCATCTGTCACTAAATTTCTACAAAACTTCAATCATCTGTCACTTTTGACATCTGTCACAAAATTTCTAATGCATCTTTTTTTTGTCAATTTGACTTGACTTAGGTGCTATTTTAATTTGGCAGCATTGCATTTCTAGCAGGGACCATGGGGAATAAAGGTTTTCGAGAAGGTGCATTTTTTAACGCCCATGCCCGTCTTGCCCGTACTTAACTCTAGCAGTGAGTGATTGATGATGCACCAACTAGCCTCAATCAGCAAACCAGTTGAACAGGAAAACAAAACAAAAACCCATTATTTACTTATAATTTTCCTTGAGAAAAGAAAAAAATATTCCAAAAAAATGACATTATAATGTACTAATGCATTTTAAATAAAGAGACTGCACCCACAGATAACTTTTCTCACTAGCTATCTTTCTCGCTATGTTTAGCAACGGCACAAGTGAGAGCAACAGCAAAATGGCATCCTTATTCTTATTTGAAACATATAATAGGAAGGATGAATATATCTTGAATTTGGAGGAGGGGGTCACAACCATAGCTATGTCACAGCCCAATAAAAATTTGCAGAAAAACAAACAATTGTGTAATTCTTAATGTTTCAGGGTTCTGTGTTCAAAGGGCAAACCTGAGGCCTATTCATGTCATGTTGCTCTGCTTTGTCTGTTTGTCTGTCCATATGTCACGGTTTTCTAGTTTGCAGATGGAATGAGTCACAGATCTGAAATTTGGGTATGTTTTGTAAAATATTGACCCAAAAAATAACAAATATTGAACTGAAAATTAAAAAGAAACAAAAATATTTTTTTCCTTTATACCCTGGCATATGGGATGTCAGTCTAGAACTCATACAAATGCAAATATAATTTTAACTTAAGTTGTTTAATCTCATAAAATAAAGAAATGGGTGCTATCAAAGTTTTAGATCATTTTTGGTACGGGGTCTATCTCAAAAACTTAACTAGTAAGGAATTTGAAATTTTCTGAATATTGTGTGGCATGTACCGTATTAGAATAACATAATACTCGAAATCGCCGATTTTTAATATAGGTTTAGGGTTACGTACAAGAATACTCCACCGACATAATCTTGCAGTTTGGTTCATTTTGTAGGTACTGATAAATTTGTAATTTATATTCAAATCATTCAAGTCTTTAACTTGTTTAAATTATACGAAACCCTCAGGGCGCAAGACAGTTTTTGACCAGTTTTTCAATAAATTCTTCTCCTATATTCAGTTTCATGTAAACTATAGCACACATGCTAAGTATGGTTTCATGATCCCTATTCTTATCTTTACTTAAAGTGCATTTTATTTCATTACTTACTTAAAGAACACATAATATGCAACGGCGAGGAGTGCAAATCCACCAAAGACAATCAAGCCTCTTTTAAGGACTCCTGGATTATTGAGATCAAGCTGGTTCGGAGCGACCTTGCTAGTTGACGTTGTGCTATTGTCAGTTGCATTGTTGGTTGTTACAGTGGTGGAGACTGTTTCATTAGCTGAGCTTGAATTGGCTGGAACTGTAAAAAATCTTCATTTAACCCTTCTTATTGAGAATAGCAGGTCATTTAACTTTTTTGCTGTTATTTTTTTAGTTGGACCCTTATGTAAGTATATTATAAAAAAATATAATAAAAATATTCATAACTAAACATGTCCAAACTTAAATTATTAAAAAAATAAATTTCTTTCATCATATATCATGTATCATAAATTACACTTTATTAAGATTTTGGACTCAGTGGGCATCCTGAAGATATACTTAGAATTAGATGATATTATGTGTACTTTCCTATCTACCACTACGGCATCGAGAAGTGATACAGGAAATTTATTTTTTATTTTTTTATTTTAATTGGTACACCAACAGGATACATATTAAACATTGTTTGTTATATTCAAGAAATTGATAATAAATGGTTTTTGCTCAACCTTACTGACCAAGTTATCAAACATAAGTAAGTATATAATATTCTCGTCCTTATATTTCTTTATTTTATGCAGGTGTATAAAGTTATTATACTAGCCAAACAAAAACATAGTTTTTTTTTAAATTTCCCATATTATATTTGTTTCATCAGATTCTATTGTTTTTATAAAGATTAGAGATGACCTATAAAATGTATACTTTAAATCTATTTGTTTTTTTTTTGTCACTATGAAGGTAAATCTTAGTATAACATTTTCAAAGTTTTTAGTTCATTACCATATACAGCACTCTATATGTGCCAAATGTCACAATGTTAAAATAAGTAGAAATTATGTACTTAAATTTTTTGATATTCTGGCACAGGTAAAATTTTTTCAAAGTTTAATTGTTCAAAATTATGCCTGCATGTTGGTAGTCAAATACAGGTGTGGATCTAGAATTAAGCTCAGGGTGGGGGGCAATTTTTGTTTGATTTCTCCCAGAAAATTAATTCTCTATGAAAAATTACTTTAAGTTTTTGTTTGCTATCCATGTAAATAGTTTTTTGTTTGTATTGGCTTCAGTCATGGGTCAGGGGGGGCAATTGAGACGATGTGAGCCAGAGCGACCTACCTTTTCCAGATACAATTGATTTTATTAATTGTGTTTGGAAAAGATAGGCCGCTCTGGTGGTCTGAGTCCTTGCTTGATCATGCACTTCAGTTTGGAATTCACAATTGGGTTGCAGGGTTCGATATAACCTCTTAAATTTACCTTTTGAAGCCTCTGGTTTAGATATGGTTTCATTTTTGACCTGGGCTGGTTCTGGTTGTATCACAGGTTGTTGCACTTGTTCTTTAGGCACCTGTTCCATGTCATTAGGTTGTTGTACGAAGCCGCCTTCGCTTTGTCCCGGCTGAGAACCCTGGGCGTCCCTTTTCCTCACTCTCATGGCCGTAACCGCATTACGGGTTGAAGGCCAAAAGGCGTAGCGACTGTCAAGATCACTGTACATGTCCTTAGTATGGCTGAATTCATAAATATTCTCTGATGTCCCCACAAAGTTAAAAAGTAACAACACCAACGCGATTCGCAAATACATTGCTGAAGAAGGAAAAAATCCGTAGGCAGTATTTATTACACAGTATTGAATTTTAATCACTGTTTAGCCAATAAGATGTACCTAGTTTTTACACAGATTTCTTTGTGAATACATTATGTACATGAAAATTATTAAATAGCACTGCCGAGCTGAGCACAGATCATTTATTTATACAGGCCTGCCTGCCCATAGTGCCCATAGCATAGATAGAGTAACTTTAACTTATAAACTGGGAATAGAGACTAGTCTCAAGCCGTGCTATTAGAATTGGCAACGTCGCATTTTCGCAAAAAGGAAACCGATCTTTCATAGAGCCCACCTAATTGAAGGCACCGATAATGAATGCTAAACCGTTATTATTTAGTGCTAAAAATGAATAAATAATAGTTTTAAAAAAGAAATAACTTAATATTGGCATACATAAAACATCAAGCTCAGATGTAATAAACGTTTAGATGTAATATGCGATGTTATCATCTTAACGGAATGTCGCCTTGGTCAAAATCCTCTTATTAAAAAAATAGACGGCTGCTCACACTTCCATTCCGAAACATTCACAAACCAAAATGGAGGAGTCATAGTATACGTTAATGATAAATGGAATGCCATTGTATCTGAACCCGCCTGCGACGATGCTAACTGTCTTCTTATTACTCTACCAAATAATTTTACTATTATCGCCATGTACCGCTCACCTTCCATTAAAAATATCACAAACTTTCTGACTTCTTTAGACTGCATTCTAAACTCTGTTAAACACTGCCCTAATATAGTTCTAGCGGAAGACATAAACATTAACATCCTTCCAGACTCCGATAACGATCATAAATCTAACTATTTATGCTGCGTTGCTGAACACGGTCTTATACCAGCGAATACCACACCCACAAGGCTAAAGTCCTGCATAGACCACATTTGCATTAGAACAAAATTTGAAGCTTTAGGTATTGCTTGCAAGACATCTCTTACTGACCACGATCTTCCCATTACAGCTATATGTACAAATTTCCACCATAAAACAACCAGAAGATCATTACCTAAAACAAATTATGCTGCGGTAGCAACTGACCTTCAAACTGAAGACTGGTCTGACATAATATCTTCCTTTGATGTATTAGAAGCAACCACCAAGCTAACCGGAAAACTTAACCTGGTTGTCATGAAACACACACAATTCGTAAAAATCAGTCGCTCACAGTACAATATCAAGCCCTGGATAACTCCTGGCCTGATAAGATGTATGAAACACAGGGACAATCTTCACCTAAAATGTAGAAAAAAACCTAATGATGCTACTGCTCGACTTGTCTATAATAGGTACCGCAACTTTTGCACAAAAGTTCTACACAAAGTTAAATCAGACTTTGAAAATAAAATACTAGTGGACAACAACAAAGACCCGAAAAAACTATGGAAAGCAATCAAAAACATATGTGAATTAATTCCTGCTAAAAGAAATGCTTCTGTTGACCTACTTGCTAATAAACCAAGCAAATCAGAATCAATCAACGACTGCAATACCTATTTTACTTCAGTAGGAACAAATCTAGCAAAAGAAATACTAACAACAACGAGTCAAACCGAATCGAATCTTGCTTTACTTGCTGCTTCTTCCTCTACCCCTTCAGGATCTTTCTTCTTGCTTCCTACAGACGAAGCCGAAATAATAGACATCGTACATACGTCAGCTAAAAAATGATAGTGCACCTGGCCTAGATGGGTTTAAAAACCTCCTTGTGAAGTATGCCTTAAAATAGTTTAGCTAAACCTTTATCACACATTTGTAACCTAAGTCTGAGTAATGGCATATTTCCTGATTCCTGGAAAGTTGCTACTGTAACTCCTATTCATAAATCTGGTGACAAAAGCATGCCATGTAACTACAGACCCATTTCACTTCTATCAGTATTCTCAAATTTGTTGGAGAAAATTGTAAACCGTCGCCTAGTTAAATATCTAGAATCAAATGAAGTTCTATCACCAACCCAGTTTGGCTTCAGACATGGAAAGTCTACTGAAGATGCAGTCACACTTCTCCTAAATTCAATAACTTAACATCTTGACAACGGGCGCTGTTGTGTAGGTGCCTTCTTAGACCTAGCAAAAGCGTTTGACACGGTTTCCATTCCGATTCTTTTGAAAAAATTAGACAACATAGGTATTAGAGGCATTACTCTCGATTGGTTCCGCAGTTATTTGTCGGACAGAGTTCAGATTACTAAAATTAGTGACATTCTCAGTGATCCTTCAAATGTGAAATTCGGTGTACCACAGGGCAGCATTTTAGGCCCAACTCTTTTCATCATCTACATAAATGACATTAACAATGCTTTATCTCCATCTTTAAACGCAGAAATTGTGTGTTACGCCGACGATACTGCGATTATCTTTAACGATACCACCTGGCTTTCTGTTTTTAATCGAACAACTAACGGTCCTTCTGAAATCGCTAACTGGCTTTCTAGAAATCTTCTAACACTAAACACAACCTAAACCAAATACTTAGGTTTCCACAAAACTGCAGCTTCAGAACCAATTTGTAACATCCCAATCAAAATACATTCCTGTGATCGATCCACCTGCACATGTTCCTGCGACATTATTCAAAGAACCGATGCTATAAAATATCTAGGTATTTTCCTCGATGAGAAAGTCAACTTCAATAAACATATATCTTTCCTTGCAGGAAGGGCAAGAAAACTCATCCACGTCATGAGACTACTACGTAATAGTGCCTCAAAAGAAACCTTAAGACTCGTATATATTACTCTTTGTCAATCCGTTCTGAATTACTGTATAAGCTGCTGGGGTGGTTCATCTAAAACACATATTATCACAATTGAAAGAGCGCAAAGGTCAATTCTAAAAGTAATGTTTAAAAAACCTATCGATTATCCCACAGAAACTCTCTACAGAGAATGCGGTGTCTTAACTATCAGAAAACTTTTTATCCTTAGAGCAGCACTAATCCAACACAGAAAAATTATTAACTCTCCCGAATACGATAAATTGCTTCGAAGAAGAGTATTTAGGACAACAATAACAGCGACAAAAACTAAATTCGCACAAATATTTCCTCCCTACCTACATCCTCATATCTACAATATTGTCGCTAAAGAATGCAATTTAAAACTGGCTTCCGTACATGAAGCAAAACGAAAAATTGAAAAATGGCTTCTTAACTTAAATTATGTCGATACTGAAAATATATTAGGTACATTTGGAGAACAGATATCATACACTTGAATATTCTCTTATTTTCTATATATCAATAGTAAATAATGCTCTTATATATGTATATATATATATATTACTCATACATACTCATTACTTATTTCAATACTATCTATTCCATTATATATAAACACTCGCTTAATTTATACATATTCTTTCTATATAGGTAACTATTTATTTTCTTTAGTAGCATTGAGTCCTTATTAGATATTTAGATTAAGACCCTAAAAATGCTTTTGTTCTTTTTTGTTTTAGGCTTAGGTTAAAATAAGTTTTAAGGTTATAGATCTTAATCACCTTATTCACAAATAACACATTTATCACTTGTCCAAATATAAGACAAAACTTTTGATTAACCAACCTACCAGCACCCACGGAACAGACTACCCATCGTCTAGTCTGGGAGCTACTGATTTTTTTGTAAATGTTACCATGTGTGTGAAATAAATATTTTTGTATTTGTATTTATTGATCTTAAGGAGGCCTAGGCTTCGATCTCAGCTTACCTATAAACTGCTAGCAAATGCTGTAGTTATTAATTTTATGGATTTCTGATAGAATAAAACTATTTTTTTTTGCTTATAAGTAAGATCTTTATTATACAATATATAGTTTTTATATATATATATAAATAACAATATAGTCAACTCGCGAACTCACAACAACATACATTAATGGGAGGGTGGTAAAATAGGTAAAAAAGTAACGCCCATTTCAATTAATTATATACTTGCATGACTGGATTGATGGATGTGGAAGAAGCGAAAGAGGTGTGTCTGGATCATAGCAGATTAAAATCTGTAGTCTCTGACTACACCTCTGGGTGACAGGCGTGAGTATATAAGGTAAAATTTAATCAACCGCCTGAATTCATACTGGAGACTCGGTTAGTAATCAGGAACAATTTTCAATGACATGCCAGGTGCAATTGGAAAAAAAAATTTTTTTCGTTTCTATATTGCCCGTACTAGGATTTATATGTATTTGAACTAGTGAAGTAGGAATGCGAACAAAAATTTTCTTTACGATTTTGAAGAAAAGGATCATTGAAGCTTGTTCCTGATCACTAACCGAGTATCCTGTATGAATTCAGGCGGTTGATTAAATTTCACCTTATCTACTCACTCATGTTACACGAAGGCCAGAATAATAATAAAAAATGATTTTAACCTATGAAGCACTTGACAAACTGAGGTTAGGTAGAATTTTTCCGTTAAATAGAAGTAAACTTGCGAATACTGCTGCAATAGGTGCCTTGTCAACAGCTTGATATGTGTATTCAATGAGATTTTGGGTTATTGGCGAATAAACACTTGTTTTCCCAAACAAAGCCACAAAAATCATACGAATATTCTATTTAGGCGCGAAGATATAACCCTTCCCCTATAAATAGTACTTTCGTTCTACCAAATTGAACAGATCCAATAACCAACATAAATAGTAAGCATATGAATATCGACTGAATTTAGTTGTCACATAAATAAAACAACAAATGTTGCAGTACGTGATTTTAAATTTGGCCGGATTATCTCTCCGAAATGTCAAAATTAGACCCGGCGAGGGATCGCGACGTTGCCAAGCTTCAACAACACGGCTTGAGACTAGAAAAGGCTGTGAATAGTCATCAGTTTTATCTCGGTTTAGCGACATCTCGTGGGTAACGACGGACTTAGGTCGCTATTGTACCTTCCTACATAGGTATATATACATCATATACAGCCCAGCTGCATTGTATTGTCATTTTTCAAATACTACATATTAGTTAAATAAAACAATATTTAACAAATTAATGATAATTTATTTACATGTAATTTAAGTAAACAATACATTTTAGATAATTATAAGTGACTAATTTTACAATTTACACGAATCTGAAATAAGATATGTTCGTTAAAGTCACATTCACCGGGGCTTAAGATATTGCACAATATAGGTATTTACCACAGTTCGGCACACAGCACATTTTTGCCCATGTCATTGTAGCAAATCGAAGTCCATTCAACGTAGCCGGGGTCAATAGTAAACAAACACGATCGTCGGAGTCCAAATAAAACACAGTCAACAGAATCCACAAAACATTGCCAGGTCGTAAGTTTATCGTCACTGATTTTGATTTATCGCAAAATCATGAATACTACAAATGCCATGAAACCAGGATCAAAAACCCCATTCAGCGCTAGCAACGCTCAAAAAAACCTTATATTATACAAAATTCAGAGATTTAAAAAAACGCCAAATTCAGTTTCAATTTTCAACAGTAAAACACATAGTGTATAGAAATTAAAACAAACACTAAATAAAACCGCTAAATTCTCCACTAGGAGCAAAACCTCCAAATGCGCGCTAACCATACCAAAAATTCATTAGATATAGCGCCGAAAGCGCTAAAATGGCAGCAGTAATTGAAACAACCTCTTGTAGCGCAATCTATTGAGGAACGATGAAAATAAGGCTTCAGCGATGCTTCGACGTTTTCTCATAATAAGAAAAAATGGTCTAAGTGAAAAGAGTTTGAAAAGGTTTCCACAGTGGCGCTAGTGACGTACCACTAGCGTTGTCCATCCATATCGATTGAAATTTGAATACCTATCGATATCGATAGAATAGGGATGAACAAACTGATGCGAATCATTATTAACATTAATCATTATGAACTATTCCCTATTTACATGATGAATCTTCCACAAACATATAAACTTTTTTATGTTACACAAACGTTTTGTATGTTTCTGGCATAATATATTTATCTCCAATTTAAAGACCGAATTAGGAATAAAGTAAATCACAGAAGTGTATGATCCGTTTGGTTGTTTCCAGTTCATATAAAAATGTAATACATCTGTACCTAAATACATTTGTGTTACCCACTTACTACACTATATAGGGTGAAATTTAATCAACCGACCAAATTCATACTAGAGACTCGGTTAGTGATCAAGAACTAGGTTCAGTAATCCTTTTGGCCAATATCGAAAAATATTTTTTTTTGCTCCCGTACTGGTTGGACTAGTTTAAGTACAATTCCTAGTGCAGGTTCTACGGGTAAAAAAAATTTTTTTTTCGAATTTCATCTGGAGGGTCATTAAACCTTGTTCCCGATGACTAACCGAGTCTCCAGTATGAACTTGGTCGGTTGATTTAATTTCACCTAGTAGTCTTTTTATTCTGAATCAACATTTTATGCCGATGGACAGTATTACATTAGCATGATTAAATCAATTGTATCTTGGTTAAGAAAATAGATATTCATTTTACTAGACAAAATATTAACAAGTACATTCTTTGTATGCAAAAAGAGATAAGGTTCATCCCAAAAAAAAATTATCGAAACAGAATAACAAAAATTATGGCCCTTTTGATTTAATTGAAGACATTATTTTTGGTCCTCCCCTGCGTCTCAACCATTAGCAGTTTTCAGGACAAATGACCCAAATATCTTCTATTGTATTAATTACAATACAATATTAATTTAATCCATTATTAGATGTGAATGGAGGACTCAAAAAAACAATAAAATAAATAACATTCCTCATTTTTCTTGGCAATAAAAGCTTCCATCTGCCGCGATTGCTTTTATTCTTCAAGCCAAAAAGCCACATTTCAATATCCCAGTCTTCATAATCTGTGTGCAGGAGATTTCGTTGAACAGTAGTTATGTTCTGGATCACCTGAAAATATAAATGAGTACACTTATTTTTAGATGTGTACCTCTAAAATATACCTACTTGTACCTTTTTCTTTGTTATTTAGCAAATAATAATAATAAATATATATTGTCACGACATGAATCCCCAAAGGGGTGTCAGAGGTGTTCCTGGGTGTGAACTGTTAAACACAAGTCACAGTCTACAGCCAGTGCACCGGCGTTCCACCAACAACTATTATGTCCCAACATGATGGGTGGTGAGCCCTGTCGCCGTACATCAGGCAAAATTAAACGCTTTTTAGGGTGCAGGTTTCCTCACGATGTCTTCCTTCACCGTGTAGCAAGTGGTAAGTATTCTGAAAAACTCATCGGTGCATGCCCGACCAGGGTTCGAACCTAAGTCTCAAGATTGACAAGCCAGCGTTCTGCTGCCTGAGCCACCGCCACTTTGTTGATAGTAAAAAATGTTATCATGCATTATAAACTCTATTGAAAGAATTTGGAACTCACTCCAACTGTTTAGAACACTGTTACATAAATAAATATAATAATGAACTTGTTTTTGGAGAGTCCAAAGCATGTTACACACACAGCAGGTATTTAATAAAAGTTAGACACTTACCGGAAGATTTTAAAGGTAATCCATGGCGTATTTCCTTTTCAGAAAACAAGCAGGGGTAAACATACCGTAGGCGACGGCCCTTGAAATCAAATTGATCCTTGTCGAAGTGTAGTTGGCATACACGTTTACTTGTCAGTTGTTTTCTGTCTAGACCACTAAGTAGAGGATTTGTTTCGATTAAAAAGGTCATCCACAGTGCTCTCAATTCATCGTTCTTATGGACATCAAAAAGTTTATGAGTTTCACTCGTGGAAGGAAATCCACCAACAAGACACTTTCTTCGTCCCACAACGTAAGAACTTACTTTCGGTCTCTGTCTGTTTATGTAGATTTAAATTTAAAGAAAATGGCTTGGAATAGCACTCAACTCAGTTTAAAGCGAGGAGAAATTAAAAGACACACACTTCAAAACGAACGACGAAAATTTTACGAAAATGACATTACTTGACAAATAAATCAAGATGGCAGCTGTTAAAAAATATGGCGGTGATTTCCTGGCGACCGCAACGCTAGGACGGAAACATCGGAACTAAAACCACAGATGAAATAAATTAGTAGTAAACTACCTACTAAAACTGACACAGCCTCGGAGGAAATTCCTCCGAGGACACAGCCCTGAGATAGCCTCTCAAGCTAGAGGTGGACGATATAGGTACTGATATCGATGTATCAAACAAAAACATTCGATGTTTTTAATACGATGCATCGAACTGTGACCCTCGATATACTCGATGTATCGATGTTTTTAAAACGATGCATCGAATGCAATCGATCTTGCTGCGTACGCTGCCCCCAGATAGTCGTTCAAAAACTCACACCGGCTTGGGTTGTACCCCGGGTTCCAACACTAAACCGTTCAAAAATTTACACGGGTTGCAACCCCGACCGTTCAAAAATAGCAGTGTCGCTACATCTACAGTCTCGAATGTTTCAACACCAACTCTGAGCAGGGTTCGCAAGGTTCGTATAGAGACGTCAAAATGACAGCTATAAATCAATACGAAATCTATTGGAAATATGTAAAATGGCGTTTGGAGTGTAGGAACTCGGCCAAACCCGTTCAAAAACTCAGTGTTGCAACCCCGGTGTTCCTACCTACCCTAGGGTTCTTTAATGAACGCACTTCTGAGCGTTACCACTGTGAGTGATCTATCAAAAGTGCCAACAGGCCGGCCGGCGGCAATTTCAAAAATAGGTTATTCTTAGTCTAAGTTTAAGAGCCCTGTAGTCGGTGGCTTGAAGTCAGTTGCGCACGGGGTCGCTATGTTTGTTATTTCATTCTACATTCAACAGCAGACCCTTCGACTTTGGGCTTATTTTATTGGTCTTTATTAGCACTTTGGTAAAGCATGATGACAAGGTCTGCTGATGGGACTGGAAGGTGGGTACGGGATCTCCTCAACGGACAACAGCAGACCCTTCGAGTTTGGACTTATTTGATTGGTATTTATTAGCACTTTGGTAAAACATGGTGACCATGGTTCGATGATGGGACTGGAAGGTGGGTACAGGATCTCCTCAACGGACAACAGCAGACTCTTCGAGTTTGGGCTTATTTGATTGGTATTTATTAGCACTTTGGTAAAACATGGTAACCAGGGTCTGATGATGGAACTGGAAGATGGGTACAGGGATCTCCTCAACGAACAACAGCAGACCCTTCGAGTTTGGACTTATTTGATTGGTCTTTATTAGCACTTTGGTAAAACATAGTAACCAGGGTCTGATGATGGGACTGGAAGATGGGTACGGGATCTCCTTAACGGACAACAGTAGGCCCTTCGAGTTTGGACTTATTTGATTGGTCTTTATCAGCACTTTGGTAAAACATGGTAACCAGGGGCTGATGATGGGACTGGAAGATGGGTACGGGATCTCCTCAACGGACAACAGCAGACCCTTCGAGTTTGGACTTATTTGATTGGTCTTTATTAGCACTTCGGTAAAACATGGAAACCAGGATCTGATGATGGAACTGGAAGATGGGTACAGGGATCTCCTCAACGGACGACAGCAGACGCTTCGAGTTTGGGCTTATTTGATTGCTATTTATTAGAGCTTTGGTCAAACATGGTGTCCGTTGCATATATTCGCTCAAAAATCATATTCTTTTGTTTTCCTTATTTCCACGAAAATCTCTTCGAAGCGGGCCGAGCCGAGGGCAAAAGCTAGTATTTTATAACATTGATATCTATGAAGGTATTCAATAAAAACCTTTTCTTTTACTATGGAGACAAAGCATTGTCATCGTGGGACATATGTATATATCTCCTGTTTCCGGCCTCGTTTCAAGATGTAGTATTTTTTATTGAAAACCATGGGCTTAGCCAGGGGGGGCTTCAAACCGAAATATTCCGAAAAAAATATGTGATCACATCACACAACACTAATATTATAAGTGCGAAAATTTTTGTATGTGTGTGTATGTTTGTTACCCTTTCACGCTGAAACGGCTGGACGAATTTGGATGAAATTTAGAATAGATATAGCTTATACCCCAACTTTTATAATTTCATTTTCATTACATTTTCAACTTAACACATAGGCTACTTTTTATCCCGGAAAAAAGCATGCCGTTAAACCGAATAACACGCGGGCGGAGCCGCGGGCAAAAAATAGTAAAATATTAATAAACTATGATAAACTACCGAAAATCTGGAATGACGGCCGAAATACTTTTTTTTTTATTTGTATCCAGAACTTTTAACCAATAGCGAAACAAGGTCCAAAATTAGACTCGGATCCGATTTAATTAAGTTGGTATGCAAAGAAACAAGTTGACACTTAATGGACCTTCCAATGTGCACAGGCGAGTCTGGCGTCATCGTGGGTGACATCAACATCGATATTAAACATGGCACAGTAAACCCACATGCTGAAAACTATTTAGAAACATGTGCTCTCCATGGCTTTACTTCAGGCCATTTCTTTCCTACGCACGAACAAAACTGTATAGATCATTGTCTTGTCAAATCCAACCAATATACTCAAGTTATTGTATGCACTAGTGGCATAACTGACCATGACACAGTAATATGTGGAATCGCAAAGACACAGAAAAATTACACTAAAACTGAAAACCAGCATATCAGAATTAATTATGAAGGACTCAACCAGGATCTTCAAGAAACATCGTGGGATGCATTTTATAAGCATACGGACGTTGACTTAGCCATTAACGAGTTAATTAGCGAGTTAAGTCACAAAATTGAAAAGCATAAAACTATACACAAGTCACGCTCCGCAAAGATAATTAATAAGCCCTGGATAACGCCCGGGCTATTAAGGTGTATCCGACGGAGAGATTTGTTTCATTTAAAGGCAAGAAAATACACTAATAATTTACTCCTACAGGATGAGTATAAAAAATACAGAAACATCTGTAATAATATCCTGCAAAATTTTAAAAATGAATACGATAAAGAACTTCTGAGAAAAGGCTAAGGAGACTCAAAAAGAACTTGGAAAACTATTAAAGGGATATGTGGTATCAACAACAATAAAACCAGTAACATTGAACTGATCCAATGTAAAGACAAATAAAAAAACTACTTTGCTAACGTTGGACAGGAACTTGCGAAAAACATCCTGTGCAAACTAAACAAAACTGAAAAAGAATTAACCAACGACTTAGACAAAAGCCTAATACTCAACCAACCATTGAACTCCTTTTACTTGACGCCAACTGACAAGTATGAGGTATCAAAAATAATTAGTAATTTACGAACAGTTTCAGCACCAGGTTGGGATAAAATTGGTAATAAAATACTTAAGTCCTGTAAGATCGTTCTGGTTCCTTTGATTACTTTTATTTGTAACTTGAGCATGTCAACGAGTACAATGCCGGAGTGGCTAAAGTTTGCTGACATTTGTCCTACCTTTAAGGCAGGTGACAAAAAGTCCATATCAAACTACAGGCCAATATCCTTGTTGACTTTCCTTTCCAAGATACTCGAGAAACTTGTTAATTATAGACTTTTGAAGTTCCTTGAGAAAGAAAACCTTCTCTCCGAAAATCAATTTGGATTTCGCCATAACAGGTCTACCGACGATGCTGTATCAAACCTTATAGATCATGTGAAAGTAGAGTTAGACAAAGGCCAAAAGTGTGCTGGGGTCTTCTTAGACCTCGCAAAGGCCTTCGACACAGTGTCACAAACGATACTATTAAAAAAATTGGAACGTATGGGTGTTAGAGGAACTGCACTTCAATGGTTCAATTCATATCTAATGGGACGAAAACAACGTGTTTTTATTGATGGTATATGCAGTGATTACTCTGAGAACCACTTCGGTGTACCTCAGGGTAGCGTCTTGGGACCAACGCTTTTTCTGATTTACATCAACGACCTTAGTGACATGAGTCTTACTCAAGCTAGGGTTTTCACTTTTGCTGATGACATAGCGTTAATATTTAGTGGAAAATCGTGGGACGAGGTCGTTGATGTGGCTCAGAGCGGGCTGAGTTTGGTTTCCGACTGGCTAAATTTGAACCTTCTTACGCTGAATATTAATAAAACAAACTTTGCCTGTTTCCACATCCGCGATCATACATCTATTAATATCCCTACACATCTCATTCTTCACTCCTGCGGTGATCGTGGGGGCATCTGCAATTGTCAAACAATTAATAGGGTTAGTTGCATTAAGTACCTAGGTGTTTATATTGATGAAAAGCTCACATGGAGACAGCAAATTGACTCGGTTAGCAATCGCCTTCGCAAAATGCTGCATATATTCAAGAAACTTAGAAATTTTGCTCACGACAATACGATTAAAATGGTGTACTATGCGCTCTGCCAGTCTGTCCTTAACTATTGCATCATAGCCTGGGGAAGTGCATGTAAAACTATCTTGATTAAGGCTGAAAGAGCCCAAAGAGCCGTTCTTAAAGTTGCATACAAGGGACCGTTTCGCTACCCTAGGGATGTCTTATTTGAAGTGTGTAAGGTTCTTCGAGTCAGACAGCTCTTTGTTTTATCGAATATTCTAAGGTTCCACAAAACAGCTTACAATAATCAAAAAGAAACAACAAGATTCAAAGACGATTCACCTGGCTTGTTCCACACCTGCGAACAAATTTTGCACAAAAAAGCTACTTCTATCTTGGTCCATATTTGTACAACAAAATTAACTTATGTCTTAACATTAGTCGAGCTACTAGATTCACTTGTAGAAAACAAGTAACTCTGTGGCTACTCCAGGTAAGCTACGATAAGACTGAGGACATTCTGTGTATTCACGAATAAAGACTTCCTGCAATACTACTTCGATCATAATTACAAATCTTTTCTTTAAACATTTGTACCCACCCACACTCATAAATTTTTACCCACATTTCCCAATTTATACATCCTACAAAAATCACCTACATACACTTACACACCCCCTCCCACCTTTTCCTTTCCACCACTCGTAATACATACACACTAGCATAAGTTATTACACACATAAGTTATAATTGTAAATAAGTATCCCGTTTGTTTGTTTGTTATATTAACATTAGTTTATATTCAATTTCAAATAGTTAACATTAAATTAGTTTTATCTAAAAATTCTAAATTGTATTAAATTTTAAATTTTATTAAATTATACATAAATATATAAATCATAGCAGAGCGTTAGAGACTAGTTACCTACAACCTAAAGGGAATCCTAGTGTAGGGACTAGACAACACTATTAAAAATGTATGTACATGGTTTATTTCAATAAAGATAAAGATCAATAAAGATAAAGATACTTAGTAAAATTAATATTATAATTACAAATGTGTTCCCTGTATTATTTTTAAAGAGCGAGTCGGGTTCGCCTACCGAGGGCTCCGTTATTTTTTATGAATTAATTACAAATGTATAGCTTTCAGATTTTCCCCTACACTTGCAGTATAAGACGGTATTACTTACTTAATTTTATACTTCTACTTCAACGGAAAATACCTGATAAATTTTGATTCCCTTGAGAGTATCTAAATATACGTTTTTTGTGCCATAAACGGCCGTTTCGTTTTTTAGGAACTTAGAAGTTTGATTTTTTCACAGTTTCAAAGGGACTGTAGACTTGAGCATTATGGTTTTAATTTAAACTCGATACCTCCCACGCGTTCCCGAAATAAGGGGGCTTGACAGACAGACGGACGGATGGACGGACAGAGAATAAAGTCCTATAAATCCTCTAAGGGCTCCATTTCTTCCTTTTGAGATACGGAACCCTAAAAATAAGAATCATTCTTGAATGCCTTTGCAGCAGTTTTTTTTAAATATTAATGTATTTTTATGTACTTTTTTGTCGTTATATTTTATTATGTGAAATTTTAAATCTTGCACGATTATTGTAGATGATTTGCTCGGAAAAGAGGAAGAAAGAAAAAAGTCAGCAAAAGTGTTATTTCGGTACCATCGGTCAGTACATAAGTATTTTAAACTTTTTAATGAATTCTGCTGTACTATTTTGAAGTCGCTCAACATTTTATTTTATTAAACGTTTATTTTCTAATAAAGCTCATTCGGATTGCAAAAAATTCCTTGTTTAAATAATTTATCAGGTTTTGAGGAAGAATGGGGAAGAAAATGTTGGCGCTGATAACGGGCGACAGTGAAGCCATGCGGTTTGCTTGCGGGGTGCTTTCCACCGGCCCGTGACGACGACAACTTTGTTGAAAAACAATGTTTAATATTTTTCTGGACTATAACGCGATGTTTTTTGGAAAAACTGGGGACATACACCACTTCATATTGGCCGTCTTAATAAAGGCATAGAGTTTATTTGATTGAATTGTTTCTCTTTTGCGAGTTATTTTATTACTTACGAGTCCGCTCCGAATTGTTATTCGGAGCAAAGGAGGAACAAATGAATCAAATGAAATTTAGGTCTTCATTTAGATGGCCAATATGGACTGGTGTATGTCCCTGATTTTTACAAAATCGTCGCGGCAATGACAAGAAAAATAATTTAAATAATGCTTCGCATCAAACAGACGAAAAATACGGAGCGGGTTGTTAAGGCGAGGGAATTCGGATTTTATCAAAAAATGTTTATTTAACTTTACTAAGTATACCTAGGTAATGTTTTGCAATAAAAATATATCAAGTAAAAGGATTTTGTTGTATCTAGTTGTATATGGAAACAATATTAGTAAAATAATTAAAATTAGCATGCTGTCAATTCGGTTTCACGACTTAACTTATTTGACATTGACAGGACTTAACTTCATTCATGTATTCTGTCTTTTTCTTTCTGTATCGAAAAGACAAGGACAGAGCGCTTAAAATAAGGCAAGTTCAGTCAACTAAATTAAGTCGTTTTGCTCCGAATCGACACCATTGAAAACTAATAAAAACTCCTCGCTCGATACCACGAGTTTTTTTAACGGCCTGCTTCCACTTAGCAGGAATAGATAACTGGAAAATGAAAGCGTTGGAGCCAACGAGTTATAGATAGGTTGGAGCAGGACAAATTTCTCTGAGTACCCTCGCCTTGTCCCAAAATGAAACAAACAATCACATATATTATCTGATTTATTCAAATAGACATTTATATTAATTACATATTTTATAGTAGAATTTCCAAATTTAATTTTTTGGTTTCTATATAATAACACTGATGAGTATCCATGTAGGTAAGGTAAGTATAGGTATGATAAATATAACCTAACGTTACAAACTTCCGTACAATTTGTTCCAAACATTTAGGTACACAGTAAATATCACCTACAAAATTGAACAAGTCGATAATAATAAGTAGAAATAGTATAGGATTATCAAAGGACTAATTTAATTTTAATTACTGTTGTTAAAATTATCGGCAGTGATAAAACAAGCCTAAACACGCAGAGGTTTATATCAACGATCACGAAGATGTTGAACTCCGCTAAATCCGTTGGTACCTACGTTTAGTTCTCGGTTAAACTTCTCATATTTATGTAATCTTAGTGTTACAATCAATTACGATTATCAACATTAAAAATACCGGGTGTAAATAAACAGCTATTTCGAAACCACATACTCTCCTGCACACTAAACAACTTTGCCAAAGAAACAAAGGTGCGCAAATAAAAAAAAACACTTGCACGTACATTTACCGGAGGAGGTTTTTATTTTTTATTTTTGCTGGTTTGTTTCCTTGGGAAATTTGTTCAGTATGATCATTGAACTATGTCGTTTCATTAAAAAATGCTAGTATATTTTACACCCGGTTTAATAAACCAGTCAAAATACTCCCTACATTCACTCGAAATCTCACAATTCAAGCACTCATTGATGCTTAGTAATTAATTAAAGAGATATTACTACTCTTTTACTTCCCTATTGTTAATTTTACAAAATTAAAACTAAAGTTATTAATAATCTATTAATATAAATAAATAAATATGAGCTATATTTTACAAAATCCGTAACATAGAAATGATATCTCGTATAGTTTTACATTAACACCGTTCAGGGCGAGTGTATAATCTCAAAAGAATGAGCCTATAAAAATAGATTGCACAGATAAGTCATCACGAAAATATTTGCCCAGGCAACATAGGTTATCTCAGTAAAGAAAATAGAACTTTCAAATATATTTTAAAGAAGGTGCATTGTCTATATAGCTTTACCTTTATTGATGTGGATTAGTAAATGTGTAATACGTAGCTGTTACTTGATAAGATAGCTGAATGACCCCCTTTTATCATGGTTTTTCAAATTTTCATTATCTAGATTATAGATTTAGATTTTGAGCTATGTTAGCCTACGTGATGTGACATCTACAACATATCCTAATGTGCAAAGGACTCTTCAAACAAATATCAAAAATGTGCTCCTCATGGCCCCTCAAGCATCGCCATCATGAATAAAGTTCATGTTTTAAATGGTTCTAAGGTTAAGTACATTTAAACATTACTTGCATCGACAATAATAACTGACTGTACGGATCAATGAACTACTTTCTTACTATTATCATAAATACTTAGAACTTTTATAAGTATCAAATTGTAACTCTACTGCTTAAAGTTACATTAGTTCAAATTATGTTATATAAAAACTTCTGAATTCATTAAACGGCGATTACTTTTTAAGTTTTACTCTAAGCGCGTCACAAATAGCACTGCAAAGCAATTTGTAGAAATTGTTACTGTTTTGATTTTTTATTGTTAATTTCTTATGAGCAATATTTGAATACTTAGTCGATAAACTCGTTACTATTTTGAGAAATTACAACATCCTTTGTTTTTCCACTAGTGAATCACTCCGATAGTGTCTTCATAATATTATAAAATAATATAAAAAGATGATATTGTCGAACTTTAATTTTTAATTGAGCCTTAATTCTAAGCCATGGCACATAATTAAATGATTTATAACAAAGGAGGGAACTTTTCACAACATCTTTGAATTGGGATTTATTATCGGTTTCGATTATGTTTCTTTTATTTTTTCCCTTTTTCGGGTAAAATAATAATCTATGAAAGTTATATAATTAATTGATACATATGTAAAATGAGCAATCTCCAATGGGCGAAAATATTTGAAATAGTATGGCATGTTTGGTCGTATCAGTCTTGCAAGAAACCTATTTTAATCATACAAAAATGTTTCAAAATGTATGGAATGTGAAAAGAACAAAAGAGAATAGTGAGAGGACGTTTTTTTAACAGTAAGACAAGATGTTTTAACTTTACGACTCCATATGTTTAAATAGCATTTACAACACTCTATCTGAACCAACCACTTTTGATTCTAAATTCGTCACACGACCCTATAAAAACTTTTATGGCTTAGCGAAATGATGACGAGCAACAGATTCATTCTTGCTACCTACAAATTGCTGTCCCAAGTTCAGAGGACGAAATGTCATACCCTTTTATGATAGAGTAAATTAAAATTACTCCCAGGCTTCCCACACAAGCTTTTGTCTGGACTATGTTAGGGTTTGCAGAAGGATTGTTCAGTTGCTCACTCCAGACGCGCTTTGTAGCTAGTCTTCCATATCTCGGCGAGGGTAACGGCGGAGTGGAACCGATGGAAGATGCAAAGCGGCAGAGTGAAACGCTGGACGAGGGACCAAGCGACGAATCCATAGAAATCAAGTTGCACCTGAAAAGGGAAAAATCGTGTTTGGACTAATGTAACAAACTGGATTATGCAATGAATTTTCCGAGAAATTGTACATAAGAGTTTGCCTCAAAACAAAAAATAGTTTTTAACTTCTTTTACATATTTTCCCACAGATGTGTTGAAATAAATCGTTCCCATAAAATACTGCCAGTTCTGCGAAAACTAAAAATGGTTTCCGTTGCATTCAGTGCAAAAATCTGCTTAAGGATACTACAAATTGTTTGGATCTCAAAACGGATCCACTATATTTTAGGTCAAAAAAATGGTAGGAAAGAAAAGATTTTTCTTCGTGCATATCAGAACACCTATTTAACGCTCAATTCTTAACAAAGACGCTCCATCATAACTACCACACCAGCTTAATTTTGACAATGACTTTCAAGAAAAGAAAATAAATAAACTTACAGGGTTAGCCATAACTTTCTGGGCCTCGAAGGTGTAGATGAGCCACATGGTGACGTTGCAAATCAGAAGGAAGGTGACGGCCTGCCGAGCGGGCTTGCTGCGTTCCTGCTCCGGGAGGTGGACGCGGCGGCGCGAGACATCGGCGATGAACAGCATTTGGAGTATCACCTAGAATTTTAAAAGTATGTTATTTAAAGTACCTATAGTTTCATCATTATGTAACGTGATTAGTACCTACAGCAGGTCTGGTTCTGTCTTTTTTACCACGACCCGTTTCAACGTTACTAGAAATCAGAAAATAACCCGATAAAAGATGTAAGATTTTTATATTAACTGCCTGCTTACTACCTTGCATTGTAACATGAGCCGGGACCATCGACCTAATGTGCATCACAGTCTCAGTGGCACACAGACATTTATGGCCGTTTGGGGTTCATATCTAAAATTACTGGATTAGTAGTTCGAAGGCACACTAAATGGCGAGCATGTTCGGAAATTTGATCATAAAGATTCAACTGAACCATTCACCAAAGTCAAAAAGTAAGTACCAAATAAGTATAGCTGGGTGTACTCACAAGAAAAAATCATTAAGAATGAATGTATTATACGAGTAATTATAACTGACAGTGAAAGATGTAAGAATTGTCACCTGGAAGACACTCAGTGCGCCAGTGATCATCACAAGCAAGTTCGGCTCGTGAGTAAACATGCCCATTCCACCGGCGATGACACTGAAGACCGCGTATATGAAGAGGCCGAAAGCGGAGACGCGGAGCAGGATGTCGTTAAGGTCCGACTGTTCCTCTGAGCGGAACTTCAGCGATTGCACCCTGCGGAGAGGTTCGGTCAAGGAGGGAGGACTAGAGCTCCATTTCATTACGCGACCACTGATCGTTTTAAAAAGGAAACCCAAAATAAAGGTTAAAAAAAACAAATGTAAGTGAAATAATTGTTGAAAGTAAAAGCAAAACAAAGGAATTACAATACGTGGGCAAATAAGAAATTGTGCATAAATACACGGAATTGATGAAGTAACAAAAGAAGTATATTCAAAATAATTGAATTGGTGTAGATTTAGAATGTGAATTGGATACGTGCAGGAATTCGTGCAGTAACACGGTGACCATTTGAATGACATAGAGACAATAATTACAGCAATAAAAATACAAAATTCAAGATGGAGCAGGGGATTAAGGATGGGAGGAGAAACAACATAAAAAATTTATTAAAAATAAAACAAAATGATACAACTACTAAATAAAATCGACAAAAAACATAATTTAAACAAACAAAACATTAAATTAACGTTAACTATAATTAAACATACCAAAATCAAGCTTACCGTATAAATCCAATCAAAATTGCCAATATTGATAGCACCATCAAAGCGCAATGTGACACATCCGCCAAATAAATCGATATTCTCTTCAACTCTTGGTGTCTAATCAGCACGAAGAACAGAATCAGGCAGATCAATGACGCGACCAGCAAGAGAAGTCCACAGAAGAGTCCCTTGGAAGCGCCGGCGCAATCAACTCTGTTTCCACGCTGAGCTGCTGCAAGCGCTGCCGCCCTGCGGGATAGAACAGCTTCCAGACGTCTTTCCAGATCTTCATCGTTGGCCACGCTGCAACCAAACGCGTACGCACACGTCAGTCGCGTACGCGACGCTTTTTGTCTTTAGTTATCTAGCTCTACTTAAACCCATGCATGATAAGGTATAGCTAGTGTGGGTTGTTAGTCACTTTAGGTTATCGAATCGGTGATACTTTAATGGAAAGAAAACAAGTCAGTTTATGAGTATGAATCTACTTAATCTACCAAATTATATATGCATATAACTTTGTAATAATTGATCGTTTACCTGGGATAGCGGCCAATATGCTTCCACATGACGTAAATAACAGCCGCGCCAATCAGAGAGTACTCGATTATGAAGGGATACAAGTAAGGAGCGGAGTCAGTGACAATGGTGCCCATGATTGGATTTCTCCCACAAACGGTGGTATTATCAATGTTAGCGATCAAGGCAGCTGGGTTCAGGCTATCAAAAGACTCGAAGATCTCTGTAGAGTTGTTAGCTGAAAATCAAACAGGTTATTTTTAAGTGCCATTTTAAAGTAAAATGTAATGTGCAAAACTTTTAATACGCAGCTAATGCTATATTGGTAAGTACGGTCGAAACCTATATAGCTGACCGACTGTACACATACAATCCATGTTTTGGTGTACGATATTAGCTGCGCATTTAATTTTATGATATAACGTGTACCTAAAGTTATGCTCTACTCGTAAAAATAAATAATCTATAAATCTAAACCGAGTGTAATTTAATAGTATATTTTAATGAACCCACATACTCTACCGATCATGCTTGATAAGTTTATTAAAAAACATTTCTTCGCCCAAACAAACCGTATAAAAAGTAATTGAATTATTATGGCGAGAATTTTTTTTTTTCGCCCGATTTTTTTTGATTGGGGAAATTCTTCAGTATGACATATCAGTAAAGTGTGTTGTTTCCATAAAAGATACTAGTATAATGAAAACAAGTAATTTTGGTAAGTTTTAGCTACTTCAGAAAATAATAAACAACAGACAACATGATACCGTAAAACCATATGATACGTGAAACGACACAACCATGCACCACAAAAACTAAATTGTGCAGGTGGGGACATACGTAAAGACATGTGCAAAACAACAATGAACGTAACGAAATAAGTAATGAGGCTATGGATAATGTTCCGCAAATAAAATGTGATGCGGCGAGAACTAATCAACGAATCTAAAACGACACTCCAATGACAAACCTGGCCAATGTGGTGGTTCGTCAACACGATAAGTTTCAACATTATTGCCCCAGTCATCTCGAATAGTTGTTGATAACGATGCAGGGGTCGATGTCGGGGCCCAAGTGGAAACGGTGTTAACAATTGGTTTGACCGTTGAGGAATAAAGCCATTGGAATACTTCCAACATGGCTGTCTGACTTGGGGTCACTTTCTCAGTTTGTGTTGTGAGTGGTGCAACAGTGGACGTTGTTGTGAAAGGATGATCATTGGGCCAAGCATCATGGTACTGACGACCGTATCCCATCCCGTTATCGTACCCTATTGTACTCTTTATTGAGTCAATTAGTTTGGATTTAGGAAGGTAAGCACCACCCGCAAAATACGGTGAAGGAGTAGTCGCTGAAAAATTAGTACGAAAACATTTTATTCATGCAGAAGTTTGGTTAAAACGCAAACTTTACACTAAACACTTTATGAATGTGAGTAAACATTTAGAAAGTTATTCAAAAACAAAAATAGCTTAACACTCTAAAACAAAATACTTACTTGTTGTGGGTGTTGTTGTGGGCAAGGGAGTTGTAGTAACAACATTCAAAACATTGTTCCCAGCTGCTTTTGCCGAATTAACTACAGTTGATGCAATCGATGCAGCAGTTGTAGATAAACCAGCAATAACTTTACCGGAATGTCGCAGAGTGTGCTTGCGTATTACTTCTGTAAATTCAAATTGAATTAATATAAGTTTCAATGCCATTATACTCATTCTCTATGATGTTAAATACATACTTCCAAGAACAGACTCGCCTGGAATTCCATTAGGATTCTTCACGTGGTAATCGGTGATCTCTTTCAGTGATTCTAGCACCAACGTCCGGATCCACACACAAATGTTGGTGGCCACCACATGCATCAGACCAAATCGTGCAATGACTTTGAAGCGATGAATATTCAACTGAAAATATAAGAGAACTAGTTTAATTATCATTTATTGGGATCATGTAAACAAGATTGAATTTAGGGCAACAAAGCACGATCAAACAAAACACGTCCAAGTTCTTCACATAAAAATGGCCTCTATAATGCCCGAATAATGCCCCATATTTTACACAAATTCTTTGTTTTTCTATGTTTTTCAGGAACACCACTGAAGCCCCCTCGGGGATTCATCTTGTCACGATATGTTTATTTATGTTACGGGTATGTTTTTGAAAGAGTAAAAGGGATTTATTATTTCATATAGCATTAGTTTAGAGCCCAAAAGCAACCGGCGGTTTTTAAAAACGCGAGGAATATGACAAATCTCTTGACGCGAAGTTCATTAGTCTGTATTTTTTAACTTCCCTAAGAATCTTAGACCATATAACACGGGACTTGACGGCGCACTTAACCCCTCTGCCGAAGTTCATGAACAATTTGTTCATGTAAGTTTGCTTGTGTGCACGTTTTCTGTTTGTGTTGCAGCTTTTGATTCAGTGTGACATATCAATTTTTCGCAGGAATGTGCGTGAATGAGTAAATGTATGCTGTGCGTGTTTATCTCCCCTCCCATGGAAAACGGCAGAATAATTTCAGTACTAAGAGTCGCGCTTTGCCAGGTCCCGTGTTAAATGGTCTACGCTAAGAATAAATAAAGTAAAAGTGTCTTGATGCTTGTTTAAATGTTTAAACTTGCATAAATTGCTTGGCCATTTACCGTGTTTAGCCAGCCAGTATTTTTATACTCTATGGAGAATGTCTGCACAAACATTCATATAAATGATCCATAGATACAGGAAACAAGGGAGATATGGGGGCGTGGCTTGATGCAGGACCCAATATGTCAATAAAGTTGTCATGTTGCTTGATGTATAAAGTCACCTAATAATTATATGTCTGTGGTTGTCACCCTTTGCACATACAGGCGTATCTCATAAAAATCTAAAAATGAGTTTAACACACAATTGTTAATTTTGGCTTATTTTTATTATTGACGTAACTTTATTGAAGAGCTCGTAGTAAGACCTATATTAGACAAGCTCCATTTACCATGTAAACCATAAAATGTATTTCAATTGGGTAAATCAATTAGCTTTTTACTTAACTACAAAACTGCTTAAAGTGAGATACGCCTGTAAAGAGAGTGACGATATCTGTGGCTACAGGCCACTGATAGAATAATACTGTTAAGATATCTATGCTACAGGCTGATTAAAAATCAGCACTCTTTTTGCATGTCCACCATTAGTGTGCGTGAGAAATATGAGTGCGTTTGCTGTAATTATAGTTTTTGTGTTTGCATTAGTGAAATAAGTGCAAGGACCGCGGTAACGTCCGAACAAGAGCAATAAGAGATCTTAGGCGAATCTCATTTTTGTTTCCTTTACCTATGATATGAACCTCTTGGCATTTTATTCAACTTGTTCATGCGGCCACGATGTTGACAACCTGGGACACCACGGGCTGTCATGTCGACTGAGTGCGGGTCGGCGCTCTCGCCATGCTGCCCTGAATGATATCATCCAAAGGGCTCTTGCTACCGTCAACATGCCTGCTATTCACGAACCAACCGGCATTGCACGTGACGATTGACAGGAGACCGGACGGTATGACTTTAATACCGTGGAGACAGGGGAGGCCGCTAGTTTGGGATGCGACCTGCGCTGATACGCTGGCACCCTCCCACGTCTCCCAATCCATCAGGGCCGCTGGCATGGCCGCCGAAACCGCTGAAAACTCCAAATATGCAAATATGCGTCCTTAGGAAGCTTTTACATGTTTGAGCCGTTTGGGGTTGAAACTTTCGGCCCGTGGGGTCCCAGCGCCAAAAAACTAGTAAAACTAGATCTGTCACTTCTTTTAGTGAAAACATCGGGTGACCAGAGGGCTGGCGCATTCCTCAGCCAACATATAAGTTTGGCCATTCAAAGAGGAAATGTGGCCAGCGTTCTGGGTACCATGCCGCAGGAGTAAATTTTTTAACAGTTATATTATTTGTAGTTATTTTTAAGTTTAAAAGTGTAATTTATACCGTTCGGTAATTTTAGTTTAGAATAAGTATTTTTTTATGTTCATAATTTTAAAACATAAATTGTAATTTCCTACAACTATTTCTCTTGGGAAATACATGGATTTGATTGGGTTTTCACAGGTTTGGAAAGCAACCAACTACCTAATACTGTCCTTGCTTTGAAAAAGCTAGGTAACATTTTACACAACATAGATGACACCACGTGTATCTATTGTAGTACGATAATACCTTTTACAGTATGTCAATTAGTTCATAGGGTGAATAATTAGATGGGATTACACTTTTAGTCAATTAGTATGATGTTCACGCGGACTAAGTCACGGGTAAAAGCTAGTTTTATAAACACATAAGTAAGTAACCATTTAGGAATTTTTCTAACAAAAACACAGTAGGTACTTTTATAAAAATAACACGGTGAGAAACGAAGAAACACAAATTGCTACAAAAACAAATTTTTCGTCGCTCTAGTTCAACTGCAAGCACTCATATGTGTTTTCTTTGGTCCTTTTTGTATGTTTCGTTTGTCAGCAACATAAATTGCATTTATCTCTGTACCTTTTCGTTTAGCAAAACTATTATTTTTATATTTTGTAATCGTGTGCCTATTTAATATTAACTACAATTGAAAGTAGTTACAGAGATTATATGGTAGAGTTAACTTGATTTAATTTAACCTTGGATAAAATTATTTTATCATCAACTTTTATTATTAGATCACAAAACCTACCCGTGAATTCATAAAAATGAAGTACATCTGCATAAAAGTGAAGACCATCTGTAGAACAGGGTTGACACCCTTCAGGATTAAATAGCAAGGTGACTCCAGGGGCAGCTCGAAGAACGTGCCAAACTCCAATCCATTGTAAACCATGGTGCCGAGACCAAACGCTGAAATGTACAAATACCAAGATGTTATAACGTAAAATACTACTAAAATTCCTTTAGAAATGCTAAAAGATGCTTGAAAAAGCAAGGAGGTTGCTTACCAATAGCTCCGATTCTAAGGAAGAAGCTGCCGTGACTATGTTCATTTTGTGAGGTTTTGCGTCTTCGTGCCGGCCTCGCCACTGCGCCAGACTCAACTTCCATGACATCTTGTTGCTGCTTGTGACAAAATAATTGTGTTCAAGATGGCTTTTTATATTAACTACTTGAACATACAAGATATAGTAAGTAAAAAGGTTCAAAACATGTAACAATATATAAAACACTGTGTTTACTAGCTCAAACATGTTCTTGAAAATTCTGATGGTGTGTTAGGTATTTCTTCGAAATATATGACACGCAAGAGCAAAACGAATTGTACAAAGGAACACACAATTTATAGAAACAATTAGCAAATAAAGATACCGTCTATGTATAAATAAATCACAGTTTTATTGACTATAAAAAAAAATATGTTATTGGAAATGTATAAAATATGGCATTACATGATTATTTATGATTCCGAGGAATTGTATATAGTTCCTAAAATCACCGAGAAAGTAAAATAAATTTTACGACACACATTTCCTAGGAATTGTATTGTATATTTTCTTGTAAATAATCGGAAATTTATTGAAACTTGTGATAGAGGGACATGGAGGAAGCGGGAATAGGAGGAGGCGGATGAGTCGTGGCGATAATATAATATCAAATTTACGAGGATCTACAAACGTATTGAAACCGTTAAGATTACACAATGCTCTTTTTGGTAAAGTTTGTTTCCACTGTTTAACCAGGTTGGACTAGGTACCAAAAAGCTTTGCTTTCCAAAGAATATTAGGCTAACTTAGTCCTTATCCGACTAAATTGGTAGAAACAAGCCCTAAGTAGAACTTGGCAGGCCGTTCTTGAATGCTCTTTTCATTGTAGGGATATCTGAAGCTTTGCGGGAGGCCTGGTAAGCCGACTGACGACACACCATGAGTCGAAGTTGAAACATAGATGGAAACCACCTTCGAGTTTTTTTATACATAGGAGGTTACGAGTACACTTGGCCATTACCGCATCTGATAGAAAGCAGCGGTAAGACCCAGTATCACCCAGGCTCACCCAGAAAGAGGAGAATTGAAAGCAGGTGAAGCTTTTTATTTTTATTTCAAAAACCACCAATAACGTTTATAAAGTTAATAAAATAACATAATTATGTGATTACTTCAAAGTCCAAAAAAAAATACAAACTTTAATAAATTTACCAAAAATTTACAGCAAGAACATTATAAACTTTAGCAGTGTAGAGTGTCAGCGTAAGTGTGTGTGTGTATAAATTAAGGTGTGGTGGGATTGGATATTAATCAGTCTGTCCAGTGACTTTCACAAAATCTACGGAACTCGGGAACGAACGAATGTCGGGTAAACGCAACTGCCTATAACCACTCTCATAGTATGGCTTCTGGTAACTTTATTCCGGATCGCGACGAGTCGTTTAGTGGTATGGTCTCGTGATGCGGGTGTTGACAAGCCACAGCCGAACTCTACCACCAGTAAATGTAAAAGTATTTGTAGTATTCAGTGGTTGTATCTCATTACGTCACTCGTGGGGGTTAATATGGTTGAATCGACGTAGAACCCTCTTGCAAGACTTGACGAAGTAGTACGTCGAAATAAGAAAGTAAATACAAAATTTTGTCAACGCTGACTGAGTGTCTCTATGACGCTTTTGCCGTATCTCTGTCCAACCTGCTGCCAAATATCATCACATTCGCGTCGTTCCTTTACGGCTGGGCTTGGAAAGTAAGTACAGGGACACAAAGTCAGAGGACTGACGCAGTAGTCAGAGGGTTCCATCGGGGATGAAATGGAAACTGTGTGTCTATCTGGGTCAAAATCAGGTTTAAGCAAGAGGGTAGGTGTGACTATAAGTACATAATGTAACAATCGTGCCTGGTTTTTTCAATTCGTACAATTCCTAGAACGAGTCAACGATCATATAAAATTCCTAGGATCTTTATACAGGGTGTAAATGCAAAGTCAAGAATCCCTTTAGGGTATGAAAGTATACAGGGTTCTGATGTCATTACGAGAAAAAAAATATGCCTTGAATTTTCACCAAAAATTCCATAATTTTTCTAAGCTATGGCTACGCAGCTCACAGGCCTCCCCACACACCTAATTGCACCCCGCAACCCGAACCCCTCATCCGAGTGGCTAACGACGAGTGAGGGTGTCCATGCGATTAGTGTATTTTGAGTAAAGAAAATCGTCTTATTGTGAGGTACTGGTACTTTATTTAGAGATCCCAGTATTTAAAATAATATCTTTACCGATCATACTAACACACCCTTAAAGGATTCTTGCCTTTGCTTTTACACCCGGTATATAGGATTTTCATATAATTCTTTTATGTATTAAAGCATAAATATATAAATAAATTAATCACAACGCACATTTTATAAGTTTCCTTGGAAATAATAAAACTCCTGAATTATATACATTTCAGATTACAGATTATTTCTTTCATTTCTAAGCAAAATCATATTTATTTTGTACGAATGGAATTTCACTCGTTTTTTTTTATAAAGACGAATCTCATTAATTCAATGAAATTTTGGGCATAATTATTCCATTATTGCTATTCTCAGTGATCATAGAGCATCTTATGCTAGTACATGGGAGATAGATCTGACAAGAAGTTAACCTATTTGAAAAATGTGTTGAGTAAAACAGTGTAAATCATGAATATGATGACAGCGCAAAAATATCTACTTGCTAAGAAAGCTTTGTACAAGTGAAACAGTAGGCAGCTCAAAACACACAAGCACAAGTCACTACAACAGCACATCCAAAGCTTTCTGATGGTGGTAGTGGGCATGGTACACAAATGCTCAAGCTTGCTGCACCAAGAGATACCTCACCTGGTCAGACGCATACAATAGCGCCATTTGCAATTGCTGTTCACGGACTTTATCGCGCATCTTACGAGGATACACCTCCTGTCCAAAGGATATGGAAAAAACAAAACAAAAGTAGGCGGTGTAAAAAAAAAGGGTACATGCTACCTGTCAACTCTGCAACCGCATCGCGGTTTTTGGAATACAACGTTAAAGGCAAATCAAGACTATCACATAAACATATTGTGTGCTTTAATTTAAAATAATAACTGCTTGAATTAAAAATAAATAAAACTGTGATGGTATGTTAAGGGACACATAAACAACACACGTAAGCAAGAGAAGGATTTATATGGTGATTTAAAGTTAGATACAAATGGATGTGCTGTGTTTAAGTTAAATCTTTTCACTGACCTGAAATTGGCTTGGTTTCTTAGACTCTTTGGTAGGTTTATCTTTCCCGGCGTCTTTGTCCTTATCTTTATCCTTTGACTTGGCATCTTTCTTGCCATCTTTCTTTCCTTCCTTTCCGTCTTTACCTTCTTTTGGTTCTTTATCTTTCGTTTTCTTTTCTTTTTCCTTTTTAGGTTTCTTTTCTTTTGGTGGAGGTTTCGGCTTCGGTGGACTGCCATTGCAGCACGCACTCTCTGTAGTTACAATTTTTTTATTAGTACTTAAATCTCAAGAATTTTTCCTACGCATGTAAAGTACCATCAAAGAAATTTCCGCTGACCCACTTATAGCATGTATTACGGATGATAAATGGTATTGCGGAATTTTCATGGTAGTACATACCCCTTGATCAAAAGTACGAGCGTGCTAGTCAGCTAGGATATTTCAATATAAGCTATACCATACCGGCAAAATTGTAATTTCTCGAAAGACTACAAACAAACAAACAAACAACCCGAATTTTAAATTTTATTTCAAATATAAAATTGTAAGTAGGGTTTATTAATTTTTTTATTTAGCTTATGACTCATTTTTATTTTTCGAAATTAAGGCCAGTTTACAAAGATTATTTTTTGACTAACCTTGAAGTAAGAAGCAGAAGACGTACAGCAGGAACAATATGCTCATGCCATACAGGTAGGTGAAGAAGCCCTCGTAGTAGTAGAGCGGCAGGTTGTGTGTGATGACATCACTGATGACGTAAGCAATGCATACCACTACTAGAAGCTTCGCGTAGATGAAGCTGGAGATGATGAACAGCGATGTTCTGGAATAGAAACAAAGGCTGTTATGCAAAGTTGGTCGTTGACTTTGGCTCGTTTGGTGTACGTGCTGAAGTGGACGAAAAATTTCGCAGTCAAGCATGTACTGCCACGGAAGGCGCCAACATACACTTTTAACCGATTAATAAAGCTTCTAAAGAGATAAGACCGATAATAATAATTATGCTGGGTGGTGACCTCTATCGCCGTAATTCGGGCACAATTGGACCAACAGTACCTTCAGTGCGTACCTTCCGAAGGACACAGACCGAACAAAAAATAATTGTACACCGCGGGGATTGAACTCACGACCTCTGGGTTAGCAGACGAGCGTTTTACCATTCAGTTACAGAGGCGGTCTAGAATATATAGATTATACAATATTACAATACAAAGTGTTCATTTGTTTTTGTTATTGGCAAAAATGTTTACAAACTTTATTTTATTACATCTGAATTAAAGCAACAAAAAGGAGGTGGTGATAGCTTAATTGTATCCCATACGTGAAATTCTTTATTTCATTTTCTTGTTTAAACTTACTTTTTCTTTTTTCTTGTTAAAATTATTTTCCAAATGTAGTTGTGGTATTAAGGAAATGTTAATTTTTCTAGAAACTTTACCAATTTTATTTTACGAGTATTTTGTGCTTTTTAAGAATTGTGTTACTAATTTTTGTAACGTATCGATTGGACGGACATCGGACTCTTAAGTTTGAGATCCGGGCTAGAATCTTGCCAATCAAACGAGTGAGAATTTCCGAATAGATGTGAGGTGGAGGAAAAGCTAAAAGCGGTCACCACCAAATAGGATCACTTGAAACAAGCCCAGTTTTCTCAGTTGTAATTCGTAGTCATCTTAACAAGAAAGCTTAAGGCTGATATGATTATGTTATGTTATGTTACGTTACAGAGCGGGCCCCAAAGATAAAGTTTTGTGCCTGAAAAACGGCGATATAGTGAACCAATGATACATATATCATCTTGGGACGAATTAAGCCTCTATAAAAAGTGATCGAACGAGCTTTGAGTATAGGTAGATACTTTTATTTAGTAATTTTAATTAATTTATCATAATTATACAATACATGTATCATATAATATAGTTTTTTTTCGAACGGCTCTTTAGTTAAACGGTTCGAGAACCTGACTACTAAATCCGGAGTTCGTGGGTTCAAATCTCGTAGAGGCATTTGTGTTCGATCTGCGTGTTTCGGAAAGCACGTTAAGCTGTTAACCCAATTTCATCACCCACCAAGCAGGGACGTCATAATCGTCTGTGGAACGTGGTTGTACGAGTGTGTACTGTGAATTGCATTCAAAAGTCCATAATGGGGAACACCTCTGACATAAAACCCCTCGGGGATTCATGTCGGGGCGATGTGTGTGTTTATACTATTATACTTTTCTTAATCTCATATCATATCGGTCTATTTTTCTCACTATCAATATTTACTTTCTTGGTCAAACTCGTTTAGATTTCTCTTTTAAAAAATTTATTTTGAAAATATTAACATATATTATTTTTGTTAAGTTTATGACGTTAGACATGAGGATGTTACGAATTAGAATACAAGAGACTAGAGTGAAATAACGTGGTATATTTTTACAGTCAGCTCATAAAGCTCTTTGTATTGACACACGATAGGTTCAAGAAAAAAATTACGAAGAGAATCAGTACAAAAAAAATATCGTCATAAAAACTAAACAGTGCAATTTAAAGGTAAACAACACCCGGTACTACACCATTATCATGTAGCAAAAGAAAGAGATTTCGCATAGTCGCACCTTCCCTTCACAGGAAAATAAAATCAAAAATTGAACCGGCGAAACTGACGAATGTGAGACAATTTCATTGTTAGATGACATAACCAATTAATACTAAGCTGGAAGCAAATACTTCTTCCAACATAACTTAATTATACCCTAATGGAACCCCCTACTCCTTTTTGTTACTTCCGATCATTCACCCGGGCCCCGCCTTAATTTCTGTTTCCGGTGCCAAAATTTATTCCGTAAAATGGACGTACTTCTTAGCCGGTTTTGGCTGGACGCATTTCAGCTCCATTTCTTTGTTAGCATTGTTGTGCTTCTCAGCGATGGCGATGTCACTTCCCTGCTGCCGGTGCTGACCCACTGGCAGGGTCGCCATGTTGTCCACGGAATCCAAGTCCACGGTAGCCACTTTCACGTCAGCCTCCGTGGGCTGATGCTTGTCCTTCCCCATCGTATCACTTGATCACAGCACGGTTACACCACTATACTACTGCGTCACTTGGAGTTTTTTGGACTGAATTCACATTTGGGTGGGGAACGGCTGGGGTTTTAATAAAGGGTACCCATGTTCAAAGGGTATGAAGGTTTAGGGTGTGGGTGAGGGCAGGGTATATCGCAAGGAGCACTTTTAAAGCAAAAAGCTCCGGAAGTGTCGAGCCTTGCAACGAGACGAGACCTCTGTTCGAATTCGAGTTGCGCAGTGCCGGATGCTGCGCGATCTGAGTGATCCCACAGTAGGGGTGCCGCCCTCCCAGCTGCACCCTATTTTATTGCATAAATTGCACTCTTAAATGGTGAGGGTCGTAATTTGGCTGTAAGTCGTAATGCCAGTTCTTCTGAGGAGGGAAGATCGGAACGCGTTATTGAATGAGATGTTTATATTATTTTTGTTTGCCTTGTTATGATTTTATTTACATTTTTCGTATAGTTACATACTGATAATATTGTGCATTTTTATTAAGAAAACACGCATTTTTGTCTGCAACCAATAAAAAAAAATTAAGATATATTTTACCACACAAGTAATTATTCATATAGGAACGACTTTGATGGGTAAAATAACCTAACTTTGCAAAGTCAGCGGTGTACCAACCAAACAATCCACCTATTGAAATCCGTAACAACAATCAAAACAATTTACAACATACCATTTATCATAAAACAGTAAAACCCGAAACCAATATACGTGACAGCCCTAAAATTCGGCGGAAAGCGGTCGATAGAGGGAATTCGCCCAGGAGAGCGAGGAGGCTGCGCGCGCGACCCACTGACCCGGCCCCCCGCAGGCCCTCACCCCCTCCATGTGAGCGTACCCTGGGGGTGGGCCTGTGAGGTAACGAAGGATAACGAACTTGAGAAGTTGGGCGAGTGCATTACATACAAGACGAGAAACTTAAACTTAAAACAAGACAAATGCGAACGAAACTCATGCAACGAGAGTTATAAATGAGAAAGTTTGTGTGTGTGTGTGTGTATATGTTTGTTACTCTTTCACGCTGAAACAGCTGGACGGACTTGGATGAAATTTAGAATGGATATAGCTTGTACCCTAACTTAACACAAAGGCCACTTTTTATCCCGGAAAAAGCATGTCGTTAAACCGAATAACACGCGGGCGGAGCCGCGGGCAAAAGCTAGTTACAAATAAATAAACTACAAGTTTTCCTATTAATAGCTAGTTATAAATAAATAAATTACAAGTTTTCCTATTTATTATTTGTTAAGAGAAAGATTTTTCACCCGTTATTATTTTGACGGGCAATTCCAAGCGGGCAATGGTCAATTTGAATACTTAATATTAAATATTTTTTAAAGGTTTTTCAGGTCTTAGTCACAACACTAAATTATATCAGTAGAAATAAAATGAATTCTGTAAGTTTCTTTTAAGGCAGCAGCTGTACTCCAGTTTCGATTTGACATTTGACGTGATAAAACAAACGCAGTTTATTAGAAAATTCAAAGTGGTATGACTAAGTTATTCCCGCCACACCGCGAGTGGCAGCCCTAACTAAGCACGTTGCACATTGACCGTGCGTGCGTTCATCTCGAGTACAAAAGTGGCATTCAAATCACCACTAAAGGAGTCTACAGACTTGATGGATATACGAGAGAAGAAAGCTGTTTCAGCTCTTTTGAATGGATGTACGGATCTTCGGGGGCGTTGAACTCTTTTTATGGAGACGTATAGAGATGGATGTACTGGCTGTTTCTCGGTCAAGGGTGGCCAAGGGCGTTTATTATTTCCTAGAGTTTTGCTTTTTAGGATTCCGTGCCCGAAGGGTGCCAAACGGGACCCTAATTACTAAGACTTCGTTGTCTGTCTGTCTGTCTGTCCGTACGTCTGCCACAAGGGTCTACAGCTTCAGCCGTAATAGGTAGCCAGTTGAAACAGAATACGTCAAACTATAGCCTCTATCAAGACAAGTAATAAAAATTTAAAGAAAATTAAACCCAAAGGGGGTCCCAACAATATTTTTGTTGAAAACATTGTATTTTTTAACCTTATTTCTCTCGGTTATATTTTAAGGACGGTTATACATACACGTTTCAAATTTGTAAATATTCTAAAGTAAAACAACAAATAACAAAAATTAGGGTTCCGTACTCAGCGGGTGCCGAATTGTTTATCAAGGCTACCATTTTAGCGGATTATTTTTCTTCGCCTTGATGTTTCGGCACGACACCAGTGGGAGCCTTGCTCTGCCGACGACAGGCCGTTGCCGGCGACGACATGTCGTTGTCGTGCCGTGGCAGTGAAGAAGCATGCAGTACAATTTCATACAAAAATGCTCTCACTGGTGTCGTGGCCGTGTCGTGCAATGAAGAAGCGGCCATTTAATTGTTGTACTAGCCTTTGCCCGCGCCTCCGTCCGCCTTTATTCAATCTTTGCCCCGTTTTCAGCTTGGGCTTTATTTTATGAACATCTCTTATAGCCTATAATCTTGAACAGGGTCACTACGAAGATAATAAAAAAAAACGAAACCAAATTCGTTGAGCGGTTTTCGAAAATGGAACATACAAAGAGACTGACACAAACATTCTGAAATTGTTGTGATGGCCTCAGTATAATACAAATTACCTATTCCATGTACATTTTTGCGAAAAAATTAAATTAATACAGACACGACTTTTTACTACTTTATCATTAGTATTATTAGTGGAGATGTTGTCCAGGGTAACTACGATTATAATAAAGAAAACCACATCCAAATCCATTGAGTGGTTCTCAAGTTAAAACGGAACATACAGACAGACAGTGAAAAATACAGACAGACAAAAAATCAAAAAATGGTACTTAACATTAATAAACACATTTTATTTAAAATTTTAAAAAAGGTTTTTAATGTACAGACACGACTTTTCTACAGCTTTATTATTACTATAGGTAGATACGTATTGACTTTGAATTTTGGTATTCATGAAAATTATTTTATATGTGACCGCCTCTATAGCCGAGTGGTAGAGCGCTCGCCTGCTCACCCGGTGGTCGTGGGTTCAATCCCCATGGTGCACGTTAATTTGTGTACGGTCAGCGTACTTAGGAAGGTACGTTAAGCTGTTGGCCCATTTGCGCCCGAAGTACGGCTATAAGGCTCACCACCCATTACGTTTAGGATGTAGCAATTTTCGATGAAAAGCGGGTTACCTAGTGTGGACTGAGACTCGCATTTCACACTTTACACTTGGAAACACTTCAATTTTAAATTCAAATTAGGAAATAAATTTGTTAACTACTCGTACATACAACAATTGTAATTGTACATACAATAATTGTAACGGAGATAGCTGGAAACCAGCGGCAACCAAATCATGTTTTGGATTGTTGAACTACATCCTTTTGTCGTGTTGTTATTTTTATCTATAGATTACACCCTACAACACCCTTTTCTACGGTGTTAGCTTTAAGGCGGAACGTTTCGAGCTCGGTGCAAAATGCACAACTTATTATTGTTTTTATTATTATTGAATAAAAAGGACTAAATAAATGTGATTTATGGCATTTCACGACCATAGTTTAAAGTCAGTTAGGCTTTTCTACCAAAATTTGATAATTGTATACGTTGCGTTTTAAATTAATGTCCATACCAACTTAAAACATGCTTTTAAGTTTGTATGGACATTCACGCTAACTGTAATCCATAAAATGACGCAATTCTGCTAAAAACCCCTGATAATTATTAAACAATAGCCGCAAAATAAGATGAAACTATTTTATTTCATACATATTATTTAAAAGTAAGATAAACAACCATAAGTTATGCATTTTGCACTGAGTTTGAAACGTTCCCCCTCAAGTATTTGTCTCTTTGTAAACGCGCCAATAAATTTAATTTCGTTCCTTCTTTTCTTTCTTTCAACACGTCTGCAACCCCGTCATGTCGGATTAAAATCACGGGTTAAATTGTGAAATATGGGTACATAGTTATTGTAAGCACGTTGTTCATATGAAAGATGGTCAAGTTGGTATTCTACAATCAGCACCCTGACACAAAGCGATTCTCTCAATCGCGAATAGTGCGCTGTCATCCTTCGAAGAGTTTAAGATTCGAAGGTCAGGTGGCATAAAGGTCAATTTTCGAGTAATATATAGAAATCAGCACACAAAGTGATTGCCACAATCTTAAATTATGTGCTCTTATCCGTTGAGGAGTTCTATGGTGGTGAGGTCAGGATTGAAGTTCAGGTGGCATAAGGAAAATTTTCAAGTAAAACCCTGTAATGTGCACACTAACACAAAGTGATTGCTGGAGTTATGTGCTGTCATCCGTCAAGGAGTTCTATGGTGATGAGACCAGGACCGTAGGTCAGATGGTATAATGACAAATTTCAAATAATATTCAGCAATAAGCACACTAAAACAAGGTTAGTGCCGAAATCTCTAGTTATGTACTGTCATCTATTGAGGAGTTCTATGGTGATGAGGTCAGGATCAAAGGTCAGATGGGTTCATGACAATTTTCAAATAATACCCTGTAATCAGCACCCTGGTACAAAGCGTTTGCTCCAATATCAAGCGATGTGCTGTCATCCATCGAGGAGTTCCACTGCTTATCTCTGAAGACCATCATTAGATCAAGACGAAACCAAAACCGGGCCCTACTTGAAAGCACAACCTTCCAAACAAAAAAATAATCTTACAAATCGGCTTAGAAATTGCGCATTCGTGGAGTAATATACCCAAAAAATCTATAAGAAAATACAGTCGAATTGAAAACGTTCTCTATTTTTAAGTCACTTAAAAGTTTGTGAAAGGTGTGTCAGGATCGTTGAAGATAGAAATCTGTAGTCAGATTAAACTGATATAGTTATCTCGTATGGGAAAAAATCGTTACTTTTAAACCTGACTGTAATCACTTTTTCAAGCTAAATATTAGCAAGAGGTGTGTCCGGATCTGTATACATATTAAACTGATATAGTTTTCAAGTATGGGAAAAAATCCTCACTTGAACCATGTACAATCCCCCTATGCTTAAACCTGGCTGCGTAGTCACTTTTTCAAGCTTTAGCAAGAGGTGTGTCAGGATCGTTGTACATCGAAATCGAAATAAAATAAAAATTTGGTACAGTTTACTCGTATAGAAAAACGACTGATTTTATCACGTATATCTAACCATTTGGTCAAGGCACGCCGATAAAGCAGCTAAGTAGCGCTTTTTCTCCCGATTTGATTCACAAATATTATTTTTTAAACTGAAAACTTAATTTTAATAAAATAAAATATAGCTTCTGTTACTCAGCAATAGAGTAGCTTTTTACAAAAGAAAGAATTTTTATAATTGGTTCAGTAGTTCCAAAGTTTACCTCAAACATACAAACAAACAAACAAATCTTTTCTCTTAATATAACAGTGTAGAAGTGTAGATGTAGAAGTGTAGATTTATCATGTCTTCAGGTTTCCCTACCCGTATTGTATGGTGATACGGAACCTTTTGTGCGCGAGTTCGACTCGTACTTGGCCAAATTTATGCAAGTTAAATGTAACTTAATGTTGTACCAAAGCAAATAGGACTCTGAATTTTCTAAAAAAGATCCAAGAATAATGCACTTTAGTTAATTAATTAGAGTTACAGAATGAACTTTAGTTAATTAGAGTTGCAAAAAAATTTGCAAGCTCTGGTTGGCTTGAGTAAACCTCAACAGAGTCTTTTCATTTTACTTTATGGTAATTTCTAGTTTTAATTCAATTATTTTTTTCATTTCAATTTAGAATTAATAAGTGACTGTGACTTTGATTATACAGCCAAATTTATACTGGAAACTCGGTAAGTAGTCAGGACCAAGGTTAAATGACTCAAAAAATATTTTTTATGCATCTATCTAATACTTGTTCAAGACCAACCTCGACTCTATTAGTATATAAAATCTAAATTTTATTTTGCGTTTTTCACAGAAAGGGTGGTCCTGACCAATTACTGAGTCTCCCTTCAGTATGAGTTTGTATGAAAATCTATTTCTATTTGAAGAAGCAAATACGATTCCAACGTGACATAATCCGGTTTGCATAAGTACAAAGGCAATCAGCCCTTTGCTAATTTATGTCACAAGTTGTTAGATGCATTATGGACGACTTGAAGTGCGCTGTTACATTACAATTAGGGGAGAAGTGCTATAATTACCAAGTTCATTATACCACATCTGCACAAAGCCGCGTCGCTATTGTGTAATAGTTAGTTGAAGAAGCCACAAATTTAGTTAAAACTGTGTCAACATTCCCTTAACCTACATATAGTCCTTTAGGATTTCTTTTTCACATATTTTTGTCTTTTTATAAAATGATTACTACGGCTCAAATTGATTAGTATTGCGCTGTCATCACCTACAATATGCGTAGCCTCTTCCATCCATCCATCAGCCTGTTTCGTCCACTGCTGGACATAGGCCTTTCCAGGATTTCGCCACTTTTGGCGGTCCTCCTGGAAGAAATGCCCATACTCACACACGCTGGGCAGGCGGGTTGGTGAGCGCGGTGCCGAAACCCTTGCACCAGTGACGCCGCTGCCCGTCACCAGTCTGATTTATATAAGGCCCGGCAATTGGGGATGGATATACAGCCATCCATCGGTCCCAGGCTAAGGTGGGCCGCCTGGTTTTTTTGCCTGAGAGCTGTCCTCTTACTCTCCCCCGAATAAATTCGGGAGGATTTCCGCATAGCCTCTTACATTTAAGAATTACACTTGAAGGTTTATAGCGAAATCCATCGCTTGGGAAACTTCAAGGGAACTCGTAGCATTGTTTACGATTTACACTTTACGTAGTTTGTGTCAAGTGTTCTACTTGAGTACAGAAGGAATATTTATGAAATCACTGCATTGTCTTCAAATTAAGAAAATGTTATTAATTCGATCCAATTAAAAAAGCGGCGGTAGCTCAGGCGGTAGGACACTGGCTTCTCAATCTTGATACCCAGGTTCAATTCCGTTTGGGCATGCACCAATAAGTATTTCGGAATTTATGTGCATAGTATTTGTGTTTTTACCCAATACTTACCACTTGCTGAACAGTGAAGGAAAACATCGTGAGGAATGCCTGCATGGACTCAAAAGCGTGTAACCCATCACGTTGGGACGTAAAAATCGTCGGTGAAATGCGGGTGTACCGGGTGTGGACTGTGACTTGCATTTCACAGTACACACTCGGTAACACCTCTGATGTCGTGACGCTATGTATTATGTTGAAAAAAAAAACAGTTTTTCCTGTTGAAATAAACCAGTTCTAAGCGGCACTAATCGTAGGTAGATCGCGACTTGGAATTACGAGCATCTTAGTAGGCCTTTGTTTAAAACCACAAAAGCAAGTCTAAAGATTCCAGTCCTTAAAAGTTTTTGCAGAGTTGCTTGAAGATAAAATGCAAGGGTTTAAAGTTCAAAGCTTTTGTTTGTAGGAGATAAAAAATTTATTGTTTGAATAATGAAAAACTGGGTTATGAAAAGGTCATTTGAACAATCTACAGTACATTTGGCTGATGACGGCCTCATAGTAGAGACCGAAATATATTAAACAAACTGTTTTATCATTATCAATATTTGAAGGAAATAAAAAGCTGTAATATGGCAATATTGGCAATACTATAAACAATAATTAAAATAACGTTTTAAGATAACGGTTTAACTCGACTTAGACCCAAAATTGGATTTTTTTACCACTTTATATTTATATTTATACTTTATATTTAGCATAGCTAATTACTGAAATCCTATACGTTCTATATACGAAATGATTGCATTTTACAAATATTTATGAACCAACTCGAGTCCGAAATTTAAACAAAAAACGATTTTGCTTAAAAAATGCTTAAGAAAATCCAATATGAAAATGGAACATTTTGGAGCTTAAAACACAGATTTTTAAGTGCTTGTATTTCTTATGCGTGTTTATTATCCGAAATTTAAAGTTAAATAGGACATGTAAGTTGTGCAGAAGATGAAGTTACTTAAAGTTTTATGTGATTTAATGCATTAGCGTACGAATGAGAAGCTACCTCGTTTTATATGGCCTCGGAGACTAGCGCTCTTCCCTTAATAACGGCTCGCACTTCGTTTTTCTCCTTTTCCGAGACCACGTTCCGACACGAAGCAAACAAATAACTACATTCAGAAGAAAAAACAAAGGAAAATCGAAGATTTTTTTTCTTTATTAATATTATCTACTAATATCTGAGCTATGCCTGCCAGTTTTTTTTTTTCTTATCAAGGAGTATATATGTCGTTCTCACTACTTTTTGATCCCCCTTAGTACGATCATATAATCGAGAACAGATACTGTTGATGGCTTCATGAGATGGAGCCAGGATCGGCCCACCCAGCTACAAATTATAGCTACGCCAATGACAGAGATAGCGTTGTCGTCGCTACAACACCTGTTGCTTAGAAGATGGGACAGTATGGGGAAAATCTTAACTATAAGAGAGAGAGAGAAGTTTGTCATCGATTTTGAAAAATACAACGTGAAATTTAAGTCATTTTGCTAACGAAAACTGGTGATAGTACTCGTTCATATGAACAACTTTTACTATGAAGCCAACCCTGTAATCGTGAAAAAAATATCAGCTGTTCCATGGAAAAGTTAAATAGCTACTCGACCCAAATGTATGAAGCAGCTATTTTTTTTCACGATTTCAGGGTTGGCTTCGTAATAAAAGTTGTTCATATGGTCGAGTACTATCACCAGTTTTTGTTAGCAAAATGACTTAAATTTCACGTTGTATAAGAACGGCATCAATGTTTTTTGAATTATTTGGCCAAGTGTGAGTTAGACTCGCGCATAAAGGGTTCCGCACCACACACAGTATGGGTACACATCCGTAAAAATCATTAAGTACATTACATAACAACAACATAGATACCATAGCAACACTTAGGCGACAAAAAACAAAGCGCAAAAATGGTAGCGCCTGGCAAACATTTCGGCACTCTCTAAGTACGGAACCCTAATTTTTATTATATCTTGTTTAACTTTAAAGTACCTATATATAACAATTTAACCACATTTGGAACTTGTGTGTATCACCGTCCGTAAGATTGGGCTGAAGCAAATAACTTAAAAAAAAATCTTATTTGTCATGCTTTCATGGCCATAGTAACATGAGTTCTGTGAAAATTTGAACTATTACGGTTGAAGCTGTAGACCCCTGTGACAGACGGACGGACAGACAGACAGTAAGACTTAGTAATAGGGTCCCGTTTGGCATCCTTCGGGTACGGAACCCTAAAATGACTTGACTGGGAAACGAATCTGCTCATTTTTTTTTAATATTAACACCCTGTATTATTGCATCAATTGACAGTTTTGTTAGTAAGTCTTGCAAACCAAATTATGGGTTTCTTTGAAAGGTATCTTTTTCCGGAAGGCTTATCTAATTTTGCACCTACCTAAAATTTCAGTTAAACCACTAGTATTTGGAATTAAGCCATAGGACAGCGGATATTCCTTTTAGGCTTTCCAGTATTCAAATTTATCAAAGGATCCTAGTAAATGTTGGCTAAGGAATGATCCAATTTGCTAGGTAAATAAATAAATACCAGCGAAAATTAACCTATATAAGTTTGCATTTTTCTTAAAATTAAACTATTTTACTACAGAAAAAGAAATCTCCAACTTAGTACTTGTACTGTCCAAAAAAACAGCCTGCAGTTTTCTGGTAATCTATGAGTCAATTTCTACCAACCCTATTAAAATCTTAATTTTCGCAGAAACCTTGGATAACAGGATTTTAGCAAACTTTGTTATAAAAAAAATTGAATCGTAAGTCTTTGAAGATAAGACCTCACAAGACATACCTATTAAACTTTTTTTTTTACTTTGGCTATCGCTATACATATGTGCGCGTCAAAAAGACTAACATTATGCCAAATTTCAAATTCCTACGTTACAGTCTTTGATGTGGCGGACAAACGGATAGAAACTTTATTAATCTTACAAGGGTTCCGTTTTTTCCGTTACGGCACGGAACACTAAAAAACAAAAACTAGAAAAATAAATTACGACTCTTATATAAAATCTAATATTTTAATTATTAATAGCCCCTGCAGGATATCTCATACCCAAACCAAAAAATAGCCCCAAGTAAAATTACGCCACGAAAGCTCGTACTGGTTTCAGTGACTTTTTGAAACTATGTCTTATTTATAATACAGTTATCTAGCTCATAAGTACAATACAAGTTATGTCTTAGCATGCCAGTGACATAATGATCCGCAACTTTACGACCTTCACTCTGGCGTACAATGCCAGCTTACACAACATTATACTGCTACTGCTATGCACAAAGTGGGTAAGTGTCCCATTGTTTTATCGCTAGTTCATCTCACTTTATTTGGCTCTTTTAAATTACAATTTTGGAAGCAGGATCAAGGACAAAAGAGCCAGAATACAGTTTATGGCATTCGAAATAGTTATAGTTTATTTAAAATGTAGATTATAATAACTTTGAAATTAGGAAAACTGTTGATCTGATGCCAAACCAAAGCAACAGTCACGACACAAATATATCTCATGAAGATTTCTAAATTCGAACTCTCTAAAAGTTTTTAATTAACGTAGTCGATCCTTTGATGTAAGTTTATCCTTGACGTTATTTATACCAGCAACGTTGTCCTAGTTTAAAAGCTCCCACCGCTACTTCACAATGCACGGACACCTTTAAAGTATCCTCCTCTGCATAAGCCTCCACATTATTACTGGCTTTGAAAACCTTATCGCTACGGAATAGATATCAATATCTTCAAACATGGATTTAAGCTTTATTAAGCTGACTGAACGCATACATGCGTAAACGGGAACCATTTACCGATTGTCCGTCCATGCGGTGGGGAAACGCTTTGATCGCAGCTTCCTCTCTTTTATTTATTTTTAAATTGACCTTTTGTCCTTTTCTAAAGTTAAAGCCATTGTCATTTATTGGCTTAATAGGTCAATGAGATTCCAAAACAACATTCCGACTATTATTTACTTGTTTGTGTTCGGTATCGTTTCTTAAGTTATCGATCTATCATACAATACAGGCTGGACATTTTATGACGAACCCATAACGGTATTTCTTTTTGCAGGATGTTGGCCTTCGATTTGTAAGATTTAGAATTTAACTGTGACCGCAAGAAAGGTGATGATATTGAAAAAATCTTCTTTAACTCAATCAATGAATTGATTTTTCATTTAGTTTTGTTTAAATAAACTAATAACTACCAATTAAAATAAATTCATACCCTTTTAAATCATGGGAATTATATCAAATGAAAAATTGGAACATTTTTATTTTAGAAATCAGCAATATATTAAAAATGATATGGTCAGATGGAATAGGAATACTCATCATATTATGAATAAAATATATATATAATACTCATATACTCATCGTATATCCTCAACCTTTACAGAGTCAACCTAGGTATATTGGCAGGCATTGGTAGGTATATTGAAGCCTAAACAGACATCTGTCAATAATGAAGATGCAGGAGGATCTGAAGAGGAAACTAGTAAGCACTATTAGGCTTAAGATGGAGATACTTTGTGATGACTACATCTACGAAGATCTTTATCTTAAGTAATCAGATATCCATCCATCCATCAGCCTGTTTCGTCCACTGCGGGACATAGGCCTTTCCAGAATTTCGCCACTCTTGGCGGTCCTCCTGGAAGAAAGGCCCATACTCACACACGCTGGGCAGGCGGGTTGGTGAGCGCGGTGCTGACGCCGCTGCCCGTCACCAGTCTGTATATAAGGCCCGGCAATTTGGGATGGATATACCGCCATCCATCGGTCCCAGGCAATGGTGGGCCGCCTGATTTTGCCTGAGAGCTGTTCTCTTACTCTCCCCCGAATAACTTCAGATATACTGATATTTAATAAAAACAAGCGAAAGATTTAAGGAGGGACTGCCCCTGGGATGATGGGATACTAAGGCGTCCCACCTCAATATCATCATCATCATCGATTTGAAGCGAAAGGGAAGACAGCAATGACGTAAAAAGGAAAAGCAAAGCTTTTTCAGCGTAGTTAAAAAGATGCCTCTTATAAAGATCTTATTGAACAATATATTTGATCCTATGATCGATTCTTCAGATATTGACGAAATCAATAATAAATATGTACCCGTAACTCCCAGTTCCCAGCTAAAATAATGGACGTATTCAAATAATGTACAATATGCAGCAAGTGATTTTCTTATAATATTTTATTAACCTCAATATAATTGCATTTAAGATTTCTTAAGGAACTTACACGACTATGGAAAATCCAACTATTTTAAAGTGTATTTTTTTGTAATATCCTTAAAAACTGTTTATAGTACATTATTTATATGCATTGTTTTTAGCAAATAGTTGATTTTAGGGCATTACAAATTATTTACTAAAGAAAAACTTATAAAAATATCAAGTGGTTTTATTAAGTACTAGCTTTTGCCCGCGGCTCCGCCCGCGTGGTATTTGGTTTAGCGACATGCTTTTTTCCGGGATAAAAAGTAGCCTATGTGTTAAGTTAGTGTATAAGCTATATCCATTCTAAATTCCATCCAAATCCGTTTAGCCGTTTCAGCGTGAAAGAGTAACAAACATACACACACACACACACACAAACTTTCGCATTTATAATATTAGTAGGATAGGATTAAAAGATTATTGATATCACAATTTTTTATAAGATTTACAAACTGGCTTTGCTATCAGGTTGTACAATCTGTCACAGCTTGTGATAAATGGCTTGCGTGAGCTTGTAGAACGTGTTCGCTCTCACTTTGATACCACGTCTCGAAGTAAGGGCGAGTCATGTTGAATTTTTTGTCAAATCACGCTTATATTTAGGGTCTTGTGCTACACAAAGGGTTAGAAGTGTGTTCATCACACGGGTTCCCTCAACGTAGATGTATAATAATCTATTTGTATACGTTTCTTTATAAACTCTTCACGAATTTTACAATCTATTTTGAAAATGTAGTAATGTTGAATTTTTTGTCAAATCACGCTTATATTTAGGGTCTTGTGCTACACGGGTTCCCTCAACGTAGATGTATAATAATCTATTTGTATACGTTTCTTTATAAACTCTTCACGAATTTTACAATATATTTTGAAAATGTAGTTTTCGTCAATTATGATGTTTCGGCGTCCCATATCGATTCTTTATAATTGACTTTAGCTACTACTTGTTCCGTGCTTTAACTTTAGCTACTACATTTTGCGTGCATTAGCTTAATCGGTCGTTCTTGAGTTATGCGACAGACGGTTTCTGTTTTTTGATGAACCTTCTCATATGAAACCATTATGGTAAGGTTCCAATATATATGAGATATTTGAGTAAGCAAAACATGTAAGTGTATCAAGAGTAAAAAGCAACTCACTTTGCATTCTTAGGCGTAGTGTCTGGCTGGCAACACGTCCGGTACCGTACAAGAGCCTCTGTCGGCGTCAGCGCATCGGTTTCGTCGGCCGGCGCGTCGCACTCGTCCGCAACCAGCGGCGCGCGCGCGGGCGACGTGTGCGACCCGTACCCGTCCGAATTCAGCTGCAATGGAAGCTGATATAAAGAGTTTATCTCGTAGTCTCCTGCCTTTTTAGAGAAATTTAAAACACAAAAAGATAGCTATTATTATGGAGGAACTATCGTACACCACAGCGTTACCCGTGTTGGAGTTCCTTAAATTCCTTCCTAGCAGATGTCTAAAACATACAGGAAACCTACATTCCAAATTTTATATTTCTAGGTCCAGCCATGTGGTCTAAGCGTTGATAGATCAGGCAATCAGTCAGGGTATTCTTTTTGTAGAGCCTGTGTCTCCAGGGTTGATATTGATGTGGAGGAATTGAATGTGCCTTCCTCTACGCTATATTGCGCTTAGGGAGTTGTTTTCCAAAATCTATATTAGTTAATTCCGTCACATCTGTACAAAAATATGGTGAAACCATTTGCCTGTAAGATCCTAAAAAATATATTATTATGTAGTACATTATACAATTGTTTCGAAAATTGTTTCAATTTCATTAGAAAATTTGCTTCTAATAGATTTTAGTATTTCGTGATATGCTCAACCTAATAAATTATTCCGCTTGTGTGTTTTTGCAGCTACCGCGCAATTAGCTGCTTATTCTTCTTCCTTTAATGGATAGGTAGGCCACGTTTTGAATTTGGTCACAGGGTTGTTCCCTCAAGTCCCACCACTCCGCTTCCCCTGGCTCGCCCACTAACTATACCACCATTAAGAGCCTCACCTTGACAATGGCCGCTACTTGCTTGGGTCTTGTATTACTTCTAACACTGGCTCGTTAGGCTGGATCCTCATATCACCCCCCTTCCTTTCTCCTGGCTTATCCAGCAACTACACGACCATTAAGAACCTCACATTCAATTCTAACATTGGTTAGTGACGCTGGATTCTTAACGTCCCATTGCTCCCCTCTCCTGGCCCATCCAGTAACTAAATACTACCAGCAAGGCCTTTACCTTGACAATAATCCCAGCTTGTGGGTCCTGCACAACTTTCAACACTGTTTCGTGAGGCCGGATCCTCACGTCCCATTTTTCCCCTCTCCTGGTCCATCCAGTAACTATACCACCAGTAGGGGCTTTACCTTGACAATGGTCCCCACTTGTGGGTCCTGTACAACTTCTAACACTGGTTCGTGAGGCTGGATCCTCACGTCCCGCCGCTCCCCTTCCCCTGGCGCGCCAAGCAGCCGCTCCTTCATCTCGTGGATGTAGGGGCAACGCTGCATCGCGATGGTGAACTCGCGGACTCGCACCTGTTGAAAAACAAATCACATATTGAGTCCGAAGTTATTTTGTTTTCCGAAAACGTAAAGCCCTTATAAGAAGTATTTTAATGCTGGCACTTCACATCTTATATCAAAATACGACATCACCACGCGCCGTAAGAGCCTTGTTGCCAGTATTATTCCTATAGGTACATCAGTGCTTGTTGCACTTGTGCATTTTATATTTTAAGCTCTATGGTCATGCAATTTTGTTTTTTTTATTGAAACAAAATGTGGTTACTTGCATAGGCTTGTGAGTTATTATTATTATGCCCACAAGGCTTTTGTTTAAAAATCTAAGATTCAACTAATTTTTTTTTCATTTTTTTTTCTTATGTTTACACCGTCTGCAATCATTCCGGAGTCTATAAGCAGATCATTTTGAGTGATGTAGGGCACTTAAAGGCGATTGTTTACTAATTATTTAAATATCTTCTATCTATACTAATATAGATAATAAAGTAGTATAATGGTCGTGTCCGTACATCGAATGTTTTTATTTTATTTTAAGTAATATGAGTTTTGTACTGAAGCCAAAATTTGAATTTTTACCATATTTTTCCGTCTGTTTTTCTGTATGTTTCGTTTAAACTGAGAACTACTCAACAGATTTGGATGCCGTTTTTTTTATTATCATTGTAGTGACCCTGGTCAACATATAGGCTACGAGTATAAGGGGTGTTCATAAAGTAACGCCCAAGCTTAAAAAAGGGGGGAAAGATTTAATAAACGCGAGCTGAGGCGCGGGCAAAGGCTAGTGTGAACATATAATGTTAAAAAGAAAACAATACGAGTTCCATAGCTTTTTACCTACTTCCATACTATTTATTAAAATTAGCGGGTTAGTATTTTGAAATGTTGTGGATTCTGCAACTCCAAGTTTAATTCCAAATTTATCCAGCTGTTCTTCAGGTAAACCGTATACCATGAACCAACAGACAATCATATGCTTTAAGTAAGGGTTTCCATTATTTTGGGTTCTGTACTTGATTATGGAAACACAGAACGCTTGTAGGATTACTTTTTTTTTTATTTGTGTCGCTCGCATGCTAAGATATTATTTTGTCTTCTATTTTTTCAAGTCTACTAACTTATTTAAAATGACGGTACGTACGGAACCCTTAGGGCACGAATCCTACTGTCACTTTACCAGTTTTCTTACAAACCCATTAGAGCATATTCATATTTCTCTTATCTTACCCTGTTTGACTCTCATCTTCTAGTAATGTAATAGTCACTCACTAAATTAGAACGGCAATCTCGTCAATCACCCAAATACGTTTTAAAATGCGTTTGTTTGGAGTTCAGAGACGGCATGCGCGCACGCATAGCAATGTCAATGCGTTGAATTCAACGGGAAGCGTATTCCGTTACTAATGCATTGTCCATTATCTCGACCTGGCCGAGATTTGTTTGTAAACACTCGTGTTGTACGTACCGAACTGGGGTAAAGTGTGTACTAGTGTCTAGACAATAAAACATATCATGACTTAGCCTAATTAATAAAAGGTCACTTTTGTTTACATAACCGAATTCTTACTGGAGACCAAGGTTTAAATACCCTTTCTGCGAAATATGCAAAATAAAATTTAGATTTCCTATACTAATCGAGTCGAGGTTGTTCTTGAACAGGGGCACAAAACAATATTTTTCTTATTTCGCAAACAGGGTCATTGAACCTTGGTCCTGACCATTTATCGAGTCTTCAACTCTCCAGTATGTCGCAATGAAAAGTCTTACTTGCACTAGTTCCACAGTGGTATAAGGTGACTTTTGTTTTGTACATATTCTGTCTCCACAGTGTATGTACAAAACAAAAGTCACCTTATACCGGGTGTAAAGAGACTGCTACCATTAAATGAAACCACACATTCTACCGACCCTACTGAATCACGTATGGGAAATAATTGAGTTCCGAACAAAAATGAGTGAACCCTAACGCACCGACATACGGACGAGTTTCGAGAGTTCCGGTGCAGCGTTGTAAAATAGACCTTCCTCCTGAGATACAGTCTTTGAGTTACAGTTGAATATCTTTTTCTCTGAAGATTTGCGCGGGTTTTTTTTTAATAGTTGTTCAGTATGGTCAGTCAGATCGCACTCTATTTACATTCTGTATATCTCACAAAACAAAAACTCGAAATGGGCAATGTCTTGATTGACATGAATATTATCGAAAGAACGTTTGCCCGAAGTATTTTTAACCCGTTTATTCAATCTCTACCGCGTTTTCGGCTTGGCCGACATTTTTTCAACACCCCTTATACACTTTGACCAGGGTCATTTACGATGACAATAAAGATAACCGCATCCAAATCTGTTGAGTGGTTCTCGGGTTAAAATGGAACATACAGACATACAGACAAACAAAAATTCTAAATTGTTATTGTTATTAAAGTTAATTTAAAGTTTCGTAGATTTTTCAATGCCCAGATACGAATTTTTACACTTTATTATTAGTATAATAATATATGAGTAGTACATATCCAGTTACTAACAATTCAGTATACAATATGTTGCAGTATCTATTTGTTTTAGCTAATACGGAAAAAACATTAACGGCTATATTCTGATTTTTCCTGTATCAGTTTAATATGACTACAGATTTCCATCTGCAACGATCCTGATACACCTCTTGCTAGTATCAACCTAGAAAAAGTGATTATAGCAGATTTAAGTGATGTTACACATCACACCTCAGTTTATGGCTACCAAATAGAAATATATTCGCATCTGCACACATTGTGAATATGTAGATAAATATTTTTAAAGGTCACTAGCAGTTTTCGCTGTAAAAACAACAAATTTCACGAAAAAATGTAACCATTTCACTACTTTCGCGATAAAAACTAAAATGAAAAACAAATTCCTGGATAAATTGCGGGAAACCTGGATATATAGAATTTAACGGAGTGTAAGGTTCAAATTAAGTTGATCGATCAACTGCTCTTGGAATAGGTTTGTTTTTCAAACTGTATATACAGAACCCTCAGGGCACGAGTTACTGGTTCTTTTTAACGTATTACCAACCATTTGGTCTACGCACGCCGATAAACCAGCTAAGAAAGCGCTTGATTTGATTTCAAACTGAAAACTTATTTCATTAAAATAAAATATAGCCAATTTACGCAGGAATAGCTTTATAAAAGTGAAAAAATTTTTAGAATCGGTTCATTAATTCCAGAGATTACCCTCTACATACAAACAAACAAACAATTTTTTCCTAATAACAGTGTAGATTAATATATTCGACTGATGCCGGCCCTAAAGTGGGTTGAATACAATAATATTTGATTTGTCTAATTTATTTCTCTCTTAATATTAATCTAAGTAAATAAAAAACTTAATATAGGGATATAACAAAATAAATTTGTTTCATATTTAAGTATATGGAATAATAGTATTTCGACGAAGCATAACATCAAGAATCACAATTATCTCAAACCACCTATCATCCACAATCGACGGTAATACAAAACCACAAGTAGGAATTGAGGTAGGGCAGAGCACAAGAGCTGTTGTATTATGGGAATTAATTCAGCCTAGCGGACCCAGTACACAGTCGACCTGAATACAGGAGGTTTTTTGTCGAGTGAAACGTTTCTATTATGTCAAGCACTCCGGAGAAAACACTAGCGCCTTCCACGGCACTGAAAGCTAATTCTGTGCAACAAATCTGTGTGAAACGAATTTTAACGAATTTTAATAATCAAAATTTTACCCGTTTCATTTTACGAGTCGAATCGCGCTCCATATATCTATCGCTCTTTAATTGTTTTCATTAAGCAATAACAAAATCGGTTAATAAAGTTGACTTTTGTTTCCCTAGGAGTACATAGTTTGTTTTTGTGAATTGGTCCAATCAAAAAACTTTTCTTGCTCGGAATTTTACCAAAAAACTAAATCTGTTCTGAATAAAGTTTTTTTAACGTGTATATTGTTTCGTAGAAATGATTTCTGTATTTATGTGGACATTATTTTTTCATAGGAAATAACCGAATTTCCAAAATATTGTAATATTAATGGAGAATGCCGCGTAATATATGGCGCCTCGTACCAAATCCAAAGTCGTGGCGTCAAGACCAAACCAAGTAAATTTTAGGGAGACTATAATGTACTTACTAAATCACCAAGTCTCATTTAAATTAGTATCCGCAATTCGAATTTACTGTACACTGACAAGGGCAATTGCAAAGACTTTATTACCTTTTGATAGAGGCAATTATTGGTTGGCATCCTAATCATAGTAAAGCGGCAACGGAAATGAAAATAGCGAAATATTTTTTATTATGATGTTAGAATTGTTGATCTGATTTTAAAATATCTAAGTAATTTTATGACTTTTATTTGGTTGTTGCGCCATTTGGTACGATCCCGTGGCATTCTCCTATACAGACATTTTCTTGATTTATATCGTGTGATTTCCAATTTACACGCTAAAGTTAAGCAAAATTTCATATTCATAGGTTCCGTTGGTTAATAACTCATATCTAAGAATTAGTGAGTAGATTGGTTTTATCTAGTCGTAATAAAAACGACATCACCATCAACATCGAAATACAGTTTTTTTGTTGTTTTTGTTTCCGATTTCTTTTACAGAATCGGGCAGAGAAGCAGGTTCACTGTGGGTGGCTCGACTCGTCCGGCCATAAGACGACATCTCGAGTTATATCGGTTACTAACACAAGTTCTACAACGAGAGAAAAAGTTGACAGGCGTCGTGTCTCAAGTTAATACAACGAAAGCCCTCTAGACAAGTTGAACAAAAGCATCAAAATCAACTGAGGTATCGCAATACTTTAATTTGGATACGAAACCAGATTCTAAGAACTTGGAATAAGCCAAGTGAAGCTCATAAAACCTAATTTAACTTACATCTAAGCTTATTGAAGTTATTTATCTCAAAGCATTTTCTTGAGCACAGGAATGCTTAGCTGGAGCATAGACGAAATAGTACATGTACTATTTAGTCTATGGCTGGAGCAAGTGCACGCTACCTACTATTATACATTTAAATTTAGTAATTTTAATATTTTTAATTGATATCATAATTATTTGACATCTTTGAATCCTACTAACAACAAACACTGAGGTGGAAGACTTATTAAAATTCTCAAATTCCAGATCGTCGTCACGTCACCTCTTTCTTTCTCACCGTCGATATTCTTCTTCGTGGGTGCGGTCACCAGTCTCGCCATATTTGGACCTGCATTTCTTCTGAATTATTTAAGTTCGATTAATGAATCATTTATTTGGAAAAAATACACATTGCGTTTTCGGCATCCATCATCGTAACTTCCGTATTTAAGTGCAGTAGCAAAAAAGCTCAAAGTATTTAATGTTCACAATTTTCACGGGTCAACGAATAAGCTTAGCAATTCAACGCGGGAATGTCGCCAGCATACTGGGCACCTTGCCGCGGAGCAGCGCTTTGGATGAGGTTTTTTATTTATATTTATTTGTATAGGTATGTATTTCTCCGTCGCCTGACGAAGAAACTGCTACGACTTAATAGAACCAACCTTCGCATGATGGTAGGGCTAATTACAGGACATAGCAACTTTAACAGACATTTCTATATTATAGGTCTAACAGACAGCCCTCTGTGCAGAGCCTGCATGAGGGCCGAAGAAACGCTGACCCACGTGACTATAGACTGCGTAGGTGTCAGCACACAACGGGCCAAGATCCTCGGTGAACCGGGGACGCTCCGCCAGTCCTGTGGCGACCTAGGCCGCCTCTTGGGATTCTGGCGTGAGCTGAGCTGGCTAGAATAGCCAGTCCCACTATTTCCACGCGCAAAGGTCCAAATGAGAGACTAGGTGCGGAAACCGAGCCCACCAAGAAGAAGAAGAAGAATGTATTTTGTTTTCTTTTACATTGTAAATTAAATCCATATATTTTCTTTAGGTACATTAAAAAGCGATAAGGGTTTTACTCGTGTTATTACAAATAAATTTCTTTGTCATGTTCACATGGTAACACTACAAAAGTGCTGTAATAAGTACTTTTAGTCTATTGTCGTCATTACAATATTCAGTTCAGTTTGCGTGTCTTTCCCTCATAAACAATAAGTGAGCTAACAATAATTGTATAAATTCTTGTAACGTGCATTTGCTGAGGGACAACGTATAATCGATATTCGCATGTAGAGCGTAATGAGGACACCGAGTCATTTGGGTCAACTTTAAAAAAAGAAAACCGGCCAAGTCTGAGTAGGACTCGCGCCTGAGGGTTCCGTAGCATTAGACTTAATAACAGACTCTAACAAAAATTTTCACTTTAAAGCTTAAATTTTGCAAACGGATCCCTAAATTGAAAAATGGTTCTCACACAGCCACAATATTTTTGAAAAACCTATCCAATGACAACCCACAAAATAAGGTAGACGCGAAGAAGAAATTATCACGACTTGACATGTGGGGGAGGCACACGAATTTTTTTTTTCAAGATTTTATTTTACCATTTTGTTGACCTAATTAATATGTTTACCTATGCCAAAATACAGCTTCGTATTACTAAGGCTCTCTGGGTCAGACGGACGGACATGATGAAACTATAAGGATTCCTTGTTGACTACGTAACACTAAAAATAGATGAAGAGGATGATTGAAAGTGGAGTGATGAAAGAAATTTATTTTAATTTAAGAAAATCTCGACTGGGCCGCCTATAAGGACGGGCGATATACTGAAGAAGGGCAAAGTAAAAAATACCCAGAAGAGAAGAGCCTGTCTGGCTGGATTAATGGATGTAGAATCAAAAGAGGTGTGTCAGGATCGAAGCAGATGGAAATCTGTAGTCTCTACCTACCCCTCTGTGAGACAGGCATGAGTAATATGTATGTACCTACCTATGTATGTTTAAAAAGTCACAAGTCTAAACACAAGTAAACTTTTGCTAAAGTAATTTTCCTTGTTCATATTAAATAATAAAATACTGTAATTAGAACATAAATATCTGTTTCCTTTCTCCGTTAACTCTACAAAATGGGATACTTGGGCCCTACCCTCGTCAAGAGTTAGAAACTAGCATCAAGGACGGTTTTTGATACGACTAGAAGATTCGATGACAGCACCTTCTGTTTACGTCTATACAATACACTTTACATTAAATGTCACCGGGAGGAGAAATGGGAAAGGTCACAAAATCTAGGTCAAAACAAATACCTGATGGCACTGTATGCTTTTGATCGACCTACTTTTTAACCTAACCTATTTTTTAATAGGTAGATAAGATACTAACAAATCTTCATTAACGGAGAAACCTTTGTATCAATTGATCTTTTTCCTAACAAGCTCAAAACTACACATGAGTAGTTTCATTCTACAAGATAGTATAACTCTGTATTTCAAAAATTACAAAGGATGTAATACGCAATCCACCTAAGAAAGAAGATAGTGCCTGGAACAACATTTTTTTTCAAAGCTACAACCTCTGATGTTACTTGATTAAAGCAGTTGCTTACATACTCTTAGGTCCCATTATCAACAGGTCCTCAATAAAGCACGTTTCACTAAAACGAATAAAAGGGACATCAAAAGAAAGCAGTCCAAGTAGTATAAATTAGAACAAAAGGAAAGTATTTAGGTCAAATTTCACATAACGGCTAGTAATTGAAGCCATACAAAAACCACATTGTAAACATAGGGAAGTAATTTCGGCAGCTCCATCTCTGTTGTACAGCTATCATCGGATGAAGCAAGCGGGAAGAATTTGTGCTACTCTACCTATAAATATACTCGTAGTAGATGATGATCTCTATGTAGAATCAAGTCATGTTTATTTCTCAAACTATTTTTCGTACGATGAAAGGGATATATCCGTTTATATGTAAGTACTCGTATACGAATATAACATTAATAACATAGCTACATCAAGTGTCATACATATGTAAATCGTAACTTATACATAGTTTCAAACCTAAGGGGAGGTATGCTTACATACAAAAAAGATTTTACTTTATTACGTACCTTGACGAAAATAGTTTGTGATCACCTAATGATGACAGGTTTCTACATAGAAATCTACAAAAAAGAATCCTTTGATACTCAACATGATATAAATCAATTTGTAAGAGACGTCGTTAAATATTTTTCTTTATGATCCAAGGGACGACATATAAAAAGGAACAGTTTCTAAAGAATTAGATTGATGCCGGCCCTACAGTGAGCTAAAATGTTTCCGACTTTATTTGTATTGTGAGAACGCAAGCCCAGCCCCGAAACTATGGAAAGTAAACATTTAATTTTTTAAATTTGATCCGTGACATGTAATATTGATCAGTTACTAAGCTACCAGTATGAATTTGGTTTTTATGTCACCCTGTATACATATCTACAACAGTTCTGTGTCTTTGACAGACAGACTGACTAAAAGACAAAGTACAGCCTAAGCCACTAAAAACAAAAGATGAACTAAAAAATATTTTTTAGAAATTTACCCCGTTTATGGAGGTGAAATGGAGTATCTGTATTGAAAATGCAAATCCACGCAAAAAAGTCCCCGGGGCGTCATCTTATTGTCTTATAAATTAAATATGCAGTAAAATAGAGGAAACAGAAACTGGTAGAAAAATATATATAACTAAAAAGAAGTGGTAAAGATGTATTTTCAGGTCAGTGCTCGTCGTTATTGGTACGATACCGAAACGGAAACTGAACTAGGTTTGTTTTTACACGACGCGTGTTGAAATGCAAGTTAAAGGGAGTGAGATATTCCTTGTGTTTATTATGTGCAGGTTGTTTGTATAAAATTATAAATGTCGATGCTTGTTCAAAATTATTTGTATCCGTATTACAAATGTGATGATTTTTATGGAATTCTGCTGCTGTCCAAATACGTAAAAACATAGTTTTAGCAGATTGCTTCTGGTTATTATTAAAAAACGAATTGCCTTAAACCATTTCAACCAAACCTTATACATACCTAACTGCAATGAAAAGTGTAAGTTAAAGAAAACAAAGAAACAAAACAGAGCTAATCCATCTTTTTCGTATACCTAAGTAAATTTCAAAGACCTCCTTAACAGTAAATACAATCTTTTAATGTTTTGTTTCTAGTCTCAATTTAAAACAAGAATAAAGTGAAACAATATAAATATAATATGATTCAGCCCTAGACACTGGGTGTTCTTTATTTTTGTCGCTTTCGTTTCTATGTGTCCAATATGTTGCACTTTATTATTATTTTCACTTTGATCTTGCTGTTTCCACGCATCTAACTCAATTTATTTAAGTCCTCTATTTTAGTTTTCAATATCATCTTAAACTGATCACCATTTAACTGATCTATTATCTCTTGTTTAATAAATTAAACAAGTTCAGAACCACTCTGTTTCTATTTTTTTCTTTGTTCCGCAAATGCACTTGAAATATAATCGAAATTGAAATTTCCGGTGAAATTCGTTTAAAACCGATACTTTGTAGTCTAATAGACATATGTTTAGATACATTTCAGCAACTGGTTTACTTGACCTCACTAAACATCAATTAAAATGAAAATGCAGACAGGCAAAGATATTTGAATTATTAAGTTTACAGAACAATAGTATAATAAGACCTCTTTGACATTCACATCATCTATTCAAGCTATTGACTTTTATTCTATAAAATAATGTGTTATAGAACTTCGAACTCAGAATAATATTTCTTTGAAACTCCATTTATTGAACACTGCTAGGCATCACGATTCCTACTTACGAGCTTAAGGCTGCTGCTTAGCATGTCTTTTGTACTACCAAGAAATAAAACGAATGGCTTTTACAGTTAGCCCTTCTATATGTAGAGTGTTATAACTTCAAGAAGATTTGTTGTTTCATAAATATTTTATGAAGGCTAATATATTGCCCATAATTGGTTCAAAAGCCACCTGGGATATCGTATCCAGCAGCTTAAAGTAAACAATGATAAAAGTTCAGAAGTATTGATTGAATACGGTCTCCCTCTTGGCAGTATTGGGACCAGTATTGTTCTTGCTTTAAGTATACCTATTCCTTGGCAAGGGTCAATATTGATGACATTTTTAGATGCCACATGAAACCAAGCCATGCTAAAAGCCAATGCTGGCGTCAAACAACTCAAGAAGCGAAGGTTCTAACTGTAAGGCAGCTATTATATACAGAGTGTTAAGATTATGTTGCGGAAGCCGGAAACTGGCGATAGTACATACAAAAACTTTTCATGAATTGTGAAAAAACTCTGTTGTTGAAAAAAAAACTCATTTGTCCAAAACTCATTTTGGTTGAGTAGGATGTAACTTTTCTATTGAACTGCAGCTTTTTTTCGCAATTTGAGGATTGGTACCGTAGTGAAAGTTGTTCGTATGGACGAGTACTATCGCCAGTTTTTGGCTTCCACAGTATCATTTTAATACCCCGTACATTTCATCACCACTACTCTATTTCAAAATCAGATCCTTTAGTAAGTACTGAAAACTTTTCAACTGGACGTCTACCTACATTTGCAGTGCCTCTGTGTCACACCGATTTTGGCAATCGGTTCGGATTTTTTCAGAAACCACATTTATTCAATAAAATAAACATAATCTTAAAGCTACATTAGCTACCCGAAATCTAAACATTTTATTATAAGAATTATTTATAAAGCCTTACATTACATACGATAAAAAGAAAACCTAATAGAAATCTAGCAGTAACCACCTCTTACGTGTTCCTTTGCTTTATTTATTTGTTGTAGAAAATGTCTTGTCTTAGACATATATAATTAATGAAGTCACTGTAATTTATTAAGAACATTTACCTGAAATAACGTACATCCATAAATATTTATTAATTTTTTTCTAACTGATTTTTGTAACATTATTTTAATAATTTTTGGAATTGTATTCTTTTGAAAATTAATTCAGTAAATAACAATATAAAATACAGTTTACAATGCTACATAAAAAACAAAAGTAGCTTAGGAAATTGAGGTTTTATGATCAATTACATACAGAATAATATGTAGCTTAGTACTAATACCCTGTCTTCCAGATTTCTCTAGTTCAGGGCACATTAACAGACACTTTGATTTTTTTTTGTGAACTCAGTTACTACTAGAACAAACGACATATTTTTTTCCGGCATTGTGGCCAGTTATCTGTACAATGTGTACTGAACATACGTGAAAATGCCATAAAGGCGAAACCGGTTAAGAAATAAATAATGTTTATGGAATAGAACTAGTGATTTTCTGTTCATTACGTTTGTGTACATTATAAAGTACAAAATAATCGATTGAGTTTTAATTAGTACACAATATAGTAATATCAATATTTATAAAACAAGATTGAATGTTTGTGTTATGTCCAATTGTCAGAAAGTCCAATGTTATAATGCCCCAATGTCTGATAGTCCAGGTGTCACGATGTCCAATTGTCAAAAAGTCCGAATGTTAAAGTACGAATACCCCAATGCCGGAAATGCCACAATGTTCAATCCTTTGAAAAACCATGTAAAATTGCATGTCCCCCCTCCTTATTTCCGAAACTAACGAACTGAAAAATATGAAAAAAATCATGGTAATTTAGCATTCCGTAAAGATTACAGTAAAAATGTAGCGGGTGAGAAATTCATGATAACAAAATGACAAAATATAATTAAGAGTACGGTATAAAAATATTTGAGTGTCTATTTTGTGGTACAATCGATTCTTTTTTTAGTTATCATAAACAAATATGGGCAAGATTTTAAATACTTTCTTCTTGACTGTTCCTAAAACTGTCGATTTACGGAACCCCTAGGTATGCGAGTCTGACTCGTACTGTCCGGTTTTTTTGTTCTTGTGTATGTATGCATGTATGTTTGTAGCCTCATCATGAGAAAAAGGAAGGTTTTGGGAAAGGAAAAAGATATATGGATTAGACAATTGGACATACTGACATTTGAACAATTGGACATTGCAGCATTATAACATTCGTACTTTTTGACAATTGGACATTGTGACACTTGGACTATCAGACATTGGGGCATTAGAACATTTGGACTTTTTGACATTGGACATTATGACACCTGGATATTCTGACAATTGGAAATATATAACCCTGAAAGTTTATTTTGTATTCTTTTATTGTTTCTTAGAAAGTCGCACACTAACATGAAATAAGGTTTTTCAGAAAAATCCTAACCCCAAGACGGTGTTTATACTATGACGGTGTCAAAATGTGTCTTGATTAATTTCCTAACTGTACAAAAAACCGAATGATTTATGTCTTATAATTATTTTGGATAGTTGGGGTTTTCTGTAGAAAGCTTTAAGTTTTTATCTGATATGATAAATGACACAAAATTGTAATAATAATGAAACGTTATGTTGAAACGTAGAGGTAGCTTTCATTAATGCAGTCGCAATTTTTCGAATCAAATGCATCACTTTTTATTCAAAATTTGAGGATGTTGTTTATGCGTACCCTGATACTTGTATTAAAAACCAACATTCAAATTCATTTCAAAACAACTTTAGTATACAGGAATAATGAAACAAGTACCCATTAAAAAGTAGTTGCATTCAAACATAAACAAATGATTTACCGTTTGCATTAAAATTTTCTATTTCCGAGCCTTGACTCGATAATCAGATGGAAGGAGTCAGAGCAACACATAAACACCAACAGCCGGGCTGAAATCGACAATTGTTGCACAATTTGATGGGTTCTGTGATTGAGATAGCATTAAATCAACCATACTGGATTGCAAATTTACAATTATTAGACAGGTAGTGCGTGAAATCTGTTATGTTTTGTTAATGCAAGGATGGCGGTGTAACCTTGGCACTTTTTTGACGAATTATCCAGAAGATGACCTTGTAATCTATGCCTTGAACAGAAGTTGTGGCTCTAATAGAAAAGGACTTTCACCAATGGTAAATATTTTGAAGTTCTTGGAAAAACTTTCTTGAACTCGATTTTTTTCTTGAAATGCAGGCAATTACCGACATTTATGAATATCGTCAAAATATTCCCGAAGGGGGCGTTTCAAGAGTGTTTTAATAGCAAACAACTACAACCTTACAAGCAATCGAAATATACTAGCTAATGATTCTTCTAAACACTTAAAGTTAATTTAATATTACATAAACTGACTGTAAAGGTAAAGGTGATGACTATAATAATATAAGACAGGTACAGACTAAGTTAAGTTGTTCCTAAATTTTTCCAATTGATAATTCCTGCTGTCTTGTATATTTTATTCTCTTACCTAAACTACTTAGTACTTATAGTATAGTACGAGTATAATCAGTCGGAAAAAAAGATAAAAAAAACCGGACAAGTGCGAGTCAGACTCGCCCACCGAGGGTTCCGTTACAGACTATATTTTTTATGATTTAATTACAATGTATAGTTTTGAGATTTTTGTCTATACTTGTAGTAAAAGATGTTATTACTTGCCAAATTTCATAGTTCTAGGTCAACGGAAAATACCCTATAAATTTTGATTCCCTTGAGTGTCGAAATATACGTTTTTTGCGGCAAAAACGGCCGTATCTTTTTTTTAAGTTAACTTGGGCGTTTGATTTTTTGACAGCTTCAAGGGACTATACATATACCTGAGTATATGGTTTTAATTTAAATTCGATACCTCCATGCGTTCTTGAGATAAAGGTTCTAGACAGACAGACGGACGGACGAATGGAGAGATAGCGATCCTATAAGGGCTCTGTTTTTTCCTTTTGTGGTACGGAACCCTAGAAAGAATGAATTATAAAAAGGCATGACCTTGCCAAGTTTCTGGCACTTGTTATAGCAAGACTAATCGAATGCGCAGAGTTAGGCATTATATTTATTTATGGTTTATTCATCTATTAACTCATTATTTATTGCATTATGCCTTTATAATTTTTATATTTTTTACTTATGTTAGCATATATTTTTATAAAATTGAAGAAAGCATAACTTTAAACATATTTTTTGTTTTTTCGCGTATCATATATATTTTTTTTTATCTTATTCTAATGCTTTATTTAGATTTATATCGACGTGTAAAAAGTGTATTTTTGTAACTATTTGAGTTTTAATTAAATTTGAATATGAATACACAACGTGAATTCCAAAGGAACGCCTATATCAACCAACGAATTATGTATTAGTTTGTTGCTATTTAATTTAACGGCTCAAAAATGGATTGATGTCGTAAAACGTCAATTATTTTTCTTACCGTAAACAAATTTACTTTACTACAAACATTTAGGTAGTGTAGGTGGTAGAGCTGATACCGAGCTCGACTGTGGAGGTACCACCATCTTACTCGCAAATCCTCCCGAAGTTATTCGGGGGAGAGTAAGAGAACAGCTCTCAGGCAAAACCAGGCGGCCCACCATTGCCTGGGACCGATGGATGGCGGTATATCCATCCCCAATTGCCGGGCCTTATATAAAACGGAATGGTGACGGGCAGCGGCGTCACTGGTGCAAGGGTTTCGGCACCGCGCTCACCAAACCGCCTGCCCAGCGTGTGTGAGTATGGGCATTTCTTCCAGGGGGACCGCCAAGAGTGGCGTAATCCTGGAAAGGCCTATGTCCAACAGTGGACGAAACAGGCTGATGGATGGATGGATGGACAAACATTTAACATTTCAGAAGCTTATGCAGAACATCCCATGTAAATTGTATTTAGATTTTACTGAGTCAGCATTTCTCATTAGTCATGAACTAATTACCAACAAAAAATCCATCCAAATACCATCAAATGACACAACTGCTAAGTTTTGTCAAAGTTTTCAGTCCCAAGTAGGAGGCTACAAGGTTTTAAGGTTTATTTGTAACTGAAGTTTGTTTTTTGTTGTGGTAAAGGATGTAGTTCCATGAATACTACAATATCTACCTCACAAAACCTAATCCGATTCAGTGTCTATTGTTGCAGCATGTGCATTGTACATGACTGCATTATAGAACCGTGAATTTCCAACCAGTTCGATGGCTTCCATTTTGTTGGAGTCTGGAACATGTTTCTGCATAATAAGGTGTAATATTCAGTAATTTCTTTGTTTGATCGCAGTCGTTCTGTTCTTATCGGACAAGAGTGAAACGAATTTAAATATTGTAGCAAGGATCGTTGCTTACAAGACTTAATGAAAGTATTTAAAAAGTTTCGACGCAGCATGTTTACAAAATATTATTATTAAAAGGCAAAATGGTCTTTGTCAAATATTTAATTAGCTACCTTGTACCTAATAGTCCTATTCGTTTTTTTAATTTAAATTTAAATGCCTTAACGTTTCTCTGCCCATCTGAAATATTAAAATTTAACGAGAGAATATAGGCTCCGCTGCAAGCAGTAGTAAAAATAAACTGCGGAAAGGTGATCCCTTTACACGTAGCCGAGATAACCGAGATACAACATGTGTATACAGAGGGTGCTTATTTAATGATCAAAATCAGAGCTAAGAGGAGTAACAAAATAAGAAAACACGCCCATGAAACCTTGGGTATAGAGGCAGATCCGAAATAATTTGAATGAAAAAATACAATCGGTGAAATTAGTAAAGTTTTCCACCAAGAAATGAAAAAGGAAAAAAGTTTTGCCACTGAAAAAACAGTGGCGAAATGTGGGTCAGCAAATTTTATTTGACAGCATGCTTTTATGGAATACAAAATTGTGTCTATGTAGGTATCGAACGTTTAAATTACTGTCATAGTTGTGTCATTTTGTGTTAGCTATTTTATGGGTATTATACAGTAGTTGGAGTGAAAAATTAAACAAAAAATTTTGACATTATGTATTTGACTTACTTGTGAGTCGAAATATAAGTTTTCTTAATTTATGTTTGAATAATATTATTATACAACTTTGTGTACCTAAGTATTTATTTAAAATAAAAAATAAAAGCTTACGACTATTAAAAACATTTATTATAATTGTAGTGAACGTTTCATTTATTTTGAAAAATAAAATCCTTTTTCAAGGAGAAGATGAGGCAGTTAATAACTACATCGACAAATTCCGTATCTTCCTTTGTTTTCTACGTGATTTTTAAACATCCTGTATTTTGTGCGTGTAAATAGTATCCCGGAGCGGGTGAAGCTTTGAACGTTCATCTTCAAAGGGTTATAATGGTTTTGTTGTCAGTTGGCTAGTGACCAGACCAGGGTCATGTTATATAGTTACATGATACGCCGCCGCCTCCGTTATACGCTTATAGCGTAATTAAATTCTTCATTATACCGTCATGACATGAATCCCTGAGAGGGTATCAGAGGTGTTATCAGGTGTAAAACGCAAGTTACAGACTACACTTGGTACACCCGCTTTTTACCGACGAATATTAGGTCCCAAACGTGATGGGTGGCGAGCTCTATCGCCGTATTTCGGGCACGAAAAAGGACCAACAGCTCTGTGCAAATTGCACATCATAATATTGCTTACCTTGCCTTTAAATAATCAGTTTGCATATGTGTTTTATACAAATTCACGATACTAAGGTGTTAGCGAGAAAATTGTATAATTTTATGCATCACATTTTGATTACATTACATTAAAACTGCAAACAAGCTTTAAAGTTTATAATTTAAACGTGTAGGGCAATGAAGTTACATGATTATTTTTTTCTCATATCCACCATCAGCCCGTGTTCGTCCACTGCTGGCCATAGGCTGGTGCTCCTCATCCAGCCACCACCCACAACGTCCTTCAGGTCGTCGCTCCAGCGGACATTATTTACGTAGAATTTCTGCTTTCTCACAATATCTGTTGACAAACGATGGCTCGTAATTTGGAACCAACACTAAAATCGCAAAAAAACAGTTATAATATGGTCGGGCAGTATCCAGCTTTTCTAGAGAACAACAATTTTTTGTCCGTATTCATGGGTAAAACACCCTATTTGAAGGAAATCAAAGTATAGAATAGAATTCGTTTTTTATACCTGGAATTTTGCAGAAAAATATCGGTGGTTGTACACGAACAAAGGCAAATTAAAAAAACGCATCTTTATGGCCTGTTTGGTTTAATTCAGTAGCTTAAAAATTGTTCAGATCTTTTAGATACCATAATTCGTTTTTTTCATCTGGAATTTTGCAGGAAAATATTGGTGGTTGTACACTAACAAAGGCAAATTTAAAAAACGCATCTTTATGGCCTGTTTGCTTCAGTAGCTTAAAAATTGTTCACATCTTTTAGATACCAGACGAAACTTTTGTTTCAAACAAGTATGAACGTTATCGAAGCGCGGGAAATATGAAAAATATTTTTCAACGGTTTTATTACAAAGTTAGTTGGCAAAGTTGAGAGAAAAAATGTTTTTTATTCTACGGTTTTTATTCCCGTGCCTGTTGCTCAACGTGTGCCCATTGTGGTGCAGAATAATTCAAATCGTTCCAAGCAATTATGCTCCTTAGTTAAATTATAATAAGGTTTAGATTTAAATAAAGAAAAAGTTCCAATTAATGTTTATCGTCTTGAAACATCGTTACGTTAGCTTTTTCATGAATTGAATTGTATCTTTAGTTCCCTCATTCTGAGATTTTCAAGGAACATCAAGGAACATTTGTTAGGTCTTTTAATTTCTGTGTTTGCTGTATTAAAAACTTTTGTTGATTTAATTTATTTATTTACCGACTTAGCGATTTATATCGCATATACCTATGTACTATTTATATGTATATTTGCGGTACAGACCTCACGGTATCTCACGAGGTCCGTTTGGCAATGATTTCGGGAATTTCAATGAGAAAAATATAACTAGATATATACCCAAAAAAAATTAAGCTAAATCTAGTGGGAAATATTACCAAATTTCGTAAATTTCCATAGAAAAAAATATTACTTAAATCTCGACAGCAGATCAACTCAACTGCAATTTCCAGATTTTCAAAATTATTCAAGAGCAAAAATATAGGTACTAATATCATATATTAAGTTGTTTTTTTTATATAATTAAATAATTAGGTCTAGATCTAGCCTAAGCAGCGCGACGGATTGTATCTAGTGTGGGAGTTAAAAATAATTTACTAAAATAATTGTATAAGATTTACTTGAAAAAGTACGGTCTGATGAACGTGTTGTTATAGCACGTCACGTCTAATACAGTCCGAACCGAACAATTGGCAATTTTAAGTATTTCTTACTGCGATGACGATCTCTACATCATTTAAAATTTAAATTAAATCACTCATTTACAAAATGACTGCGTTTGGGATTCCCCAATAATAGACTAAGTTTAAAGAACGTCCCACGGCGGAACTTCTCAACAGCAGATAAAATGTTTGTGTACCACAAAATAAATTCTGAAAAATTGCTAAAAATATATTTTCGCTAACTGATGAAAAAATATCGCTAAAAATGTAATTTTGCATATTTAACAGATAGGGTAATTGACCTTGGTCCTGGCCACTTGCTTAGTCTCCAGTATGAATTTGGCTGTATAAACGAAAATCACCTTATTTAATTTTATTAATTTATTTGATACTAACTTCTGCCCGCGGCTCCGCCCGCGTGTTATTCGGTTTAACGACATGCTTTTTTCCGGGATAAAAAGTAGCCTATGTGTTAAGTTAGGGTATAAGCTATATCCATCCTAAATTTCATCCAAATCCGGCGTAAAAGAGTAACAAACACACGCGCACACACACAAAGTTTCGTATTTATAATATTTATATAATATTAGTGTGATAAAGTATAACATATAACACCTTACATATCACCCATCCTTCCATCAGCCCGTATTCGTCCACTGCTGGCCATTAGCCTTTCCCAAATTTCACTACTCTTGGCGGTCCTCCGTCCTCCTCATCCAGCCACCACCCGTAACCTCCTTCAGGTCGTCGCTCCAGCGGACATTATTTACGTAGAATTTCTGCTTTCTCACAATATCTGTTGACAAACGATGGCTCGTAAATATTATTATGACCTAATGTATCCCCTGAAGACGGATTCATTTCCGAAACCAGTTGGAAAACTGTATTAAATTTTATGAAACAAGTTTAAGTTAATATTATCTTGTTCGACTCTTTAAGTTAGCGCAACCCAGATTAAACGCTAAACATTTTACGACATCTTCACTATTCAGCCGAGTGCCAAACTCGTGCTCCAGTAATCGAATGGCAAAATTACAGCAAAATTTTCCTGCAAATAGAAAACCTACCGAAATATCCGTAAAATTACCATTTCTTCGAATAAATTGACTTTAGGTGCCAACTTGAGCAATGCTTGATTTAATAGCTCGCCGCGGCTAATTTTCTTCGCAGGAATGCTCGCGTATGAATAATGAACGAGACGTAAATCTCACCTGGCTGGGTAGCCAGACCGAAACATACCTGGATCCATGGTAAAATAATACCTAGCCATAGACATATGCCCTAAGTATACTCGTACACTGGCGGTGAGGGTGGAACAGACAGTAATTAGTCCCTGAATATCTAATGCATGGTGAGGTTGGTTTGGTTTTAACCTTATTGCTATTTGCAATGTTCTCGAAGGGTGACTGACAAGTCCCCAGTGGACCGGATAAAGCTAATTAACTTCTTAATCCTCATTATTCCGAAAACAACAGTAAAACAATAAAATTTTACATGAAAAATTGCTTGAAAGGAGTAGTAAAAAAGTTAACATGTTCACATAGTTAAGTTTTTTTTTTTTCTATATTTTCTTAAAACTTGATTACGGTGCAAAAAATGTATGTCTTGACCCCAGCTAGTGTGAATTACTATAAAGAACGTTATTAAATCATTTTTATCAAAAAAATTATGATAGATTCGAAAAGTTCGTAAGTACTTTTTATTTCTAAAATTGACTGAAAAGTCTGAAAGTATTTACTATAATAGATGACTTACTTTTATGCGGCCAAATTCATACTGAAGACTCGGTATGTGGTCAGGACCAAGATTCAATGACCTTTTTCGTGAAATACGCAAAATAAAATGTAGACTTATATACTAAATTAATCGAGGTTTTTCTTGACTAAGTATTGAGGTACAAAAAATATTTTTCGTATTTCGAAAACTGATCACTTACCGAATCTCCAGTATGAATTTGGCTATTAAAACGAAAGCTATTTAAACCAGCCTTTCGCCCGCGGCTCTACCCGCGTTTATTGAGAGATTAATCTCTGCCTTGTTTTGGGCTTGGGCGTTATTTTATCAACATCCCTTTCTTTTAGCGCACATGTTGACCAGGGTCAGTAAAAAGATAATAAAAAAACCGCATACAAATCCATTTAGTCGTTCTCAAGTTAAAACGAAACATACCTACGGACGGAAAAAGAGACGAAAATTCTAAAAATGGTAGGTTTGGCTGCAGTACAATTTGAAAAAATATTTAATACACAAACACGACTTTTTACTGCTTTATTATTAGTTTAGATAGATAAAGAAAACGTGTAAACGTTTACCAATGAAGTCTTCATAAAAATATGTAGTTCAATGCATTACGCATAAAATGGAGTAACTTTCATGTGATGCACGAATTGCTAAAACGCATTTATTGTATTACTTTTTATTCAAAAATAAGGAAAACAATATTATGATGTGCATTTTGTACCGAGGTAAAGAGTAACTTCCTTAAACTAGACGGTAGTACGTACAACCGATGAAAATTGCTCAACAATTGTTAGTCACTCCTATGAGTATATTTATAATTTCATAATACTAAAAATAACAGCGAAAATATACAATGGATTTTATTACTTATTATCTATGCATGAAAAATGTTGTCAAGGGGATCAGAATCCAAGATTCCAATTATAGTTATATCACGGAAAAATAGTCAAGTGCGATGGATGGATGGGATTAAAATATTCTGTTGCAATTTAATGATGTTTTGGTAACTATTATAGTGTGAATTTGCGTTAATAACCTAAAAATTAAAATTTATCGTGGCAACTGTACTGTTAAAATTCCTATTATAACCGTGGCGATTGAAACGCAAAAAATGTATACTCTAGAAAAAAAATCCAAAATGTGACCTGTAGAAATTCTCATGGATAACAATGGAAGCAGGTTTTTTTTTGCACGGGAAATTGACGGTTTAATTAAATTAACGGAATTAAAATTTTCACAGAATACGTGTAACTATGGCATCTATCACGACAAACAATTAAAAAAAAGAACTTTAAGCCCAGGTCCTCATACAATAAACCTTGCGTTAACCATAGCGACATCTGAGATGGCTTGCTTGACAGCTTTTACCGAGGTAATAGATGGCGCTAAGAGTTGCTTGTCAACCTTTTTGCACCGTGGTTCTTTGGTAAGACATACATATAGATCCATCCATCCATCCATCAGCCTGTTTGGTCCACTGCTGGACATAGGCCTTTCCAGGATTTCGCCATGCTTGGCGGTCTTCCTAGAAGAAATGCCCATACTCACACACGCTGGGCAGGCGGGTTGGTGAGCGCGGTGCCGAACCCCTTGCACCAGTGACGCCGCTGCTCGTCACCAGTCTGTTTTTTATAAGGCCTGGCAATTTGGGATGGATATACCGCCATCCATCGGGCCCAGGCAATTGTGGGCCGCCTGGTTTTGCCTGAGAGCTGTTCTCTTACTCTCCCCCGAATAACTTCGAGAGGATTTGCGAGTAAGATGGTGGTACCTACACAGTCGAGCCCGGCATCAGCTCTACCACCTACAACAGATAGATACTATAATGTTTTTAGGGTTCCGTACCCATAATATGTGGTGGTACGGAACCCTTTGTGTGCGACTCCGACTCGCACTTTGCCAAATTATTTATGAGGTCATTATGGTCAGTAGGAAATGTGGCTTATATTTTGTAACACATAATCGATACACCGTGTAGACTATTGCTGCATCAGATGGATAACATTGCCCAACAACATGTAACAAAAAATTACATTTGCAATTCCTGTCCCTAAAAGTAAAACATAATTTTGAAAACGGAACGCTTGTAACGTGTCCCCTTGCATTAATGACATCACCACTTCCCTACTTTGTGATGACCTTATTTTGTTTATCACAGTGAGACACGACTATTTAAATTGCATTCTTCAGATTGTTTGTGATGCAAAGACTGATGCAAAGATACTATTTGACGCCAGATGATTACGTTCATCGATTTTTAAACGCAGTGATCTCATCTTCACAACTGTATAAGCTAGACATCTAAACATTATTATCATAGGTACATTCGTACTCGTAGCTGCTATATTTCTGGCCGTGACATATACAAATGTGTGATTTGGCCAAACCAGCAATATCAGTGAACTCATTCTCTCCATCTAATTTCAGTTACTTGGATCTAGGTCACAGGGTTTTCTGTGAAATGTAACTGTTTTACATACATTAATTGGTACATACTACTTCTCCCCTATTCATTAGTTCAGTACCATTGAATAACCCTTTTATTATATGTAATTATTACTTCAACTTCACAGCTTAATAAGTGCTTTTTCCACTTAAAAATGACCGGTTTCAAAACAGAGAGGTCTCGGTGTAGACTTTTTTACGGCATTTGGTAAAAGCCATGTCATCATACTCCCGGAAATGGAAAGTCAGAAGGGGAACTAATAACTTTGGCAACCAGAGCGATGTCAATGATACTTTACTTCGATCTTCGACAACCGGCTTCCAATTTTAGCTCTTATTGAAACAATAGGAAGTCGCATACAGTTAGTAATTTTATTTATAAAGTAACGTAATACCTTTCGTCGGTAACCAATAAATTCTCCATTAGGTTTGCTTTGTTCCCGAAATGGAATATGGTCCGTTACCTTATCGGATATTCCCGGAGCGTATTGGGAATTATCCTTCCAGTTGATTTACTGTCGGTTTGACGTGTAAATATCTATCTCTATTCCTTGTATTGCAACGTAATGATAAAACGTAAGCCGTTTCTCCACCCTCGTCTCATTTGAATGCATTTTCCAAATTACCTTATCGTGGTTTAGGCCTGGATCATACAAACATTGACTCCAAAAATAATTTTGATGATGACTGTTTAAGGAAATGAAAGTTTATGTAGAGTCAGCGCCCAATCGCTCTATCAACACAATTATTTAAATTGGCGGTTAACAACGTAGTTAGCCAGTGATTGCCCAGCAATACGATTTGTAAACTCGTACGCTCATTAATCCAGTTTAGAGTTGACGTTTACCTTATTACTGTATGGTATCCAAGGTTCGTTTGGGAATCGATGTTGCACATGTGTCTTACGTTACCGGAACGGGATGTGGAGCTTTAAGCTTTGGGGCGAGGTAGTTAGGGTGGTTTTTGGGTGCACAGAATTGGGGTCACCAACCTTTTGACACTGAAACTCAGTCACGGTGGCAGTGTTGCCGTCCACGGTCGATTCGGAAAACGTAACAGCGCGCTTGACGCGCGGCTCGCTGGCGGCGTCCGCCAGGGCGCGTGCGTCGCGAAGCTTGCGGCGCGGCGCGCGGCCGATCGCGCTCGCTAGCTGAGACTGCCTCTCCGTTCGCGCGCGTTTTCCCTCCCGCGCTTTCCCGGCGGCGCGAAGCGGCGTGCGCACATCAAGCCTGCATTGTTCTGCAAATAGCAGGAGGGCGCTATTCAGCCGAGATGAGCCACGCCGTGTGCCTTTCAGCGACCGCCACACACTGGCCTGTTGCCGCTTGCTCTACTACGAACGAGCCGGCGTCGTAGTGGTGGTTAAAAAAAACTGTTTGATCTGCTTAGCTCTATGAGTACGACGTCATACCCATCGTAGTCCATTGCACTTGGAATCATGCATCCCGAGATTTTTATTGACGTTGCTCTTGAAGCTGTTGCATTAAACCAGATGACATTCTAAACAACTCCAGATCCTGCAAAAACATTCGGTACAAAATGAATTTTTTCGTTTGGTATTTTAAATTCTAAGAACATATAAATTACAGTAGCATTCGATCACCGATCACAATGTCAAACACCGACATAAAATACGAGGCCGGTAAACAATTCAGCGAGCGGTCCGCGACAAAACAATCAACCGTTCTAGCACACCAGGCGTGTCCTGGATCCATGCTAATGCGTTTACCGCACAGTGCATACACTGCTTTATAACAACTTGCAACACAGAGGGTTGGGAAAATTGTAAATAAGTAATTTCTGTAAAATCGAGAAAAATTAAAACTATACCAACTTAAAGGACTTACGAGTATGTGTAAATCACAGAGGAAATTGGTTAATTTCTTCTATGGTGTAAATTCACAAGCTTTAATTAGGTACTAAATTTATTATCACCCGCGTTTATGAAATCTTTGCCCCAGTTTCGGTTTCGGCGTTATTTTATGAACACCCCTATTATAGCCTATGTGTTGACCGGGACGTTGACGATGACGATGTTTAAAAAAACCGCATCCAAATCTGTTGAGTGGTTCTCGAGTTAAAATGGAACATATATACCTATACACACATACAGACAGATAGGCAGACAGAAAGACAGACGTAAGTTATAAAAATGGTAGTAATATTATAGGCCTATTTACTATACGAATTACCCAAAAATTTTGAATTTTATAGTATTTTGTTATTAGTATCGATGATACCTTTTCGAAAAAAAAAACAAAAATATGGCATTTCCATTGATTTAACACAAAACGTTTATTTCTTAGACTCTGTTTTTACTAGCAACTCTATCGATTGATTCCATAATACATGACGTTATTGTTTTTGGAATATATGCAGGTTCGATTCCTGGATGAGGTAAGTAATTTTTGAAAAGCTTTGGATGCAGTTTTTATATTCCCCAAAATCAATGACTTTGATGATGATGAATGTTGTTTTTTTGCGGTTCATTTGAATAAAATTTACATATGGTTACAAAAAATGTACTTTATTATTTTAACGGATATTTTCTTGAAAATTTTACCGCAAAGTAGTTTTTTACGCCGTGTGATGTTTTGGACGTTTTTTCAGCCATGACCCAGGACGCGGGCCCTGGTAATAAATAATTTTTTATTTATTTATTTATTTAAAAACTTACGACTATCATTTATTTATGCAGTTGTATAATTTATTTCCCGTATTATTATATATTTTGTTTATATTCTAAAGATATATTATATTGTTAAAATTAACTTTGACTTGTAGAAAGTATACTTTATGTATCTATTTTGCAAAAATAAATATTTTGATTTGATTTGATTTGAATGTTTATGAACTCTCGTGAGCGCTCATGACGTGGCCATTCAGGGTCAAGGTCATCGTACTACCGGAAGGATCAGTCAGTTTACACACAAAACACGTGCTGCCAACAGGACTACAGGTCACTTTAAGTAGGACGTTTCTCACAAACAAGCCATCCTTCCAGAAGAGCTTCCAGCAAGACAAAACATGCGATCTATCATTAAGGCGAGGTTGTCCAGAAAAATCTGTCCTGCTTCAACGCTTGAAATTTTCACATGTTCATCCTGCTCAGCGGAAGCGGGCCGCTCAGAAACTCGCGGTTTTGAAGTGTTTCTATTTATTATATTGAAAAGAAAGAAAGAAAAAGAAAAATATCATTTATTGCCAAACAAGAAAAAAAATAAAATAACATAATTATAATAATAGATAAAATCTTAAGCTAATTTGACAAAAGGTCATGCGTTCAGCAATGCTGTCGGATCATAAGCAATGATTCGAACAGCGCTGTTTTTCACTGCATCCCTGTAAAATTAAATAATTTTTTGATACAATTGCAGAGGGTGCGTCTACAAAAGAAATAGTTACATTAAACACAAAAAGAAATAAATAACACGAAAAAAAAAAAAAACTCTGAATATAGATATACATACCTCATTGTTAAAGGGATAAATGAACAATAAATAAAGTTAAACAACACCTAACATATCACTGTTTTTGATTGTGATTGATACACATGTATGATGTGATTTTACTTATTTAATAAATTGAAAATTGTCTACTTATGTATATGTAGGTATGTAGTGTTACCATGTGAGTACCATGTAAATATTTTAATTTAAGTACATAAATAGTACATAAATGTAAATAAATGCCATAAAAAAAACACAAAGGTATCCTTGATACAGTTATAAAAGTTTATATAGTTGTACAAAAAGTGTTGTAAAAATAAAATATAATACCAACAAATTTTAAAAGAATAAGTGCTAGTACGTGATATATCAACAATAATTTATAAATTCGAGTGCATGTGCGTTGTGCAAAAAGGGTGCAATCTGTCATGAAGAGGAAAAAAAAATGGTAACTATATTATTTTGTATGGAAAGCACATTGTGAAGAAAAGAAGAAAAAAAGAGAATCACAATTACAGCCTATTAGACTGACTGACCTTTTTGATTTTCTTTTTCGCTGATCTTGATATTTTATATCGATCTGTTGTCAATGAAATTTGTTTGTTTAAATAAAAAGATTTAAGTTTAGTTTTAAGTGTACAGTAAGGTACTTTTTCCTGTAACGGTGGTGGTAGGTCATTCCAAACCTTAGCTGCGGCGAATTTGAACCCTGCTCTAAAATTAACAGTTTTGTGGTTTGGAATAGACATTTTGTTTTGTACCTTACTTCGAGTAAACTTAGTGTGTGAATCTCCTAACCATTCAAATTTATCAAACAAGTACTTCGGTTGCTTTGTGTGTACAACTTTATGTACGAGGCTTGCGAGATGCATTTCTCTCCGTCCCTCCATTTTGAGTATTTTCATCTCATTTAGATAAGGAGTGATATGCGTTCTCTTGCGTATCCCGTAGCAGAAACGTGCACATGCGTTTTGGATACGCTGTATAGCCCGACTGGTCTTTCCATATAGCCTTGGTCCATACACGGTGTCACAATAATTGAATATTGAGAGAATAAGGGATTCAGTAAGTATTACTCTAACGTCTTGTTTCAGGAAGTCCCTAATACCATACATAACCTTCAGGCGGTAAAAAGCATTTTGAATTTTTTTATTAACATGTTCAACAAAACGAAGTTCGTTATCCATTTGTAGGCCCAAGTTTCTCGCAGATGCAACTTTTTCTACGGAATTAGAGGGATGGGTTCTTAATACAATGGCCGTTTTATATCACATTTTTTACGGCGTTTATTTTAATATTAAGTTTTATTGTCTAAAACTTATTATAGCCCAAATGAAATAATTTAGATCATGCTTTAGACCTATCTTTGCGATTTAATCGGATCGAGGAAAATAATATAATAAAATAAGCAATCATGTATCGAATAGCCGAAATATTAAGATCAAAGAGTCAAATATATTTTTTGTAAAATTTAATCATCGCTTTTTAGTGGTTTAAAATTAATTTGAAAAGAGACAAAGTCGGGATACGAAATTTTGACCCTAGCCCCGAGCCTTGTCAGAAAGCCCCCCCCCCCCCCCCCCAAATGAAACCTGGATCCACCCTCGATATCCCTGTCCTAGTTTCAAACAAATACATTTACCTTGTTAATTATACCTACGAGTGTATATGTTACTGTGAATGTTCGAAGCGCAGTGTTTAAGATACACTGGTGTTTGTTAACATCCACCAAGCTAGCTGGTGTATGTCCGTTATTTAATATTTTATTTATTTATTCAATGAAGATTTCGGTCATACACCGGTTAGTGTTAAAATACACCACAATGACTCGGTGAATCTTCATTCAAAGTGAAAAAAGTAACTAAACACGTAAGCTAGCAGAACACAGAGGGCCTGTCAACTGATATATGTGTCTCTTTGTATTTGAATCAGGCGTTCAGTGTCTCAAGAGTTCTTGACAGGTAAAATTGTTACAATAGATAAATAAAAGCACACACTCTTCGTTAGTCTTGCGTAGTCTTCGCGGCAGACGACTGGTGGCATGACTAAAAGCGGCGACACTTTAAGACTGTCTTTATTTTCGATCAACCACTGGCATATGCTAATATTTACATAATTTGTGAATCTCCGAATCTAAAGATAAATCCGATTTTAAAGATTTATTAAGCAATTTCGTACTCACACCATCAAAATTGGTGATTGTTGACGTGCGCCGGTAGATCTTAACATTCCAATTTCAGACTTTCACCGTAACATATACATAACGCTGCCAAATGGCAGGGTTTTAATGGAAATAGGGTTGGCTTCCACAAACAGACTGAAATTGAGCTATTAGATAACGTTTAGGACTGTAAATTGCGTTTTTATGGAAAAATTACATACCTTGATATTAAAAAGCCTGAAAAATATTTTGAAGTTTAATTTTTTTTATTGAATAAAAGTAGAGGATTTCTCATATTTAATAAGGTTAAGAATTTCTAATTAAACATATCATGAGATGAATCCCCGAGGGGGTGTCAGAGGTGTTCCCGTGTGTGAACTGTGAAATAGAAGTCACTGTCTATACTCGGTACACCCGTATTTCACCGACGATTATTACGTTCCAACGTATCCAACGATCTGATGGAGCCCTATCGCTGTTCTTCAGGCACAAATACACGCTTTTTAGGGCATGCAGGTTTCCTCACGATGTTTTCCTTCACCGTTCAGCAAGTGGTAAGTATTAGGTAAAAACACAAATACTATGGATATAAATTTTGAAAAACTCATTGGTGTATGCCCGATTAGTCACAGTCCATACTTTTCACAGACGATTATTACGTCCCAAATATGATGGGTGGCGAGCACCATTGCCGTATGCCTTCTGAAGCACGAGACAGAACATAAATTAATGTGAACCGCGGGGATTGAACCCACGACCTCTGGGTTACCAGCGCACCCTGTACCACTCAGCTACTGAGGCAGTCAAATATTACATAATTATATTTGTAAACTAGCCTTTGCCCGCAGCTTCGCCCGCGTCCATTCAATCTTTGCCCCGTTTTCGGCTTGGGCGTTATTTTGTGAACAACACTTATAGATAGCCTATATGTTGACCAGGGTCACTACGATGATAAAAAAACGCATCAAAATCCGTTGAGTGGTTCTCGAGTTTTAACGAAACATACATACGTGCAGACAGACAGACAAAAATTCTAAAAATGGTTGTTTTGACTTCAGTACAATACAAAGAACCGTTGCAAATAACCCATTTAATTTACGAGTACTATGATAGAAATGAATTTCTATATTTTTAAACACTTGGCGATTTATCCATCGCAAGGAGATAACAAATTAAATTTATATCACTGCGGTATAGAAAATCAGAAAAGTAAATCTGGACGTGAGGAGCTATGGATTTAATTAACAATTTCGCGCAAATATTCAATGTACAGACACGACAATTTTACTACTTTATTATTAGTATTTATTATTATCTTAACCAGTAAAGTGGCAAGAGGTCTATTGTAAACGTTGCAACAAGGGTTTTCGTTTTTGACGGAATTCTAACAATTGGTTGATACCACATCCTGAAACCTAACTACTTTCTTAATTCTAATGTTTTTAAAAATCTGTTTGGTACACTATTGTTAAATTTACAGCCTTCACTTTTTAAATTTTAATTTGGAAAACAAAAAACGGCTTTGTAGTAACAGTCTAAAAAACAATGGATTACTGTACAGTAGTTTTATTTTTCTGTTAAATTGGTACTTACTGAGCAGACTTTATTATAAATAACAGTTGAAATACATTCAGAGACCGTTGACGTTATAGCTTTTTACATTTTATGAGTGACTGATATGACAGCACTCGTATGTGTAATACGAGTATGTACAAAAATGAATATGTCGTCGCCGTTTCATAGAATTGATGATTTCGTGATCTGATCAGCTATATCATGAAATCAATACTTTTTTGTTGAAAGTCTTCCTTATTTTCTACTTCATGATGTGCCCAATTTTATGATATGGCCACAACGTTGTACATAATATACCAATAACTTACAATATTGGGTTTCTTTATTTTCATTGAAAGGAAAACAACCAAACTAGCCGTTAAAATCGTTAACGAATAGGGAACTTGAACTGCATGCGATTGTACTAAAAAAGAGTTTCAAATTATGAAAAATTGTTCGTCGTACAGTTAATTTAAGGTTTTTGGTTGACGGTTAGCTAAATTAATTTTGAATAAGATGTAAGTTATTTATTAGTAATATTATGGTTGCCAAATTCGTTCGAATCCATGTGATGTTTCGATTTTTCGGAAATAAGTTTTCATTTTATTTATTTATTCTCTGGTACGAGTACGAGTAAAACGAGCGAACGCAACATGTTTAGGGTTACCAGATCCAGTAACCTGAGTTCCTGACATAATCCTTAATAATTCGATAAACTTTCTGACATTTTCATAAAGGCTTTATGTTATTGCGGAGGCAGCACGATTTTCAACAGTTTTTGTAACATGTAACTCTATAAATATAATAATTTTCAATATTTATCCGTTCTCTTTAAAAAAATACCTGACAAATCCAATTTATTCCCGATTTCCTGACATAATCCTTAGCAATTTGGTAAATTTCCTGACATTTTCATAAGGCATTATCTTAATGTGGAGGCAGCACGATTTTCAATAGTTTTTGTTACGAACACAATGTAACTCAATAAATATAATAATTTTTAATATTTATTCATTCTCTTTAAAAAGTACCTGACAAAACAAATTTTTTCCCTATGTCCTGACAGAGGGCTAAAATTCCTGACATGTCAGGAAAATTCCTGTCATCTGGTAACCCTAAACAAGCTACTATTAAAATAAATGGTACGATCAGATGACTTCTTATTGCATTACGTAAGGACGACTTAATCAAACTGCAGATTAATTAATTGGTTGTTATTGTGTGAAAAGAGACGTCTGGTTAATTGAAACTGAAGACCAACAAGCTCAGGGGTTAAGTGGCTGTAAAACATTTTTATCTGTATAAGTTTACACGGTCATTATAATGAAACATTATTGGAGCTATCAGATTCGCCGTGTCTATTTTCAGTAATTTCCCGAATATTCGGTGAAGTTTTCGGAAAGAAAAGAAAAAACAAAAGCTGTTGGTTCCCTGCTCGAAAATGTATTTGAAGTTTAGAAATTAAATTCTAACTAATCTAAAGTATAAAATAGCTACGCAGAATGGAAAAAAAAGTACTTAACATCGTGGAACTATTTTGTTCCGTGGTTGAAATCTTAAGCTGACCATAGTATCTTTAAATGACATCTTATCCAAATATTTAAAAAATTAGTATCTACAATGTTTAAATACTCAAGTACTAAAAAAACAAAAACATCATAATACTTTAGAGCATAGCCCTTAAGGAGCTGAAATAAATAACAATAACAACATACAACAACTAACAAACAACAACATACAACAATGAAAAATTGCAGATATTGTAAAGCGAACACATCAATAGATATTTTTATTATTATGGAGACATTTAAAAGGAATTTTTAAGGATAACCAATTATCCTGAAATATTTGTATAATTTTTATATGCTTTTGATCCGTTATTCGGAGTTAAAGCATGGAAAATAAAGTAATTATTATCTACAATGTTTAAAATACATATAAGTATTTTGTATTTGTATTACAAATGCTCCTGAAAACGTTTTTCGTACTTTGTATTTCAAAAACCTAACGTAAATGTCTTTAGTAGTTCCAATACTTTGACTAAAAATATTTCTCGGGGAAAATATATTAAAATCAATGCTCTCCGCATATTTTTTACTTGTCGTCTCTTTCTAAATATAAGTAAGACATTTTATTTATGATGACCCGTCAATGAATTTAGTAGTTCAGCTACAAAAGTCCTAAATAGTAAAATATAAATTAATAACAAGTTTATTTATTAAATTAACTTATCTTGCAAATAAAAAAAACGAGGATTCTATGCCAGATAAATATAAAATAAACAATGTTTAATATAATTACGTATATAAATAAATTAGTAAAACATGTTTTTGAGGAAAGACTACTTATTTTCGCTGGGCATTATTTATTCCCTAACATAATGCTTGTGACGAAACATATTTTTTATTGTGTTTCTGAAAGGAAATACTTCATTTAAAAAAAGCTGAATTTTTATTACCTATCTATTAAAAATATTAGTATTTTTCTTGTGTTAGCTTTGTAAAATATTTTAAAGAGATCTACGAGATATTTTGTTGTTCGACGTTTTTCTTTGGTCATATCTAAATTTCTATGCGATTAAAAATTTCATTTCAAAAAGTATTTTGTTTTTTAAATAAATATGTCCAAAATACTTTTTTTTTTTTTTAATTTTTTATTTAACACACAGGTAATTTACTTATACTAGGTACATAAATTTCGCAAAACTTTGCAGTTTGTCTGCGAAAACGTAGCAGCTTTAATAGTTTCTACTTAAATTAACTCAACCCTAACTACTTTTGTCCTTTATGAACACACCTTAATACTTAATATAAATATAAATAATACTTGGTAACTGATACATAAGTTTGAAGTTAATTATGACAGATAATACTTTTTTAGCAAATCTTTAGCTTTGGAAAGCTTTCTCTCATTTACTACACAATCTGGTAGCTTATTTATTAAGTTAATAAACAATGGTCCTTTCAACCTACGACCGTAATAGTTGTTTACAGGGCGACAGGCAAGCCAACCGCTGCGCCCCGCTCCCCTGTATTCTTGTTTTGTATTTTCAATACATCCTCTGAAAGTATTTTGTTGTTCACATTTGAAATACCTTTCAGATTATTTTGTATTTCAATTACAGAAAAGTATGTATTTTGCCGAGCCCTGGTGTTATCTTATTTAACGATCACCTGATAGATGCAAAAAAAATCAATACAACGAAAATATCGCTCGTTCAGTTGAAGTCACAGCATAAAAATATTTACTTACATTTTCGTAGCGTGAACTTAACTTTCAACGAAAACAAATTGACGTATCCTATTTTCTACACAAACCGCACAAGATTTTCCGACACACTCACAATCACGAACGCTCTAAGTATATATTGTTTGATTACAATACAAAACAAAGGGTCAAATAATGTCCAAACATGTAATATAACAAATATTTGAGCGCTTAAGTTTACCGAACACGCATGGACTAAACGCAACGCAACGGCAGCGTAGCGTAGGATTGAAATGAAAGCTCTCAAAAGCTCGTGGAGTCCCCCGCAAGATGTTTTTGTTTGTTAGAGTAGGACAGAAAAAAAACACCATGGAACTTCGGAGAACTTCGGCCGTTTCCGTAACGCCTGTCGTGTGATGGAATTTCGTGGATATTACCATATCTATGAATGGACAAACACGGATGAGGATATTTTTTCAATGGTACGGATTTTATTATAGTTAGTGTGTACTTGTACAGATTAGTTAAATATTGTATAGTTAGTAAAATATAACCCTGATAAAGGATACAATAGATTTTTGTTCTACCTACTAACACGTCTGTTATACGTAAGACTGCATACATGATTTTTAAATTTTCAACAATTATTGATTTTTTAAAGAAATGTTATTTCTAATTTTTCTTTTCTAGTTTGTAATGCACTCTAATAATAATATTTAAAATATTAATGTTTATACTTCTAGAAGAAATATACAATAATAAGAAACATTATGTTTTAAATAGTTTATTTCTCGACCCCGAAAGGCACAAATATGTCTTAATGATTAAAAATTTTCACTTTTACGTATCATATTTTCTTCACCACCAAGAGGTTGGCTGGAAGAAACTGCTTTTAGTAATAAGCCCACCTTTGCAGAGTATTGTTTATTTAAAATGTTTTGTCTACAATGAAGTGTTTCTTCGTCAATTCTATTTTCTCGTAACATTGTTCCACGACAGCAAAATATTTTTTTTTGAGGCCCCGTCATGTTTTATTGATCCTCCTTCCTGTATTCAATACACGTCCATCCAAGTCCAAATACGGTACATGGCGGGTACTGGTTAGTCACACGTCCAAAATGGGGGTCCTTCTAGTATTTACGGTAAGTACTCATTTAAATCACATTGCCAAATTGCATACACAATAGATTTTTCAATGCTATAGCCACTAAAGGCATGAAGTAAAATAAATTAAATATTGTTACCAAACTGATGAATAATAAAAAATACAATATATTCATCGAATTTTCATACAGACAATAAAGCCGATTCTGGAGGCTTTAATTTTAGTTTTAGTGCTGTCAAAACCAAAATTTCTTCATTCCAAAATAGATATTTAGTGTCAACATCATAAGCTATATTACTTTGGAAACATTTCAGTTTTGACAGCACTAAAACTAAAATTAAAACCTTTAGAATCGACTTTATTATAAAGTGTGTGTATGAGTGAAAATTATACAAATATTACCTACATTTTTTTTTTGCTTTGAATTTGATTTAACAGACAATTGTGATTTTTATTGACATTGACCTGGAGTTTTATAATGGAAATTATGTCTGACGTCATTTCTAGCCAGTCATAATACCTTTGAAAGCGATAGCTATAGATATTGAAATTGTAAGGCCTCTGTTCTATTGCTCACTGAGTTAATTTATGGTTACAAATGTCACATGTGCTACTTTTCATATGGCAAATCAAATTTAAATTAACATTAAACAAAAACAATACCAGTCCTCTTTCTTCATCTACTTTCATATTAAATACAAAAACGTTTCTGCTCTTAAACATGAGGGTTGTCAATTGTAAAATAGGAGTTATAAAGATTGTTTTTTTCTTTTAAGAAATAATTACGGGATGGTATTAATTTAAGATTATGCGACACTATCGTCTTAGGTACAGATCTATAAATATGTAAAACTCTAGAAACATAAAATTAAAATAATTTTGTAAAACTCTAAAAACTTGAAGAACCCTCGGTAACAGATTCGTGAGCTCTGTATCAAATAGTATTAGTTCATTTCTGATTTGAACCACGTCACGTTCTCTCATTGACGCCGCCATTAATGCTTTTATAGTCCTCCCTGATTATGTGCTATGAATAGTTATGATATTATAAATGTCACCAAGGGTTGCAGTTGCGGGATTTTTCAGGAGAAATTAATCTTTATTATCTCAGACATAAAAATCGAATTTATATGTGGAAGGCATAAATTTGTAGCACAAAAGCTCTATTTATAAATTAAGCTGCTTTTTATGCAAAGCAGGTTGCACCTTATAACCTCCTTTCACTAAATATTGAATAGGTTGCCTTTTCTGGTTTTAGTAATGGCATTGAAGCAAGTATTATAAAAAAACAAAACAATTAATGTACAAAACCAAAAGATAAAATTTATAAAAAAAAAATATCTATAAACGTCTAGACACTATGCAAAAATTACCTATATAAGGCTATTATTATCGATCCATATTATTCTTTCCATACAGCAGATCAGTTCCATTCCATCGGAAACAGATGGGGGCACGGGCGGAACACTCCGTATACTATACTATTCCTTCTGTCCAAATACTTGAACACCAGTTAGGCTTTAAGTAATTTAAAATAAAGACGATTATACGTTGACACTTGGTCTTCTATCGGGGTAGCCTCTATGGAGAGCGTGGGGTCGAAATGAGTTGCTTTTGTTGAACTTCACACATTGTGTGACTAAATGTTCGTAGAAACGTAGTCTTTTTTATTCTCTTTGTATGATTTAGGAAGTAGAATGTCATACATGACTTATAAGTTTATATTTACGTCACTTGCTTGTAGCTTTAAATAGGCCTCCGGACCACTAGTATCATTGAACAGTACCATCAATGGTACTAGTGACACTGATTTGTCCCACTAGTACCATCAATGGTACAAATGGCACTGATTTGTCCCACTAGTACCATCAATAGTACAAATGGTACTGATTTTTTAAATGAATTTTTCGAAGTGTTATTAACTTATTATACTACAACGATAGAGGAAATACTGTAAGATAACTTGAAAATATTAACCAAAATCTTTTATTTGTTGTGTTTGAGACACAGGTAAGCTAACCAATTTTTACAATTTTAATAAGTGGCATTCGCTCTGCGTATTGGCGCACAAACTATTTAATAAAAGAAAATATGAACAATAATATTTACCTAGAAACTCTGTTAAATGGATCCGAGGCACAATCTGGCCTAATCTAATGTTTCATTTGTTTTATAATAATAAATATTATTCCTTTTTCTTAGCTTTTATTTTCATTTCGAATAAACATAAACATTTAGGCATATAAAACATCAATAACAAAGATAAAAATATTTTTTCTTTGTTATTTATGTTTTATAATAGTGTTACTATTTAATTTTTATTGCGATAACTTTTAAACTGGAGATGTAAATGAAACCATAATGATGAGAAATTTTAAATACAATACAGAGAAAATTTAATGCACTCACTGGCACCAAGAAATAGAAATAAGCTTGGAATCTTTGCTCCATGGGGCGTTATTGGTGAGGGAAGAACCATAAAACACAATATCGCAAAATATATTTAAAAAAAAACGTCATATATCCTACCATCTAAATGCAAAACCGTAAGCGAAGTATCATTATCTGGATAACACACACCGTGCCAGCAAAAGATGTGAATTTTACAGGCAATACTATCGCTTGGCCATAGTTATGTTATGTCATGATTATGACTTATGACTGCTATGAGGTTATGACGTAGTAACTATTATAATAATCTGTGCTTATGACCTACGACTTTTTGATACTATTATTTCCCCTGTGATTTTGATCCAAAAAACGTGCAAAAGAAACAAAATTGGGCAAGTAGTTATGTAGGTTTGGTAATGACAGCTAACTCTGCATTTAATTCTGCTTTTATATACAAATTTTATTATAACAATTAGTATATTTATTTTTAAGCGATTTGTGGTTTATTTAGACTCACCCTTATTAATTTTAATTTTTACCTGTTTACGTGCAACTCTTCAGACTATAAAACATGCTTCAATCATCAATTTATTCCCAGACTTTGCTCAACTGAGCTTATTGCCCGACGCGGTAGATGTCCAAACAAACAACGATCTCGGACCGACGCGACGACGCGTGCGCACGTAACGCCACATTGTTTACGTGACCAGCAGCTGTCATAACATGCATGCCGACATGCATAATACCTAAGAAGTAAACAACCTGTAGAGGTTACTACAGATTTTTATACAAGTTATCGATGGTTGTTTGACGTTTTTTAAATCTATTTTCCTACATGACACTAAATTAAATTTTTCACTTTGTATAACCAGCCTTTGCCTACGGCTTCCCCGAGTTTATTCAATCTTTGCCCCGTTTTTAACTTGGGCGTTATTTTATTAACATCCCCTATAGTTTTTGTGTTGACCGGGGTCACAACGATAACAATAAAGAAAAAGTGCATCCAAATCCGTTGAGTGACTCTCGAATTGAAACGGAACATAAATACAGACAGACAAACAGTCACAAATTCTAAAAATTGTGGTGTTAGCCTCAGTACTATACTAATAATAATAACCGATTTAATTTAAAATTTCCCGAATACCTATATATTCAATGTACAGGATGGATCGATCTTTGCGTTTTTTTGGATTTTCATTTGACCTGGGTGCGGAAAAGTTGCTACAAGTTAACAGATAAATGAAAAAAATAGTGAAAAAATAATCTTTTTGTGTTTTGTACTGCCCTAAAGGGGTTGAAGTTTAACAAAATGTATGAGGGGAAAATAAAAAAAAATCGTTTTAAATATTTTTTATATATGTTTAAGTTAAATCCGTGAGCAATGTACAAAAAATAAGTCATGAAATTCTGTTGCGTTCCGAAGTCGTAAGATAAAAAAATGTGATAAAAATGCCTCAAATGGGACATTCTATTAATTTGCATAGTTTTTATTTAATTTGAGACATGTGAATGGACGAATATTTTTATGATTATTTAGGTATAATTATTTATGGCTTAAACTAAAACAAATATAAAAAATATTGAAAACTATTTTTTTCCTTTTATACATTTTGTTAAACTTCAATTCAGCCCCCTTGGTGCAGTACAAAACATAAAAAGATTTACTTTTTACTATTTTTTTCATTTATATGTTTTCTTGTACCATTTTTTCCGTACCCAGGCCAAATGAAAATCCAAACAACGCAAAAATCAATCCACCCTATTGTACAGACATGACTTTTTTACAATTTTATAATTAATATACTTATAAATAAAAGGGTTTGTTCTTTTACACAATTGTTCTTAACCAGGATTTTATGAATTTTCGATATGACTCCCTTTAATGTATAGTTTTGTTTAATATAGGTATATAATATATCTGTACAAAGGTCTAGTACGTCGTCTAACAGTAATTAGTTAGTTATCTATCACTTGCTGCATCCACTTTAGTGTAGCTAGCATGCCCCAGAGATAAAGCAGAGAATATAAAGTATATCATACTAATATTATAAAAGCGAAAGTTTGTGTGTGTGTGTGTGTGTGTATGTTTGTTTGTTACTCTTTCACGCTGAAACGGCTGAATGGATTTGGATGAAATTTAGAACGAATATAGCATAAACCCTAACTTAACACATAGGCTACTTTTTATCTCGGAAAAAAGCATGTCGTTAAACCGAATAACACGTGGGCGGAGCCGCGGGCAATAGCTAGTAATAATTAAGCGCCTATCTTTTATAATGGAAATACACCGTATCTAGATATACAGCGTCCTACTTGCGCTCTCATGCAAACCGCGTTTGTCAATGTGCGAGAGATCAAGTATAATGGAAAGAACCAACGGCGCGTGCTAGACGTCCTGCTAGTCTAGCATAGCAAACCATATCGAGCTCGATAGCGCGTGATACAGTGCTCTGTCTCACTCTGTTGAGACAGAAGAGGGACAGTCAGTATATAGAGCTGTCAAAGCTCGATATGGTCTACCATGCTAAGTACCCTGGTCACATATTGTGTATCAGACATTGCATCAACTTGTTACCTATTTAGAATTTATTTGTTTGTTTAACCCAAGCATTTTGAGCCATAGCGTGATTCATGTATCTATAACTACGTACATGGTAATTTCAGCCTACACGCAGATCTTTTATCGAACTAGTAATGTCCAAAAATTACGCCTACCATACAAAAACCGGTCAAATGCTAGTAATACTCGCGCCCGTGCCATTTAAATAAGTTAATAGGTAAAGCAACCGCCCGGTAAGCGAGAGGTCCCGGGTTCGAATCCCGGTTCAGAGCTCCCCACGTCCAGATTTACTTTTCTCATTTTCTAGTGATATAAATTTTGTTTGTTATCTCCTTGCGATGGATAAATCGCCAAGTGTTTAAAATTTACGTAAATTGTCTTAAATTATTGAATAAAAATTACAAGCTTCATATTAAACCTACAAAATATATACAACAAAAATGCAAAATTAACTTGTTGGGGTATTTCGTGCGTAAACCTAAACCTTTATTAAAATCAGCATTTTTAGCTGTTTAAATACAGTAAGTATACAAGTATACCATATAGCTTACAGAAAATTCGAAATTCTTAACTAGTTTAGTTTTTGAGATAGATCCGTAACAAAAATTGTCTAAAACCAACAATATTGATGGCCTCTCATTTATTTACTTCCGAAGACAAAAAAAATTGTTCGTATTCTACTATAGACAATCAGTTCTAGACAATGACACCCCACATGCCAAACGAATTTGTTTTTTCGCTCCTTCGTTCTCCGGAAAATTAATTTAATTTAATTTTTAATTCAATATTTGGTTTTGGGTCAACATTTTACACAACATATCCAAATTTCAGAGACCCGTGACGTACGGACGGACAGACGAACAGACAATAGCAAAGCGACATTAAAAGTGTCTTTTAGGCGTGGAACCCTAAAAAGGCAAAAGTAAATACAAGATGAGACACAATAAAAGTGAAATAGCTCGATCGGTGAATATTATGATGATGGATAAGCTTTAAACACTTCTCAACCCGTATATCTTACACCAACTTCCTGTGAAATATAAATAGCCAGCCATTTATTTTCCCTACCTACTTAACGTATTTGAGACAGCACAAAGCTTTCTGTACTTAAGGTGGTTTTTATGTTTTCACAATAAATTAAAAAATTACTATAGAAGAAATTAATAACACAAATCTTATAAATAATAATGATATTCAATCTAATAAAATTGATGTAGTAATTACAACTGTAAACATGCTTTAAAGTTTGTTGATGTAATGCAAACAAAGTTTCATGCATAAGATGACATAATTTTCTTGTAAAAATATATTTTTTATAAATAAATTTTCGCGTATACAGATAACACGCATCATCAAAAGTAAGAAAAACAATATTAAGATGTACATTTTGCACTAATTGAAAGAGCGAGCGAAGCGACCGAGTTCTCCGAGTCTACTGGAACAATCCGGCGTTTGTATGTATATTTCGCGACATCGCGGGAGTGCGGGCCGTTTCATACTGACATGTATGTACTCGCCCGCACTCCCGCGATGTCGCGTACTATATGTATGTACGAGGCATGCCTTTTAAGTTTTGTCGTTTGAAGAAACAAAAACAACTGGAACCTAATCCTAGTACTTTTTATTGTTTTTCAAAGTATTCTCCACGTAGTTTACAACACTTTTCCGTTCGCTCGAACCAGTTATTAAAACATTTATTTCACTCCAAAGTGGGGGTGTTCAATATGGCTGATTTGAAAGCGTCGACTGCTTCTTCACCGGACTGGAACCTTTGACCACGAAGAGTTTTCTTAATTTTAGGAAATGTAAAGAAATCGTTAGGGCTTTGGTCAGGACTGTATGGAGGATGGTCAAGAATTTCTACGTTTTCCTGCTTCAAATACTCAATCGTTTGATGAGCGCTGTGTGAGCTTGCGTTGTCATGATGTTGGATGATGCGTCGCTTTGGGTTAGATTTCCGAAGTTCGGCGATGACTTGTGGTAAACAAACTGTGGTATACCACTCTGCATTAACCGTTCTACGATCTTCAAGTGCAACTGTCACAACATGCCCGGTTTTCACCACGAACGTAGCCACCATCTTCTTTGAAGTGCTTCGAGAGCGAACAACTTTAGTCGGCTTTGGTTCGTCTTTGAAGACCCAGATTGTGGATTGTTGTTTGGAATCAGGATCGTAGGCATAAATCTAAGATTCTTCACCACTGATGATGTCGTAGATGTGATTTGACTCTCCTCGGTTGAACCTTTGAAGAGTTTTCTTACACCATCTGACGCGGGCCTACTTATGATCGTCGGAAAGCAAATGCGGGATCCAACGGGAAACTAGCTTTCTCACACCAAGCACCTCATGCAAGATCTTCTGAATGATTGTCCCTGAGATGCCTAATAACGCCTTTATCTCCCGATATGTCACATGACGATCTTCGAGGATTAGATCTCTCACAGCGACAATGTTATCTTCAGTGAAGGCGGATTTTGGACGCCCTTCATGAGATTTGTCACCAAGACTGGTATATCCACGTTGAAACACAGATGTTAGCTCTTCGGAACACTAAATCCGTGTTAGGCCTCTTCGGAAGTTATAGAAAATGATTGCACGGACATTTTCCTTAGTAAGGTTCATTTTCGTACGTGACCTGACAGATTCAAAACAACGCTGTGACTAAACAATTGCATTAATCCTAATTCTTTCAATTATTTTGAAATTCTAAAATCACCAAATTTGAATAATTTGTTCTTAATTCAAAATTGGCGGCAAATATGTAAACGACAGAACTTAAAAGGCATGCCTGGTATGAATGTTTGTTCGACGATAACTCAAGTATCGTTGATCGGAATGTCATGAAATTTGGCAGGCGAGTAAATAAGGCGAAAGGAATTTTTAAGTTCGAACATGAGCCAAATCGGTCAAGCGCGAATCGGGCGAGCGTGAGTTCAAAGTTCGGGGCGAACTACTAATTTACTTTTTGTTATTAAAGATCAGGCGCAGTTTTATTTTCGAAAGCATCCTAGAGAATGCCAGTCAAATGGCAGTGCGTCATCATTTGAGTACCTAATATCAGTGTGGGTATATAAAAAATTTATAGCCTATTTTACTTTATGACACGAGCATCTGTTGGAGATTCTTTAATTTATTACTGTGAATTTTGTTATCGCATCTTACGTAATCTAAACTTTCCAAGCTTTACCAAATTATAGTGAGAAAACTTTTTCGTACCCACAGACAGAAAACTTATATATAACCTAACTAGCCTTTGCCCGCGGCTCGGCCTCCGTTTTTAGGGTTCCGCACCTCAAAAGGAAAAAATGGAACCCTCATTATATCACTTTGTTGTCCGTTTGTCTGTCTGTTTGTCCGTCCGTCCGTCCATCTGTCTCGGAAACGCGTGGAGGTATCGAGTTGAAATTAAAACCATATACTCAAGTCTACAGTCTCTTGAAACAGCGAAAAAATCAAACTTCTAAGTTAATGCAATAAAAGGAAAGGGCTGCTTATGTCGCAAAAACGTATATTTCGACACTCTCAAGGGAATCAAAATTTATAGGGTACTTTCCGTTGACCTAGAACTATAAAATTTGGCAAGTAATACTGTTTTATACTACAAATATAGGGAAAAATCTGAAATTTATACATTTGTAATTAAATCATAAAAAGTATAGTCTTTAACGGAAACCTCGGTGTGCGAGTCTGACTCGCACTTGTCCGGTTTTTTCAATATCTGCCCCTTTTTCGGGTAGGGCGTTATTTTATGAACATCCCTTATAGCCCTAGAAAGACAAAAACTGTAAAGCTTGTAATTTAGCCTTTGGTGCAATATAATAATAACCGCTTTGCGAAAATATTCAATGTACAGACACGACTTTTTTAATACTTTATTATTAGTTTACTCGTTCCTATAATAGATCATAAACGGTTTGATGTCTCAAATAAAAAAACATTTTTATGTGCCACTCTTCAGCTTACTGAGAATTTACATCTGAATAGCTGTTAATAAATAGAAACAAAAGAGAAATGGTGGGAAAAACCTTTCAAAATTGAAGCGACAATTTTTTAACTATTGCTATTTTTACAAGTTCTTATTTTCTCTACCACAACGGTTTTTAGGGTTCCGTACCCGAAGGGTGCCCAAACGGGACCTACTAAGCCTCCACTGTCTGTCTGTCTGTCCGTCTGTCACAGGGGTCTACAGCTTCAACTGTAATAAGTAGAAATTGAAATTTTCATAGAAATACGGGTTACTATGGCCTCTACAACGACAAATATAAAAATTAAAATTCAAAAAGTTTCTGATATTTGACAGCTTTTACCGAGGTGAGTAATAGATGATGTTAAGAGTAGCTTAGCTTTTGAACCTTTTTGCACCTAGGTTCATTGGTAAGATAATAGATAGTGCTAAGATCATAAGAGCGGTCCTTTGTTATGTACCATAATGTTTTTAGGGTTCCGTACCCGTAGTAAGTGGTGGTACGGAACCCTTTGCACGAGTTTGACTTGCACTTGGTCAAATTATTATGACTTTTGATATTTTTTCAAGTTTCATGTTCCATCATAACCGTTTCTTAGATAAATATTAATTATAATAAATTTAGCTTTTGATAACTGGTACGATTATCACAAAAATATTATTGTATTTTTATGGCTTTACCCTCACCGTATGTCGAAGTGCTCCGGAAGCGGGCAGGGTAGATGACCTTTTAATACAATCATAATAGAAAAAGAATTCAGGGCCGGCTCTAGAATCTTATTTGGGGGGCACTTCATTTGGTTGAAATGTTTTAATTTGAATTTGATTTTAAAAAAATCGTGTATAAAAAAATCCATTACTTATTAGGAGGGTTATCCCGATTTTGTCTCTTTTCAAATTAATGTTAAGCCAATAAATAGCAAAGATAAAATTTTGTAAAAAATATATTTATGGTATATTTTACTCTTTGATATTGATATTTCGGCCGTTGGATACACGATTACTTACATTTTCCTCAATCCACTTAAATCGTAAAGATAGGTCTGAACTGTGATCTAATTATAATTTCATTCGAGCTATGTTAAGTTTTGAACAGTAAAACTTATACTAAAATAAACGTCTTGAAAAATGTAATATAAAACGGCCGTAATATGAAAAACCCATCTTTCTAATTCCAAAATCTCACAAATATTATAAATGCGAAAGTTTGTGTGTATTTGTGTGTGTGTGTGTATGTTTGTTACTCTTTCACGTTGAATCGGCTGGAAGGATTTGGATGAAATTTAGAATGGATAAGCTTATACCGTAACTTAACACATAGGCTACTTTTTACTCCGCAAAAAAAGCATGTCGTTAAACTGAATAACATGCGAGTGGAGCCGCAGGCAAAATTAGTAATAAATAAAAACACCTCGAAACCACGAATTTTTTAAGCGGCGCGCTTCCACTGAGCAGATGACAATGAGTAAAACGAAAGCGTGGGAGCAGGACAGATTTCGCCGAATAACCTCGCCTTTACTGGTAATACGACCAGTATTATTTATTACTTACCAATCCTCCAGCCAGTATGAATTTGGCTGCGTAAGATTAATGTCACCTTGTATAATATACATTCTCTTAGGACCGATGGGCTACCAAATAAAAATAATATGAAAATGTATTATGAAGGGCAAATTTCAGCTCGGGGGGCCTTTGCCCCCTGTTTCCCTTGAAGTCGTCCCTGAAGAAGTGTTGCTTGCGGGCTATCATTTAATTTCCTTTGTCCACAACTAGTCCAGTAGTAGCCGCGATCAAGTTATGGAATACAGCCATTAAGATATTTTGAATACACGTTGTAAGATATAGCACGTAGTTTACACCTTATTTTATTATAGTTCATTCAATAGTTTTTTTTTTCTTACACCAATTGAGGAGGTCCATAAAAAATTGCAGAACAGTTTTTTGGATTAATGAGACAAACTTTTAGCATACACGAATTTTTGAACTAACTTTTTCATACTCATATGTACTGTGCAATGGGATGTGTAAATAAACAATATGAGACCGGAAATTGCACGTTCAGGCGGCTATTCTGGTAATATTTTCATTCGCTTTATTTTTCATATGACTTAGTGTATCGCGTTATATTTACCTATATGTATATAATATATATGCCGTTTAATTATAATTCTACTAACTTTTAATCCTTAAAATATTATAAATTCAGGCAAAAGCTTTTTATATTCAAAGCTTTATACGTTTATGTATAAAAATAATCTAAAAAACACTCTTCAACAACTTTTCAAATTGTCGCATGTGTGAGAATCACCGTCTAAGACGGCTATTTCGGTACATGCGTAAAAATTACCAAGGCGAATTTAGGGTGATTTTGTAAGGAATTAGCTACGAATTTGTTTAAATTTTTCTGATTGAAATCACATGAGGAAGCGTTCCTTACATTGTATAGTTTTAAGGTGATGAGATTTAGTCACCCCACTTTACATCGGATGGGATTTATCGTTCTTTAAATAAAAGTCGAACGACACGAAAAATATAGTGCCAGAATAAATGTTCGGAAAAAAATCCAAAGCACATTTTGGGTGATTTTAAAAGTGAGTTTCTACTGTTATGTTCCTATTGTTTTTTTAAAGGAAATAGGAAGCGTTCGTTATAGGTATATACCATAACTTTTATTTGATGAGATTTAGTCACTATCTTTACATCGCATGGGACTTATTACACTGTAAACAAAAGTCGAATGATTGATATTGCGATTGAAAAATAGTGCCAGAATAGCCGTCCGGCGGCTATTCCGGCATTATTGCGCATTCACAATATCAGTCGTTAGATATTTGTTTAAAGGTTGATAAATACAACGCGATGGAAATTAGAGTGATTAAACCACATAAAATAGAAGCTATAGGATATAAAGAATGCTAACTACAAGTTTTTAATCAAAAAAGTCTACGCATATCCGCACAAAATCCCTTTTAAAATCAATTTTTGCGCATGTGCCAGAATTGAGGGCCGCTGTGTGAATTTTTCTGCACAAGATAGTACAAAATGAAATAAAAACCCTCATCCCGTCACTTCCTCGAGAACAGACGTCAAAGGGCTCGATCTTCGTATTCATTATGCAACGTTATGCGCACCTAGCCCGCCTTCGCCCGGATGTACTACTGAGGGAAAATTGTGCAAACACAAATTTCACCCGAGCCACTACCTACGATATTACAAGCGAAAAATGGAACAATGGAACTTTTCAGTACAGCTGGTACCTATCTATTATGTACTTGCTGTATATTATCCCTACCTACTCTGGAGGAATATTGTTTTTAGTTGGAAAAAGATAATAATATGTAAATACATATGCTGATAGTATGGCCATAGTAAAAACAGACTAGTAAGCTATCTCCACAGAGATGTCACCCGCGCGAGCCACTGCGAGCCTGCACGGTACGAACCACAGCACGCACACAACGACAATATCTCAGACGGTTTCTGGCGGTGTGACTAGGGTCGGCTGCGCTCCGCAGTCACGTTTACGTACGCCGCGCTACAAAACAGATAGGTATCAAATCAAATCAAATCAAAATATTTATTTTGTAAAATAGATCGCATCGCCGCAAAATAAATTGACGCGGGAGTTGTTCTAGTATTCTGTTTTTACTATGGTATGGGTAAAGCGCTTTTAATTTACGAGTGTTATTGACGGTATTCGCTTTTTTCGTAAATTGAGACGGAGAGTACGAGTAGATCTTAGCGCGCTATAACGCAGTAGTAACGCACCTTAGTGTAACAATAGCACCAATCCGAGTTTTTCTGTCTATCCACCTCAACCCTCACTTTCTCAGTAGGTATACAACACCCTAAAACCTCCCATACATTTTTATTTAGGAAGAGGTGAAAGCAGCTTCTAATATCCCCGTTTCATAGTACCATTTTTAATATTTTACAAAGCGTTTTCGTTCAATTTATACTTTACATTTTCCATCGTGGAAAAGGCATCATAACAAACGTAAGGGTGCGGCAGACGGCTCGTCGCCCCTGGCCTGACCACTAAACTAACAATAGAAATAACCTCTTTTCCCGAACATTTAAAGGTTGTTTTTGTTTGTTGGAGCACTGAGCGTAGTCAGGTCGATGAACGGGCCAAAACAAAGAGGCACAACCCCACATACCACCTGTAGCCTTTTGTCTGTGTTTAGTCTTTGCAGATCGATTTTTGGCAGCAAATACACGAAACAACGCACAATCAGTAAAGTGCCTATTCTGTGATCTTTCGAAAAGAGAAAAGGTAGGGAGGGTCGTTTTGTTCTAGAATTCGTATTTGATGGAAGGAGGTATTTGTGATTCAAAGCAGCATGGGAGAAATAAGAGACCCAAGTAGTCTTGTTTTATAAGGCTATCAATAAATGAATCTAACTTAAGCAAAAAGAAAGGGTATCGATATGCTAAGAAAATCTCTCATTATTTTAATAAAATACAGATACAGGACACTAACTTAACATTACAATAAATTAAAAGTAAAAATGACTACGTTTTCTTCACGAGAAAAATCGACAAACTTAGGTCAAAACAAAATGGCTTTGTTTGGAAAATTTTACCCTATTTTTATTACTATATCGAGCTTTTTAAACATGAACGCATTTTTAGCGTGGTGAATTTTTTACATGTTGTTTGTGAAACGTCAACAAATACAAAAATACAAAAATTAAACTGCTTGAAAAATGAGCTCATGTCTAAAAAAACTCGATACAGTAAAAGGGTACAATTTTCCAAAAAAGGCCATCGATTTTTTTCGTGAAGAAAACGTAGTCATTTTTACTTTTAATTTATCGTAGCGTTAAGTTAGTGTCCAGTGTTTTAATAAAATAATGAGAAATATAAATATCATAAATAAATATATATGGTTATATATATGTCGGAGAAACATTCCCGCCGACATCATCATTAGTGGCTGCGGGCTTTGTGGGCGTCATGAGGGTAAAATGCGGGCACAAAACAACGATCACAAGTTCACAGTGGTTTATTTTAGGTTAACACAATAGTTCTAATTAATTTAAATGAGACAGTTAAGACCGAGCAGCGGGTTCGGGGCACCGATCTTACTTCACTTTTTAAACACTAAAAAAAACGATCCAACTCGGTCGTTAGCTCACACTCCAAGATCTCGAAGATAACTGCACGTTACCCGACACCACCAAACCAAGATGGCGCCTCGACCCCGCTCCAGGCATGTGCTCCGCTCTGATTGGTCGTTACGTAGTATTATAATCAAATCATGACTTTTATTAAATTATTGAGATTTATCATTCTAAAATAATGTAACAAATTAATTTAAATTAGATTAAGAATTTCAAAAGTAGTTACAATGTAAACAAAAGCAATATTATCTTTTACGTATGTAAACAACAATCAACTTGACTCATAGCTTCCTCCGACACGGCCGTCCTGACTTATTACACGCCCTCGTGTGATGTTGAAGGCCGAGCATCATCTGCGGAAAAGAAAGAAATTCTTGTAAAGTTCGGCCACTCCTGACCAAAGAAAAGTCTGTAGGCCTCCTCGCCTTACAATGGCCTCCTCGCCTTACAATGGCCTCCTCGCCTTACAATGGCCTCCTCGCCTTACAATGGCCTCCTCGCCTTACAATGGCCTCCTCGCCTTACAATGGCCTCCTCGCCTTACAATGGCCTCCTCGCCTTACAATGGCCTCCTCGCCTTACAGAAACTCAACAGCCACCACGCCTTGCGCCCCTATCTACCATGGGATATCTTGTAGAAATAAAACTTAAATTCGCCACCCACAGTCGGATAACTATAGATTTTAAACAAAATAAGTATTGTACAATGATCTTACCATCACTCGCATCTGACAAGCACGGATCCAGCTCAGTTGGGACATAGGATTGGGGGAGTGGACGTAAGCGGTCCCTCGCATACTTGTATGTACAATTACAAGTCAAACTCTTGAGATGATACCTGTCACCGTCCAATACTTCAATGACCTCAAACGGTCCTTTATATTTTGCATCCAATTTTGTTTGATTCCTTTCGTGATTTTCGATCAAAACGTAATCTCCTACAGAAAACGAAGTGACTTTTGCCTTACCCTTATCAAACCGTGCTTTATCAAGGCATGCATTACTTTTCAAGAATCTATCAGCCTGTTCTCTAATTTCTTCTACATTTACCTCAACCTCGTGATCGTCAACGGATAATAAATTTAACGGTCTAGCTACTCTACCTATTAACAACTCTAAGGGGCTTGCTTTATTAACTCTATGGATCGTACTGTTTATGGAGAGTTGGACGTCATCTAACGCATCTTGCCAGGACCTATTAGGGCTTGTTTCTACGACAGTTAACATGTTTTTGAGTGTACTCATTATGCGCTCTACCTGGCCATTAGCGCGACAAGAGCCGGTCGCTATCAAATGTGACTCGATATTGTGATTGGAACAAAAATCTTTTAAATCTTTGTTCGCAAAACATCTACCCTGATCTGCAATAACACGCACTGGGGTACCGAAAAGAGATATGGATGCTTTGAGGGCGTTTATAGCACTGTCAGTGTTAAGTCTTGTGGAATGCCTCAGTAACACATACTTTGTAAAAGCGTCTACGAGCACGAACACGTATTCCTTTTGATCATTTTTGCCACTAAGCTTGCCTGTAGCGTCGATGTGAATTGTATGCCAAGGAATATTTGTTTTTGGTATGGGGTGTAACTCTACTGTTGTTTACCACTTTGCGACTTAGCTACTCTACACGTTATGCAATTTTCAACAAATTTTCTGACGTATTTTGACATATTAGGAAACCAATAATGTTGGTATGCTTTTTCTAAAGTTTTATCCCATCCCAAATGGAGAATTGATTCATGAATATGATTTATTACTGACCAACGAAAAGCTCTCGGTACAATCGGTAGCCAAATGTTGTGATTGTTTCTTTGAATTTTTCTGTAGAGCACATTAGATCGCAATTCATAGATTCTACAACGCTCTAAGTCTAGATCATCGGTTTCAAGTTTAGTAATAATTTCATTTAATTCGGGGTCTCGTCGTTGTTCCGCTTGTAACCAATTTGAAGATAACTCAGCTATATTGACGCGTTTTTCTGCCACGTGATTTTCTCTACCTAAGCTATGGGTATCGCTAACGGCGGCGTTGTTCCCTTCGGAAAAATGGTTTCTCGAGAAGAAATCAACGTGGGCCATTTTCCTACCCTCTCTGTATAGGATATCAAAATCAAAAGCCTGGAGGAAAGCCCACCACCGGTGCACTCTAGGTGTCAGGTCAACTTTAGTTCTTGAGGCTTTTAAAGAATTGCAGTCAGTGACGAATGTGAAAGTTCTACCATACAAATAATGGCGGAAATGCTTAACTGAGTTAACAACTGCTAGTGTCTCCAACTCGTAAGAGTGGTATCGAGACTCCGCGGGTATAGTGCGTTTACTGTAGTACTCTACAGGATGTAATTTTGAACCAGCTCTTTGGAAAAGAATTGCGCCGTAACCTTCGCTACTAGCGTCAGTGTGTAACTCTATGGGTAATTCTGGGTCGAAAAGCATCAAAACTGGAGACGACGTCAATAGCGATATTATGTCTTGTCTAATTGATTCATGTTCGGCGGTCCAAGTTATTTTAGAATTATTGTTAGCTAACAGACGGTAGAGCGGTGCCTTCAACGAATGAGTTCTTAAAACTGCTAAGAAGTTCTATCAGTTGTGGTTTAAGGTCATCGGGTATATCGGTATCCACGTCCTGAAAGTCAGCCGAGGCGTTAGCAACATCGCAAATATTAACTGTAGAGGGCTTCTCTGTTAGAAATGTAAACGGAACGCAATCATCTGCTGTCTCGTTCACTTATGTGTCATCTCCTTCTTGCACTGTCAACCGCCGCCATGTTAACTTGTGTGTCACCTCTCAATAATAAAATCCCTTCTAAATAAATCAATCTTGTCTCATTATAACCAATTCATCAGGTTATGGGCACCAGCTTGCTTCCCTGTGATTAAATTAAATATATTTTTTGAATTCAGACAGATTGTCATAGTTTTCCCCCAAGTTCGTAATTCCAAGCATCATGGCCGACCCCAAGACGACCATCGAAAAACTACGTGGTGTCGACAATTACGGCACTTGGAAGTTTGTAACAAAGATGTTACTGATACATGAAGAACTCTGGGACGCTGTGGAAGAAAAGAAGGAAAAAGATGACAAAACACAGAAGAAGGCATTAGCTCGTATTTGTCTTCTTGTTCAACCATGTGTATATCCGCACATAAGAAACGCGAAGACGGCACACGAGGCCTGGAGCAACCTTGAAAATGTTTATGAAGGTAAAGGCCTGAGCAGGCGCTTGTCATTGTTACGCACGTTGTTCGGGATGAAGCTCGATTCTTTCTCAAACATAGAGTCATATCTCACGAAGGTGGCCGAGATAGGCCAACAGCTTGACGATATAGGCGCTGGCGTGGAAGACAATTTTCTAGCTATCGTAATGCTGAGCGGGCTCTCATCAGACTACGACCCACTCATCATGACTTTAGAAAATTCGACTTTGAAACTCACAACTGAGTTTGTGAGGTCAAGATTAACTCAAGAATATCAGCGGAGACAAGAAAGAGACGATGCAAGCACAGCGCTGATAGTAAGGAAACAGGCAAAGGTGTTTCGCTGCTTCAGATGTAAGAAACCGGGCCACAGCATCAAGGATTGTCCTCGCAGAGCCAAGGATGATGGTCATTCAAAGGGAAAGAGTTCAGATAAGGCCTTGTTATCTGCGTTATCTGTTGAATTATCCAGGGATGTTTGGTATGTGGACTCGGGTGCTACCAGTCACATGTGTAATGACAAAGACATGTTACACGATTTCGTGTTTGACACTCCAGTATCGGTGAGTGTTGCGAATGGTGAAAAACTGATGTCATCGGGAAGAGGAAATGTGAAAATTCCTTTACAGAACACTTTAAGAACTGTAAGTGATGTGTTATATGTACCTAAGCTAGCGACTAACTTACTTTCAGTCAGTGCAATGGCACGTAAAGGTTTTAGTGTAACATTTCAGGGAAAATTGTGTAAAGTTTGTGATGGCCATGAGGTAGTTGCAACGGCTAGATCTCAAAATGGTATTTATGTACTCAATACCAAAGGTGAAGCTTCTTTTGTTACTAAAGAGAAGTCATGTGCTGCGTCTGTGTGTGGAAGGGGGACAGATTTTGTTTTACCAACAGACCCAGTTGCAGAGGTGGCCGTGCCAGGATCTCAGGCTGCATCCAGGGAGTCGCAGGAGGTTTGGCATAGAAGGCTTGGACATCTCAATGTGCGAAGTATGCAGCTTTTAAAAGGTATGGCTACTGGCATGGATTTTGATAACTCAACTTTCAAATCATGTGTTGCTTGTATTCAAGGTAAACAAACAAAGTTACCTTTTCCAAAGAAGTCCAAGAGTAGGGCAAAAGTCTCGTTAGGGCTTGTGCACAGTGATCTTTGTGGGCCTTTTTCAAAGAATTCATTTAGTGGATCGAAATACTTTCTAACATTTATTGACGATTTCACTAGGAAAACCTATGTGTATTTTCTGAAGTCCAAAAATCAAGTTTTTGATAAATTTAAAGAGTTTAAGGCTATGGTAGAAAATCAAACAGGGAATAAGATAAAGGTATTGCGCACTGACAATGGTGGTGAATATGTAAATAAATGTTTACAGGATTTCCTAAAGAGCTGCGGGATCCGTCACCAGACCACAGTACCGCACTCACCGCAGCAAAATGGAATTGCTGAACGAGCCAACCGCACCATAGTGGAGAAGGCCAGGTGCATGCTTCTCGATGCAGGCCTTGATCAGCGGTTCTGGGCAGAGGCAGTTAATACTGCTGTTTACCTGAAGAATAGGACACCAACCAAAGCTGTTCTGGGCACTACTCCTGAGGAAAAATGGTCAAATAAAAGGGTAAATATTACTCACCTTAGAACTTTTGGCTGTTTAGCTTATGCAATGATAGAAAAACGTAAGAAATTCGATTCAAAATGTAACAAATACATTTTTGTGGGTTACTGTGAAGAGACAAAAGGGTATAGATTACTAAACCCTTCACGTCCGTCAGAATGCATTAAAGCAAGAAATGTAACTTTCTTAGAAAATGAATTTTATTTACCAAAAGGTAAAAGTGATGAATTCACTGAGCTAATTCTAACATATTCTCACAATCAAAACTCTTCAACTTCTCATGAGATTGAAGATAATATGGGCAATGAAACTGTTCCAGAGTCACTAGACCAGTCCATGTCAGATCAGTCACAAGAACAGTCCATATCAGATCAGTCACCAGAGCAGTCAAGACTAGATCAGTCCTTATCAGATTTAAATGATGTAACAGGGATACCCAGTAATGCGGGATCTGATAAATCTACTATAATTCCCCGGGATAGTATTATATCAGTGAGTAGCCTTGAATCAGATGATTCGCGCGATGAAACTTACGTTCCAGGTGACACATCGATGGACAGTTCAGAAGAGTACACTGAAGTTGTGAACTTAGCATCGCAGTCTCCACACTTGTCCGAGATAAGCCGCTTTGATGACGAACCAGAGACAGTGGTACAAGCTTTGCAAGGAATAGAATCCAAGAAATGGAGAGATGCTATGTCAGATGAGTATAAATCATTTTTGGATAACAAATGCTGGACCATGACTGACTTGCCAGATGGGCAGAGACCTGTAAAGTGCAAGTGGGTTTATAAAAGGAAGAGAGGATTGAATGGAGAAGTATTGAAATATAAAGCTCGATTAGTAGCAAAAGGTTATACACAAAAATATGGCGTAAATTACAATGAAACTTTTTCACCAGTGGTGAGGTACTCAACTATTAGAATCTTGCTTGCTTTGGCCGCTGAGATGAATATGGAGATAGATCACCTTGATGTGAAGACTGCATTTTTGAATGGAGACCTCAAGGAGACCGTCTACATGGAACAGCCGGAGGGCTTTGAGGATAAAGAGAACCCGAACAAAGTCTATCGCCTGAATAAAGCGATTTATGGGCTCAAACAGGCTTCTAAGAGTTGGTATGAGAAGATAAATACAGTTTTAATAGAAAAACTTAACTTTAGAAAGTTTTCTTCAGAGCCATGTGTTTTTATGAAGAATCATGTTGGAACTGTGACTATTATAGCACTTTATGTCGATGACATAATCTTATTTTCGAATAACAAACAAGAGAAACTGAAAATTAAAGAGAAGCTTATGACTCAATTTGAAATGAAGGATCTAGGGCCAGCATATCACGTCCTTGGCATGAAACTATGCAGAAGGGATGGAAAGTGGACTTTAGATCAGTCTAGTTATATTCAAAGAGTGTTGGAGCGTTTTAAAATGTCTGATTGCAAGCCAGCATGCACTCCTATGGAATCTGGGCTGAAGCTTGTAAAAGCAGATTGTAATGAAAATAATTTTCCGTATAGAGAATTAGTAGGATGTATAATGTACATTTCAGTTTGCACGAGGCCAGACATTGCTCATGCAGTCAGCATACTCAGTCAGTTCAACGATAGTTATGCTGAAATACACTGGAAGGCAGCAAAACGGGTGCTTAGATATCTGAAAGGTACGGTTAATCATTGTCTTACTTATGAAAAGAGTAGTATGGATGTCAGCGCCTACGTTGATGCAGATTGGGCCGCCAATGAGATAGATCGGAGGTCATTCACTGGGTTTGTCTTTAAAATAGGTAAGTCTACAGTATCATGGGAAAGCAGAAAACAAAAGACGGTCGCTCTTTCTAGCACGGAGGCGGAGTACATGGCACTCTCTGACGCATGTAAAGAGGCTTTGTTTATCAGAACTTTCTTGTATGAATGTTTAGGTACAAGTTGTAAAATTACTATGTTTAATGATAGTCAATCAGCACAAAAACTTTGTGTTAATCCAATGTATCACTCTAGAACTAAGCATATTGATGTCAGACATCATTTCATTCGAGGAATTGTAAACAAAGGTATTATTGATTTAAATTATTTGTCTACCGATCAAATGACGGCTGATGTTTTAACTAAACCTTTAACTAAAGAGAAAACTGAAAAATTTGTCAGTCAACTTGGCTTAGCGGAGACAATTTAAATATTGTAAAATCAATTAATAATGTTACCTGTTCATTTTAAGTTGCATAAAAACTTTATAGCTTTTGTTTTAAGGGCCAGTTTGATAAATGATTGCATTGTTTAAGGGCCAGTGTTAGAAATGTAAACGGAACGCAATCATCTGCTGTCTCGTTCACTTATGTGTCATCTCCTTCTTGCACTGTCAACCGCCGCCATGTTAACTTGTGTGTCACCTCTCAATAATAAAATCCCTTCTAAATAAATCAATCTTGTCTCATTATAACCAATTCATCATTCTCGACTATAGTAAGCTGATCACTCGATATGTGCACTGACAACCCTAGGGCCAACAAATCGCGTCCAATCAGAATGTCATTATTTAGATAATCGTCAGGTATAATGTGAAATAAAATTTCTACGTCATGACCACTAAGAAAAACTCTAGACAAAATTTGCGAATCGCATAATACACTAGATTTTCCTACCCCAGTTAAAGTAACAATTGCACGCTGCAATGCACCAACAAGCCTGCGAGAGACGCTCTCTTTAATTAAGGAACATTCAGCACCGGAATCGAAACAAAACGGGAACTGCTCACCAAATTGCGTAATGGTTCCAGTGACAGGTCTCAGGCCGCATACGTCCACTCGCTTCACAATGCTGGGTGCAGTGGCGGTGGGCTGTGCGCTGCCGCTTGCAACTGGCCATGTTCTTGAGCACCGCGATGCCACGTGACCCTCAGCACCACACTTGTAGCAAGTCACAACGGGCCGCGCAGTAACGGCCGTGTTGGAGCGCTCAGAAGTCAGAGCTGGTTGCTGCTTGTCATGCGATTGGCTGAAACATTCAAAAGATTTATGACCTAACTTTCCACACGCGTAATATTTTGTTGATGCAGCACTTAACCTAGGACGTTTATTGTCTTGCGTAGTACTTGCGACGGCCTTTGAAATCTCTTGGTAACTGCGTTTGCGATAAGAGAACGCTATTAGTTCACGTTGCATTTTACTGCGGGTAGTTATTTCTTCAGAAAAAATATTGCGTTGCAACCGTGGCTCGATTTGCCCCATGTGTGCGAGTATCAAAGATACCGCCATTTCTTCCTTGCCCAGACTACCCCATCGTGACATCAGTAAAGTGAATAAACGGCTTGCATAAGCAGCAAGAGATTCACCCTCTTGTGGTTTTCCAGTAATCATCTTTAACATCGTCGCAGCACATGTTTCCAATGTATCAAAGCGAGAAAGGAAAATTTCTTTTAATTCTACCCACTTCATATTGGGAAAAGCTATCTGAGAAAACCATGTTGCAGCCGAACCCTTCAAAGCCTTACTAAGTATGAGAATCAATTTACTTCCCTGTATATCGTGATCCGATAAGCAGATATCCGCTGTTGCTAGCCAGGCCCGGGCATCAGTGTCCGCATCATCCGGTTGAAATTTAGGCAGCGTGATGCCCTTATCCTCGATTTTCGGTGGGTTGGTTAGCGCCACCACTAGTAACTTCATGCTGGTTTGTTGCGCTTCGAATAACGCACGCCATGCTTCATTTGCCGCTGTCTGTTCGCTCACGTTTGGTGCCTGCACCGATCCCACTTCTGATGTCGGAGAAACATTCCCGCCGACATCATCATTAGTGGCTGCGGGCTTTGTGGGCGTCATGAGGGTAAAATGCGGGCACAAAACAACGATCACAAGTTCACAGTGGTTTATTTTAGGTTAACACAATAGTTCTAATTAATTTAAATGAGACAGTTAAGACCGAGCAGCGGGTTCGGGGCACCGATCTTACTTCACTTTTTAAACACTAAAAAAAACGATCCAACTCGGTCGTTAGCTCACACTCCAAGATCTCGAAGATAACTGCACGTTACCCGACACCACCAAACCAAGATGGCGCCTCGACCCCGCTCCAGGCATGTGCTCCGCTCTGATTGGTCGTTACGTAGTATTATAATCAAATCATGACTTTTATTAAATTATTGAGATTTATCATTCTAAAATAATGTAACAAATTAATTTAAATTAGATTAAGAATTTCAAAAGTAGTTACAATGTAAACAAACTGATGACGACTCCACTGAAGGAGTCGAAATATTTCGTTAATTTTTGTATTTTTGTAGTAACTGTGTTTTAAATATAATAAAATTACAATAATTTAAGGCCAATACTGGTAAAGTAAAAAATATATTTATTTACAATGTAAACAAAAGCAATATTATCTTTTACGTATGTAAACAACAATCAACTTGACTCATAGCTTCCTATATTCGTCATATTGGGGCAAATTTATCAATCAATATAAAAGCTTATCGATACCCCTCCTTTGATCTTAACATTTTTCACACATTGCTTCATGAAAAAATTTTACATTTTTCCACATGGCATCCCATAAAAAATAAAATTTTCGACGGCATAAAGAAAAAAAAAATCCAGTGCTCTCCGGTGAACCCCTCAAATGTGTATCAGATTAATTAAAACGCATCCGGAGTTCATCTCTTTGTATGAGGTTTAACTTTGAGAAAAAGATTTTTAATTTTATTCAAATCCACAGAAATGTCTAGGCAGCTCTTAACCTTTTATAAGGTAGCGTATGTAAAGTTATTAGGTTTATAAAAATTGTCAATTAAAAAAATGGCGGCCTTTTATTTTGTTGATATACTTTCCATGATGGCATGCAAATAACCGACATGTCTGCATGTCTCGGTATAAATTATGCAGATTTCAAATTGATACTCGTTTAGAAATTAGCGTCACTATCTGCTAAGTCATTGCCTAGATTGAAACTTGTATTTCCACCTGCTTTAGATTCTAGATGGAATATTAGAGTGTCTGCTGCATCTTAAACCAGTTTTTGGGAATTCATATTGAACCTTTATACTCCTTATCGGAAATTTCGAGATTCTGGTGAGTGCAGAGCTAAATTACGAAAGCTAATTGCAGGATATTTTGATCGAAGTTTTAAATTAAAAACCTAAAGTAAGCATACCTTACATTTCGTAGAGCTCATTTGACGAGGTTTCGTCAGTCGAATTCACATCGCAGGGCATTCATCAAACGGAAAACAAAAATTGAAGTTTCGAGTGAAAAATAATACTAAGCACTTTGCAGCATGGTTTCGTCATAGAGTGGTGACAAGCAACGAGCACAGCCTACCACCAGTTACAGTAACGATATGTCAGTTATTTAGGTCTATTCAGGATGCGCCAAGCGTATTGGAATTAATCTCCTGGAGGCGCTCATTTTATGCAGCCCAAATAATTACAAATACATTTGTTGCCAGAATCGACAACCCGAATGTGATGCACATGATGTAAATCGAATCCAACCAGCAACCATGACATAGCATGTAAATAAATCGGCGCTGCATCATCCGACAATAAATATGCATTGTGTCATCATATCCATCATACATCATGTTTAATGACTGCTAATGTACTTATAGTGGATAGACGACCTCACGGTGCACAACTATAGAAATTGGACACAAATTATCTTGGCCATCTTAGAGTGCGTTTACTTCACTGTTTATTATAATCGGTTATTTATGTTATGATAAACTGCCTTTTCGGGATGTTCATATTTAAAATTCTTTGAAGTATATTCATGTACACAGTGTAAGGTTTCCTGTTTGAAAATACGCTTTATTAAACAATCCACACAAATTGCAAAAATACTTTTAAAATATGTTATCAATTTCCCAAGGTTTCAAATTTACTTTCCACCAAATTTCAGTTAAGCTATGGACAAATAGACAGACAGACACCGAAGCTTATAAGAGTATAAATTTATTTTCGGAAAACGGAACCCTTACAACATTTCAAAGTATACGGGTTTTTGCTTATGCGTATTTTTCACTGAATCTATCTAACTCACCTCTCACGACTACCTATTATTTTTGTTTTTATTGCCGCACATACAGATACTAGTAGCTGGTAGGGTTTCTTCTTGAACGAGGCCCTAAAAAAGTAATTAGCGGAACATAATGGTGGGAACCATTAAAGTGGACAACGATGTCGGCCATTATGTTTGCTCAGGCCTTGAACCTACACAGTCTGCATGTAATCTGTGGACTGAGCGATCGCATTGAAGCCTGTTGGCGGCCGGTGCACTTTGTGTTGCTGTTTTTGTTGCTTTCATTATGTCATAAAAAGTCTGCCAAGCGAATGTTTACAATAGTCAGTTCAGCAATGTAGGCGGAGATGACGTCATCGAATGTTTTACGTATTTCTCTTTGAGTCCTTGTATACATAATACTGGAGCTACGAGCTCATGTCGCACACGGATAGACATCAGAAAGGCTGTTAAGAGAGCTTCCGTTTCTTTTGAAACCCTAAATACAAATGAAGTGGTATTTGGTAAATGTTCTGTACAATTAATTATCTTACCTAATCTCTATTTTGTTTGTAATTCCCGCAACTGAATAAAGAGACTAATATATGTTTTTTACCAGCCTTTACACAGCACCGTTTCACGTTTCTAAAAAATTCTGCCCTGTAAACAGGCTTGGCTTGGCGATTATTTTGTGAACATCCCTATATGTTGACCAGGGTCACTACGATGATAATAAAAAACCGTATCCAAATCCGTTGAGTGGCTCTAGAGGTAAAACGGCACATACGTACAACATACATACAGATAAGAAATCTAAAAACGGTACTCAGTACAATTCCTTTTTGGCTTCAGCGTTGTTTTATGAACATACAGACAGACGTACAAAAATTCTAAAAATTGTACTGTACCAATAACCCACTTAATTTAAAATTTTGCTAAAAAATTCAATGTACCTATACAGATACGACCTGTTTTATTTTATTATTAGTATGTATAATATGCATATCGACTAAAGAACCAAAGTAAAGCCCTAACATTCTTGCCAATCTGACATTGCCACTATTAGAGAAATGCTGTTGAACAAGCACGTATCTAGTGGGAGTCTTTTTGCTTTGGTTTAAATAATGAATGGTCACTATCATAGAAGTTAATAGTATGGTGGACAATCCATGAAAAATGTTTGAGCCATAAGATTATAAGCAAGTTGTGTTTAAATGTTTAAGAAAATTAATGGCGAATTTTTTACCTTGTTATTTTGGAACCCCCTCACCCTAAAACTGAATCATAGACACGTTCCGCTGTCATCATTATCCATAAGTGTAACTAGGTAGGCCAGGGGGCACGCCCCCCCCCCACCCCCCTAGAGGTGACATTGATGTAAAAATATGCTTTATCCAATTTCAGGCGTAAACTATCTATTGGCTTGTATGAGATCTTGTTGTATGGAAGGTGGTCGCTGTTTGTCTTATTCCAGTCACATAATCTAGAACAGGTATTTGTTGATGGCTTCATAGTTTTCTTTGAGTTGGAGCCAGAGGCTGGCCCCCCCAGCTACAAATCCTAATTACGCCAGTGGCATCGTCCCAGTTCCAGCTACTGACATTCTCTACATTTCTGATACCTCGGTCACAGAACAATGTGTAGACTTGTGGATGTTTGTGTGTTCGTCTCTTGCGGGAACCGATTGTTTTCAATACTGTACTAACTATACAGGGTGTAATGAAATATACAAATTATCTTCTGTTCTATTAATTTTATGAATTTAAGTCCTTTAAACCCAGTAGATCATCGATCAAGTACAATCAGACAGCCATTGGCACGAAAATAAGAATAATTTGGCCAAGTGCGAGTCGGACTCGCGCACTAAGAGTTTCGTAGCACCACACAATGCGGGCCCGCAACCCTAATGTGGTAAATAATAACAATAAAAATATATGAGTTCCTACAATAATAAGTGAAAATAATTTTAGGGTAGATCATGTATCGTTAACTGATCAAATTACAAAATAAGAAAAATTTTTTGCTTAAATAACTTAACTTATGCAGCCAAAGTCATACTGGAGGCTTGGTAAGTGATCAATGACACGAATCAATAACACTTTTTACTAATTTCGCAAAATAAAATGTTGACGTCGCATAGTTTGACTCGGGGCTGGGCTTGCGTTTGTAAGGAACACGAAAAGAATAATTTTTGAGTCATTGAACCTTATTACTGAGCACTTACTGAGTCATTAGTGACAATTTGGCTGCATGAATTAAAGTCACTTTATATACCGGGTGTAAATAGAGTGCGACCATTAAATGAAACCACATATTCTACCGACCCTACTGAACCACTTTTCCTAAGAGTCATGCCCGCGGACAACCTTAGTTTAGGAAATAATTGAGTTCCAAACGAAAATGCGTGAACCTTAATGCACCGACATACGTTTAGAGAGAGCACGTCCGTGAAACCTGCAGCTGTTTGAAGTCAACGGTCTCTCTAACCTCACCCGTATGTCAGTGCGCTAGGGTTCACGCATTTTTGTTTGGAACTCAATTATTTCCTAAACCAAGGTTGTCCGCGGGTATGACTCTTGGGAAAAGTGGTTCAGTAGGGTCGGTAGAATATGTGGTTTCATTTAAAGGTCGCACTCTATTTACACCCGGTATGTCATGCGCGACACAAATCAAGGTAGCGCCTGGCAAACAATGCGGATCCCGCTGAGAACAGAACCGAAGTTTTTATAATTTCTTATTAATTGTTATACAATTTAATCACACCTGAAACTTATATGTATTAGGTTACAACACAAGAGCCAAAACAAATGACGTCAAAAAAATGCAACTTGGTCGAGGTTTTCGTAGAGGAACTCCCCTTGTGTTTTTTATTTATTGTTTCCCATGAAAGAAGGTATAGTAAATAGTCACCCATATTCTGTAAAAATGTCAATTGTCTATATATACCGGCTGAAGCTGTACCCATGTCTATCACCCTTGTGACTGTGATAGACGGACGGACAGACAGGCTTAGTAATAGTATCCCATTTGGCACCTTTTGGGTACGAAACCCTTATAAGGGTTAACCCCTCATAAGGATGTGATTCTGCTAAATCAGATCTAGTTACATTAAGAGTTGTTGGTAGTGTAGTGTTCGTGCGTATTGAAACTTGACCTGGGTATACGCATGCTATCATGCGGTTCGACCACGCATTGCAAACCTTGGACTATATTCGCGGTGACTTATGTTTTGATGTAAATTATTACCATTATGTGCAACCCACCTTCGAATACGAGTGCTATTTCTGCTAAAATCTGTGTAAATATTATTCTGTTCTCTCAAACAATAGATAACAGGCAAGATCATCGTTCGAATCTATTTGCCGGAAGTTCTACAAATCAATCAAAGCCTCTGTCCTAGACATAAACCAAAATCGGCTAAGAAATTTAAAAATAATTTGGCCAAGTGTGAGTCGGACTCACGCACAAAGGGTTCCGCACAACTACACAATACGTTTATGGAACCCTAAAAACATACATATCAACAATATAGATGCTATAGCAACATTAAGGCGACAAAAAACAAAGCGCTAAAATGCTAGAGCCTGACAAACAATTCAGCACCCTCTGAGTACGGAACCCCAATTTTATCATTTGTTATTTTACTTTAGAAGATGTACCACAATGTGATCAAATTTGAAACTTATATGTATTACCGTCTTTATGATAGAGCTAAAACAATTTACGTAAAAAATGCTATTTTTTTGAGGTTTATTGTAGGAGTTTAATTTTTTTGCCGTGGTAGCGGCCCTAGTAACACGTATTGTCTTACAGTTGAAGCTGTAGACTCCTGTGATAGACCGCCGGACAGACAGACAGACATGACATACAGACAGACAGCGGAGGCTTAGTATTGGGGTCCCGTTTGGCACCTTTCGGATACGGAACCCTAAAAACTGGTCTAGAGCTAATAGGACTGATGCCCTGTTCCGTACTTATTCCAGGTGCTATTATGCAATACCAACTTGACCCGATCCATTACACACAACCTAACATAAATGTGCTCCTACGAGATTACAACCAATGAGCTCCAGATAAGTAGACCACAGAGGCAGTGTGTATTAAATCCCACGCTATTGTCAAATTATGACAATACAAAATCGTTTTTAATGAGCTATGTGTTAAATCGACAGAATCTCTTGAGAAAAGTTTTCTAGGCTTTCGCGATTACCTAGATTTTTACATTTCTTCACTTTAACACCGGATAGTTTCCATCTTCGTCAGTCTCAAGTATCTACATAACTCTTGTACAGCCTCACGTTAAGCGGTAAATCCGTAATTATATCAGCATGCGGTTAAACAGCCTGTACTGATGATTATGCTTGTGTGTTTGCTAAGTTGCCGTTTCTACCTATACTACTTAGTCTATGTTACGTTTGCAACGCAGGCTTTGTGCCTAGAAACTGAGAATGAGGATATCAAATAGAATAGTTACTTACGCTCTCATTTTTGTAAAGAAAATTACAGACACAGCAGTTTCATTATGTCCATTCAGAAATGTCCTATTGTAAAGGCGTACACTCACTGCGTCCACACAGAAAATTCTCCAAACGCGGGCTCTTTCTTTTGTCAAAAGTTCACACTATCCTACCGCTTTCTAAATTTAAAATTTCATAGGCGTGCCAGATATCCGTATTCTATTGTTTACTTTTATATTTTTAACGGTTTAAAAAAATAAACAAAGGCAGTATTTATGTTTGAATTCCGAACGTATTAGCCGCGAACGCGCGACCAACTCAAAAGCTCGACGCAAACTCGCGGTACAGGCGTCGCCGTCGTCGTTCGCGCACTCTGTAGGTGTACAAACATAGCTAGCCGCAGGGTTTTACTCCACCGTGGTGGCCAGACATGCAAACCCCCTATCCTTATAACAAGCTATAGGTATGCAGTATGCACTCCCCTTAGAATCGATTTGGGAATGTTTTGGGAAGTTTTCGTCTACGATTTTAACAGAGGATAACGTAATCCTAAAAATAAGTCAGTATGTCGATGTTTTACTAGTAGGAATACTGTAGTGAATTTGAACATGTTAACTTTCTTGTTAAAAATAAATAAACTATATAGGTATATCGCTGTGATAATGTAACCTCTGGTCTATGGTGTAATGTCTTCATTTTTATAGATTTTTTGCGTAGGCGTTTCCCGTGGGATGTAAAATGTATTGTGAAAGTGAATTGATCTCTGATTTGTGTAGGTGTTTGTATACAAATCACTCAAACTAGTTTTGGAATAATAAATGTGGCACCTTATGTCATAAAAGAGATTAACTTTATAATATTGCCTTTTTTTTCTGGCTTTTCTTAGTTTTTTGTAGATAGGTTATTTAGGCAGAAATTTAAAGATTTGAATAATGTTACTTGATTAGATCTTTACCACCTAATAATCTACTAGAGAACCGGTTATGTATTATCATTAATAAACTTCAAACTTCCAGACACACTTATCTGTACAGTTGGAATTAAAAACAAAAGGCCGTTAGAATAGCTATTAGCATTTGAATGTATTGACACGTACGACGGTGATCTAAAAATAGGACGCATTCTCATAGTGATGAAATGACCGTGATAAGAATTGACTGTTGCAAGTTGACAACTAATCTGATGTAAACTAAACCTAATTCCATACAAGATAAGATTGTCATAATACAACAAACTTACTGAAGAGCCTTTTCTTTTTTTTAGGTTTGTTCAAAAAACCTTTTCCGTCATCTTAGAATTTGTCACAAGTAATGTGTAAACGTTTTAGTGACGTCATACATACAAATAATTGACTATGAAAACTTGCCAAGTTCTATTATTCAGTAGCAAAGACCCTAAGAAAGGACCATGCAAGGATCCTCAGACTTTCTTTTAAAACAAGTGAAGAACGTTGTTGTTTGTTTTAAATATACTATGGCCTTTGCCCGAGTGAAGAGTCTAACCTAGCCATTACAACAGTAAAAGAATTTATAGCACACTGTGCGTAAAATGACCACTTTACGCACGCTGCGCTTGCGTAAAGTTGGCATTTTCCGCACTTGTGCTATAAAAAATTATACGAAACTCGTGCGAGAAACTTTTTCATCGCTCTCGTATCGTAATGTACTATTTTTAAATCGGTTTAATACTCGTAGTTCCAGAGATTACCCACGCGAATGTAATTAATGGCTATGTCCCTAGGGAACTGCCCGTCCCTAGGTAACAGACTATAGCCTATATGCAAGTTAAGAATCCAACCATTAAAACAGTGAAAGAATTTTTTAAATCGGTTCAGTGGTTCCACAGATGACTCCCTATTCAAACTTTCATTTATGAAATTTAGGAATATTAAAATTACAACTTCGTTGGTCCAATAGGAAATTAGTAATGACAAATGGCTCGTTTATGCAGCCAAATTCTTATTGAAGACTCGGTAAGTGCTCAGTAACAAGGTTCGATGACCCTTTTTGTGAAATTCGTAAATTATTCTTTTCGTGTTCCTTACAAACGCAAGCCCAGCCCCGAGTCCTTTACTATGGGACGTCAAGATTTTATTTTGCGAAATCAGCGAAAAGTGTAATCGATCCGTGTTACTAATCACTTACCAAGCCTCCAGTATGAGTTTGGCTGTATAAATGAAAGTCACCTTAATATATAAGACACAGCTGGTGCGCCGGCCGGGCGGCCTTAAAATCAGCAGCCAATGAAAGTGTTCGACCGATCAGTAGTTCAATGTTATTTAGTTTAAATTAGACTCGATGCTTGTAAGTAGTTTCAAAATAAACATACAGTCTTAGAATAGGTATTGTGACGTCATATTTTAGGAAACGCATCGTGATTGCATCCGAATGAATGCAGGGCTGAAGGAGGTATGCAAGTAAGGGAAGGGTAACGTTAGATGGGGAATAGCTGTTCCCAAACATTTTAGCGACGTCTTGGTAACACTTTTTCAATATAATAGAAGACCGTTTAAGGCCGCGCAGGCATTTCTTACGTGTTGTCCCTCGCGCCCCTCTTGATATCCTTGTGTCCCCCAGATGCTAAGGAAGCGTTTCAACGCTTTTTTTACATGAACGTGCGATCATAGTGCGAAATTTCACTCGTTTATTCGAAAGAGACAGATCTATACAGGAGCAAGAGAAACAAAAATCTGCTTGCACCAATCAGGTGGCCCAGTGTGATTTTCGAATTACTCCGAAGCGTTTCAAAACACTTTCATGGAACTGTCGGGTAACAGTTCGGTTACCCTCGGTTTAACTTTTGAACGCTCTAGGGAAATTCGCATCACTCCGACTGAAATTCACTCGTTTTCAAACATAAATCAAGTTTTGATGACCTATTTTGAGAAATTTGTAAATTATTTTTTTCGTGTTTCCTCCAAACCCAATTCCCGAGTCAATTACTATGGTCAACATTTTATTTTGTGAAATTAACAAAAAGCGTTATCGATCAATTATACTATAACCAAGCATCTAGTACGAATTTGACTTAATAAACTAATGTCACCTTCTATAACCCAGTTATAAAGTTATAACCTAGGTATCACCCATTTCGCTACGTCTAACCGGCTTATAACTATGGGTTATAGTTATAGCTGGGTTGTCTCATAAACCCACTAGTTATAACCGGGGTCGATTCCAAAATTTGATTGGAGGTCCGCAACGTGCTGCGCCGCCACTCTGCGCTGTAGAACTATGAAACCCCAACATTCTATTCTACACAAAATATCGGAATTTCAGGTCTGTAACCCATTCCGTCATTATATTTTCTTTTCCTATCATGTCGGGTGTAGTTTCTGAGTACAGTACAGTTTAATATTAAATTTAATCCTATTTTAGCTTTAAAAATAAAGAAACGAGGGTTTGTCAAATTTGTCGGTTTTGGACCATTTTTGTTACGGATACAACTTAAAAACTTAACTAGTTAGGAATTAGGCATTTATGTATATCATTTACAAAATACTGAATTTTAACAGCAAAGACTGAAAACGCTGATTCATTATGCAGTTTTAGGGTTTCAATTTGTTTGGTACTTGGTACACAATAAAAAGAATTTCTATTTATCCAGTCACATCAACTAGGGAAACACTAAAATGTCTTGGTAAAAAAATTGGTAAAATAAAAAAATATACAAATAAAATGTGAAATTTTGGGAGCCACTGTACCCATTAGTAGCACGGGAAGAGCTGGCACGTGCTTACTTCTGAAAGGGGAGGGTAGGGTGAGGAGGGGTACCCGGAGATTACTACATGCGGGGTGCATGCACCGAGACGCTTTGTTCAATAATACGACCCTTCTTAGTGGCATGATGACAACATATCATTTCTTCTCGTAGTGTTTTTGTCTCCTTTACGTGTGTCAAGTGTACATTTGTCAATACCATGTCACGGTTTAATAAGATAGATTTTATTTCGCCTATACGTAAGTGCTGTATGAGAACCAACAACTAGAATATATTCTAGCTCGTTTATGAGGTTTTTTTATATTTGAGGTATTAATCTTTGTTAAAACAACACATTAGTAGTCACAGTTTACACAAGCAATTTTTGTTGATATAAGCATGCTACTGAGCATATTAGAGTTCCGCACCCGAAGGGTACCAAACGGAATCCTATTACTAAACCTCCATGGCTGTCTGTCTGTCAGAGGTCGGTTTTAGCCGTTGCAAATAAAGTCTGTCTATATAAACCAATGTCATCTTATCTATAGGCCATATTGAAACATATTCTGTGAAAATTTCAACGCGTTGTAAGTAAGCAGTTGAAATTTACTATGTTTTACTATGGACTTTATTTAAGATGACTTTGGTTTAATTTTATTGTTTATATTTATAATTTTACTGTATATTTAATAACAAATAACAGATTTATACTGGAGACTCAGTAAGTGGTCAGGACCACGGTTCAATTAAATTGTTTGCGAAATAAGAAAAATATCATTTGTGCCTCTATACTAAGAACAACCTCGACTCAATTAGTATAGAAAGTCTAAATTTTATTTTGCATATTTCACAGAAAGGGTCATTGAACCTTGGTCCTGATCATTTACTGAGTCTCAAGCATGAATTTGGTCATTTAAACGAAAGTCATCATATTCACGGCAAATAATAAAATAAAATAAAAAAAATTACTTAAGGGGAATGCCTTACAAAAAGCCTCGAAAAAGTAGAACTTTTGGTTTAGCTCTATCGTAAATTAAACATAAAATTTCAAATTTGATCAGATTGTTACTATAAAATAAAACAACAAAAAATAAAAACTAGTGTTCCGTAATCAGAGGGTTCCAAATTGTTCTGTACGATAATCTTTTTAGGGTTCCACACCCGTACTGTGTGATGTTATGGAACCCTTCGTGCGTGAGTCGAACACGCACTTGGCCAATTTTTTTCTAATGTCATGTTTGTTGTTAAAACTTACGTGTTATTAATAATCCACACAGACGTGTAATTTACATAGTAGCAGACCTAACATTAATAATAAACAGAGACGACGCGTGGCAATTTTAACTCCGTGAACTTCGGGCTCTTTTAAATATACATAAATATTGCTTGTTTCCAAACAAAATATATAGAGATTAGTTTAGGAATTAACAAATATGTTCCGAGCATAGGCCAGCCAAAACAACCCATTTTTATACGTTTCTTCGTACCATGAAACCTAAAGGTAGCTTATTTTTTGTATGGAAACTTTCCACGCTATTTAATCCTTATGTTTGGTCTGCTACTTAGTAATAATTATATGTCTGTGATAAGCCATTATAAATTAGCCCTTGTTTAAGCGGCTACAACAGCAACGGGATTTACGAGCTCTTTCACGTTTGTGGTTTAATTACAACTGCTTTCGTTTTAAACCGAGCTTACATCAAGCTCGGTAAAGCATCTGTAAACTGTTAAGACACCTTCCTCGTTAGAGAAGTACTGACATTTAGCCAGAGTCTGAAACACGACGACGCGACGCTGAAGCGATTTCGGGGGGCTATTTCTAGGCTCATGTTTTAGAGTGGGGCTACCCCCTTTCTAACAGTCTAAATTCAATTGAATGACTTTAAATCAGTCAGTCTTCCGTTTATATAGCCACTTGGAGACTCAGTATGTGGTTATAGGAACAAGGCTTAAATATTCTGTTTGCGAAATACGAAAGATTTTTTTATCCCTTTAAGTATATTCTTGTTCAAGACCAACCTCAACTCAATTATTATAGGAAGTCGAAATTTTATTTTCAGTGTAATTATTTCGTTATTTTTTTTTTCAACATATTTTGTTTCTAAACATATTGGGTATATTTTTTTGGAAATCTAGCAGGTCCTATTTAATTATAAATTGCAACAGATTCGAGTGGTCATTTATCTACGTTTAAAGAGGTGTGTAAAACGTATTAAGTTCTGATGTTTGTTTCTAAATTTGATCTTTATGGTTCTACAATTCTACATTGACAACCATTCTAAAGGCCCAGCGCGTATCACCCAAAACGTATGATTAGGCTATCCAATTAGGTACCTAACGCAGATTCTCCCCTTTGATAGTTATCGGATAAAGATTTATTCTACTCTTTTAGATAGATTGTTTTTTCTTGGTTGAAAAATGTTTTTAGTTCTGATATTTCCGTTTTAATTGAATGAAATAATTTGGCCAAGTGCGAGTCGGACTCGCGCACAAAGGGTTCCGTACCAGCCCACAATACGAATGTGGAACCCTAAAAACATATATGGTGAATAATAACAATATACAAGCAACATAAAAAGCAAGCACCTTAAACGGTAGTGCCTAACAAAACATTTGGCACCGTCTGCTTACGGAGCACTACTTTTTATTAAGTCGTGTTTTACTTTGTAGTATGTCCTACAATCTGACTAAATCTAAAACTTGTATGTTTTACCGTCTTTGAGTAAGAGCCAAGACCAATAACGTATAAATAATGCAACTTTTTAGTGGTTTCTTGTACGGGACCTATCTTAAATTTCTATTTAATGAATATTTTATTATTTGTCGTGGCCATAGTAACACGTAATTTCACTTTCTACCTATTACAGTTTAGGCTGTAGACCCTTGTGACAGACGGACGGACAGACAGACAGACAGACTGACAGACAGACAGACAGACAGACAGACAGACAGACAGTCAGGCAGACAGTGGAGGCTTGGTAATAGTAGGATCCCGTTTAGCACCCTTCGGGTACGGAAACTGCCGATATTTTTTCAAGACGGCCTTTTCATTTCATAAATCAGCCTCGTCCGGTGCACTCCATCGCAATGCAAGCATTTCTCCGCCTTCTTGTCTATCGATCGGGAAGGAAGTGTTCCCATGGGTGCTAATACTACACCACCGGCACCAGATATGTGAGGTGAATTTGATTTTGTATTGTGCGAAATAGTACATTTTTTCGATCATAAAAACAAGACACAAAGAACTAACAGCTTGTAATCTGAAACAGTCTTACCCGGTTTCATTTCTTCATAATCAGCTATGTCGCATTTAGCATTCACAAAGCAGTCCTCATCTTGACCCACATTGGAGAAGGCGCGTGATCTCCCGCGCACCATATTGTGCGTGTCCTCAAATTACATGGTAGTCTTTAATCCCTAATGAATGTTAGACAAGTCTCATAATAGATTTATTACACGCACAAGTGAAATGTTGGTAAACAATACATACATCTACAACATAGTATGGACGATACCTAAGACTCGATTACCTCTGTAGTGGTAGCACAGATTATAAGAAAAGTTACGTGGTAGTTTCAGGTGGTTAAGCTGGTGCCGGGCTCGACTGTGGATGTACCACCATTTTAGTCGCAAATCCCCTTGAAGTTATTTGGGGGAGAGTAAGAAGACACCTCTTAAAACGGGCACAACGGTGATTAATGGCGGTATATCCATCCCAAATTGCTGGGCCTTATATAAAATGGACTGGTGACGGGCAGCGGTGAGACTAGTGTGACGGTGTCGCCCCGCGCTCATCAACCCGCCTGTCCAGCGTGTGTGAGTATGGGCATTTATTCCAGGAGGACCACCAAGAGTGGCGAAATCTTTTAAATTCCTATGTCCAGCAGTGAACGAAACAGCCTTATGGATGGATGAATGGACCTCTGTAGTCTGTAGTGGTTCTAATGTTCATCTAAATTACTAATTCGAAGGTTCTGGGTTCAAATCCCGTAGAACATTTTTAACACGTTTTCTGTGTAGGGCATCAGTGACCTCAAGGTAGATCTGAGTTTGAAACTGATTTATGAGCCGTAGGCCATCTTTACGGAACATTTCTCTATAGCAGGTGACCGGAATGGCGCAGTAGACCAATCTTTCAGTATGGTCATTCTAGAGCCTTTCAGCCCCAACGGCCATCATCTCGGCGACAAATATGGCCTGCCCACTGCCACTTCAACTTACTGATTCTGCAGGCTATGTCGGTTACTTTCGATCTCCGACGGATCTCCTCGTTTCGGATTCTATCCATCAGAGATACCCCAAGCATAGTCCACTCCATAGCTCGCTGAGCGACCTTAAATCGGTGGATCAGGCCCTTTGTAAGAGACCACGTCTCAGCACCATACGACATCACAGGAAGGACGCACTGGTTGAACATCTTAGCCTTTAAGCACTGCGGTATTGACGACGTAAATATGTGACGCAGCTATCCGAATGCTGCCCAACCCAAGCATATTCTTCTGTCAGCCTCGGCGTTGAAGTTGTTTTTTTCCAGCTGTATGACTTGACCCAGATAAACATATTTCTGAACAACCTCGATGCCGACATTGTCGACGGTTAGTGGCCCTTGGATGACGTGACAGTTGGACGGTTAGTGGCCCTTGGATGACGTGACAGTTGGACATGACCTAGTCTTCTCCAAATTCATCCGCAGGCCCACTCGTCTCGAAGAATCGCTAAGGCCGCGCACCATTACCTCCAGTCCCTGCAGCGATTCTGCCATTATCACGATGTCATCGGCAAAACGAAGACGTGAAATGTACTCTCCGTTTACGTTTATGCCTCGTCCATTCCAGTCTAGTGTTTTAAAGACGTCCTCCAGCGTGGCGGTAAACAGTTTTGGGGAAATAACATCTCCCTGTCTCACGCCGCGCTGAAGATGTATCGGTCTTGTTTGTACACCCTGTACTTGGACGGACATTGTAGCGGAGTCATACAGACATTTCAACATCTCCACGTAACGCCAGTCAACTTGGCATCGCTGCAAGGACTGCAGAACAGACCAAGTTTCGATGGAGTCGAAGGCTTTCTCGTAGTCCACAAACGCTAGACATAAAGGCTGATTATACTCTTGGGTTTTCTGTATAACCTTCCTTAGCGTGTGAATGTGGTCCACGGTGCTGTAGCCTTTTCGAAACCCAGCCTGCTCTAGAGGTTGGAAGTCGTCGAATCGTTGAGCGAGACGATTCGTGATAACTCTTGAGAAAAGCTTGTAGGTGTGGCTCAGGAGTGCGATTGGTCTATAGTTCTTTAGTAGGATTTTGTCCCCTTTTTTGAAGAAAAAAATGACCAAGCTCCTGCTCCACTCCTTTGGCGTAGTACCTGTACGAATTTTTGAAGAATGAATTCATCAAATAGAGCCTCTGGCTTTCAAGGAAGCTAACCAGCATCTGGCCCCGAGGGTTTCTGCAGCCATAACCGTGTGGTCCAATTACCGATTCACCACACTCTTGTACTCCCACTTTGGCGTTGAAGTCCCCCATAACAACGGTAAAATGTGTATTGGTGGTGTTATGTCTGGCCTTTGATATGTCATCATAGACGGCCTCGACTACATCATCGGAGTCGCTCGACGTGGGGGCATACACTTGAATGACTTTAAGTTAAGTTCTCTTGTTAAGTCTAAGAACAAGATATGCCACCCGAGCAGAGACACTACCGATTTCTAACACGTTGCTAGTGAGGTCTTTGTTGACCAGCATGCCAACTCCACCGACAGACAATTGATCGCCCTCTCGATAGTAGAGCAGGTGTCCTGACTCTTGGGTTATGGTATCCTCACCTGCTCGTCGGACTTCCGATAGCCCCAGACAGAATATGCCAGTTGATTCTACCTAACTCTGACTCGAGCTCAGCGAGGTGTCTGTCTTCCCGTAACGTCCGTGTATTATAGTCCGTATATTCTTAGCACCCCCTGCCCCACCATTACCACGACCGCCACCGTAATCGGGAATAGTGGGGCTGCCGGGGACTGGGGGCCGTTTATTTTTTGTGTACATCATCATTGGGAAGAGATGCCCATACTCACACACGCTGGGCAGGCGGGTTGGTGAGCGCGGTGCCAGAACCTCTCGCACTAGTGACGCCGCTGCCCGTCACTAGTCTGTTTAATTAAGGTCTGGCAATTCGGGATGGATATACCGCCATCACACGGTCCCAGGGTTGGTGGGCTACCTGGATTTGTGCCTGTCTGCGAGCTGTCCTCTTACTCTCCCCCGAATAACTTCAGAGGCGATTTGCGAGTGGTCTGCGAGTTTGCAGAGTTCGTCTGTTTTGCGAGAGCAGTCGAGCCCGGCATCAGCTCTACCACCTAACAAATGCACTCATATGAGCAATAAAAATTGTAACATATTTAAAACCTATCTGATCATTAATTTAAGAAAAGTATGATTTTCTCTATTTTGCGTTCTCTGGCGAGGCAGTGATTGATCGTCGTAACAGCCACTTTGCATTGCGCACTGATATTATAGAACTATTCCCAAAGTCGATTCCGTTGACATACTGAAGCCATAGATAAGTCATAATATTCTACGCTGACACCTCGGGCCTATATTTGTACCCAAAATACGGCAATAGGGCTCATTGCTTATGCTACTGGGACGTAATAATCGTCGTCAAATCGTGGGTGGACTGGACTATGACTTGCACAGTCCATACTAGGAAACACCTCTAATTATTGATTGTGACGATGAATTTTATTTTGTATTATAACCATTTCCGATAAGTTATCACATAAAATCTTAACTTGGAAAATACACAATTACCTACGTAGGCTACATCCACCACAGCTAAGATCAATTTCCTACAAGAGCAGGTTATAAAAATTACTGTGCCAGTTAATTAATTCAAATGTGCCTTGATGTTTCTTCGTGAACTAAAATAAAAAGTATGTTAGTCTACAGTGACATGCATTTGTTTCAGTATTTGAATTCGAGTACCCACAAGCGAAATTATATCGTTTGGTTGGAGTCCCATAATCATGACTTTCTTATTTAAAATATTAAAGTTGCTTCCAAAAACGTCTCTTTCGATAAACTTTAGCCCTTTTACTGATAATATATGTGACCCTCTGTCATGACTATTGCCGATATCTTCAGGCGTTATCTTGGTGAAAATGAGATTGTCATGCGAGCCCATAACCTCCACGTTAAGTAGACACCTAAGCCAAGCCATTATAACTTCAATTTCATAGTAAAAATAATGATTACAAGTAATCAATAGCAGTAGAAAACACGGAGATAGTGGTCATTCAGTCCCATCTGTCTGTAAAGGTAGTCCTATATGTTTAGTCAAGTAGCTCTCACTTCGACGATGCCATGTGTGGTAGCTTGAAGTGGTATTATTTCATATTAAATGGCCTGTTTGTTTCAGAAACTCTAATACTACTCCGCTCTAGATATAGAGATTTCCTTGATATGACACAACACCAACTTTTTTCTTCACTTGGTTGAAATTATTTCATCTATGATTTTGTTTCGATATTGGCATGTCGTACTAAGTGGCCTTCGAGTATCATATTTACTCTTCGTTTTCTATAATTTTAAGTAGACTCCTGTTATCTTTAACCATTGTCAAAACTTCTTCATTGGTTTTCTTTTTCCTTTTAGAAAAGCTGGAAAAATTATGTAATGGATAAAGTACTTGAATTAATCTATTATCTTATAAATTTTTATGGTCCTTTCAAGTAACGGAAACTATTATACTTAACGACATGTGGCTGTGATGTTATTTATTAATAGACCGTTATAAATTCTTCTGAACAAACAAAAACAGCATTTTTTTTTTACATGGATTTTTCGTATCTTTATTTGGGTAACAAGCAGTTAACTCTAATAATAATAAAAAGAAAGTCTCTTTGTACGGCATTCTTTAAGAACGATTTAGCCGATAGATTAAAGCTGAAGTTTGGTTTGTAGGAGCGGAATGATCTGAGACCTTGCGAAAAATAAAATCATTGACGTCAAATCGTTGAGTTACCATAAAATTTCAAATAACTTAACAGCTAACGTACAGATAGGATATACTTTTTATCTACAATTCCATAGAAAGTGTCAGCCCTACTGAAGAAAGCTTGGCTGCTCGAGGCCAATCAGATACGTGACTTAGTTAAAAGGCAATTATAAGGCAATTCTGTGATGGACTCAATCAACTAACTGGAAACGATAACGATATCTTTTAAAGAGAGTTATGTGATCTAATTTTCAGCCTCTATCTCACGCTCTATGCAGACAATATCTTTATAAGTTGCAGCTTTTATAGGTATAGACATTATAATATCATCTTTAGATACCCGTCGCGTCGTATTGGTATGTTGGTAGTAGTATAGTATCTCAACTCAACTCACGAGTATATAAGGCAAATTCGTATTAAAGACTATGTGAGTCAGTACCAAGTAAATACGAAAAATATTTTTTGTGCCTCTTATACTTGTTCAAGAACAATCTCGACTCTGTTTGTATAGAACTTCAAAATTTTATTTTGCGTATTTCACAGAAGGGGTCATTGAACCTTGGTCCTGATCACTTACCGAGTCTCCAGAAACGAAAGTCATCTTATGTATAATTATAATTATGGTAAATTTTTAGTAACATTCAACTTTTACGAATAAGCATTACTTGGTATTTTAGTACAAGAATGCTTAGTGCTTTTATATAACCTACCTACAAAGAATTAATTTTGCGCTTGCTGCCTGCTAAAGTGCACATTGATTGCCCTTAACAGATAATTGTAAGAGAAGTTTAAAAGTAATTAGGAACAAAGCAGGTAATTGCGTTGGCATCATCTCTCGAATATGTACACATGCATACATTTACTATCCGGGAAAGTTCTTTTGACCCACTATTCAGTCTATTTATAAGACACTAAGGGTAAAAAGAAGATCTACGCAGTTTCCATCGATCGATAGATCATCTATCTACCTCATACAAATTAGTAGCGAATGCTAATAAGGAAATTAGTAGCGTCAAAATTGAAAACACAGCAAGAAATATTTAAGAGGAGGTTTATTTGCATGTAAATGTTATATACTTATCCAAGACGACAATCTTCGAGTTATGCACAAATTTTACCTATAAACAAAATAAATAGGTCACAATCATTATTATGTAAATAGGTACTTAAAAACGTTACCCTAATATCACCTATTGCTTGACAACACTAAAGTATATATTATTTGAAATCAATAAAATGAAAGATCCTAAAAAATACAACATATATATATATATTACGGCAAATAACACATATTTGGTATATGAAGGATGTAATAACTACACAAGTTTTTAAAAAATGAACAGGTTAACTTATTTTTAGGCAATCAACTTTAACATCTCTTGCGATAGAAGTCTGAAAAGTTCCGAACCTTGCATTTTTAGAGGAAAAAACCTTAAAAGGAAAAAAAGGCAAAGGCTAGGTAAACTGGTGACATCTTACACTCTCTCTTGTAAAGAATCACTATTTTTTGCGGATCTAGGGTTTGCCATTAAAATGGATTTCCTTACTATTTCACTAGATTAGTTCAGTGATCAAGAAAAGAAGTGCTATTTATCCTGTGTAACCTATAGCCTGCGTCTCCCATAGCATATTTTAGAAAGTTATCTGCATAACTACCTATTCACGTGCTTTGATACCCCTTACTCTGTGTTGTATTTACTCGATTCTCTAAACCTAACCGAGTGCACCAAGATAAGATCAATCCTTCTAGCCAACTGTTTAAACAGATTTTGGACCTATAAGATCAGATACTTTTTTTATTTATTCAATAATACAATGTGCACAAGATATAAAGGCTACCACTTATCTAGGGTAATAGTGTCCATTAAATATTCATGTAGGTATGCAGCAAAGTTATAAGAAATTGGACTACCCATAGTGACCTGTGGAATAGAGAAAAAATTATCTGTGACCTGTGGTAAGCCAGGTTTGGCACTTTCCATACAATTCGTAACAAAAAAAAAACAATTTGAAACAAAAGCTGTAACAACAAAGAGGTAAATGATGAACTTATTTTTAACAATAACATCATGAGTATTTTTTCTATGAGAAATATTTTACTTTTAAGAAACAAGTTGCTAAATACTCGTATCTATCTAGTAGATTTAAAAAAATCTATGAATACCATCAGACATAAAGTAAATTTTGTAAATTGAGCCATTATTGTTGAGAGTTGAGCACTGTGTTTTTATTTGACAGTGCGGGCCAAAACAGTAACATATATTATAACAGTAGCTCATATACATGGATTTATAGAACGGATTATTTTGTTGAACACAGCATTATTCTTTCTGTTCAATTTCGTAAAACAAACCATATCTTCAATGCTTTGGAACCTTTTTTGACTTCACTTAAACGTATCTAATTCATAAGACAAACGACTTTAAAAACAACTTGTATATACTAACTGGTATAAGAACAAGCGTCATAAACCTAAAACTACTCAATAATTTAGACAAACCTAATCTTAACCTAGTTAATATTTTTCAAAACATCTATCATTGAAGTTTGGTATGACACAGACCATAATTTTAAATATTATTTAATTATACCTATACACACTATATAGAATACGTAGAATCTATACAACTACAAAAAATTAAAGCTAGACAGATGTCACGATTGTTTTGGTATAAAACAAGCTAAGCCATATTTACACGATAAATACGAATATTATAAAGAATCATATAAAATTATTTCGTTTTTAGAAACCGTCTCTATCTTTAAATAATATTTGAAGTAAATTTTGATTACAGTTGACTATGTCAAAGCAATTTTTGTAGGCTCTAAGTTTGATATTATTCGTGGCAAAATCTTTCTCTCTTACAAAATAGTTCGTAAATTGAGAGTTATGCCACCTTCCATGATTTTGAGACACTATACTTGATTGACATTTGAAGCCTACAGAATTAGCTTTAACGGTATAAAATACAGTATTGTCATAAAACTTTGAGCTACATAAAGTCCGTCTGTATTTTTTATTAGTCCGTATCTATGTGGTAGTAGGTATTCTTTACTTTTGCATGAAATTATATAAATTATTTTGATTTGTTTTGTTTAAATTTCACTTGCAAATACTATAGTATTGTATATAACTACTCAAAAAATCATTTAGCATCCTCTTAGTTACAGTTAACTACTTATGAACGATGTTCTATGTTCCACAAAATACCACTCTAAATCGTATAATTCCTTCATATGGTCTTCATTGTCCCTTGGTATAAGAAAACTATAATATTTACTGATCTCATCTACTGGACGACTTCACCTACAATAAAATAGATTGGTGTAATATTCATTTACTATCACTCTACACACTGTTGACTTGCACAAGTTTCAAAAGTGTTTCTTGTCAAGTAATCTGTGCTATCAAAACATGCTTTTCAGACAGGCCCAGCTTGAGATTTTGGGTGGCCATGAGCTTTTAAAGCAAATTTCAGATTATTTATATAACCAAATTATTTTTTGCCTACCATTAATTTGTAAATTAATTGACAAAGAGTATCGTTTTTTATTCTATTTTCCAAACAAAGTAAAACTTTACAGGAGTGGTCTAGACCTCCTTGACGCCCCCGCACCCCTCTTCCTGGGCCTGTGGAAGATAATACTTGTAACTTCTAAAACATACTCGATCAGCCAACAGTGTTCCCATTTATTTTCACTGGACCTTTACAATAAGCTCTGGAAATATCTACTCAAAAAATGTTTGGTGTTCACATTCCTTATCTACTGGTATTTCTCTACTTTAAATTTTTAAAAATTGTATCCAAAATACAGAAACTACGATATCTTGTAAAAACATTACACCTTCTTTTATTTTAAACTTATTGAAATATTAGGGACTATTTAAATTTTAAGCAAAGCCTAGATCAAAAATATTTACGAAAAATTCTTCCAAAACCATATTTAGGTCGATGCTTTGTTCCCATCCGAAATATTGTAAAAGTTGAATTGTTTTGCTGTCTATCTACGTTTTTAAATATGGTATAGGATGTAGCAAAATGTAGACAATGTAAAGCAAGTGTGACTTATAAAGATGACTATTGGAAGACTTTGGATCAAAGTGATACAGGGACTAAACTATGAGTAGCAAAATGTTTGGAATGTATATCATCAAAAATGTTTGATCAAGCATGAAATATGTATATGTGATGTTTTTAACAGTCGATATAAACCTTGTATAAGTTGACGTATAAACTAATCTAAATAAAATAGTACAATCTGACCCGTCTAATAAGAAATACTGTTGAATCAATGTTTTTTAATTTAGACATCGTGCGTTTGATGAGTTCTACAATAGTTAAAGCATCTAACAAAGCTACAAATAAATAACGCATTAAAATATCTTAAATACAATAACTTAACATTAAAATTGCAGTCAACATTAAATAACATAAACCAGAGTTAAGCGTACACCGGGATATAACAGGAGCAGAAACTAATCACTAAATAGATACATTTAGATCATTACAAGATGAGGTTTCTAATTTTCTATACACAAATCTGATTCCGGTGTCCACCCATAATATTGCATCTATGGCACACAAATCTTACTCTTTACTCATCACTATCATAGTTCATGATTCTCACAAATCATTTAAAATCTTTTGACCTCTCGCTACATGTAGGCTGGTTTCATCTTGTACGCCCGTTTCCAAATTTCACACAAACAGACCGTTGAATGGAACCTATAGAAAATCGCTAATGGCATTGACACATGGGTTATTATGGTCCAAGCCCACAATCCGTAGAAATGTAATTGAACTGGATGGGATTCTGCTCTGGATTTTTCGAGGGTATTTATCGCCCACATAGCCAAATTAGTCACTAGAAGAAAGGTAACTATTTCCCTGCCAGGCTTCTTTCGGAGCTGTTCGGGTGTCTTGGCTGTTCTTCGACTAGCATCAAGAATGAACATCGTTTGGCATGTCGTTTGAATCAAAGAAGATAACGCTGTTACCAATATAAGAATGGTATTTTTTTCCATTGTGAATTGCCCTCCAATTATGGTAAACGTGCTGTAGATGAACATTCCTGTTTGGGCTCCAACCAAAAGAATATTATCCAGCTCAAGGTTTCTATTACCATCGTATTTCAATTTTCTTATACAGACCATTCCGGCCAGACTAGCTAAAGTTGTCATAGCATACAACGTTAATTCACAAAGGTTCACTTCTATGACAGCCAACATGGCATATTCTTTTCTCGATACCAAAACGAAGAAAAGAATTAAAGATATAATTGTCAGAACTAGGACTAGAATTCCAAAGAATAGACCTTTATGTGCTCTTGCGCAGTCAACGCTGTATAAATGCGGCGACTTTTTGTAAGCCAAACCTTCTAAAAGCCTCGCTTTAGCGATAGCTGCTGCTACATCTTTTGAAGGATATTTGGATATATTCTTCCACATTACATATAGAATTGCGGCACAAATGAGTGAATACTCAATTGTACAAGGGAAAAGAAAGGGCGAGGCATCTTGAACTAGAGATCCCATAATGTTGGTTCGACGACATTCGAAGATGTGATGTGGTCCTTTTAGACCTCGTGGAACCCGAAGATGAGCAGCAGCTGGATGAGACGGTTGCACCTCATGACCGAGACCGGTGAATTCCTTTTGAAATGCTGGAAAATAAAAATATTTCATCAATTAAACGATATAAAATAATCGAAGTAAAACTTTTGTTTATTTATCTATGATAGTGTATTTTTCAGTTTGGGTACGGAAAACGAAACAATTCAATTGAATAAGATGTAACAATAACAATAAAAATTGGCATGTAGTAACGCCATACAAAAATAATATTGTCACTTTGTCTCCCCGTGGATGCTGTAAAAGGCCACTAAGGGGTTCATAAATGGTACACCGAGCAGCGATGTCTCTCTGGAACGTAATTATAGGGTAATTAATAGGTCTTCGGTCCTAGCCTACGGCCGGTGGCCCCCGTCTACAGGGATGACGTACCTACGCGCGATGGCTACTTACATAGAAGCACTCCAGCGCAAAAATCGTAGGGCAATTTATCTGACTTTATTTCACCGTCAGTTCCCATGAGGAGGGAACTGTAAAGTTTTAGTAGAACAGGACCTAGTAACTTTAGCTAGAGTACTAGTTTTGATTTCTGGCCCAGACACTGCTCTGTAGGTACTTTTAAATTATATTTGACCCATTATTTATACAAATATTTCAAAGGTCTCTGCATAATAATACCTCAGCTAAATTGGTATTTCAGGTATTTAATGCATTGATCCCAATGGAATCGTCCCAGAGCTCGAATATTTAGGTCAACATTCCTTCTGAGGCCGCTAGGGAACTAAGGAATGCCTGACATTTTTTGCGATCAACACAGCCTAATCCCGTGACTTTGACAAGGGTGTAAGTTAAGAAGTAACTAATGAAAAATGTCGCTTTCCGGCTTAGCCAGTTTACATGAGCAGGACAATAAGTTCTGTAGTGGAATAGAAAATATGTATCTAAAAAAGTACCTAATAAAAAGTAAAAACCCTTTAATTTTCATAGAACCGATATCATTATTAGATTTTAGACACCAACGAAAAATACTTAGGTAGTAGAATTTTGAATACTTTGAACAGACTGCCAATATCAGACCGAACAAATTTCGTTTAACCACATTTCGTTTTTATTGGAATTCGGTAAGGTTCAAAAGTGGTTAACCACCAATTTCATTGATAGCATGTGAAATTTTCGCAGGCCTCAAGGGTAAAACATACCAATACCCTGTCCTGTGGCCGGCCAAAGTTACGGCAACAGAAAGGTTCAGAAAGAAAAACCGGTCAAGTGCGCGTCCGACTCGCATACCTAGGGTTCGGTAATTCGACAGTTTTGGGAACAGTCAGGAAGAAGGTATTTAAAATCTGGCCTATAACTGTTTATTTATTAACTAAAAAAAGAATTGATTGTACCACAAAAGATCGAGAGACTCAAATATTTTTATACCCTACTCGAAACAAAAGTCGTGGATGAAAAATTAAATTTTGTCATTTTTCTATCGTAAATTTCTCACCCGCTATATTTTTCCTGTAATCTTTACGTAATCCCAAATTACCATGATTTTTTTCATATTTTTCGGTCCACCAGTTTCGGAAATAAGGAGACCCCTCTCTAATTAATATCTACAATCTGATACCCATTATTGTATTTTAAAGTTATTTTTTTTAATATACATTTTTTCTCTTTTGTATTGGAATTATTTTGAACAATTAAAAAATTTAATTTTTTTTAATACTGTAAGTGAATGCTATTTTTGTGGCAAATTTCAATTCCTTATCTTTAACGGTGCTAAAGTTATGAGGCTGTGAAATACGGACGGACGGACGGACAACGGAGTCTCACCATAAAGGTTCCTTTTAGCTTTCAGGTACTACGGAACCTTAAAAATGTGCAACAAAACTCTTGTATCAACGTTGCCTCCAACAACATCGTTTGGGGTCGACTAAATTGAAACAAAGAGAAGCCGAGGGAAACAAATTATGCGGGCAAAGGGTAGAAAAAATGAGTTTGTACCCATTGGGAGTCGGGTGTAGAATGGTAAATTGAAATATTGATCGCCGCTAACATAGTTATGTTGAAATCGACCCTTATGGTTTTTTTCTATTTCGACGAGATACGATTACTCGTAATTATCAAATGTTACATCCCATTTCTTGTTCCATGGACTCCATTTTCATTCTTTACCATCGTTAGCTTTCTTTGTCGTTAGTTATCATTTCGTATTATCGGTTAGAAAATAAAGAAAATCTCATTTATTATGCGAACATGAGTAGGCTACACGTATTGAACGTCGTCAAAAAGGCATTAGCGAGTCGTAGGTACTCGAAAGGGAAGCATACCAGTTTCATAACAAAAATCACACCTTCATCCGAATAAATTGATACGCACGAGCAAGTCATCTAAAACGCTATCTTACGAAGTTTATTTCTTGGTTCCAAAAATTCATGTTACCACCCTGGTTATTCTATATTTGTTTATATGTTATGAATAGTTATGATCTAGGAGGCAATTAATAAAAGAGCACGTCATTTTGTTATGAAAATTTTGTGCTTCTCCGTTATCTTAATCTAGTTTTAGTTACTGACGTCAACGTCTGGCTAATTACAACAGTTACATTTACCGGTTTACATCGAGCGGTTTAGGTAACATCAAAAAAGCAAGGCTAGTAAATACGTGATAATGACAAAGGAATTTTCAGTGTTATTCCATGGTTTTTTAAATTAGTAAACTTGGGGTGATGTTGCTAGATCAGTATCTATACAGTTGCTTAAGCTATACCTCATTCACGTGATAATGAAGAGGCTGATTATTTTACATGTTGCGGTACACTCACCAAATGCTGAATTTGAAATGATAGACCATTAACACGTTGCTTTCATGCCGCCAAATGGCATCAAATTTAAGAATTAAATTAGTAAACACAACGGCTATAACTACCCAGATGTTGACGTAAGAAACTGAAACTAGATTTAGACAACGGAGAAGCACACGATTTTCATTAAGGAATGACGTGCTGTTTTGTTTAGTGCCTCCTATACCATAAGGATTCTGTCAAAAGCAAAAATCGTTAACAAGTCCCGGTGTATTCCCATTTTAGCAGTCATTTCGTGGCGTAACTTTGCTTGGGCGGTAGAACTGTGAATATATTATCATAGTAATTATGTAGGTGGCACTGGGATCACAAGAAAAAAAAAACAGCTAAGTTAGTCTAAATTTCAAAAGATTTTAAATGTTGCGGGGTCTCTAAGCTCATTAGCATGGACGGAATCTTTTTGTCAACCATACATATCAGTGTCAAACGTCATACACGCGGTAAGGCTTTGTCAGGGCTGGCTTCTCCGCAAATGGCAGCAAGCGTTGCTCGGTCAGCATAATTGATCCAATTAACGTTGTTCAAAGAGAACTATCAGCAAGTGACAGCCGCTGGCTGAGTGAGCAATATTCATTGTACCTATAGTTACTGGAGTGTTTATGAAAGGTGTCACGAGGTATCGTTATCGGGGGATAAACGGTGAAGTAGGCTTATAAAGGAGGAAAACTCTGGAAAAACAGGATAAAAACTCCTGTATAAAATAAAATAAGTATTTTTACGTCACACACAGGTTCTGTCAATGCACTCATGATTGTAAACCTACATACAACAATATGTCTAATATCGCAGCTATGTAGGCTTTACAAGTTAACGAGTAATATCGAACCAACTTAATTTTGCAGTTTTGTTTTGTACATTTTGTGGGTAATGATAAGTTTGTAATTTTTATTCAAATTCCATCCATCAGCCTGTTTCGTCCACTGCTGGACATAGGCCTTTCCAGGATTTCGCCACTTTTGGCGGTCCTCCTGGAAGAAATGCCCATACTCACACACGCTAGGCAGGCGGGTTGGTGAGCGCGGTGCCGAAACCCTTGCACCAGTGACGCCACTGCCCGTCACTAGTCTGTTTTAATAAGGCCCGGCAATTGGGGATGGATATACCGCCATCCATCGGTCCCAGGCAATGGTGGGCCGCCTGGTTTTGCCTGAGAGCTGTTCTCTTACTCTCCCCCGAATAACTTCGGGAGGATTTGCGAGTAAGATGGTGGTACCTCCACAGTCGAGCCCGGCATCAGCTCTACCACCTAAATTATTCAAATTATTTAAGTCTATTAACTGATCTGAATGGTACAGAATCCTCAGGGCGCGAGTCCAACTCGCACCGGTTTTTCACAGATGGTAACGACTATTTGTAACAGAGCAACCAGAGCGAGCTGCATCTTTGACGCTAAAATTTTCAGACTGAAAATGTTTACAATTTTTTTGTGGGTTTTGTTACCATTTGTATCTTTCTCGCAACGATGTTTTTTCGATGTGGGCCGAAATATATCGAGAATTGTAAATATATTTATGTTTTTAATATTAAAATAAATAATAAGGCTCAATTGATCAAAAAGAGTAAACTATACATATATTCAAAGAAAGATACGAGAAGAAGAACGAAAGGACTTCTTCCCCGACTTATTATATAATACATATTAAGTAGTAGGTAGATTAGGAAAAGGGGAAGTTGATAGAAGATGTCTACATCTTATTTTTGAAAATACTTTTTAACTCTTTAAAAGATTAAATTTTTAAAAGATTAAAAATGAAAATACTTTTTAATTTTTGAATCTTCTATTTACATTCCATATTTAATTATTCCTCGTATATTATTAGGTATCTGGTAGATCTTAACAAAATCAATCACTTTAGTCCTAATGGCTGCGCTATTCACTCACAGCACAGAACAGATTATAAGCCTCCCCATGATTCATTAGTCCATGGGCTAGGCCTAAATATGGCTATAATATAGGTATCGATCAACAGTGGGGTGTTGCCAGTAGTTGGCACAGACTGCCAACTGACACGCGTTCTCGATCACAACACGAAACAGTACCTAACGTTGACACAGGGTATTAATGCTCGTGTCATTGAACCTAGAATTCTGTTTCGATTAAACACTACTGAAATGGATATAACCATTTCTACTACTTTCCTTGTTAGATACGCCCCAGATTTCAGATGTATATTTCACCGGGTTCAAATCTAATAGGTGCGAGTAGCAGTCCTAAAAAGAACTTGCGTCCGCAAAACTAAGTATCACTAGATAGAGTGTGGGTACAAACGTAGAACCCGTCTTATTGCACTTAGCTATCTCTTTGGAGTCCTCAAGCTAGTTTGTTTAGATTTTTTATGTATCAGTTAAGGTATTAATAACATGGGTCTAGGGCCTGGAATAAAAAAAATATATATTATTATTAGAGTTGGTAGAGCTGATGCCGGGCTCGACTGTGGAGGTACCACCATCTTACTCGCAAATCCTCCCGAAGTTATTCGGGGGAGAGTAAGAGAACAGCTCTCAGGCAAAACCAGGCGGCCCACCTTTGCCTGGGACCGATGGATGGCGGTATATCCATCCCCAATTGCCGAGCCTTAAAACAGACTGGTGACGGGCAGCGGCGTCACTGGTGCCAGGGTTTCGGCACCGCGCTCACCAACCCGCCTGCCCAGCGTGTGTGAGTGCGAGGTATTTCTTCCAGGAGGATCGCCATGATTGGCGAAATCCTGGAAAGGCCTATGTCCAGCAGTGGACCAAACAGGCTGATGAATGGATGGATTAGTATTATTATAACCTTATTCGCCATAAAAAGGCAAATAGAAGACTCACCAAGTCGATGTGACAAGCCAATAGTCCGGTTCTCCGGGTCATAGAAGGTGAGGATCTCGTGCTTCGTCTCCTGAACGAGGACGTTCAGCCAGACGCTCAGGTTGGTGCCGATCATGTGCATTAGGCCGAACCGCGCCACCACCTTGTGCTTGTATACCTTCATCTGAAAGTAACACAATAGGGTCATTGAAAATACGAGAATAAACTTCAATACCAAATTCTCTATTTAGAGCATTAATAATACGAGTATAATAATAGTATAATTTTAATTCAGACCCAGTCCATATTTTGTTTCTAACAGAAATGCTTAAAACTATATTAGTACACACATTAACAATTGAAATATTCATTTTACATTAAACGTTAGAGCTCTGTATGAAGTTCCAGTGCCGCACAACTGGACACTCCATCCGATCCAATATGGTGATGAGAAGGCTGCTGGGACTGTCTCTCACGCGCCGCATCAGGGAGGCTACTCTTTTGCGTACTATCGACTCAAAGCTGTCAATACAAGCCTCGGTAAACATGCCTGATGCGCTGCAGAAGCGAGGCAGTCCCATCAACATTCTCAGTCCATTATTATATTGGACGCGCAGAACACTGAGCGACTTGCAAGTACAACCAACCCACAGGCTGCACGTGTAAAATTTCTGGCAGTATGCTTTGAAAATGGTGATTTTAACTTCTCTTGTACATCGTGCAAACCTGCGGGCGAGCATGTTGCTCTGTATCGACAATGCTCTGCGCTCCCTCTCAACATCAAGATCATCAGAGAGGTCCTCGGTGACCCAGTGCCCCAGGTATTTGAATTTAGTGACTCTGCTCTGCATTAAACACAAATAAGTTTTAATAACTTAGAATGTTGATACTCAAGACTCTAGCTAAAACCCAGGGAATCCTATTGTGGGAACTAGAGAACATATTTTGTTATTAGATATAAGGGTTTCCCAATAAAAGATTTCTTAAAAAAAAAAATCTCAGTATAGCAAATTTTAAACCAGTTTTTCCGTTTCGTAGACTTTCTACGGCGTAGCGCTACGATACGTTTAACAATATGATTTCGAAAGTCAGCATTTATGGATAACAGTCATAGCCTTTATACGTTTTTTTTTTCTGGCGGTACTATCAGTAGTATAGCTGCAGACTTTTTCACTTGTATCGCAATGGTAAGAGAAACGTATCAACGTTTTCCCTATACTGCATTTTTACACTCGTACCCGCCAACGGCCTCACAGTCATATACAAATACTAAGTTAACATACCCACAAAACAAAGGAAAATGCATGTAAAGTGTACCTACATTTAGCCAACAAGCAGGTACACAAAACGTGTGTTCTGAAAGGATTATTGACCTTTTGTGTGCACTGAGTATATGTTTATAATGATGTCGCGGGTATCCGATTATCATGATTGAAAAAAGCTGAAAGGGTTCCGTCACAGTATTATTAAACTAAGCAGTATTTTGTCTCGGCAGTTTCGTTGAAATATTTACCTACGGCCGCTCGGTGCGTAAACACGCACAAGGGCTGCCCACTGACTGTCTTTTTTGGGTTATTTCTGGTTCCGAAATAGAATTTAAACATTCATTCATGGAATTCATTCTTTATCTCATTTTCTTGTGTAAACCTAGTCTGACTATTTTCTTGTTGTGATTATTTTTCAAATTTAATGTTTATTGTAATGTTTGTTGGGACATGCTAATGTTTTTTTTTTTCTCAATGATTTTACTGTGATGTTTTATTAATTTTACCAATTTCATTTTATTTTATACTTTGTAAGAATTGTTTTTATACTGATTTGTGTACCATACTGGTCTAATGCAAATAAATATTCTGATTCATACCCTGAACAATCTATAGCTTCGTACCATAATTTTAAATAAATGCGCGAGATTAATAATTCACCGAGATTGGGAAGCGCATCATTGCAGCCGTTTCTATGAAGACGTTATACTGCTTAATTTAATTATTGTGGTTTCTTCAGTAAGCCTTAACTTTAATAGTAACCTTCGATGTAACCTAACCGAAGCATAATTTGAAAACGTGAAAAGTCATTTAGAAGAAGTAAGTAAGTAATTGATTGAAACTGGCAATTCCTTGTTGCAATGATTAAATTCTTTGCATGTGCCGGTTAAATAAATATTCGTAAATCGTAAAGTTGGAACACGCAACCAGAATAATCATACCAATGACCTTTACATAAAAAGTTTGAAGTGTTTGTCGTGTGCTATGTATTAGTTAACTTCTTTAAGTTTTTAATAACGATGAATAGAAAAGACATTAAAATTCAATTAATTTGCTTATATTATAGTCTCTCATTAGTTACGTGCGTCAGATCTCATGCCGAAACGCACCATTTATTTTGAGTTATTCTTATTTTTATATAAAAAGTGGAGATGCTGACAACTTTCTAAGTCTTTTCAATTTTACATAAAATACAAATTTATTTTATCCTAAAGTATAAAATTAAAATTAATAAAAAGTATTAAATAAATATGTACAACTTTAAATACGCTTTAAAGTTTTTGTGCAGGATCATTTATAAAGTAATGCATAAAATAACACAAGTATGCTAGAGAATCAATTGATATTAAACTATTTCCGCGTAAATTCTATAAATCACGTTTATTAAATACTATGTATTTAAAAATATGAATATTAAAAAATCAGATTGGACTCACTTTTTTAATTGTGCAAGGAGGCACAGGTCGAGCTTCCCGAAGAGTCCTGATGATGATGAATGAGTTATAATCTCATCGAAAGCTAGACCTGGACGGCGATTCTTGCAAAAATTTTCACACGCTTTGCTTTTCATACGCCTCTGTGTATCGCGTCATAAATGCTGTGTGATGATAATTCTATTAACTATAACTCCTTAAAAGACACGTAAAACATGTTTTGATTACGTACAACGGGTTTATATTTTAAAAGTTTGATGCTTTTCTTCATAAAGAGTTTGTGAAAAAAAACCCGCTTTCGGCCTTCACAAATTGTCGCATGTGCGAGAATCGCCGTCCTGTACTTCCTCGCACTCGTAGGAGTACTTTCGTGTCCGGTCTGCATGCTTTGGAAGGCGTTAAGTTGTTATGTCCATTAACAACTGACAACCCCTTCATTCATGACGTGACGAAGTGTTTTTTTTGTAGGTATCTGTATCTGTATGGTGGGGTAGAGACTGGATGTAAGAAATGTGAAAAAATGTGTCTGTCGGTCGTTTTGTCTATTTAGTCCGGCTCCGTAGTGGGAACCAAATGATCATAGCTTAGACGATTCCTAAGTTCTCGTTTAATATCAGTCAATGCAGGATGAAATGCTGTAATGACACGACCGATGAAGCAGTTGTTGTATAATTAAGAATGCTCGATATGTAGTCGGCAAATCGTAGAATTCGACATATAAAGGTTTGCCTCGGCAGATCATAAAAATGAAATCGAAAATATTTTACAACGAGCGGGCAAAGAGAAGCGTGTTAGGTTTACATGTAAATGAATTTGGAGAGCCTAGGCGATCCCCCTAGTTTTAATAGAAATACAATCTATCTAGGCAACTTATGAATGAATGAATGCCACAGTATTCTACAATACGCCAACGACACACAGGTACCTGCAGTTCAAGTTTCCTATTTTAACGGCTATAACGTCACAATAAGAACTACCAATAGGTCACTATACAATGTGAAAGTTCCGTATTCTTAAACCATATATGTAATTTGGCAGACAACGTGTAGTCGTAACAACCAGCACCTGAAAAAGAAGAAAAAGAAGAAGGGATATTGCAGATGAAAAGTAACAAACCTCATTGTTCAGGAAAATGAAGTACATCTGTATAAAGATGAAAGCCATCCTGGTGGCCGGAGTTAGGGCTAGCAGCACGTTGTGGCAGTTGGTGTTCCGCTCCAACTCCCAGTACTGACCAAACTCCAGGCCGGAGTAGATCATTGACCCGATACCGAATGCTGGAAAAATAAATCATGTTACTAATGTAGATTATAATGCCTTGGATAGGCTGCAGCGTCTTCATTGTTCGAAAAGAATTTTTCAACGTTATTTGTTTCAGCTCTACCTTAACGGTAATATAATAGGTTGGGGAAAAAGTTTATTCGCATTTAATATGAAATTTCAAAACATTTTTTAATAAAGTTTATTTACATTTAACTAAAGTATGTAGGTGCCATTATGTTCTATAAATTTCTGCCATCTTGTAGGTAGGGACATGATCCCATTGCTATAGAAATTCTGGGGCTTCTGATCAAAAAACCGCGACAAGTGGTTTTGGCAGTCCTCTCGTGATGTTAACCTGACACTGCCTAAACAATTCTGAAGAGACCGAAACAAGTGGAAATCTGAAGGTGCAAGGTCGGGACTATACGGCGGATGCATTAATACGTCCCAGCCAAACTCTCTTAATTTTTGCTGAGTGGCTAAAGATGTGTGAGGTCTAGCGTTATCATAATGAAAAATTACACCCCTTCTGTTGACTAATTCCGGCCGCTTTCTCTCAACTTCTTGCTTTAATCTCATCAGTTGTTCGCAGTAGAGTTCAGAATCGATGGTCCTGCTTGGCGGTAACAGCTCATAAATAATACCCTTCCAATCCCACCATACACACAGCATTAACTTGTTGCGAGATAACCCGGGTTTCGACAGAGTCTGTGAAGCCTGACCAGCCTTTGACCACGACGTTTTTCGCACGTTCTTGTCGTACGTGATCCACTTTTCATCACCAGTTATCAGGTTTTTTAAAAATGGTTCGGTTTCATTACGTCGTAATAAAGAATCACAAATGAGTTCACGGTTCATTAAGTTTCTTTCAGTGAGCTCATGAGGCACCCAAATATCGAGCTTTTTTGTGTACCCGGCTGTTTTCAAATGCGCCAAAACTGTTTTGTGGTCAATCCCCAGTTTTTCAGCTACATCGTAATTACTGATATGCCGATCTTGCTCAACTTTTTCAAAAATGGCATCCATTTTATCCGTAACAGGGCGCCCAGAGCGAAGTGCATCTTTGACATCAAAATTTCCGGATTGAAGACGGTTAAACCAAATTTGTGCTACTCTCACAGACACTGAACCAGGTCCATAAACACCACAATTTTTTTTCGCGGCTTGTGTTCCATTTTTTCCTTTTTTGTAGTAAAATTTTAAAATGTATCGAATTTCTTCATTAGATTCACTCATCTTAACAATAAGAAAAACAAATGAAAATCACACATTTTACCTAATTTGAATTTGGAATTATCTTTTTTAAAATTTAAACTTTTTAATTATACCAAAACCAGTCAGATGCAAATGATATAGCTAAAAAGATTTTATTATAAGTTCATACATACTATTTGCGAAAAGAGTTACTCCCCAACCTAAAAGTACAAGTTTCAAATTGCACTTGACCGTTTTTTTATCGTATTCCTATTTCTCCATTGTTTTGTTTTCCGGTAAATTGAATGAATGTCTTCACTTCATCCGTGTGTTACTCCATATTATGTGGTTACTCTTAACTACCTATAGACAGACTGTAAAACTTTCTTCACTTGACTATTACGAGTACGTCACTATTAATGTCAACTTACTAATTTCAATTTCAGTCAACTTATTAATTTATTAATTGGCCGTATTATAATTACTCCGCATTTTTTAGTTACTTAGTGCCTGACAGCTTTTCTAGACAAATACTTGTGATATTTTTATTAAGGTATTCTAACAAAAACTGTTACGTAGCTCCTTAAAAAACCAAAATAAACCGTCTGGTACACACAAATTCACAAGACGATAAATGGTCGAAAAACTTATATTTCAAAATGTTGTAGAAAACATGAAAATAGTAGTGACTCCAAGAACATCGAGTTAAAATACATGAGTGCAAAATTAAGGAGTGGAAGTGTGAGCCTAATGAACGTAAACTACTTCACACACTTGCCTTTGGCCTGGAAATTGAGCGAAAATATACGGGCTAAGAGCCAATTACGTTAGTGAAATGTTTTTGTAAAATTTGTTTCACACTTTAGTTCTGTGTTAATTAAAACTTTTCGGGTTTTAGATATCCATCACAAAAGTAATGAAGAAACAGAGGTATGTAAAGAAAGTTAAATAATTAAGGTAACCGTAAGGTAACGTTTAAGTTAAATAATTAACGGTGATCATAATCTTTATTTTATTTTATTTTATTTATTCTTAGGGAAACAAACAGCTTATAAACAAATTATAGTAACTTAAAACTAGAAAAAATTGGTACGAATAAAGTTTCCACTGACAGTAATACATATTGTTGACTTACACTGATAGATAATACAATTTTTAAAATATGACAAATTTTTCAACTAATGCCGAGCCCAGAAGGCCCCGAAATATATTTTTTTAAATATGTATGTATGTGCATTAAATAATAAAAACAATAAAAAAAAAATAACAAAAAGACTATAAATGTTGTACAATTTGTGACGACTTAATAAATACATTCCACAATTTAACACAAATATCTACCTGGAGTAAACAACATGGACTTCAAGTTAATCCAAGTAAGACACAAGCTATCGTAGTTGGTAGCCCTTACTTCATTTCTAGGATTGATTGGCATTTACTGCCGCAGATAAGTTTTGATGGTACCCATGTTCCCTATAGCAGTAAAGTGAAAAATCTTGGAATATTTATGGATAATAATCTTTCCTGGGGTCCACAACTTGATGAGGTTAGCCGTAAAATGTTTGCCTCTGCCTTCTCTCTAAAAAGACTCCGAAACTTCCTGCCAACTGCTACCAAAGTTGCGCTTGCACAATCCCTCCTACTTCCAATTCTAGATTATGCAGACTGTTGTTACCTAAATCTTACCGAGGAGCAACTTAATAAACTCGAGCGTCTTCAAAATTTTTCTATTAGGTTCATATTTGGATTACGCAAATATGACCATATCTCCCAATTTCGTTCTCAGCTTGAGTGGCTCCCAATCCGTCTTCGTCGCAAGTCTCATATTCTTTTCCTTCTCTATTCTGTTTTAGTTAATCCTGTATATCCTTCTTATTTAAAAGATCGCTTTGTGTTTCGTCTTAAAAAGAACGACCTAAATCTGAGGTCATCTGGAAATCTTCGCCTATCAGTGCCAACTCATACTACGCGCTTTTACAGTAACTCATTTACTGTTGAAGCTGTACATCTGTGGAATGCTCTTCCTCTCACAATACAACAAGCTCCATCATTACAGTCATTCAAAACCCTAGTCAAACAGCATTATCTTTCACTTTGATCTTAAAGTTCATTGTTTCTATTTGTCCCTATATTAATACATATTTATATATATATAATATATAATTTATTTATAAATATATATAAAATTATTTATTGTTTATGTATATTATATATTTACATTTTAATCAAAATGCTTTATTTTATTTTAAAAACTGTTATTCTGTGCCCCGCCTATACACCTTTTCATTTTTAAGAGTTCTTCCATCCAAAGGTTGTCTGGAAGAGATCGCTTTTAGTGATAAGACCGCCAATTGTACCCTGTTAACTTATATTTTAAAATTTATTGTTTTTTATTTCTCTTTTGGTGTGCAATAAAGAATATTGTATTGTATTGTATTGTACATTCCAGATGATACATGATAAAATTATTTTCATTTGTGATCTTGCCTTATCATATTTAAAAGTTTTTTAAAGCTAGAAAGTGAGAGATGGAAGATATCTACTTCTTCACTGTATACATAATTTATTGATTAACCTAATTCGATTTCTGAAGCAAAGTTCGTCCTGACTGAAACCATGGGTATTTGGGTAAAAGAAAAAACTATTACACGTATGATATTCTAGTCTGAACCAAAAATGTATTATTCCATGTGCTTGATATGATAAGATTCGCTTGATGACAAAAAGATCGAAACATGGCTTATAATTTAAGCCAAAAGTTTAGTTGCTCGCATCCTGTTGGAACGAGTCAAAAAAGTCTCCCAATATAAAATAAATGTTTCTCTGATTGAAAGAAGTAGACTCTCAGCTAAGAATCATTATTGTCTCCACCCAAATAAATCATGTTTTACGTTGAAACGTTACTTTTAACACTAATGTTCTAACAAATTCCCTGAAAGACAAGAAACCAAGCACAAATTGTTCAGGATTTAGTGAGTTTTCTAAGAAAAGACATGTTCATTTCATCGCGCAAAATGCTCTTTAGAAGTTTGAGATTTCCCTTTGAAAGTTTTTTCAGAAAGCGAAGGTTTATCTTAAATCCGGTACATTTCGGAACAAATCGCTCCCCAGTCCGGACCACAAAGCTTTGTTCCCTTAGTTACACTAATCCTTGGCACTAACTTGCTCACTTATCAGAATTCAAAACAAAAATAGCGAGGGACGAACTCCCCAGGGGAGTACCAGCGGTGTTTCCAAGTACGTTCCAAGACTTGACACCCTCTTTTCACTGACAATTTCAACATCCCAAGGTAACAGGGCAACGTGACATCATCCCCTAAACGCTATACTTCGGGAACAAATATAGGGCACACATATTTACATATGTTACAGTGTTTCCTTGACCCTCAGCAAGTGGTAAGTATACGATACTATATCTTCTTCTTCTTCTTCTTCTTCTTCTTCTTCTTCTTCTTCTCTTCTCTATCTTCTTCTTCTTCTCTATACATATAAAATACAACGTCTGTCTGTCTGTCTGTCTGTCTGTCTGTTCGTTCGCTTATAACTTGAGAACCAATCAATGGATTTTGATGTAGTTTTCACTGAAAGATAAAGCATTTCTTCGGGAAGGTTTAGGGCTATGTATCATCACGCTATGACAAAAGGGAGCAGCGCAATGAGAGTTTTAGTGAGACATATGGAAGGTTCGCCGCCGTAGCATTGTCGATCGTCGCGGGTTCAAACCCCGACTGGTAAAATTTGTTTTCACTTTTTATTTTTTATTCTTTTATTTTATTTTGGAAAAAAATATTTCAAGCTGAAATTATATTTCTTGACTGCGTAAAGACCAATAACTAAAATATTTTTTTCCAAGTGCTTAGAAAACGCCATCTTGTTTGTAAGCTGGCGTTGAAATTGTTTTTATTTTAATACACTAGATAGCGCTGCATGTTTCAAAATATCGAATTTGACGCAGTCTGGTTCAAATCAACTCACGTTAAAGTTTGTCTACACTACTATATAAAGAAGAAAGATTTGTTTTGTTTGTTTGCATATAATGGGTAATATCTAGAACTGTTTGTTTGTTCGCATATAATGGGTAATATCTAGAACTAATAAACTGACTTTAAAAATTCTTTAAGCACTCAATAAGATTTTTAGTTAATCGTGTGGTATGTACGCCTTGCGTAGTCGTATGTATGTAGTCTCATCGTCGGGGTTTCAATCATCCACTGGTAAATGTGTTTTTTAGGAGACCTCTCCAGTTTAAGTTTATTTGATCGGTATTGATGAGTATTTTTGTAGAACATGGTGACCAGGATCTAATGACGGGACTGTGGGAGGTGGGTACTGGATCTCCTCAACGGACAACAGCAGACACTTCGAGTTTGGACTTATTCGATTGGTATTATTAGCACTTTGGTAAAACATGGTGACGAGGGTCTGATGATGGGTCTGGAAGGTGGGTACGGGATCTCCTCAACGGACAATAGCAGACCCTTCGAGCTTAGGCTTATTTCGTTGGTATTTATTAGCACTTTGGTAACACGTGGTGACCAGGGTCTGCTGATGGGACTGGAAGGTGGTTATGGGATCTCCTCAACGGATAACAGCAGACCCTTAGAGTTTGGGCTTATTCAATTGGTCTTTATTAGCACATTGGTAAAACGTGGTGACCATGGTCTGATGATGAGACTGGAAGGTGGGTACGGGATCTCCTCAACGAACAATAGCAGACCCTTCGAGCTTAGGCTTATTTCGTTGGTATTTATTAGCACTTTGGTAACACGTGGTGACCAGGGTCTGCTGATGGGACTGGAAGGTGGTTATGGGATCTCCTCAACGGATAACAGCAGACCCTTAGAGTTTGGGCTTATTCAATTGGTCTTTATCAGCACATTGGTAAAACGTGGTGACCATGGTCTGATGATGAGACTGGAAGGTGGGTACGGGATCTCCTCAACGGACAACAGCAGACCCTTCGAGTTTAGGCTTATTTTGTTGGTATTTATTAGCACTTTTGTAAAACATGGTGACCAAGGTCTGTTGATGGGACTGGAAGATGGGCTCAACGAACAACAGCAGACCCTTCAAGTTTGGGCTTATTTGATTGGTCTTTATTAGCACTTTGGTAAAACATGGTGACCGTTGCATATTGTCGTTCAAAAAATAATATTCTTTTGTTTTCCTTATTTCCACGAAAATCTCTTCGACGCGGGTGGAACCGCGGGCAAAAGCTAGTATACATATAAAATGCAACGTCTGTCTGTCTGTTCGTTCGCTTATAACTTGAGAACCACTCTATGGATTTTGTTGTAGTTTTCACTGAAAGATAAATATTTCTTCGGAAAGATTTTAGGCTACGTATAATTACGCTATGACAAAAGGGAGCAGCGAGCGCAATGAGAGTTTTAGTGAAACATGTGAAAGGTTCGCCGCCGTAGCGAAGTCGATCGTTGCGGGTTCAATCCCACACAGTTAATGTTTTTTTTTCGCTTTTATTTTTTTATTTTAGGCTTAGAATAAATATTTTCTTGTGTTGAAAATAATTAAAGTGACATTATATTTATGCTTTTACACAATACAAGTACCCTAGCGCTGAAAACAGCATCTCAGCGTAGTAAGAACAGTTTACACTGATTTTAGGTACATTATAGTTTTAGTAGGTTTTCCATTGAAATTGTCAGTAAAGAGTTGAAATACTTACTTCCGCAATAAAAGATCTTCATGATGTTAAAGTGCTTTTCAATGGTTTTTCATTACCAAATGCACTTTCTTGACAACCTAGACACACAAAAACATAAGCAGCCAATTCTTTAAATATTTTAACATACTCACAACCTTTTTACCTATCAATAACTTAATAAAGCTGAATAATGTCACTGCTTGATAAAGTCGAATCAATTTAATCGTGTTCACTCATATCAATTAAAGCAAAATGGGGAAGCTGATTGAAGTTGAGCTTCGTGTTTCTCTTTATGAACGTTATACTGAGGTTTTTAATTGAATAATTCGTACTTAAATTGAAAATCAAATTCGATTAACGCGCAATAAATTAAAGAGCAAATCTTCGCTCGACAACTCAAGCTTTACAGGGTGACATAAACCGGGTAATATTTTAGAAAAGGGTTTTCCTTAGTCTAGTAGCATTCAGGATAACATTTATTTAATTTGAGCAAAAGGTGATTCCATGATTCTAAAGATGATGTCTATTATAATACCTGTCATCTTAATGACAGTAATTACTTAATTATAGAGGGTAAGTTTTTTAAGTGGACGTCGATGACCAAATCTGAAACTATAGGCAGTTATTTTATGTCTTATATCCAATATGTGGACCAGTCTCACTACGATGATAATGAAGAAAACCTAATCCGTTCAGTTATACAGACTGACAGAAACAGAGACAGACAGACAAAAAGTCTAAAAACTGTGTTTTTGGTCTCAATATATTACTAATATAATAACCCATTTTTAAATCAAAATTTCGTAAAAATATTCAACGTACAGACACGACTTTTTTACTACTTAATTACTAGTATAGATTTTGTTGGAATTTGACATGCAGGTAAAATACACAAAACAGTCGAAAATGAAAAAACATGAATAATAGTACATTTTGATGCTAGTGCGAAAAGGTTGATATTAAGAGACACGACTGACTTTTTTTTTGCCGGGACGCAGAAATATCAACACTTTTGCACATGTATCAAACGACGTTTTTAATACACCTGCGAAAAAATACAGGAAATAATAAAATAAAACCACTTTTGTTGCAAATAAAAACAGATACAAGTTGACAGAAGAAAACGCAGTCTGGTTGGCGCCAGTCTGTACTACAAAGACCAATGTCTCTTTCTAAAATCTTTTCAATAATAAGTTCTAAGATAGTTAAAATATGATATAAATTATGACGTCTAAAATAGTTTTGAATTTATAAAATATCTTTTACAATTTAATATAAATAATATATAAGTAATATATAAAAGTTTGAAAATACTCATCTTACACAGTTTTAGTATATCCGGTTACTTCCAGAAACGACAAGTAAAACAAGGGTTTACATGCTTACTAAATGATGTCGGTAGTTTTCCCTAGATGGCGTCAGTAGTAACAACCAAAAACACTAGTGCGAAATATGTCATTTTCACAGGTGTCTTAAAAAATAAGTTTTGTCAAAGACAGGCAAAAAAAACAAATTCACAGATGTTTAGGTAATACGTCCATGATCAGATTATTGACGAAACTGTGTACGAGGTATACTTTTTAATACACGATACAAGAGCAATAATAACAACAAAGACAAGAAAGGAAGGAAGTTAGTGTCAACAATACCCGGCTAGGAGAGGAATGCAGCGACAAAGGAAGCACAATCTGTCGGACGCCAGACGGACTAACGAGGGGTAGGTCGGTTGGTTTTGGCAACCCGACACCGCCCGTAGGCTATCTGTCTCTCCCAGCGGGCTACTGCTCACAAACAAATTGTAGATACTAGACCAAGAGACCCCAATCTTACCCTTATTGTGCCGATTGCCACCCTTAGCATTACAGATATGAATAGCGCCTGGAATCAAAAGCAGAAAACCGAGCAATTGCGTGTAAAACTCGCGTGTTTTATACTAAACGTAAGAATATAATGATGGTGGGATTGTCGCTTTAAGTAGTTACAATGACATGATGTTTTTAAGATTTTTCTGCTTTTTTGGTGCTGTACTATACTTCCAGGAACGCAGGGGTGAGAAACATAGTGGTTTCAAATTACTCAAAGATAAGGAAACAATAATTTTATAACAATATTTTTTTATATACTCTTTAAACTTACTTCTATTTAATTATTTAAGTTTTACTCCACCAAACTGAAGTACAGAGAAAACATTACTGAGAAAAATCCAAAAAGAAAAAGAATAGGTATAAGTTTTATAACATACATAACCCATAAGTCTTATAACCGTTTCAAATTGATAGCTATAACTGTAACGGAAAAGATATGTCTGTGACAGGACACATGATTCATAACAAAGGGTTCCTTTTTCATATTTTTGAGTTCGGAACCCTAAACGCAACTAACAGAAACACTATTATGATCTTAGACCATTTAACACGGGACCTGGCAAAGCGCGACTCTCAGTACTGAAATTATTCTGCCGTTTTCCACGGGAGGGGAGGTAAACACGCACAGCACACATTTACTTATTCACGCACACTCGTGTAGAAAATTGATATGTCACACTAAATCAAAAGCTGCAACACAAACACAAAACGCGCACACACCCAAACTTACATGAACAAATTGTTGATGTATATCTATATAGTGTTAGATTTTAAGTACCTTCTCTTAATCAAATGTAAGAGCGTATCGCCAAAAAACTGCTTAGCAGTTTGGCGAAAATTGTAAAGTGTATACTTGTGTAAAATTCTATTATAAAAAAATAAAATAAAAAAGATTATGATCAATCAACAAAATACGAGGTATAATGATTTTTGTTACACATGTTTAATCGAGTAAATTTTAAATTACCACATTAAATTAGTTTCTATATTACATCGGGCTCAAGTCAATACCATTAAAACCTTACAAGTGAGAAGCTAGTTTTTAAGGTGGTAAAACCGATTCCCGGTGCAAAATGCACATCATAATATTTTTTTCCTTACTTTTGATTAAAAAGTATGCTAACATTGCGTTTTAAGGCAATTAGCGGAAGTTTATTAGTAATAAATAGGGTTTTACGTTCAAATTCTATCATTTTATGATTTACATTTTCATTGCATTCGATTAACAAACTAAAAAACGTATTTATCGTTGTAATCGAATGTAATCAAAATGTAAGGCATAAAATAACATAATTTTAATACGAGAATCCTACTATTAATAACCAATTTCCGCTAATTGCTTTAAAACGCAATTTTTGCATACTTTTTATTTAAAAGTAAGGAAAACAATATTATGATGTGCATTTCGCACCGGGATTCGGTTTACCACCTTAAGGTATGACGTGGCAATAAAACACGCCCCTGGGAGTCGCGAAATGCAGATTGAGAAGACCTGCACAAGACACAATATTTTTCGCTGAATTCTCTCGAATATCTTTTTTATTATGTACTCCAAATATTTAGAAACGACAGGTCTACCGGTTGTTCGGTTCAAGGTTGTCATCATGTACTATTAGAAAACGTTTCGCTAGACTTCTTTATTCTATAACTAGTAAAAATGTCGTGTCTCTTACATTGAACATTTTTAAGAATTTTAAACTGTTGTACTGAGGCAACAACCACAAATTAAAAACCTTGAAAAAAAGTATGTTTTCGATTTAAATCTTTTATATATTTTTCCTTTGTTTTCCGTAAAAGAGGCCATAAGAACACGTCGTATTCTGTGAAAATTTCAACTGGCTACCTATAACGGTTGAAGCTGTAAACCATTTTGACAGACGCACAGAGAGACGGAAAGGGGAGGCTTCGTAAATAAGGTCCCGTTTGGCATATGGAATTTCGGATATGGAACCCTAAAAATGTTTTATTTATTTAAGTCAGTACTTTATAAAAATTCAAACGTAGCTCTTTGCTACATGATTCAGCAATTTAAAATCTCATGTAAACTACATTTTACAATGTATTCCCCTGCTAGTTTCCACAATCAACCATAAACATGTCAATTCCTCCCTCGCCGTCGGGTCCTGCCTTATTTCACTTTTATGGACCACTGTCCTGCACTTTCCCGAGAAGAGAATCTTCTCCTGCCAATGTTATGTACAACATGTAGTAGTAGAGTTTATTTCGTCTTGAAAGACGTGTGAATTAACTTGTATAATACAAGGTGACATTTATTTATGCAGCCAAATTCATACTGGAGGCTTGGTAAATGATCATTAGCATTATAATTTAAAAAGGAATATTTTGACTTTCCATTGAATTGACTCGGGGCTGAGCTTGCGTTTGTAAGGGAAAAGAAAAAAAAAAAGAATTTTCAAAAAAGGGTTTTCGGGCCTTGGTACGACTACTTACTGAGCCTTCAGTATGAATTTTGCTGCATAAATAAATAACACCTGGTTCTTGTATAGGGGGTTCAGTTTATATTAAGAAAAGAGCAATTATCAAAGAACCTGATTTATTTAGGTGAAAATATTTAGTTTTGTTGTATGATAGGTTTATGATTATGTTTATGATGACCAAGTGAAGACGCACACAACACCAATCAATAAGCATATAAGCAATAGAGCCTTCATGAAACACACAAACTACAATAACACGACCCCATGGCGGCCGTATTGTCATTCAGTTGTTTATTTGTTTTATTTGCCTCATAAACTGTGTAAGAAGTGGAGGCTGCATGCTTCTGTGATCAAGATGGCCATTCAATCAATTTTGGATTTATCTTAATGATTGGGATCTGGAAAAATTGTTATGACAGCCATTGTATATATTCGTATCTGTATGTACCTATGATAGATGCAATGAGGTAAGTACTATAAGGTGACGCTCGTTTATATAGCCAAATTCATACTGGAGACTCGGTAAGTTGTCAGGAACAAGGTTTAATTACCCTTTCTGTGAAATATGCAAAATGAAATTGGACTTCCTACTACTAATCGAGTCGAGCAAGTACGGGCACAAAAAATATTTTTTTGTATTTTGCAAACAGGGTCATCAAGCTTTGGTCCTGACCACTTACAGAGTTTTCAGTATGAATTTGGCTATATCAACCCAAGTCATCACTTGTATAATATTATTGTATAAATGTCATACACTTTATAAGTTGACGAGACGTAAAATAATTTTGGTTACGACAAAACTGTAATTAATAGTCTAGTCTGTCAATATGATACAACTATGATACAAGGACAATCATGGTAGAAATTGGCGCATATCCATTAACGTGAAGGCAACACTAACTGAATACGTGTATTTGTAAAAAAAAATATCAGGTTAAACTGGATGAATGTCTTTTGTGCGATGGATAACAAATAAACTATGTAAACGAACGGCTCACATCAAGTATTATTTTTGATTTAAGGCGACATAGGTAAAAAAAAATATTTTAAAAGAGTTAGTACTCTCAAACTACAATAGACAGGGTTCTGAAAGAAAACATGTTATAGTTAAAGTAGGCCTTTTCCAAGATGATACCATAGCTCGAAACAAGATCGGGAAAAATTCGCTGACGCAAAAAAAAAAGAAAAGTGAAGGCTGTTTTTTCAGTTCAAAACAGTAGTCTGCCCAAATTAATGAAGTAAAAATAACAATTATGACTGTTGTAAACCTCAACATATAAACCTATTATCTAAAACATAGCATTGCGTTTTTTAAACGCTCTCGTGTATTTTTATATAAAATTTTATTTACTTGATTCAACGCACTACTCGGACGCGCACTATTTCAGATATGTTTATCTCTTTCGTTGTACAATGGACCTATTACGTTTTAACAGCGAATCTGTTTCGGCAGTTTAAACTATATTTTCTTCATGGACGAGTAGAGAAGCTTACGCGATAACGTATTGTCTAACATCAGAAATTCTCTACATGTCTAGATGTCCACATACCAACAGCTCCCATCCTAAGGTAGAAGCTCCCATAGTGATGAGCTCTCGTGGCCAGCGCGAAGCCAAGTGACAGTCTTTTAGCTGCAAGGTGTGACTGTGATATCGCTGGGGTGGCCGTACTTCGTTCTGTTTGTGAAGAACACGAGTCTGGTTCTGATGACGATGAACTGGACTCCGTTTCTATGGAATAAATAAAATCAAGTTAGAATAAATCTGATTTACGAGTTCTTAAATAATGGTAGATATTTCTAATAAGGAGAAGATAAAGCGAAAAGAAAATTTTAAAAGAGATTATTCTTAATTACCCACTTATTAAACCCTATTAAACATAGTTCATTTATGTACATTTAGTACGGAGGTAGTAAAGGTCGCTCAATGTCGTTATGAGCGCCTGGCGGAAGTGGCGGGGGACTAGCGCATGTGTTCACTCGCGCACAAAATTACTAAGTGCGATAGAGAAACAATGACTAGTGCAGTCAAGGTCACCGCTCATAAGCCGTTGCGATGCTTGTACTAGTATTTCTTCTGTGATGGAGAGTGCTGAGCGCTGTTAACAGGCGCGCGAGAAAGGTAGGTAACACTTATGAGCTTCGCCAGCACTCTCTTTTTACCTAACCCACTTTGCATTTTATTCTGCTGGGACAAAACTTGGGACGATTCAAGTACACATCTATGGATAACATTTAAGTGCTACTCCCCGGCAGGCCGTGCAAAAGGGGGCAGAAAAAATAACAAAGTCCGAGGGGGTAAAAAAAACTGTTCCTAAAAGGTCTAACGGTAGACTCATTTTTACTCTCGGGCGATTTCTTCTAGAGATATATGCTGGTACTTGAATAAATTCAACAATTTTTCACTATGAAAAGTAAGCCAAAGAAATAAGCTGGAGGAGTCAAATATCCCAAAGCAAAAAGTGCAAGGTTGGATCCACTACCCTACGTACCACTTGCAAAACCAAATACAAAACCTATTTACAATTTTTTAAGGGGCAAGGAAAGTTACAAGATCACAATTTTACATGTTTATTTTGATTTAGATTAGGTACTTTTTATTTTTCACGAAATCTGTAAAGCTCATTCCCTTTCTAGAGATGGTTGGTTAAATTTACGAAATTGGTTAGCAACGCACTCAAGCTAATAAACATTCATAAACGTTTGATCTACTAGTCCCCGCGTCTCATATACCTGAGGTCCTCATATATTTGTTTTTCAGGATAAAACTTGGGCTGGTTGGCCTTTTTAATGTCATTCCAGTAAACTCAAAGAGGTCGGGTAAATCGGGCATATAAAAAATCACTCTCACAGTATCAGATTATTTTTTTGTATAACTGAGTTACCCAATCGTTTTTAGGGTTCCGTAAGCAAAGGGTGCCAAACGGAACCCTATTACTAAGCCTCCGCTGTCTGTCTGTCCGTCTGTCACATGGGTCTACTGCTTCAAACGTAATAGGTAGAAAATTTAAATTTTCATAAAGTATGTATTACTATAGCCTCCACTAGAGAAATAATAAAATATTTTAAAAAATATTTAAGGAACAGAAACCTTGATTAAGTTGCATTATTTTAAGGTTATTTGTTTTGGCTCCAACTTAAAGACTGTAATACACACAAGTTTTAAATTTGGTCAAAATGTAGGACATACTCTAACGTAAAAGGAAAAATAATAAAAAGTGGGGTTCCGTACACAGATAGTGCCAAATTTTTTCTAAGACGCTTCCATCTTAGCGACTTATTTTTTGTAGGCTTGATGTTCCTGCAATAGCTCTATGAAACGGCCAAGACATTTTTTTTTACAATATGTAGGGTTTTTAGAGTTAGGGCTTGTAGAGTTAGGCCTCTACATGAGATCTGATAACTTTTTAACCGTAAAAGCGTTATGAGCTTCTGAGTCTTGGCGACTTTGTTTACATGAAATGTTTTTGATGGGATTTATAATAAATTCTGATAATATGCTTTTAAAATTCCAAAGGCGAATAAACTATAACAACCTTACTTCACTTTGAGAAGCCTTTATGAAAACAGCAGCAGGTAAGTCTGAACAATGAGGACAAGGAGCTTTTTGTCTATGCTTTAAGGCCTAGTTTTTCCTCAGATTTCCCGCCTGCGTCATTTAAATTATAAATCCAGATCCACGCCTCCTGCATACCTTGAAAAGAAAACCTGTCTAATATTTCAACAGCTAATCGCAACAAGGGATTCGATGGAACAAAAAACAAAGCCCGTACGAAACGAAAGAAACAAGGAAAACAGGAATTTATTCCACATGCCAAACCACGTTCTTTGTTAGAGCCACAAATCCGCTCTTTCATTCCATTTCAACGCAAGTAAGTAATGTGACTACGAAGGTTTTCCAATATTGAAAACACAAATCTTTCTTCAAACAACTGTGGTGGGAAAGACTTTACAAATCTTATTTGCATTGTGGACAAAACTCCAGAGACATCTTGAAAAAGACTTTCTTCGTAAATAAAAAGAAATAAAGACAAGTTGGAAGGGACAGGAATTGGCGGCAAAACTTTACCTTCTGAATCAACTTTCTTAAATGCACCATTCAGGAATTCAAGTCTAAGGCAATAAAAGCAAAACCAAATTGCTTCGAGGCACTTCGACCAACTCGGTCTTTCTTATTAAAACCTCGTTGCGATCTTTGTGTGGGAATAATGATGCAATTTAAAAACGGCTCCTCAGAAAACCCTTAAAAGGGAAAGATGTAAAAACCATAATTCAGTTTTAGGGGTAAGCCAAAAGCTGCCGGTTAATACTCGTTGAAATTTTAAATTAATCCGACGTAATTATAAGCCGTTGTTAATAACTTGGAAGTCCGTTTTTTATTACGTTTCGTAAAGTAAGACTTCATAATTGAATTTCGTTTATGCAGCCAAATTCATACTGGAGACTCGGTAAGTGTTTAGAACCAAAATTCAATGAACTTGTTTGCGAAATACTAAAAGAATGTTTAGCCTGTATACTTTTTTTTAAATTTATTTTGTTTATGTAGGTTAGACTTTTTCAAGAACAAACGTCGACTCAATTAGTATAGGAAGTCTAAATTTTATTTTGCGTATTTCACAGAAAGGGCCATTGAACGTCATAGCTGCTCTCTAGAATTGGTTGAGCCTCGAATAATTGGTTGAACCAATCTCATAAATACCTATCAAGTCGTCGGCAGATCGTAGAATTAAGCAGATGGTAAAGTATAAAACCGAAAATCTTTCACTAAAAGTGAAAAATAGGTGCGACGACGAGCGGAGCGAGGAGGAGCGTGTTAGTTTGCTTGTGATCATAAATTTGGGGAGCCGAGCGGAGTGGAGCGAGGCGACACCTGCTTGTTTTAACAGAAATACGATATTCCGGGGCACATCATTCCCAATTCTGCCCACAAACAACATACATACATACATTCATCCATACGTTTTATACAAATCCAGCGGGGTACCTGGGCTAGACAGACTAGCTCGAGACTACAAATTCAAACCGGTGCTTTGCAAATGATTTGTGGATTGGGACGGTTTATGGCTTATAGGCTGGCCACTAGGGGCGCCGTTAGAATAATATTTCGTTTGTCCTTGATTATCTTCGTATTAAAACGTACAAAAAAATGGTGTTTAAAAATTCTGGAGTAATAAAACCAAAATTTCTTAAAATAATATAATTAAAAATGTCGGCTAAAATCTGTATGTGTAATATAATGTTCACTTGATTAACTTGACGACCATTGAACTACAGATGTACAGTTTTCACTGTGAGGTAGGAGATTTTTTGAGACAGATTTAGGATTTGTATCATGCATGACGCTATTATAGTCAAAGGGCAATGATGATTGTAATATTTGCTGAAAAGTGATTATTTTAGTAGCTTTATTTCGAAGAATTGAAAGTTCTTACTATTAGTGATTAGTGATTTATAAGAAATGTATTGTATTACTGCGTCATGCTTCACTCAAAGGAGCAGAGCAGTAACCGTTTTGGTGCATCAAGTCAAAGTCACAACCAAAATTATTAAGGCCCAAAAGTGCTTGGAAATAAAATTATGAACTATGGAATGAACGTAGTACAAAGGCTTAGAAAAGAAAAAAAAATTTTTTTTTTAATTTAGCAGAAGTTTAAATTTTAGCTCTATTAGATATTGTTTATGAAAACTTTGCGATTTCTAAATAGTTAATTGCTATTATTTCTAGGCATTTAATTGAACAGACTCTTAATGATTATCCTGGTAAGTAATTAGTTTCTTTTTCTAAAGTGGAAGCACTCTAGCAACTCATAGAGCTTTTATAGAAAGCCACTTTAAGCTTGCTTGTAAATAGCGTTAGCATGAACAAAGCATCGATCTATCTGTAAACCAATTTCCCTAAACATATTTACCAAAATATTTGGGCTGTCAAAACCTAAAACAGAGAAAATAAAGAAAGAAAAGGCGTTTATTTCGAATGCTACATCAATACAAAAACAAAATACAGTCAATAAATTGTTTTAAACAACTATACAACTTATTTAATTTTGGCATAGACTACTGTCCCTTTTGAAATGAATAATTAATTTTAGGTTTGGACAGATTTAAAATTAAGATTCGCAACCCGAGAATACTCGTAGTGTCAATACTTACTAGCCATAACTGTATTATCCTTTGCAGATTTTGATCGATCTCTTGCCAATGCAACATACATGTATAAAAGGAAGAACATACTGCCGATGTACAAATAGAGGTAGAATCCCTGAAACAAAAACACAAGCATTGTACGTATGAACTCGTATATACGTATTATATACTCATACGTATATTTTATATTCCATTATTTATGTTGATCTGATTGAGATGTAAAAATATATATTTAAAAAAATTGAAATTACTGTAGTTTTTGACGATAGATAAATAATTAGATTCCTTGGCCAATTAAATAGTAGCAATATTTTTATTATTACACATGCATTAAATGTCCAATTAGAGTTTATTCTCAATTTTACTATCGGTATGAAATAAAATAACGAAAAATTAAAGCAATTTTACTGTAGCCCCGATTAAAAACTTAAAGGAAGTATTTGTTTGATTTTCATTTTCGGGATCCTATTGTCTAAGCTAAATGCGAATATTGAAATAGGCGAGCAAAAACTTTTTTGCTATGATCGAATGGATCTCAAAATTAGTAAGATGACTTCAATTCTACACTTAATCGGAAAAATAAAAGAACAAAAATAAAACTGAAATTCCCTACTTTTATTCTAGAACTTGAAATAAAGTTTTTAAAATATTATTCAATGAATTAATGAATACTTTATACCGACGACTTTTTTGCGAACATGCGCAAACGAATAGCGTCCATTATCCACAGAACCAGTGGCAGTGACAGCGATATCCTGAGGACATTTTCTAGTAAGTTTGACAATCCTATGCTTAAGCATTGGATTGTCAAGCTTTGTGTACGTAATAAAAAAAGATAATTTCTAAATAATTTTAAATTATATATTTATCTTGTGTCTTATTTATTTATTTTAATGTATATTATTCGTGTGTGTGTTTTTAAATTAATTTTATGGGTACTTGCTACCTGAATAAAGAAAATTTTTATTTTATTATTATTTTATTTGTAATGTAGGTAAATAAATACACCGCACGTTACGATTTATCAAATTATTATTAATAATTAATAATTAAATTTAAAAGAGGAAAATAATTATAATAATTATATTTCTTACCTCGTAAAAGGAAGGTGGAATGTAAGTGGAGATGACTTCGGCCATGGGGAAAGCAATGCCCATCACAACAAGGAGTTTTCCGTAGAGTGCTGACAGGGTAGTCGCCAAAGCATCACCACTGCGAAAACAACATTATAATCAGAACACTAAAGCCACTTTAAAAAATCGAACACCAGAACTGAAAACTATAGAACGAAGTCCCAAACTTGTAACACGGGTTCAAATACTGCCGGTCAAATATGCATCGATGAGTTTTTTTGGTAAACATTGGTATTTTTTATGTACTTGCTGAACTGTGAAAGAAAACATTTTGAAGTAAATAAAATTAAAGCGGATATTAGTGGTTCACGGCAATCAAGCTCACCCCCTTTTACGTGGGGACGTTGAAATTATCGGTGAAAAGAGAGAAGGAGGTGCCTCTTCAAGTAACAATCCACACAAGAACGACAGGAACACCTCCGACACTGTCATGATGGTAAATGATGGTATTTCTTAATTAATCAAAGATAGTTCCCGGGTGTGTGTGCGGCAATGAAGACAATTCTGCATGTGTATGTTTGCGTAAATCGAACCCGAATCTGAATAAATAAAAAAATGAATTTGAACTATCGAAGTCCAAAATTTCAGTTCATATTCCATAGACTTGCTTTTTCAATAAATAAAATGAAATAAGTACAACGTAACGATATTGAATCCACATAAATAAGCTTAATAGGAAAAGGGATATTTTCCTTCAAAAGGTATTCTATGAAAATGTTGTTAAAACGTGGATAATACTCGAAGGTTCAACAATAGCTCGAGATAACATTGAGGTACTCTATTTACATTTAGAGACCACCGGGAAGAAATCACACTTGAATCTTATGAGTCGGGCGATGGAGCAATGCAACAAACAAAGATCTAGATTACAATATTACTAGTTTTTGCATTCCCACGGTGGTGGAAAGGTTTTACTGAAATAAAGGAGGCATACAGTTCAGATGAGCTAACTGAAAGGAAACAAGTTTTTGACTCGTTATTGTTTTTTTTTTTTCAAAAGTAAAATAAAGAGCTACAAGCTAAAAAGATGATGGTACAAAACAATAATTTTAATAAATTTCTTTGTTAACTTGTTCGAACATTTTAAACACATAGGTATAAAGGTTACCCCAATTAAGGTGATTTTATTGTAAGATATTTCAAAACTACATATCTATTCATATTCCATTTAATTTGTATGACCAGAATTTACTTTAAACTTATTTATTCATCAATAATAATTAAGCCATGTACCCTTCAGTTCTTATAAAACGTGGTTCATTGAATAACATCACATTGAAATGATTGGCTCTATTTTAATTGTTTATTGTTTTCAGTATAATTTATTAAAGATTGCAGGCAGGCACCAAACACAATTTCTACTGATTGCTTTAACTGACTTGTTTCATTTTCTATGAGAAGAATATGTTTTTTTTCTCCAAACAATTAGAATTCAAATCAGAATATACAAAAATTAATTGTGTACCTAATTAATTATTTAGTTTAGAACTATATTGTGCATCTTCTATATTCGACACAAGTATCACAAATAATCACAGTCATCGGGAAATAATCTGAAAGATTCCTAAAATCTCGTAAAACAATATTTTTTTATTTATTTCGACCTCTTCTATGACCATTTCGACTGTGACGGCCTTATAGAAAAGGCCAAAATACAAAAACTTTAAATAAGTAACAAAATATAAAATTGCATTTTTTTGCACAGAAAAATCTTCAAATGACGGGTTGTTGATGAAACATCGGAACGGTCAGATAGGTGACCAGAAAAATCTTCAAAAGACCGGTTGTTGATGAAACATCGGAACGGTCAGATAGGTGACCAGAAAAATCTTCAAAAGACCGGTTGTTGATGAAACATCGGAACGGTCAGATAGGTGACCGTTCCGATGTTTCATCAACAACCGGTCCTTTGAAGATTCTTCTGTGCAAAAAAATGCAATTTTATATTTTGTAAATACATATTATGTATACCACCCTTTAATTCAATATCATAAAATCGTACAGCTAAAACATTTCAAATGAACATGCTGAAAAAGAAAAGACTGGAAAGAAACAAAAGGCTGTAATTTAAACCGCTCTTTAATGGGGAACGTCGTGAAACAATAGAAAACCCTGGCAATACCGACTAATTCAATAGAATACATATGGATGAAGTTCTCTTTGGGTTATCGTGTCAGTAGAAAGGAACTCGTTAATCTTTGGAAATGGGTACCCTTCGATAGCCTATATGTGAATAGCACCTTTGATACCTGTAGATTCAAAATTTACATAGATACTCTATTTATCATATTATTATGTAGTCGAGGAGCAAATTGTACACAATTACCTTCAATGGGATTAATGTGAAAGGATGGTGCGATTATTCGGAATCTCTTTATTTTATGCTGTACTCTACCACGAATTCTATAGCTCGTTGGCTGTACATGGTGGTGTATTACCGGGGTTTACCCTTTTACCGGTGATGAAAAAGGCCGGTGATCCTCTTGTTGATAATTTCTGGAACTAGTAATAATCTCTAGAACTCCCAGGAAACGCAAAATAAATTCCCATACATTTAGTATATAATAAAGTTTGAATTGTTATCATGCAAAACGTGCCAAGTGTGCCGCGGCCGAACAGGTGATTTTGAAGCTGCGCTACTAAAGGTGAGCCGTCCCTACAAAGTGGATTGGTTCAATTATATTGTAAGGTAGGGTGTTGCTTGCAGTCCCCGCCTGAAACAATAGGTATTTTCAAAACTCCTTTCATGACGTTATAGCCTAAACCTCAGCTGTAGCCGTAGTCATTTTGTCGCTTTAGAAGTCATTACTAGTCATTACTCCGTTTTCGGCTTCGCAGTAATTTTATTAACATCCCTTATAGCCTATAATATATAGGCCCCATATGTTGACAAGGGTCACTACGATGATAATGAAGAAATCCGTTGAGTGGGGGGCCGTTCAAGTATTACGTAAGCAGATTTATTACAATTATTTACCCCCCCCTCCCCCTTGTCAGCAAAAGTAAGCAAAGCTCTTACCCCCTCCCCCCATGCTTACGTAAACATTTTTCAATTCTAAATATATTTTTTTATATATTATAATGTTATAATTATAATTTTAAAAATAAGAAAATAGATTTAGGATAGAGATTAGATTTTACTGATACAGTATTCAACATAGAGTAAGGGGCAAAATTATACCGATGACGTAATCATCATCTAGACTCCCCTACCCCCCATGTCATCGAAAATAAGCAAAACAAAGACCCCCCCCCCCCCTCATAGTGCTTACGTAATACTTGAACGGCCCCTGGTCCTCGAATTAAAACGGGACATACATACATACCAGACAGTAAGGCCGACAAAAATTAAAAAAAATTTAATCTTGCCCTCGATACCATACTAATAAAGTATTAGTATATTATACATGATGTTTTTATGTTAAAGTTTTTATAATTGTTAAGTTAGTTATAATAATGTATCTATTTCCCGGAGTAATGAAACATTTAAAATAAAATTTCGCAAAAATATTCAATGTACAGACACGACTTTTGTACTACTTTATTATTAGTATAGAGGATTATCACTTTATTACTAGTACTATTTATGTGTAAAATTCAGTCCGTATTTTCATTTGAGAGTCGTAATGTAAATAAACATTTGTGGCCGGTCGTATTTTTACAGAAAAAATCCATTTTACGTACGACTGGCAAATGGGAAGTACTCCTTCTCCTGTAATTGTATCACGAATGGCAATCCTCGAGAGATGCGGTTAATTACAGTTGCAAAAACTCGTGTAACTGGCAGACGGACAGACCGCCGGACTCATTATACGTATAGTTTAATTATGTGAAACTCATCTGGCTGGAAATTGTACGGCCGTGGTCATGGGTGGCGGTTTTTTGCGCTGTTGCTGTTTATTTAAAAACAATTCTGTCTAGCAATCTGTTTTACATGTTTTGCAAAGGTAGGATTGGTAAATGTTCTTGATTGGTTTCTAGTGTTTAAAAACAATTCTGTCTGGCAAACTTTTGGGTAATGTATGTTACATGTCAGTGGCGGTTCGAGGGGGGGTCACAGGGGTCATGACCCCCCTCCCCCCAAATCATCACGTCAACTCGAAAAATTCCTTAGAACTAGATGATTTACGAACATTTCAAACGAATTATTATCTGCTAACTAACGTTTAAGACAAAAATTTTCAAAATAACGGTATAAAAATAACTCAAATTTGAAAAATCTCGCGAAATATACGTTCCAACGGGGACGTGTTGATGGCGGGGCGGCCGAATACCCCATAAAATTCATAGAAGCGTTCCATTTATTTCATGATAGAGATTTTTCATTTTATTAAAAATGTTCTATATTTGCTTAACCTGTATTACTATTAAAGTTAGCTTCTCGAACTGTACTTAAGCCAAGATGACCCCCCCCCTCCCCCCCGGAATCTTGAGCTGCGATCGCGACTGTTACATGTTTTGCATGTTTCTTTATTTGTTTCTAGTGTCGCCTTGCGCCGAAATGCATAGGAAATTTCATTTTAGTATTCCTAGGGTTCCATTGGGTAAATTATAGTGCGGTGCCGTTGTCAGTCCTGTCCGTTACAGTATGTTACAGCCTAATTTTAACACTATCTCTAGGTTTGAAGTATGGGACCAAAATAGCATTTACTTGCCCACAAAATAACTATAATAAAATGAAAAAGAGACAATAATTGCTAAAAAGTTTGGTACCATAACTGACACCCAAAAAGATTTTATTTTCACCATCGACATTGCCTTTAAGATTTAAGCCTATAATTTTCACAAATTCAAAGTTGCTCATACAAGCTATGGAAAGACCAGCTCTCAGTATTACTTAAATACATAAAGTTCAAGTAGAATTTAAGTTATCCGTCAAATAACCAAAGTAACTGACATAGCTTCAAAGATTAGCAGACTGAACTGGCAATGGCCTGCATCCAGGTGGACCAATTACCTAAAAAGATCTCAGGTGATGACGGGCATGGCAAAGATAGCCGAAGAACGAACTATTATGTTGCGCCTATGTCCAGCAGTTAACTGTAAAGTAGGCTGATAAAAATGCTGTATTTATATGCATAGTTTTCTAGAATTTATCGTAAGTTTTCAAAAAATATGTAATCTCGGAAACAAGAAAGCTTTCAAAAGTTTCATGTAGATGGCGTTAGCTATAAAAATACCACGATTAAATATTTTTCAAATATTTATACGGAATGAGCACGTGACATTTACTCGCACTTGTCCGGTTTTTTTTTTTCATTTACTTAGTTATGGAAACAATATACATATTGAATATTTATGTGGGCCTGATTTTAGTAAAATTGGAAGAAAGCAAAAAAATCCTATTATGTTAAATGAACCATAAACTTGCGATCAGATAAGCCGTTCGTCTATCAAAAACAGCTGAATAGGTATCTAAGGTGTTCGAATTTGTCCCGATGGTGAAAGCCATGTGCCATAAAGAACTGCGTTATTCGTCTTCTGCCCAGCTTAGGAAGAGCTCCAAAATTTCTTCCAACACCCTACCATCTCTCTAGCAGTCAAAGGTATATCGGGAGACGCGGGGGTCTAATTTTATTGGAAGGTGGCTCTATAGCCCTCAGCCCTCCCTGCGGATATGGGGTCCCTCTTCGGTAAAGCGGTTGCCATGGTAACGGCGTTATTGGCTCCCCACAGTTCCGTCGCAAGGAACCTGTTTTCTGTTCGAACAAAGACACGTTTTCCCGTACTTGTTTATAGACTAGATTATGACGTCATGAATTTAAGTGAAGATGCTTTGTGACGAAGGGACAGTCACTGAGACGCTGCCTGACTTTCAACTACGAAGATATTTGTGAGAGACTTAGAAGAGAAGTCGGATAGTAATCATTTGTAACGGAGCTAGCTATTCAGTATGTTAATGAGATGGTTTTCTAAACAGGGAAACGTGATCGAATCGAGTTAAGGGGAGTCAAGACAAAGGCACTTTGATGTTATTATGAATATTATCCCACCTGTTGACTGTTGAAGTATATGCTATATTTAGTTTTTAGGGCTTCGTCAATAAATGATGAGCGAAACTTTGGTATCGGTTCGTCCGTCCATCTGTTCGTTCGCTCTGGCGGCATGGCTTAAAAATTAACTATACTGATTTTGCTAACAGCTAAGGCATTATTTTTTTGTGGAGTGTTGAAAAATCAGCACATGTTGAAAATATTTGTTTAGATCATGCAAGTATGGAGTATAAAATGAAGCGTATTATTATTAACTTTGTATTGGGGTCTTAATCGCGATAACTAACAACTAACAGCATTGATAGCTAGCTTGTGACCACGACAGCCTACAGATGCGTCGAAACGTCAAGCACATATTATCTATTAAGGTATGTTGTTAGTTATCGCGAGTAAGACCCCAATACAAAGTTAATAATGTGTGAAAATCGTGAAAGTTTAAAGTTTATTATGCCGATAGGTTTGACAATATCTGTATATTACACACAATTGTGTCCGATTTTCGTAAGTATATTATGTACCTTGAATTTGTCATTATGTATGGGTAGTCATAAGATAAAACATCATCACCCCCTTTCGAACAACCTAATCAATAAATTCTCTTTTCGCGACCCTTTTTCTATGAATAATGCATTGCACCAACATTTATTGCTGTATGACTTCCTTAAACTGAAGAAGGGTCAGAAACATTATTTATTACCCGACCAAATCATGTTTAATTATTTATTAGACTTTTATAAAACTAACAACCATAAACAATAGAAAATGGTACACAACATATCATAACAATTGCCTGTCATTTAAAGTTGAGGAAAAGATTATACCATATGTATAATGTAGCTCGAGAATTTTACAAAACTGCTTTCTACTGCTTGTAATAAAATAAAAACCATCAGTGCTTCCATTACCAAGCAGTTTTCGTAGATTAATGTTGTTACAAGTACAAACGTTGCCAGGAAGTAAGATTTTTCCTTAAAATATGAATATTAAAGGCGAAAAAACGGTACAACTATTAGTAGAAATAGTATTTGCGCTGACTTTAATTTTAACCATCCACCGCTAATTTCATGGATAGCATTTTTGATTATTTTGTTGTTGTTTTAGATGTTAATTTTGCGACAAATTTATTCAAAAGAAATCTGGCAACACTGTTGAGTACCAACCAACACAGTTCTCACTCAGAGGGAAATTGCATTTTCCTCGCTGAAGGCGCTCCTTAATGAAAAGCTCTTGGCGCAGTGTCACAATGTACGAGTACCTTTACTAACCACGAACACAGACCCTTTTAAAAGTTTTTATTGGGTTGGTATAAAGACGAAAATCAATTGTGCTTGGGTCTAAATTTGATGAGTCAGTAGTACTCAGGAATTAACAACCGTACAGGATTCAACTCACCGTCAGTTTGAGAGCCTGTTTCTATTTTGCTTGTTTAACACAAACAAATAGGGAGGGAATGTTCAAACGATCCGCTTGAGTCTATGAAGATAATGATAAATTTGAATCTTATTAGTAAATTAAAAATATATAGGTGCTTTAAAAGTTCATAAGTTTTTTGTTATTTAAGATATATAACGGTGGAATAAAATATATTACAAACAATAAAATATGCTCAAGATATATTCCGGGCCCTCTAGGCCCTCTAGTAAATTAGTAAATTAAATAATTCCCACTTCCCTACTAATATACCTATCTAAGATGACATTAATTTATGTGGCCAAATTCATACTGAAGGCTCGGCAACTGATCAGTACCAGGGATCGGTAACAGATTTTGATAACTTCGAAAAATATGAATTTGACCTCCCATATTAAGTTATTGACTCGGGACTGGGCTTGCGTTTATGAAGCACGAAAAAAACAATTACCTAAATATTTCACAAAAAGGTCATTGACCCTTGATACTGAGCACTTAGCGAGTCTTCAGTGAGAATTTGTCTAGTTGTACAAATGAATGTCATCTTGTATAGAAGTGAATGTTTGTTGGTTGTTTTGTTGGTTTGTGGGTTTGTTGAATTGTTACTAAAAATCTCAAAAACATTTAACTAAGGTAGCGTTCCAAATCACTTTTTCAAGATTAAAATATCGCTCGCTGTCAGACAAAAGTAACTCGATGCTGGTTCCAAAACCTAAAAGTAAATGTTTTGGAACCAGCATCGAGCTACTTTAGTAATATTTTAATCTTGAAAAGTGATTTGGAACGCTACCTAAATTTAACGTATTTGTCAGAAAATGTACCGAAAATGTGCCGAAAACAACAAATAATTCAACATTTTGATATGGCATCTTAATGGCGTAATACTATAATATTTAATATAAAAAAAAACTTATTAGTAAAGTAACTTTCAACAGAAAGAAAAACAAAGTATATGTGCCCTGTCTATCATGTTACCTATGGACACTGGAGTAAATGTTTTACGTAATTTAGTTCTGCTGCTAGTTTTATTTTTGTTGCGTTAACTTAGAGCTACAGTTATAAGTTACTATTTCATTCCTATATATCTTTATTATTAAATTTTCTTATATTACTTTATCTTTTTAAGATTAAGCACTACGCTTAAGTAAATTTTGACTGAAACCGTTGATGAATTACTACAAACACTGGTTAAGTGCAAGTAGGATTCGTTGCCTGAAGGTTCTGAAATATAACCTACATTAAAAAAAATTGTAGACTTGAATAATTTTAACAAAACATACAATCTTGTTGAAAATGAAAATGCAAAATTTGTTGATCAAGTCTTATTCCACGTCAAAATCAAAATTCATGATTTATGGAATTTCGAGAATACGAACAGACATGGAAATGGACAAAAAAGTGTTCCTATAAATAAGACTTCCGTTTTGCCAGGATAAGGCACATAACGCTAAAGCAGTAGTAATAACAACTACATCGCGTACACAGGATTAACATTTCTATCAAAGTTTATAAGTGCTAAAACGTGACACCTATACTCTATCTGATAACTACGAGTACTTTACTTAGTTTTATTACCCACCAGCTTTTGCCCGCGGCTCCGCCCGCATGTTATTTGGTTTAACGACATGCTTTTTTCCGGGATAAAAAGTTGCCTATGTGTTAAGTTAGGGTATAAGCTATATTCATTCTATATTTCATCTAAATCCGTCCAGGTGTTTCAGCGTGAAGGAGTAACAAACATACACACACACACACCCTCACACAACTTTCGCATTTATAATATTAGTGTGATTAATACTCCAATATCACTACATAATACAGCACAACTTTTTTTTTCTTGTAGTGATTTTTGTGCTTAATCCGAATCTGAACTCAGGTTTTCTCTATCACCTCGTAGTACATCATTAAGACAGACTGTTTTTTTTTAAATCTCGATTTTTACCTCTTTTGCTAGGGCTTCACGCTTAGAACAATTAGTCTTCCGGCTTTTTAGTTTTTAGTTTTCAATAATACTTCTCTTCAAAAGTATTTCTTTTATATAGTAAGAAATCAAGATTTTTAATTTAATAGCACAAAAGACCCGATTTTTCCTAGAAGTGAATGGACAGAGTCAGCTCTTACGAAATTGTTGTCTATTTCGAAAAAAATATTCTATCACAAATTCTGTTATTTTCGCCATGGCCCATGATAAATATTGAATAAGGCTTGTACTTATATAAAAAATAAATCTATAAAATAAATGGTAATTAGTGCAAAATCTCTTCAGAAGTATTAAAAAAACGTAAAATTTTAATTGAGAGCTGATAGAAAAAATCCGAGATCAGGTTCGGAAAAAATTGTTCAAACAAAAAAAAACATGTTGTGTTGTGTAATGTTTGAGGGCTCTTTATATTAACGTGAGGAATTATTGTTGTAATATTCTGAGAGAAAATAAAATACAGTTTAAAAGTCAGATGCCGTCTAGATTAAATTTTTGCACCCTCATCCAGCAGTTGCCCGATGAGGGGGCGCAAAGTACTAGACGGAGCCTTACACTTTCCGTGTAATTTATTACGCCGTCCGCGTTCGTGCTCAAGAGTGGTCACATTTTTCACGGCACTATGTGTATTTTGCTATTCAGCCAATGATTGGCTCGGAGAGGTTTTTTAGTAGAGGTCTTTTATTTCAATCCTTATTTATTGTGAAGGGACCTTTAGGGGTGAAAAAAGTTTTCCATAAGGTATTTTTGCGTCTAAGTTTATTCGTTGCTATTTTTCTTTTGTAAATGGCAAATTCTTATGGTACGAGATGCTGATATTAATATCTTTGAGAGCGGCCAGCTAGATTAATTACGCCTGAGGCTTTGGGCGAAGCAGAAAATATAAGGAAACTCATAGCTAAAGCTTAATGAGCTGGGAGAATTTAAGATTAAGATGAAGACCTTTTTCTCAGTTTTTTGTTGTAGAAAATCTGTCAAAATAATTTCCAACCACAGATCGCAGTATAGATTATAATATAAACAGAAACGGTGCCCAAATATATTTCCTCGTAGATTACTTACAAGCCATAAAGGGCGTCCAAAAAAAACTACCGCGACCCTCTTGGAATTTTTATCAAACATAAACTTTTAGGAGGGTACTGCCGCGGTTGAGTTGATTGCATCCACTCTACAGTGTTCATTCATATTTTCACAGGACAATTTCCCTCCAAATTAGCCCAGTAAATAACTTTTATTAGACGTGATTTTTTACAGCACTTCAAATATACCTCTACAGGTGTTTTCGTAAATATAAACTTCAATTAAATATAAATTTCTTAATAATAAAATATAAAATTTTAGTACAGCTAAAATCGGCTATTTTCTTTGCGATAAATATGCTCCATAACCTACACTTTGTATTATTTTATTTTAAGTCTGCTTCGTTATCTTCAGGAGATCTAACCAAAGTTTTGTTGCAATATTTGGATTATACGCATTTACTGCAAACTTTTTATTCAAAAGTAAGGAAATTAATATTATGATGTGCATTTTGCACCGAGATCCTCCGTTACCACCTTCAACAATATGTAAAATTAGCGATATAATTCCAACAAAAAGTTAAAAAAGGTGTGGCGAGGAGCGAAGCGAGGAGGAGTGTGTTAGGTTGCTTGTGATCATAAATTCAGGAGCCGAGCGAAGCGGAGCGGAGCGAGGCCGGCCCCTTTAGTTTTTACAGATTTCATGATATTGCGATCAGATCATGAAATTATCAATTCTACGATATGGCCACGACATACAATTATCATCATCATTGGGTGCCGTCTTCATAATGAAGTTTGGGGGTCAGCAGGCTAAATTGCTTGCGATCCGTTGTTTTATCCTTCAAGTCTCTGAAGCTTTTTAGTCCAGTCCACTCTTTGATGCCATCTATCCATTTGTGACGTTAACGTCCGGGTGCCCTTTTTCCAGGAATCTTACCCTCGAGGATCAACCTTGAGAATTTGTAGAGGGAACCTCTTTGCAAGTGCCCAAAAAAGGCGGTCTTTAAGTACAATTATGCTATCGGCCAAACCCAATTTTAGGACAAAATGGCCCTCGCTTATCATGAAAAAATAACCACGAAGGTTAAGTATGGCGAGTTGTGCCAAGTGGTGGCCTAATGGCCTTTGTCAAATTAATCTCGTCAGTTAGCTTGTGACAACGATAGCCTAAAGAGGCGTCGAAACGTCAAGCACATATCTATTAAGGTATGTTGTTACTTATCGCGAGTAAGACCCCAATACAAAGTTAATATAAGGTCAAATTAGTTTCTAAAATCGGGTTTGGTCGGTAGCATATACAAACATATCGGCACCGGTTATATACAGCAATGTACAAACATTATAGTACCGGTAACGTAAAATTAGGAAACTTACATAGAAGATATGAAAGTGAAGTCGACAATAAGGAAAACTATTTTATGTTAGTTATTCATTGCCTGGATGGTATACACTGGCATATTTCCAAATTGGGGTAGAAAAAACGGGCACTATCTCACATAAACTTATCCTGTATCGTAGTAGGAAATGGAGACAGTTTTCTGTAAGTGGATTTGTTGGCCAGATTGGAAGTGCCGTTAGGAACGTTTGGACATTTGTTCGATTTCCGGAAAGCACAATTTGGAAACCTCCAAGGAAAATAGACAACAAAAATTTTGATTTTTACTTGTAAACAAGTTTTGTTTGATTCTTGTGGCTGGAAATCATTATAATACATACAATACAATTTGGCCATAATGGCGAATAAGAGTGTTTAGGGACTGACAACTATTCTGGCATTATTTTTCCCTCGCAATATCAGTCACTATAAAATGCCATGCGATGGAGATTAGAGTGACCGAAACCACACCAAATAAGAACTATAGGATTAAGGCATGCTCACGATAAGTCTTCAATCAAAAAGAAATTCTAAAATTAGGTACTTAAATTTCTCGTTGTAGGTATCTAGTATAGACGCTGTAATCATGGCGCCGCTAAGAATACGGGAGGTACAAAGATACTCACGCGCTTATAACATGGACATGCTGTTGTAGCGAGGTGTTTGGTCGTGAGGCGCGTCGCAACGGAGGGAGCGGTGCGTGACCAGACTGTCCATACAGCACTGGTTGTAGTATAGACACTGTAATCATGGCGCCGCTAAGAATACAGGAGGTACAAAGATACTCACGCGCTTATAACATGGACAAGATGTTGTAGCGAGGTATTTGGTCGTGAGGCGCATCGCAACGGAGGGAGCGGTGCGTGACCAGACTGTCCATACAGCACTGGTTGTAGTATAGACGCTGTTATCATGGCGCCGCTAAGAATACAGGAGGTACAAAGATACTCACGCGCTTATAACATAGACATGCTGCTGTAGCGAGGTGTTTGGTCGTGAGGCGCGTCGCAACGGAGGGAGCGGTGCGTGACTAGACTGTCCATACAGCACTGGTTGTAGTATAGACGCTGTAATCATGGCGCCGCTAAGAATACGGGAGGTACAAAGATACTCACGCGCTTATAACATGGACATGCTGTTGTAGCGAGGTGTTTGGTCGTGAGGCGCGTCGCAACGGAGGGAGCGGTGCGTGACCAGACTGTCCATACAGCACTGGTTGCAGTATAGACGCTGTAATCATGGCGCCGCTAAGAATACAGGAGGTACAAAGATACTCACGCGCTTATAACATGGACATGCTGTTGTAGCGAGGTGTTTGGTCGTGAGGCGCGTCGCAACGGAGGGAGCGGTGCGTGACCAGACTGTCCATACAGCACTGGTTGCAGTATAGACGCTGTAATCTTGGCGCCGCTAAGAATACAGGAGGTACAAAGATACTCACGCGCTTATAACATGGACATCCTGTTGTAGCGAGGTGTTTGGTCGTGAGGCGCGTCGCAACAGAGGGAGCGGTGCGTGACTAGACTGTCCATACAGCACTGGTTGTAGTATAGACGCTGTAATCATGGCGCCGCTAAGAATACAGGAGGTACAAAGATACTCACGCGCTTATAACATGGACATGCTGTTGTAGCGAGGTGTTTGGTCGTGAGGCGCGTCGCAACGGAGGGAGCGGTGCGTGACCAGACTGTCCATACAGCACTGGTTGTAGCGAGAGAGACCCGCCGGACAGCGATGGTGGACTGGATAACCTATGAAGACAAAAAAAATTGTAAAAAAAATTTCGGGCTTAAGTTGGTTGCTCCGGATCTCGTTTCCAAACGCAAGACTTATAATTGTTTTTCTCTTTTTTTAATAATAAGTATTAAATAAAGAAGTTTAGAGTACAATGCGACAATAGTTTAATGTGAATTGGGCTTCTCTATCAAAGTTGTGTTAAAGTTAGTAAATAATCCTGCACAACAACTATAAACACGTGTTTAAGTTGTTGTGCAGTATCATTTACAAAGTACTGCATAAACTAACACAATATTGAAAGAAAAACTTAATTGATATTAAATTATAGTCACGTAGTGCCAACACATTTCTTTAAAACTTTCCATTCAAAAATAAGGAAAAACAATCACGAGTTGTGCGTTTGGGAAAGAAACTCGGAGCAACCACCTTAAATGGAGTTTGGAAATCAAAAATCCTAACGGAGCTCTCTGTGGTCACTATAGGTATACTGCTACTTTTTACTATCCAGGAAAACCAGGTACCATTAATAGATAATTCCTGACCTTCTCAGACTGTTTATTTTTCAAAAATCTACGTTTTTTAATTATATCTTATTATTTTACTACAAATAGGTGGAAGAGCTGATGCCGGGCTCGACTGTGGAGGTACCACCATCTTACCCGCAAATCTTCCCGAAGTTATTCGGGGGAGAGTAAGAGAACTGCTCTCAGGCAAAACCAAGCGGCCCACCATTGCCTGGGACCGATGGATGGCGGTATATCCATCCCCAATTGCCGGGCCTTATATAAAACAGACTGGTGACGGGCAGCGGCGTCACTGGTGCAAGGGTTTTGGCACCGCGCTCATCAACCCGCTTGCCCAGCGTGTGTGAGTATGAGCATTTCTTCCAGGAGGACCGCCAAAAGTGGTGAAATCCTGGAAAGGCTTATGTTCAGCAGTGGACGAAACAGGCTGATGGATGGATGGATGGATGGATGGATTTTACTACTAAAAGTTTCGTGGGGTCACAGGTTAGATTCATACTGATATTAAAATGCGAAATCTGACTAATAAAAATCGTGAGTAGCCGTTTCAATAAGAGTATGTATCTTATTATTATTATTCGGGGAATTTTGATCTCGTCTGAATTCTTCAGCAGAAGAATTTAAAATAGAGAGAGAGATTGTATATCCTTAGTTTTAACTAAGGTATAAAAAAGCACTTTCTTAAAGACTAAACGTACAGATTGAAATTTATAAAACAAGGGAGAAGACACTTTAAAACTTTGCTATAAGGTGTCAATCAATACCAACCTTTATATCAAATTCAAAGCCGAACTTTGGCTGATTTGACGTCGCCATCTTATTACAAAAGTTTTGGATTGCCTAATCCAAAATCCGCACACTTTGGAAATTTTATGTAAATCACAATTAGAGCTACTTAGTTAATGGCTGCTCTTTTAGTTGTAAACCACTATTAGCTGAGCAATCTCAATAAAACACACAGCCACGCTCTAGTCGCTTGGTGTCATAAGAGTGGTGACCAGTTATATTAGTATTGGAAGGCAAAGCCTATATAGTTTCATAAACCAGACACATTTAAAACAAAGGTACAAAAAAGATTAAACGATTCTTCGGATTTTTAGCAAAATCTTAACAAATAATAATAACAAAATGTACGTATCGTAGTTTAGCAAAACACACACGAAGCTAGTTTCGAGATATTTACTTTTGAAGTTTATTTTCTACTAGGTGATTCTATGATTTGGGTTGGGATACTATAGCTATATCTTCGCACACATAAGTTTATATATTCGCACGTTGGAGTGTTTTCGATAAATGAAAATTTGGCACCAGCTGATCGCTTTGGTATACATAACTCATTTTTGTCTGTCTTGGGGATTGGAACGTTTTTGCTAAACTACGTCCATTTGTATGATGAGGTATTTTCGGCACTGGGTGAAACTGGAAATTCATCTCAAATTCAAAACACTTGTACTGATATCACCAGTGTTAGGGTTCCGTGCCCAAAGGACAACATGTCGCTCTGCTGTCTGTCCGTCCGTAAGTCACAGGTCTCTATCTTGCAAACGGAATGAGGTACAGATCTGAAATATATATGTTATGTAAAATGTTGACCCAAAACCGAATATTGAATTAAAATTCAGTTAAATTAATTTTTTGAGTGTTTCCAAAGTTCCCATACACGAAAAATGAGATGAAAAACATGTTCTTTGAACCCTCTCCTTACAGAGTAACTTACCGAGTCTTCAGTATTAATTTGGCTAAGTATATAAACGAAAGTCAACTTATATAGATTTTGAATCGTGTATACCCATTGAACACCAACAAAATTCAGGAAAGTTTGATCGTAAATATTGTAAATGGAGGCTAAAACAATCGTACATCAATACAATTTCTTTTTAAATCCGATCCTCAATACACGCAAATAATCGTATAAATATCGTACATCATTTTGTTTTGTTCGTTTAGCATTTATTTTTCTATTAATTTTCTTTTTGTGAATTTGAATAAACATAAACATATCGTCACGAAATACAGTTCTCATCAAAAAAATCGAAACACTACGAAGACTTTTTTTCTGGCGACAAATAATCAAAAAAGAGGATTAATTTTTTTTTTTTAAATCATTTGAATTTGGAACATTAGCATAGGGAATTCGAAACTTTGTACTATATACTGTTGTACGACATTTTTTTTCCGTAAAATACAATATTTTCTAATAATCTATTAAAAATATATACTTGAGAAGTGTTTCGATTTTTTTGATGAGAAGTGTATATCCGAGCGGTTCCGAGTGTGGACTATCGCTTCAACAGTCGGCGCCTGTTAACATCTTTCTACCGACGACTTCAACGTCTGAACGTGATAGGGTAAAGCCTTATCTGCGTTATTCGGGCTCAAATACACACGCCTTTTAAGGTATGCGGGTTTACCTCAGAGAGTTTTCCTTCGCCGTCCAGCAGGGGTAAGTGTGCACATACATTCTGAAAAACTCATTGGTACATGACTACCCGGTAGCTTAGTAACCAGGGTCTGATCATTAAAAAATTTCTCAATACTTGTTTTGGAATAAAGCCTAGTTATCCATACCTCAAGGCAACTTATAGTGGTAGCTAGTGTCTAAATTCCATCCATCCATCCATCAGCCTGTTTCGTCCACTGCTGGACATAGGCCTTTCCAGGATTTCGCCACTGTTGACGGTATTCCTGGAAGAAGAAATGCCCATACTCACACACGCTGGGCAAGCGTGACGCCGCTGCCCGTTACCAGTCTGTTTTATATAAGGCCCGGCAATCTGGGATGGATATTCCGCCATACATCGATCCCAGGCAATGGTGGGCCGCCTGGTTTTGCCTGAGAGCTGTTCTCTTACTCTCCCCCGATTAACTTCGGGAGGATTTGCGAGTAAGATGGTGGTACCTCCACAGTCGAGCCCGGCATCAGCTCTACCACCTACCACCTAGTCTAAATTATGTTTGTTATACATATATGTATATATATATATCTATCTTATATAAATAAATTATTATATTCTATTCTATTGAGAATCGAGCGTCCTACTGACGAGTTACCGCTGTTATTTTTAATAGTAAATAAGATAAAATAAGACTAAATTTGCCGCACATTTCATGACATGCTCGTATAATCTGACACCTGTTTTCAGATTGGATTTAACGCCTGAAAGCGCTATTTGTATGTCGGATTTACGAGAACTAAATCCGGCCGTAATGGGAGCTTTCGTCCTTTCACAAACATATCTACAGTCCGACCGGATAACTCCGTCTTCGCCCGCGACGTTACAGGGACGCGGGGGTGACGACGAAGGAAATCGTAAGGGGGAGCAGGTACAAAAATTTTGTAAAAATTTAGTAATCTTTATGGTTGTCACTTTGATTTTAGCTACGATATTTTTGTGTTCGTACATTGAAAGATCTTTGATAAATGAGATTTTGGACGTTGACTTTTTTTTTCAACTTGTTTCAAGGAACAATGCTAGTACCTTGTTTGATATTTAAGTAAATGTTAGCTTTTGCCCGCGGCTCCGCCCGCGTGTTATTCGGTTTAACGACATGCTTTTTTACGGGATAAGAAGTGTCCTATAAGTTAAGTTAGGGTATAAGCTATATCCATTCTAAATTTCATCCAAATCCGTCCAGCCGTTTCAGCGTGAAAGAGTAACAAACATACACACACACTCACACACAAACTGTCGCATTGATAATATTAGTTAAAATATGTTCAAGTTATTTAATTCATTACACAATTTAGGTATCAAATAACTAAATATTCGTTAAGTTCATATATTAGAATAGAATAGAATAGAACAATTTCTTTATTTAAGATAAATAAACGTAATTTAGACACTAGTTACCACTATAAGTTGTCTTGAAGCGTGGATAACTAGGCTCTATCCCGAAACATGTATTAAGAAATTATGTAATGTGAATTTAACTTAAGTACAACATTTTTTATATTAAAGTAATATAAGTTTTGTATTGAAATTAATTTTAATTAAATTTTGTAAAAATTTAGTAATCTTTATGGTTGTCACTTTGATTTTAGCTACGATATTTTTGTGTTCGTACATTGAAAGATCTTTGATAAATGAGATTTTGGACGTTGACTTTTTTTTTCAACTTGTTTCAAGGAACAATGCTAGTACCTTGTTTGATATTTAAGTAAATGTTAGCTTTTGCCCGCGGCTCCGCCCGCGTGTTATTCGGTTTAACGACATGCTTTTTTACGGGATAAGAAGTGTCCTATAAGTTAAGTTAGGGTATAAGCTATATCCATTCTAAATTTCATCCAAATCCGTCCAGCCGTTTCAGCGTGAAAGAGTAACAAACATACACACACACTCACACACAAACTGTCGCATTGATAATATTAGTTAAAATATGTTCAAGTTATTTAATTCATTACACAATTTAGGTATCAAATAACTAAATATTCGTTAAGTTCATATATTAGAATAGAATAGAATAGAACAATTTCTTTATTTAAGATAAATAAACGTAATTTAGACACTAGTTACCACTATAAGTTGTCTTGAAGCGTGGATAACTAGGCTCTATCCCGAAACATGTATTAAGAAATTATGTAATGTAAATTTAACTTAAGTACAACATTTTTTATATTAAAGTAATATAAGTTTTGTATTGAAATTAATTTTAATGATTAAATACGGAAATACTCCTTTATTAAAAACTTTTAAATTGCTGACGATATGTTTTGCGTGCCGTTTTTGTTAGCGCATACCTTTTTTGCGCGTACCAAGAATGTACGTTATGTACGAGTATTTATCTGGAATACTACATATTTACTTCTTGTATGAATCGATTTCTCTTAAATTTCATGTCCAGAGTCCAAACAACCTCCCTGTTTTATTCGGTAAAGTGGTACGAATAAAGTACATAAGCAAGTACGAGTATCTAGGCAACACTAGTTAAAGAATTTTCTAAAATGCTTAATTTTCCCTAATGGTTTTAGGGCAGCTATAGGTAGATGGTGGAAGGAGAAGGCAGATTGTTTTACGTTCCAGCCATTAAGCTTGCAATTAAAACTCTAAATTGGTACGGTAGTTTAAAGCTTTGTTCATGTTCACAATGAATACTCGTCTAATGGTAGGTAGGTACCGACCAAATTAAAACAATAAACGGTTTTGAGAAAATGGCAAAGAAAGCTACAATAAATATTTTCAGTCCTTACAATCACATCACACTAATATTATAACTGTAAAAGTTTGTGTGTGTGTGTGTGTGTGTGTATGTTTGTTTCTCTTTCACGCTGAAACGGCTGGACGGATTTGGATGAAATTTAGAATGGATATAGCTTATACCCTAACTTAACACATAGGCTACTTTTTATCCCGGGAAAAAGCATTTCATTAAACCGAATACACGCGGGCAGAGCCGCGGGCAAAAGCTAGTAAATAAATAAATAATCTATGAAGTGGTTAAGAGGAGTAACCTGGTTACTCGGGCTTTGAAACATAAAGAAAAAATATAAATGTACTTTTTCTTAATAAATAAAATAATAAAAATATATCGTCACGACATGAGTCCCCGAGGGGGTATTTGAATTGTACATTTTACGGAAACATCGAGTTATTTATTATGATTTATGTGTAGGGACATTGACGATTTTTCTTTCATTATTAGATAGAATTTCAGCAACGTCACATTTTTTAAATTCATGCATCAAAAGTGTGCATTGACCCAAGACTTAGAATATATATTCTATGTATATGGCATTGACCAAATCAGTACATAGCACGCATTCCAGACTCCCATCATCACACTTCACACTATATATATATTATATATATATAGTGTGAATATATATTATATATTATATATATATAGTGTGAATATTATATATTATATATTATATATTATATATTATATATATATAGTGTGAAGTGTGATGATGGGAGTCTGGAATGCGTATAATATATAATATTATAAATTCGAAAGTGTGTGTGTGTGTGTGTGTGTGTATTTGTTACTCTTTCACGTTGAAACGGATAAACGGATTTGGATGAACTTTAGAATGGATATAGCTTATACCCTAACTTAACACATAGGCTACTTTTTATCCCGGAAAAAGCATGTCGTTAAACCGAATAACACGCGGGCGGAGCCGCGGGCAAAAGCTATTATAGATATAACGATATCACTTACCTCATCGGAGACTCCATATGGACTCTATGCGAAGAACACGACGGCGCTGGCTGGTGGTGAGGATGTGGCGGCAGCGGCGGTGGACTGCTGTGCCGACTCAAGGTCTCCGGAGACACCAGCGCGGCGCCAGGCGACGCCGGGCTCGGCAGCGGCGGGGCACTTCCTCCTGAGACACCGGAGACTCCTGAGATCTCGGACTCTGCTCCACCACATGTTCCGCGGGACACATGAGACCCCCCTGACATGTTGTTGGCTGGGATTGAGTAGCAGCTGTAACAATGAAAAAGTTATATCAGTTTAAGATATTTCTGACCAATTTGGCTTCCAAAAGCCTATCTGGCCTGACCCTTGCTACAGAGGCCTTTCGATATGAACGCTGAATGAAAAAGAAACTGGCCAGCTCGGGACTGACTGACTGCTTTTATACCGGACCCGTCTATCCCACCGGCAAGGTTTCAGGAGAGCCGTAAGACGAGGGCAACTCTGAATCTGCTACGTACGGGCATAGCTCGATGTAACTACCACCTTCACAAATGGGGACTAAAAAGCTCACCAAGCTGCTTTGGCTCACATTGTGAATGGGTGCCTGACCCGCTGCTTTCCAGGAGGCCTTACCGACTTACATAACCCTACTGCGGAGGCGAAAAAATTGACCTCACAGCTGAATTTACAACTTTAAATAAATATGTAATACGCAGGAATAAATAACTGCCCCTTGGTCTAGTCTCAAACACGTAATCTGGATCTAATATATTATGTACTGTCAGTTAGTAGCATCTGCTGCTGAAAAGGTTGTTAGCCTGTGACTCAGCATACAGCGCCTCCGTCCTGAGGTATGTATCTACCAAACTAAACAAATTCAAACTTGAAAATATTAATAATAATTACATTATAGCAACAGTATAACATATTTACAAGGTACTTAAAAGCTATATTAACATGAGAAGTGCATAGGAAGATTATGTCCTCTCTTAGAATAGAATATAAAATATAATATATTTAATATTCTTATTCTTCTTCTATTCTATTCTTATAAGCAATGGCAATGAGAAATATGTTTCTCGCAAAACATATAAAAATGTTTTTCTGATTTAAAAAGTTATCGTTGATGAATATGAATAAGTTTGTCTCTGAAATGACATCCTCATTAATCCTCGTCAGTCTACAGGAAATTCAAAAATGTAAATAAAAATTGTCCAGACGAGATTGAAGGCACTTTAATCTCCGGCTGAAATTAGCAAAAACACGAGAGGAACTTTTGCATTTTGTAGACTTTAGGTACAAGGTGTGAAAGAGTCCCTTTGACTTTTACGTTCTCGCCTTTATCAAATAAAACTTCTTTTTTTTTGGGTATCCATCGTACGAGTTAGTACTTTTTGGATCATGAAACTAATCTTAACTTCGATATTGATCTAAACTGGGGAAGGTGACTAGACACAATCCCCGCTAAGGCATTGTCCTGCGACTACTTTAATTAAAAAGTTTTCTCCGAGTTAGCCTCCCGGATACTTATCTTGGATAAAATTAAATGTAAGGAAATCGACAAGTCACTTAGGAGATATTAGATTACAAATATTTCCTTTCGCCAATTACACGTCCACGTCTCACATTTCAATATCATGGGATCGACACAAATCGTCTCGCGCCGATAACTTTCTCATATAGATCTCTATATATCCATCGGGCGACGGGCGAAGCAATCCGCTCCCAGTAATTTATTTTCTAAAATGTGTATTTCGGATTATATATCGGTAAAAATATGTCTAAAAGTGAATTATTAATATTACTAGATCAGTAGAAAGTGGGGGACAGTGTTATTTTTGTGTTTTTTCCTTAATTATCCAAACTTTGTTTTCGTGACTAAATAAACAGTGATTGAATTTGTTTACGCGTCGCACGAGGCATTGACCTGTGCAACTCGCTCTTTCACTCTTACTAAGAGTGGCTCGCTCTGTTTTGGTCACACATCAGTTCCGTTGAAGTTCAAATTCAAAATGGCTTGTGTTGTTTGCAAAAGAAATATTGAGCAGCAGGAGCTGGTTAGATGTACCGGATGCAAGGCAGGATTTCATTATGCATGTTTGAATATTACCTCGGCAAGTTTTAGAGAAAAACAGGGACAAATTAAACATACTTTCAAATGCGACTCCTGCTCAAATGTGACGGTCCGTGGAGTCACCACCCGCAATGGTGCCGCTAGCGAGGAGCCTGAGCAATGTAACGAGGAGTTGCGAGATAAGGAAGTATCCATGGCAGGTATTATGGAAATGGTAAAAGGGGCTATAACGGAAAGGCTTAATATTTTGGAAATGAAAATTATACAAGAAATTAATACTGCTGTAACATCCTTGACACTAGAAAATAGCAAATTGCGACATGAGTTAAATGAATCCTATAAAAAGTGCAGTTGCTTTGAAGAAGAAATCAAAGCTTTAAAAGAGGAAAGGCTCAACACAAGGCAAGTGACGGTCAGTAACACCATCGGCACCAAGACTGCAAAGTCACCCAGTCAACCAACCAAACCGCCGGCGGTTGACAAAATTAAAACTGTGACCGAGATATCGTCGCCGCCGCTGCCGCTGGAGGCTACCGACAACGACAACGGCAGCTCACAGCCGCAACCGAAAGTCAGTTATGCGGCGGTGGCCAGGAGCACAGCGAATATGGATTTGACTGATAAAACTAGGAACCAGGAGAAGAACAATTGGTTAGAAGTGAAAAGGAACAACCCGATAAATAAAGGTGGAAATAGATCAATCGTAAATTTGAAAGGAGTAGAGCGTAAAAAGTTTCTTCACGTATGGAGACTAGATAAAAGTACAACGGAAGGGAGTTTAAAGGAGTATATAAAAAATGTACTTGGTTGTATAGACTCAGAAATTATTATTGAAAAATTAAGGCCTAGGATAGAAAGAGATTATGCATCGTTCAAAATTGGCGTAACAGAAAATAATTACGAGAAACTACGCAATCCGGAAATATGGCCGTTGAATATAGAATATAGTGAATGGATTTGGTTTCGTCACACCACATTACCGGCACAACCTCTGCAAGAGACCAAGTAGAAGCTTCAGTATTTTTTATCAAAATGTAAGAGGACTGAGAACAAAGTTAGATGAATTCCAGAGAAACTTATTGACGGCCACATCGGACCTATATGCTATAACCGAAACTAGCTGCAATGAAGCTATATTTGACGGAGAGATAGCTCCCGCTGGCTACAGCGTGTTACGATGCGACAGATGCGATGGGCGAAAACAAGGCGGCGCGATGTTAGTGGCCACACCCGCGTTGGAGCTCCGGCGAGTCGCGTTAGCACGTGACGTCAACATAGATGCAGCTGTGTTTGAGATAGTGTGCGCGGGGGTGTACTCGCGTAGTAATAATAAACTTTTGTTTCATATAGTTGTAGTGTATATCCCGCCGAAATCTCCGGACAATGAATATTTAACCCTATTTAGTATTATTGAACTTTTGTGTACAAAGTATAAGAAATTATTAGTTGTAGGTGATTTTAACTTGTTTTCAAGCTCTCTAGATATTAAGAATTACTATGAATATTTTTTAACATATTGTGAATTCACCCAAATGAACACGGTGACAAATAAAAATAACAGGTGGTTAGACTTAGTACTAACTAATACCCAACACGCAAACGTGAAGGTGGTACTTTCCAGCGAGCCTATGGTGAAAGTGGACGCACATCACCCACCACTGCTAGTGGAGTTATGCGCAACGGCGGAGCAGCCAGAACCCGAGCCGACCCTTGCGCCGCCGCTGTCACCGCCGCAGCCGCCGCCGCCCACGCTTCACCCTGCTGACTCGTCTGCCGTTGATGACTTCTTTGTTACCGGGATCGCACAACAGTGGAATTTCAGTAAGGCAAATTTTCCGTTGCTGTATAGTAAAATAGCTAAAATAGATTGGAGTAAACTGTACTTGGAGAAGGACCCCAATATTGCATTAGAGTTTTTTTATTATGTTATCAGAGAAATAATTGATGATTGCGTTCCCAGAAAAATGCGAAAGCCTGTAGGTTCAAGATACTGTTATCCTGAATGGTACACGGCCGATCTAATTCGCGACATTCGTTTGAAGGCAAAATTACATAAAACTTATAAACGAACGGGTTTACAATGTGATTACGTAGAGTTTTCGAAATGTCGGGCGAAGGTAAAAATTAATACTGAACTTGCTGAAAAAAAGTATAATGAGAAATTACAATATCAACTAGCTAATGATCCAAAATCATTTTGGCGTCTCATTAAATCAAAAAAATCAAATAGCACCAAAATAAATATAAAACGGGATGGGGTAATTCTCACCGAAGAAGAGAGTGCCAACCAGTTTGCGAATTTTTTCCAATCAGTTTATAGTAACCGTCCGCCTTGTCTCAGCATGGCAGAGGCATCGAGCGCAACTGCCAGCGGAGGTGGTGGCGTGGGGGCGCCAGCGCGTGTACACCTAGTGGCACTGCACCGCGCTGAAGTGGCCGCAGCGCTAGCGGGACTTGCGCCCAAGCAATCTTCTGGTCCAGATGGAGTTCCTGCCTACGTTCTTAAAGACTGTCGCGTGGTTCTTCTTGAGCCTCTACTTCACATATATAATTGCAGTCTTAAAAGTACCACATACCCTGACTTGTGGAAAATCACAAGGGTTATACCGGTTCCTAAAGGTAGATTGGGATCTGATGTAGGTGATTACAGGCCAGTGGCAGTTCTTTCGGTGTTCGCAAAGGTCTTTGAATCAACGTTACAGAAAAGTATCTACAATGAGGTTCATGGTAATTTGTCTCATTCTCAGCATGGTTTCCGTCCGGCACACAGTACTACTAGCAATCTTCTCAACTTCATGTCCTATGTTGTACCGTCGGTAGATGCTGGAGTGCAAGTCGATGCTGCTTATTTTGATTTTAAGAAAGCTTTTGATTCGGTTGACAATGACATTCTTCTAAATAAATTAGCAGCTATCGGCTTCACACCACATTCCCTTAACTTTTTTTGTAGTTACTTGCACAATAAAATGCAGTACGTCCAGTATGGAAATAGCTTTTCGAAGCCTTATTACACACCCTCAGGTGTGAGTCAAGGCAGTAACCTGGGGCCTCTAGAGTTCTTAATTATGATTAATGACCTTCCGAACATCGTACAGGACGCCACGTGCTTGCTATTTGCAGACGATCTCAAGCTGCTCTTAGCTATTAAGGATAAAAATGACTGTGTTAAACTGCAACAGGACATTGATAGAGTAGTGAAATGGAGCCACGACAATAGGTTGCAGTTCAATGGGTCAAAATGTGTACAGATCACGTTTAGTCGCGCGCATACACCGAGGCAACACCAGTACACGCTAGACGGTGACGCGCTAGTGCGAGTTCACTCTGTGCGGGATCTAGGCGTACGGCTATCCTCGGATCTCTCTTTTCGTGATCACATTGTAGACACATGTAAAAGTGCTTTTAAAACCTTGGGATTTGTACTCCGTAGGAGCCAAGGCTTCTCAGATGTACAGACGATAAAAGTATTGTACAATGCACTAGTTAGGAGTAAATTAGAAAGCAACGCGATCATCTGGGCTCCGCATGAAATTAAATATAGTCTCATGCTGGAACGGATCCAAAACAAATTTTTAAGGTTTTTGTATTTAAAACTATATGGAGTCTATCCAGGCTATCCATTGTTATATCCAACCTTATTTATCTTAGGTATGGTTGGGTTCACCAAAATTCAGGTTAGGAGAGACTTATCTTTAGCGATAACCGTATTTAAGATATTTAGAGGAATGTTGTGCAATCCTACAGTACTTGACAGCATTAGACTGGTGGTTCCGTTTGGTGAGCATGGGCTGCGGCGGCGCGAGGAGCGGCTGCTCTGCGTGCCCGGCGCCAGAACCAACTTGCTTGCGGAAGCGCCGCTAACTAGAGCTATTAAGTTGCTCAATAAAATTTCAGAAAAGACGGACGTTTTCACGTGTTCTCTGGGTGAATTCACAAGGATAACTTTGCAAATTTTATGTTACTATTAGGTTTGTGGTTAATTAATTGTTTTTTATGGCTCTTTGTCCTTGTTTTTTTTTTCTCTTTTTTTTGTTATTGTGTAAGATGACAATATATGTAGGTAAGTTAATTGTTTTTGGTATTGGATGTGTATGTTGTATAGTAATTATGATGTATATGATGTGTTACTTCACTATTGAATTAGGTCCAGCCTGTAATGATAGTGTAAGTTCCTTAATAAATAAATAAATAAAAAATAAATAAATACTCAAACGTGTGCAAAATTGTTCAACTCCCTCATCTTATTCACAAAGTTCGAACTTGCATATATTTCTGTCTTACTTTCACTGTAACTGTTAGAAAAGGAAAGTACTATATTCGTTCAAAGTTAGATATTGTGGCGTTTAAATCGGGAGCAAGGTAAATATTGATGGCATTTATAGTAAATAGCTTTTTACCCGCAGCTCCGCTCGCGTTTATTCAATCTCTGCCCCGTTGACTTGAACGTTATTTTATCAACATCCCTTATATTATATGTTGACCAGGGTCACTGCGGTGATAATAAAGAACTGCATCGGAATTGGAACATACATACAGTCAGGCCGACAGACAAAGATTCTAGAAATTGTAGTTTTGTCTTCAGTACAATACTAATAATAATAATCCAATTAGATCAAAAATTTGAAAAAATATTTACTGTACAGACACGCATTTTTACTACTTTATTATTAGTAGGTATGTACTATATAAAACGTAAGATATATCTTCGGTTTTCGCGGATACATGGTGACTACGATCTTTAGGTTCGAAAGCCTCAATCCATCTTTCGAAATTGAGTAATATATTTATTTCCGCTCTAAAGTGATGAATGAAGATGTGTACTAGACGCAAATCAGTGATAAATTAATATGAATCCCTGTTTTAAGGAAAAAAGTCATCATCTTAGCAACCTGTATACGATAGTTTTATTCAAAGCTTATTTCAACAGGTTTTATATCAACACAATCTAAAAAGGCTTTTAAATGTTTCAACAGCTTTTTACCTGACACCGGAGAACTTAAATAACACTAACTGTAACAGAAACATTTCAACGTAAATATTGGTAGTTTTTATACTTTCTTGGTGTGCTGAATAGTTTTTTTTACCTCTAGCCTTATTGCAGTCGTATATTCTGACCACTCAAACCGTGTAACGTTGGTTGTAGTAAATTGCAATCGGAGTGCACTAGACTACAGAACGTCCTTCTTAGATGTTCGACGCCCCGCGCCGTCGGCAACATCAAGAGGCGGGAAATCCTGTATCCGGGATGGTGGAAGGCGTAACGGATAGAGTATGAAAAATCTGAAAACGATAAGGGAAGTGGCTGAATCTGGGGTCACAGGATAAAGGGCACCTCTATGATGGCAAATATGTCGTTCAGCTCCTAGATTATGTATCTTTGAGTCGGTTGCCAACTACTTGCCAAACATCGAAAACATCTGTTTACTATCAAATTCCGGTTATCTAAGGATACGTTCGCACTTAATGTGACGTCACAGTTCGTGAACAGTTCATGAACTGAATGCAATTTTGAAAGTTCAGTTTTTATCACAGTCAAGTATCTGTGGTTTTATCTATGTTTTTAGTCTAAATATTATTATTAGAGTGCATTACAAACCAGAAAAGATAAATTAGAAACAAATGTAAAGACAAGAATTGCATAACAAACAAGAAAAGATAAATTAGAAACAAATGTAACGACAAGAATTTGTTTCTAATTTATCTTTTCTTGTTTGTAATGCACTCCAATAATAATATTTAGAGTATTCTAAAGCAATTTATTTCACAATATCTATGTTTTTAGTGTTTGGCAACCAGTTGGCAACCGATACAGCGTTACATAAAAGGGCCGCTGGCTGCTCGAAATGGTTGCGTAATCTATTTATGGCATGTGAAAAACTAGTTATGATTTATAAAAAAACGATAATGTAAATGGCTGAATATGGTATAGAAACGAAGTGCTATTTATATGTCAAATTTGTAAGAACTTACCAAATATTTGGTTGCGTTATGGAGCAACGCCCGTACAAATTTAACCGTACATTTTTAATAGATTTGACTTTAAAACGGTTTTTCATTTCCATCCATCCATCCATCAGCCTGTTTCGTCCACTGCTGGACATAGGCCTTTCCAGGAGTTCACCACTCTTGGCGGTCCTCCTGGAAGAAATGCCCATACTCACACACGCTGGGCAGGCGGGTTGGTGAGCGCGGTGCCGAAACCCTTGCACTAGTGACGCCGCTGCCCGTCACCAGTCTGATTTATATAAGGCCTGGCAATTGGGGATGGATATACCGCCATCCATCGGTCCCAGGCAATGGTGAGCCGCCTGGTTTTTTTGCCTGAGAGCTGTCCTCTTACTCTCCCCCGAATAACTTCGGGAGGATTTCCGAGTAAGATGGTGGTACCTCCACAGTCGAGCCCGGCATTAGCTCTACCCCCTAAATGGTTTTTCATTTATTATTTATTTATACGCCAATGTCCTAATTGACCGACAAATTATGTATTTCATCATATCTGCTCATAAATACTGTCATTTATGATTACTATCGACACTCTTTCTTTTTACATGAACTAACGTTATGTGGTTCGGTACAAAGGGAACACTGTGGAGCAACGCTTTCCTTTGAAGTTGATTCCCTGAGATGACTCGGTTTTAAATGTGTCGTCGGTCTGAAATAGTTGTTGTTGTTTAAATTTGTTGCAGACTAAGAGATGGTGATGACATTCCCAAACTTGGGCTGACGATCAGCGTCCGATGATACTGTCTTTCACGGTATAGCATTTTTGAACGGGTGTTGCTCTATAATGCAATATTTGGTCAGTTTTGATTTGACATAATAATTGACATGAGTACAATTAGCACTTTGTATACCATAGCAGTGGCCAAGGGTCCATATAACACGATTCCCATCGGCTTGTTTAGGATATGGCATCGATTCTACATTTCTAAATTCCATGCTTCGCTTTGTCAAACATTTCTATAAATCTCAATACGACAAATACATTTGGTTGACAGGGAGTTGCAAAGTCCAAAAAATTCAAGTTTTCCTTGGTTGCTTTTCTGAGTAATGCGATTCTACTCGTGTTTGGCCGGCTTCCCTTTTTAAAATTTTCACCCTTCACCACTGCCATAGTCAGCCATTTACCTAAGTATTTTTGGTCACCATTACTAGTTTTTCAGGCGGCATTATACATAACGCAACTATTTCTAGCAGCCAGATCGACATAATTGGCTTCGGAGAGATACCCTTTATCCTTTGAACCCAGATTCAGCCATTTCCCTTATCATCAGTGATCGGAATATCCTGGGGCGCGCCGTTATCAAATTATGGATATGACTTTTTGTCGGAACTCAATTTCCAGAACTTAATTAAATATCGGAACTTTACCATTTTCACAAATAAAAACTTTTAATAATAGTCTAAATCCTGTTTGGATTTTCAATGAAGTTATGCATTAAGTTTTAGAAAATAAAGTGTGAAATAATGTTAACAACAGAAAATATTATTTATCTAGTAAAATAAAATAATACTCAATATATAATTTCGGCTAATTGCTTGACAATGCAATTTGTGGATAATTTTTATTCAAAAGTAAGGAAAACAATATTATGATGTGCATTTTGCACCAAGATTATTTACCACCTTAAATTAAAATTAAGTATTATTTACCAATAAATCATAATATGCCAAATTTATTTTTATTGTTTTCATAATTTTATGAAAATTCAAAATATTGACATTGTATAACATATTTTCTGTTGATTTGATAACATATTTTCATATTTTCGTTTTCTAATAAAAATACAGTACCTATAATTATGTTTTATCTATAAGTGAGATCATCTAAGCAATAATATATTTTTTATGTATCAAAATAGTAAAGTTCTTATATTTAATTAAGTTACGGAAATTTTGTTCCGACAAAAAGTCATATCCATACTTTGATAACGGCGCGCCCCAGGATATTCCGATCACTGCTTATCATTACCAGATTATTCGTCTTAATACATAAAGCTGACGTTCTACAACACTAGCACATCATGTGTTATGCTATGTGATATAATATACTAAATCTGTAAACGACTAGAGGATGTTAAGTGGCATATGGCATGAACTCGAAAACGCCTGGCGATGTTGATATAGAACCATCTCCATCCGGAAGCGGATGTGCTAAATTATGATCAACCTTCATGCACCCATCTGCATAATACACGTGGAAATTATGTGCAGCTCCGGAACTGAGCTTTATGAGACTCACTCATGCGATGGCAACTGCTGTCAACGACAGCCTGAAATTGAGAAGAATATTGTTTGTTTCATATATTTTCCGTTCACCGCTTTCCGGGAATTTTCGGGATTCCGAGATAAGTCCACTTATTTATTTTTAGGTTTCCGTACCCAGAGGATGACAAACTATACCCTACCACTAAGCTTTTGCTGTCTGTCTGTCTGTTTGTCACAGGTCTTCAACTTCAGTCGTAATAGACATCTATTTTTTATAGAATATGTGTATATGGCCTCTATGAGGAAAAAGTAGCATTTTTTTCCGTTATTTGTTTCAGCTCTATATTAAAGACGGTAAGTAATACATAAAAATTTCAAATTTGATCCCTTGCTATATGTACATATACTAAAGTAAAACAACAGCTAATAAAAATTTGGGTTTTGTAGACAGCGGGAGCCAATCTGTTTTGTCAGGCGCTACCATGCCGCACACCATTTGTAGAAGGTAACATGTATGTGATTAAAATAAACTTAACCTTTGGTATTTTGGTATTATTTTTTTAATTTGTAATTAAAAATTCACAGCAAGTACATTAAGATTACTTAAACATGATACTAACTTATTGTGAAAATAATGGATTGCACTATTCTAAACTAAAATGTACATTTGGAACATAACAAAAATAATAATGAATAAACAAGTAAGACTTCAGATTTACTTTTCTTCTGCATTTCTATACCGCAATCATAGTTTAAATATGGTTTTTACACTGTGCCGCAATTGTATAACGTTAATTAATTAATACTTCGTTTTAAGAGTTTGTTGTGAGTTTGAGTGTCAAGTTATTCGCTGTTAGGGTGTATGTTTGTGTAGGCACGTGTTTCATTGTGTGCCTATGATGTAATAGTATAACAGGTAAGTATTATCTTATTACAAAGCTATAGAGATAATTTTGCGAGGGACAGAAGTTAGGTTTGACGGTAGTTGGCACGGATCCTGAATGGAGATAGCAATGCTTCCGACCTTTTACGAATCGATTATTGACAAGTCTGTAATATTATATTCTCTTTGGCCGAGAACTAAAGTACTCCATCAACTCAAACCGGAATTTGAAGCAATTTGTTTTCTGATGATGATAATAATAATAATAGAGAAAACTTAACCAGGGCTCTTGGGGAAAATTACTAATGTTTCATTGAAAAGTTGACAACAATCTCCTGTTTTTGGAAATGACAGCAACAAAAACCCTTTTGCCCCCAAAAATAACAGGAAATAATCAAGTTTATAAATAAGACGTCCGGAATAGATTAATGCTTGAACCATTATAAAAAAATACAGTAAAATTAAATGGCAGCCGGCTAGCTTATTGCATTTTATTTACGCGGTGCGATAAAAAAGTAACGTTAAATAATAATAGTTGGCGAAACTCAAAATATGTAGGTAGTACTCGTCCATATGAACAACTTTATGGGGTGTATCCAAAATACCCTTTGATGTATCCCACATTATTCGTGCTGGGCATGGTGGGATATAATCAGCTCAAAGTAAGGCGGGAACTTGCCCTGGCGTCGTACTTGTTTAGAGTATGGCGTGGAAAGGAAACTAACTTAGTTTTGCTAGCGAAATGTAAGTTACGGGTGCCAAATGACTCACTAAGGGCCCGAGAAAATCGTCTGTTTGACATAGGGCACAGTAGGACAAACCTCCATCGAAAGGTTTCACTGACCCGAGCACTGGAGCTACTTAACAGGATCCACGACCATGTTGATTTGTTTCCCTGAGTGAATTCACACGAACAGCCCTATATTTTATTTGTTACCAGTAAATTAATTGTAACTTTGTTAAAATTGTTGTTATTGTGTTTTTATGAAATTTATATGATTACATTTGTGATTTGTAAATATTATAAGTATGTTGAATGTTCACTATTGTATTGGCTCAGCTGTAAAAATAGTGTAATACTGTGGTTGAAAAAATAAATAAATAATAAATGAAACTTTTTCTTTAGGGACAATGCAGAATTCTCAAAATTCGTTTTCAACTTTTTATAATATAGACGGCACACAACTTTTCCAAAGCTGTCTAATTAATAACGGAAAAAATGAAGAAAATAGCTCCCCATAATAATTCTCATTGTAAATTTTATAAGGACAAGGCCATTTCCTTTTTTTTTGCGGCTCTGTTTCTTTATGAAAGTTGTTCAGTATGATCAGTGGATAATGACATCACACACCATTTTTAACCAATCACAATTTGAAAGCTATAGCGAAAGATGTTGAAGTTAGACAATAAGGCACCTGCATACGTCTAACATGAAGGACCATATCGAGCTCGATAGAGCTTGATACAGTGCTCTGTTGATCTACATAAAGAGGGACAGACAGTGGTATATCGAGCTGTCAGAGCTCGATATGGTCTACCATGCCAGGCACCCTAGTTTCATTTAAAGATTAGCTGTCCATTTACACCCGGTATTTTTATTACAATTAAATCATTCATTAGTGGGTTAATTAAATTTATAATTATTAGTATAAGTAAAACGTTTTTTTTCTCGTTGGCACGGATAGATTTATTATATTTATGGACCTTTTTGTATTTTGGAAAAAACATCCATCACAAAACTATATATTCTCAAACTGTTATTACTAAGCCCAAAGCAAATCATTAAACTAGACTTAATTAAATGAGTAAACTTGCTATCGGCTGCAACGACGCGACTACGATTGCTTGAGCTAACGTTCGTCGCGATCGTCATTTCCGGAACCAATATGGCTGCGCTCGATTTCAGGCCCGGACTCTACAACCTCAACTTAACAAGCAAAACTAACCCTTATCACAGAGGCAGTAGAACTGGCACACGTTTTAGAATTCTATCGATAACTCTGCCGATGTCGAGTAAACGGTTTACGTCGGATTACACGAACGTTTATTTCAATCAACCCAATGTTGGACTGCCGGTTTTAAATAAGCTGTCTGTACACACCTTTATATCGATACTGATTGTTAAAAGTTGAACAAAAGCGCAGACAGAATGAATTATTTGTGTGCATGGTTATTTATCAAACAGACGCGGCTGGATTAAATTACATTTCAGTTGGCGTTTTAAAATTTATAGAGCCTACTTCGTATAAAGGACATGTTCTTGGTAATTAAGTCAAAAGTAGATATTATTTAAAAGTGCAACCGATTTTATTTCAAACAAATTTATACCAATAAAATAAAGTAGTGAAAAATTAGTTTCTCTACATTGAATATTTGTGCAAATGACATGAAACGGGTTATTAGTACTGTACTGAGGCCAAAACTAGAATTTTTAGAACGTTTGTCTATCTGTCTGTCTGTTTGTTTCATTTTCGAGAGCCACTCAACCGATTTGAATACGATTTTCATTATTACCATCGTACTGACCCTCATCAACATACGATATTTTTCGTATTTCACAAACAGGGTCTTCGAGCCTTGGTCCTGACCATTTACCGAGCCTCTAGTATGAATTTGGCTGCATGAACTAAAGTCACGTTATATACAAACACTCTTGCAAATATCTGTCAGCTTCAGTCTTAGACGTAGACGTTCAAATGTTCACCATTGTCTTTATTTCAACTACAGGTAGATAAGACTGTGGTACTAGCTAAAGCATTCGATCTGAAACTAGAGGTAACCGAAGGAGAGAGGGGGTATTATAGCCCACCACCCCCCTTCCGCAAAAGCTCTTTACACACGTGCTGATATTACGTGGTTGGCCAAGTCCGAGTCGGTCTCGCGTACAAAGGGTTCCGTACCACCCCACAATACGGGTGGGGAACCCTAAAAACATTATGGTAAATAACAACTATATAGGTATATACATGCCAAAGCAACATAAAGACTACAAAAAACAAGTCGCTAAAATGGTAACGCCTGGCAAAAAATTTGGCGCCGTCTGTGTATGTATTTATTATTTTTTTGTTTTACTTTAGTGTATGTCCTAAAATCTGACTCAATTTAAAACTTGTATGTATATACTACCGTCTTTATGCAAGAGCCAAAAGTTAAAATAATACAACTTTTTCGAGGTTTCTTGTATGGAGACCGCCTTAAATTTATTATGTTACTAGCTTTTGCCCGCGGCTCGGCCCGCATGTTTTCGGTTTAACGGCATGCTTTTTTCTGGGATAAAAAGTTGCCTATGTGTTAAGTTAGGGTATTAGCTATATCTATTCTAAATTTCATCCAAATCCAACCCGCCGTTTCAACGTGAAAGAGTAACAAACATACACCCACACGCATACATACACACACACACAAACTTTCGCATTTATAATATTAGTGTGATATATGTTTTGTCCTGATAAGTGCCATAGTAATACGTATTGTGTGCAATTTTTTTTTATATATATTACGGTTGAAGCTGTAGACCCCTGTGACAGACGGACAGCGGAGGTTTAGTAATAGGGTCCCGTTTGGCACCCTTCGGGTACGGAACTCTAAAATGTATCCCATAGGACAAGCCAGGTCTAAATCTATAAGATGAATCCGAGCCATGACCTCAAGCGGATTCTATTGTCTTAGCAATAACGAGAATTGAGAAACCTACTGCGAAAGTTTCTTCACGTTTCGCTGATTATTTACAAACTAATAAAGTAATGAGCGAAAAAATTAACTCTCAGATTTATAAAATATTTGTTGGGAAGTGATAGGGATTCATAATTTCTGTAAGCCAGTATAATCAAGCTAATGAAAATATCACCAATGCAATAATCACTGACGTAGAAATAGTCCAAACGGGAGAGGACTCCTTAAAATTAATCCAGTGAACTTATTGTTAAACCTTAGAGGTATACCGGTTGAAAATTAACCCTCTAGCTATAACAAAGGAAACTGTTCTATGTTCGAAATGAAAAATACATGTTTTGCTACTTTTGTCATGATGCATATTAAAAAAGATATCGACCGCTAAAGAAGCACTAACTCTCCGGTGACACAGACGACGCTCTACAAAACCTATGTGTAGATAGCTTAAGTACATTATTTACCGCCGGTAATATGTACAGTCTATTGTCAGTCACATGTCACGTCACGCAGGTTAGCCATTTTTTTCGAAATTTGAAAACCAAAATGAAAATTTAAAAAATATAACTTTTTTTACGGTTTTGTGTTCTATTAGTGATTCTGATTCATACAGTTAAATAAAGCTAGAAGGTTCATTTTCAACCTGTATAACTACCAACCTGCGGTGGTCTAGGTTCTATTATCGAAGGTTCTAGACTACCAAACTGAACACACACCTAGTAGAACATAAACTGTAGACACAGACTAAAAGACTGTCTTATCTGTGCAAGTAATCTCTTTGTTTCCGGACAAACATCAAACATTTAAACAGTTGGTTGCTTGAAAATTCTATTACGTTTTCAGTGCTGTATCTATAATAGGCTGTGTAGCACGGCGGCGGCGTAGCGAGTAACGTAGGCGCGTAGCATCGTCTCGTAGTATTCCCTTTCATTTCGTAGCCGCCTCCCGCCCTTCGCCCCTCTCTCTAGCCCGCATCCGCCCGCCCTGATCAATGAATGCACTTTAGCGAGCTTCAGAGAAAGTATTAGCTTAGCTACTTTCGCGCGAACTTTATTTGTCCTTAAATTCACTTTTACAATAATTGTATAACTAAGCTGCGTTTGAACAAAGAAACGAGGGCAATTTTGTATGGACGTCTTCATAAAATTTACTAAAGCCTTTGACAGTAAAGAAGAATATGTAAAACGAAAGCTCTTGGGTTGTACTAGATTTCATTATATGGCAGCTAAGTTCAAATCCAACGTGAAAGTGGTGTTATATTATGGTACGTTTTTAAAACATATGTATTTAAGAAATAGTTCATTCATTCCATCGTTCACCATTTAGGGGCTGGATTTAACCTTAGCTGCCATAAAATGAACTGAAGTACACTTCAATAGCACAGTTTAAAAATCCATACAGTTGTCCAACGAAAGCGCTCAGACAGAGCAATTGTGCGGGGTCTGTGGGGCGAGACGCGGGAGGTAAGCCAACGAGCTACGTATACGAGTACAATTTTCGAACAAGCAGTTCGGGGTCTCGCCCCGCAAGCCTCGCACAACCACTCCGTCCGAACGCCTTCGTATGTATTTTTAAACTGTGGCAAGCTTTCATATGACATGAGTTTCATTCATTACTGTTACAGGCTTGGTGCAAAATTACGCATAATCCTTTCAAAATTATTTGTCAACGAAGTCCCATACTTACCAAAAATGTAAAAATCTGTTTAACTTTTAACTCTGCAGCTGACCAAGGCACATTTTAATATTTATTAGGAAATGTTTTTAATTATAATATCATGAATTTTTCAACGGTCACTGTTACTACACCCGGAACGCCCCGCAGTGCGAGAGGGACGGATTACGGAAAAAAAATGCAAAATGTCGGTTTTAAATTAACATAGAATTAACCAAAATAGTAACCAAAATTTCAAACTTACAACTTTAGATATTGTTAAAATCTATCTAATAAAATATCGTTCAGGTCTGTTGTATGTCATTCCTATTTCTCATACTATGAAAAAAAGTGTAGAAGTAGACCTCATTTCAATAATTATTTCTATAGAGCGAAAGTTCTGCAATCGCGTTTCTGTACTTAAAAAACTAGAAAAAGGTACCTATATTTATATACAAATTTATTAAAATAGTGGCTTCTTCTGATAAGCAGGTAAACAACTTCAAAAGTGCCGATTTTAGTGAAATAGTGCCTTAAAGAAAACCAGCCAGGTAAAGCCGTGGGTTTTTAAAATATTTAATTATTTTCTACAGAACTAAGTATTTATTTACCCATTACGAAACAAAACGTGTTATTCGGTATCGGTTCATAAGCATCAGAAATAAACGTTGGTAACAAAGTCAACATTTTGTTTTCCATGCAGTCAAATTAATGTACATCTACTAATATATATCGGTATTACATACAAAGTTACCAACATGCTTACAGTACAAAATTGTTCAAATATTTGCAAGATTTCCTGAAGAACAATAGATTCAACAGCGTTTTCGCAAATCATGTTTCTGAAAATTTTATCAATATTTTTTGTACGTGTTCATGCATAATAGCTTTCTCATTTGAAAGACACATAGGATCACGAATAATTTATTCTAGGGGATTTCATGACCGAGAAACATTGACCTCTCATAAAACAACGCTGAGAAAGTATAAATTATTAAAAAATTTAATAAGTTCTGCCAAGAATATGCTCTTGACTACTTGTGTATACTATCGTACCGTCAAAAAATATTACGGTTACCCAAATTTCACCACTTATCATTGTAACAAAAGCAAAAAGTAGATCAGAAAAACTTCCTAGATGGTATCCTAAAGGAATTTCTTACTAAGGATTTAGTGTTTTAAAGCAATTTTTTTCTACTTTATGTTTTTAATAAATTAAGCTGAATGTTAAAAACATAATTTTATTATTTTATTCCTAGTTTTTATAGTTCCTACATCTGTTTTATTCAGCACTTATTTCATTACGATATGTATAAGATTGTTTATTAAAAACACATGAATAGATAGTTAAATGCTAAACAGAATTGGGTATATAAACGGGTTAAATGTGAAACAGAATTAGGCACAAAACTTCCCTGTATACACGTCGTTAGCGCGTGTCTGACTCAAAACCGCGTGTGGTTTTTGTGCCTACCACCTTACAAACAAACATAAATCTTTTTTCACCGGAAAGGGAAAATAGCTTTTATGCCTCACCATTAAGGCACATCGGAGCTTACTGCAAGTTTTAGTCACAGACAAAAGCTGGCAGTGACATACGTATGTGCACTCATGAAAATGTTCGCGCGAAAGAAAACGTGGCAAAATATTTTCCGTTTTGTCCATTTTCTTTTCTATTTCTACCAAGACTTTGAAAAATGGATGCTTCCTTCATATTTCTCCACGAAGGACTTGTACAAAGGTTTTCATTCATATTAGGGTTCTAAAAAAATGTGAAGCATTTTTAAAATTAAGTGTTTCTATTTGAATTCCTTTGTTTAAAATTGTTATAAGTGACTTAGTATGTTGAGAATGTTGATCCTAAAACTTTAATCGTAAAAACACCTCATATCCTTAATTTTCATTTTTTTAATCTTTAATTTAAGGTCTCGGTCACGTAGTGACTATGTCACCCTAATTATACAAAAACATATTAAATACCTTGCCAAATAACAACACTTAAGACGACATAGGTAGTAAAAAATGACTTTGTAGGAGTAACGAACGATCTTATCTGCTTAATTCGAAACAGTACAACTCACATACTAAAATAGAAAAAAAAACATGTTAAAATGAGATATTTTCTAAGACGATAACAGAGCCCAAAAAATTAAAGAGAAAGAAAGGCAGTTTTTTCAGTTCAACACAGTAGTCCGTCCAAACTAGTAAAGTAAAAATAACAATAATGAAACAAATAAACCTATTATCTAAAACTAAAATTGCGTTTATTTTTAAACGTTGTGTGAATTTATATTGAATGTTATTTACCAAAAAAAAGCAATATCCAACCTTTCTTGATTCACCGCATTACTCGGCCGCGTACTTTTATAAGTTTATCTCTTTCGATGTGCGATGGACATATTGCACCTTTATTTAATTAATTCTTAATTTAATAGCTGGCCTAACTTACCATGATATGGAGAAGCCAAAGCACTGTAATTTATTTGTCTTCTTTGAGCCTCATCCGCACACAACTGCCTTGCGCAGTTGCGCATCAAGTTAGCAAACTTATATAATGCAATGTGTCCGGAGAACCAAAAGTTTAACCAAGGAAAACTAAGGAGACTTTGACTTCTGACAATTTTGAAAATTCTTCAAGACACTGTAGAATCTTTATTATCAGCGATGAAATCATAAATTGGATTAAATAAGTGGATTTAGGTATTCCATAAATAAATGGCTTCAAATCAGACTTTTTGCGCGTGTTTTCAAGTACTTCGTAAAAGCTTAGATTTCTACTCACCAAAACAAATATCAACAATAATTTTCAAACAACATGATCACGGATATCCGATGTACTCGTATATTCCTTTTATGATTCAGGACCAAGCCATGGTTCTGTAAAAAAGTTCGCGTAGATTTTTTAATACTACTCACTGGTGTTAAATCAAGTAATTTTGTCTGAAATGAACTTTCGTCACCTGCACCTCTAGCATGGTAGACCATATCGAGCTTTATACCTCTATCTGTCCCTCTTTGGGTAGATCAACAGAGAGAAAGAGCACTGCATCAAGCGCTATCGAGCTCGATATGGTCCTTCATGTTAGAGTGCAGGTAGGTTTACCCGCTTTGAGGTCACTTATTTTTTGTATCGCTAATGAAGCTCTTTCATTTGATAACTCACACAGTACGTTTCTAAAATAACATACAAAACATTTATGACGTCTTAGCTGGTAAACTAACTTGGCGACAAACCACCTGAGTCAAAATTACTTACTATAGAACACCAAATAGCTAAGCATTCCTACAAAAAACTCTACTCGTTATTTAATCTATAATACATAAATAAATAACTTTATTAACCAAAAAGTTACATTAAAAATTGTTTACATTAAAATACTTCATGGTGTAGAATCAGACAAAAAAAAAATAAAAGTATGAACTTTACAAATACGACATAAAGTTTTCTTGGCCCCATACATACACAACAAATTAAATAAAACTCTTCGTCTAACAAAACTTAAAGGAACAACCCTGAAAAAGACCCTTTTACAACACCTGCTTACCCTTGACTATAACTCTTGCGAAAACCTCCTCCAAATTATAAAGTAGATAGTTGTTTTGTCTTAAAAGTTAATCCCTAAAATTTGGTTTATTCTCGTTTTATTCATTTACTATAACCTTCTTTATTATTATTATTTTTTGAACCACTAACAAACTATGTCCTTGTCTTTTATTACTATATCATATTTTAGTCATATTTATAGTAAACGACAATAATAACTTCATTTAACCATGTTAAACACGTCAACTTAGTCCTAAAACTGCATTACACTCACCACTAATATCACTCGATAAATAAGAATACTTTTTTAATGCACTTCAAAATAATCATTTACTCACAAATTACGCCCACCAACACTACACTCACGCAGCCTTGACACACACAACTATTTGCTCCAAGGTTGATGGTGCCCTATGGTACGGACCTAAAAAGTCTAGTATAGGGTACTAATAAGCTTTGTACATCTTGTCTGATTGAATTAACTGTAAATAAGTTATTGTGTAATCTTATAAAGATGTTTTTATGTTTGCATGTATTTCATCAATAAATAAATCCTTTCAGCTAAACCGAAAGATCTGTACTGGTCGGTTAACTAAGCTGGCGCGTATTTGACATTTCTGACAAAACTTTTTCTCGCGTATACGCACATACGCACGCTGTCGTCTGTCTGTCCCTTTTCATTATTGTCACATTTGCGCCAGCTTTAGTCGACCTGTATTACAGGTGCCAAAGGTGTCTTAAATTTCGTCGTAGCGTCTAATAACAGTTCAAAGAAAGGGATGGAGCTGTGTAAGTAAAGAAGAAACAATACAGTTCATCTCACTTACTCACACAAATCCATCTCTCTCCTAGAGATGTCACAATTCCATGGGAATTTAAATTCTAACTTCATTCGGTTCTGTGTGCCTAGCACGCACCAGAGTTACAACGTGTACCTATACTACTTGTACTCTCATCACGCATACCTCAACAAGTATGATGGAAAGACAGTGTATAAACGGCGCGTGCTAGATCCCCTGGATCACTTACCTCTACTTCATCACAGTAGTGACGTAGTCTTTCTTTTTTTAGCAAAAGCTTTTTCAACATAACGCCAGCGGTCACTAAAAACCTAAAAACCCATGTCAGCGTGTACATTGACAGCCGTACAGGCGCTACACGTGTTAATGTTGTCGGGACAAGGTGAATTAACAAAGCTTAGGGAATACCTTTAAAACCGGAAATACTGGCAGCATAGCTAGTGGTGTCAGAGTTTTTTTACACTTTCGAACATGTTCGAATTAATAAAACATAAATATGTCATAGGTAAAATTACCATCAAACCCTTTAATTCTCAGACGAGCAATACATTCATCCATCAATCAGCCCGTGTTCGTCCAATTTCCCAGATTTCGCCATTTTGGCGGTCTCCGTCCTCATCCAGCCACCACCCACAACGTCCTTTAGATCGTCGTTCCAGCGGGCACGAGGATACATACGTTTAGGGATTCTTGATTAAAAGTGCGTGTATGTTTATACTAACCACGTAATCCTCATCTCATTTATGAGTCTTAAGATCAAAATAAGTGAGTAGAAAACACCATCTAATTTGAAAACACAAATATAACTAAATACATGGAATATGTACGCTATTTTAAATTCATTATTAATATAGTGTATTAGTTAATATAGCAGTATATACTTTTTCAAATACGAGTAAACCTTCAGATATATATGACTGACCAACATGATCGTTAGTGAACAGACCCTTTAATTTAGCGTGTCGCGTGCGGGAATCCACATTTTGTTCGTTGCGTTTCAAATTTAATCGCGAGCCACCCCTTGTCATCGCGGGTTCAAGTATGCGGTAACCGGTCGTTGACCTCGGGTATTTGGGCCGGCTTTGTTTACAGCAGTGGGCCGGATATAGGGCGGGCATCTTGCCTAAAGCTAAAAGCTTGACGCGTATCCGTTACTTTTTTGAGTGATTGTACGTCACGCCAAAGGGTGTTAATGAGGATCCATTAGGCAGTTCAGGGTTGAAGTGTGGCGACTGGCAACAAGTTGACGGTCGATATTGATTTAAGTCGACGGGTCTGTGAGTTGGTATTGGACTAAAAGCCGGGAAAATAAACTTCCCATGAAAACAACTTAAAATCAACTTGAAAATATTATACCCGATGTAAATTTACAGGTTTTAATAAAAACACATTTACTCCTACTTCCGTGAAATTTGAATGGACAGGTCTTTTTTCAGTAGCACGGGAATTTTTCTTTAGGAAACTTATTTAGTACATTCAATAGAGTAGGTATGTAGTTTAATGTTATACCACCTTTCTATAAGCAATCTGTACAAGTTTGGAGAACATAAAATTGCAAAGAATAGTTATGCAAAACAAAGAGGAAAGGGATAAGAGCGAGTTACGTGCGTACCGAATAACTTTATTAGAGCGTGAACCGGGTCTCCAGCGCATGTTTTGCCTTACACACTACACAAAAGCGTCTACACAACAGTGGCGTGCATAGGAATTTTTGCTGGAAATGCAATGAGAAGGTCAAATTTGACAGAAGAAATAATTATTTTTAATGTCACTTTGAAAAATCATTATTTTTATGACGCCAGGGTAGGCACTGCTTACCTTAGAGTACATGAATTCATACAAAAAAAAAACAAATTTGTTTTTAATTTTTTTCATGTTGTTTTTATCGTCAAACTTGACCTTCTCAAACTTCTCATTGCTTTTCTAGCAAAAAGTTCTATGCACGCCACAGCTACACAAAATATTGTTTCGCTACACATTTTTTGGTGATATTATCAACAATAAAAGCCGGGTCTCCTACATGCCTATTTGCAAAAATGTATAGCAAAACAATGTTTTGTGTAGATGTTTTTGTACAGTGTGTGGGGCAAAACACGCGCATAAGATCCAGCTTAACTCGACTCACGCCGTAGTAGAGTTATTCGCTAGGTAACTCACACTTAGCTCTCTGTAGTTAATTTACCATTCTTTCAAGCCCTTCTCAGCATCACCTTCTTCACTATTTATATTCACTATTGACTCTGTAATCTTCATTATTTCCATGAATTTTAGCGCAAATTCACCTAGAAAAAGCAAAAAAGCTTTCACGAATTAGTCTTCAACGTTTTCCCAGCCATTTCCGCAAAAAATACTAAAGTGAAAGACTTGTAAACCCTCGGTATGCAAATTATCGCGGAAGAGCGGCGCGGCCGACCACAGAACGAAACTGAATTAAGCCTGGCTCCTCGCTGGTTCAGACATGGGGGTCTTAACTGGCATAACTCGATGACACTCGAATGGATTGCTGCAATTTTAGACCTACCTACACAAGTGGGGGTACACGTGATGTAAGAAGGTAAGATAAAGACAATGGCAGAAATAGACTACAACCACTTTAAACGTAACTTCCTACGAGCCATAAGGTGTTCACGTGTCTTTAAGGTGTGATATGCTTAAATAGGCTGCCTCAAAAACATGAGTTTAATTTTCGAATAAACTGGATGATTGTTCTGTGCAGCTGAACTTGAAAAGAAAGCCGAAGGGCATGTTGCTTCGTCCGCGTATATCTTTATCTTTAGGTTGTTGGTATGAACACTTAGAGGTGTTAGTGGTTCCTGAATCTGAAAACTCTACTACACATTAATTTTATTTTCCTGGTCTTATAAATTTTATATAACCTTTCAGTACTTTTCCCATAACGGTGGTTGTGGCAATCGGTATTTACCTTTACCAAGGATATCGTTTATCTTCAATGCATATCTACCTTTCCATTAGGTCTGTAGATACCTATTATACGAATTTTCGTGTAGGTGTACGAGTAGGTATATTGCACATACAGCTAGGGGAGAGCGAGACGGGCGGATATCGTCGATTGCGTGGATTGCTGCCTCTGCGCAACCGCGACCATGATCCGGGATTGTTACAGATGAGGAGGAAGGAGGACGGATTATTAGTCTTCATGATCTGACCGAAAATTTGTCACTATTCGGGTGCTGACACTTTGATACATCCTTATTTTTCAATTGGAGTTTTTGGTTTGGGTAATGATATTTGTGTGAAATTTCGAAGTTATAAAATTTGCATAAGTACTTATATACATAGTTACTCGTAGCTATTATATTATAATATTAAAATGCTAGTTTAACCCCAAAAATTACCACATATGTAAATGAAAAATTCAAAATCGATCCACAAGAGTTTGGACATATAGGAGGATTAATGAAAGTAGAGTGACGAAAGCTATTTATGGTGTGCAACTAGAATATAAAGCTCGACCGGGTCGCCCTATGTCACTATCACTATGGAGTTATTGAAGTCATACCTTAGTGATTGTATTCAAAAGGTAGACATTTATGGGTTAAAGACATCCGGAGCATTGGTTATGGGGGACCCGCAGGGCTCCATATTAGGACTCTTATTATTTTTAATATACTTAAATGACCTTCCTTATTCAGTTGAAAACTTATCTGAGATAGTGCTATTCGCAGACGACACGGCACATATTTTAAAATGAACAGACATAAAGATAACCCTGATGACGCGAATGCAACTCTAACACTGATTATTAATGATTTCACTGCAAATAATTTGGTTCTGAATAAAAATAATACAAAATATATAAAATTTGCATTACTAAATGTAATTCAAGTAGAGTTAGTTAACAGAACTAAGTTTTAAGGCATAACGATAGACTCTCGTCTTTAGTGGCCCTCTGTGGTAAACTTAGTTCAGCCGCATACGCTATTAGACGCATATGAAATATCACTGATGAAAATACTGCCATATTATTAGCATGTTTTAGTTATTTTCACTATTTTTAATTAAAAATATAGCATCATGTCAAACAGAATGCTGCTGTGGGGTAGAGCCATGGATATAGAAGAGTGTTTGCTTTGCAGAGAGCAATTGGGGCTATTTACAACATGAAGCACCGAGAATAGTTAAAAGAAAAATTTAATGATTTTGATATATTTACGGTTCTATGTGAATTTAATTCCCAAGCCATTGGGTCAGAAACAATATAGTAACTTTCCCGAGGCTTGGTGAGCATCACTCTTTAGAAACCAGAAATAAACAAAAACTTGCTATTCCAAAAATCTGACCTGCCAAAGTAAGTTCCTCTTTCGTAGGATATGGTAACAAGACACGCGGCACCGTGTCCGGTCGAGTTCTAAAAGAAAAGGCCGGCGTTCCAGCCGTGTGTTAAACATATATTACACGACCCATTTTGAGCTACTTTCGTCCCCCCTATAACTCATTTCCTATCGGACCTTTGCAAGGATCGCGCAAGTACCAAAAATCGAAAATTTGATAAATGACAGTTTAACAAAACTCGAGATATTCACGTCTAAGGGTCACTACTTTTATCACTAGCTGACTCACTCATATAAAACCTAAACCACTCCCAGTGTACTCAGAAACATGAAATTTCAGATAACGGTAGGTCTTTGAGTCATCGTAAAATTGCTTATATTTAATTATTCTGGAAGTAATTAAAGACCAACTTAATTAGACCCGTTGGATATATACAGGCTGTAAATAGAGTGCGACCATTAAATAAAAGCACATACTCTACTGATAATACTAAACGACTATTCAAAAAAAAAAACGCGCAAATCTTTAGAGAAAAAGATGTTCAAAGACTTTATCTCGTACGAGGAAGGTCTATTTTAGAACACTGCACACGGAACAGCTGTTTCACGGACGACGCTCTCTCTAAACTCGCCCGTATGTCGGTGCGTTAGGGTTCACGCATTTTTGTTTGTAACTCAATTATTTTCTAAACTAAGGGTGTCCGCGGCTATGATTCTTGCGAAAAGTGGTTCAGTAGGGTCGGTAGAATATGTGGTTTCATTTAATGGTACAGTCTATTTACACCCGGTATAGTTTAATAGATCGTAGTGTCAAGTTAAGTTGGTTTGTTATAACTGCTAGTGGAATTAGTTCGTGTTTTAAACGGTACGTACGCCGTACGGCACTGTCAGAGCACGAGTCTTATTCGTACTTGACCGGTTTTTCTATCTTGCAATACACTCTAATCGATACTAATATTTTAAGGAGCTAAAATTTGTTTGTTCTTGTATAGGAAGTAACCTGTGGAGCCAATAAACCGATTAAAAAAATCTTTTACTGTTTAAAGGTTAGATTCTTTACTTGGACGTAGGCTAGGCTATAGTTTGTTGCCTGGAGACCTGCAGTTCCCTAGGGAATTCGCGTGGTTTATCTCTGGAACTATTCATCCGATTTTGAAAATGCTTTTACTCTTGTAATGCATAGAAGAGTGGCAAGGGCCATGAAGTTTGTCTTGTAAGGACAGGCAGTGCCTTGGTACAAAGTCATTAATTCAATTCGCGTGGATGAAACCACCCGCTACAGGCTATTAATTACACGCCGCGTATTGTAAAAAGATTTTTGTAGCCCAACCTAAATATTTTTTGTATGTTTTTCCCTTATTAGTATATTCATATTATTTTTTTCTTCTAAAGATATTTATTGTAAAGATTAACTTTGACTTGTAGAAAGTATACTTTATGTATCTATTTTACAAAATAAATATTTTGATTTTGATTTTGATCCGTCTGAAGTTAGGCAAAGAACCTGCGCCATACACGATTATTGATCTCATTGGCTCATCTTATCTCCGGCTAACTTCAGACGGATTCTTTTTACAATACGTGGTGTTAAAATACAACATTACAAAAAAAAAGATATCCCACCAAATACATTAGTGTGTAAAAGTGTCCGAATTCAGTACAAAGGTAGTGCAGGATTGTCGGCTTCGCCAAAAAAAGAATTGAGATCAAATAGGTGATCAAATTAAGGGCTTGTATTGAGTCTTTCAACGGTTTTTGTTTTAATATGCTGACTCAACTACTTATCTGATCAATGTTAAACTTGGACACGTGTTTTTTCAGACTTTCGTCTTTCCGTTGTTAGGTCGGTTACCTAATTGGACTCATTTCGCTCAATAGATTTTATTTTTGAAAATTATGCCTTTTTAAGTTATTATTTCGTTTTATGTCTAAGCGGCTTAAGTTTTATGTCTGAAATTACTGCTATAACAAGAAAACATGGTTTATTTTCCGATGTCAGGTGGAAAAACTCCTACATCAAATACTCGTACTTTTTCGTAAACTCCAGAAAAACCTAATTCACTGATTTTGCGTGCCGCCAGCGCGCGAGGTGAGCACTCTAATGTGGACTTTCTGACAACATACTGAAGTTCAAAATCGCTCAGTAAGATTATCGTGCACCAGGGGTAAGGCATTAAATGCATGCCGAGGCTTATGGAGATTCCTTCAGTCATAACTACAATTATGTACAATGTAGTTTCTAGATCTTGCTAAGTTTCTTGCCCTTTTTCTTAGTAAGACTAATCGAATTGACGGAGCTAGGCATAGTATTTTTATTTATTTTACGTATTTGTATTTTTAATTCATTTAGGTATCAACTTTGTTGCATACAAGCCAAACTTCCTTTGTTAATTTTTTAAATTTTCTTTTTTTTTTCTTTTTTTTTTTAGTAATATTGTTTGTTATTCCGACTTGTAATAAGTTTATATAATGTATATTACATAAATAAATATATTTCTATTTTATATTTGGTATAGAAGGACGTATTCTTACTAAATTGGCGACATACTGAGGAAGGGCATTGTCAAAAGTACCCACCGAAATATAAGAGCTTGTATGACTTTAGATTTATGTGGCAGAGGCGAAAGAGGTGTGCCAGGATCGTAGCAGATGGAAATATGTAGTATCTGCCTACCCCTCTGGGACATATGCGTGAGTATATGGATGTAAAATTTCCTTTTCAGTAAACAACTGACACCGAAACAATTAATGAAGCATGCAACGAGATAGGGTTTCAAGAGAAAACAACTTCATAAAACGTTATTTTAATGAGTTAATAACAATACTCGAACTATCGAGTTAGCAAGTCTTCACAAGGATGTTATATACTGAGATATTCCCAGCCAATATGACCACGTGAAATGTAAACCTGTGTCGAAGCTATTACTGTCAATTCTGAACTACCGTCACATCCTGGCTGCCACGTTGCAATCGATGATTTGCAGAACCATACAGAATCATAGCAGTTGATAGGTGCGAGAAACTTTCTGAGGTAGGGGTGAGGTGATATATTGGCATTATATACCTCTATTACATTGGGAGTAAATTACCCTTTTGTGTCCGAATAGCAATAGTAAATTACCTTTTTGTGTCTGGCTATTATTGAATTGAAATTAATAGCCAGACAATAAATAAGCATAGTTTAAGAATCCAGACTATGAAATAAGAGTAACTTTATGTATACAGAGTATTAATGTAATGTTGATATTTAGTATAGATTAAATTCTTGTTTTAAACATATATTTATGTAGACTTTTACTTATGTAGGTGTAAGACCATTTATATAGGGTGAAATTCAATCAACCGACCAAATTCATACTGGAGACTCGCTTAGTGAACAGGAACAAGGTTCAGTAATCTTTTTGGCCAAATTCGAAAAATATATTTTTTGCTCCCGTACTGGTTGGACTACTTCAAGTACAATTCCTAGTGCAGGCATTATGGGGCAAAAAACATTTTTTTGTCGAATTTCACTTGAAGGGTCATTGAACCTTGTTCTTGATCACTAACAGAGTCTCCAGTTTGAATTTGGTCAGTTGGTTGAATTTCACCTTGCTTAAAACAGATCTAAGTTTGTTTGTTAATTTATTTATTAAGTACCTATTTAATTAAGAGGAAGGTATCAAAGGTAGTTTTAAGTTATTATATCTCAACATTTTTATTTTTCTATCATCATTTATGTGTGCACATTTGATCAAGCACTTTTAAACTAAAAAGTTAATATTTCCTTAGCGCCTAGGTTTTGCTGGCAGAAATAACTTACCGAAATAAGCTCGCCTATAGGACACTTAATTTACTGCTTGTATACAATAAATAATAAGAATTCCTAAGGAAAATCCGGCGCCAAAAATAAGGCATCTGATCCGATCACATTCACATAATAGGTACGAGTATCACAATCGCGTCAAAGAGAGCGATAAAGAGATATGTATTCCTCGACTCAACCAATTTCCCTTCGAGGCGTCGAGCTGTCTCAAAGCTTGCCCATTGTCCACCCACACCAAATAACAAACCTCCAATATTTACTTTCAACCCTATGCCCACATCATACAGTCCAAGTTTCCATGATAAACCAGCTGGGTTGTCTCCATAATCGCCTAGTGGAAGTGAGGAATTGAAGGAAGCATGCATTGAAAATGTAAATTATAGCGTTGCTTGTTGTAACTTGACCTCTTTATGTCGCCCTAGTTGTAAAGGGACCTATTTGTAGTTAATTACATCGATTTTCTTAAGTAGAAAGGTATTAGAGGTAAGGAGACAGTAGCTTACGAGGACGATTTGAAACACGAGCGAAGTCAAAGTCAAAGCGTTAATTCATTAATTAAAAACAATATTGTCCACTTCTAAGCGAGTATTTTAAACATTACTTACAAGTAAGTTATTGCCCTTACCCACGCCACGTGTATCATACTACGATTTTCAATGCATAATGTGAGTGAATAAAAGTAACATACCTACCTAATTTACGGATTGTGACGTCATTTCAAGTGCGAACATATCCTTAGATGAGCGAATATGTGGGTTTCATCCGACAATCAAACTGAACCCAGCCTACGAACGCATCAAACTGAATGCAGTTTAATAGTACACAAAAAAGACTGCCAACTTCCTCTCAATAAATAAAATAGTTTTGATTCATATAAAACGGGTCATTACGACCAGTTGCATTACAAAATTAATAACGCCTCTGTGCCCGACTGGTTGAGCGCTTGCCTGCTAAGCTGCAGGAGGTGGATTCAATCCCCTCAGTACGCATTTATTTGTGTTCAGTCTGCCTGCTTCGGAAGGCACTTTAACTGTCGGTCCATTTTTCTGCCTGAAGTATGGCGCTACGGATCACCACCCATCACGTTTGGGGGTTATTAATCGTCGGCGAAAAGCGGGTTAACCAATTGTGAACTGTGACCTGCATTTCACATTTCACTTGGGAACACCTTTGACACCCCCTCGAGGATTCATTTCGTGTCGATATTCGTGTATGTAATAAGAATAACGTTTTTCTCGGTAATTTTATTTCCATCACTAATTCTTATTTATTGGTATTGTACTCGTATTAACTGATAGTTCTTTTAAGCTTGTGACGTTTAAAACTAAATATAGAGTTGTGTAGACTGAACTTATCCCCCAATTTCACATATGAGATATATCCATAACTTTGAAATACAGCGCTATGATTGGCTTATTCGTTGCCTAGGTTAGCGAGATTTTATTAATTTAGAAACTGGCCCTATACGTGTTGGTTTTACTGTAGAGTCACGAGGAGTATACCAAACGTTATTCCAGAGAAGTTAAATTATTTTACTGCAGTTCCTAATTAACAGCCAAAACATCCCTACGGTGTCCTTGATTGAATCTCCACACCACAAGTCTTTTGAGTTGGCAACTCTCATAATGCCCAAATGCCCAATGTGGAGAGCTATAATTAGAGCCTAATGAGGGTTCCTTCAGCAGTCTGCACAAGGTTCGTTTTGTCATGAGCTCCATTGTTCCTGAAGAGCCCTGAAGCTGTCTCGACGCTCTTGACGAGTGAACACGCCTTATTGTAAGATACGTCTGTCAAGTGGGCTTTCCGACAGTAAAATCCGCTAAGAGTTTACTCGTACGAACCCTAGCTAGTGCATATACGTAGATATGCGGTACCTCTAAGAGGAATATGCATAATAGGGAAAAAATTTACGAATACCTAGATAGATATTAAAGAAACTGGCTCCACAGTAGTAAATTTCTAGAGCACTTTTTTGTGAGTTTCTTTGGTTGCCGACCAAACAGAGCCGCGGCCGCGTTCTACGTTCCACGTTCTACGCGCTACGTTCCGCAGCCACTGTAATCTATGCTGCCGTCATAAGAAAGAGTGCAGTAAGTCGAGGTTTTGACGAAATTGAGTTAGATATATATTGTAAAATAGCGTAAAAAGGCGCGTAATCGTATGCGTAGGCATGAAGTGGATTTATGTTAAAACAACCTGTATCAAGAGAGCTTCACTAGTTTAAAAAACAGTAAGTACGCGATTTACTGTATTTTTGCCTATTGTTGATGCCAAATCTTAGTTGTTGTACTAATAAAGAACACATTTTACGATTTTTTTATTAGATGGAATTATCTTTTTGGTTACAGAATTATTGAGATTGGTAGGATTAGTAAACAGCTTTTTCGAGAAGTTTTAACTGTTCATGTGAGAGTGTTACTTTTCCTTCAGCACGCAAAAAAAAACTTTAAGCGCCGTTTTCTCGAAACTTGATTTCGTCGACTTACTGGTACTCTTTCTTATGACGGCAGTATGCGCAGGCTTGGTTTTTTTTAACGTACAGACCGCGGCGGTCATGGTGAAAGTCTGATTGCCTAGAACGCAGAAACAGATTTGTGTGGTTGGCCCCATATACTATACTTACCACATTTTTTTAAGATAATTTATTTTTTAATTTTATTAATACTGATATTGCGAATAATGTAGGTACTGGTTGATTGTTAGGTATATAGTCAAAAATATTAACGGTATAGTGATGCTCAGCATTACGACGGAACAAACAGTTAGGTACCACAAACAATGATGAGGCTTACATAGTATTAGGTACATAGCTCAAACGGTACGCTGATGTGATTGAAGCCAATGGACAATTTTCATAGATTCCAAACACACGCGACATATTCAGTACCCTTGACAGATTCACTAACGTCACAGACGCGATATAAGATAAACATCTCCCTCACAAAAGTTTCATAAAAACTTTGCAGTGATTCCATAAATGAAAGTACAGCGTGAAATTGAAAGCTTCAACTTTAAACTTTACAGTAATGACGACACGACCCTCTCTCAGATTTACTACTCTTTTCGGAGCGAGAAACCTTAATAGTATTCTAAAATTGGACTTATAAAAATAGTAGCAGTTACTCGTAAGTAGCTATATAAATCCGTCGTCAGTTTATCCTCATTCATATTATTTCCCTATAGTCGTCTTTTATATCCCGAGGGAATTTTAACCATACAGAGTAAAGGACTATTTCATTTGATGACTTTTTTATGTTTTTGGGTAATAATTCATCAATCAAAACGAATTTGTGCATTTCACGTCATTTTATGAATTTAATTTGCTGGTAACACTCCGCGCTGCGTTTTTTTTTTGTAAGTGCGACTTCTAACAAGCGATCTCTTCCCGAAAATGGTAATTAAAAATATGAATGGGTATTTTATGAATTATAAAGAATGCCCAAAAATCATGATTATTTAACCGTTTAGTTAGCGCAATCACGCCATGCGGACTAAAAATTCTGGACGCTACGTGGGACGCACTATAAGTTTCCGGAATGAATATGAAAAAATACTATTAAAGGTACAAAATTAATTTATTGTTTTTCAAAATAATCTCCCTCGGCGTCTATGCACTTTTTCATTCGATCAAACCAGTTTTGAAAACTTTTGTGCCACTCCCCTGTGGTGACCTCTGAAACGTGTTTTTCATAGTCCTCGACAGCCTCTTCTGGTGATGAAAATCGTTGACCGCGTAATTGGTTCTTAATTTTTGGGAACAGAAAAAAGTCACAAGGTGCCAGGTCGGGACTGTATGCAGGATGACTCATGAGTTCTACATTTTTCGTCTTCAAAAAGTCGTTTGTCTGTCTGGCCGTGTGAGAACTAGCATTGTCGTGGTGCAGGATGATACGGCGTTTACGGTTATTTTTACGGAGTTCGTCAATAACTTCCGGCAAACAAATGGTCGTGTACCAGTCACTATTCACGGTACGACGATTCTCTAAAGCAACAGTAGCCACGTGTCCAGTTTTATTAAAAAAAGAAGCAATCATCCGCTTAGATGCACTTTTCACGCGCGCCACTTTGGTTGGTTTTGGCTCATCTTGAAAGACCCATACGCTCGATTGCTGCTTTGTTTTGGGATCGTAGCAATAAATCCATGTTTCGTCACCTGTTACTATGTCCCACACCAAATTTGACGCACCTTCGTTGAATCTGGTAAGCATGGCACTGCACCAAGTGACGCGGTCCGTTTTTTGAGCCTCGGTCAAGTTGTGTGGGATCCACCGCGAGCACAGCTTTCTCACACCCAAATATTTGTGTAGGATTGATTGTATTTGACTCATGCCTATTTCTAAGGATGCGCGAATTTCATGGTAGGTCACATGCCTGTCTGTTTCAATCATACGGCGCACAGCATCGATGTTTTTGTTGGTCACAGCGGTGGACGGCCGACCATCGCGAGATTCGTCACTGAGATTGATACGACCACGCTTGAATTCTGCAAACTAGCTATAAACAGTCGTCTTGCATGGTGCTTCATTGCCAAAAGCTGTTTCAAGCCGAGCGATGCTCTGTTGAGCTGTCAAATTACACTTAAAATCGTAGAAAATCATACTACGAAAATTTTCCCGAGTTAAATCCATGTCGATGCAGACACACAATTTTTTAAATGGCGCCACAAGGTAAAAACAAAGGACAGTCAGATGAAACAAACTGCATTCTACAGCCAAAGAGTTCTATTTTCAAATTTTGCAATAAATTTTTAAATATTGTTTATGTAAGTGGCCAGTTCCGGAAACTTTTAGTGTTACCTATGTACCTTGGACAATTATAAAGTTAATTTTTGAACAGTATATGTTTATTAATTGAAATAGGCGTTACCTTGCGGAAGTCCATCACTAAGTAAAGGATATATGAATATAATTTGCAATATTCCGCTAAACATTTAGCGGAATATTGCAAATTATATTCATATATCCTTTACTCAGTATATGTTTGTAAGATTTATTGATAAATCCATTGAATTAAATTTTTACTATTTTGTAATGCACTTTAAAAATATTAAATGTATAATAAAGCCGATTTTGAAGGATTTAGTTTTAGTTTGACATACATAAAATTAAACTTAAGTATGGTTAAAACGAAGAGCCATTTTCAAGTCACCATTTTATAAACGAATTTTAGTTTGACAGCCATAATATACTCAACTTAGTGTTTTTAACTTGTTTTGGTAATTTCAAGGCACATTTTAGAGCTGTCATTTGATCAAATAAAAAAAAATTGTTTGATGTAAGAGCGTTTAAAAGACTTGCTAATTTTAGTTGGTGTGCCCTTCAAAATAGCAATATATAGTTCTGTCACTTAAAATTACGTTTTTTAGTAAGTTTCTTAGCTTAAAATTAAAACCTTCAAAATCGGATTTAATATATGTGTTGAGAAAGTAGGGTCACTACTGCCACACATCTGTGTACAATTAATAAGAGCTAGAAAAGGAAGTAGGGAGAGTATGGCTGTCAATAAACCCATTTCTGTTTGCTTATTTGTACATGGCTTGGAAATCATATTTTAGTATTTCCAGATAAAGTCATGAATGCACAAATTTACTAGAATATTAGGGCAGATTTCGCTAGCATAACACCTCGCTGTCACTCAAGAAAAAACATTTGGAAAATTCTTAGTAAGCTAGCAACACAAAATCAATTTCGGACCCATAACCAATGCATAAGGATCGTCTGGATATTATTCATGATTCCGTCAATATCTAAAAAAATCATAAAGATGGATCCGAGCCTCGATCTGGACTGTGATCTGTTGTTTTAGCGATAATGGGAATTAAAAGGTTTAAATGAATCAATGTAATTAAACCTGCTTTTCCTTATAACTACCGGCTGTTATTTGTTATAATGTTAATTAATATTTTCGAAAAACAATAAGAATTTTAGCTTAAATCACGAATTCTGTTAAAATAACAGGGCGTTGCCTCGCTTCGCTCGGCTCCCATATTTATGTACACTTAAACCTAACACGATCCTCTTCGTGTCGCTCGTAGTCGTACCAAATTCCTGACTTTTAGTTTAAATTACCCGACTATGATTAAAAAAAGAAAACCTTTTAAAATGAATTCGAACTTCAAGGCTTTTACCAAATTATAAATGAACCAAAGATTTGATGTCTAAAGCGAAATCAAGCGAAGGTTTATATCTAAACCTTAAATCTTGTACTCAACTGAATCATCTAATACGCATTTTAGCGCAAATGATAAAGATATCGACTTTGTTAAGATAAATATAATAAAAAAAGAATATACTTACCACAGAGGACTTTATTTATATACAGGTATGTACCTCGCAGTATTTTATAACTATCAATATTAGGTTAAAGCTAGTCGTGTTTCTTTTGAAATTTAAACATTTATATTTTTTTAGGTGGTAGAGCTGATGCCGGGCTCGACTGTGGAGATACCACCATCTTACTTGGAGACCCCCTCGAAGTAATTCGGGGGAGAGTAAGAGGACAGCTCAGAGGCAAAAAACCAGGAGGCCCACCATGCCTGGGACCGATGGATGGCGGTATATCCATCCCTTATAGCCGGGCCTTATATGGAACAGACTGGTGATGGGCAGCGGCGTCACTGGTGCGAGAGTTCCGGCACCGCGCTCACCAACCCGCCTGCCCAGCGTGTGTGAGTATGGGCAATTCTTCCAGGATGACCGCCGGGAAAGGTGAACTAAGGGAGTGGCAAAGTCCTGAAAAGGCTTATGTCCAACAGTGGACGAACTAGGCTGATGGATGGATGGATGGATGGATGGAATTTTTTTAGTCGGTATTATAGAGTTGCGGGGTCCTTAAATGTAAAGTAAAAATTGTGTCAGTGTCATATTACGTTACATTTCTACTGTCATTGATTCCCGGTCTTGTTAGAAGGTGTAGCCAAAATAAATGGTAATACAAGTGGCGTAGGCCTTAAAATGAAAAAGGCTGCAAAGCTACACGAAGTTTTTTGTATGCTACGAGCACAGTTTTAAACTGTGCTACGAGTATGGTGACGTTGTAGCCAAATAGAAGCAGTGAAATCGTTAATGAATGGTTACAATTACAAGTATATATAACCTCCTCCACCTGTAGAACTTTGTCACAACAACGATTTGAAAACTGAAAATCATCAGTGACCATATGGTAGAAAAAGCGGAAATAAAAACGGCCGAAATCATGATATCAAATATAACAAATCAAAATAATACAGGATGATTTTTAACCTAACCCCCATAATATAGTATTTTGTAGGAGAATACAAACTGGTTTTATTAAAAGCATTCAAAATCATATTCATAATTATTTTTTAAAGTTGGAGCCCTTTGATGATCTTTGTAAAATCCAAAGAAATCATGGTCACCCGAAGAGATAAGATAATTAGATCGCGCGAAGTTATTTTTATTACTGATCCTACTATTTTGCACCATTTTCAACTTTTTCCGTATAGGAATGGCTAGAATAAGCATAAATTTTATTTCCAAATAACATTTTTTAATAATATTTTGACTTTTAATTTTAATTGTTTTTACATTTAAAATGTGTTCTATTATAGTTTCCTAATAACCTCTAAAATTATCGGGGTTTGTTTGAAAGTCAACCTGTACCTGTACCATATGTTTTGTAGACTACCATTTCTCGTATTTCGTTCTTTCCCAAAATTGAACCATTCATGGTTCTAACCAACGCAGTTTCAACAGGTGGATATATTTGAAAGAGGACATAAAATAGTAAGACATACTAGTATTGGTTACTTACTACAGGTGGAATACAAGACCAGAAGGGAACTAAAGCTATAAAATATATACTTTATGGGAGCTACGTTAAGGTCCCATAAAATGTTGAGTAGGCTTTCGCGGTAAGAAAAGTGGCATAGAAGAAAGAAAGAGGAATAGAGTGATCTTTATAGTTCAATAAATCAAAACAAATGTTTCTTGTTATTTAGATACTTATCTATGTTTGGTTAACTTTACTATTGATTAGATACAAATAATTAGGTACTTAAAAAAAGTATTTAAGAGGCTATGTAAAAAATATATGGAAGCTTTGTTTCTGTGTATTTCATGAAGTACACGGAAATTTGTAATATCTACATTTTTGGTGTATGCATTTTGACTATATAATCTAGGCCTTAGATTCTAGGGTTCTCTTTTTGGAAAACACGTTTAGATGCATTTTCCTCGATAGAAATAATTATTGAAATGAAGTCTTCAAACGCACTTTTTCTCCTCGTTGGATAAATAGGGATCATGTACAGAACTCAAACATATTCTATTACATGGGTTTTAACAATATTTAAATATTTTATTTTGGAAATTTTAAAGCAATTTTTTTTTATATACAGGTTGTTTATTTGGACATTATAGGGCGTCACATGAATATTAATATACGTGATGCTTATCCCAAAAACAGCATACCAACTAAAAATACCAACTGTCTTCAGTTGGTATTTTTACTTTGTATGCTGTTTAAAGATGTGCCCTTTTTCATTTGTCCTAAAAGTCTGTATAAAATGGTCACTGCGCCGCGAAGTAGTGTGACAATAATAAAAGTAAATGTGACGAAATCGACTGACCAAATCAACAACCTGTATATAAAATTAAAATACATAGTTTTTATCTCTTTTGCGCTGAATCCGCCTCTCTTGCACTCCGCGTTTTTTCCCTTGGAGTGAGAGTGACAAAAATGTAATTGACATAGCCTCTCTATTTTTGGAACGAAGGAACGAAGTACCTTATCGCAAGTTACACTCACTCTACGAATGATAGCCGAAAACATGTAAGAGTTCAACCGTCACGATACTTTTGTTATAGTATGTGTATTAACCAGCGTATGTCTACGTATTACTGCAGTATAAACATGTGGCATGGACTTGGACGTCAATAGCAAAAGGAACTTCGTTCTAGTCGGGTATCCCACGATACTTATAGTTTTTTTTTAATTCTCTTATTATGATGGAACACGACCAGTGGCTAGTTTCGTCATGAGTACTTACAAAAATCTACTCATATATTTATAGCTACTATAAAAACCTACACGTACCCAACTGGACTACTCCTAACTAACCCCACACACTTCCTAATGGAACTAAAACTAACTTTCCTCTCTTCAACAGAACTAATTCGTTCACTGTCGCCTACTTCGTGCGGAGGAATCGATTCATTAACTCTATTTGAGGGTTTCATTCTGAGATTCTAACTTTGACTTTCGATTACCCTGGCAGAACTTGGATAGAACCTATATTTTAGAAAGGCTAGTTTCAATAACGTTCGAAAATATCACTCCTTCAAGTTTTTAAACCCCTAGCACCTCTTTTTTTGCCCGTAATTGACCACTTTTTTCTCGTTTAACGGTTCAATAGAGAACAACGTAATAATAAAAATGGTTGTGAAAAAAAAACGTTTTTATCAGATACACGAATGAAGTTGAAATGGAAAAATTTTAGTCACGTCAGAACCCTTTAACAAAACGAAAATCTTAGATCTAGCAAAAAAAGCGTTTTTTTTTTTTATTCCGCATTTCGCCTCTTCTGAGCATCCGATAAATTTATAATTTTCAATGGGAATTAAACATTTTCAGATACTTGTGTAGAACTCTTCGTTTTTTTTTTAAGTAACTATGAAACAAAGCCCTATAAAATACCCTATCAAACCTTCAAATCAATTTTCAAACCAGTGTGATATTTGCTGAAACAATTTCAATGATAGACAATAGAGGACTGCTGGCTTTCATTAATTAATGTTTTGATCAAACTTTGAAATGTAGTTACGAGAAATTCTCCGACAAGAAAAACGTTTAAATTGGAAAATAAATTGAATTTTTAGGTTTTCTCTTATTAAACTTTTAGAACCTCGGAGATTTCGCAAGGCCAATATGGCAAAACTTCTCAAGGCTATTATGGCAAAATTTCCATCATGTGTTTTTATTGCTTCAATGTAGAAGGCAAGGAACTGTAAAGAAAAAAGTTTTTCTTGAAAAACAGCAATTTTTTTAAATTCTGTCCCAATACCTAAGAGGCGGTTTACATTTTCATGCGAAAATCTAAAATTTCCAGCACCTAATTTACCATCTTAGAAAATACTGTAATACTGTTGAAAACAAGGTAAACATCGTTTTTTTTTGTAGTGAATGTTAATGTAACGCATTTGCAAATACTACTTTTTTTTGTAGTAATTAATCTCCCACAACTTGTTTTGAGCCCACAACTCGTTTACAGAAGAATAATCACTTTGTCAACTTTAAAGAACTAAATCTATCATTCAAGTTCAATAACTCCGTTTGAAAAAAACTACCAAAATATCAGACATAGGTATACATTTGTTGAAACATAAGTAATGTATGTACCTGAATGTTTGTTAATTATGACTAACTGTTGAAAAAAATACTTCCGTCAATTTATCTCGATAAATTTCGCCAGCCAAGATATTCGTACTGAATAAATACATAATTACAATCGAAATTTCATGTCACAATAACCTATCATTCTTAACCAATCGAATTCTGCATGTTTATTGATAATCCATTAATTTAATTACACCATAAAACATAATGGACATACCTGTAATTCCAAGAAAATTACGAACGAAAATTACTAGTAATTTGGTGGAATCTTAGATAAAGCAAAAGGAAGATACGGTACCCCGCTTTTCACGTGCGGTAATGCAACTATAGGTCCAATGGACTTGTTTTGTGTAGCTTGTCTTGCTCACGCTACTGTCAAAGCTTGTCGCTCTATCTCTGTCGTTCGGTGGCCCTTGTTTTTTTCTAAGAAAAGAGGTCCATTTTTCAGTTGACGATATAAGAACATACGAATCTACCTTTTGTTATATCAAATGGTGAAACGGCTCAAGAAGTCAAGGCTGTTGAATGTTGATGCTATGCTATGTACTCACGATGAAACAAAAATAAAATCTCTCATTTAAAGAATGCTAACGTCTTTTCCAACAGCGCAATGCTTAGCTTACTACCTCTTCAAACAATAGAAATAAAGGGGAAATAAAGGTATTTTCGTCGAAGGAAAACAATGTTTCGTAGAAGCTACGCCAAGGAAATTTGATAGACGAAGCATTGTAGACCTTATGCGCTTTTGTTAAGGCGTTAATAGGGTTATTTTAGGGACATGCGACGACGATGACGCTCTTTGCGGGGTGACTCTATTTCTGCTACATAAACCACGAGAGGGCGCCACCATCGATCCATTTGTTTTACGTTCAAATTGTAAAACAGAGGAAAGCTGAGACTTTTAATGCAGGAAGTATTCGTAACTTCCCGAAACCAGGAAAATGCTAAGCTGTTAAAAGGTCAAGTACAAATTAGCAAACTTCTAAACTGAACTGATATCTTAATTACGCAAACATCAAGGTCCATTTCAACCTGCAAGTTGGCTCTCCATACAAATGGACTCATGTAAGAATTCAGAGGGTTTACTTTGATCCCAATAAAAAGAGAAAAAATATTTTTTAAGCCAAGACAATTATTAACTAGGTAGGTAGGTATATGAATAATAACAAACAAGTAGGATTTATGACTATTCGAATTTTTTGGACATCCCGAATCGTAAGCGAGCTTACGTAGAATTCCGTATGCCCCATGAGAGTTCACGCATTGCCCACATTGAAGTCGTTTATTTTCTTTTTTTAAGATTAGGAAATATTTTAATATCTATTTTAATTTTAATAACGTTTTGTAAATTTTTGAAGTTCGGCAATGCTGAGATCTCAGATCAATGACGGACGCACATCAGAATCTGAGCTGTCACTGAAATAGTCGAACATCGCCACAGGTACTAAGATACATCACTATATCTGTCAAAATCAAAAGTGCTCAAGTGTGAAATAATATTTTCTTTGTTTACATCACTGCTCAGTCCGACTTGATCGTAGTATCCACAGAAAGCGGGGAGGTTTGCAAGGCGATATGATAGCGTGGCTTATGCGGGCGAATTTCTATGATAGCATGAGAGATTATAAGAGATGTTACACAGAACGCCCCCTTCGACGTTCTTAATGACAAGCAAAGTGCAACTTATATGAATCGCCCAACCCCGGTTTTCTTTTCGTGACCAGAGTAACTCACTATCGCCCAAGTCCGCAAACGCCCCGCTTTCTATCTGGCGAGGCCTTATACCTATAGTTAAATTTTTTATTCTTTTAGTACGGTGCCCTAAAAAAGAAGGATGGTACCTTTGTAAGTACAATATTTCCCCTCAATGCTCAGGAGAGGACATCATTCGCTTGACATTAATATTTTTTAAGCCAAGACAATTATTAACTAGGTAGGTAGGTATATGAATAATAACAAACAAGTAGGATTTATGACTATTCGAATTTTTTGGACATCCCGAATCGTAAGCGAGCTTACGTAGAATTCCGTATGCCCCATGAGAGTTCACGCATTGCCCACATTGAAGTCGTTTATTTTCTTTTTTTAAGATTAGGAAATATTTTAATATCTATTTTAATTTTAATAACGTTTTGTAAATTTTTGAAGTTCGGCAATGCTGAGATCTCAGATCAATGACGGACGCACATCAGAATCTGAGCTGTCACTGAAATAGTCGAACATCGCCACAGGTACTAAGATACATCACTATATCTGTCAAAATCAAAAGTGCTCAAGTGTGAAATAATATTTTCTTTGTTTACATCACTGCTCAGTCCGACTTGATCGTAGTATCCACAGAAAGCGGGGAGGTTTGCAAGGCGATATGATAGCGTGGCTTTGGCGGGCGAATTTCTATGATAGCATGAGAGATTATAAGAGATGTTACACAGAACGCCCCCTTCGACGTTCTTAATGACAAGCAAAGTGCAACTTATATGAATCGCCCAACCCCGGTTTTCTTTTCGTGACCAGAGTAACTCACTATCGCCCAAGTCCGCAAACGCCCCGCTTTCTATCTGGCGAGGCCTTATACCTATAGTTAAATTTTTTATTCTTTTAGTACGGTGCCCTAAAAAAGAAGGATGGTACCTTTGTAAGTACAATATTTCCCCTCAATGCTCAGGAGAGGACATCATTCGCTTGACATTGAAAGACCTTGGAACGGCATTGTAAGGTATTAAATATCAGGGTTTTCAAAGCCAAAGGGTAACGAGAAACCTGCAAAAAATGTTTACGTAGTTGTGGTGCTTTTCCAAGCGTAGTTCGTTACCGAACGCAACGCTTGTGGAAAACTGAAGGTATCGTGTTACCAAATCCATCATTATCGGCTGGCGAGAACAAAGGGGATCCCCCGTTGACTAAAACCAATTTTTGCGGTAACACGTTACACTAACGATATAAGGTTACACCACTGAAAATTGCTATTTCATCTGCGGTTACGTGAAATGAAACGAAATAAAAAATATCATGTTTTAGCTTTAGTGAATAGTAAATCGGAGCGGTCCACTCTAGAACAATATTTAGTAAAAAAGCAAAACTAAATTATTTGTTCTGCCATTAATTTAATTCATTCAGCAAGAAAAATCAGCCCTTAAATAATTTGCCCAGCAAACAGTGTTTTTATCGGTTTAAAATGTTTTTTAGTGTAATAAATATTTCAGTTTTAACTATAATCCCTGTTGTTTTGCTGCGTTATATTAGTATCATGCGTCCAAGACGAGTCAATGAGCCAACCAATCTCATCTAAGCAACCAATAATCGCCTCTATGAAAACAGATAGTTTTTGACATTTGGATTAATGTGTTGGAAGGGTAGCAAAAAATTTCCTAACTTTTGCTATACAGCTAGGCTTACCATATCAAAAAAAAAAAGAAAATCTGGAGAAATTTCCGGACATTAACTGTGAAATATCTGATTTTTCGGCTGTCGATTTCTTGTGTGAAGGGAAGATGTGACGTGTGAAATATTGCATGGTACATCTGTGAGTCATGAATATAAAAATAAAATAAAAAATACACTACATTGTACATTTACATAAATACATACCTACATATGTTACTTAATATGAAAATTATAATTGTGTTGAATAGGTATAGTACTCGTAGCGTAGGTACTATTGATGTTGATTGAATTAAAAACGTTTATTTTATTTCATTTATAACTTCTCTCCTTCATTGTTGTGATTTATATGCCGGACATCTTAGAATTCCCCCCGCATTTCGGACAGAGAACAGAATTTCTGGACATGTCCGGAAAATTCCGGACGTATGGCAACCCTACATAGAGCGTTCTGCCCTCTGGGAGACAGCGCGCACATTAATTTGTATTCGATCTGCGTGCTTCGGAAGGCACATTAAAGTGTTGGTCCATTTGTGTCCGAAGTACCGCGATACGACTCAATTTGGGAACACGTCTGACACCCCCTCGCGGATTAAAGTCGTGACGGTACATAACTTAAAATAAAGCGTTTTTTTCTTTGTCTTCTTCTGTGGTCTTTTGATTGACTAAATTACTTCTCTGCCTACTCAGGATATAAGGATTAAATACAGACGTAAACATAAACAACACTGTGAGATTAACACCGCCATTGTTCCTGAGATGGCAAAACTTAAAACTAACAAGTTAAGAACAACAAGACCGTACTTGGATATTTGCATAAACTAACTCCATCTGCGTCGATTGCAAGCGAAGTCGGGCGCAAATGCATATTGTAGAGAACTGTTATTTATATCTCCTTTCATGAAAACTTTGGTTTTAAAACTTCTTATAAAAACAGCTAAGTGCGAGTCGGACTCACGCACAAAAGGTTCAACAATATAAATATTGCTTATTCCTTGAGTTTTGACGTTTGGTACTGTTTTAGGTATTAACACATTATGGAATCCTAAAAAACTGCTTGAAATGAATATGAAAAATCATCTATATCAAATCTTTATATGTTTAATGCCGGGCATGGCTAAGAGTATGACTAGCGCAGCGGTCATTTGTTCCATGAGAAATAGACGAAAAGCTTATTACCTCTATTCCTAGTATTGTTTTCTCATTTTGACTGTTTTCATACTACAAGTCCAAGCCAACCAGACGACTGGGCCAACGCATAACCACCTCTATCAAATTATATCAAAACTCTCATCATACGTCTAGTTGGGTTGGTTACTAGTACTGTGATATTATAGACAATACAAAGGAAGGTACGAGGGTGCATTTTTATATTCGCGGAATGGGTAGGTAATTAATAAATGAGGGTACTTTCCTTAGTCGTAACTGGTTAAGTAGCTTATTATTAGTATAAATATAATGTTTTGTTTTAATCGGGCCATTACTATTTGAATTATCGTCGATCAAACAACTCAGTTGGGAAGAACATTGTGAAAAATGGAGAAAATCGAGCACCGCGCTGTCATAAAGTGCCTTACCAAGCAAGGTAAATCGGTTCAAACCATACTAGAAGAGATGTCATCCGTTTACGGGGAGTCTTGCCCCGGTAAAACCATGGTTTATAAGTGGCATACCCTTTTTAAGAAAGGCAGGGCCTCACTTGAAGATGATCCTCGGCCAGGACGGTCGAGGTGACCACTCCGGAAAATGTTGATAGATTATAAAGATAAAGGTGTCTCCATAACCGGAGAATACTACGCTTCAATCTTAGAGCGATTAAAGGAAGCAATCAAAGCAAAAAGAAGGGGAAAATTAACCAAAGGTGTCCTCCTTCTGCACGACAACGCGCCTGTGCACAAGAGCCGTGTTGCGTTGGCTTCCCTGCATAAGGTGGGCTTCGATATTTTGGTTCATCCACCCTACAGTCCTGACCTGGCTCCCAGTAATTATTATCTCTTTCAAAAAATGAAAAAAGAACTTCGGGGGAAGAAGTTCTCAAGCGATGAAGAAGTGAAGGAAGCAGTTTCAGCTTATTTTTCAGACAAAGAAAAAACATTTTTTTTCGAGGGTATACATAAACTAATTGAAAGATCTGAAAAATGTATTGGGGTTGCAGGTGAATATATTGAAAAGGAAAAATAAACTTGTATTTTTATTTCCACGTCTTACCCCCCCTTCCGCGAACTTGAAAACGCCCCCTCGTATGTCGACGGCAAATCAATATCATAATTTTCTTCGGCAGATCGTAAAGTATGAAATCGAAAATCGAAAAAACATTTTTATTCACTTATTTCGAAATTTTCTTCTCAGAAAATTTACCCTGTTCAGTAGTACTATGGGTGGACAAACTGGAAATAACTAAATTTTCCCTATTTCCCCAGTAACAAAATTTTCTTCCCCAAAATTCCCCAGGGTATTTTGCTTCCCCAAAAATTCGACAGAAACTAAAATTTTTCCCCAAAATTACGAAAAAGATCCCCAATCTGGAGACCCTGAGTGCTTTTAAACCCTATAGAAGCGCGTGGCAATGTGATCTTAATCTACCGCAATTCGTGACAATTTCAAAGGCGTCGTGCCGAGACAATCCTGCTGCATCATTGTGTATAAATAGATGACTTCCCTAGTTAAGATAGAGCTCCCGTAGGTATATTAAGGCATTTTCGTTCTTATTCCTTTACTTTAAGTACTTTGACAGGGGACTTCCATTGTGAGGTTCACTCTACGACGCTGGCCCTGATTTATGGTGTTATGACGCGTGATAGTCTAGGACCTCGTTGTAATAATCCGCGCGGTCCGATTCGCGATCACAGTCACTCACACTTCATTCCAATTCATGCTATCCTTATCGCACTTATTAAAAATATATATATGCTATCTTCATTCATTCGTGAGTGAATGACTGTGATCGTGATGGCACCGACATTGGAGGTTTGTTTCAAACTTGTTTAACAAATTGTTTGTCATTAATGGTCCTTGTGAGGTAAGGGAGAACCCTATCTACTCGTATTGTAGTTTGGGAGTGCTACTGTTATAAAATCTCATTTTTAGGGTTCCGTACCACAAGAGGAAAAAACCGGACAAGTGCGAGTGGGACTCGCCCACCGAGGGCTCCGTTAAAGACTATTTTTTTTATGATTTAATTACAAATGTATAGTTTTTAGTATTACTTGCCAAACTTAGTAGTTCTAGGTCAACGGGAAATACCCTACGAATTTTGATTCCCTTGAGAATGTCGAAATGTACGTTTTTTGCGGCATAAACGGCCGTATCTTTTTTTCACGTTGACTGAGAAGTTTGATATTTTCACAGACTCAAGGAACTGTAGACTTGAGCATATGGTTTTAATTTCAACTCGATACCTCCACGCGTTTCCGAGATAAAAGGTCTTGACAGACAGACGGACAACAAAGTGATCCTATAAGGGCTCCGTTTTTAGGGCTCCGTAACTCAATAGAAAAAAACGATTTAATTTTAATTAATTTAATTTAATTATTTTAATTTAGTTTTTAATAGCAATATGACAATCGAATTTGAATACGATTGCCTTACACAATTGCACCTCCGATCAATGCTACTTTCCCCGGCGGTACCAACTTGGAGACACCCTCTACGAGGCATGGTGTTCCACTTCAGTAACAGCTGCAATACTGCAGCCTCGTTTTGCATAACGCGTCGTTGAGGCTCATTTTATGCTAATATGGCGGCGGCGAGGACCATTTTATGCAATTTTAGTGATGTACGTACTGCTCGGGGGCATTTCCCCACACTATTCTGTACAAATTGCCACCGCCTGAAAAATTTTGCAGACATGTTTGTAAGTGCCTACTGCTCTTTTTTGAGTAGGTATTAGAGTTAAAGTAAAAGTAAAAATATGTCGAAAAAATAATTTATAGAAATATCGTTTATGTACCTATATATACGGTTAGCGGTTGATAGTAATGATTACGTAGCTTATATAAACACATGAATATTATCCATCAGCCTGTTTCGTCCACTGCTGGACATAGGCCTTTCCAGGATTTCGCCACTCTTGGCGTTCCTCCTGGAAGAAATACCCATACTCACACACGCTGGGCGGGCGGGTTGGTGAGCGCGGTGCCGAAACCCTTGCACCAGTGGCGCCGCTGCCCGTCACTAGTCTGTTTTATATAAGGCCCGGCAATTGGGGATGGATATACCGCCATCCATCGGTCCCAGGCAATGGTGGCCCGCCTGGTTTTTTGCCTGAGAGCTGTTCTCTTACTCTCCCCCGAATAACTTCGGGAGGATTTGCAAGTAAGATGGTGGTACCTCCACAGTCGAGCCCGGCATCAGCTCTACCACCTATTGAATATTATATTTTGTGTTAAATCTTACGATTTAATGCGCGTTAGTTTGTAGGACCTAGAACCTAATCTACGTACAATAGTACAGACGTTTATTGCAAAACAAGGGTTCGATTCCCAGTTATTTCTCTGGCTGCTCTTATTATAAGTAGGTATTTTATCTCAAGGCAAAATCGGCTTTTATCTGGTACTTGATTTTTAGGATTCCGTACCCGAAGGGTGCCAAACGGGACCCTATGACTAAGCCTCCGCTGTCTGTCTGTCCATCTATCAGAGGCCTACAGCTTCAGCCGTAATAGGTAGGAAGCTGAAATTTTCACAAAATACGTGTTGCTATGGCTTCTACCACGACAAATATTAAAATATATATATTTTTAAATTTTAAGGGATGGTAAGATTATGTTTTTATTGCGAAATCCATCGCTTTGGAATACTCTAAATATTATTATTAGAGTGCATTACAAACTAGAAAAGATAAATTAGAAACAAATGTAAAGACAAGAATTTGAATAAATTAATTAAATAATAATATTAAGGGGGGGTCCCCAATCCCTATACAAGAAAACTCGAAAAAGTTGCATTATTTTAACGTAAGTTTTAAATTTATTCTAAAGCAAAATAAAAAGTGGGGTTCCGTACGCAAACGGCGCCAAATTTTTTGTCAGACGCTAGTATTTTAAAGCTAAATTATTTTTTGTTGATATGACATCTATGTTTATTGTTGTTATTTACGATAATGTTTTTAGTGTTCCACACCCGTATTGTGGGGTGGTACGGAACCCTTTGTGCGCGAGTCCAACCCGCGCTTGGCCAAATTATTTATAATTATTTTTAAATAATAATAAGCATAACCTAAACGCAATCTGCACCTTTTTAATGTACCACCTATTGGACAGAGAATTCTAGCTTGGAAGCTAGGAAATATTAGCATTAAATTATAATAATTATTTGCAATGAAAGTTTTTCATGTTAATTTTTTCACTTTCATTTTATTGACCATATTTTTCTTTCGTCAAAACGCAGCGCTCATCTTCCATAAACTTTTCTATCCTCGAGGGAGTCTACAACAACAAAGATCACTTTTAACTTTTCCATTAAAGTGTAGCCTCGTAGCTTTCTCGTGGCGCTTTCTGAATGGAAGGTAATTTCTCACAGAGAAAACGCAGACCTAGTTCTTTACAATAGAAAATAATGTAACAAAACATTTCGCCTTTTCGTTCATTTAACTGAATAAATTAGGTTTTTTTATTTAAACTTGGTGAGTTTGTAGAAAGATATTGAAAATGATTTAGTATACAATTATTAATATCAAAAATAAATACATTTTAAACTGATGATATACTGAAAAAGGGCAAAGTCAAAAGTATCCAGAATAGAAGAGCTTGTATGAATAGAGTGATGGATGAGGAAGAGACGACAAAGATGTGTCAGGATCATGGCAATTGGAAATCTGTTCTCTGCCTACCCCTCTGGGAGACAGGTGTGAGTATATATATATGTGTATCACTGTATGTACTTAGGCATTTTATTTATGTAAATCTTGAAGTGAATGTTTCTATGCTCAAAGAAAGAGGAATTTTTAGCTTCTTGGCTCGATGTCAACAAATCAAAAGTAAGTACACCGCTGTAACTTTACAAAATGACGATCATATAACACGAGTAGGTAGAAAATGTTTAACATTGAGTAAGTACCTACGTTCATTAAGTTCGCAATTTCCAAATTGGATGCCCAATGAACTGGCAAGCCGCAGCCGCCAACATTTGGCTCCATTTCGGTACAAATCACGCCACCCATCACTCGCAGTTTTCTGGCAGTGGAGTGCAATCTAGTTGGTACTTCTACTATGTGCGGAGCCATATAATTTGTGTCGCATGTCGCTTACAGGGTAGCTAGGGACCCGAGCAGAGCGACTAGCTGGAGAAGACTTATTATAGTACTAACAGCCATAGCCAACTTTTTACTACATTTTTTTTATGATTATTATCACCTTTACAAAAGTTGCAAAAACTGCTATGGTATATAACAAAGCTCCAATAAACAAAGGGCCATGATGGACCACGCTCAACTATGCGCTATCGTGGTGCCGCTCTTCACACGATGGACATGATCACAATCCCCCATTTACGACGTGGCGATCGAAGGAAGGTGGACGTCGAGACTGTTGCGACCGCTGCGATATATCCATAATAAAATTTATGTGTTTTTACAAAAAAAAGACAATTTTATTTACAGCACGTAGGTTATGTCTTAAAATATTAAAATGAGTTGTTAAGCCCTTGAAAATGAATTAAATTTCCAAACCAGCCCCCTGATTCTGTATCGTAAACTCAGTTGCCAAACCAAGTGGATATCGTCTAAAACATACATATCCGCTTATATAAGGATAAGTTTGGACTTGAAATGACTTCACATTTCGTCATTAGTTCAATACCCATTAAAGGTTATTTTGGAAGTTGATTTTTATCTGTTTTTGGTGAATAGCAACTATAGCTAGCAACCGAAACTGAGTTACGTAATAGCCCCGCGGTTGGGTTAAAGTACCTATAGTTATAGTAAATTTGTGTAAACAGTGTACAAGTGGTTTTTATCAAGATGCTTTCCATGTTTCACCAAGTGCCGACAATCGCAAGTATAAGTTATATTTATGTGTTGTTCCTAGAAATAAATTATTACAATTAGATTTATTCATCTAACGCAATACAGATATTTTCTTTTGAAATTGTCGCGGCGGCTCTACTATCGCGATTGCTCACAAGGATAGGCCATTGCTTGCCATTAAATGCCAGTAGCCCAATGGCAATGGCTTAATTCTGGGCGATCATGGCCTATTGTGTACTGTGGGCCTTTAGATGTGAGAAACTGTACCAGACAATTTGTTATCTTTGGGTGATAATAATTTATTCAGCATCAATTGACAGGATTTTTCGTTGACTGCACCCCTCTCGATTATTTAGACGCATGTTATATTAAGTTAATTATTATCAAATACCGGTTTTTAGACTGACGTATTATCGTTGACTATATAACAACTATTTCGTAATACATAGGAGTTAAATCAGTTATTTAACAGTAATTTATTATGTCAGCTCACGTGAATTCTAATAATATTCAAGTTATTTTGTAAATTACTGTCTCAAAGCTCAAGGTTCAGAGCCCCGAAATTCGTACTGCATTAACTTTTCTAAGTCCCAACTTTTTCTTCGAACTCTGAAGTCCTGAAATCTCAATCTTACACCACAGATTAAACATTTTAGATTGAATTCCTCAGCTCTCTGCAAGTATGAACTTAGGCTTCCTTAAATTTAGAATCATAGCCATATTCCGCTAGAAGCACACAGTCCGTGGTGGGTCGGTGCATTGCTGTCTGCATGTCTGCACACAGACACCCTGCCTGACATGGAGTGACTAATTAGCGAAACGGAACTAGCCTGGCTAACCACTGTTATACTCATATGTACATGACATTTTGTAACAATATATTATACAAATATCCTACATTGATGGTATGATTGCAACGAGACAAAACGCAATGTTCTCAGCAGAATAAATGCCGATGAAATTGTGAATAGATGGAACAGAAATAATGAAACGAAGTTATAACATTTCCGTTTACCGGTTTGTTACGTTCGATAAAAACGAAACGCTAAGTTCAATTAATATAAAATTTAGAAATAAATATATTTTAGAAGGTTGCTTAGTCGGTGCAGTTCGAGCATACAAATATGTGCGGTTTTTTTTGTAATTTTTGTACATAATTATTGTACACTTTCTACTTGCTGAACGGTAGTTAAAGAAAAGCACTAATGTGAGGAAAACTTGCATGCCTTAAAAATGTGCATATGTAGGTGCCCAAAATTCGGTGATACGGCTTACCCCCTAACACGCTGAAACGCAAAAATCGTCGGTGAAAGAGGGTGTTAGAGTATTTACTTTTCTATTTACACCCCCTCTCGAAGTTATGTTGTTAATCTCATGACAATGTTTTTTTATATCTTTAAGAAAGATATTTCAGAAATGCTCAAAGGACAAAGAGCAGTTGAAGCCGAAAATTGTAATTTCCGTTTTCACAAAGCCTACCGCAATACAATTAAGAAGTCTTCCAACAACAATACAAATTTTAAATCCCGCAAATAGTAACAAGAGGCATCCATAACGAAGTTTCATGGAAACTGGGAGTGTAAAGAAATTACATACACACCAAAGCAGATTCTGAAGCCTATAATTTTCGTTTTAGTACTGTCAAAACTAAATTTTCTTCATTCCAAAATAGTTCTTTAGTGTTGGGGTAACTTTTTACCTCGGTACAAAATGCACATCATAATATTTTTATTTCCTTACTTATGAATAAAAAGTATGCATTTTAAAGCAATTTGGGGAAATAGATTTTTAATAAAAAAGTCTTCAGTAATCATACCGACAAATAGAATTTTTAGCTCTTTGTAGATTAAAAGTCTCAAAAACTGCTATCTAAAATATGGATTCGTTGCAAAATGTTGAACCACATATTTGAAATGGATTTTTCTGACAGGCACAACTTCCACTGGCGGACATGATGCATTCAAAAACAGATAGGACACTGTACGGCTTGCATTCCAGTTTGAGTGAATACCGGTAAATACCTCGCAAGCCTCTAGGTATACTGATCTACCGGAATTCTGTAAAGCGGTCGTTTTACACTCTAAAAATACGTTTCATTTCACACCCAATAAAGTTGAAATTTTTGTTCATAAGGGCATAAGTACCAAGGCAGAGACAAGTGTCTAGGGTACCGAGGTTGCTCTATAAGGATTCCCGTTTTTTGAAAAGACCTCAAAAGTTATCCTATTCAAGACAATGACTTTCTTAACACTACAAGGACTATGCTGAGAAAAGATATGAAAAACATAAAAACTAATAAAACATGATAAGTCCAGACAGCCAGACACTGGCCACACACGATCTGTGGATACCTACTAGGCTGTCAGCCTACGGTCAAGAAAATAAACAGCCAACCTTTTTAATTTTATCCGTAAACATTTTACGCAGTTAATTTTAATTCCCGTCCAGAAAGTTATGAACCTTTTAGTAAACTGTATTTTAATAAGGTGCACTCCTAAGTTTTGGCTAAGTTACGACTTGATAAACAAGTTATAGTGGCCATTTATTTTCCAAAATGGCTTTTACGTGCCCGCTCCTCTGTAAAGACACAAAGTGTGACTACTGCCAATGCCCCCCCATGTTACGTGCATGTTTTGTTACTATAGAGGCAGCATTATAAACATAAACATTTTAGAATATGTTTATGCAGTGTCATCACAACAAACAGCACCCTGCTTTAAAACTACCCTCCGTGTTTCACCTTTGATTGATGGGGAGTGATATGTATTCAAAGCCCTTTTAGCTTTGTTGATTGATCGAAGCTAAATCGCTTTGAGATTACAAAGCTAAAGTTCAGAGCGTCATTGAAAAAGTTTTCTTGATTGAAACGTTGATGCTATACTTAGGTCTTTGGTGCGGAAACAAACTCGATCGTCTTTCAACGCGTGATTTTAGAAGCGACAAACTTGTCATTTGCAGTAAAAAATTAAGTCGTTAAAGCAAGCATCTGGACTATCTTTTCTCCAAAAGTTTATGAATCATTCCCGTGATTCATAGCATCTCCCTTATTTTTTTTTCTACTCGTGCTATACAACGAGGCTTAGTCACAGATGTATATTTTAGGGTTCCGAAATCCAAAATAAGACTATAGGGTCATAATGTTGCAACTCAGCGTCCATCTGGATGCCACCTTTTTAGGAATACTACTGTTTTTGGCACAGCTATTAACAGATTTGCAACATAATAAGTATTTTTTGAGTTACGGAACCCTCGCTCGGTGCAGTAGTCGAGCTCGTACTTGCTTGGTTTTTTGTCTCTACATCAACATATTCTTTCACACTCTCAATCTGTTTAAGTCGTCTTAAAACTTGCAATTTAAGAATGATTTGATTTTCTATAAAGCCGCCTTTCACTCGCGAAACAAAAATTATTTCTTAATCCATACCTACATCTAGGCCGCTAAATATAATTCATATCTGAAAAAACAAATAACATTATTAACTTGTGTGACACACTCCTTCAAAAATAATTTTCGTTTCATTATAGATATGCGTGGTTGCAACGGGTGCTCCTAAATTAAAACCATAATGATAACAGCGCGCGCGCTTCGATACTCAAGAGTGTTTCCCAACACAAAGGAGCTGTCAAAACAATCACTCGAGCGATCTCCACACGCCACCGCCGCCGCCGTATCCAACAGCATCTAACCACATGACATATTGGTAACCGCACGGTCCTGACCCCAGGATGCCAGGAATGAGGAGAAAGTCCGGCCCGACGGGTAATGCTGACATAGATTTGTGAGCTGCCCCGCTTCCAATATACCCTGAGGAAAACATGTTTTATGTCTCTCGTAACTTACTTTAGACAATATGGTGCTGATCGGAAGAGATGGATTTATGGCTGCACTTTAAAATTACGTGGCTTTAACAACGGATTGTGCTGCCCTTTCTCTACCTTTAAATGTAAGTGCTTATCTTAGTGCGTAATAAGCTTACACTGATTTTATCTGTTTTGTTGGTTCAAGAACAATCAGCTCTTGGTATGTTTTTTATATATCTTACGTCCGCCTTCCCAATTAAAGTTCTAAGATTAATACATGTAAGTTACGGTCAGAAATGGTAAGTTACGGTCAGAAATGGTAAGTTACTGTCAGAAATATTAAATTACCGTAAGAAACGTAGTTAATGTAAGCGCGATAAAGGTGCATAATTTTATGATAAAAATCAATTAAAACCCACTATTAGGCAAAGTTTTGCGGAAACTAACCTCCCTTTTTCTATAGGAGAAGTGTTTTTAATCTTGTCTATCTCGCTCATGCCCATTATAAAGGTTTGGATAATGGGGAAGTTAAGTCGTGTTACACCGAATCGACACATTTAATTAGCTATTGTTTATATTGCTTATATTTGCTACCTAGCTCGGACTTCTTTGCGTTCTATTTTCACCTTTTTTGTTAGCGACGTTCCTGACTATACCTTACTGTAATTCATAGGTAAACTATCATTTTTGACGGTCGGATATTGTAACTTACGGTCAGATAACAACCCTAATTGAATCAATAAACAATCCATATTTTGATTAGCCTAGTTTCCGGGTCAATATTTTAAAATAGGTATGCCTACAAAACGTGGAAATTTAAAATTAAGTTTCAATTTTTAATCAATCTGTTTTCGCGGGTATCGCGATTTAATTAAAAACGTGTCACATTTCTGTGGACCACAGAATATCAATTCAACGTCGACACAAAGTAATTTATTTAATATTTAATGCCAGTCTCTATTATAGAGAATAATCGAATAAAGCTCGTGTGAAACTGGTTTCTGGCTAAATTTAAAATCCGTTGTATGCTACTTGTTTGCTTATCTATGTTCTCTGCTCTACTATAAACATAATTAAAACTGGGATATTCCCCGCCTAAATTATGTTAACATTGTTAATGAAAAGTTCCGACCGTAGTTGCTTACGAATAATTAAGTGTACGCAGAATAAATATGAAGAGATATGTAAGTGAAAATATGTCTATGGTAGATTTATATCCCACCAAAATTCAAATGTGAAAAAGGGACCCAGTTCAGTACAAAGGCAGTCAAGGATTGTCGGCTTCGCCAAAAAAAGAATTGAGATCAAATTGGGTGCCAAGGTTTATGGAGGTTCCTTCTGGAGGTTCCTCCTTACTGCAATAATGTACTACTTTCTTCACTTGTTTTAAAAGGAAGTTTGTTTGTAAGACACTCAATGATCTCTTTAGCAAATATTCTTGTATTTAACAAAAAAGCTACGCGTTGAAGTTGCTTTTTAAAAGAAGTAGCAGTGTGGGTAAAAAAAAGTTGATCAGCCCATTAGCAATTACCTCTTAAAATTGTTTAGATTTAACTATTGGTAGGAACGTATAGAGATGCAGGTAGTGTACAATTTCATAACCCCAGAATCACGAAGTCAGTTAGGTCGAGCGTTTCGTTCGTTCGGCTAATACGACGAGAAAATCGAGTTTGTACGTCCAAAATGTGATTATAGCTGGCTGATGATACAGCAGACTAGATATCCCACACTAAAAATGTCCCCTGGGAATTATAAATAAAATCTATACAAGTTTAACAAAATGTTCTCATTTAATGCAGGATTTTTGAGATTCCGGAGTACCTATCGCTTTGCGAATCCAGACGTGTTGGGTTTTGTGCTATCTATTATGCTATTAGACGCATCTTGCATTTTACATGAAGTCGGTGTATTGTAAGCTGTTAATATTCCTGCTACGACTTGTTAAGAGCATAGTGTGTTCCACCAAACCAGAGTTTATAGACAAAACAATTAAAAAAGGTTATTAAGTATTATATAAATTGAAATGTTTGTTTTGTTGGGAACAAAATTGTATAAAAATGCTGACCTTAAAATCTTTTGATTTAGCACATATTGACAGAGTGTGCTGCATTAAAAATAAACTGGAAAGTGCGAGTCTGACTAGTCTGACTCGCCCACCGAGGGTTCTGTACAAATTAATAAAATTTTTAAAATCTACAAGAACATTTGGTCACCCGGTACAATTAAAACCGCGCATACCGTTGCTTAACCTCGATGATTTTTTTATGATTTAATTACAATTTTTTTCATATACTTGTAGTATTAGACGGTATTACTTTGCCAAATTTCATAGTTCTATGTCAACGGAAAATACCCTATAAATTTTGATTCTTTTGAGAGTGTCGAAATGTACGTTTTTTGTGGCATAAACGGCCGTATCTTTTTTTAACGTTAACTTAGAAGTTAGAATTTTTCACAGCTTCAAGGGACGGTAGATTTGAGTATATAGTTTTAAATTCAACTCGATACCACGCGTTCTAAGATAATGGGTCTTGACAGACAGATAGACAGACTGATAACAAAGTGATCTTATACGGGTTCCGTTTTTTTCCTTTTGAGGTACGGAACCCTAGAAAAACTGTATTAAGTGGATTAAGAATAGACGTTGCACAGCCAATCGAAAACAAACTTAGCAGGCTCTAAAAAAAATTGCATCTTAGATACAGTATTTTATACTTACGTAGACGGTCATGTTGAGCTTTATAAGTAGTATTTTTTTTACACTTTTCCTTTGTGCTCTACATCGCGGGACACACTGTATATCGAGGTATGTTCCATAATATCTAATTTCAAATGAAATCTGCTAGCCATCAAAATTATATGAAAACAACCCATTTTATCTTTACAAAATTTTTTTTTTTTGATGAAACTGTACTCCAGTGCTACTCGAGATACGAGGACACTCGACAGACTTTGTTAACTCCAACTGTTTGCTGCAGGGTTCCTTAAACTGGGTTCCTTAGAGGTCCGTGACATGAGCGCCAGGGGTACACAGCCACTCAGTTCACTCTTAACATAACCACACTGAGTCCAAACAACAGCATCCATCACTTAGTTTTGATACAATTTAATGAAGTACCTATTGATGTAAACTAATCAATAAAAGTGATTGTTAATATTATGCTTTATTTTCTTTTCCTAAAGTTTTCTTCGACACGGGTTCGTGGAATCTTTGAAATTCTGAAAGTGATCCGTGGCTACAAAAAGTTTAAGAACCACTGATCCACTGTATCCCTTTTCGCAGTAGTACATGAAGCATCTAAACACAAAAAAGACACTGACCATTGCGGAAGCTCCTTATCCTCGAGTCCAGACGGAGTCGCGAGCGTGTCGGAATCACTCTCCTTCATCCCCCCTGGGTGCTCAGGAATCACCCGCTCTATCGTGGTCACCTCCTCGATATCCGAGTCGATTCCTTGAGCGAAGTCCATGTAGAACGACTCCCGGGAATCGCTGGACCCGCGCCGGAGCTTCAGCGACAAGTCCGGGGAACTGTCATCCATTTCGACTGGACTATTCACACTTCACTCGAGGGAAAGTTTCAGGCCATCGTGGCAAAGTTATTGGACGGTTAACCCATTATTATTCTGTTGAAGTCTTTGGTAAGTATGTTTCTTCTTGGGCATTAAGATTTTAACGAAATCCATTGCTGTAGTAACTCTATGCATTGCAAATTAGGAAATCAATAGGGAAAACAGATTTTCTGCAAAAAAATATTGGTCAGGCGGGATTCGAATCCGCGCCTCCTTGCGGTGCGGGTGGCGTGTTGTACTAACTTCTCTACTGACCGATACCTTTCTAACATAGTTACCCAAAATACAGAAACCCCACATAACCATTTTGGGAAAATATGATTTCTGATAGATTTTCTAATAATATTCTTGGGCATTGTTTTGTTTACAGTTTGAACAGTTGACTTAACGATCGAAAGAAAAAAAACGCCCAGTTTGTTACAAATTATTTTAAACACGCAACGGATTCCCGGATACAATGGCTATTTATCTCTCCAGAGTCACAAAAGGAGGACTCGGGCGTAAAAAAGGCACAATGACCTGTGAAACGGTGGTCGTAGCCTTTCCCTAAAATCGTAGCGTTTCCTGTGGCGTTAATAACTTGCCACGGATTCACGCACACATGCTCACATTATGATATAAGGATTCATGTTCCGTTTGTGGTCGTGTACTTGATATTCGCTAAGTGTTCGGTTTCCTTTCAATGACAAGTGGTACCGAAATACTTTGCAATCAATACTTGTCCATACATTTATGACGGATCGATGTATTATATTTATTTGGGCATGGATCATAACAAAGAGGCAGTATATTCTGAGATTGTAGAACGGAACTGAGAAGATGCAAGTGAAAAGTTAGTCCTTCAAGCCGGATCACGAGAACCAAAACAAAGTTTACGTGTTACGTTTGAGCTAAGATTCTTATAAGAGGCTTTGATGATTAAAGGAAAGTTACAGGAACTTCGACCGGCAAGCGAAGGAATAATAAACTTAGATTAACAATGCTGTGCAAATCCGTACCGAGTACGCTAAACGCCACATTATCGCGGTATTGCCATCAATCATAGACATGAACTCATCAATATTAATACTATGCCGACGCATGATATTAATCTCTACAACCGGTCCCTCGGGAACACAATAACCCAAGAACAAACATACTCATTTACACATGACAGAAAATCGTCCGATACCGATGCTGGGCACGCATCGACGTCCGTACACACGGCGATGAAGCACACAGAATTATTCAACGGGCACTCACACACGAACAGGGTACTATAGGAGTAAAAACACGTGTAGGACGGGACGCGACGAGCGCTAGGACGCCCTCTCGCGGCGACCGGAGACGCGCGTTTGCCGTACCGACCGGCGGAACGCAAAGCGCGGGAAGGGACGACGGCGGGGGCTGCACCCTCGGACCGTCGCACCTGCCAGCTTATTCAACACACTCGAACAAACAAAAATAGCCCATAATCCGGAAGTAAGAGGTTCACGAGTTATGTCTAGCTAAGTTTGCCAGTTTTCGGGTAGCGCACTCGGGATCAATCTACAAGTTCCGGGTTCTACAACAATGTTCGGGAGCCAAAATGACAGGACATTCACATTTTCAATAGCAACGAAATGATTCCGGTCGATTTAAACGACCTAATCCCCAACAGGATATTATCCCCGATACTAGGGTTGAATATTCAAACATGTGTTAACGGGACAATTTTGTGGCTTACAAATGAAACAATTTTAAGTATAGTAAATACCTATACAATTTATAACATCGTCTTACATAATACACAAATCAATTATACTTACAATATACACTCGTTATCACAATATTTTATAGTCTTTATTTAATTAAAATAATCTTTACATGTAAACGGAATAAATTGTCAGTTTTTACAAAAAATATAATGAAATAAATTTAGCGCTAACTTTATATAATGAAATAACTATATTTTTATGATAAGCTAAATCTAAATCTGTATCTTTTTACTAGTATTTTCAGATTCTGATATGTTGCTATAACTCTTTGACTAAAAATCATCCTTTAAAAAATATGCTACTGTGATATTTCCAAATGCTTTACATTGTTTTAACATGAGGCTGTTAGCAGCGGAGTGGCCTTTTTCTAGACATTACCGATTATTAAATAGGCTACTCTGTCACTATCCGCCTCACATATAATAATTGGAATTTATGGACAAATCTTGCCTTTAAATTTAATGAAATTGGATTCCTAATAAAGGCGACATTCGAACACATAATGTCACACATAATACTCAATCAACAATCGGCCTGCAACTTCATAATATAACTGCTTTGTCTATTCCAAATACATCGAACCACAGAAATAATCTCTCTTAACATGAGCTCGAGAAATACACATTATATTTAAAAAAACTCAAAGGGGTTTGAAGACTCTGGCCTCTACTGACTTCGAGCCAATTTTTTTTCTAAATTGCTGCCTTTTATTCTTATAAGTGGATTGTTGACATCAATAACATTGTTGCACATAAACTCGTAAAGTATTCAATTTCGAAGAAAACCAGAGTTTCTACTAGCACCACGCACGGTATTACAGAGTAAGAAATTTCGCTCTCACTAAAACGATACAGGTCAAATTTGGTGACATTTTACGAGCTTTTGTCAAGGAATATTTTGGGGTTGTCAACTATAGTTTTTTATAAGAATTATTCGTGGCCGCCTTATCGAAAATAATATGGCAATCGGTAGGGGAGGCCAGGCTTAACCTTTAATTATATAACACGGTCTGAAACACAAAATATTTTGTTACGAACATAACAAAGTCACTATGAATTTACCTTTGGCGTTATACTGGTTTGTACATATAATGTAAATAGTATGATAGAATTGAAATAATAATATCTAGTTAAGCTACTATCTATGTGTGTATGTTATAATCGTTCGCCTGCACTTTGGAAAATGTTATTATACTTTATGCATTTGATACGAGTACTTTGGGACAGTAAAATTAAGTTACGTCGAAGTGATACATAACCTTATTATTTTCCTATATATAAAATTGCTTTCTTATTAGATTTCCGGAAAACACTTCTTTAATGCAAGACCTTGAAACAGGTGGTAAAGCTAATGCCGGACTCTATTTTCGGGGTACCTCATCTTACTCACTAACCCTCCCGAAGTTATTCGGGGAAAGTAAGAGAACAGCTCTCAAACAGGCAAAACCAGGTGACCCACCATTGCCTGGGACCGATCGATGGTGGTATATCCATCCCCAATTACCGGGACTGATATCAAAATGGCTTAGCGCTACATTAAGTTATAAGCTTCTTGTACCAGATGTTACACAAGGAGATGTTATTTCTCCAAAACTGTTTACCGCCGCGCTGGAGGACGTCTTCAAGACACTAGACTGGAATAGACGCGGCATAAACGTGAACGGAGAATACATTTCACATCTTCGCTTTGCTGATGACTTAGTTATTATGGCGGAAACGCTGCAGGAACTGAAGGAAATGGTACGCGGCCTAAGCGATTCTTCGAGACGAGTGGGCCTGCGGATGAATTTGAATAAAACTAAGATCATATCCGACTGTCACGTCATCCTAAGGCCACTAACCGTCGACAATGTGATCTTCGAAGTTGTTCAAAAATATGTTTACCTGGGTTATCCAGCTGGGTAAAAACAATTTCGACGCCGAGGCTGACAGAAGAATATGCTTAGGGTGGGCAGCACTCCGGAAGTTGCGTCATATATTTACGTCGTCAACACCGCAGTGCTTAAAGGCTTAGATGATCAACCAGTGCGTCCTTCCTGTGATGACGTACGGCGCTGAGATGTGGACTCTTACAGTCGCCGTCAATAGAAATTGTGGACTATGTAAACAAAGCGCCATGTTGTCTTTGTCTATGAATAGGTGAACTATCTAGAGATGGGTAAGTATGTGATTTAAATATGTTAGGTGCTTAATTAATTTTCTTTATTTGATTCATCGCTAAAATATTCTGATGGATAATCGCTAGTCAAATCGCCCACGTTAATTACAAATGGTTCCGTCACAGCGTCGGTGGCCGTATCTATTATCCCATCCAGTTCTTTAATTTTTTCCTTTACTTTTAGGACATGAGCTACACATTTCGCCCACTGTTCTGGCCCGATCCGCGCCAAACCTAGGAGCAACAAAATCTTCACATCGTCCATTTTGAATGTTTTGTTGTTCCTTCCAACGTAACCTTTTCCTTGCGCCAATATCAACTCTATCGGGTTAAGCTCGCAATGATATGGTGGAAGGCGCAAAACTGTCACATTTTTTGATGCCGCCAACTCATCTACATACTTTTTTTTATATTTTTGCTTGTCTACTTTAGCTATGAGATTCGCTTTGATTTCGGTTTCTTGAAAATTGATTTCTTTTTCACGCAACCAGCTTTGGATAGCCTCCTTCCGCCAACTCATGTTGGGCGCCTTTTCGATTTGACGCGAATGATATGGGGCATTGTCCATTACTATGACGGAACCAATTGTCGTTGTTTCAAGGTAAAACACTATCCAAATCACAAAGAAAGATCAGTAAGAGAAGCCTACAGAGGCGTCGAAACGTCAAGCACATATCTATTAAGGTATGTTATTAGTTATCGCGAGTAAGACCCCAATACAAAGTTAATAAAGGGAAGCCATGTCGTTAGAATACCGAAAACACAAAAGATTTTAGAGCAACGCTGGAAGATCACACAGCTCTCGATAGAATCACACACACGTTATGTCAAAGATTATGAAGTAACGCTATCAAAAAAAAGACGGAATAAAATTGCATCACGAATAAAATAGGTTTATATTCAAATAGATTCGTACATCACTAATTTTCAAAGACAATACAGATTCGATGAGAAAAAAATATGACAGCAATCTCGTCGCAGTACAGATTTGACTATTGATTCTATAATTTTCCGTAATTAGCTGGTGATTATTGAATATTTCATGATGAGATACAGTGAATGGCAGGTAAGACTTGATGCTTCATGATTTGGAATAATGTTCAGTGAGACTCCGTTACAGAACCTTGAGAAAAATTGAGAAAACGGTTTGTTTACACAGTCCACAATTTCTATTGACGGCGACTATACAAAGGGTTTGATCCACCGTTTTAAGGTCGCTCAACGAGCTATGGAGCGGGCTATGCTTGGGATATCTCTGGTGGATAAAATCCGAAACGAGGAGATCCGTCGGTGATCGAAAGTGACCGACATAGCCAGCCGATTCAGTAAGTTGCAGTGGGCGGGCCATATCTGTCGTCTGGCCGTTAGGACCGAAAGGCGATAGAATGGAGACCACGTACAGCAAAGCGTAACTTAGGCCGACCTCGTGCCCGCTAGACCGACGATCTGAAGAACGTTGCGGGTGGCGGCTGGATGAGGAGGATGGAGGACCGCCAAGAGTGGCGTAATATTGGAAATATGCCGTCCAGCAGTGGACGATGACAGGCTGATGGATGGCTGGGTGAGGTTTAGAAACCACGATTTAAAAAACGTTTGTCTATCTGTCGTTCCGTTTTTACTCGAGAAACACTCAACGGATTTGGGCACCGTTTTTTTATGATCGAAGTGGCCTTAGTCAACATTATAGGCTATAAGGGGTGTTCATAAAGTAACGCCCAAGCCGAAAACGGGGCAGAGCCCCGGGCAATGACTAGCATTTGATATAGAAGTTTATAGGTATTCTATAACCACGCATTACCACGTAATTTAGTATGGACATCAAACGTATATTATTACTAGCTTTTGCCCGCGGCTCCACCCGCGTGTTATTCGATTTAAGGACATGCTTTTTTCTGGGATAAAAAGTAGCCTATGTATTAAGTTAGGGTATAAGCTATGTCTATTCTAAATTTCATCCAAATCCGTCCAGCCGTTTCGGCGTGAAAGAGTAACAAACATACACCCACAAACACAAACTTTCGCATTTACCTATATAATATTAGTGTGATGATAGAGTGTCGGGCCAATATAAGGTCGTATTCTGATTTACGCATCACTGCATTAGAGTAGTTAGCTCAAACGGAACAGATTTGATGCGAACCTGTCACCAGCTTTGTTTATTGTTTGAAAAAGAAAGTACAGCCGCAGCTGTCAAAGATGTGGTGTCTTTAAGAAACACAATGGTGTCGATTCGATGTTACACGACTTGACTTATTTGACAGGACTATCCTTATTTTAAGCGTCCTGTATACTTAAATTAAGTTTAGTCCTGTCATGTCAAATAATACATCGAATCGACACCATTTTACTTAACCGTTCCTTTGCTTAGTCAAACATAGTAGGATCAAAACAATTGACGGCGATGAATTTTACAAAAAATTCTAGGTACTAACGCCAGCAGGACAGGCTACCTATTGGTAGTTCTTATTGCGGCGTCATAGACGTTAAAATAGTTTACGAATAGTGAGTCTGTGCGGCAGGCGAATGTACATAAATGTTACTATAAGTTCTTAATGTGATTTGTTTAATGGACAATCTCGACTCAATTAGTATAGGAAGTCTATGCGTATTTCACAGGAAGGGTAAGTGAACCCTGACAACTTGCTGAGTCTCCAGTATTAATTAGGCTGCATAAAAGAAAGTCCCCTTATATACCAGAAATCCGGAACTGGTATTAGTTTACTATTCTGAATCTGAAAACCAGTATACCTACATAATTCTTACAGCTAACCGTATTGGTATGGAAGTGGGCCATAGACAATTCTCTTCTGGTTTTAAAACACACCAAATGACTTCCAATATAATTTTAGACGAGGCACGAGAATAGTGACTCAAACAGTAATATATTTATAGACTCAAAAATAAGAGTGTCATTATTATTTCATCAAGATAACAGGTAAGTTACAATAGCAATTGATTATCCTTTACGGTGGTTGCTCTGGCTCTCGTTCCCAAACATTAACTGTTTTACTTATTTTATATGAGAAAGTATTAAAGAAATCTGGTTTATGACACTACGCGACAATAGTATAATGTCATTTAGGCCTTTCTAGCAAAGTTGTGTTATTTTAAGCATTTATTTGTAAATGATCGCGCACGATTTAAACTTTATTACTTTTTATTCAAAAATAAGCAAAACCAAGTTGTGCGTTTGGGAACCCGAGTTGAGTTTGAATATCTTATGACACCTATTCTCATGTAGCAAATATTAGATTTAGAGCTGTCATATCCCTAAACTTTTCATTGCAGAATAGGCTTTAACGCAGATGGATAAAAGTTAAATGAGCTTGTATTGTTTTAGGTTTTTCAACTCTTAATTTATGGTTTGCTGTACGAGAATAGGTCACTATAAATTGTTAAAATATTTAGCAGTTAAATATGTAATATTATTAAAACTCACGTGAGCTGAAATACTTAATTATTATTAAATACCGGCTTTAACATCGGTGAACGCCGCGTCGTTGTCCTAAGAACGACACCCGCCTTGAAAATGCCGAAATTGTCTCGGTGAAACGTTTGGCATAGGTATAGTCAACAATAATAATACGCGAATGTTAAAAACGGTATTTAATAAAAATGTAGCTAAATATGTCTTTAAAGTATCTGATCAATAAAAACTTGCGTATAGTCATCCATAACAAACTGCCCTACGCGAGTAAGTCAGCGGTAAAAATGTTACTAATTTATTTATTTTCATTTTCCAGCCATGGCAAATCGTTTGTCGAAGCATTATTTCACAAAATTACGGTAGAAAGAAGTCAATCGTCTAAAGGAACCGTACACTGTTCAAATTAATTCTCTTCTGAGAAATTTCCACCTATATTCTTATGAAATGCAGGCCAGGCATAACTGAGCACGCAGTTGCCGTAAACACATTTCATGTACTTATACAAACCAAAATACTCAAAATCCAAATACTATAAATCATTTAAATTAGGGTGCACCTAAACCAAAGGTAGCAGGCACAATCGTTTCTTTAATAAACATGCAATCTTAATGGTTTACGGCAACTCCGATTAGAGAACTTGTAATTTTAAATATTCTTCACCGAACCAGACGCATGGCTAAGTCCTTATTCACTGGCAATAGAGACGAATATAAATTAGCCATGAGCCTGTTGTAGTAGAGCGCTAGAATGTCTAGCCGACGCAAGATCGCCACGCGAGGCCGCCACAGGCCATGGCGCCTATCAGATAAATGGCCAACGCGGCAATTAGTACTAGGACCACATACATTTTGATGTTCTTCCAAAAGAGAGAGCGCTGTAGTGTCCTCGCTGTGCCGCGGTATGAAACTGACTGTAAAAGAAAGAGATGAAGGTTTCAAAAACACTATAAAGATCAGTTAAGTCTTTGTTATTTATTATCCTACAGATGGGAAAAATAATATAAATATAAAGGTGTCTTGTAGCAAAACAGTATTATTATTCTAAAGGTCAACAACCCTATTAGACCATTATTTATTTTGTGTATCTCTAATGTTATTATTATCTAACAATGAGATATGATAATAAATTAATGAGATGTCTGTACAAACTTACATTGGTTGCTAAGTTATCAGCCTTATTCACCAGTAGCTCCAGTTTTTCGCCTCGCATTGCCATATTGTCTGTAAAATGGAAAAAAGAATTAGCTACATTTTAATATTTTATTAGCTGTTTTATATTATAATTGGATATTAGGCGTAACTACATTATTCCCCCCCACAGGCGTTACACTCGTATCTGCACATATATTTATTTGAATAAGGATGGTTAATTTTAACTTATATTAAAGTAGGTTGGCATATGACCTTACCAATGAACAGTTAATTGAATTGTTGGAGGCCATGATTATAGCCTCCAATATAGGCAATTAGGTACTTCATAATTTTTCCAATCATTGTTTAAGAGTCAAGTTCCATAAATATTTCCTTTTCGGTTTGAAGGACTATCATCTTGTAAATTATACATACATTGTTACCATGCATTTATTTACTGCTGCACAGCATTTATATTACGTCATTCAACCGATTAAAAAAACTAGTCATCAGGAAATTGAATTATTTAGTGAACTCATATAAGATAGAGTGGTGGCCAACCTGTAGCACGCGGGCGCCTAATAGCCCGCAACCTGTGTTCTAGGTGCCAGCAAACAAAATAGGATAAGAATTCAAGTACACACTAAATTGATAAAATTAGATAGAATGAAAGAAACACCAACTAAAGTCTGAAAATCTAAATAACGCTGAAAGTTGAAGGCGCACTCGCGCACATCAGTGCTGTGCAGGACTATTTTCAAAAAAGTATAACGATCAAGTACCTACTAAAGTATGTTAACAATACAAACAAGCACATCAAAAATTTTACGATTTTGGGATGCACGAATTACCAACTAGACTTTCAGAGGCTTTCTGAAAATGTGAACAGCCAAGTATCACATTAAGTTTGTGCTGTTCCGGTCTATCGTTTTTGTAGAATGACATAATAAATAAACAGGGATATAAGGAAATAATGTAGTTTCTACTATCAAACTTAGGTTTCTTTAAACTCAGCAGGGCCCGCGAAGCATGTCAAGATTTTCAAAACAGCCCTTGGGGCAGTACCAGTTGAGCACTACTAATACATAGTACTCAGGCAGTATAAATATGGGAAATGTAAATAAACAATAAACTTATCAAAACCAGAAAAGTGAATGTTACACCGAGTCAACTGCACACACCTTTGTTATCATCCATCCACTTGTATAAATAAACATTTGTAAAAACATATCTGTTTACAGTTATTTGCCTTTCTTTTCTGTATCACATTAAGTAGGTTATCTATAGCTGCTAAGTAATTTGTTTAAACAGATATAATTTTATAAACTAATTAGGATATTTTGTAGGATCCACACCAGGTATAAGCTTTGTCAATTGAAAATACAACAGCCACACAGCCATTATATGACATACATGAGTCACACATACTTATGATATTATGATTATTGGATAATTCCTTTATTAGAGATATGAGCTGTCATATCACAACAATAGTGAATAACCACAATGCTAAAATTTCAGCAAAACTTTTCTACATTAACCACTAGTCTGCCAAAAAAAAAAGAATTGAATCTGTGTTTGTGGTGTAGATCTATGCTAAGGCGTCCTAAAGGTTAAGTATTCTTCTATTTATGTCCTAAACAGCTCTACTTACTCTTAGCTTAGCTTAGTACAAAAGTCCAGAGACTCAGCTTACCAATATTTTTGACCATGATATTCTTGAGTTCATCTAATTCTCCATGCACCCTGGATATGGTGTCGAGGTCTCTTGACTCGCTGTAGTGTTTCATCTCAGTGGCAAGTACTCTGGCAAACTCACTGTTCATGGCATAAGGGATGGCAGTTTGGGCAGTATCTCCGAAAGCAGTGGTGAACCTCCTTTTGATTTCATTGAGGTAGAGGAATGCTCTTGAACGTTGGAATTTCTGCAAATTTATACATATTTTTTAATCTTAAAGTAATGAAAAACTATTTAGTAAAAATATTTTTAATATAATGTCAAACAGTATTGCAAGAGAACTAAACATGTTACATGGAAATGAATAACATGACACCAGCTTTAGCAGAGGCCTAAAAAAGTGCATGTTGTATTAAGCTGCCATGCACAATGCCACAAGTATGCATTTGGGGTGTATCAGCCTTTAGAGGTATTTAATAAGAAGCATGATTACACCATATAATGTAAAACTTCAATCAGTATTTATTAGACTACTCACAAAGTTTACAACTTATAGAATACCAGAGTGGACATAGGAAGACAACAGATAAAAAAATATACTTATTATTTGTACAGCTTTATTTCCTGTCGCTCTGCTGTGCAAAGGCTGAGTCAACAAATCTCAGGCTAGGATATCTGCCGAGAATTGTCTTGTCTCTACGTTTTGCCTAGCTGACATCCACCCATCACCTGTCACCCTTTCATAGCAATTTTTGCTTGTTCGCCAATTACATGTTCTATTTTTTTGGAACTGCAGAGATTCTAATATGGGATATTTTTTTATTATTTTCAAATAAATATCAATTTTAGAATATTTTATATATATTTTACAATAGTTAACAGCTGCAAGCCTGGTAAGCCTCAAGCTATTAAGGCTATGTAAACTTTATTTCTTCCTTTGTTCTGACACCTACTCTGATTGGTTAAAGTTTTTTCTGGCTTTCTTAAGGACACTAAAAAATCCTTGTTTTTCTACCTATTGCTAACTCTCAGCAATTAGCATGCTCTCTACGTTTTGAAGCGCCTTAATTTTACTATACATTACATATGTATCATAAAATATTTTGTACTATTACTCTATGTAAATTACTAATGTCTAAAATGTACTTACATCATCAGTAATACAGAAATACACCAACTTATTTTCCGCAATGTAGTGGAACAGATAATTTCCATGAGAGTAAGTCAACTTATCATCATGAGGCGGAATCTTCGAAAGAATTTGCTCCGTAACTTCTGAGAAATTGCCAGCACAGGTAGCATACTTCGCCAGGACGATGGTACCGCGGGCAACAACACTGAACAAGATCGGCATTGTAAATGTGAACAAATTTTTCAAGAGAACAAAAACAACAAAGAGCACAAGAGCAAGTTTCTCCAGTGACTGTCTGAGATTTCACGAATTCTTAATCATATACGTAGAGATCTTTAAAACTAGTTTTCACATGCACGCACAATTTTGATAGGTAATTAATCCAATGAATAAAATTCAACAAATTATGAATGAAGGAAGGAAATACGATCGAAATATGTATGTACACGATTTCTTTTCTTTCTGTCTCGTTTTGTTGCGTACACGGTACAAATTACAAAACTACAAATGTTTGAAAGGAAGTGTATACGTTGTCGCTAGCGATGCTCTAGTAAGATCGAATGCGGTACCGTCAATGTCTTCAATATACACTTCTTATCGATATGTTGCGGCTAACGGTACTAAGTATCAGGATTTCTGTCTGTTAAAACTACGAGTGTCTCCTCACTCTGCTTCACTCCGCTCGTGGTTGCATAATTTTTTTACATTTCGATAAAATAAATAAAGACTTCCCTTAACCTAATACCAATTTAAAAAAACACCAGAAACTCTGTCAATGATTGGAACCGTGAACCTGCGGGGCTATTATGTAACTCAGTGTCGGTTGCTAGCTATAGTTGCTATTCACCAAAAACAGATAAAAAATGAACTTCCAAAATAACCTTTAATGGGTATTGAACTATTTACGAATTGTGAAGTCATTTCAAGTGCGAACTTATCCTTAAATAGGCGGATATGTATGTTTTAGACGATAGGCACTTGGTTTGGCAACTGAGTTTACGATACAGAATCAGGGAGCTGATCACTAGCACCTTATGCACCTAATATATGATATGACAAAGTTACCCCTCCACCAACGATTCAATATTCGAAACGACCAATAAAGCGAATACAAGGTGAAATTCAATCAAACGCCTAAATTCATATTAAAGACTCAGTTAGTCATAAGGAGAAAGGTTTAATGACCCTCCAGGTGATAAATGAAAACAAAAATTATTGTCCTATAGTGGTGTCGATTCGGTGTAACAAGACTTAACGTATTTGACAGGACTAAATTTAATAAGGGCATTCTGTCTTTTTCTTTCTGTATCGAAAAGACAAGGACAGTACGCTTAAAAAAAGGTTAGTCCTGGTCCTGTCAAATAAGTTAAGTCGTGTTGCACTGAATCGACAAACCATTGCCTGCACTAGGAATTGTACTTGAACTAATTGTCGCTACATTATTCAACTTTTTTTATACAGATTTGTTTATGTTTATCGTTGGACCTTTCAGAAAATTTTAAATTTTGGAAATTCCATGACAACTGCCGCAGACTTTTTGTTATTTTTGTCACATCTTGGAATATAGTCGTCGGAACAAGATAAAAACTTAGTAAAAAGCCAGTAAGCGTTGGATTTCTTATCCCAGGAATGTTTTGGGATTTATTAAACCGGTCACAATTGTGCCGGAGTTAATTTACCCTATTTCTTTTCATTTTTCTGGTAATTTTTACGTATTTCTGGTTTCATTCCCTGAAAATTCCCTTTCTTTCCTCTCCAATACGCTATTTTCCTTGCCCGGTTTTGTAGGCATTTTTTGACGCTGTTATTTTGTTTCTTTGCAGCAACCCTAAAGACCTTTTTCTTTTAAGGGTTTTTTTTACATTTTTCATCTTCCACCTTTTCCCGGCTATTCTGTTTGGATTCGGGTTGAAACCACAGTGACAGCCACGGCTCTACCTGCGACACCGTAGAGAGGAATTCCAGCTCCGACGTCGGGAAGACGCTTCTACCAGGTTTATATATCAGTAGCCTAAGATTCAGTAAATTCTAAATCAATCATTTTCTTTCATAATGTAAAGCTAGATAACGACTGCTTTTAATACCTTTACAAATTTAAGTTATATTCTCTCTCAATTAAGGGCAATTAACGCCTACGCGTAATGCCAGTTTCTGGGATCTCATAAGCTCGTCGTAACGCTCAATTTTGAATCGATAAAATCGTAAGCGGATAGCGTCGTTAGAGCTATAATAGAAAGACAAAATCCTAAAAATAACATAGAAATTAGGTAATTATTTTATTTATTTTTGAAATTCGGGCTCCGACGCAAAACTCTTTTATATATTTGTGTTTTATACCTTTTCTACATCAAGATAGTTAATTGTATGTAGATTCAATTATTGAAATTATGTAGTGTGTTGACCCAGGTTTATCCTTTTTTTGAACTCCCTCCAGGCTTGCCTGGTGACAGTCTAGATGTGCACCAAATCTCCACAAGTGTATCACTATATGACGCCCGAACTCAAAAGTAAGTAAGTACAGTAATGGGAAGATTTTTTTTATGATTTCGCCAAGAGGATCTTTGAACCTTGTGCTTGATCACTAACCGAGTCTTCAGTATGAATTTAGGCAGTTGATTGAATTTCATCATATACCGGGGGTGTACATAGAGTGCGACCATTAAATGAAACCACATATTCTGCCGACCCTACTGAACCACTTTTCCCAAGAGTCATACCCGCGGACAGCCTTAGTTTAGGAAATGATTGAGTTCTAAACGAAAATGCGTGATCCCTAACGCACCAAAATACGGGCGAGTTTAGAGAGAGCGTCATCCGTAAAACCTGCAGCTATTTGAGGTCAACGCTCTCTCTAAACTCAATTATTTTCTAAACTGAGGATGTCCGCGGGTATGACTCATGGGAAAAGTGGTTCAGTGGGATCGGTAGAATATGTGGTTTCATTTAATGGTCGCACTCTATTTACACCCGGTATATTCATGTTTTTCACGTGACCTCTCACGGTTTCGCAACCGAAAACGCTAAACTACCGTTAGCGGCATCGCATACACTTCCAATAAAAAATAAAGTTTACTAATAGGGAAGCTCAGATATATTATAAAGAATATTCGATTGAAATTATCGATAGCAGAATCGATACTTTCGACGTTTACGTTGTTGGTCCCCTTGGCACATTTTTTCCACAACAGCAGCACAGAATTAAGTAAATCGGTTAAATCACAGGTGCTTGGACTACTCAGATTGTTGTGAAAAAACACAGTTCAGCAATTCAAGCTCTTTTTATTTGCAACTGATTTTAAGAGCTGCAATAAGTTCTTTGACTGTCATGTTGACTTCTAAATAACTACCTATCATATTAACATACAATGTGTTACATACTGCTTACAGCTAACATTTTTAAAGTTGCCTTGCCTACCGTCCTCGGGTAAGAATTTTATGCATAAGGCTTAAGGGCTTAAAAACGAAGTTTATAGTTTGTACATAATTTATCTTTGACATAGGTACATAGTTTATATTTTTAAAATATTTTACCGAGGAGCAAACTGTTCCATGGCAAACTGTTATTGGCAAAGTCAAATATTTAAAAGAAATTGACAAAAATCAATTATTTTTTCAAACATTTAAAAATGACTTGAATTTACCTATATTTTAACTTGGATCTGTTTTTAAAACAGCATATCTTTGTGTAAATGATTAACATCCATCCATCAGCCCGTGTTCCTCCACTGCTGGACATAGGCCTTTCCCAAATTTCGCCACTCATGTCGGTCCTCCGTCCTCCTCATCCAGCCGCCCCCCGCAACGTCCTTCAGGTCGTCGGTCCAGCGGGCACGAGGTCAGCCTACACTACGCTTTGCTATACGTTGTCTCCATTCTAAAGCCTTTCAGCCCCAACGGCCATCATGTCGGCGACAAATATGGCCTGCCCACTGATTAACTCATTTTCAATCATAGCTAGCGTTGATATCTTATTAGTTTTTAAGTGGATATATACTTTTTTGTCATCTCATATAAGGGAGCATGTTCAGAACTTGTAGGTACGTCACTCTAGAACGACTTTTTAAGGATATGTAATTTTGTTGTGATTAAAACACTTGTACTTTTTCACAGATAATATTTAATACTAGGTACACTACCCAACCGGTTTCACTGTTAAGCATCAACAGGGGCTTTTAAATTAACTTAAATACATAATTATTCTAACAAAACTATTTTAAAACGGTTCGGTAGTGTACCTAGTATTAAATACTATATGTGGAAAAGTACAGGGGTTTTCGTCACAAAAATGTTTAATAAATTCCACCAAGTGCCGACAATTACAACAATCAACTTCCAATATAATTTTATTTTGGGTTATACATTATTCGGTTTTGTATCCGTAATTATTTGTTTATTCATGATAAGTTAATGCTTATTTGACCGGAGTTATGAAAAAACTGAATGACCTCGTAAGCTATTACGCTGCCATCACTGACATATTATGATAACTATGGCTGCCATTGATTCTTGCCTCTACAACCGAGTAAAGAGATGACATTAGAAGTATCAACTTAAATAATTTACGGTATCTCTGACACAATTCACTGCTTTTTTGACATTTTATTTAACGACGACATGAATTCCATCTAAATGTTTTCTATAGTTTGATAATATAAGACAAGGCAAAATCGTCCAAATTTTGGTAGTATTTCATGGCTTATCAAAATATGGCTCTACTAGCATTACATGGCTTACCTAAGGCTTCTGTTTGTGTAAGAAATTTTTCAAAGGAAGTTTTGTATGTACCTAACATGTATAGAGAATTGTTTTATGTAAAAAAATTGCTTATTAATGAAATTTCATGTTAAGGGAACAATTGTCTGGGAAATAGGTAGCTTAGTCCAGGACCTAGCCTCTTCCTCCCATTAATAAAAAATTTCGAGTTAATTTTTGTCTTCTTATGCCATTCGATGAAATGTGCATTTTTGCAGCCAAAAAAAAATTAACTTGAAAAAAATGTGACTGCTGATGTGAAGAAAGAATCAGCCCTTAAAATTTTAATAATAATGATTATTACAGTCAAATGCACGTTACAATTTTCAAATTACCATATTACTAAAACAAATTTCAAAACTCATTAGTAATGAATGAGTTTTAAAATTAGTTTTAGTAGTATAGAAATCTCATTGCAATTAGGTACCTAATCAAAGTAGTCATCTATATCGATATCAGGGTTTAAAATATCATCACCAAAGGGGCTCAAATCTATTTGATCCAATATTAAATTTTCGCACATTTCTTCAAGATCCGTTTCTCCAATAAGTATGGCTCCTTGTAACCTCCCATTTTGAAGGACAAACTTTATGTATTCAACACCAGGAGTTGTACGTAACAGAATTTCATAGTCAGACCCTAAGCCCTGTCCATTGTATTTTCCTAAAAGCACAACTCTGTAGCTAAAAAGAGTTGTACAGTGAGTAAATAGCTCAAAACAAAAGTCCTGTAATACTTCTTGATTAGTTATTCTAGCATGCATTGCTTTAGCTGCCATTCCTGCCATTTGTCTAGCTTGTGTCCAAAGTCTGAGTTGAAACCAATTGGATGCATGCACCCAAGCAGCAGTTGCAACATCACCAGCAGCAAACACATCCTTGACTGTTGTTTCTTGCATTTCATTTACACTCAAACCACCATCTTGGCTCTTCATTGGTTCACAATCCCAAGAAAAATTAACAGCAGGCTCAACACCAGTTGCAGATATGACAAAATCACATTCTACTATTCTGCCGTTGGATAATTCAACTTCCAATGGATACTCTGTTTTAGTATATTGGTGGACTGACTTCACCTCCACTTTGTAGACTATTTCTAATTCCTGCTCACCACTTTTATTTCTTATGCCTTCAAGTTTTTGATACCAGTCAGGTCCCAAAGCTGCTGACTTCAAATCTTTATTTAGTGATACTAATGTATCTTCTTCTGAAAAAACATGTCTTCTCAGAATTGTAGGACTCTGAATCTTTTCTTCCTCTGACTTCTTTCTAAAAGTATTTTGAAAGAATTCAGCAGCACCAGGATCTATAAATGTGGCTGAAATGTAATCGTCTCTTATAACCCAGACTTTTTGGATACCTCTTGTTGCATGTATAATTTCAGATGCAATTCCACCATTGCCTACTACAACCATTTTCTTTCCAGTTTCAAGTTTTTCTTGGAAATCTTTGACCGACTCCGTGTCTCTTATACCGAGAATTCTATTACATTGATCTGCCGCTGAAATTAGCCTCGGAATACCACCAGTGCATATGCAAATTAAATTGTAATAAACGCGAACACCTCCATCTGTGGTAATCACTTTGTTTTTTGTGTCGATATGTTTAAGTGAGTCATAAACGATTTTAAGATGTGGATGAATTCGTTGCAATGAACTAGCTTCGGTTTCAGTAACGTCAAATTTGACTATGGTTTTAGCGTAGAAGCTTACATTGCTTACATTTTTAACAAGTGACGATGCTGTGATGATTGCCAGTGTTTCTTCAGGATGCAATATAGCCAGAGTTTCTACACATGTTACACCTGCGATTCCTCCTCCAACAATAACGTAGGTTGCTTTTATTTCAGACATTTTTGATAAGTACCTAGGTACCTAAAATATTATCAGATATCTTAACATAACCTTACACAATATTTATTCAGTAATTTTGCAAAGATCATCTTACAGTAACTTGAGATATATATTTTTACACGTTTCTAAACTGAAAATTTTAAATAAAATTCAATATAAACTTGAAAAAACACAATATTTTCAGTGTCTACATAATCCATTAGCAACACAACACAACAGCTGACTTCTTTACAATATTAGTGATGTACCCGACCGGAAGATTCTATAAAGGAAGAATCGATTATTTATGTTTGATTGGTATAATAAATCCAACTAAATTGTTCGTGGCCTGTCACTTTTGTTTTGAGAAAAATCAACCCTGGACTTGACATAATTGTATTAAAAATGAAGAAAATATCGAATCAGACGAGGCTTTCGCCTAAAATTATAATAACCTAAAGGAATAAAATGCAGAATTACAGAAAAGGCTATCATGGTCCTGGATACCTTTGCTCGTCCCTGCACATGATGAAAGGAAAAAAAAAAAAAAAAAACTATCGCTAACTGCGAAGCGAAAATCGAATCACATAAAAAATGAAATGTCTCCAAAAAATAAATAAATTGTTGACATAACAAAGAAAATCAATGAAAAGACCATTTATATTTAAGTAGTAACTAGTGCCACAGGCAAATAAACACTGGGACGGACCCAATTTCACCCCACATACGTATGACTGATCATGTTCACATGATAACTTATTGAAAATGATGAAGTGGATATTTTACAGTGCAGCCCCGGTTATCATAGTGTTGTTGTGGTACTGTTCAGTTCTATGGACCCTTATTTACTTGTTAACGTTTAGCCTTTGTGTTGTTCTGGGTGTTTTTCTGTTTACATTATGGGGTCATGTCACCCTATCGTCGCCTCACCAACCATCGCTCTTTCTTTTGGAAAGGATTGAAAAAGATATTCGTCAGCTAAACGACATGCTGAAGGTACCTAAGGAAACTTATTAAAATCATGTAAACAAAGTACCAATTATGATTGAGTAACTTTTTTTTGTTTTCTAGGAAGATTTAAGCAACTGGCCATATACAACGAAAAGAACACATCTGCCGATAATATTTGGCAGGACAGTAGACACTCAGCTGCAACTGCTTATAGACAACTTTCTCCGTGACTTTGTTGTCCGTTGGTTTAAAGACCTCTCCCACAAACCTGACCCCTCTGTTGAAAAGTTTAAGGAACATCTTTGGGGAGGGATTCAAAACCTTCATGAGAGGCTGCTGAGGATTGATGCTGAAAAACTACTGGCAAGTGACATGGTTACCAAGATAACACAACATTTTGAGAGAATAAGGATTGCTGAGAGTTGTGCGTAAGTATTGTACTAGTCTTACTTACTAGCAAACAACACCCCCGAAGTTGTTTCGGGGAGAGAGTAAGAGGACAGCTCGCAGACAGGCACAACCAGGTGGCCCACCATTGCCTGGGACCGATTGATGGCAGTATATCCATCCCAAATTGCCGAGCCTTATAAAAAAACAGACTGGTGACGGGCAGCGGCTCTCGATGCCAATCTAGAGTTAGTTAATAAGCTAGAAGGGCTTCAGAATCTTGTCATTAGGTTTATTTATAGTTTGCATAAATTCAACCATGTCTCTCATTTTCGTCGTGAGCTAAACTTGCTCTCCATGCGTTATCGTCGTCACCTGCATATTCTCACACTTCTCTATAATATTCTCAAAAACCCTCTTTCCCCTAAATATCTTTGCGTTCGATTTGAGTATCTGTTTTCATGTGATGCTCGATCGTGCAATGTGTCCCTTCTTAAACTCCTGCACACAACTCTGAAGGTTTAGCAAGTCGTTCACTGTTGAGGCTGTCAGACTGTGGAATATACTACCCTCGAACATTTGTGATTGTCCATCGCTGAATGTACTCAAAAGACAGGTGAAGGAGCACTTTTTGTCACTCTCATGAGTATCTTTTGTATATTATTTTGTTTTACTTCTATGTAAATTTTGTGTATTTTATTTCCTGGGTATTTAATTAGATAGTATGTATTATTTTATTATACAGTCTATAGTATGTATTTACATATAAGGTAATTTTTTTTTTGCATATATAATGCATGTTATGATGAATTAGTATTTATGTTTATTATAAGTTAGGTAATACAATTATAAATTAGGTACATGTATGTATGTCTACTTTTATTATAATTCATTCTCTTTTATCCCCAAAGGTAGACTGGAAGAAATCTCTTCTTAGAGATAAGTCTACCCTTGTACATGTTAATTTGTTTATATGTTTTGTAAATGTTTATTTTCTGTGTGTACAATAAAGAATAAGAATAAGTGGTGATGATGGATGATGTATGTATACTTTGAAAACATTGAATACTTGAAATCCAATTTTGATTATGCATGAGTCATAGCCATAAGAATAATTTGTATGTATGATGGTATTTATTTAATTTTTATTAAAATGTAATTTATTTTTTTGTTTTCCTTGATTTATATTTTTTTCGGTATATGACACGAATACAATTTATATCATATCAAAATATTTATTTTTTATGTACCATATAAAATGTTGTATTAGAAAAAACTGAATATTGACTTTAAAAATGTATGATGACATCACTGTACTATCTCATGACAGTTAAATTTGGTGTTGCCACATGAAATGCAGAACTAGCATCCTCTTTGACAGGTCGGCTATGTTCCTGGTCGAGCTTTAACAGCATTCTTTGTATCTAAAGAATTGACAATTTTGGGTAGCCATTGTTGTTTACATTATTGAAATAAGCTGATGGAGTCGAATTTATGCTATGTATTGTATGACTGAAAGCAGCCTTCGAACGCATCAAACGGAAAGCAACTTATTTCCGTCAAGTTGGTAGTAGTTACTTGCGTGCAAAGAAAGTGAAAAATAATGCCCGCCTAAAGTTCATTTGGAGTACCTACTTGTGTATTGTTTGTTTGTTTCCTTAATTACGTTTCATTTATTTACTCACACTCTGCATTGAAAAAAGTAATATGATACACGTGCGTAAGGGCAATAACTTACTTGTAACGTTTACAACACTCTCTTATCGCTCTTGTCTCAGATCCTTGCTCGTAAGCTATTGCCCCCTTTACGCACTAGTAGCATAAACTGCTATTCTTTTCATCTTTTCTTTGTATTTTTATCTTTTCAGGTTGGAACTGAATCAGTCCCCAGTATTTGCACTGGCCCCTCACCTGATGTCCTGTGAGACAGAACTCCATTACCTGAGACAGATTGCTGAGCTCATCATCATGTTCCTGCTTCCTAGATGCTACTCCTTGTCTCCTGCATCTCATCTGATGAGAGAGGTGCTCTCTTGTAAAGGTAAGTTGAGTTTTCCATAGGAGTTTAATTGGGACCTGGTTAGGACGTTTCATCAACTTGCAAGTGAGATGCAAATACATGTAGGATAGCAGGACATGGCAGTGGAAAGATGACGCATTCCACGCTTGTTTCAACTTCTGCAGATTTAAATTATCTTTGACTTGTCTAGAAATTAGTTTTGTATCTGCTTGTACAGTGGAGACCGCATCAAGTTAGACACTTCGGACTTTGTACCTATCTTATATTCTTCTCTGTAGGGGCTAATGTCGTACTACAAGTGTATAGCTTGATGTGGTCTCCACTGTACATCAGTCTGTTACACAGCCCTATTGACTATAAAACTTTTTGGATAAAAGGTCTAAGAAAACAACATTAAGAAACACTTATCAAGTAACAACATCAGGAAGCTGAGTTATTGTTCGGACTTGAATCACATACACTTTTTTCTTACCAACACAATAATAAATGAAGACCACATTAACAAAATCGAGGTCAAAAGATAGAAAAAAACCAGACAAGTGCGAGTCGGACTCGCTCACTGAGGGTTCCGTACAAATTACTAAAAGTGAAAAAAAAATACAATAAGATTTGGTCATCTGTATAATTATGACCGCGCATACCGTTGCTTAACCTCGGTGATTTCTTATGATTTAATTTCAAACAAAATAAACTACACAGTTTTAAGATTTTTTCCTATACTTGTAGTACTCGACGGTATTACTTGCCAAATTTCAAAGTTCTAGGTCAACGAGAAATATCTCAGGAATTTTGATTCCCTTAAGAGTGTCGAAATACACGATTTGCTGCATAAACGGCCGTATCTTTTTTTTACATTAACTTAGAAGTTTGATTTTTTCACAGCTTCAAGGGACTGTAGGCTTGAGTATATGGTTTAATTTCAACTCGATTCCTTCACGCGTTCTTGAGATAAAGGGTCTTGACAGACAGACGGACAACAAAGTGATCCTATAATGGTTCCGTTTTTTTTCCTTTTGGGGTACGGAACCCTAGAAATAAATATAGTAAACAGATTTAACATTGTGCTGTTTTATGAAGAGTCAGTAAACTTCATCATATTATCAGTCATTTTGAATGCAAAAACCTCACAGGTTCTTTGTAAACAAAAGATTTTTAGTATCAAATCAATCAGCCAATAACAAAAAGAAATCAAATGATAATACCTGTACTCATAATTTAAACAAAATCAAGAACGAACTTCTTATGCGTATGCGTCTGCCTAATGTAGGTTTAGCTTCATTAAGATAAACCGGTCAAGTGCGAAGATGACTCGCGCCCTGAGGGTTCCACACCATTTAAATAAGTTAATAGACTTGAATGATTTGGATAAAAATAACAAACATATCAGTACCTACAAAATGTATTAAATAAAACTGCAAAGTTAAGTTAGTCGAGTATTCGGCTACGTAACTCTAAGCCTATATGATTAAAAATCGACTTTTTCCGTATTTGTTTTTTAAACAGAGTATATGGCACATAATACAGAGAGAATTCCAAATTCCCAACTAGTTCCTTTGGCCCTTATTTCTTTATTTTTGGAGAAAATAAATGTATTTGTACTCTACTTAATGATTTCTAGACTCACACAGGGAAAGAAAATTTTTTTTTTCATGAATTGTAGGTACCACCCGTAAAGGTTAATATGCCTTTGAAGAATTAATAATCTGGACGTAGTATTATTATTTTTTCTGTGACTAAAACTTGTGTTTGAAAGCAAAATTATAAAAAAAAATCGTTTCCATCCGAGAATCTGAGACACAACACGTATTTTCCAGTCCTGCAACCAGCTATCGACATGGTGACAGAACCGGACTACATAAACCAAAAGATCATCCAATACTTGGAAGCTCAGAAGGAAGTAGACGCGATGCATGTCCGCACTCACGAATACGCGAAGACCTTCGAGGATTACATCCGTCTGATCAACAGCTGCAATAGTGTTGACACACTGAAACGGTTACGGTGAGTGGTCAACACTAATTCACTGTGTAGCAACTTTCACTCGACTGGAAATTGTATTACTGAGTCAAGGGCTCGGTTATGGATGGGTGGATACAACAAGGGTGATGATGAGCTCTAACATAAATAATATTTAGGTGGTAGAGCTGATGCCGGGCTCGACTGTGGAGGTACCACCATCTTACTCGCAAATCCTCCCGAAGTTATTCGGGGGAGAGTAAGAGAACAGCTCTCAGGCAAAACCAGGCGGCCCAGCATTGCTTGGGACCGATGGATGGCGGTATAAATCATCCCCAATTGCCGGGCCTTATATAAAACAGACTGGTGACGGGCAGCGGCGTCACTGGTGCAATGGTTTCAGCACCGCGCTCACCAACCCGCCTGCCCAGCGTGTGTGAGTATGGGCATTTCTTCCAGGAGGACCGCCAAGAGTGGTGAATCCTGGAAAGGCCTATGTCCAGCAGTGGACGAAACAGGCTGATGGATGGATGGATGGATAAATAATATAACTACACATACTTATCATTCCGAAAATCCGAAGTACTGTACCTTTTAGAACACGGGTTTCCTGGGAATCTATAGTACATTTGATAAAAATTAATATTTTGCGATGATGTAAGAAAAATTCAGGAGCTTCTACAAAATGTACGTACATACATGTATGCAGCGATATCTCTTGTTAATAATCTCTTGTTCGGATTTCGTTCCCAAACGTACTAGTGATGTTTTTCTTATTTTTCATTAAAAAGTATAAAATCAATGTGGGATATGGCACTCCGCGGCAATAATTTAATGTCAATAAAACTGTTCGAACAACGTTGTGTTATTTTATGCATTACATTAAAAATTATCCTGCACAACGAAATTTAAAGCGTGTTTACAGTTAGTGTTTATAAAACAATTTCTGTAAACTGAAATACACATTAATTAATTAATAAAAGATCGGCGTATAGGTGATTTTCTTTTATGTAGTAAAATTCATACTGGAGACTCAGTAAGTGGTCAGGACCAAGGTTCAATGAAAAGTAAAATATTTTTATTGAAGGGTCCTGACCACTTACCGAGTGTCCAGTATAAATTTGGCTATATAAACGAAAGTCACCTTATATGACGATTACAAAATGTTGAAATAGTCTAAATTATGTAATTAGTTCGTGGCTCACAATATACCCCGCCTGGCGGCATTGGCTTAGCCAATCAGGGCGCGTTAAAAATAGCGGAAAAATACGTTGATATTTTTATCTTCACAAAAATGTTTTCGTGGTATACTATAGGTACTTCTGAAAATAATAATTATATTTATACTAATAATAAAGTAGTAAAAAGCTTTTGCGAAACTTTTTATTTTTTGTTTTTGTTCTGAGGCCAAAACTAAAGTTTTTAGTATTTTTGTCTGTCTTTATGTGTATGTATGTATATTCCGTTTTAACTCGTAAACCACTCAACGGATTTGGATGCGGTTTTTTTATCATCACAGCAGTGACCCTGATCAACACATAGGCTATAACGGGTGGTGTTCATAAAATTACGCCCAAGCCGAAATCGGGGCAAAAATTTAATAAACGCGGATGGAGACGCAGGCTAGTTGTAAAAAAAAAGTTAATTATTTCGTTTAATTATTTGAATGTTGAAAACATCACAGATACGACATCGTCACCCAAATAATGCAAGCGACCACCCTTCAGAACGTGAAAAGAGCTAAAGGCATCGACATAGATATGATAGAGAAGAGCGGTAACCTCCCCAACATCAGTAAACAGCAAACAGCTGATGCTAAGAAGTTGAAGAGGTACATATCACAGCTGACCATAGCTAAGGCGGAGTGTGAGACCGCCTTGAGGAATTTGGGATGGGATGGCGCTTTTCCTACTGTTGAGTCTGATAGCAAGGTAAGCTTTTAAATTATTCCCCATTTACTTAAGTCATTATAATTTCTTCACGACACAAAGGTTGGCTGGAAGAAATCGCTCTTAGTGATAAGTCCGCCTTTGTGCAAAATTATGTTACCAAACTCTGTTTTTCTTTTTTATGTCTTTTTTGTACATTAAAGTGTCATTAATTCATTCTTTAGGGTTCAGTCTAAATTGTAAAACCTTACGGCAAATGAATAAACTCTGCCCATCGCGGTGCGTGCTGCTAATTTATTGTTGCACAAATTTCGTTGTTGTTTGAGTCTCGATGGCAAAGTCACGCACACGGGATAAAAGAGCTTGTAGAGATTAAAACTAAAATCTTGGGAAAGACGCGAAAGAGGTGTGTCGGGATCGTAGCATATGAAAATCTGTGTCTCTGCCCACCCCTGTGGGAGACTGGCGTGAGTATATGTACCTCTTAATAGTATAAAACTAAGTCGCAATCCTCGCTTGTCTGTGGATTCGCTTATAACTTCTAAGTGAATTTCAATGCGGTTTTCACCATCATTTAGAACATTTCATAAATATATGAAAAAAACACAATTTAGAAGAAAATAATTGGTGTCGATTCGGTATAACAAGACTTACCTTATTTGACTTAATTTAAGCATCCTGTATTTTGCTTTCTGTATGAAAAAGACAAGGACAAGACGCTTAAAATAAGGTTAGTCCTGTGAAATAAGTTAAGTAGTGTTACACCGAATCGACACCGTTATCGACTTTTCGTTATCAAGTCATCAAAAAATACCGCTTTTACAATTAATTACTTACTAAACCATAAGAACGGACATATTATTAATACTTATCCATTGAAATTTGTAAAAATCATAGTTTTAAGCGCAAAGATTTCATCATTATTACTTCGATCCCATGCAAAGACATGCAAAGGAGCGAGTCGGTAGTGCAATATTAAAAAAAAAACTTAATTACAGACCCTCCCGCTGCACAAAGTGCTGGAAACCCTGACGGGTCGGCGACACTTATCGATGTTCCTAGAGACCATGTGCTCGCAAGGCCTAGTCGGGTTCTGGATGGCGGTGGAGGAACTGCGTCATAGTCCAAGAAGCAGCTGGCACCAGCTCGGCGCGGAGATATTCTACACTTATATCCGGTCGCCCAGTGCTGAGATCAAAGTCGATAAGGTATATTATTGATTAAAATTGGAGTGAGTTGACATCATGAATATTTAAAAACGGATAGGACTCACATTTTTAGCTGTGCAAGGAGGCATAGGTCGAGCTTTCGATGAGATTATGAGTTATGACTAATCATCATCAGGACTCTTCGGGAGTACTTTCGCGCACGGTGGTCAGTCGAGTACCTGCACAGTTTAAAAAAATTAATGGTACATTTTACTACATATTATTTCTGTGCGTTTATTAATAAAAATAAAAACTAACAAATATAAGCCATACTGGTTTTTTGAAGAAAATTATATTTTCTTCGAACTTTGCTTTAATTTGAGCATTACTAGCCTAAATAGTGTGCACAAAGCGGGACTTTTCTGCTCCAGAGCAATGTAATGCAGAAAAGTAGGTATATATGAAAATCCATTATTGCCTTGAAAATAATGCAATAATGGATTTACAACATACTTTACTGCCGCGCCACCACTGAAGTCCCGCGTCAGTATTTATTGTCTCTGCAATATAAACCAAAATTCCTTAATCCAGAGGACTTCAGTGCTGGTGCTGACTCTAAAGCTGCAAATCCCAAGTGACCCGTACATAGAAAACTAGTTTAAAATTGCTCTATCAGCGGGCCTATGATAAGCCATAGGCCAATCAGCACTATTTTTATTTTCTCAAACAATTTAAAATAAAGAAAGCTGGCTGAATGAAAACGTAAACCATAAACAAAAAAAAAAAAACTAGAGCTAGCGTGCCAGTATTTTTCATAATCGAATACGAACTACTCGAGTGGTTTTATAAGCAAACGATTTGGTTGATAATCTTGGTAGGTATAGAAAAATAGAAAACTACCTATAGTTTTGAACTGCCCAATTAGTGCGCTGACAATAAGTCATAGGCCAATCAGCGCCATTTTTATTCCACCAAACAATTTAAAATAAAGAAAACTGGCTAAATAGACGTTAAACCATAATTATACAAAAAAAAATCTTGATCAATAGGCGCGAATTTACGCAATAAATATTTTGTGAGAATTTGATTGTGTTTCTTGAAAATGGATTTTAGTAGCGAAAATGACAACATATTGACACCTGAAAAAAATAAAAATGTGGCAAATGAAGTAATAGATAATCTTTTGCCTCCAAAATCCAATGATAAATATTTGAGTATTTCATCACTAAGAAAACCGAAAAACGGATGAAATCATTTTCCGGGAGCGTATTTTTGGCTTATCTTAGTGAGCTGTCGAATAACGTTTAATAACTGTACGAACGTTACTATTCATTTTTCAAAATAAACATTTTTGGGATTATTTTGACTTCAGTTCTTTATTTGGAAGTTGAAAAAAAGCAGATTATGAACTTTGCAAAAGTGACTTTTAATTGTACTCGTGTTATTACTCGGTGCAATAAAAGTCGCTTTCTGCTCGATGCAACAATCTACTATTATTAACCTATTACAGTAAAAAAGTGAGGCCTATCCGTTTTTAAATATTCAAGGTATATTATCTTGGCTAGTTTCTTTTCTGTAATGGATATAAGATGCCACAAATGCGTAAAACTGTAATCTACAATCACTTTACTCCCTGTATGTCATATCCTTAAGTATTTAAGAGCACTAAATTTCATTTTATTTTTTTCTCATGCTATCGTTACATCCCATTTTAAAGTGATTAAGTCCTTTATAGCGGGGGTCTATATGAAAATTTACCAAAATACGGTACTTTCGTAGGCAGCAATGCTACTAGGAACTAGGTATGTTAGTAGTAGGTTTCCATGATTGTTTTTAGCCCCTGGCACCACTTTTGTTTACTTGAAAAAAAACACTATTTAAGTCTTTTATCTAATCTCATATCGTAAAATCAATTTGAGCAGAAATTTGACAGTGCACAGTCTTGTTATTATACAATGTCTTTGAGTACATGTGATACTAACTAGGAAGGCATGTCTCATGTCTGAGGTTTAATATAAAATACCAATGAGGTTATCATATAATGTTCTCCAATAGATACAAAACAGTAACGAGGTTACAGTTCCAACTTTATTTTCGGCCAGGTATTGTCTATGGCTTACAGCGAGTTGGATTCGGTCTGTCAATGGATGAACTGTTTGTTGCGCCATAGTTTTAGAGGAAATTTATTTATTAATTACTGTGGTTTTATGGGGCAAAAGAATTATTTTGCCCTAAAATTACTGACAGCAGGGACTGACTCAACCTCACATTCTGGAAATAACGACGGAAATTACGAACACTTTTAGAACAAGCTTTTACAAGAATAATCAAAAATGGCTAACGACAAATTTACAAAAATTATGAAAACATGTTAGTAGGCATGAGTTTAGATAAAGTAGTGTATGAAACTATACTTAACTAGGTATTAAAACACTCGTGTACTTAAAAAAAACACGAGTGTCACCGTGACACTCATGTTTTTTAATAAACTTTTTATGTAAAGCTCGACCAGGAACTTAGCCGACCTCGCCATATTGCGGCAAAAAAATGATAAGTACTAAAATATTTAGCTTGCAACAATAGACTAGAAAAAGAAACTGTAACTTATCGCAATTACAATAGTCGATACTATTCACTGCCGCCTTTGCATTGTATACCTTCCGAAATTAGCCGGTTTAAAAAATAGTCCGGTGACAGTCAAATTTCACGTCTGTCGATGACTCATTCCTGTCGATAAAGTTTTTGAGGTTAAAGCTTATTGAAATTTGTTTCTATGGTTAAAAAAAAGCAACGAAATTTATTATTCATTATAAGAGTTGCACATCAAGAGATCAATCTTCTTTAGGTGATGATGGTGATGTATACTTTGAGGACATTCAATACTTGAAATCCAATTTTGATATTGTATGAGTCATATCATAGCCATAATTTTTAAGTGTAACGGTACTTATTTAATTTTTATTACACAAACGAAGAAAATGTGACTTATTTTATTGTTTTCCTTGATTTATATTTTTTTCGGTATATGTAACGAATACAATTTATATGATATCGAAATATTTATTATGTACCCTAAGTATTGCATGTAAGTATTCAATATTTAATACTTACTACTTGCTGAACGGTGAAGGAAAACATCTGCATGCCCTAAAATGCGTGTATTTGTGCCCCAAGAACGGCGATAGGGCTTACCACCCATCACGTTGGGGCGTAATAATCGTCGGTGAAATGCGGGTGTGCCGAGTGTAGACTGTGACTTGTTTTTCACAGTTCTCACCCGAAACACCTCTGACACCCCCTCGGGGATTCCTGTCGTGATGATATATATTTTTATCTTTTTTAATGTACCATATCAAATGTTATTATAGTACAAATAACGGAATATCGACATTAAAAATGTATGATCACATCACTATATCATCTAATGTCATTTAAATTCGGTGTTGCCACATAAAACGCAGAACTAGCGTCCTCTTTGACAGGTCGTCTATGTTTCTGGTCGAGCTTTACCAGTTTCATAAACTACTATTATTTTTGAACAGTTACGTTTGAAGTGTGATATGATAAAATAGGATCTATTAGTGTTTTTTTCCTGGTTCATCGCTCAGCTGGTTGACAGCCAGCCTAAGATTTACGTTGCAGGCATGGAAAAATAAGTACTGTGCTACCAAATCTACCGCTATGACTTTGTTGTGCGTTTAGAAACGAAAATCGTCGCAATTACCTTAAAGCTGTATATTATTTTCTAGGATACAAGAAAACGTATGGAATCGTTTTTATTAGGTGATAAGGGGCCAGAAGTATTCTATGAAGTACAAGACACAGTGGTAGATACAATTCAAGAAAAGTATTATTCTTCATTCCTTCTAAGCGACCAGTATAAAGCTTTAGTACAAGAACTTGCCACCGAAGAAGCTAATAAAGGTGAGTTTGTATTTGCGTTGCATTTGTTACGCTTCCCATACAATTGGTATTTTAATTATACCTAATAAATTCGAATTGGAGTAATCATTTTCCCACTTAAGGGCAACGTATTGCACCACTGAAGTTATTGACAAACCTCAACTAACGATAGTATTTGCGAGCGTCACGTTTTACCGCAACAGGCACAAGTCGTCCGACATCGCACCCACCTCATCCGCACTCTCCCTACCTGTGTGAGCAGCAATCACGCCTTAATCAAGGGTCAAGACAGGATAACCCCGAGCAGAACCAAGAAACCTTGAGCAGTCGCGCACATCTCTTTTCTTGTCGAATCTCTGAGAATGCACAACTCCTACGCCATCTGTGGCTAACTTCACTCTTCTGTACTAGCACGAACTGTACGCTTTATTTATTCTGAATTTAGACGTGTTATTTAAGGATGCTAACGCAAAATCTCGCTCCAGTGTTAGGTATTTTTCGGTGTCGTGATGCGCTCACGTAGGTGATGTGATTTGCAGCGTTATGTTACGGCTAAACACAAATGTGTTTGCTTAACATAGCATAGCATTTCTCTAATATTTTTTATGCATTTTCCTTTCGCTACAAGCACTAAGGCGCGGTCAAAGTGAAATAATAGTATCGCGGAATATGTGCGCGTTCGACGAACGGCGACACAGGTTTCCGGTGCGAAGGGCGTCTGGGCAGCGTGCGCGAGTTTTGATAATTGAACAGCCTTAAAAATTTAATTTGCAGAGCTAAGTTCAGAAAGATCGCCGATAGAGGACCGCCAGTTATCGAACGAGTCTGTATCTTCGGCGGAGAGCGTGGTCGGAACACTGCATTTAGCTGAACATTCCACGTACGCCAGGAGAAAACTAGACCAGTTGCAGGAGAGGCACAACAATAAAATTCAGGTAGGACATAGAGCTGATGCCGAGTTCGACTGTGGAGGTACCACGATCTTAATCGCAAACCTCCCCGAGGTTATTTGGAGGAGAGTAAGAGGACAGCTCTCAGGCAAAACCAGGTGGCCCACCATCCTGGGACCGATGGATAGCGGTATATCTATCCCCAATTGCCGGGCCTTATATGTATAATACAGACTGGTGACGGGCAGCAGCGTCACTGGTGCGAGGGTTTCGGGACCGCGCTCACCAACCCGCCTGCCCAACGTGTGTGAGTATGGGCATTTCTTCCAGGAGGACCGCCAAGAGTAGCAGCAGTGGATGAAACAGGCTGATGGATGGATTTCTATTGCCAAAATATCATCCACATTAAACTACCATGCCATATCCATGATATAAAAAAAGGAAAAAATACAAAAAAACCGGCCAAGTGCGAGGCGGACTCGCGCACGAAGGGTTCCGTACAATTATCTATAAAAACGGCAAAAAAATCATGTCTGTTGTATGGTAGTGCGCAGGTCCGACTCGCACTTGGCCGGTTTTAGTATTTGTTGTTATAGCGGCAACAGAAATGCATCATGTGTGAAAATTTCAACTGTCTAAATATCACGGTTCATGAGATACAGCCTGGTGACAGACGGACTGACAGACAGACAGACGGACAACAAAGTCTTAGTAATAGGGTCCCGTTGGTTACCCTTTGGGTACGGAACCCTAACAAGACATGATCTGCTAAGTTTCTTGCCCTTATTCTTAGCAAGACTAATCGAATGGGCGGATTTAGGCATTATATCTATTTATAGTTTATTTATCTATCAACTTATTTATTACTTTGTTTATTTAGGTACCTATATAGTCGGTGCTTAAATTCTGTCACAAACAAAATTGGCTATAAAATGAAAACTAATCATGATATTCAAAAAAAGTTTTTTTTTTTTAAATGTAATTTGATTAGCTTACATTAAACACAAAATTTATTTAAAATGATTGCTACCATTTTTCACACAAGCCTTCAATCTTCGAGGCCAATCATAAATAGCAGCACGGACCATATTCATGTCGATATCCGCCACTGCTTTAATCAATGATGACTTTAGGCTGCTCAAATTTTTGTGAGGTTTAGAACAGACCTTCTCCAATTCCTGCCAAATTTTGTAATCCAGTGGATTGAGGACAGGGCTAGTAGAGGGCCAATCTTAATGCCTTATTAGCTCGATATTCTGGCGCTCGAACCACTCCTGAGTTGTTTTGGCCTTATGAGCAGGTGCGAAGTCCTGTTGAAACACAAATGGCCGTCCTCCAAAGAGTGTCTGGGGCAGATCTTTTACTATGCGATCTAAAACCGTGTCTTGGTACACTTTTGCACTGGTTTTGACACCTTTTTCACAAAAATGCACTTCAGTAGGGCCATAGTAGGACACTCCCAACCAAATCATGACTGATGATGGATGATGGCCGTGCTGAACTCTAGGAATGGCATTTCCAGCGGCCGCAGAGCTGGTAGCGTACACCCTGTCATTTTGTTTGTTGTACTTCTCTTCGATATTAAAAATTTTCTCGTCTGTAAACAGGATATCGCGGTGTCTGTTTCTTGCGTACCGCTTTAGCAAAACTTTGCATTTTTTGGCTCTCATAGCTATCAGACGTGCGTTCAGAAGATGTCCACTCTTTTTTCGGTAAGCTCGTAGTCCCAGGTCTTCATTGAGCACTTTTTTACGGTACTTCTGGTTAATCCCATCTCCAAAGCCATCAGTTTCTGCTTGCGGACGGGATTTCTTGCAATACGCTCCTTGATTGCTTTGATGACCCCTGGAGTCCTAACGGAACGAGGTCTGCCAGTTCTTTTCTCGTCATCGACACTAGGGGTTTCATTGTACCTCTTGATGGTACGGTACACGAACCTCTTCGTGATTTTTAATTTTTGAAGCAAGTTGAATATCGTCTTCGGTGGATGGCCGCACCGATGCAATGCAATTACTGCTACTCGGTCCTCTTTGCGAGTCCACTCCATCGTAAAAAATTAACAAATGTAATTGTGATTTGGCAGATTATTAATCAAAAAATATGTGAAAATCGAACACCATTTCATTTTTTTTTCTAGGTGTTCTATTTTTAAAATAAATGGCCAGTGACAGTATTTAAGAACCGACTAGGTATATATAAAATTTAAATTTTTTACGTAAGTTTGTATGTATTTGGTTAGGGAGTATATTTATTTATGATCTATGTAGTTTCTTTATCAACTTATTTATTTATTGCACTATGTATATATGTAAGGTGACTTTAATTTATGCAGCCAAACTTATACTGGAGGCTTGGTAAGTGCTCAGTAACAAGGTTCGATGACACTTTTTGTGAAATTCGTAAATTATTCTTTTCGTGTTCCTTACAAACGCAAGCCCAGCCCCGAGTCAATTACTATGGGACGTCAACATTTTATTTTGCGAAATTAGCAAAAAGTCTTATCGATCCGTGTTACTTATCACTTACCCAGCCTCCAGTATAAGTTTGGCTGTATAAATTAAAGTGACCTTATATATAATATTCTCATTCCTATATTTCTTTATTTTATGCAGGTGTATAATTTTATTAGCCCAACTTAAATATGAATTTTTTATATAATTCTCGTATTATATTTGTTTCATGATATTGTTTTGTTTTTATAAAGATATCTAATCGTAAATTGACCTGTAGAAAATATACTTTATTATCCATTTTACAAAATAAACAATTTGATTTGATTTGACATGCTTACATTTTAGGCGCTAGCAGCCCTTCGAGCGTCTCTTAAGCCCGAGTCCCGCGCTCTCGCCATGTTGGCCAACGAAGTGGAGCGTCTGGCGGGAGAACAGATGCGTCTGGAAGCGCACCTCGCGCGCACTGACACCTGGGCTGAGCATCTGGGTCGGTGGCGCGCCATAGTGCATAGCGCAGAGGTAACTATAACAACTAAGTGGAGCGTCTGGCGGGGAAACAGATGCGTCTGGAAGCGCACCTCGCGCGCACTGACACCTGGGCTGAGCATCTGGGTCGGTGGCGCGCCATAGTGCATAGCGCAGAGGTAACTATAACAACGAAGTGGAGCGTCTGGCGGGGAAACAGATGCGTCTGGAGGCGCACCTCGCGCACACCGACGCCTGGGCCGAGCATCTGGGCCGGTGGCGCGCCATAGTGCATAGCGCAGGGGTAACTATAACAACGAAGTGGAGCGTCTGGCGGGGAACAGATGCGTGTGTATTTCCTGGTGTGTTTCTTGGAAAAAGTTATTTCACTATAAAATTGTTTAACTATTTAATTAGGTTGTACCAAATATTCTCAGGATATTTAAAGCCTGACCAGAAATATATGAGAGGTCGCCATATTGTGCAATTTCGTTGGAACTAATTTCTAACACTGGCAACAACGATATTTTTTATTCATTATAATCATTTGTCATTGTGACATTTTCACCATTTCACCGTCGCATTGTATTTTGTTCTTGCGTAAACGATAAAATATCTAAATAAAATGCCAAAAACTATTCATAGCAGGGAGTGGAATACTGTGTACAATGTTTATAAGTGTTTACAAGATAAAAAAACGTGCAGGATGTGAAAGTATTTCTCTAAATGATGTAGTAAAGTTGGCTTCTTGTTGCAGTAAAGTAGTGTGAGTGTTATGAATTGGCCGCCGTAATGTACAATTAGATAATTATTTTTGATTCTAGGTGTGGGATACATAAGCTTCAATTTTCCGTATAGCAAATGAGAGGTTTACTGGCTTACCATTTCAGTCACCAAAAACCAAAACGAAAATTGACTTAGATGACTGACTCCAGTGTCATACGTCGAAAAATACACGAATTTTATACAGTAAAAAAGAAGTGCCGACCATAAAAAAATTATTAACAGTCTTAAAAGAGGACACCAACTTCCCTGGAACAACAAACGGCCAATTCAATCTGTGCGCTCTATAATAAATGTTGCCATATTCCTTTTAAAAGTGGGTCCCTCTTGACAGCTCTCATATATTCCGCTAGTCTAACATAGCAAACCATATGGAGCTCTATCGCGCGTGATACAGTGGTCTCTCACTCTGTTGATCTATCTAAAGAGAGACAGACAGTGGTATACTGAGCTGTTAAAGCTCGATATGGTCTAGCATGCTAGCTACCCTGGTCAGGCTTTAAACCAGATCAGTTAGCTTTATTACATTATTACAATTTAATTTCCAGATAATAGACGAGTCTAAACCCCCTCAGTTCGTGATAGTGGTGCACATGGCCGAACAAGAGCCAACCAATGAAGAGGATCGACCCGAACAGATTACTACAGGATGGGTGCTCTTGCGGACACTCAACGAATTTCAGGTATACATTTATTTGTTTAATAATAAACCGGATGTAAATAGACAGATATTTTTAAATGGAACCACATAATCTAATCATACTAAGTAACTTTCCCAAAAAAAATAAACGCTCAATTGAAAAAAAAAATTGCCAGCCCGTATTAATTCACAGAAAGTATTCAAAATTTAAAAGTGAAAAGGTTTTTTATATATTTCTGCATGTACATATGTTTCTTTGGGTGATGCTGTTCACTATGATCAGTACATTGTATGGTTTAATTTGTAAATACATATGTCAATTCTCACGGTACCAAGTATGAACATGCTATCGACTCGACATCGCTTCGATAAACAAAACTGTAGCCCTTATTTCATAGCCAATAAGAGTTGATTTTATCGAGTTTTTCTGTCAAATTTATTGAATCGATCCCTACGTACTTGCTATGCCGGTTACTGTATTGTTTGTGCGAATGAAATAAATTTCCATATCCTATCTATATCTGACATTCATTTACGTCACATTTACACATAAGAAAAATAAAAATATCTTATTATCGTTATGGCTGTAACCATCCTATCGTCGCTTAAGTTCTAATACCGCATATCTCAGTTTCTAATCTTTCTTTGCCCCTTAACTTAAAAATTCTGAATGAAATAGAAAAATATTTAGCAAATATTATAATATTTTAGCAAACGCGGTGTAGATCGTTGGTTCAGTAGTGGCTCTAGCTAGATCTCCAACATCGCGTTAGATCAAAATATTGAGATTCGTCGGAATTCCGAACTTACGATGCAGAAAATGATCAAAACTGAAATACGCGGCATTAGAACTTAAACGACGCTATGTTCTATGTAGTTTATTTGGGGCCAGGATCTCTATCATTAGATAAACACCTCTTATTTTAACGATTTTTATCTGACTGATCCTAAAATGTAAATGTAATTAATGTAATTTAATTGTAAGCCTGTAAATCTTCATGCATTTCATTTCCATAGTTTCCTCCAGAATTTGTCCTATCAGTTTGTACAACAATATTAAAACCACTAGTTAGACCATTGACCCCAAACATATGCAAGGTGACATTAATTTTTAAGGCTAGGTATGTGCTCATTATCATGTATCGGTGGACCTTTATTGTGAAATTCGTATTTTTTTTCGTCGTCCCTATGCACAATAGGAGGTCTACATTTTATTTTGAGAAATCAGGAAAAAGTGTTATCGATCATGACAAGCCTCCAGTATGAATTGAAATCCAGATCAAGTACTATAGGCGATTCTGTATGTTCGGTTTAATTTTAAAAATGCACAACTTGCCTTTGCTAATACTTAAGGTGGTAGAGCTGATGCCGGGCTCGACTGTGGAGGTACCACCATCTTACTCGCAAATCCTCCCGAAGTTATTCGGGCGAGAGTAAGAGAACAGCTCTCAGACAAAACCAGGTGGCCCACCAATCCCACCATTGCCTAGGACCGATGGATGGCGGTATATCCATCCCCAATTGTCGGGCCTTATATAAAACTCACTAGTGACGGGCAGCGGCGTCACTGGCGCAAGGTTTTTGTCACCGCGCTCACCAACCCGCCTGCCCAGCGTGTGTGAGTATGGGCATTTCTTCCAGGAGGACCGCCAAAGAGTGGCGGAATCCTGGAAAGGCCTATGTCCAGCAGTGGAAGAAACAGGCTGATGGATGGATGGATGGGACAACTTGCCTTTATGGTCACTATACATAATTAGTGTACAACTTTGTCATAACATGCTACTGAATTTTGACGCAAAGAAATTTTGTTTCAGGAATTACACAGAAAATTAAGGCCTATGTGTGCTGAGCTCAAAAACATAGAACTGCCGTCAAACTCGTTCAAGTTTCTTTTCGGTAAAAACGATAGAAATTCTTTGGAGAAAGCCAAAACTCTCATCCAAAAATACCTCGAAGTAAGTCACAAACCTTTAACTTTGCCTTGTCTTTTATTTATTACAAATTTAACAAACTTATGTGATTTATGCCGAAAACCGTCGCTCGGGAAACAAAAGAATATTAGGGTGTATTCAGAGATAATTAACATGAAACACATTTTCTGAAATGGTTTCATTTCTAGCGACCAATTTAATACAATTTCTCCTAACTTTTTGACTTATATGGAACAGCGCTATCATCACTTTTTTTCTTGGAGAATTTGTTTCTTGTTGATTTTTCTATCCTTTAATTCACTCTAATATTACTTTTGAAGCCCATTAAGAGACTAAAATAATTGTATACCTTAGTACAGCTTATTTTTATTAAGGCGACTCTATTCGCCTGAACTCCCATACGAGCGCAGTTCGCTGATCATATCCCTATTTCATAGGTGCTTATTATTTTTTTCTTTTTCTACATATCCCATACAATATTCATGACGTGAAACTAAAACATTTATCAAAATCAAAAGTTACAAGCGTATAAAAATCCTGGATTTTACACATATTTTGATGAGTGTTTATCTACCGTAATGTCCTAGAAGCGACACAACAAATCAAATAATTTTAGTTTCACAGCATAGTATATTTTATACCATTCTAAAATATTTTTGTATCATTTCGATTTTTGGGATATTTCTCCTGAAATCATAGGAACCACCAAAACCATTCTCGAGTTTTTTCAAAACATGAATGTTGTCTCGCGTTAGTTGCCTCTCACACCGTAAAACTAACTAAGTTCCGTACGAGCTCGGGAAATGAACGTGCGGGCCAACCAATAACAGTCAGTCAGTGCTCTATAATCCGAAGTTGAATGTAGAATGAACTAGCAAGCATAGCGACCCCGTGCGCGACTGACTTCAAGCCGCCGACTACAGGCTTCTTAAGTTAGCTTTTGCAAAATATCGAATATACCTATTTGTGATCTGCTCACGCCAAAAAAAATTACTAAAACTGATTATTGTTATATTCCAGTTTGTTTTAGAAGACGATAGACTAAACCAATGCGAGGCTCTGTACACATTCCTGAACCCTAGCTCTGAGTATCTGAAACAGGGAGACCTACCGAAGAAAAACAAGTTCTCCTTCTCAACATTATTCAAGAGGTAAGGCAAAATATATTTTTTCTTTAATAAATAAAGACTTATTTGCTTTAGATCTTTTTTCTATTTTTGGGAATCAAGGTGACATTTTTCGTTGGCGAATAATTTACAATTATTATTATCTTACTGTGGTAACTGTAGGAAAATAAAAAAAAACTGCTTTAGAAGCGCCACATTTACCTTAATGATTGCAACACTAATATAGATACACACACACATGCAAAAAACAACACCACCCTTTGACAGCCAGTCAACATGTTCAACACGTTTTGTCAGTGGAAGAAATTAGTTGTATTGTTTGGCCTAGGCCAAACTAGTTTGTCCTAAAATCGGGTTTGGCCGGTAACATATTATACAAATCACACAAAGCTTTAAGTTGTTGGGCCCTAATCTGACTTACTTTTACTAAGAATATTTTTATTTCTAGTCGCAGCTCAATGGTTTTGTGCCAGTATTTTGCCATTACAAGTATCTTTCGTTGATAAGCTAAATAAGACCCTAAATTTGTTAAGGGTGTGCCGACCAAAATACGCTAAATCGGCAGTCACGGTTAAGTTGATTTAATGATTAATATTTCATGAATAAAAATAAAAAAAACATTTAGTATCACAGAAAATATATGTACACTTTATACGAAGCAAAAATTAAAAATTATGTATATTTCATAAAACAAAACTATTTAAACTAAGCCCAAAATGTAACAAAGGCTTATTGGCGTTTAAGTAATTTTAACAACTTAACTGTGGAATTTTATCTCAAACTTAATTTCAAACAATCATTAAAGTATAAACTACAATTTGTCCGACTTGCATTTTAGAAATATTGCCTGGCAATTTAAATACGATTTATTGCGTTACATTTTAGTATAGCCGGGCAGCATTTACCACGATAAACACACCACGAGAGTACAGAGCGGGGTGTCTAATCGTCGTACGCTCGGCGCAGCCTTAATTTACGGTGTATTTTGTTTTGTTTCCTAGCACGAGTAGTGAAGCGACGAGTCGATCGTCTCAAGAGCGGGAACAATTCACTCATTTGTCAGCTGATGATGATGAAATGTCATTGTTTTTGGATGGAAATGGTGCCGATCCTACTAATAAAAGTATGACAGGATCTATACGGGGTAAGTTGTAATTTTTAGTGTCTCTATAACTGGACGTATTTCAAAACAGTTTTGCCCATTGCCAAGGGTGTTTCTTGGGAAAGTACGGTTAGCTGAGCAATGATAATTTTAAAGAAACAAGTAGCAAAGTTAAGGGCTGAGCCACCGCTCACAGGAATGTCACAGATGTTCTATAAAAGTACTGTATTATGCAACGCTTTTTCCAAAAACAAGTCTAAAAATTCACCCGCAGCAGTTCCACTTCGCACCTCCGTTGAAGTTGGATAATAAAATAAAACTTGTTAGAAAAACAGAGATATTATTTTGCATTTTTTTCTGCCTCAGTATCACGATTTTTGTTCCTGTGACGGAAGATGCAGACCATGGTTGCAGAAAATGATGCAGAAAATTGGTTTTATAAAAAGTATTCAAAATTAAATCCAATTTTTTTTTACTCACTCCCGACGATTTTCGTAAAGTCTAAAGAAATCATGGTTAGATCGCCCGAAGTTATTTTTATTGTTTACTAGCTTTTGCCCGCGGCTCCGCCCGCGTGTTATTTGGTTTAACGACATGCTTTTTTCCGGGATAAAAAGTAACCTATATGTTAAGTTAGGGTATAAGCTATATCCATTCTAAATTTCAGCCAAATCCGTCCAGCCGTTTCAGCGTGAAAGAGTAACAAACATACACACACACGTACACACCCTCACACACACACGCACACACACACACACAAGCACACACACACACACACGCACACACACACACACGCACACACACACACGCACACACGCACAAACTGTTGCATTTATAATATTAGTGTGATTCCACTATTTTGGACTATTTTAAACTTGTTTCGTATGGGAATGCCTAGGATAACCATAAATTTTATTTCCAAGTAACTCAAATAACATATATTTTTTATTGACTTATTTAGTGTTTCATTTTTATAATTATATATTTTTATATAAGGTCCTACAATTCAAAGTGAAAAAAATTCAGAGTATCCCTAATAGATCACATTCCATCGAATATGTACTTTTTTCTACCTTCCCATTGAAATTTAGTCAGCTGATTGAACCACTTTGTACTGGGAACTGGAAAGATTATTTGAGCAAAAAAAAAGGTTTTCTTCTTCTGGAATTCGATCAGTGAACGATACATAATCTACCCTAGAATTATTTTCACTTATTATTGTAGGCCCTTATATATTTACAAAAAATACGATATGACCAGATATATTTCGACAATTTTATTGTCGGCAGCAGTGGAATAAAAATAAATTATAATATTATGTGACAAAATGTTCAAATGATGTAGATGATTGACAGACAGAAAAAAAGAGGAAGTAATGAGGTGTATGGTCTTTTTGCTGTGGAGATGGAAATTAAATTTATCTTTCTGGACCGTAATGGTAAATAATAATTAATAATTTCCAAGTAAAACATTAATAAAATTTAAATTCTTTTAATTGTTTTTACATTTAAAATGTGTTCTACTAATGTTTCTTAATATCCTCTAAAATAATTGGGGTTTATTTACAAGTCGCCCTGTTGATAAAAAAAAATATACACTGGTGGACAAAAAAATCGACTCAAGCATTGTTGTTCTACATTTAAGGAAATAACCCAATCATACAACCATAAACTTACATAATACGTAAATCATTTTAAAGGTATAGGCTCTTCCGTCGTTGCCATGCAAGCACATTCGGGACTCGTCAGAGAACAAAATGGAGCGCCATTGGTCCAAGGTCCAGTTTACGTGTTCTCGGGCAAATTGAAGTCGCGCTTGCCGATGAGCTGTGGTCAGTTGGGGCCCGGCTGCTGGTCTTTTTGGTGTCAGGTTAGCTTTCTTTAGTCTTCTAGCGATCGTTCGCCGACTTACAGCCCGATCTCGTACTTGTCTGAGTTCTTGTTGGATCTCAACTGCGGTCATGTGACGATTTCTTAAAGAACTTAAAACGATGAAGCGGTCATCTTGCTCAGAAGTGCATCTTGTTCTGCCAGACCCTGGCCTCCGAATGACGCCGCCGGTCTCCACGAAGCGTCTGAAGACTCTGGAGACAGCTGATTGGCTTAGGTGTAATTATGCAGCCACGCTTCGTTGGTTCCGCCCCAATCGCAATAGGGCAAGCACTTGAGTGGCTCCTAATGGTGTGGTGTCCATTTTCGGATGACGTAATCACTGGGTAATTAGGGTAGGTGTTAACAGGTTGAAATTGTGTAAGCAAGTGAGGAAAAAAAATTATTGCACGTCCTTTTAACGGGATAAAGGGAGGTTAACGCGTACGTATCTGTACGAGGTAAAAACTGTTCAAATACGGTAAATGAATTTCACGTCCTGTATAGCGAATACTTTTAAACCAAAATGCATTTATTCAAAGGTGGAGGCCTATACCTTTAAAATGATATATATATTTCATATGTTTATGTTTGTATGATTGGGTTATTCCCTTGAATGTAGGATAACAATGCTTGAGTCGATTTTTTTGTCCACCAGTGTATTTAGAATGTCAGTCGAATGATATAAATACTTAGGTATACTTGCGTTGCGCTCGTCTCCCAGAAGTGTTGACAGAAACTATAGATGCCACACCTCTTTACCTCAAATGTTTAATGAAAATACACATAATCTGAACCCCATGCTCCACTAATCCTTATTTCCTACACATTAGGGACCGGTATCCCGAGCGAAGAACGCGACAGCATTGCGGAACCACTTTACGCTTTGCTAAGCGAAGTGTTTGACATGCGCGGAGTGTTCCGATGGCTGAGGAAAACTCTGGTTACCTTCGTGCAAATTACGTATGGCAGGACTATTAATAGGTAAACTATCAATATACATACATGCTGCCTTCTATTCGCATTCAAACTTGTAACAATGCGATGGCGTAAATTAGGAGTTGTTGTGTTTGATTATCTCTCTTTCTTTAATTTAGAAAGAATCATGATGGGCTCTTTTGGGTATCACCAGGTTAACACATTCATTTATCCTCGCAACATTTTGTCAATAGGTACTCTATTAATATTAAGTCTACTACAAGTGCATTCAACTCTAGATAACACGTCCACTGATGAACTTACAAGTTGCAATTCATGCGGTAGCCAAGAATTGGTGTAAAAGTCGAACTTTATACGCTTTTTTGTTGCAATGCAAAAGCAGTGAAAGTTCCGATTTTTAGGTTAATTGAAAAACAAAACGAAAACGAAGTAGGTGTAGAATTACATAAATAAATACGGAGGGTATTCGATAACGTGATTTTTTAAAATAAATAAAATATCCTGTGGCATGCCTAGTGTGGTGTATTTCTAAGAAAATCACATTCAAATAGACGGAATCTGTAGACTTTATCTGAGCTATATAGCTCAATTTTAAATATTGATTATTAAATTGCAGACAAATTAAAGACACAATATCGTGGCTGTTCTCGGAGCAGATGTTACATTACTACATAAGCGTCGTGCTGAAGTCGTGGTGGCCGGGCGGCGTTCTCTGCGAAAACCCTAACAACAGAAACGTGCAGGATAAAGGTATATTCACATATTATATTAGTGAATTCTTGTAAGATGATTCTTGTAATTTTACGTATCTACAGTTTCGGTTTATTTATTTGTAAACGTAGTTTAGACGGAGCGAATGAAAAAAAATATATACGTTATACTTATTATGATCCAGCTGGGTGAGGGTGGGCATTTCTTCCAGAAAGACCGCCAAGAGTGACGAAATCTTGGAAAGGCCTATGTTCAGCAGTGGATGAAACAGGCTGATGGGAGAATGCAAAATTCTTCACATGTTTTTAAACTTATTTTAAGTGTTGTAGAACTTATCAAATAAAATGAGGGGGTATGCTTCTATATGTATACCTCAAACAGCTGCAGGTTTCACGGACGACGCTCTCTCCAAACTTGCCCGAATGTCGGTGCGTTAGGGTTCACGCATTTTTGTTTGGAACTCAATTATTTCCTAAACTAAGGGTGGAAAAAGTGCTTCAGTAGGGTCGGTAGAATATGTGGTTTCATTTAATGGTCGCACTCTATTTACACCCGGTATATACGCCAACACTATAAAAATATGTTTCTTTTTTAGAGCACACACGCACGATAGCGCGGGAGCAACTGACAGAAAGCATAGTGAACGCTTTATCTTCCTTAGTTGGAGCGCATACAGCTGCGCGAGGGGCGAACAAACTGTTCTATACGTTACAAAATACTACGCATAATAAACAGCTCTTTTATGTGAGTTGAACCACTTTTGATTGTACCTTTTTAGTCTCAAAGAAGTCATGAAAAGCTTGGATAATGAAAAAGTCCTAAATTAGTAGTGCATGCATAAAAGTAGCCTTCCCGAATGGCGTCGACATATAGTAGGCCGATATCATCTGAACCGTTGGGTAATAAATCTTTTAGTTTAATCTGTCTCGCTTGCACTCGGCATTGTGCATAATAGCGAGTGGATTTCGATGATTGTAACGATGTGATTTTTTACTATGCCTCATAGATATCTTAATAATATTATTCTAATACACTAGGTAGGCTTCTGGCTTTCAAATTTTACCAAGGATTGTAATGTTTGCAAGACGTCGCAGGTTCGAATCCTGGCCCGAGGAATTGTTTCAAACTCTTGTCTTTACATTTGTTTCTAATTCATCTTTTTTAGTTTGTAATGCAATAATATTTAGAGTATTTCAAAGCGATGGATCCGGCAATAAAAACATAATAAAAGGTATATTTTTGTTTCCTTTGCAGGAGCTGTTCGAACTAGTTCTTCTAGAAGTATTTCCTGAGTTAAGACGCTACCATTGAGATTACTAACATTGGGTAAGCCATGACAGTAGGTTAATACTAACATAATTTTAGATCCATACAGGGATTTTATCAAAAGTCAAACTTTCTGATGATATTTTTGTATATTGTAGACCGCTCTGTATTCAGATTCTTGGGAATATTTTAATGCTTTTAAAAAACATGAAGTCCGTCTGAGGTGAGATTTTAAATAGTTATTCTGTGCGGTAAACTATTAAATGTAGTTCCGTCAAAATCTGAGGTGCAATTGTGTATGACAATCGTTTTCAATTTCGATTGTAATATGGCTATTCAGCTTAGCAAATTAGCCCGTTTGACATTTGAAATCGTACATTTTTGGTTGTCAACAATAAAATAAGACGATCATATTCATTTGAGAACCAAAAATGTACGATTTCATTTGTCAAACGGGCTAATTTGCTTAGCTCAATACAGACCATTCACTATAAGAAGTCCCCTGGCTTAGGAAATGGTAGCACTGCATACAATGTTGCCAATGGCTCACGTAGTATTCGCCCTACTACACATTCATTTTTATTATTAATTAGACTACTCTTGAAAATAAAGTGTACAGAATAAAAAAATCAAAGTTATCAATTATTTATTGATTTGTATTTCGCAAACAATACGTATGATCTAATGGTATGAATATCTTTGTACTAAAACGGTCTAAATCGTCGAGCTCCCGTTTTTTTACGTTTTGTCGATTTCTGTCGATTTCTTCCAGGCGACTTATGTGAGCGCTTTTTTCCGATATGCCTTCAAAAGTAAGTGAATAGCTAATTATTATTTGCCCATAAAATTGGCTTCATGTTTATATCCCTATTTTACTAACCCGTCATGGCACTGACACGAGATCGAACCTGATCGAGAGGAATCACGGTGCATTGATTGCATTTTCTCTTTCGCAAAAGGCGTACCTTCAACACCATCTCTTTGCACTATTGTTCAACGGCTTTGGCAATAATAATACAATTTATCAAATAATTTCGCAAAATATGACTGACAATAACATGACAGCAAAATCTTGACAAGCAGTGATGCCAACAATGTTGGCAAGGGACAAGTTATGATGAATGGTGAATATGACAATCAATTTGAGTACCATTGTCTTACACAATTGCACCTCTTAAATAATGTAAGGTAATTTAAGTTTAGCTGCTTTTATATAAAGTTTTTTTTTGTTTTCTACTACAAAGTTTATGTTAGTGACGATAGAAAAGACATTAATATGAAACTAGTGAATTCAGCCACGATTCTTCAATATATCTCAAAACACGTGGTTCAAACCATTGTCGACAGTATTCGTATTATTTCGTTTATATCTAGTTCGGATACAACAGACGTGTTTGCGGTGAAAAGGGGAAGTATAATGAGAGAAGGTATTTTCGTTTTTTTTATCCCGTTTAGAAACATGCATAGTTAAAACAATGAAGACCATTTTTCTTTTTTTTCTTTTTGGTTCCTTCATCTATTAATTAGCAATCCTGGCCTTGTGTATAAAAGTTCTCGCGCCACGGGCTCGGACTTTTAACTTACTCGTCCAGGATTGCTTACTTCCTGGTCTTAGCAGTCATGTACTATTACCTCAATCATTTCTGCAAATAATTATGTTTTGTGACTCTCCCTTCAATCCCAGATCTACCCCGTGGTCACCAATGTGTTAAATTTCTAGCAGTTTTATTAATTTATTTATTACAAGTAGCGCAACGAATTAAGAGCGCTCGGCAAAAGTGGCGGGGAACTAGCGCATGTGTTCACTCGCGCACAAAATTACAAGTGCGATAGAGAAACAATGACTAGCGCAGTCAAGGTCAGCTCTCTTACACCACTGCGACACCTATAAATTGTCAATAAACATTCTTGGTTCACAGTTCCGCAAATCTACGTTAACCTTTAAAAGTTTGCGACCGGCTTAATCGTTTTAACAACAAACGATCGATCGTATTAGCGTTAAGTTAAAAGAATCAATATTTGTTGTTTTTAGAAAATGTAATTATAATATAATTAGTGCCTAAAGATGGCCATTAATAAACGATGAAACCGGTCGCAATCCTTTAAAATACAGATTTTTGCAACTGTGTACCAAGTATTTTTATTTACATTCATAATCAAGAAATGACAACACTCACCGTCTACTAGTTTTACATAATTATGTATAGTTATTTACTTCATTACATTGTAAAATTTTTGTGCATCATTTAGCTTTCTGGGGAAAAATGCATTTGTTTCTTATTGTTGAAGCACAGATCCTCAGAATTCTAAAACTCAGGAATTTAAGTTTATTTTGAGTCCCCACATCTGACACCGCAAACTTTGTAATTGAACTAGCTATAATTCCGAATCTTAGGGCGTAATTATAGCAAGAGGCTGCGACGCACTCCCAAAATGCTCTAAACGACAAACGTACCTTGCTATAAGTAGGCTCCTTAAGAATTAATTAAGTATTAACAGTATTGCATATCCTGTTTAAAAGTAAGTGAACAATATTCCAGTGTTTTACAGTTGACACTGCTTAGCTAGTGACATTAGTAAGTCATCTAGATAGTAAATGCATCGAATATCATCATAATCACATTGATCTCACTATGTGTTCATGTACTCACATAATGTTAAAAATGTTAAACGTTCACTGTTCGCGCTTGACAATTAAGAATTTATGATGTAGTTAATGAAACGGATTACGTCTAAACTATGCGCAAGTCGTGGACCGTCTATTAAAACTATGGTTATTCGCCTAACTACACGTTGAATATGGTACAGGAGGCACTGAACAAAAAAGCACGTCATTTTATTATGAAAATGTTATTTAAATGTAGTTTCAGTTACTTGGTCAACGTCTAGCTAGCTACAGCTGTTGAGTTTACCTATAGCGGGTCAAGTCTTTCAAGACTTCGATGATTGGATGTCGTCTGGTGGTATGAAAGCAACGTATTGTCATTTTAAATGCAGTATATTTGGTGTGTGCACAGCAATATATAAGGTCCTACAATTCAAAGTGAAAAAAATTCAAGACATGATAGGGTATCCCTAGTAGACCACATTCCACCGGAAAAAAATATTTTGCGCGAACTTTTTTTTCACCTTTCCATAGAAATTTAGTCAGCTGATTAAACCACTTTGTACTGGGAAGTGAAAAAAATATTGGACCAAAAAAATTTTTTTTCTTCTTGTTTGTGCTTAGTTAATGATACACAATCTACCCTAAAATTATTTTCCCTTATTATTGTAGGACCTTATATAATAGTAACTATGATAGAAATTAATTTATATATTTTAAACACTTGGCGATTTATCCATCACAAGGAGATAACAAATTAAATTTTACATCATTGCGATATAGAAAATCAGAAAAGTAAATCTACATATCGTTGCGGTATGGGAAAGCAGATGCGTAAATTCGCAGGTTGTGTTGAGAACTGGATAGCTCAGTGGTAGAGCAATCGCCCGGTAAGCGAGAGATCCCGGGTTCGAGTCCCGGTTCAGAGCTCCTCACGTCCAGATTTACTTTTCTGATTTTCTATACCGCAATGATATAAAATTTAATATATAATAGAATAAACCTCGTCATTATAGCCGATTTTGAAGGCTTTAGTTTTAGTTTGACATACATAAAATTATGCTTGAGTATGGTTAAAACGAAGAGAAATTTTCAAGTCACTATTTTATAAACGTCAAACTAAAATTTTAGTTTAACAGCCTTAATTTACTCAACTTAGTGATTTTAAAATGTTTTCGTAATTTCAAGGCACATTTTAGAGCTGTCATTTGATTAAATTTAAAAAAGTTTGTTGGATTTTATAAGGTTGTTTTTGAGGTCCTTCATAAAAACTTATTAAAATTTCTGAAAAAGTTTCCCTGATTATTTTACAGTTGAGTAATAGAATAGAAATATATGTGTACTGTATTTAAAAACATCCGTCGAGACGTAAACACTTCAAGCAATTAGATTTTTATGTATCCAAACATTTACGTTTTTATTTCTAATTGAATGAATCATTGAAAATGCGTAGATAGGTACACAATATTCTTGTCTGGAAAAGATAGGTTGCTCTGGCTCTCATCAGCTTAATTTACAAATAGAAACTAAAGAAATGAAAAAAATATTACTAAATAGATTTAATTAATATCACTTAAACACAAAATAATAAAACAAGAGATCAGCCTAGATTGTGGCTCAGATCTATCTGACTCATGGTTTTTATAGTCTTCTGCCATGTTTGGGCACATCAGCCTTGTATCGACTAGGAGTCAGTTGTTGTTCATGATCTCTACTCATAAATAACAAAGCAGAAGATTCCGCAATGCATTAACAATGTTTTCACCCAGAACCACATCTGCCAAGCCATTAAAGACACCTTGATTGAACCTTGCATTCTCCTTTAAGACTTAAACCAGTGGCTGCAGATCCATGCGCTGGACTGAAACTAAATACATGAAGTTTAATTCTGTAAACATTTCTAATAAACTATTTTGGAGCCAACTACACATAGTGCGTTCTGCATTTGAAACAATCAGGGTGCACATTCTCCTTAACTTCTGCAGTCTGTGTGTAAAGATCCAACCCATTGCATACAATACCGTCACCACAGAACACTGATCTAGGCGTTCTGCTTATTAGGAACTAAATCTGATTTCAGATTAATGAGGGATGTAATCAGAGACTAGCTGAAATGGTCTTGCTCAGCTCATAGACTTGATAGTATACATTCTGAATGGAATCCCATTAAATATGGTGGAAATAAGATGAAAATTTACTGACGGCTTAATTATATCTCAACGGCTATGTACAAATACTAGCAAAAACTCCGAAGTTATCGGGACAGAGTTGAAAATCCAAATAGTATATAGAAATAGCTCCTAAGTTAATTGATAGAGCACATTGTAATGGTTTTATTTTACTACCAATACCTACTAAGAAGTTGGAAGAAATTCAGTTAGTTTTAGTCTGTGAAAGATCTCACAATTTAAAGGATTTGCCCCGTTTCTTAAGATGTTGGGATCCAGTCCATTGGAGGTTTGTTCGCATAGCATTTTACTAAGAATTGTTTCCAAATTTTCCAAGAAAAGGCTACTGATTTCAACCGAATCAAAACTTACCTTATCAAGTTATCACGCAATAAAATCATCTAATATGAGTATGAAGATTCTCCAAAATGAGATCTGTCTATCTCTTGTTAGACCTTATTCTGCATATTATTAAAAAAACTAGAAAAATTTTAATTTAAGAATCGATTTCCAAGGATTGTCAATATTGTTAGTGCTGCCAGCATAGAAATATTGAAAATAACCTACTATGAATTGACAGAAAAATGTATAAGTATAAAATTTACATAATAATCTATTTTAGTAATTTTTCTTGAGCAACTCTAACACGAAGTTTTCCAAAAACATTGTTTCAGTGTGTGACACTACGAAAAAACGGCTAAGACATTGAAATAAAATAATTAACAACATAGTCATAATTCTAACAAGAAATAGAAATATAAAAGCTTTCCGTTCTGACCGAATGAAATTACCGGTGAACTCCGTAAATGTTGCATTCGAATCTGTGGTCTATTAATCTGTGAATTCAATTTTAAGTACGTCAAAAAGACTTGCTAATTTTAGTTGGTTTGCCCTTCAGAATAGCAAAATATAGTGCTGTCACTCAAAATTACGTTTTTTAGGAAGTTTCTTAACGTAAAATTAAAACCTTCAAAATCGGCTTTATTACGAACTAGCTTTTGCCTGCGCCTCCGCCCGCGTCGAAGAGATTTTCGTGGAAATTAGGAAAACAAAAGAATATGATTTTTTGAACGACCGTGTGCAACGGTCACCGTGTTTTACCAAAGCGCTAATAAATATCAATCAAATAAGCCCAAACTCGAAGGGTCTGCTGTTGTCTGTTGATGAGATCCCGTACCCACCCTCTAGTCCTATCATCAGACCCTGGTTACCATGTTTACCAAAGTGCTAATAAAGACCAATAAAATAAGCCCAAACTCGAAGGGTCTGCTGTTGTCCGTTGAGGACATCCCGTACCCACCTTCCAGTCCCACCAGCAGACGTGCTAATAAATACCAATCGAATAAGCCCAAACTCGAAGGGTCTGCTGTTGTCTGTTGAGGAGATCCCGTACCCACCTTCCAGTCCCATCATCAGACCCTGGTCACCATGTTTTACCAAAGTTCTAATAAATACCAATCAAATAAGCCCAAACTCGAACTCTGTATCAGTTGAGGAAATCCCGTACCATAACTTCTAATTACTACCAGCAGAAAAGTAAATTCCAAAAATCTTTAAATGACGATAACTTTTTTGGCGAGATCCGATTTTAATTAAATAAAGCTATTATTCTATTCCAAATTAAGCTCTGTACAGCTGTGTAAACTACATGAAAATCCATTCAGCAGTTTTAGAGATGTGCGTGAACAAACAGACAGACAGAAAAAAGTATAAAATATTAATTTTGTCGTTTAAATACGAATTAAACACTTTGCTTTTCATCTCAACTACGAGGAAAGTAAAAAATCGTTGATTTGTGTTCTATTACTCTTCTTTAGTCACCCCCTTTTTATTTCTATTACTTTTCTTCAATGTACAGACACAGTGGTTTCTACTGTTTTATTATAAGTATTGATTGATGTGGTCTTTCCTGTTGCAAATTCACATAAGCCTGGCATAGCTTAAGAAACTGCATCTGGCAACATTCCTTAGGTTTACAAATGTAAAAAACCATAAACTGACACCCAATATTCCTGTGCCATTATCACGTCTTTTTGAATATTTCCTTGACTCGCTCTAAGTAAATAGAACAGCTGTAACTAGCTAGACGTTGATGTAGGTTATTGAAAGCAGATATAAATATGGGAGAAGCACGTTTTCATAACAAAAGGACGTGCTTTTTTTGTTCAGTGCCTCCCAGACCAATAGGTATTTAGACGTGTTGTAGCCAGTTACCGTAATGTATCAGTTCATGAAAATTGAAGTCAACTACTTAGAATCATATTTTATCGTATATAAGAAGTACTATATGATTATTTTACACAAAATATTTAGTCGCGCCTATAGTTCAAGTATGACATTTATGGTTTCACCCGAATTAAAACTTTGCTTGTCTTCTCAACTACGAGGAAAGTAAAAAGAAGTAAGCAAAAAACTACTAAAATGAGGACAATTTTGTAAACAACAAAGACAAGCCAACCAAGTCATAGTTTTAATTTTATTCCCCTCGTTCTGAAATCAGCAAGAGACGTGAACCTTTTTCCGCATCAGCGCGCTTTATAAATAATTCTGTTTTGGCGCTCTAAAGATGCTGTCATTAGTTTTGGTGCATAGGCGATTTTTGAAATATTGACACAAAATTACAGCTTGCTATATGAATAAAGAGGCCATAAATCTAAGCACGAGATGAAAAATACGTCTAAAATAACCGCTTTGTTTATTTTGCTATCTCGTTTCATGAATGTTAAATTACGGCAAGTGGCTATAATACAGTATAAGATAATAAATCGATTAGCCAACTAAGCGTCTATTTTTCGGAACAATGCATGATTAAAAGAACTCCGTGTTGTTGTATATTTTCATAGGTCTTCGTGCCAAAAACTCTATGTGAAACAAAAACTAATACAATTCTATTCATTGTTGCTTATTATAAGTAAACGTACCTGAAATACATACGTGTAGTATTCCAGAATCTCTGAAACCATATTTTTGTTTTTTTTATTATTAATGTACTGTCTTGTAAATTATGATATAAATTATTTAAAAATCTATAATTACCAAAGTTAGTTATCTACTTAGTTAATTACTTTAAATGTTTAGTAAAAAGCTGGTACTTGATTAAATTAATATTTTGTACTTTTTGTTGGCTGTGTTTAGCAAAAAGGTGCACTAAGCAATTGTTATATTACTGCACTGATATTTCGAATTTCATAAGTTTTCTACTGTTTATATAAGATGTATGTTATATACCTGTCTGTGCTATTTAAAATAAAGTTAACTATTCAAAATTAATGGCTTTTATTGGATAACAACTAATATCAAGCATCACACTTGAACTCCTTCGATAAACATCAGAAGTGGGATCCATTTTTCGAAATAAAACAATCGCGACTTTGAATAATTTCTATTTATTAAATTTTCCGTACAATAATAATCAGACAACAGTTTTGACACCTTGGAGGCCATGGTGTGAAAGCTGTTTTACTTATTTTTACAACTATAATTTAAAAAATTTAAAGGAATAAAATTTAATACTCAATTTAAAATTTGGCACGCACCGTCCAAACTTTTTCGAATTTGGAAAAAATGGAAAATATATCTTACATGCACAAAAAAAATTGTTTACGGCACTCATTGTGCGCTGCAAACTTGTGCTCGCATTATTTTAAATCATTACATTGATGGTACCACTCGTCGTCTTGGTTCTGAACCAAACAATTACAAAAGCAATCTCAGTCATTAAACGCTATGAGAATGCTCCTTAAAATAACAAAAAAAAACTTACAAAATTGTTTCAAAACAAAGTTCTCAAACTGATTACTGAAAAAATATTTTTACCAATGGAACTTTTTATTTTATAAACAATCTCTCTAACTCTCGAAGCATCCTGTATCACAGCACTCTCACGCGTCCACTTGTACCTTACACGCTATATAACAAAATAACTCGTTCATAAAAGTTGTCTGTCTTAGAACTAATGTCAAACAGATTACCTAGTATTAACCCTCTCGCTTTCGATTCCAAAACCTCGATTTAATCTTTTGATGCTGTGATCACATAAACCAACGATGCTCATGCTTTATACCATATGTATGAGTATTTTATTTATTTTTACTGACCGACCGGTTTTGCAAAAAACTTCGGTATTAAACTTAATTACCAATTTTTCGATCTCACAATCTTTCTTATCAAAAACGGCCGCTAAGTAAGGAATAAATAAATATCCATATATCTATGTGGAACTTGTTCAAGTTGTATGTAAATTAAAATACTTGGTATAGTACCCGGCAATAAATATTACACATCGGCTAGCTTCGGCTTCGTAGAGTGTCGTCTCTGTCATCGGACTCTTTGTGCTTAATGCGACAGAGATGACGCTACGATATGATGTTTATTATTTCCTGTCGGATCCTGTACTCAGTTCCACGAATATTTCATTTACATTCATGACGACGTTCCATCAAAAAGTGACGACATTCACCATCAACTAGTCGTTATATGTAAGTGGTTTTTCAATTCGTATATGGAATTCCACCAAAGATCGTCTTGAAGTGCATCGTTGGGCTTTGTTTGACAAGTATGTATTCGCAGCAAATTGTTTTGAAAGTACTTGGTCAATATGACAAAACACTCGCATCGAAAGAAAGAAGGTTTATGCATATTCCAATTCGTATATAAATTTAATTACACAGGCCTTTTACGAAAAGTAACTATGTGGGGCGGAACTAGAATGTATTAAATTCATTCATATTGTTTGTTAAACAAAATTATTATTCTATACATCAGCTTCTTTGGACTAAATCACTTAAGAAGAAAGTTATTTTTATAGTTGTTTCCGTATTTCAGTAGGAATTTCCTGATAGTGAAACAATTATTTAACGTTTCTACACACATAATTTTATCCAGTTATTTAAAATTACAATGGAATCTGTGACAAAGCCCCGCTGATTTTCCAAAATCTATTCGGATCTTAAAATAAATTAACGAAAGAACTACCGATGTAGTTTCTGTGACTTGTTTGATAACCTTCCTTCCTAATTCTACCTTAGATTAAAACACCCTGTGAAACTTCATGCATGTGTTGGGTTTATACTATCAAATGTGGGAAACAAAGCATATTTTGGTGGTCTTTTTGTCGTATTTTGATGAACCGTATCATAATTTCAACTTATCTAAGAAGTAATGATCATAATAATTATAATAATGTTCTCTCCATAAAATAATTAATATTTGAAATAAAACGGATTGAAATATAATGTGACCGCTAAAACTATTAGCTATAACAACTTTAATCTGATATGAGATGTAAAAAAGAAGAGTTGTCGTATACAAAATAATATCAGGTCATTTCGTAACGTATAAAAAAATAAAAAAATAATTTTTCATAGCCTTCCTTCATAACTTGTATGTACCATTTTTTCTTTGACAAAAACGTCAAATTAAAACTAACTATATTTACATTGATATTTTATTGTCACCAAATTGCCTGGTGAATTACTAGGAGCAAATTCTTTATTTTCGTAAATAAATAAGAAAATAAATAAATCTATGCAACTATATTTTCGAGTAAGTAGCCATAGATATAATATCATTCATTAGTTAGTACTATAAAACATAATTAGTACAAACATTTACCTATTTATCAAAGGGTTGGGAATGTGTGCTATATTGGGGTTACACGTGATTATTATTCGTACCAATGAATAGAATCCAGAAGATCAGACTATGAGTTTACAAAATTATACGTGTGTTCCCAAACCCCTAACAGCTACACTAGGATTTGAAGCTTTTTATGTCAGGTACAAACTTTGCGGACGAAGGGGATATCCAATAACCAACGGCATCGTTCACTTGCGCGCATTTAGCGTTGGATCCATCCAAGTATACAGATAATTATCGAACGAATGCGCGATTCGCAAGCCTTCGTTTGCCTTCGTTCACCTAGTCCGTACACATTACCCGCTCAGTTCGGGTCTCGTGAGCCATCGAGAACTGCGAACGAGAGGTAACAAGTAATACCTTTGTTCCTGTGTACATCTGGTGTTTTATATTATAACATTCTTAGTTTCTCAAACTAACATGGTTGCAGGCCAGCTTACACCCAGCCACATGAACTCACTCACACAAAGTACATTTGTTTTAATGCTATACTAACGAAATTCTTGCCACTAAGAAAACTGGCGTCTGTGTTAAATTTAATAAAGGACATTACTTTATTTTATAAACAAGTTCAAAGGAGCTGTCCGACTCATGATCGTGTTTTACTTGTGAAACTTTCTGTAAACAAAATTCAGGTATTTACATCTCTTTGCTATTTTAATGTTTACACCAATTAATAACGGACTGCACAAAAATCTGTCTTAACAATAATATACTTACATCTGCCACTTCTGAAAGTGTATTATATCTGTACATAGGTTTAAACAAATATAAACAGTAACTGCTTTTGTATAATAATAAATAACTGACGGAATAATTATGAATAAATTGGTATTAAAATCCGAGTTTGTGGATTTAATTGTGAGCTTGAAGTATAAAAACAATAAATTTTGTTTAATACTTCAACGAATTAAATTCGCTTTTATATTAACTATCATATTTTACACACATGTATTTAGATTATTGTGATACGGGATATAACAATATACCATCCGATTAATTTCTGCAATTGACATCTATATCGAATCCAAATCGGAAATTATCGACGCACACAAAATACAAGCACTTTTTTGTACATAAACCTTCATACTGTTGCGAGACAATCCGTATTACGTATACATTACTGTAAATAGATAGATTGTCTAACCATGAAAATAAACTAACCATGATAATCCAGAAAATAAATGTTTACGTACATCTCTTACTTATAAGCGCACCAACCAAACTCAATGCATTTTTAACAATACATTTTAAAGTAAGTATGGTGTTCTTGTTACTTACATTCACTCACTCCCAGAATACTTAACGTAGGGTCGACTATCCTGCAAGTAAGCTACCTCTACTGGCTACTCGCTTTAAGTCCATGCTTTGTGCCGTATCGTCTATGTAGTGCCGTGACCATGTGACGTAATTGGTTCAAGCGAAGGGGTGTAGTGTGACAGGTTCGAAGTCGTCATGTGAATTCCTCTGCGGTGGTTGTCTCTGTGGCGGCGGCGGTGGCGGGGGCAGCAAACTAGTTCCCTCTGGGATGTATACGTTTGTTACCCGCTCCTGGTTCCACAGACAGGGTATTAGATGATAACAAACCACTAAACTATTTCAGTTATTTGGGTTTGTGGATCTAGAGATACGAGAAATAACCCAGAAGATTTAACCCAGAAGCTAGAGTTTGACCGGACTGCCCAAGTAAATGTATACTGACCAAATTAGTGACCTGAAGATGGACCAATTCAACAATTAAGACAAGAGTTTGCATTTGTTATTTATGAATTTGCAATAGTTATATCAAGAACGTAGAAGACAGTTTCTACGTACAATTTCCGAGACAGGTGAGTTACTAAGTACATAATATGGGCATATTGGAAAGTGGTAGAGTTCAGGCTCACCTGTGATTTGTCATATTTGAAGATGCCCTGGAATCGGTTCGGTCGACGTTCTAGCGGTTCACCGCCATTCCCTCCGGCATAATTCGGGTTGTGGAACGAGATGTGATTGCTCGACTCTCTGTAGTTTTCCTTCAGATCCCTTCCGTTCTCTCTGCTGGTCTTTACTAAAAATTTGGGAAAAAAAACATGAGGTTTTTTTCTGACAGCACCTTGACTTTTAAACAGTTAATGAAAGTAACTTGAAAAAATTACTTACCCAAAAACAAAATAATGAAAAGAACAAAGATGATGAACAGAGCCATTACTCCCAATATGATGAATACTATTTGATAGCTGGTAGATGGCGCGGCAGTCGGAGGTGGGATCATTCCTCCTAAGCCCAGATCTATATCAGAATAGTCGTAGTATGCCGGGTAGTGAGACGGCATCTTTAGCTCCACTTTGGTTTTTGGTACTGGAAACAAAGTCATGTTAAATAAAACTCTCGTTTATAACTATTGAGAAAACAAGTCCCTTTGATGATGCTCAAAGTACCTGATGTAATAGTTAAAAAATAACTACCTGTGGAACAAGGATGCAAGTCTTGCTCATCAGGACAGGCACAGACGTAATCGTGAGCTCTAAAAAGACACAGATGGGAGCACCCTCCGTTCTCTTCTCTACATGGATTCCAGCCGTATTGCTTTTCAGCGGAAACTGCCTTTATTTCCATGGCCATTTCAAGGTCCGTTCTTATTGCTGTGATATTCTTGCCTGTCTTCTTATCTGCTCTCTTTACCGATTTCTTGTACCAGTCTGTCCAGTAAATGTATTCCTTGAACTGTAAAGAAAATTATTATTTAGCCGACTGGGTTTTGAAAACATTTTAGATTACCGTTATATGAAGTGTCAAAGGATTTCTTACCTGTGTCATTCCAAATGGATTTTTGGCTTCTGGTACCAATTGAACCCTGTGTTGACCATCTAAATCAGATGTATCAATCCTATCTTTTAATGCATCAGTCCAGTAAAGTCTTCTTTCCCTATAATCTATAGTCAAACCGTTGGGGAAGCCTAGATCTTGATTGACAATGATTTTCCTTTGGCTGCCGTCAAGGTAAGATCTTTCTATATTTGGACTTTCTCCCCAGTCACTCCAATACAGGTATCTAAAAATGTAGGGTAGTAAATAAATGTTATCCATTATTAACTTTTTATTGGGGTCTTACTCGCGATAACCAACAACATACCAAACTCAGTTATCTTGTGACCACTACAGCCTGCAGAGGCGTCGAAACGTCAAAGACATATCTATCTATTAAGGTATGTTGTTAGTTATCGCGAGTAAGACCCCAATAAAAAGTTAATAATGTGTGAAAATCGCGAAAGTTTAAAGTTTACTCTTGCAAATGTTATTCAATTTCCTAAGGTAGGGTTTCTCATAATTAAAGCACCACATATCCCTTTTAAATTTCCCAGACGACTGCGAATCCCTTTATAAAACGAATCTTGCCATAGAAGGGTTACTAGTCGCTAATGGAGTCGATTTTAGGAGCAATTTCGCTAAATTTTAATCTTTGAATTCAGCATTAATTTGATTTTTGTACTTGGTTTTACAGTCAGTCGCCTTCACGTTAATCTTGACGCGAACCCACTACAATCAACGGGCACCCCTTTAAAGGTTCGCGTATTTCACTTTGAGAAACCCTGCCCCAAGGTATTAGAAGTAAAATTAGCTAATTATGTAAATTTTACCCTTTGGCTGGGAACAGAGCAAGGGCTCTTGGTTCAGTTAGACCAGTTATCAATGTCTTCCGGCATGTGCCATCAATTCTTGCAACTTCTACGACCTGCGATTTAAAAATATACCCATGTTTATTATACAGCATAAGTCAATTTTATATACCATTCGGACACGGTTAAATAAATTTTACCTTGAATTCATTATCTGTCCAGTAAATATTGTTAGCAATCCAGTCGACTCCAAGCCCATTCGGAGTATCCAGTTTGTCTCTTATGATGACCTTTGTTTCGCTCATGTTTAGCATATTTACAGATCGAATGACGTCATTGTTGACATCAGTAAAGAATATTTCTTTGCGATCCCAATGAAAATCAACAGCAATCGAGTTTTGAACGTCTTTGATGGGGAGAGTCACATCCCATTGCTCTGGCGTATCTAGTGATATTAAAGCCACACTTCCTCTCGTAGCAAACACCAAGAAGTTATCTGGATGTTTCTTGCAGATCTTAGAATTTGTTTCAGATTCGTTCTGGAAAAGCATACCAGTTGGACAAGCGCAACTGTAACCATGAGGAGATCGAAGACAGAGATGCGAACATCCTCCATTGTTTGATCCACAAGCATTTTCTAACATAGCTTCTCCTTGTACAGCTCGTATATCCATCAGACCCTCTAAATTCTCCCTGACAACCAGCTGATCTTTACCATTGGCCTTATCAGCTCTATGCAACGACTTTGTTTTCCAGTCAGTCCAGTAAATGTGCTGACCAACGATGACAATGCCATAAGGATATGGAACCTGACTGATTACTGTTTTACGATCATCTCCATTAAAGTCGGAGCTTTCAATTGTCAGAATCTTTGCATCATTCCAGTAGAGTCGTCCTTCTATACGGTCTATAGCAAGACCGTTCGGCCATTTAATGTTGTTGTCCACGATCACACGCCTATTCTTTCCATCCATGTCAGCCCGCTCAATCTTAGCGGTTGTACCCCAGTCAGACCAGAACATGTAACCGTGTTCATAGTGGAGAGCTATGGCCCTGGGAGAATCTAGAATGACAATATGAATTATAAATAATGAATATTAATACACGATTTAAATTATATGCTTTAAATTTCTATTTGTAATACCTAATCCAGTCCAAACAAGAACTTTTCTATTGCTGCCATCCAACTCCGCAACTTCAATACTGTTGCGGCCACCATCCGTCCAATAGATCTTTCTACCAGTAGAATCGATCACAATTCCATCAGCTGTATGTAACCCTTTACCAATAATAGTTTCATTTTGTTTGCCCAATCGATTGGCACGTTGAATTTTTCTTTCTGCTGTGTCTGTCCAATAAATCAGACCTACAAAGCGAATATACAAATTTAATTCATTGCAGAGAAAACAAGTTCGTCCTAGTTTCAAATAGTACATACCAGTTCTATAATCCACATCTACGCCAAGAGCATTTTTGAGTGGAGGTAAGGGCAGGACTACATCAATAAGGTAGGGAACATCTAATGAAACCACTCTGATATCCACTCTATGAGCAAATATCAGATAGTTCACTGGGCCATTAGGACATGTCTTTCCATCTTTCTGCAATAGAAAACGAAAATAACAGTCTTAATTTTTCATATGAGTACTAGACAAAACTAGAAAGCTGATTTAATACGCATGCTACATACAAATAATATAATATTTGAATTAATGTTTAATTAAGTGCAACCGAAGTGTACCATAATATAATAATTTGAAATGAGCAATTATATAAAAATGGGCATCAGCCCACCCCCTGCCCGTATCTGGCTACGCCCTTGGTACTAGAGTATATTAGCCTTTGTATTTTTACTTACGTTTATTTTAATTCCTATAGGACAAGCGCATGTTTTTCCATTTGGTTTTAGAAGACAGAGATGAGAGCACCCTCCGTTATTTTTACCGCACCTGTTTCAGTACAATAATAAATATTAAATCTCTTACAATGTATGTAAGTCCTAAACAACATCAATGTCTATTTTAAAATTTTACCTATTTATACCACCAATCCTCTCCTTATGAAAAACTCGAACGTCCATGAGACCAGCTACACCAGCGCCTAATGTACGTCTGTTCTTGCCCGTATACTTGTTGGCTGCTTGTATTGACTGCGTTTCCCAATCAGTCCAAAATACTTCATCTCCATACAAATCTAAGCCAAAAGGATGAGGTAGGTGTTCACCTGAAACACCATGATTATTTGAGACTTGTAAATGTCCATTACGTTTAACGTACATTCTTTATTAACATTTTTTTTTTCTTACCAATGAGCGTAGTACGTCCAGTGCCATCAAGATTGGCATATTCAATAGTCCTATTGCCTCCATCAGTCCAATAGATACGATTATTGCCGAGGTCTAAAGCCAAGCCGTTTGGCCAAGTCATAGCACCAACAATTATACGTTTTCTATTTCCGCCATCCATATCTGCACGCTCAATGCAAGGAGTTGCCCCCCAGTCTGACCAATACATAACTCCACCTAGAAAATCAACCATCATTAGATATTTAATTCAAGTTGAGATAGTTCTATTCGCAGATGACACGTCACTTATTTTTAAAGTGAATCGACATGAAGATATTCTTGATGACGCGAATTCAACTCTCTATCTGATTCTTGATTGGTTCACTGCATATAAATTTAGTTCTAAATGCAAAAAAGACGAAATATATAAAGTTTACTTTACCAAATGTAATTCAAGTAGATGTCAGTTTATTTTTGCAGGGGTCCAAGCTGCCGTTAGTTAACGAAACTAAGTTTTTAGGTATTACTATAGACTCTCGTCTTCAGTGGGGTCCCCACATAGAAGCTCTCTGTGGTAGACTTAGTTCAGCCGCATACGCTGTTAGACGCATAAGGCAGATTACTCATGAAGATACTGCTAGATTAGTATATTTCAGTTATTTTCACAGCATTATGTCATATGGCATAATGTTGTGGGGTAGAGCCGCGGATATAGAAGCAGTCTTTGTCTTGCAAAAGAGAGCAATTCGGTCTATTTATAACATGAAATACCGAGATTCATTAAGACAAAAGTTTAAAGAAATTAATATGTTTACGGTCCCATGTGAATTTATTGATCAAGCTATTAGATATGTCAGAAAAAATATTGATAATTTCCCGATGCTTAGTGTGCACCACTCTGTTGAAACCGAAAACAAGCATAAACTAGCTTATCCAAAATTAAGACTTGCCAAAGCAGGTACCTCTATTGTAGGACATGGTATAAGATTTTACAATAATTTATTTGGACGATAATGAAGCATGGTGTAATAAATAATAATAATCTTAATCAAAATTGTAATTCATAATTAGCATATTTGAATACTGTACGATTCCTCTAAAGGCTTAAAATTAATTACATAATATGTAAACTGACTTTGTTGTTAAAGATAATAGACAATATGAGACGGGTTGACTAATATACATTTTTCTCGTGACATAATTCCTGTTGTCTTATATTTTTTATGCCTTACTTAAGTAGGTATAAGAAATTGTATATTTGTAATATGATTTTGTACCAAATATTGTTTGAAAAAAGGCAGGGTGATTAGGCATTATGTAATATATATATAATATTTTTATTCCTATATTTCTCTATTTTATGCAGGTGTATAACTTTATTACATTTTAGTAACCCAACCTTAATATTTTTTGTGTGTATTTCCCGTATTTATTTATCTTCTTATTTGTTCTTTGCATCATTTACATATAATATTTTTATTCCTAGATTTCTCTATTTTATGCAGGTGTATGTATTTCCCTTATTAGTGTATATTTTTTAATATTCTAAATATATATATATTGTAAAGATTAACTTTGACTTGTAGAAAGTATGCTTTATGTATCTATTTTACAAATTAAATATTTTGATTTTTTTTTAGTTAGCAGGGCATCAAGGGTACATTGAGGAAGTCAACACTTACTTTTAGAGTTGATGCTCGTGATTGTTGGCACTTGGTGGAACTTTTGAAACATTTTTTGTTTGATAAACACTTGTACTTGTCCACTTATTTATATTAATTTCCCTTACCGGTTTCGCTGTTAAAGCATTATCAAAGGTACTCGTAAAACTTACTTTTAGGATCGACAACAATATCCCTCGGTTTATCAATTTTGTCCCAAGCTAAGAGCGTTCTCATACTACCATCAGTATTAGCCACCTCAATCCTATTTGTGCCAGCATCAGTCCAGTAGAGCTTATCTGTTATCCAATCATACGCTAAACCAGCTGGTGATACTGAAGAAGAAAGAAATTGTGTTACTATTGTGTAATTAAGACGATAAGAAAATGCATTACAGTTGTAGATACTTACTTAAATTGGAGCCAACAATCACAGTTTGATGGGAACCGTTCAAAAAAGCGCGGTTGATTGTATCTCTATCCACGTCAGTCCAGAAAATCGAGTTAGAATTATGATCCCAGTCCAAAGCGACTGCAGACTTGATGTTATCTACAGGAATTACCTGGTCGGGAACCAACAATAAAAACATCTGTATTTAGTACATTCAAGTCCTTACAAATCAATTAGCAAATAGCATGTGCCTTATTGACAAATACAATATTAAGCAACAACGCATAATTTGGTTAATTCCGATCAGAAAGAATAAAATGCTCACCATATCCAAAGAATCCATTTGTTTTCTAGGATTTAATTGCTTTAATCTTATATCTTTACGACGAGCATAGAGCAATAATTTTTCGGGTGATTCTTCACATGTTCGGCTGTAAGAAATTAGGTTAATTGGTGTATGAAATATATGTACAACATATACCTATATATTTATCAGGATAAAACTTGGACTACTCCGTGGGGCATGGATAAAAGAAGAGAGATAAAAAATTGTAACTGTTTCATATTTACCCATCGGGATTAAGGTTAAACCCGACTGGACAGCGACAAGAGTACGAATTGCTATTGGGAAGACAGAGATGAGAACATCCGCCATTGTTTCTTCCGCAACGATTCTTATAGGTCTTCAGTTGCCGCAATGGATGGTAACTGTAATATAAATCATAATTAAACGTAATATCGTCATGAATGCATGATAGAAATAGCCACGAAGGGATGTGAAAGGTGTTCTGAAAGTTAAAATTTGAACACCTAATTTTCTCTAGCGATAACTCTATGTCAATTTATGTTAGAAGGTTAGTGGAAGGCCTATTGCCGTTCTTCGGGCAAAAATACATGCTTTCTAGGGCAAACAGGTCATTGATACCTCGCCATTTGTGTATACATAAAAATACTCACCTGTGTATATCCATAGGCACATTGAGATCAACGTGAATAGTTTGGATCCCCATGCCAGTTTTCTTATTGACAGTGGATATACTTTTCGTATGCCAATCTGTCCAGTAAATAGCATCTTCAAAAAGAGTTATGGCGAATGGATGTGGTAGACCCTTATTTGTGATCTGGAAAATATTTACCATTTTGAGTAATGCTTCAACTTGTTTAAAATTTGTTTATTTTTCTATTTTAGAGTTTTTGCTTACCCTTTTTCGATCGCGACCATCAAAAGTTGCTTTCTCAATAACATGATGCTTTGCATCAGCCCAATAAATTCTAGACTCTGTATAGTCAATGGTAAGTCCATTTGGCCAGAATATTTGATCTACTATTACGCTTTTACGTTTATTGCCATCCATGTCAGCTCTTTCAATCTTCGGATTTGGGCCTGGAAAAATGTTACAAAATATGTTAATGATTGTTTAAATGTCTAAATGCCTCCCCTATTTTGTACGGGCAAATATCATACCCCAATCAGTCCAAAACACCAAAGCATCTCCTGGGTGTACAACAATAGCACGAGGCTTGTCGAGGTCATTAGCAGCTAAAACTGCTCTCTGTGTACCATCCAGTGTTGCAACTTCGACCCTTCTAGTGCCTGAATCTGTCCAAAATAGTAGATCATGGATCCAATCCACAGCTACACCACCTGGTGTCTCTAAACCCCATCTTACTACGTCTGAGGACATCGAAAAATATTATTTCTCAAAAAATGTGTGAAGGATAAGTCAAGTTATTAGAAGATGTTGGTGAACTTTTTATCTACGTACCACTGATATTGTTATTGCTCATCTGTGCAACTCTGATCACCCTCAAATTGTTTTCAGTCCAAAACACAATCTTCTTTTCGTAATGATAATCCAGGGCAACTGCATTGTGTAGTCCTTTTACTACAGACATGTAGTTGTCACCAGTTAACCATACCTTCCGAAGCAAAAAAAAAATGTTTGTTAGGTATTCTTATGTTGTGTGCAGGTTGTGTGTGTATGTGTGCATATATATCTAAATAATAAAAGTACTGACCTGTCGTATACCTATTCGATTAGAGAACAACAAAGTCGGGGATTCTCCAGTTGGCTTGCAAGATCGGCGGTCAGGTCTGAGGACGTACCCCGTCATACATCCGCATTGAAAGCTACCCACTGTGTTCGAACATGTTTGGGAGCATAATGGATCCTGCTCATACATGCATTCGTCTATGTCCCGGCAACTAAAAGAGTATTTAATTATATTACGTATTTCTTCCTATGATAACCTTAAAATCATTAGTGAAACATTGGTTACCTGTGTTTATCTTCAGCTAACAAAAATCCCAGAGGGCAAGCACAAGCAGGGTGACCTTCAAACGTAGTAATGCATTTGCTTTCACATTTATCCTCTGGCGTACATTTCCGTTTCTTCGGACACTTGTCTTCATCATCGCCATATCTGCAGTCCTTCATTCCGTCACATATATGCTTTCTGGTAACGCAGCTTCTAAATGCGTTGGTGAGGAGATGCTCTTGGTTCTTGCACATGTATTGATCTTCTTCACAAAACACTTTGCAGTTCATTTCGTCTTCACCATTTGAGCAGTCGCGAACTCCATCGCAGATCCAGGTTTTCTGAAAATGCGAATCAGAAATGATAACAATAGCAATCCGTGTTGAAAAATGGGATAACTACAAAATCTTGATGAATATCAAATTTTTCAATCAACCTAAAGTTGTCCCCCATACTAAGATTCCTTGTCGTGATTTGGTCAGATTCTTTTAATATTTTATAGCAGCTAAAATTATAAAATAAACATGAAACAACATGAAAACAGTTTTCACCCGGTTATAAACGATTTGGGGGAATTAAAACAAATTCCTCCGATTGACGGCATAAACAGTTATGAATTTTTGGTTTGCTACTGTGTTTTCGAATCAAGTAATGTTGATGATTAAGTATCTAACAACACTAAAACGATTACACAATAACAATATCGTTATTGTTACAAGAAATATATAGGTACTTCGAATTCCGACTTAATTTTTTGTCCTAGCTGGATGTATTGTGGACTTGTGGACTAACTTTCAACTTAGTACAAAATTAGGTTGGTTTTTTTGTCCATTTCCGACGTTCAACTCAGTCGGTTTCGTAATCTTTAGATTCATATAATAAATATCGATCTTAACAGGATCGATTGGCAGCACTAAAAATAAAGAATTGAGTTTTTAGTTGTTGACTGTACCATTTTTTTATCGATGAGGTTAATTCAAGTATTTTCAAAAGTTATGGATACTCTCCCAAGAATATTTTCATTTAGCTGTAACGGTTAAGGAAGGTAGTATTCCATTGCCAAACCTTCCCAAAGTTTCATCCATTTACTAGATAAGTACTAGTTTAAAGATATTGTATATGAATGAGGTACAATGAGCCCTGTTTTAATTTCATTCATATGTTTTATACAACGACGTAAAGTAAATCTTTAAGTCATTCCTTTCAAATATTTCCTTTCCTTTTGTGTTTTCACCCACTAATATAAGAGATAATGGGTATAAAATGGGTTATAATTATAAGTTATTATATATTAAAACAAATTACAATAACGGAGTCAAACTTAAATGTCACAGTTGTATAGTACAGGTAATAGTAAGTATAAACATTATTTACATATTTCAATTGGTTATATATTATAACCCTTTGCCCAAATCCGTGGGTGCCGGTAGACGGGTTTCTCAATGATTATGTCAGATACCCGCACCAGCGGATACACCAGCTGTGCGTGTGTTTTACTTAAAAAGAGTAGGAACTAATATGGGTAAAAAAGAGCACCAGAGACGTCACTTACCAAGATGCACCTGCGGTCAGCACAACTGAACTCGTCAGCAGTGCAGTTCCGCATGGCATGTGGCTCGCAGTTCAGCTCGTCTCCGCCATCAGCGCAATCCCTTTCCGTATCGCAACGCCATCTTTCCGGAATGCACTTGCCATCGCTACATCTGTTGAAATAAATATTTTTACTCGTGTGCCATCTTCAGAAACCCTTATGCTAAATCTATAGATACGAATATTATAGAGGTGTTGATGGTTGTGATTGTCTGTGATATATTATAAAGAGGAGTTCGTGAGTTTGAATAGAGGGTAATCTCCGAAATGATCTTTGATTCTGAAAATTCTTTCACTATTAGGAAGCTACATTATTTATCCCTGAGTGCAATGGGCTAGTAAAAAAAATGTTCTCTTACTTGAACTCGCCGGAGTTACAACTCCCAGGCAGCATGGGACAGGCGTCTTCATCAGTCCAATCGCCGCAGTCGTTGTCCCCATCACACTGGAATTCCTTGTTAATGCACTTCTTGTTGTTGCACTGGAACTCGTGCTCGCCACAACGAAGAAGGTCGATCGCTATAAATAATCATGAAGCTTTAAAACTGGATATTTAATGCGTTGATAACGTTTCAGATGGTCCAGACTCAGTTTGAGGTTTATATCATTGCATATCAAAGTCTAAGTGACGATCATCATTTTGTAATTATTAATAATTGCTTTGGGTGGACCTCGTGAAAATACTGAAAATTTACGGGCGGATACGTACGGTGCAACGAACGGGCATTGTGTATGAAGCATATTAGAGAGACTTTCTATTTTCACAAATTATCGAGTTTTATTAAACATTATTTCTAGAATATTCAGTTGGCTTACGGCACTCAGCTTCGTCAGAGTTGTCGGGGCAATCAGCTTCCTTGTCGCAGCGCCAATGCGACGCGATGCACTCTCCCATACCGCACATAAACTGATTGTCGCGGCATCTGGAACGGAAATAGAAATAGCACTTTGACCTTTTGCTAGCTCATTTTTCTTATCGGTAATATACTACAAATATGAACAGAGAACTGACCATAGCTGTGGTGAAACAGTAAAACAAAAAAGAACCTAAGGTAGAAATGTAAATTTGTCATTTCCCAATCATTTCCTGCTCCTTCTTCATATTTTGTCTTTCTGATTCATATCTACTTGATTCTGTCTATTAATTTCTCATTACAGGGTATACAACGGATTTATTAGATTTATTTGCTGACCCCATTAGAAAAAATTGAAATTTTTATGCAGCAGTTGTTTTTTGTATGAAACCTTATTTAGGGTAAGCACTGCGTTCGACTTGTAACTTATTCTGATCCATTTATTGTTTTTTTTAATCTGTTAAAATTTATTTGTAAAATAGCAAATACGCGCTTTGGACATATCTAGTCTGTTAGTTTATTTTGATATATAATTAAATAAATGATTCTAAACGGCAAAGGAACATATTATATTGTTATAATATATTCAGAAAAGTTTTGGGAACTCGTGCAAAATTTAATAAACATAAGGGTTTCTTGAAACGGAAAGTGTACAAAAAACATGTGCACACTTCTACTAAAGTAAACTTCCCTATAACATTGAATAAAACCGCAAGCTGAGAGATTAAACTTCTTCGCGGCAACCTCCTTGGTTGCCTAGAGTGAGGAGGTCATTGTGTCTGTATAACTTTTAGTGTTTTCATAGAAACGTTCATATTTTGCATATCCACTTTTAGATAAGGGCGTTACCAGATCAACTATTTTTAGAATGAATAAACAGTCGATTTTCAATATAGATCGTGATTGAATACAGCACCTACGTTAATTATATGTATCTGCCTAGACCCTGAAAAGATTAAATCAATGACGTTGGAATATCGCCTTTAAGCACAAGGCATTAAAGATTCAAGGTTAAGGCGGATTCGTGGGTGGTGCAATGACGTAAACACATTTGGACGAGCTGCTTAGAATGTTAATCACATCGATGATTCTGGTCCATAATGAGCTCGCCCACGAGAGGCCATAAATACAGGGTGTATCGAGACGGGCCGTCCGCGAGACGCAGGCTCCGCGCGCGTGGGCGAGTTGCCGTGGCAACGCCGCCCGCCCTCCGCCTTCGCCCCCGCGTATTGATCTACCGCCCGCGTTGAGCAGACGATACATAAATAAATATACAGAATGTAGCAACAGAACTATCTTATCTGGCTACGTTGCAGAGGAAATGGGTTTATGAAATACGTTTCAGCTTACACCCCCACGATTATTCTGCTCTTTGTTTTTCAAGAAGACGTATTGGATTGATTATACATTTTTTAAAGTTTTCTCGACCCATAAAAGGCCAAAAGATCTGTTATATTAAACGAAGGCATTTGGATGTAATCGTCGCGATTTTTTGTCGTTCAGTGCCTTTTTATAATAACAGCACAAAAAGTGTACCTATGTATATTGAGTTTATATATGACTAGCCTTTCTCCCGCTGCATTTTATTACATTTTACTAGCCCAGTCTTAATATTTTTTGTATGTATTTCGCGTTTTTATTTATGAACTTATTTCTTCATTGCATTATGTATATATAATATTTTTATTCCTAGACTCCTCTATTTTATGCAGGTTTATATTTTATTTCCCGTATTATTATATATTTTTTTATATTCTAAAGATATATTATATTGTTAAAATTAACTTTGACATGTAGAAAGTATACTTTATGTATCTATTTTGCAAAAATAAATAGTTTGATTTGATTTGATTTGATTTGCACCGTTCGCGTTTATTCAATAGCTGCCCTGTTTTCAGCTTAAGCGTTATTTCATCAACAACCCTTATAGCCTATATACCAGAATATCTACGATGATAATTAATAAAACCGCCACCAAATCAATTGAGTAGTTTTCGAGTGAAAACGGAATATAGATACAAGCAGACAGACAAACAAAAATTCCAGAAATGGTTTTTTTGGCTTCAATACACCAAAGACGTATTTCAAAAAATATTCAATGCATAGACACGACCTTTTCACTACATTATTATATATCTTTAGTATAGATAGACAGACAATGTAAAATTAAATAAAACAACACATTTTATTGGTTTTATTGTCCAACTTTCCTATAGATAAGATAAAAATCATTTATTGAACTAAAAAGCACTATACATGAAAGTAGGTAACAAATTAAGTCTGAATCTTATCCGGGCAAAAAAAAGAAAAACTTTCTGTGTATGTTTTTATTTTACTCGTAGATATCGTATATTGGCTTTTGTACCTACAAATATAATATAACCTACATACCTACAAATATATATAATATGACGGCAGAAAATTGAATATTGGATCGAAACTTCGAGCCTTTGAAAAATGCAATAAACTTGTACTCGTATTGTTATCCGAATTATTTCCACCGAATAAACTTCAGTCATCTGCGCACTGTTATGGATATCCACTTCAATTGATTTAATTTATAAAACTATTCCATACAGTCCCTGGAGCCAAGTGTTAGAAACTAGCTTTTGCCTGCGGCTCCGCCCGCTTCGTAGAGATTTTCGTGGAAATAAGGAAAACAAAAGAATATGATTTTTTGAACGACTATGGCAACGGTCACCATGCCTTACCAAAGTGCTAATAAATACCAATCAAATAAGCCCAAACACGAAGGGTCTACTGTTGTCCGTTGAGGAGATCCCGTACCCACCTTCCAGTCCCACCAGCAGACCCTGGTCACCATGTTTTACCAAAGTGCTAATAAAGACCAATCAAATAAGCCCAAACTCGAAGGGTCTACTGTTGTCCGTTGAGGAGATCCCGTACCCACCTTCCAGTCCCACCAGCAGACCCTGGTCACCATGTTTTACCAAAGTGCTAATAAAGACCAATCAAATAAGCCCAAACTCGAAGGGTCTACTGTTGTCCGTTGAGGAGATCCCGTACCCACCTTCCAGTCCCACCAGCAGACCCTGGTCACCATGTTTTACCAAAGTGCTAATAAAGACCAATCAAATAAGCCCAAACTCGAAGGGTCTACTGTTGTCCGTTGAGGAGATCCCGTACCCACCTTCCAGTCCCACCAGCAGACCCTGGTCACCATGTTTTACCAAAGTGCTAATAAAGACCAATCAAATAAGCCCAAACTCGAAGGGTCTGCTGTTGTCCGTTGCGGAGATCCCGTACCCATCTTCCAGTCCTATCATCAGACTCTGGTCACCATGTTTTACCAAAGTGCTAATAAATACCAATCAAATAAGACCAAACTCGAAGGGTATGCTGTTGTCCGTTGAGGAGATCCCGTATCCATATTCCAGTCCCATCAGCAGACCCTGGTCGCCATGTTTTACCAAAGTGGTAATAAATTTATACCAATCAAACAAGCCCAAACTCGAAGGGTCTGCTGTTGTCCGTTGAGGAAATCCCTTACCCACCTTCCAGTGCCATCATCAGACTCGGTCACCATGTTTTACCAAAGTGCTAATAAAGACCAATCAAACAAGCCCAAACTCGAACTCTGTATCAGTTGTGGAGATCCCGTACCATAACTTCTAATTACTACCCGTAGAAAAGTAAATTCCAAAAATCTTTAAATTACGATAACTTTTTTTCCGAGATCCGATTTTAATGAAATAAAGCTTTTATTCTGTTCCAAATTAAGCTCTGTACAGCTGTGAAAACTACATGAAAATCCGTTCTGTAGTTTTAGAGATGTGCGTGAACAAATAGACAGACAGACAGAAAAGAATTCTAAAAATCGTTGATTCGTATTCTACATATTACTCTTCTTTAGCCACCCCCTTTCTATTTCTATTACTTTTCTTCAATGTACAGACACAGCGGTTTCTACTGTTTTATTATAAGTATTGATCATATAGGTATATAAATAAATTGCCCCATCGCATTTCGCGTGCTGCTTTTGGAAAATCTCAGGATTTGTCCTCAGATTTCAAGATTTTTATGCTCCTGACATGATTGCGGCCGGACTTTGGAAAACTCAGCACTTATCATTTTTTTAAATAAAATACAGTAGACTTTTTTATTTCTTTTTTAAATAGTTAAATCAACATAAACAAAAACATAATCTTCTTTGGATAATATCGAAAATTAACGTATTAATTCATATCAACATATGTTTTTACATAATATAATTTACTCTCTCTAGATTTAGAATCTACTTTTACTAAGTGGAATCCCCAAATAATCAATACTTTCATTAATCTGTGAAACTAATAATAAATTGATTTGTTTATTTTCCACGTAGTTGTGAATTACGTTTGCGACATAATCTCAGACTTTTCTATGGAAATCAGGTTATTTGTCAGGACTTTTCAATTTTCCTCCTGGTAACCCTAATTTATGTAAGCAATAGGTTTACTGGTGTGTAGTCTGAAAGCAATCGGATATCTACACTGCTTATAATTGCTACGCCATAGCGTTCCGTTTTTCGACTACGCCCGTAGCATAGTCGTCGGCATTAAGAATATTAGTAACGAGGCTATTTTCTTACTTCTTAGTATTGTTTTAAACATAACAGGATTAAGGTAATTTTTTAAGTTACAGAATCATGAGCTAAAATTATGATTTAAGGTGCAGAATTGCTTTGGGATCCGAAATAGAAAATTATAATGGTTAATTTTTGATAGAAAATATTTTGTAAATTATGCAGCGTGTAAATGGACAGGTCAAGGAACCCATATTAACATTAAAAAAATATATAAAAATAAAAATTCTTTATTTTCAGACAATACAGCCCATAGAGGTTAGTAAAATGACACACTTATAACTGTGTTAGTACTAGCAAGATTATTACAACTAAAATTAATATACTAATAAAAAACTAATTTACTATTAAAAGATTCGTGGTTTAAGTTTATAATAAATACTATCAAATGGCTACCCACGATAATAGTTTAATTAATAATTTCACCTGACTAATTTCACTGTAATCGTTTAGTTTCTTTGTAAGTAACAGGATGTTTTTTTTTTATATTTCCCTCTCATATTTCACTCAGTAAGTGCAATGTGCATTTTATTTCTCGGCAGATAATGATAACATTGCTATCATACTTGCAACTGAGTACTAAGTTTTTAGCATCGAGATTATCATAACAAAATAATCACTTAAGTGAAACCTTGAATGAGATCCGCTCTATATAAATCAAAGAGCCCCATTCCAATCATCCCCAGGAACCCTCCAGTGAAATCAATTACAGAAACAACATCCCCGCAATGCAATCCGTGTTTGATTGTGGATGAGATCATTAATTTGCTTTCTGTTGGGCTAGGCTTAGACGTTGTGCGACCCTAAAAGCCCCGCGGGACAGAGAATTTTCGTACTTATTACTATGAGTTAGGTATATTCACAGGAAACTTTTACTATGAATCGTTCTTTACCATGGCAAAGTCACCCTGCACTGTAGTGCGCAGTATGGTGTTATAAAAGCAACCTTCCACCTATTGTCACAAGAGTGTTCAATATCGAGTCTGCTCGTAAATTTGTTTTACGCGTTTGGAAATCACTGGAGTCAACAAATGAATGGGGGAAGAAATGCTTAGGGGAGACAGAGTGAAGGTCACAAATATGTGAGTTTGATGGGTTGGTTATCTATTCAGTCTGCAATTAATTATCGCAGGGCTCGTTGGGGATGTTTATTGAACAAGCGACGTGAGTAGTTCTATTAATAAATAGAAATCGAAACCGAACGATGCTTGATGTTTTGATACGAAAATATACAATCTATCTTTATATCTCGTCGTTTTCTGGCATGACGTCATCCGATCCCGTACCGGGAAAGTGGTTAGACTATTGCGTCATATCGTTCATTCGTTCATTACCGACTTAGATATGTAGATTTTGCAGAAGTCCCAGGACATACTGGTTCGCCGGCTTTCACTTTCTCACGTTATGGGCGAGCGCGTTTCATCCTAGGCCTAATGGATGCTTTCCATCAGGCACGGTAGTGGTTGTTAGCCCATTGTGTCAAAAATATTATATCTATATATCTGTGTATTGTATTGTTATAAACTTACTCATATTTAATCCAAAAATCCGTTCTTAGGCATAATTTGAAAGATTAAAGTACGGATTTTAAAAATTATTACATATTTTTGCTATGAATCCTCTCCGAGTCATTTAGGAAAATTATTCGTTAAGCCTATACCACAAGAACTATAGGCTGTCCGAGTTATCATGATATGGGTGACAGTTGGTAATTTTCCGTTTCACCTATACTACTCACACCATACTACATAAACCCAGGTGCAAAACAAAATATTAGGTTTTAGAAATAATATATATCATTATTGCAAAAATACAATAAATTATTTATCTATAAATCGAAACAATAATCACAGTGTATTCATTAAATTTAACAAAAAAAGATTCAGAAAAGAATAATGTCTTTTTGCTACTCAATGCGTGGATCGGAACGTTAACCCATAGGGACTGACACTACATAATCGAAAATACATCGATGAATCGGTGCGGCCATCATATAGGATCGCGTCAGTATGTGTGCATCTTGTATGCGGTTTGTGTTTTCATTGCGGTTGCTTACGTGCTATTTGTTTTGACGTTTGTTACAGTTTTTGTTGATTTTTGTTTTGTTATTGTTGTTTGTTTTTGGTAAAAAGCCAAGAAAAACAAAAAAAAAATCTCTGAGCTCTCAAGCTCGGAAGTTATTGGTTGGTTTAATTTAATTAATTTAGAAATTAACAAAAAGTAATTTGGATAATCAAAGAGCAATCAAATAAAAAATCGATTTGATAGCTTTTGTTAACGTTCTCGATACTTAAAAAAATCGATTCTATTTCGTTAGGGCACATAACTATAACTGCCAACTTTGAACTGCCACCCATATCATGATAAATCGAACATACTATAGTAGTACTACGTACTCATCCTATAGATACCACTGCACATGACACGCGTGCGGGCTGACGATGTACCATCGAAGAAATGGCCGCAGACCTACTTTTCGCCCGTTTTGAAATGGTAATAAGAGTGAAAAGTAGGTCTACGCCAATTTTTTTGATGGTAATTAACTTAGCCTTGGCAGAATGAAACAGTCCTGCCTATAAAGCGAACAGAAATCCTAAAGAAATGATTAGTTCTTGGCCGGGATTACAAGCTCATACACAAACATAACATTATCAACACCTTGGGTAATTAAAGAAGATCACTCACTTTCCCTTGGTGCAGTTCGTCTCATCCGAATGGTCCTGGCAGTCATTGTCTCCGTCGCACACCCAGTCCTTGTGGATGCAGAGTCCGTTGGCGCATTGGAACTGCTCTTTGGTACAGTTTGCTGTGAGAAAAACGCAGGTTCTTCAGTTTGTCTACATAAAACTTACAAACTTATATCATACTGAGGTATTAAATGTTTTTTTTTTTACTAGTATTGCGTTTACTATGGTTTCAGCTACACTCACACAGGCTTACCAACATTCAGTACATTCGTCATTCTGTTAACATATAGGATGACTTTGATTTTATTTATTTATTTATTTATTTATTTATTTATTTTATTATTTATTTATTTTTTGATTGATATAGCCACCTATGTAAATGATCAAATTCGCACTGGAGACTTTGTAAGTGATCAGTAACAAATTATTATTATATTTTAGAACAGTAACAAGGTTTTCTGTGAAAAACCCAAAATAAAAATTCTTCCTATACTAATTGACTCGGGGTTGCTCATAGCAAGAATAACGGCACAAATAATATTTTTGCTGTCGAAAAGGCTCATTTAACTTCGGCCCTGACCTGCCACCTACCGAGTCTCCAATATAAATTTGGTTCTGTTAATCAAAGTGACATTATATAGAACTTGCACAGATCTGCTGAAGTAATCTTTGAATGGGACTTTGAATTCTATAGCGACGATAATCATTTGACTTTGAATGGGAAGTTGGATTAGTAATGTTTTGCTGTGTCCAAAGAAATTACGGCTTTGAATTACATGGAGAATAATACCTGCTCCTAAAAATAAGTTGGGAATAATTGGTTAATTTTCAATAGCACATCAAATATTCTACTTCAAAAAGGTATTCTGATGCAAGAATGCTTACACTCACTGCAATGCGTTTCATCAGAGAAGTCGCCGCAGTCGTTGTCGCCGTCGCAGATCCACTCGAGCGCAATACAGACGTTGCCGCTGTGACAGAGTGTTCGGTTCTCGTGCTCGTCGCATGCGCGGGCGCAGCCGGCCTCGTCCTCGGCCTCCGAGCAGTCCGTCACGCTGTCGCAGCGCTTCTCCATAGGGATGCACGTGCAAGAGATCTTGCGACAAATATCAGATTACTTCAACGATCAGAAAACTATTTGTAGATAAGAATGTTTATGCAGGATGACTGAAGTCGAATAAAACACATACATTATTATGTACCTTTAGTTGGGAATTTGCATGCTCTCTCTTTTTTTCCAAATTCGACCTGTATTGACCTTGAGTAGAAGAAACTGACTCTTAAATGACAGACCTCGCCTTAAGTAAGACACAGAATGTTATCTAGGTTAAGTTCTTTTGTATTAATAAAATAATTTTGTATTGTATTTTGTGTGGTATTTTATCAATCAGGGCAATCTGCTGCAAACACTTTCAGTCTTGCTCTTTATAAAAATTCCTACGAGGCATTATCTTTTTTTTTCTTCAAAGACCGCCATGAACTATCAAGGATAGACTAGCCAGCTATGCTCCAAAAACAAATTTATTACTCATATAAAACCATTCGCGGTTAAACTTTGTTATGAACCGATTATGTGTTCTTCTCACCTGACATGAAAACATCTGCGAGGAGCAAGGATGGTGGCAACCGCCGTCGTCATCAGGTTCGACGAAGTCATCAGCCACTACCATCGATTCTTTATCGTTTGGGCGACCAGACAGATCTATGGGAGATGGTTATGTCAAATAATTTGGCCAAGAAAGTCAAACAAAAGTCCTCCAGACTTAGCTCTGAAACTAGAGACCTTAAAGAGATAGATAAAAAATACTAACGATGCCATGGTTCGACGCGTGTGTACGGGCTGTGGGGTCTGAAGCCAGTGCCCTGCATGGGGACTGGCGCTGGCGGTGGCTGGTATGGGGGCACTCGCCCTACAGGGGAGCGGGGGTCGGCTGGCTCCCCTGTGTTGTTGGTGAGCACCCCCGAGGGCGGGTAGTCTGCCCTCGCTAGAAGCAACATACGGGTCTTAAGGTCACATACTATTTCACTAACATAACAACAAAAGTACGCTAACATTCGACCTTTTTTTAAAGAACGAATATTTTTTATTTTGCTAATACATATTTGTTCAATGTCGTGGCCACATCATGAAATCGATCACTTCATGATTTTCGTACGTTTTAAGCCGTCAAATGAATACTATTCTCTTACACATTGCATCTCCAATCGAAATATCGTAAAGGTTAAAATAATACATTTATGACAGACTTCCAACAAAAAGTCAAAAATAGCTGTGACGACGAATAAAACGAGAAGGAGCGTGTTAGAATGCTTGTGATTATAAATTCGGGAGCAGAGCGAAGTGGAGCAAATGAGGCATCCTTCATGGAATGAGGCGACCCCTTTAGTTTTTATAGATTTCATGATATTGTGATCAGATCATGACATGATCAATTCTACGATATGGCTACGACATATACTATACATAGTAATGCATACAAGTTTGAAGCTCAGTTAGGGAGAAGTTAAGGGTTTTGCAGAGTTTTCATTTATACGATTTCCAACCAAACCCTTAAAAGCTTTGATAGAAAAGTGCTCCAAATTATGACTGCGAGGGTCACTCACCGCATATCCAGAGCAGGGAGATGTATGTGTAGACGGCATGCATGGTAACGCAGGGATCCCGCTAGACGGCAGCCTGGCTCATGTCTAGGTGACCTGTGCAGCGCAGGCCCTCCCTCGCAGTGGCTGCAGCATACTGCGCTACTCGGCGGCAGACGAGCTCCGGTGCCGAACGTTATCTGGAAGTTCATGTTCTTGTAATTTAATGACTAGCTTCGCTCGCGTGAAAGCGCTATGAGCAGTCACTATGATATTAATAATAAAACGCATAAAATCCGTTGAGTTGTTTTCGAGTTAAAACTGAACATACATACAGAAAGAGAGACAAAAATTAAAAAAAAAATTGTGTTGTCTTATGTACAATACAAATAACCCATTTGATTTTAAATTTCGCAAAAATGTTAAATATACACGACCTTTTTACTACTTTATTATTAGTAGGTATACCTAGTTGCAATGAAAGGTATGAAACCTGGAATAGCGGTTGGATATGATAGAGTGTCAATAGAAATACTGAGATTGAGAGGCGTAGATGGCGTGGTGGCTAGCCTACTGTACCGGCTCTTTAATATGTGATGGACGAGTGGTCGTGTTCAAGTTGACCGGTGCAGGTTGTGCCCTTATTAATAAAAAAAATTCACAGCAGGAATGCAAACGCTACCATGTCATAGGTCTTCTTAGTATCGTAAAACTTTGACATGTTGTAAAGTATGCAAAGGTTTAATTACAAGGGTGATGGATTGAAACAGAAGAAAAATTTGGGATGTTTAAGGAATTTAGAAGAGGCACATACTGAACGTTCACGAGAGTGATATGTGATTTTACGCCTTGTTCTTAGGAAACAGATGGCGCTGTCGTCACTACAATATGTATTGCTTCAGACCACAGTTCACACATTACATTGAATAATTCTATAACATTCTATAAGAGTTGGACAAGAATATGTAGCGTCACCGTGGCTGTTCAATTGAATTTGAATTATTTTTTCTTTAGAATGTGGTCTATTATGGATACTATATCATCTGTTAATTTTTTTTCACTTTGAATTGTAGGAACTTATATAAATACCTACCTCTTTAAAATAGTAATGGAATATTCTTGTCTTATTTGTTCGTTTTCCTGGTCTCTGAACGGACTGATAAGAAACAAATTGCCGAGAATCAGGTGTCGAAAGCTCGGAATATGTTGTGTATATTTTGTTACTAGTTTTGAACTAAAGGCATAGTTGCAAAATTTTGAACATTTGTATTTGTGGAAACTTCAAATGAGTTAATACAATTTTTGACAAGTGGGAATGTGCGGTTTGCTGTGCCATAGTGGTTTTGGTGCACAGTTTTGGTGTGAGAATTGAAATTGTCGATGCGGTGCGAGGTGCAAATTATGAGTTTTGATATGTTTCTTGATATTTTGAAGAAGCATGTTTTTGGATTTGCAACTGTACATATCACGTACATACATATAATAATAAAATGTATATGTTACCCTTCGGCTTTATTTAGCGTCTTGGACGATTGACAATTTAATCACGATTCAAATTTTATAAATAATATCGTCTACATTTCTTAGGTTCCGTATCTCATCATCGAATAACGGAACTATTATATAATTAATTTGGAGTTCGTCTGTCTGTATGTCCGGCTGTCTCGTTTGTCTGTCTGTCTGGCTGTCAGTCTGTGTGTCAAGGCCTTTTTTTCTCAGTAACGGTTTGAGATATCAAGCTGAAATGAATAGAGTAGATAAGGTAAAGTTGCCTGATAAATAGGTAGATTTGTCAAATACCACACTCCACTATGTTTTTAGGGTTCCATAGTAGTTTGAAAATATTGTTAAATCTTATACGTATTTATGTATATTTACACTTTATAGCAATCGCTACATTATTCAACCTTTTTTATACAGGTTTGTTTATGTTTATCGTTGGACCTTTCAGAAAATTTTAAATTCTGGAAATTGCATGACTGCTGTCGCAGATTTTTTGTTATTTTTGTCACATCTTGGAGTATTGTCGTCGGAACAAGATAAGAACTTGGTAAAAAAGCCAGTAAGCGTTGGATTTCTTATCCCAGGAATTATTAATTATTAATTGTGCCGGAGTTGATTGAACCTATTTCTTTTCATTTTCGACATAACGACTGCTTTTAATACATTTACAAATTGAAGTTATATAAGTATATATGTATATATATTATCGTAAGCGAATAGCGTCGTTACAGCTAAGTTAGAAAGACAAAATCCTAAAAATAACATAGAAATTAGGTAATTAATTAATTTATTTTTGAAATTCCGACTCCGACGCAATACTCTTTTATATATTTGTGTTTTATACCTTTTTTACATCAGGATTTTTAATTTTATATTCAATTATTGAAATTATATAGCGTTTTTACCCACGTTTATCCTTTTTTTTGAACTGCCTCCAGGCTTGCCTAGTGGCAGTCTAGATGTGCACCAAATCTCCACAAGTAAGTGTAACACTATAATATACATATACCAGGTGTAAATAGAGTGCGACCATTAAATAACCACATATTCTACCGACCCTACTGAACCACTTTTCCCAAGAGTCATACCCGCGGACAGCCTTGGTTTAGGAAATAATTGAGTTCCAAACATAAACGCGTGAACCCTAACGCACGGACATACGGGCGATGTTAAAGAGAGCGTTGACCTCAAACAGCTTCAGGTTTCACGGACGACGCTCTCTCTAAAGCATCTCAAAGATCTCATATGCAATGCGACAGGTGACACAGGCCGTGCCCTCTTGGAGGACTTGACCGGGCTTATAAACCTGATGTTGTCTGGAAAAGTGTGTTGCCAAATAACAGACATTTTATACGGCGCCAACCTTTCTGCATTAATAAAGATGGGGGAGTTAGAGCCATTGCAGTCGGTAACACCAGTCGCCGCGTTGCTTCCAAGATCTGCTGCCACTACTTGTTACCTCAACTAAGTTCCAAATTTCAACCAGTGCAGCTAGATTTTGGAAGCAAGGGAGGTTGTGAGGCCGCCGTCCATGCGGCCCGCACATACCTCAAACGCGGTGGTGGTGAGGTGGACCTACAAAACGCCTTTAACTCGGTCGACAGGAGCACCCTGCTGTCACAAATAAAAGAAAAGACGCCTCAAATCTACAACTATATGCACCAATGCTATGGTTCACCATCCAAGCTGATTTATAAAAATCACCTTATCGAATCAGCTGTAGGCTGCCAACAGGGTGACCCTCTCGGCCGGGCAATTTTCAGTTTGGCTATTCATCCCATTATCACAAGCCTAAATTCAAAATTCTGGTACCTAGACGACGGCACCATTGGAGGCGACGCGACCACCGTGTTAGAAGATCTGAAGAAAATGGTAGAGGAATTCGAACTTAAAGGCCTAAAACTTAATAGTTCAAAATGCGAACTATACATCTCAGATTCCATAGACGAAAATCTCAAAAATGATATTATTTCCAAATTTAACAATGTTGCACCAGATATAAAAGTTTTAACAAAAGCATCGCTTCGCCTCCTTGGCGCACCAATTTTAGACGACGCTATCCCAGATTACTTGAGAGACAAAATTTCCAAATTTAGGGAGTCGTCTAGTCGCCTTACGGAAATCTCACCCCACATGGCTTTATTTATCATAAGGTACTGCATGTTCGTCCCTAAATTTACGTATGCCCTACGCTGTACACCCCTTTGGCAACATGACAGTCTCTTAAACGATATTGTCAAAAACACCATGACGAATATTATAAATTGCCCATTAGACGAACGCAGTTGGACTCAAGCCACCCTTCCAGTCCGGATGGGTGGCTTGGGTATTAGGAAAATTTCTAGTGTCGCACTACCGGCCTTCCTGCCCTCAGCCTACAGCTCATGTGACCTCTTCGATAAATTAATAAATCCATCACTTGGTGATCTCGAGGTCACGGGCTTGACCGAGGCCAGGAATGCCTGGTCACACGCCTGCCCCAATCAAAATTCCCCGCTTACGTTACATTCACAAAAGCTATGGGACGAGCCCCTCTGCCGCCAAGTCCAGGAACATCTCTTAAACACTGCGACAAACGCTGCAGACAGGGCTCGCCTCCTAGCCACTAGTGAACTAGAGTCGGGGTATTGGCTAAACGCTTTACCATCGCCTAATATCGGCACCTTGCTGGACCGCAACACTTTCTCACTAGCCATCGAACTGCAACTGGATGTCAATTTGAATGAGCCACATCGCTGCCGTTGCGGAGAGAGAGTCGATCGCCTTGGTCACCATGGCCTGTCGTGTCAGCGCAGCGCTGGCTGCCTACCTCGTCACGCCAGTATCAACGATATCATCCGTTGGGCTCTTGCGAGCGTAAACGTACCTGCCATTCTGGAACCGAATGGCCTGTCACGTGACGATGGTAGGAGACCCGACGGGATGTCGTTGATACCCCAGAAGAACGGGAGGTCCCTGGTATGGGACGCGACCTGTGTTGACACAGTTGCTCCGTCCCACTGACAGGTGACTTCGTCACAGGCCGGAACGGCGGCAGCGTCTGCGGAGGAGGTGAAACGGCGCAAATATGCATCCCTTGGCGTAGGATACATATTTGTGCCTTTTGGCGTTCAAACCCTCGGGCCGTGGGGGCCGGGAGCGCGGCAGCTCTACAAAGAACTGTCGTCGAGATTGGTCGACGTTTCCGGAGATCCCAGGGCTGGCACATACCTCGGCTAAAGAATTTGCCTAGCAATTCAACAATTCACTAGTTTCTGTTTCCGATATTGAGAAGATCATCCTATCCATTCCTAGTAATGCTGTTGGACCTGATAGCATTGGCCGTGATTTACTCCTTCCTATCCTTAACACCATTATACCTGCTATTACGCATATCATCAACTTTTCCCTATCGTCCAACACTTTCCCTGCTCTATGGAAACTTACCTACATGGTCCCCGTCCCCAAGACATCTGATCCCATCGACTTCAAGTACACCTATTTCAATACTTCCATTTCTCTCCAAAGTGCTTGAACGCGTCGCTCATCGTCAATTCACGAATTACCTTCACTTTAACAAGCTACTAAATCCTCTTCAGTTGGGATTTCGTCCATCGCACAGTACCTGTACTGCTCTTACTAAAACCACTGACGACATACGTGAAGCCATGGACGATAGGCAACTTACTATCTTAACCCTTCTTGATTTTAGTAGTGCGTTTAATTGCGTGGACCATTATCCTTCTTGCTATCCTCCGTTCGCTCAACTTATCGGAAACAGCTGCAGATTGGTTTCAATCATATCTTTGTGGTCGCAAACAGCGTGTACGTGTTGATGACACTTACTCTGAGTGGTGTAACATTACTGCTGGGGTCCCACAGGGAGGTGTACTTTCTCCATTGTAATTTTCTGTCATCATTACTCTTGTTTCCGTAGTCTTTCTGGAGATCTTCAGTTATTCTATTCTTGTCTTGTAAACAAGATGGCTTACTTGATTCCATACACAAATTTACTTCCGATCTTGATCGGATCAGTGAGTGGACGGAGGAATTTGGCCTACTTATGAACCCATGTAAGACGCAGATGATGGTTGTTGGCAGCAGAGCTCTGGTTGACAGAACTGATGTCTCCACCTTACCTTCAGTCTGCTTCAATGGCACTCCCCTTACATACTGCAAATCTGTTAAAAACTTGGGGCTACACATTTCCAACAACAAGTCTTGGAACTTGCAGGTTGCAGAAGTCAGTAAGAAGATATTTGCCACTAAAGCGCATACAAAAATTTCTTACATACTCCGCCAAAGTTACATTAGTCAATTCTCTTTTGCTTCCTATTGTAGATTACGCCGATGTGTGTTATCCTGACCTCACTTAAGAACTTCTACACAAATTAGATCGTCTCCTGAATCTTTGTAGCCGATACACCTTCGATTACGCAAATACGATCACGTCTTTCAGTTTCGTCTCCAGTTAAACTGGCTCAATATTCGCTACCGTAGGAATTCACACATCGTCTCACTTCTATATAACTCTCTCAATAGGCCTTTCTCTCCTCCCTATCTTCGAGACCGGTTTGTCCCTGTTTAATCCCTTGGCCGCCCTCAGCGACCAAGCAGAGCAATACTTCTCCGATTTCCTGAACACCACACCAAAATGTATACTAATTCTTTCACAGTATCAGCAATCCACCTATGGAATAGTCTTCCTCTTGACATCCGACAATCTCCCTCTAAGAGTCTATAAACACTATCTATAGCTACAGAATCGGTCACCTCACTTGTAAGTCCCCCTGAGTCATTTTTCTTTTCGTAAATATTAATGATTATTATGATTTTCGTGCAAATAAGGAAAACAAAAGTAAACAGTTATGGTCAAGATTTTTAATACCTTCTTCCTGACTGTTCCCAAAACTGTCGAATTACGGAACTCTAGTTATGCGAGTCTGACTCGCACTTGACCGGTTTTTATTTCATTGTATTTTTTCTAAGTTTCCATATGATACTTAATTTATTAGAAACAATTACATTCTAGACAAACCTTTCAACTACATGTTACTGCAATGATTTTGACCAACATTTTCCATATATTTTCCTTCAGCACGCAATAATTTCTGTAGCTCCTTCCTTCACAAGTCAAAATGGCCAATTCACGTTTGTTTATTCTGTTTATTATTTCCGAAACTGGATACTTTATGGCACTGCCTGTTTCAAAGAAACCCAAGGGGTGTGTATATAACAATCAAATTTCTAGTTTTAAACAATGAAAAACACGGCCTTTCGGGACTTATGTATTTTTATATTAAAAATTCCACTCACTAATCATTAAAAGTGACCTACAATTCTAAAATTTAGTATATGAAGGAATTTTTAGTATGAGAATGAGCTTGAAAATGATATACACATCTTTTATTCCGTTGAACCAGAATTTTTTTTTACATCCACATTATTCGATATGTCGCTTGGTTATTGTAAAAGCCCTGATATTATTATTTCACTTAGTGATATCATAATTGCTCTGTCCTAAGTCAGTCATCTCTGCTTATAAACGAAGTTTATATTTATAACTACAGGGGCCGCCACGCTTCGCTCAAATCCCCTATGTATGATCACAAGCAACTATTTTCGACTTTTTTTACAATTTAAGTGATATCGGGCCGTAATATATTTATGTATGGCTCTTGGAAAGCTTTGGCCTCGCTCTACTATTAATTTAACTATCAGTCTTAGAAAGGTGGCTTCGCTCTACTGGTAGTTTATCTATGGGACTTGGAAAGTATGGTAAGGCCTTCAGGGCTCTCCTTCGGCCTAGCTCTCCTGGTAATTTTCTATGGGTTTTAGAGAGCATGGTAAGGCCTTCGGCCTCGTTCTTTATGTATGGATCTTGATGGGTATCTATAGAAATTCATTCATTCAATTCATCTATAGAAGTTCACCAAGCTAGGAACCTAGGTCTTACCATGGACGAACAGCTGTCCTTTGAAAGTCATGTGGCTGAGCTTACACGCAACTGCTTCTACCGTCTCAAGGTTCTTTATAGGATAAGAGATTACCTTTGTGAAGACATGAGAGTTAAATTGTGTGAAGCCCTGGTGCTCTCTAAGCTTAACTACTGCATTGCTGTATATGGGCCATGTCTCCTTAAAAGGTCCATGCGTCTAATTCAGCGGATCCAAAACGCCTGTGCTCGCTTCTGTTTTCGCATTCCACCGCGTGCTCATGTTACTCCATTTTTAAACAAAGCCAACATTCTCAAAATGGAGTCTCGGCAAAAACTACATTTCGCATGCTTGTTGTTTGGGGTTGTAAAAACTGCTTCTCCTAAATATCTTTATAATAAGTTACATTGGTCTTCTTCATACAACAAATATAGCTGTAGGTTCAACCGCATTCTGTGTCCAAAACACAAGACCGTATCATCTAGAGGTAGCTTCAGATACTTAGCTTCCAAGTGTTGGAATAATCTTCCCCCTCCCATACGTGAACTTAAGTCTAGGATAGGTTTCAAGTCCAAGCTTAAAGCGTATCTTCTCTCGTTACAAAAGTCCCAACATTAGCTAAGCATTTGTGGATTATATTGTATATCTAGATTAAGACTTATTTATAATAATTGCCGTATTTATTATATTACTATACAACAATTATATTCATTATCTAAATAAACATATATCCTGGAATTTAAATTATTAATTATTTTATAGTCATAAATATTATGTATGTAGAACTCTCGCACCGTTATTTGTGTTCGTGCGTCACCACTATTAAGCTCTGGCAGAATAACAGCGCTGCAGTTTGTACTGAGTACATTGCAGCACATGCTGAGTTTAGAGCCCTTTTTTTGCCACGACACATGATACATTAATTACATGGCTGTGTGTGTGTCATTAATTAAGTTTAATGTACTGCGTCTCATTGTTGAAAATTGTTAGAGTTAAGTCCTTTTATTTTGTCATGTCATGTGTTTTGTGTTGTGGTCATTAATAAATGATTATCTTATCTTATCTAAATTTATATATTGATCTTGGCTCTTTAAGGCTATGGCAACTGGCGAATTTATGGTGAGTACTTTTTTCAAATATAGGTATATTTATAGTGCTTGATTCGCTATTTGACGTCACTAGCGTATCTTAGCGTTATTGAGCCTTGGGTTGTTTTTAAACTAGGATATGAAATTTGAATTTTGAGCAAAAGCACTCGGAACAAAAAGGGAATACTTTCTGTTTAGGTATCAAATCAAAGAATTTAAGTAGTACTTCTAATCACGAAGAACACGATACATGATATCTTGGTCTTCTTTTTCTGAGCAGCAGCCATGTTGAAAAGTTATTGGCGAAGCTCAAGTGAAGTACGCATGCGTGGTTCATTGCCAGGCTACACGACCTACTTGTTGAGCCCCACTTCATTCATCGCGCATACTACGCAGTGCCCATCTTGGATGACCTGATGGTAATGCTTTATGGCAGGAGTCCTACAGGTTTTGGCAAGTATTTTTATTTTGCAGATGTGGTGCCGCGTTGGGTGGGATGTAGCAAATTGGAATTTGTCTAAAAATAGTTTTAGTTGTTCGTTGATTTAAGATGTTCAAAAGTGGGCGCATTTGGGCTGATTTGTGATTATGATTGATGTAATACATATATGGTATTTACTTATAGGAGGATGTTTGAATCAGTCATCGTGCTTTGATATTTCTCAATTTGGATTTCATCCTAGATTAACTTTTAACCCAAAACTTCATTAAAATTTCACGCATTGCATGCAAGGTACATCAATACTTAAGTATAAAGCGAGACAACATGATATCTTTAACGCATGTTTTCAGTTTCAGGAAATCTAAATCCATGTCATCTAACAAATACAAAATTATTTATTTAGACCATTTTGCAAACAAAAGCTTTTTCATGCGTACCTTTTTTTGCACTTGCAAGGCTGTCTGTCTTTTATTTAGTGTTAGCTTTGAACGAAACCTCTTAAACTATTTAGATATTTGTATAGTCCTAAGACAATGCATGAAGTCAATCGTGACATAAAAAGAACTCGTCCAAGTATAACTATTAGGTATAAAAATATAACTGTTCGTTCATCTTTATTTTTTCTATTTTTTATTGATTTTTTACGAGTCGCGTGGCCGGTTGTCTCTAAATAATATTGGCTTTGATATATAGATTTTCGATTTTTATTTTTTATATGATAGTATTCAGTAAATACGTAGGAAATTCATTAAACGATCAATACAGGGGCGGACTGCGCGGCAAATTGCGCCCACGCCCCCGCCTCGCTCACCTCGCGAGCTGAGCCTCACCCCCGCGTACACCCTAGACCGCCTACGGATCCTGCCACAAAACTTGAAATACATAGGTACAGATACAATATAAATATCCTGCATTAACAATCCGAAGTAAATAATTACTTCTTCCGTTTAAATACCTAAATCTACGATATTTTTGTAGCGCTACAAAATCTTGTATTCCTTTTTCATGTTAAAAGTAAATTTATTTACTTTAGTCTGTAGGCGTATTTGCAGCTTTATATAAGTATAAAAGTCATTATTGTGACATTCTTACCTTAACTAAAAGGACCCCGTCCCATAGCTGTCCAAAAATAGTTCTGAAACCACACTGAGACAACACTGCGTAGCACTTCCGTAGCACAAAGAAAATTACTCTACAAAAGTCTCTTGTAGCACAAAGTTCACAAAGCCGTTTTACTGATTCAATATGGCCACAATATTTGTATGTTTTTATTATTTTATTTTAAGGGTTTGTGGACACCTCGTCAGAAGTGTCGAGTTCGCGCAACTGAGTAGTGGTAAGACTCCACCGGACCCCGCGCTAGCGCCCCCCTCGCCCCGCACCGCCCCGCGTGCGCCCCGCGCAGTCTGTCTCTCTATCGATGAATGGAGGACCGCCTTGCCTTGCTTTTCTATGCACAACTAGACCGAAACATCTATGGTTTCTCTATTCCCTTCTTAGGCCAGAAAAACCACCTAAGGATGAGTTGCGAAAATCCATAGATATTTTAGTTGGGTTTTACGCAACTCCTTTGAAATATTCTCCGTCGTTTGTATTTTGTTAGCTTTGACTTTTTATTTGATAGAAATAAATTAAAAACTTATATAGCGCGTGATTAAACTGAAAGCTTTAAAAGGTTAACTATGGTAATTCTTAAGCAAGATATACCCAAGTATAGTTAGATGGAGATGATAAATGGGAGATGACTTGTCGTGCCTAAAAGCCTTTTAGAGAGCATTAAATTGTTACAAAAACAATAAAACAAGTGCGAGACAATCGAATAAAAAAACGCAATACGTTTTAAATTATGTGACCATTGTAATTTCCCAGCAAACAATTTGATCATGTAGCCAAGCGTCTATACGTCTACTGATTTTATAAACGTTTTATTACAGTAATATTGCTCACACTTTGTCTTATAGTGGTACATAATCGGTCTGTTTAGTTTTATAAGTTTCTTGGCATATAATAATGTCTTAAAGACGTCTTTTCGTCTATATTGTAAGACACTTAACTAGTCCTCACAACGCCGTCTATAACCCTCGTTGGCGTGTAACGGTCACGGTTGTGTCGGTTATAAAACGTTTATACGTTCAGTGGTCGTTTATACGTCGTGATGCTAATCATTATAAGACAAGCAGGTAAAGAGTTACGATTGCATCTTTTATATGTCCTCCAGAGAGATTATACGCCCGCTATACGTCACCTAGACCAGTAAACGTTTTCAAATAGACTTTTATAAAACTTTTACTATTTTGAATGTGTAATTGTTTGTAAAATGGATCTAATGAAAAACTAATGTAAACGATTGCATTAAATCTTATTATAAAAATCTGATTATTATATGATAATGGCTGGTTTTATATTTTTTTAATGAACCCTAATTCTACTGCACAGTGTTTTAAAAGCCCTCGTAATCGGACATTTTTACTGAAGTCATGGATCAATACAGATTATGTGTCTTGAATGCAAGAGTAAAACTCCCCCAACCATGTTATTTATTTGTGTTAAAATAAATTGCAGAAATCACAGACTGGGAGAAAAGGAATTTAAACTGAAAAACAAAATAAAATTTCTCCCGGGCGTAACTTAAATCTTAAGATAATGTAACAAAGCACAAAATTTGAACAATTATTAAACCTTTTAAGTAGTTAAGCTATTGACATTTGAAAAATATCGAGATATTTAAAAGAATTCATTTTTAGGGACAGTAAAAATGTCCAAACTTGGGTTTTTTTCTCCATAACTAGATAGAATTGGCACGGGGGAGTTTCACTTGTGCACTCAAAATACATGTCTATATCGACCTATGACATCAGTTAGAAATGTCCGATTTCAAGGGATTTTAAAACACTGTGTACTGCAATGGCGAATAAATTATTTTTGAACAGGTTCAAAAACTAAAAATAGTACTACTACTATAAATAATTGTTTATAACAATTTATAAGTCTGGTAGACCTATGAAGGGCATATACCACGATACAGATTAAAATTTTAATTAAAAAATCAATATACTAAGGAATGATGGGAGTGCAATAATAAATTGTTTCAAACCTACCACATATTTATTAATAACCTTAACTCCTTAATTGATTGCAGCTGAGAAATACGCTATTTGCGTACTTTTCATATCATATAATTAAATTCACTTGTACTTGTTTCACTGGTTTTAATTTTAAGATTTACACGTTAACCCCGACCGGTTTCGGTTAATACACCATTCTCAAGGGGTTCAGGAATTCAGGAAATTTAACGAACAATACGACGAGCCGTTAAAAATGTACACAACGATCATGTCGAAACGAAAATATAAATATTAGTAGCTAAGTCCATAAAAACTTCAGTGATGTCATCGTAAAATAAATTCCCGAAAATGGGGAATTTAAGTCATTTTTAACAAAAGTATATGCTTATTAAATAAGAATAATTATTTTAATGTCAAACCAAATTTAAATATTATTATTTAAATGTCAAATAAAAATTTTGAATGTTAAAAGGTTTATTAAAATAATAAAGCAGAGGTGATTTGTTCACATCTGTTGATTTAGAATTATATCTTGTTATTTATGCATTACTTTATTTATCTCCAATGCTTCTAATCTTCTAGGTTTAAAGTTTTTCCACATAACTAAACCAAAAAAAAAATTTGGAAAGAAACGGAACCGTACGTTTAAAGTGAGTAGAACCCTTTATTGATTACCATTCAGCCACTATCACTCCCCGTTGAATTGCCTTGAATATTCCAAAATAAAAATTTCGACTTTTGAACAGTCATATAGACAGACATTTTCTTTTTCATTTTGCAAATATCGGAAAATTCTATAACACGATGTTTATATTATCATACGAGTATCACACAAAATTTCGATTTCATAACTTGAACGGACGGTGTCGGCAAAATAGATTGACTCTTTTTTGAACCTCTTCGGGTTCGGATTTTCCAAAACCCTTTCTTAGTGAGAATTTTCACCCCTCTATTAATTTTCATTTTATTTTTATTTTTATTTATTTGATAGGAGAAAAACAGAAATAGATACATGTTTGACAATAACAATGGTGATAACATTAGTTTAAGTATATCTATTCCCTTAACATTCTCACAAATTACATAAAGAGATAAAAATGAAGCAGATGAAGAAGATAAATGGTTTATGACAATATTGGCTATAAACCCAAAGCCAAAAATACAGACTAAGCAAAAAACCTACAGCATGCACATGCAAACTTAAAATAAAAAATCATTAAAACTAAAAATTAATAAAGAAAAAGATACATTTTATATTTACCTAAGAATAAGACATATATTTCTGCTTTACCCTATTTCTTTTGTTTTATTTCCTTTTTTTTTCTTTTCTATGAACGCTTTCTTTACTTTATTTTTATATCTGTTACGAGAGCAGTTAAAGAAATCTATATTTAAAACATTATCATTGTAGTAATTGCACATACGATGTATCGGAGCTCTTTTTCCATTCTGAGTTCTAGTTCTTCTGAGATGAAAGAGATATTTGGGTCTATTGCTACGATGGCGGAGACTGGGTAGTTGGAAGTTAATCTGACTTAAGAGGTCTGCACATTTATATTCTCCAACACATATATTTCGAAGAATTACTGAATCAGTCACATGTCGGCGATCTGCAAGAGACATAAGCCCAAACTTGGCAAGAAGATCGCTGTAGGACAGACGGCTGTGATTAAGACGATAGTTCAAGGCACGTACAAATCTTTTTTGGATCATTTCAACCTTCCGAACATAGATATCAAACACCGGATTCCATATTGCTGAGGCATATTCTAATTTTGACCTCACCAGACTCTGATACAAAATTATATATGTGAGGGGGTTTTTAAAGCATTTGGCTACTCTAAGAATAAATCCTAGCATGCGATATGCTTTTTTTATGATATCTTCAATGTGGAGGTCAAATGTCAATTTAGAGTCAAATAAAACGCCAAGGTCACGTATTTGATTGACAACTTCCAAGGAGTCATTCCCAAGCTTGTAGGGAAAACAGTGTTTATGCCTCTTCTTAGAGAAAGCCATTACTTTGCATTTGCATTAAGGCGCATGCCTACCCTCAATTGACGGAAACGATATTGAAATAACATTCATATCAGCTCGTATTGCAATGTGGCTGTTACGACGATCGCTGCGTCTCCGGATAGCGCAAAATAGGAGAAAATTATACTTTTCACATCGGACACGATGGACGAAAAGAAATTTTGAGCAAAGTTAAATTCTTTAGTATTAATCATTAATACCGTTTCAAGTGAAGGAGAAAGAAAATTATTGCGTAAAACGTAGGAAACTTTCGAAAACTTTTAATTTGCTTTAGTCAAAAGTGTTTTTTTTTTTATTAAACATGGAATTTATTTTTGATTCCATCCATCCATCGGCCTGTTTCGTCCACTGCTGGACATAGGCCTTTCCAGGATTTCGTCACTCTTGGTGGTCCTCCTGGAAGAAATGCCCATACTCACACACGCTGGGCAGACGGGTTGGTGAGCGCGGTGCCGAAACCTTTGCACCAGTGACGCCGCTGCCCGTCAGCAGTCTATTTAATATAAGGCCCGGCAATTGGGGATGGATATACCGCCATCCATCGGGCCCAGGCAATAGGTGGCGAATAACTTCGGGAGGATTTGCGAGTAAGATGGTGGTACCTCCACAGTCGAGTCCGGCATCAGCTCTACCACCTATTTTTGATTATTTTATACCAAGTATGTATTGTTTCGGTGTTTGTACCACCCTTATAAGAGGAGTAGGCCTTCAAAGACAGGTCTAATCATATATTTAGGATATACTGTACATCCTAAGTCTATGGGTCTAATATTGCGGTTTAAGTATACGTTCACCTTAATTACGTATGTAACACTCTCGTCTCGCCAAATATCAAGTCTCTAGAGTCCGCGTCCTGGGATGTATTTATGGCTTTGGGATGTGAAACAAAACGCCTTAATCCAGCGGACCTCAGTGGTGGCGCCGACTCTACATCCAGCGCGGTGGTTTGGGCTGTACTTTGTCTGTCAGTCAGTTAACTAGTGATAGTGAGTCACTTAGGACAAAGCGTTTTATTTTTATTAATTCATCTATTGAGGTTGAAATTTTTAGCTTTTACTTTACTCTCGGAAATTTAAGGTATAGAATGTGGAGAAAATGATATGAAAAATTCCGTGCTGATGCGTGTAACGGCAGAATGGACTAAATAAATAAAACATCCTTAACACCATCTATCTAAAGACGATCGGACTATCTTATTTAATCGCACATTGGACATTCAACCTCAAAGCTGGAAATTTGGTATTCAGGGAGACTCTGCAACGGTCCATTTTAAATATTACGTCTTTTCAGAGATGGCGCTACTTGTAGGAATAGTTTTAGGACTAGAGGAATATTAAATATAGGTAAAGTAAAGACATAAACGTACATTAAAATCGCTTGCTAAGATAATTTGGAATTGCTTACCTTTAAAGGTACAAAAGCAAAAATACTGATCAAGCCAAAGTAAAGCGCTTTCTGTGTTTCTCAGGCTTACGAGTTAAGAAACACAGTGCCTAATCTTACTTCTTAAAGTATACAATATTGTCACGACATGAATCCCCAAGGGGGTGTCAGAGGTGTTCCGAGTGTGAACTGTGAAATGCAAGTCACAGTCCACACCCGGCACACCCGCGTTTCACCGACGATTATTTCGTCCCAACGTGATAAGTGGTGAGCCCTATCGCCGTTTTTCAGGAATAAATACTTACACGCTTTTTAGGGCATGCAGGTTTCCTTACCATCTTTTCCTTCACCGTTCAGCAAGTGCTAATTATTAAATAAAATAAAAAAATTACTTTTTAAAATTACTATTTTATGGGAAATGCATGTATCCAAAATATTTATTTTCGTGGTAAATTGAATGTATGAATAACTCACACTTCCGAAGTTGTTATTTAGTAGTGATGCGCTGATTAACTACATATATAGATGTTTTTTTTACCAAAAACTTTTTATAACTGTATCTACTTAGATTTACTTCACACCGGGTATGGAAAAATAAGGAAAAACTAAAAAAAATCAGGTCAGGTAAAGCCACTGTCACGATTCGGTAGAGTCTAGCGGCTAGACAAACTATTATTGTTTAAATGTCAAATTTACACTGATGATTGTCTATGTGTACCATTAAAATGATTATTTCTGTCATTATATTACAAGTTGAAAACGACACAGAAAATCTAGTTAAATACAAACTAGTTGGAGGAACTTTAAAACTATTATGCACATAAATTGGGAAAAGCTCATTGGCGCTTGCCCGACCGTGGATCGAACCTGGGTCTCAAGATGGCCAGTCAGAAGTCAGACCTGCTCAAGTTCAAGCTTGACGACCTAAATAATAAATTAGATAAATTGGTACTTAATTAAAAAGTTTCACTCCTTTTATTTCAGCACTAACATACGACATATTGGTGGATTAAAAGTCGATCACCGTAAATATTATCTATTCTGGGCAAATTATCACTTTGTCCTCTAATAAAGTCTACTTCCATGGTGCTAGATAATATAAATAGATATGTATATAAAAACTAAACACAAATTTTAGTTGTTGTAAAATACGCATTTATTGAACAGCTATACGCAACGCGGAGTTGCGTGGTAGCGTGACGTCACGCTGGGGTCAATCTCCCGCAGTCATTCTGCGCTAGACTATGTTATCTTAAATAATCTATTAGAAAAAGTTTCTTCGCATTTTATATGAAAATTCAAAACATTTTTTAATGAAGTTTATTTACATTTAACTAAAGTATGCAGGTGCCATTTTGTTCGATAACTTTCTGCCATCTTGTAAGTAGGGACATGATCCCATTGCTTTAGAAATTCTGGGGCTTCTGATCAAAAAACCGCGACAAGTGGTTTTGGCAGTCCTGTCGCCGTCAATAGAAATTGTGGACTATGTAAACAAACCGTTTTCTCAATTTTTCTCAAGGTTCTGTCACGGAGTCTCACTGAACATAATTCCAAATCATGAAGCATCAAGTCTTACCTGCCATTCACTGTATCTCATCATGAAATATTCAATAATCACCAGTTAATTACGGAAAATCATAGAATCAATAGTCAATTCTTTACTGCGTCGAGATTGCTGTCATATTTTTTTCTCATCGAATCTGTATTGTCTTTGAAAATTAGTGATGTACGAATCTATTTGAATATAAACCTATTTTATTCGTGATGCTATTTTATTCCGTCATTTTTTTGACAGCGTTACTTCATAATCTTTGACATAAACGTGTGTGTGATTCTATCGAGAACTGTGTGATCTTCCAGCGTTGCTCTAAAATCTGAATGTTTTCGGTATTATATCGACTTGGCTTCTCTTACTGATTTTATTGTACTGATTTGGATAGTGTTTTAACTTGAAACAACGACCTGCTTTACGGACTACGGATTCTGATACTGCCAAGTGGATTAACAATAATTACGACCAAAATAATTTCAAAATGAGTGAACCTGTTTCTACACCTGAAACATCTGGAAGTTCTGCGCCCCTTTGAAAAAGAATGATTCAGACGCCTGTAAGTGATGCTATGCCAGGAACGTCTGAAACGTCAGCACATCAAGGAAGGAAAAGACTGAAAAGACACAAGACGCCACAAATGACAGTAAAAAAAAAAGGTCGCGATAAATGTCTACAAATATGTTGAAAAAACTCTCACAACATACCCGTTAAAAAAGGATGTGCTGCCCATTGTAGCGGAAATAACTGGAGCATCGGAACGTACAATTGACAATCTTATTAGATTCTATGAGAAAACGGGAAACATTTCGAAGTTAAAAGAGAGACCTGTAAATCGATCTATAATTGATCAGTTTGATGATTTCGTCTTGTCTGCTATTAGACGCAAAATACATCAATTTTATTTTGATGGTGAACTACCTACCGTGCAGAAAGTGACTGCGGCAGTTAATGAAGATTCCAGTCTTCCGTCGTTATCTGAATCTTCAATATATCGAGTGATGAAAAAATTGGATGTTAAGAGAGCACGCAAGAGCATCATGTTGGACAGGCCTGATCTCCAAATATGGAGACAAAAATATCTCTTGCAGAAATCAAAGCGAATCTCATAGCTAAAGTAGACAAGCAAAAATATAAAAAATGTATGTAGATGAGTTGGCGGCATCGAAAAATGTGACAGTTTTGCGCCTTCCACCATATCATTGCGAGCTTAACCCAATAGAGTTGATATGGGCGCAAGTAAAAGGTTACGTTGGAAGGAACAACAAAACATTCAAAATGGACGATGTGAAGATTTTGTTGGACCAAGGTTTAGCGCGGATCGGGCCAGAACAGTGGATGAAATGTGTAGCTCATGTCCTAAAAGTAGAAGAAAAAATTAAAGAACTGGATGGGATAATAGATACGGCCACCGACGCTGTGATGGAACCATTTGTAATTACCGTGGGCGATTTGACTAGCGATTCATCAGAATATTTTAGCGATGAATCAAATAAAGAAAATTAATTAATCACCTAACATATTTTAATCACATACTTACCCATCTCTAGATAATTCACCTATTCATAGACAAAGACAACATGGCGCTTTGTTTACATAGTCCACAATTTCTATTGACGGCGACTGTAGTGATGTTAATCTGACACTGCCTAAAGAATTCTGAAGAGACCGAAACAAGTGGAAATCTGAAGGTGCAAGGTCAGGACTATACGGCGGATGTATTAATACGTCCCAGTCAAACTCTCTTAATTTTAGTGGCTAAAGATGTGTGAGGTCTAGCGTTATCATGATGAAAAACCACACCCCTTCTGTTGACTAATTCCGGCCGCTTGTTCAGAATCGATGGTCCTGCCTGGCGGTAACAGCTCATAATGAATAATGCCCTTCCAATCCCACCATACACACAGCATTACCTTGTTGCGAGATAACCCGGGTTTCGCCAGAGTCTGTGAAGCCTGACCAGCCTTTGACCACGACCTTTTTCGCACGTTCTTGTCGTATTGGTCCACTTTTCATCACCGGTTATCAGGTTTATTACGTCGTAATAAAGAATCACAAATGAGTACACGGTTCATTAAGTTTCTTTCAGTGAGCTCATAAGGCACCCAAATATCGAGCTTTTTTATGTACCCAGCTTTTTTCAAATGCGCCAAAACCCTTTTTTTGGTGAATCCCCAGTTCTGCAGCTACATCGTAACTACTGATATGCGGATCTTGCTCCACTTTTTCAAAAATGGCATCCATTTTATCCGTAACAGGGCGCCCAGAGCGAGGTGCACCTTTGACATCAAAATTCCCGAATTGAAAACGCTTAAACCAAATTTGTGCTACTCTCACAGACACTGCACTAGGTCCATAAACATCACAAATTTTGTTCGCGACTTGCGTTGCATTTTTACCTTTTTTGTAGTAAAATTTTAAAATGTATCGAATTTCTTCATTAGATTCACTCATCTTAACAGTAAGAAAAACAATTGAAAATCACACATTTTACCTTATTTGAATTTGGAATTATCTTTATTAAAATTTAAACTTTTTAATAATACCAAAACCAGCCAGATACAAATGGTATAGCCAAAGAGATTTTATTATAAGTTCCTACATACTATTTGTGAAAAGAGTTTTTCCCCAACCTATTATTTCGCAGTCATTTAATGACGGATTAAAATATTTTTTTCGCCACTTTTTTGGTTTTGGTCTATATTTTAATCCTATTAAATTAAATATGGTATTATCGACATCATGAAACTTGTTCATTATGGAAAATAGTTCCATACAAAATAAATTTTATATTGTAATATCACAATAAATTTTCCAAAAACATGGCGGAGACATAAATACAGCATATAATATACAGCGAATAATTATTTATTAAATAATAACTGATACTGAAACCCCAAGTGAGATAATCGTACTTATCCCTGAGTCCCGCAATGTGTCATTTTTTCGATCAAATTTCAAGTATCATTATTTACGTATGTAGGTGGCACAGCACAGGGACAAACTCAAAAGGAACCCTAATTTATTTATTTGATCCATGATGGTGGTGAAAATATTATCACGACGAGTAGATAGGTACCTACTATAGTAGCGTGCAGAACCCGTCAAGTAATTACTTTGTTAAAAACTCACTAAATCGAGTAAAAAAGTAACAAAAGGAAAAAGTAGTTTTTGTCCTATTCAAAGTCTAGAACTACATTTATGCAAAATTTCAGCCTAATCGGTTTAGTAAGCATGGCGTTCTATAGAAATTTGAAAGCTCATTTTCATCCCATGGAAACTGATTTACGGGATAAAAAGTAGCCTATGTCCTATTCCAGGTCTAGAACTACATTCATGTAAAATTTCAGCCCAATCGGTTCAGTAGTTACGGCGTGAAAGTGTAACAAACATCCATCCATCCATCCATCCATACATCCAAACTTTCGCATTTATAATATTAGTGGGATTGTTTCTTAGAACTTATTATTAAAAAGACTTTATAAAGAGTGAGACAAGACTGTGTTTTCTTCTGTTTGTATTTTGTTTTGCAACAAGATTGCTTTTATTTTATTGTTTCGTGTAATTTTTGGACAGTCGTTTGGACAGGATATAAATTTAAGCGCTTTTGGAGTAATGGTGGCTTCAGAGGTAGGAATTGTTTTCAAATCTCCCTTTTCATTATACTGCCATCCACAACTTGTGGGCTCAGCCAAAATGGGACGTGATTAAGGTCGTTGCGTGCAACATGAGCTGGTGGCAATTTTTCCAAATCCTTGATGTATTGGAACATTGATCCCCGTAACACGTCTAGGTTTTCTATTGATTGCAGCCCAGGCTTTTTGTTAGTGTACGCGTAAATAATGAACTTTTCAGCAACAAAAATTGTTTTTCTGAAAATTCGGGATTTAAGCCAAAGGCCAAAGTAACAGATACAAGCTTTTGGAAAAAATTGGCCAGCTCGGTTTCTTAGTCAGGCCTGAAAGTGTTGATATTTCCCTTCCTGACTGTTTTTTGCTTCGACTGCGTCTCGGCAAAAAAAGTCCGTCTCGTGAAAATTGCCTTTTTTCTAAATCTAATAATGCCGGTTTGGTTTTCATCAAAATCGGCCCCGGGACTCCTTTGAGCATTTTACGATAATTCTCTATAGCTTCGGAACAATACTAAATTAGATTGAAATCGTTTATTATTTGGTCTTAGTTACTAGTTTGGTCTCTAGGGCTGCGGAAGAACATGCTTACATCAATTATGTCCTTTACTTATTTGTTTTTTTTTTTGACTAAGTTAGTACTAATATGTTATCTCATTAATATCACGACAGGTATAAAAAAATATTATTTTTATTTTTTACGATATTTCTTATTTAACAGCTAAGACGACAGATTTTTTTTACTAATTGGGATGACTGTTTTGAATTTGTGCTTAGAAGGAAGAAACGAATAACCTATTTACTAATTTCATGTACCATAACGATATTTTTATGAAACATCGCAGCCAAAGAAAAGCAATCTCCAAGCCAGTGTTAGGTTTTCTTGTTCGGGTAACTAAAAAATACAACATTGAAAAATATTATATTTACCAGCTCTCGTACTATAGTAAATCAAACCACTCAATCGATCAATAATAAATTATATTTTTACAACTTCATATATCATAAATTTAATATAACTATTCGTTTGAAATATTGTTCTAGTATATACGTAAACATCAATTTAAAATACTGGTTCACCATCTAAAATTACAATTATTTCTAATAGAGTTATTTACATTTGACCTATAGAAATCTATTTAACGTAATTTTATGAATGTTTCAGATTTCTGTAAAAATAATCAATAAAAAATAATGTGATTTATATGGCTTTGTATAATAGTTATAAAATTAACAAGATTTCTTTAGTAGGTACTTAGAAGTTTATTGTTTCATTTAATAATTTTCTTTAGAAGTGAGTAGTTAAGAAATTGAGTTGTCGACAGTTTTAGCTCCATTTTATATAAAACAAGCACTACTTCGCAGGTATTATTTTATACAAATTTATGATTTTTGACCAATTTGGCCAAAATCAATCACTCGTATATTGCTTTGTAATATAGTACACAACATTTAAATTTATTCTTTATTTTTTATCGTTATTTTTATTAATATATCTAAGTGTTCGATCTATACGACTTTAAATCAAGGCAACTTATGCAAAAAAATACCAAAATCAAAAAATACTAATCTGGCAGTTTGAGCATAAATATTTTAGTATTAAAACATTTATCACCTACATAAAATAAAATTCTGACTACAAAATTCATTATTATACTTATAACCTCTGTGGCACATTATTTTTGTTCAATTTATTATATTGTAACCGATACATAGATAACTATACATATAATATACCTATAGTATAAGTATGTGTGTGTTGAAGAAAGATTCTTATTTCCTGTTTCACCTTTTATTATATTTCATAACCATCAAAAATAAATCAACATAATTTATTGAGAAAATACTTATGAACACTTTTGATATTATAGTTTGTGGTAGTAAGTTTTTTAACAACAGAACCTTAATAAATTTAAAAATAGGCATTTATTTTTAGTAACAATAGTCTTTAAATTATTACATACTTATCATGATAAAAGGTCATCCCGCGACTATGGCAGATGAAACTCTGCCGAAAATTCTAGAAAATATAATAAACAAACACGTCCCGTACTCCTAATAACATGCTTATCATGTTTTTAAGGACACGGACCAAGAAACATTTGGTACTTCCATTTTAGAATGATCAAGACGACCTTCTTACTAACACTCCAATTAGCCAAGAGTTTATAACCATTCCCAAAACCATGAGTTAAGAGCTATTTTCAATCAAAGATGTAAAATCCCCAGTAGCCCACGTTAAAGAGCATGAAGCACACCGGGAATATTACCCTGGAGTAGGTGTCTATCACATTGACATCACGGATCGTAGGCATCGAAGCCTTAAACACGGAGGCGCCACGGCGAAGCGCGTGGATCATTTTTGGCTTCCCCGCTGTACCATCTGTAAGAATTACAGTTTAGTCATTATTCTTTTGTGTATTACATTGGTGAGTCGTCGGTAGAATTCATTATTCTTTGCTTGCCAAATGTTATTTTTTTGCGTGTATTTGTATAAATCGTGGGCCAAAGTTTGTAATAATATCATATCGGTTTTAATTTTTACATATTTTAGCAGCAAAAAGACTAACTAACAAATGATGGTCAAAAATTTGGAGAGAATTTTGAAACACATTCTAAAGATTAAAAATAGTTCTGTAATTATTTTGCTAAATGTTAACTAAATATGGCTTATAAAGCGGTTTTTGGATAACCACCCTTTGTGTAAGTTACACATGGCGAATTATGAATATCAAAAAGTAAGTTTAAATGTTTACTTCTAGAATTCCTAGAATGTGGGCGGGTCCTGTAGCGTAAATTTGTATGGTCTCTCTGGAGCCTCAGCGACGGCGGCGCCCCACTGGCGGCTGGCAGTGGCCGGGACCGGAGCCCCAACAAAGGCGAAGCACGACCCGTGCTTGAACACTCCCGTAGTGCTATTATTTCTTCTGGGGACCGGGAACCTAGGGAAAATAAACTTCTTTTATTCACAATTATTGGTTTTCGCTTGACCAGTACATCACCTGAGGGAAAGCGTTGAGGGGGATCTGAGATGAAACGAGCCCACCCAGAAAGTACCTCTTTCCCAGCACGGCTTCTTATGACGTCATTCTGGAACACTACAACTCGCTTGGTAGCATAGTTTTGTTGTGATGGTAGTGACAAGCCACGGCTTAAATTAACCCCAAATTGACCTGAAATTATTTGACATTTCAATCTTGGTCTAAACGCATTTAGATCAATTAGTGGTCTTATATACGCCACTTGGGTAGGCTTATTTCTTACACCCAAATAATTCAGTGCATTAAATGCACCTATACCAAATTAACGTCAGACGTTGTTGCACTACGAGGTAGTAGTAGTGTAGTTATTAGGAGGATCGTGATAATAGTAATAGAAAGCATTTAGATCAATCAGTGGTCTTATATACGCCACTTGGGTGGGCTTATTTCTTACACCCAAATAATTCAGTGCATTAAATGCACCTATACCAAATTAACGTCAGACGTTGTTGCACTACGAGGTAGTAGTAGTGTAGTTATTAGGAGGATCGTGGTAATAGTAATAGTAAGCATTTAAATCAATCAGTGGTCTTATATACGCCACTTGGGTAGGCTTATTTCTTACACCCAAATAATTCAGTGCATTAAATGCACCTATACCAAATTAACGTCAGACGTTGTTGCACTACGAGGTAGTAGTAGTGTAGTTATTAGGAGGATCGTGGTAATAGTAATAGTAAGCATTTAGATCAATCAGTGGTCTTATATACGCCACTTGGGTAGGCTTATTTCTTACACCCAAATAATTCAGTGCATTAAATGCACCTATACCAAATTAACGTCAGACGTTGTTGCACTACGAGGTAGTAGTAGTGTAGTTATTAGGAGGATCGTGGTAATAGTAATAGTAAGCATTTAAATCAATCAGTGGTCTTATATACGCCACTTGGGTAGGCTTATTTCTTACACCCAAATAATTCAGTGCATTAAATGCACCTATACCAAATCAACGTCAGACGTTGTTGCACTACGAGGTAGTAGTAGTGTAGTTATTAGGAGGATCGTGGTAATAGTAATAGTAAGCATTTAGATCAATCAGTGGTCTTATATACGCCACTTGGGTAGGCTTATTTCTTACACCCAAATAATTCAGTGCATTAAATGCACCTATACCAAATTAACGTCAGACGTTGTTGCACTACGAGGTAGTAGTAGTGTAGTTATTAGGAGGATCGTGGTAATAGTAATAGTAAGCATTTAGATCAATCAGTGGTCTTATATACGCCACTTGGGTAGGCTTATTTCTTACACCCAAATAATTCAGTGCATTAAATGCACCTATACCAAATTAACGTCAGACGTTGTTGCACTACGAGGTAGTAGTAGTGTAGTTATTAGGAGGATCGTGGTAATAGTAATAGTAAGCATTTAAATCAATCAGTGGTCTTATTCACCACTTGGGTAGGCTTATTTCTTACACCCAAATAATTCAGTGCATTAAATGCATCTATACCAAATTAACGTCAAACGTTTTTGCACTACGAGGTAGTAGTAGTGTAGTTATTAGGAGGATCGTGGTAATAGTAATAGTAAGCATTTAAATCAATCAGTGGTCTTACAATACAATACAATATTCTTTATTGCACACCAAAAGAGAAATAAAAAACAATAAATTTTAAAATATAAGTTAACAGGGTACAATTGGCGGTCTTATCACTAAAAGCGATCTCTTCCAGACAACCTTTGGATGGAAGAACTCTTAAAAATGAAAAGGTGTATAGGCGGTGCACAGAATAACAGTTTTTAAAATAAAATAAAGCATTTTGATTAAAATGTAAATATATAATATACATAAACAATAAATAATTTTATATATATTTATAAATAAATTATATATTATATATATATAAATATGTATTAATGTAGGGACAAATAGAAACAATGAACTTTAAGATCAAAGTGAAAGATAATGCTGTTTGACTAGGGTTTTGAATGACTGTAATGATGGAGCTTGTTGTATTGTGAGAGGAAGAGCATTCCACAGATGTACAGCTTCAACAGTAAATGAGTTACTGTAAAAGCGCGTAGTATGAGTTGGCACTGATAGGCGAAGATTTCCAGATGACCTCAGATTTAGGTCGTTCTTTTTAAGACGAAACACAAAGCGATCTTTTAAATAAGAAGGATATACAGGATTAAATAAAACAGAATAGAGAAGGAAAAGAATATGAGACTTGCGACGAAGACGGATTGGGAGCCACTCAAGCTGAGAACGAAATTGGGAGATATGGTCATATTTGCGTAATCCAAATATGAACCTAATAGAAAAATTTTGAAGACGCTCGAGTTTATTAAGTTGCTCCTCGGTAAGATTTAGGTAACAACAGTCTGCATAATCTAGAATTGGAAGTAGGAGGGATTGTGCAAGCGCAACTTTGGTAGCAGTTGGCAGGAAGTTTCGGAGTCTTTTTAGAGAGAAGGCAGAGGCAAACATTTTACGGCTAACCTCATCAAGTTGTGGACCCCAGGAAAGATTATTATCCATAAATATTCCAAGATTTTTCACTTTACTGCTATAGGGAACATGGGTACCATCAAAACTTATCTGCGGCAGTAAATGCCAATCAATCCTAGAAATGAAGTAAGGGCTACCAACTACGATAGCTTGTGTCTTACTTGGATTAACTTGAAGTCCATGTTGTTTACTCCAGGTAGATATTTGTGTTAAATCTTTATTTGTCATTGCGATAGCATACTGGAGTTCATCAAGTTTGGCCTGACTATAGATTCGTGGAGGATCGTGGTAATAGTAATAGTAAGCTACTCGCCCTTATACCATACTCGTCAACTAAGAAGGCGAAAAGCGTTAAGTTGCGCATTTTTGGAGCATGGACAAAGAAGGGGGATACTGCGAAACTCTTAGCTATAACTTCACACTCGCTTTCTTTGCTGATGCGAATTGTACAAATGGTCTACTAAAGATATAATGCACATAGAAATCTTCGTCAGTTTACGTATTCTTAAAAACAGCAGAATCATAAATTGTTAAAAATGTTGAAACTTATTAGAGAGAAAATAGAAGTCGAAGTCATATTAGAAGATGCGCAAACAATCGTAACCGGAAGCAATTAATAGTGTTACTGTTGGTATGAACACGTATCACTAGCCACTCTATGAAGATACGAGTATTCGTGTTTCGAGCACTTTGAAATGCGACATTTTCCGAATAGTGGCCAAAATTCCTATGTGCATTATGTTTTGTTATGTTTGGCCGCACTGTACGTACAAGACGTCTTTATGTAAGAGCGTTGGCTTAAAGAAGTTTTAGTTTTATCGCGAAAAATGTGTAGTAACATTTTTATTTTTACAAATGCTCTTTTTATAAATATCAACATGTGTACTTTACTTTCATCATTATCATATGCCTATACCATTTTATCCTGAAATCAAATATCTAACCTTCAAACAGTTGAAAACACTTCGATGCAAATAGAGTATTGCGAGAAATGGATTCTTATTTATGTGCTGTATACAACAACCTATAGAATAGCTCGTTGGCTGTATACATACTTTCACAAGGAAAGTTAATTCTGAAATATTTTTTATGCATACTGATAACGGTGTAATACTGTGAATTTAATATTGTGTTACTTTGTTTGTAGAGGCTTTTCTGTCACTGAATCGTACAAACAATAAAATGGTACGTATTACTTAAAGGAAAACAATATTTTTGCAAACTGGACACTCGGTAAGTGGTCAGGACCAAGGTTCAAAAGAAAGCAGCGGTACTTTAGTCGGAAAGACGCCGGACGGGCTCTCAATCTTGAAACCATAGTTTGAATCATGCCAACCATCCTTGCACCAATGAGTTTTTCTTGAAATATGTACATACTCGTATATTACTACAGTGAGCTTTTCTCTTGTATAAATTATTTAAACAAAATAAAACATTTATAACAGAGTACTAATTTTTTAAATATATTTCGGCCCACAATCTAATGATTGACAAATAATATTGATATAAAATGTATATAATTTTATCACGAATGAGTTTTTCGTAATTGGTTTGGTACACTTGTAAATGGAGATAAACCTGCATGCCCCAAAAAGCGTGTATTTGTGCCCGAAGTTTAACGAGTGTGGCCTGTCACAAGAACGCCTCTGACATCCCCGGAATTGTCGTGACGATATGCTAAACTCACCGGAACACTTCAAATCCTTCTCAACACTGGTGCTATTCGACAATCCCTCCCTATTTTTTAACTTGGCCCTCTTCCTCGCTCTCGCGCCCCAGTACGTGTAGTTCACTGCCGCGTACTCCAGCAGAGCTGCGAATACGAACACGAAGCACATCACGAGGTAAATGTCGATGGCCTTTACGTATGAGATGCGTGGGAGGCTGCTCCGCACGCCGGTGCTGATCGTGGTCATTGTCAGCACAGTCGTTATACCTGGAAATTATGGCACGCTCATTGCTTAGCTGGAAACGCTCTATGGACGTAGAAAAACCGGTAAAGTGCGTGTAGGACGTACCTTGAGAGTTCCGTACCGTTATCTATATAATTATACTTATAAGAATGCCCAGGGCCTTGACTGACTATCAAAGCTTATATCATAACAAACAGCTGGATCAAAGATCATTAAATTTGTATAACGTAGACAGGATTTTTAGGAAATCGCTCCGGTTCGAGACAAACGGGATCCATTCAAACAACACTGAGTTGCATCGGCTAGTATCAAACAAGTTAGTAGACATTAATAATAATAAAAAAAATATATACCGCATGGACTTGAAAATTAATCATTTTCGGATTTATTCCTTTATTTATACTAAAAGACCTCCCCTCGTACCAAATTTTAAGATTGTAGGTCACCAGGAAGAAGATATATGTTTTGATGATCAGTCAGTGAGTGGGATTTTTAGTATAAAAATATGCTTTGTGAGACCGAGGGCGCATATTTTTAAACCGGTAAACTAGAAACTTAAATGTGAGGATCTTAAGCAGAAGTAAATTAGAGGTGCTTAAAAAGACTCCTTAGCCAAGTCCCGCGACTTAGTTCTCCTACCGTAAAAAGTTATGAGATCCATGTAAATCCAAGTTGGTTAATTAATTCAGTCCCTATTTAAGAGGGACCTTCTGTATTAGGTTATTACATAATTAGCTAACCTAACAACACCTTATAGTGACCATATCAACATTAAAAATCTTTTATGTTTTAGATTGACTTGGCCATCGCATGAAAACACAATGCAACTCACAAGTAATACATATTATTTTTAATTAAATTAAAATTATATTAATTAACTTATATTAAATTAAATTATATTATAATAAATAAAATATATAATATAAATCAAACATTAAAAAAAACATATTATATTATATTATTTATGCAGTTTGTGTATCTAGAAAACTGGGCCGAAATTGCAAAATATTTTTAGTTTTTCCTTGATTTTATTTATACACTAAACACTAAATTTGAAGCTTCTATGTCTGCTAGAAGTGCCTGCGCCTAAAAGTTAAATTCAAGGATATTTAAAGTTTTGCCGTGGACCGCCAGGAACACATCAACAACTCTTAAATGGTTTCCGTATTTTAACTGAATCATAAAATTATAAAACGAAATATAAAATTATAATGAAAAATAAATAATTATAAACTTCAATAAATCTTGCAAAGAACGCGCACCAGCATGACAGGTTATAAAGCTACCTACTCGTGTCTCGTATTAGCAGTCCTTATTGTGGTACCTATCATAGCCATTAAAATTGTTCACAAATTAGGGTTTGAATTGCAAGCGACTGACAATGTACGCTCTGAATATATGAATACTTTTGTAAAACTTGTGGTCTTACCTAAAGCAACCCTAGCTGAGGTAGCCTCATGGTTGATCCAAAAAGACACCCAAGAGAGCATCACAATCAAAATGCTCGGTAAGTACGTTTGAAACACGAAGTATCCGATATTTCTTCGGAGCTTGAAACTTAATGATAACCTTTGATACACTCCTGTCGCTAGTTTTTCCTGCAAAAAAAAATAGTATTAATCATACAGGATGTAAATAACTAGGTAAAAGCAAATAAAACAACACATTCGATGGAACTTTTGCAGCGAGTTATCTTATGATCCGTATTAAAACATAAAGCTACTTTTTTCTGGAATGTTCCTCAGAGATAACAAAAAACAATACTATCTGATGAATGGATGAGAACAAAGAAGGTAAATAATAATAGTTGCAATAAACTAGAAAAACTGCTTTTAGTGTTCAAGAATATCTACCTTCCTATCATTGGTATTATGTCCAAGTATAGTGAACTGAGGAAGTTCAGCATCTTCCACTCCTCGCACTGGCGTCTCCTTCCAGTACATCACCACGTCGGATACTGTGTAACCATCTGTCGTCAGAAAACGAGTACGTTAGCAGACTGATTTAGCTTTGCTTTGCAGTTTTATATTTTCAACTCTCTGTAAGACATTAGATGTCATTATCAAGTCGAGCGAGACACGTGCGTCTCTACGGCGTAGCAAGTTGTAATAGCTTCGAAGGTAATTGTGTCTCCGTAGCACTAACTTTACCAAGTTTAGTAGCTTGGTTTATCTCCTATGGTGTAAGAAATTTTAACTTGCTTACTGTGATTTCTTCATATCAGGAAGTAAATACGCAATATAATCATGAATTTAATAAAATTTAAATCGACAATTATGTTGTGAAAGTAGTCACCAACACTATTACTTGAAAAACTACGTTCTTATGTTTATACAAATGATACATACATACAAATTGTTAGACGTTTTAGAGAATATAAGAAATGAACACAAAAAAGGAGCTCCGAATAGAAATAAAGCAGAAATACAAAAAACAAGACGAAATAAAAGCTTTTCGCAGTCACAAGGAAATATGATTATTACACGTGTAAAGCATGTGTTATCGAAATCAGGTTGAAGTTTGCTTTTGAAGTAAGGTCCAGATTCCTTGAAGACTATTTTGGTGAAGGATTCACGAGGGATCCTGTCAAGATGACCCTCAATCTGGACCGACAAATATCTCAACAAGGTACCTCTCAGAAATCTAAGAGTGAACTTAGCCTTTGACCTTTCACTTTACAAGATGACTTTTATCTAAACAGCCTTTGTATTAGAGGTTCAGTAAGTGAAACAACACTGTATACTTTTTTTTAGGGTAATGTACCTCAAAATTAAAAAACGGAACCCTTATAGGCTCACTTTTTTGTCCGTCTGTCTGTCTGTCCATATGTCAAGATGTATAAAGCTATTAAAAAAAATCAGGCTTCTAACTTAACGCGAAAAAAGTTACTGCCCTTTAGGTACGTAATTAATTTCGTACAAATAATAATATACAAAAGGGCCTGTTACAAATAATTGTAACAGGCCCTTTTGTATATTTTTTCTTAAAATATAGACTAAATCATGAAGATACATACTGTTCTTTAACTTTCAGATGGTAATTTTTAAAACGAAATTATTTTTTTAAAATCTGTTTGGAGAAATGGGAATGTGACGTAATATTCATACCGTTTAGGCTCAATAGGGAGAGGTCCTTGACTTAAAGAAAGAATTAAAAAAAATTAGGGGATAAAACCTGAAGATGGGATTACTGAAAATACAAAAAAACAGACGTCGGTTTTGATATTACTTTTTTTTCTGGTGGGCAATGGCCTATTTCCTGTAATGCCTAAATGACATGACTATTACGTCATCAATGCTATTTATTCAGTTCCTGAATATTTTCATGTATATCTTTTGTATTTCAAGGAGAAAAAAAATTATACTTTTGTATGACCTTAAAAAAGTATATTCCTTTCAAAAAAATCGACAATTAGGTGATGTTATGATATTCTGGACCATTAGAATTGACTTAGACACGTGCGGATGGTTAGGCATTATGTATATATGATGTTTTTATTCCTATATTTCTCTATTTTATGCAGGCGTATAACTTTATTACATTTTAGTAGCCCAACCTAAATATTTTTTGTATGTATTTCCCTCATTAGTATATTTTTTTAAATATTGTAAAGATTAACTTTGACTTGTAGAAAGTATAAATATTTTGATTTGATTTGAAATTCTGTTCACAATTAGGTTTTATATCATATTACAATTCTAAAAAAAACTGAAAATTACCTATATTTCATTATTGAAGAAGTCATTCACTACTCATAATGGGCCAACTTAATTAGATCCTTTGGATTCGTAGAGTTTAATAGACCCGTTAGTGTCAATGTCAAGTTGATTTGTGTATTTAACGGCGTCTACGGGAACCTCAGAGCACGAGTTCTACTCCCATTTGACCAGCTTTTATTTGTTTTCGTATTTATTTAAGTGGGCTTACATTTTATTTTAGAAATTTCATAAAAACAATCTTCCTACCTTTCTTTCTGGTCACTAACCGACTAAAACTTTGGCTGCTTATATAAAAGACACCTTGTGTGTAAATATAGTAAAATTAACAGTTTCATGTGGGTATCTAAATACTTTGCAATGCATGGATCTTGATGCATCATCGGAAAAACGGCAACTGAAACAGATATCCTGAAAAGCTAATGAGTACAAGCGGTTACAAGTACAAAGATGCATAAAATTTTGTTATTTGCTAAGCTGATTGCCAATGCCGTTGCCAATACTGCATTCCTGTATGCGGTGTACAAACTCGGTGTTTATGGGGCAAATGATCGTAGGTTATAGCGGCCCTTAGACAAGTAATCTTAAAGAAATCGAGCGTCAAGGTCATGATAGCATAGAACTTACATCATAAAACCTCAATAACACTTGCATTTAGCACAATTGAGCTATTTTAATTTGCCATTTTCACAAGTACAAAAATATCTGGTTTATTCTTCGTAGAGATACTTTTCTTTCCATGTATCCAAAATCCTGTGTAAAGACCGCTAAGACCAATATTGACTAAACTACAATCGGGCGATTAACTCGTTGGCGAAACAACGTGCGAAGCGCGCAGTGGCCTTATTTGTTACAAGTTTATGATGTCACACAGCTTTCAATCTCGACGGTGCAGTTCTGGCTGTCGAGGGGGTAATAGTGGAGGTCCATCATGCAGGCCAGGGTGGCTGTGAAGCGCATTCCATAGGTGATGCGTCCGTCTCCGCCCAGCCGGACTAGCTTGTTCCTTTCCGTCACGTCGTGGAGGAAACTGCAAGGTGAGCTTTCGGTTATCTATGAATTGACGTTGATCAAAAATATAGGAAAAGGCCTAAAGCACTTGTACACGTACTACACGTCAGAAGAGCAGTGCCTACGTAAGTGTGAGACGTATTAGTGTAAAGTTTTGAGTGTGAACGTTCAAAAATGTCTATCAAATACAATCAAGTCTCAATATAATACAAGCTCATACAATCACGTTAACATTTTTTCCATCTTGGGGATACCACTCATTAAAGGACAATAGTGTCGATCCGATGTAACACACACGACTCAACTTATTTGACAGGTCTAAACTTAATTTAAGCATTCTATATTTTTCTTTCTGTATCGAAAAGACAAGGAAAGGATGCTTAAAATAAGGTTGGTCCTGTCAAATCAGCTAATTCGTGATACACCAAATCGAAACCAATGTGAATGACAACAAATATTTTTCAGAGGTCCCAGCGTAATCGATTTACCCGTTTTCAAATTATGCCACGGACTATCAGATAGACACCGGTGCAGTGCTATATAAGTGTTTTTAATCAAGTTAGTTTCCACATCGTAACAATGTAAGAAAAATATTATTTTGGATGCGAAAGCTTTTTTGGCGTCACTCATTCATGGTCTAATAAATCAGGGTTTGCACATGTTGTGCGACTCGCATTTTGAATTGAATTGTTTGTAGGAGAACACAATAGGTTCACAAGCTGTCAGTCAGGAAAATGTTTATTTTTATTCGTGAATCTAAATAAACACGCCAGCGGACGCAATTTATGAATATTTATCAGAAAGGAAACTCGTACCTGTTTTTGTCGTTTGCAAAAAATGTGTCGGGCACCCAGATCTTGTCAGCGAAGTCCCCGGACAAGGTTAAAACATCCTCCGGTAGACCGAAGCCTAATCTTTCGTCTTTCCAATATTGGTTTAGATATAATGTTATTGTGTAGTCCTGAAAAGGAAAACAGCAACGTAAAAAGATTTGCTGCGGCGCAAAACAAAAGTCAAGACGGTTATTCCGACACGTGCGCAAAAATTACTAAGGCAGTTTCGGGTGACTTTAAAAAGTATTTGCTACGGATGTGTGTTGTTTTTTTTTATTGAAAAAGCAATTCTTATATTACATAGTTTTTATTTCATAAGGCTTAGTTACTCCACTTTACATTGTATGACATTTGTCATAGTGTAAACAAAAGTTAAACCACTGATATTGCGAAAAACAATGCCAGAACAGTCATCCAGTAAAGGAATTTCCCGTAGTTTACCACCTGCCTCAAATTCCGCAGCCCATGTATAATCCCATCTTATGTAAAGTGAAGTAGTATGTAAAGTAGTGAGTGGGCGGTAACGGTGTTCAAAGTCCATCGATTGGTCCAGTCAGCACGCCGCCCTTCGCCGGCGACCGACCCACGCGATGTATGTCAAGTGACCACGGCCTTGCTCTCTTTTCTCTGCTATTTAAAGCTTAATGAATGATGATGGACGACCGTCGACAGCCTCGAGAGAGCGACAGGGTCCTTGATACGACCCAAAAAACCTCCTCCGAGAGTACCTCGAGCCTTAATAAGGCCGTTGAGATTGTCGCGCTTCATGTCTTCCGATGAAATCTGCTTTCGTTTGGAAAAACCCGTAATAAACAAATTTATTTGCTTTACCTGCCGGCGTTTATTTCGCTGAAGATAGAAAAAGTTGCTAAGAAATTACGATAGTAATTTATCTCACGCGTTCGCGCCACATTTATAACAAAGTTAGCGCCGTGAAAAAAGAAAACTATTCTTCACGTCTCCTAATTAGACCAAGAGAACGGCCATAATTCACAATGTCAATTAAGAAAATTCCCCGCTCGCTAAGACTGAGATGAAGATATTAATAATGCAAAAAGCGCACTCACCATGTTAACCTCGGAAATCGCATCGAAACTGGCAATCGTTAAATCCATGCCGACGTACAATGGATCACCTGCAAGACAATATAAATTTTATGCAACGAAGCAACAAAAGTAAAACCGCAATGCTCTCGATGCAGGAAAGAACCGCTGACGAATCATGTCGTGTTTACTGAAACTAAATTCAATATTGAATCTTTATGGTTCAGAGGCTGCAATAACATGTAGCGGCGGCGGGGCTAGGCTAGATAGTGCTTCCTTTGCAGAATATTACATCATCCAGCTTGGGTATTTGTGAGAGAAATAACATTTTGATTTGAAATATTCATACGTGTATAAATACCTACGAGTACGTAGATTCACACAGTGAGATAAGAATTTTAACATACTATATGATTATTTTAATGGTGTGCGTCATTTATTTATATGTAAAATATATACTCGTAAAATACACCGTCACGATGAAAATCCCTGAAGAGTTTCAGTGTTTCCATGTGTGGACTGAAAAATGGAAAGCACAGTACATTCGTACACCTACCTTTCACCGACGACAATAATACGTCCAAGCGTGATAGGTGGCGAGACCTAACGCCGTAGTTCGGGACGCACAGCTGAATGTGTCTTCCGAAACACGCAAATCGAACACAAATGTAAATGTAAGAGATTTGAAACCATGACCTCTAAATCAGTGGTCGAGACCACTGGACCACCGAGGTGGGAAATATTTGTGTACATTCTATGGCATATTATTATGGATGGTATGGTATCAAATGATATAGATGTCGCCGCCATCTGGTTAAATCAGCCGCTTCCAAATGGCTAGCCTTTTGGTTTAAATTTTACTTCTGGGTGGTCATAAAATAAAATAACCACGAAGGTTACTTCTAACCAGACGGGGCGGCGACATAGATATAACTTTAAATATATCATATCATACACAATAAAACGCTCATTCATAGCTAATTATATACCCATATTTATTTAGGTATGGTATAACGTATATCATACAATTATTTTTGTCCCGTAATCATTATGTTATGTCTATACACGTGCTATACGCATAAATAAATACGACTGAGCTAAATTCAGTCAGCTTTGCATTTGGTTGATTTGTGTGTTAGAGCGGTTCAAATTCAATCCTAAATACAGCCCAAATCTAATAAATCTTATGAAAACCACTAATGCGTATGCAAATGTGTTTGAATGAATGATTTTGTTTTAGGATGAAACGATGAGAAACTTTGTAAAATGTGTATGTTTTAAGCCCTCTAAATATCGAATATTTCTAAACGAGCAATATTTGTATATAATCGAATCCATCGAATATATAAAATACGTGTATTTATTTATTAGTAATCGGATTCTAGAAAACGGCTCTCAAGATTTCAATAAAATTCACGGTATAATGGATTTCGGGGACGAAAAATCGATCTAGGTAGGTCTCATATCAGGTGAAAAAATTAATTTTTGTGAGTTTTCACAAGTAAATCACCTTCTTGTTGAAAAGTACGTCAGTAGCTCAGTTAGTAGAGGGACTTCCTGGCGCGCAAGAGGTCCCTGGTCCGAGAACCACGGAGTAAAATATTTATATTTTTTTCGTTTCCTGTATGTCCACGAAGATTTGTACGTTTTTCGTTTTTATTTTGTTACGTATGTAACAATTCGGCGCCAAAGTATTTTCACCCAGAGAATGCAAGATGTGAGACCTCACCGCTATGAAACCTCCTTGTGAACGAACTTCACATGCGTGCGCGGTGGACTGCCAGATTTCTTACGCCATAATTCAGATTGGTTATTTTATTAATTCAATATTTTACTGTGTTTCTGTTAGTTAAAAATATTATTCTGGGCAAAAATATCTGACAAAAGTGATCTGATACTGAGCAACGAAAATGACGAACAATTTCGTAACAGCGTCATGAAAAGCTTACGAAAAATTTCAAGTAGTTCTAGAAGTGTACCTATAGATAAAGTACTAATTTATGAAACTGCACATAACTAGGTATTACACCACTTTATGTACCGGTTTCATAAACTACTATTATTGTATATCATATAAAACACTCCCCTACAAGATAAAGTATCAAAACATTGTGTTTCCTGCACGGCAACCTGAAATACATACTCGTACCTAGATAATTTTACATTGTGCGTGCAATTCGCTTATGGAATAGCTAACCGTTAACACCGTCAATATCAGTCTTCAAGAACAATTAGAAAACACTTTCTTCAATTACAGAACATTAATATGAGTACTTAATGATTTGTCATCACTATAAAATAGATTTAATATATTTATGTAAACACTTTCAGTAGTTAATTTATTTTACTTTAAATGTTTATTTTGATGTAGGTAGTCTAATTATTTTTACTAGTCATATTTTATCTGGTAAATAAATCTTTTGGGCATTATGGAACTACCCTCAACTATTTCGCCATTGCCAAAGGATTGCTAGTAGATAATACTAATTTTATCATTATACCTTAATTTTACTTATTAAAATATTTTTTTTATATAAAATTAAATTTTAATTTTAAAAACTTATGGTTCACAAAATAAGTACAAAAACCCTATAAAGTACAAATATCCCACCAGAAAATTAGCCAGAAAAACCTTACAAACTAGCAAATTCAATAACTATTATGGTCAAAGAACTGACAAATACTTAATACCTAAAATATTTAACGCCTTACCTGTTGACCTCTCAGAATGCAATCTAACTCGATCAATTTTTAAAACAAAGTTGAAGTCACTTTTATTACAAAGACATATCTAAATCTAAGCAGAACTGTTACAGTGTAAGATTATGTATATGTTTAAAATCATATTAAATGTGTAAAATTATAGTACATAGATTTCATAAGTTTAATTAAGTTTAACAGAGGGTTTTTTTCTGCCCACAAACTGTAATGCAGTTTGGCGGAATTATTTTTATAATTCGTGTAATTTCTTATGGAATTAAACGTCTATTACTTACTTACTTATTACTAATTAGTATTAAGCTAGTTCTATAACATTTGTATTTTTGGCAATAAAGTATTTTATTTTTATTATTATCCATCCATCAGGATATTTCTTCCACTGCTAGACGTAGGCCTTTCCAAGATTTCGCTACTCTTGGCGTTCCTCCTGGAAGAAATGCCCATGCTCACACACGCTGGGCAGGTGGGTTGATGAGCGCGGTGCCGAAACCCTTTGCACCAGTGATGCCGCTGCCCGTTACCAGTCTGTTTTATATAAGGCCCGGCAATTGGAGATGGATATACCGCCATCCATTGGTCCCAGGCACATACAGGTTGTAAAAAGAGTGCAACCTTTAAATAAAACCACATACTGTACTGATCATACTGAACAACTATTCGAAAAAAAAAAGTGTAAATCTTCAGAGATAAAGATATTCAACTGTAACTCAAAGACTTTATCTCGTCGGAGGAAGGTCTATTTTAGAACGCTGCACCGGAAGAGCTGTTTCACGGACGATGCTCTCTCGAAACTCGCCCGTATGTCGGTGCGTTGGGGTTCACGCATTTTTGTTTGGAACACAATTATTTCCTAAACTAAGGGTGTCTGCGGGTATGACTCTTGGGAAAAGTGGTTCAGTAGGGTCGGTAGAATATGTGGTTTCATTTAATGGTAGCAGTCTATTTACACCCGGTAATATGAGTACAACGTGAAATTTAAGTCATTTAGTTAACGAAAACGGGTGATAGTACTCGTCCATATGAACAACTTTTACTATGAAGCCAACCCTGAAATCGTGAAAAAAAATCAGCAGTTTCATACATTTGGGTCGAGTAGGTATTTAACTTTTCTATGGAACAGCAGATATTTTTTTCATGATGTACCTTGGGCGACATTTTATGAAAGCTTATGATTTGGCCAGGGTCTCTACGATAATGATAAGAAACCCGTATCAAAATCCGTTGAGTGGTTTTCGATTTAAAAGCGTTTATTCAATATTTGCCCTGTTTTCGGCTTGGGCATTATTTTGTGAATACCCCCTTTAGTATATGGGTTGACCAGCGTCACTACGATGATAATTAAAACAACCGCATCCAAATTTGTTGAGTGGTCCTCGAGTTGAAACGAAACATGAATACAGACAGACAGACATACAAACATTCTAAAAATGGTTGTTTCGGTATATGTATATATAGTTGTATATCTATCTCTACATAAATAAAAGGCACAAAACAAGCAAAATATACGTTTAGTTTGAATTCTGAAATTGATATATAGACTTCATCATATTTTATACCTTAAATATTAAATGATACCGTCTATTTGGAAAACCTTTTCTGGGAAAGAGATTTGTAAAATTACGTATTCTACAAACTTTGCCAGGAAGCTTTGCAAGAGGTAAATTTTGGAGTTTGTTATTTCATTTGTATAATTTTTAGAGCCATTTAGTATGCAGATGAAAAGTAACCTAAAAAAATTATAGTTTGGGCAATTTGGTGTGCTCCGTAAGTATTATTTTAACTAGAAGACGTTATTTTTAATATATTTTGTTTGGATATAATAACCGCAGTTAATTATTGCTCCTGTGATCTATAGTGCTTAAATTTGCCTTGTAATAAATTTTCGTAGCAGAACAAGTAGTGTTGAGCGTTCTCACACAGCGTTCCTAGGTAAGTCCAGCATTCCTGGGTGTTAAAAAATAAAAAAACCCGGCTTTGTTTACCTGTATCTCTGGAGCCCTCCCAGAAATAAAACATAATGTTCTCATTCTGTCTTTTTCTTTCCGTATCGAAAAGACAAGGACCAGACGCCTAAAATAAGGTTAGTCTTGTCAAATAAGATAAGTTGTCAGGATTGTTGGGGTCATTGTCATTGGTGTTTTCTTTTTATTTATTTTTTATAAAAAAAAATATTATCTATAAAATTAAAGCATAAAAAATATATAGAATAAATACGGTCATAACCGCATTATCAAAATCTCCGATTTACCCATGTCGGAGGAGAAAGATAAAAAAAAAAATTGAAAAAAAAAAAATTGGTGTTTTCGAGAGGGGCCTGTCAATAAATGCTTTGCACGGCATACATATTTTATTTACCTCACAGTATATTTCTTCACCGTTAGTATTCACAAAAACTCACTCATCAGTAAATGCTCGACCAAGATTGTGAGTGAACACTGCTAACTGAGCCAACGCCTCCCATAAATAACTAATAGCTATGGGGTAATACTACATATCTATCTTACCGCCAAAGTTCGGCCGGAGCCGTATGTCGTACCCGTCCAGTATTCTGGACACGGTGTGTGTCACGTTCTCCAGACGGTCTGCCGCCGCCTGCCGCTCGCTCCTGGACCAAAGCATACGTCCTTTAATATTCAAAATCAAGCAGACAACTAGTTTTTATTTAGAAAAATGAGATGTGAGAAATGGAATTATTTTGTTACATTATATGGCAGATACATGGGTAGGAAATGATAAATGTTTCTCTTTTATTCTAGTTATGTTATGTTTATTTGCTTTAAAATATTTAAGATTTAGGTGACTATTATATTAATAATATTATTGTCATTATATTGTCACAAATACTTTTTTTATTAAAAGATATTTTTAGGGTTCCGTAGTACCTGAAAGGTAAAGGGAACCTTTATGGTGAGACTCCGTTGTCCGTCCGTCCGTCCGTCCGCCGTATGTCACAGCATCATAACTTTAGCACCGTTAAAGATAAAGACTTGAAATTTGCTACAAAAATAGCTTTCACTTACCTACACAATAGGGTGTAAAAACAATTAAAATGGGTATCAAATTATACATATTATAGATTTGATTATAAAAATATATACTTTTACTACATTTACTGGCACTACTTTTGAGAAATATTTGAAAAACTACAAAAAATGCATGTCCCCCCTTATTTTCGAAACTGGTGAACCGTAAAAAATTAAAACAATGACGATTATAGGCCATAACTGTCCAATTACAGGAAAACTATAGCAATAAAAAAAGTAGATAACAAATGAGAAATATAAAAAAAAGTTAAATGAATGAAAAAAATATTATATAAAAATACAATATGGGTGTCAAATTGTAGATATTGAAGAGCTTATTATAAAAATATATACTTTTACTATATTTCCTGGCACCGATTTCGAGAAATATTTGAAAAACCACAAAAAATGCATGTCCCCACTCCTTTATTTCCGAAACTAATTAACCGAAAAATATGAAAAAAATCATGATAATGTGAGATTACGTAATGATTACAGGAAAAATATAGCGGGTGAGAAATTCACGATAGCAAAATTACAAGATACAACAAGATTTTAAATACTTTCTTCCTGATTGCTCCCAAAACTGTTGAATTACGAAAACCTAGGTATGCCTGTCTGACTCGCACTTGACGTTTTTTAAATTTTGTTTTACTTAACTTCAGTATGTCTGGGTCTAATCTTGCAACTGCCTTTAAAACTAGTTTCCTCAACCCATTGAAATGAAATTTTGATTTTGATGACATTGCACGTTATGCCAAACTACGTCATCCTAAATCCAATATGGTGGATGCGACAAGATAGCGATTTATTATTTTCGGTATGCAATGTCTCATTGACAAGGAAAATACTTTAAGCTAAGTGACATCATCCTTATTCCAAAACGCACCTAATAGCGGACTAAATTTCCCTAACCACCTATGGGTATCAAATGAAAGGGTTTGTAAAGCAGAAAACGTGACGTCGTTCTAAATTTAATGTGGTGTACGCCCCAAGATGGCGGACTCAATTTTTTTTACTACCCTCTTGACATGGTTAACAAATGAACGGTTTAACGGTCAAAATAACTTTTTTCACTAAAAAGCACAAAATAAAACAATAAAAAACTTTTTAAACGCAAGCTTTTGTTTAAACCCTGGACTTAACCAAATAAAATAAATTTAGATCGCTGAAATTAAATTATTTGTTTTCAAAGAGCTTGTCGCGTGAAATGTTCTTAAAAGTAGGGTAATTAATTTAATTACTCTCATTGGACAGTGATTGATTGGTAAGTAAAACTTACGATTCGTACGACAAGCTTCTGGAAAACAAATAATTCAATATGAAATATTGACTCAGTTTCAGCAATCTAAAAATATTTTATTCGTTTAAGTTCATGGCTTAAATAAAGACTTGTTTTTAACAAAGTTTTTTTATGTATTAATCCGTGATATGACGCTTGAAAATACCTTATTTTGGTTTGTTATTGTTTTATTATTGTCGGATATTTTATTTGTTCGACGAAATATTTTTAACACATTCACTTTTCGAATTTCGATACAAGTAAAAAACAATCGATGTAGAGGGCAGTCGCGCCTTGTGAAATTGGACGGTTTTATAGTGTTTTATGCAACTGTCACATTAATAGGCCATTAGGATACAAGAAAATGCATAGTGTTTGTCACATAACTTGCAAAGTATAAGAATAAATATAATTTTCAATAAAACTTTGATTATAATTAATTACTATAGCTTATACAATGTGACACTGAAACAAAGAGATTCCTATCAAGAAGCTTGTTTGTCAATTTTGGCTATATTGACTAACTTATTGGTTGTTTCCAATGTTTTTATGATCAAGTAAACAAGTTTAGTTAGTAAAGGAAACTGACGTCTTGTTGCGCTCATATGGAGTTAAGATGTTGTTTACGCTTAACAAGCTCTTGTTCAATTTACATATTTATTTTTTTCAGTGGACACAAGTATCTTTGTGAAAAATAATCCAATAATGTTGATTGCTGAGCCCATTCAATATTTTTCAATGCAAGTGCTCGTAAAGTTCTGTTTTATATGCGTCTAATCCGTTGTCTAAGTCAACTTTACCGCACGAGTGTTAAAGTTTTCATTTTTTTTTTTATTTTTTTTATTTTGTTTCCCTACATAGTGGGAAGGCAAATGGAACTTAGCTCGATATACACTGTCCGTCCCTCTTTAGGTAGATCAAAAGAGTGAGACAGAGCACTGTATCAAGCGCCATCGAGCTCGATATGGTTTGCTATGCTAGAATAGTGTTTCAGTTTGATGCGTTCGTAGGCTGATGAAATGAAAACTGTTTAAACGACATTTTGCGTAGGTAGTAACTTTACAAATTGAAAATTCTGATGAAACTTAATCAACCATTTATTGTCTGATTTTTACTTTTTAATTTCTTTTGATAATATATATAAGGTTAATTTATACAGCCAAACTCTTATTAGAGGCTTGGTAAGTGATCAGTATCACGGATTGATAACAGTTTTTGCTAGTTTCGCAAAATAAAATCTTGATACCTCATCGTAATTGACTCGGGGCTGGGCTTGCGTTTGTAAGGAACACGAAAAGAATAATTTACGAATTTCAAAAAAAGGCTCATTGAATCTCGTTACTGAGCACTTACCGAGTCTTCAGTAACAATTGGGCTGAATAAACTAAAGTCACCTTATATAGGTTTAAAATAAACTTCTTGGTAGGTAATATAAATAAGAACTTTTTGATTATAATGTCAAAAGACAAAAAGCTTGAAGTTCGCAAAATGATACCCGCCACTTGCATTCTCTGTACAATATTTAAGAAAAATACAATGTTATCGATCGGTCTTCCTTGTTAACAACATTCTTTGTATCTAAGGAATAGACAATATCGGGCAGCCATTGTTGTTCATATTATTATAAAGAATAAGCTGGTGGTGTCGAATTTTATGTATGACTGAAAGCAGCCTTCGAACGCATCAAACTGAAAGCAGCTTAATTCCGTCAAGTCGGGAACTTACGAGCAAAGAAAAAGAAAAAGAATGCCCGCCTAAAGTTCATTTGGAGTACTCAGACCAAGTAAGTTGGAGTATGTATTTGTTGTTTCTTTGTTTATTTAATTACATTTTATTATTTACTTACACTGTGCATTGAAAAACGTAGTATGATACTCGTGTGTAAGGGCAATAACTTACTCGTAACATTTAAAACACTCGCTTATCGCTCGTGTTTCAAATCATTCCTCGCACAAGCTATTGCTTCCTTCTCGTAGCATAAACTACTATTTCAAGTTAATTTGTATTAAAGTCATTACGTTCACTCGTGTATAATATTCTTTTTGTATATTCTTTAAATTTTATGAAGAAGGTTGTCCAATATTTGGGCAACAACAGGAGAGTATACCAAGCCGATATAAAGCAACTCAAAATTGTATGAATATCAGAGAAATAATGACAGATTGTATAAATATCGGAAAATACACCACACATTTTATCGTTGGAATTTGCTGCGCCGCGCCGTATAGCAATCCTATAAAATAAAAAGCTTTCTATTTTAATAGACGTTACCACATATCATTGTAGTTTTATAAATTTATTGCATTTAAAATCAATCAATGAAGTATCTAAATTACAATTTCGTTAAAGCAGATACGCCATTTAGCGTGAGGCCCTCACAATCCGATATTAAACTGAGTCCCACAACGAATGGCGGCTCGCCTTAGAAACCCATTTGTAGACGGTTACCCTCTCTCAAAACGTCTAATCACGTCTCATTCAACAGGTGCAAATCATGATTAATACAGCGAGTTTTTGTTATAGATTGATAAGAATGTGTCTTAAAACGGAAAAGTTAAAATTTAGCATTGATTTTGGTGTATTAAGAAGTACGATTTTTGTGAATAACGCGGGCTATTATGTTTGATATGAGCCATTTTCTTCAAGACTGAAATGCAATTTATACGTGTCACGAATACGTTAATATTTAATATGCTTATCGTTCAAGCAGAAACGCTTTCAAAGGACAGGCAAGGATTACATTAGACAATAAAATTATAGGATTCGTAAACTAAATTATACAGTGGTTAAAAGCATGAATATTTGGATTTGGCAATCGTTGACTCTTGAATTAATTATTATTTTTTCCCGGAGAAAGCGAGTTTATTTTAAAGATTTAGTTCGATTTTTGTTTTTTCCGAAATTCAAGGCTTTTAGACAAACTTTTTTTCTATTCCATATTGTTTTGTTTGCACTCAACTGCTTAATGTCAATGATGGCGATCTCACGTTTTTTTTTAGAACGTCCTTTATAATCTCAGTTCAAATTTACTTTTTACTTTTATCTGCAATAAAAAGGAGTACATAATACAAAATGCATAAATGACGTGCCCAGAAAATTAAGCCACATGCTCGTCTAATAATAACGAAAAACTTTTGTTTTTTTGACTTTCACAATCACAAATACCTATAACTTTTTCCATAAAAAAATACCAGTATGTAATTAACAGTTATATGGAGAACTTAATTTCTCATTTCGCTGTGTTCAAATGTTTTTCTATGGAAGTAGTTCAGTATTATCAGTAGAGCATGTGGTTTAATTTTCTGAGTATGTGATTAACACACCCGGTATAGACCAAGTGAATTTTCAGCAAACCAATAAAACAAAAACTTGTCTACGCTTCCTACGGCGTAGCTAATGATATCACTAAAAGTTCATTTATTGGAATTGTATTTCACACCAGATTGTCTATTATTTGAAAACAAAGTAAATCAAGAACCAACAACTCCGTCACAAACAGGTTTACGTACTAGCGACGACTTTGAGCAAAGTTAGAAGTTTACAGGAAATTCCTGAACTACTTATACGAGTATGCTGCTGAAACTAACGGAATTTCCTACAACAGACTTTCCCAACTATTTACCGTATACTCTTTAAGTATATGCTTCATCAGTTTATAATACAAGAACAATTCTTCAGTCTAACGAAAAACATAAATTTATTACATATTTTACAAAGCTAAAAACTTTTAAAACTACACCTGAGTCGAATAACTGTGGACATAGTTGCGGGTTTTAGAAAGAGATGCGAGCCGACGGCAGGACAGGCATTTTTCGTGGTTGATTGCTTTGTTAGGTTATTCAAAGCGAAATTAAATGTAAAATTAAATAAAACATTTAAAAAATTTCCAGGCATTACTTTTAAACATTTTTTAAACTTTTTCTATTTATATGATACGCTGATACTATTTGAAAGTAGAAATAACCATTGCAAACCATAAGTCAAAACTTTCCTTTGTCAAAACAACTTCGATTCGATAACCTATTAGTTAGTTATTAGGTAAAGAACTCACTGCGCGTCGGCTAGAGCCATGAGGACCTTGAGCACGAGGGTGAGCACGAAGTGCCAGACGCGCGCGTGGTGGCGAGTGTTGCGCGCGCGGGGCCGTGTGCGCGGGCTCATCGCGCCTCGCTCCCGCCGCGCGCCGCCTGCACCATCGCGCGCTCACACACCCTTCACCAACGGCATCTTCAGAACATCATCGCGATACTTTCTCGAAGTTAAAGTCGTGAGAAGTGTCGTATGTTATCGTGTTCGGGATCTAGTGTCGGCGGGCGCGGGCAGCGTGAGCGGCCACGGCGGCGGCGGCGGGCCGAGTGCCCTCGCGCGTGCGCGCACTTTTCCTCTCCACATTTCGCACGCATCGCGGTACTCGCAAGAAGTCTGATCGTAGCACTAATCTATTTCAAAGCGCAACACAACTGAAATATAAATTTAATGAACCTCTTACCAAATTTTTCGTTTTAATGTTGAGGTGTCAAGCAAATGGAAGCAAATCAGTGTTTATTTCAAAGAGGTAGCTCTTTTACTAACAACACTTTTTATTTAATTAATTTGGATGTTTATGGTTATTATGTACCGATGGTTTATAGGTAGATATTTTTTTTATAATGCAGTTCTTAAAGGCTGAGATGTACAACCAGTGCGTCCTTCCTGTGATGACGAACACGTTGTCTGTGACAAAGGGCCTGATCCACCGATTTAAGGTCGCTCAGCGAGCTACGGAATGGGCTATGCTTGGGGTATCTCTGATGGATAGAACCCGAAATGAGGAGATCCGTTGGAGATCGAAACTAACCGACATAGCCTGCAGAATCAGTCAGTTGAAGTGGCAGTGGGCAGGCCGTATTTGTTGCCGACATGATGACCATTGGGGCCGAAAGGCTTTAGAATGGAGACCACGTACAGCAAAGCATAGTATAGGCCGACCTCGTACCCACTGGACCGATGACCTGAAGGACGTTGTGGGTGGCGGCTGGATGAGGAGGACGGAGGAAAGCCATGAGTGGCGAACTTTAGGAAAGGCCTATGTCCAGCAGTGGACGAACACGAGCTGATGGATGGATGGATTGTTTATAATAATTATATTATGTTGTGAATAGGTGATAGAGCTGATGCCGGGCTCGACTATGGAGGTACCACCATCTTACTCGCAAATCCTCCCGAAGTTATTCGGGGGAGAGTAAGAGAACAGCTCTCAGGCAAAACCAGGCGGCCCACCATTGCCTGGGACCGATGGATGGCGGTATATCCCTCCCCAATTGCCGGGCTTTATATGAAATAGACTGGTGACGGGCAGCGGCGTCACTGGTGCAAGGGTTTCGGCACCGCGCTCACCAACCCGCCTGCCCAGCGTGTGTGAGTATGGGCATTTCTTCCAGGAGGACTGCCAGGAGTGGCGAAATCCTGGAAAGGCCTATGTCCAGCAGTGGACGAAACAGGCTGATGGATGGATGGATGGTGAATAGGTAGACACTTGTAAAAATATACGTAGGTTCACATACCATGTGAGTAGGTTCTAGAACACGTATTGCTGACTGACATTCAAAACGTAGGAGACCTAGAAATGCAGCGAGGGTATTCAGGAAGCTATTTGCCGACGGCGGTGCGCGGTGGCGGCGGCGGTGGCGGTGGCGGTGGCGCCACGCTTCCGTCCCACAGATTGCGAATAACATGACACGTGTATGAGCTGTGATATACGTTCCGAATATATCGCTATACTTTCTGAAAAAAAAACTTGAAAAAATACTTTTTTTAAGTTTTTTCTATCTTGTTTTGTCATCAGCCAATACGCTTACCAGCGCTTGGAATAACTAGAAGTCTTCTTTTAATAATACTAGGGATACATGAAAATAACAGCCTAATTACAGTTTCGTCCATATTCCTGTGATTAGCGAACGAAGTACGAAAATATTGGTGTCAATTCGGTCTGTCACGACTTAACTTATTTGACAGGACTAAACTTAATTTAAGCTGTCTGTCATTTCCTTTCTGTATGCAAATGACAAGGACAGGACGGCTAAAATAAAGTTAGTCCTGTCAAATAAGAAGTCGTATTACACCAAATCGACACAATTCAGTTTATTTGGATGCTACGCCGTAGCTTCCAGAAATGCCTTGTAGTAAAAACTCTGAAATTAATGCTAGTTTTAAAAACTATCAATATTCGACTCAACACAAGCCCAACTCTACGTTGAACCTTAATAATCTTGACATCGTAGTCTAAATAATGGGCGTGAGAGCAACGCCACAAAACGAGTGTTTGCCCCTTTGTCCCCATTTCTAGAGACACAAAAACCCAAGTCTATGCTCTTAGCATACATTGGAGAAGCAATAATGATGAGTGTCTCGCAAATGCCTGGGACAATTAGAAGTAGTGCTCAATTTTGGTAGCGCTCTCACAAACAATTAGTAATTGAAAATGAACTATGAAGTAGCTTTAACTTTGCTCTTTACTTTGAAAGTGTCTGAGCTTCGTCTACTCTTTATTATGATTGCCTCGATAACTTGTTTCTTTGTTATATTGAATAGTAACGATGATTATGAGTGTAAACTGCGTATTGAAGTAAATAACTAAGTAAATCGTTTATTCGTAAAAGATAATATACAAAATAAATCCCATCAAATTCAACCAGAAACTGACGCCCAAATATTAAAATAAGAATCAAATTATTTAGAAACACAAATTCAATCATTAAATCTGTTAAATTGTCTTAATTTTAATATTTCTAAAATTAAATACTTACATAACTAAAATAGTTAAAATACGTAAAATTAGATTCATTAAAAGTTTAAATGTCAATAAAAGTTCAATTACCAAGCTACAAAAATGAATCATTGGTCTAAGAAAACTGGCTACGCTATAAAAACAATTATTTAAAAAATATTTCTTAATTTTTTCCTTAAGTTATGTCAAAGGTAGAAGTCTAATGTCACTAAGTAATTTACAACGAGATATAGACGTAATTGATAAATAAAATAATACCAAAAAGTAATTAATAAAAGAATACCAATAGAAAATACATTTTCCGCTGAAAAGTTTTAGTCTAGCTTATGGTTTTTGTAATTTATTAAAATGTCGAATACATTCATAATAACTAGGAACATCACCTAGTCCTGAAAAACTGTTTTTTATATCCATACTTCTTGTATCGCGTGTAAGCCATGCATTGAAGTTATAAAGTCCTAAAATTTAAAATTCCAAATGAGAGTAAATTTAAAAGGTCATTGGGTATATTAAATTCCTCATTATGATAATAATGTTAACTTTTATATTCAAGCCGGGTCATCTTTAAAGATAAAAATGTGTGTGAACAAATTTTTTTTTCTGCTGCTTTATGGTCTATTTAATTATTTTTACTTATTTTATTAGGACCTTTGTATAAGATACTAGCCTTTCGCCCGCTGCTCAGCCAGCGTTTACTCAATCTCTGCCCCATTTGCCCCATGCTTGGGCGTTATTCCATCAACACCGAATTGAAATACCAGACAGCCAAAAATTCAAATAATTTTAGTTTCGGCTTCAAAAATTAAAAATAAAGCTATTGTACAAACAAGACTTTTTTACTACTTTATTATTAGTATTTGCTTGCGACTCCGCCCGCGTTTATTCAATCTCTGTCCCGTAAAAAGTTATTTTTGCCTCTGTACAATACTAATAACCCATTAATAAACATTAATGGAATCATTTTAAATTTCGCGAAAATATTCGATTTACAGACACGACCTTTTTACTACTTTATAAATAGTATAGATACTAGATGTTCAAATGATACATTCAAGGCCCTACTGAGACTCGGTAAGTGCAATTACCGGTTTTGTCAAATTTAGTTTTGGCTTCGTATACTTCTTGACCCGCCGTTGGTCTTAGACTAATATAGTAACAAAGGCAGGCAGACACTAAATATTTTAATACTTTTGCAGAAAGAGGTAATTAAACCTTGTTACTGACCAACGTGATCACTTACCAGTAAAGAGTATGATTTTGGCTGATATCGATCAGTTATTTATTATACGTATAATCATATACATTTACGAGTACACATACCTACAACGTGAAATTTAAGTGCAACTTGTTGTTAACTATGTTTTGGAACAATAAAGCTATTTTATTTTTATTTTTAAGTGATTTTGTTAACGAAAACTGGTGACAGTACTCGTCCATTTGAACAAATTTTACTATGGAACCAGCCCTGAAATCGCGAAAAAAGATATCAGCTGTTTCATAGAGAATTTAAATACCTACTCGACCAAACTGTATGAAACAGCTGATTTTTTTCACGATTTTAGGATTTGCTTCATAGTAAAATTTGTTCATATAGACTAGTACTATCACTAGTTTTCATTATCAAAATCACTTAAATTTCACGTTGTATACGAATACGTTCATACTTTAAAACTGGTATTGCTCGAGTCTTTAAATTTCCGTCAAATATATTTAGACTAGCGGACGTCTTGCAGCGTTGCTCAGATGGGGCCCGTTTCTCTGGATCTCCTGAGAATTTCCTAAAATCCCTTCTTCACAGATGTCTACATTATGCAAAAAATTTACAGTCCAAATTTCATATTCCTAGGTGCAGTCGTTCAGGTGTAGTACAAATTTGTGTTTTCTCATATTTATGTATTTTATTTTCTGTTAGTTATTATTCTGAATATCAAATTTTCGTGGGTATAGGCAGATAACATAATCGGTTCAATCTTGGCAGGTTATTCATCCATGTCATCTTATCTCCTCGTAACTATGTAGTGTACGTATAATTATGTATACGGTATCTATTTAGGTGTACTGCATTGGCGTAACGAGGATTTGTAGCTAGGAGGGGTGGCCCTCGGCACAAACTGATGAAACCATCAACAAGTATCTGTTCTCGGTTATGTGATCGTATCAAGATAAATAGAGATGACCCTCCATACAACGAGATCATAATTGTTCACATACAAACCAAAAAGCAACCCTCAAAACGGATAAAGTATCTATTTACATCAATTACACCATATTTCATGGATGAGCCCCTGGCCTCTACCTGGTTAGCCCTATGCCTATCTGTTGTTATAACTCGGTCATTGCATTTTCACAATGTCCATTGCCCATACCTTCACTTAATCCTTTATATATAGGTACTTATTTACTCCACACGAGGTATCAAACTAGATTCTCTATATTTATTTAGTACATTGAAAAACGCGGAATAGTTTAGAAGCTCTTCAAACATTTTAGATTTTCCGATAAAACTATTTAACATATCGTCACGACATTTATTCCCAAGGGGCAGTCAGAAGTGTTTTGGAGTGTGAGCTGTCAACAGAACTGTCAACGAGTTTTACGATCTAACGTGATAGGGTGTACTGAACGGTAACCTTCATCATTCAGCAAAGTAATCTACTTTAATATTCTAATAATAAAATAGTCAAAGAGACCAGTCTGTACGTAAAATATTTTTCCAAAATGTATAATACTCGTATCGACTATATCGATCAGTTATTATAAGTATAATACAATATACAATCTATACTAACAATAATGTATTAAAAATGTCGTGTCTTTATAATAAATATTTTTGTAAAATTTCAAATGACATGAGTTATTAATATTGTACTAAAAATACAAATATTTTTATTTACATATAAGTGGGTACACACACAATAATTTGGTACATTAGCTAGAACCAAGTTTATTAGATATAACTATGTATTACATACCAAAAACGGGATGAAGCTGTTTCCTATCTGGGTTTTTACGCCAGTAAGTAAGGATAGTAACAGCTTATTGAAGCCAAAACTACCCTTTTTAGATTTTTTGTCTGTCTACCTATTTGTCTGTCTGTATGTATGTTCCGTTTTAACTCTAGAACCACTCAACAGATTTGAATGCGGTTTTCTTTGTTCAACATATAGGCTATAAGGGATGTACATAAAATAATGCCCAAGCCAAAAACGCGAGCGGAACCGCATCAAAAGGTTAGTTAAATACTATGCACTTAAATTCGATTTGAAAATGTGTGTGTTTAAAATATTTTCGTTTAGTGACTAAAATGTCGTCTTAGTTGCCTGCAATTTCAGCAGGCAACATTGCGCACGAACTTGTCAAGTCACATTCTCCCTTTCTAGCCGAAAATTTACTGTATTTTCATTTTTGGCCTTTTTTCAGTTATGTGTTTCCCAAAATAGTATTTTTGGGTTTCATAAATTTTCTTATCTTTGTGTCGTCTATACTTGGCAAAGGTTTTTACTTGAGTATGGAAGACTTTTGACTGTTAAATTTTCTGCACCTATTATTATTTTTTTCCTCCAATAAATTTGTATTTTTAAGCAAAAAAATGGAACACTTGATATGACCAGCCAAACTCGATTTCAAGACAAACTAGTTTGGTCTAGGTGGCATAGTTATAGGTTGTCATAAAAAATAACCACAAAGGTTATGTATGGCGGTCGCTCTACTACGTTACTTGACTCGATATACCTAACCTTGTAACCTACTAGGTCGTTCTTGCGCTGAAGGGCTTCCGAGAAACTAGTTCGGCCTAGGCAAAACTACTTAGTAGTTCCTAAAATCGGGGTTGGCCGCTAAAATATGGAATAAAAATTAAATACGTAAAATACTATGGAAGAAAATATCCGCTCACAGTATAATCATCTTTAAAATGTTGGTTTGAGCAGAATTGATCTTATTTTTTAGTTACCTTAGTTATTTGTCTCATCTAGACAAGCACTGATACCAAATTAACTAATTAGTTCTTGAAAGAACCCTTAATACGTAATTGTACAATCAAACAAGCTTACCTGTAAGTAATGTTCGATTGAAATTATAGCCTTGTTGTCTCTCCGAAGACGATAACTAAATTTAAAATATCTTTGTTCGGTGATTTCGGTACGTAGCGTCGGCAATACAGGCTCGTCCGTCCAAATGTAATGTGAGTCAGGGGAACGACAGCCAGTGGATTATACCACGTCTGCGCAAAATGACCCCCATTACCTGCCGCATCGCCTCACTATTTATGATAGAAAAAAATACTAGTACGTACACACTCGTAGTTTTTTAGGGTTCCGTAATCAACAAGGAACCCTCTTAGTTTCGCCATGTCCGTCCGTCTGTCTGTCTTAATGTCTGTCTGTCTTAATGTGTCTCTGTCTTAATGTCTCTCTGTCTTAATGTCTGTCTGTCTATCTGTCCGCGGCTTATCTCAGAGACTCTTAGTACAAGAAAGCTGTAATTTGGCGTGTATATAGTATAGATATTAATCACGCCAAAAAAGTGAAAAAAAAAATTTTTTTTGAGTTCCTCCCCTTCTCGTGAGGTGTGGGGTGTCGTTGCATAGGTCTTTCAAAAATATCGTAGGTATTCAGAGATCCGTTTGCAAATTATTATGTGCTAATTTTTGTTAGACAAGTGTCTCCCCCCTGTCTGCCAGCTTAACGGTTGCTTTTGCATATATGAAAAATTTCATGGCAGTAGTAGTATAGGTATATATAATGAAATTTAAAAAAACTACCACAGCTAAAAAGCCTTTATTTAAAAATTAACGAGTAATAGTCGACCAACTTAATTTGGTGGTTATGTTTCATACATTTCATAATTTTGTAATTTTTATTCGAATCATTAAGTTTTATTAACTCATTTGAATGCTACTGAACCCTCAGGCATGAGTCCTACTCGCACTTGACCGGTTTTTATTTTTGTATGAAAATAATTATCGTTAAGGGACAAAGTTACTACATAGATAGTTACTAGATAATGTAAATAATAATATTTTAAATATACAGTGCTCCCACAAAAACAACGAAAAAAAAAATTTGAACAAATAAATCCAATGCAATTTTCTTTTTTCTCGTGCATTCATCATCCCTTTACGCAAATATGTACATAAATTATTTTATCACTGATCATACGCCGCCGGGAAGCACTCTGTAGCGGTTCGTAGAGTTTCGTAGCACTTCGTGGCGTGTAGCAGCTTCGTCCTGAATTAGCATTGATTGCCGGGGAGAAACCTTTCATAGGTAAACGAGTTAGGGGATCTTCGGATTATTTTATGGATTTATGCATGTCGTTTGAAATTGGCTGGCTTTCAAGGGGTTTTGAAGGTACCTTAAGATCCCCAATTTCCCTGTTAAAAATACAAGAACGTGAATGAATAATTTTATTTGTATATTTTTATAAATGTAAGGAATAAAAAGATGAAGATTAGTATTTTATCGCTTCATTTGAATCAAGTTCTCCTAACTATTAAAAGTTTCTGGTGACATGCAATAAATCTATGCCATAAATGCGCATAAATTTATACAGCCACGCTGTCAGTATACAGGTTGGCAGATAACATTGTAGTGCTGGCTCAAGGAAGGAGATAATGTGGTGATTCTGGCGACGTGTGACGCCGGCTCTCGAACCCTGTCACATATCCTTTACACTCGGCACATCTCACGAAGGCTTATCGGTTAGACAGCGTTCGTTAGAGACTATTTATCTTTAGATAAATAACTTTATTTGTAATTTTTTGACGTGTAAATTTTTATTTATTAATAAATGAGTATTTCAGTATTTCGGTAAGTCAGGTGTGTGAACTGAGTGACCATAGCAGAACCAAAACATACTTATATATTTTTTTTATTCTTTACTAATTCAGGGACGCGTAATATAATTGTTTTGCAAGACGTAGTACGAAACCTTAAATATCTACCACTACTAGAAACCATGTGGTCACTAAATTCACACACACACACACACACATTTGCTACGGCGAAGTAAGCGCTTCGCTTATTTTATTAATATCGATAACTGAATGGGTACGGAGGATAATGGATCCAACCTTGCACTTTACTCTGCCGGTATGAGACTTGGCACGAACCAGGTACATATATTATATTTAGATAACATTAAAAAAATGGTGCTCCTCGGCAGGTCGTGCAGGGGTAGGCAAAAAACAACCAGAATCCAGAGGTGCCCACTAGAGGTAAAAAAAAAAATCTGGTCTAAAAAGGTTGAAGAATATTTTAACAACAAACCCGTTAAAACGTAATTTAACGGTTCTTACAAAAAGTGTAGGCCAATGTGTTTTTATAGTTCAAGAGATACAAAAAATGTATGTGTATTAATTTCGCATCAAAATGTTATCTTGATAAATATTATATTTTAAAACCTTCACAGTATTGCCAAAATTTTTGTTTCTCCTGACACATGTTTTCAGTGTTGTGCCCGTGACGAAATCGGTGCGATTGTATTGCCTTCGCAAGTTTCATCAAGCGTGCACGTTAAATCGAAATAGGTCACGCCCACAACTGAGTTGCTGCTCTCATGACGACCGTCCTTAATCGTTACATCGTGCCAAGTTTCATCCCTGCAGAATAAATCGCAAGGTTGGATAGAACCTTACCTTCAATACCTTTGATTTAAGGTCCGTATGCAATAACGTGTTATGTTACAAAATTTAAGTTAGCCAATTTACTTTTATTTTTTTCGTTTTATTTTCCCTTAAGTTCAAATATTTAATTTTTTCTTTAAAAATTTGCATGAACGAAAATGTTATTGAAAGAAAATATGAATTAGAAACAAACTTCAAGTGAGACAAGAATTTGAAAAACCTTATTTCCATTTCATATATGCCAAAAAACAAATAAAAAGTTTACTTTCGAATTCTCAACTGAATGATATGTAACTTTCCGAGATTGACTCGGCTTTGTTATATTCAATATCTGTACAAAATATTACATTTTGAAACTTGGAAAAAACACGCTTTCCTTCACTGAGCTAAACGTGACGTTCCTTAAATCTTATACGTTTGAGATATTAAAGGGTTTTATATCTTCTTAAAATTGCGTATACTGGTTGGCTCGAGAACGAATCCATAGTCATACAAAATAGACGTAAAGGTATTTCCAGCATTTAGATTAACTTTTTATACAGTAGTTGAGGGTTAAATAACGTTCACTTACACTTACTTAATGCACTTGACTAAACTCGTAGAATTTACTACATTTATTTTAAATAAGTGTTAAAATGCCTCGTGATTCTTACAATATCCACTTAAAATCCACGTGCAACGAGTGGATCGCTCCTTCACGGCCTGAAATGTAAATGAAATTTTCTTCAGTGCAACGTGGTTTCCAAGTAGTTTCCTTTGTTGCATTCTTTAGCATCCTGAAACCGGGAGCACCACAACGTTTTCTCGGCTTCGTATAATAGTTTCATACCGAAAATAGACGACCGTAGTTCTTATTTTATACCCTGCTTGTGACTTTAGATTATTAATTTTTGTTACTTTGAATCTGATTACAATGTTATTATACTATATTTCTCGTAACTCTAATACAGTAAAAAAATTCTCCGTGCACCCGATAATATAGTTTATTTGTACTTTTACGTGTATGAAATTTTTTAACGTGCAAAAGAACAAACAGGGCGGGTAAGCAAGTATGTCCTTTCAGATGGTTCATACCATTTAGGCCTCTTTAAATGCACAGTTACGACTTCTGTGAGTCATGAACTTTATAGTAAATTAATGTACTTATGTATGACGAGAGATGTATTATTTTTGCGCTTGTTATACCATCCAGTTTTTTCCGAAACACTGTCCTTTTTGGCACGCGTATCTTAACTATATAGTTTACCAATAGCAAAACCCATGAAATGTGGCTTGAAGCATGTTTTCTAGTTATCAAATTAATGAATTACATGTAAAAGTTAAAAATCACAATTTCTAAGAATATGTAGGTATTTCCAACGATCAAGATATAATAATAATATATATATAAGTAGCTTTCTACAAATGATTACGTTTCACTAAGTAATCGCCATTTAGATACAATTTGCCCTGAAAAGAACGATTTGCGTGAAATCTCTTAAAACAAGCCCCATTTCTCTTCACGGATTTTACTGAGATCCCTCACTAATAAAATGTTTTATTCGGAAATGGCTCGACCATGTCACATTAAATATAACCTCCTATACTTTTTTTTATCTACAATTATTTTCAGCGGTAAGTAGCTCAATCATTAATTTCGGAGTTTCTTGACCTGAACACGGACCTGAAATTTGGATATAACACCTATGTTATGTAGAATGCTGACCAAAACCGAATATTGAATTAAAAATTAAATTAAATTATTTTTAAGTGGGACCCCATACATGATAAAGGAGCCGGAATAAAATTCTTGCCCCGGCATGTCATTGTCTAGAACTCATGAAGTAAAATACAACATAAATATATTTTTTATTTCTTTAAATCTCCAAAAATACAGAAAGGTGGCGGCCATCAAAGTTGTCAGCTTTAGACAATTTTTGTTACGGGGTCTATCTCAAAAACTAAACTCGTAACTTAATTTTGCAGTTTTGTTTTATACATTTTCTATGTACTGATAAGTTTGTAATTTTTATTCAAATAATTTGAGTGTATTAACTTATTTAAATGATACGGAACCCGCAGGGCGCGAGTCCCACTCACACTTGACTGGTTTTTTAAGATAATGTTCGACCTCTAAAAAGGGTATTACTTATATGTACCTATTTAACAAAATAAAGTATACGAATTTGAATTTTTTAATTTTTCAATTTCGGTGTACGGGTTGGAAACCACGAATTTTTCGGAAATAACATTCTCAGGAACATCCTTCCACTATATTAACACAAAACACCGATGAAACTTAAAAGCCGCAAAAAAAATACATATAGGTTTTTATATGGGTACTGTTTTATAAAAGTTTCATATTTTTACATTGATTGATATCTACTTGAGTGAAAAGAAAAGTTAGTTTCATAATTAAACTGTTGATATTACCGACAATGAAGAAGCCACTCTCCAGGCTTTCATTAAAATAGCTCTTTAAATTGATGAAAATACTTACATATGTAATCTTTAGGAAATGATCATCAATCATTTAAATCCAGCAATCGTTCGAACAAATATCTCAGTAAGACATCTTAATCAAACCCATTCAGTTCCCAGGCGTTCGTGATTCAGTTCGTAACTCATAGGATTTCGCCCGGCTTGGCCCGCCTCGCCACCATAGAGATAGCATACCTCGAGGAATATAGGCTGACATTCGTTACGACTTTCACTTGTAGTTAAGTGTTATACTATTTTAAAGTAGCCCAATACTTTCGTTCGGACCAACAAAGAACCATTGTCCGATTGAGATTTTAATTATGATAGTTGAGTGCTCAATTTGCTCACATTTTCAAATACATACTTAAACACACACAGTTCATTGCCATTTACTACATAAACCTAAATCGGGGTTTGTAGGAAACTTTTGTATCACCGTCTTTGTACGATTTTGTAGCTCTGGTACTAGTGACTGCTGTCTCTATGCTCGCCACCAAGATGATTGTAGGATGAAGGCACAATCAGACGTGGCCTTAGGGATCTCGGTATTTGGGAACCATTGTCTCAATTCTACTGCATACGGGGCGTCGAGAATGTTGGCTTCGGAATTCAAAATCCTAGCATTTGGTATCAGACTCTGCATGTGGAAATTGTTACGTGGTTTAATATTCCGGTAGACTGCCCAGGTTCACTGCGATTTCTTAGAAATTTTAGATTCAGGAAAGTATTGAAACGTTAAGCTGGCATGGTTTTGTCATGGGGGTGGTGGGCTAATCAACTTTTTAACCACACTTCTAGTTATTTTGAATAAGCAACTTCAACGCGTAGCTTTTTTGTTAAATACAAGAATATTTGACAAGAGATCATTAAGCGTCTTTCGAATCAAATAATGTTTCATAATTATTGTAATTTTCATTAAAACTATTTTCATTCAACTTTATTTTTAAAGAACTATCCACACGGCTGATCGATGTTTGTGGGGACCCGAAGGCTGGTGCGTATCTTGGCCAGAGAATCAGCCTGGCCATTCAAAGAGGAAACGCTGCCAGCCTTCTAGGTACCCTTCCACATGACGGTGGCGATTTAGATAGGATTTTATATTTAGTTTAATTAATTTTTATTGTAGGTTTAACAATAATTTTAGGTTAGTTTTACCCTTTTTAATTTAAGTAAGTTTTATTTATAATTTATATTCTATATTTTAACATTATGTGTGTTAATTAAAAAATATTAAACTAGGGGGTCACTCAGTAGACAACACTGTTTTCCCATAATAACTCTGGGACGAACTTGTTTAGGGAGTTAGTTACCATAAATAAATAAAAAATACCAAGATTCCTTAATATATTTTTATTTCAAAATGTTACTAAATGATCTAGTAAGCGAACAAAACCATTTTCGAAAAGAAAACAGCAAAATTGTGAATTTTGTCATTGATTACTGGCAATGATCCAAAAAGTAGTGTGGGCAAAAAATTGATTGGCCGTGGTAACAATTCACGGCCAAAGCCTTCTAACAGTTGAAGTAAAGGATTAGTCTGTTAGTTGGATCTCGGTCTGTCGGGGTACGCTCCGGGTTTATTGGAGGTAATCGGTGGTTGTATTTGGAGTAATCGACGGTTGTATCCTAGTTAACGCCACTCGAGGAAGCTTCTTTCATACAAAGCTTATTTTATGGCATCCCCGAGTGCCGTAAATTGAGATACAACCATCGCGTACCCTGATATACCAAGATCTAACTTGCGGACTAATGCTTTACTTCAACTATTAGTAGGCAACTTTTGTTAGGCTCCGGCCGTGACTTAATTGTCATCAACCACCCTCATGACAAAACCATGTCGCCAAGGGTTAATAATTTATTTTAAGGAGGCACGTCAGTTGAAGGTTTGTGTAAAAAAATGGAGACCCATGGACCAAATCTTCCGTCTCTGTTATCACAAATTTGGCATGAGGTGCTAATGCATATCCAGAATAAAACTAACTATTTTTTTTTTCAAAACTCACATTAAGCATCTATTTATTAAGTATTTTTTTGAGTTGAAGAACCCGTACAACAGTTTAAACGTTTTGTTGAAATGAAATCAAAACTTGTGGATCAAAGCCAAGTACCTACTCGTCCATAAAGACACTTTATTTTGGGGCTCGTTTAATATGTAAGTTCAATTAAAAGTTAATGAAAAGAAAAAACGCCCTGAAAAAAGGCGATGGTGTTGGCAGAATCAGAACGACCAAGGATCCAGCCTGTGTTGCGACTTGGTTAAGGACAGCACTTGCCTGCTGAAAAGCTAACTAACGTGTTAATATTTATGAAATTTTCATTAAAAAAAACTTGATATTTACTGTGTATAAATTGTGCTATTGGCTAGTATTTTCTTTGAAAACTTGTCCCTTATTTTAATATAATGCGGGTAATATTTCGATACTTGGTGCTAGAATATCTAAACAAATTTTAAACATTTATATAATTGGTACACTTTATTAGCAGTAGCTAACTATCGCGTGGGTAAAATCAAAACCACTATACCTAGAGCTGAAATCTTTGAGCCTTTTGTCAATTTTTTTACGTTTCTTTTTATTTAAAAATAAACTAAATTGAAACGTTTTAAAAATTTAATTTTTCAAAAATCTAAATCACCATCTTAAAAACTGCGCAAGCCTTTTTAGTGTTGTAGTCAAAAGTTGCGGAAGTTTTCCAACTGATAATAATTGTTCAGGATTCAACGCATGCGCAGTAAACACTTGTAGGACGGAGCGGGACGCGCGAAGTCTACCAAAACGATAACCACCGCCAACCAACATCGGGCACCGGCGCCACAGATGCGCCATACAAACTAAACGAGAAAACATCACTTTCTATACTTTGCAAGTCGCCGGAAACTAGAAAAACACTCTTGACTACTTTAAAATGTGTGTCTACGAGTCCGTGCGGTGTTTCGTTGTTCTTCTTTGCGGGTGAGTTGTAATTTGTTTTTATTAATGCGTGTTATCAGATAAGATAAAAGTTTGTTTATTTAAATTTAACCAATTTGAATGTTTAGTACAGTCATTTATAAAGGACACCTACATTAAAAATCGAGTTAGTAATGTTTTTATAATAATGAGAATTTATGCTATTTTATACCTTAAGTATTAAAATGGGCGTCTACTTAGATATAAGTAGGTACATAGCTACTCGTAATAGCAGTCAGCAGGGAATGCAGGCGATTCACATTTTATTTTAATGAAGAACCCATGTTAGTGTCTTCTGTGTTTTCCTTTGTGCTAAGAAATGCATTACAAAATACTTATTTGCTTTTATTTATACTACTCTGCTTACGTATATTCAAACAGAATAGTGTTTAAAGCTAATGATAGGAAGAAAACAGGTTACTTGCATCAAATAACCAAAAAATCCGTACGTAGTCAAGCAAGCACTTTGACAAAAGAATTATTTGCTACGGCGTAGTAAGTGCTACGAGTCCACAGCTTTTCCCGTCTTGTAGATCCGCTACGCCATTGTTATAATGGAAACAATATTACAGGGTACACCCAAACTTTTTCAGAATCATAAACGGAACTGAATAATTTTATGATACTATGAAAAGTATGAGTATGTTTGAATTGCAAATGATTTTGGTGTTTCATACTTCGAGTAAAGCGACACGTATCACCCCGCTTCTAATCCCATAGTATTTTAAAATAAATTTCCGGTAATTAAAAAAACGATTCAGTACTATAGCACAAAAAAAGAAGCTCTAATGCTAAAATAGTGGAATAACTTTTCTAGAAATCTTTCAATCCTTCCACAAAAGCTGCGTATTAAATTGGACTTATCTTTAAAACTCAAAGTAAACACAAAACTAAAGCAGTTGAGCAAAGTTTTTCTTAAACAAACAAGTCTGCGTTAGAACAATCAGGGCGGGCATGTTTATAAAATGAGAAAAAGAACCAACTTAGCACGCTAATAACTTGGCAAATATATTCGGGCGGGACAAACTTCTTGTTGGATCTCTTTACCCAAGTACAGAGTTCACCTGCTTCTTCGACGAGGCTAGCAATGCAAATTTGTATATCAGTCATAAATTTGTTCATGAATTATCCTGAATTAGTCCAACGATGGCCAAAGATTATGCACTTGGTTCTTCTGAGGAGTAGTTACTTACAGTAAGCAAAAGAGCCTTCGAGTATGATCTAGGTATTTTACAATCTCATGGTTACATATCTTCGCTCGTCATCGCATCTATTTTTTACTTTTGTCCTAGGCTTTGGATTAAAGCAATATTAATTATGTGTTAAATGTAAGTGAAATTATAACAAACAAATTCTTGTTTATTGTCTCTTAAAATAAATAGCAACCGACATTGATTTTATCATACAACTACAACACCAGTCTAGGTTTATGATCATATTAAATCATAATTTTATCTTCTTCCGATTCTTGATCAAAAACCTGATTTTAACATAAAAATGCGATATATAACCTTATAAAATAATTATCCTAAAGTTTGTTTATTTGTTTGGTTTAAAATTGGAGATGGAGAGACAATAAAATATTCGGATTTCAGGTGATAGAGGACCTCCTTGTATGACCTCACAAGTTGATATATAGCTGTTGGATATGTGTTTGATTTTTTTATAAAGAGATATTTTGTGCAACTCCCATCTAAAATGATTACTAGACTAGCCCTTGATAGATACAACTTGTAAAACTACGCTTATTTTAGACTTCTTCCAGACACTATCTATTTGCTCGCGGCATGAATCTAAACTTGTTGTACTGTAGGTAAAACGTTGTACAAAAATGCATCACTTAACAATAAAAAAACACATTAAGTGATGAATCATCGTCTTTTCTATTGTTTATTTGGTATAATTTGCTCATATGATTTGAATCTAGCAAAACCATTACCGGTCAACCGAAAACCGGTGCTAAAACAATCAAGTGGGAATGTTTATAAATGAGACTGGATCCAAGTTGAAATTGCTTCTTAGTACACTATTAACTGCGCAAACAACTTGCTAGCTAAGACAACAAACTTGATCGAAACAGCAGAGTGGCGTCGTGATTACGTTATATACATTTAAGATGAATAATGATGAAGCATCTTGTGCGTTTCATGAGATGAATATTTTATTTTGCCTTTATTATAAAGTATAATTATAATCCATAATATAAAGTTTGTATGAGTTAGTATATTATGAGCAGAAAAGTTTCTAAACATGCAGAATTTTCTTACTTATATCACTTGTAATTCGTTATAGCGTGTAATGACTTATGAGATCAAGGTGCGACCTGTCAAAGTAATGTAATGTTCTAAAGTTAGATTAAATTGTCAATTTCGGAACGCAAGAAAATAAAATGTTTAAACTTGGATAAAAAAATCTATTGATTTATTATTCTACTAACGAGTTTCTTCAAACAAAGCTGGGCCTTAGTAACACAAGCGTATATTTGACACAAAACCGCAAATTAGTATACAAGCAAGCCGTTTGGTGCACAAAAGGTGTCCTAAGGATCACTTGGGCTCGCAGTTTTAATAAAAGTCCCCTGGGAGGGTTATTTGAGAGATACGGATCCCTCAGGGCGCAAATCTTACTTGCACTTGACCGGTTTTTCTTAAAGACAAAATGAAGTACTAACTCTCTTAACTTCTTAGTTCGAATCCGTAAGTAAAATTAGATGATGAACTTTCTTTGAGGTGAACGAAAGTCAGTAATGTTATTTTCCCGTCGGGTTTTCGTCAAAGATGAATTTTGGTCACTTCAAAACAAGCTTTTTCCTGACCACAACTGTGGCTGTAATCATTAATTATTTCATATTTATACCAGTAACAATATAGGTACAGTTTAATACTTTGATATGGGTATTATAATACCACATGATAGACATGATATACTAATAATAAAGTAGTAAAAATTCGTGTCCTTACATTGAATAATTTTGCGAAATTTTAAATAAAATGGGTTATAGTATTCTACTGCTGCCAAATCCAGAGCTTTTGATTTGTGGTCTGTCTATATATATGTATGTTTCGTTTTAACTCAAGAACCACTCGACGGATATGGATGCGGTTTTTTTATTATGATCATAGTGATCCTGGTCAACACATAGGCTTTAAGGCGAGCGGAGCCGCAAGCAAAGGCTAGTCATTAATAGAAAAGCCTAATTAGTGTGGTTTTAGAGAATCTTTCAAATTCGAAAAATATTATTATTAGAGTGCATTATAAACCAGAAAAGATCAATTAGAAACAAATGTAAAGACAAGAATTTGAAAAAATTCCTCGGGCCAGAATTTGAACCTGTGACCTCTTGTTTCCCGAAAAATCGCGAAATCACGCGAAAAATCTGCTGTCATCATAACCACTTGTAAACTAGGCAATCAAGCGCGATCAGAACCCGTGCGCTGTTACTTAAATGAAAATAAACAATGAAAATATAATTAAAGAGATACAGCCACTCATTACTGATTACTCTAGATTTTTTATTCTTTTTATTTATTAACTTTTAATTGCATGTATTAATGGACCAGTTCTGCTGTTAGATCACATGTGCTCTATCTTAGCATCACAATAAATTAAACAAGTATGTCCAATAGCCAGTGTGCTAAGGTACGAAAACTTTTAACACTTAATTAATAAACTAACCTAAGCAATAAAGATAAACAAATAGTGAAGTAGCTACAACCACGGATCAGTGCTTTGACACAGTATACGACAGACGAAATCATGCAGGCTTATCTTTCTTGATGCACCTGGGACAGTTGGATCAAGACCCAACTAACTGGCAAATCCTGCCACTTCAACTGTAAGCTTCAGCTGTGATTTGTCACCACCCTCATGATGAAACCGTACTACTAAGAGTAAGAAGTCGTACCGGAATGTGGTTACTCTACTAAGCACTTTCTGGATGAATGCTTTCCGTCCTGTGCTTTAACAGACAACACACCCCGTAGACATCACATACAGAGCAATATACTCTGCAAAATTGCACCTATATTAGCACATGCATCAAAACCAAAACCAGTGTTAGTTGTGACCAGGGGCCTTATTGTTCGACATTCATCGCGATCGCCTTCAAACTCACAGTGATTGGCTAGAAATGACATCACACATCATGTTTAACCAATCACGACACCTTTAATGGCTATAGCGGCGATAGTTATTGAAATGAGACAATAAGAGGGCAGACCACTGATACAGAAGTGCGTGCTTAGCTCGTACGATTAAAAATCGTAATACAGGTAAAAAGTAAATCGTAATATAGGTAAAATGCCTGCTTACGCTGTGAAATGGTGTGGAAAACCAAGTAGAAACAATGTGGGTCTTAGAATCACACTGTTTGCGCTGGGCCCAATTACCTATCTTTTTTGTTGACTGTACAGCTAGAGCCAACTTTGACAGGATTTAAGAACTAGTTCAAGGTTTTAAATAATAAAAAAAGTCTTGAATAGTTGTCTTTAACCGTATTTATTTTCTACTTTTATCCAATTCGCATCTCCCTTTATGTTAAATCTCTCTTATGATTATGATCATGCTTAACAGCCAACCAGTGATATGAAATTACTTTCCGATCCAAAAGAAAATCCCTATAAATAAAACATCATATCTGGCTTCCGAAAAGATTGCCTAAATGCTACACTTTGTCGCGGAATATGAATACTTATGTTCGTCGGGAAAGAATTTAAATCCCCAAAGAGTTTTTACGTACTTTGCGACTCAAAAAAGTGCGAAATAAATTGAACTTTTATAAAAACTTTCCGTTTAAAGAACTGTTGTCTTAATAAATTTTACTTCTTGTATTGGTCGTCTAAATAAAATCCTGTATTAGCTACCAATTTTCTTTTTACTAATTTTGTTTTCTTTATCGTACACACAAAAATCGAGGCAGTTAAAACACATAATAAATTAGAAGGTATGTACCATGCAAGCTTAAAGGGAAGAGGAACGCAAGGGAAAGATAAATTTTATTAAAATAAGTATTACACGTGTACTACAAAGATTTATTCTGAATAAATTAATACAAAATTCTACTAAATACTCTAACAAAATATATACATACCTAATATAATACATAAATAGACACACACATATGTATAAATTACATAGTTACTGCGACAGCGAGAGGTAGTGCTATTTTAGCTTTTTCTTGAAGAGGCTGATAGTGGGACAGTCGCGAATACCGTGTGGTGATTAGTAAGTTCCACTGTCTAATTGCTGTAACATTGCATGAATTACTACAAGTCCCAGTGTGTGTACAGGATTTTTAACAAGGACTTGTTAGAAAATCGTTGATTTCTATCTTGAAAATAAAAGTATTGAAAGCGATTACGTAAATAAGGAGAATGTGGGTTCTTAATAAAGTTATAGAGGTGAGAGAGGATATGATAATTTCGACGAAGACGAATAGGGAGCCATTCTAACTCAAAGCGAAATTCGGACACGTGATCAAATTTGGATAAGTCGGATACCTAAGTTCTGAAGCCGTTCGAGTTTGTTGAGTAGTTCCTCGGTGATATCAGATTCAGATTCAGATTCATTTATTTTAGTACATAGGCGAAATAATTCGCACTTATACAAGTCAAAATTTACAATCGTCAAAACAGACATCAGCATAGTCAATCAGAGGTAGAAGAAGAGATTGAGCTGGAATGATTTTAGTTTTAAAAGGTGTAAAATTCTGAAATTATTTTTCTCTAATTTTCTTGCTCTAAAATATAACCTTGTAAGTATGGGTAATTATGGAACTTAAAATAAAAAAAATGATTAATTTACAATAAAGAATTTTGACCGCTTCTATTGGTCATTTGTGCCCGAATTACGGCGATAGGGCTCACCACCCGTGACATTTGGGACGTAATATTCGTGGAAAGTGGATGTACTAGTGTGGACTGGGACTTGCATATTCACAGTGCACCGTTCACACTTTGAACACCTCTGACACCCCCTCGGGGATTCATATCGTTGACAATGTGTTATTTTCAAGTTTGTTAAATTAAAGAAGTAACATATTTATTTTATTAACATGAATTATATTTCGTTCGACTATACTAGTTTATAAGGAATTTGTCAGGAAACTTGTAAAAAATGGCCATGTTCTAGTAAGACTCATGCTCTAAGCGTTTCATAGAAACCGTTTAAAACATAAACGTCTTCAACAAACAGTTATCATTGTCCAAACTAACATGACACATGCCATCTGTTAAATTCCGTGTATTCAAAGGATCTAATAAAGTTGGTCGTTTTTATTCCCTGGAATAATTAAAGAAAGTGACTAAATAGCCGTTAGCGGCTTCCTTAGTTTTAATTTTATTCGACCGCTAGGGATAGGTTGCGACGACGACGAGCGAAGCTAGGAGGAGCGGTTAGGTTGATATGACAGAATTCAGAAAAAAACATTGTCTGAGCACTTTCCGATTACCGCTTCCCTTTCCGAATTGCAAATTGAACTTTACCAGTTTGTGTTAAGGAAGATATTCTAACAGCTAAATAATGACTTACGGTTCAATATTTTTTCGCAGACCGCAGCGGCCCTTTAGTCACTTCCAGAATTAAATTCCGGTAATTTTTTGTTTTTTTATTAGACGTGTGCTATAAAACCTAATTGTGAACGGAATGTCAAGTTTCTAAAGTCAACTGGGTGTGCCATATAACTGGGTGTGCCATATAGCATATAGTGTGCCATTGGTGAGCCAATTTATATAAAATAATGTAAAGGGCAATAACTTTTATCCTTTTGGTTTTTAACACGTTAAGCTATAATATTGAGTTTTAACAGCAGTATAGGGCCGTTGACTTCTGTAGAAGATATAGGTTTCAAATTGATATCTCTAACGTTGCCCGAGAAAAAGGTTCTTGACAGACGGACAACAAAGCGATCGTATAGGGGTTCCATTTTTTTTATTTTAAGGTAAAAATTAACAGCATAGTGAACTTTTTTAAATCTATACCCCAAGCGTGCGCCTTATCCTTTTTTATCCAACCTACGCTGTCACGCATACGCAAACAGTTTTTGACAAATTGCAATACAGAAGTGAAATTGAAAGAAGCTGGCAAGTAAGTAGCATGCTTGAAACTTTTCCATAAAAAGAAAAATATTGTATATTAAACATAGTATTTTAAGGTAATATAATAAATATAAACATAGAAATACCTACTCGACAAAAATTTATGAAAAAATGTATACAGCTTTCACGATTTCTCAACAAAAAAAAACACGGAAAGTTGTTCGCATTGACGGGTACTATCGCCAAATTCTGACTTCCGCACATCATCTTAACAGCCTATATAAACATAATAAAACCCCGTATATAGAGACTTTCATTTATATTGCCAAATTTATACAGGTGACTAGGAAAGTGGTAAGAACCATGGTTCAATGACTCAGTTTGCGAAATACGAAAAATATTTGTTTGTGCCTCCATACCTGTTCAAGAACAACCTCGACTCAATTTGTATCCATCCATCAGCCTCTTTTGTCCACTGCTTTCGTCCACATAGGCCTTTCCAGGATTTCGCCACTCTTGACGGTCCTCCTGGAAGAAAAGCCCATACTCACACACGTGGGGTAGGCGGGTTGGTGAGCGCGGTGCCGAAACCAGTGACGCCTTTGCCCGTCACCAGTCTGTTTTATATAAGGCCCGGCAATTGGAGATGGATAAACCACCATCCATCGGTCCCAGGCAATGGTGGGCCGCCTGGTTTTGCCTGAGAGCTGTTCTCTTACTCTCCCCCGAATAACTTCGGGAGGATTTGCGAGTAAGATGGTGGTACCTCCACAGTCGAGCCCGGCATCAGCCCTATTAGTATAGGAAGTCTAAATTTTATTTTATGTATTTCACAGAGAGGGTCATCGAACCATGGTCCTGACCACTTACCGAGTCTCCAGTATGAATTTGGCTATGTAAACTAAAGTCGCCTTATGTATATCAGATCAACAAACTTGCAAAGAAGTACACAAAACTGAGGCTCGTCGTCTTTCAGCGCCAAAAAACTCTCGTAGGTATATGTGATCCATCGCTCATTGTCCCGTCTAGGCGACAGGGATTTTCCTGCTCCGGTCTGAATACTTGTGATAGATTGGAAAATAACATAACCGAAACATAATGGAGCACGCCATAAGTTACCCCAACGTCATGTGATGAGCCAGGATGAGATAAGGTCAACCGAAATACGTCGTCCCACTTTCGCCTACAAATATCCATTTCCTCTCACTCGAGATAGATGGAGTCAGACTATTCTCGTTATTGTAGAGGGATTGATATTAGCCATGCTCTGTGAGGCCATTTCCCGAAATCAATTGTGAATACAAAATTAAGAGCACAGGGAAAAAATACAAGTCTAAATTTGAATTTCAGTCTACTAAATTAAGTTAAAAATTTGAAAAAAATTAAAGATAGGAGTAGATAAAATGATCCAAAACGTAAAGGAATAAAATTGCCTCGATGAAATAAAAATGAGAACCAACCTCTGGCTTTGACCGAGTTTCTATTTGTGCTATGCATGGTACAAACCACTGAGCGAAACATTGGTTAATAATATCACGTTCATTAAACATGAGCTCCATAAAGCGATTTTAAACAATTTTTCTAAGTTTTTCATGATCGCGGTTTTCTGGTTAATCATAACAGCCATGGCTCAGAGCGCACTATTTTAAACAATAAAGAAATGTATAGAGTTCAGTTCTGATTATGCAAATTGACGTGCTACATCATTAACCACAGGTAACGGAGGATCTCGGTGCAAAATGCACATTGCATACTTTTTATTCAAAAGTAAGGAAAACAATATTATGATATACTTTTTGTATGGAGGTAAAAAGTTACCCCCTTAAACAAAAATATGTAGAAATGATTTAAAACAAATAAAGTTTCGTAACGGGTGAATTCGTTATTGTTACTACAGAGGCCTGCTTAAATTTAATAATAATCATAAAATTGTTTATTGCACAAAATTATAATTTTTGGACAAAGGCTATCTTGATACTAATTATCTACCACTTTGGCAATAAGGAAACTATTAAAGGTAGTGCCATAACATTTAAAAACTTTAATCAAAATTATAAATAGTACTTTAGTTGTTGAAATAACTAGGCTGCATCCTAATTAACATTTTAAAAAGCTATAGAGTATAATAAAATACATACACTACCTAAATATGTATACAAATATGTATAATGACAAGAATCACGTTCGCGCGGCTATGTGACTTCTAGTAGTGCCTACTTGTTTAGATTTCTACGCTTACGACAATTGTTGCCAAGATTTTATGGATTGGAAAAATATACAGGTAATAAATGAGTTTAAGTATAGTAGTATATGAAACTGTAACATTCGTGTGATACTTCTAAGAATGCGCCAGTTTCTTAGTTCTATTAAAACTAAAAACCCAGTTTTATTAAAATCGGTTTCTGGATCGATCTGAAATGTGGCGAGAGGACAATATATCTAAGAGTCGAATTTCATCCAAATACCAATTTCGTTTTTTTTTACGATTCCGTGTTACAAATACTTCCTTATTTCTTACCATCGTTTTCAATTTTGCATTCTCAAAGACCAGAGACTTTTGTCTTCGCTGTAACCTATTTCACGGATGGTGCTGTGTTATTTAGTTGAGATTGTGGCCACACTCCTTGATGGCTTCGCTAGTCCTTGCTGTGAAACAAACTCTAAGGTCGGAAAAAATTTCAACAGGTGACCTGTGTCACTAATACAATCTGACAGAGCGTCCAATATCCATATTTAAAAAACCTTCTAATTAAACATAAATAAAGCTAAAACACTGTACAACTTTAACACCCAGTAATGTAAATAAATGCGAACATAGATTTGAAAAATAGTTTTGTATATAATGATATAATTAAAATATTCGCGATCAAAATATATTCTTAGGAATAACAGGACCGTGTGTTGTGAGAACGAATATCCCTTAGAGGCCTTTCCACAACATGCTAGTTACTGGCTAGTTTAAAAATGAAATACATTTTATCTGCGACAAATAATCTTTAACACTTTAAATGCAAGTGGTGAAACAGGCCCTTATTTTACTAAACTAATGGATTAAAAAAATAGTAATCATAACAGTAGAATATAATTCACAGATATGAAACTATAAGACATATCCCAGATAACATATCGCGGCAAGCTCTTCATTATGCATTATGTCCCTTCAATCATCCCATGTCTATTACCTACTACAATTCAATCAATGTCATAAATATACGAGGGTTTGGGGCAATCTATACAGCTTCTTATGGCTTATATTATACCTCTTTTCTATTTTGGTGAATGGAATATGCCTTACCATATACGGCCTTGGAAATAATTGTAATATAATTGTGTGGAGCATGACAATATCCGAACTAATGATAAAATAATAAAAAAGTCTTGTCTATCTGTACATTAATTATTGTACTGAGGTCAAAACTATTTTATTTCTATTTTTGTCTTTCTATCTGTGTGTATTTATGTATGTTCCGTTTTAACTCGACAACCACTCAACGGATTTGGATGCAGTTATTTTTATTATCATCATAGTGGCCTTGGTCATTTGGCTATAAATAATGTTGATAAAATAACCACCAAGCTGAAAATTGTCGATAATAGAGTTTTAAAACACACATTAATTGAAATACCCTTTCACGCAAAGCCGCAGACAAAAGCTAGTCCACTATGTGGTAATTTATCAGGTAAAGGGATATGACATGTGCTTAGTAGGTATACGACAATAGGTAATCTTGAAATCGAGATTTCGAATTTCTCCTTACCACAATATGTCATCTTTGAGTTATCTAGACGCATTTCTCTAGCGATTCCATTCTTTCATAACACGCGAACCCTTTTCCTTTCAAGTGTTTCAAGAGAACCCAGTCAAGCAGAAAAGTAATATATTTTGATGAATCCGAGTGGGCGCACGCAAATATTCGTCCTTGAAATATTAAGCATCCTTTTGGTTTTCAAAGAAATGAATGATAAATTGCCCAAGCAATAAGTATTTTTACCAAAAGTACAGAAGGACGGGAAACATTAAACCCGCCAGCGCTATGAAAGATACGAGTAAAAACGAGATGAATTGTTTTCTTTTGAATTCAATAGAGATCTGCTTCGAAAATTCGTCATCTTTATCTATATCTATATCAGTCTTCTATACTAACAATAATTAGGATTATAATTATTAGGATTATACTTTCGCCAAATCCACATTTTTTTTTATTTTTGTCTGTTTGTCTGTATGTACATATGTATGTTCCGTTTTAACCCAAGAACCACTCTACGGATTTGGATGCGGTTTTTTTTTGTTTCATCATAGTGACTCTGGTCAACATATAGGTAGGATAAGAAGTGTGAATAAAATAACTGCCAAGCTGTCAAAGCCGCGGGTAAAAGCTATTATATCGCATTTAAGAGAGACTTACTGTATTTGTTTTTAAGCGACTCTTGCACTCCTAACAATGTTTATGTGATCGTGTAAATCTAAATATTTACCTACATATTTTGTCGACATATCTATTTGGCTAGACATAGCAAAGTGGTTGCCAAGAGTGTTATAGGACAGTATTTCCTAAAGACCACTTCGTCATCGACATACCCTCAACGTGAAAACATGCAAATCTAATTGTAGCATGTGGAGAGTAAGTTAGGTTCACTTGAGGAGGTTTTCCACTTCCTGCGATAATCTGTTTCTATTGGAAACTTGGTTCAAAAATATTAGAACAATTTAAACTTTTAAGGGTTTTTTGGACTCTTACTAGATTTTCCCGGGCACACAAGTTATATAACAATATTATAGTTAAGATCTTTATTAACTGATTAGAACATAGTTCACTTAAAATGAGTTTAGTAACAAAATAACATTTGGTTTTTCTATAGTTTGTCAACATGTGGGTAGGATAGTTTTAAATTAATACATTTTCTCAAAAATACATGGTATTGTTACCATTACATGCTGTAAAGACCTATCGGAAAATACTTCATCCTGGCGAGCTATTTAAAAGTGTCCAGGAAATCTGAATAACTGTCCAGGAAATTCGTATGAAAATCCATTACATACCATATGTTTTCTTTTTAAAACCACCCGTGTCTATGTTTTTAAGAGACTAAGGAGTTTGGCGATCATGAAGTTTTAAGCGGCCAATTTCAAAATAAAAATAAAATGAATTACAATTACACGTTTAGAATGTAGAAATGTTTGCTATATTTTATAATTGCAATAATAATAACAAAATATATATTTTTTATTGATTTTATAGGTATATTTATAACCATTGAATAAAATTTAATTAAAATAAGATGGGGTTCTCCATGAAGAAGGCTGCATGGCGGTAAATACCTTTGCCCAGCTGGCAATATAAAAAAAATTGCGTAAAAGCAGGAATTTAGTTGCTTGATATTTTAGTTGAAATAGTTTTGTGCAAATAAATTACAAAATGAGTTAAGAAGAGGGTCTGATATAGATTATATATACTATATATATATATATTAGATACTCCACTAATGCTTTGCTGAAGAAATTAACAACAAAAAACATGATTAATTGCCCAAATACGAGCAAGTAACTTTTAATATTACCTAGTAAGTTTATTTTATTTGATATAACTCATTGTCATGAATAACATGAAAATGAAAAAAAAAAACTTGCTCGGACCATTAATTAGCCATCCTGGCCTCGTATTGCTTACTTCCTGGTCTAAGCAGTAATGTACTATTGTTACAATGTAAATTTTATGCTTACTATTAAAAGTAGTTATCAAATCAGTCTTTAGATATCAGTCTTCAAATAGACGAACAGCTTAACTTGCCTTCTTCCGAAGCACGCAGACCGCAGTCTGCACACAAAAGCGTAATGATATTTTCTTAATTCAGAAACTGGCACAAAGACTACGAAATAAAAATGAACTTTTGATATATAAAAAAATTTAATATTAAAAATTAGGATCAACTTAATTAGATCCTTTGGATTCATTGAATTTAATACGTAAAGTGTTTGGACATATATTACTTCTCGTGGAATAAGTTTTTGTTTTAAAACGGAACCCTCGGGACACGAGTCATACTCGCACTTGACCAGTTTATTTTAGGAAGATCTACTGTGTACAAGCTAAAAGAGAAAAAAAGTAGAGGGAAAAACCAATAGCTGGGAACTTTAACGGCAGCGCTAAAATAGGATAATTTTATAGCTGCATGTTTCGTGAAATACAGTTACCTTAACAGGGACACTCTAAACATGTTGCGCTGCATGCAGTGCCGTATCCAGGCTTTGCTTTAAGAATGAGTTTTTTTTTTTTTCATTAACTTGTTAGTTTGTATATTCTCACGACGTCCATTCCCGAAATTTTTATATGAGTTTGAATTATCACCCGAAGATTCAATGCTTGTTTTGCTCGTTTCACAGTGGATTTTTAAGTCCCAACATAAAGGATAGCCACAAATACATGCTTAGTAGGGCTTTACTTTGAAAATAGAGGATTTCACAAATTATATAAGCATGTACGAAATCATTACTTTTGTCATGAACAGCCTTGGTTTTTTCAGGGCCACAGCATTGCAAAGACGAAGGCCAATCTACAAAATATTCCAAACTACGTAGGTACATGCTACTTTCTGTACTTACGCACTTTAAGATATCACCTTATAAATAAAACTTCAGCAAATCCTTCCTGAAGAACACATTTTTATGTTTTGTATTTTTTTTTGCTTTTATTTTTGCGTAATCCAATTTTTTTATTAACATTATACCTATATAATACTTTTATATTTTTTTATATTTTTATATTATATAGCCTTTGCCCGCGGCTCCGCCCGCGTGTTATTCGGTTAGCCGATATGCTTTTTTCCGGAATAAAAAGTAGCCTATGTGTTAAGTTAGGGTATAAGCTATATCCATTCTAAATTTCATTCAAATTCGTCCAGCCGTTTCAGCGTGAAAGAGAAACAAACACACACACTAACACACACCCTCACACACACACACACACACACACCAACTTTCGCATGTATAATATTAGTGTGATAGGGCGACTTTCGTTTATATAGCCAAATTCATACATTCATGGAGACTCGGTAAGCGGTCAAGATCAAGGTTAGAGGCAATAATACTTGAAAAATCTAGATTCATCGACATGTATCTACATTTACTGTATTCTGCCTTTCATCTGACTACGGCCCTGGCTGCATACGAATTCAATAAAGTGCGCGCTATCTCCTCTACGCTGAGGACATAAACTGTGAATATCACATCCCTACGTGCTTATCAGACTCGGCAGCCGCTTTGAAAGGTTTCGACCTTTATGTACTTTTAGAGCATTGAAATTTACGAGTGTCCTTCGAGTGTTTGCTCGTGATGTGACGGGCTGTCGGTATGAACGTTTTTTTTTATTTTCTCCTAAAGTTTATAGGGTTGATCACGTGTTCTACTTGAAGTGGAAGACGGTATCAGCGGTTGAAGGGCACGGCCTGGTCTTGAATGACTGCCAAGTATCGACCGTGGGGATTGACGCTCCCGAATGTCAACAGCCACTTCAGAAACTGTTCATTATCACTTAGTGACACCATTACGATGAGACTGGAGGACAGTAGGCCTACCATGAGTTTTACTTACTATACGTTAACGTCTGCGTAAAATATCTATATGAGAAATTGTGCAGCGCCCCTAGCGGCTTACTACAGGAACCAGCATTTCTCATATATACAAAATATTTACGCAGACGGTAACATAGTAAGCATAACTCATGGTAGGCCTACAGGTTCACTTTCGACCTCTAGACGACAGATACAGTATGACATACATTTAGCAAAATTAAACAATAATTTTACGATATGTACTTGCAAACATTACTATTTTTATTTTGTCCAATTCATCAAGCTTAAATTCAACTTCCGCCGCCGCCACTATGCTTATTATTCACAATTATTCCCTCAACTAAAACACTATATAATCATTATTATAAAGAAGGAAAAACTAGACATGGTTTCTTGCTCTTCTCCATATGACGTCAAGTTATGTTCTACAGTTAGTCTATACATAATAAACAGTCCATTAAATTGTTTTATGAAATTAATATTGTTGGTATTATTATTATTATTTTTGGCGGTAGCTCAGGCGGTAGAACGAATAAGAATAAGAATAAGAATAAGATATTTATTCACCATATAACAATGTCCGTTATAAAAGGTTTGTCCATACATAAGAAATTTACACGAAATACAAAATATGTACAATGTACATACACAATGTAATTTATAAAAATTTACATAAAATAATGGCTTAAATTAAAAATAAATTAAAAATGTCATAATTAAAAATTAATTTATATTTTAACTGTATAATCAGAAAATGAACATGTCTTTAGCTTTAAATTCAAGAAGTCATTAATTGAGTAAGACGGTTTATTTTCCAAAAAACGTTTCACCCTCGTTTTAAACTCCAAGAGCGGCAACTTTGAAATAGCTGGAGGTATTTTATTAAACATAATTAATTTAATATATTTTCTTGGTTTTTGCGTCTTTTTTAGTCTAGTTTTTGGTGTTATGAATTTCTCTTTATTTTTTGTATTATATCTGTGAATGTCCATTTTTTTAGGTAAATTGTCTTTTTGTAAATAAGTTTCGATCAAAGAGTTATAAATAAATAATGAAATTACGGTCATAATTTTGTCTCTTTTAAAATAACTTCGTACAGACGTACGTTTGTGTAGCCCGTTTATAATTCTTATTGCCCTTTTTTGAGAAATTAGGACTCGTTTTATATCAGCTCCATTTCCCCATACTGTGATAGCGTAATTTAAACGCTTGCCTCTCAATATCGAGATCCAGGTTCGATCCCCGGTCGGAGTTTTTCGGAATTTATGTGCGTGGTATTTGTGTTCTTGTGCTCATTTCCACTTGCTGAAAGGTGACAGAAAACATCGTGAAGAAACCTGCATGCACTAAAAAGCGTGTAATTGTGCCCAAAGTACGGAGATAGGGCTCCACGCCCATCACGTTGGGACGTAATAATCGTCGGTGAAACGCCGGTGTGCCGAGTGTGGACTGTGATTTTCATTTCACAGTTCACACTCGAGAACACCTCTGACACCCCCTCAGGGATTCATGATTTATTTAAAAATATTTTTCGAATGATTGAGTTTTCGAGTGCAGGGAATGAAGCGACGGTCGGGCAAATTATAAACAACAATTCAGTATTCCTAAAGATTCCTCGGAGCTCTTGAGGCCGCGGGCGGACTGCGGTTGAGTTGAATATCTGTAACACCCTTGTTACGGAAATTGCGGACCAAATTAATATCCTGTATATTTCTTTTCAAAAAAATACTCAATATGATCAGTAGACTAAGTGGTTTCAGTAAGCTCTCTGTCTTATCAATCTAATCCTACTTAATCTTTGGAATTTACTCCATCTATACTAATAACAAAGTAGTACAAAAGTCGTGTCAGTACATTGAACAGTAGTAAGTAAATATTTACCGAAATATGAATTTCTGCTTTCAGAAAACCAATGGTTCAACATAAAATATTAATTCAGTTTCAGCGATAAACGAAACCCTATTAATCTCACTCTGCTGTCTGTCCTTCTGTCTGTCGGTTTGTCTATCTGTCTGTCTGTCCTTTCGCATATCGAGGGTCACTACCTTGTAGACAATCTGAAGTTTGTGTAGAATTTTGACCCAAAACCATATATTGAATTAAATTAATGTTTACATTAATTTACCAATATTTCCACTTGAAAGTTCTAACATCAAGCCAAAAATTAACTGTCGATACTTGAGAGGCTTGACTAGGTTAATAAAATAGAAAATCAGAGTACACCTTTGTTGGAAAGTATATGACAGACAATGTGATGATGATGTTTATTTTCAGAGCTTCGTAAAGACAACAGAAAGATGCTCAAACTACATGTTACGATTTGTTTATTTCTTGAGCAGAAGAGAACATACCAGCTGACCCAAAACATTTTTGGCCATATATTTAGTCCAAGAAAAACAATTCAACAGATTTTCCTGACTCTGTGTACCTTTACCGCGTAGCTGATAATGGAAAGGCAATGTCTGAATTGTTCAGCTACTTTTTTGCAGCGTATTTGAACCTAATCATCCATCTCCTATATCCATAGACTCTAATCGAAATCAAATTGTTAGTATTAATTCTGTAGAAATGACCGTCGATATAGTTGACAAATATCTAAAAAACCTAAATTTGTATAAGGGAGCAGGGCCGGACGGAATTCCTTCGATGTTTTTGCGTCATCGTGGGTGCGCTGGTCACCTTGCCGTTCCACTGACAATCCTGTTCCGTAGGTCCGTAAATAGCGGTATATTTCCAGAATGACCGAGGTGATATATTATTGAGAGTATTTTTAAAAATGTTTAAAAAAAATATGTAAATCAAATTAATGTAAATTATCAATAATAGCTAATATATTTAAATATTGGTAGTAAAATATAAATAAAATAAAAACATAATTTTTAATATATTTCGACCTCTTCACCTGATGACGGCCTCATAGAAGAGGCCGAAATATATTGAAAATTCTGTTTTTATTTTATTTATGTTTTTACTATCTACCAATATTTAAGGAAAACAAGAAGCTAAATATGGCAATTATATCCTTATTTATTAATATAATTTTCTTCAAAAAACTACTTTATGGCTTTTATTTGTTAGTTTTTATTTTTATTAATTAACACACATAAATAATATAAAGTAAAATGTGCTATATTTCGACCCCTCAGTGGGGTCGTCATCAGGTGAATCATTATTTTATAATATATATATTTAAAAATATATATATGACAATACCTATATATCCTTGCATTAGAACTTATGTAAAATAATACCAACACGGCTTTTGTAGTAGGTGTTCCACAGAGACTAATCTTTGCGAGCTTACAGACTGGGTGCTCTCAATTATGGACTAAGGCTTTCAAGTGGATGCCATATATACCGACTACTGCAAAGCCTTTGACGAAATTCGTCACTAAATTCTTATTCGGAAACTGGAGAATTTTGGTGCACATGGAGACCTTTTGCGGTGGTTGGAAAAGTTGGAATCCTATTTAAAACACCGTACGCAGGCGGATGTTCAATTCAATTTATTAGTACAATAACCATACAAGACAAGTGAGGAAGAAAACTGTACAACCGTACACATTGCGCAATAGTTCCCCCGTGGCGTACGCCATCCACGAAAACATTCAAAGCACTTACTATTTATTTTACAGTTATTGGTTTTTCGTATTTCCGTCTATCTATCAAACATGCATCGTTAAAATCATTCCTTTGAATCGTAGTGGAAACAATGAAGGGAACAAAATCTTTTACTTTGTTTGATTTGGATGATTTTTCAACTGAGCAAGCGATTGTGAGTGGTTTGTGATTGAGAGAAAGGAAATAATAAAATACCAGGAAAAAATCAAAATTCGCAAAACAAGTACGTAACTGTAAATCATAATATCGATCAGAAAGGGATGTTTATTTCCAGTAGACAAGCACAGCTCTAAATACGCAAGGGAAACGATCATACGTCCAAACCACGTCACGCGAGGTTAACAATCTGCATTTCTTTCAACTACGCTTAGAATGAATAAAGTTCAAATGTCCTATTGATTATATCAATTTGCAAGTGATGTGTAAAGTTGCTTAATTTGACCGATGAATTGTCGATTTAAAGATTTAATTAATTTATCCACTATACAGTTTGTGTAGACATTTTTCACCAATTTATATTTATTTACATTTGTTTGTTTAATTTTATTAAATTAAGTACCATTGGTGTTGATTCGGTGTAACATGACTTAATTAATTTGACAGGACTAAACTTAATTTAAGCACGCCGTCTTTTTCTTTCTGTATCGAAACGCTAACGGACGCTTGAAATAAGGTTAGTCCTGTCAAATAAGTTGAGCCGTGTTACACCAAATTGACACCATTGTTTCTTCAAATGACGTCTTCCCATGTAACGACTGATGTCATAATTATGGTAAATAAATGAATCTGAATCTAATTAATTAGCGGAAAAAATGATTTTTATTTCTGGTTGGAGGAAAGGTGTCCTACTCGGAAAGTACCTTCTAACTTTTTTGAAAAGATGCAGAATATACGTCATAACATAACGTAACATTTATTATATGCGGGCCAAAAAAGTATATGAAAATACATCGTTAATGTGCGAAACGGGCAGAAAACCACATGAAAACCAATTGTTACGTGAAGTAACGCGCCGTTTTATAATGAAACCGGCCACTTTCTTTAAAGATTAGATGATGATCATGTACCACCCGGGGGAAAGTGCGATTCCCAATTCGTATGTATTAAGGCTCTCCAGCGCCTTTGTTCCCTTGATGAACAATGTATTATTTATACAGGATGTAAGTAGAGTGCGACCATTAAATAAAACCACATACTCTACTGACCATACTGAACAATTCGAAAAAAAAAACCGCGCAAATCTTCAGAGAAAAAGATATTCAACTGTAACTCAAAGACTTTATCTCGTCGGAGGAAAGTCTATTTTAGAACGCTGCACCGGAACAGCTGTTTCACGGACGACGCTCTCTCGATACTCGCCCGTATGTCGGTGCATTAGGGCTCACGCATTTTTGTTTGGAACTCGATTATTTCCCAAACTAAGGGTGGCCGCGGGTATGATTCTTGGGAAAAGTGGTTCAGTAGGGTCGGTAGAATATGTGGTTTCATTTAATGGGAGCAGTCTATTTACACCCGATATATTACCAATCAAACAACCGCCATTAGGCATTTAAGCTACAGCTAGACTTTTTTAAACTTTACTGCGTTTCGCTTTAACTGAGAATTTTAATAAGCCTTTCTATTACACATTTTTACAATAATCTAGGCTTTCTTGGAATGCTTCGCGAAATTTTTGAATTTCAGGAAGTAGTTTTAAGAAGAGAGGGTAAAATTGTAATTTCCCTTCCTTAGGCGAAAAGGTCTTGCTACGTCACTTTCTCACCCTGGGACTCCTGAAGGGAAAAACTTAATACCCATAATCTGCGAACGAAAAATACTTATACAAGCATACAGCTTGGATGGAGGGATTAAATACCAATCCGATAACACTGAACAAAAAACTGTCTCGACAACTTCGTTTTAGAATTTACAAAACCAATCATTTTAAATTAGATTTTAAGATTATTTGTCTTTGTTTCTAAGAATTCTATCCCATTTATGATGATATTATATTTTGTTTTTTGTATAAGTAAAATGAACTTTTTCCTCTTTAAAACCTAAGAAATTATATCAATCATATTGTGTCCGTTATTTGAGCTAGCTGCTGGTCATTTAGATCAGAATTCACGGTATCGCTTACTATCACGTCACTATCTCAGTAAACTTTTGCCACGATTCGCTGCCCGAACTCCATGTTTGCAAATATTTTGACGGGCGTGACGCCTATTAACTAGATTTATCTATGAGCGATAATAACACACCCTAATATTTTTAGCACTACCGAGGGAAAATACCACATATATGAATATCATAATAGTTTCAGAGCATTTGTAGTTTTTCTTAGGATCACGTAGTACCATCATAAAAATTGTGAAGCATCATTCTACCCTTTTTAGGATCACGTTGAACCAACAAAACAAATATCAAGCATGATTGATATATATATATATATATATATACATTGATTGTACCTTTTTAGGTTCCCTAGTTTCGCCATGCCCGTCTGTCCGTCTCTCCGTGGCTTAGTTCAGAGACTATTAGTACTGGAAAGCTTTAATTTGGCATGGATATAAATATTAATCACGCCAACAAAATAGTAAAATAAAATCTTGAAAAAAAATTTGTTTAATGGTACCTCTCATACATTTAAACTGGGGATGTTTTTTTTTCTCGTCTATCCCTTAGTGTGGGATATTGTTGGATAGGTCGTTCAAAAACATTGTGGGTGTGTGAAAGCCATTTTTCGATTTAGGGATCCGTTGGCGAAATATAGCTTTAAAGTGAAAATTTTAGTTAGAGTGGAGCGGTTGGTTGTTTGTAGAAATGTGAAAAAATTCACAGAAGTAGTATATACAATGAATTTAAGAGGAAAACTATCACAGCTAAGTAGGCTTTACAGGTTTATGAGTACAGGTCGCACCAAACTTTTGGTCCCCTCCAACGTATGGCACTAGAAGTTTGGCGCGATCTGTATTAGTAGACCAACTTATAAAATGTACTGGGCAACTACGGAACCGTACATTGCGCGTGGCCCGACATGCACTTGGCCGGTATTTTTATCATCACGGTGCACCATCAAAACAGATAAGACGGACGCATCATTGTAATTTTCTGAGGGTATCGTAGCACCGTCAAAAAAATGAAGTATAGCTGTAACTTTCTTAGAATCTCGTAGCACCATGATAATAATTTTGTAGCATCTTCGTAGCTTTTCTTAGCACTATAATATCATCGCAGGATCTTTTGCGTTTATTGCGATGTCATCGTTACAATAATACTCACGGGAAAACCTTGCTCTTATCTTCGCATCTAATCGGTCAAACCATATTGACAATCACAGTTAGACCCAGTGACATATGTACTAGCTACGTTAGATCATAAAACCGTGCATCATAGTTCTACCATAATCCCTAATCATTGTGCATGTGTCGATGGTTCATTCAATCACGGCGAATTGCAAATAATATCTGTTTGCGCTAGTTGGTAGCTGCTTCCGAGAGTTATGCTTATTAGGCTAATTTTGTTTGTACCAATATTGGGGGAAACATTTACTAGTTGTTTTATTACAAATGCTATTTAGATTATTTAAAAAAAACTTTTTTTCTAGCCTTGAATAAAAGGTTGTTATTCTGATCATTCATGTAAAAATTCCATCTTTACCTTTGAATTATTAGATCAGTTCTGATAGATCGCCACATAACGGGTAGGTATTTCTAAGGGGTTGATATCTACGTAACGTTTTGTTATTTCAACACTTTGTTGTATCTTTGTTAGGTGTGAAATCTTTCTAGTTAGACCATTTGTTCTTTTGGTTTTGAAAAATCTTATAGCGAATCTGCGGTGGCTCAGGCAGTAGGAAACTGGACTCTTAAGACCCGGGTTTGAAACTTGCTCGTTAAACATGCACCATTTTTTTTATAATCGATGTGCATAGTATTTGTATACACTGTATATACTATACAGGATAGGAAAAGTATTACGATCCTTTTAATCACGTATGGAGTAAAAGTAATACATTGCAAAAAAAGTTATAATATCTTACTAATAAAGCTTACTTATTTGGAGAATGTTGTAACAAGTTGACTGTGTAAATATTTAAAAAACGGAAAGGACTCACTTTTTTAACCGTGCGAGGAGGCACAGGTTGAGCTTTCGATGAGATTATGACTCATCATCATCAGGACTCTTCGGGAGTACTTTTGCCCCTTTGAGCACCCCAGGAGTATACAAAATACCGTGTGACTGTGGGCAAAGGTTACATAGGTGAGACAAAACGGAATGTTTCTACACGGCTGAAAAAGCACATACGAATCATAAAAAAGCTGGACATAAACGGATCGGCAGTGGCTGAACACGCCTTAAATTCGGATTCTAGGCACTATATTCGTTTTGATAAAGCCACCGTACTGGCTAAGGAGAAATTTTTTGTTCCCTGTAAAGTGATGGAAACAATCGAAATTGGTAGGCATCCGAATTTCAACAGAGACCGTGGTTGGCATCTGGCGCCAACTTGGCAACCTGTGCTTGACGCTTCGTATGACAAAAAAGTGCCAACAGTGGTTGAGGACATTATCAGTGCCGTCTGTGTGACTGGACCTAGTGAAACACGTGACCCGGAAGTAGTAGTGAAAACTTTATCAAATGTCCGGCCGAGTCTGGCTTCGATACCGGAAACCTCTGAACGCAGGCGAAGAGTGGAAAGGCGAGCGGCGACGAGAGAGGGGAGGAAACTTAGTACTCGACTGACCGCCATGGGCAAAAGTACTCCCGAAGAGTCCTGATAATGATGAGTCATAATCTCATCGAAAGCTCGACCTGTGCCTCTTCGCACAGTTAAAAAAGTGAGTCCTATCCGTTTTTTAAATATTTGTGATGTCAGTTGACTGTGTATTAATTGTGTAAATAAGAACTGCCGAAATATGGTTTATGTAAAAAATAATTTTATAGCACACCGTGCGTAAAATGACCGCTTTACGCACGCTGCGCTTGCGTAAAGTCGGCATTTTTCGCACTTATGCTATAAAATATTATACGAAACTTATTACTTATTTTTAGGAAGGACTGGAAGCAGTTATAAGCAAGCGATATTTAAAAAAAATTGAATTTGTGTTTTTTTATATCTATATAAATAAAGATATAATTGCTGTGTTTAGCCTTTTATTTTCTTTAAATATTAAAAATTTAAAATAAAATATATTGAAAATTATTTTTTTATTTCATTTATCTTTTGAGTAGCTATATTTTTTTAAAACTATAATATAAGGCGACTTTAATTCATACAGCCAAACTCATACTGGAGGCTTGGTAAGTGATCAGTAACACGGATCGATACAAAAACACGATTGCTAATTTCGCAAAATTTAATCTTGACGTCCCATAGTAATTGGCTCGGGTTGGTGGGCTTGCGTTTGTAAGGAACAGGAAAAGAATAATTTACGAATTTCACAAAAAGGGCAATCGGACCTTGTTACTGATCACTTACCGAGTCTTCAGTAAGAATTTGGCTGCATAAATTAAAGTCATCTTATATATGTATCTATTGTCTATAAGGTGAAATTTATTTATATATTTGAATTTATTTCTCCTATATTATACGTGGGTAAAAGGATCGCAGTACCTTTCCTAACATCCTGTATTTAATTATTTACTTACTACTTAATAAACGGTTAAAGAAACAAAAATCTGCTTGTCCTGAAAAGCGTGTATTTGTGCTCGAAATATGGTAATAAAGCACAGATAGCTTATTATATTTGTTCTTGTAAAATTCTGTAAAGTTCTAAAACGCTAAAAATACCACAAACGCGCATCGTATTTAAAACGTTCACCCTAAATGATTTGGTGGCAGGTGCCAGAGGGTTATTCGTTCAAAAATTTGATTTACAGAGAGGCCTCTCTATCCCGTCACGTGCCGGCTAAGTCACTAAATAGCCTCTACATAGTCTAAAACTTCAATATACAGTACAAATTTGAGCCATTTTAAATGTTTCTCTGTGGTAAAGCTAAAATTAATGAGTCTAAGTAAATTGGTGCAAGGTAGGATAATAAAGGATTCAATCTGAAGAGAAATTTTCTTGAAAGCTTATGCTATTCCTGTGCAGCTCCTAAAGAGATTTCCCGAGCTTAAGACCAGATCGTTTTATACAAGAAAAACAATTGAAAATGTCGTCACAATATGTACATAGTATAGATATACCGTATATTCCGTACTCGTAGCTAGGTGCTTTTGGATGAGCTGCCATATTAAAGTGTGACCTTAGTTCTTAAGGTTCCGTACCACAATATAAAATTACGGAACCCTTATAAGACCACTTCGTCGTCCGTAAGTCTGTATATACAGCTAGATAAAGTTCAAATTAAATATTAGCCCCTTATCTGTTAAAAATAGGGTAATATAATCTAAACAAACGGCCTTTTCAATGCCGCGTATAATTTCAATCCTTTTCTACTGACTGGCTTACTTGTCTTAACCTTTAGAGGTCCACGGTCCGGAACGGTATCCAGCATCACGACGGACCGACGAACGTATGTCTACACGACGACGTTTGGCATAACGACCTTTAATTTCGCTTAATCGAACGTGCCGCTAGATCGGACCATTCTCGACGAGTCATAATGCCTTTTTTTTTATTCATTCTCTATTAATACCTTTTGAACTCCATCTTGACAATGCGTCATTTCATCGGTATATCAGTCGGCTCGCATTTTTTGTATTTGTATGTGTGAGAATACCACGGCGGTTTTATTTATTTATGACCACGACTTGTCAAATGTTGGTGACTATGGCTATGCTCGATCCAATATTGGAATCAAAACCGGACTAGTGGACAGATGGCTTCCAGCAATGCTTCCGTTGTCCGGCTCCAGCGTCCGGCCTCCGATATTGAAACTGAATCGTGGACAAACGATCTTTAAGTACTTTCCGTTGACCAAGAATCTTGAAATTAGGCACGAAGATTGATCCTTTACCACAAGTATACACCATAATATTGTATCATAAATTAATTAATATGGAATGATTACATATGGGACTAAGCTATTTTTCAGTTTTAAGTAGAATAAATTTGAGTGTATTTTCTAAACAAAGCTGATAAAATAGTCCTACCCGCAATTGTCTGTCTTCTTTTAATAGAAGGTACCATTCTCTACAAAGAAACTTCCTAAAAATATCCGTAGATACATTGGTGGGCCTTTTTAGCCACAAAATATACCTAATTTATTTCCCTTTACGCAGTCAGTCCCACATCTGTGAGTTCCTTCAAACCACTACCTTGTGGCTGATCTGGGCTCACGTTCAATTTCCGACTGTAAGTCTAAGAAAAGAGGGTTGAAATTTATTTAATATTATCGTAGAGGCTTGAAAGGACGGCCACGGCGGCTGCGGCGGGCATCCCGATGGAATTTATCCTTTTCCGTTGAGGTGCCCGCAAGGATGCGCATCTACCTGTCAGAAGCTCTTATTTTATGTGATTCCGAGTGACTTTTTATTTTAAGGCTTTTATTTTTGTCACTATATGTTACTATTTAGTACAGAAAATAAATTTTACACAATAAGATTACACAACGAAATCTAAGTAGTTTTGCAAACGAAAAGTGGTGATTGGGTAGGTCGCTCAACAAGAGTTTATGCGAAAAGCATAGGCATAACGAGTGAATTAAATTAACAGTATTCTTAGATGAAGGGAACACTTCTAGCACAGAAAAAACCTTATATTTTAAATTCGTTAATAAAAAACAATCAGCCTAATTCAAGAAATGCATCTGTGTGAGTATTGTTTTCGCCTCAACTCTCGTTCAGTTGCTTGTACCCGTCCATATAAATAAATGAGTTTTACTATGGAACCAACCCCCAAATAGCGATAAAAATCAGCTGTTCCATAGAAAAGCCAAAATGCTGATACTTTTTTTCACGACTTCAGGTGTGGTTCCAAAAGTTATTCGTTAGGGCGAGTAGTAAAATCAGTTTTTATTTAAATATTACGGTGTATTGTAACTTAGAAACACAGTAAACAAAGATCACACAAAAATAAAACTTGTATTGATTAAATTACTAACGATAAAAAATATTAAAATGTTAATGCATGGAAAAATTTACTACAAGATAAAAAAAAACTAGAAATTAAATTACAGCAAGACTTCAAAAAGTCACTGAATTGAAACCTATCCCTATGGATTGTTTGCTTGTCTGGCAAAGAGCCTGAATAAAAACATCAACACTGACAAATGTTTGAAACGCCACTTCATATTTTTTGCTTGAACAATATTCTATCTTTGTGGCAGACTGGTGAGAGATTGATCATGCAACCTCCATTGACGAGGCGAGAGCGCTACGAGGGCTCTCACCATGAGGGAAGTAAGTACTCGTCTGTCGTCACAAATTACGCGAAATTTTCAACTCCGTAGCCGCCTTGAGGCATCATTAACAAGGCGTATTCTGAAGCTTTTAGATAGCGTTCGAGATTTAAATAAATTCCATAAGTTTTCCTGGCGCATGTTTGACCAGCTGACTGGATTCGAACTTGACACCCTACCGACTCAGCTATTACATTATAGGTTATATACAAAATCGTATAAAGACATCATCCTAATTAATTCTGGTAAGTCGTTTTCAGGGTGGTGGCGACTGGTTTCTCGTATAAAGACATCGTCCTAATGAATTCTGGCAAGTCCTTTTTAGGCTTGTGGCGACTGGTTTCTTTAATTGTTATAGAAAATTGAAAATATTAACGGGTTACACGGGAACAGCTGTCACTAGCAACCACACATCAACATTGCAAGATAAAGAACAAAAATACAAAGTGTCCCGGTTAGGGCTTCGTTCAGGCAATATTTTAATTACATGCGGTAAAATTAAAATAAATCGGTTCAAATGTATTTCTTCCTGCCTATGCACAATATTTGATTTCGGTGTTTTCATTTCTTTAATCTTATTATTGTATGTGATACAAGAATATTCTGGAAGTGATGAAGGCGTAAATAACCCATTACGACCTCAATGACGTTAAAAAGGGCCCTCAAAACCTCAATTTCCAACTAGATTTAGAGGCACTCGCCACAAATTACGATGCTAAGATAAATGAGAATCGTAAAATACGATTCGTATCGAACCGGCCACTGACTTGAGGAATAAGTAACGATCTCCATCGCAAGTATCGTGGCTATAAATTAAGTTCATTTACCTACTAAAAAGTCTGAATCACCAAGTGTTGCCACATTTGTAAAATTGATTTTATGCAATTTAACCTGAAAAACACAGGTTGCCTAAAAATTAAGTATTTTAGCCCATACGGGGATCTGTTATGTTATTTACTGTTCATACATTATGTTTGTGTTTATTCGTCACAGAAAGATAATACTAGTAGGGCGCTAGAGAAACTTAATTGTTTCAGTACTTACCTACAATAAAATTAATGAGAAGATTTTATATTATGGTAACATAAAAGTGTTATTTTATATTTACAAATATTTATCTCATGATGTTTATTTTCGGTACTATAAAAATCTATTTTCCTGATAAATTCGAATATAACGCGCCGATTCAAATCGGCAACTATAGTCTAAGGCGGAATTAAACAATACCCACAAAATAATCACGAGCACTATTATTTTAACCCAGAAACAGTTTAAAACTTTAATAAATCATTAATGTAACTTTGTTATTATAACTAAATAAGTTTATATTACATGGCTGGATAGTCCAATAACGAAACCACAAAGAGTTTTTTTTTTCTCTTTAATACAGAACTTAATTAACAGTGATATCACTGCGGTATAAAATCGCAGAAGTAAAATGTGTTTTTTTCTTTTCAAATTCAATCACTTTCTTTTAGACATAATACATAATATCTACATTATTTTCTAAACTTATTTTAAAGATAACACATCACAGTTCATTTTTTGTTTGCCTTTTACTGATATTGCACAAAAGATTTTTGGACCAATTCGGCATATTATAAATAAAAACTAATCATAATTAAAATATGTGACTGGTAGCACTTACGTGCAATATTAAAGCAGTGTTCACTGAGGACAGACACTCGCTTGCATGAAAAATTACTCAGAAAAGAAATTGAAACATGTCGCGTATCGCAATATACTCGTAAATCGTATCTAAGTGTTACTCGTGCACCTTCGACTGTGTATTTGTTACGGGTAATGCTAGAAGATAGGGTAAACCTAGGTTTAACAAAACTTCGAAGGCCCAATGTTTATTACCATGTCAACCTAAGACGCTCCTCCTCGCTTCGCTCGTCGTCGCACCTATTTTTTACTAAATAAATTATACACAAATTCTTCTACTTTTATTCCACATATATTTATTTTTATTCTAACTTAGGCTACCGGTTTCGTATTACACATCATCGGGCCAACAAATTATTAATTATTTAACATGACAGAAAGAAAACAAAAGAAAACATTTTTAACAAGCAAATATAAAATAAACAGAGGTGAATCACCACAGCTTGCGTTTCAAAATGGGTCTACGTCAAGGTTAAATCAATATAATCAAAATAATTTAAATAAATTATCAAAATAATAGATGATATTCCACCAAGAACCATCAATCGAATCCATCCAATATTTTTTACTATTTTCGGACTTTACCCGACTTGCAGGTTTTACCCGTAACATATTCAACTCACAGTAATTATAAATCCTAAAACACTGATAACTTTATAACTTTGTGGAATATTTCCCGTCTTGGGTATTATACTATAGTGCGGGCAGAATACCAGCATTGTAGGTTTACTTGCAACATATTGCTGAGCTAGGGCCGACTTATTTGATAGGACTAACCTTATTTTAAGCGTCCTAATACATACTTGTCTTTTCGATAGAGAAAGAAAAATACAGAATGCTGAAATTAAGTTCAGTCCTGTCAGATAAGTTAATTCGCTTTATTCATCATTGGTTACACTGAATCGATACCAATGTGTCTTTTTAGGGTTCCATAGTACCTAAAAGGTACAAAAGGAACCTTTATGGTGAGACTCCGTTGTCCGTCCGTCCGTATGTCACAGCCTCATAACTTTAGCACCGGTATAGATAAAGACTTGAAATTTTCCACTTGTCTACATAACACGGTATAAAAAAAACATTGAAATTGTTCAAAATATTTCCAATACAAAAGTGACAAAACTAAAAAATAAATTCTTAAAAATACAATATGGACATCAAATTGTAGATATTAAAGAGCCTATTGTAAAAACATATACTTTTAATAAATTTACTGCCACTGATTTCTAGAAATCCTTGAAAATCCACAAAAATTGTATTCCCCCCCCCCCCCTTATTTCCGAAATTGATGGACCGAAAAATATGAAAAAATGACGATTGTAGGTCATAATGACCAAATACGGGAAAAACAATATAAATATATATACTTTTACTATATTTCCTGGCAGCTGGCACCGGATTTCGAGAAATCTTTGAAAAACCACAAAAAATGCATGTCCCCCCCCCCCCCCCCCCTTATTTCCGAAACTAATGAACCGAAAAATATGAAAAAAAATCATGGTAATTTAGGATTACGTAAAGATTACAGAAAAAACATAGTGGGTGAGAAATTCACGATAACAAAATGACAGAATTAAATTTTTCATTCATGACTTTTATTTCGAGTACCGTATAAAAATATTTGAGTCTCACTTTTGTAGTACAATCAATTATATTTTTAGTTATCATAAACAGTTAGGTGGTAGAGCTGATGCCGGGCTCAACTGTGGAGTTACCACCATCTTACTCGCAAATCCTCCCGAAGTTATTCGGGGCAGAGTAAGAGAACAGCTCTCAGGCAAAACCAGGCGGCCCACTATTGCGTGGGACCGATGGATGGCGGTATATCCATCCCCAATTGCCGGGCCTTATATAAAACAGACTGGTGACGGGCAGCGGCATCACTAGTGCAAGGGTTTCGGCACAGCCTGCCCAGCGTATGTGAGTATGGGCATTTCTTCCAGGAGGACCGCCTAGAGTGGGGAAATCCTGGAAAGGCCCATGTCCAACAGTGGACGAAACAGACTGATGGATGGATGGAAACAGTTATGGGCAAGATTTTAAATACCTTCTTCCTGACTGTTCCCAAAACTTAAGGAACTAAAGGAACACTAGGTATGCGATATTTTGTCTTTGTTTGTTATTTTTTTCTTTTTATTGTAATTTTGACTTCACATGTTTTCTGCGTGTTGTGTAATGTGTAAACAAATAAACGATTTATCTAACTGTTATAAGTGTATATGTTACGGGTTATACTAGAAGATAGGGTAAATCTAGGTTTACTCGGGTAATGTTATACGAAACTTCGGGGGTCAAAGGTCGGGGGTTTATATGTCAACCTAACACGCTCCTCCTCGCTTCACTCGTCGTCGCACCTATTATTGACTTTTTCCGGACTTTACCCGTAACATATATATTAATATACCTATATTATAGGTATATAAATAGATTTCATATTTCGTTTCATTTCCATCTATCTAGTCAAAGACCCTTTAATTTCTGCCGGAAGGAAATTCTTTCTCCGAGTGTACTTTACGTTTGTTTATAAAGTTCTTTATTGCAAGTAACGGTAACAGCGACCATCGCTCGTGGTACCCACGTAGTTTCACCAGCTTCTTTCACTTTGCCCTTCCTCGTGATGTTCGCAAAGTTTTATCTAGACGACTTTTTCTTTTAGCAGTATGTTCTACGTGCGTTACTATCGAAACTTGAACTTGTTTTAACCAATAAGTAAAATTATCCCTTAGGATTACTTCAACGGAAGACACCTAGCATGTGAAGGGTGTATAAAAAGAAGGCGCTCATTGCCATTTTTAATAAAAATGAACTAACAATTCGCTAATAAATAAGTGAACCTTTAAGGTAACAAAATAAAAACTACCAAATAAGGTGCTCATTTTGTTGCATTCCTCTATAAAAAAACACTAAGTGAATGTAGGTATATGAAAAAATGAGCAGACTACTGAAATAAATTACGCTTTTCTCAAATTAAGCTTGCTGTCGATGAACCCCTTCTTTTCCTGTGCCCTTCACATATTTTAAGTTGTGACTCTTGTGACGTAATCAAGAATCGGAAAAATGTATTTATTTTACACTGAATAATTGACATAGTAAAGTACTTTATATCGAAGTGCATAATTGTTACGTAATCTTCTTGGTGTAATATAAATTCACAGAGCTCACACATCTATACATTCACCACTCCTGACCTGCCGTGCAGTATCGCCAAAGTATTCTTACTACGAGTCGTAGGTAACAAAGTTTCGTGTTTGCTACGCCGTAGCCACCGAGTAACTAAACACTGACATCATGCATTCGTTCTGAAAATTACCGATTTTAATTATTCAAGAAGCAATTTAGGACCAATTTAATTAGATCCTTTGGATAGATGGAGTTTAATAGATCGTAAGTGTCAAGTTATAAATGAGGAAGCGACGATTACCTACCTAATATTTGACGGCTCGAGGAATTTTGTTTTTCCTATAATTCCTACCCGGGGGTGCCCGAACTTGTCATTTTTTGAAAATGATTTTTGTTTTTTGAACAGCTGGCTGAAATGTAACGATGTAACATATTTGAACGAGCGAGTGAAGCTCTCCGAGTCTTCTTGAACAATCCGGCGTTTGTATGTATGTACATATGTATGAATGTTTGTTCGATAATAACTCGAGTATCGTTGATCGGAATGTCATGAAATTTGCCAGGCGAGTAAATAAGGCAACATTTTTTTTATGTTTAAAAAATAGCCAAATCGGGTCAAGCACGAATCGGTCGAGCGCGAGTTCACAGTTCGGGGCGAACTACTAGTTTTACAATCAGCTCATGAAGCCCTTTTATTTCATAACATACATAAAAGGTTTCTGAAAAAAAAAACACTTCTATAAAAAAACATAAAGGGTTTATAACCTCTAAGGTTTTTTTTTATTATTAGTGCGCCTAAATTGTTGTGTGGGCCCCAAGTACATGTGTACCAAATGGCTTACTTGTATACCAATTTGCAGTTTGTTTATTCGTACACCATACACTAATAATTATTGATTAAAACGTAATAATCTATTATAAGAAATCAAATTATTTTCCTTTAAAAGGTATACGAGATTAAAACAAAGAAGTATCCACTATAAAACGAATTTTACAAAAGAAAAAACATTATAAATTTTTGTAGACTTAGCCAAAACGTGCATCGCATAAGGGCTTTTAAAAAATATATTGCTTAAACCTATATGTATGCAGGGGCTGTGATTCGAGTATTAGTATTCAAGGTAACATAGGCTACACTTAGTCACACTCCAGTGTGCGAATATGCCCGTCTACAAATCTGATTGTGTCGCCTTAAAAGTGTTTCTGTGTCCCTTTCACTGACACATTGATAGGAATCCTTACACTGATTGAAAGGGGCTTTTTCTCAGATAGACATAGGTACAAAAATCTGATACATCTGTCCATAAGCGGGATGGAATGAATTCGGGAGTTGTTTGTGTTTCAGATATAAAATGAAAGGTGTCAGAATTTTGTAGATTTCCTAAAGTTCTACAGTTATTGGTTCCCTTAAGTAACTTTAACATAGTTAGAGTTAAAAAGCAAATATGTTTCAAGTGTAGTCATTTAAATTCAAGTCATGGTCTTTGGTTGATCGATAAGAAAATAAAGTGTACTTTGTACAGACTACATGAAAATAACAATTTTTCGTTGTTTTACGTATAAAATTATCAGAGAAAAGAAAACAGTTTAAAACGCTGGAAACATGGAAAATTCAAAGCGATTCAAAAACATTTCTAAACGGGGCTTAGCTTGGGTAGTCTCCCTAAGTTATGATTATACAAAAATAATACAAGTTTAGATTAAAGCTAATTAATTGAACATTAATACGAGTATAGGTACTTGTATTTTTTGAGATGTTTTTACTGGATATTTAATAAGAAATGTCGCCTTAAATGAAGTTAAATGTGACTGAAAATTGCCGCTTGACATTACTATCCTCTGCGGTGTTTTACGCCATATTATGGCAAAAATTATGAATGTTACGAGTAATACTAGAAAATAGGGTAAACCCTGGTTTAGAAATGTTTATTAACATGTCAACCTAACACGCTCCTCTTTGCTTCGCTCGTCTTCACACCTATTTTTGACTTTTTTCGCGCTTTACCCGTAACATAAATACTGTCATCGCAAAACTTTCATTAGTTTCTGTTAATTTTTTTTTTTTATTTAAAACTATGTTTGCAATGCGACTCTTAATGAGCACTACTGTACGGTACACAAGATCTAGAAAAAAACTATAATATTTTAAAACCATATGTTTTTATACCAAAAATATATTATATGTCTGAAAATTCTATCTACGGAAATGTTCCAAGAAGCATATTATCAGAACTAGTTAAGTTTCCAAAATTCATATCTCACTGATCACTCTGATTCAGTGGATCTTGCTTAGTGAACGGATCTATAAACTTGGGAACCGGTCTCTACAAACTCGCAATCACTGAGTTTGTAACTCGATAAACCACGATTTGACTGAAAACTGAAGTCGAACTAACGAGACAATCAGCCGTCAAGAGGCTATCAAACACGACGACTGTCACATACCTATAACTTAGCCCTAGCGGTACGCCCAAAATGGCTGCAAATGGTGTTAAAGGCATGAAAATCGGAACAATAGGTCTCTAGGCCATAAGAACCAATTTGACCCGGAACACGAAAAAAAAGAAATGAGGTGTTATTATGACATCATCTTTTTTTGTACGGGAAAAAAAATGTTTGTTCTAGAACCTAAAGTAAATAAAAAATATAATATATATATATATATATATATATATATATGTGTATATATATCAAATGAAAGGGCTTTCTGGGTCTATTTTTAGAATTGGCTCAGAAAGCCCTTTTATTTGATACCACACCCGATAGGTTTTGAAACAAAAGTTTTTTTGTACGAATATTGAATCCAGTCTCTTCAAGTCGCTGGAGCACTCTTTGAACGGTTGATAGTGACACCTAGAGTTCTCACTGTATAACGCTGACTGCGCCCGACTTCAAGCATTGTAAGAATTCTGGTACACTGTTCAGGAGTTAGTGGCATGTTTTTAACTGAATTTAAATGGAATATTGAATTTTACCATATTTATATGACAGAATAGAAACAAAAGTAAAGCAAATGCTTTCAAAATTGATGTTCAAATTTTAAAAATCATCTTTATTTTTCATTTATGGTTTTTAATAGAATCACCAAATCGAAATAAAAAGGTTTTACTTCTTCCTACATTTGAATTAGAATAAACTTTAATTTAGTGTTTATTTCATAAAGCTAATTCCAATACTTTGGAAGTTATTGAGGTTTTTGTTACCGACCCGCTTTCTTTGCGGCCCAGTGCATAACAAACTTGAAGGCATGTTTACAGTAGCAGTGGCACGTAATTAAAATGTAATGCATAAAATGACATTATTTTCTCGTGAAACACCATTATTACTAAGCAATTTTCGCGAATACACATAGAACGTGTTTATTGCATACTTTTTATCCAAAATTAAGGCCAAAGAATATTATGATATGACATTGACATTATATCAAAACCTAATGTACCTCGTCCCCTCCGACGTCTGTCGCCCCGCGGGACGGTCGCACATGATCTTGTTTGTCGCGACATTTTCTGAGTTCAACTCCATTATCTAATCAACACAATTTTAAACGGTATCGTAATTCAAGAATACGGAGTGACATCTAGTACATAGTACGTAACATACATTATTCTGTATCTAAATTAAAATAATTTATTTTGTAAAATAGGTGCAATAAAGTACACATTCTACACGTCAAAATTAATCTTAAAATAACAATAGAATATGTAAATAAAAGATATATAATGGTGACTCTCGTCTACACAGTCCAAGCCACACCGGAGACCAAAAGATACATACCCCATGATACTCCCAACACGACACTATATTATTATGTTCAGTCGTTTTTACAGGAACTGCGGATATATGCACAAACATATCTGATGTTCTTTTAATTACACGTGGTCCCTCGGCTATCTAATTATAACATTTTATTCCTCATTAAAGACAAAATTACTTGCGGTTTTATTATGTAAGATATCCAACTACTCGTATTTTTTAATTAAATATCATTTACATTACACATATCCTCATAAAAAATTAAATTATACTAGTATGTTAGTGTAGCCTCATACCACAAACTACCGTCATAAGTTGCTACGTCGTAGCCTGAAAACGCCGTAGCATTCATCCTTGTAGACTTGCTACGCTCTGGACGGAGTAAAGTGGTAATTAAATTAATACTACTCGTATAATGCACATAAATTCCTAAAAATTCATTGTGGCTTATTTCACCGGCTGCATTTGAACAGGGTCTAAAAATTAAGAATTGGGTGATCTACCGAGTAAGCTACCGCGACTTTTTACCAAACAAATAGAGAAAGTACCTCTTAATCGCGAAGTATACTGCTAGATTTTTAATCCTAAAACGAGATCCGGTAAAGTTTGATTCGTAGTTTTAGGCAAACAGGCTTTCTGTAGAACTCTGTCCTAATTAAATGATCGACTCAGTAACTAGGTAGAAGAGTCGACCTAGTTGGAAGCAAGGCTGGCGGCAATCAGTACCATTCATAATATCTACACCCCAGTGATGAATCACTGGCAGATCTCAGTAATACTATGTAAGGATTATGATTATTTTATCAACATATGTATAGTACCTTCCAGTTGTATGTCAATATTTCCACTACCGGACTGATTTATGAATAAAAACGTAAACCACTTATTTTGACCATTTTTCTAACATTTACAATTTTGGTATTCTTTTTTCTTTTTGGATTGTTAAAATTAATTAACCAAGAAGGCTGATTGAGAATCATCCAATACAAAAGTATGAAACGCTATGTTGATAAAATAATAATGTATACAAAACTGTATAATTTTGTATAATTTATTAAACAAAACTGACGAATTTTTCACTTTTATGTCCTCGATATACTCAGTCCAGCGTCTCACCAGAACCATTATTCCATTTTGAGTAAAATATCTTGCTGCGGCAAAGATTTCATCGTTTGTCGAACATATTTGGCCCGAAACGGTTCGTGTAAATATAGTCCGGTGTGTGTGCCGGTTGTACGAGAACTTGGCGAAACGCCCCCCGGGCTATTTGATAAACTTAAATGTATACGTGGAATATCCATCATTATTGTAAGCCAAATTGCTTTCTTGATGGATAGTATAAACTCGATTAGATCGTTGAAAAAACCACGAAAACAAATTTACTAAAAATAATAGGATCAAGTAAGATTTCAACCCTCGCCCTCATCTAGAGGTATATATAGAAAACGATGGACTGCTTAAAATGTAATTATTATATCATAAAATAAAAGGGTATTAAGATATTGGTCTTCGTAGTTGTATTTTTATGAGGCCCACGCGAGTTTAGCTTGCAGTATGGACACACAGCTGACCCTTTTAACTATGGACATTAAACTAATTGGGACACATGTGCATTGTTATGCAATTGTTGTTTTATTATTGCGGTTCACGTGCCTTCCAAAGCACGCAGGCCGAAAACAAATACGTCCCAACAGGATTTGAATTCACGACCTCAGGATTTTAATTTATTTTTATCCACTGATGTGTAAAGGTTAAAGGTACATTTTGTATTGCTTATGTAAAATATCCAAATCGCGTTAAGCAATCTAATCAACATATTATACTATCATACTTGTAAAAGTTTTTTTATATATATAAGAGTAACGTATTAGTACACAGGATCATGATTAGGTTCGTGGACGTAGACGATTTATTTACCACTTTTCAAGTAAAATTTAAAACCATTCATTTGCTTATCAATTATGGTTACTAGAAGACAAAACTCGCATTGTGGTAAATATACGAGTTTAATGTTACCGGCTATACCCGATTTTAGGACAAACTAGTTAGGCCTATTCTGGATTATCATGAAAAATTACCACGAAGGTATATATATATACCTATATATATATATATATATCGTGGTCACGTCACTGTAGCAACTAACCTTCTAACCTTATTACCTTACCCACCTTCTAACATTACCGGTAGGCTCTCTTCTGCGCTGAGGGATTGCCGAAAAACTAGTTTGGCCTCAGTTTGTCCTAAAACCGGGTTTGACGGGTTACATACACAAGCCGCCAACTCCTGCACCAGAAGTGAACATCTGAAACCTGCAGTAAGTTGTGAGAAGTTGCAGGAAATATCGGGTGGCCGCGACGGGGGCCCGATTCTGTCGGATTAGTTGGAAACATGTGACGTCACTGCCGCCGGCCGGCGCGGCGCTGCCTCACCGCGCTCACATTAATTAAACTAGAGTACACAATTTTTGTATTGGTTTCTAAAAACGTTTACAAAGTACTAAAATACGATTGAAATTATTGTAACGTAACAGAATACTATTTAATCGGGCAAAAACAGGGTTCTGCATTCTCAATTTAGATTATAGAAAATATTAAAATTGCGTAACTTTGGAAAAAAAAGAATTTCAATAAAGTTGAATAGCATTGCCGCATTCTCAGTATTGTGACTTAATCAGAGACAAAATAACAAAACATATTTCGGAACCATCAAAACATGAAACCGAAAATAGTTTTTCGATAAGGTCTATAGATTTTCTGCACTACGTAAAAAATAGAGGAATCTAGGAATAAAAATATTATATATACATAATGCAATGAACAAATAAGTTGATAAATAAATACGGGAAATACATACAAAAAATATGAAGGTTGGGCTACTAAAATGTAATAAAGTTATACACCTGCATAAAATATAGAAACATGGGAATAAAAATATTATATATACATAATGCAATGAACAATGTGTTGAAAAATGAACTAAATAAAAAATAAATAAAAATAATGCCTAACCATCCGCACCATTAGATTAGTATTGCTAAGAAGAAGGGCAAGAAACTCAGCAAACATTCCTTTTCTCAAAAAAAACATATGATACAAAAGCATATACATACCTACCCAAGTAAAGGAATAAAAAAATATAAGACTGCAGGAATTATGTCATGATAAAAAATGTATCTTAGTCAATCCGTCTCATATTGTCTATTACCTTTAACAAAGTAAGTTTACATATTAATTAAATTTAAGCCTTTAGAGGATCCATACAGTATTAAAATATTCTAATTATGAATTACAATTTTGAATAAGATTATTATTATTTATTACACCATGCTTCATTATCGTCCAAATAATAATTGATTTTATAACAAGCTTTCTTAAGTAGTCCCTGCTTAATATTTTAAACTTATTTAGTTTAAACTTATTTTCAGGCAGACAGACAGTTAATAAACAAATCGTTAGTTCAGGCCTTTTTTCAAGGAGCATCGACCTTTAAGAGATAAAGGGTTATTTAGATCCCCTTAGATCCACGCACCCATAGAATTGACAGAGAAATGTACAAAGCATAAGGTGTACGTTTCTTCGCAAAACCTTAAAAACGGAAATAAAATATTGTAAACAGAACACGGGCAGTCATCAATTTCTACTTTTCCTCGAACTACTACCCTACCATACGCAAAAAACAGTGAATAACCAAGAAAGTTATGAATAAAACCAACATAACTCTAAGGAGCACGATCCTTTTTATTCAAACAAAACCTTTAAATGAAAATCTCGACCGGGCTCGAAGCCAAGGGTATCGGTCGCCTTAAGGGTGCTCCAGATCAAATGACGCTGAGCGAAGCACTAGAAGCCCTTGACGCGGCAGTCTTGCTTAATATTCAAGCAATTAGCGCAGCCCTGGACCCCGGATCGAAGAACAGCAGAACACCTTTTAGACGCGAAACGAAGGGTGCTTAGACAACGCGCGCCCGATACGCGGGATTTTCTCGCTTCGATGGCTCTTAATAAACTGTCCCGGTTTCTTAATTTCAGCATTTTTCAAGTCAAGGTCAAAACTTTTGAAGGTTACGTGCTAAGTGGTAAAATTTTCTTGCCAATTTCGAAGATTTATAACCGTGCGGATGCAATTTATTTACCAACTTGCATGGGGAAATTAATTCAATTTTAAACTCGTTATTTCATAGTTTGTCTATTCTGTCGCTGGCGAAGTTTGGAGTGTGGAATGCATTTTAAAATAGTTCCGTTTCCTTGCAGAACGCTGCTGGTTGACGCGAAAGGAGCTATCTACTTGACGACAAAAAATGGAACGTTTCCAATATCGCTAACGTCTCCCGAGCTACGAGACGCCACTACAGGGGTACACACTCCAAACTACACTGAAAATTTCACAAGAAACATTCCGTCTGACGTCATCCCCGACTACTGGGAGAGGCCAGATGAGTTATTGCTCTCCAACGACCTCAACTCGACGTTTGACGAGGTTGACACCAAGAGAATGTGGAAACGGAGCATCAACGACGCGGTATCAAAAAACATTACGTCAGTCTTAGAAAACCTTTTGAAGAATTATGAAAACTCTCAGCTGCCTACACATGGAAAAGGTAAACAAATTTTTCTGCTTAGATATAAAATCGTATTGGATCCTGTTCTCGATCGGAAATGTGCTTAGGACGTGGATTCAATAGAGTTTTCATTATCGTCGTCGTCGACGAGATAGTTTCATAAGAAATTTTCTTTTACAGGCTATCCGACGGTCGTTCAGACTAACATACTTATACGAAGCATGGGACCGGTTTCGGAACTTGACATGGTAATATTGTAATTTAACTTAATGTTGTGCCTACATGAGATAAAATTTGTTCTACATATTATTTATGTGACGCACTTATCATGTGCCTCATCTTATATGCATTAACCACTTTAAAACTTGTCATTACTATCGTGAACAATAATAATTGCAGATACATTCGCTTTTTATAGTTTTCAGTAACGAACCCAACTCGATTTCTCGGTCCTACTGCTGAATCCTATTAATCTTATGTTCAATGAGAATGCAACTTGAAACCATATTTCGAAAACGAGACTGGTGTCCTGGCTTTGGAAAAAATGGCAATAATCATTGGCGTACCTGGGGGGGGCGACCCCCGGCTCTAACTTATGGAGTCATTAACAAGTATCTTCTCCATTATATGATTGTAATAGAGATAACCCTTCGTACAGCGAGATCACACACAAACCAATTAACAATACAAGTAACTTTTTAAACTGCACAAAGCATATTTTTATAACAATAATATCACAATTTCTGGGGGGGGGCTAGATGGTACCCTCCCCCCCTGGCCCCTACCTAGTTACGCAATGTTATGGCAATAATCTCAATACGCAAATGAAATATGTATTCTAGGACTATTCAATGGACTGCTACTTCCGTCAGTACTGGCGCGACACCCGTCTCTCCTTCTTCGGCCCGATCCGCTCTCTCTCTCTCTCCATCAAGATGCTGGAGAGGATCTGGAGACCCGACACGTACTTCTACAACGGCAAGCACTCCTATGTCCACACAATCACCGTCCCCAACAAACTGCTCCGGATAAGTCAACACGGCGACATTTTGTATTCTATGAGGTAAATTCATCTCTAAGCTATATTAAAATGCGTCGTGAATTTGCAATGGAGCGCTTTAGAAATCAGAGGCTTGCCGCTGGGGTGTGAGTAGCTAATCCCAGCAAAATCATCTTTTAGGGTCTCTATTTTATCGTTTTACATGCACTTTTTTGTCTAGACATACCATAGAAAAAGTACGTCCAAATTAGCCCATGGCCCAGGGTCCATAATAACCAGTTTTCTTTTTGCGATAGACGAGTACTATCATTATCGAGTTTTCAGCTTTTCAGTGAAAAGAATATAGCCTATATTTTTCCTGTAATCCTCACATAATCAAAATCACATAAATATGGCATAACATTTTTTTATCAGCTTTTATTTAATATGTACCATCACCAAGGCTCCCGCCTATCCAGTTTCAAAACCTTATTGCTTGCATGTGGCGATCTCAGCTGCCCTGCCTTTTATTTTATTTACCAATTAGAGTTTATGAGAGACACTTTTGATGGCGTTTTTGGGTCCATCAGAGTCCATCGGTCACTTTAGTCAGACTATTAGTCCGACTATTGGTAGACAAACACTAGCAGAGTGGTACCTAGCGGAAGTAAGTAGTTTTAAGGTGGTCAGGTGGGAACCTCGCTGACTGTACATTTGATACCCAAATTACATTTTTGATGTATTTTTTATGGTCTTTGATAAAATTATGGTAATTTTGAGCACTTTTGAAATATGTCATTGATAACATCACAATGAATGCTATCAAAAATGTTAAATAAACTGCGTATTCCAGGCACAGGTGTAGCTTTCGATAAGATGTCACATCACACGAAGTGGTAACAGAAACTTAATCTCACACCCGTCTTCCAGCGAGTCCTGCCCTGTCTAATGATGATGTGATGTGGTTGATGAGTCTATCTTATCGAAAGCTCAACCTGTGTCCTAACTAAATACATAAACTCTATAGTGAGTTTATCCGTTTATTGAATTCTTTTAAAATGAACAATTACGCTGCCTTTATATGTGGTCAAGCAAATTTTGTTTAAAATTGCAAGTATGAGTTTTGTTATGAGGTTGTGACGAACAGGCGGACGGAAAACGGAGTCTCACCATAATGGTTCCCTTTAAACCCTTTAAGTTTGCAACCCTAAAAATTCAAGGCTTATCTTAAGTCTGTCACATCACAGAACTTTTTGAAATCTTGTTTGGTTGCTGTAATATACTCTATACTTGAAAGCGCTTTAAGGTAGAGTTTGGCCAGCGAATCGTGGCACAACTGTTACTTAAAAGTTAATTTTTTCCATATCCGTGTATTCAAACTCTATACTATAGAGTAATAACATTTATGATTGAATAAGGCGTTAAATATGAACGCAAGCCTATTCCCCAAAAATAATTTGTTTTTTTTTGTTGTTTTTGGCTTTAGATAAGTTATTTATGCACGTAACTTATCCAACTTAATAGAAAAATCTTTTAGATGTATATAAAATGACGTCAATTAGTAAGGCGATTATATATCTTCCTCAAAAAATCCGTTAAAATTTTCAGCTATCAAATTAAAACAGGCTTTAATTTCATAGCGACTTAACAAATACGTTGAGCTAGGATTTTTAATTGGCAACGGAGAAGTGAAAAATACTTGCGCTCCATTATTTCCCGCTCAGCAACGGCGCTTTGTCTGGGATTTTTAGTTGCAATTATTATTTTAGGATATTTATATTTAAATTATAAAATTCTACTTGAATGTTTTTTTTTTCGAAGTATAAAGTCGATAGCCTGTAAGACATTAGACTATTATGAGTCCTCATTGGCCTATCCAACATATCTTTCTGCGTACAAATGAGCTGATTATCCGTATAAGATTTGACAATAATTATGTGAATTCGATTGTTCACTCATGAGCGTAAGTGAGCAACAAATGGATCGTCAGATAGCTGGGTAGCGGTGTGTGTTGATGTGCAGGGTTGAAAACAGGAAAAAAATTCAGAAAAAATATTATTTGACGAATGCTTAAATTAATTATGAGGGAAAGATTATGATAACGAAATTAGAACAGAGTCAGCTGGATAACGGGTGGTGGATGATCGATCGAAAGGGAACAAAAACATAAGTTTATTTTTATTAACTGTAAATTTGAATGTGTGCTGATAATATTTTATACTAACATTGACGATAAACGGAGTCAGTTCTCTTAACTATTTCTTTCTAACTGTTAGATCTTTTGTACAAAATTTATCATGTGAAAATTTAAACGGTACAATCGAAAATACTCTTTTTATACGATTAAGATACTGGCATTCTCGCGGGGGTAAAAAAACTACCATGGTACACAATGAAGTGCTGCTAACTGTACAGTGTACATTCAATAAGCGGTTTACGTGTCTGATAGTGCGATTGATCAAGGACTGAGCCTTAGTTCCCATTTGTGCTATTATTCTGGTCTATCTGAGTACAGCCGTTTACCTACGGACGAAGAGGTAGGATGCCTGAGGTAATCTTTACGGAGAGGGTTTTTCGAGTAAAATAGATTTTTACACTGCGACTAACAAAGATCAATAAATTTGAAAGTGAAACCTGAATTTGGCAAAGTGCGAGTTGGTCTTACGCACAAAGGGTTCCATACCACCACATTATGTTACGGGTACGGAACCTAAAAAACATTATGGTTCATAACAAAAGACCGCCTTTAAGATCTTAGCGCCATCTATCATCTTACCAATGAACCTAGGTGCAAAAAGGTTGACAAGCTACTCTTAGCGCCATCTTTTACCTCGGTAAAAGCTGTCAAACAAGTCATCTCAGATGGCGCTATAGTTAAAAGTTAAAACGAGGTTTATTGCTTAAGTTCTATAGCTTTCATTTTAATTATTAGTCGTGATAGAGGCCAAAGTAACACGTATTCTATTACGGTTGAAGCTGTAGACCCCTGTGACAGACGGACAGACAGCGAAGGCTTAGTAATAGGGATCCGGATCCGTATGGCACCCTTAGGGTACTGAACCCTAAAAAGCAACTGAGAGCTTGGACTTTATTCAGTGCTGGCACGGCTAGTACCAATTAATAGAATTAGGTCTTAAACTTATTCGGTACTTTGTATCTCATTCTCGGTATTGAATGTGGATGATAACTCTGATAACTAAATAAATTAGTATCTACATTGTTCACCGAGTGGAGAAAGAGGCCGATTACCAACGAGGGTGTCACGAGTTGGGAATTGCACTTTCTCCCGAGTGATACATAGTGCTTTATACCACACCTGCGAGGAAAATAAAAGACAAAATCTTTAATTAAAGTTTATATTAAAATTATTACAGTTATTGAAACTCAGTGTTATACTTTTCCCATGCTTGGGCAGTTTCTTTTAATTCTGGCGGCGCGGCGTCACCCATTCTTCTATATCACTACTAGACGACATTTTGAGTTACTTTTAATAAAGATACAACCCAAAGAGAATATAATGTATACTACGTAACAAGAGTCGGGACTTCCCTATAACTGATTAATGCGTATTTGCCACGGAATGCCCCGCAACTAGTACCAAACTACAATAAGAAATGACAAATCACAAACAAAGCTGCCAACATAAGTGTGTAGGGATGTACTAAAGAGGCAATACATTTTATCGATATCGATTTTTTTTTTACTGTAGGAATTTCATGTGATATGAAAAAGGCCACTTACGAAGACTTCAGTTTTATCAGGGCTTTCAATAATTTGTATGTGACAGTTTTGCAATAATACGTTTCTAGTTTTAACAGCTCTAGATAAAACAGAAGTCTTCGGACTTTTTATGCAAGAAAAGGAAATAAAAAGCTTCCTGTTCAATCAATTTAATTCTTATTACATAAAAATATGAGCAATGATGTTGACTTGGACTTGGCCCTGAAGTAGATGGCTCTGAAAAAGAAAAAAACAATTACGTCTACGTACTTATTACGTCTAATAATATGGAAAAAGTAAATTGTTGCAACTTCAATCTGGCTGGCACAAAAATAAAAAAACTGGACAAGTGCGAGTTGGACTCGCCCACCGAGGGTTCCGTACAAATTTTTAATAATTGTACTTGTAGTTTAAGACGGTACTATTTGCCAAATTTCATAGTTCTAGGTCAACGGGAAATACCCAATAATTTTTGATTACCTTGAGAGTTTCAAAATATACGACATATCTTTTTTCACGTTAACTTAGAAATTGGATTTTTTCACAGATTCAAGGGACTGTAAATTTGAGTATATGGTTTTAATTTCAACTCTGTACCTTTTCGCGTTCCCGAGATAAAGGGTCTTGACAGACAGACGGATGGACGAACGGACGGACAGACGGATAGACGGACAACAAAGTGATTCTATAAGGGTTTCGTTTTTTCCTTTTGAGGTACGGAACCCTAATAATATTTTTAATAAAATGACATATGTATGTACATACCCTTATCTAAATACACGTGACAAGTAAACTCATGCAAAATCGTATCAGAAAGTGATGCTTCTTTAAGTTGATTTGAAGGTGTGGTTGACTTTTTGAACCGAGTTTTCTTATTGAAATGTTTGTTATCAAAGTGCTTTCCTCAGGAAAACTTTCTGTTGGTAGATAAATGAGGTCTTCACTGCCAGTGACTTTTACTTACTGTCACCTGTATTATTAGTATTATTTTAAAAAGCAGCTTCACAATATCGTAATTACAAAAAAAACAAGACCACATTTTTGGAAAACTGATTGGACTATTTTGTCAGTTTAAATTTTCTCTATAAATTATATTGACTAACCAATCATCAGAAAATAAATGATACAAAACATTTTCCATATTTTACGCAAAAATTATTATATCCTATCATTTTATTAAGGACTGTCAGCGAAAAAGAGGCACATTTTTCACCTTAAAAATATATTGCACTATGATATGAGGATGAAATTATGACACCCTAACCTTAGTGTTATGATTTATCGACACAATCCCATCACTATTCAATTTACGAATAAATGTTCTGAAAATGTTTTCACTTCTAAATTTCTTTATAACACAAATAAGTCGCAAGATGGGTACAGATGTACTTACCGAGTCTCTTTTAAAAGAAATTTGGCCTGAATATAAAGTTTTCACCATCATTTCGACTGCTTCGCACCTCACATATTTCACGCTTTTTATAGTTCATTGCGTGATGCAAATATACGTTCTATTCTCTATTAATAAAACACAATAGTATGAAACATAAATCACTATATCAATGTAACAGTTAAATCTCATTATAATCAGATAAATTATGTTTTACAATTAAACAAACAACCGCCATATTGACTTGATTGACACAACGTTAGACAGAGACAAGCTAAGTGAGCGAAAGAGTAAGAACATATCGCCATTCGTCCAAGCACAATTTTCATACATAACTCCATTTGTACTGAGTTCGTTCGTACTGAGTTTCGTTAGGCTGATACAACCAAAGACAAAGAAACAGATTGATGACTCGCGTTCGATTTGCAGTTTTTATTTTCTTTTTTTAATTATGTACATAAATAACAAATGGCCAGTATTATTTAGCAAATTTAGATATGAAAACTTTTTGACTTTCACTTTTTTAATTTTTTGATGATAATAAATAGCAAGTGGCCAGTATTATTTTGCAAACTAAGACATAAAACTTACTTAAAACTCTTTTGGCATTATTTTTCAAGCTAGGTTATGTACCAAGAAGTTTATACCATTTGTAATGTAACATTTATGCTTATCGTACGAATGTTGTCAACAAATAAAAAAAAACAGCACGTTAACTATTTATTATTTTCATATACTTTTTCTGCCCGCTCAGCACGTTAACAATGGATTTTCATATACTTTTTCTGCCCGCTCAGCACGTTAACAATGGATTTTCATACATTTTTTCCGCCCGCATATTGGTATGACAGCAATGACGTATATTCTCCGTCGTTTTCGAAAAAGTAAGAAGGAACTTTTCAAGCAGGTGTAGTATAAAATATATTGTGTAGTACGAGTAAATATGGAAAAACATTTACAGGTTAACAATCAAAGCAAAATGCCCGATGGAGTTGAGAAACTTTCCAATGGACCGTCAGTCGTGTCCTCTTATTCTTGGAAGTTGTAAGTATACTAATTATCCGGTATTTGTAAGAAACTATTAAAAACTTGGACGCCTGACTTTCTTCATTTAGAGATGAAAGTCTATTTTTCACGTCATCATCACTTCCTTTTTAACTGAAAAACGATTTTGTGTTCCCTTGATATTTATTATTTTTATAATTTGTTTATTGAATTTTGCATGATATTAATATTATGAATCTATGTTTTGGCTAATAATCAGTACCATGAATGCTAATAACTATGTTTTCATTACTAAGTATGTAAGATTTATTTACTCAAAAACAACCTGCCAGTACATATCAAGGCATGAAAGAAAATGGTCGCTAATTTAAACATAACGTGCGTAAAAACATCACATATCTCAATTTCACAGCTAAATTGTTATACAAAAATCAGTCCGTAAGTGATATCCCAGTTCAACTGAATGTAGCACATTTAGGCATGCTACGGCGTAGACCGTCGTAGCACGTCTAGGACAGCGTTCTACGCGCCACACCCATTGGAGGCCGCACCGCAAATATTCAGACGCCCCGCGGCATTCACGACGTGTGTCTCTTTCCGCGATATGATATGGATGATGGTACCTCTTCCAGATGCTTACTCAAACCAGCAACTGGTCTACCAATGGCAGAACTCACAGAGTGTCAACTTCGTGCCTGGCATGACTCTGTCGCAGTTCGACCTCATCAGCTTCCCATACAGAAACTTCACGTTTACGAGAAGAGAAGGTAAACTTTACAATTTGTTGTTTCCCTTTGGGACACTTGGGTTAAAACTTAAATCTATAAAATTCGTTACTGGTGACGAATAAATTGAAAGATTAGCCCTAAATCCATATTATACATAGGTAAAGTAATAAGTTTGTGCTTACATTCTCTGAATCATTCATCTTCACGAAATGAATCCCCAAGAGGGATGAAGTACGGACTGTGAAATGCAAATCAAGTCTACACTCGCTTCACCCACGTTTCACCGTCGATAATGACGTCCTAGCGCGACGGAGAGTGAGTCCTATCGCCGAACTTCAAGCAAAAATATGTATCTACAGCTTTACGTGCCTTGCGAAGCACGCTGCCCGACCACAAATATGCCTCTACGGGATTTGAACCCGTGTTCTACCCGATTAGTTGCCGAGATGTTCAAACCCCTAAACCACAGAGAGGCGGCCGTAAAGTTTACAAAATTTTTGAAAAAATCAGGTTTGTCAAAGCTCGATTGGTTTTATCGTATTGTATAGGTAAATACAACGAATAACACGTGAGGTTAATAAAGTGACTTTCGTTTATGTAGCCAAATTCATACTGGAGACCCGATCAGTGGTCAGGACCAAAGTCCAATGACCCTGTTTGCGAAATACGAAAAACATTTGTTTGTGCCTCTGTACTTGTTCAAGAACAACCTCGACTCAACTAGTATAGGGAGTCTAAATTTTATTTTGCGTATTTCACAGAAAGGCTCATTGAACTACTAACAGAGTCTCCAGTATGAATTTGGTTATATAAATGTAAGTCACCTTGTATACTTTCAGTACGACATTAGTCTCTATAGTGAACCATATAAGATAGACACCACGAACTTCGTAATATATACTAAGTTCAATGTGTATTGCTTAACGTGTTCACTGTACAATACTTTTAAAGTTATAAGAATTTATAAATTACCTAAACTCACAAGTAATCGATATTGTTCTGATTAGACACGTTGAAGGCAATGTTTTTGACTTGAGAATCTAACTAGAAACTAGTAATGTGTGTTGGGTATTGGAAGGGTATGCGCGGTTGGAGCGGGGAAAGTTTAGCTTTGTCTTCGTGTTGAGTGAGTTGAGTGTGTTTGGGACTTCAAATAAACTCATTGAAGCTTTGTACTTTGATTCATACCTTTAAAATAATGCAATTTATTTATACAGCCAAATTCATACTGGAGGCTTGATAAGTGATCGTATCAAGGTTCGATATTACTTTTTGTGAAATTCTCGGCTAGAAAAATTATTTATTTCAGAAATCTAATTATGCAGTTTTAGTTATTATCAACATCAGCCTTAACATTCCTTTGAGCGGTTTTTGCTCTATAGATTTGGATTTGGCCATTTACGCCCACTTGAAAAACTAACATGTTTTACAAACATTAAAAAAATGTATTTTATTTATCAACTTTGCTGTCTTTTAAATTATTATTTGTACTCAAATATATCTAAAAAGACACGTACAAGTATACGTACAAAATATTTGAGATATATTTCATCACAGTGGATTAAGTAAATTAAAACTAATAGATAAGTAAAAAACAAAAAAGCATTTACATATATCTAGCCTATGTGATTTACACATTTAGACAAAAAGTATGTACAGGTTTGTAAAACACGTGGTGCCATCTCACCGTATCGAATCAGACTTTTGTGTTGAATGATCGATGGCCGTATGGCCCGAAATATATCTCACAATAATTTGTATTTTGATGTGATATATTAGATTAAATTATATTTTATACAACAATTATAAGCCTCTACACCTTGAAAAATAATTTCATCTTTACTCCTAGACTGTTAAAAATTTAGCAAGCACAACGAGTAGAGCAAACAGTTCTTTCTTTATTATATCTAACTTGACTGATAATGTATTTTTCAACACACTTGCTTATAAAGTGGCCCTTATTGCAGCGTTCTTAAGGTCATAAAGCAGCATATTAAACACGCGTGCTTCTTACTTTACATTATCGCACTAGTGTTTTTTACATTACAGCTTTTTTTATCTTAGCAAAGAGTTTGGATGTCTTGAGAAATAGTAAAGTTATTGCGAATAAATAGACTATCTCAGTTAAAATATAATAAATAATCATTTAATTTCATCAAATTATTTATTTTTGTCAACAAATTAACTCAAATTTTTTTCGTAAATACAAAAATATTCATTTTGTTAATATTGGCTGTTTGGCGAATGCGTCAGTGCCTCTATTTCCATCTGCGCAAAAAACACAATCTCCGCTGACATTTTACAAAGAAAATTGTCAGTTCAGTTCAGTCAGCTGTGGTTTCGATTATGTGTAAAAAAAAGACAGTGAAATTTTATTATTTCTCCTCGCAAGTGTGTTGAAAAACGTCGTATGAAACGCTTGAGCATTAGATATTACACTGTCCAACGCAGCTCACTTGTACCATAATGTACTATTTTAATACACCTGCTCAAAATATGATAGATTACGTGCCTGTTTAGCGTGCGTGAAATTACATATTTCACTCTCGTGCTTTTTGTTTTTACTACTGACGACATCTAGGAGAAACTGGTCACATCATTTAGTAAGCATGTAAACCTTTGTTTTACTGGATACTCTAAAAACTGTTTAAGATGAGTATTTTCAAACTTTTATATTTTATTATTAAATATATTATGTATGTTAAATTGAAAAAGATGTTTTAAAAATTCAAAACGATTTTAGACGTCATAATTTATATTATATTTTAACTATCTTGGAAATTATTATTAAAAAGATTTTAGAAAGAGACATTGGTCTTTGATTCAGATTCAGATTGTTTATTGCATATCACAGTGTAAAGTACAGGTGGAAAAGTTTACGGTTTCATGTGATACCCTGTTAGGGCGTAGCAACATTTTAAAACTTAATTTCTAAAACTTAATTTCTAGATTTATTAAATTCATTATCATATTTAATATTCAAATTAATAGTAACAATTTAACAAATACCACTACCTATTTAACTACCCAATTAACAACAAATTTTTCTTTTAAATTTATTTTTAGTACAGATTGGCGCCGACCAGACTGCGTGTTCTTCTGTCGACTTGTATCTGTTTTGATTTGCAACAAAATTGCTTTTATTTTATTATTTCATGTAATTTTTCGCGGGCGTATTAAAAAACGTCGTTTGATATGCATGCGAAAGTGTTGATATTTCTCGTCCCGACTATTTTTTGCCTCGACTGCAAACGATTTGAAAATAGAACGATAATTACGGCAATCCTGGCTCAATCGAAATGCCAAAATTTCAAACAGCCTACTCTAATTTCAAAAATAGAACGGGCCACTCCAGATTTTAAAAAATTGTCTTCCATCTTCCCGCTTTCATCTTTAATACTTTATGGAAATCCTACTTGTTTACTTTCCTCGTAGTCGAAAATGTAAAGGAGCGTGTTAACGAGTAAAACTATAATTTCACACTCAAACCTACAGTAGGAGCCGTAATATAAGCGTAGTAATAATTTATATTCTCTGCTATAAGTATGTACATCGTTATTTAAACACATAGGCGCAGAGAGGTTGGACGGTATAATAAAATATTGCGGTGGCATTTTTTATATTTCGTCTTCATCCCATCTGTTTGCTCTCTCAGTAATTAGTAAGAAAGTCCCCGTTCAGCGAGAAAGTTTGTTTACCTCAAACAAGAGCAACTGCTGTAATTATGTTACATAATTGCAGAAGCCTACACAAATAAAACAAAAAGCCTGATATAAAACTGATATACCTACTACATAAATAACTTTCTGATAATGTTGATATTGACTTGGATAATAATGAGGAATGAATAAAAAGTTTACTGTTTCGAAATGTCAGACTGAGTCAATTTGAGTCTTCTCAATATCTCTGCGTCTAGCAAAATTAAGAGAACACATTCAGTTTCCAGTGTTTCGAATTAAAAAAAAACTAATATAATTACGTGTTGTATGTAAATATAATAGTAAGAATACGTAACTTGGAGTCAAAATTCAAATCAAATTATTACTTTACTGTACGAGTATACATAGGACCTTGGTGCTAACAAACATTTTCGAAAATGTAATTGTATAAATTATATAAAAATCCTTCATAACCCAGGGATGAACACAAGGCGTGAGACCCTCAATCCTATGGGTCTCCTATTGAATAATTTATAGGACTTTAATTCCAACATCCTAAGTTTTAAGGGTGTGATTTGAGTAATATTTTCCATTTCCGGATACCGCAACGGTTTCATCCGCTTACGATTTTAATAGGATCCTTTACACTTGAAAAAAAACAGGGGAATTTCTGGAGGCTTCTATTGAAGTGATACTTTTCCTGTTGTATGTTATAATGTACATAGCTAAAATCTGATCGAAAATGCATTCATAAAAGTCTGCATGAAAAGTGCAAGTCAAGTACAAACGCCTGCAGTTCAAGTTTCCTACTTGTAAACGATTTTAACGTCTATGACGCTGCTATCAGAACTACCAATAGGTAGTCTGTCTTGCTGTTGTCCGGAAATAAGGTATTAGGAACTTATGAATACAATATTTTCCACTGAAAGTCGTAAACAAAAGTACTAATAAATTAAACATAAATTTACCGCCGCTAAGGAACTGCTTTTACGACAAATAGGTCAATCACGTTACCCTGAAAGCCTCACCTTATTTCGTTAAATACTTAGTCATAAATGGATTTTCGCACACCATTTTACTTGTTCAATAAATTGTTGAAACGATTTCCTTTTTATTTTTAATGTCTTGAAGACAAATAGGAATAAGAGGTCGTTCGCGATGACAACAATCGGCTTTTATGGTTCGGAGAATTTACATTTGCCTAAATCGCTGTAGATGGGAGATAAAAGCGTAGTGTACACAAAAATCAGTGGGACCCAGCTCCGATATAGTTGATAGGGTTAAACAGGTGCGAAAAGGAGGTACTGCGGGTTTTAATTTAATTTAAAACTACTCTTAGAACTATATTACTGCTGAATAAAAAAATACATTACTGCCCTAGTCAAAAAGTCGCATTGAAAAATTTTAGTTTTGCCTTTTTCCGCATTGTTTTTGCTACCACTCCTATAATTCGTTATCCATTGCCAAACATGTTTTTCACCCTTCTTTTGTACCAACCCTACCCCCCGAACAGTAATCCTAGCTACGGCCATGATCCACCCAGAAACATCTATCTCAGGATTATGGTGAAGTACGTGCTTCGCGTTATGAATATGAAGCCCCAAAGCTGGTTGACTCTTTAAAGGGTATACAAATATGTAGGATGATTATAATTTATAGAGGGTCCACTCTGACCCACCGCAATCTCTGTCTTCCAAGATCTTGTGTACTTTGTTTACTTGTCAGGAACAAACAGTTTTCTTTGTCCGTTCACCTATCACATTATACAGGTTGTAAATACAAAGTCAAGAATCCTTTTAGGGTATGAAAGTATACATGATTCTGATGTCATTACGAGAAAAAAATATATACCTTGAATTTTCACCAACAATTCCATCATTTTTCTAAGCTATGGCTACGCAGCTCACCGGCCTGCCCACACACCTAATTGCACCCCGCAACCCGCACCCCTCATCCGAGTGGCCGCGACCAGTGAGGGTGTCCACGCGATTAGTGTATTTTGAGTAAAGAAAACCGTCTTATTGTGAGGTACTGGTACTTTATTTAGAGATCCCAGTATTTAAAATAATACCTTTACCGATCATACTAACACACCCTTAAAGGATTCTTGCCTTTGCTTTTACAAGGAGTCTCGGTAGTTTACTGAACTGTAGATGCAGAATATTCGTTCGAAATAATACCGACGACGCGACGTACAATTAAAAAAGGGTTTATTTTGTTGGAATCTTCTTTTTAAGCCAGTGAGGTATAATATCATAGTTTCAAGGATTGCTAAACTTATTATCATTACAAAAAGGTGCGAATAAGTCACTAGATAACATACGTAAATATAATAGTTTCATCAAAATTCGAAAATAGTTATGCAAAGCTTCGGTGTTCTGCATAACACCCGCGCGAGCGCTGTAGCGATCGGGTGTGAATAAAATGTCGTCCGATAAAGTAAAGTGTACGCAGTGCAATATCGTTATAAGCGAGTTGTTATGTTTTGTTCAGGATAAAATCAACATAATGGACGAGGAAAGTTTAATCCGAATATGTGCGAGTTCTTTTACCACTGCGGAAATAACCACCGCAAAGGATTTGTTCTTCCAGTCCATTTCTACAAGTACCCGCAATATTTCGCGGCGCAAGAACAAGCAAGATAAGGATATTGAGGACATAATTAGTGTTTTCAAAAACACAGAACCTGATAAAACTCCAATTTTTGTGGCAAGAAAGCTGGATAAATTACCACCCGTATGTTTTAATCACCTTGATGTCACAGCACTTTTAAAGGAAATCGTTGTGTTAAAGTCAGACGTGAGAAGTCTGAAAGAATCCTGCGCCACAATCGATCAGGTGGACGTTCTAAAAGCAGAGGTTAATGAAATGAAGTTTGCATCTTTGAGGAATGTAGAAAATAATATGTACATAAACAAGAAACGGGGTGCCTATGTACCAGATAATGAGCGAAACCGTAGCCCAGTCAGTATTTTAAATATTTCGAATAACACCCATAAAACTAGCACACCCGAAACAGCAGAGAGTATTAACTGCCAGTTTTCGTCACCGCTGCAGAGAATGAGTATGAGCGCAGTCTCTTTCGTACGCGACGCAACCGATAACGTCAACACCGCTGATATCGTAACGCAGTCGCAAGTGAGGGCGAGTGGGACGGGCATCGACTGTTCGCTTGCGCCTACTGCGATGATACCTACATTGTCATCTGATAACCGGTTGGCTACGGAAACAAGTTCGGAGACAGCAAGCGCTAACAAACTCGCTATTACCGATGTAAACAAAACTAAAAACATGTCAATGGCAGATATTGTGCGCAAAGGTAAATGGAAACCAGTCCTCACAAATGAAGTGTGGTCTGTTATGCAGCGAAAGAGGGACAGGAATAGGTCTTCAGAGTCGGAGGCGGTACGAGGCAAAGCTTCATTCATGCCGGAGGATAAATTTAAGCCTGCAAATCTTAATATACCTTTGTTCGTGTCGAACGTTCATAAGGATACTTCAGACCATGATATTGCACAGTACGTGTTTTTGAAAACTAAAGAAAATGTTGTTTTACAGAAAATTCGCATGAGAACAGAGAAAGAGTACAATGCTTATAAAATAATGGTCTCCAATACAAAGTTAGACTTGTTCTTAAATGATGAACTTTGGCCGGCGGGTATCACATGCCGACGTTTCAGACCTTATAGAAATCCGCTAGCCAGTGATGGAATAGAGAACAGAACCTCGTCAAATAAACATGATTAATACAACCTTTGTTTCATTTAACTGTAAAAATATTAAGAGGTCTGTAGAAGATATAAAACAGCTGTGCAGTTTTGCGGACATTGTTGCGTTGCAGGAGACATGGTTGCTGCCGCAAGAGCTGTCATATCTGGCAAATGTGCATGAAGATTTTGGGAGCACGGGCACATCCGCGGTCGACACAGCTGCTGGCATTCTTAGAGGCAGGCCTTTCGGAGGAGTGGCGCTGCTGTGGCGCAAGTCAGTATTTCAGTGTGTATCAGTGGTTTCATGTGCAACTCCGCGTATCACAGCCATACGCGCTTTGGCGAATGACAGGCCTGTGCTTATTATAACAGTTTATATGCCTACGGATTGCAAAGAGAATGTGCCAGAATTCACAGACTGTCTTAGCACTATCAATGCAATAATAGATGAGAGTGATATTGAGACCGTTTTCATATTAGGAGACTTCAATGCGCACCCTGGTGAGCGTTTGTACAGCAAAATGACAGACTTTTTGACGGAACAGGATTGGACGTGTGCGGACGTTACAAATTTGCAGATAAGTTCAGACACGTTCACGTTCATTAGTGAGGCTCACGGGTGTAAGCGCTGGCTGGACCATTGCATTGTTACCAGCGCAGCCATGCAGTGTGTTATGGACGTGCACGTTCGGTATGACGTATATTGGTCTGACCATATGCCATTAGTTCTTACTTGCAATCTTAATGTCATCAAGGAAAAGACTGTAATTAATAATCCTGTATGTAATACAGTAAAATGGGGGCAGAGAAATGAAGAACAATGTAATAATTATAAGAGTATATGTAATTCAAAGTTGAAGCACATTGACTTGCCTAGTGAGTTTCAAGTATGTTGCGGCAAATACTGTAGTAAGTCATCTCACCATAATATTATAAATAAGATGTATTTACAGATTATAAATATTTTATGTTCGAGTGCAAGTGCCACCTATCAACGTGGGTACAAAGGGCGTAAAAAACCTTTGATCGGCTGGAACAAGCATGTGACCGAAGCTCACAGGAGAGCAAAGCTTGAATTTCATATGTGGGCTTTGTGTGGAAAGCCATCTTCTGGTGCAATTTTCCATGCAATGGTTGAAGCACGTAAGGTTTTTAAGGGAAAACTCAAGTGGTGCCAAAGCCACCAAGAGCAAATAAGAATGGATTTAATAGCAAAATACCATGCAAACTCAGACTTTAAAAGTTTCTGGAAAAGCACAAACAAGCTAAACCCTAAGCCTAGCATTCCTGTGAGTGTCGACGGGATCTCCAGCCCTAAGGATATTGCCGAAATGTTTAAACGCCAGTTTGCAATTGAATCACCGTTGGGATTGGCGTGCCGAGAGCTCGATGCTGAATCCCAGAGTGCAGAACATTTAACAATCATTCTAGCAAAAGATGTCAGGTTCGCAATAAAAAAGATGACAAAAGGAAAGTCGCCTGGGCACGATGGACTCAGCGTCGAGCATCTACGACACGCTGGTACTCATTTGCCTCGCGTTCTCGCACTCCTGTTTAACCTGTGTCTGAGTCATTCATACGTGCCTCCAGAGCTTATGCAGACTCTGGTGGTACCTATAGTCAAAAATAGAACCGGAGACGTATCGGACGGGACAAATTACAGGCCTATTTCCTTAGCTACCATCACAGCAAAAGTTCTTGACAGTGTGCTCAACTCTCATCTGAATAAACATGTCAAGCTTCGTGACGCCCAGTTCGGCTTCCGGCCTGGGTTGTCGACGGAGACTGCCATTCTCAGTTTAAAGCATACTGTCGGGTACTACACTGACAGGAAAACACCGGTATATGCGTGTTTTCTAGATTTGTCCAAGGCCTTTGATCTTGTCTCGTTCGACGTTCTCTGGCAGAAACTAAAAGAGACAACGCTACCATCGGAGTTAGCTTCTCTTCTGAGGTACTGGTATCTAAACCAGGAGAATCGTGTGAGATGGGCGGGCGAGTTTTCAGAACCATATAAACCGGTGTGCGGCGTGAGGCAGGGGGGATTAAGCTCTCCTCTTCTTTTTAATCTGTACATGGATGCGCTGATCGGGGAGCTCAGCAGCACGCATGTCGGCTGTTATATAGACGGTATTTGTCTCAATAATTTAAGCTATGCGGACGACATGGTGTTGCTGGCCCCCTCGGTCGGAGCCCTCCGCCAGCTACTCGCGTTGTGTGAGTCATACGCTGCTTCCCACGGGTTGATTTATAATACTAAGAAGTCAGAGTACATGGTCTTCAGGGCTGGAAATAAGTGTCCCTCATCTGTTCTCCCTGTTATTCTTAACGGTGCACCGCTAAATCGGGTGCATCAGTATAAATACTTAGGGCATTTAGTGACAGATGATCTGAAAGACGATGTAGACATGGAGAGGGAACGCAGAGCATTGTCAGTCCGGGCAAACATGCTGGCCCGCAGGTTCTCCAGATGTACAGATGCAGTAAAAATTTCATTATTTAAAGCTTACTGCACATCATTGTACTCGGGGGCCCTGTGGTTCAGTTATACTAAAAAGGCTTACAATGCTCTGCGTATCCAGTATAATAACGCTTTTAGGGCTGTGCTGCGGCTGCCGCGTTTTTGTAGTGCGTCGGTGATGTTCGCTGAGGCACGAACCGACGGTTTCGATGCCATATGGCGAAAGAAGTCTGCCTCGCTGCTGCACAGACTCCGGGGCAGCCCCAACACCCTCCTACGTGTTATATCCGATCGGTTCGACAATCCGTTTATGTTTAAACTGATTGATCGGACAAGATCACTCTTAGTTATTAATTACTAATATAGAATAAGTGTATTGTTACTAACATAATGGATCCATGTTGTCTGATAAATAAAGATATTATTATTATTATTATTATTATAACAAAAAAGGCGATAAAATAAATATAACAATAATACTACACAACAGGGACATCTGAATTTATCTCTTTTCTAATTTATTTAAAAAGTATCACGTGACGTCTCAAGTAAACTATAATTGAACGCAGAGCACACCTCCAGTGCTCCATTTACTTTAAATAGAATATGTAGGTATATACTGGCACCTATTCTCGTGTAGCAAACGTTAGATTTAGAGCTGCCATAACCTAAAACTTTTCATTGCAAAATAGGCTTTAACGCAGATGGATAAAAATAAAATGAGCTTGTATTATTTTAGGTTTTTCAACTCTAAATTTAGGGTTTGCTGCACGAGAATAGGTCACACTGTCGCTTGCACACCAATCGTCCCAGTAGCAGCTCTTATTACCCTTTCTTAAGGGTTAAAATTTTAAAAATAAGTATTATGAATATTATAAGATTTAGATGCCGTAGATTCACTTTATTGGTTATTGTTTTCTTTATCAAATATTTAATTGTTTGTCCCACCTCTACATTTTATTTATAATTATTTCTTCACCACCCAAAGGTTGGCTGGAAGAAATTGCTCCTAGTAATAAGCCCGCCTTTGTACACTACTGTGTATTCTTTATTTTTTATTTTTATTTCGTGTGTGTACAATAAAGTGTCTATTCATTCATGAACGAGCCCTGCGAACGACGTAAAGTAAAGTTGACTAAGTTTTTTCTACACTGTGTTCAAGGGGCAATAGGTTTATTACCGCAAATTGAAAGTCGGGACGATTCAGTCAGTCCTTATCATGCTTTCAGGTGATTTCTCCGTACTCCAAGTTTCCTTCAACCTTCAGCGTCACACCGGCTACTTCCTGATACAAGTCTACGTGCCCTGTATCCTGATTGTGGTGCTCTCTTGGGTCTCCTTTTGGATTCATCGCGAGGTTTGTGGTTTTTATGTCTAATATTGGAATGATTTAAATTTTTAGTATGTCATTATGTAGTATGTTTTTTTCATTTTCCGTATGTTTGTCTACAATTATCACTAAAAACTGTTTGGCTCAGTTTTAGGGTTCCCTACCTTGAAGGAAAAATGGAACCCTCATAAGCTCACTCATGTGTCTCCATCCGTCTGTCACAGAGGTTTTTCTCAAAAGCTGTATAGCTGAGGAATTTCAAATTTGGCATAGTGTTAGGTCTTGATGACGCGTTGACAGGATGAGTCTCCCTACCATTGTTACTCCCTGTAAAAAGACCCGCTGTCTAAAAGGGACGGATTCTGGAAAAATAGCGAAATGTCAATGTTCTTCAATAATTGTATTATTTTTAAAAAAAGGACTAAAGGTTGTATGGAATATCAAGAGAATATCTCGGCATAAAAATTTTTGACATCTTTGGTTTTTTCTTTCTCTCTCAATATTGGAATGACTTCTGAAGATTCTGTTACGAAAAGAGTGTGGTGCATTATATACTTGGCAAAAGTACATTTTCCAGTTTGTAGTATACAAGGAATAATAAATTGTGGTTTTGGAGGACTGTCCTCTTAAGTATGTCATTTATTAGATATATATCGCAATTTAAAAGATGCTTCTCCACATTTGAAGCTAAAAAAGTTGGACCAGGAAGTTAAAAAAATGCTGACCGTTGATTTTATACTACCTATTTGACCAAACGTTTTTTTAAATAAATGTTTTGATGAAATGACCGTTCAGCCCCCTATCCCACCCGCCCTCGTTTTGTCTAACTTCAATCGCTATAGCTTCCAAAAGCGTCGTGATTGGTCAAAAATGATGTGTGATGTAATTTCTAGCCAATCACGGCGCCTCTGAAGGCGATTGCGTTGGATGTCGAAGTTAGACGATGAGGTGTGTAATAATATTACCTATTTCAAAAAAACATCTTTTGAAGATGTTTTATCATATGTTTTTTAAAGTAAAAACACTAACAGAACACATTGTCACACAACTACCTTATTTGGAGCAACTCGAAAGTCGGGGAAACTTTTGACAAGTGTCTAGTTTACATATTAGGATGTATCAAAACGAATATAGATTTGATGACAAAAATATCATTTTGCTGCAAGTTTTAAAAGGGTTGTTCGTAAATTTTAGAAAGTAGGTAACATCGAAGATTGTATTTTAGATATAGAAAGTTGGATTTTTATTATTTACTACGCAGGAGACGTAATGCACTAATAAATTATGGATAGTCCCGGAGGAACCCCTTAATACTTTTGTCCTTACGTACGTACTTACGTAGAAAATGTTCACTTTTAGCATTATTATCAAAACGCGCTTTCTTATTTATTTTAATGTCTCCTGAGACTTAAGAGTTGGGTTCAGGAATAATTTAGGTTGCTAGTGATAGAGGTGAGCCTCCTAGTTTTAACAGAAATGCGATATGCCCAGGCAGATCATGATATGCCCAATTCTACGATCTGCCGACGACATATACATAATTAACTCGTCCGTTAAATTTTTACATTTATACACTCGCGAAACTGTATGATTTATAAAGGTTTAAAATGGCATATGAAAATGATTAATACCTAAATGTTATAAATATAAACAAACGAAAACATCGGTACAGGCGTTTGACCCCCGAGGGAGGTTTTGTCCGAGACAACTGATCGTAGCTTTGTGGCTTGTAAGCCAAAGGTTACAGCAGTATATCTCAAATAGTCTAGATTTTCGCCGTACTGCCCCAATATCAAGGCGCCACCTGTATAGGAAGCGGTTCATTTACCCTAACTTCTTTTAAATGAAAGGAAGTAATCTAACCTGCTTACAATATAGGTGACTTTGATTGATAAAGCCAAATTCATACCGAAGACTTGGTTACTGGTTTTTGAGCCAATTCAAATTAGGGTCCTAAAATTCAAAGTGAAAAAATTTCAAGGGATGATAGACTACACAGAACAAGTGTTCTGGGATAGACTACCGTAATAGAGCACTTTCCACCGAAAATAATGTATTTTTTCGCTATCTATTTTTCCACTTTTCTATAGAAATTTAATCAGCTGAGTCAACCAATTTGTACTGGAAAGTAAATAAAAACTACTTCACCAAAAATTATGTTTTCTTCTTGATTGTGATCAGTTAATAAACAATCTACCCTAGATTTAATTTGATTGTAGGACTTTTATATATCGTTTATATCACGAAATGCTATAGAATCTATAAATCATTTTGGGTAGTCTGTTATTTTTATAACGTTTAATAGGTCTGCTCTTGTGACATTATTTTTACATGACGTCACTGCACGCCATGACGTTTGGTTTCCAGGCCACATCAGACCGCGTCGGGCTCGGCATCACGACGGTGTTGACCCTCTCCACCATCAGCCTCGACTCCAGGACTGATCTCCCGAAAGTGAGATACGCGACCGCCTTGGACTGGTTCCTTTTGATGAGCTTCTTCTATTGCATCGCCACTTTACTGGAATTCGCCGGAGTTCATTACTTTACTAAGGTAAGGTGAAGTTTTAGTAGTTTTCGAAACACAAATTGGTGATAGTCTAACCCCCAAATAAGCCAATCACAGCGCCGCATTTCATAAATACTTAAAAAAGTCGCTTTACTTTAAATTCTTGCGTGTAAAAGCGGTGATTGGAGCCTACAAGATCTGTGCTAAAAGACGGCCAGAAAATCGGAAAAAAAGTTGTTGTTCCATACAAGTATGTTTACTTGACCCAAAAGTATGGAACAGAAGATTTCAGATAACATTTCAAAATGGCGCAAATTTCAATAGCTTTTAAGAAAATAAAGCCGATTCTGAAGGCTTTAATTTTAGATTAAGTGCTGTCAAAACTAAATTTTCTTTATTCCAAAATAGTTCTTTGAATAATTTTGACAGCACTAAAACTAAAATTAAAGCGTTCAGAATCGACTTCATTAGGTAAAAAGCTAAGGGTCGCGTACCTTTCCCTTTTCTTTGGATTTTTAAACAAAAGCGTTGGGGACACCATATTCCTGTGCCAACACTAGCTTTTACCCCCGGCTTCTTTGTGTGTCTTTGTAGTGTCTTAATATCTTTGAGTAGTATAAACAGTTTTCGGCTTGATGGTTATTTTATCAACACCCCTTACAGCATATGTTGACCAGGATCACAACGATAATGTCAAAGAAAACGGCATCCATATCCGTTGAGTGGTTCTCGAATTAAAAGGCAACATACAGACTGACAAAATTTAAACAAAATGTTTTTGCCTCCTAAAATACTGGTAAGTTGATAACCCATTTAAAATTTCGCAAAAATATTCAATGCAAGACACGACTCTTTTGCCACTTTATTATTTTATTAATTAGGATAGATTTATGAGTACAAATAGAACTTCAAAGATTTTGCTTAGATTGCCAAGTAAAGAACGACGGTTGAACTACCAAGCCCGTGACATAAAGTTGATAAGTTAATCTTGGAAGAACTTCGTGAACTTTCAAAGTGAATCTGGAATGGTTTCTCGAAGATTTTAACTCGTAACTTCATCCACGGCAAAGTTCTATATTCATCTGTTTTTACACTTAAAATTTAAATGAAGAATAGAAGGTAAATTATCGAATTTAGATTAAATAAATCTTTTTGCCCACAGCCCACGTGGTCACGGTCACGATTAACACCCTGTATCACAAAATCCTTTCTAGCGGGTGATGCGTGATGCAAATTGCCACAGATAGAGTTCATCACCTGCAGGCCTAACATGGTTGCCACTTTAACAGCATTTTGACAGTAAACGCATGAGATTTACTGTCAAATGGTGTTTAAATTGGTGTTAAAGTGGCACCATGCTAGCCCCCCTGGTTGAACACGTGTTTGGAAGAACAGTTAGCGTTACTAACTCGTGCAAGATTGGGGACGCGAGCTTGCAAAACATAATTTTTTCCAAATTAACATAGGTTCTATTGTTTGTTAACATTATGGCGACTCTATTCGCCCGAACTCCCATACTAGCGCAGTTCACTGATCATATCCTTATTTATAGGTACTTGCTTATTATTTTTTTCTTTTTCAACATAACCCATACAATTTCCATGACTTTAAACTAAAAACTTTATCAAAATCAAATACATACAAAAGTTACAAGTGTATAAAAGTCTTGGATTCTTCACATATTTTGATGAATGTTTATGTACCGTAATGTCCTAGAAGCGATACAACAAATCAAATAATTTTGGTTTCACAGCATAGTATATTTTATACCATTCAACAATATTTTTGTTTCATTTCGATTTTTGGGATATTTCTCCTGAAATCATAGGAACCACCAAAACCATTCTCGAGTTTTTTCAAAACATAAATGTTGTCTCGCCTTAGCTTGCCTAAATGTTAAGCAGTATTCGGTTAGTTCCGTACGAGCTCGGGAAGTGAACATTCGGGCTAACCAATAACGGTCAGTCAGTGCTCTATAATTCGAAGTTGAATGTAGAATGAAACAGCAAGCATAGCGACCTCGTGCGCGACTGACTTCAAGCCGCCGACTACAGTACAGGCTTCTTAAAGAACTTTCTTGGAATAAAGATATTTATAATAGTTCTGACAGCACTAAAAAATAAAGCTTTCAGAATCGGCATTATATTAAACCTACGCGGGTTTAGAGCATAGACATCTTATAATATTATTCTAATACATGTTTCGAGGCAGTAGAACCACATATTGAACACGTATATGAAAATCCCACCAAAATCATAAATGTGAAAAAAGGGCCGGTTCAGTACAAAGCCAGTGCAGGATTGTCGGCTTTGTCAAAAAAAAGATTTGAGATATAATTGGGTACCGAGGTTGAGGGAGGTTCCTTCAGTTATAACTGCAATAACGTACGTACATCGTTCTTCACTTCAAAGAAAGTTTGTTAGGGTCCAACCAAACGAATACCCCCTGGAGGGAAAGTGCCCTGAATATTGAAGATAGCAAATGGTTCATAAGGAAACCTTTATTTTATTTTTTTAATAAACAACAACTGCAATCAAAGATTTTTGAAAAATTTCCTGCGTTTTTCCGTACCTCTAACAATATAATATTTTTGGCTTGGACGAATTAAATTCGTCCAAGATTTTTGAATACGAGTTTTGTTAAATGTCAAATTTCATGGTCTTCCTTTAATTAACGATACTATGTTACTTCGAAGAATTTGGTTCTAAAGCTTGACCCTTTCGATCGCTATCATAAAAATACGGGATGTTTTTTTTTTACACATTTGTCCGGTGATTTCCGGGTGAAAAATACGGGATGTTTTTTTTTTACACATTTGTCGGGATTTGATTCCCGGTTCATGCAGGTGATTTTTTTTAAATTCATTGTTTGAAAATATAAAGGTTTCTTTAAGTAAAATTTGCTATTTTTTATATATTTAAGGTACTTTCCCTCCAGGGGACATTCGTTTGGTTCAGCCTGTACTGTATATAATCAAAAATATAATAATTTATCAACACCCCTCAAATCCTATGTTGACCCTTGCCCCCGTGGATCCTGTCACTAAAATGATAATAAAAAACCGATCGAAATCCTTTGGGTGGTTCTCGAATTAATAAAACGAAACATATAGACAGACAGTCAGAAAAATATTCCAAATATTTTAGTTTTGGCCTCAGTATAATACACGACACAGTTCAGACACGACTATTATCTACTTTATTATTAGCACTTCCCGGGACAAAGCGGCTGTGGACGGAAGTTAATTAATTTTTAATACGACACAACGTCTGTGGCCGTTGATATTTCTTCAACTGTTCTTGGCACAACGTCGCTGGCCGGTTGGTTTGCTCAGGGTTTTAAAAACTACAGGATTAGGTGTCACATCGCACGTATAATACGGCTCTCTAGTGTCACAACAAAAGTTTTTCTTGAAGTATTTGTTGACACTCACACATACACATTGAAGCGGTTCCAGTAGTGACACTCCGTCGCGTCGTGAGCGTCGCGTGTACGTACAAAGGACCAGTTTTTAAGTGTCGCAGCGGGAGGAATAGTCACGCGCGCTCGACAATCGACCACGCCTCGAATCGAACTATTGAATTATGACAGTTCGTCTATAGACGGGGATGAAAAATGTATGAGAATTTTTTGCATCAAATCTGAAACTCATGACCGGGCTGAGTGTCCCGGAACGAGTTAGTATAAATTAAGGTCTGATCTTAGGTGAATTGATACATTATATAACAGATGTCATGTTTTTAAGGTGGGATCCGGTGAGATCGTGATAGATGACAACGAGTGGGCAGAGTTGATCGAAGAAGTCGGCGGTGACGCGTTCGCAGCTCGTCAGTTGGCGGTTCGGCGACGGAGCTCCGCTAGATCTGGCAACTACGTAAGGTTTAACTGGTTCCATTTAATAATTTTGCTCATTCATTTTGTGTGCCTACACTCAGCGGGACCCCAAGCCCTAATACGATGTTTAGTTGAGGGAGTTAGTTCCAGATTATTTCTAACGACTCCAATATATATTTTAATTTGTTTCGTCAAGATAGATGAAGGACACGATTTTACAGGCGACCTCCAGTCAGCGGGACACTTTCTATTTATTAGCCTCAGAAACTCCTTATACCCATTTGGAGTTCCTGAGGCTTATAAACTTTAGTTCTACTTCCCTGTATTATGTTCTAAGTGAAAACAAGTTTCTAACATGTATTATTTCGACCTCCAGTCAGCGGAGAACTTTTTTTCAGTCGCGTTACTTAGAGATAAATCTTATTATCTACCTATAAATTAAATAATTTTTAGGGTTTGGTACCCAAAAGGCAAAATCCCTATTAATGTCACTCTGCTATCTGACCTTATGTCACGGGTCTCGTCTAGCTCGTAGACGGAGTGAAAAGACCTAAAATTCAGATATTTTGTGTAAAATATTGACCGAATATTGAATTAGAAATGAAACTGGTTTTCCGGAGGTGTTCCATACGTAAAAAAGTAGCCAAAAAAAAATGTATTCTCTAACCTGATGTCTAGAGTTTTTAGAGTAGAGAACAAAATGAACTCTTTTTCCAAAAAAGGGACAAAGCACCTACTACAGTCGTAAGATAGCGAAAACTGCTTTATATTTTTAAATTTAAAGGACATTTCGCGGCTTGCAAAGAATTATTCCTATGATTAGAATATTGATTTTAAAAATTGAGCAGTTATTTTTATTATATATACAGTACGTTTAAATTAAATTACTCTGACATCAAGATAAGAATTCATATTACAAATTTATTTTAGTATATTTTTTATGATGATAAAAAGTGCACGTGTTTTCCTTTGTTAGTTTTTATCATTTTTTATCTTAAAAAATAAAGTAATGGTGGGCCGTCAAAGTTGTCGGTTTAGATCATTTTTATTACGGGGCTATCTCAAAAACGAAACTATAACACGTCGGAGATTTCTAGGACCTAGAATCTAGGCACTTCAAAGGAATTTTCAGACGGGCATAAATCAAGCAGGGAAACTTCCCTGAAAGGTTCCCATTGAGAACTCAAGGTATTAGTGACCGCCTCAACGAACGTTGCAAATACGATCTGAATGTGCCTGAATTGTTTCTTTATTCGTACGGTTGTACCACAAAGCTGGCAGCCATTATAGCTTACAATAATTTGCCTGATGGAATCAAGTCCTTACCAGGAGTAAAGATTTTCACAAAACTAAAAGAATATTTGATCACGATTTGTCCATACAGTTTTAATTAATTTCTTGAATATTGTTAATCATTACATGAATAAATAATAAAACATTAGATTAATAAAATTAACCTTATAATTACTATGCATTTACAAACTGTTTCTTAAATTGATTGCCATTTATTATTTTGTAAAAAAAATATTTTCCATCTTTTTTCAGTTAAACTATAAGAAAATAAAAACGAAATAAGCTTAATACCTACTTAAATATAAACTTATTTTGTTTATTAATTATTTATTTAACATAATAACATACATTGTATTTTATTATTATGCTGTCGTGTTTGCTACAACTATGGGTAAAATTACATTGAGCCAACTATATATAACAAGTTCTTATACTATGTTCGTTATACATAGTTGGCTCAATTTACAACTGATACTGACATATGATTTTTGCAATAAATAAATGGATTGATTGATTGATTGAATGCGTTCTCCCGCTCCCGCGTCGTACTTCACCCCGGTCTCGCTCCGTCAGTACCGTGACCGGGCGTAAAGTGGACGGGGACGGCAGAAACTCCAAACTACAAATTTTAAGTTTTAAGCCCTCAGCTACAAATCCTAGTTATGCCTATGGTAATAAAATAACAACTTTTAGTCCCTTTATATTTTACGTTCTCCAGAGCCTTTCCCTCCCACAAATTCACTGCCAAGGCGAGAACATCTCCGGCCCAGAAGGACCTTCCGAGCTCGGCAGCGGAGCAGTGAAGCTGACCATGGAACGCACCACGCAGACGGAACGCCGGGTCCCCAAGTGGAGGCAGCTGCTGTACTGTCTGGCTGGCGATGACCGGTACAGGAGACAACGGCAGGTTGAGGCTGGTACGTGGACATGGTGGTACCTGCTATATCAGAGGTTCTGACGGTGCGATTACACCATCCGATTTATAACTAGGACTCGAGAAAAAAATAGACCGTCCTTGGCCGCGTTCAGTTTCATTGCCCGCTCATCACTGACAGCAGGATAGCTTATACAAATTCAAGGCGTGCAAAAGAGGTGTCATGATCGCCGGGCGTGAGCGGGCGATCAAACTGAACTCAGCCCTTAACGCGATTACACTGTCCTTAGGCCAATCCCAACCTAGTTAGGATGCCGATAAATCGGGTAGTCTAATCGTGGCTAAAGGCAGCAGGATTATAGATCAGGGAGGGGAGTAGAGTAAAATCGGGGTAAAACTGTGGTGAGATGATGATGAAACGAATTAGAAAATTCAAATGAGCCGAATTTGAAAATTCTTTAACAGGTTCAAATACTTAACAATCGCTAAAAATAGAACCTTAGTTTTGTGGCATGGTTGATTACTGATTGATAAGCAGGGAGGATTATATTTAGAGTACCAAAGCAAAGAATATCACTCAAAACACATAAGGTACCTCAATAAAAAAAGTTCCCGAAACTGTCGAATTACGAAACCCTAGGTATGCGAGTCTGACTCGCACTTGACCGGTTTTATTTTTATTTTGCCTGTATAAAGTATACACCTGTTGGGTGTAAAATTCGCAAATTAACTTTAAATCCGGAAATTATATCTTTGCTTTTTAGTTGTCTATCTTGTATTTGTTTTTGGTAGTTTTAGAGTCAGAGATGGACAAAGACAAAGAGAGTATTCTATGAGTGAAGCACCCAACGTGATGTGATGATTCAGAGACGCTTTCTTAAAAGTGTTCCCGAGAGGGATGTATTCAATACGGGTTTTCATGGCTTAAACTTTTACAGAGTAGCTAGAAAGACGTATCGATTTCGTCACCTCGAGGGGATAGACGAGTACTATTATTCTAGTTGTTTAACCCCATAGAAAGCCGTAGCGAGCTTGTCTCTCCTTGGAGGACGCACAGAAGACGGGAAACCATATACGCCTCCAGGCCGCGCTAAATAAGTATCTGTGCCTAATTTCACGCCCGTCTAGACGCAAGAAAGGTTAGGGTCGCTAGCACTTCAGACAATAGGCTTATACATAGGGTAAACAAAATATTATTCTATTTAGTCCGTCATTTAGATTATCAAAAAATATTGGACACGTATTTTTTCTTTTGTCAATGAAACAAAAAATGACACAGATAAAGCGCGTCGAAGTCTGGTACTGGGGGTAAATTACGTCACTTCTAAGTAAAATTGTACCTAAGTGTGACGTCACGCGGAACTTCAGCGGGCTAAATCTTCATCATTTTTTGTTTGATTGAAAAAAGAAAAAATACGTGTCCAATATTTTCTGATTATCAAACTGAAGGACTAATTTTAAAAAAATTGTCATCATGCCTATTCTTGTTGCAGGTCAACGGGGCCACATCAATAGCGTGTCCCACATCGACAAGGCCGCCCGTGTCTTCTTCCCGGCCTCCTTCGCACTGCTCAACCTCTTCTACTGGATGGTCTACGCCTTCTCCAATGACGACTTTGCCTGGAGCGACAACCCTATCAACACGCTCTCCCATTGACTTACGTGACAACCCTATCAACACGCTTTCTTATTGACTTGCGTTAGATTTAGGCCGTGGTGTTTCGGTGTATCTTTGAATACCTAGGTACTAGTTGGACACGTCGCTAAAGGTTTTTTGTTCTTGATTTTTCGATCGTATACTTTCACTTTCAGTTATTCTTAACATACGTAGTTATTAAGTATCTACCTTTTCTCAAATTAGTTACTTGGAAAATACTAAACTATTCTGAGCACACTAAAGGTTTCTTTTTCTAATTTTTAAGTATCTACGTAAACTTGATAACCGTCAAGTAAGATTCGCAAAATGGCTCAATCGATGTAGCCAAAGGTCACGTGATCCGAAGCACGGATCAAAAATTCGAGGCGTGGACTTCGCTACTAAAATATCTAGAATCTAGACACACTGCAGTTGGTCAACTAAGTTCGAAAAACTGGTCAAGTGCGAGTAGCACTTGCGCCCTGAGTGTTCCTTACCATTCAAATAATTCAATGGACGAACAAAGCTATCCTAACCTACAAAACTATGAAGCAGGAGCAGCGACCTTAAAAAGCAGGACTGCAAAATTAATTTGATTAATTAAGGGGGTAATTTTTTACCTCGGTACAAAATGCACATCATAATATTGTTTTCCATACTTTTGAATAAAAAGTATGCAATAAATGTGTTTTAAAGCAACTTGCGGAAATAGTTTATTAATAATAAAGTCTTAAAGTCATTTAAATGCGTATTTTAATGTATTACATTTTGTTTGAATTACATTAACAAACTTAAAAGCGTGTTTACAGTTTTAATGTAATGTAGCTAAAATGTAACGTATAAAATTGAATAATTTTCATGTGATCACCGAACTATTAACAAGCAGTTTGCGCGAATTGCTATAAAACGCATTTATTGCAAACTTTATATCAAAAAGTAAGGAAAACAATATTATGATGTGCATTTTGCACCGAGATCCTCCGTCCTAAACAACATTATTAATCGGCGAGTCTTTATTAATTTTCCATTTTTCTAAAAACAGTATGTTACATAGTGACTTTCGTTCATGTAGTTAAATTCATACTGGAGACTCGGTTCGTTAAGTGATCAGGACCAAGGTTCAATGACGAAATACGAAAAATATTTTTTTCTTTTTTAAGAACAAGCTCCGATTCAATTAGTATATAGGAAGTCTAAATTTTATTTTGCCTATTTCACAGAGAGGGTATCTGAAGCTTGGTACTGACCACTTACCGAGTCTCCAGTATTAATTTGGCTAAGTATATAAACAAAAGTCACCTTATATTATGGATATATTAGAAAAGTTAGGGTTAGTTAAAAATGAAACTTTTGAAAGTGAGTTTGATATTATGTTGAATTTATGTACTTATAGTTAGTATCTTGTCTAAAGATTATTCTGCGATATTTACCTAATTAAATAACCAATGACATTCTGGAAAAATTATCAAAACAAAAGCTGGCACAACTGTACGTTGTTCGGGTATTTATCAATTTATATACTTAGCTACTATGTGAACCTAAAATATCCAGAAGATATGTATACTATGCAAGGTAGAACTTAGAGGTATAAGTAATAGGTACCTATAGTACGCGACATGGCGGGAGCGCAGGCGACTACATACATGTCAGTATGAAATGGCCGCAACCCCGTCTGTCGCGAAATATATGTATGACGTATGTGTTGTATTAATTAAAACAGAGTATAAATATTTCAGAGAGTTTATTCACTTTTTCCTACACTGTATCAGTCAATCATTTAGTTGCCTTCCGAGCCAAGCTCACTGGTAACAAATGTAAAAAGAAACTTACTTTGTTTGTATGGATATCATTAATAGAAAAATCCTTAATGTTATAAAACTACTTCCAATCATAAACAGAGCTTAACTTTATACTAAAGCGTCGGTTCCACAGTTTGGTAATGAAATCGTACGAAATAATGAAACAACTAAAATACAAAACAACTCAAGATAAAAGTAACGTCGCGGGATATTTAGAAATAAACGGTACATTCTGAAAATCCTAGGACGGTTGCATTAATCTGGATAGTTGGAAATTACCTAATTGGGCTATTCTGTTTTGCCAATATTTACTATTCGAAAACCGTTTTATTAGTTTAATAATAAAAGCGATATCTTTCATTTGACTTTTAGTGACATCATCACCACAAATTTATTTATAAGGGCATATTTTTGTCTCAAATGCATGCTAAAGACTGACAAGGATCCGATCATTAAACCTAATAATAGTGACGTCACTAAAATACTAAAATGCTTGAAAAATACGTCTAGTCGGCGTTTTTAGTTCAGTCATACTAACAATGTTTGTATGGAGTCGAAGTACGTTGAAATGGTAAAAATTGAGAATATATCAGTTAAAAATTATATTGCTGAGATCGGGTGTCTATTTATTTTGGTCATCAATAAAAAAACAAATACGCACTTCGGGGGGAGTGGTAATATAACAATACTATTATTTCCAAACCATTTTACTAGTGCATTAACCTCAAATCTTTCATTTACTAGGTTACTTGTGATCATAAATTCGGGAGCCAAGCCAAGCGAAGCGGAGCGAACTTTTTGAAAAGCAACCAAGTCATGTGGCAAGATACAAATTCAGTAAATAGAAACGAAATTCTTTCCTAGTTACCAACTATACAGACCTGTTCAATCATCCTAGAATTTTCGCGCTGATCCATTTCTTTTGATTCTTGCGACATATACAAATAACGTACTACATCACAAAAAATATAATATGATATTATTTTTAAAATATTAAACCAACTGCTATAATATCAATAAAACAACTGTTTTCGCATATAGGTAGTACATTATTTGTATACTTACATCGTTTTTGCCAGTTTTTTAGCGCTCGTTATTTCTTGCGATTTAGTCCAAATTTGGAGAATAAATTCTTAGCTTTTAAATAATGTGCGACACTACGAAATGTAAGTACTAAAAAACAATATAACGTATTTCATAAATAAGAAGGACACACATTTTTCGCAACGTTAAAAAAGCGTATTATATTCAATTTGAGCGTTTACAAAGTTGTTTTTGATTTGTCTATTTCTTACTATAAATATATAGTAATATATACCCTATTTCACTGTGCAACTTGACGAATATTCCTAAGTAAATTAAACTTGTATCCTCAAAGCTACAACGTTTAACAAAGCCTCACAATTTATTTACGCAGCAGCACTTGTAAAAATATCAAGATATGCAAACTTTTTATTTACACAAACACCCAGAATCTTTCGACAGACAACTCTCTTACAAGTTTCGGATAGTCGTTGCGTACAGTGCGACAATGTTCTTTCGAAGTGTGAATTCAAGTTCCTTTTGCCTACGTTTTGCAAACTATTCAGCCTATAAACCTGAAATTAGGCGGGTAATTTCCTAATGCCACACAGCTACTTTCTAACAAAAGGATTTTGTGAAATTCGAATTGTAAAGGTATGATACAGGCTGTTGTAGTTTATATCGACGCACCAAAAAAGCCTTGTCGCACGGTATGATTTGTTTTGATTTTGTTGGGCAACCATATAAAGACCTTATGTGAATCGGTTGCTATGTCTTAAGGAAACTTATTAGTGGTAAAGATAACAGATTTTTGTCATGGGCAAAATTATGCGCGAGCTCAAAAATTAACTTAGTAAAATGTTAAATAAATTTAGTAATTAAACACTACATTAAATCTTGGCTCGCGCCTCGGCGATGAGTACATTTTTTATACAGAAGAACATCTATAGCTCGAACCTAATTCCGAAAGTCGCAAATCTTCATGTTTTTTTTTCACTTGAAGTAGAGATACCTCTGTAGCTCAAATTTAGGCCTTTATCTTCAGATCTGATCTATAGAAGTTCGACTGTATCGGAACACAGGATGTATTGTCTTTGTAACCTACATTCATCTATCGTGCGAGATATAAAATTGTTATTAGTGTAAACATGACACACTTAATAAAATACTGTCATGTTCATTTTTTGTGTTGGCAAAAATGTTGCTTCTTTAAGTTCTACTATACTACGCCTATTCTTTATTTTCGATAAGTTTTGTAAAGACCAAAATATACACCATATTTTGGTCTTTATGCAGTTGATCCAAGCCACGATCTGGACTGCGAATAATGATAATTAACAGGCCAATAAAATCTTTGCCTATGGAAAGTGAAATTAAAGAATTTACGTAGTGTACAAGAAAAAAAGGTATGTTTTCGTATATAATACAGTAGTTTATCTTAGCAATTATTTGGGCGAAAAGTAAATATTTATGTCACCTGTTACTTTTATAAATACTGATTACCTTCTAATTGGGTTATTTAAGAGATTAATTAGGCTTTCAAATTGGTCCAATTTTAATACAAATTAAATAATAGTAACAGCCATATTCGAAGGAAAGGTTTAGTAAGTTCTTTTACTAGCTCAACGCATAGCGAGCAAAGGGTAAATAGAAAGAAAGGGACCTTTTCAATTACTCAATTTCCTTTAAAATTCTCTATTTATTATATTGTTTAAAATAGGCAATTTCCCGAAATTGTTAAAATACACAAAGGTACTTACTATTTCAAAGTGCACACTTCGGGACAAATCTTTAGGATAAATTTTTCTAGAATATACTTTTATCATAATCACTAATTTGCTACATAGTATACATATAATCATCTGATAGTTGTATAATAAATATCGATAGTAAATACAAATTGGAATGTAAAGTATCAAGGCTTTTTCATAAGATTTAGAATTTCTATATCTATTCCGGAAAGGTAAAGAGAAATTCGTTAATCAATGGACAGTGGACAATGGACACGTTCACATCATGTGTTGTAATCAAATCTTTACAAAATAACTGGATTATTAGATACTCAATAATATTATAAATTATACCAAGTCAAACAAAGAATGTCATTCATTATAAACCAGCAAAATTATCAAATACATACATTAGTCAAACGTCTTTCACAAACAAACAAGAACAACAATAAAATCATTACATACCAAAGTAATGATTTACCACATCACTTATAAATATATTACATAAACTAGCCGACAATTATCTAGTTGTTACTGTGTTAGTACCCTCGGTCGAAGTTATTTTGTGTATATATTCATTCGCTAGTTCCAATAAATGTATCAATTTATTAGTTACAATATCATACAAACTAAAACCTAATCTAAAATGTTATATACATATAAATAGGTACAATTTTCCAATATACAAGTCATTTTTTAAATGAAAATTTCATCGCAGACTAGAGCACTGGTCACAGATTCATCAAATATTTACATTCGATACTAGGCAAGTAAGTAAAGCTTACATTTACACGATGATGTAACAAGTTTAGAATATAGCCATTTAATTATAGTTGCACGGAGATCTCTCGAAGCTCATATCTATATAAAAGCCTTATTATTTCGGAGTATTTGTTGGGGCCCTTATTACAATATTCTTTATTCTTATTCACACAAAATAAATAAGTATCTATAGAATTTCTTATACTCAAATAAGTGTACCATTCCGTCTTGTATAACGTAGTTTTAATTTACAATATCAAATATATAATAAAAATCACAGATTCTAATTTTACAATAAATAGTAACCTATTTCATCTTCCTACTCTTTTTCTTTCTTTTTCACTAGCAAGTAAACGTTCATGTTGTCTTTGCCTTTAACATAGACGTTACCGCGCGGTTCGAAGTCATACATACTGGTCAACACAGGGATACAAGACTCGCCCACCTGGATTCTCTTCGCTACACCTGTCGAGTCCATCCGGGAAGCGATGTTCACAGCGTCCCCCCAGATATCGTAGTACAGCTTGGTCGTGCCGATCACACCCGCTGTCACATCACCGAAATTGTAACCGATACGTAGAATGAAATCGAACTCGAGCAAATCTTGGTTGAAATTGTCAACAACCTTCTGCATTTCGAGCGCGAAATCCATCAACTGATACAAGTGTTCGTGCGTGCCTCGAGAGCCATGTCTCAAGTCGGGATTCAGACCACTAGCTGCCATGAAAGTGCTGCCGATAGTTTTAATTTTCTCCACATGCTGAAACTCTGGCCTCTCCAAAAGCTCATCGAAATCCGCTATCAGCTCATTGAGAACTCGCAAATACTCCTTCCCCCGAAGGTAAGATTCGTCATACATCTCGTTAAAGTTGACGATGCTAGCGAATATTATACCAACGTCTTTGTGATTCTCGGAGTATTTGGCAGTGTTCTTCAGTTGGTCTGCGACGTGTCGCGGTATTATGTTATGAAGAAGCCAGTCCGCTTGGTTGCGCATATTTTGCACTCTCTGTTTATCCCTGTTCGCAACTACGTTACTATAGAAACTCAACCGGTAACTGATCTCGAATTCCCTATTCAGAAACCATACGAGCATCAACAACAATACCACATCCAAATACAACTCGGTCAAATGAATCTTGTGTTGAATCGAATCCTTTCCGACAAAAGAACCGTTTCCGATCAAGCATTCTTCGGTAAAATTGAAAGTACTGTTCGCTAGATCAGAAAAGTTACGAGCCAATACCTGTGGACTGAATTTAATATCGGCATTGTATAGCTGAGTATTCGCTTCATGACAACCTAACACCGCAAGGAACAGAAACAAACCGGCGTAAAACGATACGAGGATATTCTTTACAAGCCAATTCATTTGCGTATAATTACAAAACTGTACTATACTAACACATAAAAGATACACATAAAAAGACTGTTCTCCTTTTAAAATAGTCATCGTAGTGTCTTTGCAGGAAAAGTTAATGAGAACTGCTAAAATTGGCAAACTTATTAACAGACTCCCGACCAAATGCCAAGGGTGCCAGTTGGACAACTTTCTAAACATTCTGACGGACCTTGGGAGGGCTTCGCTTACGTAAGCGTCGTTTTTACTCTTCCACTTTATATAATGTCTGTAAATACACAGTGTAATCGCGATAGCCTCTATGACTGTGAACAATATGAACCAACAAAGCCATCTTTCCCACGTGTGATACAAAACGAATATCGAACTCGAAATCACGAGAAAAATAATGGCGGACACTAAGGTATCTAAAGCGGTGTTGAATCGGGAAGTTGTCAGCGTTGGCGGGAAATCTTCCGAGTCGTCGCTTCTATGCGCTTTATCTCTGTAGTGCCGTTCCATTTCTGCAGACTTGAAGAACAACGTGAGCCTGTTCAGTGGGGGTTGTACGAAGTAGTTAGTACCTGTGCGGGTGCTGTCTTGAACGCATCGTATGAGCTGGAGGTCCGATTGCTTCCTCAACTTCTGCAGGGATTGTACTTGCTTATCGTTGAGTGGAGGCGGCAACCTGCTCCTGGAAGACGGGTCGTTCAGTGAAGACTGGCTTGATGTGTAGTATCCGGAGACTCGGTGCTGCATGATGTCATGTTGAGACGTCGCAATCGTACTCTGATTCAACGCGAAAATCTGGAAGAAACCAATAAAGCTATTCACACTCCTGTAATTAATGCATATTTGAAAAATGGCCTATAGGCCATGTACGATTCGGACTCGCGCACAAAAGGTTCCGTAACACCCCACAATACGGGTGGAACCCTAAAAACATTATGGTAAATAACAACAATATACATGCCATGCAAAATCAAGGCTGCAAAAAACAAAGCGCTAAAATGGTAGCGCCTGACAAAAACAATTATTGGGTTTTATTTTACTTTAGAGTATGAATGTACTACAGTCTGAATAAATTTAAAAACTTATATACCTATGTAATATTTAAGGTCCTACAATTCAAAGTGAAAAAAAATTAACAGATGATAGAGTATCCCTAATAGACGACACTTGCGTTTTAAAGCAATTAGCGGAAATTTATTAGTACCTAATAATTAAGTTTTCACATTCAAATTTTATCCTTTTATGATTTACGTTTTGATTGCATTCGATTAACAAACTTAAAAGCGTATTTATCGTTGTAATCAAATGTAATCAAAATGTAAGGCATAAAATAACGTAATTTTTAATGCGAGAACCCTATCAATAGTAATCAATTTCCGGTAATTGCTTTAAAACGCAATTTTTGCATTCTTTTTATTCAAAAGTAAGGAAAACAATATTATGGTTTGCATTTTGCACCGAGATTCGGTTTTACCACCTTAAGGCGCATGCCTACCCTAAATTAGCAACTCGATTTATGTGTTAGTACAAAAATAGACGGAGATGACATAGAAATAACATTCATATCAGCGTGTATTGCAAAGTGGCTGTTACGACGATCGCTGCGTTTCCGGATAGCGCAAAATATGAGAAAATTATACTTTTCACATGGATGCTATGGACGGAAAAAAAATGTTGAACAATAGTTTATAATTTGTAAATTGTCTTTGGTATGGCGAAATCAATTATTAATATCATTAAAAATCGCTTCGAACATTCAGAAGTGGGAAAATACTTGCGTAAATCATAGGGAAACTTTCGATATCTTTCGATTTGTTTTTGTCAATAGTAAAGATAATTTTTGTTTTATAAAACACAGAATTTATTTTTGATTATGTTTATGTCTATTGGGTATAAGTGTTTTGACCACGAGGAGTAGACCTTCAAAGATAGGTCTAAATTGCTGTTTGGATTAATATGTAGCGTCTGCTTTACACTACAAATTACCTATTATATCTAAACGAGATTAGATTTATTCTAAGCAAGAAGTTTGACATAATATGTTTAAAATTTTAAATAATTTAATCAAATGTGACTTACCGCTAGCAAATATAAATTCAAAATACCTACCCGTTCTCTTCACAACATTAAACTCTTTCATAGCCGCCTAGCTCTCACGAATTTTACTTGTAATTCTTTCATAATTTATACTTGCGATTGTCGGCACTTGGTGAAACGAAAACATCGTAATTAAATTCATTTATACTTGTTTCAATGGTTTTAATTTTAAGATTTACACGTTAATCCCGACCGGTTTCGGTTAATACACCATTCTCAAGGGATTCAGGAATTCAGGAAATTAAACTAACATACGACGAGCCATTAAAGATGTACACAATGATCATGTCGACCGAATGTCGAATGGTGTATTAACCGAAACCGGTCGGGATTAAAGTGTAAATCTTAAAATTAAAACCAGTGAAACAAGTACAAGTGAATTTAATTACGAAGTAATTCTTTCCTTGCCTTGACTTTTATTATAAAAATCTTACACATATGACCTCATTTGTAAAATCTTTATAACTTTAAAATCAAAATTAAGGCAATTTTAGATGGTAAAAAAATATAACTAATTAAATTTATATCATTGCGGTATAGAAAATTAGAAAACTAAATCAGGACGTGAGGAGCTCTGAACCGGGATTCGAACCGGGACCTCTCGCTTATAATAACTGTTAGATCACAATAAAATAAAATAAAAACGGACTCGCCCACCGAGGGTTCCGTTAAAGACATATTTTTTATGATTTAATTACAGATTTTTCCCTATAATTGTAGTATAAGACGGTAGGTATTACTCACCAAATTTCATAGTTGTAGGTCAACGGAATTAAATACTCTATAAATTTTGATTCCTTTGAGAGTGTAGAAATAAATGAGTTTTTTTGCGGCCTTTTTTTACGTTAACTTCGTAGTTTGATTTTTTCACAGCTTCAAGGGACTGTAGATATATATATAGATATATACTCGGGGTATATGGTTTTTTCAACTCGATACCACCACGCGTTCCCGAGATAAAGGGTCAGAGAGACGGACTAAGTTTCTTGCCCTTCTTCTTAGCAAGATTAATCGAATCTAAGTTTCTTGCCCTTCTTCTTAGCAAGATTAATCGAATCTAAGTTTCTCGCCCTTCTTCTTAGCAAGATTAATCGAATGGGCGGATTTAGGCATTATATCTATTTATAGTTTATATATCTATTAACTTATTCATTCATTGAATTATGTAGGTGTATGTATATACAATATTTTAATTTTTTGCTTATGTTAGTATATATTTGGCTAGGCATTATATACCTATATATTTAGGGTCTATTCAGTTTATTTATCAACTTATATATTAATTGCATTGTGTAGTTATAATAATATTCGTATTCCAATAAGTCTTTATTTTATGCATTTAACTTTTGTAGCCCAACTTAAATGTTTTTTTATATATTTCCCGTATCATATTTGTTAATCATAAAATATTATTTTTATACAGATTAGATTTGACATGTAAAACGCATACTTTATGTACCTATTTTACAAATAAACAATTTGAATCTTTGACGGACGGACAAACAGACGGACAACAAAGTGATCCTATAAGGGCTCCGTTTCTTCCTCTTGAGGTACGGAAACCCAAAAAAAAAAACAAATAAAACGTACAACTTGCGATACCTGATGTTGAATGCTGGACCTTCGACTAGTGCTCCGAATGCCGGAATCTTTGCGGCTGTTCACAGAAGGACACAAGCTGATGGCGTCATCGTGGTTCCTTGGGGGGGTGTGAGTGGAACCGGGTGACAGCGGCAGGTGCAGACGACGGTCCTTGGGTCGGATGAGCTCCCCTTGCGTCGCCAGGGTCGAACTGCGGGCGCGACATACTGGTGGTATCTGGAGACAAATACTACATTGTTAGCGAAAACCTGGTCAAGTGCAAGCAGCCCCCAGATTCTGTATCTTAAAATCAGTTGCCGACCGAGTGCCTATCGTCGAAAACATACACATAAATCGAATCTAAGAATACGTTCGCACTTGAAATGACGGCACAATTCGTAAATGGTTCAATACCCATTGAAGGTTATTTTGGAAGTTAATTTTTATCTGTTTTTGGTGAATAGCAACCATAGTTGGCAACCGATTCAAAGATACGTAATAGGCCCGCTGGACTCGCGCCACGAGGATTCCAAGAGCAGTTACAAACTACCAACTTAACTTGACATTTACGATCTATTTAACTCTATTTCTCCTGGAATAATTCAATACAGGTAATTTTTTGTTTTTTTTTTCTAAACGTGTGCTATAAGACCTAACTGTGTATGGAACCAAGTTTCTAAGTCAACTGTAAGTGCCCTAAAGGTTTTCCTGGTGAGCTAATTTGTATGAAATTGATTACGTAAAGGACAATAACTTTTTTTTGCGTTGAGCTGGAAGCCTGATTTTTAAGTAGCACTATGGGGCCGTAGACTTTTGTACGAAGTATTAGGTTCAACTTCATCTCTTCAACGCGACCCTAGAAAAGGGTGTTGACGGACGGACAACAAGGTGATCCTATAAGGGTTCCGTTTTTTCATTTTGGGGTACAAAACTCTAAAAAATGCCAATATAATGCCAATGGGCTTTTATTTATTCTTTCGTTATGATGTATCAAAACGAGATACTACCGATATTGATACCGACATACAAACCGTGGTTTTAGAAACAAAAACTGGTGATAGTACTCGTCCATACGGACAGCTTTTACTATGCCAAACGTGCTCTCAAGTTAGAACAGTTTAAGGCGATGTTATCCAGAGAAATCTGTCCTGCTCCAACGCTTTCATTTTTTACATGTTTATCCTGCTCAGCGGAAGCGGGCCGCTCGGAAAACTCGCGGTTTCGGGGTGTTTTTATTTATTATTTTGTAATTAGAGGGATGGGTTTTTAATATGACGGCCGTTATATATCACATTTTATACGGCGTTTATTTTAGTATAAATTTTATTGTCCAAAACTTAATATAGCTCAAATTAAACGATATTTAGATCATAGTTTAGACATATCTTTGCGATTTAATCGGATCGAGCAAAATGTAAGTAATCGTGTATCGAACGGCCGAAATTTTAAGATCAAAGAGTGAAATATGACACATATTTATTACAAAATTTAATCATCGCTATTTGTTGGTTGAAAATACATTTGTGAAAGAGATAAAATTTGAAAGAGATAAAATGATATGACCCCCCCTTTACACATATTTCCAACAAATAAAATTTGTGTTAATGGGTAAAAAGTTTAAATACATCGGTCATCTTAGAAAAGTCACGCGGATTTTTTTGTATGTTTGAATTACATTACATGAATTTGAAAAATTAAGAAAATATTTAATAAATACATATATGGATTAGATAAGATAATTCAATTTTATAGATCAGATGACAGATCATAGGTGTTTGCCATGCAACATGACGTTTTCAGTGATTTTAGTGATTAAGTGATCGATCGTTTTTTTTTTCTCGATGATTGCGATACTTGTTTTAAATAAATCTAAAAGATGCACGTTGTAAGTAGTTTAACTTCGTAACTAATTTATTTAACTAACCTAATATTACTTGATATTATTAAAATATTCTGATTGAAGTTCCAACGCGACAGCACGTTGGGCGAATAAAAATTGCTGAGTTCTAGGAAAACCTAAGTGCATATAAAAGAACACCACAGGGAAAAATAATGCAATTTACATTGGCAATTTATAGTATAATGCAGTTATTGCGCCACTTAATTATATGATATAACATAATACGTAAACCTAAGGTCTTGATAGTCTGGTCGGAAGACGACAATGAACTCTTATTTACCTCGACGTTATTGGGTCGGCCATATTGCGATCGGTAACTGCTACTTCTACCAAACGGCGACATGCTACTTCTGGATTGACTCAGATACGACCGAATATCGATGATTTCCCTTTCGAATGACGCCATCTCTTGTGTATGTGGAATGTGCAGCTTGCTGACACTTTGAACTGGCCGCCCTGACTTGTCCTGAGATTCGATTACTATAGGTACTTGTTGGTAACCATTGCTTGACTGTAAGTTACTATCGCCACGCTCCAAAAATGTGATATTCTTATCGCCAAAGTCTCGTTTCTTTAACATATGAAGCGGGGTATCAGAATGTTTTCTAAGAAACTTTGGCACTTTCCAGCTTTTGAACTTGTGAGTATACTTTCCGTGACTCCCTGAAAAGGTAACAACGTAGGCGACGATCAATTAAACAAGTTTGATTATCTAACTTTGCAAGTTTCAAGGTGTAGGTGGTTTAACTGTACAAGTTATTAACGAGGTATTTCTCAAAGTTTGATAATTAAATTTTAGAATAACATCTAAATCAAGAGTAAATACATTTTACAGTCTTTCTAACACAGATAATATCCGGGTTTGATTTGCCGGTGACCCGTAAAACGATCACTTAACATTATCACCTCTAATATTTGTGTAGGTTGTTAGACCTCTCGTGATATTTATGTTAGCGTGTGAATAAAAACATTAAGGACCACTTGACAAATATATTGAGAATTGTGTGAATTATCATCCGGTTCTTAATACATAAACATAACTATCAATTATGTTTTTGCAAGTTCAAATAGTGTCGTAAAAACAAGAGCATATCCTCCCTTTCTGTATAAAAGCACCAAAAAGGGATAAAAGATATAAGTTCTACTATTGATATTCGAGCTGGTTAAAGTTAATCGTACTGTAGCAGAGAGCACCACCTTCAATCACTGCGGGTCACTCGATATCTTATCTCTAACTTGTGACTGATAAGACCCTCCACAGTTCAATCCTTGTTATCTTAATTAAATGCTTGAGCAAATACATAAAACCCTTGAATACAACGATCATCTCAATTATAGTCGAAAAAGAAATAGTTTTATTGAATATCTACAATCGTAGGCTACCAAATAAGATAAGCCAGAGTAGGAGTAGGCACTTATTGATAATAATGCGCAATCTGTTATACAATACACGTATCAAGGTTATTGAAAACTCACCGACCGAAGTAGGACTTTTCGATGATCCCTCAGTTCGCGGGGGAAATCCCTTGCTTTTCTCGTCTAGTTCTGTATCTGAATCCAGGATACTTGGTAAGGAACTGGCCTTGGTTCGGAAATTGAAGGTGCCAGGAGACAGAAAGTTAGTGGCATCAAATTTCCGTGAGTCCTTCCTTGGCGAGCCTCGTTGGCTATCTCTGGGAAAGTTGAGGGGAAGAGGGGAATGATTCATGGAGAGGACAGACTGGGGTGATATCGCCGGTGATATAATGAGCCGTAAATTAACAGGATTAGCTGGCGTGAGACAGTGGTCGTGGTCATACGGGGAGCTGAGCTGACGGCCTTCGATGAAATACGTTTTGTGACCTGAATAGACAATTTCAAAATAGTATTTCCCCATTTGTGATTACACAACTTATCTGTTAGATTAGAGAACTAACCTAAGATATCTCCGCCTTCCTCCAAGACGTAAGAACCTCCTAGAAACCGGCTGGTTTCCTCGGATATGTGAACACGACCAGGCATGCCGGTGGACTCCATTTTGTTGGCGAATGATACGTCATTACTCCACACATCGAACTTGAACCTTCGCGTGCCCACAATGCCACAGAGCACGGTGCCTGTGTGCACCCCCACGCGCATGTTGATTCCCTCCCCTCGCTCTCTATCAAATTCCTGGATAGCTTCTATCATTCCTAAAGAAACAAACACGTTATTTGGATGTCACTGTAAAAGTCCGAATAGTGGCCAATCATAGGATTTTCTGGTAAAACCTAAGATTTACGAAGTGATGATGGTAATAGTCCGTTTTTTTTTTAATAATCGTTAATTTTGGACTTCTTGCAGTGATTTCACTGTTGGAAAGAGTAGGTATAAGGAATAAAGCAAGGTTTTACGCCAGCATGGCGGGCTACGTAATGGAAGTTCTTATTTTGCGTCATAGATGTTCAAATCGTTTACAAATAAGGAGCTTGAGCTGAGGTCTGTTTATCTGACAGATTTCATTAAGATTTAATAATGTACTTAATTTATTTTCACATAGTTTCCACAATAGTGTGCGGTTGCTCTGCAAACAAACTAAAAACGTGTCTTTTGTCAGCATTAATCATGACTCAGTGGTAAAACCTAAGATTAAACAAGTAACTAAAGTAAAAGTAAAAAAAATTTGATGATTATAAAAGAACAATTGAGACTTTCACCATCATCACTTGGTAATCTTAGGTTTTAATGGAAAATCCTGATCATTCATCACTACTCAGGCTTCTACAGTAACATATAATATAGTTGGAACTTGAAAGTACAAGGAAACTTTTGCTTACCTAGGCCCATCTCAACACAGCATGTAGCATGATCAGGCCTTGGTTCAGGACATCCCGACACACAATAGTAACAATCCCCTAGAGTAGAAATCTTTTCACATCCATGGTTCTGGCAGAGCTCATCAAACTTCTCAAATAGGTCATTCAAAATATTCACTAATTCATCTGCTCCTTTGTTACTGGACATCTTCGTAAATCCTACAATATCGGCAAATAATATGCTGACATTATCCATGCAGCTCATGTTGAACGGGCGAAAGAGAGACTTTATGTCAGATGTGGCAGCATTAGAGTTCCTGTGAGCTAGCGGATCATGGCTCTTCAAATGGCTCTCAGAATCTACCTTGTCAACTTGCTCCTCCATCAACCAACTAGCGAGCTTGGGTGGCATCACTGAGTGTATCATTTTCTCTTTCAGTTGTTTCTCCATCTCAACCTGCCTCCTCACTAACAGGCTTTGCCCTACTTTCATGAATGTGCCGCGCATCCTCACAAATGTCATCAGATAAATATGGATACCAATAATGTGCACACAAAGTTGAAGTAGGACTCTTACAACCATTCCCGAATACTGCCATTCCTGGTTGCTCATGTGCAGAAAAACATTTAGAATTTCAAAAACAACTGAAAAAAAAACTCCAATGATGACGCAAGCAAAGAGTGGGAGTGGAGTCAGAGTATAGATGATCAACAATATCTCTATACACATGATGAAATGTCCTGATTGGCTGATATCTGCAGCCTGGTACGTGGCCACTTCTAACTGGGTAGTGAGGGTCACGAGAGAGAGACTGAGCAGGCAGAGGGCTAGTGCCATCACAAGAGACAGCTTGAATGTGTAAATCTTATAGATATTCAAAAATGTGGCAAACAGCATAGCAGAAGTTATCAGTACTACTCCAGCGAAGATGGAACACAGAAAGGGCCATTTCACTATAATACCACTTGAGCCAAGAGCCACGAAGTAGACAAACCATGATATAGAAAATATCAAAATGTACAAAAGTGCAAATCTGAAAGAAAAAACATTGAACATTGTAACAATGGAATAAAGTGATTAATATACATATTGACAAATGCATAAGATAATTAACATTGATTTACAATTTAAGCATAAAGGCACAAACTAAATACCTGAATCTTAGTCTTATTTGTTTAAAGGAACTGCTTCTGTATTGGCCTTCAAGTATCTCAGAATCAAATCTGGGGTTCCAGCAGGTGCCAGCAGCCGCTCTCTCAAATGCAATAGGGATGGCAAGTCCACAGCAGTTAGTAGTGGGACTGTTGTGTGCTAGGTATGCCTGCACATGCGGGGCAAGGCGGATCTGGGCATCTTCTCCTTCCGAGCACTCTGCCTCATGCTTCATGTCAAACTGATCCGAGCCATCTTTACAATTCACACAGCCACTTTGTGCACTCATTTTTCTCATGTATTATCTAGGACCACAAGACATCTTTTAGGAATCATAATCTGTCATTCTCAGTTGGTTTTAATTTAGTATGATTTCACTGGAGGGCCAATATCAACACTGTTTAGTTTGATCCAGTTGTAATGAGAACACCAGACTGCTGGATACTTTTATCTCTGTTATTAGATCTCGGTCTTGAAGGAAATGTTTTAGCAAGGCAGTAGTAACCTTCCTAACTCCTAAAAAATAACATAAACACATTACTCATCAAAATGAGATAAAAATGTTAAACATACAACGTAAGTTGTAAGATTAAGTCAGAGAGTGAGATATTCTTCTACACAAAAGACAAGGAATTCACGTACGAGGTTTTAAATAATATACATGTAAATTTTAATAAGTAATAAATGGGTTTAAATTTCTCACCTTCAATGTTCTTTTCCATTCCCAGTCAGAGCACAATAAATATCACTGATATGGCCAGATAATGAGTTAGTAACGCGATACTACAAACAGTATACATGCACAACACGATAGAAAAGATTACTTGGCTTTCACATTCGTTTAATAAAATTGATTTAAAATTAATAAAAAATAATTTAAAATTCACTACATTCTCATTCTACCTACTCGACGCGACGACAACCACAAATTATATAGGCCGGGTTCCGAATGGGGCTGACATGACAGCACTAAAAGCAGGTACTATCAAACTACTCACGTCCGCGCCGCGCGGCCATCAGTGATTAGGAATGACGATAGACCATTATGTCTTGACTCGGAACGCGCCAATAGAGATACCAGGGCCGCGTTCAGTTTCATCGCCCGCTCATCACTGACAGCAGGATAGCATATACAAATTCAACACGTGCAAAAGAGATGTCATGATCGCCGGGCGTGAGCGGGCGATCAAACTGAACTCAGACTAGATACTCATAATCAGTGTTGCCAGGTAAGAAGATTGAAAATGCGGTGACGGTGCTACAAAAATGCGGATTTTCAACAAAAAGCGGAAATGTGTCGTTTTTAGTTAAATTTACGTTGATATCTCTCGTAAATCCAGTGGTGGTAGTCATCAGTTGTCGTCGTTTGTCGATCAAATCGAACGCAGTTTTTTATTCTCGACGTGATATGTAACTAGTGCCTTAGTGTAACCGCCCCCTAAGTGAACAAAAACGGGTTGTTGAGCAGATTCGAAAAAAGCGGAACCGCGTATGTTAAAAGCGGAAGGCGGATCCATTGTCAAAAAGGCGGCACAAAAAAGTGGAAAAGTGGTGCATCTGGCAACACTGCTGATACTTGACGACAGCCAACAACTCGAACCAAATGTCTTTGCTCCGAACATAGGTACTTACATTTATATTCTCTTTCTACGCCTAACAAAGAGAAGAAAAGAAAAGATGACTAGCACGTAGAGATAGATAGATTCTATAATGGGCTGTTTCGGTTTTATTGTCCGACGACAAACGTCTTATATTGACAGCAGGGCTGAGTTCAGTTTGATCGCCCGCCGCGGCGATCATGACAACTTTTTAGCACGCGTTGGATGTGTATATGCTATCCTGCTGTCATTGATGAGCAGGCGATCAAACTGAACGCAGCCCAGCCCCCTGATTCTGTATCGTAAACTCAGTTGCCAAACCAAGTGGCTATCGTCTAAATCATACATTTCCGCTTATCTAAGGATAAGTTTGCACTTGAAATGACTTCACAGTTCGTAAATAGTTCAATACCCATTAAAAGTTATTTTGGAAGTTCATTTTTTATCTGTTTTTGGTGAATAGCAACTATAGCTAGCAACCGAAACTGAGTTACATAATAGCCCCGCAGGACAGAATATTTTTCAGATATTTTTACATATTGTACGAGTGCAAGAAGAGATGGAATATTGGGCGTGCGTGCGTGATCCAACGACGATCAGTTAACTCAACAGTAGTAGTAAAGTCTTCAGAATCAACTTTCATTTTAGTTTTAATGCTGTCAAAACTTGAATTTTTTCAAAGAAGCGGCCATTAACTACGTGGTTTCCGGTAAAAAGCTACGTTGGTGGGCTAACAAGACGTGCAATGAACAAGGTCAAGATAACAGCCATAAAAATGGAGACCTGTGAGTAGGGTTGCCATATGTCCGGCTTTAGCCGGACATGTTTGACTTTTTACGGTCGTGTCCGGCCAAATATTTACGGGTAGGGCCTGTCCAGATTTTGTTAGGCTTTTGGTCAGTGTAACACAGTCGTCAGTTTGAATTGAAGCTGAACATTTTTCACTTTATTAATATCATCCATCCATCCATCCATCCATCAGCCTGTTTCGTCCACTGCTGGATATAGGCCTTTCCAGGATTTCTCCACTCTTGGCGGTCCTCCTGGAAGAAATGGCCATACTCACACACGCTGGGCAGGCGGTTTGGTGAGCGCGGTATTAATATCATAATTGGGTTAGTTAATTTTTTCACCCCCACTGCAAGTTCCTTTATGCGCATAGCTTTTTTATAAAATACTTAAAAGGATATTACATAAAGAGATCATTGAGAGTCTTTCGAATCAAATAATGTTTCATTCATAACTGTTGTATTTTTCATTAAAACTGGGGGTAACTCAGTAGACAACACCGTTTTTTCTTAGTAACTTCGGGACAAACTCGTCTACGGAGTTACCATGTATAAAAAATGATCTATTAAGTGGACAAAACTATTTTTGAAAAGAAAAGAGCCAAATTGTGAATTTTGTAGTTGATTACTGGTAGTAATAAAAAAAGTAGTACGGGTAAAAAAGTTGTTTGATCCAGTTACCAAATTATTGAATGTTGTTATGTTTATCTGGTTCTTTTTGTAACAAATTCATAGCTTAAACAATTAAAACTATGTTCGGCTTTAAAAACGGTATGTTCGGCTTTAAAAAACATATGTCCAGCTTTTGGGGCAAAATGCCCGGCCTTATATAATGCCGAGTCCGGCTTTTGTATTTTAGGGCCTGGCAACCCTACCTGTGAGTAGGCGGCTGAAAACCTTTGTCAGCTTTGAACAAAAGAACAGCCGATCTGTATCGTAAACAATATACGGGTTCCGTCAATGTATTGTTTTGCTTAAAATACGACTTAAGTATTTGACTCCTCGCATAAATTTTCAAAACCTTCTGTCAGCAAATTTTTTTTTTCCTAGATCACAGAAATTAATTTTGAGACAATTTAAGTGCTTGGATACTCCTTCTGACAACTGATTACACATTTGGCCAACTGAACCCAAGCGTGCACCCGACCTGACCTTTGACATGAATCACACTTTAATTTAAAACCTATTTAAGTGCTACAATGCTCGTTCTGTCAACTGACACATTTGTCCGACAGAACCCTAGATCATTAATTGCCAGGGAAAACACGTGACAAGCGTTAACTTCATTTTTAATTAAAAATAATATTTCAATATAAGCTATCACGATCTTATTTTTATATCTCTCATGTACTTAATTATTTTTCTTTAATCACAATATATACTTACGTATGTTTATCTTTTCACTTCATATTTACCGCTATCCTTAAATAGCACTATCTAACTAGAATTGGCTTAGTGTTTAAAGCTGGTATCCCTATTTTACCAGCCCGTCATGGTACTGACACGAGATCGAACCAGCGGGGCTATTATGTAACTCAGTTTCGGTTGCTAGCTATAGTTGCTATTCACCAAAAACAGATAAAAAATGAACTTCCAAAATAACCTTTAATGGGTATTGTACTATTTACGAATTGTGAAGTCATTTCAAGTGCAAACTTATCCTCAGATAAGCGGATATGTATGTTTTAGACGATAGCCACTTGGTTTGGCAACTGAGTTTACGATACAGAATCAGGGGGCTGATCAAGAGGAATCACGGTGCATTGTTTGCATTTTTTCATTCACTAAAGGCGTACCTTCAACACAATCTCTTTTGCACTATTGTTCAACGGCTTTGTCAATAATAATACATAATTTATCAAAGTCAATCAAAGCCTTTTTATCTGGCTTCCTATAATGTGTATACATAATTTATCAAATTATTTTGAAAAATCTGACTGTCAACAACAGCTTGACAACTATTGACAAGCAGTGATGCCAACATGCAACGGCAAGGGATAGTACGGTGATTATAAGTCTATAAGTATCTATAAGTCGTTGATCGTAACTCTGGTTACAGATAACCTATGGTTACATGGTTACGTGGATACACATAGCCATCTCAGAAGCTGGCAAATTTTCGGAACCATTATTTTTTCAATATACTTCCTTCGCAACTTTGTACCAGCGGCTGAAAATTGATATATTATTATTACCGTTTTTGCTGTATTCTTGCAAGCAGATTAACTAAAATAACATCGAATTATAAATTAGTTGAGTTTGATTCAATCTTATAAAAAGCACTTAATTATACTTGTTTAGTAATTATGAGTATTATAGTTCGTCGGTTCATAATTCGTATCGTAATGAATCGGAAACATTCGGGTGGATCGGATGCACTCGGCTCAGGAAGCAGCGGCGGGCTAGCGATAACACGATGCGGCAACATGAGTGCATATAGCTTGTTTACACACTCACTCAGCAATATAGAATGCATCCTCCTGGCATTAACTCCATACAAGCTTAAAGTGCATTATTGCAGTTCACTACATTGTTGCGAGCCTTCCTCTAGAATGATGACGATGCAAGTGGATGTTTCGCTCCAGCTACCGTGAGAGCGGCCTATGTCACGTATCGATATGAAACAAAGAAGCTTTTGTAGTTAGTTCTAAGCCAGACTCCGTTCGGAATAAACGTCTAAAAATAAGTTCATTTTGTCTTTTTTTTTAAGTTCCTTCGGCGGTCCTGTAAATTAACTAGATACCCTCACCCACGTAAGTCTTGTCTTGCTCGCACGTGTGACGCGGTTCGCAGAGAAGAGTTGCGGCAGTTGCATATACAGGTTGAATAAGAAACCACTAGCTTTATTGTTATCTGTGAATCAGGACCACAAATGGAACACAGAATCGCAAAAAAAAGTTTTTTTTTGTTCATATTCTTTATCGGAAATTGTTCCCAAATTTAGAATAAATTGTTACCTACTCAACGAGACATATGACTATGTGATGACTGACAAAAGACACGACGTGACGCTACGAAGCCTTGTGTAAACAATACACACGGCTTCGTAGTGCGTCGTCTCTCTCTGTCACCACCGTAGTGTAAGTGATTCTTGTGACAGACAGAGATAGCACTACAATACGATGTGTATTTACTGCCGGGACATACGACTTTCCTTCCCCTCAATGAGCCTCCAACACCCACCAACCCACCCGCGATTGCCACCAGCCAGTCGCCGGCAAACATCCGTCCAAAGTATACATCTCGACTACACGATGTACGTATACTCTCATCGCAAGTACTACGAAATGGTGCGAGTGTACATAATGAGTGGAGAATATCTTTATGCAGCGAGAAGACTGTACGAAACGAATAGCATTCCTCGGCTTCGTGCCCAAGGACTAGCCAATCCCAAGATTCCTCACCGCCAAACGATTTTAGCGGTAAACCAGCGGCTACTAGATCATGGTCAATTTACTGTGCCAAACCATGCTCAAGGCCATGGCGCGCCACGTCTGGCTATTGAGGTAGAAGACGCAGTGTTTGACTTCTTTGAGCGGAACCCCCGAGCCAGTATGAGAGACGCAGCTCAGCTGTTCGAAATTTGCCAAACATCAGTGTGGAAATTGCTGCACTATGCTGGACCTCATGCATACCATTTTCAAATAGTGAACAAATTCTTGAACATCATCATCAAGTGCGTTTCAGTGTCAATGTGTGGGCCGGTATTATTGGTGACAAAGTGCTTGGGCCGTATTTTATTGAAGAACGTTTAACCGGAGGCACGCATCTAGACATGCTAAGAGGTGTGATTGCAGATTATTTAAGGACCGGCCGCTCGCGTATTTGCAAGACTTTTATTTCCAGCAAGACGGAATACCACCTCATTACGCCGGACAGGTATAGGAGTACCTCAATGAAGAGTAGGGAGACTGGCGAATAGGTCGCGCCGGGCCTGTGGCTTGGCCTGCCAGGTCACTAGACGTCACGCCCTGTGATTTCTTTTTGTGGGGGGAAATCAAACGCCGCATACACTCGGGGGAAATCAAAGCCGCGAAGAACTGAAAGCCCGGATTATCAGTGCATTTAACGCTGTAAAAAGTATCCCAGTAATCCCAGTATTTAAAAAAATATCTTTACCGATCATACTGACACACCCTTAAAGAATTCTTGCCTTTGCTTTTACACCCGGTATAGTCGAATCGACTGCAATTGTTCTCTTCTACAACCCTTCAAAGGATTGCATCTAATTACCAATCACCCTGTAAACATTCAAAATAAGAATTGTGAATAGTACAATTCTAATGTAATTATTGTTGATTTTTTTTGACAATATACCGGGTATAAAAAGACTGCTACCATTAAATGAAACCACATATTCTACCAACCCTACCACTAAAAACGTCTAGAAACTGAGTTTTTAGGCAATCGGTTGAAAAAATGTGATTGTTGACATGTGTTAACACCTGTCAATCACATTTTTTCAAACCGATTAACCTGTCGTTAGTCAGAATGTTTCTATGATGAACAAGCAGAAACCGAGTTTCAGGGCGATCAGTTGAATAAACGTGATTGACAGATTTTGTCAGCTGTCCAATATCAAAATTTGTCATCAGTCGCAAAGTGCCCGTGATACCTATCATTGGTGTCCAAACCCGGAAGCACTACCCCCAGCCGTTCCGAAGATGCTAAGTTTTTAGGTATTACTATACTATAGACTCTTGTCTTCCGTAGGGTCCCCACATAGAAGCTCTCTGCGGTAGACTTAGTTCAGCCGCATACGCTGTTAGACGCATAAGGCAGATTACTGATGAAGATATTATAGATTAGTACATTTCAGTTATTTTCACAGCATTATGTCATGTGGCATAATGTTGTGGGGTAGAGCCGCGGATATAGAAGCAGTCTTTGTCTTGCAAAAGAGAGCAATTCGGTCTATTTATAACATGAAGTACCGAGATTCATTAAGAGGAAAGTTTAAAGAAATTCATATATTTACGGTCCGATGTGAATTTATTTATAAAGTTATTATATATGTCAGAAAAAATATTGATAATTTACCAAGGCTTGGTGTGCACCACTCTGTTGAAACCAGAAACAAACATAAACTAGCTTTTCCAAAATTAAGACTTGCCAAAGTAGGTACCTCTTTTGTAGGACATGGTATAAGATTTTACAATAAGCTTCCAGAGGAGGTCCTTAGTTTGCCTGAAAATAAGTTTAAACTATATATTAAGCAGGGACTACTTAAGAAAGCTTATTATAAAATCAATTATTATTTGGACGATAATGAATCATGGTATAATAATTAATAATAATCTTATTCAAAATTGTAATTCATAAATAGCATATTTTAATACTGTATGATTCCTCTAAAGGCTTAAAATTAATTAATAATATAAACTTACTTTGTTAAAGGTAATAGACCATATGAGACGGGTTGACTAAGATACATTTTTTCTCGTGACATATTTCCTGCAGTCTTGTATTTTTTTATGCCTTTACTTGAATAGGTGTGTATATGATTTTGTAACATAAGTTTTTTTTAAGGAATGTTTTCTAAGTTTCTTGCCCTTCTTCTTAGCAATACTAATCGAATGGTGCGGATGGTTAGGCATTATTTTTATGTATGGTTTATTTAATTAATTTTTTGACACATTGTTCATTGCATTGTGTATATATAATATTATAATTCCTATATTTCTATATTTTATGCAGGTGTATAATTTTATTACATTTTAGTAGCCCAACCTTCATAGTTTTTGTATGTATTTCCCGTATTTATTTATCAACATACTTGTTCATTGCATTATGTAAATATAATATTGTTATTCCTAGATTCCTCTATTTTATGCAGGTGTATATTTTATTTCTCGTATTATTATTATTTTTTTTATTATAAAGATATATATTGTTGTTAAAATTAACTTTGACTTGTAGAAAGTATAAGTATATTTTATGTATCTATTTTGCAAAGTAAATATTTTGATTTGATTTGATTTGTTATTATAGCAATAAAAAAACAATATGTCAAATTTTTTTGGTCATCAAGTAGCCCTTGCCGGGCCATTTACTAAAGTGTAAACCGAGTAGCCCTAGCTCTAACCGTTCCTGAGATATAGCTATCTGACTATTTGGACCTACAATTACCCATTTTTTTGCATATTCAGGTAGATCTCGTTGAGCCCTTTTAAAAAACCCTAGGAACAAGGGTCTAGCTTCAACCGTTTAGGAGATACGGGCCGAAAAAGATTTGACACTTGGGAAAGAAGGACAATTGTTTTTGGACCCCAGGGGTCAAAGTTTGGGGGTTCCAAGACCAACCGTTGTGGAGTTATGGCCAAAACAAAATTATTACGCACCTCGGGTAAAATTTTTCTTAATAATAATAATAATTCTATAAATAATAAATAATATTCTTTATTCAAGTAACAAAAATCTCATTCTGTTAGTTATGTACAATATAATGACTTAATAATCTAGGGTTAGTTTTTACAAAATATGTAAGCATAAGTAGTTAAGATTTTAAGTATTCGACTGATGCCGGCCCCATAGTGGGCCGAAATATATTTCGAAAATTAATATTTTTTTATTATTAATACAAGTTAAAGGAAACTAAAGGCTTTATATAGCTAAATTATATATATTTATTTCATAAGTAGTTAAGTAATATTAAATATTTACATACATTAATTGCATAAATTTATTACTAATTTATTTATTTATTATAAATATATTACATAAGTATTTCATTTTAAATGTAGGCTGGAACAGTGCCCAAAATAGAATTCATACAACCTGTTGACGAACATGCTAAGGACGCTGTTGCAGCTGGCCCGCGCCCTGCAGAGTAGAGACGCACTGCGCCCGCGCATCGTCGCTTAGAAGCAATCTACGCTTGCCTCCGCGAACATGTCTGAGGCACTGCAGAACCGGGGCAGCCGCACCAACGTCCTGAACGCGTCGTTATACTGCATTCGAAGAGCGTTATACTGTCTTTGAGTATATTTCGCCCAGAGGGTGCCCGTATAGAAAGATGTGCAATAAGCTCTGAACAGTGTAATCATAACTCTCCTCGAGCATCGGGCAAACCTCCGGGCAATCATGTTAGCCCTGAATAACAACGCTCTTTGCTCTCGATCTATGTCTGCATCGTCCGTGAGGCCAGAGGTGACTAGGTGTCCCAAGTACTTAAACTGCTGCACCCTATTCAATGTTACACGGTTACACCATCCAATTTAATAGGTGGTACATCCGTGGGACAAACTGACCCGGTCTCAAAGACCATGCATTCACTCTTGCGGGCATTATATATTAAACCGTGCGAGGCAGCATATCTTTCGCAGATCCTCAATAATTTCGAAAGACTACCAACTGAGGCGCTCAGCAGCACCATGTCGTCTGCGTAGCTGATGTTATTGACACAAACTCCGTCAATATGACAACCCACGTGGGTGCTGCTGAGCTCCTCAATAAGTGCATTTACGTAAAGGTTAAATAGCACTGGAGAGGTTAACCCACCTTGAAGGACTCCACACTCCATCCTGTACGGATCCGAATATGTGCCCACCCAATTAACAATATTAACTTGGTTGTTATACCAATATTTAAAAACGGATGTCATTGCAGATGGAACATCAGTATTTCCCAGCTTTTCCCACAAAATATCGTAGCTGACCAGATCGAAAGCCTTAGACAGATCAAGAAAACAGGAATAAACAGCAGTTTTTCGAGAGGTGTAATATTTGACAGTTTTCTTTAAGCATAAAATAGCGGTTTCTGTTGACAACCCAGATCTAAAACCGAATTGATTGTCATGGATGTGTAGATGCCTGTTTAAATGAAAATTAAGAATACTGTCCAAGACTTTCAAAATAATTGTTGCCAATGATATGGGTCGGTAGTTGGTTTTGTCCGACACGTCACCCGTTTTATTTTTTTATAATCGGCACCACCGCGGTCTTCGTCAAATCATCTGGTAGATAGGCGTGACCAAGACAAAAAGTGTACAACATAGCTAGTACTCTTGGTAGATGTGACTCAGCATATTGGAGGTGCTCAATGCTAAGACCATCGTGACCTGGGGATTTGCCCTTTGTCATATTTTTAATCGCTTTAGTTACATCCTTGGCCAACACTATGTTAACCGACTGCACACCTTGCATCTGAGAATTCCTCACAGATCGCGATGGTCCCAAAGGAGACCTAACAATAAACTGATCCTTGAACACTTCGGCAATACCTTTAGGATCTGCAATGCAATGCCGTCAACATTCACGGGGAGACCAAACCTATTGTTTAATTTATTTGTTGCTTTCCAAAAGTTACGGAAATCGTTCTTAGAATGGTGAGACGCTATCATGTCCATTTTGATTTGCTCAGCATGATTCTGACACCATTTTAAGCGAGATTTGAAGATTTTTCTACTCTCAAACATTTCATTATATACGTTACAACGTTATGTTTTCCGTGTAATATCCAAATTTGAAACTTAAGTCTTGCTTCCCTATGAGAATCGCTGACATGTTTGTTCCAGCCTATCACAACTTTGTTTTTAAAATCAAAACCGTGTTTACAGCATGCCTTTTAAGTTCTGTCGTTTGCATATTTGCCGCCAATTTTGAATTTAGAACTGCTCAATATTCAAATTTGGTGAATTTAGAATTTCAAAACAATTGAAAGAATTAGGATTAATGCAATTGTTTAGTCACAGCGTTGTTTTGAATCTGTGAGGTCACGTACGAAAATGAATCTTACTAAGGAAAATGTCCGTGCAATCATTTTCTATAACTTCCGAGGAGCCTAACACGGATTCAGTGTTCCGAAGAGCTAACATCTGTATTCCATGATGAAGCCCCATGTCTTCGGACTGTCGAACGCTGGTATTTAGAATTCCAACGTGGATATACCAGTCTTAGTGACAAATGTCGTGAAGGACGTCCAAAATCCGCCTTCACTGAAGATAACATTGTCGCTGTGAGAGATCTAATCCTCGAAGATCGTCATGTGACATATCGGGAGATAGAGGCGTTATTAGGCATCTCAGGGACAACCATTCAGAAGATCTTGCATGAGGCGCTTGGTGTGAGAAAGCTAGTTTCCCGTTGGATCCCGCATTTGCTTTCCGACGATCATAAGAAGGCCCGCGTCAGATGGTGTAAGAAAACTCTTTAAAGGTTCAACCGAGGAGAGTCAAATCACGTCTACGACATCATCAGTGGTGACGAATCTTGGATCTATGCCTACGATCCTGATTCCAAACAACAATCCACAATCTGGGTCTTCAAAGACGAACCAAAGCCGACTAAAGTTGTTCGCTCTCGAAGCACTTCAAAGAAGATGGTGGCTACGTTCGTGAAGAAAACCGGGCATGTTGTGACAGTTGCACTTGAAGTAGTATACCACAGTTTGTTTACCACAAGTCATCGCCGAACTTCAGAAATCTAACCCAAAGCGACGCATCATCCTACATCATGACAACGCAAGCTCACACAGCGCTCATCAAACGATTGAGTATTTGAAGCAGGAAAACGTAGAAATTCTTGACCATCCTCCATACAGTCCTGACCTCAGCCCTAACGATTTCTTTACATTTCCTAAAATTAAGAAAACTCTTCGTGGTCAAAGGTTCCAGTCCGGTGAAGAAGCAGTCGACGCTTTCAAATCAGCCATATTGAACACCCCCACTTTGGAGTGGAATAAATGTTTTAATAACTGGTTCGAGCGAATGGAAAAGTGTTGTAAACTACGTGGAGAATACTTTGAAAAACAATAAGAAGTACTATTAGGTTCCAGTTGTTTTTGTTTCTTCAAACGACACAATTTAAAAGGCATGCCTCGTATGTTGCCGTAGCAGCTTTGCATAGAATATAAACTATCTCAGTCATTATACATTTTGTCGATAGTGTATTTGTGCTGTGCGTCATTACAAATCGATCAGAACATGTCTGAAACTCAACAGGAAAATCCAGGTTTTTTAATTTCTCGTGACAAATTTTTGAATACGTACTAATTTGATCTGGTTCTCTATTTTCCCAAATTATTTTATTCGGGATCCTAAGTGTAACAGAACATAGTTTAGGTTTTATTAAGTTCATGTTACATTAATTTATTAACATAAACAAAGACTGGTTGTCATGCTTAATCGTAGGCATGTAAACATTTATTACTAAAAAAGACCTTTCGCACGTCACTATTTTTACTGCACAAATACGGGGATTACCACATTTTCAAAAACCGACTTTTTCCAGAGCAAGGCAACTCCACCGTGAGGTCACCCTCGCAGCATCCCCGCCGTTGTATATACGTTCGTAATGAAAATGAGGACCTTAATATCCGCGACCCTAAATTTCCCTTCATCATCGCGTGCTTGGCCAGATTTCCCGGTATAACGATATCGTAATCTACTTTTTTCGCTCTCAACTACCTGCCATGAATCATTCGAATCCTTTTCTATGGAATTCTAATTTCGTTTAGCCGTTTTCACAATATCCGTATAAGACATATTCTGTTTCGGTATATTGTTTACTACGTGGCGCGACTCACCATACCTAACCTTCTAACATAAGCCACCACCTCTCTTCTACCTGATTTAACTAAATGCCTGCGACATTTACATCAATACATACATTTTGTATAAAGCAGCTTATATGTTATATGTTGTTGAATTTATGGGTAAGTGCATGCATACACTGAAGTATTACTAACTAATAAAATACTTAATTACGCTGACCACTTCTATTGGTATTTAATTCTATGTAATTTAGCCCGCTTGCCACTTCTATCTGTTTATTGTTCTGTGGATATACCTACTCGTACAACCATTTTGTAAAATTAAGTATGTTCCGTGTGAAAATGCCCATATTTTATAACCGGCGAATGAGGTATTAGCAAAAAGGCTAACTTTGAGATAAGTTCTAAAACTGCAGACATTTCCCCCGAAGTAGAATGTCAGATAAATATAAAAATACCTTTTCCGTATGACCCAGCCAATGAAGACTATTTCTTAATCATATTGCCAATTCGCACAGACTGTAGTCATTTCCCCCGAGTCGCAATCGCACATTTGCTAAAAAAAGTAAAAATAGTAGTTCCGTAATTCGTATCCCAAACTGCACTTTTGGCAAACGTCGATTAGGGCATGGACAAATCCATGATTAGGGTACTCTAATTCGTATGTCAAATTGCACCGACTGTAGATAATCTTCCCTCGAAGTTATAAACGAGTTATAAACAATAATAGCATTCACACCTTCCCAACTTCCCATCCCTTGCCTAAGGGATGGTTCTATTTAAGTTACCATAGAGGTAATTTATTAGTCATCTATCACATTCAAAAACTTTAAAGTTCGAGCAGTGACTTATTGCCACTCTTTTGTAAAATATAAGCTTATTTGCTTCGACTAAACATACTTTTTTTGAAGCCAGAACTCGCTTACGTATTTTAATCGTTTATTACTGTGAATCACACTTTACAAAAATAAAGAGTTACAATTAAAAATAAGTTCTTTCATCGTTTGGTAATTATGATATTAACGAAGTGAATAATGTGGCCAAGTGCCTTTGAAGTGCGAGTCAGACCACAAACGGGTACGGAACCCTAAGAACTTTATGGTATTGGATGGATTCGATTGATGGTTCTTGGTGGAATATCATCTTCAATAAATTATACACAAATACTTGTACTTAACTTTATGATACATAGCAAATGACCGGCCTTATCTTATCTATCTCATCTAATCTTAGCGTTATCTATCATCTTACCAATGAACCATTCATTGTTACTGATGTCATTGTTACTCATAACGCCATCTACTACCTCGGTAAAAGCTGTCAAACAATTCATCTCAGATAGCGCTATGGTTAAGACGAGGTTCGGTTTAACATTTTAATTTTTATAATTTGTCATGATGGAGGCCATAGTGAAACATGTATGCTGTGAAAATTTTAATTTTCTACCCGTTGAAGCGGTGAATTGTGACAGATAGACCGACAGACAGCTAGCGGAGGCTTAGAAGGAGGGTTTCGTTTGGCGCACTTCGGGTACGAAACCCTAAAAAGTATAGACGGAGAGCTAGCGACCAAATCGGTCATGTAGCTTCAGCTGTTTTGAAACTCCGTTAGCTACTTCCCTGAACAACCTTTTCCCATACTCTCCGTGCTGGCAGGCCGCGGGCCGTGGGTGCGGGTGTATATGTAGTGGGATGGGGAAAAAAATTAAAAAAAATGTGGGCTTAGCGGCTTTAATTTTTTTTTCAAACAGTTGTTCTGTACTCCCTGTGCACCCAAAAATGGTTAAATCGATCGGGTGGTGGGAAGGGGTTACCAGCGTTAATTAAAAGTACCAAAATAATAATAATTTTCATGTGGGCTCAGCTGTATTGGATTTTTTTCTGGCGCGAGATTAATTAATATGTGAGCCCCAAAAAAATAGCCATGCAAAAATATCGGTGGGAAGGTATCGAAAAAAATTGTTGAAATCGTTGGATTTCGTTCGAAAATGAGCTGTCTGTCTGTTAGCCGAACAAAATCGACGCGCTGTGAGCGCGCTCACAGCGCGTCGATTTTGTTTACAGCCAGCCTAGTAACATACTTTTATAATCTGCGTGTGTCTATATTTTTGCTTTACGCTGAAAGTATTGCATTCTTAATAATTGTAGATAAACACACCTTCATGGGATGGATGAAAAAAATACATAGGTATCATTTAAAATTTATCATTAATTCCATTTTGGTGGCATTTATAAGGTTATTTACATCACTGCAATAAAACCTTTTAAATTTTTATATTTCTCGCACTGAATGACATCTTAATTGAGATACAACTACAACACATTATCTTTTTACAGTAATTCTTGCACTAACCTACAATTGCTAGATAAAAAAAGAACTAGTACGTTACTACCATAAAGAAAATTATAATGTAACGCCATCTAGCGAAATTTCACGTAAATAAATATGTACGCTGACTTCTCTTAGGTACAAAACACAGACTAAGCCCAACAGACACCTCACAACAGGCGACCGATTTCTGTCAACACATTCGGTAAATGTGTCTTATACAACCCGGTCACAATATCTGTGCACCTGACCTCATGACGTCATATCGGCGGTCTGGGTACAGTATGAAAAAAATTTTTTTCGAGAAATGTGGAGGTAAAAAAAATGTAATACTAACCTTTTCAAATCAATTTATTATTGATGAAGGGTTTGTTATTAAAAAACAATAATTTTGATTACAAAAACATTTATTATTAAACTCAGTCACTATAAATTATTGACTCTATGCCTGACATTGTATCTTCCTCACTCTCACTTTCTGAACTCGCCGAACTGTCTTCCCCTGGTGATATTAAAAGTTGTGTGATGTTGTCATCTGCTAGATGATCCTTTTCCCAGTTTGTTTGTTTGCTTTCTCCGAATCAAAAAACTTGAGCACTTTCAAGATTAAATTTCTTGATTCGCTGTGTATTATTTTTCCCATGACTTCAGTTTAACAGCTACAACAATTTTAATAACAACCAAACCAGTTCAAACTTACCAGTAAACAGTCTAAACTTAACAATAAACATTAAAAAACAAAACAACAATAAAGCGAAAATATCAAAATTATCAGGACGTGTAGCGGCAACGAAGATGCTAACCGTACTGTCCAAAGAGTATAGTAACCATTCCTATACAGGAAAAGAGAGCCATCTCGCGTAAAAAATGAGAACATATGATAAGTAGCGCCTCCTGTCTCTGAGAGGGCGGAACTAAATCTGCTATACATACCTATATATATCGCTATATGTAGGTACACCGGTTGTTGACGTGCTCAGAAAATTAAACCACATGCTCTACTGATTATACTGAACCACTTCCATACAAAAACATACAAACAACAAAAAGAAATTACTTCCCCATATAAAATTATCAGTAAGTTATTGAAAATTTGTTGGGGAAATAAATATTTTTTTAGTGTTGTTTCAAAAGTTTTTGTATGGAAATGGTTCAGTATAATCAGCAGAGCATGTGGTTTAATTTTCTGAGCACGTTATTAAAACACATACTAGGTACTTTTATTATTAAATATGTACTTTTTTGCTAATTTTAATTATGGTACTATGCTAGCTTAATAAGGAAATATTTTCAATGTTGAATTATATACTAAGTTCAGGCGTTATTTAAACTGTTTGGAAACATATAATCAATATAAATGAAACATGATTAAAGAATCAATAGTACTTTATTAATGCGTTTGAACTACTTTTAACATACAATTTTAACCGCCTATTTTTTTTACAAAGTAAAAATTTAACATAGATAAGAAAATATTTTATGATAAAACCCCATTTTTGTAAGGCTTATGTTTAAGCAATCACCAGATTTTAGAGATGGGGCAGATGTATCAGCTAAACGTATTTTATTGCCAACTTTTTTTTTTACAATAAATTTAACATTTTTTTAAAATTGTATGCCATCCTGCCACAATTTGTGATGTAAAGTGTTTTTCTTGACACCCCCTCTATAAACTTTTCCATTTATTATATAAAAAATACCTGCATTTAAGCTATCAAACAGCTCATCTAACAAAAGCACCACCGGAATGAGTTGACGGCATTCTTCTGGCAAATTTTTTCTAGCAGTTAAATGCTCAGTCGCAACGGCCACGCTATGGCTGAAAACTTGGGCTGCCATCTTTACCCGCATTTTCTTTCCGGGTTAACATGCTCTTCTGTCAGTTTATGAAGATACCTGTAAAGGATAAATTTATGATTACTGTTTGTATTGATGAACTTAGTCCAAATCTAACTTATACCTCTGTAAGCTAGAGACCCTTGACATAGGGATGGACGGACAGACAGCAGAGTGACATTAATAGCACTCTCTTTTGCCCTTTGGATAAGGAACCATAAGAAAGGCAGAAATTCTCAGTGGATACAGGTATGAACATACACAGTATATCAAGGAGTGGCTTGTTTTACAACATATAGGTACTAACAAGCACTGCTGTTTTATCCTTATCTCACGTTTTCATCATTCAGGACACCGCCTCGACGATCTGAATTAGAATACGGATGTGAACTGTACTTCTCTGGCGTACACTTTAAATTGTGATAAACATGGACCTACCGCTCAAATGAAGACATGGAACTGCACAATTCGATAATCGATGATTCATCACTTTGTGTTCGGGCTTGAAGTGGTAGTCGCAGATCTTCTTATTATTATAAATTTTCAAGGGATCACGTTCTGTTGTCTTGTTTCCAACAATCGCCAACCAAGCCTTGAATTGCTCAGGCCGTCTCTCGGGGTGAGGGAATCGATGCATGTAAGCACCTGCAAACATATAATACATATTCAAGTTTACAATTAACTGGGCGAAATCCAATCTGATAAATAATTAGTAAGAATAATTGGTATGCAGATGATGAAGTAGCACCGAGACTCACGCAAAACCACAACTTAATCATTTACTCATAAAATAGTTCATTAATTCTTGTGACTTACCTAATTCACTGCAACCAAAAATACAATATTTTCTCTTCATTTTAATTATCACACTTGGAAAATAATTTAGAAAATTAACTGAAAGACGACGTTCCTTTCAATGCACTTTTCTATCAAATAAAATTATTGAATGCCTAGATTTAGGACGAAATAAAAAATTATACAAAACAAAAATAGTTCTAATGCAAAATAATAAATTTACTTCCTTACTTTAGTTATAATAAATCCATTTATTTATAGTAGTTATTTATTAATATGAATAGTTATTATAATTAAGAATATGCGTAGAATGAAACTTTTTTCCCAATGTAGCGATCCTAAATTGGCCATCTAGTGTATCTTTTATGAACTTTTATGTAAGTAAATAGTCTGTTGCACAATATACAGAGCTCGCCACTTTCCGTACATTAAAAGTCTTGTTCTATGTTTCAGTCCCCTGGTACTGTCGCACCGGGGAGTGCGCGGAGAGGTGACAGGGGAAGCGGGAGAGGCGCCACATTCCAGCGAGGTGCACAGATATTGGGACCGAGTCATATAGACCGCCATTGTCATGGGCATCGGAAGAAATCACAGCAAGGGGGCACCCGCCCCGACGCTGTATACCCACGCCCCAAAAAGGGGTTTGTGAGATGACCAAATCGTCGCCACTCGAACATTTCGAATCAGTTTCGACCACTTCCGTGAGACGTAAACACTCCCTCCTACAGCGTAAAAAAATTGTGAAATTAAACTTTATCATGGCTCCTTGCACAGTACGATGGTGTGGCAAAAATAGCCTAACTTCAGGGTTTATGAAAGATTATTTAACATTTCATCAGTAAGTAGATAATCACATAGTCTAATTTGATTTACCAACCGATTTAATCCAAAAGAGTTCATCTTATACTGGTCAAAATGTGGGTACCCCACGGGGCTTTCCACTACCATCTCTTTCTTACGAGAGCACTTGTTACGCTGTCTCTCGCTCTTTTTACTTGGCAAATGTAACTAGTGGTGCACTAGATATGTTATCGATGAAGCAAATTCTCTTTAAGAGATTTGGAAGATCTTTAATTTGCTAACTACAATACACACATTCAATTTATTGTAAAAAAAAATTATTAGGGTTCCATACCTAAAGGGTAAAAAAGGAACCACTATGATTAGACTCCGTTGTCCGTCCGTATGACACACGGTGTACACATATGTACGTTTTTAAATAAAACTTTACAAATATCTATGATATCCCACTAAAAACATAAATGTGAAAATGGGGCTGAGTTCAGTACAAAGGCAGTGCAGGATTTTCGGCTTCGCTAAAAAAAGATTTTAAATCAAATTGGGTGCCGAGGCTAATGGAGGCGCCTTCAGTCATAAGTGCAATAATGTACATCGTTCTTCACTTATTTTATAAAAAAATTGTTAGGGTCATTGCTACTAAATATACAGGATGTTTATTTGGACATTATAGGACGTCACATGAGTATTAATATACGTAATTCTTATCCCAAAAAACAGCATACAAACTAAAAATATCAATTGAAGAAAAAGATATGCCCTTTTTCATTTGTCCTAAAAGTTTCTTGATAAATTGTTACTGCGCTGCGAAGCGCGACTGGCTGGTACGGTCGGATCGCCATTGGCCACGCACGAAGCATAGAAGTACAAATAAAAATCACTAGTTTGTACAATATACACGATACTGATGACGAAAAAAATACCAAAAATAAAGTATTCATCAGTATCGTCAATATAACCTACCCTGTGACGGAATCGACTGACCAAATCAACAACCTATATAGAACTTGGCAAGTTTTCATAGATAGTTTCATAAATGCTTTTAACTCCACCCATTGTATGTACACAATAGTTATTATTATTATGTTGTTTTATTTTTTCTCTCTTAGATATTTCTAGAGGATTATTCTTATTATTATTTGCATGCATGACGTAACTTTAAAACGTTCAAACTTAAGCTGTGAAAACTTGCCAAGTTCTACATATTCAGTACAAAGATCCTAGCAAACTTTCTTTCTTTCTTTCAAACTTCTTATTATTATTGTTAGTAATTTGAGAAAGTAAATTAAACTCGTGCAATAAGTAGTAACCAACCAGTTTGACTACATGACTTAATTAAAATACTTTGTGTAACACATAAATTTATCGACTATCGCTACAGCAGCGTCACAAACTTATTAGTTTCGGTAGGCCATGCCAAAATGGCTTCTTTATTTAAAAAAAAGAGAGTTTGAGATAAGTTTATTTATTTATTCAAGGAGAAAAAACAGAAACAAATTCAACTTAGACTTAATAACTATGATATTTAAACTAGTTTAGATGTATCTATTTCCTTGACATTCTCACAGATAGGAGAGTTTGTGACTCTGTACGCAAGACGGAATGAACTTGGCAGGGCCCGCTTCCTCATACCTCGGCTAGTTGACAGAATTATTTGTACGCATGATATATTGAATATTAGCCGTCTTTTGGCTATATTGACGATGGTACAAAAGCATAAAGTATAGGAAGTGACTAAAGGACCACTAGCGGCCCTTTGATTTTTAAAATTATTGAACCGTAAGTCATTATTTAGCTGTTGGAATATCTGCCTTAACCCGAACTAATAAAGTTCAATTTGCAATGTACAGTTCGAAAGGGGAAGCGGTCCTTTAATTTTATAAATTATTGAACCGCAAGTCATCGGAAAAAGCTTGGAAATTGATTTTTTCTGCATATCGGGAATTCTCCGCTCCGCTTCGCTCGGCTCCTTAATATGTATTTACATGTCAACCTAACCGCTCCTCCTCGCTTCGCTCGTCGTCGCAACCTATCCCTAACGGTCGAATAAAATTAAAAATAAGGAAGCCACTAACGGCTATTTAGACACTTCCTAAAGTGAGAAAGTGATATGACCCTGGCTGGTAGTAGATAATTAATAGTATTATAATAACTCAGCCTATATTTGTTGTGTGTGATTTCTATTCCGATTGCAGCCAAATAATGCCATGCTCTCTGTGATAATAAAAACCACAGACATGTGTTAAAAACAAACATCATTTTGCACATGGAATTAGTATGTACTAGAACCTTAGAATAGGTAATACATCCTCTAAGACTAGAACATATAGGTACTTACTAATTCCATGATTTTTAAGTAGGTACTTACAAATACTGCCCTACTAATCTGAAAGGAGTTGTCTCAACTGGACTATGTTTGGAGATACTTATTAAGATTTTTCGATTAGCTAAGTAGGGCAGAATTGTAATTTCTATGATACTAATGGAATAAAACAAAATATATGTAACATACATTTAGTCAACTTTATTAAAATAGCTTGAAGAGTATTAGCTTAGTACATCTTCCATTTCTGACTTAATAAATCCAAATCTTTATATCATGTAAATGGGTCAAAGGTCAAGGACATAGCCAGGATTTTGTTTAGGGGCAGAGTTTAGGAAAAGTTGTAATAATATAGTCGATTCTAAAGGCTTTAATTTTAGTTTTAGTGCTATCAAAACCTAAATTTTCCCAAAGTAATATAGCTTCTGTGTTTAACAATAAAGGACTATTTATGAATGAAGAAAATTTAGTTTTGACAGCATTAAAACCAAAATGAAAGCCTCCAGAATTGATTTTCATATGCATGCTACAAACGCACAAATCAACTTTTTAATGAATATTTAATTAAGTGCAACCAAGGATTACGTAAATAAATTAATTTTATATGAGGACTTGAATCATTTAAAATTATTTTAGTTACTTTTTGGTATGAAAGGATGAGCTAAGCACCTGCAGCTACCTTCCTGCCCATACCTGACTACTCTTATGCTAAAGGCTGAAGTTAATCAGATTGAGTAATTTCTTATTAATTATAATTTACATTTTATTTTTGTTACCTGTTATTTAATATTTTGGTTACAGACAGCAGGTAATATCACATTTAAAAAGGAAGACAAGTACAAAAATTACTTTTCTATAACACCAATCAGGCAAGTATGCATACAAAACATACATGCTATTTGTGTTCTCTTAAGGCACTTACTGAGCAACGAAATATTGCTCTGAGTTACTAGAATATTTTAAGTTACTAGAGTTGGTATCTCATCACATCAGTTTTTCAAGTTTCTTTGGGTAACTCTTTTTAACTTGAATTAGAGCCAAATTTGCCCCTGATTTTTAATAACAAAAAGATGCATCTTGATAGAATTCATGATCTGAATGTTGTGCTAAAATAATAAACAATATGTACATAATATGTATGTTATGTTGTGTCATACTATACATTATTTACCTCTTTCAATCAATGGAGGCCATAGATATCATAATAATACTTCAGTGACAAAACTGATGCGAGGGTTTTCGGCACCGCGCTCACCAACCCGCCTGCCCAGCATGTGTTGTGTATTTCTTCCAGGACTACCAAGTGTGGCAAAGTCTTGGAAAGGCGTATGTATGCCCAGCAGTGGACGAAACAGGCTGATGGATGGACTTCAGTGATGGTGGTGAATTTGTTTACAAGTAAAATTTTCATTACTTTGATCCAAAAACCTTAAATTATCATGAATAATAATAACTGATAATAAAAAAACAGAAATCAACATAGCTTTCATAAAAAGACGTTCCAGAAGGAACATACAAGTTCTGAACATGCCCTCCTGGCCCCTATATGAGATCTGAACCAAGAAGCACCCACATTAAAAATTGAAAAAAACTGATGATACCATCTCAAGTATAGATGAATGCTGGAATACACATTTAAATAAGTATTAGTATACCACAAAATACGTTTCTTTATAAAATATAAATAAAACAAATTATGTATTAATAATACAAAAATTATAAAATAAAATAAAATCATAAAACAACAATAAAATTCTGTAAAAAAATTATCACATTGGTTCATTCATAATAATATACAATATACATACCATAGTTTATCTAATCATTATACATTCCATCAAGCAAAAAATCCATTCTTTTATAATGCCTGTTTTTCCAAGCTTCCCTGCCTCTTTTTAGAGCCATATAGGCGAGAACTGCAAAAGCAGGAACAACCAGGATTGTGATCACTATTGGCATTATCATACCAGGATTCTTACTTGTGGAAAGCAAATGTGACCTTAGTTTTAAACCACTTGCTTCATTTGGTGAAGGCATTTGATCAACCATAGTATTTGTTGAAGATTTTGTATCAGGTATTTTTATTCCTCCTACTGGACCTGCATCCATGGCTGATAGTACATCATATGAGAGTATTGTTGGTTTCTTAATGTGTTCTGTTACTGCAGTTTTGATATCATCAATTTTGATAGTTCCATTTAGGTCTTCAGTTTCAGTCTTTACTCCAAGATTGAGTTTTGATGTGGAACTACTAATATATTGTTTCACTTTTGGCGTTGATTCTGAAGCATTGGTAGAAAGGCTATGAAGTTGGTGTAGTTTTGTAACTTGCTTGGAAGGGTCAATGACTTCTTCGGATGCATTAAATATTGCACTTTTTCGAGGCTTAATTGGTTTTTCTTTTTCGGTTCTAAATTCACTGTCCAGACTCAAGAGAATTGAATGATTTGCCTTGGTAGAATTTAAAGTAGGAGTTTCTGTAACTATGGTTCCACCTTCTGTAATCAAAGTGAATTGCTTTTTTGGAGTTTCTTTAACAGGAACCACGGTTTTGGTAGAGTTATGTTCAGAAATCACATTGGAACTTCCAGAAAATGTCAAGGAATTAAAAATTAAATTCCAGAAAAGGATATAAATAAGCATTTTAGTGCTAAGTAACCAGTAAAATGAACAAAAATCAAAAAATAAACAAAAAGTAGAAAAGAAGACGTCTACACAAATATAAAAAAGTAAACTGTCAAAAGTTCAAAACAAAACTTTAGGCCGCGTTCAGTTTGATCGCAGATACAAAATCAGCGCGTGCAAAAGAGATGTCATGATCACCAGGCGTCAGCGGGTGATCAAACTGAACGCAAGGGACGCCGTTACAAAACATGAGATTAAAGAATATAAAGTTCTACCGAGAACATGACATGTGATCTAGGCTATACCAGCCCTAAACTCTATATAATTTGTGGGCTGTACTTGGCAACACTGTCCGTTTGACAGTCTGACACAGTGTCTACATACTTCTTCTGAGGTCCAGACCTTGGGGTATTTTACCCCAAATTTAGGGCATTTTTACACGTTTGAGGCATAGACATACAGACTAAACCTAAGGATTAAATAGTGTTGGCAAGTTTCCATAGAAAAACCAAGTGACATTTAAGCTACATGGTACGAAGAAACTTCTAAAAATGGGTTGTTTTGGGTGGCTTATGCTTGAAACATATTTGTTTATACCTAAACTAATCTCTCGTGTATGTTTTGTTTGGAAACAAGCAATGTTTATATCTAAAAGAGCTCGTAACTCACTGAGCTGAAATTTAATGATCAAACGATATTACCTGTAAGTGATGTTCGATCATAATATTATCTGAATGCATGATCGTCCATGGTCATCGTGTTAACTGGGTAGTATCGGTCCCCCATACGCGCCACATTCATGACATTCAAAGCTAATAAATAAATAAAAAACTTTTTCTATACTGGCCACCCTACGAGTAACTCTATGTTTATACTCATTCGTTTAAAGTTGTAGAGATCCCTAATAAATTTCTCTAACGTACCGTAATAGGGAAGATTCATGTTGTCCGCATACAATCTTGGGTAATATAATAATAACTGACTATGTTATATATAATATGGGTGGGTATGGATGACCATGGAAGGATCACGCATGAAAGATAATTTAATGATCAAACGAACTTACCTGTAAGTGATGTTCGATCATAATTATCTGAATGCCTGATCCTTCCATGGTCATCATGTTAACTGAGTAGATGTTATTGTTACCTATAGTTATTAATTTAGAGTAATATCTTCATTTAATTTGCAATTTTTAAGTTTTTACTCTTCTTGCACGCCCACCTACCTATTTATTTTGTAACATCTGAGGGTTGACTGGTAGAAAATGCTTTATACATTAAGTCCGCCTTTTTGTACTTATTTTTTTGTGCAATAAAGCATTTATGATGATGATGATGATGATGATGATGATGATGATGATGATGATGATGATGATGGTGATGATGATGATGATGACGATGATGATGATGATGATGATGATTATGATGATGATGATGATGATGATGATGATGATGATGATGATGATGATGATGATGATGTTTAAAGCCAAACACTAGGTTAGGGAAATTTTATTAATTCTCCTCAACCCAGTTTTGCCGAGTGAGGACAATAAATTGTGTTCAACACAGCTCACACTCAACATAGTAATGATCTATTAAATCTTAATAATAAAGGTACCTACATAAGTAGGTGCTGCATACTTATGATAGTATGAATTTTATCAACCACTGTTCTCAGTCTAGCATTCTATGTAAATAATAATACTTCCTTCGATTAGGTATAAAGGTCCTTGGGTTTGGTTAGGTAAACTTGTTATTAAAATCAACTGAGATCAATTCTCTTGTGACGATCAAACTAAAGTTGGTAATCTACACTTTGCAGCAAATTTTAAAGTTATAGAATCTCGCAAATGTTAGAGACTATTTTTGACCCACCTGGTCCTGATTCTGATTGAAGCAAATCTATGTACCTTCTTCTGACGCTTAATGAGATAGAAGCATTTTTGTACTCTGAGTAATAAACACCTAATCCTACTAGTTCAAAGTTCTTGACATAGCAACTCCATGTGAGTAGTTTATTTGTCTGTAGCTTTGAGAGTTCGAAGAAGGAAATGTACATCTTTATGAACAAACTTGTTTTTTCTATACTTATTGCAGGATACTTTTTCCAGGCATATTACAGAGGTGAAAACCTATGTTCCGTAGTACGGTTATGATATGACAAATAAAGGGCTGAATAAGAATCAAATGGCATAAGCTTAGATGGAGTTTTACCACGAAAGCTAAATCTTAGGTACTAAAACAGTTCTGCAACCATATAGCTATCTATAAAAGTATCTATAGGTATATACAGTATCTGTCTTCTAAATTATCTGTTTCTATATAAGTACTAAATAATTAAACTTTTTAGTTTTTTGAGATTCAGCATAAACCTGTAAGAATTAAATTTGGTAAGTACCTATATAAAATACACCTTTCTATGGCTACTATTTTCATTAAGTGCATTATTCCGAGCCTGACCCGAAATCCTAACCCAGTCAGGTAAGGAAAACTTTTTACTTTAGCCGGTTTTATATTGCATAGGCCTATTTGAAAATGACAAGTAGTTGTTACCCCTTTATCGGATGATAACTTCTGAACAAATTTGGATCTTACTTTAGCTGTCCTGATGATTTTATGCAAAATTGTTTACAACTAAATATTCTTATAACTCCTCCAGTTCTGGAAGCAGCAAGACTGTTCAGAGTTAAAGGTTTCCTTACTTTTGTCACATTGTACTGCCAGTCACACTAGCCTTAATCCATCACTCAAAATCTTCCCAGGCTAAGAGTTTTGCTGTCTTGATGATATCTGTTTGTGCTCTGGTTTGTTATTGGCAATATCATGTCTTGCCTCGGTGTTTAGTTTTGGCTTTTGGTGTCCTTTTCAGATTTCTCTTAACCTTTTAGTATTTTCTAAAAACCTAGGCATTAGAAAGAAAGAAAGAAAGAAAAGCAATTTATTTTAAATACCTCCAACAATACACAAAATAGACATGAAAAATCACACACAACTAGAATTAACAAAGAGTAAGAATGTATAACATAATAAATATAAGTAGCAGGATTTTAATATTTAGAAAAAGGTGGTAAATAAAAAGGGATTCAACTCAGCTTAGTGCTGCGGTAAGTGCCACAGCGCTGTTATTCTGTTGAACCTTGAAACTAAAATTAAACTTAAACTATACCTATGCTAGGTGGCTTATATCTAAGGATTGATTTATGAACTAGGAATTGGAATGTGCAGGAAGTATGTACATATAATAAAATATATAAAAATATATATCTACAAAAAATAAATATATAAGAATATATAACAACAATTTTTTCTTGATTAGGGTTATTTTTGTTTTTGTTTTTCTAAAAGATATTTTTTCAATTTGATCCGAATTGTTTCCTTTGTTTTGCATTCTCGAATGGGAGGGGGCAAATCATTCCATACCTTTGACGCCCTGTATCGAAAACTGCCTTTGAATCCAACCGACTGATGTTTGGGTATAATAATGAGATAAGCGGAAGCTCTTGTAGTATATCGATTGACGGTGGAGGACCATTGAAGTTTGTCATATAAAAACTTGGGTTGTTTGTGCTTGACTATCCCAAATAACATGACCGCAAAATGCAATTCGCGACGAGCAGCCATTTTTAATTGATTGATCTCGTTCATGTAAGGCGTGACATGAGTACGAGGAAGGATGTTAAAACAAAAGCGTGTACACGCATTTTGTACCCGCTGGATGAGACGTTGTGACTTTGCCAGTATGCAGCCTCCAAATACTACATCACCTGCATTAAAACCTGTGTTTGTAATCTCTTTTTTTCCTGATAGTGAACAATTAGGTATCTATAATTATATACTCGTAGAGGCGGCTGGCATCTTCCTTGAACTGAATCTTTGATCCTATCAGGCAAGGTATTTTATTCTTACCTGTGTTACGACTATAGAGGTATCATATAGTGCGTAGAGATATCGCAATTTTTGTATGGCTTTTAAATAGTCAAGTATCTATATTTTGGGTTTTCCAAATCTCTGTTCAAACCACGGATTGTTCGACCTACCAAAAAAAAAACAACAGTATTTTTATTTTACTCCTGAAAAGCTATGATTTGTCCTATTTTAAAATGCATACTAAGACTATATGAATCACATACAAGATCTCAGCATTATTTACCACGTGAACCAGGTTTGTATGAAATTTTGGTATCACTGCCACTGTATAACTTAAGACCTCTAGCACTTATACTGTTGCCTCTATGGTTCTGACCCTAAATTTATTAAGAATGTACCTCACAGATATAGGTATATTGAATCTATGTGATGTACCTATATATTTTGATTTTTAGTGACTGTTTGCATTCTGTATTGCCATAAAAGTTAGTATGGTAAATCTTGCTAATAGTTAGTGAAAAAAAAAGCATCATCGAATACATACAGTACTAATAAAAAACTTTCAACATGACCCATGTCTCTAAGTATTTAAGTCCAGTTTATAATTTCTTCTAATATTAAAATTTGTATGCTTTGTCTTGTGACTATCATCATCATTGGGTGCCGTCTTCATAATGAAGTTTGGCGGTCAGTAGGCTAAATTGCTTGCGATCCGTTGTTTTATATGGAGACTCCATAGCCATAGGGAGTTCTTTTCTTTACTTGTCACTAGGGAATTTCATTAATAGAGGTATTAATGCCTCTTAATAGTTTATATATTTATGCAAAATCTTACTCATAAAGAAATTGCTAACTTGTTTTATTGGCGATAGAACTATCATCTAATGTAGTCTCCTGAAATAAACTTTGTCTGGTAAGGGCCTCCCTAATAGTACGACTGCAGTCAATTTCAATTGGAGAGGGTTATTTGCTCCCGTTCCTGGTATACAAATATTTGAAATAATATTAACCGATAGGGTATAACCAAATTTTTGAACCACAGGAAACGAGGTTGTGTCTATCAAAAAGTGAATTAGCATAAATGCTTTTACTTTCTTGTTGATAGGTAATCTTTGAGTGACTTCAGAAACATGGCGAAATGAAGAAAAAACATTAAAATAGAATTGATCTGAAAACCTAATCCATTTTTTGGATAACACCCTTACAATCTCTGATCATATGGGGTATACAGACTCAAAGTCAGCTTCATGGAACTTACAACCACAAGCTGCTATCCTCAGCCTACTGCACTGTTAGGTAACTCTGTCAATAGGCTGTAGATGCTTGTGCTAAATTCTCCATTGCAATTTTGTGAAAAATTGCAGTTGTATTGTCCGTTATTAATAAGATTTACCTACAAACCGTTATAGGCAAAAATATGCTGCCTTCAGTTTTTTAGCCTTCATGTGCAGTTGTTTTTCCCCGTCTTTACAGGTTTTATCGGGTCTATTCTTGCCACACACAACACGACCCCCCCCCCATGTTAAAAGCGCTCAAGTAGATTAATTATAATATTGTTGTCTTATTGGGTTTAATGCATATTATACCCTGACTTAATTGTTATGTCTGGTTGGGTTTTAAGACATGTTCTTCCTTGACCTACCATCCCCCAAATCTGCCTCGCAGGCTTTCAATTTGTTTTGTATAAAGTAGGTCCTGGGCTAATACTGGACAAACAGAATTTGGTAGGTATGCCTATCCCTTTAACCATAAAACAAATAGCTACACCTAAGTAATTGTTATACAAGGTATTTAACTATCTCTGCTTTATCCTCAGGTCACAGATAATATAATACTGGATCTGGGTGACAAACGTTAGTCTCAAATCTAATCCAAGGGCGGGAAACCGAAATTGCCTTTTGTAGTCACAAAAATGTTTTTATTATACTCTTAGATTGATATGACGTAATTACTTAAAAAAAAAACAAATCTTACACCAAAACATAACGATTTTACTTCTCAAAAATATAATTGAATTTACAAATAAATCCTGACTTAGAATTATAATTAATTACACACAAATAAGTGGAACAAAGCACACGAATTAACAAGAAAACCAAAGTAACGATACCAAGAACTCGCCGAGCACGATGCTGCACCCACGGAAGCTGAACAGAAAAGTGAACCCGAACGCTCGGTTGGGCTCGCTTATATAGGCTGACAGTTGTTCATTTACCAATAGAAAAATTTTGACCTAACAATACATAAATGAGCTCTTAAAAGCCTAATCAACTTTCACAATAATATTTTTCACTTTTTTCCCTTTAAAAATGATGAATAAATTTTTAGGGTTTTGAATTTTGTCCAAAATTCGCATCTTAGTGAAGGGTTACAAAATTACGCTGATTTTTCTCCCCACCCGCCACTGCTTGAACTACTGTTGAAATACATTAAAACATCACTTTAAAAATACATTAAAAATACCAAACGGAAAATATAATTACTTATTGAGTGCATACCTACAAGCTACAACTCCAGTAAGGACTTGTTTTTAAAACGAAAGACTTGGTTTAAAGGTCTTTGAGACAAAGCCATAAAATTCAAAAAAAAGTCTCGCATTTTTTATGATTTTTTTGTCTGACATATTTTGACAACAGCGACTTTCAAATGACACAAAAAAATATTTTTCGAAAAATGCTATAATTACCTTTAATTATAGGTACGTAATTAGTGATTCCAATATGAGAACCCGCAGTAATTCTGGGGTTCGTCTGGATTACTACCAAAGAGTGGTGCACAAATTGATTTTGGATCATCAACAACCCGTAACTGGGCTCTTCCCAGCAAGTCCCGAAAATGATCATGCATGGATCCGGGACAATCTGTATTGTATCTTGGCAGTATGGGGACTGTCCATGGCATTCAAGAAAATAGCTGATCAAGATGAAGATCGAGCTAAAACTTATGAACTTGAGCAAAGTTGTGTGAAGCTCATGAGAGGTATCCAATTTATTTTTTGTATCGGGTGTAGATAATGAAGCACATTAGGTGGAAAATAGGTGCGACACCGACAGATTAAGCTGTTGGGTCAGAATGTTTCCTATTTTCTACACCCCAACTTGCTTTTGGGTTGCTATGCTAATTGTAAACTTATTTTTCTTGGTGTTTCTTGGTGCAATCATAAGTTTGAAGGCTTATATTTTGATTTGATATTATTGTGTATATGCATCAGGGGATATGTACATGTTAAATTATGTTATTTTCCAGGTCTACTTATGGCAATGATGCAACAAAAAGAAAAGGTTGAGAAATTTAAAAGTACTCAAAATCCTTTAGATTCACTACATGCAAAGTACTCATCTGCTACTGGCCGCATTGTGGTAAAAGACAATGAATGGGGACATTTGCAGATTGATGCCATCTCCCTATACTTATTGATCCTAGCTCAGATGACTGCTTCGGGTTTACAGATAGTATTCTCTTTAGATGAAGTAGCATTGATTCAAAATTTAGTATTCTATATTGAATCTGCTTACTGCACTCCTGATTATGGAATCTGGGAGAGAGGAGATAAAACCAATCATGGTTTGCCAGAACTGAATGCCAGTTCCATTGGGATGGCTAAGGCGGCTTTGGAAGCCATGAATGAGCTGGACCTCTTTGGTGCCAGAGGTGGACCGTCCAGTGTGATCCATGTGTTAGCTGATGAAGCTCAAAAATGCCAAGCTGTGTTACAGTCAATGCTTCCTAGGGAGTCAAACAGTAAAGAACTTGATTCTGGACTATTGTCAATTATAAGTTATCCAGCGTTTGCTGTTGATGACCCTCAGCTTATTGCTAAAACTAGAGATGCAATAGTCAATAAACTACAAGGGAAGTATGGATGTAAGCGCTTTCTCAGAGATGGCCACAAGACACCAAGAGAGGACCCAAACAGATTGTACTATGAGCCATGGGAACTCAGAATGTTTGAAAATATTGAGTGTGAATGGCCAGTATTCTTTTGTTATTTGATACTTGACTATTGCTTCCAAGGAGATAAGAAAAATGTAGGTGATTACATGCAAAAACTAGAGCAAATTATGTTGAGGAAAGATGATGGAATCAAATTGGTTCCAGAGCTGTATTCAGTCCCAGGAGATAAGGCTGATCAAGAGAAAAAGGAGCCTGGTTCTCAGGATCGCATCCCACTCGGCAGGTGTCCTTTTATTTGGGGACAGTCCTTGTATATTCTAGGAAAATTATTGCAAGAGGTAAGATATTGATAACTCACTAGTCCTTAGCAGTGGCGGCTCGTGCTTCAGGAAACTGGGGGATCAAGTCAGTAAAATGATTATAAAACCTAATAAAATCATAACTTCTGTAGCATACACATAGGTACATAATACAAGATGACTTTTAAACAAACTCCAATAATTTTAGAGGTTATTAAGAAATGTTAGTAGAACACATTTTAAATACAAAAACAATTAAAATTAAAACAATTATTAAAAAATGTAACTTTGAAATTAAATTTATGGCTATCCTAGCCATTCCCATGTAGTGGTATCAATAATAAAATAACTCGGCTTGATCTAATTATCTTATCAATTGTATAAAAAACTAAGGTATCCTCATGGATAACACATTATCCTGGGTTCTTCAAATTGGCACCATCAGTAAGAAAATGTTTGGGGCTTACCACTCACTCAAGCGGCTGCAGTTCTTTCTTCCATTCCAAACCAAAATTATGCTGGCACAGTCTCTACTGCTCTCAATTCTCGATTATGCTGATGTAAGCTATCTAGACCTAACAGAGGAGCTACTGAGCAAACTTGAACGTCTCTAAAACCTGTGCATTGGTTTTATTTACGGATTGCAGAAGTATGATCATATCTCTGAATTTCGTGCTTGTTTAAGATGTCTCCCAATTCGCCTTTGTAGGAATACTCACATCTTAATTCTTCTACACAACGTTTTAAACGATCCTTCCGCTCCTGAATATCTTCATAGTAAATTTAAACTCGTCAGCTCCTTACGCTGCAGGGAAAATTTACTTCTGAATTTTCCCAAGCCAAAGTCTGTTGCTTATGGGAAATCCTTTGCGGTCAAGGCCATTCGTCTTTGGAATAAATTACCTTCTGAGATCCGTATGTTGCCTTCTCTAGAGATATTTAAGCAAAATATTAGGTCTCATTATGAAGATTTGTTGGGATGGTAGTTATGGTACTTTATCACTCAGTCTATTTGTATTATTCATTACATTTATTATATTATATTCATTACATTGATTCATATATATGTATGTATGATTATATTATGTATTTATTATCTATGTAAATAGCACTTATCACACTATCACATCACACTATTATTATAAATTCGAAAGTTTGTGCGTGTGTGTGTGTGTATGTTTATTACTCTTTCACGCTGAAACGGCTGGACTGGACTTCACACATAGGCTACTTTTTATCCCGGAAAAAAGCATGTCGTTAAACCGAATAACACGCGGGCGGAGCCGCGGGCAAAAGCCAGTAACTATATAAATTTATACCTATTTGTTATTTTGTCACTATACAATATAAATAAGTAATAGTAAGATGTAGATTTAGATATGTAGATTCACTGTAATGGTTATTGTTTTCTTTATCAAATATTTAATTGTTTGTCCCACCTGTACATTTTATTAATAATTATTTCTTCACCACCCAAAGTTTGGCTGGAAGAAATTGCTCCTAGTAATAAGCCCGCCTTTGTACAATACTGTGTATTCTTTACTTTTTATTCATTATTTCGTGTGTGTACAATAAAGTGTCTATTCATTCATTATCTCTTTAGGTGACCATGATTTCTTTGGATTTTACGAAAACTTTCAAAAGGATCTAACTTTAGAAAAAAAATCATGAACATAATTTTGAATGGTTTTCATAAAACCAGTTCTTATTCTTCTACAAAATATTAAATTATCGGGGTTAGGTTAAAATAGTCACCCTGTATATTCATTTTGTGTGTAACTAACCGCATTATTATTATTACGTACTTATTTTGAGATCGATCAGGTGTGATTTTTCTGATGCGATTTAATTTTCACTTTACACTCTTTTTTTAAATCGAGGAAATTGGTCCCATCCACCCATCCATCAGCCCGTGTTCGTCCACTGCTGGACATAGGCCTTTACCAAATTTCGCCACTCATGTTGTTCCTCCGTCCTCCTCATCCAGCCGCCCCCCGCATTATTTATAATTGGGCCCACTTTTAATTTATTTTAAAAAGTCACTCTATTGTTTTAATGAAGTTAATATTAAAATAGCACTATTTTTTAAATAAATTTTACCCCATTCGACTATAATTATAATTAGTTAAGATAATCATCAATGTTAAGAATGAAACAATACGCGGCTTAGAGCGGTTATTTACTTCATATGTCACACATACCTGTGTCCTGTGTCGTAAATGGAATAGATGAAGGTCAAATTATTCGGTATACGTCGATGCCTCTTCTCTACTGCATTCGGAAATCGTCAGCATCTTTCGGCGCCGTGCAGCGCTCGAACCTTTTCAATGCTCAGTGGCACGAACTCGAGCAAAATTTGTCATACACTTTGTACTGTTACGAGCTGGGGTTCGGGATAAATTAATTTTATACCAATTTGCACCAAAAACCACTAACTGTCTTTATTTGAAATCACACACACTATCAAAACACAACTGAAACTAAATAACTGGAATTACTAACTGGACTTAATGGACTCACCGGACTGAATAATTTGTCCGCACTATAATTTTAAAAATGTATCACCACTATTAACTAGAATCGTTAGCGGGTTATATTCGCTCTATACAGTCGCACTTCACTTTACTAGGGTCGCACTTTAATTTTCCGCTTTTCTGTCTTGCCTGGTAGTTAACACTGAACTAACTCTCGACCGCTACCCGTCCCGTTTTTATACCATACTCCGGCTTCGCGATCTGTCTAGAACCCTCTCGCACATTATGGAACGCACGTCAAGGACTCCAGTCTGTATCCGTCCCTTTCCAACCCAAATGCTTTCTCTCTCTCACTTCTTCGTCCGAGATATTTCGAGTTCAATGGCGGAAACTTCTCGCATTGTCCAGTTGTGACCTTGGCCTGGAAGCGTCCACACTTCATCCGCGCTGAGATTATTTATGAACTTTCTTACGCGTTCCATGATGTGTGAGATTTTCTTTTCGTGCGCCGCGCCGGTACTACGTAACCGTACTAAGCATCTTTTGTTTCACGCGCCAGCCACTAAAGTCGATTCTGAACACTTTAATTTTGATTTTAGCGCTGTCAAAACTTGAAAATTTCCAAAGTAATATAGCTTCTGTTGCTATCACTAAAGAACTGTTTTGGAATGAAGAAAATTTAATTTTGGCAGCACTCTAACTAAAATTAAAGCCTCCAGGATCGGCTTTAATTTGTTCGTATTTCATACAAATACAAGTCCAAGCTCCGTGCAGAACAGAAAGCGCACGACAGATGATAAACGCGAGGTAAAATGTGTTTTTACAGCTTGATTTAAAGTTCAAACTTCTATGACAATAATTCATACAACTTTGTTTATAACATTGAGGTACTGCGTTGTTGTTCACTGTTTATGTATTAATAAGATCTTCGTGTAACTTGGTATAGCTCGAGTTATTTAAAATAATGTAGTTATCTGGGTGATATTATTTGGTAGTGCGGCGCACGAGTGCACTTTTGAACCAGCCGCCACTGGTCCTTAGTGTCCTTAGATGAGGAGTCCTTCATGAGTAATGTATTTACAGGGCTTCTTAGCAGTTGGAGAACTTGATCCCCTAAACAGAAGACTTTGCTCTGAGAAAAAACCAGATGTAGTTGTTCAGATAGTGATCCTGGCTGAAGATAACGAGATTCGGGATAAGCTAATGGAGTATGACCTTCATGTTCAGACAATCAGTGATGTGGCGCCTATTGAGGTTCAGCCTGCCAGGGTTTTGAGTCACCTTTACACTTATTTAGGTAAGAAATTTAACGACATAATTGTATATCCTAAATTTAATTTTATACACAATTTTGCTTAGACATATCATGTTTGGGAAGGCTAAGTTTTAAGTTGTAGGAGGCAGCAATGAGTCCTTCATTGACTCTCCATAATTGTGAGTATTGTGCACTTTCCTTCGGCAAGTGAGCTAAGTAAGGTCGAATGCCCTCGTTGTTCTAACTTAACCAGTCCAGGTTTCGTAAGGAGCAGGTGGAGGTCATCAGAATCAGAATCCGTGCTTCACATCCTGCATTTTAGATAAAAAGAAAGTAAAGCAGCATATGCTCCGCTGTCTCGTCGTCATCGTTAGGGCATAATCTAGATAGAGGGCTTTCTCTTTAATTAATGTTTCTTCAGGCAACAGTTGATAAAGTTGAACTAGTTGTTCATTCTGATCCATTCGCGTATCACATCGGCTCATGGACCCTTTAGTGTCATGCTGATTTGCGCCCGCGTGCGTTTCTGGCCCGCAAACATACATACGTTTTCATACATTATTTTATTATCATGCGTGACACACGCATGCGGGGTGCGGGCCGTAGACGCGGGCACCGCCCGCACCCGCGTGCGTACCATAGAGTATATTGAATATGGTGCGGACTCCCCGTATGCGTGTCGGGTTCCTTGACATTCAGTATGTATTGCTTTTACTGTCAAGCGGATAACACGCATGCGTATGTACAATAAACATGAAAAGAGTATTAGTCGAAGTTCATTTACGCAGTGTGGTATATGGGATAAGAGTAATGATCTATATAAAAAGACAATTGGTGCCTAGTTTTGATGATCTAAGTAACAAAGAAAAAAAAAATGGGTAAGTATCAAACATTTTATTAGTTTAAATGCCCTATTATGTACGAGTACTGTAGGTGGTAGAGCTGATGCCGAGCTCGACTGTGGAGGTACCACCATCTTACTCGCAAATCCTCCCGAAATTATTTGGGGGAGAGTAAGAGAACAGCTCTCAGGCAAAACCAGGCGGCCCACCATTGCCTGGGACCGATGGATGGCGGTATATCCATCCCTAATTGCCAGGCCTTAAAACAGACTAGTGACGGGCAGCGGCGTCACTGGTGCAAGGGTTTCGGCACCGCGCTCACCAAGCCTCCTGCCCAGCGTGTGTGAGTATGGGCATTTCTTCCAGGGGGACCGCCAAGAGTGGCGTAATCCTGGAAAGGCCTATGTCCAGCAGTGGACGAAACAGGCTGATGAATGGATGGATGGATTATGTACGAGTATAAACAATTCTAATACACAATTCTTATTATGTATAATAATATTTTTTTCTTTTTGTAAACGATTACCTGAATTACTTTATTTACTTTCATCTTCCTCACGACTGTAATCACTAATTACCAGTGGCGTGCATAGGATTTTTAAGTAGGGTAGGCACAAAACTGTCCTTATGTTCTTTGCACGTATTACAGCGAGAATTACGATAAATAACGATATAACTCGCACAGGTGTCTTTCTTTCTCTTTTTTCCAAGCTCATTGGCAAAATACCTCTTACCCCACTATCAAAAATGAATCTTCGACCTACGCACAAATCCACTATTTAAAAACGTGTGGCGCCATCTAGTAGCAAGTCGTGCAAGTAATCATGACAACGTGGTTGCTTCGCACAGGCGTTGCGTATTTCAATGAGAATGTTGCGTGCTTAGCGCGAGCCGCTGCCGTCATGGGAGTATAGTTACAGATGCACACTTAGAGATGCCTTCGAATTTTATCTATGCGTATTGCCACGGTAGCGCGAGTGCTGTGGAGCAGGCAGGTAGGTATTTCAAAGAAAGGGTGAAGCTTACCTGATTATAATATTGAAATAGTTGTGTGTACCTTCCTATATTTGCCTATGGTTATGGCCGTAAAAAAATGTACTTTATTTTTCTTTTTCGTGTCGCCTAGCGACTTTAATTTTTTACATAAAATCTGATGGTCGTATGCACAACACAATTAAGTTATGGTGAAGTAGAATAACAAATGAACTGAAATTTAAGAAGTTATTGCAAATAAGCATTGAAGTAACGATATTTTCACGATGACACTAACAACATATTTTAAATTGTCTAAGAAAATATTAATGTCGCCATTGCCTTTTGATCCCTTCTAAGATAAGATGCGATCAAAATAGCCTTACATAATTAAAGGTGGGTGTCTTAACATAAACATAAATGGTGCATCTTTTGTTTAATTTAGTAATCGTATGAATAAATGTTATATTTATACAAAATATCTATTTTAAATATTATGTCGCCTATTTCGGTTCTTGAATGTTACATTTTGTTTGTGTTACCAATTTTATCGACATTTGGTAAAAGAAGGACAACCACTATATTTTTTTTGCAAATAGCAACCTTTTGATGCAGTATAGGCAACTTAATGAACTAATCCGCCCATAAAGTTTTGTTTTGAGTGGGTGAGCGACGTCGCGTTCGTGAAGGTTTTTGTCTGTCGTGACAATTTTGAGTGAGATTTAGCTTGGAAATATCAAGGTAAATATGCGAAATCTCTATCTGTTGTATATTTTGCTCATAGATTCACTAATGCTTGTAACGATTATATATTTTAATCATCGCTAACAACATTTATTTCCAAGTAAAACAATTATAAGGTGATGTCGCGCATGTTTTTGATTCAAGAAAGTTACCGTATGTTACCAAGTCTTACTGGTGTGTTACATAACAGTCGTGAAACAAGGCTGTATTCATATTGCTTTCATTTAAATCAGTAACTATTTATTCCATCCATCCATCAGCCTGTTTCGTCCACTGCTGGACATAGGCCTTTCCAGGATTTCGCCACTCTTGACGGTCCTCCTGGAAGAAATGCCCATACTCACACACGCTGGGCAGGCGGGTTGGTGAGCGCGGTGCCGAAACCCTTGCACCAGTGACGCCGCTGCCCGTCACTAGTCTAATTTATATAAGGCCCGGCAATTGGGGATGGATATACCGCCATCCATCGGTCCCAGGCAATGGTGGGCCGCCTGGTTTTTTTGCCTGAGAGCTGTCCTCTTACTCTCCCCCGAATAACTTCGGGAGGATTTCCGAGTAACTATGAATAGTTAAACAATTATGGGCATTAAGTATAGTATAATAATAAAACAAAGATTACCAAAAATATTAATTAATATCAAATCATGGAGCTGTTTCACCTTTTTTAATAATAGTGCTTATTTATATTCCTCCTGCTCATCCTGACATCTACAGACACAAACCGTATTAGACTGCTCCATTTAATATTAACACTGGTATTTCTGATTTTCAGATGGCCTTGAGTAATGCCAAAAAGTAAAAAAAGTACCGAGAAAAAATGCAGTCACAGAATCCAGAACAATTTGAAATGGCCAAGAAAAAAAATGCTGAACGAAACAAAAAAGAAAAAAGATAAAGGACTATGACGAAACATGTCTAAGAAAAAATGTTAATTTCCTAGGGTCAAACAAATAATAAAACTAAATGGTGCACATTAGCTGACTTACATTTTACACAGACCTTTAGGAAACTCACGTATGTTACGTTATCTTGAATGTTACCGATGATATAGTGTGTAACTGATTCACGGATGTTATGGTATATTTTTTTACGGGGATACCCCTTATAGCACCGGTACATACACCCTTGTAGGCGTCAAGGCAATCCTAACCTTTTTGTGTGAATTTTACTATGAATAAACCATATTCTATTTAAAAAGATCGTGGTCTAGTTAGCTAAGCCAAGCCCAGGGTAGGCATTGCGTATTTGCCTATATGAGATGCACGCTACTGCTAATCACGGACGACACGCACAACCAACACTGCTGCGTAGCGAACAATCTACTCTGCGTGTCGACCGCAGGGGACCATAAACGCACGCGGGCGCAAATCCGCATGACACTAAAAGGGCCCTTACTTATGTCCTGCCGTGTTACCGTGTTCCCGTCGACACAACCGTTGTACTCTAATAAAGAAAATGAGCATCGCGACTCAATTTCCAAGGAGCGACATTTCTAGTAATATACTACCACGCGTCCTCGCGACGCGTTGTTTCAAAATATGTATAAAGGGACAAAATCGCCGACACCCTTTTGGCCCATTCTGTACTTTATTATTAGTATAGATAAAGTATTAAAAAATCGTATTTCCACATTGAATATTTTTGGGAAATTTTAAATAAAATGGGGTCATACTATACTGAAACAAAAACTAGAATTATCGTCTGTCTGTCTGTTCAGTTTTAACTCGAGAACGACTTAACGGATTTGTATGGGGTTTTCTTTATTATGCATCGTAGTGACTCTGGTCAACATGAAGGCTCTAAGGGGTGTTGATTTTGCTTCCAAGCCGAAAACTTTCAATTACATATTAGTAGTTTATGAAACTGGTACATAAAAAGGTTTTTAAGAACACGAGTGTTTGAATACCTAGTTATGTATAGTTTCATACACTACTTTATCTAAACTCATGCCTAACAATTTGTTTTCATAATAATCTTGATAAAATTTGTCGTTAGCCATTTTTGATTTTTCTTGTAAACTCTCGTTCTAAAAGTGTTCGTAATTTCCGTCGTTCTTTCCAGAATGTCGGGTTTAGTCAAATTATCACCACCACCACCACTGCTGTTAGTAATTTTAGGGCAAAATAATACTTTTAATTTGACCCATAAAGCCACAGTAAATAATATTTTCCACGTAATCTATGGCGCCAAAATCCAACAGTCCACCACGCAACGCGTGCTGGCAGCCATAGACAATGCAGGCTGAAAATAAGATTAAATTGTGACCGCCTTTGTCACGCCGCAATATTATTTAGTACGTGTTAGAGAATATTATATGATAAGCTCATTGGCATTTGATATTAAACCTAAGGCATGGCTGTTTGGGCTAAGTTCCCTTTGCCTTCCTAGTTAGTATCACATGTACTGTAATCTCAGAAAAAGTTTTTTTATAGTATTATGTTGTTCGGAGACCTAATACTATAATTTAATTTTTTAGAGACGTTCATGAAAAATATTTTTCATTATGCCAGTAGTTTTGAGTTCGTAATGAGGATTTCACGATATGAGGTTAGATAAAATAATATATAGTTTTATGTAATTGTTTAACTGTTACTGATATTCTATCTCACGAAGTCCGTTTGGCTGTGGTTGTAGTAGTGACGTGTACAGATAAAGCGCGTCTTGTGTGTGTGGCGCGTTTTGTAGCGCTTCCGAGGTTACGCACAGTGCAAAAGTGCGTGTGCATGCACTACTACAATTATAGCCAAACGGACTTCGTGAGATAGAATATCTGTACGAGTAATTAGTTACAGGCAGTTAGATAGTGAAGATAGACGTCTGGACTACGGTATAGGATCCACATTAAAAACACCTAAATATCATTTGAAGAGGGCTTTTTATCTTTTAATTTTCAGGTAGGAACAAAAAGCTAGGTTTATCCGGCAGAAAGTCGCGCGACGTTGGTATACTAAGTACGAGCAAACTGTACTCACTCAATGACCGAATATTTGCTTTCACGCCCCAGGTGAGTTTCTTTACTACATCGATGTACGTAAAATTTCTAATTAATTTACTCTTTAAAAAACCTATACTGTTGGCACAAAAGCTTAGTGTTGTCAAAACCTAAAATTCATAGTAACCCATAAGTTTTAGCGAGCTCTCTACACTAACGAAGGTGGCATTATTTGAATTCTTGGTGGCAGTACTAAATACAGATTTGTGGCAAAAGAATAAAGGTTCGTTCGCTTTTTTTCTAGCTGTCCAACTTTTTTCTGCATGATAACCAACATTATATTGTATGTTTTATTTTACTAATTCAGTTTCTCTTTCGTTTAATAGTTTTCTGATATGAAACGTTTCTACATCGCTACCGATTACGAACTTATGATCGATATCCTCAAGGCCGAGATAAATTTCTTGAAATCTACATGGCAAAACCTCCTTGGTAGACCCCTTGTGGTCTTAACTTTGAATCAAATGTATTTAGGTATTATTTCATTTCTCTTTATTGGTTGAATGTTGTCATGCTTGCTGTCTAACCTTTCGGTCGCTGTGTTTATTTTTGTTATTCACAAGGTAGTTTTCCTGCTTTCATTTGAAGTACGAGGGGTGGCTGAAAAGTAATCTACCTGACTATGAAAAAAAATACATGGATTAATGATTTATTTTTTATTTTTCAATATAGTCCCCTGCAACTGAAATGCACTTACGACATTTGTCAATAAGTGACATCATACCAATAAAATAATAATTATTATTTTGATCGTCAAAATAGTCATTCACAGCGTCCTTCATCTCTTCGTCTGTTGAAAATCTGCGCCCTCTCAAATTTTTCTTTAAATTTTTAAATAAGAAGTAGTCAGAGGGAGCCACGTCTGGACTATAGGGTGGGTGGTTGATCTCTGTAAAGCCGTTTTTTGTCAGAGATGACCGCGCCTTAAAGGCCGTGTGCGCGGGTGCATTATCATGCAAAATCAAAACGCCTTTGCTAAGTTTGCCCCTCCTGTCTTCTTTTATTTTTTTGCATAGCTGGTCAAGTAAGTTCGCATAGTATTCAGCATTTATCGTGGTGTTTTTTGGCAGGTAATATATCATAAGAATCTCCTCAACATCCCAAAAAATGGTTGCCATTAGTTTGCCCGCTGACAGCCGGACCTTAAACTTCCTTGGTGGTTTTTCCCCTTTAAATTTCCATTGCATCGATTCTTGTTTGCTTTCGGGATCCCACTGACGAATCCAAGTTTCATCACAGGTCACTATTCGCAAGATAATTTCTTCCTCTTTATCCTTTACCAAGTCTAAAAATGACTGACAACATTCCACACGCTTTTGCTAATCAAACGGGATCAACATTTTAGGCACCTAACGCGCGCTCACCTTGGACATTCCCAAATGTTCATGAATTATTTCATGAACTCGTTCCTTGCTAATGCCAACATCTCTAGCTATTTCCCACTGCTTAATTAGCCGATCGGCAAGGATCAGTTTCTTCACTTTTTCCACATTATCTGCGGTAACTGCAGAAATGGGCCTTCCACTACGGGGATCGTCTTCTAAGCTCACACGGCCTTGTTTAAACTGCTTTGACCAAAACTTTATTACAAATTCGGAAGGACATGAATCTCCGAACACCTTAAACATGCGCTCTCGGATCTGCGTCGGCGTATTCCCTTCTTTACCGAGGAATTTAATCACAGCGCGATACTCAATTTTATCCATTTTTAATTTTATTGCAACTTGATGAAAACGAAGACGCGACAAAAAAAAATGAACTCGTAGAAACAAATAAGTGTTATAATTTTTAAAAAAGGAATAAACAAAGAATACGAGAATATAGTGGCCAGTAACATTTTTGAAACTTTCTTTAACAAAGGAGATTTTATATCAGCCACCCCTCGTAGTTACCCTTAGATGTACATTTTATACCTTGACCGAAAGCGCTGTATCACGCCTTGGGTGGCGACAGACGTGGCGGGGAGAAAGCTGCCCGATCCCCTGCCCCTCCCCGCTCAGCTATAGCTATCACTTGCAGCTACCCAAGGCGCGGTACAGCGCTTGCGGTTAAGGTATGGTATAAAAACCTCACCCAGTGAATATTATTGCGGAATATTCACCATTAACGAGTGCATCTCTATTGCTGTTGTCTTTACGCCTAATTCGGTATAATTCTGCTACTTCATTGGCATCTGTAAATATACCGCTAAGAAAACAGCAGAAAAGACAAAAATTTCGTGAGTATTTATTTATTATAGTATATTAGTTACATCACAGTAGTTAGTATAAAACTAATACAAATAGCAGTATAAGTAAACCCCGCATGGTGTGTCGTGACAGAATTTCGACTACGAGGAGTACTACATGTCTCGCGACCCGGCTTTGCTCGCCAGCACCTTCATGGCGAACGTCGCCTTCCTAGGTATGAGCTGGAAGCAAATGCTGGGCAGACCGACAATCACTTTACTAGCGACGCAATATTTATTAGGTAATTCAACTACCATTACTAGGGGTAGATGGTAGCGGCTTGCAAAACAATTTTTGTCGTGCTGGTTATTGCCACCTTTTTGTACTTTCAACGCCGTTGATAGATATTATTTCTGTCCATTCCCTTTAGCCACTTATATGTGATGCTGCAAATGGTTTAACACCTTAAAGAATAAAATTATGTTACCCTGGCCGCTCCTGTCTACCTAACATTATACAGGTTGTTAGGAAAAGTACTGCGATCCTTTCAACCATGTAGAGTAGAAGTGTAAACATGTTTATATAAATAAACTTCCCAGTACCGACCAGTACGAATTTTCCTTCATAAGAAAAAAAGTGAAATTACTGTTACTTACACAATTAATTGTATAACTTACCTTCCTAATCAATCATTTTCTAATAAGTATGCATTATCACAAAAAATATATTTAAAGGCGACTTTAATTTATCCAGCAAAACTCATACTGGAGGCTTGGTAAGTGATCAGTACCACGGATCGATAACACGTTTTGCTGATTTCACAAAATAGAATTTTGACGTCCCATAGTAATTGACTCGGGGCTGGGCTTGCGTTTGCGTCTTTCACAAAAAGGGTCATCGAACCTTGTTACTGAGCACTTACTGAGTTTTTAGTAAGAATTTGGCTATATAAATTGAAGTCAACTTATATATGTCACAGTTAAAACCCGAAATCAGTTAGAACCCTTTTGCTATACAAAAATAATCCAAAATAGGTTGCGACGACGAGCAAAGCGAGGAGGAGCGGTTAGCTTGATATGTTAATACGTTTAGGAGGCGAGCGGAGCGAGGTGACCCCTGAAGTTTTGTATGGCGTTAACTAGTTAAAACTCGTTCTAACCGATTTCTGGTTTTAACTGGAACATATACCTAGTCGGTTCTTAAATACTGTCACTGGCCATTTATTTTAAAAATAGAACACCTAGAAAAAAAAATGAAATGGTGTTCGATTTTCAAATATTTTTTGATTAATAATCTGCCAAATCACAATTACATTCATACATTTTTTACGATGGAGTGGACTCGCAAAGAGGACCGAGCAGCTGTAATTGCATTGCATCGTTGCGGCCATCCACCGAAGACGATATTTAACTTGCTTCAAAAATTAAAAACCACGAAGAGGTTCGTGTACCGTACCATCAAAAGGTACAATGAAACCTCTAGTGTCGATGACGAGAAAAGAACTGGCAGACCTCGTTCCGTTAGGACTGCAGGGGTCATCAAAGCAATCAAGGCGTGTATTGCAAGAAATCCCGTCCGCAAGCAGAAACTGATGGGATTGACCAGAAGTACCGTAAAAAAGTACTCAATGAAGACCTGGGACTACGAGCTTACCGAAAAAAGAGTGGACATCTTCTGAACGCGCGTCTGATCGCTATGAGAGCCAAAAAATGCAAAGTTTTGCTAAAGCGGTACGCAAGAAACAGACACCGCGATATCGTGTTTACAGACGAGAAAATTTTTAATATCGAAGAGAAGTACAACAAACAAAATGACAGGGTGTACGCTACCAGCTCTGCGGCCGCTGGAAATGCCATTCCTAGAGTGCAGCACGGCCATCATCCATCATCAGTCATGATTTGGTTGGGAGTGTCCTACTATGGTGAAGTGCATTTTTGTGAAAAAGGTGTCAAAACCAGTGCAAAAGTGTACCAAGACACGGTTTTAGATCGCATAGTAAAAGATCTGCCCCAGACACTCTTTGGAGGACGGCCATTTGTGTTTCAACAGGACTCCGCACCTGCTCATAAGGCTAAAACAACTCAGGAGTGGTTCGAGCGCCAGAATATCGAGCTAATAAGCTATCAAGATTGACCCTCATCTAGCCCTGACCTCAATCCACTAGATTACAAAATTTAGCAGGAATTGGAGGAGAAGGTCTGTTCTAAACCTCACAAAAATTTGAGCAGCCTAAAGTCATCATTGATTAAAGCTGTGGCCGATATCGACATGAATATGGTCCGTGCTGCTATTGATGATTGGCCGCGAAGATTGAAGGCTTGTGTGAAAAATGGTGGCAATTATTTTGAATAAATTTTGTGTTTAATGCAAGCTAATTAAATTACCTTTTTTTAAAAAACAAACTTTTTTTAATATCATGACTAGTTTTCATTTTATAGCGAATTTTGTTTGTGACAGAATTTAAGCACCGACTAGGTACATTATAAAACTATTATATATATATTTTTAAATTTATTATTATGACACACACGTGTTTGAAAGGATCGTAGTACTTTTCGTAACATCATGTAAAAATATTATACTTCTTTCTCTTTGGTTTACTTTCCATTCATTCATTCACAAACCAAAATTCATTACACGGCCTTTGCTTGAATTTTCAGTGACTTTAATAGTGCATTGTGATATCAACAAGATCTATCACGATGGTAACCTTATAGCCCGTGTATCACGTTTTTCAATACATTTGAGATGAAACAAACCGGCTGATTGCGTGACGGGTATCGCTCTATTAGGGTCCCGTATCATCGCAACTACATGTGAAAAAAAAAGTTTTTTTTTGTCACATAGAATTTTTCTTAACTAAATAAAACCAATCATTAATTAAAGCACTTCAAATTCAAAAAATTTAATCCTTTTGCAATATTTTTATTAATTAATTTTACTATGTATAAAATTTACATCATATAAAACTTCTTGCTAACGGTTTAAAATTGGACTTGTAGAAATTGAACAAAACTGTAAAGACAAAGACGAAAGTACAATTTTCGACCATATGTATTGAAAATTAGAATACATACTTGTAAATGCAAATTACACTGCAATTTTAATTATTTAGCTGAACTAAATAAAATTGTCATGTCACGATCGCCCGCAGCTAACCTACACTATAACATTTCTTATTCCGTTCCAATAACAATTAAAAAGTGGCTTATACTGCAGGTGATTGGGACGCGTATATCTTACGATAAAAAATCTATAATTTTATTTAAATACTCTCCCAGTGCTAACACGATTTCCTTAGCAAAGCCACACTAACGAATATAACAAAATCCTAATAAATGCTGCTATTTGCTTGCAAAGTCTCAATTATCTTTCCCTCAATATTCCTAGTGAAATCTGTATGAATTATTTCAGACGGTGGTAGAATACCGATGGCAATGATAACGACAATGAAAAAGCTCAAGTCTGGTTACATCAACGGAACCAGAGTGACTTTAGGAAACCTTGGAGACTTCTTGAGTACATCAGCTATCACCAATCTAAGTTTCTTGGGAAGCCAGGAAGATGGTTATCCTGACAGTGAGTCATTTTAATTTTCTATGTTCTTTGTTTATTTAATCAAGTCTAGGGTAGTTTTAAAAGCTTGCTTCTGTGTTTTGTAAATTCGTCACCACTGTGTCAACAATGGTTTTAGGGTATGTATCAATAATTACGCTGTGTCTAATGGAAGCTAAGTGGGGACCATTTGGGGAATTGAGTGGAGCGAGTCGGTGAAAAGCGACCGAAACAGTCTCGAATGCAAAACGATGGCGCATAAATGGCACCCACCTGAAACGCTAAACTAAAAGTAGGCGTACTTACAAGACCAAAGCTAAGCTTTGGAGTATTTTACTTCTGCATTGACAGATTTTGGAAAAAAATTAGTCATCGAGAAAAATGGCAATTTTCACAAATAATATTTTTGTCTTAATCGATTCTCTTAAGTTAAGGGACATGAGTCTTCTCTTCTCAGATTAATGATGGAATTTTCAGAACTAAACCCACAAGTGCAGAGCTACCTAGAAGACCATCTCCTGAGGTCGTTCAGCAACAAGATGTCGGTACTGTCGCGCAGGCCGGGGGTCAAGAACGCCAAGTCGCTGCGCCGGCGCATGTCCGTGCGAGGGGCCATCAAGAAGACCAGATCCATCAATGTCGATTGTACGTATCAATAGAGGCTATTTCCTAAATAAACAAAGACTAAGATGCTTTATTTGCTTGTCAGTGGATACAAAAGTTGTTGAGGTAATAAAGTTTCCTTATTAAGGTAATTGCATAGCATGCAAATAATTAAAGGTATATTTTATAAATATTAACTAAAATTATATCAACATATTCAAAGTATTAAAAAAATAAAATACAACACAAACATGTCAATTCGCTATAGGTATTTAGAGAAAATCCTTTACATTGTAAAATGTGAAGAAGCCAATGGAACAATCTTTTCAAAATAATTGAAGTGCAAATTTCTTAAGGTCGTTCGGTATTTTATTATAATTTTAAATGATCATCTCAAAGCAATGTAAGTAAAGTGGTTCTTGGAACCTTTTCCAAAACTTGTTGTTGCAAATTTTGTGATTGCAGCAACGAAAGCTTATTTTCAATTTTAAAACTTTCTGCCTCATCAGAGTCAAATAGTCAAACGATGAATAGATAAACGAGATTAATATTTTCAGCTGAGACTCTGGGTATGGAAGGCGAGTACGTAGGTCCGCATCTGGAGCGAAAGGCATCTTGGTTGGAGGTGGAGCCCGGTGCAGGACGCAGCCCCTCGCCTGAGGATGCCGTCAGGAAGGCCATCAACAGGTTAATACCCTACTAAATACATGGCCCTTTTCACTGACTTTAAGGGTCCGTATAGCGCTAGATGCACAACTTCAAATGAGCATATCACATTGTGTAACTTAATTAATCAGTATAGTGAAACTTATGAAGACAGTAGACTTGAGGGCTGATAGATTCATCTAGAAAAACGCAAAATCCTTAAGTTCGCTCGAAAGAAAAAAATTACGAAGTAACCTCTAAATTTCATGTCTTTCGAGTGTTAAAGGGCCTTTCTTAAATCATACAGCCTTGATATTTGTATTAAAAATAAATTAAGAAATGACATAGTCGGTTCGTCTTCTTAAAAATTTCATTTAGAAGCAGAGTTATTAATTAATAATCACGCAAGTTTTTGTGGGCGCGTGTTTCTTGGTGGTCGTAACAGCCACGGCTGAGAGCGCGCTATTTCAAACTAAAAGGAAACGTCGTCGTTGAGTTCAGTTCTGTTTGATGCAAAGTGAGTTGCTCAATCTAGCCATAAGAGACGCATCAATCGGCCCCAGGCATTGGTGGGCCACCTGCGCAGGGCTGTAGCTAGAGTCGAATTTGAGGTAGGGCAGCATTGGTTACAGGTAGAAAATATTATATACGGAAATATACACAGGAAAGTTATTGCAGCACAAAATTAACCTCTCAAAATTGAAGATTGTTGTTTTGTTATGAAAATTTATCAGTGTTAAATCGTTTATTTGAAAAAATATGTATTTTTAAGGTGGGGCATTGTGATTTCAAGGTAGGGCATTGCCCCACAATGCCCCCCCTAGCTACGGCCATGCCACCTGGTTGTGCCTGTTCGAGAGCTGTTCTCTTATTCTCCCCCTAATAACTTCGAAGGGGTTCGCTAGTAATATGGTGGTACCTCCACAGTCGAGCTCTGCACCAACTCTACCACTTGTACGGTCTGTGTGTATATTTTTCAATTTACATAACAGTAAGATTTGTGAATGAAGCAGTGGAACAGTGAACAATCCCTTGCTCGCGCATGGTATCAAAATACTATCACAGACACAACCGACAGTTTCTTTTTTGCAATACACGTGTGAATCGCTATAATAATTCCGTATCGATAATGTTTCAGAGGATCATCCACTACGACTTTGCGCGCTTCGTCGCCGAGCGTTCCTGGCATCGAACTTACTAAAGAGAAGACACCTTCACCGCCGTTAGAAGGTATTTATTTTACACATTTTCGAGTGGTAAATTAATAATATTATGTGAAAATTGATTACTTACAAATTAAAATATCTATAATATACATTATTCTAAGATTTACAAAATCTTGCATATATTTATGTAGACAATTTGCCTTTCGGGTAGAAAAAGAAAATACAAGACAGTCCTTTATTTATCTTCACAGTAGTTGACAGAAAAGCAGATTATAAATGATGTAATACTATTCTAGGCATAATGAACAAAAACATCCCGTCCATCGTCCGCAACAGAACGACATCAGAGAACCAAAGCCTCTTGTACGCGGAGCAGGAAACCGACGAGCTTATAGCCATGTTGCGTGAAACCGAAAGTTTAGACGAGCAAGGAGACATACTGCAGTACCTAGTTGACACGCACGGACTGGACTTCAACACTGGTGAGTTAACTGGAGATTCCATGTGAAACCGAAAGTTAAGACGAGCAAGGGGACATACTGCAGTACCTAGTTGACACGCACGGACGGGACTTCAACACTGGTGAGTTAACGGGTGATTCCATGTGAAACCGAAAGTTTAGACGAGCAAGGGGACATACTGCAGTACCTAGTTGACACACACGGACTGGACTTCAACACTGGTGAGTTAACTGGAGATTCCATGTGAAACCGAAAGTTAAGACAAGCAAGGGGACATACTGCAGTACCTAGTTGACTCGCACGGACGGGACTTCAACAGTGGTGAGTTAACCGGTGACTCCATGTGAAACCGAAAGTTTAGACGAGCAAGGGGACATACTGCAGTACCTAGTTGACACACACGGACTGGACTTCAACACTGGTGAGTTAACTGGTGATGCCATGTGAAACCGAAAGCTTAGACGAACAAGGGGACATACTGTAGTACCTAGTTGACACGCACGGACTGGACTTCAACACTGGTGAATTAACTGGTGATGCCATGTGAAACCGAAAGCTTAGACGAACAAGGGGACATACTGTAGTACCTAGTTGACACGCACGGACTGGACTTCAACACTGGTGAGTTAACTGGTGATTCCATGTGAAACCGAAAGTTTAGACGAGCAAGGGGACATACTGCAGTACCTAGTTGACACACACGGACTGGACTTCAACACTGGTGAGTTAACTGGAGATTCCATGTGAAACCGAAAGTTAAGACAAGCAAGGGGACATACTGCAGTACCTAGTTGACTCGCACGGACGGGACTTCAACAGTGGTGAGTTAACCGGTGACTCCATGTGAAACCGAAAGTTTAGACGAGCAAGGGGACATACTGCAGTACCTAGTTGACACACACGGACTGGACTTCAACACTGGTGAGTTAACTGGTGATGCCATGTGAAACCGAAAGCTTAGACGAACAAGGGAACATACTGTAGTACCTAGTTGACACGCACGGACTGGACTTCAACACTGGTGAATTAACTGGTGATGCCATGTGAAACCGAAAGCTTAGACGAACAAGGGGACATACTGTAGTACCTAGTTGACACGCACGGACTGGGAGCGTATTTTTGAATCATTCTAAATTCAATTCGCATACGAATCCGCATCATTCGCATACGAAAACTCGAAATCAGTATTTTTGAAAATTCATTCCGTGAATTCTGCAACGAGTGGTCTAACCCACTCGTTTTCTGATTTCTACTAGTAGAATCTACGCAAGAATGACGTGACTGACATTGAATTGAAAAGTTAAAATTTGTTGATACATATTTACATTATTTATTCATATCCATTATATTTATAATTATATCTATAATTTTTATTTTTATTTTTTATTTGTGTAGAATAAGTTCTGTCGTAAAAATCTTTTTGTATGCTTAGTGCCAACCTAAGTCGTGTATTCTTTCACGACAGTATTGGTTGGCTGGAAGAAACCTCTTGAAGAGGTAAGCTCGCCTTGGAGCATATTTTTCTTTTTTTAATCTTATTTTATGTTTCTGTGTGTACAATAAAGGATTTAATAGTAATAATGATAATAATAATAATTAATCACCCCTGTTAAAAAGGGAGAAAGAAAAAAGTAAAAACCTTAAATAATAATAATAACCTAAAATAGAATTAAAAACAGACAACAGAAACGAAAACAATCAAAAGGAAAGGAAACAACAACGTGAGAACCATAATGTCGATGAGAGACTGATATTATAACTTTTTAATTTACGTTCCGTTCACCTCCATTCATTGCCGGTATTTAAAATCAACGAAATATTGCTTTCCGGTTCTTATTTATTCTGCGTAAAAAGAAAACCGTTTCAATGATTTCTACTGATTCAAAAATACGTAAAATCTTGACCAATCGAATTGAATTTCGCACGTGAATTGTTTTCGAGCGTGAATATATGATTCACGGCTAGTGATTCAAAAATACAGCTCCTGGACTTCAACACGGGTGAGTTAACTGGTGATGCCATGTGAAACCGAAAGTTTTGACGAACAAGGGGACATACTGCAGTACCTAGTTGACACGCACGGACTGGACTTCAACACTGGTGAGTTAACTGGTGATGCCATGTGAAACCGACAGTTTAGGCGAGCAAGGAGACATACTGCAGTACCTAGTTGACACGCACGGACTGGACTTCAACACTGGTGAGTTAACTGGAGATTCCATGTGAAACCGAAAGTTAAGACGAGCAAGGGGACATACTGCAGTACCTAGTTGACACGCACGGACTGGACTTCAACACTGGTGAGTTAACTGGTGATTCCATGTGAAACCGAAAGGTTAGACGAGCAAGGGGACATACTGCAGTACCTAGTTGACACGCACGGACTGGACTTCAACACTGGTGAGTTAACTGGTGATACCATGTGAAACCGAAAGTTTAGACAAGCAAGGGGACATACTGCAGTACCTAGTTGACACGCACGGACTGGACTTCAACACTGGTGAGTTAACTGGTAAATCCATGTGAAACCGAAAGCTTAGACGAGCAAGGGGACATACTGCAGTACCTAGTTGACACGCACGGACTGGACTTCAACACTGGTGAGTTAACTGGTGATTCCATGTGAAACCGATAGCTTAGACGAGCAAGGGGACATACTGCAGTACCTAGTTGACACGCACGGACTGGACTTCAACACTGGAGAGTTAACTGATGATTCCATGTGAAACCGAAATTTTAGACGAGCAAGGGGACATAAGGGGTTTGCTGGATGAAATCTCTGCTTAGAGATAAGCTCGCCTATGTACACGCTATTTCTAAGTGCAAGTAAAATAATATTTACGTGTACAATATAGTCGATTTTGAAGGCTTTAATTTTAGTTTTAATGCTGTCAAAACTTAAGTTTTCCAAAGTATTATACCTTCTATTGTCAACACTAAAGATCTATTTTAGAACGAAGAAAGTCTAGTTGTGACAGCACTAAAAATAAAATTAAAGTATAAACTATACACTAATTTTACAGACTGAATGTCTTGTTCCCCATATTGCAGGAATGCTGGAAAACGGTAAAATAGTGACAGTAAAGGACCTTCTCAAAGCGCTTTACGAGAAGGCGTGCAGTCAGAAGCTGTGGGGCCTCGTACGTCATACAGCAGGGATGTTGGGCAAACGAGTAGAGGACCTCGCGAAGGCTGTGACAGACTTGCTGGTGCGCCAGAAACAGATTACTGTGGGAATGCCGCCGAACAATGAGCATACCATCACTGCGCCGTTACCTGAAAATGAGCTGAGGCAGTTGATTCATTTGGTGAGCAAGAAACCTCTACGGCACACTATCACAGACTATACAACCACTTTCCTAAAGTGGGGCCCACAAATGAAGGTTACAGAAAAAAGGGGGCTCATCGATATAAAAAAGAATCTGGTAAACAAGTAAACCTTTAAGGTAACAAAATAACTGCTAAGTAGGTACTCAGTTTGTTGCAACACAGTTTAACTTAAACAGGGAAATTGTATGAAAAAATTACGTAACTAAATGACGTTTTCCTCAAATTACGCTTGCTATTGATGAGCCCCTTTTCCTATGCCCTATAAATGTTTAATCTATGATATGTAGTGACGTATGATGATGTAATATATGCATAAGAGGAAGAGAAACACACCAACGTATAAAGGATAATGACAGTTGACGACCCGCAATTTTCTCGTCTTAACGGCATGTTCAAGAAATCAGAGAACGTGCATTATACAAAGCGTAAAAAGTAATATCTTGTAAAAAATGCATGAAGTCCGGGGAAAAAAGCAAGTTTGCAAAGAATACGGTTTAGAACTTACGAATGACTGCCATCTTAGAACTGTTGACGGCTGTGATTGGTCAATGTGTGTCAAAATGTTTATTTAATTGTTGCATTCCGATTTGCACTATTAACGTTTACGCACTATACAGTCAAGCTGTGTAACTTTGTACAAATTCATGTACAAAGAATGTCACGAAAAAGGAAATAGATAAGAACCATCAATCGAATCCATCCAATATTAGGAAATAGCTCGTTTCTCCATACTTTTAGACATTTATAGTTTTGATGCAGCTTTTATTTCGTTAGAACCTTTACATTTAACTTGATTCAATGAATTGAACATTACGAGTTCATGAAAATAACACCAGGTCAAGTTGCAGTACTAATACCTGCCATTCACCTTTATTGCGTTGCACTCTTTTCCCGTGCTTATCTAATTTCAGTGACCTTTCAGCTATGGCGAAATTGCGTGATTATGTCTCTATTCGTTTTTTGATACATTAAATACGATCATTGGGTTCGATCATTCCTCATTTATTTGGTATTCTTATTTAAGGACAGCCATCACGCGTAGGGTTGCCAGGCTCTAAAATACAAAAGCCGGCCTTGGCATTATATTAGGCCGTACATTTTGCCCTAAAAGCCGGACATATTTTTTTCAATAGCCAAACATACCCTTTTTAAAGCTGAACATTACTTTTAGAATAAAAAACTCGGCTACTTATTTTAATTGATTAAACTATGAAACACTCTTTTGGGTACAAAATAAACCAGTTATAAATTAAAACAATCAGTAATTTGGTAGTTATGATATTAACGAAGTAAAAAATGTTCAGTCTTCAATAGACTATACGTAGATAAATTCAAACTGACGACTGTGTTACACTCACTAAAAGCCTAACAAAATCCGGACAGACTGGACACGTAAATATTTGGCCGGACAAGACCGTAAAAAGCCAAACATGTCCGGACACCTGGCAACCCTAATCACGCGTAAACCTCTATACAAACGCAAACACAAAATTGTGGGGTGTCTATGGAATGATTTTATAATATTTTAAGCTGAGTCCGCTAACATTATCGAGATATGGTATGCCAACTATGGACTGAAAATCGGGAAATATTGAACATATCTAAACAACAACAACAACCCCTAAAAACGTAAATTTAACGTTTTTTTTTTACCAAAAGTGTATCTGAGTGTGTTTTTATTGTTTTGGATAATGTTTTAGTATCGCCAAAATTCGGTTTTTCCTGACACACCTCTTCAGTCTTGTGCTCATGACAAAATCGGTGCGATTGTATTGCCTTCGCAAGCTTCATCAAGCGTGCACGTAATAGCGAAATGAACTAGCATTACATTTGGTCACGCGCACACACAACTAAGTTGCTGCGCTCGTGACCGTCGTTAATACTGCACCGACATACAGTTCGGGCCAATCAAGATCGTGAAGGTGAAGTTAGTCACGGATGCCTTCGACGAGGGGGGTGCGCGGGGGATACTGCGCAGCTGAGAGCTAACTTCACTAGTGTCTTCCTAATTGGCCCGAACTCTACCAGATTTTGGTGTACTATGATCTTATGATTCCCTACCCAAAAAAATAAATAAACAAATGGAAAAAAAAATAGATTTTTCTTCTGTCCGACTCATAACTTTTAATCCGTTTAAGCTGGAGACTTGACATGTAGTACGAAAATTGCAAATATTTGCCCATACTATGCGGTAAATTAAATTTGGTAAAAATAAAAATTGCTTTGTGCATATTGGGACGTAATAATCGTCGTCGAAAAGCGGGTGTACCAAGTGTGAACTGTGACTTGCATTTCACAGTTTACACTTGGGAACACCTCTTACACCCCCTCGATTCATGTCGTAACAATATGTTATATTTATGTTTTTTTTATATATATAATTAAATATATGATTTATATGCTTTCAAAACTGTAAGTTTAATGTAGGTAGATGACGCTGGCTGTAAAATAAGTTGATGTACAATGGTGTCGATTCGGCATAACACGTCTTAATTAACTTGTTTGGCAGGACTAAACTTGATTTAAGCTTTCGGTGTTTTTCTTTCTGTATCGAAAATCTAAGGACAGGACACTTAAAATTAGGGTAATCTTGTCAAATAAGTTAGGTCGCGTTACACCGAATCGACACCATTATCTTTTAAGTTTGGTACGGGACCCTGACCATATCAGTTTTACTCGCACTTAACCGTTTGAGATATGTACGAGTATGCCCGTTTTCACTAACCATAGGAGAGGCCTAAATCAGATGCCTATGTGTTTAAGAGTTGCCTAGAGTAAAAACACGTTTCACTAACTCCTAAGTCATGACTAACTACGTTAGGAATCACCTAAAGTTACGACACCGATTCGGGAGTGCGTAATCCTTAGGCGCCCCTAAACTGACACATGCATGTGACAGTCGCGATTTTGAGATTTATGCTTAGTATTAAATCTCAGTATTAAATATACTCTATGGTCTGTATATCTCATATCGTCTGTCTGAAACGTCGAAAAACCGCAAACAGACAACTTGACAAACAAAACCAAAGACAAGTATCAAAAACTTAGGCTACTCTTAGGTTAGGAATCACATAGTAAAAATAGTTTGGTGAAATAGAACTTTATTGTAAGCATGAACCTGAATTAGGAGTTACTTAGCTAGGCGTCGCCTTGTTCGTCGTTAGTGAAAACGGGCTATATCTTACAAAGGGTACAAATATAAGTATATATACCTATTATATATATTTACTCTACTCTAATAATGCAATATTAATAATACACATTCATATTCTAACAAACTACTCACCACTCATTTGAAATAATGTTTTTCAATATTTTTTTGCATGCAGTCCTTTCGTCGTGCTAGTGACAATGAGCACAAAAAGGTAAGAATACAGTCAAACTTTTATACTATCTCCCAAGAAGCTATCAGCAATCTCACCAGCTTCTGTATTGTAATTTAAACTCTAAGCCAATGTAGTTAAAGTAGATGATCGTTCGCAGGCGTACGGCGATGACGAGTCGACGGCCATGTTGACGCAAGAGCTGCTGGTCTACCTTGCGATGTTTATCCGAACCGAACCGCAACTCTTCATGGAAATGTTGAGGCTGAGAGTCGGCCTTATTATACAGGTGCGTACATATAACCAGTGTAAAAGACATACATACATACATGTCTCCCAGAGGGGTAGGCAGAGATTTCAGATTTCCATCTGCTACTAGACACCCCTTTTACTTCTACATCCATCAATCTAGTCATACGAGCTCTTCTACTCTGGGTAATTTTTACATTGCCCAGTTTCGGTATGTCCCCCAGTAGGCCTACCATGAGTTTTGCTTACTATACACGTTAACGTCTGCGTAAAATATATATATGAGAAATTGTGCAGCGCCCCTAGCGGCTTACTACAGGAACCAGCATTTCTCATACAAAATATTTGACGCAGACGGTAACGTTTATAGTAAGCAAAACTCATAGAATTCATAGAACCACATACTCCTGCGCGCTATGTCTCTTCGGAAAAGGATAGCTGCAGGCCTAACTTGGTTGCCACTTTGACAACATTTTAAACACCATTTGACATTAAATGCCTGGAATTTACTGTCAAATGGTGTTTAAAGTGGCAACAATGTTAGGTCTGCTGTTCATTTAAACCCAGTGTACATTGTGGGAATTAAAAGCGATCTGTGGAGGGGAAGTACCTTGGTTGTTCTGGGTTTCGTTCCGAAACGCATAACTTAGGATTGTTTTTCTTATGTTTGAATAATAAGTATTAAAAAATACAAATACAAAAAAAAAAAAAAAAATACAAAAATATTTATTCACTCTTAGTCGTACAATTACATGTTCAGGGACTGGAGTCTCCTTTTAAGTAAAATGGATACCTGTAATAGGAGGCTCCGCTCTTCCATATCTAACAGATACTATTAGATAGGTATATGAATAAGAGTAAACTTATAAAAATCTTAATAATAAGAAAAACAAAATTTAAGAAAACAAAAACATTTTACACATTATAAAATTTTGCTTAATATCTAAGTATTTCGAAAGGTTCTAAATTAAATTTGTTATAAAAATGTAAATGTGTGAGTGTGTATGTGTGAGGGAGAGAGTAAGTGTGAAGTGTGAAGAAAAGTGTAATATGTTATGTGTGAAAATAAAAGTGTAAAGGGGTATTTATTTATGTACGCAAGTGAAAGAGTGATAAAATGTAAATATTATGGATTTTATAGGCAATCACAATTAATATTCAAGTATATATTGTCAAGTGAATTTAGTACTGTAAATAACTTGGATTATTAATAAATTAATAATACAATTAATTTCCTTATTTTACTAATGTATTTTATATGTTTATATATATGTATATATATTTATTTTTTCATATATTCTTTTTTAAAAGATCTTCTGTCTCGTCATAGTTCTTATCTTTCAGCCAAGATATGAGAGATTTTTTACAGTCAAAAAGAGTCATAGGATAGATTTTTATATATTTATTAACTATGTTATAGAGGAGGGTGGACTGAGCGGCATATTGTCTACGAGCAAAGGTTGACTTTATAGTTATAACAGGAGCAACAACATCTTTTCGTCTTCTGCTTTGAACATTTGGGTCATAAGGTAAATTCCTATGCAGTTTCAACACAGCGTGAAGAATGTATAGCTTTCTTATTGTCAGAAGATCACATAGGGAGTAGAGGTCTTTAGTATCAAATCTGTAGGGTTTAAAATACATTACTTTCAGCAATGACCTTTGTGCTCTTTCTAATTCCAAGAACTTCATCTTCGTTGCCCCACCCCATACCGAGATACAATACACCAGAACTGACTGAGCAAGGGAAACGTATATTTGATTTAAAAGGGATTTTGTGGTAACGTGTCTAAGCGTTTTAAATGTCCAAATGAGTTTCCTGATTCTGTTCATAACTAGTTCAGTGTGTGCATGCCATGACAGGCGTTGGTCAACTAATATCCCTAGATATTTAATACATGTTAATTTAGTAATTAAGGTGCACGAACAATCAGGGTTAAGAGAGTCATTACATGTATGTATCTTTATTTGAAAGTTATTTTCCGGTTGTGTAATATTATATTTTGTGAAACAAATGTAATGAGTTTTTGCGAAATTTAATGTAAGAATGTTGGCATTTAACCAGTTGGAAATTTCAGAAAGTCCCAGTTCTGCAGATTTGCGTACTTTATCCCATGTTTTGCCAACAAAAACAACAGCAGTGTCATCTGCGTAAGAAAATAAGTGTCCCTGTTTGATGTTGATATTGCATAGGTCATTGATATATATCAAAAACAATGTTGGCCCTAGCACGCTCCCCTGTGGGACTCCGTATGTAATTTCAGATTCCTGACTCAGTGAGTGATTTTAACACTTTGTTTGCGATTTCTAAGATAGTCAATCAATAAAGCTAGAGGGACACCTCTTATACCAATCTGTTCTAGTTTATGCACAAGGATGGGGACAGAGACAGTGTCAAAAGCTTTTTTTAAGTCAAGGAAAACAGCTAGACATTTGTTTCCTTTGTCAACTTGATTTACGATTTCAGAAGTAAGTGCTGATACAGCATCCTCTGTAGAAAGTCCATGTCTAAACCCGTATTGCGAATCAGATAATATTTTAAACTTATTCAGATAATTTACTACGCGTGTGTTAATTCGTTTTTCTATAACTTTAGAAATAGCAGGCAGAATAGAAATAGGCCTATAGTTACTAGGATCGTCTCTGTCTCCTCCCTTGTGCACAGGTATAATGATTGCTTTTTTGAGAGCTGTTGGAAAGATGCCTTGGTTAAAGCACAGATTAGCCAGGTGTGAGATAACTGGAACAACAAAAACGTGGGCTAAAGTATTAAGTATTAAATAAATGTGATTTAAGTATGCGACAATAGTTTAATATCAGTTGGGCCTTTCTAGAAAAGTCGTGTTATTTTGTGCATTTCTTTCTAAAATGATCCTGCATAACAACTGTAAACATTCTTTAAAGTTATGCAGGATGATTTACAAAGCAATGCGTAAAATAACACAACTTTGCTAGAAAGGCCTAAAAGGCCGAGACCCGGGCTTAAATATGAATTAAAGCGGATTTTCATTAAAGGAAAAAATCCTTGATTTTTTAAAATAAAAATTTGAAAGTCTTTATGCGGTATTGAACCATCCAAAGTACTAAAATGATAGCTTGAACGTGAAATAATAATTTTTAACACAATTAATTTTAACACTGCTACGCTATAAACAAATAACTTCGATCGGCGCGTGCTTCTGTACTCGAATCTGCTTCGCCAGCCATCTGCCATCGTCCGGTCGGCCGCCACGCTTTAGACTCCGTCAACGGCCATTAGGTGGTGCTGGCGTTTTAGATATTTGGGTAAATTATCGAGTCGAATAACGACTAAAAAGCTAAATACCACTTGCCGCAGGTGATGGCTACCGAGCTGTCCCGCACGTTGTCTTGCGACGGCGAGCAAGCCTCTGAGCACCTTCTGAACCTGTCGCCATTCGAGATGAAGAACCTGCTCTATCACATCCTCAGTGGGAAGGAGTTCTCCATCAACAGTGGTGAGTGATCGTGTCTTATACCGGTACTGGCGCGGGTGATTGCTACCGAGCTGTCCTGCACGTTGTCCTGCGACGGCGAGAAATCCTCTGAGCACCTTCTGAACCTGTCGCCATTCGAGATGAAGAACCTGCTCTATCACATCCTCAGTGAGAAGGAGTTCGCCATCAACAGTAGTGAGAGATTGTATCTTGTACCGGTATCGGCGCGGGTGATAGCTACCGAGCTGTCCCGCACGTTGTCCTGCGACGGCGAGCAATCCTCTGAGCACCTCCTGAACATGTCACCATTCGAGATGATCTAAAAATTACATATAATGACATTACGAGATTAGGTAAAGTATAAAATGATGGACTATCTATGGCGTAAGATGTCGTGCAAAATAGACGAAACGAAACGCAAAAAAAAATCATCTTGCTCAAAGCAATTCAGACGATACCAAAAAACTTGATTCAATGACATTGTTTCGGGCCCAAAAGCAAAATTCATGATTAATTTTTCTTATTTTTAAATAAAAAGTAATAAATAAATGTTATATATGGTACCTTGTTGATTATAGTTGTTGTGCAGAATCATTCATAAAGTCATGCATAAAATAACATAACTTCGCTAGAAAAGCTTAGTGGACATAAACTACTATCGCGTAGTGCCATAAATCACATTTATTTATAACTTTTTATTCAAAAATTAAAAAATCTTATAGCAAATTTAAAAAAGAATAATTTTAAATGTCTTCGGTGAAGTTTGTATGGGCTAGTACTATATTCTGTGGTCCTTATGAGCAAGTCAATTATTGTTTTAAATTGCGCGGCCATGTTTCTTTGGAAAAGTTGTTCAAAAAGAAACAGTAGAATATGTCGCTTTGGTGTAGTTTGTCTAGTTACACCGGGTCAAATATTTGATATCGCAGTACAGCATAGCTAACATGGACGAAAATAATAGAGAAGTTTTGTCTCTCGAAGAAACTTTTGACCAATGCAAACACAGGTAATTTATCACGTGATCATCGCCTCGATAAAACGACTTGTCCCGCGTATCCATTGGCAAACGTTTCTTCGAGAGACAAAATTTCTCTGTACGTGTCATCTACTAGATCGAAAATCGATCGTATAATAATAAAAAAAATATATGAATTGAAATCTACAGCCAAAATACCTTTACTTATCGCTGTATCGAGTTTGGTGTCTATTTTCGCTGCTAGGAATCTGTTCGGAAAGCCATATCATTATAATTTACTTGCAAGGTAACATTTTAATTATATTTTATTTCCTTTTCAGTAAATTCACTAGGTGTAATAAAGGAAAAACTTGATAAGAGCAAAGGCGAGTTAAAAAAATAGTACTTTGCGAATTTTGCCTTGTATTGTGTTGTCCTCTGTGCTCACAAACATTTGTATAAAGCACCTGTAAATTAGTTGTCCTTTTAACTTTTTGACATGAATAAGCCTTGTAATGTTGGAATTCGTAAATATCAAATGTGTCTTTTACAGCGGAGGAGAAAGCTGTCATATTATGTTAGATATAGAATTGCCTGTACAAAGTTTTGTTGCCTGAGCATTTTTTTTTGTGAATTTCCTGTAAATACGATTGTAATATCCCAATAGTTAGAACTGTTCGTTTGAATAACATTTGTAAATAACAACTATTTGTTCTTCATTATTATTTGTATTAATTGTTTTATATTTTTAACAGGACGCGGCAACTTCTCTATAGTGAGCAATAAATCGAACCGTTACGGCAAGAAGTCTCAAATTATCATCGACGGACAATCCCTGCAAGGCAACATTGACGACGGTGAGCTACATATTTATGTGATCGTTACAGAATAAACCCCTAAAATGAAGAATATAATCGAGTTAATACCTGATTATTTCCTTGATCTCAAAAGGCCAAGCTATTACTACATTTGCATTCCATATATATGCATTCCACAGCCACTTTTCTTCAGAACAAATAAAGCTACCGGCATGGGCGTAGCTATAACTTTCTCATGGGGGAGTCCAAGGATCCAAAAATGCAAAGTAAAATGGTGACCTCCCATAGTAATTGACTCGGGGCTGGGCTTGCGTTTGTACGGAAAACCAAATAAATATTCACGTATTTCACAACAAGGGTCATCAAATACTGAGCACTTAGTGAGTCTTCAGTATCAATTTGACTGCATAAATTAATGTCACCTTGTATTTTATGGCACGTATTGTTTACATTATAAAGGAAACCTCTGTGCAAAATTTCAGCTTTCTATATCTAAAGGTTTGGGCTGGTCGTTGATGAGTCAGTCAGTGAGCGAATGAATCAAGATTTCTCCAAATATACAAGGTGACCTTAAATTATGCCGCCAAATTCTTACTAAGACTCGGGTAAGTGCTCAGTAACGATGTTCGATGACCCTTTTTGTGAAATTCCTAATTCATAATTAAATTCACTTGTACTTGTTTCACTGGTTTTAATTTTAAGGTTTACACGTTAATCCCGTCGTAATAAAACATCTAACTCCAATTTTGCCGATCATTTAATCAGCCAAAATCATTCTTTTGACATAACGAAAAACTTTAAACCGTATATCTGTAAGAAAGGCAGAAAAATGACTGCCTTAGAAGCATTGGAGATAAATAAAGTAATGCATAAAGAACAAAATAAAATTCTAAATCAACAGTTAGATGTAAACAAATCACCTCTGCTTTATTATTTTAATTAACCTTTTAACATGCACAATTTTATTTGACATTTATATTATTGATATTTAAATTTGTTTTGACATTAAAATAATTATTCTAAATTAATAAGCATAGACTTGTGTTAAAAATGACTTAAATTCCCCATTTTCGGGAATTTATTTTACTATGACATCACTGAAGTTTTTATGGACTTACCTACCCATATTTATATTTTCGTTTCGACATGATCATTGTGTAGACTTAGTTCAGTACTTAGATCTCTCTGTGGTAGACTTAGTTCAGCCGCATACGCTGTTAGACGCATAAGGCAGATTACTGATGAAGATACTGCTAGGGTGTAATATTGCCTTTACTGACTCTGTTACTAACCTTGGCCTTGCCATTGACGAAAACCTTGATTGGAACGTTCATATCGCGAATGTTTCCCGCAAGTTTTATGCTTCATTGCATTCTCTTCTATGTCTTAAAAACGTTCTTCCTATTTCAACAAAAATTTCTCTTGCTAACTCTCTTCTTATTCCTTTAATTGATTACGCTGACGTTTGTTACTTGGACCTTAAAGAGGAACTTCTTAACAAGCTTGATCGTTTGCTCAATACATGTATTCGCTTCATTTTCGGTCTTCGCAAATACGATCACGTGTCTGAGTTCCGTTCCAGGTTACACTGGCTTCCAGTTCGTGAGCGAAGGAATGTTAGAATTCTGTGTCTTCTTTTCTCTATTATTAATGACCCGTGTACTCCCCCTTACCTCAAATCTTTGTTTCATCTTTTAGATAACACCCACTGTAAACTCCTCAGGTCCTCTAACAACCTTCTCTTGTCTTTTCCTTCTCACCGTTCTGGTTTTATGTCCGATTCTTTTGCCGTCACGGCTGTCCGTTTGTGGAACGATCTACCCGTTAAAATTAGAAATGCCCCGTCTCGTCATGCGTTTAAACAGTCCTTGCGCAGACATTATCTTAGTAAAATACAGTAAATCTGGTGTCAACATAGCAATCTGAAATTATCACGACTAGTAGTCTATTCTTGAATATTCTTGTATTTATTATTGTATTATATATATTTATATAATATTATATAATCGTATTTATGTAGTAATTATTGTTATTTGTTTAAAATATATTTATGTATTTTTATTAATTTATGTATTTAGTATTTACCGACAAATCTACTTATCTTTTTTATTTATTAGTACATTCATGTCTTTTTTTTCTCACTTATTTTTTTATGTCTTAAAGCCTTTCTGCACGCCTGCCTCTGTTCATTTCTTGTACTTTCTGTCGGGTTGACTGGGAGAAAATGCTTTTAGCATTAAGTCCGCCTGTTGTACATGTAACTTTTGTTTTGTGCAATAAAGTATTTAGAAAGAAAGAAAGAAAGATTAGTATATTTCAGTTATTTTCACAGCATTATGTCATATGGCATAATGTTGTGGGGTAGAACCGCGGATATAGAAGCAGTCTTTGTCTTGCAAAAGAGAGCAATTCGGTCTATTTATAACATGAGGTATCGAGATTCATTAAGAGAAAAGTTTAAGGAAATTAATATATTTACGGTCCCATGTGAATTTATTTATCAAGTTATTAGATATGTCAGCAAAAATATTGATAGTATCCCGAGGCTTGGTGTGGACCACTCTGTTGAAACCAGAAACAAATATAAACTAGCTTTTCCAAAATTCAGACTTTCCAAGGTAGGTACCTCTTTTGTAGGACATGGTATAAGATTTTACAATAAACTTCCAAAGGAGGTCTTTACTTTGCCTGAAAATAAGTTTAAATTATACATTAAACAGGGACTACTTAAAAAAGCTTATTATAAAATCAATGATTATCTGGACGATAATGAAGCATGGTGTAATAAATAATAATAATCTTTATCAAAATTGTGAGTCATAATTAGCAAATTTTAATACGAAATGTTTGATTCCTCTAAAGGCTAATCTTAAGCCCTTTATAGTTAACTAATATGTAAACTGACTTTGCTGTAAAAGGTAATAGACAATGTAAGACGGATTGACTAAGATCAATATTCTTTTTATTTTTTTTTCTCTCTTGGACATAATTCCAATGGTTTTATATTTGCCTTTACTTGAGTAGGTATAAGAAAATTGTATAGATTAAGGTTATGTTAGAAATGAAAAAATTCATGTTTGCTAAGTTTCTTGCCCTTCTTCTTAGCAATACTAATCGAATGGTGCGGATGGTTAGGCATTATGTATATATAATATTTTTATTCCTATATTTCTTTACTTTATGCAGGTTTTAACTTTATTACATTTTAGTAGCCCAACCTTAATATTTTTTGGATGTATTTCCCGTATTTATTTACCAACTTCTTTGTTCGTTGCATCATTTATATATAATATTTTTATTCCTAGATTTCTCTATTTTATGTATGTGTATAAATTAATTTTTGTAGCCCAACCTAAATATTTTTTGTATGTATTTCCCTTATTAGTATATACATATTATTTTTTTATTCTAAAGATATTTATTGTAAAGATTAACTTTGACTTGTAGAAAGTATACTTTATGTATCTATTTTACAAAATAAATATTTTGATTTGATTTGATTTGTGTACATTTTTAACGGCTCGTCGTAATGTTAGTTTAATTTCTTGAATTTCTGTATCCCTTGAGAATGGTGTATTAACCGAAACTGGTCGGGATTAACGGTAAACCTTAAAATTAAAACCAGTGAAACAAGTCCAAGTGAATTTAATTATGATGTTTTCCAAGTTTCACCAAGTGCCGACAATCGCAAGTATAAATTAAAATACCTAATTATTTTCGTGTTCCTTACAAACGCAAGCCCAGCCCCGAGTCAATTACTAAGGGACGTCAAGATTTTATTTTGTGAAATTAGCAAAAAGCGTTATCGATCCGTGTTACTGATCACTTACCTAGCCTCCAGTATGAGTTTGGCTGCGTAAATTAAAGTCACCTTATATACGGCCAAGGGCGCGCTCGTATATTTCTGATGAGACATGACATTTGCAGCGCCGATAGCTGAGCCGGACCGGCAGGGCCAGTGGCTGCGACGCCGGCGTCTCGACGGAGCCCTCAACAGAGTCCCGCGCGACTTCTACCCGAGAGTCTGGGGAGTTTTGGAAAAGGTAACCGATGCTTATTTAACTTCTTGCGAACATGGCATGAACTCTTAGCTATGTCTAAGCAGGACACCTGGGCACACGATTCCTTGTATGGGTTGGATGCTCTTTGCCGTATTGTGTGTAAAACGGGATTAGTATATTTAATCTGTATCTTTACTGCGTCAGCTGACAGCCTTTCCACCGCTACCCGTGCAGCTGATTGTTGTTTTCGTACTTTTAATTATTTAAAGAATCACCCAGTAAAATTTTATGCGGCGTACTATTACTTTATTTTACGTGTTTTTTTACAAGTTCATGCGAGTAGCTGATGCATAATCCCCTCCACGATGCAGCTGACTATTTTTTTTCAGCTCAGTATGATGTCGACTATCTGTGAGAAAAGTTTCAGCCGGCGTACTATTACTTTTTTTTTACCGCTTTCGCAACCTCTTACACCCAATTCCACCGCTACTTGAGCAGCTGACGGTCCATCCATCCATCCATCCATCAGCCTGTTTCGTCCACTGCTGGACATAGGCCTTTCCAGGATTTCACCACTCTTGGCGGTCCTCCTGGAAGAAATACCCATACTCACACACGCTGGGCGGGCGGGTTGGTGAGCGCGGTGCCGAAACCCTTGCACCAGTGACGCCGCTGCCCGTCACCAGTCTGATTTATATAAGGCCCGGCAATTGGGGATGGATATACCGCCATCCATCGGTCCCAGGCAATGGTGGGCTGCCTGGTTTTTTTGCCTAAGAGCTGTCCTCTTACTCTCCCCGAATAACTTCGGGAGGATTTCCGAGTAAGATGGTGGTACCTCCACAGTCGAGCCCGTAGAGCTGACGGTAGATTCACATATTAGTCATGTGAGATCTACGATCGATGTCAATATCAGCCGGCTTACTATGACTTAGATGTCTGTGTGCGTTAGCAACATTGACGGAAGTGCGTGAGTGAATGAGATGCACATAGTGTGCTAGCGCACACAGGCATCAGGTATGACAAGGTCCTATCCTAATAGCATCTGAAACGGATAATACAAAATTTACCTTGGAGTATATCACCATAATCATCAAGCACCTACTGATAACGACATACCCCCGATGTATAAGGTAAGTCGTGGAGGGGGTGACGCCCCGCACAGCACCCGCGCCATCTTAGTCGTAGTGCTGCACGAATCGGCATCGAATATGTTTATCGATTTCGATCTCGCTTACGTTATTGCTTTTAGTTTTATATCGAAAATTACTTCGGATGACTTTTACATTTTAAAATAAAAAATACCTAATTCATTCTCGAGCACGAGAACTAGCCAAAAAAGGTTTGGAAAATCGTGACATTGAACGGAAAAATAATTGTTATAAATATCCTGTCAATCAGACACTGGTGAGCGCTGTGTTTTACACCGGTATATCGAAAAGAAGCAAAATCAGTAGGGCCAGAAGTAACAATTCCTTTTCAGAGCGAAATTCATTTGATTTTGATTGTGATGAATAAAACGTTACTATACTTCTGAACACATCTATTGGCCCACCTTAGAGTTTAGGTTTCGATGGCCGGCTCCTACCTAAATATGATTGCTAGATTGAACAAAAACTATGGATCCAGTTTTAAACCTGATACATTTTACCATCTTTTTCGATCGTATTGTTTTAAACTTTTTGCTCGACCTAATATAAATTTTTAGCTAGGACCAAACGAAACTGAAAATGCAAGGTGGGCTAATAGATGTGTCCAGAAGTAAATAAATAAAAAGGTAATAATAATTTTACTCTCATTTTGTTGCGTATCAAAAAAAAATATCGATATCGACTACCTGGTATGTAATGTCACATAACTAGAAAATTGCCCTGTCGACCTGTCGCCAACAATACAATCGCTACCATAGAGTTTCATTTTGCCTTCAGTGCCAAGGCCTGGTGATCCAAGGCAAGGTGCTGCAACCGCACCTAACGCAAGAGATGACGTCCGGGGAGCTTAAGTTCGCACTCGCAGTAGAGACCGTGCTCAACTCCATCCCTCAGCCGGAGTACAGACAGCTCGTGGTGGAAGCTCTGATGGTGCTGACACTGGTGGTGGAGTACAAGGCGGTCAGCCATCTCGGCGGGGCGATCACGCTTGAGCACTTGGTGCATAAGGCGAACCAGATCTTTTTGGATGATCAGGTTTGTTGCCTTTACATTTGTTTCTAATTTATCTTTTCTGGTTTGTAATGCACTCTAATAATAATATTTAGAGTATTCCAAAGCGATGGATTTCGCAATAAAAACATCTTAGTTAATGAGAACTGTGAATTTCTTAACTGTCTGAAGCAACACATATTGAATGGTCACTATACCTAGTCGGTGCTTAAATTCTGTCACAAACAAAATTGTCTATAAAATGAAAACTAATCATGATATTCAAAAAAAGTTTTTTTTTAAAAAAAGGTAATTTAATTAGCTTACATTAAACACAAAATTTATTCAAAATGATTGCCACCATTTTTCACACAAGCCTTCAATCTTCGAGGCCAATCATCAATAGCAGCACGGACCATATTCATGTCGATATCCGCCACTGCTTTAATCAATGATGACTTTAGGCTGCTCAAATTCTTGTGAGGTTTAGAACAGACCTTCTCCTCCAATTCCTGCCAAATTTTGTAATCCAGTGGATTGAGGTCAGGGCTAGATGAGGGCCAATCTTGATGTCTTATTAGCTCGATATTCTGGCGCTCGAACCACTCCTGAGTTGTTTTGGCCTTATGAGCAGGTGCGGAGTCCTGTTGAAACACAAATGGCCGTCCTCCAAAGAGTGTCTGGGGCAGATCTTTTACTATGCGATCTAAAACCGTGTCTTGGTACACTTTTGCACTGGTTTTGACACCTTTTTCACAAAAATGCACTTCAGTAGGGCCATAGTAGGACACTCCCAACCAAATCATGACTGATGATGGATGATGGCCGTGCTGCACTCTAGGAATGGCATTTACAGCGGCCGCAGAGCTGGTAGCGTACACCCTGTCATTTTGTTTGTTGTACTTCTCTTCGATATTAAAAATTTTCTCGTCTGTAAACACGATATCGCGGTGTCTGTTTCTTGCGTACCGCTTTAGCAAAACTTTGCATTTTTTGGCTCTCATAGCGATCAGACGCGCGTTCAGAAGATGTCCACTCTTTTTTCGGTAAGCTCGTAGTCCCAGGTCTTCATTGAGTACTTTTTTTACGGTACTTCTGGTTAATCCCATCTCCAAAGCCATCAGTTTCTGCTTGCGGACGGGATTTCTTGCAATACGCGCCTTGATTGCTTTGATGACCCCTGGAGTCCTAACGGAACGAGGTCTGTCAGTTCTTTTCTCGTCATCGACACTAGAGGTTTCATTGTACCTCTTGATGGTACGGTACACGAACCTCTTCGTGATTTTTAATTTTTGAAACAAGTTGAATATCGTCTTCGGTGGATGGCCGCAACGATGCAATGCAATTACTGCTACTCGGTCCTCTTTACGAGTCCACTCCATCGTAAAAAATTAACGAATGTAATTGTGATTTGGCAGATTATTAATCAAAAAATATGTGAAAATCAAACACCATTTCATTTCTTTTCCTAGGTGTTATATTTTTAAAATAAATTGCCAGTGACAGTATTAAGAACCGACTAGGTATATTGTTTAAAAATGGCAATCCTTCAATGAAATATTTAAAAAACGGATATGACTCACTTTTTTAACTGTGCAAGTAGACCTCGACCTGTGCCTCCTTACACAGTTAAAATAGTGAATCCTATCCGTTTTTTAAATATTTATGGTGTCAACAGTCACAGTCGTGAGACACAGTCGTGACGATCATCACGCCTAGGCCGAATTGTAAATAAAAAAATATTATTGTTAGTTAATATATTATAAACCTATTTTTCGAAAGCTATTAAGATGAGCAACAAAAAAAATTATAATAATATAAAAAAAAGTCGTGGATTGTTATTCTAGGCCCAAATCTTTTTTTTTTTAATATAGGTAGTATAGTTATATTTTTTTATTTTTTTACAATATTATAAAATTTGAATAGACATATATATATAGTATATATACATATATTCATATATATAACTAAGATTTTTTCGAGGAGAAAGCCCCCCACTTTCCCCGAGAAAAAAAAATGTTTTCTTGTAGGAAATTTTATCTAGTTTTAGAAAAACAAAACCGCATTAGAATTGGACAACTAGTTCCGGAGATATAGCCAAAAACAAAATTGGCGGGAAAATTGCAAATTTGCAAAAATGCACGTAATCCAACGGGTTAATTGGTAGATGCGGTGCAACGGCGACGCGACCCTATGCTGCGCGAAGCCGCCGCACGAACGGCAAGCGTCCGCGAGCGGGCAGCTGCTCTGCGGCGGCGCGGCCGGCATCTGCCAACATCTGTACGACAGCGCGCCCAGCGGCAGCTACGGAACCATGACCTACCTCGCCAGGTCTGTCGCCACGCACTTGACCGACAAGCTGCCGCAACAAGATGATATCGAGTGCACCATCACGTGATTGGAATGCAATTCGATGCAGGAGCGTAGCTACCGCCGTAATTATATTATATGGAGCCCCCGGGCTACAGGGGCCCCAAACGTGTGCCCGTATGAAAATCAGAAAATTCATTTCATTAAGATGAATGTACACTCAAACTGCAGTTTAGAACTATCTTTGAAGAACTACTCTCCTTCTACACACTTAAAAAAATACATAATAGACATAAAAAAAACATAAATAAAATGTCTTTATTTTTGACAAAAACAAATTGAGTTACCGAAAGTTTCCTATGATTAACGTAAGAATTTTCATACTCCTTCCGAATGCTGAAAGCGATTTTAACTATTTTTTCACCGTACTAAAAACAATTTATAGATGTACAAAACTATTGCCCCTAACAAAGTTTTATACAGGGCACTTTTAAGGCAAGCTACGCCACTGATTCAATGCCAGAACTCGGCACGAGTTGACGGTTTATTATTGGGCTGTTTGTATTATCGTTGTATCTTTAGAAACGTTTTGTTTTGTATACTTATATACTATACTTCCATATATTACGTCATTTGAAATTAGGGGGCAGGGTCTGGTCTGCGGTTGACGGTAATATCATGAACATAGATGGCAGTAATAGTGAGGGGGGTCTTGCCAAAAGTATAGATAGGATGATTTTAGGAGGAGGGGGGGGAATCGGCAAAAATCAATGACTTAAGATATGGACAGCCCCTTTCGTGCCATTTTGAGCGCTTAATCCTATACAATGCGCTTCTGATTTTTTTTTCTGTGTAAAGGTTGTAATTTTAAAATGCAAGCCACGGTCTATCTATGGTCCGTTGATTTTAGTAACAGTGCAATAAAATGTTCTTTAAAGCTCTGCTTTCCTAAGAGAGCGGTATCGCGGTGCCATTATATAGCGGCCGTTTTGTATACTTATCTCTCACATACGGCACAGGAAACCAGAGCTTGACAATGACCATAATTATATAATTTACAATTCGTATAGATAAATAGTAGTATAAGACCAAAACCCATAGCATATAAATAAAAAAGTGAAACTTATATTCCTCATGCAGCACTTTGCACTGGGGAATACGTTGTTAAACGGTAGCCCTTTTTTAGCGCAATGTCATCAATCAATATTATAGTATTTTGTAATTGTCACAAAATTTAATGTGAATTTATAATGTTATATGATACTGTATTACTTTCTTTGCCATACGCAATATCGTTTTTTTTAGAATTAGACGTTAGATTTTTCGTTCTGATATAGTTTCATGATTTACTCTATTAAAGAAGTTATTGAAAGTTTGTATCGATTTTATTATATTTAAGTTTTATACTTGGTATATTTTACATGATAGATGACTTTATTTCTTTGATATGGATATGTCGCAGTAAAGTAGTTAAATCAGAGAGTTAATTGAATCTCTAGAGAGTTAATTAAAGATCGACATTCAATCAAGTCGCTAGCATTTTGATTTAAATAAAGCAGCGTCGAAAACGTTTAACTATCTGTCTGACCGAAAGCCAGCGTGTTGATTGATTAATAATGTAAAACAAGATGGCGGTCACGACAACAGCTGATTACATTTAGAATGTTCAAACCTGACCTAACGTACTGTTTTTAAATACATTTTGACCTATCCATTATGCACCTATTTAGTATCCTACTCGGGGACGCCTCGCTCCGCTCCGCTTCGCTCGGCTCTGAGTTGTTTCATAATGTTCAAACCTAACCTAACCTAGTGTTTTTAAATACATTTCGACCTATCCATTATGCGACTATTTAGTATCCTACTCGGGGACGCCTCACAAAGGTCACCCTACCAAAGTTGAAATGCGCCTAGGAACGTTTAGGAAACTCGTTAAACGTTTCGTTCACTCACTTGTCTGACGGAACTTTAGCGACTTGATTGAATGTCGATCTTTAATTAACTGTCTAGAGATTCAACTAACTCTCTGATTTAACTACTTTACTGCGACATATATACCTATCTCAGAAAACAAAACAAAACCTTTTTGGATAATAAGTTCAACTATCTACTTCAAATGTTACATAAAGAACATAACAATTTAATAATATCTCACAATTCTACTATAGTCACTAAGCTTCGTCTTTTTTCCCAAAAGGATTCATCTTTGACAGCCAAGAAGTCGTGTTCCTGCAAAAGATAAAATAATATACATTGTAATGATTTACATACAAAACTACAGTCTTACTCATACTCTTAATAAAACAACCGAATTCGAAATTTATAATAAAAGCACTAAGTCATAATCTTGTCAAATTTCGTACTCGATCGTTGTTTTATTAAGAGTGCGCATCACATATATCGAAAATGTTCCATGAATTTGCACTGAAATGGGGGCATTATTTACAAAAAGGAAAGTGTAAGGTATATAAGTTTAGGTACTCAATCGTACCCGAAGTATGGCAATCTTTAATTCATGTAACTGTTTGAGCATAAATTAACGAAGGAATCTTTTACGTTCAGATTTACTTTCACTTCAAACCCAACCTTTTTCATTTCATAACTTGAGAGTTAAAGGAGAATGCCACGGGATTGTACCAAATGGCGTCACAACCAAATCAAAATCATAAAATTACTTAGATATTTTAAAATCCAATCAACATCTTTTTGATCAAAAGAGTTTACTTAAATCCGGAATTCTAACATCATCATAAAAAATATTTCGGTATTTTCATTTCCTTTGCTTTACTATGATTAGAATTCCAACCAATAATCGCCTCTATCAAAAAGGTAATAAAGTCTTTGCAATTGCCCTTGTCAGTGTACAGTAAATTCGAATTGCGGATACTAATTTAAATGAGACTTGGTGATTTGGTAAGTACATTTTAGTCTCCTTAAAATTAACTTGGTTTGGTTTTGACGCCACGACTTTGGGTTCGGTACGAGGCGCCATATATTACGCGGCATTCTCCTTTCAATATCACTTACTAATTAACCCGCGAGCATAGAATGTGACACGATATAACATGCCCGAATTTATATACCTAAGACAACATTTCAAGATAAAGTTTATGCTTAGTGTTAATGATGTTCTGGAAGTCGAAAACTGGCGGTAGTACTCGTTCATACGAATAAACAATTTACTATGGACCCAATGTAAAAATCGAGAAAAAAAAATCGGTTGTTTCATACATTTTGGTCATGGAAAATCGGTTTTTTTTTCACGACTTGAGGTTTGTCCCAATATGAACAACTTTTCATATGGAGGAGTAATGAGTACTATCGCCAGTTTCCGGCTTCCACAACATCACCTTAACACACAGTATGACTAACGTGATATTTATGAAATGAAATAAAAAAACTATCCATCCATCCATCAGCCTGTTTCGTCCACTGCTGGACAAAGGCCTTTCCAGGATTTCGCCAGGCGGTCCTCCTGGAAGAAATGCCACGCTGGGCAGGCGGGTTGGTGAGCGCGGTGCTGAAACCCTTGCACCAGTGACGCCATTGCCCGTCACCAGTCTGTTTTATATAAGGCCCGCCAATTGAGGATGGATATACTGCCATCCATCGGTCCCAGGCAATGGTGGGCTGCCTGGTTTTGCCTGCTGTTCTCTTACTCTCCCCCGAATAACTTCGGGAGGAGTTGCGAGTAAGACCACAGTCGAGCCTGGCATCAGCTCTACCACCTAAAAATATTTAGTATTTTAATTGATCGCAACTATAGTATATCTGAGATATCCGTTTCACTTAAACTACTCACACCATACTCCATACACCCGTGTACAAAAGAAAATAATAGGTTTTAAGAAATAATGTATATCATTAACATTATTGTAAAAATGCAATAAATAATGCCTCTATAATTAAAACAAAAATCTCATTGTATTCGTAAAATTTAACAAAATTCCCATCTTAAATGAATTCGTATGTATTCTTATGAGAAATAAATTTCTTAAACCCTAAACCCTAAAGTTCAGAAAAGAATAATGTCTTTTTGCTACTTAATGCATGGATCTGAACGTCAACCCATAGGTACTGACACTACATAATCGAAAATACATTGATGAATCAGTGCGGCCATCTTATACAATCTTGTTAGTATAAGTGTATCTTGTATCAGGTTTGTGTTTTCATTGCGATTGCTTTACGTTCTATTTGTTTTGACGTTTGTTACAGTTTTTGTTGATTTTTTGTTTTGTTATTGTTCTGAACCGGGATTCGAACTTGGGATCTCTTGGATCCAGATAATTTGATAAACCTACAAAATATAACAAAATCGTCTGGAAGTTGGGAGGGGGAGAGATTTCCTACAACATACCTTAAGAAAGCCCTATGTAACCAAAAGTTGCTGACCATCTGTACAGATGAATAAAAAAACAAAGATGGTGCTGGCTTCAGTTACATCTCTCCTGAATCAGGATTCAGTAAGTCAATGCTTCTAATTCTAAACATCACGATAATGGCTGTTCAAACTGAGTTGGTAGGCATACTATACACTTTCAAAAAGGTGTCCAGGCTAGCTAACCAGGGGGAAGTGCACATTACTCAAAATCATAGAGAGTCAGTGCAGGATTCCTAGCCCCCCTATGAATTTAGAATCTCACTGGATGTCACACTATGCACTGTGATCATCATGCCACTATCTTTCCTGCAGATCCTGGATTCCAACTACAAATTGCATCAATGTTGCCACATTTTTAAAAATGCACAACTTTAAATTATGGGCTGGGTATAAGATACCCTGCCCTGCTAGCCAGGTTAAGTATTAATTTGTTATGCAATGGTGTAAATTAGGTGTAAGACAACTGAAATTATTTGACAGGACTAAATTTAAGTATTCTGTCTTTTTCTTTCTGTATCGAAAAGGCAAAGACAGGATACTAAAAATAAAGTTAGTCCGTTTTCATATTCCATGACTTCAATGGTCATCATATTTCTTGGTCTCACAAAACAGACTCATTTGGGTGTGACGTTGTATATTTATTTGACTATTTAAACATCTTCCTGTCAAATAACTCGTATTACATAACTCGTATTACACCGAATCAACACCAATGTACCCCACATTTTTGAAGATAGCACTTTAAGCTACAGAATAAATTAATGCCTCCTACCACTTCATAATACTTCAATGATAATTTGAAATTTAACTTACGAAATTTCTTCAGCACTGGTCTGGCTACCATCAATGCCAGCTGCCTTTAATTTCTCAACCAAATTCTTTCTGTAGATGTTCTTCAGAGGTACTGGTCTGTTGGCTGCCTCTTTCTGTTTAGTCATCTTGACTAAAGCCTCGTACCAGGATAGACCATACCATTCTATCTCTTCTGGTGTATACTAGAACAGACAAATATCCAATGTCATTTCTTATTTGAATGTGTAAGAATATGTTAGGATGATATTAAAGTATTGAATTTTTAAAGAAATAAACTTACTTGAGTCAGGTAGGTCTTGTATTCTTCATAAACTTCCTTCTGTTTTTGAGGATTATGAGAAAATCTAGGACATCCATTCACAAGCTCGGTCAATATTTGCTTCTTCAGTTTTAATGCTAGCATGGATACTAGATCACAGGCCGGTGTCTTCAGCAAGTAATGGTCAAAGCCATAGTGGTCATTGATAAGTCTAATAGTTCGGTCAGTCACAGTGACGGAGAGATGAGTGTTGAGAATCACTGACTTCACAACTGTCCTTTTTAATACAGGAACCCAATAGTGAGGGACTCTGCGCTTCAGTGGGGTACGCTTTTGGAAACCTGAAGAAAAACATTTATTTGAAATATAAAGCGTGATGACAGAGGTTAGATAGTAAGATATTTTTCCAAATAATTTGTACACCTTAAGTTGATTTCAAACATAATTCATTAAATTAATAATCTCAACCTTTCAACACAGCTTCTCCACCCCATATGCCCTCGTGAACCTCAGCAGGATACTTGAGAGGAATAGGAACATTTTGCACAGGCAAGGTCTCGCCAGTCAGATCGTCTCTCTTCCACTTGCTATCTTGGGGGATGTAGTGCACCGCTGCTGGTTTCAATACCTTCCATTCTCGCCAGAACTTCTTGTAAGCGGCTGGTAACTCAGACGCGATACCGAACTCGAATCTGCTTTTCTTTTTGTAGGTTTTTGACAACAGACGTGCACTAGCCTAAAAATTAAAAGAAGGTTTCAAGGTTAACGTAGCTAATTACCAAACGTATTTTACATGGCTCGAAAATTTTAATGTACCTGGATTCGAGATGCCATTGAGTTAATTTCTAATTAGAAGCATAAAAATACGCAGTTTTATTTGCGAGGAACATAGGATTTCAGATAGGTGTATTGCAATTTTCAGAATTTGACATTGACAACTGTTGACAACTTGTTGGGTTTCATTTCGAAACGAGCGAATATGTTACTCGGAGAGGTGCGGATTTTTCACCCCATCATCGCTCAAAAATTGACACGGGTGAAACCGAGGGTAAACGTTAGCAAGTTTCCATACAAAAACCAAGCTACATGGTACGAAGAAACGTATAAAAATGTGTTGTTTTGGCTGGCTTACGCTTGAAACCATAGATTTAGTACCTATATACGAAATTTTTTTTTATAATACCTAAACCAATCTCTCGTAGGTATATATTTTGTCTGGAAACAAGCAATATTTACATCTAAAAGAGCCCGTAACTCACTGAGCTAAAATTGCTTCAAGTCGACTCTACGCGTGTTTGGTCTGTTCAGATTGTCAATTAAGTCTAGAAAAAAAATGATGGCGCTTCAATCGCTTATGTGGCAATACTATACTGCGACCGCGAAAACTTGATACTTGTTCAGTCACTTAGGGCGGCTTGTACCACCGTTATTAAACATGTTTAATTTCCATTTAAACATAATTTCTTATTTAAGTTGAACAAGCGTCTTGCACCAGAACATTTATGGCGCTAAATACGATTACCGATCTGTCAAAGTTAAACAGCCTCAGGACCGTAATTAACGTTGCTAAACACGTTTAAAAAACTGTCATGGCGTATTTTACAATTACGAATTGAGGATATTTTGAAAAATAAGTATGGATTTCGCAGATTTATTCTCTGATGATGACGAAGAAATAATAGAATATTTAAATAGACCTATTACTGTGCGGCAAGTTTTCGAAAGAAGCAATTTATTCGAAAGTCTTCCTGAGGATAAATTTGTAAGAAGATTTCGTCTTACAAAAAGCAGCACTGTTTACTTGTTGCATCAAATAGGATCGCAATTGATTCGCAATACTGACAGGTGAGTACAGTTTTGGTTTTACATTTTGTGTGAAAACTAGATTAACTTGGTCGGTACCTAACCTAGAAAGAAAACCACACGACCAGCACCTAATCGCGTACGAATTCACTGAATGTAAAGTAGGTATCTCTTCCCTATATACATTTCATCTTTGCCTCTTTCAGGAATAATGCCGTTTCACCTATGAATCAGTTGCTTTGTACCTTACGGTTCTATGCAACGGGCAGTCAGCTGATCACATGTGGAGATATGATCGGCGTTCATGAATCCACGGCATGTCGCATTGTACATCGAGTTACATTTGCTATTGCTATATTACGTTCCCGATATATCAAATTTCCAAGTTCTGCAGAAGAACAGGCCAAAGCTGCTGCAGAATTCTACACAATCTCCAGATTTCCACGAGTTCTTGGGGCAATTGATTGCACTCATGTGAGAATAATGTCACCTGGTGAGTACCTATTCAAATAGGACAAGTACAAATACAATATAATAATTATAAAAAATGCACTAGCATGCTAACTTATATAAGAATGCGCTAATAATATATCATCAGAGAAAAAAAACAGTCCCTATCACCTACACTGACCTAAAAGGCCATCTCGAGAGTGAGTTACCATAAAGTGGCCAACTTTACTTTAGAATACTTACCTACTCATGTAGCTGTTTGTTTATTTCTAGGTGGAGATGATGCTGAGATATATAGGAACCGAAAATGTTATTTTTCAATAAACACGCAATGTGTAGCTGCTGCTAACTTATCATTTTTGGATGTTGTTGCACGATGGCATGGATGTGCCCATGATGCTAACATTTGGGATAACTGTGCTCTGAAGAGGAACGTTATACAGGTACTAATCTTAGTTTATCTAAGTACATACTTATATGCTTACATTCTATTATTAGCATAAAAATCGAACTTGGGGATAAAAATGTCTTCTAGAATGCATTTTATATGAATATATATTTTATAAACTAAATATTTTTTAGGGCAAATATCCTGGAAAATACTTGCTTGGTGACAGTGGGTATGCTCAAATGGACTACATGATGACACCACTACCAGATGGACATGTGCGAACAAGAGGAGAGCGACTATATCAAGAATCACAAATTAAAACCCGAAATGTTGTAGAAAGAGCCTTTGGTGTATGGAAGAGACGTTTCCCAATCCTGTCTCGAGGAATAAGTCTTCATCTCACTAAAATACCAGGTACCTACCTATCCTTTTAAGATATGTGTTACACATACATTCCTATGGCCAGTAAAGAAAATAATCTTACTTTACCTGTAATAATTCTTAAATAAATAAATCATTTTATTTACAGGTATCATCATCGCAACAGCTGTGCTTCACAACTTAGCCATCGAGCAAAAGGAAGATGTCCCTCCAGTGGATATAGAGTATCCTTTGGTACCAGAACCAGCAAGACCAGTGCAGCCACAGCCGCGTGGACGCAACTTAGAACGCACCATTCTCATAGAACAATATTTTGCTAGGTTTGTACTAATGTATGTTCTGATTATAAAATGCCCATTATCCAGTCAGCCTATCCTTTTTATTAGGGTTCTATACCTAAAGGTTGTTAACTAATCCTATTCTATTTGTTTCAGACTGTGACAGCATCGCCATTGCTAATAATTTCATTGTATTTGTTCATAATCTCTTGTTAAATAATAGGCAAATCTTAATGTGATATATGGTGACTATAATAAAAAGCTTAATATTGATGAATAAAATAAAGATTTATTTTAACTTTATATTATTCACACATTTTTTTTATTTTTAAGTCCATAAGAAGAAGTTCCTTTGCTCTTAATTCTTCTTCAAATAAGTTTTTTTTCTTAATATTTTCTAATTCTAACTCCTGTAGCATCATCCTGTGACTAATTTCACTTTCTTTCAATTTGATGTTCAGATTGCACTCTTTCAACTGCTCTGCAGCGACCTCTTGATTTAGTTTTACTAATTTAACTTTTTCTTCAACGAGCACAGCAAAACTATCTTTGGAACATTGTCTCCCCTTCAAAAGTTTCTTCTCTGTTCCTAAAATAAAGCATAAACTTCGATTAGAAACTACTATATTATAGTAAATCAGAAATAAGTACATTTTTCTAAGAACAACTTACCAACACTTAAGGCCTGGTTGGACTTCTTTTTTAAAATGTCAGTTCGATTGACAGATTTTTTGGAGCCATGTGGAGTTTCCCAAAGATCACCTAAAAGAAGAATGCATTAGAGTTCTGTACAATTTATAGGTTTTGCTATAAGTTAGTAGTTTGTTGTAGGCAGATCATAAAGGATAATAAGGTATTAATCTTGTGACAGAAATATACTATAGTATAGTTTTAAATTGGTATGCAAATGAGTAATAAAAATCTTACAATCATCAGCAGCATCCTTAACAAAGTCTTCTGTTTCTTGAGGTTCTCTCTCAAGTTGAGGAGTGTTTATGTTCTCTTTGCCATCAGTTTTTTGTAGAACTTCTAAGCAAATGAGAAAAGTTTATGTCAAACATTATTTTGTTACATTTACAAACAGCTTCAATTATAAGGTGTTTACAGGTGAATATCTAAACTCATCTTTCAACACAAATGAGCTTGACCTACCAATAATAAAAGCAAAAGTTATTTGGTTCATGTTATAAAAAAAAATATATTCAGCCTAACCCCTTTGAGAGACAGGCATGAGTATATGTATGTAAAATGTAAATATTCTTACCATTTTTAAAAATTAAATCATTTTCAATAGGCAGGATTCTATCATTTTTAGGAAGACTCTCCTGATACTGCTTCATGAGTTCAGAATCACTGTCAAGGCTTGTATATAAGCCATCAATTTGAGGTTCTATCATCTTTTTTATTCTATTTAAAGGATCATCATCAGTTGCCGGGGGACCGCCTCCTAAAATTATAAAAAATCAACATTTCTGCAAAAAGATCCTATATATTATTTATTTCTGACAAAGAAACAAGTTAATGGTGTAAGTACCTGTACCCATAATCTTCTTTTTGTGATGAATTTCATACTGTTTTACTTCTTTTTTTAAGCCTTCGAACACAAACTGGCAAACTTCTACGGGTAATTTTGTTATACCGGATATGGATGGCCAATCATCAACATTATCTTCAATTGCAGTAATCACGGCTTCTTTTTGGGTTGGATCTGGGGAAAAGTAATCACTTATACAGTCGGCCAGTACTTTATAGAAATAAATACAGTACAAAGGGAGCATTCTGTAGAGTTCAGCATTAATAGTTACCTTGTAAGAGCATCTTAGCTTCTGAGTGTAGCTTTTTTACCCTACTTTTCATGTTTCTGTAGCAATAAAGTAGGTTCTCGGTTGTGCGAGAGCACTGGGTTGTATTAGCATTATACATTTCTGTAATTTTTGCCCAAGCCCTGTGCTTGTCGCTTTGTTTTACAGAGTCGGTCTTCTTTGCTTCGATGATGCGCTTGTAGGGCTCAATTATTCTCGTAAAAAGTTCTTGCTCATCCCTAGTGAAATTGGGTGCTCTTGCACGAGACCCTGCTTCGACGTCCTTTTTATTCATATTGAATTTTATCGAAAATAAAAATACAGTCTACGATCACGACAATAAATACTCTAAACACCAGTTTACACCACAAATTACTTTTTATATAGCTAAATACCACACGAATACGAATACGACGCGACGATTTCGTGCGCGCACAAAACCAAACAAACGTCAAAATTGACATTTTGTTTCGTTACACGCATAAAAAACTCGTTTCGTATCAGTGTTCACGCGTAATTTTGACGTAAGTGACAAACGAAACGCAATAAACTGTTTTACCGACGCACTAATTTCATTTAGATAAACAATGTTGCGAAAGCGTTGGTACAAGACAACCCTAATTGCGTTTATGATAAACTAGTTTAAGGTGATAAACAGAATTAGTAAAATAAGTTTAACTTTTAGTTAAATAGAATTTGGTACAAGCCGCCCTTAGTAGCGTTCACATTGAAGTAGGAAAGATTTTTTTGCCGTGACGGTCTCTGTGAGCTTTGTTAGCTAAGGATATAGTTAGATACAAGTGTCGCAGCGGTTTATGAGCGGTGACCTTGACTGCGCTAGTCAGTTTTTTTCTCGCACTTAATAATTTTGTGCGCGAGTGAACACATGCGCTAGTCCCCCACCACTTTCACCGAGCACTCAAAAACCGTTTTGACACTCAGGCACGTATCCAGACTTTTGTTCGGAGGGGTGGGGCCGTGTATTGTGAAAGAAACCTCTGTAACCACTACTATAATATTACTAAGTATCTAGAATACATGTGTCGCAACGGCTTATGAGCTCACGGCGAAAGTGGTGGGGGACTAGCGCATGTGTTCACTCTTTTTAGAGATGCCAAAAGGATCAAAACTATTTACAGTCTCCACATAAAAAATGTCAACACAGCTTTTTAAATTATTAGTAAACATAACCTCAAAAATTTGAATAAAATATATAGAGCAGGTCTTTTATGTGTATTTATAGGCTTGGATAGGATTTATTACACTTAATTAGGTCATAATTGATACATTCGCTGTAATTAAATACCTGTAATAACAGCAACTCGTTTGTACAAGTCATCAAAATCAGTTAGAAATTTTCCTTCGTGATACTCCGCCATACACCGCTCAAATACATGGTAAATGACCTGTTTTTCCCATTATCAAGCACCAAAACGTAGATTTTTCAATTTTTCTGTCGATATCAATACGAAAATCACAAAGAACCTCTATAGAAAGAAATTTTCTCTGTGATTTGAAACCGTCCGTGAAAGTTTTAGAGTTGCCATATGAAGAGAAAATAATAGTTCCGCTTTATTTAATTTCTATATTTAATTGACAAGCTGTATGTATGTCTGTGGGGTAAACCAACTGTGGCTCTAGAAGTAAAGCCGTTCGGGGCTCACTCGAATCGTCGACGTCAAACGACGAAAGAGACAAATCTATACAAGTAAGAGAGACAAATAACAGGTATCCTGCTCACTTTGCTCCTTTTGTCGTTTGTCGAAGATGAATCGAATGAGCCCCGAACGGCTTTACTTTTAGAGCCACTAGAGGGCCTGTTATGTACCTCAGTGTTGGTTGCCATCTATGGTTGCTATTCACCAAAAAAGATTAAAATGAAATTTCATAACCTTTATTGGTTATTGAACTATTTACGAATTGTGACGTCAGTTCAAGTGCGAAAGTATCCTAAGATAAGCAGATAGTATGTTTTGGACAATAGGCACTCGGTCTGGCAACTGATTTTACGAAACAGAATTAGGGGGCTTTAACTGACAGTTGCATGGAAGTGTTTTGAAACGCGATAACATGGGGTGACAATTGTCGCGTTTACCAGGTTTGTATCGCTGCAGCGATGAATTGTGCAGCCGCTGCAAAGAGTTATAATTTTATCTGACCATTTCACATGACTTTGAAAAGCATCGAGCAGCGGAAATAATTTCCGCTGCTCTCTGCAGCGTATAGGCTATCTGTAATTTTGACGTATGGCCGTTTTCACACAAATCCATCACTCAGCGTTGCCAAATCGTTCCTTTTGGAACATTTTGCGTTCTATTTCACGTTCATGCGTTCCTTTCACGTTCCCTTCTTTCGTGCGTTCTTTCTGTTCCTTATTTTGTCCGCTTGTCAAAGAAGTTTTAATAAAAACTGGTACAGAGTGTCAAGTATAAGTTTGCGTTCCATTGCCATGGCAATTTAATGTAAATGTAACGCCAACTTATAATAATATAATAATAATAAACGTTTATTTCAAGAATTTTTAGCTCACATCAAAATACAAATTTACACAACACATAAAATAATATTAATAATAACAAAACAAACATTATCAAAATCAAAATATTTATTTTTGCAAAATAGATGCATAAAGTATATTTTCTACAAGTCAAAGTTAATTTTAACAATATAATATATCTTTAGAATATTAAAAAAAAAATTTAATAGTACGGGAAATAAAATATACACCTGCATAAATAAATGATAGTCGTAAGTTTTTAAATAAATAAATAAATAAAAAATAAATAAAATAGAGAATCTAGGAATAAAAATATTATATATACATAATGCAATGAAGAAATAGGTTCATAAATAAAAACGGGAAATACATACAAAAAATATTAAGGTTGGGCTACTAAAATGTAATAAAGTTATATACCTGCATAAAATATAGAAATATAGGAATAAAAATATTATATATACATAATGCCTAACCATCCGCACCATTCGATTAGTATTGCTAAGAAGAAGGGCAAGAAACTTAGCAAACATTCCTTTTTTAATAATAAAACATATGATACAAAAACATATACATACCTACTCAAGTAGAGGCATAAAAAATATAAGACTGCAGGAATAAGTCACGAGAAAAAAAAATATCTTAGTCAACCTGTCTCATATTGTCTCTTACCTTTAACAAAGTAAGTTTACATATTAATTAATTTTAAGCCTTTAGAGGAATCATACAGTATTAAAATATGCTAATTATTAATTACAAAATTGAATAAGATTATTATTATTTATTACACCATACTTCATTATCATCCAAATAATCATTGATTTTATAATAAGCTTTCTTAAGTAGTCCCTGCTTAATATATAGTTTAAACTTATTTTCAGGCAAAGTAAGAACCTCCTCTGGAAGCTTATTGTAAAATCTTATACCATGTCCTACAAAAGAGGTACCTACTTTGGCAAGTCTTAATTTTGGAAAAGCTAGTTTATGTTTGTTTCTGGTTTCAACAGAGTGGTGCACACCAAGCCTCGGGAAACTATCAATATTTTTTCTGACATATCTAATAACTTGATAAATAAATTCACATGGGACGGTAAGTATATTAATTTCTTTAAACTTTTCTCTTAATGAATCTCGATACTTCATGTTATAAATAGACCGAATCGCTCTCTTTTGCAAGACAAAGACTGCTTCTATATCCGCGGATCTACCCCACAACATTATGCCATATGACATAATGCTGTGAAAATAACTGAAATATACTAATCTAGCAGTATTTTCATCAGTAATCTGCCTTATGCGTCTAACAGCGTATGCGGCTGAACTAAGTCTACCACAGAGAGCTTCTATGTGGGGATCCCACTGAAGACGAGAGTCTATAGTAATACCTAAAAACTTGTTTCGTTAACTAACTCCAGCTTGGACCCCTGCAAAAATAAACCGACATCTACTTGAATTACATTTGGTAAAGTAAACTTTATACATTTCGTCTTTTTTGCATTTAGAACTAAATTATTTGCAGTGAACCAATCAAGAATCAGAGAGAGAGAGTTGAATTCGCGTCATCGAGAATATAGTTATGTCGATTCACTTTAAAAATAAGTGACGTGTCATCTGCGAATAGAACTATCTCAGATAAGTCTTCAACTAAGTAAGGAAGGTCATTTATGTATATTAAAAACAATAGAGGCCCCAATATGGAGCCCTGCGGAACACCCATTTTGACTAATGCTCCAGATGACTTTACTCCATTAATGTCTACCTTTTGAATCCGGTCACTAAGGTATGACTTAAATAACGCCAAAGATTTACCCTTAACTCCATAGTGATCCAATTTACATAAAAGTGTTTCATGATTAACGCAATCAAAAGCTTTTGAGAGGTCACAAAATACACCGAACGCATTCTGCTTTGCTTCCCAAGCGTCAAATATGTGCTTGATTAAAGCAACTCCTGCATCAGTGGTTGACCTCCCTTTAGTGAATCCATATTGTTCACTGTGAAACAACTTATTTAAGTTAAATGAGATAATAATTGATTAAAAACAATTTTTTCGAAAAGTATTTATACTGGTAAAACTGAGACCGGTCTATAGTTGGAAGGGTCTTCATTGTCGCCTGATTTAAAAAAGAGGGATCAATTTACTCAACTTCATTAAATCAGGAAAGACACCATCATCTACACATTTATTAAATATTAAAGCTAAATATGGAGCTATTAAATCAATAATACAGCTTACAACTTTAACAGATAAGCCGCCCCATAAGTCCTCGGTTTTTTTTTAAGTTAAGAGATTTAAATGCTTTAATGACAGTTTGTGAATTAATATGCTTAAAAGCAAATACAGAATGGCACTGAGGCACGTGATCACTCAAAAGATCCTGTGCAAGTCTTGGACTTGAATTTAAGCCTTTAGTTGTCAAGGAAGGAATGTCAGTAAAGAATTGTTCAAAGGCCTTCGCAACTTCTTTATCTCCTGTAAAAACTTCATTAAAAATTAAAACTAAAGACAACTGAACTAACGAAAAAGAAAATATGTGTCAGCAATATCAGTATGTGCTATTCCTATTTACATGAAAATGAACCCAACGTTGTATTGCATGGTTGTCTAGTCTATTGGCTATCATCTGTAAAATAGAGTTGGAGCTACCGTGCACTCTACAGAGCATCGAGGCGCATCTCTTGCGGATGATGGTGAAAAAACAATCTGTGTGTGCGTCGGCGAACATTCCTGAGGAACTCTTTTGAGAGAAGCACCGTTAAGTGTTATAGGTGGTACATAAGAAGGGCATCTGGTACCAGATTTAAAAACCATAAATTCACTCTTAGCGGCATTATACTTGAGCCCATGATCAACAGCATATTCCTCACAGATTTTAATGAGCTTTCGTATACCAGATACTGATGGACGCAGCAAAATCATATCGGCTGCATAACTAAAATTATTTGCACAAGTTTCATCAATATGGCAACCGACATGTGTTGTGCTGAGTTTACTCATTAAATCATTCACATAAAGGTTAAAAAGTTATGGTGACGTTAGCCCTCCCTGTCTTACTCCACATTCCATCGTATACTTATCTGACCAAACATCCCCCCATTTCACAAAGTGAACTTAAACGTATACTTGGCCGCGTTCAGTTTGATCGCCCGCTCATCACTGACAGCAGGATAGCATATACAAATTCTACGCGTGCAAAAGATGTCATGATCGCCGCCGGGTGTGAGCGGGCGATCAAACTGAACTAAGCATAGACATATAACGAGGAACTAAGCCCTTGACAGTCTGTAGTCTACTACAGAACTGACTACTCAGATTTTGTAATTTTTGAACGCAGCCGGTTGACTGACAGCCGGGCTGCGTTCTTAAATTAAGGGTCCCATACCCATTTATGTTCATCCTCAGTCTATACGAGAATACCAGCTTAAATTTTTTTTCTCATAAATTGGGTAAATTATAAAAGCCGACCGAAATTAAAATGCTTTGAGGTTAGTAAGGCTTTAAATACCGGCTGTAAATAGAGTGAAACCTTTAAATAAAGCTAAATACTCTACTGACCATACTGAACAACTCTTTTAATAAAAAAGGCGCAAATCTCCAGAGAAAAAGATATTCATTATTAACTTTGTCTTGGGGTCTTACTCGCGATAACTAACAACATACCTTAATAGATATGTGCTTGACGTTTCGACGCCTCTGTAGGCTGTCGTGGTCACAAGCCAACTGACGAGAGTAGCAGCAAAAATGTTCTTGGTGAGCGGGCGGTAGGTAGCACATTATTTTTCTTTTTCCTACCCGCACTTTGTCTTTTGTTAATTAATTGTTTCTTACGTCATACACAACACACACGACACACCACACTAACAGTATCGAGGTAAATATTCGAAGATAAATCGCGAGGTTTAAATTTCTGTATGACTGAACTCCATGCCGAAGATAACTTAAACCCGTCATCCCAATTGAAATTTTTTGGGTGTGTTTTTATTTCAATTGCTTCTCGAACAATTCTCGGGTAGTAGTGGCGGTCAGTAGAAAGAGTTTTTGGGTCATGAAGTTCTATCCAGTGGTTTGAACCAGCCGTTAGCAGGTGTTCTGCAATCGCTGTTTTATTTATTTGCCTGTTTTTTGCAGCTGTAATGTGTTCCTTGACCCTCTCAGCTATGGTTCGCTTTGTTTGGCCAATATATACACTTCCACAGCTTTACTATACTTTATAGACACCAGGAGTCATGTATGGTATTGCATCCTTTGGTGAGCGAATATGATGCGCTACTTTAGAAAACGGCGTATATACAGTCTTGATGGAGTATTTACCTAGTGTTGTTCCGATTTTGTCCGTTAAATGTCAAAAAGACAAAATTTGTTACATTAACGATAACATCCGTAACGCAGCCAGTCAAGCCTCTTGCTCTTAAAATTCACACTTGTGTTGATAGTCAATATTGTAGCTATCCTTTGTTCTGTTCCAATAAATCGATTAAATACTTGGGAATAATAGTCGATCAGCATCTGAATTGGGTGGAACATATAACAGCCTTGACAAAACGGACTAGAAAACTCGTGTACATATTTAAACATCTTCGTCATGTAGGTAGTGATAAAGTCCTGAAAATTGTGTATTATTCCCTAGCCCAATCTATTCTCTCATACTGTATAACAGCATGGGGATCCGCTGCTACCACACACCTAATACCACAGGAAAGAGCCCAAAGACTCTTGCTTAAAGTAATGACTTTTAAACCAATAAGATTTTCTACTACTACGCTATACTCAGAGATATCAGTTTTTACAATAAGACAGCTATACGTAAAGGCATTAATGATGAGACAACATAAATCTGTCAACTACCAAAATCACCAACTCAAGCGTATAGGAAAACGCAGACGAATTTGGACAAAATTCTTTAAATTCTATAGGACCTTACATCTACACTAAAATTAGCATCTGTTTACCAATATTTCATCTAAACAGTTATGATTTCATGAAAAAAATTACAGAATACTTACTTAAATTAAACTATGATAACACAGAGGCATTATTTAAAATAGAATCATGATGCATCTCAAGACATTTACTTGTACAATATTGTGCCACGCTGTAATCTGTATACTAACTACACATTTCAAAATCAGTGATTAAACAATCTCATAAACACACAAGCACTCAACAAATACACACACTGTATATGATACACACTTTCACATAATACACAAACAAAAACAAATTATTAATATTAAACAAGGCTAAATTTTTGAACTATACAGTAATTACATGCAACTATGATTTTGTATCTTGTTTTTCTTATATGTTTTTCTCTTTTGCTTTTTTTGTCATATATTTATCTTTCTTTGTTTTTCTGTTCATGATAGCATGTTTTTTTATATTTTTTATTATGGTCAGTAGTACTGACTTCCCTTCTGGAAATGTATAATTTAGTGCGACTAGAGAATCACTGTAACCCTACCGTACAGGTACTTTTAGTACTTAGTGTAGGGAACAGGGCTCCCCGAGGTATTTTTATACAATACAATATATAATAAGGCTAAAGATAGTATGTAATCTGCTTTTTACCTTTACATACTACAATGTACCATATATTTAAGTTACACTGAAGATAAATAAATAAACAAATAAACCCTCTCTCTCTGACACATACTCACCTAACTCACAAATGCGTGCACTCTTTCAAAATAAGTTCACAATGTTGTTGTATCGTTTTAAATGTGTCTACTATCCCTACTACCTATAGCTGTTGTAACTGACATGCTGCAAGACGGCTGCATAGCCAGCGTAGGTGACAGGATCTATATTTTTCTTTGCAAAATTTCTTTATTATTAATTTGTGCCATTATTATGTTTTTTGTATGCTTATATTTCACATCAATAATAGTTTTTTTTTAAACATGCTGCGCCATCTAGTGGATGGATCTAGCAAGATGGCGTTTTCTAAAGACTTGAAAATAAAAATATTTTAGTTATTGGTCTTTGCTCCGTTAAGAAATATAATTTTACCTTTAATATTTTTTTACAAAAGGAAATATCTTTTCTGAAAATAAAATAAAAGAATAAAAAATAAAAAGTGAAAACAAATTTTACCAGTCGGGGTTTGAACCCTCCATTATGTCTCACTAAAATTCTCATTGCGCTAAAATTCTCATTGTGGCGAAACTTCCATTATGTCTCACTAAAATTCTCATTGCACTGCTCCCTTTTGTCATAACGTTTTAAATCTTCCCGAAGGAATGCTTTATCTTTTAGTGAAAACTGCATCAAAATCCATTGAGTGATAATAATATAAGCTATAGCGATATAAAATAACTATAATAAATAATAACTATAAGCGAACGATCAGACAGACAGACAGTCGTTGTATTTTATATGTATAGAGAAGAAGAAGAGAAGAAGATATACATTCAATTGGCCTATTCTTGTTTTCATCAATATTTACGATTCGAAAATCATTTCGAGGAATAGCTTTCCAGAACTGTTTTTAGTAGACATATTTTAAAATAAGCGTTCATAGCATTTATTAAATGAAAAAAAAGCGATGACATTTACTTGATCTTCAGTGACGTCATCATCACACATTTCCATTTTCATTGAACGCATCCCAAGACTATTTTTTTCTTGAACGCTTTCGAAAGACTGAAAAATTTTAAATGTTACCAACTTTATCAAAAAACCCTGTTTTAATAGGTATTTTACCAATAATTATCAGAATTCGAGAACTCCTTCAAAAATCAAACCTTGCTAGTCGTAATCACCGAAACCTATTTTTACTTTAGAGTATATACTCTATAATTAGAGTTTTAGTATGTCAAAGTTATTCTGGTTTGCCTTATGTTAGTACTACGAAAATATTTTTTTAATGTCGTGATTGTCGTATAACATTGCAAGGATTCAATTCAAGGCTCACTATCAGGGTCTTTTTATTTAGACCATTTTTTCTTTGTATAAGAAAACGTCGAAGCATCGTCGAAGCCCTATTTTCGTCGTTCCTCAATAGATTGCGCTACAAGAGGTTGTTTCAATCACTGCTGCCATTTAAGCGCGTTCGGCGCTACATCTAACCGATTTTTGGTATGGTTAGCGTGCATTTAGAGTTTTTGCTCCTAGCGGAGAATTTAGTGGTTTTATTTAGTGTATGTTTTCATTTCTATACATTATGTCTTTTACTGTTGAAAATTGGAACTGAATTTGGCGTTTTTTTATCTCCGAATTTTGTAGAATCCAGCGCTTTTTTGAGCGTTGCTTGCGCTGAATAGGGTTTTTGATCTGGCAGCACTGGTCTCAATTTCAAAATGTCTGTCCGTTTCTGCTCTGAGCTGCATTTATGGTATTCATGATTTTGCGATAAATCAAAGTCAGTGACGATTAACTTACGACCCGGAAATGTTTCATGGATTCGGTTGACGTGTTTTATTTTGACTAACCAGCTTTCTTTTTGGACTCCGACGATCGTGTTTGTTTACGTTGAATCGACTTCATTTTGCTACATCAATGACATCGGAAAAAATGTACTGTGTGCCGAACTGTGGTAAATACCTATCTTGTGCAATTTTATGTTTAAACCCTGGTGAATGTGACTCTAACGAACATTTCGTATTTCAGATCCGCAGGAATTGTGAAATTTGTCAAAACTTGTGAATTTATAGTCGCCGTCAATAGAAATTGTGGACTATGTAAACAAAGCGCCATGTTGTCTTTGTCTATGAATAGGTGAACTATCTAGAGATGGGTAAGTATGTGATTAAAATATGTTAGGTGCTTAATTAATTTTCTTTATTTGATGAATCGCTAGTCAAATCGCCCACGTTAATTACAAATGGTTCCGTCACAGCGTCAGTGGCCGTATCTATTATCCCATCCAGTTCTTATGGTGGAAGACGCAAAACTGTCACATTTTTCGATGCCGCCAACTCATCTACATACATTTTTATATATTTTTGCTTGTCTACTTTAGCTATTACTTATCACTTTCAGGCGTCTGAATCATTATTTTTCGAAGGGGCGCTGAACTTGCAGATGTTCCAGGTGTAGAAACAGGTTCACTCATTTTGAAATTATTTTGGTCGTAATTGTTGTTAATCCACTTGGCAGTATCAGAATCCGTAGTCCATAAAGCAGGTCGTTGTTTCAAGGTAAAACACTATCCAAATCACAATGCTAGTACGATAAAATCAGTAAGAGAAACCAAATCGTTAGAATACCGAAAACACAAAAGATTTTAGAGCAATGCTGGAAGATCACACAGCTCTCGATAGAATCACACACACGTTTATGTCAAAGATTATGAAGTAACGCTGTCAAAAAAAATGACGGAATAAAATAGCATCACGAATAAAATAGGTTTATATTCAAATAGATTCGTACAATTTTCAAAGACAATACAGATTCGATGAGAAAAAAATATGACAGCAATCTCGACACAATACAGAATTGACTATTGATTCTATGATTTTCCGTAATTAACTGGTGATTATTGAATATTTCATGATGAAATACAGTGAATGGCAGGTAAGACTTGATGCTTCATGATTTGGAATAATGTTCAGTGAGACTCCGTGACAGAACCTTGAGAAAAATGGAGAAAACGGTTTGTTTACATAGTCCACAATTTCTTTTGACAGCGACTGTTGGTCACTTTAGGTTATCTAAAATGTATTGTTTACAATAACGTACATGTAAATAAATGATCATTAATTTCTTTAATAATTTCTTTTAATTGTTTTATTTAACGAATGTATAGTAGGTATTTAAAAAATAAAAATACAATGCAGTAAGGCTGGGCTATACATGAGGTATATATACCTGTGTAGGTATAGGTAGGTACAATAGCGAACTAAGTCCGTCGTTACCCACGAGATGTCGCTAAACCAAGATAAAACTGATAACTCTATTCCTAGTTTATAAGTTACTCTATGCTCACTATTAACAAATAATAAGAATTCAGGGTATTTTGAAACCTATTTATTGATATTAGAGTTATTCAATAAATTGTTATTAATTACTAATAATTATTTAAGTATATTAGACAGAGGACATTGCACGAATAGGTATTTGAAATTGGCTGTCGGATTATGAACCTGATTTAGGTGTTAAATGTAGATTTTTGATTTTTGTTCGAACTCACCCGAGCTGGGTAGGTACCTATATTCTCTAATTCTATCAGACAGAATTGAAGTTTTGAAAAAAGAAATACCAAAGTCGAAATTTTAAAATTACTCTTGCTGTTGGAAACACTGTTAGGGATGTGTCTGTCATTTCGACTGCTTTGCTTTGCATTCGTTTGTATTGGGTTCCGTTTTAAGACGAGTGGGTTTCACTCGAAGTGATGCGAATAGTGATCCAACCTAATGTGATGACGTCATTTCCTGTAAATACTAAAATACTTATAAAATCGGTTTTAAAGCACAACAATAGGTATATTTTATTCAAATTAAATTTCTAAAGTGGTCTTTTTATTCCAAAAAGCAGACAAAAATAGCACATTGTTATTGCCAAAAGAATCTCGCTCTAACATACGCGTCTATATGCTCTTTATCTTTTGCATTGCCAATCTGATGACGGTGGTATATACTAAATCTATGAGTCAAACGTACTATGATTGATCGCACGTTTTGATACGCTTCCTAACAGAACGATAGCTGAGCGTAGTGAACATCATAACCATACCCTTATGTTTCAAACCGAGTTATTTTCAGAGCGTTCAAAAATTTACCCGAGGGTAACCGACTCAGATAAAGAACGAAGTAACCGAACTGTTACCTGATAGTTGCTCGGAAGTGTTTTGAAACACTTCCAAGTCATGCTAAAATCGCACAGATAGTAGTTCAAAAACTTGTGGGATTTTTGTATGTTTTAACTTTACAGTTATGCCGCCATCGCCGCGCCGTCGGCCGACGAATGGTCTTATGAAAAAATACTAAAATTGATTGATCCCGTTAGGTGCTGAACCAGCAATGGGGGACCCCAAAAATAATAAAAACTATAAATTGAAACAAGTCACGATTATAAATTTGTAACAAAATGCAAAACTTACTAACAATGTACGTTGTGTTTGGCGTTTTCGCTATTCGTATTTATTGTAAGGCAAGTGTATTTCATATTGTATTAATTATGTACCAGACGTACGTACAGTGAAAATAATTTGATATGTACTAAAAAAGCATAGAGCGCTCGCAGCTGCAATGTCGGCATCAATTTTATAGTAGGTATACTGTATTCTCTTTGCATTTTGTCGTCGATGTTTACCGCGTGAAGGCGAAAGCCGGAATGCGGCTCATGGCGAGGGAGGAGTTTGGCGATGAGTGAGGCGAATAGAGCAGCGTATGACTGGCTAGGGGGCAACATCGCGGCAGCGCGATTAGCAAAGCGCAAAGCGATGAGCAACGTGAGGAGCATAATGTTCTCTATGTGAGGAGCGTAGTCTGGCTGAGGCATTATACCTTTGCCTGTCCCTGAACGGGAGGAAAGAAAAAAAAAAAGAATGACAAATTCAACAAAACATGACGTGGAAATAGTGGTGACAAAATAAATAAAAAATTCTCTTTTCTGTATTAAATAACGACATTAATTCCTATTTTATTTACTTCTTTGTTGAATATTACTTCTCTGTGTTAGTGCAAATAGGTTGTACAATAGTCTGTATTAATGTGCGGAGGAGAAAGTGAACCATGTCTCAACGGGATAAAAATGATAATCCCCCTGAACGGGGGCACGTCGAGGGCTCGGAATCGCATTTAGCGGTCTCCTTGAGCGAAGTATCAAGTATTGCTGGCAGTACAAAGAATACCAAGGTATTCCATCTATCCATTCAATGCTTACTCAGGGACACCATACTTTGATTTGCTTTCATGATTGAGCAGGAGCTACCATATTTTTACAATTTTCTTAAAGCCCAATTGTAATGTTTCCGTAACATTCCATAATGCTTTGCACGGCTTTGCAGTGGATCTTTGTTTATAATATTTATATGCTTTTTCATGTTTATGTTTAAAATGGAATAGTGGAACTAGCATGACCAAAATTTTTAGTCCTATAATATATATCTAATGAGTTTTAACATTTCTAGACCCAGCAGCGCGTATCTTCTTCCTCTGAAAGGCAAATAAAGTTAGAAAAAGCTCAAAGATGCCTTGAGAATGCGGTTATGGTTTCCAAAAAAGTGAAAGAACACCGGAAAGCTGCTGCTGAGCTCTTAGGGAAACCATTTGGTAAGTTGTACAAAGACTCTTATTTATGTCTACTTTTAAAATTGCCCAACAGCAAGTTGTTTAGTGGTACATACTTTAATTCACGAAGCTTGTACAAAACAGGTTTTTCTTTGAAGTTACTGCTGTACAAATCTAATAAAAGTTACCAACTGACACTACAAATGATCATTTTACATAAATTTAACTTGCAGTTGACTTGCATTTCACATCTTACCACGTAGGTTGCATTATTTATGTGCATGTGATGAATTAAATGTAAAATTTATTTTGTAGAAGAAGATGATGGAGACACAGCATCAGAGATGGCATGCACCATGAGTGAGAGGACCGGGTACTCCGCTGCTACAGACACTTCAACAACTCTCTCTGTTCAGGAAGCACTAAACAGTAAGCCTAAAAAGTCTAGTTTGTTTGTTGTACCTAGTTTACATACATATACTCACTCCTGTCTCCCAGGTAAGCAGAGACTTCGGATTTTCATCTGCCACGATCCTGACACACCTGCACCTAGTTTATACCGGCTAAATGAAAAGAATCCAATTTAAAAAAGTGTAGTTGTCTAAACTATATTTTCAAGATATAGAATAACTTTTAGATTTGTAAGTACTGTAAGTTGAATTCATAATTAGGATGTGACAGATTAACTTGCATAAAATTTATCCTGCATAAAAAATGTATGTAAATAGGTCATTTTTCAATATTTTTAAATAACTATATAAAACCATTTTTATTTGTTATTTTGCAAACAGATGATGTTTTTTTGCTTATTAGTAATTTTGAAAATCTGGACATTGCAGTGGACTTGAGTGGTTACTATTGTTTAAAAGTTTATAAAACATAAATATTGTTGTTTCTCAGTTCCTGGAATAAGTGAAAGCTTAGCTAACACCTTGAAGCAAAAGGAGATCCTCATGGAAAGAATAAAGCAGTATAAAGAGATCAGTAGACGACCTATCATCAAAGCTTCACCCATCAGCAGAAAGGAATCTGGAGCAGAACCCAAAGATTTGGGAATAAAAGTATGTAATTTAATCATATTTTTTATGACTTAATGGTTGCAGATGAAATGGTGAATATGATGAAATAAAATAATGTCTAGGATTTTTTGACCAAGCCTACCCAAATCCAATAAATATACTGTTTTTTTAAACAAAAGTATGTGGTTTTTGGGGGCCGATGAGGTGCCTTTTTACAAACTTTGGCATTGTTAAGTAACAGTTAATAATGTATGAGTCCGCTGTAATGAGCAAAAATAGTATGGCATGCATAGCTTTTAGATGAATGTCCCATCCCTGCTTATTAGTAAGTTTTTCAAAATATTTTTATTTTCAGGCAGTAGATAAAACAGACATTACCCAACTTCAAAATAAAATAAAGGAAAAAGAAAATATTCTGAGTGTGATGCAGGTCAAAATGAAAGCAATGGAAACAACAATAATGGATTTGCAAGAGAAAATTAGTGAAAAAGATCAGATCATTGAAGCTAAAACCAAAGCTACTAGTCTTATGTCTGACAGTCTTAGTAAGAAAGGTAAGCTTGTCATTTTTGCAAACCACACTCGTTTTTACTGCCCAATTCATAGTATAAACTGACAATGCACTGTAAATGTTTTCGTTTTGAAACATAGATTTAATGCTCTCTTTTACAGAAAAAGATTCACTTTCATTACTTGAAGACACAAGACAACAAATGACAAAAATGCAAGAAAACTTTATAGCCATGGAGTCTGAATGGATGGAAGAAAAGCAAAAGTTACTCAAAGATATTGAGGTCAAAGATGAGAAGATATCAAACTTAGAAGAAGCAAATACAATATTAGAAAATTCAAGATTTGAGATTAGTATTGCTCATTCAAAGTTGTCCGAAGAGTTGGAAATGAGAAATAAAGAGATTATACAACTTGAGGAACAATTACAAAAACTGACACAAGTGAAAACCATAGAACCAGTTCCTGAAAAACAGAAAGAAAAACAAGGAAAAGGATCACTAGAAATAGAAAGCATGGTTGAACTCACCAAAAGAATAGAATTATTGGAACAGCTGAATTGCCAAATTCGACAAACCAACAAGGAGCTTGAGAACAAGCTGGCTTCTGTCGAATCTAAGTCTCCAGCCAGTAGCTCCCCAAGTAAAAAAGCTGCTAGTCCTGTACCGACACGAAAAGGAGGCAGAAATACAGCAGCAAAATCCAAATCACCCTGGAGTAACTTGTCTTCCGAATCATTACCTCAAGAAACAGATAAGAAACAGGCCAAAAATCAAATTGCGAAGTTGGAAATGTTGGTACAGTCTCTAAACAAAGATATTTTGGAAAAAGAATTTTCTTTATCTCAAAAAGATACACTATTATCAGAATTAACATGCTCTGTTTCTGAAAAAGAAGCCATTATTAACGAATTATCAAAGTCCAAGCCTAAATCTGAAACTGCAGAAGTTGGTATTGTTACTGAGAGTACAGAAATACAAGAAGATAGGTCATCTGAAAAACAGGATGAGCCGCGTGAAACTACTTTAGACTTAGAAGATACGCTTAAGGCCGCGAATGACAACATTAAGACACTCCTTGCAGAAATTGAAACAGCAAACAAAAATATGATTAAAGTGAAATCCGATCATAAGTTAAAGATAAAGAAAATGCAGAAAACTATCGATAATTTCAGCAAAGTATCAGATGCAAATGCAGAAATAATTAAACTAAACGAAGAGCTCCATCAGCTCTCGCAAAAAGTAGCTGAATTAGAAGAAGAAAAAGGTAATTTGCAGCTACACTTAGTGGATTATGACAGTGGAAGAAGTGAGTATTTATCAAAGAAATTAATATATTTTTTTATGTAATTCTTCATGTCATTTTTCTATGCGTTGCAGTGACAGAATCAGACACGTATAAGAAAATGATCGAAATGGAGAGTCTTGCCGAATCCAGGCTGAAAGCCATTAGCACATTGGAAACACAGAAGTTTGATTTAGTCCAAGGTGAGTACTCTGAAACGTTTCATATACAAGAATATTAATCTCTGAGATGGATCCAATTCACGATCTGGTATAGGAAAACAATATAATATAATAAAACAGTATAGTAGTACCGTTTCCTTAAACGAAATAACGTGCGTAAAACGCATTCAGCTATAGGCCTCTAAGCTCGTGCAAAGAACGGTCGTACGTATGTAAGAGGACGCGAGCACACCGTGTGCCGCCGAGCATCTGTCGTTTGCTCGCTCTTAACGCGGAATGAGGAATGAGTATTATTTTCGACGCACACGACGTTACAGTTTTAAGATGCAGCAATCCAAATAAATATACCGGGTGTGAACAGAATGCGACTTTTAAATAAAACCACATACTCTACTGATCATACGGTACAACCCTCTGAAGAAAAAAAATCTTCAGAGAAGAAGATATTCAACTATTACTTATCTCGTAGGAAGGTCTATTTCCGAACGCCGCGCATTATTATGGAAGACGCTGTCTCAAAAAAACGCCCGTATGTCGGTCGGTGCTTTCGGGTTCACGCTTTTTTGTTTGAAGCTCAAATATTTCCCAATCGTGGTTACCGTGTTTATGTTCCTTGGGAAAAGTGGTTCAGTATGATCGGTAGAAAATGTGGTTTCATTTAAAGCTAGCAGTCTGTTTACACCCGGTATATTAATATTTCAAAGAACGTAAAACATGTCGCTCGTCTTCAGATTATGCGTGAGAATTTTAGGTATCTACTCGTAGTAGCCAAAGTAACAGGTGTGTCAAAAAGCACGGTAACGAAAATTGTTACTGAGGGAAATTTAAATACTACTTCTAAAGATAAAAATATTTTTTATTTAGTCTAAGTACAAAAAAAGACAAAATAACTAGTGGTTGCCAGGTACCAAAATGTCTCTCGAGATATCTCAAAGTGATTTTTATTTGCGCCAGCATTTTCCGTCAGCTGATTGAACCACTTTGTATTGTACTGTAAAGTAAAAAAATATTGGAATATTTTTTTTTCTTTTTAGCGGTCAGTAAACAATGCACTATCGACCCTTAAATTATTTTACCTTATTATTATATTGTTGGCGATAGGTCGACATGGCAAATTTCTAGTGATGTAACATCACACACCAGGTAGTCGACATCGATAATTTTTTTTGTTACGCAATAAAATGAGTGTAAAATTTTATTATCTTTTTATTTAAGGTAACATTTTATTCATCACAATCAAAATCAAATGAACTTGTATAACATCGCTACCGACACTATGGAATCTGTTCTGAAAAGGAATTGTTCATCTGGCCCTACTGATTTGGATTCGGATTTTATTCTGGACATAGCTAGTTCTTTCCGATATGCCGGTGTAAAACCGCAATCTCCAGTGTCAGATTGACAAGATATTTACAACAATAATTTTTCCGTTCAGAGTCCCAATTTTACTATACTTTTCTGGCTAGTTCTCGTGCTTCGTGAATGAATCATTGTTTTTTTAACACGAGACGAAGATACATCGCAAGTAACTTTCGATACAAAACTAAAAGTAATAACGTGAGCGAGATCGAAATCGATAAACGCGGTCGATGCCAACTTGAGCAGCACTACGACTAACATGGCGCGGGTGTGCGGGGCGTCACTCCCTCCACGACTCACTTACCTCGATTGCCACGTCGACCTGTCGTCATCTTTAGAACCGTATTTATTCATACCATATAATATAAAATAGCATTTTTTTTTTCAGAATTACATGATTTACAACAAAAAAATGTCGAGATGGAAGATAAGTTGGCTGACATGATTCAGCTACAAAGCGAACAAGTTTGCTCAGAAATGAAATCAGTCCAGCTTGAAGAACAAATTGACAAACTAGTAGCGTCTAAGAAAGAATTAGAACTAGTTATTGAAAACTTGAAATTGGACAAAGATCAACTTAATGGAACCATAAAACACCTGCAAGAAGAGAAAGACGAAATGTCACACAGGTTGGAACACTATATTCAAGAAAATATTGAGCTTACAGATAAGTTGGAAAAATTAAGTGCAGAAAAAGTCAGCTCTGCTGAGTCCATTGAAATTGTGGAATCTTTAACCACGCAAGAGAAATTAGAATTGGAGGAATACAACAAAGGAATGATTGACAGTAATATTAAAGATCACCATAAAGAACAGTTCGCAGAAATTGCGAGTCACGAGCGAAATGAAATTGAGAAACTTGTACAAGAAAGTGCTGAATTAAATGCAAAAATAGAACTGTTTACTCATGAAAGGCAAGAAGTTATGGAAAGATTAAATAAAATATCAAGTGAAAACAAAAGTTTGCATGAAAAAATAAACCAAGTTAATGATCAGGCTGGTACCTTACAAAGTAGTATAGAGATTTTAACTAATGAAAAACAAATGTTGCAAACACTCAATGAAGAACTTGTTCGACAAATTGAAGAACTAAAACATGAAAGAATCGAAATCGTTAGAGATAGCGTTGATAACAGTAAGCCGGTTGTTACGGAAGAAATTGCGGAATCCTTTACTCAGGATCATCAACAAGATGATAAATTTGCTGTTGAGAAAGGCAGTAAAGGTGCTAAAACTGTTAAACAACTGACTAAAGAAATCCTTAAATTGAAAAATACTATAAAAGAAAGAGAGGCTGAGATTGGTGACTGTCAAATGAAGATTTTAGCGCTAGAAGAGCAGCAGCAAAAGCAACATGAATCATTACAAACAATTGCCATTTATGAAGGTAAATTGAAAGCTATAATTGAAGAAAATGATAACTTGAAACAAGAACTTAACAATTTAAAACAAAACAAAGAATTTGATAATCAAAATATTAAACTTCGGGAAGCAAATGAATTATTGCAACACGAGCTATATAAAATCCAACAAGAATATTCAACAGTAACAAAAATTCGTGACGCTAGGATACAAGAGTTGGAGAACCTTTTACATGAATATGAGAAACAAATGCAAAATTATGCAAATGGCTTACAGCAAAAAGATAAAGAACTTTCTGAATATATCAATCAAATAACTAAGCTAAATGAGGTTTCACACAAACTTAAATCAACCATTGAAATACTTGAAGAAGAAAAAGCTAAAAATCAAAACGCAGAGCTCCTCAAATCACTAAATAAACAAATAAACGCTTACCAAAAGAAATTAGTAGAGTGCGAAGAAAGATTGAGAATGCTGGAGGAAGAAAAATCTCAGTTACTATCGGTAAAAGGTGTACTGGAAAATAAAAATAAAACATTAGAAGGAGAGCTTAAAAATTTACAAGACAGTTTATCAGAGAAGCAAGCTCAGATTAAAAACTTACAAGTACAACAAGAGAAGCACGCAGATGAAATTGCTAGTGTGGTACTGGAATCAAAAGAACGAGATGAAGAAATTCATGAAATCAAATTACAGCTTAGAAAAGAATCCATTGAAAATGAAAAGTTACGCACCAGCTTAGACGACAAAGACAAAACAATTCAATCTTACTCTCAGGAGATTAATGACATTAAAGACATTAAGGGTAAATTAAATACAATAACTCAAGAAAAAGACGAAATTAAAGAACAATACAGTGCTTTGGAGAATAAAAACAAAGACATGTTGGAAAAACTAAAAAAATTTGCTGGTAATTTAAAAAAGAAAACCCTCATGTATACCGAATTGGAAAATCAATTCATAGAAACTCAAAAACAACTGGAAGCTAAAAATAATGAGTTAGAACAACTTTCGATTCAACTACAGGGTCTTCCAGCCTTACAGGACAAGTTAAAATATGCGGAAGACGAACTAAATAGAATACTATCCCAAAAAGTTCACATGGAACAACAAAATTCTCAAGAAATTATTCAGTTGCACAGTAAGAACAAAGCTCTACAGGAAACGCTCTTAGATACCGAAAATAATTTAACTAATTTAAAAGAGTCATATAATCTTGTAAACAAAGAGTTGCAATCCAATCTCGAACAAAACTCGAATCTGCTTACCCAAATTAATGCTTTGAATAAGAAATTGGTTGAACACGAAATAGAACAGAAGAACAACATGAATTTCGTTACAAAAATATCTAGTTTAGAGAACGATATCTACCAAAAACAACAGCAAATTAACGAACTATTAAATAAAATTGAAAATCAGTCCCATAGCTTTAACCAAATACAACATGGTCATGAAGCTAAACTTCAAGAACGGGATCTGTATATTGAAAGTATGGAAGACGACTTAAATAAGTACAAAAGTCGCATTTGCCGTCTTGAAGAAAGTATATCTATTATGGAGGATAGAAGACATTCTCTGGAACGCAAAGCAGATCAACTAGGCAGCCAGTTGCAAGAAAAACAGAAAGCATACAGTGAATTCACAAATCAAGAGGATGAGCTAGTTAATCGATTAGCCGTTTTGATGGATCATGATAGAGTAGTAGATAAACAGTTACACGAAATTGAAAGTGAAAATAAAGAACTACAACATAAAATTCAAACGGTTAACGAAGAGAACCAGAGGCTAAAGAAGTCTCTTTCTGAGGTACATGAGCAATGCAATATATTGAAGGAAAAGGCCAGCTCAGCTGATGCTGCTGAAAGCGACGCAGCGACCTTAAAGGCAAAAACTAGAGAACTCGAAAGAGAGCTAAAGAAAATACAAAAAGAATTTGATACAATGAACAAGGACAATAAAGAATATTGCTTAGCACTTGAAACCGAATTTAATGCACATAATGAAGCAACTTTAAGAGAAAAAAAGGCTACAAGTGAAAAATGTGAAAAACTTAATGATTACATTAAAGAATTAGAACAAAAACTTCAAGAATACAGTTGTACTATACAAAATCTTAATTTCAACCTAGAAGAAGCAACTAGACAGAACCAAGAACTAACTGAAAGTACAAACGTTGATAAAGTTAAGACACCTGACTATACTGAGCAGTATATCAGTGAAATTAATAGGCTTAATGCCGTCGTTAACAGTAAACACCAAGATATTGAAGAATCAACAAAAAAAACAAATGCCTTACAGTCTTCATATGAAAGCAGAATTATGCAACTTAATGAAAGGCTTAAAAATTCATCTGATGAAATAGAAAAACTTATTACAGATAATAACGTGTTAAGGGAAAACAATGAACAGTTACAGGTAGCTTTGACTGAAAAAGATGAACAGTTTAAACAACTGATGGAGAAAAGGAGAGTTTCTTTCGAAATGAATATTCCAAAAACTGAGGGTATGATTATCTCGTCCACAATAGAAGCTTTAAACGTAGACCCTAGTTCACATGGAGTTAATAGAGCATCCCTTGAATCCCAAATGATCTCTAGTCCAAGTACCAGAGAAGTCGATATTACTTTACTTGAATCACAGATGTTTTCGAATATCGAGCTCGAACCCCTACACACGAAAGAAAAAATGTCGGGACAGTCTCAAAAAATGGTTGTACAAGGTGATGTAGAACCGCTGATAGTAGCAAAGAAAGCCTATTTATGTTATAAGGGTGACGAAGATGATAATAAAGATAAAAGTACAATGGAGGATGTTGATCCATTTAATTCAGATGAAGGGTGGGGTCTTGGTGAAACTGAAGCGGAAGCTAACTTCGTCCCAGCTGTCACTCAGTTTAACGAACAGATAAATCAGCTTACAAAAGACAACGAAGCATTGAAATCAGATCTTGCTGTTAGTAACGCAAAACTATTAAAAGCTTTAAAGAAACTCAAAGAACTTAAATCTAGTAATGAAATGCTTAAAAATGAATTGAAACTTACAAAACAAATGTCTGAATCTACATTCCTTGACAGTGCTATTGAAGATGAACTAAAAATTCATATTCTAGAGTTAGAAAAGAAGGTTGAAGAGTTAAATACGGATATTAATAAAGAAAAGAGAGAAAAAGAAACTCTTAAGAAACAAAATGAAGTGTTCCAAAATGCAAATGATAAGTTTATAGAAATGAAGGAGAAGATGGACAATGAACTCGAGCTATGGAAGTTCAAATTTAAAGAAGCAAATGATAAACTAGATACTTTGCATTGGGGAGGTAACTCAAAAACTCCAGAACACAAACCTGTTGCTCCCGACAGTAATACTACACGTCTAAGAGAAGAAATACTGAAACTTGAAAAAGAAAATGACGAGTTATCAATCATGATTGACCAAGTGACAGCACAGAACAACGAACTACTATCACAACAATCTCAGTTAAAAAATGAAGTTATCTCTCTAAGCAACCAGTTACAACTACAGTCTATATCTGACAGCATTGCTGTACTAAATAATCAGCTGTTGGAACATCAAAACGTAAATACTGAATTACTGAGTAGCAAAAAATTGCTCGAAGAAAAAGTTTATAAACTGGAAGCTGAGTTTGCAGACTTGCAAAATAGCAAATCATCAATGGAAGAAAACTATAAACAATTAGAATCAGATTTCTTTGAATTACGCAAAAGTAAGGAGTCACTTGAAAAAGACTTGCAAAAAAATGAACATCTGGTAGAAGATTTGAAACGTGCGTTAAGTGAAGCAGAAGTCCAACAGAAAATGATTACAAGTTTTAATGATGAACTCAAAAATAAGAGCATTCACCTAGAACAAGAATCAAAATCACTGAAATGGAAATTAGACGATGCAAATGCCCAAATTTCTGTCTTATCTAACGAACTTCTAGGGTATAAAAATAATGTTAAACAGCAAGCGCCCACGAATATATCTTGTACTTCTGATATGTTTATAGAAAGCGAAAAGTCTAATACATTGGAAGATCAGTTGCAACAAATGAAATCAATAGTTGATGATGCAAGTAGCAAAATAATGACGTTAGAAAATGATAAGCTTCAAGTTGACCTGAAGGTTAAGGAATATGAAGAACATATCAATGAACTTAATGATAAAATGCAAAGAGTAAACGCAGAAAATGATCAACTTTTATCTTCCGTGGCGGAATTGAGATCGTCAATTTCTAACGCCATAGATCAACGTGGTTTCGAAATAGCTGAGTTGTGGAAACAACATCTGGCACAAAGGGAAGCTGAGTTCCAGAACATGGAACAAGAACTAAGGAACCAGCTTAATACTGCTGAGAACAAGTATGAACAACTTCTAGATAACTTCCAATCTTCCAATCAAGAAGAGACTAGTAAATTGATCATGGTTGAGCAACTAAGCGCGCTACAAACTAAACTCCAGGACAAGGAAGAGCATCTTATCAGCCTTCAAAGTAAATACGCTGATGTTATAGACCAAATTGATGTACTGCGTTCTGAAATAGATGATGAAAAAGTTATGTTTGAGAACAAGTTGTTAGGACAACGAGAAGAGTACGAAAAACAGATAAAGGAATTAATGCAACAACATAAAGCATCATCAGATAATTATGAGAAAACTACCAATGAACTTCATTCCGAATCCGCAACTAAAATAGAGATCTGTTCCCAATTAACTGTAGAACTTGAACAATCAAACCGGTTAAGAGAAGAACTTCAAGCTAACATTCTGGAATTAACCAATCAAATGCGTTTGAAGGATACTGAAGTTTTCCAAAAAACTAGTGAGTACAGTATTGCTTTAGCACAGAGAAACGAAGAATTTGAAAATATCAGACAACAACTGCTTCAATATGAAAAGAAAATAGAAGATTTAAACTATGAAAAGGAAGCTGAGTTAGCCATCCTTAGATTAAAAATGCATGAAAATACAGAATATTACGAAAAAAAATGTAAAGAGCATGAAACTGAAAGGTATACTCTCGCAGAAGAATTGAATGCTAAAATTTTAGAATGCGGCAACCTAAACCGACAAATTACAGAGTTAAATAAACTTTTGCAAGAGCAATCTGTTAAAGCTAGTGAAATGCAGACAGCTTTAGAGAACCAAGAAATGGAAATAGTTACATTGAAAGACGAAATAGACAAATTAGACGAACTGTTACAGAAAACGCACAGTAGTAAAATTGAAAAGCATGTAAGATTCGCTTCAGACACCAAGCCATCATCTGAAGAAAGCTCTTCAGCTGACACTTCATTCGAGCAAGATTTATTAGATGCTGTGCCAAGAGCTGAACTCGATCTAGCCCTGTATATGTTGCACCAAAGAGATGTGCGATGTGAAGAATTGACGATGGAACTCACTCAGTTGTTAGAAGAGAGGGATACCTTGCAGTTGAGATTGTCAGATAGTTTGCGATCCTTTGAAGATTTGAAATCAAAGTGCAAGTCAGCAGGTCTCGAGCTTCCAGTCATGATTCAAGTCTTGCACACGGTCCCAGAAGTATCAAGTCTAGGCGCTGAAAAGGAGGCTCAATTCGTGGACACGCATCGAGTTCAGACAAATAGAAGCAGCAGTATCAGTGATCCTGATGGAGACAACCCTAAGCTACATGCCAAGTAAGCAAATCTTCGTAACGGCCTTATATACTTTTTAATAAGATTAAAATTCTACTCCAGGCAATTAATTGTTGTCATGGACCACATATTTGCCATCAAATTGAGAAATGGCGAAAACTTCAATAATACGCTTCACGCTCGGCTTTTTGTCAATTTATCTGCAGCATAACTCAAAAACTAGTCTGGTTCGATTAAGTTTGGTACGTAGGTGCAGATTTAAATGAGAAAAGATGAAACCCGTGTTTAATTTAATAATAAATTATTATACAACTAGATAAAACTAACCTAATAAATTTTCTACCGAAGACTTTCCGAGCTGCGCAGCGTGAGGCAGAGCCGTGACGTGCGACTGCGGCAGGACAGCGAGCAGCGACAGCTAGACATGCGCCTGATGCATCGCGACGTTGCCAACTTGCCGCCTGAGGCCGTGGAGCAGTTGCAGCAAGCTCACCATACCCTGTGTAAGTATAACTATCAGCGAAGCACACCATACTCTGTGTAAGTATAACTACCAGTGAAGTGTAAGTGTAAGTATCACATAATGATCAGTGAAACGTACATTTATTTATTTATTTATGTATTATATATCTGCACAGCATAACAGATTAAACCCAAATCACCGTACAGACACGAAGAAAATTACAAGGATACAGAAATAAGACAGAAAAGTAACTACAAACGGAAAAATGAAACAAAAATGTTAAAACAATCTAATATTGTAAATCTAAGGACATGGTCATTGAGGCTTCACTCTCACAGAACTTCAAGCACTCACGCATCACATCCGTCAATCTATCAGAGAAAAGAAGTACAAGCGCAACGTTGCTAACTTGTCGCTTGAGGCCGTGGAGCAGTTGTCAATAGCACAGCATACACTGTGTAAATAACCATCAGTAAAGCAAATCATACACAGTGTAAGTGTAACTATCAGTAAAGCACAGTGCGAAGCTTCTACAGGCCAAAAATGATCAATTGGTATATTTGAAGTAAGTGATAGATGCGGTAGCCATTTATAAAAAAAATTGCAATGTGAACTGTCGGGTCTACAATTGACTATCCGTAGATAACTACGAAAGAAGCCCCTTTGGTAATTTACTACTACTAAAATGCGTCGTAAATGTGATTATCTATCGAATATCAACTATTGCTGAAACTAATACACCTGTGCCCCTTCCACAAATAATAACAGTAGCTTACGTACCTATTGCAACAATCAAGTATAAGTAAGTACCTTAGTTCTAATATAATAATACCGGTATACTACACGATTTCTAGGGTCCCTAACACCAAAACAGTGTATTGTAATAGCAGTTAGGGCGTTAGGGTCCTTAAGTAGGTCGATCGGCGCGTCCCGATCTCACTTCTACTACCCGTCCAACACAACCAATGCCAAATACTTTTTAGCGTTTGATAGAGGCGATTATTGGTTGGCTCATCGACCTATTTGTCTTGGACGGGTAATAGGGCCGATAGCAGTGTTGCCAACTAGGATTTTGAAAAGTACGTAGTTCAGAATTGAAAATTACGTTGATTTTGAAAAAGTTGCACATGAAAAGTTCGTAGATCTACGTACTTTTTAAAGTTGAGATTTAGAGTATATAAAAACTGAAAAAAACAAGTGTTTTGATGTATATGCAATTTCTTTATTGTCTGGCTTCATTTCTATACTTTACTATATTTATTTAAAAAAATTAGGTTTTCAGTGACAGACATATCCCAATGAGACGAACGAAACGTTTCGGTTAAGCGAAATGTACGATCATACAATCACAACTATAATATGAGTAATATGGGATTTCGAATGACAGGTCGTTGTGTGCTTTATGATAATATGGCACAGTTTTATACCTTTTATCGAAGGAAAAGGGAATGAGCCTATGCAGTTCAGTCAGACATAATGCAATTTTACTCATTTTTATATTTATAGAATGTACGTAGGTTCAGGGATTGAAGTAGATCTACGCAAAAAGACGTAGGGTTGGTAACACTGCCTGATAGATAGCCTAGTGTAATAAGCGGCGCCCTATTTACTGGCCACGCCCATCCAGTCAATTGGGCCCTAGACATCGTGAAGTGTAATAAGCGTGAGGTCCCGGCTTCGCGTCCCGGTTCAGAGCTTTACAATGACAGATGTGTGGTAAAAATATAACTGTTATAAATAGCACCGCTATATAAATATTGAAGGCGATGCGTGTAGTGCTCGCAGGGTGGCTCTTACACCACAAAGTTGAATTTGCAAGTATTTGTATCAACATTTCAACAGTCCGAAATATATATATTTCGAAGACGACAGTTTTTATTCGTGTATTTTATTTAAAATAAACTGTCATTTACCTTAGACCAGTGTTTCTTAAACTATTTGTAGCCACGGACCACTTAAAGAATTCCAAAGATTCCACGAACAACCAATATTTTAGAAAAAAAAAATAAGCATAATATTAAAAATCACTTTTATTGGCTAGTTATCATCAATGCATAATTAAATTATTTATTATTAATTACTTACTATTGAATTATTAAAAAGAAGATAATGAAAAGGATGCTGTTGTTTGGACTCAGTATAACAAAATATATTAAGATAAAAGTCAACTGAGTGGCTGTGGACCCCTGGCACTCATGTCACGGACCCCTAAGTGGTCCATGGACCCCAGTTTAAAAAACCCTGCCTTAGACCATAATATAACTAATGGTCTGAGCCATTTCCATATAATTTTAATACGTTTACCAACTCTGTCAATAAATTAATTGTATTTTTTTCTTTTTACAGCCCGCGATTCCCAAAGCACGTCAACGGTTCTTCTTAATTGGTTCCGAGGTAAAAGTACGCCAAAAGTAGTCCACGAAATGTGAGTTAGCTTTTAAATCCCTGGATATGTCAGTATGCAACTTTAGAAAACAGATTTCTTAGTTAGTTAGGTAGGCCGTAAAGCATTAACCATTGACTTTCTTTCCTTTTTTGCCACCACTATTGACGTGGCAATTTGTGCAATGTTTTCTTCTGAAAATAGCGCCATAAATTGAATGGTATCTCTATGTTTTTAACGAATGCAGCTAAAACAAAACAGCCAGTTTATATTAAGTATTAACATCATGTTCGGTTGATTTCTTTGTACACCGTGCACTGCAGACCTTTTGATTTGAAGGTGATTTTCTCTTTTGTTTTTACTATGATAAAAGTAAATAAGAAAACTGGTGTAAGGCTGTAGCGAACGAACGATTTTTACACAAATTTCAATGCATTCCTATTATTTCCTTTCATTAATTATATTATTCACGATTTAGGTATATCTTATCTACAACTAAGGTACAGTTCTTTTCAATCTTAAATGCGCCTTTGAAGTTCGTCCATCTCTCTCTTTCATTTATCCTTCTCGACGGAACTAACTTCACTCGAACGCATCGAATTTAACGCAAACTGTGTCTCTAGTTCCCATTTATATGGTGACTTTCGTTTATATAGCTTAATTCATACTGGAGATTCGGTAAGTGTTCAAGACCAAGGTTCAATGACCCTTTCTGTGAAACACGCAAAATCAAATTTAGACTTCCTACAGTAATTTAATTAAGTCGTTCTTGAACAGGTAGATAGAGGCACAAAAATATATATTTCTTATGTCGCAAACCCGGTCATTGTACCTTTGTCCTGACCATTTACCGAGTGTCCAGTATGAATTTGACTATATAAACGAAAGTCACCTTATATAATTTTATGTTTGCTTATTTATTTCATTGTAAAATGTAGACTACTAAATTATATTCTCTTTTTGAAATTGCTGATAAATTTTTGTTTTAATATACATTTATTATTGTTATTGACGAAGAAAAACTTGTTTTATTACGAAAATTATGAAGCCCATATTTCAATGGAGCTCCAATAAAGTTGGTTTTCATATTTTCATGAGAAAAGTAAACCGTGGGTCTAAATATTTCCACTCCAGGTTGTATAAGTAAGAGTGCCGACCTTAATTAGTGCATTCTCATGTTCATATTAATGTATAAATGTGTCGGTCGTTACTTTAATCTTCTACTTCACACGGTATATTTGTATAATTATATTGCTGCGTAGTGTAAGTAATTGGGCCCACAACTATTATGTGCCTTTATCTTAAGCAAAATTGTGAGAATCGTTAAAATTAAATAAAGTCAGCCATTAAATGTTTCCACGTTGCTACATAGATAATTTGTAATTTGATGTATATAGTTTTCGGTTCAAAACGAGCCTTGTATGCAAATGTACATTTGAATTTAAATAAAGTCGTATTCCAATATTTATTTACGTATCATTTTAATAGAATGTGTTTGTTGTTCCTTATGGTCTTGAATTAGCAGATAACTATTCCAAAATGGTTTCTCAATATTTAGAAAACACCTTACAAAGGGAAATAAAAGAAATTGTTCATATAATGTTTATATATTTATTTCTGAAATTTTAATAATATGTACACCTATATGTTACGTCGCATCATAGTCTTCTAATTAGAATCACACGAAATCAATTTTCAATTTGTTGAATCGTCACTGTCTTTGTAACAATATACATAGTTGTATGTAACAATATCATACCTGTAAGTAAGACACCTTCGGCAAATCTAAAGCCAAATTAAACAAATTCAAAACAAGGAGCACCAACATTTCGATGTCCTCCTAAAAAGTACTAATTTCTTAAAAACTATTTTGAAAATGCCAGTCCAAAAGCCAAAAAGCATTAAATAAGACTAACCTTGTAACGCGTATATTTTCCCACATAATATTTTATATAAAAACTTACTTAATAAAGAAGTAACGATAGATAACTCTGAATTAATATAGTTTTTTTGACCATACATACTAGTATCTCTGTTTATGGAAGAACTGAATACAAAATCATAGTGCAAGGTTGCTATGAATTCTATGTTTTTTTAATATTTTTGTATTTTATAAATGCTATTATGTTTAATTTGTAAACATTAAAATACTTTTATAATAGTGTTACTTATGGCACCACATGCTTTTAGCACATTCTTAGTTTACGTATAATATGTATAATTATTTACAATATCTTAATCTGTAGGAATTTCTCTATTCCACAGCAGATCGCTACGTCTAAGTAAGTATGTCGTGTAACAATAATTGCCAAGATCTATGACAGACCAGTATCTGCAATGCCTGGTTCTTATTAAACAATAATGGAAGACATTGGACTTTTTGTCATTTCTACTGAGCGCTTAATTAACTTCGTCATGAATAAACTGTATCACATACCTACTTATCCACTGATATATAAGTCTGAAACACTCCGCGTAATTATCTAAGTCGCAACTAAGGGTGTATAATAATATCACAATTATAAATATATTCACTTCTAAAAGCAATAATTTTTTGGTAATGAAACGTAAGTTAAGTACAGTGTATAAGCGGTGAGCTTGATTCATTATCTCTATCGTCCAGTGGTTGCAGTTACAATAGGAACGTTTATCGACTAACACCTATTTTATTCAGTTTTTTTTTTGTTTCTACATAATTTTAAGCTTAACTAGTTAATTATATTTATAGCTATATCGAACAATATTAACATATTATGACTGGAAGTGACTACGATATAAAGGTCAACCAAGTTTTACAGCTATCACATTAAATGTACACAATCTTAACTATCATTAGGATTACACAATATGAATCACCAATATTCATCAAAGAGGAACCAATATACTTATCGGCCATATCCAGAGCTGTAAATACAGTCCTCCCCCAGGTCCTACAATATAAGTAAAAATAATTCGATAAAAATATATCGTCACGACATGAATCCCCGAGGGGGTGTCAGAGGTGTTCTGAGTGTGAAATGCAAGTCACAGTCCACACTCGGTACACCCGCGTTTTACCGACGATTATTACGTCCCAACGTGATGGGTGGTGAGCCCTATAGCCGTACTTCGGGCACAATTACACGCTTTTTAGGGCATGCAAGTTTCCTCACGATGTTCTCCTTCACCGTTCTGCAAATGGTAAGTAGGAACAAATACTATGCACATAAATTCCGAAAAATTTATTGGTGCTTGCCCGGCCGGGGATCGAACCTGAGTCTCATAATTGAGAGGCCAGAGTTCTACCCTTGAGCTACCATTGCTACTAATTATTATTATTACTATTATCCGCTATTAGGGATACTCCATCACCTCTTGAATTTTTTTCACTTTGAATAGTAGGACCTTACATATTATATGAATTCAATGGTCAGTACGCATACATACATTATGTCATTATTTTTATGAATTTTATGGGTATGTATGTCCCAAAAGTTCCATATTTTAATTCCATATGGAACTTTTGCCATAACTTACCAAGAAAGTGTCCCAAAACTTCCATATGGAACAGTGTCCAAGAACACTGCATGCTAGTCTAAAGGTCCGATACTTCAAAATTTCTCATCGGTATATACATACGTATAATCCTAAAAAGTGTCCTACAAGTTCTATATGAAACTAATGGTACATTTTAGAGATTTTGTTTTAGAGAAATATTCGAATTTGAACAAAAAAACTATGGAACTTTAGTGACTTACCCAATTTTGTGGGTTACAATTGATACATAATGTGACCTATTCTCGTGCAGCAAACCTTAAATTTAGAGTTGAAAAACCTAAAATAATAAAAGCACATTTAACCTTTATCGATCTGCGTTAAAGCCTATTTTGCATTGAAAAGTTTTAGGTTATGGCAGCTCTAAATCTAATATTTGCTACACGAGAATAGGTGTTACGGTTTACTGTTAAACTGTTTATGAAAATGCTAATATAAGTTATACAAAGGTGAACGTATGATAAGATTTAACAAATTTAAAAGCGTAATTTATTGCCTTCCCCGATATTCGTTGAATCTGAAAGAATGCTTACGAAACTTAATAATGAAAAAGTTATTCCTTTCATTATTTACTCTACCTGTACATATATATTTTTATATGAAAAAGAAAACTGGCATAGTTCAATTCATAAATATTATACATAAACAATTTATTTTAATATGTAGTGTCGATTTGGAAAATAGTGATCTCAAACAAAGACTTTGTTACCATTCAAAGTATATTATGAAGTGGATATGTTTTATACTTAACTTTAACTACAATAAAAAATCACAAATACCTATTTCAAGCAGTATATATCAGTCCATTAAAATCAAACGGCAATTTATTAATGTAATGTAACTTTGGTTCCTTACGCTTGCGAGTTTGTATATAGGTTCGAAGGATTTCTAATATGGTATGGTATATGAACTGTTTGTCTTATCAAATAAGAGGTAGTTTGTAATTTCAGGAGCCATAGAGTGCTCAGTGCCCTGGACTAGACATCTTGATGCCTAGATAAATCTGGAGTGCATCCAGACTTAGTCAATTTGCCCTAGTCTAACATAATATTACAATACAAAAATAAGTAGTAGGTACCTACATATAACACATGCGATTGTCAGTCTTGGTATCAGTTCTCGATCACGTTGCACCTTCAATGTTCTAGTTTATAGTAGTTTCGTACTGATGCACCGTGGTGGCGGGAGTAGTCCGCCAGTACGGGGTATAGGAGCGTCCGTTGTCGCACGCACTAGCACTACCTTCAGAAGTGGACGTCTCGGACGTCGGTGGGGGTGGTGGCGTTGCTATGCGCCTTGTCTTGGCTGGGAGGGGGGGTCCACGCCGCCTCCCGACCCTGCCCGTTTGGGGCTGAGCTGGCGCGCTCCTCGATCATGTTCTGCACCATCGCTTCGATCTGCTCGAGGCACGTCTGGAGACAGTCCTGAGAAACAAGAGCTTGTGTTAAAACTTTTTTTAATGAATGGCTTATTCTTGTCCTCTAACGAGCCTGATTTTCATCGGGCGACGGATCGCCCAAAAGTAGGGAATGAAGAATGAGTGATACTGCGCAACTGTTTGTAACCACTCTCCCGGTACCGCTACTGATGACGTCATGTTAGTCACTTGGCGGCATGGTGTCGTCATGAGGGTGGCGACAAGCCACGGCTAAAGCCTACCACCAAATAATGTTACAGTAAGTTGGGTCTTGGTCTAACCGTACACGGGGCGTTATTGAAGTATTCAGTGGTTTTATGTCAGTTTACGTCACTCGGGAAGGCTCTGCTCATGTTCCCCATTTATGGAAGCTGTTTGTAAAGATGTTAGGAGTTGGTGTAGGTTGAAGACGTACCAGTTCGATGCCGGTCAGCTCGTGAAGCCTCGAGAGATGGCCGTCCAGCCCGAGTCCTCGCAGCGCCGCAGCGATGCAGCATGACGCTAGAGTGCTGGGTGTATACAGGGTGAACTCGTAATCTGCAACAAAACAGTCCAACTTTAGCGTTATTATGCGTTATGTACACATATGAGAGTTATGTATTATAATGACGTACGTTGCGACTAAAAATAATAAATTAATTCAACGAGTTAGCAAGCATCCGGGGCTGCGGTTAAGTTATCGCTGTACCTACTAGGTATCCATCTGTACGCATCAGTATTTCATCACAAACGTGTTATTTCAACGTCGACCCGTAATGGGATTCAGGCGCGAGTGCTCCCTGCCGGCTGGTGTTCCCTCTCGCTCTTGCAGCCTCTCAAAGGAGCCGGCTCCCGCCCTCCCGGTCGCATTCCTGAGCCCTCTGCCACAAAATAAATACATACAGAAGGCCAGCTACATACAACCAGCGATTTCGGGCGCACGCCCACATAAGACGCGTACGTACGACGATCTCGGTAGGATTCGGTCGAATGCCATTGCACGAGTCTACCGAGATCAGCGTACGTACCCGTCTATGTCTGCGTGTGCTGGGAATCGTTGTTTGTATGGAGCAGGCCTCCTGTATGTATTTATTTTGTGCCTCTGCGTTGCGGCGGCTTCGATTCATTGCGGAATATTTCTCACGGAGTGAGTTTGACTGGTGCCCAGTCGGCCACTCTGGCTAGCACTCCCCCCGTCTCCCCCCCCCCCCCCCCCGTCTCCTCAGGTCTCAAGGGCCGCAAGTACCACTGCACCTAATTACAACGCGCTCTCTCGCGTGCCAAAGTTTTATATGGGCACTAATTAGCCAATTAATTGACTGTTATGCTGTACTGTACTTTAATTTTGGCCGTATGTTCTTCAGACCCTTCTTTTGCTTCCCGGTTAAGTTATTTTTATTGGTATTTTAAGTAGGGATCAATTAACAATTACTTTATTTTTAATTGAACTAATATAATTATTAATTATTGCATTAAAAACAGTATTATGGAGAACACTTAATGCATGTGGAGCAAAGGCATGGTATAGTAGGTAGGCAACAGACGGTGTCAAGGATAACACATGATTAGATAATGGCAACACAACAGGAAAATCACTTTCAACTATTCTGTTAAACTGGCATTACAATAATGACTATGTTATTCCAACAAATACTAACTTTTTACAAAAAAATTTACTGTAAAGTGCAACATGTATGTAGTAAAAAAGTCAAATGAATATTTTTCAATTTTTTTTAAATGAAATTGTTCACCCTCTGTTGTGGCTAAAAGTAAAAAAAATAGAATTTTGGTTTGTCTGTCTGTCTGAATGAATGTTCCGTTTTAACCCGAGAACCAGTCAGCGGATTTGGATGCGGTTTTCTTTCACTATCATCGTAGTGGTAGACTCATCAACAAATTGGCCGTAAGGGGTGTTGATAAAATAACCGCCCGCCTTAAAATAAGCCGAAAACTGTCGATAATAATTTTAAAAGATACATTGATTGAAAGAAATTCCACGCGAGCTAGTATACAATACAATGTATACTTCATAATCTAGTAAAGGAAGATATTTTCTCACGCTCGCATCACGATTCAGTTGTACACAGCTAAATTGCATCTGAATGCTAACAAACAGGGTTATGGTCGTATAAGAGAGCCGGACAATATGTGAGGCTTTCAAGGACCCTCCATTCATCATTAACTAAACTCCATTATACCCTCCGACGCTGGGATATCGAACACTCTTTCGTAGCTCATTTATAAGATTTATTTTCATTTTTTAATTTGCATGTCGGCATACCGGAGATAAAGGCAACGGGCAGAAGGGCCGAGCAAAAAGAAGAGATGGAACAAGGAGAGCGGGCGCTCTCGGAGCATTTGCATAATCTGATGTTAATCAAACAGCGAGCGGGAACGAAGCCTACCGCGCCGGCAAAGCTTGACCGGTCCTCGAGACTGCGGGCTGCTACAGGGGGCTATGGAAGTGCGGAATGTTTGACATTGACATAAGTAATATCAGCGCACCGCCCTTGAACGCCCAATCTAGGTATTTAGGGGGTCGACGATACGCGGCATCTATGCGCGAGGTGAACGCTCGTGCGAGGTCGAATCGGTATTGTACGTCGCGCCGAGACCGGAACAAACACCCGCGGAGGCCCCGCTTTATCGTCACTCGCTCCTTACCCATCCACCGTGAAGCGAGCGCCGACGCCAAGATAAGATACCTGCCCGCTGCTTGCCGCCGCCTCTACACCGATAAATCTGAACTGGGACCCACTTACCCAGCACTCGTAGGTGACAAAATGATAGATTACCATTCAACCATAATAGCACCGCCGGTCTCGGAAATTATGATTTTCATCAGCTCAGCGGCACACGAGCATGCCAATTTAAATAACCCATTACAAATTTAATACCCTGCGGGTTATGATTCCGGAGTAAATTGTGCCATTCGAATAATGATACTTAATGCGGGTTCGCTGTAACTTGCTCCTCGAGCGCGGTCTCCCAAGTTCAAGTAGGAACGACTACCCATGAAGTATTCCATCGAGAAAAATACAGTAAAGGAAAACCATGCTAGTAAATTGTGGGCCTTATTAGGTTTTGTTATAGTTCATATTGCAGAGTCGAAGGAATCGGATTAGCCTTCGCCGCATCTGAGACGATAGCGGGGCGGCAAGCGAAAAGAAAAACAATGCGACGGCATCGGCGAGCAACAAAAACCGTTGCACAAAAACATATGATCCCATGAGGCTGGCGGGGGGGTTGAGGTGCGCCGCGGGGCGAGGCGCGAGGCGTGCTGGAATGCGCTCGGGCGAGCAGCGTGGGAGGCGCCGGCGCAGGACACACGCACTGCACCCTCTACCCTCTGTGTAAACAAACCTATACAAATGCCGACACAACCAACCCATACACCACAAACACTTGCTAGCTTCTTTAATTTATCAATGAGTTGATCCTTTACATGTGCCACCAGATAATATACAAGAGCCAGCTGATCGGAAGACAGCCGGCAACGCCTCATTGCGAATATAATAAATAAGCAACATACGAGTAAATCGATTACTTACCTATATTTGAAATTCCAAAGAAACAATAGTAGATCCAACGGTCAGTGACTCCGGTGGTGGGGCGCGACATTCGTGACGTGACGCGGTATCTAGATGCTAATTAGTGTCTGTCGCCGCAAACTAAGTGACCCCACGTTAGTATAGTGACGTTTTACGGTTCCATACCCTTCGAGCAGGAAATCGATTGTTCCATGTACCCCTGAGAACTGAACGCGTGATAAGGAATGAGTACTCACCTCGAGCAGCGAGCGAGATGAAGGTCTGCGCATGCCTGGTGACCATCTCGGCGTCCACTACTCCTCGCAGCGGCAGCCTCGTCAACAGCAGAGACAGGAAGTCGTGCGGCGTGACGCCAGCCACGTCCCACTTCAGTTTCGATAGTACCAGCAGCTCCCAGCTCTGTTGACAAAGAAAACACTGTTGCAGATTACAGAAACTTTTGCACATCATAAGGGCCGGTTGAGTACATTTACACAAACAAAGGTTCAAGTTTACAGCCGTTTAAATGTTCTACGAAAGCTGCAGACAAATGTGCAATTTAACGTTGGCCTAACGTAACTTGTCTTGGAGGAAGTGCCTCATAGCCATAAAGTCATAAAAGCTGGCCGCTGACTTCCCGGAACATCGGAGGCAGGCCTGTGCATGCGCATTGTTCTCACAACAATCACCAGTTAAGATTTTAAGTAACATTGAAGAACGCTAAAGAATAATGTACGACAAAGGGATAACGTGAGGTTATGCCAGTTTGTAAATCAAAGCCAACTGTCTGTTTAAGGGATAATTGTTATTTCGTATTGTGTATATAAGGGCTAGAAGAATTAAGTTATGGTAGAACAAAACGTTTTCACAGCAGTTATTTTTCGTCTAAATATTTTTAACCATATTTTTTTTGGGTATTATGTTTTTCTTAATAAAGTATGTGAACGGATTACCTATGGTCACATGACGTACAAGCCCACCGAATTCACGTTACGATAAAATCATCTGACCTAAGTGAAATTAATTGACGATAAAACAACAGCATTTACGTCGGTTATTGGAACATAACTACCTACCGCCACCATCTTATTAACTTGATTATTTTGTGTGGATACAGTGTACTACCATAGTCTGTGGTACCACACTCGCATAAACGATGTATGTCCGGTGACATACAGATAATACTACGTATGTTTATTTAACTTGCAGACTTAATCGGTGGTGGGGTCGGGCTTCGCAATGGGCTCCGAACTTGGCACTCGATTTTGTTCCAAAAGACACGGGTGTTAGAGATTTGATTCGATCAACACGATGAACTCTTGGGGCCTACAGACTCTACGCTACGTGAGGATTCTTGTGAATGAATGAAGTCTCGTCATAAGACGGAATGAGTCCACTACGTATATTATCATTATCAGTGTTAGTTTTGTACAAACACATAGCCGCATTCTGATGCTTGGTTGCTGCCATTTATATTATCAGATGGATAATAATTTCTCAAGTTCCTATTTTCAAAAGCTTTCGACGTCGTGAATAATATAAAAAATCACAACATTCTGAAAGATAAGAAGAGGCTGAGTCGTCAAAGCGGATGCATACGGGTCGACCGCGGAATGGAAAGAGTTCGACGAAGGAGCGGCGGCCATTTAAAAGCTTTCGAAAACAATACATCCATAAAGTTAAAGACGTTTTGCATAAACCATTCTAAGATAGGTCCGCTTACTGAGCTGGACATCTACACGGTCGCAAAATGTTTGCTCATCATTATTGCTGCTTGTAGATTCACGTTCGGTTTCGGTTGAAAGCTGGTAAATAGCTGAACTGCCCTCGACGTTAAGGAGTGGGAAGCAGGATCAGTGCGCAAGGTGCAGGTTACAGTCATAAAGCCAGCTATGCAGCCGCTGCCCGCGCCCCGCGTCTCTCGCGCTGAATTCCACACTCGATTCCCATGCATTATCCAATTTCATCGAACAGTGTGGTCGCGCCGAGCTGCACCATGGAACAATGAGCGAGGTGTCGCGTGGCCGCAACGCTCCTCAGCTAAACAACTTCGGAATGTTCCTGATGTGGATAAGAATGCAGAGTGCCAGCTCGAATGGGGAGTTTAGAGCGAAGGGCAGCGAGCATTCCATAACGAGAACGATTCTATTTCAAGTGAACTACCCAGACTGCGCAAGTCTGTAACGATTACATTAGTAAGAACTGAGAACCCAAGATTTTATATCGTAGATAATTATCAACGGAAGTCCAAGAAGTAAGCGTTGAATACTTAAGTTATTTGCGCCGAGGGAATACCACGTGATTGGCATGTAAAATACTGGCATTCTTACGTAAGTCTATCATCAACAAATTCCTGTAAGTGATACGATAAGTCGATCGATTCGAGTGAATTTCGCCGTGTTTTTAGTACATTACTTGAATGGTTTTTGTAGGTATAGTGCATCGTGTCCTAGATTCAAAGATAGCGTTGTCGAGTTGCAGCTAGTGTCAGCAGAGAGCGGTCAGTAGACATCAAGTGCAGCGAGTGTGACAGAACAAAGGCTGCTGCGGTTCCAACTCGCTCTTGCTGCCGACCGCAAAATTTTCATTTTTTCTTCCCGAAGGGCCCAGGCCGCCGCGCCCGCATTAGGCTACTTGCCCGACTGGATTCACTTGGAATTTTATAACCGTTGGAATTTACCACAGAATTCTTCAATTATGCGCATCTATATTATAAAGTTGGTAATTTAGGTTTACATGTACGACCACTTGGCACACTTGAATTGATCTTTTATCTTTATTACACTGCATTCCGAATTCATTTATATAAAGTCGCATTCCCTTTCAGTTTGGCTGGCGGAGTCTTGACTGTGGACTGTATAAATACAGTGAAAGTTACACGGATATTATTTTATGAAACAGCATCAAGGGGGAGGGGTTCGCTTTTAAGACTAGAGCATGAAAGCTCATAAGCAAATGAAAGTTTTAGTCGTAGTTGGCGGTAGTGAATAGCCCGGTCGAGTTTCTGAAGCAGGGGCGAGGAATGCGACTGGTTCCTGCTGCGTCCCCCTTTCCCCCCGCCAGGACCTCCCGCTCCGGGCAGCCTCACGCGTGGGAAACAATATGACATACGGCTTCACCGCCTCAAAAACATCGATAAAGAGAGTAATGGAAGAGAATTAAAATTGTTCAATTTTAATGGGCGTCTCGCGAGGAAACTTTAATTTGCACCGGAAACTGAAGTCGAGCCCGTGAGATCAGCAAACACGAAGCCAGTGCTAATTTGCTCATTGCTCACGCACTAAACAAAACGCAACTTCCTCTCGCGAGTCTGAGATATGCGTGCAAGTAGATGACTGACTGCTGACCTCTGCCCGCTCCCTACGTCGTTAGCCGATAACGATAACTCGGATGAAATTCGATCATTCATAAAACTTTATATATGAATTCATCACCATCAGAGGACACCGTCCTAGATGTAAGTGTAGATAGATGATGAGATGACTGAAGATTTGACAAAGTAACAGAACTATAAGCAAGTTCTCTCAGTCAATATTGGTTTTATTGTACACCTACATGTCGCCAATGTCGAGCGATATTGCAAGTGTTGTATCAGGTGCTCATTTAAACTATTTAAAAGTCTCAGGTCTAACTAAAGGGTACATCATATTTTCTAAAGATTTTCTACAGCATACGTATCATTGCAAATTAATAACGTGTTTTCGTAGGCCATGTTTCATTGCTTTTCTAAACAGAAAAAATAGATTGCAAATTTCGCACATATCGATATAGGCTGATATTGTTAGGTTTGGGTACTACAGCTAGAACAAAGCGAGCAAGACCTTACGACCTCCTTCGCTTATCTGAATCGGCCGAGAAAGATTAAAAGGAACACAATGTACAAGAGTTCATACATCAATAAAATATGAATGCGGTCCGATTTCACTCGGTTTATTTATAAGTTTGCAGTGCGCACATAGTTGACATTCCATTAGGTAAAGAGATGAGCTCGATAACAATTACGGCAGTTTATGAATTTGGGATTGCACTGGGTCCTTTGAGAGAATGGGGCCGCTGGTCGTAAACTTATTGTTCAATTATAATAAACGCGTACTCTGGAGGTGAGTAGCTGAGAGCGCATGAGGTTTTATGGTCATTCGACGGGCGAGGGGCCGGGAGAACCCTGTATTAAAGTCGCCCGCGGATGCCAGAGCTCTTTTTGCTCTCTGCCAGTGCCCCGATGAATGTTACAATCAAAGCGTTCTTTTCAAGTTACAAAACTTACAACTGAGCCGTGAAAAACTATTTTACTCTCCGTTAAGCATTTACCTTCTGTTATTTTCATACACAAGTAGTCGATTAACAGAATAATACGGTAAGCATAAAAAATTGTATTACCATAGTGTAAGCCGATTCGATTATGTACATAAAGCTAAGCGCAATGCTGGCGTTAGTTATTCGTAGCAAGCACGAAGTGTGACGGACCGTTATCGTTAACATTAAAAACTATAAGTGCATATGAAGCTATGCACAGCCGCACAGCAGACCCGCAAAATATTGTTTCCGTCTCGAATAATCTCTACAATACCAAAGCTTTAAAAGTAATCGTCAGTTATCGTCAGAAAGACAAGTAACATGGGGTCTACGAAAACTTGAGCAATTACTACGAAAGTGCTACGTGCGCCCCTAAGTCCAAATAAAAAGCAGAAATTTTTTTTTGCTTATTACTGCAGTAAACGATTGCTGTCACCGTATTCGATTTAGTTTAATACATTTATTTTCATTAGATAGAGCCAAGTTATCACAGCGATAGGTCGAGGTCTCAAGTTATGGAACTTATGAGAGAGCTACGCGTGACATGTTTTTGCAGCTTTGCGTAATGGCGATATTCTTTTAGTTTTTAATTAATTTATACTTTGCAACAGGTTTCCATTGTTGATTATCTCTCAGACATGGTATAATTGAGTCGGATGTAACGCTACGGCAAGCCACGTTGTAGAGCACCGAACGTATGTGCGAGTCACGAATATGCGACAAAACCGACTTGTAAATTTAAAAAAGAACTACTTCTTTGAATGCGACGATGATTCGCCAAGATTTAGCGGGTGATGCTGCATGAGGCCGCGGCCGTGAGAAAAAATATTAAGCGGCGTGCCTACTCCGTAATTGGTCTGATTGAAACGCGGAGCTCGTCCACAGACGGCTCTTCCGAGAAGCTGCGCTTGCGCACCTCGTTAGGGGACACTGTCCTGTCGCGCCGTAGAGCAGCCTCCGTACCGCATTCCTTCACCGAAACGAGACTGGGCGCTGCGCTGCGCTGAGCCCGCCGCCGCCGCCGCGCGCACACACAACTTCCATATTTGCAGTGGAAAGTTACGTGTAAACAAAACCTACCGAATTTATTTGGAATTGAATTACGCGATTAAGATTAGGCTATCGGCAGATAATGGACGCCTTTGACAGGGGCCCCGCCTAAGTGCATCGCTTACCGCGCCACGTGAAAACCGAGTGCCACGGTTGGACGAAGCAGCTCGATACAGCCATGACGTGTGCAAAGATGCGCCTCGCTATCTACGTTGTGCCAAGTGGCAGTCGGCAGGCGAGGCACCGGGGCTTTTGGGGCTCCGGCGGGTGACGAGCGCCCGAAATGCAACTGCTCTGTATTCAAAACTATCTACCGACCAACCAACCGTCAGTCACACACACAGCCACGCAAATGCATTCTGCTGTATGTATGCAAACAATATGTGCATTTCATTACAATTTAATTCAAGTACCAATCGGTGATTTGCCGTAGTTCTATATACATGACACGACGCGGCGTATCAGAGTCGGCTTGCCGGAAAGCTGGGCGGAAATAGAAGCTCGCCTGAGCGATTGCCATTGCGAACTGTTATCTAGCTAATTATAAATTGTTACAGAGATCATAATAATACGGTTTAATTGCAAATTTACTCAAAAACGAAACTCCGAATGAAATCTGTTAATTTTCAGTGAAATAACCTAACGAATATTATTATGATCATCTATTCTGGGGATTCAGAGTTATTTATAATGAAAAATCTATTAAGGGGGAAGCTGACGCAAATAGAAATACTGACAGACTTGGTATGATTTTCTTACAATAATCAGGATTTCCACACCCACCATAATTATAAATGACACCGGTCAACTGCGAGTAGGACTCGCGCACTGAGGGCTCCGTCCTACCATTCAAATAACTTAGTAAAATATATATACGTAATATTTGTATCCTACTCGATGAGTTTTAGCTAGACAATGACACCCAATATGCCAGAGTAAATTATTTCACCTCATTTTCCTGTATTTCACTGAAAACTAAATTTCAAGACTAAAACTCATTCCGTTTACGACCCGTGACATACGGACGGACAGACAGACAAACAGACAGATAACAGAGTGACATTAATAGGGCTTCGTATTACTTTTTGGGTCTGAAACCTTAAAAATATACCTGTTCTTCTAACGTTTATGATATGTTCTCATTTCTCATTTACAAATATGTACTCATTTCTCAATCATGCTCTTCAATAGTGGCTTTTCTTTTGAAAAAAGAAGACGGTAAGAGCCTCTTTTTGCCCCAGGGAGAAAAATAAATGTATGAAAATCCATTTCCGCCCAAGAGGGTGAACGAACGACAAACATTTAAAAATAGAGCCCAAGGAGAAAAACGCCTCGGCAAGCCTCAGCCTGCTAACTCACCTCATCAGGCCCATTTTTCACCCCTCAAATATAATATACTATTTTACTATAAATAAAATCTTTTGGAACCCTCTGTTTTAGACGTCTAATTGATTGTCTCTCGTGTAACGATATTAGACTTTAGTTGGTTTTGTGATTCAATCTTCATAAAATATGTTTGAATGATACATAGAGATCTTTAAAAAGAGTTTTTATTGCTACTATTAAGCTAGTTATTGAATAAGAACGCAGTTTTTCGAGAGCGTGTGATATTTCGGCTGTCGTTACAGCCACGGCTCAGCAGTTCAGCACACGCTATTTTAAACAATAAAGAGACGTCATATAGTTCAGGTCTACTTGATGCAAATTGAGGTGCTCAATCTCAGGTCACCCATGCCCTTAATACTATCGCCACCTTGCGAAAATCAACATTTATTTTGGAACAGAGGTGTGAGTTTGTAATGTTGTTTATTACATTGGCTGTTCAATGTAAAAACCTGAGTATAGAGTCAAATAAGACGAAATAAAAGATAAAAGATTTGAATATCAATAGATGTTCCGTGGTGAATCTGGAATGTCCGTGTCTCGCGGATATTCACGCGGTGAGTAATTTAGAAAACCGGCAGAGTGAACGAACACCACGAAACGAAAGCCGGTCTCCTCGTCTGCTGTGTTATAGCTAACATGCCTCGAGCCGTGCAAATCAGTGCATGCGCATACAAAAACACTGCAACACGAAACTGAATGAGTAATCAGATCGAATCAGCTGTTTCTTTCCAAGAAAGTTCCTATAGACCCAGTTGCAAAAAATTGAGAACAAACTCCCGTAGCAAACGTTTCTTCGATACATGGTTCGTAGAGAACCTGGTCAATCATCATAATAAATAACTTACATAGAGGTCGGCAAGGGTGATGCTGTTGGCGGTATAGAAGACGAGTAAGTCGGCGGGGAGGCCCCGCGAACTGGCCTCTCGCAGCTTGGAGGCCAGCAGCAAGCACGCCGTGCCCAGCAACTGCAACTGGCTCTTGCTAACCGCGCAAGTGCTCAGAAACCTGTCCAAGTACGACATCGCCAGCGGGAACACCTCCTCTTGGCAGTTCTGATCGTCACATACCTGCGCCAACAAAAATATATATTAGAATTAGAACATAAACGTAGAATATAAAAGTCCGTGGCGCTGCCACGTTTTTGACGGTTGGAGACGACTGAGCCGTGCGAGTTTATCGTCTGGAATTCCTGATAACCTATATTTAAAAAGAAATAGGTACCTACATCCACACAAACGATAAAAACCCCGAGCTATTGCTTTCCTGCATTCACTTATCAGCCGGAAAACGGGTCGGTACTGGAACTGTAACTGTTTGGGTTCAATATTTGCGATCAAACGTTTCTACTTATGGGAAAGTAATCAAACGCTGTGCGGCATAATTCTATTGTTCCGTGGTAGAGAGTAGTGAGAAGCTAATCGTGTTGATCTCGTAGCGGCTTAAAGTCGTGATAAACTAGGAACTATAAAAGAAAAGCGGCAGGAAAGCGTCTAGTCTAGATATTACTTAGAGGGTAGTGATGCAACGAATACTACATTTTACGAATACGAATACCCGCTATACTATTCGACGAATACGAATACGTGTATATAAAAATGTATGTAATACCTACTATATCTATAAATGAATATTTAAAGTAATGAAAGTATTAGAGGTAAAAATATTCCTTGACGTGCATTCCATGTACGTGCCCGCCCCTACCTACATATAAAATCTCTACTTACGACAGCTAATTTGGCCAAGTGCGAGTCGGACTCGCGCTCAAATGGTTCCGTACCATAACACAATACGGATGCGGGACCCTAAAACATTATAGTGAATGATTAATTGAAATAGGCGTTACCTTGCGGAAGTCCATCACTAAGTAAAGGATATATGAATATAATTTGCAATATTCCGCTAAACAGCTTAATTGTTTAGCGGAATATTGCAAATTATATTCATATATCCTTTACTTATTATAGTGAATAGCAACAATATAGATGTCATAACAACATCAAGGCTACGAAAAATAAGACGCTAAAATTTGGCGCATCACAAAAAAATTTGGCACTCTCTGCGTAAGGAATCCTAATTTTTATTATTTGTTGTTTTAGTTTAGAGGATGTATTACAATCTTTCTAAGTTTGAAACTTGTAGTATTACCGTCCTTAAGCAAGAGCCGAAACAAATGACGTTAAAAGAATTAATTTCTTGAATATTTTATTATCTGTCGTGATAGAGGTCATAGTAAGACATATTCTTGAAAACTTCGACTGTCTAACTATTACGATTAAAACTGTAGACCCCTGTGACAGACAGCTGAGGTTTACTAATAGGGTCTCGTTTGGCACCCTTTTGGTACGGAACCCTAATATAGTTGACCATCTGTGGACGTAAGCAAAAGATAAGAAAGCTGAATGAATCTTGTCTTTGTCGACTCGCATGGTTCTAGTTTTTTTTTACGAATGTAGGTAATGTATTCGGTGAATACGAATATTGGGTAATATATATTCAGCGAATACGAATTTTCTTATTTGTTGCATCACTATTAGAGGGCATAAAGTATTACACATAAGATGCCGGCGAAAGAGATGGCCGCATAGCTTCGCACGGTAATGCGATTCGTCGAGGATGTGACTATGCGCCCGCGCCGGTCAGCTGCTATCTCAGCTGACACTCAGCTGATTAAATGGAAGTCGTTCGTCTCATCTTCACAGAATAGCTTCACATTTTAATTGATGTTGCATATTTTCTCAGTCAGTAGGTATGAACCTACTTTATTATGGGTGCTACGCGCTTGACTCAGATATTTTATTGCAGAATAATGAATTTATAACTAGGTAATTGTGTACGTAAGCAATCATGCCAAAACAAACAAGTAGGTAGGTATTATAGAACCTTGCATTGAGGCGAACTAAGTTTCAAAACAAATTACCTGGGTACTTGCTACAGATAATAACTACAAATCTAAATGATACTTATCTTGCTGGGCGGGCAGACCAGTGATAAAATTAACGATTACACATTATGAAAATAACCATCCATGTATTCGATGTCAACGACCTTACTGGCTCTTTAGTGGAATCTATGGTTCGTGAATAGTAATTCGCCATTCGCCACCCACCAGCGCAGCGCCAGGTAATGACGAGGCAGGTCGCGCTCTGCGCGTGACGTCACAGCCGGCGACCTCGCCGACTGCCCACGTGGCCCCAACTGACTCAGCTCTACAGCTGATTCCATCATTCTCTAACATTTTAGGTAATCGTATCAAATAATAGTAAATCGACCTTGCTATCGATATTATTCTCTAAAATAAAGCAAGACTCGTTTAGACTTTCAAGTGTTGCCAATTAACGGAGGTTACAAAGACGGGCTGCGTAACCATTATCTATTGAGGACCTAAGTAAAGACCATAAATTACACTTTATTTAGGCCGCCACAAGTCACAAAGCTCATAATGACACCACGTTGCGCACTGGCAATAATTATCTGTACGAGTGGAGAGATAAACGTGCGCGTCCGTCGTCAGCTGTGTGCGTGTCAGAATCAGCTGATTATTCAAATAGTGCGCGCGCCGCGCCGGCCGGCGGCGATCAACCGTGACGAGGCGAGCGAGGGGCTCCGACCACGCGACCGACTATTCACAGCACACGACCTATCTATTCTCTGATTCCTCACCATGTATTTATTACCTACGATCATTCACTAAAACGATCACCATTTCTACTTTCAAACAACAGGCTGATTCTAATAAGAATCTAACGCTTAAGAATGAAAACATAATCAGCTGATCATGTAAACAAAACGAACTCAGACTTGCAAATGATTGGTCGCATGATAAATAAAAAACCACACAGACGTCGGATTATTCACTCAGAATATGACACGAAATCGGCTGTTTTGTAAATAGAAAATGGGCTATCGGTCAGGCAGGTGCTTACTATGTCCTGGACCCTGGCTGGCGGGGCTGCGGAGCATACTGTGCGGCAGCCAGGCAGGGCAGGACACGTGGCGAGCTCGACAAGATGGCTGCGCCGGGCCGTGCTCACCTCTAGCATCCACTCGGCGACGAGGCGGCGCATGTGCGGCGTCACCTCGCGCTGCACTGTGCCGAAGTAGTTGGCGGTGACGGCGTAGCGCTCCTCCGTACGCAGCAGGTTATCGAGCACGCGCCGGCGCAGCAGCACTGGGTCGGGAGCAGCGGCGCGGGGCGCGAGCACGGCCACCGAGCCCGAGGGCCCGGCGCTGCTGGGGCTCACTCGTTCGGCGCATAGCAGCTCCATCTCACACCGCACTGCGGCTTATCTAGGGGCCGGTCGCTTCACTGTGGTATTGGTCGGGTGCGAGAGAGCTCGGACTGCGCGGACAGCTGATCGGTCGCGGAGTGACGGAGCTTGTACTAACGATGCGATGACGGCGAGAGTCCGACTCGCAGTGAGCGGCTGGCACCCGGCGCGACGGCGAACATATGATCGGAGGGGTGCGGGGCGGGGCCGCTGTGAGGCCCGTACGCAGGTTTCTCCCGACTCGACGAGTTCAAAATACATAATATATCTCTCTCACTCACTCACACAGCTGATCTTAACCCCCGCACTGACTGGCCCATGGAGGAAAAACCATCCTAAAGAACATTGAATATTGTAAGTAAATCAATGCATAAGAAAATCTGTTTTGTTTTAGGTTTAGTTACCTACTGATATAGTTTTAGGTTAAGTTAGTATATGTTAAAGTTCTTGTCTGTAGTGAACAGGTACCAAACAAAAATCAAAATGTAAGGGGAGGAGCCAGCCAAGGACTTGAAGTATATTATAAGCCCCGATTACACCATCCGATTTATCGGCATCCTTACTAGGAAAGGATTGGACATAAGACAGTGTAATCGTGGTTAGGACGGGACGGTCTGTTTCTTCGCGCGTCCTATTCAGGACCCTAGTTAGGAACCCGATAAATCGGGTGGTCTAATCGCGGCTATATATTTATTATTATATATGTATGTATAGGACACTATTCACTATCAGTAGGTGGGTGCGAATTCGACTCGTCTAACGACGAGGGTTCTTTACTTTAAAACGTCCCTTTTTTAGGGTTCCGTACCCGAAGGGTGCCAAAAGGGACCCTGTTACTAAGCCTCCGCTGTCTGTCTGTCTCTCCATCTGTCACACACAGGGGTCTACCGTAATAGGTAGAAAGTAGAAATTTTCACAAAATACGTGTTGGCATCTACCACACGATAAATACCTACTAAAATATTTAGAAAAGGGAATTTGAGGGGGATGCCCATACAAGAAACTTTGAAAAGTTGCACTATTTTAATGTTATTTGTTTTTGCTCTAAATTAAAGACGGTAATACATACAAGTTTTAAATTTAGTCAGATTGTAGGACATACTCTAAAGTAAAATAAAAAATAACAAAAAGTAGGGTTCCGTAGGTAGACGGTGCCAAAATTTTCATCAGGCGCAACTATTTTGGCCATTCACAGGCCAATGATTTTAACGATTTGTCTTTTTGTAGCCTTAATGTTGGTTTAGCATGTACATCGACAATGTGGGCATGTATAATGTTTTTAGGGTTCCGCACCGGTATTGTTAGATGGTACGGAACCCTTTGTGCGCGAGTCTGACTCGCATTTTGGCCAAAAATTACATCAATAGATTTATTCTTTCATTCACACCATTCAATCCGTGGGCTCACCCAAATAAAGTAATCAAGAGCTTGACTGTTTTTAGATTGATGAATGTGAATGGAGTGACAACAGGTACGTCAGAATCGTAGCAGACGAAAATCTGTATGTAACCTCTGCCTAGCCTCTGTGGGACTGGCGCGTGAGTATACCAGGTGTAAATAGAGTGCAAACATTAAATGAAACCACATATTCTACCAACCCTACTGAACCACGTTTCCCAAGAGTCATACCCGCGGAACCCCTTAGTTTGGGAAATAATTGAACTCCAAACAAAAACGCGTGAACCCTAACGCACCGACATACGGGCGAGGTTAGAGAGAGCGTTGATCTCAATCAGCTGCAGGTTTCACGGACGACGCTCTCTCTAAACTCGCCCGTATGTCGGTGCATTAGGGTTCACACATTTTTGTTTGGAAAAATACCTTATATCTACAACATTGATATCTACACTTCTAACTAAGATCCACCAATCACGATTCGGTCGTTTTTAAAACTTCAATGTGCTATTTTTGACTGTTTTTTGGAATAAATAGATGAATTTACGAATGTAATTACAATGATTAATATTTCGAGCTTTTAAATAGATTTTATAATTATTTTAGTATTTAAAGGAAGTAATGTCACCTAGTAGGTTAAATTTAAGGTTATTTTATTACCAATGGTGCCGAGAAATTAGAAATTTCCTTTAGAAATTAGGATGCGTTCAATGAAAATTAAATATTATATACTGCAAAAAAGGGATGAAATATGTGAAACGCCTGAAAAAGATACACGTAAAATAAAACAACCCCTCTATTTTTGTTCAATGGCTAAATAAAGTTTATATAGTTCAATCAACCCCTAATTTCGCCCTTCAGAATACAGGTATCTACACTTACATTGAGTACGTTTTGTAAAAAGTTTACGTAGATAAACCACAATTAAAATATTTTGCAAATTTTTTATATATATATTAATTTTCATCCATCCATCAGCCTGTTTCGTCCACTGCTGGACATAGGCCTTTCCAGGATTTCGCCACTCTTGGCGGTCCTCCTGGAAGAAATGTCCATACATACTCACACACGCTGGGCAAGCGGGTTGGTGAGCGCGGTGCCGAAACCCTTGCACCAGTGACGCCGCTGCCCGTCACCAGTCTGTTTTATATAAGGCCCGGCAATTGTGGGTGGATATACCGCCATCCATCGGTCCCAGGCAATGGTGGGCCGCCCGGTTTTGCCTGAGAGCTGTCCTCTTACTCTCCCCCGAATAACTTCGGGAGGATTTGCGAGTAAGATGGTGGTACCTCCACAGTCGAGCCCGGCATCAGCTCTACTACCTATATTCGATACCTTATTCAATAAGAAACTTTTAAAGCATATTTAAAAGTTTCTTATTGAATAAGGCATCGAAAATAAGCGTATGGAAAGTAGTAGGTATATATGATAACTTGATAAGTAAAGCATATTTTCGAAATATAAGAGTCATTTTACAAAATTACGCTTTTCGTGGTGCGCCTATATTTTTCGTTTTCGTTTTTCCGTTGAATTAAATGAAAAGATTGTCAATAAAATTGCAGATTTCAATTGGCTAAAGATCAATTCATTACTCTCCATCAAATACTATGATGTTTGTAATTTCATAAAATAATTTAAATCAATGAAAACTGAAATAATTTTCAGATATTGTAATAATATTAGTCATTTAGACCAATCAGTATTATTAATGTATAGTCGCCGTCAATAGAAATTGTGGATTATGTAAACAAAGCGCCATGTTGTCTTTGTCTATGAATAGGTGAACTATCTAGAGATGGGTAAGTATGTGATTAAAATATGTTAGGTGCTTAATTAATTTTCTATATTTGATTCATCGCTAAAATATTCTGATGAATCGCTAATCAAATCGCCCACGTTAATTACAAATGGTTCCGTCACATCGTCGGTGGCCGTATCTATTATCCCATCCAGTTCTTTCATTTTTTCTTCTACTTTTAGGACATGAGCTACACATTTCGCCTACTGTTCTGCCCCGATCCGCGCCAAACCTTGGTCCAACAAAATCTTCACATCGCCCATTTTGAATGTTTTGTTGTTCCTTCCAACGTAACCTTTTACTTGCGCTCATATCAACTCTATCGGGTTAAGCTCGCAATGATATGGTGGAAGGCGCAAAACTCACATTTTTGATGCCGCCAACTCATATACATAAATTTTTTTATATTTTTGCTTGTCTAATTTAGCGACGAGATTCGCTTTGATTTCGGTTTCTTGAAATTTGATTTCTTTTTCGCGCAACCAGTTTTGGATAGCCTCCTTCCGCCAACTCATGTTGGGCGCCTTTTCGATTTGACGCGAATGATATGGGGTATTGTCCATTACTATGACGATAAAATCAGTAAGAGAAGCCAAGTCGTTGGAATACCGAAAACACAAAAGATTTTAGGACAACGCTGGAAGATCACACTGCTTTCGATAGAATCAAACACACGTTTATGTCAAAGATTATGAAGTAACGCTGCAAAAAAAAAGACGGAATAAAATAGCATCACGAATGAAATAGGTTTATATTGAAATAGATTCGTACATCACTAATTTTCAAAGACAATACAGATTCGATGAGAAAAAAATATGACAGCGATCTCGACGCAGTACAAAATTGACTATTGATTCTATGATTTTCCGTAATTAACTGGTGATTATTGAATATTTCATGATGAAATACAGCGAATGGCAGGTGGAACTTGATGCTTCATGATTTGGAATAATGTTCAGTGAGACTCCGTGACAGAACCTTGAGAAAAATTGAGAAAACGGTTTGTTTACATAGTCCACAATTTCCATTGACGGCGACTGTACCTATGTTACTTTAGTTTATATAAAGTCAATTTCCTGTCTTTGTACATTTTTGAAAATCCTGTAAATCTATCCGTCCATCTCTCACATGGGTCTACAGTTGTAGCCGTTATTGGTAGCCAGTTGAAATTTTCACAGAATACGTACCGTCTTACTATGGCCTCTATCACGGCAGTTAGAAATTGTTTCATCTCTATCATAAAGACGGTAATACATACAACTTGGAGAGATTTTTGTAGATACTCGAAAAAAAACAACAAATAATAAAAATTGGTTTCTGTACTTAGGGCACGGGGTACCAAAATAATTGTCAGTTGTTAATTAAGTAATTGTAATTTCAGCGCGTTGTTTTTTGTCGCATTGATGTTGTTTTGGCATCAAAATTGTTGTTAATTATAATAATGTTTTTAGGGTTCCGTACCCGTATTGTGTGGTGATAAGAAACCCTTTGTGCGTGAGTCCAACTGGCACTAGGCCAAATTTTTTAACAGTTAATATGATGAATGATAAATATCCTGGTATGTGCTGTGTAAACATAATAATGTCTGATGTTTTGGCAATTTTTTTCAGCAAAGTTATTGGATTTGAATGAAAGCTCTACCTCATTGAGTTTGACAATGTGATAAATGTTCCGTAAACAAGTGGTCAAGTGCGAGTAGGACTCGTGCCCTAAGGGTTCCTTCCTTGCATACCATTTAAAACACAAACTAACTCTACGAGCAGTTTTGGGAGACTTAGATAACTTGACACTTACGATCTATTTAAAAGGTCTAATTTATTTGGACATTAATTTCTTCTTGAATAATCAAGTATAGATAACTGTCAGAGTTTTTCCTAGACGTATGCTATATTAAGAACTAAATATTGAAACGGCTACTCACGATTTTATAGTCAGACTAGCTTTTGCCCGCGGCTCCGCCCGCGTGTTATTCGGTTTAACGACATACTTTTTTCCGGAATAAAAAGTAACTTATGTGTTAAGTTGGGGTATAAGCTATATCCATTCTAAATTTCATCCAAATCTGTCCAGCCGTTTCAGCGTGAAAGAGTAACAAACATACACACACAAACTTTCGGATTTATAATATTAGTGTGAAGTGTGATGAATGAGATAACATAGCCTTGTCTTATTTCACCACAAACGATTAGGACTGCGCTAATAAGACACCTGATTTTTCAATGATATTGATCTATCCTACAGAAACCATGCATTTTTCCGGGATAAAAAGTAGCCTATGTGTTAAGTTAGGGTATAAGCTATATCCATTCTAAATTTCATCCAAATCCGTCCAGCCGTTTCAGCGTGAAAGAGTAACAAACATACACACACAAACTTTCGGATTTATAATATTAGTGTGAAGTGTGATGAATGAGATAACATAGCCTTGTCTTATTTCACCACAAACGATTAGGACTGCGCTAATAAGACACCTGATTTTTCAATGATATTGATCTATCCTACAGAAACCATGCATTTTTCCGGGATAAAAAGTAGCCTATGTGTTAAGTTAGGGTATAAGCTATATCCATTCTAAATTTCACCCAAATCCGGTCAGCCGTTTCAGCGTGAAAGAGTAACAAACATACACACACACATACGCACAAACTTTCGCATTTATAATATTAGTAGGAGTAGGATAGGATAGTAGGATTATATCTGATCGTATATAAAATCGCGAGTAGCCGTTTCAATATCAGTACGAATCTAAACCGCGAATCTTTTAGCAGTAAAACAGGAAATATTCTATAGGTTTTCATGGTGAGCCATTTTGTATGAAACTGATCACGTTAAGGGCAATAAATTTTTTCGCGTTGGAGTCAGAAGCCTGATTTTTTTAACAACACTATAGGGCCGTAGACTTCTGTAGGCGGTATTATAGCTTGGCCATAACTGCTGTGCACTCTCTGAGGTATGCGCGGCGAGGCGGCGGGAGGAAAGGAACTAGCATGAGTTCACCTGAGATCGATATTGTCGGATTTTACGAGATTGGATTACAATATTTTTAAGGATATAAACTTTATACATTTATTAGGAAATATGATACTACTATAAGGTAAGTGAAATAAGTAGCTAAGTACGTTATATTAAAATTATAATTTTTATTTCAATATGTCGTGTTTTATTAAAAAGCTAAACATATAATTCAAATCAGCATCGAAATCAAATATAAAAAGGTATAATTTTAATTTATCGTACTTAGTACCTTGAATGATGTGAACTCATGCTACTCTTTCTTTTCCTCCCCCCGCCTCGCCGCGCGGCCCAAAGGCGGTGCACAGCGGTAACGGTCAGGCTATAGTTTCATAACTTATACTTGTGATTGTCTGCACTTGGTGAAATATGGAAACCATCGTAAACAGTGTACAAGTAGTTTTCATCAAGATGCATTAGTTTCAACTTGATGTCTTTAACGAACGGGGCATTAGAAAAAGAGTCTTGATAGATGGACAGACAGACTGGCGGACAACAAATTTTTTATATATTTTGTGTACGAAACTGCAAAAACTGTCATTACTAAAGATTGGTCTATTCACCAGATAAGTATTTCAATTTTAGATTAGTCGCATGAAAATGTGTAATGATCCTTATGTAAAAAATAATATAAACTATTGGGTATCAATTTCTTCTGTGCATTACTACAACCTAAAAAATAACAACGACTATGTTCATAGTGTGGATGTCTGTCCGTCTGTGAGACTCAGAAAAAGAATAAGAAAACGCTGATAAAATAAACTTTTCTTTTTAAATTTTGTTTATAAAAGTTATGATAATTAAGCAAACCGGAATAATTTTTTCAATTCATACGCTGCAGTCGGTACGTGTGTAAGTTATTTGATGATGAAAATTGGTAATGTATTAATATACAATAGTATTAATTTGAAGAGCAGGAAAACACAGGATAAAAATTAGGTGTTGAGAATATCTATCTAAAAGATCTCTACTCACAGGTGCTTGACCGGTGAAATGTCAAAATTCTACCGAATCGTTACACAAGGAAGAATTCAAAGCAAAAAGCTTAAAGCACTTTTTACAGGTCTCCCGTCCTTCAACGATGTTCACGAATTTAATGAAAATGTTATTCATTCAAAACTTGTTATTTCTGCAGACCGTAGCAGATTACCAGCCGGTGTTTTAATGGCATTTATGAGTAAAGAATACTTTACACTTGGCTGCTTACGGTCAAAAATACTCAAATTCACGCATTATTATATGTATAAAATAATGAAAAGATTTTACTTGAATATGAAGACAGAGAAAAAAATATCTCTAGATTTATAGAACGAAATTCATACTGGAGACTCGGTAAGTGACCAGGACCAAGGTTCGAGACCCTGTTTGCGAAATACGAAAAATATTTTTTTCGCCTCTATAGTTGTTACAAGAACAACCTCGACTCAATTAGTATAGGAAGTCAAAATTTCATTTTGCGTATTTCACAGAAAGCGTCATTGAACTTGGTCCTGACCACCTACTGAGTCTCCAGTATGAGTTTGGCTATACATTTAAACGAATGTCACCTTATGTTCATAATTTCTATAATCCTACCAGACTAATCGTACAAGGTTTATATTTAGGGCATGCACCCGGTTATACCCGGTTCTTCCGAGGTATCTGTAGAACCGGTTCCAAAAGAAGTGGAACTGGTTCCCCTGGTTCTGAAAAATAACGGAATTTGTTTCAATTTCGCATTAAAAGTATAGAATCAGAATCAGAATCAGAATGCTTTATTTGTGAACATAGGTTTACAGTACATCAAAGTGATACATGCTTAGGTGGTAAATAATATGTTTGTTTGGACGCTATGATCTACCGCAATGGTATACAAATATTTTATGATAAGTATTAAACGAACAAAGATATTCATGCACATGCAAAATTTCTAATCTAAATATGTGTTATCAAAGATATCAAATATGAACATTATTAAAATCAGGATACATTATTAAATCAAAATAGTTTTATCATTTAAGAACTGATCAACACTATAATAACATTTTAGTATAAGTAGGTAAAATAGTTTGTTTTTAAATTGTGTAAAATTTAGATCTTTAATATAGTTAGGAATTTTATTGAAGATTTTGGGAGCCATACAATATAAACTTTTGTGCATTAAGCTAGTATTTGAACATCTTAAACATAATTGATGTCTGTATTGCACCCTAACATCCGTGTGGTGACTGTCGGAGAATTTAACAAATAGTTCGGGATTTGTCTTTACAAAAACTGCAACTTCATAAATGTAAAGAGAAGGCATGGTAAGTATTTTAAGGGATCTGAATGATGGTTCGCAGCTGTCTGTTTGTTTTAGGCCACACATTGATCGTATGCACCTTTTTTGAGCTTTAAAGACAGTTTTCTTTTCTGTGGAAAAGCCCCAAAATATAATTCCGTATCGCAAAATAGATGCAACAAGCCCATGGTAAGCGGTTAACACGACTTCTTTGCTTACAATATGGGAAAGCTTATATAAAAGGTATGCTGATTTACCTAATCTGTTACACACTTCTGTTGACTGAGCCTTCCATGTCAGGTGATTGTCAATTAATAAACCTAAAAATCTTGTAACTTTGACTTCATCGACAATTTTTCCATTGTAATTTACATTCAGATTTGGCGTTTTATTAGCACGTTGGTAAAAAGTCATAGATTTTGTTTTCTCAAGATTTGCAATTAATTTATTTTCATCAAGCCAAACAATTATATCTTTCAGAGTATTATTTATGTCATTTTCAAAATTGTTTACATTATTACATTGGATTGTCACAGTACTATCATCTGCAAACAAAACCATGGGATGCGAAATATTACTTGGCAGATCATTAATGTACAGCAGAAAAAGCAAAGGTCCTAATACACTGCCTTGTGGTACGCCGCATGTGATTTTCCTAGCATCAGACATGTATTTTATTTCCTTTTTACTTTGAGGGCATATTTTAGAAATCTCTGTTGTTTGAACTCTATTGCTTAGATAAGAGTCTATGAGACCTAGTACATTACCTCTTATACCATATGAATCTAGCCTTTGTAAGAGTATCTTATGATTAACGTAGTCAAAAGCTTTTGTGAGATCCATATAAATAGCACAGATAGGCGTTCTATTATCGATGTTTATTATAATTTTATTAAGCAAGTCATATATTGCCATATTTATTGTCCTTTTCTTTCTAAACCCCTTTTGTTCGTTTTTTAAAATATTAAATTTATTTAAATATGACTCTAAAGCATTATAAATAATATTTTCAAAAACTTTTGAAAATATACAGACAAGGGCCACGGGTCTGTAGAACTTCATATTGAGCCTATCGTCTTTTTTAAAAAGTGGTTTTACTATCACCGATTTTAGAGCATCTGGGTAGGTACCATTATTAATGCACAGGTTTATAATATGACTAAGATGACTTGATATAATTTCTGCGACGAATTTTACTACTTTTGTGTGTACCTCATCATATCCAACACTCTTTTTATTTTTTAATTTATAAATAGCTTTCAACACGTCGCTAGGTGATGTTGGTGCCATAAACATCGAATTCGCTGAGCATTGAGCTACTTTAGGTTCATTGGGGGTTATCAAAAAGGAACCCTGAGTTTGATCCACGAAAAAATTGTTAAAAGAATTTGCAATATCACAAGGTTCAGTCAACGTTTTACCTTCCGTAACTATTTTAGTAATTGGCTGTTTTGGAAAATTTGATTTTGTCTTATTAATTATTTTCCAGCTAGATCTAGATTTGTTTTCTGATGTTCTTATGAAGTAATTGTTTTGAGCTTTCTGCGTTAAATTAACAATTTTCCGGAACCTCCCAGAGTAGTCTTTTAATTTTGTTTTATTTTCCTCTGTAGGATTAGCCCTATAGTGCCAGAGTAATTCTCTTTGTCTTTTGCTGCATCTTTTTATACCATTAGATACCCATTTAGGCTTTTGCCGAGAACTCATTTTAATTTTTATTAATGGGAAACAAAGGTTGTACATTAGAAGAAAAGTGTCAAGAAACAAGTTATAAGCTTTATTTCCATCATTTGTTTCGTATAATTCAGAGAATGAAAGATTATTTAGGTAACTTTTGAATTTTTGGAGGTTTTCTTTACTTAAATCCCTTTTCGTTACCGACCATGAAGGAATTGAACATGTTTTTTTTACAGGGATCTTTAAAAGTTGTGCTGTGTGGTCAGATAGCCCATACTCAATAACTTTACCGCTACATCCTCTCTTTACAGTGTGTGCCATATTATCTAAGCATGTTTTGCTTACAAGTCTAGTGGGCTCATGAAATTCGAGTTTTAAATTATAAGCTTTTAAGAGCTGAATAAAATATCGCGTTACAGGATTACTTACCAAAACATCAATGTTAAAATCTCCACATAATACGATTTTCCTACTAGAGTTTCCACTGATCATTTTCAAAAGAGTCTCAATTTTGTCAAAAAATAAATTAAAATGTTCCCTAACATTCTTCTTTTTAATATATTATAGTTCAAACCACGCGGTTCTGAGCTGTAAAAGGGTAATTATTATTAAGGTGGTAAGGTAACACAGGATTTCGGTGCAAAGTACACATCATTACATTGTTTCCATACCTTTGAATAAAAAGTATGTAATATATGCGTTTTAATGTGTTTTTAAAATATGTATCCCCAAAATTGCTTACAAAAAAAAATACAAATAGACAAAATTAATGATGAAAAATACTACTAAGTGTATTCTGATTTACTTAAGAACCTTAAGTTATGGTTATTATAATTCAGTAAAGTTTCTTTATTATTGCTGTGATTTAATGACAATAAAGACTATTTAGCGATCAGGAGTGACCAAATGAATTTTAATTTTATAAAATTTGAATCTTTGAATCACTTTGTTGTCCGTCTGCCCGTCTATCTGTCAAGACCCTTTATCTCAGGAACGTGTGAAGGTATCGAGTTGAAATTAAAACCATATACTCAAGTCTACAGTCCCTTGAAGCTGTGAAAAAATCAAACTTCTAAGTTAACGTAAAAAAAACGGCCGTTTGTGCAGCAAAAAACGTGTATTTCGACACTCTCAAGGGAATCAAAATTCATAGGGTATTTCCCGTTGACCTAGAACTATGAAATTTGGCAAGTAATACTCTAATATTACAAGTATAGGAAAAAATCTCAAAACTATACATTCGTAATTAAATCATAAAAAATCACCGAGGTTAAGCAACGGTATGCGCGGTCATAATTGTACGGGAGACCAAAATCTTATTGTATATATTTTTTTACATTTAATAATTTGTACGGAACCCTCGGCGGGCGAGTCCGACTCGTGCGGTTTTATTATATTTTATACTCGTAATAATGTATTGTCCTTTCTGTTTCTCTGTAATTTATTTGATCATACATAATTTTCAGTTATATTTGTCGGAACCGGGTAGAACCCTGTACTGCATCTCAGAACCGGGTATCATAAACATGGAACCGGAACCGGTTCTGCATGTCCTACTAGACACGCGGCAGCGTTTCCAGGGCCGAGTTCTAAAGGAAAAGGCCGGCACACCAGCCGTGTTATTATATTACTACACGAACCATATCGAGCTACTTACGACCCCCCCATAATACATTTTAACAAGTAGCCAAAACCCAAAATTCAATAAATGAAACATTGCCAGTATTCGAGATATTCACGTTTATAAATCACTATTTCTATTACTGACTACTGACTCATTAATACAAAACTAATGGAATTACTTTATGGATAAATTAACAAACAAGTTTTTCATACATTGATTGACCCTCTAGCCCCCGAACCTTGTCAGAATGCCCCCCTCCACCCCGAAATAGTATCTTGGATGCGCCCAGGCATGAAAACAAAAAAAAAATTATTAGTCCGTCAGTTAGATCATCAGAAAATATTGGACACGTATTTTTTCTTTTTTCAATTTAACAAAAAATGATGAAGATATAGCCCGCTGAAGTTCCGCGTGACGTCACATCTAGGTACAATTTTACTCAGAAGTAACGTCATTTTCCCCCACTCCCAAACTTTGACGCGCTTTATCTGTCATTTTTTGTTTGAATGACAAAAGAAAAAATACGTGTCCAATATTTTTTGATAATCTAAATGACGGACTAAATAGAATAATATTTTGTTTACCCTGTCTACAAGCCTATAAGGGGCTGCTCATATATCACGTAAGACGATTTGGGGGGACGGGGTCGGAACAAATCTTATTTTTTCTTACATGGGGGTGGGAGGGGGCTTTAGATTGCTCCTACTTACGTACGATCACAAAAGTAAGCAAAAATTTCACTTTCTATATATTTTTGCTACTTTTTCTTATCTTACGTAAGATTTAAAGGGGGAGGGGGTTCATCCAAGTCTTATTTTTTCTTACGTAGAGTGGGGGAGACGTCAGGAAGTGGTTAAAATTTTCTTAACAGCCCCTAGAACACAACACACTGTCAGTGGCTGCCCCTTTTTCCGAAATTGGCTCTGAACTGTTGCGTGATTCACAAAATAACACAACTTTGTTAAAATAGCTCAACTGACTAGCCGGTAAATGCCATAAATCACATTTATTGAGTACTTTAATTCAGAAATAAGAAAAACAATCACAAGTTCAACCATAAGCCCAAGTATACAGGAGGTCCATGCATACAATGTATCCATGATCCTGGTAGGTACTGGCAGCCCGTAGGCACAGGAAGTCCGCCATAACCGCAGTCATTAATCACACGCCGGCTTCCCTTGCTGCACTCGCTGCAGTGCGAGGAGAAAATTGGTGCACATGAGGGCGACACTTTTATTGTTTAGTGCCATTTTGCTCTTATTCCTTTGCTTCAAGATGTGTGCGGTGACTGCATGTGGGCGTCTTGACTTATTGTGTAATAGAAAATAGTGAATAGAGATAGCTTTATCACTAAATAAGAAAAGTTCACTTCTAATGAGCGCGAGCCGAGCTCGCGGTTGCTTCATTTTGTCATTATTTATAGGGTTTTCTCCATAGTAAAATACGAAGGGGTACTTCACCAGTTTTCGGTTCTCAGTGAGGGTCTTTCAATCACTGGATGAATTGCTTTGTATCTTTTAAAACTGTGTTCCATTTTCAAATTAAAGTCCTGTATCCTGTATAGCGCTTATTTGAGGCTGAAAAGACTATACTAAAATTCCTGCATCTTGTTTTTGTATCAAGGGAGTAAGTACAATAAAGTTACGAAATGTTGGTCTTTATCTTTTGCTTCCCTAATTATTTATGTGTATAATGGTTGATTTCTACAGCCAAAAAGACAGGTACGGCTATATAAAACAACATATATGATTATACAAAACAAATAAACACGTTTGGTACATAGACATCTTATAATATTATTCAGTGGTTTGCTATCATCATACACAATTGACAATACGTAGATAAAAAAAAGAAAGAAAAGTAAAAAAAAATTGAATTGTTGGTTAGTATCGTAATTTACCAGCCTTCTTACACACCCGTTATTTAAATAAACCACCAGTTTTATTAAAATTATACAACAGTTTCTTGTCATTCTGTTACAAGAATTACATATCATGATATTAAACGACTAGACACATTTCATAGAGAAAAGTCATCAATGAACAGAATTAAATAACACGTTAAAATGAGAGGTAGACCGGATAGAAGCAAGGGAAGATGTGTTTCACAGACCATAAAGAATATGTATAATGTGTGAACGAGACATCAGTCTTTCTTGGAATTACTTGGTCGCAATGCAGGGCGGCTCTCGGCTGGCAGGAATGCAACCTGCCTCGCCTGCGCCCGCACCGTTCAGGCCAACTGACCATTTCTCCAATAAAAACGAAAGAACAAGCTAATTTTTCTTAACAATCCTTTTAATTTAACAGAGCTATGGCTTACATATTCGAATACTTAATTGAATCTAATTTAACGATTGTCAGTTAAAACCAATGAGGAAATTGGTTAAAATGACTAACCGATTCGTCAAGTTAAAGAATGCAATCTTATTAATTCAACCAAATAAGCGGAAAATTTTTACTTGCTCATAAGTTGAAATGTGTTGTTGATGCGTAGGGTGAAATGGTTACCGAATAATTCCCTGCGGCATACATACTGTAGCAGTGTACAAGGAAGCACTTTACTTATTAGTATTTTAGAATTAACTATAGTCTGGTCTGGCTAGGCCAATAGCAGGACTAGGCTATAATAATATGGTGATTGGTGCCCGAGAGCAAGCAAGGTTGTCTACTGCGGTTCATTTATTTGTTGCGGGCCGGATTGAGGGTGTCCGCGGGCCACACTGTGGCCCGGGGACCGTATGTTGAACAGGCCTGTCCTGTGGTGCACACCGATTTTCTGTGAAAAGCCGCAAATGGAGTTAAAAGCATTAAAATCGGTACAATTTGACACGACTTTACAAAAAAAAACACAAAAACTAAAAAAAATATTGAAAAGAAATTCCAAAAATTTAATGTTTTAGTTTTATTAAAGATCAGTATTTATTTTGTGTTAGTCCTATGATGTAAAATATAATCTGAATCTAGTTTTACCTACGTAGTACCTAGTATGTAGTTAATTTGTTTTCCGATGCATATTGTACGACTTAAATTTCCTGAGTATCGCCAAAAGTATTTGTAATATAGTAACATTTTCTTTTAGTAACATTATTGCTACGATGCAATTTTAATAGGTAGCTAAAACTAAAAGCAGCTTCTGAGAAACGGATTATCAAATTTTGTACTAAAACGGTGGCTTGCCTAGGCGCCTTAAGCTAAATCCTCAACTTTACCGGTAACAATAACTGAAATCTAGACAATTGCTAATAAAGTCTAGCTTTTGCCGTTCCCTTTTCCTAACGGTCAACGATTAGATAAATATGGTTTCCCGTTACGTTGTAAACCATTGAACGGCAAGAGGGAACAAATAAAAATATGATCGTCTTGGACCATTAACCGTGGAATAAACAAATGGGAATGTAAAAGGGCATTTTCTGTCAGGTTTGTTTAAGCTGTAACTATGTAACGGAACATACCTTGATTCGAGGTTTTCGTTACAATCTGTAATAGAAACATACGGGTTTGAAGCATGAAATGCTTGTAGAGAAAAGAAATAACATTTTATATACTTAGTTAAGAAAATGGACCGGAAAAAATAAAGCCTCCTTTAAGAAACGAAAAAAATAAATAAAGAAAATGGTTATCTCATTTATATTACTATATTAGTGGTCCTGAAATCTTTCAGACGAGGGTACCTATTAATGTTAGCTGGAGTTATCCCTGTCGTTATTGCACCTGTCACGAATCATACCATATGCCTTACTTCTTACAACTGGAGATCACAATTACACATGGCCGAGATGAGAGAGTAAACAAATAGGCACCACTTTCAAATAACTTCTTTCTATTTGTTAGGAAACCACGCTTTACATCACCATCTATCCATCCATCAGCCTGTTTCGTCCACTGCTGGACATAGGCCTTTCCAGGATTTCGCCACTCTAGGCGGTTCTCCTGGAAGAAATACCCATACTCACCCACGCTGGGCAGGCGGGTTGAGGAGCACGGTGCCGAAACCCTTGCACCAGTGACGCCGCTGCCCGTCACTGGTTTGTTTTACATAAGGCTCGGCAATTGGGGATGGATAAAACGCCATCCATCGGTCCCAGGCAATGGTGGGCCGCCGGGTTTTGCCTAAGAGCTGTTCTCTTACTCTCTCCTGAATAACTTCAGGAGGATTTGCGAGTAAGATGGTGGTAACTCCACAGTCGAGCCCGGCATCAGCTCTACCACCTACATCACACGATAAGTAAATGTAAATGGGAGGATCTATACTAGTATTTAGAAAAAATATACCTAGAATGGGAATTATCCGACTTGCGCCAATATTTAAATCTAGATTTAGGACTTAAGCTGAGTTTGACAGAAATATATTGACTGACAGATCGTAAACCTGGTTTAGCGACAAAATCTAGATTTAAGATTTTGGTGCAAGCCGCCCTTAGGCATATGGTGATCTTGGTAGGGACTAATACTTGCAGGGTATCTATCTGTTTGTGTCAAAATAGACTATTTCTTGCTTATCTTGCAACCTGAATGGCACACGTGATCATCAAAGGAGAATTACATTTATATGTGGTCCACACATAATGTGGAGTATATTCATCACAAACTTAGATCATAACTAATAATAATTTAATTAAGTTTATTTTACATTGAAAACTAAATTATCTAATAAACTAAAAGGAATCGAAGAAGTTTTCAGATAGATCTGTTTGTTTTACACTGGGAAAAGCAAAAAAACTAGCCCATGACCAAGCATACAAAAAGTGAGCAACTAAATCAGTTCATCGATTGCAAGATAGAAAAAAAACCGGCCAAGTGCGCGTCGGGCTACGCGCAGTGTAATTTTCCGTAGTTGCCCGGTACATTTTATAAGTTGGTCTACTAATATAGATCGTGTCCCATACATTTAGAAGAACGGCCCATACATTGTCGTGTTCAGAGGGGATTAAAAGTTTGGCGCGACCTGTACTCTTAAACTGTAAAGCCTACTTAGCTGTGATAGTTTTCCTTTTAAATTCATTATATATACTACTTCTGTGAATTTTTTCACACATCCATAAACAATCGTTTAGCCAGCAGGGGGTGGGGGACACTCCACTCTAACTAAAATTTGCACTTTAAAGCTTAATATTTCGCCAACGGATCCCTAAATCGAAAAATGGTTTTCATACACCCACAATGTTTTTGAACGTCTTATCTAACGATACCCAACACTACGGGATAGATGAGAAAAAAAATCATCCCCCATTTACGTGTACCTTTAAACATTTTTTTCCTGATTTTATTTTACAGTTTTGTCGGCGTGATTAATATGTATACTCATAGTAAACTTTAAACTTTCGCGATTTTCACACATTATTAACTTTGTATTGGGGTCTTACTCGCGATAAATAACAACATACCTTAATAGATATGTCAAGCACATATTTATTAAGGTATGTTGTAAGTTATCGCAAGTAAGACCCCAATCCATCCACCAGCCTGTTTCATCCACTGCTGGACATAGATTTCCTTATGTAGGACATAGATTGCCTTTCCAGGATTTCGCCACTCTTGGCGGTCCTCCTGGAAGAAATGCCCATACTCACACACGCTGGGCAGGCGGGTTGGTGAGCGCGGTGCCGAAACCCTTGCACCAGTGACGCCGCTGCCCGTCACCAGTCTAATTTATATAAGGCCCGGCAATTGGGGATAGATATACCGCCATCCATCGGTCCTAGGCAATGGTGGGATTGGTGGGCCGCCTGGTTTTGCCTGAGAGCTGTTCTCTTACTCTCCCCCGAATAACTTCGGGAGGATTTGCGAGTAAGATGGTGGTACCTCCACAGTCGAGCCCGGCATCAGCTCTACCACCTATCCCCAATACAAAGTTAATAATGTATACTCATGTCAAATTACAGCTTTCTGGTACTAATAGTTTCTGAGCTAAGCCGCGGTCGGACGGACGGACAGACGGACATGGCGAAACTATAAGGGTTCCTTGTCGAACTACGGAACCCTAAAAACGAAGTGCGAATAATACTCATGCCTACGAAAAAATTCCACGTGCTGATATTTAAGACCAACTTAACTTGACCCGTACGTTCTATTGGACTCTATGTATACAGAGGGTCTTATTAACTTCTGGAATAATTAAGTATTAGTAGTTTTTTGAATTTTTCCTTTGTATACGCTCAATCAACTACCGTTATACGAAATTTCAAGTATCGAAGTCCCCTGGTTTAGGTTTTATATGAGTGAGTGAGTCAGTCTGATAAAATAGTGTATTTGGTCGTGAATATCTCGTTTCATTTATGAAATTGAGGATGTTAGATACTTGATGTATTTCAACTTTGTAGATCCAATAGGAGATGAGTTATGAAGGGACGAAAGTAGCTCGAAATGGTTCGTGTATTATATCTATTATATAAACATATTTCTTCAAATATATAAACTGTAATGCAAATATCGTATAATACGAATATAACAAGTGGCACAATTACCATATAATTACCTATACTGTAACGTAACCATGACGAGGAAACCTGCAAACCATTAGTGGGCCTCTGACATCACGCCATCCATACGGCCTCTTTGCTGAATGGGGTCTATTCCCTCACTCACGGCCGAATTAAAACTGCGACAAAACGTGAGTAATACAGCTGCACCACTCAACTCATCTACGAGCTTTTGGCATCGACTGTCTTTAGCCAGTTGAATTAGCAGCAGCAGGTCAACCAGGTATAGGTTAAGTCACGCAAGTGCTGGCAGTCTATGCGCAGTGACATTGCTGCAGTAGTCGAGTCGTCACCGCAGCTAGCGACAGAGGCGGTCGTTGATCTGGTGAATGTTTACTGTCCTTGGACGCCGCGGGCAGCGTCCGGTGTGACGTCATCGGGGAGGTGCCTCTGGGTTTCAGTGCGGAGGCCCGCAGACCTCTGCAGTGTTCCTACCGACCACATCTGGAACGAACTCGTTTAGAAGAAGCAATAAATATTGATTAGAATTCGCTTCATGCGTACTGGGGTCCGCTTTCCGGCAGAGCAATGATCTCTGGATCCGTTCCCACCGAAGAATGTTCAATTGTTCACGAGGAGGATACGCTAACCCGCAAATAAATTGCAGTGTTAAAATATCTGCCCTGTAGTTAACCGTAGGGTTACTTGCATTAAACTAGCGGGTTGAGTAAAAGAGGCGCGTCGCTATCCCTATGATTAAACTGCAGTTTACTTGATCAGTAACGAGAGGTTTAAAGCCTTCTGCCACATTCAATTTAATACAGAGTATGTAGGTGAACTTCGAATGAAATAAAAACTAAATTAAAATAAAGTCGCAATCAAAGTGTGATAATAATTTGGCCACTAAGCCTGAGTGACTCAGGCCACTGACTTCTGTAAAGTGTCCGTAATATTCCTCTTTTTAGGGTTCCGTACCCGAAGGGTGCCAGACGGAACCCTATTACCAGCCTCCGCATTATGTTTGTCCGTCTGTCACAGGGATCTACAGCTTTAACCGTACCTAATAGCATAGTAAAAACAGAATAGTTACTATGCTAATAGCATGGACGAAATCGTAATTTTGTCTATGCTAACAGGTATCATGTTGAAATTTTTACAGAATACATGTAACTATGGCCCCTATCACAGCAAATAATAAAAAGTTAACCCCTTGGTTGTCCCCATACAAAAAACCCTGAAAATATTAAATTTCTGTAAGGTTATTTGTTTCAGCTCTATCTCAAAGATACACATACAAGTTTAAAATTTGCTCAGGTTGTTGAACACACTCTATAGATAGTAAAACAACAAATAATAAAAATTTGAGAAATTCAGAGAATTGTTTTAGCAGTTAAAGGCGCTATTATTTTAGCAGTTCGTTTTTGTCTATGTTGTTGTGGCATCTATATTGTTTACCATGTTTGTGGGTTCCGTAGCCGTTTTGTGTGGTGGTACGAAACCCTTTGTGCGCAAGTCTCCCGACCCAGAATGAAGCGCATTCGTCCAGAAACTGTTCATCAGTCTGTCCAGGGAGTCAGCAAAATCTACCAAAGGCTGCGACAGGCGAATGACTGATACTATACGAGTACAACCACTTTCCCAGCTGTTGAATTTTAATAAGAAAGAATGTGTTTCTAGTTGTAGTTGAAATGTAATAATGTCGGTAGAGCCGGAATATAAAAAAAAAGATTTTTTGCTCCAGAAATAGAGAACGTTTTCGGTTAGCCATACCTACTGAAAGTTTAAATAGGCTTGCGAGGCGCTCGCAGGCATAATGATGTCACAGTGTTGTAATTTTCGTGGAGGCCACGTTTCAAAAATACGTCGATCTTTCTATTTTTGTGTGTATTTATTTTCTGTACCGATTAACCATTTGGACAGTGCGCATAGGAATCTTAATCTTCGCCCCTCTTCGGCTAAGGTCATATTTCCTTACGCTTCTTTTAAAAATACAATAAATAAATAAATCCATGACAGAAAGTGCCAAAGTGCAAAGTCGGTCGCCTATTAGATTTCTATATGCGCATTTATCTATGGCAGATTGTATACGGCTTATGAACTTTTAATTGGTACCTTTACATCTAATTTTAAAATATTACGAAGTTTAATGATATGATAAGTACATGCGGCCGTAATTAAGACGGAAGTCGTATACATTTGGATGATGCAAGCGAGAAATAACAACTTTTGTCATTCACAAGTTCACAACTAGCAACACAAACAGTTAGGTACATATTTAATAACAGGGCTCCAGTACCACCAGACCCAGATCATCCGTAAGGCAGTGTTAGGCAACTGCCTTGGGGCCCCGCATTGGCTAGAGGCCCCGCGGCACGAGCATTTTTTATTTTTATCTATTTGGGGGTGAAAATTAAATTTAAAGATTAAAATTAAAGAAGATTATATTACAGACCCTCAAAGACAACATTATTACCTTGTTTTTTATTTCATCGTAATATTTCAGTACATTTCGGAACGTATTTCAAATTATTAAAGAATAATATTATGTTTTATCACGGCATGAGTAGCTTTTTTAACGCAACACGCTTTAAAAATTGTGAATGTACACTTACTGATACATGTATTATTTTTATTCTATAGCCACGTCACTTTCATAAGATTGGCAGTACTGGTTTGGATGACAAAGAGCATTGAAGGAATCCCCGATTCGTTGGGTACGTACGTTATATATAAACAAAAGTCTCGGAACACTTTTGATTTTCAGGAAAAGTCCTGACTTACTTACTGACTCTTCAACGCCTAGGCCAAACCCTTGGACCTAGAGAGCCCAAATTTTTCAGTGTTTCCCTTAATGATGTAGAGAAGGAATAAAAATGGACTTTCCGAAATTCCCATGGGAACGGGAAATGTGGCGGCTAACGCTGCTGGGTACTGCTAGTTATGAATAAAATTGCAATGTGTGAAATTAGAAAAAAGCAAAGGGGCCCCGAGACGTGCATTGCCTAGGGGCCCCGACATGGTTAATCCAGCCCTGAATATAGGTACCCAGAAACATAAAACTTTATTTGTATAGTTGGTCTTAAACTAGCTGCGTTCCTGTAATACGGCATGGATATAAATTTTTGCAAGCATAAGAGTACTTAAATTTCATGATCGGAGCAGCTAATGGAAGATTGGTTGGATGGAACGGTTCTTCGTTAAAAGTATTTGTCTTGATGAGTGCCTACTAGACGCAGATCGTGATCTTATTAGCCGTTATGATCAATTAACTTACTGTTTGAGGCAGCAGGAATGAACTTTACGTGAAGCTTATCTCGTCGATCGGATCGTAAAGTCGTAATAATGTAAGTAGGTACAATTATAAACTAGATTGTGCGCTGAGAATCGTCGCTGTGGGAGCCAGGCAGGTTAGGTCGGGGCCTAGACTGGTGCGGCGACAAGGCTTGCTGTGTTCGACTCGAGATCACGAAGGCTCAGGCAGTTTTTGCCCCGCGCCGCGCCGCCCGCCGACGCGAAGGTCGGTCGTGGCGGACCACGAGCAGTCTAGCATTCCAACTGCTATGAATGAATAGTTGTCCGACTGGTCGAGCGCCGCATACTAAGCAGATTCAGATTAATTTGACAACAAGCATTTAAGTTGGCAAAAACCGGAATGCTCACCCGCACCCGCCCCGTGGGAACAGCCACGATAGATTCCGAGTATTGCCTGAAACATAAATCTACAAAGCCTATCAAGTATTGTCTTATCTCTTCTGTTTACGTTGCAAGCTCTAAGCGGCCTGACAATACTGCAGGATTAGGTTTGTTGAACATTGACTGTCTCAATCTTACATAAATATCCCACCTTGGGTAATCTTACACAATGCAGTTTAAATTGCACCGGTATGTCACCTCGTAATTTAATGAACACACCCACCAAACAATAAAGTTGAAAGTAAAACAATAGATAGGGAGCCAATTAAAACATTCAAAAGGACGGAAATCTAAATTCGAAGCGATCATTGATCAGTCCCTGGCTGGCTCCATTAATCTTGAGGTTATTTAAATATCAGTCGCCGGAAGTGTGTCGTCGTCGAGATTCTTGTTTGATTCGACCTTCAAGTTTTATGGTGTTCGTCACCATAATCCGGGACAAGATGGTATTCATGAGACGTACTTGGTATTAAACTTAAGAATGTCGCTATGGATCTGGTTAATATCTTCCTTCCAGCTAAATCTGATTACGCATATCGTTGTAATCGTTACCAAGTACTCAGTGTCTCATATCATATCATAACCTTTGCGACAATAATCTAATCGAATTGCTATAAAAATAAGTAAAAACGTATTGTAAATATACTGGAGAAGTTTGAAACAGAAATAGGATTTTTATTTGCTAAATCTTTCTTTTGTGTTTTACAAAATCAAAGTATAGTTTTGAAAGATTTATTAAGAATTTTCATAAAAATGACAAAGAACTCAGTGGCGAATTCTATAAAGACAAGAGCATCGCTCTTTAATCAACGACGCAGTATTACTATTACTTTATGTATGAGATCGATACATATTATGTATATTTCATTAGGAACCTATTTAAAAATTATTTTTAAGTGTATTAACAAATAGAATTATAGGTATCTACAAAATTAATAGCGTGCAAACATTACCTTCATAGTAAAACGGTCAATAGAGACTTGCTTACAGCACGGGGAGGGAGGTCTAAATGCAGAGCGACCTCGCCGCCGGCGATCCTACGAGCTCTGTAATACTTAAGAGTTTCGTAGCCCAAGCCTAAAAAAGGTACGAAACTCTCATCATAAATGATTAAAATTTTACCATATTTATACCCTACGCAGGCCTTCAAGACCCCCAAAAATGGAAGCTACGAAAAATAAAAATACTAACAATGAGTATTCTTTTACTTCGAGGAACCGTCGCGTCGTCTTCGCGCCGCTGCTGACACACTGAATCCTTAGGTTGAATTATTATTATAGATGGCGCTAAAGACTGAATCAAGTATTCTAAAGTCCACGCGAACAGAAGACAGTTTCTTATAAATACTACGAAACATTAAACTCATGTTGACCAATTATTTAATATAGTCCATTTATAGGTATCCGTTCAAAAAATAGGAGTGGAAACTCCTACATCCATAAAAAAAAATTTTAATACATAGATAATTATTTAAAGGACACTGCCGAGACAAAATACTGCTTAGTTTAATTATACTGTGCTAATACCAAAGAATAAAGCTTAAGAATGAATATTTCACGTTCTGTATTTTTTTTTATAAATGTCTATGTTTCTTCTGTTTTCCTGAAATATTCTTAAACACACTAAAAATAACTTGAATGAGTTCACTTTATTTTACGCCCTTTGTACACCGACGACGCGCCGCGAAACGCGAAAATGTACCGAATTGATGACGTAACACGGAACTATCGCAAAAATGGCAATGCTATATACCGTTCCGCCATTTATCAATATTATGTACCTATTATAATATTCAACTCAACACCTAGGAGTACAACTCTTCTTTAAAATATACTTTAAACGCCCTTTGCACATCGAGCTTTTTAATTATCATACATCATAACATAAAGAGTAGCTCAGTTTAAGACAGAATAAAACAGTAAAATTAGTAGCACCAAAAACAAGAAAGAAAGCTATAAAAGCTCGGTGTGCAAAGGGCGTCAGTGTATTTTAAAGAAGAGTTGTACTCCTAGGTGTTGTGTTGATTATCATATCATAGATAACATAATGAGTAGTCTAGTTTAAGACAGGATAAAATAATAAAATGAATACCACCAACAATAAGAAAGCTTAAAAGGGCTCCGGTAAATGAGATTTTGTAGCAATAAAAGGGAGATCGTTCTGATGTCTCAATTAACACAAAAATCTATGAGTATCTATTGTAAGTCGGTTTATTAAAGTGACAAAATTCCATATTTCAATGCACTTCTACTACTAAGCGCAAAGTTGATACAATTGCGTTAACATCAAAAAGTAAACGACAGTTTTACAGTGTCAGAATTTAGCGTAGAACCTTCGTAGAGCCATTTCAGACACTCTAGATTCATTTTGTTTTGTTATATTAATTTGAACTCATTCTCGGGCCACAGTTCAAAAATATGATTTTTACAGTGTGCTTCTACATCAAGACGAGCAATGATGATTGATGAAACAGTTGTCTTGAAAGTAGCAACAGTCGATCAAACCGCAAGTACAAAAAGCCTATGAGTACCTACACAACGATTAATTGTGTTGAATATCATCAATTCTTCCATCGATCGATTGATTTTTTTACATCTATGTAATAGGAAGTTATGTGTAATTGGCTAGAACAGGTTGGTATGCCTACAGCCATAGAATAATTGGTGATTGAAGGCTTTTAGGTACGTTGCCGATAGTGTGGCCTCACACAGCTCACACTACAAGTCTGCAGCAACGGGCTATAAACGTATAACGAGTTCGTCTCACTCGGCCGTGGGAGCGAATTGCTCAATTACTCATTTCCATTTTTATAATTTTCCGAAAACGTTCATTAATGTCACTGTGCATAATTGTACATAACACGAGATTTTTTATATCATCTTAATTGCCTATGTGAATCTTAATACTGGCAATTGGGTTTCTCAATGCCTATGTTTGTAGTAACGGGTATCTACTACTTAATGATTGTGTATATTACACGTGCCTGGTTTCCAAGTAAACCACATGCTGCCATGCCGTGCGATGATGGCTATATGACATACCGTCGAGCAGTAACTTGGCTCCACTATGGCCGTGAACCGCCAGGATCGCGATTATCTACGAGTAGGTATCAACTACCGACATTTTCGGCAGATGCCTTCAAAACGCCTTTGATAACTCCGTGCTTACACAATGTTTATTCTGGCCACGACAAAGCACGTTTTCTTAATTGCTACCACGGATCTGAATTTCAGGCTGATTGCTATGAAGAAACATTTAAAAAAATACGCAAAGAGTATAAATAAAATTTACACTTTTGAAGGCAATTCGAAATTTGACAGTCAATTAGGTCTACATCGTTAACCTTGGGCTCTAGCAATTTATTACCGCGTTCTATAACAAAATCATCTCCACCTTTCAAATGTGATCTAAAATATTAAATAATTGGCGAATTCCCACATCAATAAAACCCGCTTGAATCGCGGAATCATCAAATGTCATCTATTTTTAGGGCACTCACTACCCAACCCATAGCGGGGTTATGGGGCCTCTCGGTTAGAGCAGGCGCGTCTGAGCCTCACCCTGGGTACCCCAATGTCTGCCGAATACTGACCTAATGTCGTCCCCAGAATACATGCATGATACACCTGATTATTTGTAATTTGGATAGAAGGGAGCGTCTCGGGAACATTGTAATGTTACTGAATATGTGCATAGTAGATTTTATGTTCATTATTATCTAGTTATGTTTGTAATAATAAGATGTTTTTAAACATAGGTACCTTCCAATAGCTAGAGCCCGTGATCTAATGACTGTAATTTTGCATATAAATAGAATGTCAATGATCTCGTAAGTGATCAAAAGTTACCGTATCAATCAACTTATACCAGAGTAGGAGATGGGTATATGTATAAATAGGTGATGTGCCTCGATGACATCATATCTGTCTTCATTCCGAATAGGAAACCCGAAAGCCTTTATCAGAATCCTTTGTTGAACTACGTGTGCCAGCATCCCAAAGAGGCCCAAGTTTATATAAAGGCATTCTGATTCTGCGGAGGTTTTGTACCTAAATTCTGTCTGGCTTTGTTCTATGAAGCGTAGAGGCCCAAAAGAAAGAGTTTGCCGGCGGCGGCGGTGGCGTGGAGGTCGGTCTCGGGCTGAGTCGAGCGTGCCAATGACTTGCAGGCCTTGAAGCGATGGCAGACAGACAGAAATCGCGGGCCCCACCGCGCGATGCCCTATACCCGACTACGTCTTACTACGTGACTGTTCGTATACTTATACCAACATTTACGGATGCATGGTATAAATAAATAATGGCATGCTATCGCATGTGGTTTGTGATTACAATACGTAGAGTGGTTGTTCTATAAATTCTGCATAATTCTGGTTTCTTCGGTACAAAACTTTATATATTGCACTTATTGGGTTTTCCAACCACCGTAACATATAACATACAATATAATGACATCATATTGGCTACGTAAACATGGAAATCAATGAAAAACTAAAGTTGGTTATAAGCTATAAAAGTCCTTGTAATAAAAAGGTCGACCAAAATATATATGCGTTCTGTTATCACGCGGACGGCAATTCGCTATAATGGGGGCGTTATCACGAATAAAGAATTAGCCCTTCTGGAACTGTAGCTATTATTTCAGTATCATTTATTGTTTAACGTGATAAATTTGGAAAAAGAAGTTTCTAAGCGCGCTGGCAGTTACAACCTTTTTTGAAATTCATCACACAGTTGTAAATTAAGAGTGATTAATTATTAACAGCTTATGTATTTTGGAAAATTAAATAACTCCCTGAATATGATGTTTCCTCTATAAAATTAGTTTAGTTTAGTTTGGTTAAAAAGCTACATAAAATCTGCCAGATTTTTATTAAAAAAACGCGTTTGGGGCCGCTAGTACAGCTAGTGTAAAATGACTTCTGGCTCTTGGTAAAACACAAACTTTAAATGGCTGATTTAATTTAATAAAGATGCTGGCCACTGCTGGCGATGTGTTTGTTTTTGCAATTAATTATGTATGAATTTACAAGAGTTCCTCAAGACTCGACTGGTTTTTAGCACGAAACCAATTAATTTCAATTTTTTTTAAACCACAGGGCCTCAGAGCGTTCGCTATTCTGCAAAAGGGGTCATTAATCGGTACTTATTTTCAACTTGAAGATGTCTTTACTTCATTTAGATCGAGATATCTGCACATAACACTATAAAAACTAGCGTCGCGAACCGGGAATGCGTTCAAGGTAATTAATTAAGAGCCGTTAATTGTTGAATCTCCTTATAAACACAATGAAAGCAGCGACCGGACGACAATGTCACTGGATTCTTTTCAAGGCATCGATTTATGACATCGATATTGTAATAAAGGTCCTCCATACTCAATACTCATTGCGTCTGGGAAAATTCCTCGCGAATATTTTCACGTCGGAGCCTTACGGCGGCGCGTCGGGTTTCGAGAACGGTCGTTAATCGACTTTCAGACTTTCGAAATTACTTCTCGCGTGTAACAAAATTGACCACAAAGTAAATTAACCGTATAAAGGTACACCGACAAAAACAATAACGTTTCGAGTGTGGAAACCTGAAACAAAGGGCATTTAAGTGTTCGCTACCAGGACAACCTTAGGAACAACGATCAGGAATGGAGGCGACAATTTAGCCATTTATATCTTGTAGGTGGTAGAGCTGATGCCGAGCTCGACTGTGGAAGTACCACCATCTTACTCGCAAAACCTCCCGAAGTTATTCGGGGGAGAGTCAGAGAACAGCTCTCAGGCAAAACCAGGCGGCCCACCATTGCCTGGGACCGATGGATGGCGGTATATCCATCCCTAATTGCCAGGCCTCAAAACAGACTAGTGACGGGCAGCGGCGTCACTGGTGCAAGGGTTTCGGCACCGCGCTCACCAACCCGCCTGCCCAGCGTGTGTGAGTATGGGCATTTCTTCCAGGGGGACCGCCAAGAGTGGTGAAATCCTGGAAAGGCCTATGTCCAGCAGTGGACGAAAGAGGCTGATGGATGGATGGATATCCTGTATACCCCGCGCTCGTATGAGCTTAGATAAGCCCAGCTTTCTCTCACTGTAATTCTTAGTTATCTGAACACGGAAACCAAAGATGGCTGAAAGAGAGCGGATCTTCGGGCTGCTAAATCCAGCTGCGGCTGCTGCTTCTAAATGGCCTCACCAATCACGATGGCTCTTTTGTTAGTAATGATAAAAATTACGACATACCTATAAATTTCAAGTTACTTTTTGTTACTACTTTAGGATGACAGGCAAAGGACTTAGGTTTTATTATTTAGCTATCTAAGAATTACAACTCTAACAAAGCTTCTCCCATTTTTACCAACTTCAAAAGAGGAGGAGGTTCTCAATTCGCCTGGATTTTTCTATATTTTTTTGTCTTTGTTTTACTTATTTTAATGATTATTTTTTAAACAGTGTGCCTTCATGTAGGACCTGTTTAAGTTTGGTTGTGATCTGATGGAGGTCTTTAGAGATAGGCAGTGGAACTCCTTAATGAATGACACCATACCACTGAATATTAAGGCAATCGCTTTGTACCAGAATGCCGATTGCAGGTTACTTTAAAATTGTCGTATCCTGACCTCGGTACCACATAACTCCTCAAGGGATGACAGAACCTAATTCAAGACTGCAGCATTCACTTCGTATTAGGGTGCTAATTGCAAAGTATTATTTGAAAATTGGCAGTATACACACCTGACATTCGATTCTGGCCTTATCACCATAGAACTCCTTAACAGATGACAGCACATAGCTAGAGATTGCGGCAATCACTTTGTATCAAGGTACTGATTGTAGGGTATTACTTGAAAATTGTCACAATGGCCACCTGATCTTCGATCTTGAAATTCCTCAATGCAAAACAGCGCAACACTCGCGATTGAGACAATCGTTTTATCTCAGGGTGCTGATTGCTATTTAATCATTGTCATAATACCTTCTTTACCTTCGCTTCATATGAACAGCGCGTCATTTACAAGACCTATCCGTATTTAATAATTTATTTCTTCAACACAAAAAATGTGAAGGAAAATAAACTTTGAAGAAATAGTAACTGACTTGAAATGTTCAAACTCAAATAATATAATTTATAAAATATATGTCCATAAAAACAACTTTTACACGTCGGTATTAATCTTTAAAAAAAAATAGTTTATGACTAAAAAAAATATAAGTAATAAGAAATTCAAAAAATATAATATTTGAAAGCTAGGTTTTAATATACTTATATACATATAAGAAAAAAAAATATAATAATGCCTAACTCCGCCCATTCGATTAGTTTTGTATCAGCACACATTCACTAAAAAGTGAAAAGTTCAGAGTATTATACAGGTTGAACCAAACGAATGCCCCCTGGAGGGAAAGTACCTTAGATATTAAGGATAGCAAATTTTACTTAAGGGAACCTTTATTTTATTTTTAAAGTTAAGGAAAACTGCATTCAAAGAATTTTAAAAAATCTGGTTGAATTTGGTTCAACCTGTAAATGTGATCTAGAAGTCGGCGCATTCCCATTATATAGTCACACAAAAACCATTATGAAGGCGCCGACTTCAAAAGAGTATAATATATTTCAGGAAAAGAAGTCGGCAAAAGTGTTATTTTGGGTACCATCGGCATCGGTCAGTAATAATTATTTTAAACTTTTTAGTGAATGTCTACTGTTACATTTGAAGTCGGTTACCATTTTTCTTGAAAGTTTATTTTAATAGTCATCAGCACCCATACTCTGGTTCACTGACCGAAGATGTCCTGTAAAACTTGAACTTCCTGTGGGTCTGTGAGCGCCCGGACAAGTCCACGAGCGTCCGGCCAAGTCCGCGATCAGAACGATGTCATCAGGGCGCCTCTCGTGGACAGTTCGCACGCCCCTACAATGAGTTTTAATTAAGTCGGCCGCAGACGCCTGTACACTACATATCTAACGTCCAATATTTCAAATAGATGGTAAGGAATAAAATAAACGAGCACTTTTTGTTGCTAAAGGCCCCCAATGGATGACTAGTTATATTTCGCGTTCAAACACACAGGAAAATCTATTGAAACGGCCGATGGAAAAACTTAAATAGATATGGAGCAAAAAGTGGAATAGGTATTGCTTTATGTAGTGGAGCCATCGTCCGCAGTGGCCGATTCGTGTTGTCACATTGTGTCCAGCCAGATTCGACACTTCGCGTCGCCCTGCGACTTGTTGTCGTTGTCTCATCGCTCAACATTTTGCTCCAGACAAATTGCTTTGTTTATGACTGCCTATTGAAATGTGTCCGCCAGCAAACACGACGGACACCAATTGACTTAACTCTAATAGGCATAAAGAATCTTGATGATATTTTTTCATTTGTCTACCAGTTTTAATACTATGAATGATTAAAAATGCTTGTAATCTCATATGGCCAAAATTACTCGCGACCGATATCAGGGCACTGAACCTATGACAGATGCTGAGCAGAAACAATTAAGCGGTTAACAGCGGACACTGGTAATAATAGTGAAACATATTGAACATTCTAAAATCTGGTCGCTTTTTACAATATCGAACAAAAACAAAGTCTGTTCATTATAACACGCCATAACCTATTGTTGGCAAGGGTTGTAATTTTCGGCACGATCAGTCGATCAGCCTGCGGGCGATGTTAAATCTTCATAAATACTACGCGAATGTGTCGACGGGATTCAATTTGATCCTAATTTAAAGTAAACGTGAAGCCCTGAATGTAGAATTTTTTTAAAATATGAATTGGGCTCAGCAACTTATGCAAGGTTTGTGTAGACCAAAAATAATCTTTGGCGTAGACCTGATATTCTAGCGCTTACACACGAGTATCCTCTGTTTTTAAAGTGTGGTCCTTACGAAGCTCTTTTATCAGTTTGATAATTTTTTGGTTATAATATGAATGCTCTAGTAAGCATTAATGATGGAGTACTTGGAGCCAGACTAGACGATTAACGCCCTCGAGGAGGCGTCGCAATATTGAGTTTTATTAACAACTCTTTTCTATTGAATGATCTCGGCCATCCGGCCGAGTGGTACTCCTCCAAGAAGCGTCGAGGCCGGGCCGCGGGCCCCAAGTCGTGACAGCCGTTTGTTAAACTAATGGCAGCACAAAAAGAATACTGCCTTCCATTAAGTTTTGCCAAAGTGTGCGTCTGGACTGTTGGTTCGACCGATTTGCACGCCGCGAATGAGTTTGTGTTATTCCTATTGTACCTACCCGTTTCGTTTCATTTCCGTGTAGATACGATCAGGTGGTGATCAGTCACCTCTCAAACAGTTTTTCATGGCTTGTCAATCTCAATTAAGTTTAAGACTCGAGATGGAGTTATTGACATTCTGGAGCGAAGTTTTAACAAGTGTACCATTGATTCATGATGAAGTAATTAGTTGGGCTGGCGCCATGTGGCTCATCGCGGGGGTCACAGGATCCGCACATGTAGCACACGCGACATATCGACGCGAAAAAACGCGAATGCGATATAAAAAGCAGTCACCAGGCGTGAGAACAACGCCACGTGGCCAGACGCGAGCTCATTCATGCATTTGATTCATGAACAGTCTGCATATGCACATCTTCCCTCGCAGCTAGGTCCCTGCAAATTCCTCTGGAATTTTGAACTACCTAATGTAGGATCGACAAAATACAAAATGCCTGTAGGAAGATGATATTGCCTCTAATAAGGGCTTCTCCCATACTAATGCCGGCGCACGATGACGTGTAGCAGAGAATGCAAGGTTCGCGACCGCCAGCAACGGCGGGCGCGGCGCCCTGCCTGCTATAAATCAGAACCGATTGAGGTCGAAACGGACGCGGGTTATTTTTAAAATTGCGTGCACAATATTATGTGTTTAGTTGGAATATGATAATTGCGGCGGCGATCGAGGCAGAGGCGCCGTAAGCCGATACCGGCGATATGGGATTACAGGTCTCTGGCGGAGGAGCAAAGACGCCGCTTGCGCCGCCACGTTTACCTCGCTCGCTCGTTGGGCCTTCGCTTGATCACGCCTCGTTACGTACATGAGGAATTTTCGCTAATTTATGTTTGTGGTTGTGGGCTGGCGCACAAAATTGGTTATGTATAAGTAGTAAATACTACGGTTAAGTACAACAAGTACTTGATACAAAAGAATGATGATGGAGGTAGAAGTATGGGCGCAATATTAAGTAGGATAACCTAAAAGATCAAAATAATTCAAGTCCACCGCACTGCATGGTAGAGGATAAGAAATATAAGGTGTGATTTATTAACATAATAAAGGCAAATTTATACTAAAGGCTTGCCAAGTGATCACTGATCAATCAGTTTCAATTTTGCTGATTTCGCAAAATAAAATGTTGACCCCACACATAGTAATTGACTCGGGGCTGGGCTTGCGTTGTAAGAAAAACGAAAAAGATAAATTAACGAATTTTACATTTTTACCGATTTTTCAGTATAAATTTGGCTATATAAATTAATCTCACCTTGTATGTGTATGTAAGCGGGTAGGTACATGGCAGTATGGTAATCAACACGCTATTCAGAATTAACTGATGCAGAAATAAATTGAAAAAATGTAAGAAGGAAGAGCAACGTTTTATGAAGACATAAATAGACTCGCATCCCTGAGATCGTTTGGCAGCTAAAAGTCCATGAAACAGGAGCACAGGTCATGGTTTAGTTCATTGAGGTAATATAATATTTCAATGGTTTAGTAAGAGCATCAGTAACAAACGAAATTGCTGATCATCATCATGAGCGATTTCAGCTTCGAAAGTTATTCTAGTATTTAATCAGTAACAAGGATGACTATGTGATTTCCAATACCTTTAGTAACCGCCGCGCCGGCCGCGGCCACGAACAATTACAAGGGAATCTATTCGAATAACGATAACAAAGCTATTATGGCAACTATGAAAAATGCTCTGATATTACATTTACATAATGTTTTTTGTCGCACCTTCGGAGGTGGCCGGCAACAGGTACTCGTTATGAGGGTGCACAATTCTTTGATAGGCATTCTCCGGCCTTTGACAATCAATTATGTAGCCTCTATAGAACGCAACAGGTTCTAAAATAGATCGACAGATTTTATGTTTTTTCCAAGGTATTGCTGAGGACAAGATTGTGCTTTACGGTGTTGAAACTAGGATTAGATTGGAATGTAGAACCGGAGGTGCGAAAGGCGGCCCAGCTACTATCAATCAGCAAGGCGCCATTGAAGGCTAGCCAGGGTTCGTGAGAAACCGTAAACACTTACTCGGTTTATCGGATAAGGATTTTTTTCGCCCAGCAGCGGGTCTGGTCAATTAATGGATTGTGCCGTTATGAGGTTTATTTTTGATGCCGACTCTGCTTAGCGTTAGACGTAACTAATTTATTTGGAAGGGTTTGACAGGCGCAGGTATTATGATAATGCAGATCGCCCTCGGAGGAATGCCGTCGTGTTATCTCTTGTGAATGGATATTGTATTGTACGAACAGGAAATTTAAAACATATAAATAATCCATAACCACATGGAAAAGAAACAACAATATTGCTGGTAACTCAGTATACTTAGCAGGTGATAATGAATTGGTTATTCGTAGAAAACATAAACCCGATTGACCCGTCCCTTGCTTATTGATCTGTAATACCGAGGGACTCTATAAGCGTTTTAGAATTGAAGGTAAATATTTGTAAACGGCTCTGCTCTGGGCGGTCTGTCAGGCCGTGCCATACGGCAATATGTGACGAAACGAAAATGAAGAAAAAATGTGTGTGCTTTGTGTGCGGCCTCGTTCTCGTTCTGAGACGAAGCTGTGTTGACTGAGCGCATATCTTCGGCACTAAGCGTAGCAGTCGCGACCGCCCTCATGAATCGTGCTGGTGGCCTCTCCGTACCTCTACTTTATCATAACTACTATATGTGTACACTGTCACCTGCGACGTTCTCAGTCTACTAGCATGCAAGAGTACACTAAAGAGTTTGAACGCACTCGGAAGGGATTCGTGAGAAGTCTCTTATCTCAAGGAAGCCGCTCTGTTATTCTGCTATTTGATAAATATTTAATTTACTCAAACCCCGTGAGAGGTGCGGAGGACGTACAGGCATATGCATATTGCCGTGTAAATCTCTGATTAGATACCATCCTTGGGAACAGGCTACAAATTAAACAGTGCTTTACACTTTTAAGGCAGCGGGAAAAAAACGTAAACAGTTTTAAATGGTAGCAGTTAAACTGCGTAACAATATAAACTATTTCGGAGGGTGAGAACTAATCAGGAGGATGGCGCCTCCCATTGCCTATTTGGGTCGGAGTCGGGACCACATTTACCGAAGATGCTGTTTACTAAATGAGACGTGTCGACTGCACGCGATAGATTCTCACGACCCGAAGGCAAAAAACTGAATTCCCAAAATTTTCAACGCTATAGACACATTGTCTCTACATAAACAAGCGGTTGAATTTCTCCTAAAAACAATGCGATAGCACTGTATGGATAAATTACGGTTGCTGACAGAACAATACGGTCTACGAGGTAGTTGATGATACTGACAAATAATTTAAGGTTTTAAGTGCCTAGAAGGTTGAGAAAAATATGGATGGATCCAAGTTAATTTTCTTTCAAAAATTACGACGTCTTTCTCGTATCGTACCTAATATAAAACCAAAGTTTTGCCACTTTTACATAGCACTATAAGCGATGTGTATAAAATATTTTAATAAATATATACCGGGTGTAAATAGACTGCTACCATTAAATGAAACCACACATTCTACTGACCCTACTGAACCACTTTTCCCAAGAGTCATACCCGCGGACACCCTTAGTTAGGGAAAATATTGAGTTCCAAACAAAAATGCGTGAACCCTAACGCACCGACATACGGGCGAGTATCGAGAGAGCGTCATCCGTGAAACAGCTGTTCTGGTGCAGCGTTATAAAATAGACCTTCCTCCTACGAGATAAAGTCTTTGAGTTACAGTTGAATATCTTTTTCTCTGAAGATCAGTAGAGTATGTAGTTTTATTTAATGGTCGCACTCTATTTACGCCCTGCATAACATCATCCACAGAAAAAGCCGTCGCCACATGTTTCAGCTCGGAATGTTGCCGTCACTGCCGTTGATTCTCTACCTATTAGAAATTGATTATTTTGTCTTTTTATTTTATTCTATCACCTTCCATCTTTTAACAACTGCTAAATTATTGTGTATAATTTATAACATCCGGGGTTTAATTTATAGAAATAACCTTAAAACTTTGTGTAATCTAAGAATTTTAAAGTTACATTGTTTTGGCGTTTTCTTAGGAGATAACTAAGTCCAATGTTAGTAGTATATACCCGTAATGTCATTGCCTAAATCAGATGCCTAAATATTTAAGAGTAACAGAGAGCAAAAACACGTTTCACCAACTTTTAGGTTGGTAACCTAACGGTACAGTTTTAGGTGTCACCTTAGATGTCGCAAAGTTCGTTGTTAGTGGAAACGGTTATTAGAAACAGTAAAATATTATATATATTATATAAGGTGTCTTTAATTTACACAGCCAAACTCAAACTGGAGGCTTGGTAAGTGATGATCATTAACACGGATCGATAATACTTTTTGCTGATTTCGCAAAATAAAATTTTGACGTCCCATAGTAGTAATTGACTCGGGGCTGGGCTTGCGTTTGTAAGGAACACGAAAAGAATAATTTACGAATTTCACAAAAAGGGTCATCGAACCTTGTTACTGAGCACTTACTGAGTTTTCAGTAAGAATTTGGCTGCATAAATTAGAGTCACCTTATATACCTATTTTAATACAATTCGTGCTTGCTCCTACAAAATTCGCAGTTTAGTTTCAAATTAGTACAGAAAAGTTACTGTTCATGTACCTCCAATACGTATAGGTATATATGTCGTTAAGATTTTCAATATGCTTAGCTCAGTTTGATATGGTACAGGTGATTGTGATTAGATTTCAGGATTTTGTTACATACTTTCTATCTCAGTAAACCCGGAAATGTATATCCAACTCGCGCTCGGTTTAGGATTCCGTCATGAAATGGAAACCAGCATAGCTTCGATCTTTGTTCGTCTTCCTATCTGCGGCGTAACTCTAAAACAGCTGGGCCAATGAAGGAAAGGAAATGTTATCTGGAGCATACGTGGAATTGTCTGTACGAGGATTCCACAATAATTGTAATGTTTTTGATTTATTTTGTCTAAATACATTGTGAACAAGGTAACATTAATTTATGCAGTCCAATTCATACTGGAGGCTTGCTAAATTTCGCAAAATAAAATGTTGACTTTTCATAGTAATTGATCCGGAGCTAGGCTTGCGTTTGTGGAGGGCACGAAAAAGATAATTTACGAATTTTACAAAAAGGATTCCTAATTGTTGAAACTATATACAAAACAGTCGAATTGAGAACCACCTCAATTTTCGAAGTCGGTAAAATGTGACTTTATGCTGCATAAATAATAAATATATAGTGTCTAACAACACACGGTTAGCAGTTAGCAGTGGATGAGTAATGCGACAAATATGTCGCTATGCGTCCGCACAATTAGCACTACCGTCTCAACTTGTGCGCAAATTGATATTGTCCTCTTTCACCAGCATAGTTGTATGAGCCTACAAAAGGTTGATAGTCTTCACTTCTACATAATATATATTTAAATATTTGTTGAATAAATTATACAAAAATTTTTCTTTTGTTTTCTTTCTGTCATGTTAAATAATTAATAATTTGTTGGCCCGATGATGTGTAATACGAAACCGGTAGCCTAAGTTAGAATAAAATAAATATATGTGGAATAAAAGTACAAGAATTTGTGTATAATTTATTCAAGATGATATTCCACCAAGAACCATCAATCGAATCCATCCAATATTTAAATATTTGTTCCAAACTAGAAATATTGCATTGCTGAGATAGCAAACTATAAGTTCGTATCTCAGAATACAGAACAAACCAGAAACCGCATTCAATCACATCTGTACGCAGCGTACTGTGTCCGAAAGCAAAACTTTCCGCTCCCCGCCTACCGCACTTCCTACCCGTGTGGTGTTGCGAACGCAAGTGCAATTTACCGCTTTGGGGTAAAATTAATATATCGTAAGCTCTTCTATGGTATTAATATGTTGTAAGCACTTACTGATATCTAAAGGTGATAAAATGGTTTTATAAAAATAAAAAACTGTATCTATACATAAATCAAATATATTCATTAAAAACTTTTAAATTATTTAACGTACATTTTTAACATTATAAATATGCAGGTAGCCTAGTTTTTCAAAACAATAAGTATTTAGTAACTGTTTTACTCACATTTAGTTACCTTTTTGTTGCGTAAGTTTATTGTAATATTGCCTTTTAGACTCGGCACTAATGCGAAGAGTTTTACATTTTGATAAATAATGTAATCTTATGTCTAGATATTTTTCAATGACCGCTCTTATGAGGTGATTCCTATGAATTTGACCATTTACATGATTATCATCAGATAAAAACAAATTATTTTTTCCAATAAACTCTTTAAAAATTTCGAGTACAATTCGTAGATGTTGTTTATTTGAAGAAATTACAAAATCTTCTCGAGCAATTCTCCTTACATGGGATTCACATGTACAACACACACTATAAACATTTTCAGATGGAAAGCAAAGTCCACCTCTATTCTTTAAAGCAATTAGTCTGTGAAACCACAGGACATTTGAGGTGATCATTGCATCAATACAAAATTGGCATTTGATCGTTTTCGTAAGATAATGTACGACAGACCCAGCTATGTAGCCTACGACATATTTAGTCACATCATGTAGCTCAGGTAATTCCGAAGATAATAATTTTACAATATTGTCACTACTGCTGCTATCGATCGTCGATTGGTTTAAATCATCAACCTCTTGGTCATCGTTATCTAACCGTTGTGACTCCGTTGTGGTATTTATCACTTTCGTTGGGGACGAACAATTCAGTACCGCTATATTCTCTAAGGGTATACAATTCCCACTGTCAGACGCTTTTATTTCTAAATGACATAATTGTTTGCGATAAATTCCTTTGAATTGCTTTGCATTCGGATTGTTGTTATGGCCACCATGCATTCTAATCGTACCAAAAAATAATTCCAAGTGGTCTTGACTACATTTATATGTAGGTATAAAAACAAGCATGTTCTCAGTCTCAATTAGATTTCTATATAGTGACTTTAAACTTTCAATACCTATAAGTATTCCGAGAAAACCAGTTTTGATATTGCATTCTAGAATTGGTTTGTAATTTTTAATTATTATTTGCACATTTTTCCCGTCCTGATTAATTTTTCTTTTCGTAGCATTTTTTATTTTTAAGTTATAGATGTAAGTTTTCATTAATTCCAAGAATGTAAGTATTTTGTCTTTATTATGACTGCTCAACGGTTGCTTATAATCAAATTGTTGCATATTACGGGAATTGAATATATCGAAAAGATCGTTCATGTTTCTTAAAAAGGTTTCGGTTGGTTTTGAATTTTTAAATTTGGATATCTTTGCATACTCTCTACAAAATTCTACAGCTGTAGCTACGCTTTCACTCAAAACTTGACTAGCAAGCTTTACCTTCATTACATTGTTACGAAACATAATATGCCTACGTGTAAGCTTGTTTGCAAAATGTAGTCCTTCGTTTTCTTGAGTTTTGTTTAGCTCGCACAAAAGGTCCCAATCGATTTCGCTGTCATTTTCATCTAAGAATACTTTTTTTGATTCCCAGTTATTTCGCACGAGTTTGAACATATGGACGGGATCCAAAAATACAACGATATTGGATTTATCCACAGGGTGTTTAAACACGGTCTTTAACTCATTTTTGGGATCAATTTTACACCCTAGAAGTTTCATCGCCGTCAAATTGGTTGAATGTCCATCAAAAGTTAGGGATGCTACTTTGATACCAGCATCATGGCATTTAATAAGACACAACTTAATTAAATTAACTTTTTGCTCGGCATTTAAACCATGCACCAAAAAATATCCAAGCGGTAATTTGAAGTGTTCATTAATACCATTAATTAATAATACGTAAGCTTCCGAGGCTAATGTTTGGCAATTTTCTGAGGTACCGGTCCCCATATCGACATATCTACAATTTTTTTTTCCATCCCACAAGCTCTGGCGTCTGATAGACATCTCATCAGCCATGAGAGAACAAATTATTTTACGCTCTGACGCCGATGCAGCCTTTTCCTTTAAAGCCAAAAATGATTCCTCTGAGAATCCAGGTTCTCCACTCACATTGGAGTACCATTTTGACAATGTTTTAGGGTGAGGAAGGCAAGTGTCAAACGTAGCTCTCACGTAGTTATAAGCAGTCGGCGAAAGAAAATTTAATGTAAGACAAAACTTTTTTATGTTGGCTGTGTACTTGGTTTTTTTCTTTTTTAGTACGTTTTTTTTGTAAACGTTATTGAAAATATCGGCTGCTACAACATTTGTAGAAAGTAGCTCGTAAGCGTCATCATTAACATATCGATTTTTTTTTAAGTTTCTTAGTATGTTCTTTAAAGACACATTTCTTTTTTCCAAGCGCCTGTTTTTTTGCTGCAAAGTTTTTATTTTTCGAACGTGCTTTACACAAACCATATGTTTACGGAGTAATTGAGCTTTCAATTTAACTTTCCTTGGGGTGTCAAACACAGAATTTGAATCGGAAATATCCACACTGCTTATCCCTGAATTTGATTGTATAGGCGATTCTGTTGGACATTCTAATTGTGTATTCTGAAAATAAAAACAAAATCTTAAAGTAATCATATCAAAAGATAATTAAACTCATTTTATAGGTACATTTGAAAATGCTTACAGTTGAGCTGTGAGCTTCAGATGTTTTCATTTCCACGCTCTTTTCTGACTTTCTTGGAATAAAGGCCAAATTCTGTAACAGTATTACAACATTCTCAAATAACCTCTTAAGTATCTAAACTAATATGATTATAACAAAAATAAACAGAACCTTGTTTGGAAAAGCTTCTTTCTTAAGTTTTTTCAGACCACTTTTCGTGTACTGGAAATATTGCTCTTCAAAGTGTTCTGAACAAATAACGCTCCATTTTGAAGGTTTCCAATTTTCATCAACCCGTGCCTTTTGAATTATTTTCATCCAATAACTTTTCCTTTTTTCATCAGCAGGAAAGCTAAAATTTACAAGTTTACAATTTATTATATTTTTCAGTACAATATTGTAGACCGCCTTTGTGGTCGAGTGGTAGAACGCTCGCCTGATAATACAGAGGTCGTGGGTTCAATCCCTGTGGTGCACATTCAGTTGTGTTCGGTCTGCGTGCTTCGGAAGGCACGATAAGCAGTTGGTCCATTTGTGCCCGAAGTACGGCGATAGGGCTCACCAGTCACCAACCATCACGTCTGGGACGTAATTATTGTCGGTGAAATGCGGGTGTACCAAGCGTGAACTACGTTCATACTTGGTATCACCTCTGACACCCTCTCGGGGTTTCATGTCGTCATTAAAACTATTAAATGTAAATAAACAAATCATTTAGTTATTTTACAAAACAGTTGTTTGAACAACGTTTGGCAATTTTGCATCATCTACTTAATAAGCGGCGTTTGAAATTGATTACTTATTGAAATTTGTTTAATATGCGGCGTTGCATGATAATAAAAAAAAAAATAGGGTAAATAAATCCACTAAAAGTTGGCAACACTCACAAAATGGATGGCATAATTTCTATGACAAATATGTACAGTAAATAAATTCATTATTTTAATAAGATGATTAGTAAACGTAATACTTACCGATGAAATGTGACCTGATCGGGGTTCTTGTTTTTTGTAGTCGAATTTATACACGTTGGAACGACACAAGTCGGCATAATTAAATTGTTTTAGATAGAGACAGCGCAAGTGCACGAAGTGAGCGTCGACCGCAGACTGAGTAACGAAACCTCGCAGTAGGACATTATAACCGACATCTCATTGCCTCAGTTTTGCGCGCGATGAGGGTTTCTGGTTTGTTCTGTATTCTGAGGTTCGTATCTACTTAGATGTATCATGGATGATACCATAATAAAACGTAGGTATATGTTTGGTTTTCAGGTAGGGTTGGCTTTGAGCCTATAGATCTAAGTAGGTAAGGAGTTGAATGTTGCGGATGCTATTGGTTAGCACTTTCTTTATCCATTATTGACGGGATCAAACATCCTCTCTCTCAGATAAAGGCAGTTTATTTATTTACTCACACGTTACATATAATAACGGAACAACGGGACTCAATAAATAAATCCATTTCTTGAAATTCTCACAGTTCGCTCAGTCGTCGATGGTGTTATTGCTCATTCCATTATATCCGTCCTGCTTTTTCGTGTACGGTTGAGTGTTTTCGTTTCTGTCTCTCGCTTTCAAAGAACCGCCCTTGGTCGTGAATTCCCAGAATTGGTCTCGTGGCATTTTTTAGAACGCATAATAATTTGATCGGGAAATATTTATGGAAGGGGTGAATATGGCCGGACGCCGAGAGGGCCGAAACGAGTCAATTATCGGATAGGAACTCATAACGCGCTCCGGTCACCTGGAAACCCACTAATGGATGCTTCCAAGAGGATCGATTTATTACGTAGAAAGCATGAGGAATTTCACAGGGTCTTCTTTTTCTTACTTCGACAACTTTATTATAGGGACTGAATTACGGAACAGGAATTTATTTTAGTTACTCCTCCTATTATACGTATTATACAACAAAGTAAATAAAATAAAGTTGAAAAATAAAATTAGGTATTCTAAAACCAAAACACGGAACCGCGTAGCGAACCTTCTTTATCTACTTATCGTAGCGCCTACGCAATGCTACGCGGGTGCTACGAAAGTCTACGAATTCGTAGAAATAGTTACAGGGTTTTTGCTACGGCGAGGATAATGAAAGTAAGAGATTGTTTAGTTGTTTTATTAGTAAGGTAAAGAAAAACGTGCACTGCAAAATACATTACCAAAACAAATCCCAATGAACAATACAAAAGCATGTGAAGGAGAACAATTGGTTAGCGCTGATCAGTTTAGTTAGTAAGCTTGTGGCGGGACGGGGCGTGTCGATGCAGTTTCCGGTACATGTGCAAGACAATGCTGCTGAATGGACCCATTAATAGCACAAGTGAATGAATGCGTAAGACACATGTGTCACGGCGGGACTCGAACCCGCTACCCCCGGGTCGACCTGACACATGGCGCACCGACATTGTCTTATGCAAAAAGACTCGCTCAACCTTACGTTCATTCATGAAATTGTATATTTAGGACTTCGTAGAAGTCCCCTTTTACGAACCGAAATTATTATTCGAAACAAGATATTTTATATGTTACTTCCACGTCGTTCACGGCCGGAAGTTTGCCAGATGATGTCCGACTGAATGAAGCTGCAGTGACCTTCAGTCAGTGCGTTTTTTCGTCATCTGCGACTGATAAATAAACAACAAACACAAAATTACACAATGGACAGTTTTGAAATGGTTATTTTTCGTGCTCCATTCTGTTATTGTGCGCTCACGGGTCGCTCGCTGAAGATAGTAGGTACGGGGGTATCTATTGCTTCCAGTGCTTTTCACTTACAGTTTGTTTAGTGCACAATGAAGCTAGTGCGGTTCATACCTGCACCACAATGGGCAGGTACCACAATTTGTCGAGCTGGTTACAGGCCCGTTATATTTGGCGCCGGACAGACAAGCCCTTTGTCAGCACAATGCTCGCTCGCCAGTACCAGGGATGATGGCCGGCGATTGTCAACATCTCCCGACGTTACTTTGTTAATGAGAGTAGTAACAAAGGGCGTACTTGGAACTGCAGCGGAAGTGTTCGACTCGGTGGCGCTACTTTGTAATCTCGCCAACAACAATGTGTCTCTTCAAGCCATCACGAGTACTTTGACTTGACAGAGGTTTCTAGCTAAGACTCCATGCAAGGATGTTTTACAAAAGATACCTACCTAAAACGGTGAACAGATCTCGAAGAAATAAAAGGAGAAACTGGTCTTTAGCACAAATGGCAGGATTTACAGTGATCTCACACACAATGTAGATGTCAGCTGTACTGTGTGTTTGTTTGTATGCAGTGTATTTATCGCAGAGCAACGGATATGATATGGTCTGTCCGTCTCGTCGCCTTCCCGGCTCTTATCACGATGCATTATTATAATCCCATCCCTCTGTCTTACTAAGTGTTTATGATACTCGTAGATTCCTTTGTAAGTACGGCTTCATTTTAACGATAGAAGTTTGAAGGTACACGGTTAATATTATTACTGACCCGGGTTCTCGTGTTAAAAATCTTGAATTTAATCGGTTGAAATGTAAATTTGTTCATTGTAAAACAGGCCTTAACGCAAAGAAATACGAGCCCTAAACAAAAGATTAGCAGCGCAAGAAATTATGGATCTAACTAAAATCAAAACGGAGGCTAAATAACTTGTAATAGCTAAAATAACCTACGGATGGTACAGTTAAATAATTTGGCCAAGTGCAAGTCGGAATCGCGCACAAAGGGTTCCGTACCACCACATAAAACGGCAGAGGTGCTCAAACAGTCGAAAGCTTTTCGAGTCGATCGCCAGCAATATACCTATCATAGGTATAGTACTCATTCCTAACATAATAGGTAACATTGAAGATTTACGTGACAGAGCTAAGAAACATTCTATAAGAGTTTGAGAGACGTTTCTCTGACTTTGGCAAACTGAACAATATTGTCACTTTCATGAGTTATCCGTTTTCTTGTGAGGACGTGGAAACATCTGCTACTAAAACACCTATGGAAATTACATCTATTGAGAATGAGGTATTGCAGATGATTTCTGACATACATTTTCAATCCAGAGCAACTGATCCCAAATTCTGGTAAGTATTTCATTCATATCTGAAGTTTGTAAGAAGTAGCTCTTCAGTTAACGGGATTGTTTTCATCGACTTATTTGTGCGAGGTGCGAGTGCATTTTTAGAAATGAAAATTATGAAATCCAAATATAGCAATCGACTCACTGACGAACACCTGACATCATCAGTAACTACGTACCATATTGTAACGATTCCTTCATTTTATAAAAGTGCAGTAGAATCAGGGCTTGCGAACGTTACCAGATCACACTTAAAATAACGATACTTAACGTTACTTTTATAATGGTAACTCTGTAACGTTATCACGGATAAAAAACGTGATCAACTAACGTTATTTATAACGGTATTTCATCCTATGTTGCCGCTTTGTCTTAATAGAGCGCGGAGTGGCGCCTGCAATGTTGCCATCTTGTGCATCACTTGTTTTTATGCTGCATCGGCCACGTCTTTTATCAAAGAGAAAGAGCTGGCTCGTCGAAACATAAGTTATTGTATGTTCCTTTGCTTGCAAAACGCGATATATGTAGAGTAAGAATCAAAGTAATTGCTTACCATTTTTTAACATTGCCTTTAAACACCATTTAAGTTATGGTCCGAGGGCTGACCATTCAAATTTCTACCTTATTTTATTACTGGAAAAAATGCTATTTGTAGGTAAAGTAGACCATAAAAATCCGCTCAGGCCCAAGGAAGTGAAAGAACTATGAAGATTGGCTCAACGCGCGAAGAATAGAGATGAAAAGTAATACTCATATCATAACGTTAAATAACCAACGGTAAAATTAACGTTAGTTTCTTATTAACGCTAAAAGTCACTTTTATAACGTTAACTGGCATAACGTTACTTGTAACGTTACCATCTTTTTAACGTTATTTCAAGCCCTGAGTAGAACCACATTAAAAAAAAATACTTACCTTCCTAGCTACATAGTAGTTCAGTCGATCCCTTGCTTTGAAAATACTCTCTGGTAGATCGCCGAAACTAAAAAAGTGTAAGCATCCATGCAATACAGCCGTACGAAACCCTAAAAATAATATAGTTAATACCAACAATATAGATGCCATAGCAACATCAAGACTACAAAAAACAAGGCGCTAAATTGGTAGTGCCCGACGAAAAAATTTACACCCTCTGCGTACGGAACCAAATTTTTTATCAATTCTTGATTTACTTTAGAGTATGTACCTACTTAAATCTGACTAAATTTAAAACTTTAAATATTTTTATTAGAGTGCATTACAAACCAGAAAAGATAAATTAGAAACAAATGTAAAGACAAGATTTTGAAAAAATTCCTCCGGCCAGGATTCGAACCTGCGACCTCTTGTTTCCCAGACAAGCGCGCTACTAATTGCGCCACCGAGGTACTTACCTAGACCGTTGAATTTTTCCACCATACTTGTCCACTGAATATTTTTGTGACTATTTGATCTAACTAGCCAGCGCCGGATTTAAGGGAGGGCATCCGGGGCTGAAGCCCAGGGGCCTCCACACAAGAGGGGCCTCCACAAGTTTTTAATGTTGTACTGTACACTAATTGTTTTTTCGAATAAATAACTCGCCATATACATATTTTTAACTAACATACATAAAAATACAGTAAGTACAAATTACATAAAGATATCAAAATCAAAATATTTATTTTGTAAAATAGATACATAAAGTATACTTTCTACCAGTCAAAGTTATTATTATTATGTCTCACGATGTTTTTTTTTCTATTTGTATTGGCTTTGTCCATGAGAACTATATTTTTCGTTTTATGTTACTTTTTAAAGAAATTAATATACCGGGTGTAAATAGACTACTACCATTAAATGAAACCACTGACGCCCGTATGTTAGGGTTCACGCATTTTTGTTCGGAACCCAATTATTTCCTAAAGTAAGGGTGTCCGCGGGTATGACTCTTGGGAAAAGTGGTTCAGTAGGGTCGGTAGAATATGTGGTTTCATTTAATGGTAGCAGTCTATTTACACCCGGTATATAATATTATTGGCTATATTAAGCTTTTCATTTATTTGAAAACTGAGATAATTATAACAATAAATTGCATTTTCGAATATTTTTTTTTATTCGAATGATGCCGGCCCCAAAGTGGGCCGAAATATATTTTGAAAATACAATTTATTGTTATTATTATCTCAGTGTACAATTATTCAAGAAATGTAACTGTATTTAAAGAGTAACGCTAAAACACAAAATTGTTTTCAAGCACAAAGTACAACTAACTTCGTTCTTGCCCAGGGGCCTCCACACCTTAAAATACGGCCCTGTAACTAGCTTGTAATGCACATACTGAACGCTCACGTATTCCAAAGCGATGGATTTCGCAATAAAAACATAATCTAAATTTAAAACTTGTCTGTATGTAGGAGCAGAAACAAATAACGAAAAAAAATCAACGTTGGGATTCCAATTTCTTTAATATATTATCTAGTAGATATAATGCCGTAGAACTTTTTGAGTCCGATGAAATGAATGCTACAGTTTCTGGCGACTAATCAAGGGCCCGCATGGGGTACGCGACGTCTTAATTGAAGGCATAAATAAAGCTAACTACAATGATTGGTGATACGTTTACGCGGACCAAATAGCGGTCACGTGCCGCAAATTCGCCACAATTGCCCCGTCATGCGAAATTAGGGTCCTACATCAGCTGAACGAACCGAAATATTATGTGATTATTATGTTACGTTTAATTTGTGATCGCGTAACACGAGCCCCACATAATGAACTGGGAAGGAAGTTTTAGTTTCATTTACGGGTATAGCCAGACCTCCAACGCATATCTTTTGTGTGAAGAACCCAGAGACTACACAAGTAACACACCCGTGGAAAGACCGCCTAAATATAATAAATGCAAATAAAATGCAATTCAGATTTACGGCGTTACGCAATAAAGGGCATTACGAAAAAAAAAGTAAATTATTTTTAAGAATGCAAGTTCTCCATATTTGCAGACGGATAACACGGGAGGCGCACACCGTATTTAGTAGATAGACCGGGTAGATACGTTCTATTGTGGGAAGTGCACTTATTTATTACGATGTCGCAACAACCATGACAACGAACGCCGTCAAATTCATGGGTATTAGTAGTTATACGAGTATTTTGAAACAAAAACCGTTTTACCCATTACACTGGTCAACAAGTTTTCTGCACAGAAACGATATTTTGAAATTCTTGCAGAAAACTGTGTGCTGAATCCAAATCTGAACTCAGATTTTTTCTATCAGGTCTCAGTTTTGTGAAATCAACTTCAAGGTATTGAAATTTACCGTTTCTTTAATGCTTCTGAACATTTTTTTTACTTATTACAAATGTATTTCATATATTTATTTTTCATAATTACAAGTCCTTAATCAATACTTATTAAGGTGAAAATAACATAATTCGCGATCGAACCTTATTTTTCAAAATAAATAATATTTTGTGAGAGCTTGTTCGGTCCATACATTTCATACCAAGTTTTTACTATGAAACATTGGGTGTGATTGTTTTGAGACATTTAATCGAAAACTAGGCTTGGTTACGTGAATCTTTTTATCATATTATTAAAAAGAACCACTAAGAAGAAGTATTATTGAAAATTAAAGCCGAAAAACTAATTGTGCTAAGCGTAAAGCCCCACCAGAAGTAGTAAAAACACGCGATTTTTCAAAATTTAGTCTGTCTTAGACAAATATTACGACGTGATAGAGAAAATCTGAGTTTATATTCGGATTCAGCATACAAATTTCTATAATAATTTCAATAAATCGTTTCTGTGGCAGAAAATTTCTACAATTTTGTTGACCAGTGTTATTGTAAATATTATTTTATTAAGCACTAACATATTTAATACTTATCCATGTGTACGTGTATTTATTTACTAAATTACCGTTTCCGTTAAATCTTTATTATTTAAAAAGTAATAGATACTTTAAATACACGCATTGCATTATTAAAATGTAGCTCCGTAACATTGAAATCAATGATTATTAGATATCAGATCACCCAGTTCCCATGGACATAGTATTTCCCATGCTTCGTGTAATGGGTTTTATCATTCTGTCAGTCAGTCCATAGGTCAGTGCTTCTCGATAAGCGACTGATACCTACAATGATACAATGATTATGCTCACGGTCACATGTCATTCATGCATTCGTATTGCGTTTTGATGTCATCAATTGTCATCCAAGTTTGTTGATGTTATGCGTACATACGTGCACATATTTGTAAGTTACAGAAGAGTAATACTTTATATTCTCTGGTATTACTGTATTAGAGGAATAATTCAAGCAGACTGAACGAAAAAGAGGCAATCAGCGGAACTAAACTATGTAGTTCCAAAAGCTTCAGGATTGTGTAGGGGTAGGTCCCTTGAAAAACTTCAACTAAAATCCTCTCGATTACCCCCCCCCCCCCCCGTTTAAGGTCCCTTTTTTCAGTTTTTCGCTCATAACTCGAAAACGGTATGCTTAAGAAAGAATAACTGTATTAGAAAAAATAATAGTTTGCTTCACATTTTACATCAAATTTACCTATCTAGGTCCTCAGTCGTTCGTTTCACAGAAACATCATCACAAAAACGTTGTAGAACAATCCATTTCCTTTAATAATATACACACATATGTACAGTTATATTGAAAACGTTAAGAGAAACAGCGTTGATAAGATTTTTGCTCAAAATCGTTATTTTGCAAGAAAACTACTCAGTTTAGATTTTTTAGTTTTTAGCTGTACCAAAACTATTAACAAGTACGTTTCGAAGAACATAATAAACTAAATTTAACAATCAATCTCTTTGTGTAATGAAATCGCTTACTGGCTAATTATTTATTTTTATTTTTTGATGCCGTTTTATTTTTGCAATGATGCTCTCAAGAAAATCGTTTCGTGATGATATTCTTTGATTATAAAAGAAACTTAACATTAACGGAATCTGACAATCCTCTCTACAGCCTGGCCTGACCCGTGTGACTTTTATTATTCCCCACCGAAAAGAAAATTTATGCGTGGCCGGACATTCATGACCTTGGTCGACGCAGTACAAGAATTTAATTGGCTTTTCTTCGACCTTCCGCACAACGCGTTTTTAAACGTTTTGAGGACTGTTTTTTGAAAATGTGGCGATATATAAACCTTGGAGGAGTTTATTTTGAGAAACATTAAAGTTATCTTTAGAAAAATCTAAAAGTTTTTATACAGATAAAAACTTTTGTAGCACCCTACGTAAGTATCTACATTACGTTATATAATGGTATAAATAACCTTGTTAATGTAGTGTGTATAAGTATTAAAAAATAAAAATATTTATTATTATTAATATTCATCGTTTAGGGCCACTTACACAAGACAATAAAGTCGATAAATATGTTTAAGGAACTGTCAGATAAGTCATTTCTGTGAATTAAATATGTTTAGTGATATTTAAAAACGTAGCAGTTTTTAAATGTTCATTACTATTTATATAGCTTTTTAAACAAAGATAATTGAAGATATTAAAGCTGCAAAAATATAATTTTATTTACAAAGGAGGGTGTATCCTTAATATATAGCCTCATCAAGGTCCATTGACTCATCTTCCTCGACCATAAGGTATTCTTCTTTAATGGTGGGCTGTTGAGATAGGCTTCTTCGCATCCACAAACTGTTGAACAATGAATACCTACTGTTGAACAATGAATACCTGCTTTTGTGCAGCCACAACTAATACCACAGGTGGTAGCACAAAGACAAAAAATGAATTTCAGGCAGGGTTGGCATTGTTTAAAACAAATATTTAAAACAAATGTTTAAAACAAGTGTTTTAAACAGTGTTTAAAACACCGAGAAAAAACATCCTTGTTTAAAACACTGTTTAAAACAAATTGTTTTAAACGTGTTCAAAACAAATGGTTTTCAAAGTGTTTAAAACACAAAACACTCATATATAAAACACGGTTTTTTAGCATATAAATTATTTTTTTTTCCTTATATCGAACGTGTCGTTGTTATTACTCTTTTTTTAACGCATCTTTTTCTATTAATCGGCGCGGTTAAAATCCCTTTACTGGCGGGGGTTTTCCCAAACATAAAGATGAGAACGGGCGGTGTCGGTGAGTACTTGTATTTTCAAGCATTCCTACATTTCGTGTTTATTGGGAAAGCACTTAATATTTTTGACTCAATACATGATTAGATTATGATAATTGATAACATTCAAAAAACGCTTTTTAAATAATTTTACATATAGCTACATAAGTTACCAATACGATACCCTAAAAATGTTTTAAATATGTTTAAAACATGTCTTAAACATGTTTAAAACAGCCGCAAAAAACATCAGTAAATATTTGTTTTAAACATGTTTTTTTATATTTTGTTTTAAACAAGAAGTTTTGATCTTTAAAAAAAAAAGCATTTTTTCCCACCCTGGTTTCAGGATGCCGGCAGGATAAGGAGGGTCTTTCGTTTTGATGACTCCAGTATCATCTCGAACCCAACCCCACCGTTCTGGATCTAGGATTTACCCAGCCGTATTTGTACTTGTAAGTACACTCGAAGCGAGTGTTTTTGTGCTGCACATTTGGTTGGTGGCAAGGAAGCCAGATTAGCTTTCACCTTGGTGGAGGATTTTATTTAAGCAGTTGTAACGGTGATTGTTCAAATCGTGTTGGTTCGGTGGGGTCTGGTACATGATGAGGAACATCTCTTCCCTAGCTTTGGCGATAGCATCCGGTGATGAAGCTTGATTTTAAAATACCTCAGCTGTGGCTTTAGTTTCCTTCAGCATTTTGTTGAAGCAATTGAGGATAGGCGCTTTGATTTTCCCAAAGATAGTGCAAGTTGCGTCACATTCTGTGAAGCTGTGGATGAAGAGGATTGATTCCGTAAACGGGAGCTTGTGTAATTCTGAGGTAGAGAATAATTTAGTTTCGATATTTCCTCTTCCAGGCTTTAAGTACATGTTGTGCTCAGTGATGTGAGGGCTATTAGCAGGGCAAGCAAGTTTACGTCTTCTCCAATCACAATAACCATTTAATGAGAAGCCATCTTGTCCAAGCCAATACAACCTGGGGCATCTCCTGAGGCGGTAGTCAGCTGTATCCCTCGTGTGGTCCAGGTCATCACCAGCAGCTCTATTAGCTTAGTCTTGTTTTTTTCATTAGCAAGGAACGTTTTCCTGCTTAGTGTTAGAGTTGTCACCGTAATGATTGACGATGTATGATACGTACTGGTTGCAGATGGAAGAGAAGTTGGGTACCAACTTTCCACTTGACTCGATCGAGGAGAAAGCTGCCATCCACAAAATGTTATCGTTTGGTAGAAAATGTCGAGGTGGTGTTTTTTTTTTACTCAAAGATAATAATTCATAATATTTCAATATACGTACATTACATAATAAGGCCAAATAAATATATATAAATCATATACATATAACGCAATATACTTATAGCTCTCATTAATGAAAATCTGAAATTGATGAAAATAACGATTTTGGGAAAAAATCTTATCATCACTGTTCCTCCTGGCGTTTTAAATATAACTGCACGTATGTATATATATTATTAAAGGAAATGGATTGTTCTACAACTTTTTTTGCGACAATGTTTCTGAGAAACGAACGACTGAGGAATAGGTAAGTTTGATGTAAAATGTGATGCAAACTATTATTTTTTCAAATTCAACTACTTTGAATAGAGTAAATCTTTAAAACCATAAGTGTTACCGTAATTATGTATAGAAACAAACTTATGGGAAATTAACTAAGCTTTAATTTCATCGTGCAAATATTCTCTCTAAAGCATACCGTTTTTGAGTTATGAGCGAAAAACTGAAAAAAGGGACCTTAAACCCCCCCCCCCCCTCGCTCCAGCAGGGGGGTAATCGAGAGGATTTTAGTTGAGGTTTTACAAGGGACCTACCCCTACATAATTTCGAAGCTTTTAGAACTACATAGTTTAGTTCCGCTGATTTTTTCATTCTACTTGGACTAGAAACCGCAGCGCACAATTTGTATACATACCACCCGTATATTACGGTTTTGATATCAAGTCTGGTAATAAAATGGTCATTATTACCTTTGAAAAAACTGATCTCAGCCTCAGATTCAAGTTCAACTAAAAGTATGCAAGTCTATACTTTCGTAAACAAAGAGCAGAGCAGAATAAGCAGACATGTCCCGCCAAAAAGATGCTCCTACCAGATATGAAAGTGTGCGTGCGATGCGCGCTGCGAGCGACACACACGTAATCAAATAAAACCACGCTGACACCAACATTCCCGGCCGCGAAAATACAAATGCAGATGCAGCACAGACACCCATAGTCTGTGCTGCATAACACCACGAATGACTTAGAGAGTGATAGTTTGTCCGAACCCTGCTTCAATACAGCGGTCTGTAGTGCAGAGACATTTGTATGTATAAGGAATTTAAAATGGTGATTCAACACAGACAGACACCTAAAAATATACTGTGCAGCATTATCTTGTGTTTGATTTTATTATGATTATTTATCATGTTAGGTAGTAAGTATTACACATAATGCGTGTTGTGTATTTGATAATGTTTGTTTAGTAGGCAGTAAAAAAACAAATGCTGTAAAAACGTTTTATTTAAAAAAAGGAGTACTTAGGTACCTAGTTTAAAAAAAAGTGGTGTGACCTTAATATTTTTTGGGGTAGGTAGATTAAATTTAACATTTCCACCAATGTTGTGGCTGCGTTCTTTCTTGTTCGCTTCGGTGATGCTAGGACGTCCACTTTGTATCCTCGAGGAAGATACAACTTCGTGATGCCTGTCTTTGCGACGAGCAGTAGATGTGGGTTGGGCTTTGATCCGTTTACTCCTTTGACAATGAATTTTCGCAATTGCAAACGACCTCGCTTGAGCAGGTGTCTCGATTTTAGCCAAAATTTTTCCTAACCCCTTCATTATTAAGAGGTTGTTCGGTATGACCTCTTGAGTTATTAAATTGGTCATACAAGTGGCTTTTTAACTTTTCAGCTTGAATTTGCATGTAATTTTTTATTCAATTATTTTATCTTAAGAGCGTCGGCAAATTTTTCAATTGTAAACTGGACCAATCATATTCGTTAAATACCTTTCATCGCTCCAAAACAATGATATGAAATTAATTTCTGTTTCTTTAACTTTAAGCCGTGTTACAAGTCAACAAAGATCAAATCTTCGTGTCCAATTAATCTGTCTGTAGAGCCGCCGCATTCCTGCAACGTTGCCGTTCCGAATGCGATCATAATACAGACAGTTTAGCACCTAGTGATCTACAGTGCATCAGTGTTTTTTGAATAACAGGAATGCGTATCAAGCTGCATCACAGACAGAGCGAGCTGTATTGCAGTTGCCTTCGTAGTGAAAATGTTATCAGTTTCCGATCACATTACAGACATTGTACTGACAGTCGTCAAGTGTCTGTGGTGCGGTAGTATTTGTAATACTTTATTCATTCATACGAATTCAAATGCGCTGCAGAGCAGCCAATGTCTGTGTTGCATCAGCATTTGTATTTACGCCCCGGCCGAGTAGTGCAGCATATAATATTTGAGTTATAAATTTTACGGGCCACGACAAGTGTTTGTACAGGAACTAGGAATTTTGTGAGGACGAGACGACTATCTTAAGTATCCTGCATGCTCGACTTCTAACTTACCACATCCTGTCTGGCTAAAGAACTAAGCTCACAATCAAAACATAGAAATAGTACAACTAGGTACAATGGAATTCAAGATAATGTTAAAGAGTTTTACGATTTAAAAGTACCTAAGCAAATGGATTTAAGTTGTAGAGAGGATTAAGCCACAAGGGTTTTTAATGCACACCGTATGTGTTTTAACGCTACAAAAAAGGAGTAGTTACCAACAAAGCTACTCCAGGGTAGGGATACGGAAAAGTATCGATACTTAAGTATACTCGATACTTTTGTTACGATACTGAGTATTTTCGGAATCGATATTTTTAGGCCGATACTTAGTAAGCATCGATACTTTTATAGACGAATCAGTCCATCTCTAAATCAGGGACTTCCCGGTAGAATAACATGATACATAAATCTAGGAGAATATATGCACTATGGACGATATCTGACGATGAAGAGGTAACTTCGTCTTTATTCCAATGCAGTACAGTTCTAACCAGTGATATTTGTGGTAACTGAGCCACCGACACTATTTTTCTGATTGATTATAGAAATATCGTACTTATTACATTTGGATAAGAACTTTAAAACTAGCCTAGGTACAAATTACGTGGCGTGATCTTTGTGTTTGTGTCCTGGTTACGGGAATCCCCCTCGTCATGAACCAAAAAGTAGTTGGTGTGGCAACTTTAGTATTTTGCTTAGAATTAACGAATATCAGTTTATAAAATCAACATTGAAAATTGTAATAAAAAAGCATTTGAAATGCAGCTTGCAACTTGCAACTGATTTTATCTATGAATTAAAATAAAATGATAGGTACTTTATCAGAAATTTTGAGTTAATTTAATTAACACTTGCTAACCTTATTATCATAATTATAATTTTAATAGCTTTTGCCCGCGTCTATACTCATTTGTAGATTTTTTTGTGTTCCGTACCTCAAAATGAAAAAACGGTTATAGGATCACTTTGTTGTCCGTCTGTCTGTCTGTCCATCTTTCTATCTCTTCGTCCGACTGTCAAGACTCTTTTGCTCGGGAGCCGATAAGTACCTCTTACAGAAGTCAGGCGGGCATTTATTTATCTTAGGGCTCATGGTTCAATCCGTTTTCGTGTCATGCGTGGAGACGTCCTACGTGTAACCGTTTTGATGCACTGTCACAAAAACGTTTATCACGGAACAACGTCGCAACGTAGCTACGTAGAACGTCGTTACGTAACACACGTTTCTACGTTGCTACGGTGCAACGGAAAACATAGCACGTTTACGCATTTGACAAAATATGTCATACTTATATCAATTCCATAATTTTAGGGTTCCGTATTCCAGATTATAAAAAAAGAAACTCCTAACCTAAGATATGCGATCACCCCATAGAGTTTTTTCCGTGAGATGAACCACTATGCTAGGAACGATGTGTATGCTTGACAGACTTTTTAGCAGGATTAAAGAGAAAGGAGGCTTTCCTCAAAAAGTACGAAATATCATTTTTTGACATAGGAGCATAGAGCGCAAAGATTGACAATGACGTTGATTGACAGTGCACAAGATTGGGGATTACAAAAATTAAGATACTGAAACTTTGTTAATGAGTAATTCAAGTTTCTGAAATATTATAGTTGATTTGACAACTTTGTTTTTTATTTTATACTATAGGGTGAAATTTAATCAACCGACCAAATTCATACTATAGACTCGGTTGGTGATCAAGAACTAGGTTCAGTAATCCTTTTGGCCAATTTCGAAAAATAATTTTTTTTGCTCCCGTACTGGTTGGACTAGTTTAAGTACAATTCCTAGTGCAGGTTCTACGGGAAGAATTTTTTTTTTCGATTTTCACCTGGAGGGTCATTAAACCTCTTTCCTGATGACTAACCGAGTCTCCAGTATGAATTTGGTCGGTTGATTTAATTTCACCTAGTATACGATGAGGGGCGGACTTTTTGATAGTTAGGGTTTTATTTCTAAGTTAATTTTATTTTTATAGCATAGGTTCTTCTTTTTCTTTTACTTTTAGGATTTTTAGTTTATTATCTTCTGTTTAATTGTAAATAATAAATTAAGTTAATTTTTATCTAAAATTACAGTAAAAATTCAACAATACCTATTACATTCTTTTTATACTTGGTTAAGTATTAAAGATTTTTTACTCCGGGTGTTAAAAAACTTTTTTTTTTAAACCACATATTCTACTGATCATGCTGAATAACTTCCAACTTCCTGAACATACAATATAAACAGTGAATATTTAAAATTTGTCAGTAAAAGAGAAAAGTAAAGTAGATTTGCGCGGTTAAATTTCTTTAGGAAAGGTATTCACTATGATCAGTATAATATATAGTGTCTTTATTAATGCTTCTACATTTATACCTGGTCAATCCATAAATAAAAGAAGCTTTGAATACGGTAACCAAAATATTCCAAAAAGTAATCGATACTTATTGGTATCGATACCTACTTTTTGATCGATACTGATACCGGTATCGATCATTTGTACACGATACCGGTATCGAGTAAAGTATCGATACTTTTGTTTCGATACCGTATCCCTACTCCAGGGAAACGATTAAAAATAATCAAGCATATCTCAACTTAACAAATTAACAAGAGATCGCTTTTACTTGATCTCATTCATCGGGTCTGCTTTCACGCTCTATAGAGATGGGAGGCCATTCAAGGTAAAGAAACCACCCAGCAGGCCAGCACAATCAGACCGTGGGAGCTGCGCGGTGGCATCCACTAATGGATGTACAAAATGATCTTATTGCTCTTGTATTATTGTTGACGAGAGTTTTTGCAACCCTCGCTACAATAACATCAACCGCATTGCATAATACTATCGGGGACGGCGCACAACATTATCTCTTATTGTCATTTTCAGAATGAAACTTAAACAATGGTCTCATATTACACAAATTAATTTCCCATAATCTTTTGTATGAGCTAGATAGCGAAATATTCGAACCTACGTAGAAAGAAAATATTTTACTAGCTTTACTATTTGTTTAAAACTTTTACCCAACTGGTTTTTGACATTACACCATTCTCAAGGGAATATAGATGTTATCGTATACATACAAGGTACCAGCACAGTACAAAGGCCAGAGCGAACACTACGTATGGTTCTTTTCTAGGGCATTTATTTTAATGAATCTTGGGCTCGTGGTTCAGTTCGTTCGTATCTGCCCAGGCTAAGTGCAAGCAAAGGCGAGATATGGCAGATAAATTATTACTCGATAGACTTGCTATGTTTCAAGATAAATTGTTTCCACGATCTGTCCTTAGAGCAACGATTATGCTTGGATGATTGGTGAATTGCGACCGTTTCAGTTGAGAGCCGGCGTCGTCGTCGGATCCTGAAAGCCGGTGTGCTGGCGCCGCCCTAGGGTGGCAGGGTGCAGGGCGACCGACAACGGCAATCAGGAATGCGGGGTTTGCCAACTCTCACACGCCCAGGATGAGTTGGACCTTTTAAAAAGGGCACGATTCCTGGAAGGAGCTCTCGAACGGCTCGGAGGCTGGCGCTCGTCCGCCATTGTACCGCGCGGCTAGTTTTGATCTTATTGTTAATGGGACGCCAAGTTTTTTCAACGGAGCTTGGAAAAAGGTATACTATCGGACCCCAGCGGAAACGTTACGGACCCTTGTGAAGTAAAATAGATATACGTTCTACGAAGGAGGTGTTATTTTAATCGTGGGTCGGCTTTGTTGCTGAGGAATTTAGATGGCCTGTCATATTTAATGGGCAGTTTCTCAGCGTCGACCTCACATCTCCCGATCGCAGTGCTGCAACGATCCTTGAATTATTCATTAACTCTTTTAGATTTCTCAAAATAAATGAGAGGGAGAGAAAGAGTTAACATCATAATGACTGATTAGATTGCCGTGTCGATCGTTTAGTCAAGATTGTTTTCTATCCTCGATTTTTATCAGAAAAGGGCCAGAAAGAGATCTTTCTTGTTCCTACTTACTCTTACAGGTACGTATCACATCACACTAATATTATAAATGCGAAAGTTTGTGTGTGTGTGTGTGTGTATGTATGTTACTCTTTCAGGCTGAAACGGCTGAGCGGATTTGGATGAAATTTATAATGAATATATTTTATACCCTAACTTAACACATAGGCTACTTTTTATCCCGGAAAAATCATGTCATTAAACCGAATAACACGCGGGCGGAGCCGTGGGCAAAAGCTAGTATAAATATAAAATTATTTTGTTCATTACGTAATCAGCGCTCCAAATAAATACGTCTCGGCGGAGCTTTTATAGCGGGCTAGTTGAAATGGCTCGGGCTATCATGACGTAGGTAGTAGGCTACACTTGTTTGATCCCAAGTAAGGCAATAGGCAAGTGACATCGTTAATTGGTAATTTTTGACCACCTGGCGTAGTTGCACCTAAACATACAACAAGAGAAAAATATCAATAACCAACTTCGCAATTTCGGAGAATTTTTGCTTTATTTTGTAAGTAGGTACAGAGCTTTTAAATTTTTACCCGTCATAATCTTTCAAGAAATTGTTATTTATTAAAATCTTAAAATCCTTTATATTTTACTGGCCAAACTACGAACAAGAGTTTGCTTAGAAGTGGCGGGAAAATCGCGATTCTGTCATTTTGTTTGTTCTTGTGGTCAAAGGCAAAATGAAGTAAATTAAATTGATCTGTCACGTTGTCACAAGGGTATGTTCAGAAGGGTATGTATATAAAATTATAAAAACACATTATTTTGGATTTTATTATTAGCCTAGTTGATTCTCAAAATAATTTCGGTGATTTTGATTGACATTTTATTCGGGCATATCCACAATATACATAATACATATATGAGAACTGAATTGATTCATAGAATCCTTTCATAAAATTCTAAACATTCACACGAGTTATGTCGTTGCATTCGATCAATCATTAAGTACATAGGTAGTTGATTAATATGTATTGCTTTAAAGACCGGCATATCCCCAATATACATAATACGTATATGATAACTGAATTGATTCATAGAATCCTTTGTTAAAATTCTAAACATTCACACAAGTTATGTCGTTGCATTCACATCAATCATTAAGTACATAGGTAGTTGATTAATATGTATTGCTTTAAAGACCGGCATATCCCCAATATACATAATATATATGAGAACTGAATTGATTCATAGAATCCTTTGTTAAAATTCTAAACAGTCACACAAGTTATGTCGTTGCATTCACATCAATCATTAAGTACATAGGTAGTTGATTAATATGTATTACTTTAAAGACCGGCATATCCCCAATATACATAATATATATGAGAACTGAATTGATTCATAGAATCCTTTGTTAAAATTCTAAACATTCACACAAGTTATGTCGTTGCATTCACATCAATCATTAAGTACATAGGTAATTGATTAATATGTATTACTTTAAAGACCGGCATATCCCCAATATACATAATATATATGAGAACTGAATTGATTCATAGAATCCTTTGTTAAAATTCTAAACATTCGCACAAGTTATGTCGTTGCATTCACATCAATCATTAAGTACATAGGTAGTTGATTAATATGTATTGCTTTAAAGACCGGCATATCCCCAATATACATAATATATATGAGAACAGAATTGATTCATAGAATCCTTTGTTAAAATTCTAAACATTCACACAAGTTATGTCGTTGCATTCACATCAATCATTAAGTACATAGGTAGTTGATTAATATGTATTACTTTAAAGACCGGCATATCCCCAATATACATAATATATATGAGAACTGAATTGATTCATAGAATCCTTTGTTAAAATTCTAAACATTCACACAAGTTATGTCGTTGCATTCACATCAATCATTAAGTACATAGGTAGTTGATTAATATGTATTGCTTTAACGACCGGCAAATCCCCAATATACATAATATATATGAGAACTGAATTGATTCATAGAATCCTTTCTTAAAATTCTAAACATTCACACAAGTTATGTCGTTGCATTCACATCAATCATTAAGTACATAGGTAATTGATTAATATGTATTACTTTAAAGACCGGCATATCCCCAATATACATAATATATATGAGAACTGAATTGATTCATAGAATCCTTTGTTAAAATTCTAAACATTCACACTAGTTATGTTCTTGCATTCACATCAATCATTGAGTACATAGGTAATTGATTAATATGTATCTATTACTTTAAAGACCAATCATCATACAGTTGTCACTATATTATTATAAGGAAAACGGTTTGGTATTAATTAATTTATACAATTTTAGTTTTAGTTCGAGTTTCTTGCTGGGTAAATTATCGTTACCTCTGTTTGAAATATGTATGTACACAACAATTTAATTTTATATTAATTGACATATTTATACGCTTATTTTTTGTATTAATTTGACATTTCAATCTACCAATATTATAATTACCTAGGCAAGCATTTTATTTGTTAAAATATTGAATGTGTTTTAATTTTTAACTTAATAATTAATACTATAATTATATGAACTTAAAATATCCTGTATATTAACTTGACGATGTAATTTACTGAATAAATGAATATGAATATGAATGCAAAAAACTCGAGCTTTGTCACATTTTTGTGACTTCCTTTTTGTTGCGGTTTCACCAGGACTTTAGACAAAGAAAATAGCTGCATGCGAATTATAGGCAAGGTAGGCATAACAAAGATATTAGAGAACCCTCGCAACACCTTTTCACTATTAATTAATACAGCTGCGTTGTAATGACTGAATGAAACTAACACCGGTGAAATATCGCATCGATGCTTGATGTAATCGTTGAAAAACTGAAGATAGGGGTATATTGACATGAACTTTTGTTTAAATATTATAAAGGCGTTGACTGAACCACACACGTAGGCCTCATTCTGCGTTCTTCTCAAGAACATTTCATTCACCGTGATTTACCCACATGGCGCAAGATGAAGAGAAAACTTACCGCGCAGAATGTGGTATAGCTGGTGCCGGGCTCGATTATGGAGGTACCACCATCTTTCTCGCAGCTCAACCCGATCTCCCAAGTTATTCGGGGGAGAATAAGAGTACAGGTTTCAAACAGGTACAACCAGGTAGCCCCTCATGCCTGGGACCAATTGATGGTTGGCGGTATATATATGCTCACAATTGCCGACCTTATATAAAAAACCGGCCAAGTGCGTGTCGGGCCACGCGCAGTGTAGGGTTCCGTAGTTGGCCAGTACATTTTATAAGTTGGTCTACTTAGTTGGTACAGATCTCGCGAAACTTTTAGTCCGCTCGGAAGTTGCTCTCCCATACATTTTATAGTGTTTTTGGCACGACCTGGACGGCAATTCTCGCACATGCGACAATGCCGAAAGCGGGTGATTTTTACAAACTCTTTATGAAGAAACGCGTCACTTTTAAAATATAAACCTGTTGTACGTATTCATAACATGCTCTACGTGTCTTTTAAGGACATGGCGAAACTATAAGGGTTCCTTGTCGGACTACGGAACCGTAAAAAAGACTGGTGACGGGCTGACGGGCAGCGGCGTCACTGGTGCGAGGACTGCGTGGGTTTCGGCACAACGCTCACTAATTTGCCTGCCTGCCCAGCGTGTGTTAATATGGGCCTTTCTTCCATGAGAACCGCCAAGAGTGGCGAAATCTTGGAAAGGCCTATATCCTTTGGGCTGCGTCGTCACTACATATTATTGTTTTAATTTAATGTATGCGTGGCGAAGAGTGAGTTGCCAGATGACGGGAAATTTCTAAAATACAAGGAATTTTGGCCCGTCCTCAGGAAATCAATGGATTTTTAAAGGGAACGCCGCTGTGGCCGAGTGGTAGACAATGCCTGCGGTGCACATTCATTTGTGTTCGATTCGATCTGCTTGCATCAGAATGCACGTTAATCTGTTAATCCATTCGTGCCCGAAGTATGGCCATAGGGCTCACCCACCATCACGTTTGGTCCGTAATAATCGTTGGTGTAAAGCGGGTGTACCAAGCAAGGACTGTTACGTGCACCCTCTCAGGGATTCATGTCGTGACGATGGGTTCAAGTGTTTTAAATGGAATAAAAAATGTTCAAGATTTATTTACTTAAGTATTTAATATAGTCACATCTTTTTTTCTAACAAGAACTGTTGAAAATCGCACTGCCTCCGCATATATAAAAATACAGGAAACTTATTGAATTATCAGGGATTTTGTCAGGAATTCACATTGCTGAATCTGGTAACACTACCTCACCCATGGGCGTCGGAAGACGAAAGTCTAGGGTGGGGCAACCACCCTAATTTCAAATATCAACGGGATTTATAGCTGAAAAATAAAAAAACGTACTTGTGCAAACAAAAACTGCCGATCGGTCTTTTCTTTCATATGTCCGCTGTACGTGTACTTTAGGCGTGCTACGAAATCCTATTTTTAACTGTCCCATTCCGTTTCCAGGGGGAGGCAGCTGCCCCCCCTTCCGACGCACCCGAGATGAACACTCTACTCGTACTTTTCAACACTAATGCGAGAAAATAGAAAACTCTTCTATAAGAGCTATTTATTCAAAAAAGCTCTGTTACAACAACGTTTTCAACAAAAAAGTTTGCGTGCAGTGAAATTTGTTTCCTCGTGTATCATCCTAGCCAGTGAGATAGTAGTTTATGCTATACCTAAGTGCGATAAGGAGGCAACAGCTTACGAGAACGATTTGAAACACGAGCGATAAGCGAGTAAGTACATTTTTCAATGCATAGTGTGGGTAAATAAATGAAACGTAATTAAGATATAAAAAGAATAAATATTCCAAATAAACTTTAGGCGGGCATTCTTTTTCTTGGACTTATTTTGCCGACTTAACGGAAATAAGCTGCTTTCAGTTTGAAGCGTTGGTAGGCTGCTTTAAGTCATACAAATTACATAACATAACATACCTGCTTGGTCTAGCTGTCGGTGGTAGGCGGGTATCGTCCGACGATCAAACTGAACGCAGCCTACGAACGCATCAAACTGAAAGCAGCTCAAAAATTCTGTCAAGTCTATCTACGGTACACAAGAAAATACTGGCAACTATTATTCAATAAATAAAAAAAAAATACACTGTTGTGTTGTGGTAAGGTTTTGATGCATTAAAAATAAGTCATTACGAGCACCACATTAGTATTACACACAGTCATTACGTAGTGTTTACATTCTCTTTGACGAGCACTTGCATTGAAAATATATTTTGTTGTTGATAAAAGCAAATTCAAATTATTTTGGGACTTATAATGTTCCCCCGAAACAAAAGTCTGGATACGTGCCTGCCGGTAGCATATTATTCACCTATTATAAGAAAGTCACATTTTTGCATATTGTTAATAGAAATAAAATACAGAATAACAAAATAAAATGAAACAGATGCTTTCACTACCATTTATTATGAAACGACGAGTGACTTACTATGTAGTTAGTGAGAGCAAAGGGGCCTCGTTTGATTTTCAAATGTACTTACATCCCTAGAGCTCCCGCACTTTCAAAGCATTACCGATGAAAATTGTATTTGCGGATCAAAAGTTACGAGGCTGTAACATTCATACGGACGGACAAACAACGAAGTCTCTTGTATAATTAGTTTTTAAGGGTGTATAATACCTCACTTCGCTTCGCATGATCCTGTTTTATAACAACAAATACTGCAACAATCACTCTGAAACTAATATATGATAAAGTTGAGGAATAATGCTATGTCCATGCTGTTGTGAAAACTTGATTCCATTAAATTTTCTCGATAGAAAAAAATTACAAAGTTATCTCCAAAGCGTACAATAAACCGATAGCATTCAATGAATACTTGAAATTAGATCTGACACTTAGCATAATATAACTGATATTAGTATAAAGCAGCGGCAGACTGTTCCATAAAAAAGAAAAAACCATCAGTGTAGCGATTTTAAAATAACTGATGTTTTTGCGTGCGCGGCATCTGATTAGAGTAGGATAGACAATTAAAAAATGTCTATCCTACTCTAAGCAGAAGCGTTAGAGCAGGACTGCGAATTGAGGTATTATGGGCCCTTAAAGACGGAACCCCATTAACCGTATAACTTTAATTACTAGCAGTTCGCCCCGAACTGTGAACTCGCGCTCGCCAGATTCACGCTTGACCGATTTGGCTCATCTTCGAACTTAAAAAATTCTTTTCGCCTTATTTACTCGCCTGCCAAATTTCATGACATTCCGATCAACGATACTCGAGTTATCGTCGAACAAACATTCATACATACAAACGCCGGATTGTTCTAGTAGACTTGGAGAACTCGCTCGTTCAATTATTTTTATGGGATCACTTAGATTGAAATTTTATTATATTTACTCGTTTATATTTTTTATGACTTTTGCGAAATTATGTTTACATCATCATATTGCAAATAATTTATTACTTGAGGACGTTTAACTCCCATGCTATTACTTAAGGTCCTTAAATTTATGATGATTTAATATCGCTAATAGACCACTTTCCAACGAAATTTTTTTTTCGTAAACCTTTTTTACTTTTCCATAGGAATTAAATCAGCTGATTGAACCACTAGGTATGTACTAGAAAAAAAAATTCAAAAACAAAATTTTTTTTTCTTTTTGGATTTGGTCAGTTAACTATACACAATCTACCCTAGAGATTTTCACTTATTATTGAAGCCCTTACAACGTTACAACAGTAACAATATAAAGTATGTAAGCAATTAGATTATTTCTAATAACATATTTTAGGTGTGTTGCCATTTTGTACGGATTACAGGTGTGTGGCTAAATGATTTTATTGACAGAACAAATTAGCTGTTATTTTTGAATTAATTTATCGTATGGTTCCGTGGTTTTTACCACAATCCTGGGAACGTGTGCACTAAAATGAAGGATCTCCAAGGTGACGCAAGATACAACCGTCCAATTTTTTGGTAAAAAGTAACAAGAACTAATAATTCAATAGTAGCTTAGGGAGCGTCCATAAATCACATGGTTTCAATTTGTCCTCTTTTAGACTCCCCCCTCCCCCCACGTAGCCCCATGGCTTTTTCCTAAGGCCTTTTCTCTTCCCAGTGAAGACGTAGTTTTTATTTTTACTATCTGTAAAATTTCTGGGAACATATTAATGACGACCAAATGTTTTACTAATACGGTATTTTCTTCCGAATTCACAAATGGTGGCAGATAGTACAGATTGCACCTCCTGCAAATCAACGCCAAAACAAGGCGTTTGAGTCAAGGGTGCTTTCCAAAACCACAACAATATTTTTAAAATAAAATAATTTGTAACATGATCAGTAATGAAAAAACTACGTAGCAAGCTTCAACCCCCCCCCCCCTTCCCCCCAGGTTGCCCTGCGTAGCTTTTTTTACCGGACTCATCTCCACTAATGAAACCATGTGGTTTATGAACGCTCCCTTGACTCCCTGCACTATCCCCATTGACTTTTGTTATTACGTGGTACATAAATACTTCAATGACTGCCCCTAAAATTTGGCCACCTACTGCATTTATTTAATAACTAGCTTTTGCCCGCGGCTTTGCCCGCGTTGAATTAGTTTTAGTGTACTCCTATAAAATCTATCAATATTTTTTGGACTGTTACCTACAGTAAACACAGCTGGTGAAATGTGCGTGTTATGCGCCTCTGTGTTTCCCATTTTGTATGTCTCTTTTATAGCTTTTCCATGGGAACTGATTTTGTAAGGTTGACTGGAAGAAATTCCTTGTAGGAGTAAGTGCGCCCTTTCCTTCTGTCTATTCTTTGTATGTTTGTAAATATCTTGTTTTGTGTGCAGTAAAGTGTTTATTCATTCATTGAGTTATGGGATAACAAGTAGTTTTTGTCCTATTCTAGATCTAGAACATCGTTTATGCAAAATTTCAGCCCAATCAATCGGCTTCGTAATAATGGCGTGAAAGGTGACACATCACTTTTCTATAGAAACTTGAAAGCTCATTTTCGTCACATGGGAACTGATTTATGGGATAAAAAGGTTCTAGGTCTAGAACTACATTCATGCAAAATTTCAGCCCAATCGGTTCAGTAGTTACGGCGTGAAAGAGTAACAAACATCCATCCATCCATACATCCAAACTTTCGCATTTATAATATTAGTGGGAAGTGGGATTAGTAAAAAGGTACCTACATAGTTTTGAAGTTCTTTTTGAAAACGAGCCACATTAGCTATGCTTTTAAAAGTTGTTTCTACTACTTACTGTAAGTTGATTTTTAGGTTTCCGTACCCGAACGGTTTCCAAACGGGACCCTATTATCAAGTCTAAGCTGTCTGTCACGGCTTCAACCGTAATAGGTAGACAGTTGCAATTTTCACATAATACGTGTTACCAACGCAAACAAACAAAATGAAAAAAAAAAACAATGTTGCTATAGCATCTATATTCTTGGTATGTATATTTTAGGGTTCCTTCAACTTATTGTGTGGTGGTACAGAATCCTTTTTGCGGGAGTACGACTCGCACTTGGCCAAACTATATTACACATTTGTTCCGCGTTTACACGAAGGCCTATTTCTCCGGCTGGTAGTTAAATACAAATCGAATTGCCAAGCTCATGTCAATTAAAGATTTAACTTGCAATTACCTTTAGTATTATACGTCATATAAAGAGACCGCAAAATGTGAGGTCGCGTGTTTTTTCTTAATCCCCCGAGGGCTAAGATTCCCGTCTCGCTCCACGGCCGCAGCAGATAATGAGCGGTTGTTAAAATTATGAATGGAACCTCTTCCGACAACCTCCTTTGTGTGCGTTAAGCCCTTCGTGTAGTATGCAGCGTACGCACGACGCGAGACGCAAATGTGTGAGTGAGTGCCTGCGTGTCTGTGAGAGGGCGCAGGCAGGGCAGACGCATACCGTAGTCGGCATTATGGAATGGAATATTTCTTTTGGTTTCGCGGTTACGTTACATTTACTTTGTGCGTTTTCTTTTTGTTCTTGCTAGTCCATATGACAGACTGCAAGCGCTAGATTGACTTACAATAACGTAATGTATGCAAATTGCACAGCTAACCACAAGAATAACTGATAATTAGTTAAAAATCATTGAAGTAAAAGAGACGTATGGGATACACGACACTTGTAAAGGAGAGTGATTGAGTTTGAATTACGGCTCTTCGCTTTTGTGAGCGGTTATTCGAAGGAATTTTAAGGTCCAATTACTATGGAGCCGCTTCCATTAACAACTTTATTTATAGTGGGATGAATAACTTGCGGCTTTTTAATCAATCATGTGGGCCCGATGTGGCATCCGGAGCGACAATTGTCCAGTAATTGCTGATCATTCCGCGATGAATTAAGTTAAAATTATCATATAAATTAAAATATTTGATGGCCCGCCCCATTCTGCATCGATAAGTCAATTTGGAACCTGTAAAACGGCAAACAAGGACCACTGAAAAACACTTCGATGTTAAAAATGTTGTTTATGAATTGCACGCAAGTGGTAGATTGAATGGCCGATGTTTATTGAAGACATGGAAGCATCAAAAGAATTCTTCATTATATCCAAACAATTACAGATACAGCGCTTAATCAGAAGTGTTTATGTTAAATAAAACATAAACGAAAGGTATTTTAATAGGATGTTAATTGGTCGGGAGTTTTCAGTTGATTGAGTCGGAACTATCTCGTTTCACGTAGCGGCGCAATCCGCCCCATTACGGGGTCGAGTGGATAAAGGCGGCCGCCCCGCCCGCCGCCTGCGTTCGCCCAAAAACTCCCCGAGACGTAACATAATATTTCCCAAGCAGCCTTTTTATTTATTGCGCACTGCTGGCCCGATCTCGGCGCCGCGACAAGTGAGCTTCCCAGAAACGAGCTCGACGCGTCGCCCCGAAGCCGTTACATCCATGAAAAAACACTATTTATGTGATGGAAAAAATCCTGACCATATTTATCAAGACTGTGAGCTATGCGCTTTTTGTGTAAGTTCGATTTGCAGGAATCTGCAGGTACCGCCTAACGCGTTGGAAAATATTAATTTGTTAATTTGTCGGTCAGTGGGGAGTAGCTGCCGCCTTTTAACATGATTGAAAAGGTATTTTGGAGAGCATTCTTTAGACGAGCCTATTAGAGATCAACGAAAGTAGGTGGTCTATATATGTATGTATTTAGTATTATGTGAATGGAGCGCAGCTAACACCTGGTACCGGCAAGACTACCATTTCAGTTCGTGTACCGAGTTACAAGCACCTATCTGGAATCTAGTTATCTGGAATTTATCTACAGCAAATACATCTAATAAAGGAATTTCCCAGAAAACTTAACCTATTAAATTTACCGACCTCATTGAATATAAAGTTTTGATTCTGTCCTTCACATGACAATAAATAGATCTACTAAAGGACGAAAAAAGTCGGATTTTTATGCTTTTAATCTGATTTCTTTATATATTACTAGCTTTTGCCCGCGGCTCCGCCCGCTTGTTATTCGGTTTAACGACATGCTTTTTTTCGGGATAAAAAGAAGCCTATGTGTCAAGTTAGGGTATAAGCTATATATATTCTAAATTTCATCGAAATCCGTTCAGCCGTTTCAGCGAGAAAGAGTAACAAACATAAACACATACACACACACACAAACTTTCGCATTTATAATATAGTGTGATACAGATTCTCTATTTTATGCAGGTGTATAACTTTATTACATTTTAGTAGCCCAACCTAAATATTTTTTGTATGTATTTCCCGTATTTATTTATCAACTTATTTGTTAATTGTAATATGTATATAATATATAATATTTTTATTCCTCGATTTCTCTATGTGTTTCCCGTATTATTATATGGTATATTTTTTATATTGTAAAGATTAACTTTGACTTGTAGAGAGTATACTTTATGTATCTATTTTACAAAATGAATATTTTGATTTTGATTGATTTAGTTTTACAAGTTGGCGTAGATGGCAAAAATTCAAAACTACAATAGGTAATAGCGAAAAATGCTCAAAGGAGGTCCGGGGCCGATTTAGATGAAAAACGAAACTGCATAATTAGGTTTTTGAAAAAAATATTTTCGCTACCAAGATTCGAATAGGTACGTAGATTTTTTTAAAAAACAACTTTCTGTAATGTAGCTTATAAGGATCAAATTCTGGGAAGTAAAAAGAAAAACTAAAGGAAATGCCATATCTTTAATAAAATATTAGGTCAGTATTTAATTAACATCGCAAGATTATTGATTTCAATACATAATAATACCAATAATATTGGTACAGTCGTCGAGTCCAGATGTGTTGAAAAGTAAGCAATAGTAACGTAACGAATAATGTGTGAAAATTAAAAAAGGAATCGCTTTTTTTTTAATGAGCACTTTTCTTTAGTTTTCCGTGTATGTCATTTCTTCCTAGAATGTCAATGTCAATTTATTTATTGCCGTAAATAACATGTAAGTACATTAATGTCAAGATCTTAAATTAAGAAATAGTTTCAATATGATTTTATTTAATTATGACTAATATTCTTACATATACGTGGGACGCACTATAAGTTTCCGGAATGAATATGAAAAAATACTATTAAAGGTACAAAATTAATTTATTGTTTTTCAAAATAATCTCCCTTGGCGTCTATGAACTTTTTCATTCGATCAAACCAGTTTTGAAAACTTTTGTGCCACTCCCCTGTGGTGACCTCTGAAACGTGTTTTTCATACTCCTCGACAGCCTCTTCTGGTGATGAAAATCGTTGACCGCGTAATTGGTTCTTAATTTTTGGGAACAGAAAAAAGTCACAAGGTGCCAGGTCGGGACTGTATGCAGGATGACTCATGAGTTCTACATTTTTCGTCTTCAAAAAGTCGTTTGTCTGTCTGGCCGTGTGAGAACTAGCATTGTCGTGGTGCGGGATGATACGGCGTTTACGGTTATTTTTACGGAGTTCGTCAATAACTTCCGGCAAACAAATGGTCGTGTACCAGTCACTATTCACGGTACGACGATTCTCTAAAGCAACAGTAGCCACGTGTCCAGTTTTATTAAAAAAAGAAGCAATCATCCGCTTAGATGCACTTTTCACGCGCGCCACTTTGGTTGGTTTCGGCTCATCTTGAAAGACCCATACGCTCGATTGCTGCTTTGTTTTGGGATCGTAGCAATAAATCCATGTTTCGTCACCTATTACTATGTCCCACACCAAATTTGACGTACCTTCGTTGAATCTGGTAAGCATGGCACTGCACCAAGTGACGCGGTCCGTTTTTTGAGCCTCGGTCAAGTTGTGTGGGATCCACCACGAGCACAGCTTTCTCACACCCAAATGTTTGTGTAGGATTGATTGTATTTGACTCATGCCTATTTCTAAGGATGCGCGAATTTCATGGTAGGTCACGTGCCTGTCTGTTTCAATCATACGGCGCACAGCATCGATGTTTTTGTTGGTCACAGCGGTGGACGGCCGACCATCGCGAGATTCGTCACTGAGATTGATACGACCACGCTTGAATTCTGCAAACCAGCTATAAACAGTCGTCTTGCATGGTGCTTCATTGCCAAAAGCTGTTTCAAGCCGAGCGATGCTCTGTTGAGCTGTCAAATTACACTTAAAATCGTAGAAAATCATACTACGAAAATTTTCCCGAGTTAAATCCATGTTGATGCAGACACACAATTTTTTTAATGGCGCCACAAGGTAAAAACAAAAGACAGTCAGATGAAACAAACTGCATTCTACAGCCAAAGAGTTCTATTTTCAAATGTTGCAATAAATTTTTAAATATTGTTTATGTAAGTGGCCAGTTCCGGAAACTTTTAGTGTTACCTATGTACGTGGGACGCACTATAAGTTTCCGGAATGAATATGAAAAAATACTATTAAAGGTACAAAATTAATTTATTGTTTTTCAAAATAATCTCCCTTGGCGTCTATGCACTTTTTCATTCGATCAAACCAGTTTTGAAAACTTTTGTGTCACTCCCCTGTGGTGACCTCTGAAACGTGTTTTTTATACTCCTCGACAGCCTCTTCTGGTGATGAAAATCGTTGACCGCGTAATTCGTTCTTAATTTTTGGGAACAGAAAAAAGTCACTAGGTGCCAGGTCGGGACTGTATGCAGGATGACTCATGAGTTCTACATTTTTCGTCTTCAAAAAGTCGTTTGTCTGTCTGGCCGTGTGAGAACTAGCATTGTCGTGGTGCAGGATGATACGGCGTTTACGGTTATTTTTACGGAGTTCGTCAATAACTTCCGGCAAACAAATGGTCGTGTACCAGTCACTATTCACGGTACGACGATTCTCTAAAGCAACAGTAGCCACGTGTCCAGTTTTATTAAAAACTTTTCACGCGCGCCACTTTGGTTGGTTTCGGCTCATCTTGAAAGACCCATACGCTCGATTGCTGCTTTGTTTTGGGATCGTAGCAATAAATCCATGTTTCGTCACCTGTTACCATGTCCCACACCAAATTTGACGCACCTTCGTTGAATCTGGTAAGCATGGCACTGCACCAAGTGACGCGGTCCGTTTTTTGAGCCTCGGTCAAGTTGTGTGGGATCCACCGCGAGCACAGCTTTCTCACACCCAAATGTTTGTGTAGGATTGATTGTATTTGACTCATGCCTATTTCTAAGGATGCGCGAATTTCATGGTAGGTCACATGCCTGTCTGTTTCAATCATACGGCGCACAGCATCGATGTTTTTGTTGGTTACAGCGGTGGACTGCCGACCATCGCGAGATTCGTCACTGAGATTGATACGACCACGCTTGAATTCTGCAAACCAGCTATAAACAGTCGTCTTGCATGGTGCTTCATTTCCAAAAGCTGTTTCAAGCCGAGCGATGCTCTGTTGAGCTGTCAAATTACACTTAAAATTGTAGAAAATCATACTACGAAAATTTTCCCGAGTTAAATCCATGTTGATGCAGACACACAATTTTTTAAATGGCGCCACAAGGTAAAAACAAAAGACAGTCAGATGAAACAAACTGCATTCTACAGCCAAAGAGTTCTATTTTCAAATGTTGCAATAAATTTTTAAATATTGTTTATGTAAGTGGCCAGTTCCGGAAACTTTTAGTGTTACCTATGTATAAGATATATATCTAGGGCTAGGTCCCGAAATATATCTTGAGCATATTTTATTGTTTATAATATATTTTCTTTCACCGATATATATCTTAAATAACAAAAAACTCATGAGCTTTTACAGCACCTATATATTTTTAATATTCTTTTAACTATACATTTATCTATATACACATTGAATTTAATTTTATATTATAAATATTTATTCAGCATTAATTAATGAATTAGTATATGTAATTTCAAGTTATCAACATTATATTATTATTCTGTGTATCATCATAATAATCCATTATAATTTTTATTAGCCCTACAGAAGTCTATTAAATTATAAGGACACATTTTATTCAGATACCTTTTGAATTTACCACCAGACAGACATTTTATTTCAATTGGTAGACTATTGAAAATTTTGATCGAAGCTAATTTAGTAGACTTCGCATAAGAAGTTGTGTTCATGGTAGGAAGCTCCAGGTCAAACTCGACGCGCTTCCGAAGTCTGGCACTAGGGCCTGGAGGTTTAGGGATAAATTTACTTGAGTAGCGCTTGACAAGTTTGCTCAGTTCGATAACATACAGAGCCGTGAGAGTGTGTATTTTAAGCTCAATGAAAGAAGGCCGGCAAGAGGCTGTACTCGATTTAAGACCGTCTATTATTCGGATACACCTATTTTGTTGTCTAAATAAGCTTTCTACGTCTGTGCATCCTCCCCATACTGGAAGACCATATAAAACCCTTGACTGAACGTAAGAATAATACGTTTGTAGGACAGCTTTTTTGGTCGAAATCTTTGGCAGGGACCTTAAAGCGTAACAAAAACTACTGAGCCTATTTCCAAGTACTTCAATATGCTTTTTCCAATTCATATTTTCATCGGCGTAAATCCCCAAAAACTTTGCAAATGGGAGAGTTTCAATTTTATTTTCATCTATCTCAACATTTAAGTTCATTTAATCCTAATTTAATCCTTATAGGTTATAAGCAACACGGATGGTGCAATAGTAGCTGGTTCTATTCTCGGCTAAGGAAATAATATCTTAATATCTTCAAAAATCTAACGTGATGTACGAGTACCTAATGTCGGGGTTTTGGTTTTCATCACAATCGGTTCCGGGACTCGGACGGGAGTTATTGGGCATTTTTGCTCCCTACTGTTTTTAATTTGGCCATCCAAGCCCATTTGAAAAAGTAACCCTGTATACCCAATGCAATATACACGTAGAATTTGGTATCCCTATACCTAAGTTTTTTTTACTCAATTTTATTTTCTATAGCAATGCACTTAAACAAAATATTACTCTATTTAGTAGATTATCAAAAAATATTGGACACGTACTTTTTCTTTTGTCGGTCAAATAAAAAATGACACAGTAAAGCGCGTCAAAGTTTGGGAGTGGGGGAAAACTCACTACTTATGTAGGTACCAAGAGTACCAACTGGTAATAAAAAAAAAAACAATTTTAAAACAAAAAATATTGGGTCAATAAAACAGAAGAAATTATCATTTTCTCTTTGGACTTTTTGTTAAATCAGCCTGTTGATATCATATTAGTTAGAACCATGTTTGAACCTTAAAAATCGCTCCCATCACAATACAATAATAATATGAAATTTTCCAGAGCTATTAATTACAAATTCGTTAGGACCAACGATAAAATTGTAATCAACATAACACCATAAGAAAAAATATGTAAACAAAAAATGTTCGACAAGGATTAAACTAAATGAACGTAAGTGAGGGCACCGTTAAGACGCGGAGTGCTGTCAAAATACGTTTTATATGAAGGCGGTGTTAGGTTCTGCTTTTAGCTACGTTCATTAAGATCCTTGTTGCACTGTAAAATTTCAGTCTTCTATTTGGAGTAGGCATTACAACATACAAAGCGTCACGACATGATTCCCCGAGGGGGTGTCAGAGGTGTTACCGAGTGTGAACTGTGAAATGCAAGTCACAGTCCACACCCGATTCACCCGCGTTTCACCGACGATTATTACGTCCCAACGTGATGGGTGGTGAGCCCTATCGCCATACTTTTTATTGCATGCAGGTTTCCTCACGGTGGTTTCCTTCGCCTGTTCAGCAAGTGGTAAGTATTGGGTAAGAACACAAATACTATTCCGAAAACTTATTGATGCACGCCCGACCGGGGACCGAACCTGGGCTCAAGATTGAGAGGCCAGCGTTCTACCGCCTGAACTACCGCCGCTTATATTTATCAATTAATTCTGATCAATACACAAAACACTCGTATACACACTTTTCACAAACCATATTTTTAACCCAAAGTGATATGGGGTGCCCTATTTCCGTACCTCACGCACAAATACAAGTTATATTTTGAACAAAGGAAGTTACCAAATCGTCATATAAAATGTAAGGATTTCGTAGCACGATGCCTACTATCGCACTTAGTTGACTTTTCAATAGTTTCAAGTAATCGGTAGCACAATGACAACATTATGAAACCACCATACATTAGATCGCACTATGCCTACTTTTTTATTTTAGTCGCAGTTACATGGCAGTTTGCCAACTTTATGAAAAATCAGATCCAACTAATATCTCAGGTACAGTGGAGCCCACATCAAGCTAAACACTTTCAGTATAAGCTGACCTCTCATTGTATAGGCTTCCCGTACAATGAGAGGTCAGCTTATAATCAATGTGTATAGCTTGATGTGGGCTCCACTGTACCTATCGATAATATTCCTCTTTCACTTCTAACTAATACAACAAGTATTACTACTAAGTATTTTTTCCTTCATTTAATCAATTAATTTATTTAGTTACTTCATTTACGTACTTAATTGATTTTATTTTTTAATTTGTTAAGACCAACCTTTTATTAACTAGTACAATAATTTTTATTTATTATTACAGTGTGTAAATTTCGTTTGACTGTACAAATTGTAGGCCACATGCATATCAGAAGCACTGATGATGTCCAAAGTAGGCATACTGCGATTAGAAAACATTATTAAGGAAAATGTTTGTCTATATGCAATTATAGGCATAGTGCGATCTAATGTATAGTGGTTTCGAAATGTTGGCATTGTGCTACTGATTACTTGAAAATATTGAAAAGTCAACTAAGCGCGATAGTAGGCATCGTGCTACGAAATCAATGTAAGGATTGTCAGGACATTTTACTAGATATTTAGTTACTGAAAAGCCAAAAGCTAGAAGTAGTACTCGTCTATACGAACAACGTTTACTGTACCCCAAATACAATCAGCTGTTCCGTAGAAAATTTAATTTTCGTGATTTCTGAGTTGGCTCCAAAGTAAAAATTGTTTGTATACGCGAGTATTAACGACAAATTACAACTTCTCAGCGACTAATAATAATAATCTATCAAGTTTGTACTCGTACAATACACGCCTCACCTCAGATCTGACAAACAAGGGGAATTTGCCCAGCAATCCTAAGTCCGTTTGGCTACAGTTGTAGTAGTGCGTGCACGCGCGCTTTTTTGCTAGTAATCTCGGGAGCGCTACATAACGTGCCACTCATCCAAAATGTGCTCATCTGTACACGTCGTCACTACTACAAGCATAGTCGAACGGGCTTTGGATTATAGAATATCTGTACACAAACACCACGCCCTCTTCACATATCTCCCTTGTTTTGTCTGATCTGAGCCCCTCACACACATTTTTGCGAACATTGAGAAAAGCCACATTATACATATAGTTCATGGATTGGTATTATTTAATAAAAACCTGTATGGTTCTCTGGAAAAATATTTGAAGTAAATATAGGTATCTGCTTTTCCCCACCCTAAACTTGTATTAACACTACTTATCCCATATTTCTCAAACATAATTAAGGAACCGTTTCAAAACGTGCGATGGTAGTGCGAAATTTCATTCGTTTAATAGAAAGAGACAGAGCTAAATACAAGAAAGAGAGAGAACATCTGGTTTTTAACCGCTTGCGAGTGATTCCAGTGAGAAAAACGTTTTTCTACAAACGTTTTAACAAAACAGAACGGGTCTGGGTGACAAACGTCAGTCTCAAATCTAATTCAAGGGCGGGAAACTGAAATTGCCTTTTGTAGTCACAAAAAAATGAATTATAAATAAATGAGTTCTTACGAGCCTAATGCAACTTTCACAATAATAATTTTCACTTTTTTCCCTATATAAATAATGAATACATTTTTAGAGTTATGAATTTTGTCCAAAACCCGGCAAAACTCCGAAGTGACAACTGTCAGGCGAACTTTAACGGTGTCCAGACAGCGTTAGAATTGGCACTAGCCAGTGTGATTTTCGCGGTAACAGTTCGGTTACCCTCGGTTTAACTCGGGTCAATTTTTGAACGCTCTAGGGTGGAATCCGCATCACTCCGAGTAAAATTCACTCGATTCGAAACGGGTTCTAAATGTTAGAATATGTTTAATGTAATTATTTTAGGTCGAATTACCAGTTACCCTGTAAAAGTATGTACCTATATCTAAAATATTGTTGACGTAAGATCAGAGGTGCAATTGTGTAAGCCAATCGTATTCAAATTGTCATGGCTATTCGGCTAAGCAAATTAGCCCGTTTGACAATTGAAATCCTACATTTTTGGCTTTCAAATGAATATAAAATAAATTGTCTTGTTTTGTTGTTGACAACCAAAAACATACGATTTCAATTGTCAAACGGGCTTATTTGCTTACCCTGATAGCCATATGACAATCGAATTTGAATACGATTGGCTTACACAATTGCACCTCAGATTGCTATTGACTTTAATAAATCAGTTAGACTAAAGTTATTGAACCTGGTATAAAATTTCTTCAAAACCTTCTGAAAAGTAGTTTTGTCCGTACAAGCGAAAATAATGTTATAAGTAGATTCCTTAGATAAGTAAAAATAATAATAAAAAAATGTATATTTAAAAAAATCGTCATATTGTGTGCTCGCGCCTCAAAAACGCGTCTTTTCACTATTTATAGCTGTTGTTGTAGACTTAATGCCAAAAAAACGGAGAGAATGAACACCTGAAAATTTATTTTCGTGTGTGAACTATTCTGCATGTAAGTAGTATAATAAGCCTGGAGGGGACCGCGCAGGCTAGGGCTCGGGTGGCAAACGCCACCCTGACTAGGTTGAATTTCCGAATCTTAACAGCATTTTCAAGCTGTATTTTTAGAAAAAAAAAAACTTTAAGGACCTGTATAGCTAACACAGATGACACGAATAGAGAATTTTTGTCTCTCGAAGAAATGTTTGACCAATGGACACGCAGGACAGGACGAGTCGTTTTTTCAAGGCGACGATCACTTTATAAAGCTTACCTATGTTTTCATTGGTCTAACGTTTCTTCAAGAGACAAAACTGCTCTATTATTTTCGTCCATGTTAGCTATGCTGGAACAGCTTATATTCGTTTTGGGAATAATAACAAAGCTAAAAACTCGCAATAAATTAAAAGTACCTCTATATATTTTTTTCTTAACATCCTGTTTATAAATGGTTTTTAAAAGAACATAAACAAAATTCTTATTCGTATCTAGTTAGAATTACCTGTCTAGTAAACGTCATACAAGAAAATGTACCCCGGAGCATTTCTGCAATTCTGTGTGACTCCCAAATCCACCCCGTGAGCACCAATGTCACGAACTGCTGCCCTAGTTTTACAGCACAGAAATATTGTCCCACAAGATGCTAGCTATCGAAGCATAGATATCTTAATACTATATTCTAATTATCGAAGCCATTGCGTCTATGGATACAATTCATTTGATCTCTTTATCATCTATGTGTACAACAACGATTTTTTTGATGGCCACGATTTTAAATATTTTTATTCCCCGTGATCCAGATTTTCGTACGATGGATCTGGAGGAAGATGCTTAATTGACAGAGGAAGCAGTACCTGCCAGTACCATTATAAGGCGCCAGTATGAGTTCTTCCTAGCTTGTGCGGATTTTTATATAAATATCAGACTAAAAAGCCTTATGAGTTTGTACATTTATTTAGAATTTTTAAAGGACTTGGATTTTTTTATTTTGTATGAAATTAGACAAACATTGAAGGGAATCGGGGTTGAGGCGTTAGTGAAGCAATCTGCAATTACCATTGCGTAATGTTTCCAACTAGAAACCGATATTACTATTGAACTACAATAAATAAGATCAACAAGAAAAAATTTACTGTATAATGTTATAAATAGAAGATCTCTTACAAATCAACAATTTGTACAAGTTAAAATCACTCACTGTTGTCGCTGTCGCTGCCCGAATACCCGGCCAATAATGAGAGTCCGGACGCTGCGGGCTTTTCACATGGTTTTTCTTCCTTTCTGCTTACGAATGTAGTACTACTTACCGCTGTGGCATTATTGGAATTACTGGATGAGTGTTCCTCTTTTGAGTTTCCAGCTTGTATACTATTCTTAGTTTTCACAAGATTAGCTAATGTCGGTTTCTTTGATAGAACACCTATACTTTTGTCCCAAGTTTGTTTTGTCTTCACCGTTGTGCTCTTTGGAGGGATGACTTCAATTCTGGAAGTCTTCGCCGCTGGTTCGCCATCATCTTGGACGTCTTCCACTATTTCTTCAGCGACTATCCTCTGTGCCGATGGATTGTTGAACTTGACGGACCTGAAATATTGAATACGTTATCAAAATGATAAAAGCACTTGTTCCTTATTTCTCAAATTTAAATAAATGGTTCTTTTGCAAAATCAAAATATTTATTTTGTAAAATAGATACATAAATTATACTTATTACAGGTCAAAGTTAACCTATGCAAAAATAAAATGTAAAAAATAATAATAATAATACGGGAAATACTTGGCTCGCAAAGCGTACTCAATCTAAGTATGTTCTTTGTGAATAATAGCTCAACGTATACCAAAAAAATTCGCTTTTGCTTTTTATGAAGCCTAACTTTTGACATAGAAATCAATTATTTATTATTATTATATAATTTTCAAAGATGTCAAAATTGATAGGTACGTTAAAAGTGTTTCTATCCAAGCCCACGCCAATCTGTGCTGTACTGCTAATCCTTCCCATTTAGAGGGCTCAATATTACATATTTTCTTTTTCGAAATCCGTGAGACGTGTCCGCAACGTTGCCGACTCATAGGTAAGACCATCTGATCTTAATATAAGTTGGAACGCGTGTGTATCTGGTGATGGCACACACCATCCATGTTTCGGAGGAATACAGGAGTTTTAGCAATTACACATACTGAGATCTTGGTTGCCAGTTTCAAAAACATTTCATAAATTTGACTTGATTCAAGTGCACTTTACACATTTTAGGTATATCAGCAAATAGCGATACATTTTTTGAAACAAGCATACGCAATACTTAAAATTAATAGCTACCTACAGTCAAGAAGGCGAGACCTGAGAATTGCGTTTGTGTGAGTGATCCCCAAATGTACAGTTAGACAAAAAAAAACAAATAGTCTTTAATTCATTTACAGTTTTTTAATAATTCGTCTGCACTAGACATTGCATCTTGATCATCTTGAACTTCAATCTTGTCCGATATATCGCCTACGTTTATGATGAATCGCTGTGTTCGGGCAACAATAAAGCCGATTCTGAAGGCTTTAATTTTATTTTTAGTACTGTCAAAACTAAATTTTAACCATTCCAAAATGATTTTTAGTGTTAACAACAGAAGCTATACTTTAGAGAAATTTAAGTTTTGACAGCAGAAAAACTAAAATTAAAGCTTTTAGGATCGATTTTATTAACGGCCAAATCAAATTTTTGGCTGTTCAATGGTTTTCGGGTATTCAATATAGAAGCCATTTCACAAATATACACAAAAAAATCTAAAAATCAAATAATTAAACGCAAGTTAATCTACTGGTACCGGAGGTGAAATGCCGGGCAGGGTAATGCCACGCGCCGAGCGACCACGGCTTCAAACCAGAACAAACCGGTCTAGCGGACGTTCCGCGCTTCAAGCCGCTTTGCTTTCTGCACTGTAGGTGTGCACGCACACAAACGCAATTCTCAGGTGTCGCCTTCTGGACTGTACACCACGACCACATCCAGTTGGAATTTCGAAATAAATATGAATGCTTGGAAATACAAACTATATAGCCCCTTAAGAGGGGTTGAATGTCTAATAAGGATAAAAATGTTATTCTTTGGGCTAAACACATACAAATTCTCATGATTTTAACTACAAAACTAATGGAATAACGATTAGTTTAATTATTACGAACGTTCACATATCCCCCCCCCCCATATTATGATTTTAAATTTTGTGAAATGGATACTAGTAACATTTAATTTGTAGAGCGTCTTTCAGAAACGTAGGGGGGAAACTGAAAAGCGATTCACGATAAAACAAAAGCACTTTTTAATTACGGATGTTTTATTGATGTAGATGATTATGAGGATGACGATGATATATACCGGGTGTAAAAGCAAAGCCAAGAATCCTTTAAGGGTGTGTTAGTATGATCGGTAAAGATATTATTTTAAATACTGGGATCTCTAAATAAAGTACCAGTACCTCATAATAAGACGATTTTCTTTACTCAAAATACACTAATCGCGTGGACACCCTCACTGGTCGCTGGCCACTCGGATGAGGGGTGCGGGTTGCGGGGTGCAATTAGGTGTGTGGGGAGGCAGGTGAGCTGCGTAGCCATAGCTTAGAAAAATGATGGAATTTTTGGTGAAAATTCAAGTTATATTTTTTTTTCTCGTAATGACATCAGAATCGTGTATACTTTCATACCATAAAGGGATTCTTGACTTTGCATTTACACCCTGTATATATATTTGACATATGCTCAGTTACCGAATCCATCGTGTGCCTGCGTAGGGTAGGCGACAATAACAACGAACAGTTAATACACCGATGGTAGCGATTATCCATGAAGTTAAAAAAAAAACGTAAAAAATACGTAGTCATTCAGCATGAAATCACCAACGCTGTGACACGAAGTGATTATATAGTGTTTGCGCAGTGAGTTAATCTATGATATGATGTGACCTAATCTGTGTCGTTACTTTTTGTCAGAGTTACCATGCTTATTAGAATCGATTCATGTATGTTTATAGGTAAGTGATTTATTAATTTTTGGTAAGTATGGCCACGGTTGATTAATGCGTAGGTAGCTTTCCGTATGACGATGGCACGTACGGTACTCATTATAAAATAAAACTTCAAATAAAGTAAACGCAAAGTAAACACCTACTATTTTAACTTGACAGTGCGGAGAACGCTGCCATACGTTTTTAAGTCGTTATTCAGCGCCATTTATGTAATTTTATGGAAACTAGCCTGGAAAATGGCTCAACCAGATAATTCCATTTAAAATAAATTCGAATGCTTACATTAATTTTGATATGCTATAACCTTTGTTGTGCCATTCCTAGTGACACTGGCTAAAAGGACTAGTATCCAGGCCGAACAAATCATCAAAAAACATGCGTAAAGGGAAAAATGAGGATACGGCTATATCTAATACCTAGCTGGTGAAAATACTTTTAGAAACAGAAATATTACGGCGGCTTACACTGAGAATTTTAGAAGCGCCAATGTTTGTTATTAATAATATTATTATTTTTAAACAAAATCGTTGGATGACGCAATTGTTTTAAAAGCGAAATGGGTATGGTCAATCTCCTTTACAGATACTTATGTCTAAAGTGAGAGAATTGGCAGATGTCAAAAATTAATATTTCTCAAGTGACAATTCCAAAGAAAATTATCATTATCATTAAGATTTTTAACTCGGCCCCATTTTTAGGGTTCCGTACCCAAAGGGTAACCAACGGGACCCTATTACTAAGACTCCACTGTCAGTCCGTCTGTCAACAGTGATAGTTAGACAGTTGAAATTTTCACAGATGATGTATTTGTGTTGCCGCTAAAACAACAAATACTAAAACCGGCCAAGTGCGAGTCGGAGCCGCGCACTCCCATGCAACAGACATGATTTTTTTGTCACTTTTATAGATAATGGTACGGAACCCTTCGTGCGTCGGATTCGCGGTTGGCCGGATTTTTAAATTTTGTAAGGGCAGAATATTTATAATAGTAAATTTATTTAATTCCAAAAAACGTGCAAAAGCATGTTATACATGTAGAAAGAACTCGGCTTATTATCATTAAACATATTTTTGTGTATCACTTACATAGCATCTGCTGCTGAGTAGGTTGTTAGCCTGTATTTCAGCATACAGCGCCTCTATCCTCAGATATATAGTTATATTACAAAGCCAATTTTAAAAACAATTCAGGCGTGCATGAATAACAAGGGATATAATAATATGTTAATAAAATAGAACAAGGATGTAAATTATAAATAATACAACATGGTCAAACAATGGTCCTTACACACCTCTTTCGCTATCGATCAGTAGCAGAACCAAAATTAGTTTTAAATACTGACTTATGTTGCATTAAGTCCGCCTTTTTGTGCTTATTTTTTGTGCAATAAAGTATGCATGATGATGATGATGATGATGACGTTATGAATGTAAAAATTAAAACGAAGGATAAGGCGAGGCCATTTTCTTAAACCAGTTTTCTTCACCAAGTAAACCGCCATACGAGTATGCACATAAAATGCATGAAAAAAATAAAAATATGTTAATACATTTGACTTCGCTATCGTTAAAAAGGTGGTAGAGCTGATGCCGGGCTCGACTGTGGTGGTACCGACATCTTACTCGCAAATCCTCCCGAAGTTATTCGGAGGAGAGTAAGAGAACAGCTCTCAGGCAAAACCAGGCGGCCCACCATTGCCTGGGACCGATGGGTGGCGGTATATCCATCCCCAGTTGCCGGGGCTTACATAAAAACAGATTGGTGACGGGCAGCGGCGTCACTGGTGCGAGGGTTTCGGCACCGCGCTCACCAACCCGCCTGCCCAGCATGTGTGAGTATGGGCATTTCTTCCAGGAAAACCGCCATGAGTGGCAAAATCCTGGAAAGGCTTATGTCCAGCAGTGGACGAAACGGGCTGATGGATGGATGGATGATCGTTAAAAAGTAAAAACTCGCACGTTACCATAGAAAAAAATAATAGTACTACAGAATATCCACTTTTCAAAGGCACAATAAAAAACTACTCACAAAGTGCTACAAAGTGCAATTCAGCTCGCAAACCGTTGCGTGGCTAAAATTTTATTCACCTACACGGCGCTTTTTATCACGTAACTCTTCCTTTGTCAAGCCACAAAATAACACAACCGGACGGGTTTCTTGGAGCGTTCGCAGAGTGAAACAGGCCTGACGTTACCAAGAACTGAAAGATTTTGTTCTGAACAGAGACTGATGGAAGAAGCTACACCGACAACAGCTAGGCTTTTAGATAATAGATTATTGTTCAGTACGTCGCCATGTGGTAGTTACTAGTCTCACTCACTTGATGAAGTGGTCGTCCTCCTTCTCCTCCCGGGCGAGGCGCTGCTCGAGCGTCTCCCCGCGGTACTGCTGCAGCATCCCCTCGTAGTCCACCGCGCGCTGCCGTCGGTTCAGTTCCTTCAGCTCTTCCAGGCTCTCCAATAGTTCTATCTCTTGCTTGGATTGTTCTGTTCTATATTCTGGAAATTAGAATGGATATCTATAGTATATTTTTTGCACAAATGAGGAATGTTAGTTCATGCTAGTAGAAAGAGGAAACTGACAGTTCATGCTAGTAGCTTTTAACTCCTATGAGCTATTTCACATTGCATTCAAAAATTCACGATAATGTGAAATAGCTCATGCACCATAGGAATTAAAAGCGGATTTCCCAATATCTAATTTAATACGTGGGACGCACTATAAGTTTCCGGAATGAATATGAAAAAATACTATTAAAGGTACAAAGTTAATTTATTGTTTTTCAAAATAATCTCCCTTGGCGTCTATGCACTTTTTCTTTCGATCAAACCAGTTTTGAAAACTTTTGTGCCACTCCCCTGTGGTGACCTCTGAAACGTGTTTTTCATACTCCTCGACAGCCTCTTCTGGTGATGAAAATCGTTGACCGCGTAATTTGTTCTTAATTTTTGGGAACAGAAAAGAGTCACAAGGTGCCAGGTCGGGACTGTATGCAGGATGACTCATGAGTTCTACATTTTTCGTCTTCAAAAAGTCGTTTGTCTGTCTGGCCGTGTGAGAACTAGCATTGTCGTGGTGCAGGATGATACGGCGTTTACGGTTATTTTTACGGAATTCGTCAATAACTTCCGGCAAACAAATGATCGTGTACCAGTCACTATTCACAGTACGACGATTCTCTAAAGCAACAGTAGCCACGTGTCTAGTTTTATTAAAAAAAGAAGCAATCATCCGCTTAGATGCACTTTTCACGCGCGCCACTTTGGTTGGTTTCGGCTCATCTTGAAAGACCCATACGCTCGATTGCTGCTTTGTTTTGGGATCGTAGCAATAAATCCATGTTTCGTCACCTGTTACTATGTCCCACACCAAATTTGACGCACCTTCGTTGAATCTGGTAAGCATGGCACTGCACCAAGTGACGCGGTCCGTTTTTTGAGCCTCGGTCAAGTTGTGTGGGATCCACCGCGAGCACAGCTTTCTCACACCCAAATGTTTGTGTAGGATTGATTGTATTTGACTCATGCCTATTTCTAAGGATGCGCGAATTTCATGGTAGGTCACATGCCTGTCTGTTTCAATCATACGGCGCACAGCATCGATGTTTTTGTTGGTCACAGCGGTGGACGGCCGACCATCGCGAGATTCGTCACTGAGATTGATACGACCACGCTTGAATTCTGCAAACCAGCTATAAACAGTCGTCTTGCATGGTGCTTCATTGCCAAAAGCTGTTTCAAGCCGAGCGATGCTCTGTTGAGCTGTCAAATTACACTTAAAATCGTAGAAAATCATAATACGAAAATTTTCCCGAGTTAAATCCATGTTGATGCAGACACACAATTTTTTAAATGGCGCCACAAGGTAAAAACAAAAGACAGTCAGATGAAACAAACTGCATTCTACAGCCAAAGAGTTCTATTTTCAAATGTTGCAATAAATTTTTAAATATTGTTTATGTAAGTGGCCAGTTCCGGAAACTTTTAGTGTTACCTATGTATTTCTTGAAAAGTGCATCTTTGGCGCACCAAGTTTGTTTGGAGCATTTGTTGCAATTCATTAGATGATTCCATTAAAAAATACCACATCTTGAAAGAAGGCCGGAATCAGGAGAGATGTCCCATGACGTGGTTGTCTCCATAGTAAAAAGAATAGTTTTTATTCAATATCTTCACATTATATCAATGTTATGCAAAATGTCAATCAACAACTTTGATAGCCAGTTACTAACTGCACTAGATGGCATTATCAAATTATTTACTTTTTTTAATCCCTAAGTCCAATCCTCTCCATAAAATCACGCCACTGTGCAAAATTTGTTTTCACTTTTTATTTTTTTATTTTATTTTCAGAATAAATGTTTTCTTTTGTGGTCCAGATCTTTTGTCTCCTGATGAGACTGGAAGGCGGGTACGGGATCTCTTCAACGAACAACAGCAGACCCTTCGAGTTTGGGCTTATTTGATTGGTGTTTATTAGCACTTTGGTAAAACATGGTGACCAGAGTCTGATAATGGGACTGGAATGTGGGTATGGGATCTCCTAAACGGACAACAGCAAACCTTTCGAGTTTGGGCTTATTTGATTGGTATTTATTAGCACTTTGGTAAAACATGGTGACTGTGGCATATTGTCGTTTAAAAAACCATATTCTTATTTCCACGAAAATCTCTTCGATGCGGGCGGAGCCGCGGGGCAAAGCTAGTACATATTAATTGCATAACTTAAGCGCAAGTAATAACGATACAGCGAGGGATCAAATGAACGCAATTATTTCGCAAATAGTTTGGTTCCTCCTTATGCTAAAGTTGAATATCTTCTTCCCCAAAGATTTGCGCGGGTTTGCTTCTTGGGACAAGTTGTTCGGTATGATCTGTTGAATATGTGGTTACATTTAAAGATCACTGTCCATTTATATTTCGCGACAGGCAGGAGCGGCCATTTCATACTGACATGTATGTACTCACCAGCACTCCCGCCATGTCGCATACTTTACATAAAAGGAAACCATAGACTAACAAAAAAACTGAAGAAATTCAGTACTACCAACCTTAGAAAACATAAAAGTTGCGTTTGTTTGATTGAATACCTACTAAAATTGTTTTATGAACACCCCTTATGGTTTGGTTTATGTGTTGATCAGGCTCAGTACACTGATAATAAAACAAAAAACCACATCCAAATCCGTTGTGTGTTTCCAGAATTAATAGCCTTTATTCAATCTTTATTCTCTGCCCATTCTCTAGCTAATTCAGTTACTTTTTACCTACAGCGGCTTGGTGCCCTGGGACTCAAGCAAATATTGATGCATGGTTTTTTCATCTAGCTAATTGTGTGTAATTTTGCACTCTCTTATCAGAGCCTTAGGCAGCTTAATTGGATTTTCCAGTAAAATAACTAGTGGAACAAGGTACAAGAACAATCAAACTATCATAGCATTTATAATAAATTGAGGCTATTTACCTAACAGCTTCATAGGATTATTGGCTTCTTCTTCCTTCTGTTCGTCCTCCTCCCGCTTGGCTTGCTCTTCAGCCAGCTTCAGCGCCATAAAGTTCCGCGTGGCGCCTGCCTCTATCTCGTAGTCTGTGTTCTTGGGGTCTGTCTTGAATGAGATCTCTTGCAGACAGCGTGTGCACTGGAAGTTAGTAATATAGAAGTTTTAGAATGGAATGTCATTTACATCTTAATGTGCAAAGCTTAATACTGTGAGTTACTTATAATACTATATATTATTTACCCATATTCTTATCAAATAGTTCCAAAACCAGGAAAAAGAGAAGGATGGACATTAAGGATATCCAGATCATGCTTGTTTTTTTTTCTATACTGTTATAATAAGACAGTTTGGTTCAATATTTTTGTTCAATAATAGGATTAGGTTAAGAACATTACCAGTGAACCCTGTCGGAAGCTTCTGGCTCTGCACTTTTGCACAAACACTCTAGGGGTAGTACAGTCTCAAACTAAGAGAATACCATAAGTACTTCAATCAGCCAGCCCCGAGATAAAATGAAAATAAGAGAGCAGTGTTTCTAAGACATATGCACTTTGAGTCGTATTTCACTCTAGCCCAAGTCGTCGAATGTATCACAGTGATGGCAGTGCAATAGATTTGTGGTGGCCTGTTGTTTTGGTGGTATCCTGTCTATTATTCAATTTCAAAACAAACATACATGTAGTGACTAGAAAAGAAAAAGGCATGTTTCGGTTGTTTGTGAGGATGATTAAAGATAATGTGAACAAGCACCATACATATTAGCTTTGTCTCTGAATTGACGAGGTTAAAAGTCATGGTGAATAACAACACTTGAAATGATATGCCCAGTCTATAATATATACTAACAACTTATAGAAGAGTTGATGTATGTGACAGAAGCTTATGAGATTCTATCGTCTCCACCTACTGCCCCTTTCAAAGAGAAAAGCAATTTAAGTACATGATTATGTATTCAATTATGTTCCTTTATTTAGGTTATGTTTACCACCAAAATCATGAAAGTACTCACTTTGATATAAAATCTGTAGATCCTGATTCCCAGGTAGTCTTCATTTTCTACATCTTCTTTCCTGGCATTGAATTTCTTACCCTTGTAAATGTATTCCCCGCAAGTTGCGCATCGCATGTTAAATGGAGCCATCAATCGGACTGTGTATTGGCGATTCTTCGCCAATTTCATGCGAGGGATCTTCGAAGGATCGAAGTCTGGGGGGTAATATTTCTGTAAGACAATAAATTATTAATAAAACGACAACTTAAATAAGGCATTCAACAAAATCATGTAAAGTAGTACACAATAATGTTGTCCAGTACTTACGTTTAATACTTTTCTCTCCGACATTTTTTACGGGGGTTTTTTCAACTAAAAGAGAAATAATCCTAAACCAAAAGACCTATATTATAATAGACAGGTAAACAGGTAAATTAAATAATTTTTACAATACAAGTGTCTTCAACATTGTCATTGATACAGCGTTCCGAATGGCGATAACATTGTTAAAACTACCATCAAACCAAACTACTCACGCCCATCAAGTCATTCCGAATGGGAAATGGTGTCAATCAGAGCTTAAACTTATGATCCATTCGGAACTCTTTTGGACGCGACTTGGATTGATGACAGTGACAGAAAAATTAACCTTTAACCACAATTTGATAACGTTACATGAATACCAACTATACTTTACATACGCTACGTTGTCGTGCAAGAGCATGGGCGTCGGAAGACGAAAGTCTAGGGTGGGGCAACCTTTCAAATATCAACGGGATTTATGGTTGAAAAATTTAAAAAAACGTACTTTTGTGCAGACAAAAACTGCCGATCGGTCTTGTCTCTCATATCAACTCATATGTCCGCTGTATGTGTACTTAAGTCGTGGTACGAAATCCTATTTTTTACTGTCCCATTCCGTTTCTAGGAGGGGGCGGCTGCCCTCCCCTGCACCCCCCCCCCCCTTCCAACGCCCATGTGCTAGAGTTATTTATGCCTCATTGAGAGCAACCAATAGGTGTTGGTTTATTCTCTCGTCAAAATCCTTTTTTCTGGGCTCGTAATTATTTAGTACATAAACTTAGGTCCACCAAGTGAATAACAATTCATGGTTTAATATTAAACTCTTAGACTAAGAATAACCTATTTTTGAAATTGCCGCCAGCTGGCTGTCACTTTTGATAGATCACTCACAGTGCTAACGCTCAGAAGCCTGGGCGATGATAGCACAACATGGCGGCCTTAATGATGCCATTCATGACGTCATCATAACAACCAATTTAGGGCTATCGTTATCGGGCTAATAACGTTGACTCGGAATGACGATAGACGCAATGTAATCGATTATGTTTTGACTCGGAACGCGCTGTGAGTTGACATGACATGACACTGACATGACACTCCTCGGCAGTGCTGCCAGATAAATATTTTAGAATTATGGGAAATCCTTGACCAAATTATGGTTTTCCATGTAAAATTATGGCACACCTACCCCAAAATACATGTTTTCGTGAATAAAACGAAAAAAATATTTTTTTTGTTACCTTATTCAAAAATAATTGGGTGGATGGAAAAATAATTACATCGTCGTCATCATCGTCTCACATGTTATTATTATTTGTAGGGCCCGAATTTTTTATGCAGATGCATCCACAAAAAAACGAAAAGTATATTAAACTAATCCCTGCCCGCGGCTCCGCCCGCATTTATAAAATTTTTGCCCCGCTTTTCGGCTTGGGAGTTATTTTATGAACACGCCTTATAGCCTACGTGTTGATCAGGGTCAAGCACCACGATGATGATTAAAAAAAAACTGCATCTAAATCCGTTGAGGGCTCTCGAGTTAAAACGGAACATACATACAGACGAAAATGTCTAAAAATTGTGGTTTTGGCCTGAGTACAATAATAATAACCGATTTCATTTTAAATTTCGCGAAAATATTCAATGTACACACACGACATTTTTATTACTTTATTATTAGTATAGAAGATTAATATTTAGTTTCTGCAGGCCTAACATGGTTGCTACTTTAACACCATTCCATACCTAATTTAGTGTCAAATGGTGTTAAAGTGGTAACCGTGTTAGGCCTGCTGAACGTATAAACATTGAAAGATGAGTGTGTGCATAGAGTGCTATCTAAATATCAATTTCAAAGAGTAAAAAGGAAGAGAGTATTCTTCTAGCAGTATCTTTGACTAAAGTCTAAACTACATTCGCTCATCGTCCGTCTGAAATCTATAATAATTCATCAGATTCATCATAAAATGATTGAAAGCACATGAAAGTCATATTTTTGGATATTGGAAGGTTTTAAATAGATTTTTATTGAATTTGGTAAAAATATATGGTTTAAAATTATGGTGCCATAGCTCAACATTATGTTTTTTGGAATGAGACCCGAAATTATGGTATACATCCATAATTATGGCACGTCTGGCATTGCTGACTCAGGTCCCGTTTGGAAACGAGTGAATTTCACTCGGAGTGATGCGAATTTCACCCTAGAGCGTTCAAAAATTGACCCGAGTTAAACCGAGGGTAACCGAAGTCCGAACTGTTACCTGACAGTTGCTCGGAAGTGTTTTGGAACACTTCCGAGTAATGCGAAAATCACACTGGCTAGTGCGAATGCTAACGCTGCACAGTGATTCGTTTCATACAAGCTAGACGCTGATAAGTTACATACAATTTGAGGAATGTAGCTATTTTTTAATCATTAAGGATTAACTAATGATGACAAAAATTAATTACACAATGACGCAGGTAGTCACATTAATATTTACTAACGACCGAAAGAGTGTATATTAAGAAATAGAGAGTTGCAATTCATTGCATTCACAATAGTTCTTTCCACAAGTTTGGTAAATAAAAGTAGTTGTCGGTGTTTTTGTGTTCTGAAAAAAAATGGGTGATAATCTTGAAGGTATGTTAAATATAACGGTATACAATTTTATACCAAAATTTTTAGCAAATATATAGAAATAAATTCCTAAAAAATAGTCAAAAGAATATTCAAAATATAAGAGTTTTTTTATTTTTAATAGAGATTATTTATATGGCACCATCCTGCCCCATTTCTAGAAAACATCTTAAATGTTCATTGTTTATCGTAGATTTAAAATCAGTAACGCTCAGACATGACACGAGTCGACATCATTTGATTTTTAATTTTTTTCAGGACAACGGTACCAAATTTGTCGTTCCGGGCTTTTAGTTAATTATTTATTATCATGTGACACTTTAATGTCATAACCTCTGATCCTCTTGTTGTAAATTATTTGTTTTATTTTTTATGTACTTAGTTGTTTTAATAATGTTTTGTTAGTTTTATACATAGACTAAGTGGCACCAAAGGGACAATAAGTATAAAATAAATATTTCTTATAATTTTAAACACGTTTTTTTTTCCATTTCCTGAATGACCCCAATTATCATAAAACCTTACATTATGATTAGTTACGTTGTTTAAAGCAATAATATTAAATAAAATAATTTTCAGCGTCTAGCTTGTATGGAACGAATCATTGTGCGCTGTCTGGGCCGCGTTCATGAATTCGGGGTCTCGAAACGGGTTCTAATGCCATCTCTGTCACATGCTTTAAAAATTAAAGCTATCCTGCTGTCTGTGTCGGAACCTGACGAAAGTGTTAATTACTGAACGGAGTAATAATCATTACTGAAATTAATTTCATAGACCAATCAGTCTTTATAAAATTCATATAAAAAATATAATTTCTGGTCTGAATACCGTTAAAGTTCGCCTGACAGTTGTCACTTCGGAGTTTTGCCGGGTTTTGGACAAAATTCAAAACATTAAAAATGTATTCATCATATAAAAAGGGAAAAAAGTGAAAATTATTATTTTGAAAGTTGCATTAAGCTCGTAAGAGCTAATTTATCTATAATTTTTTTTTGTGGCTAAAAAAGGCAATTTCAGTTTCCCGCCCTTGAATTAGATTTGAGACTGACATTTGTCACGCAGACCCGTTCTAAAACGTTTTTCTCACTGGAATCACTCACAAGCATTTCAAAACCAGATGTTCTCTCTTTCTTGTATTTAGCTGTCGCTTTCTATTAAACGAGTGAAATTTCGCACTACCATCGCACGTTTTGAAACGGTTCCTCACTCACTCAAATGTCATGTCATTCATAATCATGGCCGGGTTCCGAATGGCGCTGACAGCACTAAGAGTACCATCAAACTACTCACGCCGCGCCGTACGGCCATCGGTGATTCGGAATGAAGAAAGAATTACTAATCGATTATGTCTTGAATCGGAACGCTCTACATATCAGACATCATACACCTCAGCCACACACTCGACGATGAGCGAGGGAAGTGGGCAGGGAAGTCGTGTGGCTGCGTTAATCGTCCTGCCACTCGCGCTGCTGCTCCTCGTCATGCCCATCGCTCCCTTCACTGTGTATGTGACAACACAAGCTCATAAAAATGACGCCTCGTTCCGTGAATAAAGGGTTCTAAATATTCAATAATCTCAGTGTAGCCATACGAGCTCTCTTCCTCACTCATGCAAAAATTAATATGCTATCTTGTTGTCAGTGTTCAAATTTAAGTAAGCGTACGTTTAGAAATGCAAACCAGGCCTTTTTTTTCGGCCATGCGTAAATTTACTTTTTTAAAGAGAACAAGACTGTGCAGTCGACACGAAAAACGAGCCGAGCGAGATGGGTGTTGGCACTCGTAGGTCCCTTTCTAACACGTTAGAAACTCAACAACACTATATATTGTATATATTATATACACTGGCAACTTGCTAGACAAGGATACACGAGTAGCGACAGCTATCTCGCTCGGCTCGTTTTTCGCTAGAAAATGGTATCATAATAATTACAACCCTATTTCTAAGAGTGTAAAATCTAGTTTAGTTGAGCAAAAATTGGACAGTGCACAGTCTTGTTATTATACAATGTCTTTGCTTTAGACTCGCTCGTACATAGCGCCTTCCGGTACAGATGGTCCACTTTCCCGAATAGATCACTTTGGTAGTCCACTTTGGCAATTTGACAACTTAAATTTCCCATTTCGACTACTTTTCCAAAATGACTACTTTGCAAATTTGTCAACTTAAATTTCCCATTTTAACCACTTTTCGGTTACTATCAATAAAGTTATAATACCCTTCAGGTACAGACAGATGATTTATTTTTTATACTTATTTCGGTAAAGTAGTCCATCCAGGAAAGTTGCCAGTTCAGGAACAACGACCTCGTTGTTCAGGAAAGTGGTAGATTCGGGAAAGTAGTCTATTCGAGAAAGTGCCATTCGGGAAAGTGGTTTATTAGAGAAAGTGGTCGATTCGGGAAAGTAGACCTTCTGTACCAAAAGGTACCAAGTATGAACATGCTATCGACTCGACATTGCTTCGATAAACAAAAATGTAGGTCTTATTTCATAGCAATATGAGTTGTCGTTTAGAATTTATCGATGAGTTTATCTGTCAAAGGAGAATGCTCACCCAGTATTGAATAATGTATTTACATTGTCGGTATATCCAAATCGGGGATATCTTAAAGATGAAAAATCTCGCCACTTTTAAAAAATAAATAGCAATATCACACATTAGTCGCCATGGAAGTGTATTAACACTATTGAATAATGTATTTACATCCATCCCCGACTCGTCGTCACACCAGCTTGTCACACCAGTGTGACGGTGAGTAATTTTTTTCCGAATCGGAGATATCCTCGAGATGAAAAATCTCGGCTATGATGAAAAACAAATAGCAATATCACACATTTAGCCATCGAATCTTATAGTAAAGTAATTTAATAATGATGTAATTAAATGTCACAAAAATTCTGAGCTACATCCTGTATCTGTTCACTCTGGGCTTTTTTTTGGCATTCAACTTTATCGAATTGACGCGTACGTACTTGCACTGGCGTACTCTAATAGCATTTTAACTTATTTTGTTGTATAAATGTTCATATTTGTTCTCTTTTTATGTTAGGTACCTACCTACTTTATATTTATCTTTTTACCTTTATAATGTGTTTTGACAATACATTTTTAGTTTCTTTCTTTCTAAATGACTAGAATAGTTTGTTACTTCATATAATATTTATTGATTTATTATAGATAAGTAGATACTTTTCTTGAATAACACAGTGGTTTAAGACACAAAACAACATTAACAATGACACAATTACACATGGACATTTATCTACAGTCACAGAGGGAGTCAGAAGAACAGGAACTTTCTGAAACAATAGAATGTGATTGGTCAGGTACATGATTTATATTTGTAGGGAAATCCATCGCTTCGGAGACGAAAACTTACTTATTAATTTAAAAATAAAATATCATATATATGTAGTTTAAACACATGACATGACAATACTGTGATGACATGACATGTGACACGCCTACAATAAGCAATTATATACCTACTCATGAACCCGCGGGCCATAGCTTGATGCGTATAGTCTGAATATATAAAAGGCAAACCTGACTGACTAATCTATCAACGCACAGCCGAAACTACTGAACGGATTTCGCTGAAATTTGGCATACAGATAGTTGTAATGACGTAGGCACCCGATAAGAAAGGATTTTTGAAAATTCGCCCCCTAAGGGTTTAAAAATAATTCAAGTTAATAAACTACAAAAGTTACAAAATTTTAATTATTTCCAATTAATGGAAAGCTTGGGCCTGATTTTCAGGAACTATTATTACTAATATCGGAATCAATTTATTTCCACTAATATACAGGCGCAAAGCATTTTGCAAATTTTTATAGATGAGCCTGTTTCGTCACTTGGATTTATTGATTTTCATTCCTGCTTGTGTGTATTTGTTAATTTTCATTTCTCATTGGGACTTTTCAAAAAAAGAGTATTAGTTAGTCCGATTTCAAATTGTACCGCGGCGGGCTGTAATTCGCAACGAGACGGATTCGGTCCATGGGCCGGTGGTTGCCCATATACAGAGGCTGTTCATTTATTACCTAAGACATTTTTTTCACTTTCTGACCCGCCCTCTCCCCCACGTACAAAACCCCCTTTCAATCTTACGTAAGATATTATAATTATTCCATCAGAATTGCAAAGAAAGAATAGTAAAAATATAAAAACGCCTTGGTTTAATTTATAAGAAAGTTGTTTTTGTTTGTGATTTTTGCTTACTTTTGTGATTTTTATTTTTTATTTTATTTTTATTTTGTGATCTTACATAAAACAAGAACAGACCCTTTCCTACCCCCATGTAAGAAAAAATAAGACTTGTCCAGACGCCCTCCCTCCCCAAATCGTCTTACGTAATAAATGAACAGCCCTATACCGGTTGAAAATGAACACCCTAGCAGTGGCGTGCATCTCATAGGCAAATACGCAATGCCTATCCTGGAATTTGATTAGATAACTAGACCACTATCTATTTAAATATAGGAAGGTAGGTACACACAACTATTTCAATAAATAATCAGGTAAGCCTCACCCGTTCTTTGAAACACGCCCCGCAGCGCTCGCTACTGGCAACACGCACGCATAACTAAAATTTGATGCCAATTATCTATGGCTGCGTCTGTAACTATACTCCCATTACGTCAGCGGCTCGCGCCAAGCACGGAACATTCTCATTAAAATATGCAACGCCTGTTTGAAGCAACCACGTCGAGTTGGACAGTTTGAACTTTTTACCTCTCTTTCATTATAGGGGCTAATATCGTACTCCGGCTTGATATGGTCGAAGATTGTTATTAATAATATTATTAGAGGTACCTACTGAATTTTTTGTATGCAAAAATAAAAATAATCATCTTACTCGTACATGGGATAAATTCCAAATTTACAGTTTTATGCCTACCCTACTTAAAAATCCTATGCACGCCACTTTACCCTAGATATAACAAAGGAAACTGTTCTACGAGTATGTTTGAAATAAAAAAATACATGTTTTGTTACTTTTGTTAATTATTCTGTGCTTTTGTCATGATGTGTATAACCTATGTGCAATATTTACCGCCCGGAATATGTTAAGTCTATTGTCAGTCACATATCGCATCACGCAGGTTAGCCATTTATTCGAAATTTGGGAAAAAAAAGATATGTTTCTACGGTTTTGTGTTCAATTTCCTATCCAGTCATAGATTTCAATAAAGCTAGGAGGTTCATTTTTCAACCTGCAACCTACACTCATCGTGAGCCTCGACTGCCGCCGGCGGCTAGCTCGTGCTCGAGTGCGGCTATCTTCTCCTCGTGCCGCATGCGCTGCAGCTGTGCGCGTCGTTGCTGCTCGTCCAGCGCTACAAATATCTATAGGTACACTCACCGTGAGCCTCGACTGCCGCCGGCGGCTAGCTCGTGCTCGAGTGCGGCTATCTTCTCCTTGTGCCGCGTGCGCTGCAGCTGTGCGCGTCGTTGCTGCTCCTCCAGCGCTACAAATATCTAAACTCATCGTGAGCCTCGACTGCCGCCGGCGGCTAGCTCGTGCTCGAGTGCGGCTATCTTCTCCTCGTGCCGCGTGCGCTGCAGCTGTGCGCGTCGTTGCTGCTCCTCCAGCGCTACAAATATCTACACTCACCGTGAGCCTCGACTGCCGCCGGCGGCTAGCTCGTGCTCGAGTGCGGCTATCTTCTCCTTGTGCCGCGTGCGCTGCAGCTGTGCGCGTCGTTGCTGCTCCTCCAGCGCTACAAATATCTACACTCACCGTGAGCCTCGACTGCCGCCGGCGGCTAGCTCGTGCTCGAGTGCGGCTATCTTCTCCTCGTGCCGCGTGCGCTGCAGCTGTGCGCGTCGTTGCTGCTCCTCCAGCGCTACAAATATCTAAACTCATCGTGAGCCTCGACTGCCGCCGGCGGCTAGCTCGTGCTCGAGTGCGGCTATCTTCTCCTTGTGCCGCGTGCGCTGCAGCTGTGCGCGTCGTTGCTGCTCCTCCAGCGCTACAAATATCTAAACTCATCGTGAGCCTCGACTGCCGCCGGCGGCTAGCTCGTGCTCGAGTGCGGCTATCTTCTCCTCGTGCCGCGTGCGCTGCAGCTGTGCGCGTCGTTGTTGCTCCTCCAGCGCTACAAATATCTACACTCACCGTGAGCCTCGACTGCCGCCGGCGGCTAGCTCGTGCTCGAGTGCGGCTATCTTCTCCTCGTGCCGCGTGCGCTGCAGCTGTGCGCGTCGTTGCTGCTCCTCCAGCGCTACAAATATCTACACTCATCGTGAGCCTCGACTGCCGCCGGCGGCTAGCTCGTGCTCGAGTGCGGCTATCTTCTCCTCGTGCCGAGTGCGCTGCAGCTGTGCGCGTCGTTGCTGCTCCTCCAGCGCTACAAATATCTACACTCACCGTGAGCCTCGACTGCCGCCAGCGGCTAGCTCATGCTCGAGTGCGGCTATCTTCTCCTCGTGCCGCGTGCGCTGCAGCTGTGCGCGTCGTTGCTGCTCCTCCAGCGCTACAAATATCTACACTCACCGTGAGCCTCGACTGCCGCCAGCGGCTAGCTCATGCTCGAGTGCGGCTATCTTCTCCTCGTGCCGCGTGCGCTGCTGCTGTGCGCGTCGCTGCTGCTCCTCCAGCGCTAAAACGATCTTCTCTAGACGATGGATCTGCTGCTGCTTGCACTCCAGCGTCGAGAACAGATCTTGAATCTCGTCTGCTTTCTCTGCTATCTGGTGGTTCACCTTCACAAGCAATTTGCAATTGTATCAGTCTCATTGAAATATTACATTGGGCTATTTTGAGATAATAAATACAAAAACGAAACTGATCAGCTTGCATTTTTGGGCTTTATATGTGCAGAAAAAACGATCATCTACGGGTTAAGTCAAAGAGCAATATAAAAGAAACGAGCAACAAAAAGTCGCGGCTCACGTCGTCAACGATCTTCATTCGTAGCTCCAAGTCTTGCTGCATAGCTGCCAGCTCCTTGCTCTGTTCCGATTCTTTGTTCTTCAGCATGTTGATCAGTTCTTCGCGCACCTGCGTCACTCATACCGATCAAAACAAGAAAAATAAAATATTTTCACAGCGATTCCATGGATAAAGCGGATCGTGAATTTTAGCATCATCATCTTATAAACAGCGAGACGTAGGCCTTTTCAAAACTTCGGAACTGAGCTAATTAGCTTTGGAGCTAGCTTTTCTACACAAAATAATACCTTGATGACTCTTGCCTGAACTCGTGATGTCTTATCCTGCTTCTCAAGCTGAGAATCTTTCTGTGCCAAGAGTTCTGACAGCTGTTCGTTGCGATGAGCAGCTTCAACTAGGCTCATTTTAAGATCCATTACCTGTAAACAATAATTTCACCTGATTAAACCCATTATTTATCTTTTAGTATAAAATAAACTGTTCACTCAATTTAAACAAGTAGCTTAGTATATTTGAGAGAAGCGTGGTAATGATTTTTCAAGTTTTTTTTAACAGAGGACACAGAAGGAGAATCTCTGAGGGTCAGCGGAAGTTCATTCCAGAGCCGAACAGCACTGACCGTTAGGGATTTGAAGACTCAATTAGCGGTGTGCGCAGGGCAGGTATCGCCAGATCGAGATCGTGACAAGAACGCAGCGTTCTGCTGCTACGGTCAATGCGAAGAACAAATCTTTCTTTCCAATAATTGGGGCAGATGGGATTGTAAGAACATTATATAACAGGGAAAGAACATGCATGTTCTTGCGAAGACGAAAAGGCATCGCAAACATTGGCATCGACATCTAGGTATAAAAGCGAAATACCACTCACTCCATCCATTCATCAGCCTGATTCGTCCACTACTGGGCCTTTCTAGGATTTCGCCACCCTTGGCGGGGGCCTCCTGGAAGAAATGCTCACACACGCTAGGCAGGCGGGTTCTTGAGTGCGACGCCGAAACCCTCGCACCAGTGACGCCGCTGTCCGTCAACAGTGTTTTAGATAAGGGCCGTACCGGCATCCTGTTTGAGAGCGTCCTCTTACTCTCCCCCGAATAACTTGGAGGTAATAAATAACTCGCTCATGCATCACGAAATCTCCGAATCAATAGATCCTACATACTCAAAAGACGGCGTCACTGGTGCGAGGGTTTCCGCAATGCGGTCACCAACCTGCCTGCCCAACGTAAGTATGGGCATTACTTCCAAGAGGACAGCCAAGAGTGGTGAAATCTTGGAAAGGCCTATGTCCAGCAGTGGACGAAACAGGCTGATGGATGGATGTACTTAAAAGAAAATCCGAAAAGAAAAGATTTATCGGAATTGAATGTTTGCTAGGTTTCTTGCCCTTCTTCTTAGCAATACTAATCGAATGGTGCGGATGGTTAGGCATTATGTATATACAATATTTTTATTCCTATATTTCTATATTTTATGCAAGTGTATAACTTTATTACATTTTAGTAGCCCACCCTTAATATTTTTTGTATGTATTTCCCGTTTTTATTATTTCTTCATTGTATTATGTATATATAATATTTTTATTCCTAGATTCCCCTATTTTATTTATTTTTTATTTATTTATTTATTTAAAAACTTACGACTATCATTTATTAATGCAGGTGTATATTTTATTTCCCGTATTATTATATATTTTTTTTATATTCTAAAGACATATTATATTGTGTAAATTAACTTTGACTTGTAGAAAGTATACTTAATGTATCTATTTTGCAAAAATAAATATTTTGATTTGATTTGATTTGATTGAAATTATTTTGTCATTATTTTTTTTCTTTCTTTAAATGAGCTTACGGTTGGCTATTACCGTGCCTGATGAACCTAGAATGAAGAGGGCTCGCTCGGAAACCGGTAGCGTTCAAGTTACTTCGTCAACAAGGGCGGAGCGGTGGGCAAAAGACATAAAGCGTTTGTTAATTTTACCTCTTTGTGTAACTCTTGGATGGTAATGCCGTCGTCTGACTCTTGGTCACCAGAGTTGCTATTGCGGGCTAGCAGTTCGTTCACATATTGTTCGTACTGTAACACTTTGTGTTCACTGAAAGTTACAATAAAATCTATTAATAGTCATTGCGGGCAGCGGGTTCACCGTGGAATTCTTGTTTTTGGGTAGTCCCTGGGAAATTGACCGAATCCCGGGATAAAAAGTAGCCTGTGTATGCTTTGGGCCAGTTCACAATAAATCCCACTATGAAAATTTTATCGCAAACCGTTGATTCATTGCCGAGTCATAATGTTACTACCTAATAAGCAACAAACTTCGGATTAATTTGTCTTAGTGAAGTTGTGGTGGGATGGAATGGGGTGGGATTGGGACAATAACCGCGATAAATTTAAAAGACCTACACAAACAGGAACAACAGTGAATGAATAGGTTAATCGATTCAGATAACCAATAAAAATACATTTAAATTATATCGGTTAAGTTTTTACATCTTACATCGCGTTTAGCGACGTGTCCCCGGGAGAGGGTGTCACGAGTGTTTTGACGTGTCGAATACTGACTTGGCGTAAAGGGGCATGCCAAGTTTCCATAGAAATTGGGGCCCACATAAACAGATCCGAATGATATCTTAAATTGTCTATTAAAATGTGAAAGAAATTAAGGTGCGTCCATATTTTCAGTAGAAGTTGGGAGACATTTATGAAAAGTGATTTACAACGACTCTGCTCTGGATTCGTGCCCCTTTGAGCCTTCTTTGTTTCCTTCATACCGTTTAGTTAGTTGCTGTTGTGAGTTGTGACTTAGAACCAAATAAGCTACGAGGCAAATCGAAAATGGAAACCCACTAGTAGATAATACACATCGCCATCTTGTAATTGGTAAATCGGTGTCACATTTATGACAGAGTCAATAACACTGTGTCAATACTAAGGAAAGACGAAAATTCACTTTTTAAATATCGCGTCCGAAATACTGGTCACTTTACCAAGCCTCGGTTGAATTTGGCTGCATTAATTAATATCACCATATTATACTTACTTCAACTTCACATTTTTCGTCAGTTCTCTGATTTGTATCTGCATTTTTCCAATAATCTTTTCCTTATTCATGAGCTCAGTCGCCAACTTTTGTTGCAATCCTATTTTCTGCTCGGAGTTCTGAAACAAATATTGATTGCAATAGTGATTTGTCATCACATCATCTTTACCGTCCGACCAGTTATAATCTTTATTACCTGGGATTAAGGGTCTGGTCAGACGGCAGATCTGCTGGGGATATTTTTTATAGTCATCGAAAATAGCTATCTGGTACGTAAGACTGAAAAGAAATGTGTAATACAGCCTTACAACAATTTGGACTCACATTAAATAATTTTTACACACGACTTTTGTAACTCATGCACGTCGTGTATGTTCCAGGTTGGATGATACCAAATCAAGTACCTAGTTTGACTAAGCATACTTATAATGTTATCGTTTGAAGTTGCGGGCAGTAGTTATTTGTTGAATAAGTTTAAATACTCACAGATATTTTAGTCAACGTTTCTAAAAAGCGAACTTTTTCCCTTTTACACTCTATAACCTCATCTTCTGCCATTCTTAACGTTTCTTTTGTTGCTTGTAGTTCTGACCACAAGTGCAGTTCTCTGCTATTAGGTAGATCTGGAACAAGTAATTGTGCAGTAGTACCATTTAAATAAATGAGAACAGTACGTACTGGCTTTTAAAACGATGCTCATATTATAAACATGCTGGTGTTGTTTATGCTGCCAAATTACGGCGGCCACGACCTATTCATAAACCGAGTGTAAATTGACTGCCATCTTTAAATAAAACCACATATTCTACAGATCATAACTGAACAACTTCCCCAAAGAAGCATGTCCGCGAAAATTAAAAATATTGTTCTTCTCTCCATACTAACCTTAAGAACCTAACTGTACATGTTGTATGGGCAATTGAACTTTTTTAGGGTTCCGCGCCCAAAGAGCAAAACGGTGCCCCATTAATGTCGCTCTGTCCGTATGTCTTGCAGACGGAATGAGGTACAGATCTGTTTGTATATGTTATGTAAATGGTTGACCCAAAACTGGATATTGAATTAAAAATTTAATTAATTTTCAGGGGGCGTCCCATACATGAAAAAAAACCGAATTTTTTTTATCTCTAAAATTAAAGAAATGGGCCTATGGGAAATGGCCATCAATGAGACAAATTTTATACAATTTTTGTTAGGGGGTCTATCTCAATAGGAATTTGGATTTTTCTCTATTATTATGTGCCATATACTCTATAGGTACTTAAACATCATTTACTGAAAACGCTGATTGTTAATTTGGAGTTAGGGTTACGTGGCCGAATACTCATACAACTTAAATTTGCAGTTTCGTTTCATACATTTCAAAGGTTTGTAATTTTTATTCAACTCATAGGCCATTTAAACGATGCGGAACCCTCAGGGCGTGAGTCCTACTCGCACTTGAACGGTTTGTTTTAAATGATCGCGGTCGTTTCTTTGGGAACGTTGTCCTGTGTGATGTTTCCGCTAAACTAAAGGTAGCACAGCGTGTTTGTCTACCAGGTTTGAATAACAAATGTCCAGTGGGTACCTGAATTCGGCATGCTCCGTTCCAGGTCCTGTATTCTCGCATTCAGGTCTTTGATACTATTTCGGCTGTCGTCGAGTTGTTGTTCTACTCGTTCTTTTAGATTAATCTGATTCTGAGTGGCTTCTTGTTCTTCTTTCAGAGACCTTTGTAACTCCTTTATCTTACTATTAAATTCTCTTACTGTCGTATCACGCTCCTGGGACATTTGCTGTATTTGATCCTTCAGGTCTTCGACTCTGTTCAAACATAACACTGTATTTATATCGATATTTATGCATAAAGGATCTGCTTCAAAATACTTATGCCTGATTTTTAAGGTGGTTAAACCGAATCCCGGTGCAAAATGCGCATCATAATATTGTTTTAATTACCTTTGAATAAAAAGTATGCAAAAAATGCGTTTTAAAACAATTACCGGAAATTGATAAGTAATAATTAGGGTTTTACATTCAAATACTAACATTTTATGATTTACATTTTGATTGCTTTCGGTTAACAAACTTAAAAGCATATTTATCGTTGTAATCGAATGTAATCAAAATGTTAAGCATAAAATAACATCATTTTAATGCGAGAACCCAAGAAAAAGAGTTAGTAATCAATTTCCGTCAATTGCTATAAAACGCATTTATTGCATAATTTTTATTAAAAAGTAAGGAAAACAATATTATGATGTGCATTTTGCACCGGGATTCGGTTTAACCATCTTAAATGTGTTATCATGAAGGATTTTTTCATAGGTACGAGTATTTTCCAGGGTCGTCCTATACGAAAAAGGTCAATCAAACTCGACCAACCGACGACGGCTATCGGAAAAATCGAACCGGATTTTTCATATGTTATTCCACGGACGGTTGCAACAGACACCGACACTTGGATATTACGGTTCCAGTTTATTGACGAAATCCTGAGATATATAAGGTGGCTTTCGTTTATACAGCCAAAGTCACCCTGTTTGCGAAATACGATAATATTTTTTTATGCCTCTTTACTTGTTCAAGAACAACCTCGATACTAATTTTGGTATAGAAAGTGTAAATTTAATTTTGCCTATTTCACAAAAGGGGTAATTATTGAACCCACAGACGTAAATATAGTAGCAGACCTAACATTAATAATAAACGCATAGAGTCGATATTAGCAATTTAGCTCAGTGATCTTGGGCTCTTTTAAATATAAATATTGCTTGTTTCCAAATAAAATATATACTAGAGATTAGTTTAGGAATTAACAAATAGGTATGTTCCAAGCATAAGCCAGCCAAAACAATCCATTTTTATACGATTCTTCGTACAATGAAGCCTACATGTAGCTTATTTTTTGTATGGAAACTTGCCACGCTATTTAATCCTTATGTTTGGTCTGCTCCTTAGTAGTAATTATACGTCTGTGATTGAACCTTGGTTCTGAATTTTGAAACAAAAGTCACTTTATAAACTCTACCCGAGAGCTCAGTATGAATTTTGAAACAAAAGTCACTATATAAACTCTAGTTGCACAGTGTTCAATGTTGCCTTACTCATCTTGAAGAGCCTTCTTCTGCTGCGTCAACTGACTAGTGGCCACTTCTCCAGTCTTCAATGATTCTCTCAGCTTCCGAGCCTTCGCTTCCAGTTGGACTTCACGTTGTCGACTCTAGCACACAAATTATATCACATCTAAATACTAACGACGACGGGGTCTTGTAAATCATGTTGTATCTTCATCAATGGTGACATTTATTTATGCAGCCAAATTCATACCGTAGGCGTGGTAAGTGATCAAGTGATCAGTATGACGGATGGGTTTACTGCCTCTCTTCCTGCCGAACTCTACACTTTTTGCTAATTTCGCAAAATACAATATTGATCTCCCATAGTAGTTGACTCGGGGCTGGGCTTGCGTTTGTAGGTAAAGGGAAAATAATAATTTTCAAATTTACCAAAAAGGGTAATCGAAACTTGATACCGACCACATACTGAGTCTTCAGTATGAATATGGCTGCATAAATAAATTTCACCTTATATAAGGTTACTTTAGTTTATACAGGTTGAAAATGAACCCTAGCTATAACAAAGAAAACTGCTCTATGTTCGAAATAAAAAATACATCTTTTTTTTACTATTGTCATGCATGATTCATAATAAAAAAAAATATCGAACGCCAAAGAGGCACTAATACTCCGGTAACAGAGACAACGCTCTACAAAATCTATGTGTACATAGCCTATGTGCGTTATTTACCGCCGGGAATATGTACCATCTATTGTCAGTCACATGTCGCGTCGCGTAAGATAGCCAATTTTTCTAAATTTGAAAAAAGATATTATTTTTTTGCAGTTTTGAGTTCTATTAGTCATTCTGATAGAGTTCAATAAAGCTAGAGGGTTCATTTTCAACCTGTATCGCCAAAAACATACTGGAGGTAAGTGGCCAGGACCCAGAGATGGGATTCCACTCAGGTAAATTTACGATATTATTATAAATTCAAGGATATGGAGCAAACATAACGGAAACACTCAGTGTACTAGTATGACTTTATTTCCCTAAGGCCAACGAGAGACTGAACTTTGTGCCCAAGGCTCTCAGCTCACCATCTTTTTCGAGTCCTCCTACATTTACAATCAAATCACAATATCCGCCGGAAACGGCCAACTTTATTTAAACGGATGTCTCAAACATTATTTTCGGAATCAGTCAAATCACTCTTTTTTAAAATAATGAAATCACAATATCCGCCGGAAACGACAAACTTATGTCTCCTAAATTACATTTTACATTTTCTGTCAAAATAAGTCAAATGCGCAATTTAACCTACCGGAAATATAGCATTTTGAATAGTTAATTTAACCGGATACAAATAAATATGGTAAGCACAATATTATCTATGATATCTTACTTATAATTTCTAATTAAACGCAAATATAAATTTAAACATTCTGTTGAATTAAAGCAACCTTACATTTCGTAAATATTCTGCTTGGTTGATCTCGACTTGACTCACGGATCCCACAGGCAAACTGTACATGCAGTTTTGTGGGTCATGTATTAGTTTTATAAGAAAAAAAACCTGGTTAAAATAAAAAAAGAAAAAAACAGCCGACTGATATTTATTCGGGTATTAACGTTTTTCACTTCTTTTACGTGGTATATTAGGAGTTATCTCACGGTTTTTATATGAAGCCAGGGACCATCTTAATGTATTACAGTTCATTCGTACATGCTGAACAATAAATTGGAAAATAAAGTCATTTAAGTGATTTATGGTAAAAATTTACAAGGATCAGTTTGTTTTTGTGATTTGTCAAAAAGTTCCTAGGTGTTTCTTTTTGATAATTAAATTTTACGGTCACCCATCCCTAAAATAACCGAGACGAGAATTTAAATAAAATAAATAAAAATAGTGTGTATTACGAATGAAGAACTCATTTTATATTTATTAATTCATTTAATTACACTAATTTTGATCTCACCCGTATAAATACCCATTTCGGGTATTCACTCGGGTTGATTTCCGTTGGGCTGCCCATCTCTAGACCAAGGTTCAATGACCCTGTTTGCGAAATACGAAAGAGATCAAGAACAACCTCGACTCAATTAGTATAGGAAGTCTAATTTGATATTTTACGTATTTCACAGAACCTTGGTTCTGACCAATTACTGAGTCTCCAGTATGAATTTGGCTGTATCAACCAAAGTCGTCTTATATTAATTAAAACATAATGTTTGGATAGAAAAGCATTGCCACAGTGTAATATTATTACGCGAGGATCAAAACTCAATTAATCTAAACTAACACTTAGCAGATAGAAATAGAGGTTATATTAACCTGATCCTCCAAAGATTTAACAGTGGCAGTAAGGCAAGTGATGCTAGCCTCCGCCTCCCGCAGCTGTCGGTCCATCTTTGTGATCCTCGCGCGCCCTTGTCGTAGCTGCATTTCCATTGCACACAACTTCTCTTTAGCTGCCGACTTTGCTGCCCGCTCTTTTTTCAGTTGTCGATGTAGGTCCTTGAGTAACATGAACAAATCTCTCAGAACTGTCCAATCTATCGCTAACAACCTTAGACCATATAACACGGGACTAAGCAAGCGCACTTATCCCCCTCCGCTGAAGTATATGAATAATTTGTTCATGTAAGGCGACAAACAAGGAGACGCGGGGCGTCAAGCGGTGCGGTGCGCGTAGCGGGCCGCCGGAAACACAAACATACACGGATGTATGGAGCGCGCATCGTGCCGCCTGACGCGTCGCGTCTCCTTGAACGTACCCTAAGTTTGCTTGTGTGCGCGTTTTGTGTTTGTGTTGCAGCTTTTGATTTAGTGTGACAAATCAATTTTTCGCAGGAGTGTTTACCTCCCCTCCCGTGGAAAACGACAGAATAATTTCAGTACTAAGAGTCGCACTTTGCCAGGTCCCGTGTTAAATGGTCTAAGCTAACAACCTACTTATTGTCAATTCCTAAGACACTGTTATAAAATTGTTAAAAGCGGAGATCGTCGCTTAAGTTCCATAACCACGTATCTCAGTTTTGATAATTCTCTAGTCCCTCACTTCGAAATTATGAATAAAATTGAAAACGTTCAATATCGATTGAGAACAATCAATGAACTAACGATCTACACCGCGTAAATGAAAATATTTTGGGTTTTCTATTTTATCCAGAATTTTAAAGTTAGAGAATGATCAAAACTGGGACACGTGGATATCTGGAACTGCGAGCGCATGTGTATCAAAAGACGCGTGTTTCGATACCCCAAATGAAGTTTAAAATGATTCCAGGGTATAATTTTTAAAATAATTCATCTGCTGTCTTTCAAATTCTTTCTATTCACCACCGTGCCACATTTCAGCTTTTTACCTGTGCTGGACATTGAACTAAAAAAGCTTCATTTCTTGGCGAATCCATAAAAACTATTTACAAATGTTTTGCGAATAAACCTCGTCCAATATATTGTCGCTGGGTATCGAGGATTGCGCGCGTTCTTGCAATTCCGCGATGGCAGCGTCGTGCGATACCGTCTCAGCTCGCAGTCGCGCTATCTCCCGGACCAGAGACTCCCCGACGGCAACTAAGACGGTGCGTTCTTGGATCGCACGTCTGAAAAAGTGGCATCATAGGAGAGGCGTCTTAAGTACGGTCAGAAAAAACTATCAGAATTTTGTGCGAGCAAAATTCTTGTTACAAAGGTTTATTAGTTCACGTTCACCAAATAGATATATTCTGACAGTTTGGACCAACCAAAAGCGCGTGAAGTTAGTCGTTAGGAATGCAGTATACCACGGCTAGACAAAGCTCCGAGAATGCGATACTGCGACCCTCTGCCAGGAACTTCACGGCCACATTCTTGGTTGGCCCAAACTGTACTTGTTTTTTACAAATCTGAATTATTCTTTTGAACAATTCAGAAGGCTTGCTTCTCTTCTTTTTTCGGGTTAAAACCTACCCAAAGAATGACAAACGGGATCCAATTACTAACAGCAAGGTTTTACCCACGCAAATGTAATGAATGACTAAGTCCCTAGGAATCTGTCTGTCCATCTCCAGGGAATAAAATATAGCCTATTATCTAAGTGGAGAGTCTAACCATTACAACAACAGGAAAAGAATTCAAAACCGGTTCAGAAGTTCCAGAGATTACCCCTTCATACAAACAAATAAATACCTCTGTAAAATATTATTGTAGATAAATAGAGTAGATGGTTTGATTCCATATTAGCTCTCTTTTAACACCTGGAGGCCTAGCATGGTGCCACTTTAACACCATTTTAAAAACCATTTGACAGTAAATTCCATACTGTCAAATGGTGTTAAAGTGGCAACCATGTTAGGCCTGCTGGTATATGAATAAACTTTCATAAACATACTTTGTAAGCTGTATTGCAGTTTCCACAACATTGTCCGATATAGCTTTAAGTTCTCGAAGTGTTTCACAAAGTTGAATCCCATTTTCGTTGAATTTATCGATCCGGTCACCAGCGTGATTGCAATTTTCCTAAAATAAACTTCGATTAATATTATAACTTGTTTTTTTTTTGTTAAATATATGAAACAATACCAACTTGTTGTTTCAAAAGCTCTTTAGCCCAATCAACGACTTCTTGGCGAGACGTAAACGCTTGCAAACAAAGATCAGCGAATCGAGTTGGCATGCTTATTAGTTTTCCATCCAAATCTTCAAGAGCGTTTTCATCTACAAAACACAGTTTATAGCAGAAGTAAAGTTGTAACTGCCCTATAAATCGTATAAGACAAAGGTGTTCTTTCTTACCATAAGGTAAAATCGTGTTGATGAACTCAATAGCGCCCTCTGTGTTTGAAGCAGCCAGAACATCTTGGCACAGTTGGGCGACTTCTTCATTGGCCCAGTCGGATACGTTAAAGACTACCAAGTCGTTCAGTGGCATTCCCTCGCCGGAATCAAGGCGTTCAAAGGTCATACGCTTTCGCAAGCTTTGTAGATTGTCGAACACTTGCAGAACTGCTTGCTGAAAACCAAATACTTAAATATTACATTCTTATGGCTAAAAAGTTCGTCTAATCTTCGTCCAGGCACGTATCCAGGGTTCAAGGGATTCAGATCTAAAGCGCTACAGACGTTTTTCAACCACAAAATATATGAATGAGCGAATATATTTTGCGATAGTTTTATGGGAGCGTGTAATTTCTAACGGCAATTAATGGCGAGGTTTTGTTAGACCTCCACCAAAACAAAATCCTGGATGCATGCCTTTGTTCGTCGTACATAATATACAGGTTATTTGTGTCAATACGCTTCATTTGAGACTCTGTATTTTATAATGTGTTGTCATAAAAAAGCGATTTGCCAGCCAGCATGCTTAGACTTAATTTACTAAATGCGTTATTTCAGCACAATCAGCCTAATAATTCTTACTGTTATGTTGTTTTACCGCCTACACATGAAATGCATTACAGACAGGCAGTCCAGTTCAGATATTATCTACTTCTTGAATTATGTTGCAATGGACTCGTAGACAGCACAACCGAGACTGTATAATTCTGAGGGAACCCTAAACACAAAAGCTAATGTTTTCCGCATGATAATCTTACTTGTTTCAAATCCAAGTCCTTCTTCAGGTCGTGAAACTGTTTCCGTTTTTCTCTGTATACAGCTTTTATGTCTTCGTCTTCAATTTCATTTATTTTTATTTCCCGAATTGGTGCATAATCGCAAGAGATCTCTTTCGTGGGAGAGGTTGGTTTGCGAGGAGATATAGGGCGTTGGTTGGGTGTAACTGGGCGTTTTCCGGGCGTCAGCTGTCGTTGAGTGGGTGTTTTTGGACGTTGGCTAGGAGTCACTGGACGACTGTTCGTCAACTGTGAGATTGGGTGTGTGGGTGTCGTCGGCTGACTCGATGACCATTCCGGTCGGTTTTCGCGCTTTGGACTTTCCGGGCGACTCCTTGTTACAGGTGTTTTTGGTCGATCTGTGTATGATTCTAAGAAAAGAACATTCTTATTTTGGAACTTTGGTTGTCAAAGGCGACAACAACGCTAGATTAACTCAAGAGATAGGGTCAGTACTGAAGACGTCTTTGAAGTTAGTTACAGATTCTGTCTGGAGATGATAGGCCACTTTTGCGCTGACCACCTCAGATGGCGTCGCAACTGCGGATGCTCGGAGCTTTGATGAGGATAGAGTGAGATACACGGGGTGATACTGCATGGTCACTTAAGGGGGCCGGGGAGGGGGGGAGGGATTGGGGGGGGGGGGCGAATGAGGGCGATTGCCTCTTCCTGAGCCACGAACGAAAGACATAATTTTGACTAATTTCATAACTTCATAATCGACGTTTTTTTCGCTAGACGATTACAGAAATTGCCTCCCCCCTTTCGAAGTCTCTACCTATATATTTATCATTACAGACAACTCGCCATGCCTAACATTCTAACCTAAATCTCTTCTCTTGTCTCTTCTGCATAGAAGAATTTCCGAAAAACTAGTTTGTTCTAAAATCGATTTGGCCGGTAACATATCTAGTGAAACAAAGAAATAATAAATAAAAATATAAATATATTGTCACGACATGAATCCCCGAGGGGTTGTCAGAGGTGTTTCGAGTATGAACTGTGAAAGGTAAGTCACAGTCCATACTGGGCACACCCGCGTTTCACCGACGATTATTATCTCCCAATGATGGGTGGTGAGTCTTATCGCCGTACTTCGGGCACATATACACGCTCTTTTAAGGGCATGCAGGTTTCCTCACGATGTTTTCCTTCACCGTTCAGCAAGTGGTAAGTTAAAACAAATACCTACTATGCACATCAATTCCGAAAAACTTATTGGTGCATGCCCGACCGGGGATCGAGCCTGAGTCTCAAGATTGAGAGGCCGGCGTTCTACGCCTGAGCTATCGCTGTATTTAAAAAAAAAATCGGATAAAATCTAAATTAGATAATATCCACTAAAGACTTAAAGAATTAAATTATCGTACTACATACCATCAAGTATGTGGTCTTCACTTTCGTTTAACATTGTATTTTGTTCGAATGATTCTGATTCAGCCATGGAGTTTTTGGTTGTCAGGTGCACGTGTCTGTTTGGTGACTGTTGATAAATAAACGTTAAACCAATTGGGTTTTATTTAGCTAAGCATAAGGACCTGAAATCGTACCTGAGTTTCATTCCTTTTGTTGGATTGTATAGGTGAACTTCTGACCTGTTAAAAAATAATAATAATTAAGTCATTACCTCCGACATCAATGGTCGGTATTTATGAAAAATCACTTAAACTCAATTAAGTATACGCATCGTCGCAACATGCACCCCGACGAGGTGTGAGAAGTGTTTTCGAGTATGGACTTTGAAATGCAAGACGCATTCCACACTCGTGCGGTGTCGACTATTGCACAGTTTAATAAAAAACCGGCCAAGTGCGTGTCGGGCCACGCGCAATGTAGGGTTCCTTAGTTGCCGATACATATAAGTTGGTCTACTAATACAGACCGCGCCAAACTTCTGGTCCCATACATAATACCTAAAAGATAGGTTCAATTTTTTTCACTGATATGAGCAAAAGGAATCTTCGGCCTTGTCATGATCTTAAGTTATCAATGCCACCTCATTGCACTAAACGTTACTCTGAGTCTTTCACAGATGACGCTGTCAGACTTTGGAATGATCTTCCACACTCTCTTAGAAGTCTTCCCTCAATTACTTCTTTCAAATTCAACTTGAAGAAGCACTTTTTATCTTCTCAGCAGTCCTAGCTACTAATATGTATTTATTGTAAGTATTCATGTAGTGTGTCACATTTAAATGTACCTGTATGTACATATTTTTTGTACTGTAAGTTTAGTTTTTGGGGTGTAGGTATATTGTTAGGTTAATAAGTTTATGTAGGCTATATATAATATTATAGGTATATATCTATCTTTTTGCACTTAAAATCAATTAAGCCAATGTGTAATTATTTTTTTTCTTCATCTCTGTATTTTATGGTTGACTGGAAGAAATTTCTTTTAGAAATAAGTCCGCCTTTGCCCTCTGTTTTCATAATTTAAATTGTATTTATCTGTGTTTATTTTGTGCAATAAAGTGTTTATTATTATTATTATTATTATAGGGGGCCAAAAGTTTGGCGCGACCTGTACTCGTAAACCTGTAAAGCCTACTTAGCTGTGATAGTTTTCTTTTTAATTCATTATATATACTACTTCTGTGAATTTTTTCACATTTCTATAAACAACCGTTTAGCCGGCAGGGGGAGGGGGGGACGCTCCACACTAACTAAAATTTTATTTATTTATTTTCACTTTAAAGCTATATTTCGCCAACGGATCCCTAAATCGAAAAAATGGTTTTGTAAAACACACAATGTTTTTGAACGGCCTATCCAACGATACCCACACTATGGGATAGACGAGAAAAAAAATTCATCCCCAGTTTACGTGTATGAGAGGTACACTTAAAATAATATTTTTTCAAGATTTTATTTTACCGTTTTGTCGACGTGATTAATATTTTTAACCATAGCAAATTACAGCTTTCTAGTACTAATAGTCTCTGCGCTAAGCTGCGGACAGACGAACATGGCGAAACTATAAGGGTTCATTGTCGGACTACGGAACCCTAAAAATCCGTACAGTTGCCCAACGAAGCCGTTCAGACGGAGCGGTGTTGTGCGCTTGCGGGGCGAGACTCCGAACTGCTTTTTCGACAATTGTATGTAGCTCGGTGGCTTAGCTTGTATGTATTTTAACTGATAACGCGTGATGGATGGTGAGCCCTATCGGACACAAATATGGAGCCACAGCCATGGGCTGGAAGGGGGGGAAGTGTTTGCGCTGGGCCCGGTTACCTATTTCTTTTGTTGACTGTACACTACATAGAGTAGCGTTCAACAATTCACAATATTGTCAGGTTCTGAAATCTATGGACGCATCTTAGGACATACGAGTAAGAATAGGTTGAAAAGGGGGGTTTTCAGCGCCTCACACTCTTGAGAGCTCTACCTATCAGTGGCGAAGGGTCAATACGATTCCTGTCGGCTTGTTTAGGAAATTGCATCTTTACATTTCTTTATTCCGTACTCTTCGATTTGTCAAACATTTTCATAAATCTTGATACGACAAATACACTTGGCTGACAGGGAGTTGCAAAGTACAAAAAAAATGTTTTCCTTGGTTGATTTTCTGAGTAAGGATATATTTTTGACCGGCTTCCCTTTTTGAAATCTATAGTTAGTTGGAAACGATGTACCTTTGAGGCGTGCGGGTGAGTATGTCGGATGGGCGACGACTTGTTCGGCGTCAGGAGGTTGCGGTTGGTCGCGTTGTGAGCGGCGCGCGCGGTGGACGCTGCGGTCTGACGCGGCGCCGGCACCACGCTGCCCTTCGACAAACGAGCTTCTGAAATTGTTTCAAACAGTCCAGGCTTACTGTACTACCTACACGCAAAATTGTTCAATCGTGAAGAGATCTCAAAGATCATTCTCTGCGTGTAACGATTCTGCAACACACCAATTTCATGATTTTTTCCAAAACACGAAGCCAATTTTCTTTATATTAAAGTGAAATAAAACCGGCCAAGTGCGAGTCGGACTCGCGCACGAAGGGTTCCGTACCATCTTCTCTGAATATATAAAAAGCAAACCTGACTGACTCATCTATCCACGCACAGCCGAAACTACTGAACGGATTTCGCTGAAAATTGGCATACAGATAGTTGTAATGACGTAGGCATCCGCTAAGAAAGGATTTTTGAAAATTCTATTTATTGTAATAAATATTAATTGCAGGTACCTAATAAAATGTTGCATGTTACCATCTAAGCTTGTCATTTTGAGTATTAAAAAAAAACATTAATCACCCGGCTGATCGAAACCTAACCTGTAAATTCACATATTTCCAAAAACTCTTGCCTATTTGATAATTATGTTTATCATTTGGTATGTTGGTTGACCTGATGGCATCAGGCGGGCGGCGTGCCCTAAAATCATAATACCAACCGCCCAGTCCGACGCTGGAAGGCGTAGGTCTGCGTAGGTCCCATCCATCCATCCATCAGCCTGTTTCGTCCACTGCTGGACAAAGGCCTTTCCAGGATTTCACCACTCTTGGCGGTCCCCCTGGAAGAAATGCCCATACTCACACACGCTGGGCAGGCGGGTTGGTGAGCGCGGTGCCGAAACCCTTGCACCAGTGACGCCGCTGCCCGTCACTAGTCTGTTTTAAGGCCTGGCAATTAGGGATGGATATACCGCCATCCATCGGTGCCAGGCAATGGTGGGCCGCCTGGTTTTGCCTGAGAGCTGTTCTCTTACTCTCCCCCGAATAACTTCGGGAGGATTTGCGAGTAAGATGGTGGTACCTCCACAGTCGAGCTCGGCATCAGCTCTACCACCTACCACCTGCGTAGGTACGCGGAGTTAAATGTCAGTCACCTATGCCTTCCCACGTGGTAAGATTTCACGACTTCCGACACTTTTGTATAATAATGTACATTATTGTTTGGCTCATTGGCCTAAAATGGACGGGTGATAGTTAGGTCTGATTCGGTCTCTTAATCATAGAAAGCTACTTTGGGCAACTACGTGGATGTTCAGTAAGGCACTACTTTGGACTTCATTGAGGAATGCATCGTATATCTCTTACGTAGTTTATCCTTTTGACCCTTGGCCGTCGCTGCCATTATCACAGAAAATAGGACTTGATCACGTGTAATTTGATTTGTTTTGATAAAAATTGCGAAATGTAAAACGTTTTTAATTTTGACTTTTATGACATGTTTGTCAAATTGATGTTCGTAATTCAAAAGAACAAAAAGTTTTTCATGGTTAGATAAAAGTACGAATAATAGTTCTAATCTAACAAGATGTTAACATTTTCATAGACATTTCTGTGACAATTCCTTCCAGTCTTTGACTTCCTTCTTTCAGAATAATGTCACGTCTATCAGTTTTTCATTTAAACGAAATTTTTTGTCAAAAATCCGCCACTTATCTATTCACGACACATTGAAATCGTTTTTCTGGTGTAGATTAGAACTATCATAATGTGGAGACCGCTAACAAAACCTGGGAACTCCAAGCCTGCAGAACAAGTCGTTGGCAAGTTATATAACTTCACTTCTTAGTCAAGCAAGACAAACCTACCATCCCTATTATTTCACTTCTCCACCAGTTTTATTTTTTATTTTCGCAAAAAGCACCCGAATTCAAAACATGTTTATACAATTTTCTTAACATAGCATAGCATAGCTATAGCAGTTTGTCAGCAAGCTCTTGGGTAATATAACAAAGAAGACAAAAGCACTGCAAGCTATCTTCTATATTTACTAATAATAAAGTAGTAAGAAAGTCGTGTCTGTACATTAAATATATATTTTTTTATTTTAAATTGAATGGGTTATTATTATTAGTATTGTACTGAAGCCAAGACCACCATTTTAGAATTTTTGTCTGTCTGTCTGTAGGTATGTATGTTCCATTTTAACTCGGGAACCACTCGACATATTTGGAAGGGTTTTAGTTTTATTATCATCATCATAGTAACCATAATTACCATATTGATAAAATAACGAAAACGAGGCAAAGATTGAACAAACGCGGGCGTAACCGCGGGCAAGGCACTTATAATAATAATTGTAGTTGTTGTTGTTGGTATTGTTGTTGTTGTTGTTGTTGTTGTTGTTGTTGTTGTTGTTGTTGTTGTTGTTGTTGTTGTTGTTGTTGTTGTTGTTGGATAAATTACATTACACAATGCGTTAACTTCTCCTTACAGAACAGCTGTACCGGTGCCAGGTGTCGTCTCGATTTCCGAGTAGAATCCCTCAGCGGTGCGCCCAGGGCCGCACCGCACTCCGCGTGGCTATACCTCCATGCGAACCTGCGGTATGTACCAAGGAAAAAACAGGTCAACGCAAGTTTAATTGAAACGTGCTTCCGAACCCTGCCTGAAAAATAATAGGTCATATACTACTAGTCCCCGGACATTACTATTTAACTGTTATAGTGCCATGTGGTCATAAATAACACAATGCGAGTTTTAAAAATTATATATCACATAAGTAATGTGATATTTATGTAATTTTCATGTTGACTCACACTATTCTGTTGCTTTCAAGTCTCAGATATCATGATTTCAAAGCTACGAGTAATCAGGATAAACCAAACGCATGCCCCCTGGAGGGAAAGTAGGTACCTTAAATATTAAAGATAGCAAGTTTTACTTAAGGTTCCCACCTTTATTTTATTTTTAAAGTTAAAGAAAACTGCATTCAAAGAATCACAATAAAAAAAATCACCTGCATAAACCGAGAATCTAACTGGACAAATGTGTTATTTTTATGATACGGAAAAACGAATTATTCGTTTTCCTGAACAACAATACATTAAATCATAAGGATCAAATGAGGTTGCAATTTTAAAATGTTGTTCACGAAAATGAATACTATTTATAGGGTTAGGTAAGTACGTTTCAAAACTTGATAATTCATTTTCAGCCTCGGCCGTCGTCAGCAAGTCGTTTGGAGAATCAATCAAATCACCAGAAAAACAATTCGCGCTCAGCAAACATAGAAAAGAAGAAAATATGGATACCTTATACAAAAGTAAAACCACATTAGTAATCTCTAGTGTCGATCGCTAGTTCTTTTTCTTTTTAACAAGTTACAACATCCGTGTGTTAAAATAAACATTTTACTCGCATGATGTAAATAAACGGCTCACCTCAGTAAATCTATGATCGGGGTAGCTGGTCGAACATCCCGGCCCGGCGCCTCCTTCTAAGTTCAACATCCAACGATATCGCTTTCAAAGGTATCGTGATTGGTTAGAAAAGTGCAACGTCATTTCTAGCGTTATTGGCTAACATAGCAAAAGCATAGAGTAAACATTATTAGAGTGCATTACAAACTGGAAAAGATAAATTAGAAACAAATGTAATTTGCAAAAATTCCTCGGGCCAGGATTCGAACCTGCGACCTCTTGTTATCAAGACAAGCGCGCTACCGACTGCGCCACCGAGATACTTACCTAGACCGTTGAATTTTTCCACCATACTTGTCCACCGAATATTTTTGTAACGATTTGATCTAACCAGCTTGTAATGCACATATTGAACGCTCACGAGGGCGTTATGTGATTTCACGCCTTGTTCTTAGGAACAGATGGCACTGTCGTCACTACAATATGTGTTGCTTCAGACAGTTAAGAAATTCACAGTTCTCATTAACTGAGATTATGTTTTTATTGCGAAATCCATCGCTTTGGAATAATCTAAATATTATTATTAGAATGCATTACAAAGATAGATGCATAAAAGCATAGATGTTGAAGTTAGATAATAAGCCCCATATAGTATTTATTGAGATGAGCCGTTTGTAATGTCGTCGGCACATGAAGGAATTCAGTCGATCCTGATTCGCCTAGGCGGATCGTATTTATGTTAAAACTGGGAGGGTCGCCTCGCTGCCCTCCATTTCGCTCGGCTCTCCTTTATTTACATGTAAACCTAACAGAAAGTTTATTAAATAATAAAGTTTTCGATACCGCTTTTATTGATAAGCTAGCGTTTGTCCGCGGCTCCGCCCGCGTTTATATGATAATAAAAAAACACATCCCGTTAAATGGTTCTCGGGTTAAAAGCGTTTATTCAATATTTGCCCCATTTTCGGCTCGGGCGTTATTTTATCAACACCCCTTATAGCTTATGTATTGACCAGGGTCACTACGATGATAATAAAAAAACACATCCCGTTAAATGGTTCTCGAGTTAAAAGCGTTTATTCAATATTTGCCCCGTTTTCGGCTTGGGCGTTATTTTATCAACACCCCTTATAGCTTATGTATTGACCAGGGTCACTACGATGATAATAAAAAAACACATCCCGTTAAATGGTTCTCGAGTTAAAAGCGTTTATTCAATATTTGCCCCGTTTTCGGCTTGGGCGTTATTTTATCAACACCCCTTATAGCCTATGTGTTGACCAGGGTCACTACGATGATGATAAAAAAACACATCCCGTTAAATGGTTCTCGAGTTAAAAGCGTTTATTCAATATTTGCCCTGTTTTCAGCTTGGGCGTTATTTTATGAACACCCTTATAGCCTATGTATTGACCAGGGTCACTACGATGATAATAAAAAAACACATCCCGTTAAATGGTTCTCGAGTTAAAAGCGTTTATTCAATATTTGCCCCGTTTTCGGCTTGGGCGTTATTTTATGAACAACCCTTATATCCTATGTGCTGGCCAGGGTCACTACGATATGATAATTAAAAAACTGCATCCAAATTCGTTGAGTGGTTTTCGAGTTAAAATGGAACATACATACATATCGACAGACAGACGAAATTTCAAAAAATGGTTGTTTTGGCCTCAGTACAATACCAATAACCCATTTCATATAAAATATAGTGAAAATATTCAATGTATATACACGACCTTTTTACCACATTATTAGTACATAGGTAACACTAAAAGTTTCCGGAACTGGCCACTTACATAAACAATATTTAAAAATTTATTGCAACATTTGAAAATAGAACTCTTTGGCTGTAGAATGCAGTTTGTTTCATCTGACTGTCTTTTGTTTTTACCTTGTGGCGCCATTTAAAAAATTGTGTGTCTGCATCAACATGGATTTAACTCGGGAAAATTTTCGTAGTATGATTTTCTACGATTTTAAGTGTAATTTGACAGCTCAACAGAGCATCGCTCGGCTTGAAACAGCTTTTGGCAATGAAGCACCATGCAAGACGACTGTTTATAGCTGGTTTGCAGAATTCAAGCGTGGTCGTATCAATCTCAGTGACGAATCTCGCCATGGTCGGCCGTCCACCGCTGTGACCAACAAAAACATCGATGCTATGCGCCGTATGATTGAAACAGACAGGCATGTGACCTACCATGAAATTCGCGCATCCTTAGAAATAGGCATGAGTCAAATACAATCAATCCTACACAAACATTTGGGTGTGAGAAAGCTGTGCTCGCGGTGGATCCCACACAACTTGACCGAGGCTCAAAAAACGGACCGCGTCACTTGGTGCAGTGCCATGCTTACCAGATTCAACGAAGGTGCGTCAAATTTGGTGTGGGACATAGTAACAGGTGACGAAACATGGATTTATTGCTACGATCCCAAAACAAAGCAGCAATCGAGCGTATGGGTCTTTCAAGATGAGCCGAAACCAACCAAAGTGGCGCGCGTGAAAAGTGCATCTAAGCGGATGATTGCTTCTTTTTTTAATAAAACTGGACACGTGGCTACTGTTGCTTTAGAGAATCGTCGTACCGTGAATAGTAACTGGTACACGACCATTTGTTTGCCGGAAGTTATTGACGAACTCCGTAAAAATAACCGTAAACGACGTATCATCCTGCACCACGACAATGCTAGTTCTCACACGGCCAGACAGACAAACGACTTTTTGAAGACGAAAAATGTAGATCTCATGAGTCATCCTGCATACAGTCCCGACCTGGCACCTTGTGACTTTTTTCTGTTCCCAAAAATTAAGAACCAATTACGCGGTCAACGATTTTCATCACCAGAAGAGGCTGTCGAGGAGTATGAAAAACACGTTTCAGAGGTCACCACAGGGGAGTGGCACAAAAGTTTTCAAAACTGGTTTGATCGAATGAAAAAGTGCATAGTCGCCAAGGGAGATTATTTTGAAAAACAATAAATTAATTTTGTACCTTTAATAGTATTTTTTCATGTTCATTCCGGAAACTTATAGTGCGTCCCACGTATATATAATTCTTTGAAAGTGAAAAAGTCCAAAAGAACTCGAAATATATCTTGCTAATTTATTTATGTGCATATTTTAAGTAGAATTAATATATGTATATATATAAATATTTATAAAGAAAAGCCGAAGGGTAACATATACATTTTATTATCTTTGAAAGTGAATGATTTTCGATTTTATACTTTACGATCTGCCAAGGCAAATCATGATATGCAGAATTCTACGATTTGCCGACTACATTTACACCATGAATTCTCCTCAAAATTCATTTAATTCTATAATTATATTTGATTCGGACGTAAATCTTATAAAGTACGATAATACGTTTCGTTAAGTGCCATAATATATTTTCTTCTACAATCGCCCGGAAATCACGAATCATTTACAAAATAAAACTTAATAAACCATATTTTCCTCTGGGTAACCTCTGTCTTAGCCGGAAAAGTAATTACCGCCTGCAATGCTTTCGATATTTTATTTGAAACTTGTTATATCATACTGTAATCAAAAAGAGAGTACACTATCTAATCACAGTAATTAGATGCAATACTTTGAAGGGGTTGTAGAAGAGAACAATTGCAGTCGATTCGACTATACAATGCCTTATGCAAAAATGAACAATTTCTGAGATATTTTAGGGTTATTGTTTATTGGATGGGATGTTATCAAAGCGAAACAAATAAAAAATTCTAAAATATTGGCTGGTTTTTTAAATACATATTTTTAAAGTTTACTTTAGAAAAAAACATAAATTCAAAATATCTCAGAAATGGTTCAGTTTTGCATAGGGCATTACATAGTCGAATCGACTGCAATTGTTCTCTTCCACAACCCCTTCAAAGGATTGCATCTAATTACCAATCACCCTGTATAGCTGAGAGAGTAAGTGGCAGTTTGTGAATGAGTAAACCATTTGTTCGCAATCTTGGAAAAAAACACAACCATGTCACAACAGAAATGGCTTACCTATATCTCGTTCTTTGTATTTGTTAAAGTACAGCAGGAAAAAATAAAAAAACTAATTTATTTTCAGATACATCCCCAACCAATAGAACCTCCAATAACGAGTGGTGATCGTAATAAAGTTAGTACAAAGACGTATGTGGACACATCCTCATTCAGTAGTAAGCAGGTAAAAACAAGCACGAAGAAAGAGATCCATGCGAATACATCTGCAACCTGCTGCGATGTCACAGCCGTGGCGTGCATAGAACTTTTTGATGGAAATGCAATGAGAAGGTCAAGACTGACTGCCTACCAACATGATTTCATTCAATTTATATTTTTTTTCATGTTATTTTTATTGTCAAACTTGACCTTCTCATTGCTTTTCCAGCAAAAAGTTCTATGCACGCCACTTTACATAATTAATAGTGTGAACCATGGATCTGCCAACCCAGCTTATACAGTGTAATTTTTGCATTATATTTAATGTTATTTATTTCCTTTAATATTTTATAGAAACCCATACCAACACCAGCACAAAGCAAGAAAACTTCATTTGAGCCTTTAATGCAGGATTATAAGAAATCTAAGCCTGTTATCGTAGTCCCTGTATCAAAAGTAAGTTATTAGCGCAGAATCATAGATGACGATATTTTCGGTTATTATATTAATATTAAAGATGCTTTTTATATATATAATATTTTAGAAGCAGCTGCTGCATAAACCAGCTGCCGAGAAGAAAGAATCGGAAGTGGTGAGTACTTGTAAACGATGAATTAATTAATGATATGGATTTCTAGCTTTACATTAAACAGGTGGGTATCACAGTGGTTAAGCCGTTACGATTCATACTCGAATCAATCCTTACTTTATGTACTGTTGGCGACAGATCGACATGGCAATTTTCTAGTCATGTGACATCACATACCAAGGGGGTTAGCATGGTGCCACTTTAACACCATTTTAAAATATATTTTCTGTCAAGTGGTGTTCTAAAATGTAAAATGGTGTTAAAGTGGTAACCATGTTAGACCTGCAGGATATATCATCGCTACAAACACTTATGTAATCTGTTCTGAAAAGGATTTTATTCTTGACATAGTTCTTTTCGATATGACGGTGTAAGTAAAACACAGCCCTCTCAAGTGTCTGATTGACGGGATATTTATAATTATAACAATTATTTTCCCGTTCAATGTCACAATTTTCCAAAAATTTTCTGCCTAGTTCTCGTGCTTGAGAATGAATTATTGTTTTTTTTAATTTTAACATAATGTGACGAAGAGGCAACCGAAGTCATTTTCGATACAAAACTAAAAGCAATAAATAACGTGAGGTGAGCAAGATGTAAATCATAGTATAAATAAGTAATAGTATTCTATCTCCATACAAACGGGCCGAAACGAACACCCCCCAAAACTCGGTACAACTCGGTATACGACAGTCGCGGTCGCACCGCAGTTACGTACGCCGTACGCACGTTGTCTCCGTGACGCTCCCGCGCATTTTCGTAAATTAGGTATGGCACGAAATCACAGAGTATGTTGTGCATTGTATGGTTGCTTAAATATAACTTTTATAATAATAATATAACATTATCAAATACATAAACAGTCAGTTGGCAGCCCTAGGGCATGTTTAGGCACCGAGCGGCCGTAGTTATTGATTTAAAGGACACCGCCTAGTTAAACTACTGTTGTTACCTATAATGTGTCCAAATTGATAAACGCGGTCGATGCAGACTCGTGCGTGCAGCACTACGACTAAGATGGCGCGGTGCTGTGCGGGGGTGCGGGGAGTCACCCCCTCCGCGACTCACCTAAGTGCCATGTCACCTGTCGTCATCAGTACCTTAGTCATCAATTTTAAATATTTTTTTTATCCTTTAATTTTCAAGGTTAACTCAAATAACATTAAAGATGTGGTGCTGACCGTGAAAGATTATGTAACTGGAATAAATAGTAAAGGTAATTAAGAATAATCTTTTCATACTAGAATCGGTGTACGAGTATTATCATTATCACTTATTTGTCATTCTTTTACCGTTTCATTGGGTGACTCTTATTAACTTGTATTAGAGCCAAATTTTGATGAGCCACGAAAAGCTACCAAGGACGAATAAGCGATGGAGGAGACCATTTTGATAAAACTAATGCCCTTAATCTCGAGGTAAAAAAAGCTGATAAGAAACAGAACATACCCTACAATACTTATATATCTATGGCGGCATAAAAGCAACGTGTAAACGGTCTGTCATTTCAAATTGGTGAGTGTATAGCAACTTATGGAAAATCTGCCTTGTGACAATCCCTTGAATGAGGGTCCCCTTTCGCAAATTCACATAGGTCTGGCATCGCATTAGCAACTGATCTGGCAACATTACCTCGAGATTACTTATTTATATAAAAAAACTATGAGCTACCTCCGAAAATTCCTTCGTCATTATCACGTATTTACCCCTTGCTTTTTGGATATTTACTTGGCCTACTCTAGATATATGCAACAGCTAGCTAGCCACACGTTGAAGTAAGTAACTGAAACTAGATTTAGATAACGCGTGCTTTTTTATTTTTCCCCTTCTATATTGTTAAGCACTGTGTCCTCTAGAAAATAACTGCTTCTCGTAGGTTTTTGGAGACTACAAATTATTGTGTCGTTTACTGAAATAAATAAATGTGTAAATTGAACAAGATCTTGTTAACCCTAAACAACTATCTTAACTCCATATGAGCGCAACAAGATGTCAGTTTCCTATACTAACTCAACTTGTTTACTTGATCATAAAACTATTGGAAACAACCAATAAGTTTGTTAATATAGACAAAATTGCCGCAAACAAGACATAATGCCTCTTGTTTGGAACCTATTTGTTTCAGTGCATTTATCTTCTCTATACATATAAAATACAACGTCTGTCTGTCTGTCTGTTCGTTCGCTTATAACTTGAGAACCAATCAATGGATTTTGATGCAGTTTTCACTGAAAGATAAAGCATTTCTTCGGGGAGGTTTAGGGCTATGTATCATCACGCTATGGCAAAAGGGAGCAGCGCAATGAGAATTTTAGTGAGACATATGGAAGGTTCACCGCCGTAGCATAATCGATCGTCGCGGGTTCAAACCCCGACTGGTAAAATTTGTTTTCACTTTTTATTTTTTATTCTTTTATTTTATTTTCAGAAAAAATATTTCGTTTTGTAAAAAAAATATTAAAAAAGCTGAAATTATATTTCTTGACTGAGCAAAGACCAATAACTAAAATATTTTTATTTTCAAGTGCTTAGAAAACGCCATCTCTGGGTAGCTATCCTGGATAACGGCTCAGTAAGCTGGCGTTGAAATTGTTTGTAAGCTGGCGTTGAAATTGTTTTTATTTTCATACACTAGATGGCGCTGCATGTTTCAAAATATCGAATTTGACGCAGTCTGGCTCAAATCAACTCACGTTAAAGTTTGTCTACCTACACTATTATATAAAGAAGAAAGATTTGTTTGTTTGCATATAGGTAATGGGTAATATCTAGAACTACTGAAGTGACTATAGGTATAAAAATTCTTTAAACACTCAATAAGATTTTTAGTTAATCGTGTGGTATGTACGCCTTGCGTAGTCGTACGTATGTAGTCTCATCGTCGAGGTTTCAACCATCCACTGGTAAATGTTTTTTTAGGAGACCTCTCAAGTTCAAGTTTATTTGATCGGTATTGATGAGTATTTTTGTAGAACATGGTGACCAGGATCTAATGACGGGTCTGAGAGGCGGGTACGGGATCTCCTCAACGGATAACAGCAGACCCTTCGAGTTTGGGCTCATTTTATTGGTCTTTATTACCACTTTGGTAAAACATGGTGACCAGGGTCTGATGTTGGGACTGGAAGGTAGGTACTGGATCTCCTCAACGGACAACAGCAGACCCTTCGAGTTTAGGCTTATTTTGTTGGTATTTATTAACACTTTGGTAAAACATGGTGACTAGGGTCTGCTGATGGGACTGGAAGGTGATTATGGGATCTCCTCAACGGATAACAGCAGACCCTTCGAGTTTAGGCTTATTCGATTGGTCTTCATTAGCACTTTGGTAAAACATGGTGACCATGGTCTGATGATGGGACTGGAAGGTGGGTACGGGATCTCCTTAACGGACAACAGCAGACCCTTCGAGTTTAGGCTTATTTAGTTGGTATTTATTAGAACTTTGGTAAAACATGGTGCCCGTTGTATAGCGTCGTTCAAAAAATCATATTCTTTTGTTTTCCTTATTTCCACGAAAATCTCTTCTACGCGGGCGGAGCCGCGGGCAAAAGCTAGTTCTAATATAAACCACAATCAAAGTGCAAGCTAAGCTTGAGTTGTTGAATCTCGCTGAAAAAAGTCCACCGTATGTTTTGAAAAAACCCTATTCTTAGCGATACCCATCGCTGAGACGCTTTACTACGCCATCAAAGACGGTATCTTAACCCTTAGCTGAAGTTATTATTCCTTACTCACAAAAAGTATCATTATGTCCCTCCATAATAGGAACTCCCCTTGTTATGCTTCTCGGTTGTAAACCTTTTCTAATCGGTAAAAATACATCTTTGTGGTTTTGACCGGGGCGCGGTGTAACGTGCAAGCAAACGTTTAGTTCTTTCCACTCTCTTCGACTTTAGGTGTAAGTTCAATGATTTCGATGGTTCAATGCGTGTCCCGTACATCGGAAATAAGTATTTGGCGTCAGTTCGTGTTTAGATTTTTGGAGCTACAAAAGCGCAACTTTTAAACTTAAAAAGAAAACTCTTTTTTTCTTCTTAGAAATTGTATCTGATCAAAAACTTGATTGGAATGAGAGAATAACTGAATACGAGAGGACAAAGAATGAGCTTCAAGAAAAGCAGGTAGGTAAAAATTATTTATCTGAAAATCAAATCATTACTTTGGCTTTACTATTTGGACAGCAAATAGCATCTTATATTTTCAGACAACCATAATGCAACAGTACGCGGACTTGCAAATCGTCCATGACAAAATGAAGAATCAAAATAATAACGTAAAGCTTCCGTCATCGGAAGATCTAAAGGTCCTCAATGTAGCGAACCTGTCCCCAGAGCAATTGCTGAAGATATGCGCCACCACTGAGGAGTACTTCCCCAATAACGGTTAGGTATTCTTTTCGTGTTTTTTTTTCTTAAGACTGTGACACTTCAGTCACCCATCACTCAAAGTGTGACCAACGATGGTTGGTTGGGATAGAAGAAATCAATGAAATCGTGAAACTTGCGACAAGTACATTATAAGCTACATATAGTCGGAGCATAGTGAGCTCTGCGGTTAGGTCTAAAATACTAATTAAACTACATCCTTTTTTACAGATTTTATTTGTATGGATGTCCCAATCGATGTCAATAAATTGTATAGTTTGGCAGGAAACTTATTAATTACTTGTCAAGATACTTTAACAAAGCGACAGGAAATCATTGATTGGCTAGAATCTCTACTGAAAACGTATCCAGAGAAAAAGGTATGATATAAATATAACATTCTTCAGTATAACAAAGAAGATGGCGGAGCTAAGCCTGGCTGCCAGGCTAACCAAGCTACCTTTTTATTGTTAATTCTAGGACCTGCAAGGACCCTTGTGTAAAATAGAAATATTTCAGGGTATCAATATGAAAACCCTTGTGAGCAAAATCCATGAAATAAGCAAGGAAAACAACACGCTCAAATCTTTATTAGAACAAAGGAAATCAGAATTCCTCAGCGAGGTTGAAGAGATCACAGAGTGCCTGAGGTAAATACTAATACAACAGCTATAAATGATTATTTTTTGTATCGTTGATTTAAATTAATTTAATCGGTTATCATAATGGGTGTTCTTATCAGAAAGGGCGTTAATCACACAATGAGTCTTCAACTAAAAAACGAAGAGTTGTCATATGAACTATCAGAACTCAATGCACAAACAGCTGATCTTCGTAAAAAACTGCTAGCAGCTGAATCTTACAAGTCACATGGAAACAAAATCAAGATTGAGGTCAGTTCTTTAAATTTATATTATATAGTCGTTTATGCTACGAGTGCGGTAAGGAGGCAATATGTTACGAGGACGATTTGAAACACGAGCGACAAGTGATTAAGTTATTGCCCTTACCCACGTGTATCATATGCATATTTCAATGCATAGTGTGAGTAAATAAATAAAATTAAAGAAACAAACAATAAACACTCCAAATTACCCTTAAGCGGACATTTTTTTTCTTTGCAAGCAAGTTGCCAACTTGAGGGAAATAAACTGCTTTTAGTTTAATGCGTTCGTAGGCTGCTTTCAGTGACTCACCTCACATGCCTTGCCTTGATACTGTCTTGCTGTCAGTGGTAGTGTCGTCCGACGATCAAACTGAAATTAGTACAATTCCGTCAAGTCTATCTATGGTAAACAAGAAAAGACTGCCAACTTTCTCTCAATAAATAAAATTAAAACAAAAATAAAGCACTAGTGTTGAAAAAATTACTGCCAACAATAGTTTGATGCATATAAAATAGATCTTTACGAGCACTTGCATTAAAAATATAATTTTTACCTGCAGGAAATAGAGAGGTTGCTGCAAGAAGAAAAGTACAAGAATGGTATAATCAACGACCGGCTGAGTCGAGCTGACGCGCAAGTGAAGATGGCTACGAAGAGGACGGAGCAACTGGAGACTGCATTGGATAAAGCACGCGCGCAGATCTGGGCTTTGGACAGGACCGCGCAGGATTTACGAAATCAGGTCTCCTATTAAGATTATTTTCGCTATTTGAATACAATCATTATTTAAAAAAATATCTGAGTAAAAATTTATTAATATTAAAACTTAGATTGTAAGCGCTATTTGGGAAATAAGTTGGAACATATCTTATAAATTTGGTTTTTGAAGAAGAGACAATCTGACAGTTTATATTAATGATTGATAAGATAAAGCAAGCCTAAATATAACTAACTCATTTGATTTAAGAATTCTGGATAATATATAGGTATGTAAATAACGTACCGATAGCAAATAACGCCTGCCTAACATTGAGCCGGAATTTCTCTGGCAATAAAAATGGATCGCAAGAAGGGATAAGCTGCGAGAAAGTATTGTTTTATTATGAAAATAATAATCCCAATCACACCTCATATGTTTTCGGCATACTTGTTACGCACGACGCCAGAGATGTCATTGCGCACTGTCGTTATAATAGCGTTACACTACTGCGGTGTGTTTTCAGCAGCGAAAGTGTTATTTATTATACTTATTATATTAATATCCAAATCAATTTTTTTATAATTTCAATAGGAATATTTGGTACTTACAAAATACTTACAAATCTATGGAATAGGCGTTATTAACGATTACGTTCCTGTTATATCTGTTTAAAAGCACAAAAAAATGTATAATTGAAATTACATGCATGAGTTGATCTATTTAATTCCAAAAAGCAGAAAAAAACTGCACATTGTATTTGATTGACGGTGTAGCAAAATTCATTTGAGTGTTTGTTCTAGAATGAAAAAATACAATCGGAATTCGACAAGGAGCTGACCAGATTCACTGACTCTATACAAGAGACAACTTCCCAAATCCAGCAGATAGCGGAAGCTCGTGAGAAGCTTCAGGCGGAGTGAGTACTGTCAAATTTACGTTTTACCGCCACAGAGCTTAGGATCAGCTGCTAACTCAATATTATTGTGTTCTTGTAATTTGTATTTTCAGGAAAGAAAATCTTGAGAAACGCATAGAAGAGTTATCTCATCAACATAATAAGGCAATAGAGCAAATGGTTCAAGAGTTGAATGGTAACCAAAGAAAGCTCACAGAAACTGAAAAAAAATATAAAGATGAAGTTGATGAGAAAAAGAGATTGGAAATAAAAGTGGAATCACTTCATAAAAAGTTGGTAGAGTCAGAGAGTCAATGCAAAGAGATCTTCAGAGAATTAAAAGAAAAAGATGAGGTTCTATGTAAGTCGTAAGTGTTTTATACTTGTTATGTAAGTAATTTAGATAAACGCCACCAAGCATGTTTCCCGTCAAATAGAAAACATAAGTACTTACAACATTATACAATTGTGCAGGATCATTTACAAAGTAATGCATAAAACAACTTTGCTAAAAAAACCTAATGAACATTTAAACTATTGTTGCGTAGTTCCATAAATCACATTTATTTATTAAGTTTAATAAAAAAAATAATATGACAACGAATCCTGGAGTAATATCGCCAAGAAAAATAAATGTGAATTTAGTTGTAAGTTATTTCTATATTAATGTCTACATACATTTGATAGATCCATTATTTCCAGGGATGATAATTGTATAATGGTCTCTTTTCTATGCTATGATAAATCCGCATGAAAAGCTAATTAAATTTTTATTAATGCAGGCAAGGCACTTGCACTTCAATCAGAGCTAAGTACAATCAAAACTGAACTCGAAGAAGCAAAATTTGAAGCTGAAAACTACAAAAAGAAAGTGCTGCATCAGAGCGAAACTATCACAGAAGTAAAGGTAAGTTTAAATAGTTCTTACAATTTACGAGCAAGCTCCGAGTTTGTGACCTTGTGTGACTGCGTGTCCTACATATTGATTTATGTACACTGCTGCCTTCCCCGTGAATTGCAACAACCATATGGAAATAAAAGCAAAATATATTTCGAGGCCTTATGAGCTAAGCATCAATAATTTTATTTCAACTCGTATTATATAGGAACTATATGGATAAAACACAGAGTAATTATAATTAGTAAAATTAGAACCTAGATGCGCTAGAAATTTTGGCAATGTGTTATTATAACTGTTATTTCAGCGAAGTTTGGAAGAAAATCTCAAAGCTGAAAAGAATATGAAAAGTGAGCTTAGAAACAAGGACGAATATATACTGGAACTTGAAAGAAAGCAGTCGATATTAGAACAAGAACTGCAGAGCAGGTAAAATCCAAATACGAGTATACGAATGAAGTCAAATGATCACCATCTTTATTTGGTTCTTGTATCCACTTTACTCTCACTTACGTCGTAGCTGTCATCATCACAACTTTTTTTAATAGAGTTTTATTTTCTAAACTTTCATCTGATTATTTGGCTGTTTATTGCAGCAAATCCAGAACGAACTCGTATGAACATCAACTTGCATCTCTGGAGCAACACTTTAATAAATTAAGAGAAGTATTCGGTGATTTTAACAATTGCAATGAACTTAGTGACATGGTAGCTAATTTGCTTATTGTAACATGTAGGATACTTTAAAATATTTTTAAAAGTATCTTTATTTGTTGCCTGACAGGTACATCAGCAACGTTCCAAATTACAAGAGGTAATTCGACAGAATGAGCAACTTTCTGAAGAATTACAAAATAAAGATGCTGATCTAAAGAAATTTGAAGAACGTATCAAATCACAAGAACGTATTTTGAATCAAAAGGATGAAGTCCTGGAAATGCTTCATAAAAAAGACAACGAGCATACTAATGCCATTAATAATCTCCAAAACCATCTGGAGATAAGAAGTCATGATGAAAGTCTTGTAAGATATTTATTTATATTATTGTGTACGAGTCCGAATGAATATTATATAAAATTTCATGTGTCAATCTTCATTTTCAGCTTCATCAAAAACTTAACGAAAAGGTTAATGAAATAAAATGTTTAGGGACAAATATAGAAAATCAGAAACTACATATATCGGAACTAGAGACATTTGTAAAAGCGCTTGAAGATCAAACGCAGCATGCAAATTTTCAAAGAAACATCGATCTTGAAGTAATTAATGCTTTGAAAGCAAAGGTAGAAGAGTACGAAGCGTACTTTATAGAAGTTGAACAAGACTCTGACATTCCTGTCGAGAATGTAGATACTTTGATTAATATTTTAGAAGATGAGTTTAGGTTACCATTCGATCCCCTCAAGCCATTGTTGAGCAGAAACTCTGAATTCACAGAGTCAATAATAAAACCTGTCGAAGATCGTAGCAAGACAACTACAACAAATCAGATGCGTAGCCGGAATTTTTCTGTTACTCAAGAGGTAAAACAACCATTACGTCATCAAAGAGAACAGGAAAATATGCCAACGAAGTTATTAGGAGACGACAATAAATGTTACTACAAAACGACGTATTTACACAAACATACAGAACTATCAGAAAGAGAAAAGGACCAGCGTGATCATGAACTGAAGAGGCGATCTTACACTGCATCCTCAGGTTACGGATGTAGTAGTCTTCCAGTCTCACCCCCAGGGGCTAGACAGGCGGTCTCAACGGTGAAGAGCAATCAAGGGGCAATGTTAGAAAATAACTACTTTAGGACCGAAAGACAATCTAAAATGTTAAAACTAGCTTGTCATAGAATCAATGATTGAATTTTTGCGTACTAACCTCATCTATTTTTGCAAAGTTTTAATACCATTTTCCACAATTCTACTTTGATCAATAAAATAAAATTTAAAGTTTATTTATTCGCTTGTATTTCAGACTGTTATTTGACAACAACTACTATCAATAGCAGATTCACTTTCCATCTGAAAAAACAGATTTTATACTATTAGAAAAACAGCAAATAGGTTCGTCTACGTGTATTGATTACTTAATAAAACATTGTCGTTAAGACTGCAGAAGGCAAGCGAAAACAGTAAGATGTTGACGGAGTTCATGGATCGAGCCACTAACGTCAGTGTGTCGTGAAGGCTCGTCGTGCGCTTCGAGAGGGTATCGTCCGTCAACGTTGGTGCGCATGAGTTCACGTTCGAGCTTGGTGCGCCGCTGTTGCAGGCGCATGCGCACACTGCCCTCGCGCGCCAGCTGCTTGGTAGCGGCAGTCACAGCTTGCTTCAACTGCTGCACTCTTGCTCGTTCCAAACGTAGCGCAGACCAGGCCTCAGATGTGTCCGCACACATCGCCGACAGCGATTGTGACACCTACGTGCCCAGATACAATAAAGCTGCTTTAAATATTTAACATCTCCTACAGAGTTAGGCTTGAAAAAAAGTACTATCTGACTTGAAAATCTGCGAACCGTCATCTATATCTATACTAATAAACTAAAATATATATAAATAAAATAAAGTAGTAAAAAAGTCATATCTGTACAATAAATAAATGCATCTGCAATTTTTTAATTAAAATGGGTTATTAGAATTGTACTGAGACAAAACCTTCAATTTCGTCTGTCTCTCAATATGTGCCTTTAACTCGAGAACCACTCTAAGGATTTGGGCGCATTTTTCTTTATTAACTGATAATTTATCATTGTAGTGAAGTGACCCTGGTCAATATGATAGGCTATAAGGAGCAGTTATAAAATAACTGTTAAGCTGAAAACTGTCAGTACAACTCAACGATTAAAAGACACGACTACCACGCGAACGAAGCCTGTATAGTAAAAAACCAGTCAAGTGCGAGTCAGACTCGCATACCTAGGGTTCCGTAATTCGACAGTTTTGGGAACAGTCAGGAAGAAGGTATTTAAAATCTTGCCCATGACTGTATGATAACTAAAAAAAGAATTGATTATACCACAAAAGAGAGACTCAAATTATTTATATCAAATATTGCGCACGCTCAATGCAATAGCTGATGTCACAGACTTGTTTTCATGTTCATTGGACGAGTTCACAAAGGCCGGCCAGTGTATATTGTGTGTTTCAAATTTGTAAATATCTTCTCCTTTTGTGTTTATATTTTGTTTGTGTATTTACTATTCTATCGCATTAGGTTTAAGCTTCCTGTAATGATAGTGTTAGTATTTTAAGAAATAAATAAATAAATAAAATACCGTAAGTACTCGAAATAAAACTCGTGGATGAAAAATTTAATTTTGTCACTTTGTTATCGTGAATTTCTCACCCGCTATATTTTTCCTGTAATCTTTACGTAATCCTAAATTACCATGATTTGTTTCATATTTTTCGATTCATTTGTTTCGGAAATAAGGGGGACATGCATTTTTTTGTGTTTTTTCAAAGTTTTCTCGAAATTGGTGCCAGTAAATATAGTAAAAGTACATATTTTTATAATCAGCTCTTTAATGTCTACAATTTGATACCCATATTGTATTTTTGTATTTTTTTTAAATTTGGTATTTTACAATTTTTTGTATTTCTCATTTGTTATCTTTTTTTTTAACCGCTATATTTTTCCTGTAATGGGCCAGTTATGACCTATAATCGCCATTTTTTTTTCATATTTTTCGGTCTACCAGTTACGGAAAAAAGAGGGGAGGGGGACATGTATTTTTTGTGGTTTTTCAAAGATATCTCGAAATCGGTGGCAGTAAACATGGTAGGTGGAGGTGGTAGAGCTGGTGCCAGGCTCGACTGTGGATGGAGGTACCACCATCTTACTCGCAAATCCTCCCGAAGTGCGAATCAAGAGTAAGTAAGGAGAGTAAGAGGACAGCTTGCAGTCAGGCACAACCAGGTGTCCCACCATTACTTGGGACCGATTGATGGCGGTATATATCCATCCCAAAATGCCGGGCTTTATATTAGAACAGACTGGTGACGGGCAACGGCGTCACTGGTGCGATGGTTTCGGCACCGCGCTCACCAACCCGCTTGCCCAGCGTGTGTGAGTATGGGCATTTCTTCCAGGAAGACCGCCGAGAGTGGCGAGATATCGGAAAGGGCTATGTCCAGCAGTAGACGAAACAGGCTGATGGATGTATGGATACATAGTAAAAGTATAATATTTTTACAATCAGCTCCTTAATATCTACAATTTGATACCCATATTGTATTTTTAAGAATTTATTTTTTATTTTTCTCGTTTTTGTATTGGAAATATTTTACACAATTTCAAATTTATAAATTTTTTCTTTGTACCGTATTATGTAGGCAAGTAAATGCTATTTTTGTGGAAAATTTCAAGACTTTATCTTTGGCAAGTAATTAAATGGTATTAATTATTTTAAATATTCGGTCAGCAAGAAAAATCTGCTGAAAAGTTATTTTGACAGCACAATATGTTTTTGTCGGCCGTAAAAAAGAACCACGAGCAATTCCTGGTCAGCAACTAAATCAAAGATTATCAGAAGATAAGTAGATATTTGGTCAGCTTGATAATTATAGTATGTTCGAGATATCATGATATGGGTGACAGTTCGTAATTTTCCGTTTCACCTATACTACTCACACCATACTACATACCCCAGGTACAAAAGAAAATAGTTTTAGAAAGAATGTATATCTTTATTGCAAAAATACAATAAATTATTTACCTATAAATCGAAACAATAATCACAGTGTATTCGTTAAATTGAACAAAAAAATATTCAGAAAAAATGTCTTTTTGCTACTTGATGCGTAGATCGGAACGTTAACCCATAGGGTAATATATACTACATAATCGAAAATACATCGATGAATCGGTGCGGACATCTTATATGATCGCGTCAGTACGAGTTCATCTTGTATGCGGTTTGTGTTTTCGTTGCGGTTGCTTTACGTGATATTTGTTTTGACGTTTGTTACAGTTTTGTTGATTTTTGTTTTGATATTGTTGTTTGTTTTTGGTGAAATGCCGAGAAAAACAAAAAAAATCTTTGAACTCTCAAGCTTGTGAGTTATTAGTTCGTTTAATTTAATAAATTTAGAAATTAACAAAAAGTAGTTTGGAAAATCAAAGATCAATCAAATAAAAAATCGATTTGATAGCCCTTGTTAACATTCTCAATACTTAAAAAAAATCGGTTCTATTTCATTAGGGCACATAACTATAAGTGTCAACTTTGAACTGCCACCCATATCATGATAACTCGAACATACTATAATATGTCTGCTAAATAAATAGTTCTAATACAAAATTATTATTTTATCAGCAGGATTATACAATCGATTAGCATAAAAATAATATTTAATAAGCTATAATCTCTAAGAGTCTGCATTTAAAAATTGTGGTCAGCTTACAATTTAAAATTAGCGCAGTTTTATTAAAAAAGCGGCAATGATCGGTTAACTGTAGAATTAGGGCATTTTTGCTTTCCTGCCAATTTTTCCCAATTTCGTTTTTGACTATATCTCCGAAAGTAGTGGTCAGATTCTAATGCGGTTTTCTTTCTCAAAAACTAGATTAAATTTCCTACACAAAACAAGAAACCTACGACATGGGTACTATATAATATAATATAATTACTACTCATTCTTAGCGTTTACCTTGATATTGCCCAGGTATGGCGATCGTCACCTGTATGATTCTACGGGTTGGAATGCAATAAATTATTTCACAATAACCCAATGCAGCAAAATTGCACACTTTTGTTGCTGTAGAAATAAAACAAATTAGAAAATTAAAATAAATTTTATAGCTTGCCAAATATTAATATAATCCGTATCACGATTTGCTGCTCTATTACTAATATTGCAGCAGATATATTTAATTACCTATGACATCAATTTTAAAGCTGTCCAATATCACATTACTCGCTGATCAATTTAGTTATTTTTGCCGATCACTAGAAGCAGCTCAACTCACTTTGTTTGCTGACAAAATATATTTTTTAGCTGACCAAAATCTCTTTAATTTGCTGACCATATAAATGATAGCCTGTATCTTTAACGGTGCTAAAGTTATGAGGCTGTGACATACGAACCGACGGACGACGGAGTCTCACCATAAAGGTTCCTTTTGTACCTTTTAGGTACTACGGAACCCAAAAAACAAGTAAATTCGCCATGCAACCCAGGGCCGCGTTCAGTTTGATGGCCCGCTCATCACTGACAGCAGGATAGCAGATACAATTCAACGCGTGCGAAAGAGATGTCATGATCGCCGGGCGTCGGCGGGCGATCAAACTGAACTTATATTAGCCCAGGCGTTAGTTTAGACAAAAGAAGTGGTCACCCACCGGCCTGCCGTGGTACTCCAGCAGTTCGGGGTCCTTCCCCTCGAGAAGATCAGCGAGCTGCCGGCGGGTGAGCGTGATCTTGGCAAACAAGTCGGCGGATCGTTCATGACGCTCCAGCATCAGCGCACGCGACGTCGCGGCTGAGATCAGAGCAGACCGCTCGCGGGTCAGAGCTGCCACCTTCATCTGTAGCTGCATCAGCTGGAAAGTCACATTATAGGAATGCATAAGAATTTCAACCGCATATAGTATAAAAATACCAATGCAAACGAATTAAAAATAAACTTTTAACAAAAAAATAACAACCGACTTCAAATATTATAAGCCATTAACTAAAAAGTTTAAAATAATTATTTACGGACCGAAGGTACCAAAATAACACTCGCCGACTTCTTTCTTTCTGAAATACCATGTTCTCTAGAAGTCGGCACTCTACTATTGGTTTTTGTGTTATCTACTATGGGGAATGCGCCGACTTCTATATAACATATGTTTCAGGAAGAAAGAAGTCTGCAAGTGTTATTTTGGTACCATCGGTCCGTAAATTAATTATTTTAAACTTTTTAGTAAATGGCTGCTATAATATAGGAATTCGGTTGTTATTTTTTTGTTAAAAGTTTATTTATTTCACACTTTTTAATTTAACGCGGGTTAAATTGTGAAAAATGGCTTGACTACAGTGAGCACTCTGATTGCCTCATTTGAGCAGTTCCAAATACAAAAGTCCCGTGGCATAATGACAATTTTCAAGTAATATCCAGCAATGAGCATACTAACACAAAACGATTGCCGCCATTTAGAGTTATGTGCTGTCATTCATTCAGGAGTTCTATGGTTATGTGGCCAGGATCGAAGGTCAGTAGGTATATTGTCAATTTACAAGTAATACCCTGGAATCAGCACACTCACACAAAGTAATTGCCGAAATCTCGTGTAATGTGCTGTCATCCGTTCAGGTGTTCTATGGTGATGAGGCCAAGATCGAGATCGAGGTCGGGTGGATTATGTCAATTTTCGAGTAACATCCTGCAATCTGCGTCCTGGTACAAAGTGTGTTCCGCTATATCGAGTGATATGCTGTCATAGAAGCGTAGAGAAAAAACATTGAACAAATAGTCCGATAGAAATTGGTTTGCAGTAACTGTTCATTCCAGAGTCGCTTTTTTGTTTTAATAATTACTTTAATTACGTGCAAGAGGACCTTAATGTTTTCTAATTTCTAACATATCTTGGTCGAGGGGCAAGAATTGTGTAAACGATGTTAATAACTCAAAGGAAAAAAAAAACGAATCCCTTTTACAATCGTTTATTTGTTGTAAAATTACCGTCTTGCTAAAGCATGCTTTATAATATTTTATAACAATTTCTTCGATGTAAATTAAATTTTTAATAATTAATAAAAATGACTAATGGCTACTCACAATTTACTTATACTTATTATAAGTAAAACACCTGACTACAGTAAATTTTACAGTTTCTTCAGAGGTAAACATGGTTACGCGGCGGTTCCTCGTTTGCCCGTTCCCCGTTAAATAAACTCGATTAAAACTACGAAAATTCAAAATTCATTAAAAAAAAAAAATTTACATCGATGAAATTTTCATAAAATCATAAGGCTTGCTTTGATACCGTATTTGAACGTAGGTATAACCTTTTTTTTTCATTTAATTTATTTGTGTCAGTTATCTATAGTTTACGACCAAGATCGATCGGTTAGAAAAGTGTAAAACTTAGTAAATAATCATAAAATAATTTGATATAATAAAACAGTAGAAACCGCTGTGTCTGGACATTGAAAAAAAGTAATATAAATAGAAAGGGGGTGACTAAAGAAGAGTCATTGAACACAAATCAACGATTTTTAGAATCTTTTTTGTCTGTCTGTCTGTTTGTTCACGCACATATCTAAAACTACTGAACGGATTTTCATGTAGTTTCCACACCTGTGTTTTGTGGACAAAATTCCATTCGAGGCGGGCGGAGCCGCGGGCAAAAGCTAGTCATACAATAATTGGATACGAAACCACAAAAAAACTTGTTTTGAAAATTAAATGGATTTCTTATTATAGATTTTATTAGTATTTCTTCCGGGCTAAAGGTTGTCCTTGTTAACAAAATACTGAAGCTACTACTTGCCTCTGCTTGTAAATCAGCATTTTCGGGTTCTTTGACGTAGCAGTCATAGTTTCTTAATTTCCTTATTTCGTATTGCAACTCGAAGAGCTGGTCTCCATACTGACTTATACTTTGCTGCCTGCAGTATAATCGAACATTTTTTTAATGATAATGTAAATATATGTACAGTCGGCAAACCTCCCGCCTGATCAGTTGCAACATTTTGTCGCTTGCAAGTACTCTATCCCGCCTTTTATTTTATTAAACCAATAAGGAATGAAAACGCTTTTGCTTTATGACATATTCAAAATTCAAAAATTCAAAATTATTTATTTATAACACATGTTACTACAGATTTTTGTTGTCGAATCCTCCTTTTAAGTTCACACCTGTAATTAGGAGAAATTCGCTCCTTCATAGTTGAAACAATTATAAATAAATATTTACACAAGGCACGACTAAGTCTACTGTAGAAATTAATTAATGTAGGCACAATGTACGTACTAAAAAGAACTTATGTTATAATAATTATGTTAAGTAATCTATTTACACAGGATAACAAACACAGCTCTTTATATGCTATTATAAATGCGACTATTTACTTACGAAATATTAAACTTATTGAATTAAAAACTTAGTTACGAGTCTGTAGATAACCCTTAGAGTATATATACTTATGTATACTCTAAGACATAACCGTGTTCTGTTCAGTGTGAATGTGTTGTAATGTAATTGTAAAAGTAGTGTAGGGTTTTGCGGTGGTGTAGGTATTTACTAACTATAATAATAGTGCAATTAATAGTTTTTACGTGATGTGATATGTTTTACAAGTCTTGTGCATATGTGTAGTGTAGGGTATGCTTGTGTGTGTGTTTGTGTGTAAGAGAAATAATAATAGTTAAATGAATGTTTTAAAGGGATAGATATGTGATAAAATTCTATTGTAATAGTAGTTCCGTGTATTACATATTATGACGTTTTATGAATTATTATTATTCAAAAACTTTATGGTTGAGCGTGAATCTACTGGTGGACAAAACTAGGAAGGCGGGGCATAGTGGTCACTGTACTATCCCTATTATATAATATTTATAACACTAGCAGGCCACTGCACACAAACATGGCCCTTAAGGTAATAGTGGGAGGTTTACCGACTGTACGTATAAAATTGACTTTGAATTTAACATTACTTTGCGGATGTGAACGTCACCACCCAGATTGCGATGTTTCCTGTTCCCCTGTGCAGTTCCTGATACATAACATAATTGTGACGCTATCTGTGTCTATACTTTATTTCTAGGGCAGCTGGAAAATCGGTCGCTGACCTTTGCACATTTTGTACTGAACTCCGTACCACGAAAATTGTATGGCGAGACTGGCGAGCGATACGTATCGTTTTCTTTTGAAGCGAACAGTTTTTCCATCCGCCTTAAAAAGTACAATTACAAACACAAAGTTTCTTTGAAAGCACTGCAAGTGAATTTGAGTACTAACATTGCTTTTTCTTTTTCCTCATGTTTTTCGATAGTTTGCTGTAAATTCAATATTGTTTTTTCTCTTTCCACCAACTCAGAAGCCATCTTGTCAATTTTGTTGTCAGCATTTTGCTCTTGCTGGAAAATAAAACATAAAAACAAAATTACAAATGTACAGGTCTAGTGAGAAATATTACGACTTCGTGTTTTGTCGGCTAAGTTCGTTTTATCCTGTTTTCTCTGAGGTTTTCTCCGAGCGTTGCCAACCCGTACGGTATGGAGACATACAATAATTTGGCCATTGGTACGCCGTACGATGTACAATAACAACTATCTAAATCATGTTAAATGTACGATAATTTTTAGGATACAATAAAAAAACATCAGTGCACAAAAACACATTTGTCAGGAAAAATTAAACGCTACAATTCTTTTAACCAAAGAAATCCCGTAAATAAGTAAGTACCTAAATACATATTTTATTTTCATTGAATAAATACGAAAATGCCATAATCTGCGGGTTGTTTTCATGAATGAAGAGTGTTTTAAAATCACCACAGCTTATAATAATGCACCACAGACACATATGCTATGACCACAGACTACAATTTCTCCCTCCTTCCCTTCATAATATCTCTTTCACTCGTGTGCGCGTCTTGTCTCCGTTTGTTTCACTAGGATTCCGCTTATTCTATATCTATACTAATAATAAAGAAGTAAAAAAATCGTGTCTGTACATTGAATATTTTTCAACATTTTAATCGGAAAGGGATTTTATTGCACTACGGCCAAAACAAATTGAATTTTTGTCTCTATGTATTTTCCGTTTTAAGCCGAGATTATCCAGAGAAATCCGTCCTACTCCAACACTTTCATTTTTCACATGTTTATCCTGCTCAGCGGAAGCGGGCCGCTCAGAAAACTCGCAGTTTTGAGGTTTTTAATATGACGGCCGTTTTATATCACATTTTTTACGACGTTTATTTTAGTATAACTTTTATTGTCCAAAACTTAATATAGCTCAAATGAAATTATATTTAGATCATAGTTTAGACCTATCTTTGCGATTTAATTGGATCGAGGAAAATGTAAGTAATCGTGTATCGAATGGCCGAAATAATCACGACGCGGAAGGGCCCGGGTCGGCTACCAATTCTTGCCAAAATCTAATGCACCCAGGGAGATTATGTAGCATTATAAGATTATGTATGCACATGTTCTGCAAAACCTACTTCAAAATAAGGTGGTAATGACAGATATTCGGAAAACATCTGTTGCATTTTCTTCAGTATTGCGGGAGAGGTTTGAAAATACCTCGAAGTTGCTGTTAAATTACTCATCCACATTTTTAGTTCAGGTACCAAATCTAAGGCCGAATCCATTGCTAGGTCTATTGTTTTGAACCCCTGAAAGTGTGTTTACATTCTTTATCTCGTATTGTTGGTCTTACTTTAGACTAGATAACTTATGTTATGATTCTCCAGTGCCAATCCAGTGGAAATTTCTTAAAAAATGCCTTGCCAGACCTGTATTAAGAGGATGGTCCTGACCGGTGCAACATTAACCTGGCCCAAAATATCACCCCAGTATTACTGTCTTCTCCATTGAGATCCTCTGCGATCCACTGTCATGTAATATCACTCTTTGCCGGTTAGAATAACTATTGCCACGGAACTTATATTAACAACTTACAAAACAATTTAGGTTTCTTAAACTAAAACAGATGTTTTTAAATGTCTAATCAGTGGATGGAAAACTTCTGTCTTTAAATGTAGGTCCCTACAAGGCTAGAGCCAACACGGCAACACGTACTGACACTGTATAGTTTGAGAGAATTAAATAGTCTGTAACCATTTCGACTTTACTATTAAAACTAGGGACGTCACCTCGCTCCGCTCCACTTCGCTCGGCTCCTTATTTTTTCTTACATGTTAACCTAACACGCCCCTCTTCGCTTCGCTTGTCGTCGCACCTTTTTTTTTCCGCTCACTTACCATAATCCTACTAATATTATAAATGCGAAAGTTTGTGCGTGTGTGTGTGTGTTTGCGGCCCCAATAAAGTGCGGTCTTTAACATGACAAGAACCTAGGTTGTGCGGTCTGACTTGATTGTGCGGACGTCCGCATAATATTTGAACGTATCTTTAAGTATATGTATAGAATTCTCGTGTTCTGATTGGTCAACTGGTGAAATCTGAGGATTTGTTACGATGTGCCCGCTTTTTCAATATTTTTGTCATGTTTTACTAACACGTGAGAGAGATTTGGTTCAGTGGTGTATCCACCACGTGGCGCCACTAGTCTTAAATGTGTAAAAATAAGTACGTATACGGTGTTATGCGGACCGTCTTCTCTTTCTTTCCAGATCATGCTTATTCTGTGTAAGTGTGTCATTTTAGTCACTAAGCACGATTACGAACATGTGGCCATCAGTTTAGGACCGCTCTTTCTTATAAGATTAAATGTAACGTGGGTTTCTTCCAAATTGTTATTTGTAAATACAATACTAATAGTAAGTCAATTACAATCAGCGATTGTTTGCGTGGTAATAGTTTTCAACTATTATCTACGGTACAACAGCGACACATACATAGCCTTAGTCATTAACGAAACGTGAGCTGAACATAAACTGCAGTAGGAGTTAAATAACTCAGAGTTAAATAACTCACAACTTCAGTTCAAAATAATATTAAAATAATGCCGTTAAAGTAATGTAATTAGTGGCGTGCACAGAAATTTTTGCTGGAAAAGCAAAGAGAAAGTCAAGCAGACAGTAAAAATTTAAATACCACTTTAAAAACACGATAATTGTATGTATGACTGTTTTCCATAGAGTAAATTTTCATTAAAACTTTTATTTGTCAAAATAATTTTTGAATTTTTTCTTATTTATTTTATTGTCAGGCCACTTTGGATAAATCATATTATCATTCTGTTCTATTGCCGTCTATTTTGCATGGGTGAATAAATTCTAACTTTATCCTTTTTTCAAATCATTTTATGATTCACCCAAGTCGGCCTTTTTAGGCTGCATGTGCACGCCACTGCTCACTAGTCCTTTGAGGGTGTAATTAAAAAATAGGAGGTAAAATAAAAACTACTTATTAGTCTAATTATTATATTAATCAGAGGAATCCTACATTTAAGGTACTGTAATCGCTTAAATTTTAAAACAAACATATTTAAAGTGTCATAAAGTTACAACATAACATTATTACTTACAATATTAACATTTATGTCAAAAGCCAAAAATTAAAGTAACTTTATATTACTGAGCATTGAGCATTCACGTACACGTCTAAATTCTTTATAATTTTTCATGGGAAAATTTGTTTAGCTGTTGGTACCACGAAACGTTAGACTAAACCTTCGATCGTTTATTAATTTTTTTCATTTTTTTTAATTATATTGTATACATAAAATTTTACATCTTTCCAAGACCGCTTCTCTAAAGCTTTTTCCGCTTTTAAACAGTTTTCGCATTCTTTTTTATTTGGAACTTTCTTTCGGATCCAAAATATTGCCATTTGTCGGTTCATGGCATCTTTTTCTTCATCATTCCAAGCTTTTCGAACGCAGCTTCTTTTATTCTTTTGGACCTTTTTTACATTTGAACTTGTGATGTGTTTTTTTCTCGGGTTTCTTCCATTTCTTTCAACATTCACAATATCATCGATTTTCATTACATTTTCTCCATCTGAATTTGCAAGATTGAATTGTTCTGGATAAATTTTTTCTGTAACATTTGTTATATTTTCTTGGTGGCTATTTTCTACATGAATATTCATATCATCCAAATTTTTATTTTTGTTTTTCGACAATGTACCAGTGTCCATTGCAATTAGTAGTTTACTAACTTTTGTAAGTTGAGTGACACTATCTGGTAGTCTGTAAAATTCTCTATGCACTCTTATATCGTGGCCCATATAAGTTGCCAGCGAATCCATCTCATTATCTTTTAGATTCAATAACTGTGATGCAGTAGCAACCTGTTTTCTCAGTTTAGTAGATGTTAGACTCTTCGGATTTTGGGCACCACATTTTTCGGCAAATTCTCTTAATTTGTCGGCTGAACGTATGTGATTTACTGAGTTGATACTTGGAAACAAATAGGGATTTTCATTGGCAATACCAAAGGTACCACGAGTAGCTATCAGTAAATCAATTTGTGACTTAACATCATTAGTTAGTAAAATTGGAACCTTGCGGCCTCTCTTTCCCCTTACTTCGAATCTAGTTAAATTTTTAGCTAATTCTTTTTCCACATGGCTTAAAATACTCGATACTTCCTCAGTCATTGGAGCCTTATCGCGGTTAAGGTACGTGTCTAAAAACATTCGCTCAACTTCGCCAGATCGCCGTCTGTTGAATAGCAATGTTTGAGTCAAAGTAATTTCATTAAGTTTAACCCATATTATTGCATTATCTGTGTCCTTTTTTAGTTGTTCCATAAATGTGGCAGCCTTTGATTTTAAATAATCAGTCAGTAAACTAACGTCCGAGGCTAATGGCAATACTTCTGCTTTGTTCCATTTATTTTTGTATGTTGTTGTTAAAGCCTGACTAGAAACTTGGTTTCTGAAGTTCATTTCTATTAGCGTTATAAAATCATCTAATTGTTTTCTTTTAGACGACCGTCCTTTTATTATGCATTCCGATTTATAAATCTCGCAACATTGTTGTACTGAGGTTCGCAATCGGAGTGCCAAGCTAGGTGTGCCATATGAACCAGTTTTTTTATCATATTTGGCGATATTTTTAATATTTTTTATAAATTCATCAAAATATTTTGGCGTCAGGGCATCTGAGAGACTATATATTTCCTTGTTGGATTGTCTCAGAGCAATCAGTAGACGTGCAATTTGACGCATGCGTTGCGATATATATACATGCAAATGATCCAGGTTCCCCAATCTGTTGTATAATTCTGATCCAAATCTTAGTATGAGGTGATCAAGCCTCAGGACCTGATACACATCGTCTTGCTGCATTTTTGATAATACTTTTAAAAGTCCTGTGCAAGCACTTCCTTCTGGTACAGGAAATGGCATTTTTCCAGATGATTTCAATAATTTTACTTCTTCTGGCCGTGAAGAACATTGTTTTTTGTGGGAAAAGAAGTATTTTTTATCAAACATACCATGACAATAGCTGCAAATGGTAAAATCTTTAACTTCTTTGTTAGCGTCAGATATAGGTCTTCGCTTAGGAATTACAATTCCGTTTCCAGTAGTTAAAGCTTCAGAATTATGTATATAATTCCCATTTTGTCGAATTTTTTCTATCAGTTGTTTTCTCTCTTTGCTGTTCTTGGGCTTGGCCATAAATTCAGCTACTTCAATTTCCATAGCGTGCTTAGCTTCTAAGTGTCGAGGTAGTTTAGAAATAAGTTGCTTGCAATATAAGCACGCATGTTTTTTGTCGTGTGTTCTTTTTCCCGGCTCTTTAAAAGCCATGATTAAATTTTTCACTTCTTTGATATTCAGGCAGTTTTCTTTGTCAATATATTTGTTGTTTCTCTTTAACGAACAGTCTATTTGTTTCTCTCCTCTTTTAAAATCTTCTTCTGCCTCAATTTCTGAAAAGCTACTATCAGAATGAAAAAACACGCTATCGATCATACATTTATCGGCTTCTTTTTCGGAAAAGAACATCCCTTCTGATATATTTTTATCAGATTCATTCATTTCATTTAGATCACATACAGTTTTATCACTGTTTATTTCGGTATTCCTGGAAAATAAAATAAAAGTCTGTTAAGTAACAGTATATTATAATAACACAGCACATTTAATTTCATAATATAAGCAAAATTAATTTTCAATCGGCTTAGTCGTCATTTAATAACTGAGCATGGATCAGCATCGAGGCTACGAACTGAACACAAAAAAAATGTTGGTCTTTATTTAATTTAAATGATAAATAATATTTATATATTCATAAATAAAACCATTTTATTCCAGTATTCCAGATATATTTCGACTTATGTCAGAATAATTCTTATTCCACTGATGTAGACATATAAGTCGAAATATATCTGGAACTATGAAATAAACGTTATCATTGATTTACGGAGTCCTAGATAAATTAAATAAATAAATAAAGTATACACATATTTTTTTTAATCAATTTACGTTTACCGCAATTTGTTGGCCGCAATAACATTAAGTTTATTAATTTTGCATCGCTTTTTTATTTTAATTTCTTCCTCGTCAGTCCCTTCAGAATCCGGTACATATTCAGAGCCACTGTCTTGAAAAGGCTCTTCAAAACTAGAGTTTAGATTGACTGATTCTTCCTTCTCATGATCAGTGCTTTGTGGAACTTCATTCAAATCAGATTTTTTTATGGTTGTGCAGGGAATCATTTCTATGTCTTTGCTTAATGCACTTGACGTGCTTTGATCTGATTCTGATATCATCACCTCGTCAAGAAGAGGGAATCGTGTTTTCATTTTGTGGATACTGGACGGTCTGCTGGAGTCCGAGTCGGATATAACTTCATCCATTCTCTTGTTTCTGGAAGCAAATTTAAAGGTGAAACGGTAACTCATACTTTTTTGCATAAAAATAAAAAAGTAGGATCGTAGCAGTTTCTCCAGTTCCCTACTTAACAAAGTTGACGGGTCAACAATTACAATTTCTCCCATCACCCACCCAACAGAGTTTTATAGAAGAGCAGTTACCTCCTTTTGATTTTTCTCTGTTGTGACAAAAGTAAAGACAGAATTAAACGTTCAAATAAAAAAGACAAAGACTTACGTTTTTGCAAGTATATATTTTTCTCAATTCTTCCAAACACTATCGCCTCACTGCATAGTGACAATAAGAAACCGTCTACGCAGACCGACAACATGCGCACATGACCGACGCTGACTGACCGAGCGGCGAATCGAATGGTAGCGGGCAATGGATCGTTCGTTACCTTCACCCCCGCACCCCGTTTCTCTTTAACTCATCTGAGGCATCCATTTTTTAATCTTGTTTTCAGTCCCATAAAGATCAATTTAAATTCAGGTGTAAAAATGCATTGCATGGATTATGCGGACTTTGTGTAAATCGTAGTTATTATAATGTTCTATTGTGCGGACGACGCCGATGTGTCAAAACGTACATCAATCGTATTATTCGGACAGTATGTGATGTAGTACGTATTAGCTTGGAAATGCGGACACCGTGTAAATTCGTACGTATTATCTTCAAAGTGCGGACGGTGTGTAAATACGTACGAAATTATATTAATGAGAGGAACTTGTGTTATTAAGTATGTATTTATAATATACTGCGGACCGGCCGCACATTGTCTTGGGACCGCATAAGCCAGATTTTTGTCACGTTTTTAAAGCACCTCTATCTCTGTCTCAGGTAAGTGTATAAAAATTTCATATAGATGCCTTTGCCAAAGAGAGAAAGCATTAGAAATCTTTAGCCTTTACACACCGCTAAATGAAAGGGAACAGCAAGCCCGCACAATCGGTAGTTTTATCACAGACCGCATAACAGATGCGACGCGAACAAGGGTGTGTGTGTGTGTGTGTGTGTGTGTGTGTGTGTGAGGGTGTGTGTGTGTGAGTGTGTGTGTGAGGGTGTGAGTGTGTGTGAGGGTGTGAGTGTGTGTGAGGGTGTGTGTGTGAGAGGGTGTGTATGTGTATATGTGTGTGTGCATGTGTGTATGTTTGACGCTGAAACGGCTGAACGGGTTTGGATGAAATTTAGAATGGATATAGCTTATACCCTAACTTAACACATAGGCTACTTTTTATCCCGGAAAAAGGCATGGTTCCTGTAGGATAGATCAATATCATTGAAAAATCAGGTGTATAATTAATATTAATTGTATAATTGCACGGTCTCTATCGTTTGTGGTGAAATAAGACAAGGCTTTGTTATTTCATACATCAGGTGTATAATTAGCGCGGTCCTTAATCGTTAGTGGTGAAATCACAGTTCACACTAATATTATAAATGCGAAAAGGTGTGTGTGTGTGTATGTTTGTTACTCTTTTACGCTGAAACGGCTGGACGGATTTGGATGAAATTTAGAATGGAAATAGCTTATACCCCAACTTAACACATACATAGGTTACTTTTTATCCCGGAAAAAAGCATGTCATTAAACCGAATAACACGCGGGCAGAGCCACGGGCAAAAGCTAGTAATATCGTAATGGTAACTAGTGCAGTGTATTTTTCGTACACAATGTTGGCGCACGTATTGGAATATATACGCGATAAGTGTATAATAATCATGTATACTTCCCAAGGAACCGATGTCCTATTACAGTTTGAATCTATACGTGAGCAGTCCCAACCTGTGTGTAACTAGTCTTGTATACTTTCAAAAAACGCGCAAGAGGGTGCACTTGGAGAAAAATGATGGTGGTAGACAGTACGTAACACAACTTCGCCCGTGGCTTGTCACCACCATAAGGAACCATGCCTCGTCGTGTTCCATTTTAAAATGATTATACACTTCTCATCAAAAAAATCAAAACACTACCAAGACTTTCTTTCTGGCGACAAATAACCAAAAAAACAAGATGAATAAAAAAAATGGAATTTGTATCAATAGTATAGGAAATTCGAAGCCGTGTACTACCTACCGTTTTATTTTTTCCGCATTATACAATATTTTTCTAATAATCCATTAAAAACATAAACTTGAGAAGTGTTTCGATTTTTTTGATTAGAAGAGTTTAATTTTTTTTTATTTTTTTTTATTGAAAAACACTTGTACTTGTCCACTTGTTTATATTAATTCCCTTACCGGTTTCATTGTTATAGCATTATCAAAGGTTTTTTGGTTGTTTACGTACAATATAATAAATGTATGAAAAGTTCCACCAAGTGCCAACAATCACGAGCATCAACTCCAGAAGTGTTTAATCATTCTAAAATGGAACACGACGAGGCATGGTTCCTTATGGTGGTGACAAGCCACGGGCGAAGTTGTGTTACGTACTGTCCACCATCAGTTACATGAAAAGACCTTAGACCTGTTTTTCTTTTAATGTGTGTAATAAACATACCGCGATCTTGGCGAGTGACGCGAGGAAGTTCTCCTTGTCGGCTCGCGTCGCCTTCAGCTCGTCCATGGTCTTGGCGAGCAAGATGCGGGTCTGCTGCAGTTCCTTCCACAGCTCCGTCTCTCGATCGCTCGGCTCGCTCTCTGAAACAATCACCTATTATTATCTACTATCCGTTTGTTAATGCTATTAGGACAAGACCTTTTGCTTGTGTGCATTAGCACATTATGTGCATCTCTTTCACTCTCGCATTTCCGTCCAGGTTGCTAGCGCACACAGACATCAGGTATAACAAGGTTTTATCCTAATAGCATTTGAAACGGATAGTACTGTTAAAATATTATGTATGTATGACCCACCGTAACCTTCATGTTCTAATTTATTTGCTGAACATAAACCTATGCTACCCTACCTCCTTACGTATAACATCTAAATGACATGATGTATGGGGCAAATTTGATATGTACTGTATTCTACAGCTAAATAAGGTTTTTATTCGTTAAGGATTAATACTATTTAGGTTAAAAGGCCTTCGAATGTACACCGTACGTACGAAGTTTTTTTTTTGCTATTTCATCTATGACCCTATTAAAATCCAAGTTTTTTCTTAATAATTGTAGGAGTAATTTAATCGTTTATTTTATCCGATATGTGCATTGTGCACGTCATCACGACCTCACATTATTTTAATGTTTTCGAGAAAAACCTCCGTGACAAACGGACGGATATGAGAGTGATCTTATAAGTATAAGGCGGGTTCAGTTTTTCCTTAGGTACGGAACCATAAAAATGAAACGGCCCCTGAAAGCGTATTTTCATACTAAAAGTCCCAGTCACTGACTGATCATCATACCATATAAGCAGGGTTGGAAAAAAACAGTTTTTTTTTAAAAAGATCAAAACATCATGTTTTAATCAAAATAAAAAAAAACATGTTTAAAAAAATATTTACTGATGTTTTTTTTGCGACTGTTTTAAACATGTTTAAATAATTTTTTGGGTATCGTATTGGTAACTTATGTATAAAATTAAATAAAAAGCGTTTTTTGAATGTTATCAATTATCATAATCTAATCGTGTATTGAGTGAAAAATAATAAGTGCTTTCCCAATAAACACGAAACGTAGAAATGCTTGAAAATACAAGTACTCACCGACACCGCCCGGCGTTCTCGTCTTTATGTTTGGGGAAACCCCCGCCAGTAATGGAATTTTAACCGCACCGATTAATAGAAAAGGATGCGTTAAAAAAAGAGTAATATCAACGACACGTTCGATATAAGGAAAAAATAATAATTTATATGCTAAAAAACAGTGTTAAAACAATTTGTTTTAAACATTGTTTTAAACAAGGGTGTTTTTTTCTCGGTGTTTTAAACACTGTTTAAAACACTTGTTTTAAACAATGGCAACCCTGCATATAAGGTGCTTTCGGTGACCTAAAATCAGCCTACAATCTTGACATTTTACACGAATGAAGGTCTTTTGGCACAAACACAAATGAAGGAATAAATCTTAAAACATTTAATTATAATCTCGTGTTAATTTCATACAATATACAACGCGAACGCAAAATAAAACTTTGTCACTCAAACACGATCGGCTAAGGATAAAATGCGATATACTTAGCATAGCAATTAGCATAGGTTTACGCAAGTAGAAATCTTCGCCAGTGTTCGTATTCTACAAAAATAGCCGAATCACAAAAGAGAGCCCTATACGCATTGCAATAGCGTTTGGAAACCTTGAGAGTAAATAAGGGTCAAATTCATTTTAGAACATGTGAAAAAAATCGGAATGGGAAGCAATTTAAGGATATCATTTTGGTTGTCTCTCTATAGGCATTCAATAGGCAATCGGTCGCGCTTTATCTGTCTTGGATTGTATAGAAAGCGTTCGGAAATACGACCTTTGCCGAAGAGTGGCGAAATTCCTAGGCGCATCATTTAAATGTTACCTACTACTGTACCTACCACAGTTTAAAAATCCATACCGTTGTCTAACGAAGACGTTTGGTTGGACGGAGCAGTTGTACGGGGCAAGACTCTGAACTGCTTTTTCGAGAATTGTATGTAGCTCGGTGGCTTACCTCCCGCGTCTCACCCCGCAGGCCTCCCACAATTGCTCTGTCTGAGCGCCTTCGTTGGACAACTGACAACTGTATGGATTTTTAAACTGTGATTATACGCTTGAGGCATCCGGAATGGTACGAATTCTCTCAAGGCGCGAGTCCTAGATTTGCTCTTGACTGTCTTTTTATTTTTAAGACGTCAGAGACTTTTGTTGCAGTCTTGTTGTCTGTTTGCAATGCAACTGCTCTTCTAATGATTTGTGTCACTTACCCTTGGTAGGTATCAACTCGACAACTCGGCTACGTTCATAGTTGACAAGAGCCGCTGAGCACTCCTTAATTTTGGCATATCGATTATCCATGTCCTGTAAACTTTCTTCCAAGTCACGGATACGAAGGGTTGCAAATTCATTCTCCTTTTCCTAAAATTGTAATAGATACTTAGTCCAAGTAAACAGCATGAATTAACAAAAAAGATGTCGTATTAACGGCCACATGTACAAAACAACACCCTTTATTTTATTATAAACCCTGCGTATGTACGAGTATGTAGGAATACTGTTTAGTATGGGATAATGTACCTTGACCTGCATAAGTTGGTTTTGTAATCGAAGTTCCTCGAAGCGTCCTTCGTTCGCTTGCGTCATTGCTGCTAATTCATCTTGTAAGCCTTTTACCCTTTAAAAAATATATCATTCGATACTATAGTATGTCCGAGTAACCATGATATGGGTGACAGTTCGTAATTTTCCGTTTCTCTTATACTACTCACACCATACTACATACACCCAGGTACAAAAGAAAATATTAGGCTTTAGAAAGAATGTATATAATTATTGCAAAAATACAATAAACTATTTATCTATAAATCGAAACAATAATCACAGTGTACGTATTCGTTAAATTTAACAAAAAAAGATTCAGAAAAGAATAATGTCATTTTGCTGCTTGATGCGTGGATCGGAACGTTAACCCATAGGTACTGACACTACATAATCGAAAATACATCGATGAATCGGTGCGGACATCTTATAGGATCGCGTCAGTATGAGTTCATCTTGTATGTGGTGTGTGTTTTCGTTGCGGTTGCTTTACGTGCTATTTGTTTTGACGTTTGTTACAGTTTTTGTTGATTTTTGTTTTGTTATTGTTGTTTGTTTTTGATGAAACGCCGAGAAGAACGAAAAAAAATCTATGAACTCTCCAGCTTGTGAGTTATTGGTTCGTTTAATTTAATTAATTTTGAAGTTAACAAAAAGTAGTTTGGATAATCAAAGATCAATAAAAAAAAAAACGATTTGATAGCCCTTGTTAACGTTCTCGATACTTTAAAAAATCGATTCTATTTCGTTAGGGCACATAACTATAACTGTCAACTTTGAACTGCCACCCATATCATGATAACTCAAACATACTATAGTACGAGTATTAAATTAAGCGCTTATGATAGATGATCATAATAATATGTCAGCTCTTACGAGGTCACTAATTTTTTTATTTTTTTAAATATTCCGTTCATATAAGCATTAACTTGTCATAAATAATGAATGAACGATTACAAAACTTCATAATCTACATATTATAAGATTAATAAGAAATCAAACTTTCCTCCGTTAAAAAAATCGTACCGGAAGTGACGTAAGTAGAATTTCTGAACATGTTCCCTATGATACGAGATGCGAACAAAGTAATCCACTTAAAAAGCAATGATAGCTAGCTCATTCTAAGACTCTACAATAAGACATTTTAGGATTTGATTCCAGCCAGCGGGGAATACACCAAAAAGTTTTTAAGGAAATGATGAATGGTTAAAAAAACAACTGAGACAGTAAATTTTGTGCTAAGGGCATGCTAATATGGATGTAAAGCGGCAGTTGATACTTCGACCACATCGACACCTCTGGAACTGACCTCAATTCGAGAGCATCCCGTTGACGAGACAAACCATCAATAGTGGTCTCCCCAGTCCTGGACACTTCTAGCAGCCGCTTCGATCGAGACTCGTAAGTTGCCTCCCGATTTTTATACTAGAAAACAGAAAAATATAGGTACTTGATACTTGTTAGTGAATTTCTTAACTTCATTTAATTTCGATCGACCTAACTTTATGGTTTTAATAATGAAAGACTTTCTCAGTTTAACAGTTTTATACCTAACCGTTTTTAAATTTGGCGCATTAAAATAGTTACCAAAACGTTAAAATAGAGTAGAATATCAAAAGCCAAATCATCATCATCATACTACAACAGACCAATGCTGTGCGTATATATCTCCGAAGGCGAGCCTTAGTAGTCGAGAGCTTACAAAAGAAGGTATGCTAATAATTGACAACTTACCAAATTTTCAAGATCTTTGTTCCTTCGGCGCACAGTGTCAAGCTCGGTGCGAGTGTCTTTGAGCTCCTTCTCGAGCACAACGATTCGGGCCCGCGCGGTTCGTGACGTAATCTCGGCTGAATTCAGCATGGTTTTCAACGCTTCCTTTGAGGCACGCTCTTTTTTGAGCTCTTCGCAAATCGCCTGGAAAATCAAGCTAAGTTGTATAAATACAATGTACATAACCAAAGGGGTCATTTCGCTGATTTGTGTATGTCGCATCAGGGTTATGTGTTCTGAAAGATAAAATTATACCTAGTTAAGTAAGTATGCAAGTCATGATAATTGTATGCACAGTTTCTATCAGGTAAATCGATACGTGTCTTGTATCGCAAGGCAAAATTGTTGCACAACTGAGGTTAGCCCTTTGTTTTGTGTACAAGGAGACAACTCTGACAGCTCCATGAATAAGTACACGTTGTGATGACTGTCGATCATGTAAAATTCCTGACCTGAGAGGACGTTTTGCGACTGGGAGGATTTGATCTTCTTTCGTCATGTTTAGGAGCCTGTTCCAGTTTGTGTTGTAAAACTAGATTTTCTTTTTGCAATCTCTCTATCTTCTGTACTAAAGCTTCACGGTCCAACCATGGTGTTCTAGGAAAAAAAAACCGGTCAAGTGCGAGTCAGACTCGCATACCTAGGGTTCCGTAATTCGACAGTTTCGGGAACAGTTAGGAAGAAGATATTTAAAATCTTGTCCATAACTGTTTATGATAACTAAAAAAAGAATATTGTACCACAAAAGAGAGACTCAAATATTTTTATACCGGACTCAAAATAAAACTAGTCAATGAAAAATTTTACTTTGTCATTTTATCATCGTGAATTTCTCACCCGTTATATTTTTCCTGTAATGTTTACGTAATCCCAAATAATCATTTTTTTTTAATATTTATCGGTTCATTAGTTTCGGATATAAGAGGGGGGACATGCATTTTTTTGGTTTTTTCGACGATTTTTCGAAATCAGTGCCACTAAATATAGTAAAAGTATATATATTTTTATAATCAGCTCTTTAATATCAACAATTTGATACCCATATTGTATTTTTAAGATATTTTATTTTTATTTTTCTCTCTTTTGTATTGGAAATATTTTGAACAATTGAATTTTTTTATACCGTGTTATGTAGGCAAGTGAATGCTATTTTTGTGGAAAATTTCAAGTCTTTATCTTTAACGGTGCTAAAGTTATGAGGCTGTGACATACGGACGGACGGACAACGGAGTCTCACCATAAAGGTTCCTTTTGTACCTTTTAGGTACTATGGAACCCTAAAAAGGTCGTTTGACTTCTGCCACTTTCAAAAGAAAACAAAAAACTTGAAAAAATTCTTACTTAGCGAGCACTACAGTGCTATTGATCCTTGATTTCAAGTCTTCGATTGCGTCATCTAACAACCCGTGTAATTTTTCAGTTTCAGCGTCCCATTCATTATTCCTGGCTTTCCATTCAATATTCTGGAAAATAATTAACCATATAATCAGTAACAACCATTTCTGTTAGCGTACTGATTGCTTAATTTTGAGCATAGCCCAAAAATATACCAGAATTTGGCACAGATATTCGGAATCGGTTTTAATTTTGTAAGGTCAATGCTAGTTCTGACCATTGACCTATACGCCTAGACGGAGTGTGTCATACAACCCGACTACACAAAATGCGACCATTTCTCCTGTTGGTGTGCGTAACCGCTATTATGTTTACGTGAGCTTACACACACACATCCGTGTAAAAAATGTTGTCTATTAATTATGTTTTTCCCTAAAAGTGGGGAAAATTATTTGTATCCGTGAACAGCGCCATTATAGAGATTGTGTGATGGATGATGTAAAAGTCCGATAAGATTTTTTACCCGACTTCCAAAAAGAAGGAGGTTATGAATTTGACATGTATCCTTTGATGTGAAGGAATAATATGGTTTCAAATAATACTGCATTGTTTGTAACAAATATTATATTAAATAAATACAGACAAGATTGAGATAACATATATTATGCGGGGGCAGTTAATAAAGATTTTAACCAAACGGTTAATAACGTTATTAAGCCGGGATCAACTCATTTGTGGCTATATAGGGTTATTTCAAGTGGTTTTAATTAAATACCAATATTTTAACTGTAACTATTATATTTTTGCAAATCTTTTCTTTTAACAAATTTTATCACCATGACAAAAATCAAATTCAAAAAAATCTTCTTTTTCTTTCACTAACTTGACAAGATCCAAATAGTCAGCAACATAACTCCTCCTCGCTATAAGGCTACTCATGGGGTGGCTGACTCAGCAGCACAACCAACCTATTGGCAGGCCTACGCAAAATACCTCCTTTAGTCGCTACTTCTACCATACGCACACGATTATCACGACCAGGTACGACCGCTACAACCTTACCTCTAGGCCAGACATTTCTAGGAGAACTTGGATCGGCAATGAGAACTAAGTCTCCTACATTAACTGGACTTCCCGCGCCCGATGTCCACCGATGACGTACCTGCAGGCTAGGAAGGTACTCACGTAACCAACGGCACCAGAATTTATCGGCCAAACGTTGTGCAAGGCGCCATTGCTTTCGGAGATTCAGATCTTCATCAGAAAACTCCCCAAGTCTTTGCAAAGAGTTAGAAGACCCAATCAAAAAATGATTAGGGGTAAGTGCCTCTTCGTCCTCAAGATCCAGTGATACGTGCGTTAATGGACGACTATTCACTATATTTTCTGCCTCAAGCAACAATGTCAGCAGAACTTCTTCCTTGGGAGATAGTGTAAACAACGTAGACGATAAAGCTGTTTTGACAGATCGTATAAGTCTTTCCCATACTCCCCCCATATGTGGAGCGTCCGGCGGATTGAACGTCCACTTGATACCAAGTCTGTTCACATTCTGGGTCATGTTGCTGTCCGTCAACACATCTATAACAGCCTTTCGTAACTCCTTGTCAGCACTTCGGAAATTAGTCCCATTATCCGAGTGTATTTGCTTTGGAAGGCCACGACGTGCTCCCATCCTTCGAATCGCTAAAATTGTTGAGTCTGTCGACAAAGAAGACGCTATCTCTATATGTACTGCTCGAGTGCTAAAGCATGTAAAAATCACTCCCCAACGTTTTTCCCTACGGCGGCCAATAGTGACTGTCATGGGACCGAATAAATCGATACCGCAATAGGTAAACGGTCGACAATGATGTTGAAGCCTAATTTCAGGAAGAGCGGCCATCATTGGTTGTACAGGTCGGCTCCTCTTTGCTTTGCAAATCACGCACTTGGCAATCATATTCTTCACAGTGTTCCTTAGCCGCAAAACATAATACCGCTGTCGAAGTTCGTTGAACAGAGTCTCAGTGCTGTTATGTCCCAGCTTCTTGTGATGGTACTCAATGATAAGTTTAGTCACATTATGTCTTGCATCTAAAATAATCGGTCTCTTGAGATTTAGTGGTAGCTCTCTGCTTGAATCTAACCGACTTCTTGCTAAAAGTAAACCATTATTGTCCAATCCAGGGTTCAGTTTTAACAGTTTACTAGACGGCTTCAACTTCTCGCTCTTCTTCAAACTAGAAAGCTCCTCTGCGAACATCTCTTCTTGAGCTTGTTTTATAATTAACCACTCTGCTCGCTCCTTGTATTCTGGAGTAATAAGTAAATCAATAGATTTTTTCAAGAAAAACTTCTCCAAAAACAATAAAACATACGCAAAACTTCTAACTAATCGTCGCCAGTTAGAAAATCGTTCATCCTGTATTAATTTTCTAACAGGTTGTCTTTCCTCAATCTGTCTGACCTCTTCATTTTCGGGGTTTGGCTCCATTTGGGGCCAATTTTCTTCCGGGAGACGGAGAAACTCTGGGCCAAGAAGCCATCTGTCATTCGAATTACTTTTCGATCTTGTAGCCTCATCAGCGACATTGATAGTTCCTGGCAGCCATCTCCACTCGTGAGGCTTAGACAATTCATCAATTTCAGCCAGTCGGTTTGAAACAAAGACTTTGTCCTTTCTAGGGTTCTTGTTGATCCAGAACCAAACTGTCTTGGAGTCAGTCCAAAAATATTTCTTGCTAATTTTGAGCGACTGCTCTTTTACAATCGTATGTCCAAGTCGCGCACCTAGCAGAGCTCCTTGTAACTCAAGCCGGGGTATCGTGGCTGATTTTAATGGGGCTACTCGGCTTTTTCCAGCAACAAAGACAACTTGCTCATATCTACGCAAGTAAACTACGCAGGCGTAGGCTTCTTCGGAAGCATCAGCGAAAACGTGTAGTTGAAGATCGTCGTAGCCAAGGAAGCCATAATGTCTGGGGACGGAGAATTCTTGCTTCTTCTTCAAATCGTGAAGCCAACGAAACCATTGTTGCGATATCGTGTCATCAACTTGCTGATCCCAGTTCTTGCCGCTACGCCAGAGCTCCTGTAGAAGAATCTTGGCCTTTATCATGAAGGGGCTTAGCAAGCCAAGTGGATCAAACACAGACATTACCACTTTCAAAATCTCACGCTTGGTTGGCTTACGCAAACATTCTACAATCTCTCTATCCACCTTCTTTAAACTTAAGTCAAATCCTAGTGTGTCATCACCGGGTTTCCAAGTGATACCCAAGGCTCTCTCAATATCGTCCGATTTTTGAAGTAAATTGACAGCGGCTCCATCCGTTTCCTGAGGAAGCACAGCAGGTTTGTTTGAAGCCCAACCTCGAATGTCTAATCCTCCCGCTTTGTGTATCATGATGACATCTTTTACTAACTGCCTGGTCTCCTCCTCGGTATCAACCGAATCCAAGTAATCATCGACGTAATGACATTTATTAATCGCTTCTACAGCGCGCGTGTGTGACACAGCAAAGTCTTCAGCGTTACGTCTCAGGATGTAGGTAGCCGTGCAAGGAGACGATTTGGCACCAAAAATCATGGATGTCATTCGATAGACACGGGGTGGATACTTCCTATCCATTCCACGCCATAGGAAGCACTGGGCGTTCTGATCTTCCTTTATTCACGGAAACGTAATAAAACTCCAACGAGAGAATTTAAGAGGTCTGGGCCAGAAAGAAGTTCAGTATTAAGGGAAACGCCCTTTGTCTCTGCCTTAGCGTCATGCACGACACGCAGTTTTCCCGGTTTATTCAGATTCCTAACCCCGAAATGCGGAAGAAACCAAACTCTGCCTAATGGTTTATCATGAACCTCTTCAGCATAGTCCTTGTCCAGCATGTTCTGAATCTGTTTCGAATAGTCAGCAGCGAAACCAGCATCAGAGTCCATCATCTTCTCAATAATCTTTAAGCGGTGTTCAGCATTACGCCGATTGTCCGGGAAATCTACATTATCTGTTCTCCAGAGTAAACCGGTTTCCCACCTGTCTCCTATCTTCTTAGACTTAGTATCTAGAATTTCTAAGGCACGACGTTCATCAGGAGAGTACCTCCTGTTGTCCTTGTACTTTATGCCCATGCTGTCCAGACGAAAATAATCCTGCATGAGGTGATGTAGTTCATCATCAGTCTGTCTCATGTGACAGGATAACTCAAACTTACTATCTGTAAGTGATGATGAAAATCCATGCAACACCCATCCCAGCAAAGTTCGTGATGCAACTGGCTCATTCTTCCTGCCTTCTCTTACCTCGCGGCTGACAATGAGATGCCAATTGTCTTGTCCAATCAATAACGATGGTTTACCTTTAAGGGCCTCCAAAGGAATCCCCTTTAAATGTTTAAATGACAGCTGATCTTCAGTGACAGTATAGTTGGGTAACTTCAAATTATCTACTGTGCGAACTCTATCTAGTCGGTGAGTACCCTCGCCAGTTCGTACTGTCAACGTCACTATCTGACTGTCAAGCATTTCACTACCACCAACAGCTCCTTGAAGGTTTAGGCCAGCTTGAGGTCCAGTAGCACCTACCTGACGTACTACCTCATTCTCGACGAGAGTGACAGTCGAACCTTCGTCAAGAAGAGCATATGTGCTAACAACGCCTTCCGGACCCTCGACACAAACTGGTATGACTTTCAAGTAAACCTTCCTTTTTTGCGCAAACCATACATTAGCAGAGGTCTCTTTCTCTTCAGTCACAGCACTCACACCTACCACTTTTTCATCAAGCTTGGACTTATCTTTGTGCAAAAGTGTGTGATGACCCGCCATTTTACAAGTCGCACATTTCTTTTTAGATTTACATCTGTCCCGCCGATGAGTAGAACTTAGGCACCTAAAGCATAAACGTCGCTTTACTATCCACTCCCAGCGATTATCAATTGACTCAGATATAAATTTAGGGCATGTTTTAATCGTATGACTTACCTCTGAGCAAAAAACACAACCGGTCTCTACTTTTTTAGAAGAAGATACCACATTCGTTGTCTCATCATCACATGTAACGAATGCGCTGTCACTAGGGTTCTCTTCCTCCACCGTATACGCCGCACAGAAGCGGCACGGCGCGCATCGAGCGCGTAGGCGTCATTCAAATTTCGTACAAAACGCATGGAAATAAAGTCGCAATTTGAACACACCGAATGGTATGTTTCAGGCGGTGTCGGGCATGGGACGGGCGTTTATTTCCATGCGTTTTGTACGAAATTTGAATGACGACCGCGCGCTCGATGCGCGCCGCGCTTCTTCTGTGCGCCGTAAGAAGAGCACGCGACTTTGAGGTTGACGTGCCGGGTTTTGTTTTCGTTGGTGGCTCGATAAAACCACGACTACAGATCTCTTGTGCCTCTGACATTAAATACTTAGCAAGCAAAGATAACTGTGGCTGGAGTGTGCTCGTGCCCTTACTATAGTCAAGCCAACGATATAACAAGGGCTCTGTCAACTTTTTCAAAATTTCAGATATTAGTTCAGGACTGTATAAATAACCAATATTACCAGACGACTGAATAGCGGCCACGCAATTATCAACTTTAGTAGCGAGCTGTACTACTTCGGCCTGCATACCAGTCAATTTGGGTACTTTCCTCATTTCGGCAATCAACCTACCTAGTACTTGATCGGGCCTACCAAACCTCATCTCGAGAATCCTCATGACGTCAGACGCAGAAGTAGTCGCGATCAATCGGGCAGCAACCGCCTCCCACGCCTCGCCTTGGAGACACCTCTGTAATCGGGCAAGGTTCTCCTCCTCGGAATACTGGCCAACCCTAGTCGTGATATCATATGCGTTCTTAAATTTTAACCAATCGAGTGCATCACCTGTAAAAATAGGTAGGTTATTGCTAGTGTTATCAAATCCTTAACTCAACGAACAAAGCTAAGGCAACGTGGAATGTAATAAACAATAATAAGCTAAATGTTCCCAAAGACAATATCTCCCAGATAAAAGTAAACGGATCAATAATTAAAGATCCCAATCAAATTGCGGAGACATTTAATTCATTTTTTAGTAATAATAATATGACATTTAATAATAATAATAATCCAATTAACAATAATACTTTGACATATAATTTACCTCATTCAATGTTCTTCAATCCAACTAATGCACATGACATTCTTAAAATTATTATGAATCTGAAAAATACAAACAGCACAGGCATTGATGAGATATGTACAAAAATTATTAAGCACGTTGCACGTATTATCTCTCCAGTCATAAACCACATTGTAAATTTATGCATAGAACATGGTGTGTTCCCAAAGAATCTAAAAACATCTATTATAAAACCGCTTTTTAAAAAGGATGACAAAGAGGACATCAGTTTTTACAGACCTATTGCCCTTATCACCATCTTCTCTAAAATATTTGAGAAAGTTATGTACGATGGGCTCAATCAATATTTGGAACACCATCAAATACTTGCAAAAGAACAATTAGGTTTCCGCAAAAATAAAACTATTAATATGGCGATTTTTGACTTTTTGCAACGTATCACAACAAATATTGATAAAAAGATACCGGTGGTTGCACTATATATGGACCTTACTAAGGCCTTCGACTTTGTTAATCACTCTATCTTGTTTAACAAACTTGAAAAGTACGGAATCCGGGGCAATGTTCTTCAACTTTTTCAATCGTACCTAAGTGACCGAAGGCAAATAACCCATATTACGTCAATATGTTCCAAAACTAAGATCGAAAAGGTCTATGCATCCCAAGTAACAAAAATAAACATAGTTGTACCGCAGGGCAGTGTGCTAGGACCTTTACTGTTCCTAGTATACATTAATGATCTCCCGAAAGCTGTAAATGTTCCTATGGTGTTGTTCGCGGACGACAGTACTGCAATATATACAGGTCAAAATGTAAATACTTTTGAGGCAGATATTAATAACTCTTTGACAAACATAATAAATTGGCTGAATTCAAATAATCTTTTAATAAATCTCGATAAAACAAAAATTATGAACTTCAAACAAAAACAAAATAGACTAGAATTAGATCTTAAAATTAAATATAATAACATTTCAATCGGAGAAACTGACATTACAAAATTTTTAGGAATTTATATTGACAGTAATTTAAGTTGGACTAAGCAAATTGATCACGTCTGCAAAAAGATAAATTCTTTTGCATATGCCCTATATATGCTTCGCAAAGTAGTAAACATAAATACAGTGCTGACAGCATACCATGCATACGTGGTGTCCACCCTTAGGTATGGTGTTATTTTTTGGGGTAATTCCAAAGATAGACTCCGTGTTTTCAAAGCACAAAAAAAATGCATACGAGCAATTTTTTGCTCAAAGCCCAGGGACACTTGTAAGCCTTATTTTCAAGAGCACAAATTATTAACATTTCCTTCCATTTACGTACTGGAAGTAGCAATTTTTGTTAGATCTAACATCCACCTGTTTGATTCTTACACTGGTAGAAGACACCGCAATACGGTAAAGGCCGCCTCTCGCAAGACAGAATTTTTTAATCAGAGTGTTTTTGGTATGTGTAACAAAATTTATAATAAGCTTCCAAACTCCACCAGAGAAATAGATAACATTGTATTGTATAAATTTAAATTACAAAATTTTTTGACCAGAAAATCCTACTACTCGTTGACCGAATTTTTAGAAAATGATAATGAATAATAGGTACTCGTATGTAATGAAATGAAATAGTTGACATGTAATTTATAGTGTAATTTAAATTTAAGGTAATTGACCTAACTGACAAGCAATTGAATTTAAAAATTTATTCTGACATAAAATCAGTAATGTAATAGTATTTAGTTATTAATATTTTATAAGTGATCAATTTGTGTATTTTGTAAATATATAAAATCATTTTATGATAAAGAATTGTACGCCTAACGGCAGAGCATACGGCACATTATAAGCTTAAGATTTACCTACCTACCTATGACTCAGCAATAAATGATATTCTATTCTATTCTATTCTAGTGAGCCTGCCTAAAAGTTTATCGTTATTGCTATGAGAGTTTGTTAAGGCTTTAGCAAGTAATCTTGTAAAATTAGCGAGTTCGCTGTCCCTAGAACGCCGTAGGTCTTTGTCACCGTTGCAGCTACCCCGTGCGCCGTCGCGGACCACAGTATCATCATGTGGTTTGTCGTGCTTGTCATAGCGCGCAGGGTGAACAGCATCAGCCTCGTCATCATCAGTTTGAACATAATCAGGAACACCATTGTAGGGGCGACTGCAGTCAATCCACTGCTCGGTGGCTCTCATTGAATTCACAGAGCTCCGACTGTGCAAACTTGCCATCTCCTCGTCTAGTCGTGCTCGTACCACAGCTTTTTCGGCCTCTATCTCTTGTTGCTTAAACTCGGCTTCGGCTTTTTTTCTTGCAGCAACAATCTCGCGGCGCTGCAACTCTGCTAACTCTCGAGCAGCTCGAGCCTCAAGAGCACGTCGTTGTGAAGGGGCCAAACTAGATTTCGACATCGCGGATCCATTCGGGGCTGATTTGGATAACAATCCGTCGTTTTTATTAGCGTTCTCCAAATTTTTATTTGCTATACGTTCACTTCTTCTCAGTGACATATCCAGTCAAAACGTACACAGCAATAAAACTTTCAAACATATATGTACTTCTCACACTTTTTTACGGCTGGAAGACTATGTTATTTCTTTACAACTCGAAGGACCATGTTATTTCAAGTGGTTTTAATTAAATACTAATATTTTAACTGTAACTATTATATTTTTGCAAATCTTTTCTTTTAACAAATTTTATCACCATGACATAAATCAAATTCAAAAAAATCTTTCACTAACTTGACAAGATCCAAAGAGTCAGCAACAAGGGTGAAATTAAATCAACCGACCAAATTCATACTGGAGACTTGGTTAGTGGTCAAGAACTAGGTTCAATAATCCATTTGGCCAATATTGAAAAAAAATTTTTTTTTTTGCTTACTTAGTTTAAGTACAATTCCTAGTGCAGGCACTACGGGGCAAAAAAATATTCGTTTTCGAATTTCACCTGGAGGGTCATTAAACCTTGTTCCTGATGACTAACCGAGTCTTCAGTATGAATTTGGTCAGTTGATTAAATTTCACCTTATATAGTGAAGGTTTTGAAACATGTTTTTGGTTAATCTAGATGAAATTTTCGATATTACACTAGGGTAAATTTTTCGATTTGATTAAAAATAATAAAAAAACATTAGGCTAAACTCTAGATCTAGTCTCAGCCTAAAATATCGATAGCCGATCACCGACGGTCGACCATTATTGCTAAGCTATATATCGGGTATTATTTTTTCACTACTCTGGTAACCCTGTAGTACAATGGCGAACAGCAAAATTGACAAATGAATTATTTGGTTTGGATTAACTTTTTACAAAGAAATATTAATGGAAATTAAGTACTTACAGATGGAATGAAACACATTTATCCTTTGACGGCTTCTGAGAATAGTTTTTACATGTTTTGAATGCGCAACTTGGCATTTTAATCGTAATTCCACGAGATGTGTACTCGACAAAATGTCCTTGAATACTGTCTAGCTGAGACACAAACTCGACAATTTTAGTTGAGTATGAACGGTCTCGCCTTTCGCGCGCTTACACTACGTCTAGGCGTATAGGTCAATGGTTCTGACACTAAATCATCGGCTTGCCTCTCATCTAGTTGCGAGCCGAAATAGATGAAGCCTGCGTGACTACAACTAGCAAAGCAAACTCACGGCTACGTAAGTTGCTCGTTCAAGGCGCAGTTTGCTGCCCCGTACCATATTCAAGATCGCCAGGCGACACGCCATCAGCTCGTCTCCCAGCTTACGGACTTCCTGAGGGATTGGCTCCAGCTGTCCCTGGATAGTATGAAGTATGCTTGTCTCTGAAGATCAATAAAGTTATAATAATTAAATTAATATTACCTATATAAGCAAGCGAAACTGGGACAAAACCTCCTGTAGAAAATTTATCAATTTTATCGGAGGCGTATGTACGTACCAAGGATTTTTTATGGCCTCTTTTTCGTTATAGACAGGAATAATTAATTTTTACTAGGTATGATAAGTGGCATAGAGGGCTATGGAGCGTGCCATGCTAGGCATCTCTCTTATGGATCGTGAACCGAACGTCGAAATTCGACAACGAACTCGAGTCGAAGATGTCGGTAAACGAATCGCAAGACTTAAGTGGAGATGGGTGGGACATCTGGCTAGACGGGAAGATGAACGGTGGACTAGGGCAGTAACAGAGTGGCAGCCGAGGCCAGGAAAGCGTTCAGTGGGTAGACCGATGGCCCGATGGCGAGACGATATCGTCAAAGCTGTTGGTGGGCAATAAATGAGACTGGCGAGAGACCGACGAAAATGGCGTGGAGAAGAAGGGGCCTATGCCCAACAGTGGGTGAGTGGAGGCGGGCTGATAGATTGATTGACTGATGATAAGTAGGTATTATAGAAAATAGAAACGGAATTTTTCATTTTCGTGCGATACTCCGGATAATCCATTTGTTTTGTACTGACAAAAGCTTTCTCGATGTTCTTGTCTCTATTGAACCCCCAAAACAACGGCTTCTCGTTATTACATCTTCTATTTCAGCCCTCGAACACCGTCAACTAGCGATGCAAAGCCGTAAAATTACGCCGGTAAGATACGGTAAAATACGGTAAGATACGATAAAATACGGTAAGTTTCGGTAAAAAACGATATTTTACTTAAGTTACGGTAAGATTCCGTAAAAACTGTATTATACGAACTCGTATCGTATGTGGCCGTGTTTTTACAATCTTTTATTTATCTTGTATTTAATTTATGTCATGTTTGTACGGGTCAAATCAAAAAATATAAACATTCATCGGGGAAACCGTGATTATAGATTACAACTGCGGCGTAAAAGTGCTCAGTAAAAGGCTATAACAAAAAAAAACTGTAAAATAATTATTTCTTTAAAAAAATACCAAAAGTAGGTTGTTAGAAGTATTTAGATTCGTGTTGGTGTCTAAAATTTATTATCTTTTGGCTAAAACCGATGAAAATCCGCTAGATCTAGCCACAGACTGGCTAAAACGGCAACACTGGCCGTTGCGACAGCAGAACGCCGAGAGCCGCGAGAGCGCGAGCGGAACGGCAACGGCGCGAAATCGACTACGAGTACTAGGATGACTACTTACACTAATCGGCAACGTCGTGTGATTATTTTGCAACTATACGCACCCGGGATTTTAAAGAAATCAAAATTTAAAATGTCATAACTCGACGGTAAGTTAAGTTTACGGTAATATATAAATATGACCGTAAAATTCCCGTATTTTACGAACTTTACAACCCTACCGGCAACACATGAATTTCCTCGATGTCACCAAAGCGACCCTAAGCAACACAACGGCTAACTCCAAGTATTGAACTAGGTCTACTGACGTTCTTTGCTACACAGAGAAATGTTACCGAGAGGCCTGCTTAGGTCGATGGCTGGGTCGCCCAGGACGAGCATCAGCAGATCGTGCACTGGCCACTCGGTCACGGAGACCACGCGCACATCGCCGATGTCCTCCCACGGCGTTCCCAGCCGCGCCATCAGCTGCTTCAACTCTGAGTATTGAGTTACCACTGCATTCTGGAATGGCAACTTTACAATTCAACAGATGTTTGTTAATAAAAGTTATTCTGGATTAAGGGGAGGGAAGAGGGCAAGATTCTTCGAAAAGAGCACAAGAAGTGAAATGGACTGTTAAGAGACCTGCACTTTTAGCATTTTAGACCATATCCAGCTTTGACAGCTCGATACGCCGCTGTCTGTCCCTCTTTCTTTAGGTAGATCAACAGAGTGATACGAAGCACTGTTTCAAGCGCTATCGAGCTCGATATGGTCCTTCATGCTAGAGGTGATGAAACATACTGCAATAGATCGCAAGCACTTTAGCTTATTGATCACCATTTCACCAAGCTTCAGAAGCTTGAAGATAACACCTTAGGATGAAGATGAACATGGGTTTCTGGTAAAACTTTTAGGAGCTCCACGTCTGGCCCTTTTTACTTGGTGACACTTGCTCAAATCAAATCATTTATTTGCTCGTTAAAGACCACTGGCCCATCCCCCTTCGTTAGAGTGCAATAATGCATACAAGGACGGAACATTCAGCCTAAATGGGCTCTAAGATTATACAATCATTCAATCAATCATATATTTCATTATTGTTGTCTAATAATAATAAAACATTCATCCTGTTACGCTCACTAACTACACTGTCCGTCCATTCATCCGTACAAATCTGAAATGAATTTTCCTCTTTTGTCTCCTCGCGAATCAATTTGTGACTTCCTCGACGTCAATCAGCACGTATAAAAAGATCAGTGGTTGACCTAGGTCCAGGGGGAAGGGTGACATGACCGCTATGAGCCCTCCCTGGATCCACCGTTGGATACCTACCATACCATAATTTAATACAGTTAAATTGATACCGGAGGCTTGGTCATCAGCATCAGTATCACGGACCGATAACACTTTTTGCTAATTTCGCAAAATGAAATGTTGACCTCCCGTAGTGATTGATTCAGCGGGCTTGCGTTTGTAGGGAAAAAGAAAAAAATATTTATAAATTTCACAAAATGAGTCTTCATGCTGTACACTTACCGAGCCTGCAGTATGAAATTGGCTGTATATATTAATGTCACTTATATATAAAAAAGTACGAGAAGATAGAGAATAAATGGCATGTTTCTTACCTGTTGAGCGAAATAAGATTTCTTTAACTTTAGAAAGTCTCTCTTTTTGGTTGTTAGCTGTCGCATCAGTTTGAGTGCAACGGGCTGAGGAATTATCACATCTGAAAAAAAATACAAATACGAGTATGTATGCATAAAAGAATCTGAAAGAAAAATTACATTTAAGAGGCCATAATACCTCAATTCGCAGTCCTGCTCCAACGCTTCTGCTTTTTAACTGCCTATCCTACTCTAATCAGATGCCACGCACGCAAAAACATCGAGTTATTTTTAAATCACGGCTACACTGATGGTCTTTTTAATTTTAATGGGACAGTCTGCAGCTTTGCAGCTCTCATGCTTTATACAAATATCAGTTATAGGTATTATGCAAAGTTTCAGGTCTAATTTCAAGTATTCATTGAATGCTATCGGTTTATTGTACGGTTTGGAAGTAACTTTGTAATTTTTTTCTATCGAGAAAAAATGGAATCAAGTTTTCACAACAGCATGGACATAGCATTAGTCCTCAACTTTATCATATATTAATTTCAGAGCGATTGTTGCAGTATTTGTTGGTATAAAACAGGATCATGCGAAGCGAGGTGAGGTATTAGTTTGTTACCTTGTGAGGATGCGGCAGCGTTACGATCCTTCTGGCATTGGCTCGTTGTATCGTCTTGATGTACACTTGACTTTGATATGTTCTGATTGACCGATATATTCATTTTGACCGGTACGGAGTGCTTCGGCGAAATCTGAGATTTTGTGTTCGGTCGATACGTCGTCTCCTACAAGAACAAACAATTTATGAAAACTAGCTTCTTGCATAAGGCGCAATATGTGGTACAAATATCTACAGAAATTACATTGAAATAACATTCATATATCAGCGCATATCGCAAATTAATCGCTGCGTCTATGGATAGCGCAAAATTGGAGAAAATAATACTTTTCAAAGACGTGATGGATGAAAAACTCGATTGTATGTTTATGTAGATCTATCAGATCTATCTTTATTATAGTGAAAGAATCATCAAAATCGCTTCAAGCATTCGAAAGGAGTAAGAAATTCTTGCGTAAATCATAGGAAACTTTTGATAACTTTCTATTGGTTTGTGTCAAAAGGAAAAAGATTAAATTTATTTTCAATGTATTTTTTTTCAAGTATTAGTACCCTACGTATAGGATGAGTAATAGGCTCCCAAAGACAGATCTCATATTGCGGTTTGATTATGCAATCATCTTAAGGCGTAGTAGGTCGATCGCACAACGAAAGAGATAAGCATATCTGAAAAAGCGCGCGTCTGAGCAGTGCGGTAAATCAAGAAGAGAGTGGATAATGCTGTTTTTCAATTAATAAAATTTAATATAAATTCAAACAAGTGCGTTGAAAAAAAATAGCTGTACTATCGTTTAGATAATGGGTTTATGTGTTTTAAACAGTAATCATTGTTATCTTTACTTTATTAGTTTCGGCAAAAATAGCCTTCACTTTGCAATATTTTTCGATCGAGCCAATTTTTCTATATCGCGGTTTGGGCTGCTACATCGCCTTGGAAAAGGCTTTGTTTATAACATGTATTTATTTCAGAACCAATCTATTGTAGTTTGGGAGTACTACTTGTTCAAAAACTCCGTTTTTACTACCTACGTCTCGTCTATCATGGGCGGGCCATACTCGTAGTTGTAATGCGTATACACACACACACACAGAGCCGAAACTGTGCGCTCCCGAGCTTACGCACGCTAAGGCAATGTGCGTGTACACACACATACATACACACACACAGTATGGCCCGCCCGCAGTCGTGAGATGCAACAACTATAATACAGGCTGTAAATGTAAAGTCAAGAATCCCTTTAGGGTATGAAAGTATACACGATTCTGATGTAATTACGAGAAAAAAAAGATACCTTGAATTTTCACAAAAAATTCCATCATTTTTCTAAGCTATGGCTACGCAGCTCACCGGCCTCCCCACACACCTAATTGCACCCCGCAACCCGCACCCCTCAACCGAGTGGCCAGCGACCGTGAGGGTGTCCACGCGATTAGTGTATTCTGAGTAAAGAAAATCGTCTTATTATGAGGTACTGGTACTTTATTTAGAGATCCCAGTATTTAAAATAATATCTTTACCGATCATACTAACACACGCTTAAAGGATTCTTGCCTTTGCTTTTACACCCGGTATATCTTACCATAGAAGGCGAAGCGCTATGGCATCTTTTGCCATTGTAAGGTTGTTTACTCGGCGGACTCTGAAAATAAATCAGAATCGATACTAATTATGAAGTAGTAAAAAAGCCTCGTCTCTACATTGAACATTTTTGAGAAATTTTATATTAAATGGGTTATTGTTATTAGTATTGTACTAAGGTCAAAACAATTTTTCATTTTATTTTCTTATCTGCATCATTTTAACTCGAGGACCACTCAACGAATTTGGATGCCAGTTTCTTTATTATCATTATAGTGACCCAGGTCAACTCAAACGCTATAAGGGGTGTTCATAAGATAAAGCCCAAGCCGAAAACGGGGCTAAGATTGAATAAACGCTTTTAACTCGAGAACCACTCAACGGATCTGGATGCGTTTTTTTTATTATCATCGTAGTGACCCTGGGGAACACAGGCTATAAGAGGTGTTCATAAAATAACGCTCAAGCCGAAAACGGTTTAAAGATTGGATAAACACGGGCGGAGCCGCGGGCAAAGGCTGTGTAGTAGGTTATAAGGTGCGTTGATAAAATAGCCGTCAAGCCTAAAACTGTCGATTATCTTACGCGCAAATGAAATATAGATACCTACATTGATTTAAAGAAACTTCTACTCAAGCGAAGCGATGGCCTAGTATATAAGGTGACTTTTATTTATACTTACAGCCAAACTAATACTGGAGGCTTGGTAAGTTATCAGTAACACGGATCCATAACACGTTTTGCTATAATTTCGCTAAATAAAATCTTGGCGTCCCATAGTAATTGACTCGAGGCTGGGCTTGCGTTTGTAAGGAACACGAAAAGAATAATTTACGAATATCACAAAAAGGGTAAATGAACCTCGTTACCTTACTGAGTCTTCAGTAAGAATTTGGCTGTATAAATTAAAGTCAGCTTATATAATATTATCTCAAAACAATGGTCGATCTCTTTTATGTAGACCTCCGTTAAAAGAAATCATCGCATACCACTCATAACATAAGATAAATCTTCAGTTTTTATTTTTATTTCAACAAGCCTCCTTTTTACTAAACCTTTAAAGGAGGCAGTCAAAGTGATCTATGCTTGAGAGAGGAGGTCAACTTCTTGGAAATGAATTACATACGTAAGGATGCGTAAGCGCAACGCAAGTTTAAAAGCTGCATATGTTGTAAACACTTTGAGCTTTTTATTATTCAGTGTGAAATTTATTAAAGCATCCCGAACTTTCTTTTGTGGCCTTTATTGCAGTCGTTTTCAATTTCTTTTTTACAAATTACGTTACTTTTTTACAATATTATTAGTAGGTTACCATTACCGGATATATCACTTTTTTATGTAGCTAGTTGATTTTCTGCGCAACTTTTTGCTTTTTTTATAAAAAGTATAAAATAAATGTGATTTATGGAATTTGTCGGTAAGTTTGTATACTTTTTATTCAAAAATTTCAAAAACCATCATACCTTGTGCATTAAATGCATCTTGTACCGAAAATGATACAAAGGTTTTTTATTTATTATATACATAATTTTATTTTTAAAATTATAATGGTATGATTATATAGGTATATAGCTAAAACTATGTTTGGCAACAGCTTTCAATTTATTTTAACTTTAAAATTCTCTTATTTATTTTCTTTGTTTTTTTTGTATTCTCTCGCATTTTGGCGGGAAAATTGTTAAAGAGAGTTTTGGAAAAAAAAATCTAGTAAATATTCTGCTTGCATATATTTTTGTGTTTTTTTAAAGTCAAAAATAGTTTAGCTTTATGAGGAAGTAATAAAAAAAAGATAAATTAAAAAATGAAAATTTATAGCAAAAGTTAAGTATTTTTTTCTTGTTTTCATGTGTAAAAACCCCTTTCTATAAAAATAAAAAAAATATTATTTTTTTCAATTTTTTTTATGTATTTTTCTATCACTGTTTTCAATTTCATGCACAAATGAAACCTCCCTCATGCATTTAAGACCGTGACCAAGGGAGCAGTAGTAATTTCGTATTTGTATTTGTATCTAATATCGTCTTCATAGATTTCATCATATTGAAAGCACTTTAGGTCGGTTATAGGTGGAATGATATCATGGGGCTAACAAAATTAATTTTTTGATGGGTCAGTCTGAATAGAAAACTGTACTTTTTCTACAAATCTCTTTATTTTTTTAATCTAACTGACGAACATTGAAAGTCAAAGGCAGTAAAGGTATTATTTATTGTCTACATATGTAACGGGAACCAATAGATATGGACGTAATAGGCAAAGTAGACTGATCGGAGCAAGATCAACATTTGTACGAGGATCAAAAGTAATATTACCGGTGATCTGCATTTAGCAAGTTTGGGAGATTGTCCCCTCTTGGGCACATTCGGCTTGTGGATCGCTAGATGCTTGTTATCTGAAAAAAATGAAAATTATACTTTAGTGAATTTTTCTTCAAGTAGTTCTTCTCCTCATTTAATAACGCCATAGTTAAAAGAGTTACGTTGAACTTAAAGAGTAGATTTTTTGCGCTTGCGCTTGGCCGTTACCGCGCCTAATAAAAGTATTGATAAAATATAGTTGTTTATAATTTATTATAAATATATAATATTATGTTTTCGACCCACTGGGACATTACAAACAAACAACCATTCAACATGCACAAAGATTCTTCAGAGCTCGTGCGCAGATTTGTAGAATAAATGGACTCGGAAAGGATACGAAAAATATTCGGTGACGTCTCATTTTGTTTTGGAAATTCAAGCGTATTTTGTATGTATAACACAATTTCCCTCTCCACATTAGATTACAAGTTTTAACCGAAGAGACGGAACGCGTTCATTGTACCCACCCGACGTTCACCTGACCCGGACGCAAATTTAATTTATATTACATTAAGTTATGTACCTGCAATTTCATTGGGTGACATATCATGTGTGATAGGCATATTTGAACTTTTTTTTGAAATTTTATATTTTTATTGTTGTTTTTATCAAACCGGAAATTTTGACATCTTTTTTGAAATTATTCTGACATAAGCATAGGTATGGAAACTTATAGGTTATGGTATGGTAATTCGATGAAGAAGTAGGTCGTACATCCTAAATCTATTGTTTTATACCTTAGACATTGTTATGTCTGTTCTGAGGTTTTATATACTAAGTCTATGGGTTTTTACGACAGTATAGAATGCTAAGTCTATGGGTTTTACACTCAGATCTGAGGTTTTTACACCATATTATTATAGTCGTCGAAACTCAAAACATAACTTTTTCCAAAGCGTAATTCGCCTCTTGCTGACCGGTCCACTATGAAAACAGTTCACTATAGTGGACTTAATTCAGACTCGAGGTCATAAAAGGAGGTTCACTATGAGAAACCGAAAAAAAACATCATAAAAGCACAGCCATATAAATATTAGCATAAGAGTTGTTTTGTTCCCAAAAAAAACCCAGCTATATACATAATAACAGATTAACGATGTGTGACCGTGTGACCCAATTCGTACATTTCTATTTCCTAACATTATCACTGAATGTCTGCGTTTACTTACAGATTTTACGCTCTCACATCATTTTTGGTTTCCGTCAACAGATAATAAAAATCAAACTTCTAACAGCTTGTGCCCACAGCCCACCCCATTTGTACACCCAGAGCACGCCTATGCCATTTTATGCTCTGCATCTTATAATAGATTAACGATGTGTGACCTATTTCACAGATCTCGATTTATTATTATCAATGATAATTGGTTATTATCACTGAACGTCTGTGTTCTTATATATTTCAGACCCTTATCTGAGCCCTCATCTCATTTTAGATTTCAGTCAAAAACGGATTCGGTGTCTATCAGTCTGTCCGGGGCATGCATTAAGCAGTTGAAACGCAATTAAAATAACAAATTAAAAAGCAATAATATATCACTTAAACTCACTTGAGCTGACATTCTAAATTTATTATTAAATTAAATACCGGCTTTGGCACTGTGGCCCACAGAGGAAAATGCTGTGGCCACTGGCCGTGTGACAACGTCGTCTCGCCTTGAGAATGCCGAAATTGTCTCGCTGAAACAGTTGGCATATAGTCAACAAAAATAATACGTGAGTGTTAAAGCCGGTATTTAATAATCTATACTAATAATAAAGTAGTAAAAATGCCGTATCTGTACACTGAATATTTTCGCGAAATTTTAAATGAAATGGGTTATTAGTATTGTACTGAGACCAAAACCGAAATTTTTAGAATTTTTGTGTATTTTTTCAGACAGACAAAAATTCTAAAAATAATATATATATGTTTTAACTCGAGAACCATCAGTGGTTATTAACGGATTTGGATGCGGTTTTTTATTATCATCGTAGTGACCCTGGTCAACATATAGGCTATAAGGGGTGTTCATAAAATAGAAGATTGAATAAACGCTTTTATAACTCGAGAACCAATCAACGGCTTTGAATGCGGTCTTCTTTATTATTATCAATAATAGATATATCATACAAAACAAACAAAACAAAATTATATAAAGTAGTAAAAAAGTCGTATCTGTACATGAATATATTTTTTTATTTTAAAATTTTCTTTGTTTGTTATTGGTATTGTACTGAAGCCAAAACTAATATTTTCACTATTTTTGTCTGTTTGTCTTTCCGTCTGTCTGTCCGTATGTCTGTCTGTATGTACATATGTATATTCCGTTTTAACTCGAAAACCACTCACTGGATTTGAATGCGCTTTTAGGGTTCCGTACCACAAAAGGAAAGACCGGAACCCATGATCACTTTGTTGTCCGTCTGTCTGTCAAGATCCTTTATCTCGAGACTCGAGGACACGTAGAGGTATCAAGTTGAAATTAAAACCATATCTCAGGTCTACATTCCTTGAAGCTGTAAAAAAATCAAACTCCTAAGTTAACGTGAAAAAACAGATACGGCCGTTTATGCCACAAAAAACGTATATTTCGACACTCAAGGGAATAAAAATTTATAGGGTATTTTCCGTTGACCTCTTATATTACAACCATAGGGAAAAATCTAAAAACTATACATTTGTAATTAAATCATAAGAAAATCATCGAGGTTAAGCAACGGTATGCGCGGTGATAATTGTATGGGTGACTAAATCTTTTTGTAGATTTTTTTAAACTTTTACTAATTTGAACGGAACCCTTGGTGGGCGAGTCTGACTCGCACTTGTCCGGTATTTTTTTGTTTTATCAACGTAGTGACCCTGGTCAACATATTGGATATAAGGCGTGTTCATAAAATAACGACCAAACCGAAACCGATGCAGAGACTGAATAAACTCATATGAGTAGATACAAGAATTAATCTGGAACTACTGAAAATCGTTGGTGACGAAAACTGTAAAAACAACACGAGAATTTAGTTCAAGTGGATTCATGTGTAGAAAAAATAAGTATCATTGAAATGGCCGGGTACCTAAAAATAGTACCTATAACTATGCCGTTTCTAAAGCTGGCTCGGCTCGTCCGTATATACAATATCAAAATGAAACCTGTCCTTGCGAAACGCGGAAGATAAGTAATCTTACCTTGATTGCAAACTCGATAAACAACAGTTTATCAATAAATTTTAACTTGTTTAAATAAGTCCGTAATATCATGACCTTGTTAGGGTCAAGATCATCCTCAAAATCGATAAAAGATAAACTCAACGGGTGTGATCAAAGCAACGACTTTAACTTTTTTTATCATTTAGTAATTTGACTTACATACTGAATGTAGATAGCCATCAGGTAAAAATCGCAGACCATATTATCGCATTTATTGCAATAGTAAAAAAAGTGAATCGGCGGTAATGTACAGAAGAAAATTTACGGCGTTTTATAGAATATAAATGGTTTATTTGTTCGAGTTTTGGTCCTAAGAATTAGGAGTTGCAGATCTGCCAGATTTGGCGTACAAATATTTAGTCCTTAAATAAAATACATAATTCATTTCATTACACTTATAAATATATCAATACATCACTACCTACTTTACGTATATATAAGTAGGTACATATTATTTTACATGCATATTTACAACAAAATAAAGATGAATGTAAATTTATCTATCTAGGTATAATTAATAATATTATACTAATATATACAATAGATATAATATTATACCATTTGACATTGTTATTGTAATTGAAAAATTCACCTATCGATCAACATTTGTTGAGGAGTCACACGTGAAGTTTTCTATATTTTCCACACCACCCACAGCTATATGAATACTTGTTCAATATTAGAATAATTCTACTCAATAATGAATACCTTAGATCTTAAAAGCCTTGAAGAGGATGAAGACCTTGGATAAACAGAACATCCTAGAAACCCCGATGAAATAAACTCCTTATCGATGTAGATACTCAATAGAAACAAGTCGTCATTATTCTGGCTGCTTTACTTTATCTGGAAAAGATATATACGAGATATAAACTAATATGTATAATGATGTAGAGTCTACATTGTAGACTGATATGTACAAATATCATTCGCACCGTATCAGATTACCAATAATATGACATTTAAAAGCATATAGGTACATTATTTTAAAAGCAATGATAATTATTTTAAGTTATCGGTAAGTATGTCAAGAATCTAAAAATGTTGGTGGGTGGGTGGAAGTCGTGCTACTATAATATTTTTCGTAAATTCGATGATTTCCAAGGAGGTTAAATAGGATTACACTTTATTGTTTAGTGCTTACTCCCGCGGTATATGACGTCATCGTTGGGGGAGTGTGAGGAGGGCCAAATTTACATTTTTGTGCCGTCGCTTAATGGAACTTCACAACGATAAAACCATCATTTAAAGTTGAGGAGTATGAAGATTTCAAAAGTAGATAATTCTTAAATGCCTTTACTCAATCAATCTTGTAGAAAATTCATTTCCTCACATCTTTGGTGATTATATTTTACTCCAAGGATTAATATTTCAGGACTTCAAACATGAAAAAATAGAGAATGTCAGTTATTTGGAACGTAAACGAAAAATGTATACTAATCTAACACGAAGGACATTCTAATATTTTAATATATTTTTAGACATAACATAACCTTTTCCCAGTATGATCAATATTTGGTTGGTTCTATACATTTTGACATGAACCTATTAAATCTTGTGGTACTTATTAAAACTTCAAAACGTCCTGATGCAGACTGGACTATTGATGTATAATGTACTTACTGACACCTATTCTCGTGTAGCAAATATAACATTTAGAGCTGCCATAACCTAAGACTTTTCATTGCAAAATAGGCTTTAACGCAGATGGGTAAATGTTAAATGAGCTTGTATTATTTTAGGTTTTTCAACTCTAAATTTAAGGTTTGCTGCATGAGAATAGGTCTCACTACCTACGTAAGAACTCAATGATTTGGTACGCACAGATATTTGGTACGGGAGTGTTTCCGGACAGCATTACAAATATATGCCTGGGTGGCTATATATACAGTTCACCTAAAATTTCTTACCATCTGCTGGCATATATTGTATACTAGGAAAGTAATAAATTCAAATAATAATATAATATATCTAGTTTTGAGCTGAGTCTCCTAAAATATAATCCGGTGGTGAAAATTTTAGGTCAACCGTGACCTATTTTTTTTTCAAATACATAGTCATCAATGCTTTGATAAATTAATCGATTTGATACAGAAGATATATCCGACTGAGATAACCTAACGAACGGCTAAGCAACCAAGCAAACGATATGTAGATAAAGATAATCCTACAGTGATGGCTACTGATAGTATAGGGGTCGAGCCAGTATCGAGTGTTGCGAGCGACCACCAGTACAGTACGAGCGAGCGATCCCAACTAGCAACGTTGTCAATGGTCGAGTGGTTCGCTTATCGCAGCGAGAGGCTCGATAAGACGGCCTGCGCGGCCGCAAGCGTCAGTGCTGCGACAGACGCCGGCGCACCTGCCGCGACAACCGATCACAACTGAACACTTACTAAACGTAAACCGTAACATGTTTTGAAACTACCAACAACATTATACAACTGCTATGTGCAGTGACCGCGGGCTAGTGTTTTGTAAACAGTGTTGTGACCAAATTTGTTTTTACTTGAACTTGTGCGGCTAAGAGCAACAGTTTCCCTGCAGCGATCGTTTTTCTCCGCACATTTTTAGAAATTGGTAAGTGAAATCAAAAAACTTTTAAGTACCTATAAATGAGATTTATAGTGAATTTTTCCCGAAGCCATTGACCGAATTCGCGAGGCCAAAATGTTTTGGTTTACAATAAAAATAGCCAGCGGATCACGACGTGTACCAGTGTTCGGCTCAGCGGAGTTTATTGTTGTCAAGATGAATACTCGATTCATAGTTAACAGTAGCCAAGTGACTGATAATGCACTGAATGAGCGCGGTGCGTGTCGATGCAAACCCGGCTCGCGCTTAGTTTCACTGACCTTTCTAATTTCACTCATCTCACTTTACAATGAAAATCGCATAGGAAGTTGCTCTCGACTGAATGCAAAATATGTGCATCAATACCATGGACTTTTATCTGACAGGAAGTAGAGCTCATAGAATGTAGCGTGATGCACACTCAATTAGCACTACAAGATTGTCATATTTATTATTTTACCACGTGTTTTCAACTGCAATACAAGTTTGATTAACCCTTTGCTAAAAAGGATTTTATTTTAACAATAATTAACATTAAATAAAATTTTATATTCTAATATATTATTGCGGTATAAGCCCCTACAATTAAGAGTGAAAAAAATTCAAGAGATGATTTAGTATCACTAATATATCTACCACTTTCCACCGAAGATAATTTATACTTTCGCGAACTTTTTTCACTTTTCCATTGAATTTTAGTCAGTTGATTGAACCACTTCGTACTAGTAAGTAAAAATATATTAGACCAAAAAAATAATGTTTCTTCTAATGCGACAAATCTACCCTAAAATGATTTTCACTTACCTTATAGAAACGCAGAAGAAAATAAAATTATGGATCTCTTTTTGCGTTTCTATATCGCAGTGATATACTATTAATTTGTATCTCCTTGCGGTGAATAAATCGTCAAGTGTAAAAAATATATAAATTTATTTCTACCATTATAACATAACCTTCGATCAGATAAATCGAAGATTGTAAATAACATATGTACAATAATGTACGGGTAACTTAAGATGGCAGCATGTCCTACATTTGTACAATGTCATCTTCCTACACGTTAAGGGCATGGGTGACCCAAGATTGAGCACCACATTTTACATCAAGTAGAACTGAACTCTATGACGTTTAATTATAGGTATTGTTTAAAACAGCGCGCTCTGAGCCGTGGCTGTTACGACAGCCGTAAATATCACGCGCTCTCGAAAAAATAGTTTTTATTTTTATACTCAGCTTCTAGTTGGAATAAAAACACGGTTTTTTCTAAATCGCTAGAAATCATTTAAACACATTTTATAAATAAAAAACCAACTAAATCCCGAAGTAGGTACGCGAGAGAAAATCAATAAGTCTTAAACAGAGTAAAATAGAGGGTTAGAAATAATTTTATTTACAGTAAATTAATAAATCAATTAACAAATAATATTTTTTTGTTAACTGTGAGATTATCGCAACAAAATTATCCGAAGTTAGTCATTTTATTTATATTTGCGGTATAAATGTTAACTGCACAACTTCAAAATATTATTTCACATAAGGTAACTTCAGTTAATCGGTTTAATAAAAACAGTAGCCAGTAGACAGTACTCTTACTCGTGCGTGATACGCATGTCTAACAAAAATGTATTAGCTGTAAGTTCACTCTATATAAATAGTAGCCAGTAGACAGTACTCTTACTTGTGCGTGATACGCATGTCTAACAAAAATGTATTAGCTGTAAGTTCACTCTACATAAATAGTAGCCAGTAGACAGTACTCTTACTTGTGCGTGATACGCATGTCTAACAAAAATGTATTAGCTGTAAGTTCACTCTATATAAATAGTAGCCAGTAGACAGTACTCTTACTCGTGCGTGATACGCATGTCTAACAAAAATGTATTAGCTGTAAGTTCACTCTATATAAATAGTAGCCAGTAGACAGTACTCTTACTCGTGCGTGATACGCATGTCTAACAAAAATGTATTAGCTGTAAGTTCACTCTATATAAATAGTAGCCAGTAGACAGTACTCTTACTCGTGCGTGATACGCATGTCTAACAAAAATGTATTAGCTGTAAGTTCACTCTATATAAATAGTAGCCAGTAGACAGTACTCTTACTCGTGCGTGATACACATGTCTAACAAAAATGTATTAGCTGTAAGTTCACTCTATACATATAAATTTTGTTTTTTTCGTTCTAAAGGGCCTGACTCAAATCATACAACCTTGTAATTTGTATTAAAAATAAGTGAACAAATGACTCCGTCAGTGTATCTTAGAATATTTTAACAATTTCAACTATGTAGAAGCCTGATTTTTAATAAAGACTCAGTTTTTCGTGTGTGTGGGTGAGTTCTTGGTTGTCACGGCTTAGAGCGCGCTATTCTAAACGAAAAAAAAGTCAGAGTTCAATTTTGATTGATACAAAATGAGGTGCTCAATCTAACACTAATAAGTACCTTTAATGGCCTATCCCTTGGTCCTCTTGAAGAATTTAACATTAACGTGAATCTTCCTCAAGTTTACTACAGGTAACACAGTGAAGATTGAAAACTCTGTAATGAAACATAATACGAAGTTTTAATCTTTTGGACAAGTGTGAGTCGTACTCGCGCCCAAAGGGTTCCATACCACCACACAATACACCCGTACCACAGACCCTAAAAACATCATACATAACAACAATATATAGGTATTATTATAGATGTCGTACGACATTAAGGCGACAGAAAACAAGCCGCTAAAATTGTAGCGCCTGACAAATAATTCAGCTCCCGCTGCGTACGAAACTCATATTTTGATTATTTTACTTTAGAATATGTACCTGACCAATTTTGAAACTTGTATGTGTAAATAACCATCTTTAAAATAGAGCCTAAACAATTTAAAACAAAAAACCTTCCGTAGATATCATAGCAATTTTATTGAACTCCCATAGGGATTTTTTTATTATTATTATTTGCCGTGATAGAGGTCATCGTAACACGTATTCTGTGAAAACTTCAACTGTCTTGTCTACGTATTACGGCTGAAGCCGTTGACACCTGTGACAGTCGGACAGACAGACCAGAGGAAGCTTAGTAGGGTCCCGTTTGGCACACTTCGGCTACGGAACCCTAAAAATCAACCTACACCATTTTCAATGCTGGCAATTTTAGGTCATCAAATTTTTTTTACTCATGATCTTTTTGGCTGAACTCATTTTTACCGCATGGTCTCTTGAACCCATACTGTAGGTCAGGTATGGGCAACCTCTGGGATGTCGCGGGCCAAACAATCATCTGCTCATGAAATCGCGGGCCATAGGTTGATGCGTACTTGTATAGTACGAGTATACGAAAACAACCACGCAAGTGGTGAAAAGTAGGTTTAATTTTTACTTATTGAGCCTGATTTTCAGATGCAACACTACTAATATTAGAATCGATTCCACTAATATACAGGCAAAGAATTTTGCATTTTTTATAGGTCGGTCTGTTGGTTCGTTAATGTTAGCCCGATTTTAAATTGTGCCTCGCCGCGGGCCGTATTAAAAACAGTTACGGGCCGGATGCAGCCCGCGGGCCGTTGGTTGCCCATATATGCTGTAGGTATATAAAAGTTATTTTTTCTTTTTTGTAGTCGCTGTAATATTTACAACCTTTTTTAAACGGAAATGGAGCTTCAAAGTCAATGTTCAAAGTAGAATAAATTAAGTGGAAATGTGCAGGGCCGTTTCTACGCAAGGGGCCAGAGGGGCCCGGGCCACGGGCCCCGTGTCCTGGAGGGCCCCAGGTGGACCCCGCCCAAATGCTCAAGCAATAAGAAAAGTGGTAAGAGTAAAATAGTGGTGTAGTTTCATACAACAAGCGGAAAATTCTTGGAAGGAATTTGGTGGAAAGTACTACATATAAGGATGTAAACGCCGAAGAACTAGAGACGGATTGTCTTCATTTACAGCAATACTTAAAAAGCTATGATGATCCACGCAATGAAGTAAATGTGCCAGAATGGTATAGTCTCCCTTGCTTGTAAAAGATTGAATATAATTTTCCAAATTATTAGGAATATTTTTTTGTTAATGATAACGAACTGCAGTGGTGAGCGCTCATTTAGCAAGCTGACAAGAATATCCATCACGATAGATTAAATAGTCTATCTTTGATGAGCATCGAATGTGACGTATTAAAAGAAATAAACTTCGAAGATGTTATAACTGATTTTGATCTGAAATCATGAAGAACGCCACTTTTCTCAATCTAGAAAGTTAACATATCTTTAGTTATTTTTTAAATAATACAATAAAGTCTCATTTTTGATTTCTTAAATCCTATTTTAACAGCTCAATGAACTGATTTACTAATTATAACATGAACATCAGAAACACAAGCGAAATCACTTGTATGCTATCTTTGATGTGTCTGCGTTGTCTCTCTTTGTAGGTAAGCTGTAGTTTTTTGACATAACCACAACGTTCATAGCGCAGAGGGCCTCAAAATGGAAAGTGCCCAGAGCCTTCACATGGTTAAAAACGGCCCTGGAAATGTGTGGTTTGACAAAGACAGTATGGAAGAAAACCGTTCAAGTGTGAACTGGACTCGTGCCGTGAAGGTTTGAAACACAAACTTGTTACACTGACGATCCAAATAACTCTATCTATCCAAAGGGTCTGATTAAGTTGGAAATTAAAATGTCAGATTTCGTCTCCGTTACTGAGTTTCGAAGTTCGAAATGCCGATTTACGTTAGTTCGAAAGATCGAGAGTATAGAAGTTCGAAGTACGTTAGTTTAAAAGTATGGGAGTTCGATGTACGTCAGTTCGAAAGAATAGGAGTTCGATGTACGTTAGTTCGAAAGTATAGGAGTTCGATGTACGTTAGTTCGAAAGTATAGGAGTTCCATGTACGTTAGTTCGAAAGTATAGGAGTTCGATGTACGTTAGTTCGAAAGTATAGGAGTTCGATGTGCTATTGAACTAGGGCCAAAACTATTTTTTTTAGAATTGTTGTCCGTCTTATGTTCCGTTTTAGCTTGAGAACCGAGAGCAGAGATTGAGTTAACACGGGCGGTGCCGCGGTCGAAAGGCTAGTTTTTAGTATACGAGTAGTTATTTAAAAAATGTAAATGCACGGTGTGAAAAAGAGGGGGGGAAAACAAATGGTAAAAACCGGCCAAGTGCGAGTCGGACTCGCGCACGAAGGGTTCCGTACCATTATCTATAAAAACGGCAAAAAATCATGTCTGTTGTATGGGAACCCCCTTTAATATTTATTTTATTCTGTTTTTTATTATTTGTTGTTATAGCGGCAACAGAAATACATCATCTGTGAAAATTTCAACTGTCCGACTATCACGGTTCATGAGATACAGCCTGGTGACACACGGACAAGACAGACGGACATCGGAGTCTTAGTAATAGGGTCCCGTTGGTTACCCTTTGGGTACGGAACCCTAAAAAGGAGTGGTGGTAAAATTACCTTCAAGTCGCAAGCTGTCGGTAATCATTTTAAAGGGTACTTTGCTTGAAAGACAAACTTTACACGCATACGAAGCCGCGAGATAAAGCTAGTACTAAATAAAGTTATTACAAACTAACGAGGTACCGCAAAATTAACAAAAATGGCTGCTTATGTTTCATGCTAGATTATAATAGGCAATTAAAGATATTGTCGCTGACCCACTCATCGTAATATTACCTACTATTGCAATACGGGTGATAAGTAGGCCTGCGGATTTTTCTTCGATAGTACCTACCTACTTGCTGACAAAAAGATAAGATCAATCAAGTGGTATACTTATACTTACTAACAATATACTTAGGAACAATGCCACCGATATACTGTGATAAAATATAGAGATATCGTTTCAATACTCATATAATCCATAAGATAAGTAAAAAGGTCAGTAAACTGAAGGTAAGCACGTGCTTCAGATACTGCGTCTCATACGATAATTGAATTCAAAATATCGAATCGGAAAGGAGACAGGTAATATTCTTATCTTTTATTTATAATTTGCTTGTTTCATTAATTCGTAAATGAGACTGCTTTATTTTAAAAAGATTTAAGTAAGTAAATGAATAAAAGACAAGAAATTTTGTAGTAGCAAGCATTGATATAGTAAAAAATACATTTGTGCTGCCAAATTCATACTGAAGGCTCGGTAAATGGTCTGCATCAAGGTTCATGAACCTTTTTGTAATATACGTGTTCCCTACAAACGCGAGCCCAGCCCCGAGTTATTATGGGAGATAGGTCAAAATTATATTTTGCGAAATTAGCAAAAAGTGTTCTCGATCTATGATACTGATCACTTATTAAGCCTCCAGTATGAAATTGGCTTCATAAAATTAACGTCACATTATTTAAATTTCACGTCTAACTCGTAAAAATATATCGAAGCAACTTGGGTTAACTTTCGCGAAATTCAAAAATCTACAGCTATACAAATAATAAAGTAGTAAAAAATTCCTGCCTAGACAATGAATATTTTTTGCGAAGTTTTAAATGAAATGTGTTCTTATTATAAGTATGGTCCCGAGGCCAAAACTATTTTATTTTTCCCTGTCTCTTTGTTCCATTTTAACTCGAGAAATACTCAACAAATTTCGATGCGGTTTTCTTTATTATCATCGTAGTAACCCTTGGTCAACATATATAGACTATAAGGGGTGTTGATAAAATAACCGCCAAGTTAAAAACAGTCGATATTTTATTTTACGTGCAAATAAAAGATACTATATTGATTAAAATACACTTCCACGGAAGCGAAGCAAAATTGCTTGCTTTTCAAAGTCTAGACTGGGCTCGGTCGGTAGATATTCCTAGAATCATCTAGAAATGTTTTACGTAAAATAGAGTACATAATAAAGCGCGAAGTTTTATTGCATTGCTTCTATAGCTCATTTCTTGTACTTAATAGAGCGCAAAGATTAGATTTAAAACGGGCAATGAAACGTTTGATGAACAGTTGCAATAGTCAAGCATTTGTTGTAGCATTTAGCAAACTAGGTACTTATGTCTATAAGCATGCAGGTAACTACAGGTCCCTAGCATATTTTGTAGAAGGATCGTAACAGGATGCATTACTCACATTGAAGCGGAGCTCTCCCAATAATGTCTGATTGCCATCTTCCTCGACATAGCCATTTGGAAGAATTAGAACTAGTCACATAAACCCCGATACAGATTACAGTATTCGGTGCCAAAAACAAATCGAGGAATTTCAAGTAGGTATTTATAGTTGATTTATTTATTCCTATGTATTATACAGGTTGTAAATAGAGTACGACCATTAAATAAAACCACATACCTACTCTACTGATCATACTGAACAACTATTCGAAAAAAAAAACGCGCAAATCTTCAGAGAAGAATATATTCAACTGTAACTCGAAGACTTAATCTCGTAGGAGGAAGGTCTATTCTAGAACGCTGCACGCTAACAGCTGTTTCACGGACGACGCTCTCTCTAAACTCGCCCGTATGTCGGTGCGTTAGGGTTCACGCATTTTTGTTTGGAACTCAATTATTTCCCAAACTAAGGGTGTCCGCGGGTGATTCTTGGGAAAAGTGGTTCAGTAGGGTCGGTAGAATATGTGGTTTAATTTAATGGTAGCAGTCTAGGTTGGGGAAAAACTCTTTTCGCAAATAGTATGTATGAACTTATAATAAAATCTCTTTGGCTATACCATTTGTATCTGGCCGGTCTTGGTATTATTAAAAAGTTTAAATTTTAAAAAAGATAATTCCAAATTCAAATTAGGTAAAATGTGTGATTTTCGTCTGTTTTTCTTACTGTTAAGATGAGTGACTCTAATGAAGAAATTCGGTACATTTTGAAATTTTACTACAAAAAAGGTAAAAATGCAACGCAAGCCGCGAAGAAAATTTGTGATGTTTATGGACCTAGTGCAGTGTCTGTGAGAGTAGCACAAATTTGGTTTAAGCGTTTTCAATCCGGAAATTTTGATGTCAAAGATGCACCTTGCTCTGGGCGCCCTGTTACGGATAAAAAGGATGCTATTTTTGAAAAAGTGGAGCAAGATCGGCATATCAGTAGTTACAATGTAGCTGAAGAACTGGGGATTGACCACAAAACAGTTTTGGCGCATTTGAAAAAAGCTGAGTACACAAAAAAGCTCGATATTTGAGTGCCTCATGAGCTCACTGAAAGAAACATAATGAACCGTGTACTCGTTTGTGATTATTTATTACGACGTAATGAAACCGAAACATTTATGAAAAACCTGATAACTGGTGATGAAAAGTGGATCACGTACGACAAGAAAGTGGGAAAAAGGTCGTGGTCAAAGGCTGGTCAGGCTTTACAGACTCTGGCGAAACCCGGGTTATCTCGCAACAAGGTATGTGTGTATGGTGGGATTGGAAGGGCATTATTCATTATGAGCTGTTACCGCCAGGCAGGACCATCGATTCTGAACTCTACTGCGAAAAACTAATGAGATTAAAGCAAGAAGTTGAGAGAAAGCGGCCGGAATTAGTCAACAGAAGGGGTGTGGTTTTTCATCATGATAACGCTAGACCTCACACATCTTTAGCCACTCAGCAAAAATTAAGAGAGTTTGGCTGGGACGTATTAATGCATCCGCCGTATAGTCCTGACCTTGCGCCTTCAGATTTCCACTTGTTTCGGTCTCTTGAGAATTCTTTAGGCAGTGTCAGGTTAACATCACGAGAGGACTGCCAAAACCACTTGTCGCGGTTTTTTGATCAGAAGCCCCAGAATTTCTATAGCAATGGAATCATGTTCCTACCTACAAGATGGCAGAAAGTTATCGAACAAAATGGCACCTACATACTTTAGTTAAATGTAAATTAACTATATTAAAAAATGTTTTGAATTTTCATATAAAATGCGAAGAAACTTTTTCCCCAACCTAATATACACACTCGGTATATGGATAACATACGAATAAATAAAAATAAATATAGTGGATTGGTGCACATAAAAACTTGATGAATTTTATTTTTCGTTAAATTATTTTACGGTTATTTCGAAAAACAATCATAATATTTTGTTGCTAAAGTTAAACTTCCATTATTAACACTACTCTGAACTAGCTATTTGTACGTAAATTAGACTTTGACTGATGCCGTTGTTGGCGGCACGCGCTATTATGTTCTCAGCTTAAAAACTGATAAATTGGAAAGAAAGCAAGAATTGAAGTTTGTGCGGTTAGATGGGCAAAAAAGGCACGGCTTAAATGACAAACCAGTCAGAATCACCCACACACCTTCGCGCTCTGTTTATATAAAACCGTTAGATGGTTGGACGAGACGCCTATTATGGTATGACAAGAACAACTTTCGTTATGCTCTAGTCTAGATAAAACGATGCTAAACCCATAACAAACATACTCGTACAGCAGATACCTATGACTCATATATAAACGATAAGTATATCTACCTATTTATTTAATTAATGTAAATATGTATGACCTAATTTACCACCGAGAATTGGGTAAACTTATCTTTACTGTAAAGGACATCAATAAGATTGTAGAGTAGATACTTTAAGCAAACAAGTACTTAGAAGTTCTTTGAAAAAGTAATTAGCACTAAGAAGACATGGCATGCAAAATATAAACAATCCCCGCCAAAAGGGTATTTTTTTTTTATTTTTTTTATTTATTAACCAATTTTCTTATAAAACTAATACATGACCCACAAAACTGCATGTACAGTTTGACATGTTACATGTAGGTACAGTACATTGCATCCTTGGAGAAATGTTTGTTTCAATTTTTATACTTTGATACTCATCAAAGTGCTCATTCATGAACTCATGGAATATATAGAAAAGAAACAGGCGTCCTACATAGGTTCGGTTTAAATAATAATAAATCAATAGCTATTTTCACTAATTGTTTTTTATTTGAAAGTTGATTTCAAGGTTTTATATCTCCGTATTAAATTTTGTTTTTATTTTCAGTTTGATTACAGTAAAAACCCGTTTTATCAGTCGAACTCCATACATTTTTAGCTCGAGTTTTAGAAATCACACTTCGATTATTTCTCCGGAATTGTCCCCCAGGCCTATGTAATCCAGAGGTAACCACCCTAGTTGAATCACAAGGTCATGGCGCCTGGCTTGAAACAGTAATTGCCTCTATAGCAGTACCTACCTCTTTTCCTGTCAACAACTTAGCAAATTCTTCGCTTTAGAAAATTGAAAGGCTGGTAACAGAACAGCAAGTTTTCTGTTTATACAGGTACCAAGTCCGTAGTATGGCCATGAAGGAATGGCTACAATGGCTGCCGCCGCCGCGCTCCGTGTTAGCGCTGCTGCTGGCAATGGCGGGGTTCAGTGGGCGCCTGTTCGCGTCTCATTTCACGCACTCGCCCACCCTGCTGGTGGACACGTGCCACTCGCTCTGCAGGCTCGTCGGTCTCGTCACCACTGTCCTCTCTTATAAGGTGTGTACTCTGGCTAGCCCACCCTACGGTTGAACTCTCTTTTGTCTACCTATTGTTAGTGTTCAGTTAAACTATACCGGCAGCAAGTCCTAAAAACAAAAATTATTTCTCTCTTTGATCGGTTTATTACTTTGAGAATGATCACTAAGAGACATTTACAACTATGACCTAGTATCAAAGCCCAAATCGATTTATTGAAACTATGTCCTTTAAGCCTTAAAGTAGAGGGAACAAAATAAATCAGCTTTTTAAACACAACGAAGAGAGTCTGTTCGATCGGGAGAACATAAGACCGCGCAAATGCACAGCTCACCGTATTGTCGGCTTCTCAGACTTGTGATATGGGTGCATTTGCTTTAGCGACTTTCATTTATCGCTTGGCAATATGAATATGGATAGAAACATGCTATTCTAGCATAGATACAGTGAAAAAAAAAAGGGTTTGCTTCGGTCGAGATGGATAAAAGAAGAGAGTGGTGGCAGAGATCTTTGGAAGGTCCGTTTTTCCTAGAAAAAAAAACTGTCCGAGGGCATTCTATAACACCGGATGTGAATAGACACTATAGACAGTAATGTGGTTTTATTTAAAATTACCTGTCCATTCACAGAAGTAATAACAGGGAAAGTCGCAGGCAAAAGGCTGGCTAAAAATAACCTAATAATGTTCCGTGCAGTATGAACGCGCGGATGAGAGCGCTGGGAGGGAGGGACGCCTGCGCAACACCTTCGGCTGGGCCCGCATCGAGGTGGTCGGCCGTCTCTCCGTGCACGTCCTCTTCGCCTCCTTCTCCCTCGCCCTGGTGGTCAATGCACTCCAACTGGGGGTGCACTCCTCGCACGGACAGCCACCCATATACCCCAGGGTTATTATTGGAAGCGCCGTCATTGGTCTGCTTTTGCATGCGATCAATTATATGCTTTTAGCCGGTGAGTTACGTTCAATTAACAAATTTTGAAAAGTACCTTGGCATTTTACTTTATTATACTAAAAACATTTGTTTACTTCTACTACTATTTCGTCAAAAACATTATCAGGGCAACAAAATAACAATGAAAATAACATTTACGCAAATAAATTCAACACAGGTTACTTTTCATAAAAATATCGCACATATTCTGTAAGTTGAATCCATCGAACGAGAATAAACGTTTTAATTTGAATTGATTAATTCAGCAAAGCTTATGTAAATCATCCTGCGTATGTGATCCTTTAAGTAAACAACTGGAAGGTTCTATCTGTTCTTAGATTGAAGGCATTTCTGGAATGTGGATTCTCATTGAAACCAGTCTAGGTATAGTTTATTAATAGATGCAATGTATTTCAAAACATTTCCATTTAACTGGACGAGCATAATGAAGTAATTGGGTTTGTTTTCAGTTGGTCATTGATTTGTGATGCGCGTAATATTCAACAATTTCTGCACAACTATTGTTTACACAATCTGTATTATCGGTAGTACTCTACAGTTACAAATTTTACTGAATAATTAGATACGAGTAGTTACGCTAGTGTCTCATTGTACTTTTCAGGCTTTTCCAAAATATATGCACCCAGAGTTATATATTAGACTTATCAGTGAAAGAAAACCCAATCCAAATCTGTGAGAATCGCAAGCATTCATTATTTTGACGGCTCTAAATAGTACCAAGGAATATACACTCAGCGTCAAAAAAATCGCACCTTTTAAAAAATGTGCTTCAAACAAATTTTATTCTTATTTGAAACCAATTTCGCGGGATTTTTTAGGTATCAATTGAAAGGTAATAAAACAGACTATTTAAATATTGAAAAAAAAAAGTGTTTTTCATTACAAGGGCATAAAAAAAATACAGGTTGATTGGGAAAGAAAAATCATCTTTATTTACGCTCTACAACAAAAGAATTAATTATTCAGAAAAAATCACAAAATCATTCTTAAAAGTAATCTAAAACCTAGTGTTACCTCCTCTTGCCCTGATAACAGCTTCCATTCGATCTCTCATAGACCTAACCAATTTCAGGACTTGATCTTGTGGCATGCTGTCCCATTCCGAAATTACGGCCTCTTGCAGGTCCTGGAGGGTGGTATGAGCAGGATCTCGTGACCCAACTTGCCGTTTCAGTTCATCCCAAAGGTGCTCTATCGGGTTCAGGTCTGGACTTCTCGCCGGCCACTGCATGATAGGGATCCCAACCTCTTGAAGGTAGTCACGTACAATAAACGCGGTGTGGGAACGAGCGTTGTCGTGCATCAAAGTAAACCCATGGCCGACGAAACCAGCACATGCTCTTCCAGGACTTCTGTGATGTACCGGTGAGCAGTCAGCGACCCTTGCCCGCGAGCACCTCCAGTCCGGAAAACGCATACAAGGTCAGTTTTGCCGTCGCAAGATATGCCGCCCCAAAACATGCAGGAGCCACCCCCGTATTCCACAGTTTCTTGAATACAGGCTTGTGCGAATCGCTCCCCCTGCCTCCTGTACACTCTTTTTCGCCTGTCATTACAGAAAAGGCACACCCTCGTCTCATCTGAGAAGAGAACTGTTCGCCATTGGTCTAGCGTCCAATCGACGTGATCGCGGGCAAACTGCAAGCGGGATCTACGATGCTCTACAGTCAATCTTGGGCCTGTAGCAGCTCTATGGGCGGCTATTTTCTTCTCTGTTAATCTTCTTCTAATCGTAGAGTCACTTGCAGTTGTCCCGCGAACTGCTTGGAGTTCCTGTCTTATCTCAACAGCATTGGAGAACCGATTTCTCAAGCTCGTCGACACTATGAAGCGGTCATCCCTTCCAGATGTGCAGCGTCGTCTGCCAGATCCATGTCTTCGGACAAAGCCACTAGTCTCCCGGAATCGCTGGACTACTCTTCGAACAGCAAAACGGCTTAGGTTGAGTTGCCGGGCAATATCACACTGCCGCACCCTTCGGCGCAGCAGTGCAAGAACTTGTGCAGCTTCTTCAGGAGTAGTATCCATGTTGAGGGTAGTATTTTTTACTTGTGCGCTTAACCTGTGTCACCTTCAAAGTTTGGATAGTGAATGACCTACATTTGACGTGTAATTACCTTTTTATACCCCTTTTATGTAGCGCAACTAGCGACCGTTTGAACGCGTATTTGAGCAATACTTTTCTTAATACCACGATATTCGAGAGATTTTTATCGTTTATAAAATGAAACGATTGTTTATTTCAAGGTCGTTTAATGCCCTTTCAATTGATAACAAATAGTTCTCTCATATTTGGTTTCAAATAGGAATTAAAATGGTTTGAAGTAAATTTTTCAAAAGGTGCGATTTTTTTGACGCCGAGTGTAGTTTTGATTTTTTCCCTTACACGGATACACAATATATGTATGTATATTATTATTATTATATAAATAACGTAGATGAAATTTTATTTCAGAGCCCATATACATTTTTCCCTTTAATGTGATTAAACGAATACGCACAACAACGCAGTAACATAAGATTACAGAGCCCATTCATAAGATTTAGTACTTAGTTCAATGTCAAGGCTGCGAAACTCAAGGACTCTCGAAACATCTTCCATATTCGGATCAAAATCGAATCGCCGTGTTCGTCAACTAAAAATCTGGTTTTGATCTTGATTTATTACAGGTAGATTGAGGTCATCACATAATTATATTGCCTTATTTTTGTTTTGTCATTGATGTGATGGCCCTTGCGTATATATATATTTCCTAGTTTATAAATATTCATAATATTAGTTTATTTACAGGTCGAGAGCTGAGTTATAGCCGCCGTCTCAGCATGACAGAGAGTGGAGTCGTGGTTCTGAAGACAGGAGTAGGAGAGCCGGTGCTAGCCCACGCACCTACTGATATTGCCAGTAAGTAAGCTACAATCTTTAGCTTGTAAAATAATCTAAAATCTTATCCTAAATTACAAAAAGTTCAATTCTCCGAGGTAAATCAATAAAATAAGTCATTTGGATGCGTAATTTTGTCCGATTGTTATGAAACTACTACTGACTTAATCCTACTAATATTATAAATGCGAAAGTTTGTGCGGGTGTGTGTGTGTGTGTGTGTGTACATTTGTTACTCTTTCACGCTGAAACGGCTGAACGGATTTGGACGCAATTTAGAATGGATATAGCCTATACCCTAACTTAACACATAGGCTACTTTTTATCCCGGAAAAATGCATGGTTCCTGTAGGATAGATCAATGTCATTGAAAATTCAGGTGTCTAATTAGCGCGGTCTTGGAGTTTGTGGTGATATAAGACAAGGCTTTGTTATTTCATACATCAGGTGTCTAATTAGCGCGGGCCTTAATTGTTTGTGGTTAAATGAGACAAGGCTATGTTATCTCATCACACTTCACACTAATATTATAAATGCAAAAGAAGGTGTGTGTGTGTGTATGTTTGTTACTCTTTCACGATGAAACGGCTGGACGGATTTGGATGAAATTTAGAATGGATATAGCTTATACCCAAACTTAACACATAGGTTACTTTTATCCCGGAAAAATGCATGTCGTTAAACCGAATATAACACGTGCGGAGCCGCGGGCAAAAGCTAGTCGGTATATAAGATAGATTCGATCCAATCCTAGATCTAGGACTGCGATCTATTATTTTACGAGATACGCACAAAATAATAAATAATATTTTTTTATATGTACCCAGGGTTGGCTTCAGGGAAAGGGGGGCATGGCCATAGTCCTTTTAGTAACTTGAGATTATAGAATTTCCTGTAGGCATTGATCCTCCATGAATAAAAGTCATAGTTGAAGGGAAAATAGAGGAGAAAAAAGGAAGACGCAGAGCAGAGATCAAGTTCAGTGACCATGTTAATACAAAGGCGGGAGTCGCACTTTACCTCTGGATAGAGAACGGTCGAAGATGATACACCAACAAGAACTAGGCTCTTAAATAATTGATTATTGATGATACACTAGATTGAAGTATGTCAGATTAAAGATTGATTCTCCTAAAAGAGAAGCCAGCAGGTTGGAGCCACTCTTCTTTAAAAAAATTGAGAAGAAACGGTTGGCCAATTATTTCTGCAAGAGCCGGCTCATTTACTCTGTTACACGATTGCGTCTATTAATCTAAAAGCACCTACTTCTAGCGAACGCGTTTTTCAGCGAAGACGTCAGTGTTATTTGCCTACTATGAAGGAGATCTTTAGCAGATTATATTAGCAAATAAAATTGGATACGTATTTTTTGGTTTAAGGTTTAATCAAATTGAAATATAAGTTGTTTGGCAGTCTTTTACCTGTGTACAGAGATGGATATATACTTTATTTACCAGGCAGCCTGTTTGTGATGGGCGCTGGTCTGACGGCCGAGTGGGAGCCGTACGCCGCGCGCATCGCAGACCCTGCACTCTCCGCCTTCGCTGCCATTGTACTCGTCATATTCAACTATCCTTTCTGTAAGTTTATTTACTGCATAGGTACGCCGTTTTAGCAGTTGTGAGATTGTTACTTCTACTCGTATACGTATAGCAGTGTACAGCTTTATTCACATGAATTTTTAAACTACTCAAATGTAACGTCAATATGTCGCGGTTTGATGGATGGAGGGATAGGGCTTTGCTGTTTCAGTTTTCGTTGGCACCCTAAACTTAAATTTAAGTGAACACTTTTAAACCTGTATTAAATGTTCAATAAGCATCAAAATCTTCAATATATCGTTTCATTTACTTCATTGTAATAATATCGCAAGTGTTCGTGCCCCGACGCATCAGTCATGCATGGTCGATGAATGACACGCGTTCCACCTCAAGTTATAATTTTTAACACATGTTTTGATGTCTTTGTCTCATTCGGTACCCACTCTTACTTATCGAACGATTGAGACAAAGATTGTATTATCCGACTAACTCATTTAAATGCAAAGCAAAGTAACACAGCATAAATACTATCTCACTGTACTGTGGACAGACAGTGAGGAGGCATACAATGGTAACAATGCCTATTTAATTCTGCAGGAGTAGTTCACAAGATATATTCATCTAATTATATAAGTGGCTACCTACTTGCTATGTATTTAACAATAGTTGGATCGTTGTGTTTAACTTATAAAATTACTCTTATCGCAACATTTGGCTTGGAAGAAACTAATCAAATGGGTACCGCATCGTATTAATTCGACAAAGCTAAGTTTAATTAGTCGTCTCTATATCGCAATGTAAACGTTGCACGATTCATTTATCGTAATCAAAAGCATAGCAGCCGTTAAGCGCTGAGGTTCAGCGGTGTTATGAAAGTAATAAACGCCATGCTGCAATTCGCAGTCACATAAAATACAAATGAGTAGCACTACTCTTTGCTACGCTCGATTTCTCTGTCAAGACTAAATAGCGCTCTCATCGAGCAGAGTTTCAGCGCTGCGCTGAAAGCAGCCGTTGTGTTTAACACTTTACAGTTACATGTACAATTACAACCCTACGAAGATTGTATTTTACTCGAGAATTTCTATTACTGTACTTACGTTACGAATAGGTTATGCTTATCAGCAGAAAATAAAAATAAATAATTTATATATTTTGCTAACTATTTGGGCTTTTATCGCATAATTTTACATTGAAAACAGTACGAAACATCCCGAATTCTGCTTTTTGGGTCCTATCGAAAATATAAAAATCTTATACCGACTATCCGTCGGCAGACAACAAATGGTCTTTTTAACAGTTCCATATTAGAGAACGATGCGCACAGCGTACACTAAACTGACTTAGATAAATAATACCTGGATTCACCATCCACGGCTCAAAAGCGACCCACCCCTTGAATTCTTAAATACATTCTAAGCATGCATTCTCGCAATGTTCAAGTTGAAATAATAATACTTAATCTGACTCTTTTTGATAGCTAGCTGGTAGCGATTACGTAAACTTGAGACAAATTTTTGGTATATTTTGTATGACATGAGTCATCTATGAGTATAATCGATGGACTTCAATGTATTTATCCGTGTATTTGCTGGCAGTGCGTTCGGCGGGTCTAGTGCTACTGCAGACGGTGCCAGAGGGCCTGGGCGCGTGCGACCTGCGCGCGGCGGCGCTGCGCGTGCCCGGCGTGCTCGCCATACACGAGCTGCACGTGTGGCAGCTGCATCGGGACCGGCTCGTCGCTACTGCGCACGTCGCGTACGGCTCACACGATGTCAGTTCTTTATTTTAGCGTATCAATATATAGGAAAACAAGTATTATAACTATTAGTACGTAAAGAAGCTACACTCACCTCCTCCCGCCACTTTGCCCGCAAATTAGAAGTACGACACCACTCAACTGCTGACCGTTTGCTGCATGCGTGTGTAGGCATGCTTCTGCTCACGTAGTTGTAGCAGGTTATTAAACCTGTTAAATTCAGGTGTCATAGGTGTCATGAGTGCCGGGGTTGCTCGATACAGCTTTTTATCACCGTAACAAAATCAGGTAACACTATAACAAAAAACATTTCATAACGATACAGCCTTTTGTCACCGTAAATAAAATCAGGTAACACTATACCAAAAACATTTCATAACTATACGGATTTTTGTCACCGTTAAAAAATCAGGTAACACTATAACAACAAATATTTCATAACGATACAGCCTTTTGTCACCGTTAACAAAATCATAACACTATAACAAAAAAAAAACATTTCATAACAACATTATCAACACTCGTTCACCTTGTTCCATCGACGATTTTTCGTTTCAACGTTGTACAATAACACTTATAGCTGTACTTCGGGAATAAGTACATTGCAAGTTTACCTCCTCTTACCTGTCTTCCTCCATCATTAAGCAAGTAGAAAGTATATAAAAAATACTAATAAGCAAGTAGAAAGTATATAAAAAATACTAATAAGCAAGTAGAAAGTATATAAAAAATACTAATAAGCAAGTAGAAAGTATATAAAAAATACTAATAAGCAAGTAGAAAGTATATAAAAAATACTAATAAGCAAGTAGAAAGTATATAAATACTATGCATATCAACTCGGAAAACTTGTTGGTCCAGGATTCGAACCTGAGTCTAGCGTCCTACAGACTAAGCTACCACCTAAGAAAAAATATTACAATTAGAACAGAAAACAATAGTAGAGGTAGCGCTATCTGTAACGTCAAAATCTTTATGAACGAAAGAGAGAGTGATATGTATACGGGGTGTGTGTAATTTCAGGATTACCTAAAGAGTTCCGCGATGGTGAACGACGTGTTCAAACGTCACGGCATCGGACTCGTCACTCTACAGCCGGAGTTTCTACTCACATCCTTCAAAGGTGAGGTACATCACTGTCGTTTATTGTTACATACACTAGGTTACCGCTTCGTCTAACCACTTGTTACTTCACTATAATCATTAAGTCATTTTCTTCTACTCTGCCATGCTACATTCATGGGCTCAAATAAGGTACAAGTAATCGCTTGACAACTTTTACTATATTTCATGCGGAATCCTGGAAATACTCGAAAAATCACCTTTGTGTTTGATTAAAGATTTTCGTGTGAAATATTTACATGTTTAATAAACGTAAATCTTGTGTGAAAATGTTGATATTTTAAGTCTTTGTATTTTAGGTACTTGTTTTTAATTATTGTAATGCAAATTTCGAGTAGCATGCATATTATTTCGTATATAAAATGGACGGGAAATTTTAATTTTTATTATAAAGTGCCGATTTTTCAGCGAAATTGCAGTCGCCATGAAAGAGCCTAAACCATAGACATTCTAGTGGACTAGATAAATTCTTATAATATGTTTGATAATAACCGCAACAGTTTCAAAAATCATACATACATACATACAGACAGAAGTAAAAAATTCTAAAAATTTTTGTTTTGGCCTCAGTACAATACCAAGAACCCATTTCATTTAAAATTTCATATAAATATTCAATGTACAGACACGACATTTTTACTACTTTATTATTAGTATAGATAAATCAGTCCAATAAAAGTTCTAATGATGATTTTTGTCCCAAAAAGGTACAGAGGAAGAGCAAAAATCTCTTGTGGAACTTGCGAATCTGGCTTGTTCGAAGCCTTGCGCCATTGAGTGCACGGGACCGCGCTGCTGCGAGCCTCCTCTGAAGCCACCTGTCACCAGGGTTTAGTCACTTGCCACCAAGTTCAAAGACTGTATGAGGATTTGTGTGACTGTTTTTTGAGACAAACTTGCCAAATAGTTTTGAAGATGTGTGTGTATTCGTAAATACCAGCATAGCTAGCATATATGACACGAATATATAAATTGTATCTCTCGAAGAAACGTTTGACCAATGGACACGCAGGACAGAGTCGTTTTATCGAGGCGGTGATCACGTGATAAAGCTTACCTGCGTTTCCATTGGTCAAACAGACCAACAAACAGAATTGACAGACGAAACTTCTCTATTATTTTGTCCATGTTAGCTACGCAGTTCGCCTTACGATTGAAAACTTAATCTTTATAGAATTTCCTAGACATACTCCAGCAATAAGTGAAAGTGTGTATAGCACATTATGTCACTTTACCGTGTGAGTGACAGCGGGCGCCATGCGTGGTAGATTACCGGCTACGTAATCAGAGGTTACTGTCGACGTACATTATACTTATGGTCACACGACAAGCCGTTCAAGAGACACCTGTTTAAGATGGTGCATTATAAAGCATTTCGAAATAATACATGGTTTTTACGCGTAATTTTTCTTGTAGCGTTTTCGTATTTAAGGGTGAACGTTTCGAGCTCGGTGCAAAATGCACAACTTATGAATACTCATGATTATCTTATATTTAAATCAAATGTATGAAATAAAATAGTTTCATTTTATTTTGGGACTATTGTTTAATAATTATCCAGGGTTTTAGCAGAATCGCGTCATTTTAAGGATTATAGTTCGCGTGAATATCCATACCAACTTACGTAAAAGCGTGTTTAAATTAGTTGTGGACATTAATTTAATTAAGTGTATTTTTTAAGATGTTACACAACTTTGCTGGAAACGCCTAATTGATATTGAACTATGGTCGCGAAATGCCATAAATCACATTCATTCAATAATAACAATAATAATAAAAACAATCATAAGTTGTGCATTGTGCACCGAGCTCGAAACGTTACCACATGTGCTTTAAATATTTTTGTATCAAACTGTTTTATGTGGACCATTTATCTTGTATTTTTTAAGTGTGTTTGGAGATGATGTACAAAGTGACTGTGATTTTCCTCTGCAGTATTAGGGAAAGCTAGATTAGTTTAGATTTATTTATGTTATAATTTATAAGTATGCATAGTAAATTAGCCGATAAGTAAAGAGTTTTTAAGTGTAATTAAAGTTTTATGTACAAAAAATTTGTTGACTGTTGTTAATAAAAACAAACGAATTTACTGACGAGGCTTTTTAATTATTTAATAAACGCTTATTTAATAATAAGACAGTGTCATACATCATAGCGTAAATATTACTAGCAATAAGCTAAATAAACCTATTAATCACAATGCCTTTAATGAGTATTTATCAGTTAGAAAGAGTTTCTTCACAACAATTCTTTGATCAAGATACTTAAAAGATAATTAAATTAATACGAATAGATTTCATAATAATTACATTTAAAGTGGATCATGCATTACATTGATAGATACCTAGAAACCGTAAATTATACAAATAAGTGTTGTTGTTAATGCTTTCCAACCACGTCTCCATTCCACCACCAGATTTAATAATAATAACATCATTTACCTTTGACACTATATTCTTGTTTGAGATGTTGGTCCGAAGTAGGATGTCGTACAACTTTCCTGCAATGATTTGGGCGACAGGGCCGACTCTTCACTAGGATGGGACACTGCTTGACCGATCCTGATGGTGTTTGCTGTCAAACATTACCAAGATTAACTAATCGTAAACATTCACTTAATTTATTTATCTACAGTCATATAGTAAACTCCTAATTATGAATTCATAAGTAGTGCTTAATGGCTTATTTACAAATGACTCCAATAAGGAAAAAAAAGTATTATTTTCTTAATAAAATGACTTAAAATATTTTTTTCACTAAGTAGGAATTTAAGGCAAAGGGATTTTAGCCCAAACAGTCATGTCTGAGGTTCTAATATCTAACACTAATAAAAGTCTCCGTGTACGAGTTCCACTATGTTTTTATTAATTAGCGATTAGTTTCGTCTCTTAGACATCTTCTCTAATATCTAATACCAATGAGGTTTTTATATAATATTGTCTAAATACCTAAAAAACAATACATTGCGGCCCGACTAAGGAAGTTATAATTCAATTTGGACATGCGCGGTGAACTGCTCGATTTTAGCGTCAAAGTTTACGGGGAAATTTATTGTTAACCTACTGCGTTTTTAAGGGTGAAAAGTTTTATTTTGCTCAAAAATTGCTGACAGCAGCGATATCTATGATAATTTGATTCCACCTGGCATACTTCAGAATCCAGAACGGTGATGAAAATGACGAACAATCTTGTACCAGAAAAATCAAAATGCTGACGACAAATTTTACTAAGATATTGAAAATAGGTGAGTAACTATTGCATGAGTTTAGATAAAGTATTTAGTATATCAAACTGCACATTTACATGTAAGTACCAGTCTTTATGTACCAGTTTCATACAATTACGTTATCAGAAAAATGTATAAACAGGCTCGATAAATTGTTATTTGAGTTTAAAAACCAATATTTACATAAGTGGGTACATAATACGAGTAAATAAACCACTTTCTATTGATAAGTTATTTAGTTTACATATGGGACACGGCTAACACTTCTAGCTTATCAAATTGCATAGTGAATAAGTTGTTTGATAACACATTGAGATGTATTCCACAATTAGAAACGTATTGAATATCAGCGTGTTATTTTAAGGGTAGTATTAGTGTATACTGACAGAAACAAGTCGGTAATTGAGTTTAATGGCGAAGTCACACTCCCCAAAGCATTTGCTCCAGCCTTGCCACTGAGTTACTGCGCACTCAATCCCTTCTGAAACAAACAACACATATGTGTATATGAGTCGATTGATCAAATATGTTAGATTTAAAAGTGATGTGTAGAAAGATACCTACATCTCACATCTGACAATTTAGTAGCTTCGATTCTGCATGAATCCCTCTTATTATATTAGCTTAAAAAGGATTTACTAATTAGCATCTTGGCAATTTTCTTTAAAAACGTAGTTTTTTTGTAAAACATGTCATTATGGTTTCGCGTCCCACCCAGTTATGAAGGTTCCGTAGTCCGTTCCGTTTCGTACTCTTATTAGTAGAAAGCTGTAATTTGGCATGGGTATATTCATTAACCACGCCTACAAAGTGGTAAAAAAATGTTTTTTTATGATTCTTCCCCTACACGTAAAGTGGAGATGAGATTTTTTTGCGTCTACCTCCTCGTGTGGGGCGTCGTTGGATAGGTCTTTAAACTATTAATATATTTTAAACTCTTTTTCGATTCAGGGATCAGTTTGCGAAATATTAAGCTTTAAAGTTCTAATTTTTGTTAAAATCAAGTGTGTCCCCCCTCCCCCGACAGCTAAACGGTTGTTTTTGGATATGCGAAAAAATTCACGGCAGTAGTATATACAACAAAGTTAAAAGGAAAACTATCACAGCTAAGTAGGCTTTGCAAGATACCGAGTAATAGTTGACCAACTTAATTTTGCAGTTTTGTCCTATACATTTCATAACTTTGTAATTTTCATTTAAATCATTTAAGGCTGTCAAACCAAATCTCGGTGGAAAATGCAAATCATAATATTGTTTTCCTTACTTTTGAATAGAAAGCATGCAAAAATGTCGTTTTAAAGCAATTGGCGGGAATTTATTAGTAATAATTAAGTTTTCACATTTAAATTCTATCATTTTATGATTTACATTTTGATTGCTAACTTAAAGGCGTATTTATCGTAGTAATCGAACGTAATCAAAACGTAAGGCATAAAATAACATAATTTTAATGCGAAAACCCTATTATTAGTAATCAATTTCCGCCAATTGCTTTAAAACGTAATTCTTGCATACTTTTTATTCAAAAGTAAGGAAAACAATCATATGATGTGCATTTTGCACCGAGATTAGGTTCCACCTCCTTAAGTCTATTGACTTATTGGAATAAAACGAAGGACTACTCGCACTTAAACGGTTTTTTCCGATTTATTTTAAATATAATAAAATAACATACATTTTATACTACCTACAATGTAACTGTTTTGTATTATAATAAAAGCCTGTGTCTAATTGTGCTGAGCGGATTGTTATAAATATTGTTTTATAATCAGACTGTCATGTTTTCTTAGAGAAGTTATAGAAGTTGCGACATGATTATACACGTAGATCGATACTCGTGCGACCGGATGGGATTCACGTCTAGAATGATTTACTCCATCATATATTGCGTTCAACATCCGCCTTAACAATGTGAAATTCGATAATACAATATAGGATTCGGATGCGACAGCGCAGCGGACTAATAACATATTACTATAGAACTTACATACCGTCAGCCAACGGAGCGTCATTTTGCATCACCTCATTGTCTTCATTTGTCACCAACTGTTTACTTTTCTTCGCACTTGGCTCCGACATGGCGGGCGTTACTGTTGGATAAATACATCATTTACATCTGAAACTAATGAAAGCACAAAAGACAATCGGCTAAAAGCATTATGTATGTCTTTAACCCAGAAAATGCGGTCTTTAATTCGGTACATGCGTTTTAGCGGTGTATTACTTCGTAAGAGGAAAAAACTCAATGCGGAACTGTTCTATATTATGCAGTTAAATGTGCCCGACCTCAACATTAACCTTGAACATTTTTATGTATTTCATCGCTATAATAATTGAAGAAGGTACCCAAATAACGAGCTATGGAACTATTTGAATTTATGTCGTTTCGGCTTTTGTTTTAAAAATTACTTTTTATTATTTACTACGTAATTTTTATTAGTACATGACTGCTAAGACCAGGAATTAAGCAATCCTGGACGAGTAAGTTAAAAGTCCGAGGTAGAAGGAAGTATCGTGCTTTTCTCAAAAATAAAATGAGAAATTTTCATATTTTTCATGATATTGAGTTACATCAAATAAAATAAACTTACTAGTTAATATTAAAAGTTTTATTGATTTCTTCAGCAAAGCATTCGTGGTTAAAATCTATATCAGAGCCCGCTTCTGAACTCATTTTGTAATTTATTTGCACAAAACACTTTCAACTAAAATATAAAGCAACAAAAATTCCCTGCTTTTACGCAACTTTTTTTTATTATTGCCAGCTGGGCAAAGGTATTTACCGCCATGCAGCCTTCTTCATGGACAATGCCATGATGGAACGCTACGAACTAAAAAAAACAACGAGAAAAACGCTCACTGAGGTTAAATTTCAAGTATTCAATGGTTTTAAAAATTATATATTTTTATTAATATTATTGCAATTATAAAATATAGCAAACATTTCTACATTCTAAACACGAAATTGTAATTCATTTTATTTTTCTTTGTAAATTGGCCTCTTAAAACCTCATGATATTGCCAAACTCCTTAGTCTCTTAAAATATAAGCAAGAATAGTTTTAAAAAGAAAACATATGAAATGTACTCTGTGAACATATGGTATGTAATGGATTTTCATACGAATTTCCTGGACAGTTATTCAGATTTCCTGGACACTTTTTAAATAGCTCGGCAGGATGAAGTATTTTCTGATAGGTCTTTACAATATGTAATGTTATCGATCGGTCTTCCTTGTTAACAACATTCTTTGTATCTAAGACAATCACGGGCAGCCATTGTTGTTTACGTTATTGGATTAAGCTGGTGGAGTCGAATTTATGTTATGTATGTCTGAAAGCAGCCTTCGAAGCAGCTTATTTCCGTCAAGTTGGCACCTTGGGTTTATCGAGCTTATCGCTCGTGTTTCAAATCGTTCCTTGTAAGCTATTGCCTCCTTTACGCACTTGTAGCATAAACTACTTTTATAAATTGAATGCCAAAAGCCCTCACAAATCGGAAAATCTCTGATAAAAACAATCGAAAAGCAAAAACAAATCCCTCAACACCGCCAACCGGGGAAGTTCTCTTTTTTTTTTACTTGTCTATGGTATGAAGTCCATACACACTGGGAGACTATACACAGGATTACAAGAAGTTTACCTTGTCTATAGTATTCAACAAGCTGCCAGATCACATCTATATGCTATCCCTCTTTCCCTCGAGTAGACTTACACTACTATTACATAATTTGGCGAAAATATCAAAAAGGTACATACATACCTATTTTATAAATAATAAAACACACCCGTCTAAATTGAAAAATAGTACGTTGTTCGGGTACCATATTCAAATGATAATTCGCTTTCCCTTTTGCTAAGTATAAACAAGACTCCTCCTCATTGGCGAAACTAGGGTTTGTAGCTGGGGATGGGGGGCTGGCCCCTGGCTACAACTAATGAAGCCATCAACAAGTTCACATCTGTTCTCGATTATGTGATTGTAATAAGTTAAATAAATATCATTCTCTATACAACGTGATCACAATCACACTAATATTATAAATGCGAAAGTTTGTGTGTGTGTGTATGTTTATTACTCTTTCACGCTGAAACAGCTGGACGGATTTGAATGAAATTTAAAATGGATATAGCTTATACCCTAACTTAACACGTAGCCTACTTTTTATCTCAGAAAAAAGCATGTCGTTAAAACGAATAACACGCGGGCGGAGCCGCGAGCAAATGCTAGTACAAACTAAAAACAAATCAAATAAATTGAATAAAGCATCTCTTACCACCCATATTTCTGGCCGTGCCCATAGTTAAGCCTATGCTCGCCACCAGCTCCATAACAGAGAAGCTAAACGTTAAAGGAAGAGGCCCACCCGTGGTCCCGGAGTGAGTAGCGTTGTCAGCACAAGCAGAGCGGCAGGCGTCTCTCGTACGGAAGTTGTTGTCGTTGCCACCGCAGCCGGAGTAGCCGAACGGCTCGCACGCGCCGCGCGCCGTGTCCCAGAACCACCGCTCGGCGTACCCGCGGCACGGGCCCACCGACATCGGCAACTTGCATACATCTAACAGATTATATTTTACTGTTACTTATCTTGATATAAAAAGGAATAACATTATAAATATATTGAAAACTTCGCAAAGTAATGCCTAGTTCAATAAATTCGAAAAAGGAATGCGTCGGTGTTCTGGGCATATATAGAAGATGAATTAAAGTAGAGAGAAAAAATATTGAAAAAATTAAATGGAAGGTAAAGCTCTACCCTAAAAGGACAAATACCGACCAAACAGGCGACATACTAAACAGGTGACACAGGTGGTAGAGCTGATGCCGGGCTCGATCGACTGTGGAGGTACCACCATCTTACTCGCAAATCCTCCCGAGGTTATTCGGGGGAGAGTAAGAGAACAGCTCTTAGGCAAAACCAGGCGGCCCACCATTGCCTGGGACCGATGGATGGCGGTTTATCCATCCCCAATTGCCGAGCCTTAAATAAAATAGACTGGTGACGAGCAGCGGCGTCAATGGTGCAAGGGTTTCGGCACCGCGGTCACCAACCCGCCTGCCCAGCGTGCGTGAGTATGGGCATTTCTTCCAGGAGGACCACCAAGAGTGGCGAAATCCTGGAAAGGCCTATGTCTAGCAGTAGACGAAACAGGCTGATGGATGTATGGATGGACTAAAGGAGGGCATAGTAAAAAGTACCCGGAGTAGAAGAGCTTGTATAAGACTATATTGATGGATGTAGAAGCAAGAGGTGTGTCGAGATCGTAGCAGATGAAAATTTGTAGTCTTTGCCTACCCCTCTGAGAGACTGGCATGAGTATATAAAAATATTGGCCACATAGCCATCGTCATGTGGAATGGTACCTAGAAGGCAGGCTGCGATTCCCCTTTGTATGGCCTGATTCTTGGTCAAGGTACGCGCCCAGCCCTCGGGTCCAAAGGTCGACCTGCCGTTCAGCTAACTCTTAATTTGGCAGTTAGTATCTAAAGGAATCAGTCCTTTATTTTATTCATCGTGTGGCTATTTATTTATATGTACCTTCCAGGCGAACGAACTTCAAGCTAGATCTTATCGATCAGGCGCGATTGTGACCAAGAGAAAGCCCATGTGAATTTAAAAATATAGAAAGAAAGACAATAAATTTATTCGGTAACACACAAAATGAAAAAAAACAAAAATAAAAAAATAAGAGGTACCACATAAAGTAAACTTAAGACTACTAAAAACTAAATCTAAATGCATGTATTTGGTGCTACCAAAATGGTCGGGCTATAAAATAGAGGGTTCGTTGTTCAAGTGTGCCTGGATGGCCAAATCAAAAACTGTAGGGAATTGCGAAAAACGCTCAAAGGAGTCTCGGCGCCGATTCCGATGGAAACCGAAACTGAATTCGATTTTTGAAAAAATATTTCCATGGCCGAGAATGTGGCATAAATGTTAGGAAAATTTTAACAAACACGACGACTCATATACTTATTAATAATTAATGGCGATTGAATATTATTAATAATTAATGGCGATTGAATATGATTGAATTAATGTACAATCTGTTTATGATATCATGTACACTATTTGCACAGATAATATAATACTAGTGCTATTTGTACACTTATTAGACGTCAATTTAGATGTAAAAATTGAAGAAAAACAATTTAAAACAAGAAGACATAACAGAAACGATAGCATAAACATGTACACGTTTGATCAAATTGTTATCTATTGTATTAATTACCCTCGTATGGATTACATTTTAAATAGAATTGAGAATTTCAAGTTAAGGAACACTTTGTAAAACTTCCTTGTCTTGTTATCCTGTAAATTTGTCAAAAACGTACCTATACTCAAGACTTATGTCATATTTAGATATAAACTCACTTTACGTTGCATGAGAAGAGGCTATAGAATAATTTATCAATCGATCTAATACTTCATATCGAATCTATAAGTGTGATATATAATGCATGTTAGAAAGTTGCGCAATTGAAATTCTCTAAAACAATGTATGAAATGTATTCAATAATAAAAAAAACATTATCAAATGTGCGATTTGTCGCTTACGAAACGACATGATTATAATTCCAATGTAGCATTATTGAGTTAAGAATAAGTTTCGCCTGATTACCAGAAGAAAATCTAATTTCAATACGGCCAATTATTTACTTTACGGCCAATATTATAAACTATAGCCTTTGCCCGCCGCTCCGCCCGCGTTTATTCAATCTCTGCCCCGTTTTCGGCTGGGGCGTTCTTTCATGAACACCCCTTATAGCCTATACGTTGACCAGGGTCACTACAATGATAATAAAAAAACGCATCCATATCCGTTGAGTGGCTTTGGAGTTAAAATGGAACATACATACATACAGACAGACAGCTAGACAAAAATTCTAAAACTGTAGTTTCGGCCTTAGTAAATACCCGAAACGATTGACCACTTGGAGGACAACATTCGGCGAGTTATTGCCGATATACGGCCACAAATGTTGGAAAAAGTCATCGAAAATTGGACTTCCAGATTAGACTACGTCCGAGCCAGCCGTGGCGGACATATGCCAGAAATCATATTTAAATTATAATGCCAGAAGATTGTCTTTCGAATAAAATAAATTTCATATCAATTAAAAAAATCATCTTTGTTTTATTCCATTTCAAAGTTCTATACCTCTAAAAAAAACACACGTTACAATACCAATAACCCATTCCATTTAAAATATCACAAAAATATTCGACATTTTTACTCATTTATTTTATTACTATAATAGAATATACACATATGTATACCCGAAGTAGGTGTGAGCACTACTCTGGAACTTCATTCTATTGATGATGTTCGAAATAACTCATTAAACGTTTTCTTGTACTCGTTCCGCTATTTTACTTGTCATATCTTTAGCTCCACAAATTATTATATACCTACTACTACCTATACTTGTACTATCCATCCATCAGCCTGTTTCGTCCACTGCTGGACATAGGCCTTTCCGGGATTTCGCCACTCTTGGCGGTCCTCCTGGAAGAAATGCCCATACTCACACACGCTGGGCAGGCGGGTTGGTGAGCTCGGTACCGAAACCCTTGCACCAGTGACGCTGCTGCCCGTCACCAGTCTGTTTTATATAAGGCCCGGCAATTAGGGATAGATATACAGCCATCCATCGGTCCCAGGCAATGGTGGGCCGCCTGGTTTTGCCTGAGAGCTGTTCTCTTACTCTCCCCCGAATAACTCCGGGAGGATTTGCGAGTAAGATGGTGGTACCTCCACAGTCGAGCCCGGCATTAGCTCCACCACCTAACTTGTACTATACCGGATGTAAATAAACAGCTACCTTTTACGGAAACCACATATTCTACGGATCATACTGAAAAACATTTCAAAAGAAACATTCCCGTATAAATCATTAGTTTGGGAAATATTTGAATTTTAAACAAATATGCGTGAACCTTCGGAGCTTTTGTGGGTCGATATTTTCTTGGAATTTGGAGTGATGTGAATTATGTTTTGCGGTCTAATTAAATGAATAAATGTTCAATATAATAACAGAATTCGAATGGATAAGGATCACAGGTTCTTGTGACATGAAATGAGGCGATGAGAGCCAGAGCGACCTATCTTTTCCAAACATAATTGATTTATTAATGAGGCCGCTCTGGCGCTTATCGCCTGAAATTTTAATTGTAGTTATGCTATTTTCAATACGAGAAATCGTGGTAAACTGGCAAAATTTAAAGGAAAAATTTACGGAAGTAAAGATAAATAAATTGACTTGACTTGAAACAGCATCGTCCGTGAGACAGCTCCTTACGCGCTGCGTTCTAAAATGGACCTTCCACCTAGTGATAAGAGTCTTCCAGTTAAAGTTGAATATTTGAACGGGGATTTTTTTTGGTAAAATTTGTTCAGTACCGTCAGTTGAGTATGTCGTCACATTTAAAGATCGCTGTCAATTTACACCCGCATATATGTAGTAAACAGATAGCGCACATGTTTCAATACAGGAAGTTATAGTACAATAATCAAGGAGACAAACAAACCGATCAACATATTATGACAAAATAAAATTATTAATTTCAATACCGCCATGACGAAAAAGTCTGGCTGATTGACGCGTTCAGTCGAATCGAATTCGACTGCAAATAAAGTTATAGGTACGATTTAGTCACACGAGTGCTGCGTGTCATTTTCAACGAAAAAAATAATATTGCGATTGTTTCTTCGATTTGTATAAGGTATGTTTAACTGATTGGCTTGGGTTGAAAATAATGTTAAGATACTTCATGTCCCATGTTACTTATACATGCATATATAGTCTATACATATAAACATTGACATTATAATTGGTAATGAATCTATTATCTATTGTCAATCATTGAGTTATTATGTTACTATGAAGAACATACGTAGCACGTTATACTTACTTCGAAGTTGTCAATCATCGGCATTCTCATACTTCTTATGATTAAGAATTCCACTTTACTTTAACGTAACGATCATTAATTATGTTAACATTTAGAGCCTCACCTACAGATATAGATCTTAATAGAAGCCGCGACGGCGCGGGGCGGTTGGTTTTCTCACATACCCCTTTCTGGGGCGTGGGGTCTCAGTGTCGGGGCGGGTGCCCCCTTACTGAGGACTCTACCGATGCCCATATCTATGGGCATGTCCTTGTTATTGCCTGGTGGGTCATATCCGGTGGTGTCCGCGGCTCTACTCTCGAGGAGCACGGCTCCAATCAGGGAGGGGCACGGCTCGACTCAGGGAGGAGCCGCGGATGTCAAGTAGTATTAGCGCGGGCGCGCGCGGCGGAATGTCGCGGGCGTGCGAGGCGCAAGCGCGGGTGTCGCGGGCGGCGCGGGCGCGGGTGTCACAGACGCGCGGATCGCGTCAGGAGCTGTTGTGGTCTCGTCCGGTGGTTGGAGGAGGTCCCGTGGTAGGCGGCGGCGGTTGGGGGGTCGCGCGTAGTGCGGCGCCAGCTCTCGAAGGTGCGAGAACGGCGCATGCTCCGCGCGCGTGAACATCCCCGTCGCGAGCCGTTTGACGAAGTCGTCCAGGTGTTCGATCTTCAAGTCCCTAGATGCCGCGAGTGTATGTACTTCGCGTGCCCGATCGCGCGCCAAAAGGGAGTGCAATGCTCTACTTTCACAGATATCGACTCCTACAACTTTGACTCTTACGTATTATGTCTTAAGTCTTACAATTCCTTCTAAAATTCAAACCGCTGTCAATCGTTTTCATTGCAAAATGTGACACGCTTGGTTTTGATAGAGTTTGATGCACTGGCGTCACCTATTCAGATCTATATCTGTGGCCTTACCCTTAGATAAGCTGGTATCGACACAATCGTTGTCGACTCCATCGCACAGCGCCTCTTGCTGCGTCAGTGTGAACTGGCATCGCTCCAGTAACTCGAGCACTTGTTGCTCAACCCCCGAATCACCAGACGTTATGTTCTCCGTAGGAGGAGTCTGTGGAGGTTATTGTTGTTTAATGGGCGTATTATATCACTGAAACTAAAACAAACACAAAATACAACAAAAAATATAATCTTTATCAGTGGGATAACTCTGCGCAGGCGCAATCTACTTTCATATTAATAGGAGTTAGACCTGAAAAGTATAGTATTTATTTGTCATTTTTAAGGTTGGTACCTCAAAATGAAAAAAACGGAACCCTTATACGGTCACTTTGTTGTCCGTATGTGCGTCTGGTCAAGACCTTTTTTCTAGGGGCCCTGTTATTAGAGATATAAAGTTGAAACTAATACTTCCTACAGAAGTCTATGGCCTCATAGTATTTACTGTTAAAATGAGGCTTCTAACTTAACGCGGAAAAAAGTTATTGCCCTTACGTCCAATTTCATACAAATTGTCTCATCATGAAAATTTATAGGGCACTTCCAGTTGACTTAGAACCAAACTTAATACCAAATTATTTAGACCCTTTGGATACACAAGTGTCAAGTTAGTTTGGTCACATATAACTGCTCGGGGAATACTTTTGTGTTTTAAACTGTATGTACGGAAACCTCAGGGTACGAGTCCTACTCGCACTTGACGAGTTTTTTAAAGATGGAACAAATTGTTGCATATAGCAAATTACCAAACATATAAAATTTCTGAGTAGGGTAGATAGTATCGATACGAGTTTTAGTATCCCGATAATTTTCAACATTAGCCACGAACCAGCCCCTGCAGCTCGGCGAACCTCGTGTTCCAGTCACGGAGTAGGCGGCGCGTGACTTCGTGCTGCACGCGCGAGTCACGTGACACGTAGATGCGCGTGCGCAGCATGCGGCCGCGCCCGCATCGCGCCGAGCACGGCGACCACTCGCCCCATGACGTCACTGGACACTGTCCTGTCGGCTTATCCTGCGCGTAGACATAACTTACATTACTATTCAGACCGTCAGAAACGATGAAAATAAGCGTGCTTTGATTCAAAAGGAATCAAAAATCAGCGCATAAATAATTCGCCATAAGGGTAAACAGACTCGTTGTTGTACATTTAATCACGTTTTTCAATCCACTGTTATATAAGGAAGGTTGTTAACAGACTGCTGTGCTGGGATTAGCTGAAACCACATGTTCAACTGAACAAAAGATACTAAATATGTCAACGAAAATAAAAGAAAAGAGAAGATAAGATATATACGAGAATAAGAGACAGATATCTGTAGAAATTTAAGATTTATAAGTACAGTTTCGCAAGAAAGTCATGAAATAAAACGAGGGTGCCACTGTCGTGTACATAGCAACTCTGTATAGTGAGACCAAAACGATTTTGATACTTGTTTTTTTTGCTTTTATAAATAAGGTACAACAGTTTTTATAAACATCGGATAATATTGAGTTTTAAATTAAAACTACTATGTGTTATAAATAACTCTGCAACAAGTATTTAGTAATGCATAAATAAAAAGAGAAAAAAAAAACAAAATACCTACATAGTTACTATATTTATTCATGCACAAAAATGCACATTTAAAAGTGTTTAATATCAATCACTATATTCAGTATCATCATCTGTTTCCAAATATTCTACATCCACAAAATCATTATCATCATAAGATTCATCAACATGACTGTCATCACCTAGGCGAATAATGAAACTATCGATATCTTCATAGAGCGTCCTTCCTCGCTCATAATAATCATTTTCATTTTTAAAACCTTCGTCCACAATTCACCTGACTATACTTTCTGATTTTCCTGAAAATAATTAAAATAAATTAATGACTATAATATTTAGAATGCTATTTAACAGCTTAGAAGGTACTGTATCAATTCGTATTGGTCGTGCTATAATGTGAACTACACAAACACATTATCTAACCTATAAATGTTCAATGTAAAAATTGCATTTTTACACTCAAACTTGTACTTTCTGTACATTTATTAACTTGAAATTGATTATTAAAAGCTGTAACAAGGATACATACCCGTCATTTCTGCTGTTCAAACATAAACATCCTCTAAATTTAACAAAATGCGCCCAGCTTGGTATTCCAAGAAACATCGCTGAAATACTTTAAAAATCACTTCACGAGTTCGACTTCGGTTTACTTTTCTCATAGTTGATATTATTGTTTGTACCCGGATAGAAGAAAATGCCAATTTTAACGAAATAATCAAAAAATATAACAAGCAACGCTAAACAACACATGCGTGATAAAGGCTATTAATAAAATCAGTTAAATTGGTTTCGATAAATAACAACTGCCTATCATCACCATTCCTGTTTAGGTTTTAAAAAGCAAATAGACCATTGGCGTAACTAGGGTTTGTAGCTGAGAGGGCGCCCTCTAGCTGCAACGCATGAAACCTTCAACAAGTCTCTGTTCTCAATTACGTGATCGTAATAAGATCCAAAGTAAGAGATCAAAAAAACCGGTCAAGTGCGAGTCAGACTCGCATACCTAGGATTCCGTAATTCGACAGTTTTGGGAGCTGTCAGGAAGAAGGTATTTAAAACCTTGCCCATAACTGTTTATGATAACTAAAAAAAGAATTGATTGTACCATAAAAGAGAGACTCAAATATTTTTATTCCGTACTCGAAATAAAACTCGTGGATGAAAATGTTAATTTTGTCATTTTGCTATCGTGAATTTCTCTATATTTTTCCTGTAATCTTTACGTAATCCCAAATTACCACGATTTTTTTCATATTTTTCGGTTCATTCGTTTCGGAAATAACATGCATTTTTTGTGGTTTTTCAAAGATTTCTCGAAATCGGTGCCAGTAAATATAGTAAAAGTATGTATTTTTTTAATGAGCTCTTTAATATCTAGACTTTGATATCCATACTGTATTTTTATAAAATATTTTTTTATTCTTTATTTTTTTTTCTCGTTTGTTATCAACTTTTTTTTAATCGCTATAGTTTTCCTGTAATTTGCCATTTACGGCCTATGATCGTCATTTTTTTCGGTCCATCAATTTCAGAAATAATGGGGGGACATGCATTTTTGTGGTTTTCCAAAGATTTCTCGAAATCGGTGCCAGTAAATATAGTAAAAGTACATATTTTTATAATCAGCTCTTTAATATCTACAATTTGGGTTATCTATAACGGTGCTAAAGTTATGAGGCTGTGACATACGGACGGACGGACGGACGGACAACGGAGTCACACCATAAAGGTTCCTTTTACTTTTCAGGTATTACGGAACCCTAAAAACAAAACAAATAACGCCTTAAGTTGGATAAAGCATACATTTACATCAATAATGACAGCCATGTTCCGGGGGCGGGGAGGGGCACATGATACTCTGGGTGGAAGGGGCATCCCCCTTGCTCCTACCTAGTTACGCCTATGAAATAAACACTTACCACAAAGAACCAATCAAAGTTAGTGGAATTCTCTGAATCACCCGGCGGTCTGAAATTAAAATTATCATCTCCATTTTTGCGAAATACTAAACTAAGCGAATTATTAAGTTGATATAGCGGCGCGGCGGTAGCTCAGGGGTAGAACGCTGGCCTCTCAATCTTTGTGATCCAGGTTCGAACCCCGGCCGGGCATGCACCAATGAGTTTTTCGGAATTTTTGTGCAGAGTATTTAATAGTTACCACTTGCTGAACGGTGAAGGAAATATTCGTTATAAATTAACACAAAATCGGCTTTAAAGCATCAAAGCAAATGTTTTACTATGAAAGTTGCACAAAAGCTAAAAGCTGAAATTAAGATCGTAATGTCTTGAACATTTTGTTCTGGTACTACAACGTCTTGCAGCGTTGCTTGCGTGGTGCCCGTTTCTCTCTATCCCGTGGGAATTTCCTAAAGTCCCTTCTTATCGGATTTCAATGTACATATATGTCGCAGGCATCTGGTTAAATTCAGTGACTTAACTAAATGACTAGACTTTTGGTTTAAATGGTGGTCATAAAAAAAATACCTAAGCTACCGCCTCTCTTCTGCCTGATTTAACCAAATGCTCAGGCATTATGTCAGCATATATGCCACCGGAAAATAACAAGAATCGCAAGTTCATAAATTTTCAAGGTAGTTTATAAACTATCGGAAAATCATAAACAGCAGTTGAAATGTATTATTTAACGTATATATTTCTGGTATTTGATAAATTTACGGCGTCTCGCGGTACAATGATCCGACGACCGCGAGGTGTACCTACGCTGATTGGTTGAATGTCTCGGGGCACTACGTACCTTTTCTCGAAACTTATTATTACTTTTTATTATTCATCACAATAAGAGTCAAATGAACTGATATACATCGCTACAATCATTTAAGGAATCTTTTCTGAAAAGGAATTGTTCACCTGGCCCTACTGATTTTGATTTGGATTTTATTCTTGACATAGTTCTTTTTACTGTTAAAAATAGGTGCGACGACGAGCGGAGCGAGGAGGAGCGTGTCAGGTTACCTGTGATCATAAATTTGTGGAGCCGAGCGAAGCGGAGCGGAGCGAAGCGACCCCCCCAGTTTTAATACAAATACGATATGCCCAGGCAGATCATCAGACATCAATATTAAAATGTCAGGTCTAGGTGATTGTTGGCTTGCCACCAAGGCCATCTACCAATCAGAGAACAGTGTATTATGTGACGGGTGTTAGTTTAACGTAAAATTGCACACTGAGCAGCGATTGGTCCATCCGTGTATGATTTGACGTGTGGCAAAATCGTTAGTTTATAAATTTACCGCCAGGCTGCGCAAGTTGATCAATTAGCTAAAATGTATTGTGTTAAATAATACATCTCAACTGCCGTTTATGATTTTCCGATAGTTTATAAACTACTTCAAAAATTAATCAATTTACGATTCCAGTCATTTTCCGGTAACATATACATAGCCTGCAGTTTAAATTTCATAATCCTAGATTCAGCTGTTTGATCCAGGTGTTGATATTCTGTCAGTCAGTCAAGGCATTATTTAATATACAAGGTGGTATTAATGTATGCAGCCAAATTCATACTGAAGAATCGGTAAGTACTCAGTATCAAGGTTCTTTTTGTTTTTTTTCTTGTTCCCTACAAACGCAAGCACAGCCCCGAGTCAATTACTATGGGAGGTCAACGTTTTATTTTGCGAAATTATCAAAAAGTGTTATCAATTCATGATACTGATCACTTACCAAGCCTTCACTATGAATTTGGTTGCATTTATTTATTTATTATTATAAAAAAGGGAAGTACATTATCCTTACCGGCTAGCCTAATACGATACTGCAACTTAAATACATTACGAGAAAAAAATATTAAAGGCAAAAACCTTAATTATAACACAAAATACACAGAGCAGCCCTTAATTTTCCCTTATATATCAGGTGAGTTTCGTTTATATGGCCAAATTATCAAAATCAAAATCAAAATATTTATTTTTGGATGGATTCGATTGATGGTTCTTGGTGGAATATCATCTTGAATAAATTATACACAAATTCTTGTACTTTTATTCCACATATACTTTTATTCCATATACGTGGGACGCACTATAAGTTTCCGGAATGAATATGAAAAAATACTATTAAAGGTACAAAATTAATTTATTGTTTTTCAAAATAACCTCCCTTGGCGTCTATGCACTTTTTGATTCGATCAAACCAGTTTTGAAAACTTTTGTGCCACTCCCCTGTGGTGACCTCTGAAACGTGTTTTTCATACTCCTCGACAGCCTCTTCTGGTGATGAAAATCGTTGACCGCGTAATTGGTTCTTAATTTTTGGGAACAGAAAAAAGTCACAAGGTGCCAGGTCGGGACTGTATGCAGGATGACTCATGAGTTCTACATTTTTCGTCTTCAAAAAGTCGTTTGTCTGTCTGGCCGTGTGAGAACTAGCATTGTCGTGGTGCAGGATGATACGGCGCTTACGGTTATTTTTACGGAGTTCGTCAATAACTTCCGGCAAACAAATGGTCGTGTACCAGTCACTATTCACGGTACGACGATTCTCTAAAGCAACAGTAGCCACGTGTCCAGTTTTATTAAAAAAAGAAGCAATCATCCGCTTAGATGCACTTTTCACGCGCGCCACTTTGGTTGGTTTCGGCTCATCTTGAAAGACCCATACGCTCGATTGCTGCTTTGTTTTGGGATCGTAGCAATAAATCCATGTTTCGTCACCTGTTAGTATGTCCCACACCAAATTTGACGCACCTTCGTTGAATCTGGTAAGCATGGCACTGCACCAAGTGACGCGGTCCGTTTTTTGAGCCTCGGTCAAGTTGTGTGGGATCCACCGCGAGCACAGCTTTCTCACACCCAAATGTTTGTGTAGGGTTGATTGTATTTGACTCATGCCTATTTCTAAGGATGCGCGAATTTCATGGCAGGTCACATGCCTGTCTGTTTCAATCATACGGCGCACAGCACCGATGTTTTTGTTGGTCACAGCGGTGGACGGCCGACCATCGCGAGATTCGTCACTGAGATTGATACGACCACGCTTGAATTCTGCAAACCAGCTATAAACAGTCGTCTTGCATGGTGCTTCATTGCCAAAAGCTGTTTCAAGCCGAGCGATGCTCTGTTGAGCTGTCAAATTACACTTAAAATCGTAGAAAATCATACTACGAAAATTTTCCCGAGTTAAATCCATGTTGATGCAGACACACAATTTTTTAAATGGCGCCACAAGGTAAAAACAAAAGACAGTCAGATGAAACAAACTGCATTCTACAGCCAAAGGGTTCTATTTTCAAATGTTGCAATAAATTTTTAAATATTGTTTATGTAAGTGGCCAGTTCCGGAAACTTTTAGTGTTACCTATGTATATGTGGAATAAGAGTACAAGAATTTGTGTATAATTTATTTATTATATTTATTTTTGCAAAATAGATACTTAAAGTATACTTTCTGCAAGTCAAAGTTAATTATAACAATATAATATATCTTTAGAATATAAAAAAATATAATAATACGGGAAATAAAATATACACCTGCATAAAATAGAGGAATCTAGGAATAAAAATATTATATATACATAATGCAATGAAGAAATAAGTTCATAAATAAAAAAGGGAAATACATACAAAAAATATTAAGGTTGGGCTACTAAAATGTAATAAAGTTATACACCTGCATAAAATAGAGAAATATAGGAATAAAAATATTATATATACATAATGCCTAACCATCTGCACCATTCGATTAGTATTGCTAAGAAGAAGGGCAAGAAACTTAGCAAACATACATTATTCATACTGGAGACTCGGTAAGTGGTCAGAACCACGGTTCAATATCCCTGTTTGCGAAATGACAATAATATTTTGTGTGCCTCTACCTCGACTCATTTATTATAGGAAGTCTAAATTTCATTGTGGCTATTTCACAGAGAGGGTCATTAAACCGTGGTCCTGACCACTTACCGAGTATGAATTTGGCTCTATAAACGAAAGTTATCTTAAATAGATTTCAAACAAAACCTGTGATCGCTATTATTTGAGATTCTTGCATGGATTATGGTGATAATATTTTCTATAACAAAACTGAGTGAGTTACCTCTCACAAGGCCCTTTGTCGCAGGGCATCGCTTGGCTCATGACCGTCCTCGCCCGGTAGCCGGTGTGACAGCGCTTGTGCGCGCGCGGCACGACGTAGTGACGCGTGCGCGCGCGCACGCCGCACCCCTCGCACGGCGACCACTCCGACCACGCGGAGACCGCGCACGGCCCGGTCGACTCGGCCGGGTCCGGCTCGTACTCTGTTGGTGCCCTGAGAACAACACAATATATACCTATATACCACAAAAATTTTTTACACACATACTGTTGGCGATACAGCAAAATGATAGTTACATCTGGGGGTACGCCAAGACGAGCCAAAGGAAGCGGGCGGGGCACTACGTACCTTTTCTCGAAACTTATTATTACTTTTTATTATTCATCACAATAAGAGTCAAATGAACTGATATACATCGCTACAATCATTTAAGGAATCTTTTCTGAAAAGGAATTGTTCACCTGGCCCTACTGATTTTGATTTGGATTTTATTCTTGGTATAGTTCTTTTCGATGTGACGGTGTGAAACACGGCCCACTCCAGTGTCTGTCAGGATATTTATAACAATTATTTTTCCGTTCGATGTCACAATTTTCCAAAACTTTACTGGCTAGTTCTCGTTCTTGAGAATGAAAAATTGTTTTTTTTTTATTTTAACACGTGACGAAGAGGCAACCGAAGTCATTTTCGATACAAAACTAAAAGCAATAACGTGGGCGAGATCGAAATCGATAAACACGGTCGATGCCCGCTTGTGCAGCACTATGACTAACCCGAGGGCCACGGGCAACGACGCTCCAAGCGAATTCGCTCTGCGCTGCAAGCGTCGGCGTCAAGCTCATACAAAATTCCTCAGGTAAGATGGGGCGGGTGCTGTGCGGGTGTGCGGGGCGTCACCCTCTCCACGACTCACCTCATCTCCCGATTACCATGTCGACCAGTCGTCATCAGTACATATGCTGACTCCAATAAACCAGGTGGTTTGGCTTTATTGTCTAACCTTGACATCCACCGCAATCGTCTTCAAACGCGCCGTGATTGGCTAGAAATGACAAAACACATAATTTTTGGCCAATCACGACGCTTTTGAAGTCTATAGCGATGGATATTGAAGTTTGATTGTGGAGGTACCACCATCTTACCCGCGAATCCTCCCAAAGTTATTCGGGGGAGAGTAAGAGGACAGCTCGCAAACAGACACAACCAGGGTAGCTAGCATAGACCATATCAAGCTTTGACAGCTCGATACTCGACTGTCTGTCTCTCTTTAACAACAGAGTGAGAGAGAGCACTGTATCATGCGCTATCGAGCTCAATATGGTTTGCTATGCTAGACTAGCAGGTGGCCCTGCCTACCATTGCCTGGGACCGATTGATGGCTGGCGATATATCCACTCCAAAAATAAAGAGAACAGATGAATTTTAAAACATGGTTCTGTTGTGATGCAACGACGGCATATCGCGACATTGGTGTCCGGAGTGGATTCGGAATTGAACGGGGAGTCATAGAAATAAATACATTTTCTTGTATGAAGTTGACAAGGTACAGTGACATTATTTTTGGGATTGCTAGCTTGTTAAAAAATAAATAACTCAGTTAAACAGAAATTTATTTGTAGTTGTTTTGCATATTTGTGGTAACAAAACGCACTTTGCGCTAGTGCTGCGTGAACGCGTTTTGATATTGTGTGGATATGGAACACAGCTGTCAGTTCACTTTGATGGTCAAAACTTTGATTAGGTAGCGATAGTGTCCGCGAGGTTTGAAGTCCACATAAACGTGGCTGAACTGAAGACAGCCGCGCGAGTTGAAGAAGAAAAGAACGAGCGGGTGTTCCTATTGTCCACAACTCCCTTCCTAATTACCTACCAACAAGAGATTAGTTGCGGCCGATAGGAATAGGTAAGTTCTTATAAGTTGATAAAACAGTATTAAATCTGTACAAACACTGATGCTACGGATACAAAGGATGTACCTGCAATGTCTGCGCGGACCGTGGCAGCGACGGTGTTCGGTGAGCGGCGCGCGACACGCGTCGGACACTGCACGGCTCGGCCATACGTACTGACAAACAATTACAATATTCAGATTCACATGCAAACGATTTTGGTCTTTATGCTGTAACTACAAAAAAAACCGTAACGGACGGGCAACTATATTTTGTAGATCTTGATTGAAATGCACTTGTATGTACATACTTGGCCACTGTAATAATATAGTTGACAAGTGCATTTCAGTAAAGATTAATCGAAAGTTCCACCAAGTGCCAACAATCACAAACATCAACTATATTTTGTATATTTGATTTTAGTAAAAAAAATATTCATCGTCACGACGACACAACCGAGAAGTTGTCAGAGGTGTTTCCGAGTATGGACTGTGAACACCCACGTTTCACCGACGAATATAACGTCCTAGCGCGATGCGTGGTGAACCCTATCGCTTATCGTTTAGTGTGTACATGTCGTTGCCTGGAGGCTCGGCCGGGCCCGCAGGTGACGCTGCACGGCGACCAGGGGCCCCACTCGTGTGTGGCGCACGAGCCGCCGATCGGCTCCACGGGACGATCGCCACCCGGATCTGTGAGGACGACATTTTATAGAGTTCGGTTATCTGTCCACAATAAACTACAATTTTCTACAAAAAACACCCACAGTTATTCAACAAACATCGAAAACTGTAGGAAAAACGTGATTGCCAGCTAACTTCAGGCCACAACGGTGAACGTCATGACCAGTACATTATTCACATGTGCCCCATTTTGCAACGAAGTTCCTTAGCGCACGTCGCGCTACAGACACTTGGCGAATGAGAGCTAGGTCGAACAAAGTGTAAGACTTCGACCCGTGTCGACACTTTTGTGTTTACTATGTGTGTGTGTGTGTGTGTGTGAGGGTGTGTGTGTGTGTTTACTGTGTGTTTACGAGGGCGACACTGAAAGTTCTTAGAAAATCAAAAACTGAAAAAAACTAGCAAGTTATATCTATTCAAAATAGTGTCCATTCACATCAATGCGATGTATTGATCCGATGGAACCACTGAGAAAAACAATTACCCACTCGTCCTTAGTGGCCTTTTGAAACGCAGCCACTGCTTCCTCGGTGTCCAAAAAACGTTTTCCTCGAAGTTTTTCTTTTATTAATAAAGATCGCTAGGTGCGAGGTCGGGTCTATACGGCGGGTGACCCAGTAATTCCACGTCTGACGTCGCCAAATAGTCGATCGTTTGCTTGGCAGTGTGCAACGAGGCGTTGTCGTGGAGAAGGAGGATCCTACTGCGAGGTCATTTCTCCCGAACTTTTTCCAAGACAAGTGGCAAACAATTGTTAGTGTACCACTCTGCAGTAACTGTTTTTCGATCTTCTAAAACAATTGCTGCGTAATGACCTGTCCTTCCGAAGAACGAGGCCACCATCTTTTTTCCCACGCTTCGACCTCTCTTCACTTTACTTGGCAACTCCTAGGAAGGAAACACCCACACAGCAGACTGTCTTTTAGTTTCAGGGTCATAACAGTAAATCCAGGTTTCGTCACCCGTAAGTATGTCGAACACAGCATTTGAGTTACCTCCGTTGAATCTTTGAATTTTTTCACGGCACCAATCAACACGACAGAGTTTTTGGGCCTCTGTCAAATTATGAGGTATCCACCGGGCACAATTTGTGCACTTGACTCATACCGATGCCTAAGCTTGTCACTCTTTTGTCAGTCTCTATCATACGCCGCACAACACTGATGTTATATTCAGTCGTCGCCGTAGAAGGCCGTCCCTCACGCAGATCATCGGTGAGATTAGGGCGACCACGTTTCAACTCATTAAACCAGTTGTAAACAGTGGCACGAGAAGGGGCTTCATCGTGAAAGGCCAATCGAAGTCCATCGTAAATTTTTTGTTTACTTAAATACATCGAAAGTCATAAAAAATCATCGCACGAAAATTTTCTCGCGTTAAGTTCTTGCTGACGTGACACCAATTTTCAATTCAATTTTTTGACCAATGAATGAAATACGTGAAATACATACACAATAATATTGGCAAAGAGTTCCGTTTTCAAAATTTGAACTTATTTTTTTATTATATCGTTTACAAGTCGCCAGATCTAAAAACTTTCAGTGTCACCCTCGTACATATTACCGCAGTATAGTCGTGCGACGTGCGCGTCAATAGCGAAAGGAACTTCGTTGTAACGAAGTATAATAGCACAGTTTAAAAATCCATACAGTTCTCCAAGGAAAGCGTTCAGACGGAGCGGTGTTGTGCGGGGCTTGCGGGGCGACGCTCCGATCTGCTTGTTCGAGAATTGTATGTAGCTCGGTGGCTTACCTCCCGCGTCTCACCCCGCAGATTCTGCGTATTCTTACACTGGTCGTAGTGCACGCAGATAATAAAGGGATCAAATGTTGCTGACAACAAACAAGATGGTATTTCGCAATATTGGTGTCCACTTTGAGATACACAACTTATTTGCAGAAATACTACGGGGTATAATTTCTTGTACGAAGATGACTAGACGCAGTCATAATAATCTTGGGGGTTGCCAACTAGTTTCATACAACTTTACCAAGTACCTGCATCGCAACTCTTCTCATACAGTCTGAGTCTAGTGAGTCTAAGCCTGGCGTAGGGGCGCATGTCGCCGTTGGTATTGTAGAAGGGCGAGCGCGGGTCCTTGGGCCAGTCGGGCCGTAGAGCTCGCACCGGCGCCGCGGGGACCGTCGGCTGACGGGGTGACTGGAAGGTCAGTCAATATACATATAAAAAATTGGGCCACAATCTATCTATAGAAACTAAAATCTACCATGCCTTCATATAACATTTGAATGGGAATATTATATGTATTATATAGCTAACCTTTGCCCGCGGCAAATAAAATAAGCGTTTATTCGATCCCTGTTTTCGGCTTGGGCGATTTTTTATGAACATCCCCTATAGCTTTTGTGTTGACAAGGGTCACAACGGTGATAATAAAAAAAACGCATCCAAATCCGTTGAGTGCTTCTCGAGTTAAAACGGAATATACATACATACACATAAAGACAGACAAAAATACTAAATATTGTGGTTTTGGCCTCAGTACAATACCAATAACCTATTTCAATTTCAATTTCGCAAAAATATTCAATATATCAGACACGACATTTTTACTACTTTATTATTAGTATAGATATTGTCCAATCTCTGAACCCAGTGTCCATAATGGAAACTTCATTATACGGATCCTGTCAATATTGCTGGTAGTTGCTTCAAACCGAGAGATTTTTATACGCTATTAATGACTTGATTCTGACTCAAAAGGGACTTTAAAAAGGCAATCCAGTTCAATATACAAATCACAGTTAAAACCCGAAATCAGTTAAAACCCGTTTGCTATACAAAAAAAAATAACCAAAATAGGTTGCGACGACGGTTAGGTTGACATGTTAATACGTTTAGGATCCGAGCGAAGAGGAGCGGAGCGAGGCGACTTCCGAAGTTTAGTATGGCGCTAACTAGTTAAAACGCGTTCTAACTGATTTCGGGTTGTAACTGTATCATGCATACATAAAATGCAACGCCTGTCTATATAATTACTAATCACTAGAAAATCACTGAATCTATTCGGATGCGGTTTTCACTTACCTATGGGGTTTCTAGAGGAAGGTAAGGGGATGTATCACTGCGCTATGATAAAAGGGAGCTGAGCAACGAGCATTTCAGTGAAACAAGTCTGAGTAAAGCGACTTAGGGCAAATATTTTATTTAGAGCGGGCGAAATTGCAGGCAAAAAGCTAGTTAACTAATAAACGAACATCTAAAGTTGAGTTATTTTAGGAGATCATTAATACAAAAAATTCGTGGTTTAGATTCATATTGATAGAAACGGCTACTCACGATATAAAAGTCAGATTTCGCCCGACTACCTAGTTGGTTAAAAAGTTCTGTTACAGATTTTCTTCATCGATTTCTGGGTATTAAAACAAATGAAAAACAAAAAATAAAAATGACAAAAGTTTACAGTATGTTAAGCTGTAATTCCATACCATACTTACACCATATACTGTTTAGTTCACCATGGAATGGGGGTTGAAAGAGAATCGTGTTGCTGTAATTGCACTGCACAAATGTGGGCACCCACCGAATATGATTTTCAGGTTGCTACAAAAGCTGAAAATCAACTAGCAATTTATTTATCGCATTATCGGTAAGTACAGTAGTACCCTGAACGTCGATGACCGAAAAAGATCCGGAAGACCATGCACCGTTCGGACACCAGCCGTGATTAAGGCAGTGAAGGCGAGAATCTCGAAAAATTCCGCCCGGAAACAAAAATTGTTGGCAACGCAGATGAGAGCAAGGAGGAGCTCCTTAAAAAAATGTATCAATAATGAGCTTAGGCATCATGCTTACCGCAGACGAAAGGGTCATCTGTTAAACGCACGTTTGAAGGCCATGAGTTTGGCACGAAGTCGCGTGCTACTAAAGTAGTACGCATAAAACAGCCATCGAAAAATCTTCTTTACTCCAAAATTACTCTAAATATTAAATACTTATTTACTGACGAAAAAATCTTCACCGTCAAAGAAAATTTTAACCGCCTAAATGATAGAGTGTATGCTAAGAACAGTCAAGAAGCCAGCATGATTGCTCCGAGGGTCCAACGAGGACACCACCCCTCATCAGTGATGATTTGGCTGGGTGTGTCTTATTCAGGACTAACTAAGGTTCATTTCTGTGAAAAGGGCGTGAAAACTGACGCTAGAGTGTATCAAGATAGCTAATATAGAGTGTATCAAGATACAACCTGTGGTCAAACCAGTAAGCCACACCTTGTTTAAAAACCAGCCATGGGTCTTCCAGTAGGACTCAGCTCCCGGACACAAAGCAAAATCTACGTAAGCGTGGTTTCGGGAAAATAAAATTAATTTTATCGCGCAGGAAGAATGGCCATCCTCCAGCCCAGACCTAAATCCTCTGGGTTATGCCATATGGTAAATGATTGAAGAGAAAGCCTGTGCTAAACCTCACATGAATCTCGACTCTCTGAAGAGCGCTATTGTCAAGACAGTGGCGGAATTTGACATGGTGGTAGTGCGTGCTGCCATCGATGACTGGCCTCGTCGTCTAAAGGCTTTTATTCATGCCAAGGGCGGTCATTTTGAATAATTTTAATACATGTTAATCTTGAATATCTGTGCTTTCATTTGGTATTTAAGTCATTGTTTTATTATTTTCATATTTAGAATTATTTGTGTTTTTCATAGTTACAGAACTTAGTAACCAACTAGGTAGTTTCACTGTATTCGTACAGTTTCTTCGGAGGCAAACATGGTTACGCGGCGGTTCCCCGTTTGACAATGTCACTATTCAGGCGAAATCTGACTATTAAATGGTGAGTAGCAATTTCCTATCAATGTGAGATCATTAATCTCACAAGCGCTATCGCGTTCCATTTCTATTGTTCTTCAATGATCGGAAATTAGTATTAGTGAATGTGTTAACTGACCGTGTACGCGATCCCAGCGTCCGTGCCCGCATCGTACGGATAGAGCGGCAACATGGCGGCGCGGCGCCACGTGCAGTTCGCGTTACACAGCTCCAGAGCCGACACTCCCACGATCCAATCCGGAGATGGTGCTACAAGCAATATCGTTTTAGCATTGAAAAATCTTTATTATTATTATATTCAAATTCTTGTCTTTACATTTGTTTCTAATTTATCTTTTCTAGTTTGTAATGCACTCTAATAATAATATTTAGAGTATTTCGCAATAAAAACATTATTTAATTCTCCAATCTCAAAATAAGCAGAATATTGTGCGTGGTCGGTATATAAATTGCCTTTGACACAGCTTTGATAAGTGAATGTGGGTTCGAATAGTTCCAGGGGTCCGGTTCAAAACGTGTGACCAATTGACCATCTTACATAATTTTACTCGTTTACAAGAAAGACCGAGATATATAATAATAGGTTGGGGAAAAACTCTTTTCGCAAATAGTATGTATGATCTCTTTGGCCATTCCATTTGTATCTGGCTGGTTTTGGTATTATTAAAAAGTTTAAATTTTAAAAAAGATAATTCAAATTCAAATAAGGTAAAATGTGTGATTTTCATTTGTTTTTCTTACTGTTAAGATGAGTGAATCTAATGAAGAAATTCGATACATTTTAAAATTTTACTACAAAAAAGGTAAAAATGCAATGCAAGCCGCGAAAAAAATTCGTGATTTTTATGGACCTAGTGCAGTGTCTGTGGGAGTAGCATAAATTTGGTTTAAGTGTTTTCAATCCGGAAATTTTGATGTCAAAGATGCACCTCGCTCTGGGCGCCTTGTTACGGATAAAATGGATGCCATTTTTGAAAAAGTGGAGCAAGATCGGCATATCAGTAGTTAGGATGCCATCAATTATCAGCTTTGAGCCGTACACTGCTAGTGTATTAAGACTTGAAATACTAACTCTGTATACGCCCGTGGATGTGAACATAAGTAATTTTTTTATGTACGTATATAAGTGAATTAATATTGTGATAAGAAAATACACAAATTAAAACAATTGAGAATATTGTATTGTACTCTACGAACATTTTAAAGTACCTAATTTTACAGCCAAAGACACCAAATGATGCTTAGCGTCAACTCTGAACACCGCAAATGTGGAGGGAATGCCGCTGCCCCCCGCGACTTGCTGCCAGGATATACCGCGCGCCTTGATTATCGTGCGGATGTGGTCACTCTGATAAACATAATAAATCCTCATGTTTTTAACATACTCACTCATCTATATTGTGTTAACTATTGCAAAGATGCTAAAAATTGTTTTACAAGTTGTCGTTCTTTTCTGTATTGTACTAATCATAAGTTAGTTTTTTTCCTGTTTATACATAGGTAACACTAAAAGTTTCCGGAACTGGCCACTTACATAAACAATATTTAAAAATTTATTGCAACATTTGAAAATAGAACTCTTTGGCTGTAGAATGCAGTTTGTTTCATCTGACTGTCTTTTGTTTTTACCTTGTGGCGCCATTTAAAAAATTGTGTGTCTGCATCAACATGGATTTAACTCGGGAAAATTTTCGTAGTATGATTTTCTACGATTTTAAGTGTAATTTGACAGCTCAACAGAGCATCGCTCGGCTTGAAACAGCTTTTGGCAATGAAGCACCATGCAAGACGACTGTTTATAGCTGGTTTGCAGAATTCAAGCGTGGTCGTATCAATCTCAGTGACGAATCTCGCGATGGTCGGCCGTCCACCGCTGTGACCAACAAAAACATCGATGCTGTGCGCCGTATGATTGAAACAGACAGGCATGTGACCTACCATGAAATTCGCGCATCCTTAGAAATAGGCATGAGTCAAATACAATCAATCCTACACAAACATTTGGGTGTGAGAAAGCTGTGCTCGCGGTGGATCCCACACAACTTGACCGAGGCTCAAAAAACGGACCGCGTCACTTGGTGCAGTGCCATGCTTACCAGATTCAACGAAGGTGCGTCAAATTTGGTGTGGGACATAGTAACAGGTGACGAAACATGGATTTATTGCTACGATCCCAAAACAAAGCAGCAATCGAGCGTATGGGTCTTTCAAGATGAGCCGAAACCAACCAAAGTGGCGCGCGTGAAAAGTGCATCTAAGCGGATGATTGCTTCTTTTTTTAATAAAACTGGACACGTGGCTACTGTTGCTTTAGAGAATCGTCGTACCGTGAATAGTGACTGGTACACGACCATTTGTTTGCCGGAAGTTATTGACGAACTCCGTAAAAATAACCGTAAACGCCGTATCATCCTGCACCACGACAATGCTAGTTCTCACACGGCCAGACAGACAAACGACTTTTTGAAGACGAAAAATGTAGAACTCATGAGTCATCCTGCATACAGTCCCAACCTGGCACCTTGTGACTTTTTTCTGTTCCCAAAAATTAAGAACCAATTACGCGGTCAACGATTTTCATCACCAGAAGAGGCTGTCGAGGAGTATGAAAAACACGTTTCAGAGGTCACCACAGGGGAGTGGCACAAAAGTTTTCAAAACTGGTTTGATCGAATGAAAAAGTGCATAGACGCCAAGGGAGATTATTTTGAAAAACAATAAATTAATTTTGTACCTTTAATAGTATTTTTTCATATTCATTCCGGAAACTTATAGTGCGTCCCACGTAATACTAACTATTTAAATGAAATAAATTTAATTGAATGTATACAGGGTGTAATCGTCAAGTGTGACCAGGTGATTGAAAAAAATTTTAAACTGACATCGAAAGTACGTTACCTAATCAGTAAAATGACATCAATAACTTTCTTTTTGAAAATCAAACGAAGAGTATACAACATTTTGACATTAAACACTCCCATACATTTAGTATGAGATAAGTAGAAAGGTTTTAGTTTCCTTATTTTAAAAGGTTATTTTAGCTTAGTACTGATATTAAAGGAAACTGTTTATTAACCAAACAAAGTTAATAAAACGATCTTGAATAATATTTATTTCTTAGTAAGTGCAAAATTGGTGAACTGGTTAAACTTAACGATTACACCCGGTATATATCGAACAAATTCTACTAAGTGTGGATTAATCAATCATAAGACAAATCTATCACTTATTTATCCCGTGGATACTTCATACTTGTTCCATTTTATCTTATTCGCAGAAGCACTTAGTACTATTTACATTATGGTTGACTATGAGGTCATAAAATATGAGGAAATAACCAAAAAGAATAAAATGTGATCATTAACATCCTATATAACTTTTTTAAGTGGAATTAGCTCAGTGGGTCAGTCACCAATTTTAAAATTACCATTTTCATACCAGCCTGACCTTCACAATAACACTTCGTTAATCAGTCACCTCAGCTTTTAACTCCTTCTCTAAAGCGGTAGTGGCTCCATCGTCAGCCAGCCGTCTCAGCCCCGCGCTCGCCACCCTCCCCTCCTGCCACACCCGGTAATGCGCGGTGTGCGACGCGCCGATGACGTCACTGAAGTGCGCGCGCGCAGCCTCGGGCGGGAAGTCGCGCGGGTGCGTGTTGCGTGACCACATACCTTCGAATGTTACCTGTAAGGATTGAGATATTAGATGCTTTGATATATAAATATCAATGTTATGTATGTTACTACTTTATAGGTGTATGAACTATGTATCCTTGTTCCGAAATATCTGGCAGTAAAGCGCAGCAGATAACAATAAAATATGTTCAAACATACTTTACGGAGGACTGACTGTGTTACGTCTGCCGTTTATTAGATTGCATATGCCTCTGCCTCTTAACTTATATCAATCAAGCATTAGAGTATCTAACTAATAATAAAGTAGTAAAAAGGTTATGTCTGTTCACTGAATATTTTTGCAAATTTTTAAATAAAATGGGTTACTAGTTATTACTTATTACTGTTATTGCAGAGGCCAAAACTAAAAAAATTCTGTTTGTGTGTATATACTCGTATGTATGTTCAGTTTTAACTCGAGAACCGCCAACAGATTTAGATGCGATTTTTTTATATTCATTGTGGTGGCCCTGGTCAACATAGGCTAGGGGTGGCGGGCGGGGGCGCGGTTTAGTAAGGCTAGTTGTAAATAAGCTAAAGAACATACGTTTAAGCAACGTTTTTTTCTTAGTTATGATCTGTGGTGTGCGTTTCTTTTCTTAGCTAAAAAACATGGTACATAAATTATCGCTGTGAAGCTATTTAAAGTTGTAGGAAAGATATAAAGCCTCCATTCCAAAGCTTTTAAGAGTAATAATTTACAGAAAGAGTTCATCACAGAGACAGATTATATTATTGGATGAGCCAGATAGTTCCACAATAACCTCGTATTTGGCCTCGTCACAAGCACAGCAGGGTTCCACGATGGGCGGTTGCCGCACAAAGCTGGCCGGCGCGGCCGGCGCGGCACACAGCTTGCGCGCCAGCACTGACACCTTCTCAGTAGCAGCAGGGGCGGGGCCGGCGGCGCGTGCGCATAGCTTGATGCAGATGTCCACCGCGCTTAGCGGGGCGTTCCAGATAACCTGGGAACACGGGCGTTTGTTGGGGGTTAGCTGAAAACCAGCGCTATCGAAATTTGGTTATAGCTGAGCTACGTCTATTTATCTGATTAAAATAATATTTTTGAGCTTCAATGATTTATGCACTTTTAGTTTCCAAGCAATTATGTTATTTAATATTTTATCTCTGTATTATTTATAAAATATTCTTTTAAAATTTGTGCGGATCATAAACTTTGCCCGATTGCCGATGGCACACTCTGTAAAGAATGAGTTTGTTCGTTGTATAATAAATCAAATTTGTCTACTAACTTATTTGATGCAACGGCTAGGAAACGTCAGGGCACGAGTCCTACTCGCACTTGACCCGTTTTTTTTCGTGTATATTTTACCTGTATCTCTATCTTCGGATGAGAGGTGGCATTGATGACCGCCGGCGCACACTGTTCGTGAGATTTCGTCTGAGCGTCGTACGCTTGAAACACTCCGAGCGAGAAGTTGCCGGGAGGCGTTTCCGTTTCCTGTTTCCTGCCGTCTTCGGTCTCTTCCGTGTCGAGCTCGGCCCAGATCGTGAAGCCGATGAACGGAGTCGGCCCTTCGCCGCTGTCCACGCCTTGTAGAGATACTGTTCAAATTTAATGTAATATGTTCAGTAATATAATGTAGTATGCATAATACCTATGTGTAATAAATAACACGACAAGTCATGATCATTAACCCGTAAATTGAATCCAAACCACGATCATACCGGAAGTCCTTTGTACATAAAACGTTATTGGGAATCAATAATTCTGCAGCTTAATATAATGCGAAAGAAGACATATACCTAAAAACTTCACTCGTAACAATTCCCCGAGCCTGTAGACATGATTCAAAAATTTTCATATTTTATTATAGGAACGAAGTTACACGGATATAAGATTTGTGTCTATGTAACGTCACGATCAGCTTCAAAACTTTCACCCATCCCGTTTGGGACGTAATATTCGTCGATGAAAAGTGGGTTGACTGTGACATGCATTTCTCAGTTTACACTTAGGAACACCTTTGAATTGAAGAAAGATTCGTAAGTGTGTGCAAGATGAGTGACCTGTGTACAGCTCGCCCGGTAGGAACAAGTCGGGGTCACCGGCGACACCGAGCCGGTAGAGCGCGTCGGCGGGCTGCGCGTGCGCCGGCGCCTTCTCGCAGTGCTGCGCGGGAGTGGCCGTCGTGGCCAGCGTGCCCACCAACTGTAGCAGGGGCGACACTACCAGAAGTAGTCCTGTAGCTGGGACAACGGATCAACGGGTTTAATTAATACTTGATATTATAATATATGTATAATGACAATAGAGAATATGCATGTCGTTTAAATAAGTAATATATTGCGTTTTTGTATTCTATTTGGGAAATACCATGACATAATACCATACCATGGGAAACTATTTTGTTTCAGTTTTGTAATTATTTCCATTTAAAAATACAACGTTTTGATGAAATGAAACGCAAATGCAAAAAGCGTCACCATTGGCTACTGCCTTTTGAGACAAAGTGAGTACATTTCATCATAAAATATTAAGTTCAAAATTAATATATGTAACATAAAACCCTCAAATATTTTGTATTATGTTGTTTTAAATAAAAATAATGAAAAGACCGGGCACTCGCCATACACCGCAAGCAAGAGCAGTATCATGTGACGTCACTTAATGCGCGCTAAAATGGCAGCCGTTTGAATTGTAGAAGATTATTATGAAACTTATTTTGATTTTATAACTATGAAATAAGGATAATTTCGTTGTAAAATCTTATTCATAGCCCTAAGTTGATAATATATCAACGATTTGTGCATTAAAAAATTTACATGCATATTCTTTATTATATTACTAGCCCGGGCGGTAGCGTTGCATTTTAGATTGCCATCTTTTTCAAAAGATCTGGAATGACTAATAAGAGAACCAAGCGTCAGCTGACGCAGCCGCGGTGGGTGTGGGTGTGGGTGTGCGAGGTAGAGAAAGTGGTAAAAAAAAGTAAAAGTACACCGGCTCAAACTTTTCTAAGATAGTTGACGCCACAGTGAGCTAAAAAAAAATCGTCAGCTGCATCGTGGAGGGGGGATGATGCGTCAGCTGCTCGCATGAACTTTTTTGCATTTTAGGAAGTGTTTTTACGCCAACAGATTGCAATCTTTTTTAATAGACCTGGGATGACTAATAAATAAGAGAACCAAGCGTCAGCTGACGCACCCGCGGTAGGTAACAAATAACAACAAATAAGATAATTGCTGTAGTTAAGTACCCAGGTAGTTATCCTGTTCCCTAGTTTAGGTAATCCTGAATCTTAGTGTCACATTGTCATATCCCCTCGCAGAGATAGATGTCATATATATTTTATGTTTGCTTATTATATAAGAATAGAAAGAAGAATATTGTACATGCATGCTACAAAAAAGGAATAATAAAAAAGTATTAAAAATAAAAATAAACAGTGCTTAAAAGGGCTTATTGAAATGTGAGTGAGAGTTTAAATGAGTGAGCGTGTAGATGATAAATATGTATTTCTGTTTAAGTAATGATGTTGGAATGTGTGACGGTTTGTTAGTGTATAATGTTGTCCTGGATGTATAGTGCGTGGTATGATGTCTTTTTATTGTAGTATATCCAATCAACCAATTTTCAGCCATTCCTCAGTTTTATTATAGTTAAATTGAAGTAAATATTCATGTACTTTTTTGAGCACTCTCTTCTAGATAAATGTATTAATGTCGTCGTTCCACCGCTATCCGCGCAGCTGATTGTTGTTTTCGTAATTATAATTATTTAAAGAATCACCCAGTAAAATTTTATGCGGCGTACTTTATTTTACAAGTTCATGCGAGTAGGTGACGCATCATCCCCCCTACACGATGCAGCTGACGATTTTTTTTCTGCTCAGTATGATGTCAACTATCAACTATCTGTGAGAAAAGTTACAGCCGGCTATACAAATACGAGTATGATACTATTTAATAGTATTATATTAATAGGGGTATTATTTAATGACACACCAGAAAATACTAAGTATGCAAACTACAATGTCCCACCAAAAATACTAACTGCACATTAAAAGGTCAGAGTGTCTAATAAGGGGGCAAAAATGATTCTGGGTTATCTATCATTGAAATAAAAAAAAAACATGAAAGTTATGTATGGCGGTCGCTCTATTACGTTCAGCGACTCACCATATCTTACCTTCTAACCTACCGGCTCACTTCTATGCCCAATTTGATGTGCAGTAGATTAACAATAAAATATTTCCCCTTTTAAAGTAACGCGAAACAGTTGTTAGTGTAAAAAACACTACCAACACAACAAATAAAACAACAGAATGAGTATGTAGAAAGAGTAAGTATATGCACTACAGTCGCCTGCTGCAGTTCAAGTTCAATCAGCAATAAAAACTGTCAATAGGTAGATAGGTAGCCTGTCATACTGGCGTGCGTATGTAGTCACAAAGAGACAAATAAATCGAAAAACTTACAAATAATATTATATTATACGACAACGTCGAAAACGCAAAATAAGTTGGATTAAATAAGCAGGCAGTTGACTTAACTACCTATATTATCAGACGCTATACTCTGTCGGTTTAGGTAGTTAACTTATGAGTCAGCGGCGGATAACATTTTAATACGTATTTATTTATCATATAAATATGCCAAGTTCAAAATTGGTTTTGGAAACGCAAACTGATGGTAGTACTTGTCGTCAATTTGGACTACGAGGCCAAGTTTGCAGTTATTTTGCAAAGCTTTGCACTAACATGAACGAAAAATATCTATAATATTAAGTTACTACACGAGAAACAAAAGTGGAAAATACAGTAATATCGTAGCAAATTTTGATCTAGTCACCGTGATTAAGCGTATTTCGGGCAACAGTTTTATTATAGTACACATGGGTCAAAATTGTCCCGCATCCATTTTTGCCTAAAAAGTAAACTTCTTTAAAAAACTATTTTTTACTGAAATCAAAGGTGTTTTCAATATAGCTATATTAATAAAATGAAAACAAAAATCATACACAAAAACACGAAAGTTTACTTCACTATTTAAAGTTTGCAAGTAAAAAATTAAAGTTGGCATCAACTCTAGTTTTACACAAAATAAAATTATTAATTACTATTAATCCAGTAAAGTGTACAAATAAATAAATTACTAAAATTAAATCTATCCTTCGGGCAACAATATTTTCGCAATGAATTCCGGTTATCGCTGGAGAATAATTAAGTGTTTTTTTGTAATTAATATAGAGAAATAACATAATCAGGGTTACTTTCGACCTACGTGTACCAGCAAGGGTTAAATTAGCATCAAGGTACATCACAGACCAAACAAGAAAGATTTTGAATACTTTATCGTAAATTTCATTGAAGCAATAAAAAAGCAAAAAAGAAGTGATAATGAAGTCCTTTCCCAACATAAATAGGTATTAAATAATGCCACCCATGACAACACAATGCCCATTCAATTTACATAAGCAACTTATTTGTAGTTAAACCTGGAGTTAAGCCGTGCATCACGAGACCGCTAAGTCTTATTCAACAAATAACATAAACAAAGCATTCGCTCACCTGACATCGTATTTTAATTTGACGCCAATAATTTTCCTTCAAACAATCATGGAATCCTCCACGTGATCTAATTAATAACTGATACCGTTTAAATTTCCGTAAATAAATAAATACCGGAGGCTGAAATTCGCCCGCCCTGAGTCGACGTGCGTCCGCCCGCCCTGGGTCGACGTGCGTCCGCCCGCCCTTCGCCGGGTAGACTAGTGGCACACGCAGGGTTACCACTTCACCCAGTTTCCTTTGTTACGAGCCTGAGGCGCTCAATACTGGAAGTCTGCATATTGCATATGTCATCGGCGAGATTTCAGTTTAGCATGCTAAATGGAAACGGTATAGTGTTTGTTTTAAATTAATATGTTATAATATCTACATACAAATAAAAAATATATACATTTTACGTTTTTAATATTTTTTTGCAACTCTTTTAAGATTCTGCACATGAAATGTAAAATTTTAAATTATTAAGTTTAATACTTTTTGACATAGATGGTTGAACACACGAATAATTACACTAATCCAATAATATAAATTTTATTCATAGAACTCTAATACGCTATTCGTAATACGTAAATGGGGATAAAAGATAAATAGGGATAAACTATAAATTAAAAATATATGCATCAGCATAAATAAAAGATTCAGCTCGTTATTTTCATTTATTGTTGATTTAAAACTATACTTAGCTATATGTATTCCGTAAATTATCATAGTTATGATTTAAATAATAATTTAACTTATAATTAATAAATACAACAAAGGTTATCATTCAATTTCGGTCTCACTCTGCAAATTTTCTAGGGTCAGTCGAAAATAGACGAGAAAAATTGCAATATTTCGTTTATGCTGCTTAAAATTATCAAAAAATAAAATTGGCCGGGGAAATTATCATATGGGAATAGTGTTTGAAATATTTACCTAACTCTATATATAAAAACCACAGTTCCTTGGTTGCAGTACAATATAATAGTACATTTTGATGCAAGTGCGAAAAGGTTGATATTTGGAGTGACGATTGACTTTTTTGGCGAGACGCAGTCGAGAATATTAAAATAAAGAAAAACATAATAATAATGATATAATATATTTTATTTTCAGGCAACTATTTTACAATAAGAGAAGAAAAGGCTTAAACAAAATGTACCGAACAGTTTACTTACAGAGTTGCCCTTATAGCACAAATACAGTACGGGTAAGGTACAGGAGAATCTCTCACCAAACATTTAAATAAATAGCGACGCTTGCTATCACGCAATAAAGTGCAGTTTAGCTCGCACAGCGCAGCATGCCTAAAAATCATAATTTACTTGCAAGGCGCCTCTTGCGCTTCTTTTTCTATCGCGTAAAAACCGCCCGAGGGCCCGCCAATGCGGGTACTTGTAGCTTGAAGCTACTAGCTTCGCACCTAGAGCAATTATTGTAATAATCTGTGCTTAAAGTGCCGAATGGACCTGTCCAGAGTAAAAGTTGTTCTAGCTAAGCAAGCTATGGTAAGAGTAAACTGAAATCCGGGTTTCTCAGGCCGCTCGAATAATAACTTTTATATGTATCTTATATAAAATCGATCACATAACATAATTAACATAATATTTCGCTCTATAGCTACAGCGTTCAGATGTGGCACTATGTAGAAAATCGAAACTGTGAAAGATTGAGTAACGTCAAAGAAAACAGGGAAACTGCATTTAAAAAATATTTAGTACCAACCCAAGGTGCCAACCTTTGTGCAAAAATATTGGGTTATGGATTTCATGTCTAGGTCCATAATATATGTTTGTACAAAACCCTGCAGTACCTTGCTGTTGTCAGTAGTATTAAATGAGATGAAAAATATATGGATTAAGTAACGTGAAATGGATAAAAATTTAGATTCCTTTATTGAAGCCGACATCAGTAGGATAATAAAATTAAATGTGACAAATTGTGACGTCTGTTGACATTAAATATTATATTTATTTGTTTTTCCTAGTTTTTCGGTATACTTATTAACTGAGGTGTTGTTTTTTTTGTCGATATAAAATATTACGATGTACTAACTCAAAAGAAAGCCAAGTAGTGATGGCTTTCTTGATAATGTGATCAAATAAAAAGATATCAGAATAGTTGAAACAAGCAAAATCAACTTGACAGCGTTTTTTTTCGGTACTCTCAAAACAAATCAAAATGGCTATAACATCTTATACCAGAGTTAAAATTTTCTAAATGCTGCAGAATTTCGAAGCCACCAATTAAACTTTGTTCTTGTCGCTTTTTGCCTTTCCAAATTTTTTTTTGTAGGCTACCAAAAATATAGGGTTAGAAAATCAACTAGTAAAACGAAACATTATTTACAAAATTAAAACAGTCTCTATAATTTTGTACAGATAACGAGCGAGTTGAATGCAGTCGGGGGCTGAGGCGAAGGGCGGGAGCACGTCCCCCCGCCGTCCGTCCGCACACCTCCCTCGCACACCTGCTTTGTATTGCTGTGTGTGTAGAGAGAACGGCCTCGTGTGTAGAATATAGCGCATTCCTTAGCTCTGCATTCAACTAGCGCGTTATCTGTAGATTTTGTCCAAACTGCCCATCATAACGCAAAAATTCACCACAGCTAGGTATAGTAGGTTTTTTTTTTAAATGTCGGGATCGGCTTAAGAGCTTATCTGCCAATGAATGGCATTGTTCTATTGTTAAGTTCCACCACTAATTAGCAGTGCACAACAAAACGCATAAACAACAAAATATTTTATGTTAATAGCAACTATAACGCCTGAACAAAAAGGCTCAAATTTGAACGGCAACGCATTCCAGATAGTACTTTTTGAAACTGAAAGCGGCAGCAAGGTACAGGTGTGATACAGGATGAAACGATTTAAGATTTTTACATAATTTTATAAGCATGTTATTAAGAAAAACAGTATTTAAGTTTAGAAAAGTTCATTTGCTTCTTTGAAACTTTAATTTATTACACATTTGTTGTATCTTAAATAATTATGTTTACTTATACTTATATAATTCCAATAAAAGCAGTAAGTACCCATACAAAAAAAATGTACGGCTGGAATCTACGGTAATTATTGAAGTTACATTTAAAATTACATACATTACATTTTCGTACCTCTTATTCCCGCTAAATCAAAGTCCATATACACAGCCGGGGTCGTTATCGAACACACTTTTCACAAAAATCCAAATAGCAGATAAGCAATCAAAATCCTGTAAATGTAGGCCAGGGTCAAATTTATGAAATATCCAGAATAAAACACAGAGAAGTATACGATATTAAGATCCGAAAGCCATTACTTAATCACCTGTAACTGACACAAAAAATGGCTGCCGCTTCCAATTTCAAAAATAAAATCTGAAATGCGTTTGCGACTTGGCGTTCAAATTTGAGCTTTTTTGTTTAGGTGGTAAAGTTGGTATTAACATAAAATATTTTGTTGTTTACGCGCTTCGTTATGCTCATTTAGCGGTCGAACTTAACAATAGATGACAATGCCATTCATTGGAAGATAAGATATTAAATGGATTCCGACATTTAAAAAAATTCCTACTCTACGTCTAGTTCATAACTATGCAATTTATTATTCTGACTAGCATTAAAACTATTAAATACTTTGGCTAAATTATATGTTAACAATAAATAAATATTTAAATACCTGACCAATAGAAAAATAGTACATAATAACCATATTTTTATTTGTCTGCCGTCTCTCTCTTTCTCGCTCTACTTATATTTTTCTATACTGATTATTTTCGCTCGTAATTCTCACAGAAAAACAAAATATTACCATTTTAAAATGTCTTAGCTAATTTGATTTTAAATCTGATGTGGGTCATTGTGATAAGATAACAAATTAAAAATATACCATTCATGGGATTGACCATGTTGGTTTTGTGTTCCCGATAAAACATTACAAAAATAGTGGAAATACAACAATGTTTTTGTGACCATGTAAACCCAAAATCTTTTATTTCACAACATCTTTGTTCTTGTAGTTTGAAATTTAATCTATAGATCATATTTTCGTTGATTTAGTATCTTCTAGTTCACAACAGAACGTATACTTCAACTTTTATCCATCTGACACTCTAAGGGAAGACATGAAAACGTTGAAATCTTAGGTATATTTGGAGTCAGTTCATTACATCTAGTCTTTTATCGACATTCGCCAGGATTCTTAATACACTTCCATCACTAAGCCGTATAGTCGGTATCCGACGCTACTAACTAAATTACATAATAAGCTTAAAGGGTTTAATTTTTTTTCATCACAATACAATACAATATAAATAATTACTTCGCGAGTGAAAATCATCCAAGAGACTTCACTATAAAAAGGAATAAGATAATAAATGTAAGCAATTACCCGAATACCTAAAACGCGTCTTAAGACAGAATAGACGCGAGGGGGGGGCATTGGCGTAACTAGGATTTGTGGCTGGGGGGGGGGGCCTGGCTCCATCTCATAAAGCCATCAACAAGTATCGATTCTCGATTATGTGATCGTAATAAGATAAATAGAGATAACCCGCATACAACGTGATCACATACAAACCAAAAAAAGAAAACAAATAACGCGTTAAATGGATAAAGCGACTTTTTACATCAATGGCACCCGTATGTCTGGAGGGAGGGGGCAGACGGTACTCTGGGCACAGTATAGGTAACAACAGTAGTTTCAATATGCGGTGTCCTTGAAATGAATACCTACGGCCGCTCGGTGCTTAAACACGTGCTAGGGCTGCCAAATGACTGTTTACGTAAATGATAATGCTATATTATTATTATAAAAGTTGTATTCAAGCAACCATACAATGCACAACATACTCTGTAATTTCGTGCCATAATTTAAGAAAATGCGCGGGAGCGTCACAGTGACAACGTGCGTACGTAACTGCGGTGTGACCACGATTGTCGTAAACCGAGTTGAACCGAGTTTTGCGGGGGGGTTCGTTTCGGCCCATTTGTATGGAGATAGAATACTATTTGTTATTTATACTATGCTCTGGGGAGGGCCATGCCCCCCTGGCCCCTGGCTAGTTACGCCTATGGGGGGCGCGAATCGCTGAATCTAAATATATTTTGGCGTGTATACTAAAGTCGTTGTACCTTTATTGTGTATATTTACGACTGTGGTCTATTAGGGGGGTTTTCCCGCAGTTCTAGGACGTGGTCGACGGCTTGCGGGCGTCCGTCTGGCCCCACGCGTGCCGGCTTCATCACGCCGCTCGAGACCATCTTGTCGAATAAGTTCACCAGCTTCATGGCTTCGTACTCTTTCTGTTTGGTAAAAGATAGTAACATATTAATAACAAACTTATCAGTACCTGGAAAATATATGAAACTGCAAAATTAAGTTGGTCGAGTTGGTATTACGTATATTAAAATTCGGCGCTTTTTGTACTTGTTGTTTAAATACAGTATATGGCACATAATAAACATAAAATTCCAAATTCCTTACTAGTTTAGTTTTTGAGAGATTGAAAATTTACTTAATTTAATTTTTAATTTAATATTCGGTTTTGGGTCAACATTTTACATAACATATTCAAATTTCAGATCTGTAACTTATTCCGTCTGCAAGCTAAGGACCCGTGACATACGGACGGACAGACAGCAGAGCGACATTAAGGCGAGACGCATTGAAAATTTTGGCGACATGGATCTCCATTTTTCTCAGCAATAAAAAAACATATGTAATAAAGAATATGCATGTAAATTTTTTAATGCATTAATCATTACGTTACAACTAAATTATCCATATTACATAGTTATAAAATCAAAATAAGTTTCATAATAATCTGCTACAATTAAAACGGCTGCCATTTTAGCGCGCATCAAGTGACGTCACATGATACTGCTCTTGCTTGCGGTGTATGGAGAGTGGCCGGCTTTTTCATATTTTTTTATTAAAACAACCTATTACAAAATATTTAATATTTATTTTACATTTATTAATTTTGAACTTAATATTTTATGATGAAATGTACTCACTTTGTCAAAAAAGGCAGTTACCCAATGGTGACGCGTTTTGCACTTAATTTCATTTCATCAAAATGTGGTATTTTTTAAATGGAAATAATTACAAAACTGTGAAATAAAATAGTTTCCCATGGTCATCATTAAATGCTACTAAGTAAATAGAATACAAAAAACGCAATATATTACTTATTTAAACGACATGCATATTCTCTATTACCAATTTATATACTAGATTAAGCATTTCATTTACATCATTTTGCCCGAAGATTTAGTTGATTGATTATTTTTATAGCAGAGAAAAAAATATTTAGAAAACCTCTTTTAAAAGACATTTCTATTTTACTAACAAACGAGAGCAAATGAAACCTCTAAGTTTTTTATTTAAATTCGTCTACAAATAAATACACTTCAATATGGCCGATTGGATTTATTAAATTACTTGTAGTTGTCATTTTAAATGAAAAATACTGTTTTGCCGCATACGACCTTACGGCATAAGCTAGTTCGTGAGCGCATATTTGTATGGAGTAAGTCCCCCTCACTCCACTCCCCTAAGGCGCCAATTTGAAATTAAAAGTTTATCAATTCCTCGCCTTAGTGTGGCTCCGTTTTGCCCTTTGGGCGCGGAATCCAAAAAAGGAACTCCGTTTAAGGTTAACGAAAAAGTTGAGCCTTGTCTTTAGAACTTAATAATGCATAGTTCCAATGGACACAGTTCTAAGAATATCAAAGTGAACTCATTTGACCAGTCTGACATTTCTGTATTCACGAAAATGCAACGACCTAGTTCCGTTTGAACTTACTATATATCTAAAGGTACTCTGTGGTTTGAACACGAGTGTGATGTGGGTGGATGGAGTACAAACGCTGGCCGCAAGCGATGTCAAGCGCCCCTTTGATTCGGATCAAAATACCGACACCGCACCGAGCAGCGGTCAAGCGTAACGAGTCGGGGCAAGCATCCGGTCTAGACTTTGGCGCTTGTGAACGCTTGCCAAGCCTTGCACATCAGAGAAAAAAATCTGGTTTATTTATTATTATAACCTGATTACAGCTAATTTAAACAGAAATATTGTACTGTATGTGACGTCTATATTCATTGTTCAGTTTAATTGAATAATTTAGTTACAACAAACAGCCTTGTTTTGTTTTAGATAATTCAAGTAAACTTGACTTAATATTGTTCTTATAAACCAGGATGTTATTCACAATACGATCTGGTAATATTGTAAAAACTATTTTTTTGACTCCATTTCTCCGGACCAACATAATATTTTTTTAAATGGAGTATAGGCATACACTCAGCCTTTCGCGCCTAATGATAAGCGCCGATAAGACCTAAAACTAGTAAAGTGCACTCTTCCAGAAAGTAAAAGAGTGAGTTCAGGCTTAAACAGTTTGTTCAGAAACTTCGACAAAATCTACGGCAGTCGACGAATGACTACTACGCAACTATCTGTAACCACTACTGGTACGGCTTTTCATGACGTCATGCCGGGACTCGACGAGTCGTTTAGCGGCATGATTTGCCCAAGCCTGTCATCAGTAGAAATGAAAGGATTTCTTTGTTTTCTCCGTCAGTTTGGTCTAACTGTCCAAGGGAGCGCCGCCGGGTGTAAAGGTAGTTTATCTCACGATGACGCAAAATCAAGCCGTTACAAGCCTTAAGACGTTGCAATAAGGGTTTTGACAGGTGCATTTGTGAGTTAGACGTATTTGGAGTGATTAAAACGCAAATAGTAGAAAAGCGAAAGTTTGAAACTCAGTGCTTACCTGTTCTTCAGTCATGCCTTCGAAAGGGTTGCCCCGGGGCGGCCTCGTGCAGCCGACGACAGGGTCGAACTTGGGCTGTGCCTCGAGGTACTCCTCGGTATCGGAGTCGTCACTGCTGGACGAGTAGAGCTGCCCGTGCCCGCCTCCCAGCAAGCCCTTCTGCGCGAGGTGGCCCGCCGCGTTGCCGAAACCAGTGTACTTCACCATGCGACCCACTGGAAGTATCATTGTTTTTGATGAAATCCTCATTACATAAAGTAAATACAATGCCATCATGTATTAAAATTATTAATTATCATGTATTCCATTAAACTCACACTTTAGTTCACATTCGAAATTGGAAAAAAATCGTCACGAAAAACTTCCCAGGTGCGACCCCACGAGTAGGGTTGCCAGGTTTCCAGCCGTTCATGTTTGGCTTTTTACGATAGATAATAATACATACATAATATATTAATATATACATACATGACCGGATTTTGTTAGGCATTTCGTTAGTGTAGTCTTCAGTTTGAATTAATCTACTTATAGACTACAGAAGACTGAACTTTTTTTACTTAGTTAAACTACCAAATGGTGATAGGTGCGATTTTATTATTGATTGTTGTTTTATAAATATTATAATCGGTTGATTTTGTAACAGAACTGTGATTAATTTGTAATAAACGGTTAAAATTCGTAACCGAGAATTTTTCATTACAGAGGTCTGGCTTTAAAAAATATTATGTTTGGCTATTAAAAACATATGTCCAGCTTTCAGGGCAAAATGTCCGGCTCAATGTAATACCGAGTCCGGCATTTGTATGATAGGGCCTGACAACCCTACTCACAAGCAATGCTCGTCCTCAATTGGTAACTGACTAGAATGTCCTAGCAATGAAGCCAACCAAATCTGGTGTAATCCCATTAAGTCACAATTACTTTCTCAATAACCTCCTATCTTCATACGAGTATCGTTATTTTAAACTCACCCTTTTCCTTACAGAGTATGAACAAGAACTCAGCGACTAGATCCCTGACGCTGGTGACGGGCGTTGTCAGCAGTCTGCAGAGTTGGTTCCGTAAGGCGTTGCCCTTCTCGGGCGGTCTGCTGACGTCACGGAGCGGCGGCAACACTACCTGACGCAAGTACTTGCGTTGAGCGCGACACCCGCGGGACCCTTTGATCATCACCGTGAGGATTGGAGCCAGATTGTCGTGCTGGTTCGTTGTGTTCTGAAATAATTTTTGTATTACTAATGCTCTGAAAGTAAGCCGTATTTAACCCGAGATGCGGGATGTAAATTTGATTTACAGCTCTAAGGAGGTAAGTAGATTTAAAAATCGAACGAGGCTTCTTACAGTCAATCACTTATTCCCAGAGGCGACAACGGATTGGCAATAACGTGTTGATAACTTATATGAAGGGGGTCGTGCTTGCAAAAGGTCCGGTCGTTCTGAATTTTTTATATGTTGTTAGGACCTAAACCAATATTAAAATACCAGATTTGCAATTTCCATAGTACTATGCGAGCGGCGGTGTAGCCAAAAAACCATGAAATTTTCGGACTTCTTTCAGTTTTTGCTCAATATCTCAGTGAAGGAAGGGTCTGACCGGTATAGTCACTATACGTGCTTTTAAAGAAGACTAAATTTGCTACAATTTGAGACCAGAGCAAGCCCTATACAGCCATTAGTTCCCAAGATAAAGTTTTTAGAAAATAGTCTGTTTTTTTTCCAAAATGTGTTTTTTTTTCGAAATGGTCACATATTTTTTTAAATGTCTTCTAAAATACGCAACCCAAGTTAAATATTATTTGAAATGAAGTTGTGTTAAATTTAATTGACTTTCATTTGAGACCAGACTGGTACTTGTAGAACCTTTGTCGGTTCTCTCAAAAACGGTAGATAACCAAAAATAGTCATAAGTGGGTTTTGGGTGGAAATGCAGATAATGTGTACTCACGTCTTTTTATGGTTTTATTTATTATATATATTATTTATTTAGCTATATTAACTTCTCAAACATTTTATCACCTTTCACCAGCTATATCTACTAAACGCACCAACAAATCACGTCAGTTTTTATACTGTGCCTATAGCTACTGTGTATTGTATTAGTATTATACTATGGTTGAATCAGCTTTCCAAATTATTGTTTAATTGACTAAACAATAACACGTGTTTCAACGGCTGTAGCTACGAAAGGCACCAACTTCAGTTACCAAGACCAGCTCCATCGCATTCACATAAGTTATCTACACGTTATTGATAATAAATCAGTCGGTCAGGCGATAGTTTAATCAATCCGTTATGGCCTCCTATACTAACTCGTTTAGTTAAATCTAAATGGCAATGCAAAATATCCGTTCTGCCTAATCTCTTTTCATTTTGTTATTCTGTATTTTATTTCCATTATTGTGGCACAATGTGACTTTCATAATTATAATATGTGAATACGCTAAATTATTTTTTTATAAGACGTTTAAAAGTTAGTAAATTATTATTTTTTTGTTTTAAAAACAATCACACTGGCTAGTACTACACGATCACGCAACAAAAGAAGTGACATAAAAATGGCGTTAGTTTTCTTGTTGAAAACGTTGTTGCAAGGTTGCAAGCATATTTTTTACTTTCTCACATTGGTGATGAAAAGTAGAGTGTCCAACACGGGTGTAAGTCATAAATTACACCCTCGAACTAGAAGAACCCTCGCTCGGTTCGCTCACTCTTGCGCCTAAATATCTCGGGTGCAGTTGACGATGATGACTCACTTCCCTTGCATAGCAATATAGCAATCTACTATTACATGGCTTCTTTCCTTACGTCTGACAACGAAAGCTCTTGCTGCGTAAGAATTTAGGTTGACTTTGTGATGAGACACATTTTATTCTTGCCGTTTTTTGTTTACTTACAGTTGTTTTTGTGAGTCTGTACTGCAACAAGTTGACTAAGGCCTGCAAGGCATCCATGTTTCTTCCATCGTATATGTATTGTGATTTTTCTCCCGGATTTAATTCAGGTGTGAGGAAAGAAAAGTAGCTCGGTGGCACACTGTAAAAAATATAGTTCAGTTATATTTATTTCTTTTACCTATTCTAAGAGTATAAAAAAAGTTATAATATTGTTACAAAACATGCCTGAAATATTATACACTTGTTTTTAAGGCAAGTAACCACAAATCGTAGATAATGTCCAATATCATATTAAACCACATAGCTTCGATCTTTAAATCCAGTAATTTAATCAACTTAGATGTGAAACTGTTTGTAATAGGATATGAAAGGTTTTTCTCTAAGTACATATACAGGCAATTAAAAAAAAACTTGGTGATAATAACCCTTGCGAGAGTATACCTTGTCATCAAATTGCCAACATTGCTTCGTAGCTCCATCAACTTGTCCTCTGTAGAGGTGTGAGCGTACAACAATGAGGTTAGCACCGGCATCAGTTTCAGGTACAAGGCTTCCTCGGCCTCATTCACCGGCTCTTCTGGTCCGGGATGCGGGATCAAGTTGAACATGGCTTTTAGGATCTCACATGAGATGGCTTGTTGGTTGTCCTAATAAATATTAAATGTGAATTTTTATTGTTCATAAATATTTACGTGTTCATATTATATATTTACAATCTCAGTTTATAGATACACATACAGACAGACAGACAGACGAAAATTCTAAAAATGGTAGTTTTCACTTCAGATCAATACTAATAAATAACCTATTTCATTTAAAATTTCTCAAAAATATTCCATGTACAGACACTAATTTATTAATTATTAGTGTAGAGATTAGTATGGATAAGATTTGGAATTTTCTATAGAAATACCAAATAAAAAATTTAAAAAGTTTGAAGGGCCAATTCTGTAGGGTGTAAGGTAGATTTGAAAATGAGAAAATTTCTTCCTATAAGGCGATAGCTGAAAAGTGTAACATAAGAGGCTTAAATATAATGCTTACACTGAGAAAACAATGTTGTCCTTCTTCAATTAAACCAGTGCTAGCAGTGGCCCCTACAGCCTCAGAGTTCCAAGTGGCTTCAAGCAAGAGCTCATTCAGACAACTTATCAAGTAGTCCAACCCATGCAATTCATCTTTTATTTTAGCTTTAATATCTTGTCTCAGAGCTGTCAGTATGAAGAGCAGCTTCATGTCAAAAAGCATAATTTCTTCTCTGAATGGTATATCTTTGTAGGTCCTCAGCCTAGCAACGATGCCTTGGGCAATGCTGCTAGAAGCACAGATAGCTCTCGCTACCTCACTGTTGAAGGCTATATTGCATAAGCACTTTAAAGCCTCGACGGCCACATCTTTTGGTGGCATTTGCAGGGATACCATTGCTTCATCATCAATAGCTTCAAAGCAGTAAAGACCCGCTCTCTCTATCAGAACTGTGATCCATTTTTCACATATTAAATTTTCCAAATCGGTTTTGTCACGGCTACAAATGAACAAGATAATTAAATACAGTATAACAAGAAAAGTGATGGTCAACTATGAAGAGGGGTGAGCAAAATACATACTCAGCTGTACTTAATTTAAATGAAGAATACTTTCTGGAAGGTATTGAAAATACGAAATACAAATACAACACTTTGGAAATATTTATTTTTAATACAATATTCACATCTCACACATCTCTGTTTACATATTTACATTTGTTCTACTAGGAAAGAAATTGAGATATGACTAAAGAGACTTATGGGACTTAGGTCTTTCTTAGCTTAGGTCTGGCGATCCTGACTGACGCACAACATTGCGTTGAACGGTGTGCGTTGTCGAAATAATGATTGTATGGGAATGTTTTATACTGTTCTTTCGTTCTTAATAAACTTAATCCCATCAAAACTATAAAATGTACAAAAATGACACGTCAATGGACAAAACAGGACAAAAATAGCAACGCGGATTGAATATGTGCTTCCATACAAACTAAAATAACCGACTTGGCTTTACATAAGATCTCACAACTTTTTACAGTGGAAGAATTGCATTGCGAGACTTGGAATTTTTGTACACTTTATGTTTTTGATGGGATCTCATTTCTTTTTGTAGGTAGCCCTCCTTTTTCTTCTCGGGTAATATTTCTTACACTCTCAAGCACAGCGTAGATTTTATTGAATAAAGATAATAGGTACCTCTGCCCTGAAATTATCCAAATTGCTAGTAAATACTTGCAATATCAGTAAATCAATAAATAAGCCTTTCAAATCATCAAACCAATGGCAATCAAATGAGATTACAAAACTAATAAGAATAACCTAAAGATGTACACTAATAACAAATGTTAGAACGAAGAACCAGTTTTTTTTTACATATTTGTTCTTTGTTTTCGTCAATTTCTTAGCTGCTATATTTTTCCACTGTATTGATTTTTAGGGTTTCCTACCCAAAGGTTCCGGGACCTACGAATTACTAAGCCTCCGCTGTCTACCAGTCTGTCACAGGTATCTACAGCTTCAGTCCTAATAGGTAGCGCGTTCATCTATTCACAGATTATGTGGTACTATGGTCTCCATCATAGCAAATAATAAAAAGTTCTATAAAATGGAAACCCAAAGGGGGTCTCATTTTCCGACGTTATTTGTTTTAGCACTATCTTTATATATAATGGTAATACATTTAAAAATTTTGGTGGATTGTAGCAAATACTTTGACATAAAACAACAATTAAAAAATGGGTTCCGTACTCAACAGGTACGGAATTGTTCGTAAGGTGCTACCGTTTTACTTGTTTTTGTCGCCTTGATTTGCTATGGATTTGGATGTGAATGGTGGATGTGTGTGTGCTTCTAAAGATGGACCGGCGTAAACAGGTGGATGTGATCTACACCGATTTCGAAAAAGCATTTGATTGAGTAAATCACATCATCCTCTTGAGAAAATTATAGCATCTCGCCGCGGTATTCTCGGGTCTTTTCCTATTATAGTCCAACAGACGAACCCCACACATCCTAGATCTTGATCAAAAAGTATGGCTTGGCAGTTTCATGTAACTATTGCATGGCATGACATAATATTATAAGTCCATGGGAGTGTCTGTTTGACGGCCGCGAAACGGCCAAGCCATACTTTTTGACCAAGATGTACCTTAGGGTTTGTAGAGTTAGGGCTTGTAGAAATAGGGCTTGTAGAGTTAGGGCTTGTAGAATTAAGGGCTTGGCTCTACATGCGATCTGATAACTTTTTAACCGTGAAAGCGTTATGAGCTTCTGACTCTTGGTGGCCTAGTTTACATGAAATGTTTTTGATGGGATGCTATTTATCATATCTGTGTTTTAAAATTAGTCTATAATAATGCATGTCATTTAAATAGTATGTTAAACCCACTTTAATTATATGAATAGTCAATCTGGGAACAACTGTTATTGGCCATATCGTCGCTCTCTTTACATACAACCGTATCTCACTTTTAGCAATATTGTTGGAAAGTATTAAAAACCTAATAATTGATTTGCAGGATTGTAATACATTTTATGGTTTGCATGGTAATTGGAGTGTCTATTATTCAGTATTTCTATGAGCTCTTCAATAAAGTTACGTCAATGATAAAAAGAAACCAAAAATAACAGATAAACCACATTATTACTGAGTAGCAGACCAAACATAAGGATTAAATAGCGTGGCAAGTTTCCATACAAAAAATAAGCTACACTTAAGCTTCATGGTACGAAGAAAAGTATAAAAATCGGTTGTTTTGGCTGGCTTATGCTTGGAACATATTTTTTAATTCCTAAACTAATCTCTAGTATATATTTTCTTTCCATCCATCCATCCATCAGCCTGTTTCGTCCACTGCTGGACATAGGCCTTTCCAGGATTTCGTCACTCTTGGCGGTCCTCCTGGAAGAAATGCCCATACTCACACACGCTGGGCAGGGCGGGTTGGTGAGCGCGGTGCCGAAACCCTTGCACCATTGCCACGCATCGACTCTATGCCTTTATTTAATTTTAGGTCTGCTACTATATTATACGTCTGTGATATAAACATATAATTTTTATTTGCATGAACTTTTTTTTACTTTTCCATGGATATTTAGGCAGCTGCTTGAACAACCTTGTAATGACGTAAAAAAAAATTCAAAAGTCATTCTGCTTTCTTCTTTAATGTGATTGATCATTTAACAATACACAATCTACCCAAGAATTATTTTATTATTGTACAAACTTATAAAAGGTCCTACAATAATAATAAGTGAAAATAATTATGGGTTAGATTGTGTATCCTTTATTGACCACATTAAATAAGAAAAAAAAATCTTCAAATAATTTGTTTACTTCCCAGTCCAAAGTGGTTCAATCAGCTGACTTAATTTCAAAGGAAAATTATAAAAAAATATTATTTTTTTTGTGGAAAGTGGTTTATTAGTGGTTTACCTCTTAATTGTTTTCACTTTTAATTGATATAAGTTGACATTGATTTACATAGCCAAATTCATACTGGAAGCTTGCTAAGTCATCAGACTGATAAGTATCACAGATAAAAGAAACACTTTTAGCTAATTTCTCAAAATGAAATAGTGACCTCCAATAGTGATTGACTCAAGGCTGGGGTTGCGTTTCTACAGGTAACACAAAAAAGATGTTTATGAATTTCACAAAATGGTTAATGAACCTTGATACTGAGCACTTACCGAGTCTTCAGTATGAATTTGGCTGCATAAATTAATGTCACCGTATACTGTGCTATATAACAAACTTTCTCCACACCCATGTTAGTAACAGTTGATGCGACAATTTGCGAAGTCCAAAAGTAGGTGAATTTTACAAGCTCTTTATAAAAAAAACCCTTTTGTCCATATTCATAACATGTTCTATGTGTCTTTTAAGGAGTTAATAGTTAATAGAATTATCATCACAAGGCATTTATGACGCCACAAACAGAGGCATATGAAAAGCAAAGTGTGAAATTTTTTGCTAAAATCGCTGTCCTGGTAGGTTGACTCACTTTAAACAACCATTCTGGTTATTTTTTCATGACAAAACAGAAATCCTTTAGTTGTGATTGTGCCCTCTTTATCAACATTGACCAAAGTACCTATTTGAAATATAAAATACATTTACATTGCATACTAGGGGGGATCAAAAAGTAGTGAGAATGACATATATTATACTCCTTGGTAAGAAAAAAAAATTAATACTGACAGGCACAGCTCAGATATTTGTAATATTAGTAAAGCAAAAATCTTCGATTCTCTTTTGTTTTTTATCTGAATGTAGTGATTTGTTTGCTTCGTGTCTGAACGTGTTCTCATAATTTGAGAAAAACTAAGTGCGAGCCATTATTAAATACCTCTGTTTACAAAAGTTAGCGACGCAAGAGGTTCACTGCGATTTGGAGGCAACATTAGGAGAGTCTGCTCCGCCGTATTCCACTGTCGCAAGGTGGGCTTTGAGTAGGGAAAACGAGCATGGAAGACGAACATCATTGCCTCTGTCCATCGATGTCAGTCACCCAAGAAAATGGCAATTTTCATCTGTTCCCCAAATTGAAAGAACACTTGAGGAGAAACAGGTAAGAAGACGATAACAAGGTGATGGATGCCATGGGGAGCTTTTTGCAGGACCAAGACAAAACTTTTTTTTAAAGGGATTAAAGCTTTTGCAAAGTGCTGGACTCGGTGTGTAGAGAGACTCGGAGACAATGTACAAAAATTAATTATTAAGTTATCAATAGTCATTTTATTCTATCTCATTCTTACTACTTTTTGATCCCTCCTCGTACGTATTTGAAATACAATTTACATTTTTGAAAGGTATTTGATATACAAAATACGAATTTGTATTACTACTAGATATTGGTATTTCAAAAACTGGTCAGCCCTGACTAAATATAAGGAATTCTGTCCCGTACTTACCTCAGGACCCTCACAGAAGCCAAGCACATGGGGTGTATCTGAGCTGAAGACTTATTCTGAAGATGTTGGAATAAGGACGCCCAAAGAAGCACTCTTCTATTCTTTTCAGATAAATTGGGAAAAGAAAACACACTTTCATTCTGAAAAGGTTAAAGGAAAAGCATAGGTCAGAGTTTATGTACAAGCACAAAAAATATCTGCTCGTTTATACATGCTCATTATAATTTAGTAGTAGGGGTGGAGTTCAGGAAAATTATGAAACAAATTCACGAATTCACGATATGGCCTATTAGTACACACCTTTTTCAAAAATTGTTGTAGTACTTTCAAGATTTCTTCTAATGATCCTCCACTCGTAATTAATTCAATATCGGTTTCATCCATTTCTTGTGTTTTTGTGTTTACTCGAAGATAAGGCAATTTTATTTTAAATTTATTTTCCCGACCAATCTACAACACAAAAACACAACACACACACACATGTATCGTTCATAAAACATCGATGTTTTTACATCGATGTTTTTATGAACGATATATCGATGCATCGATGTTTCGTTCATAAAATATTGATGTTTTAATCGATGTTATTCTTTGGTTGAATGAATGAAATGCCTGCTACTGACCTACACAAACTCATATCGTCGGTGCGCCGACCAAATCTGATATGTGCACTTTTCGGTTTTTTTTTTTATTCGCTAGATGTCGCTATTTTTCAACATTCTATCCATCACAAAGACCTCTATGTGTAAAAGTGGCTTGGTTGTGAAAAACCAAACCAAATATGTGCATTTAGGAAGCTAAAAATGGTTGTTATGTGCGCAAATGCACATACGGTACTTGGCTTATAATCGAGTAATGACACATATCAGTTTTTTCTTGAACAGGTGGAGTAAGATTTTGAGGTTATGTTACCATTGTTGTTAGTGAAAACAAAGTGCGAAAATGTTGTGGTAAGTCCAGAATTCAATTAAAAATATATTGTTATTGTATAACTCTGAGTTTTTAAATAAATAAGAAGTGTATGTATATTCATGCCGATATCTGCCCAAAACAAAATAACCGCATGACGAGTCTTTGAATTTTTTGAGATTGTTTGGTTTGCTTAGGGGCGATTATTCCATCCCCAGATAAAGAGTCATATAAGTTTATTTGACATTTCACATGTACATATTCTGCCAAATCCATCAGATAAAGAGGCAGTTAAACGTTATCTAAGGGTGGAAAAATCGGATCCTAGTAATAATGTTGATTTCTTTGTTGCACTTTGCATTTTAACCTTTCTTGACAATAACCTTCACCTGGAATGGACCTAATTGACTTGTGCTTATATCCTTATTTGACCTTTTCTTTTGTTTTGCTTCAGATATGCAAATTTTTACAATAGAAATGCTTTGAAAATGGCTCGCAGAACTAATTGGAGGGGTAAATTACTTGTTGATCTTAGTACAGGAATTAATATTTCCCTTGAACACAATACAGATGTATTTGTATCAAATGCGTATGATCCTACAGTAGACTACATAAACACGCAGCAAACCTGTAACAATATACACGATCACTTAACTTCAGGTATTCAGGAGCATAATGAACCATCAACAAGCCCCATAATACAACATGAAAGCATCGTAATGAATAATAATACATATGTACCTCCGGAACCAATGTTGGTTGATAGCAATTTAGACATCACTAATGTTTCTGAAGCTTATGGTCACGATGAATTTCTAATAGAGACCAACTATGCAGAAACCATGGACATCTCAACACCACAAGCCGTACCTTCAGATAATTTTGATACAGCACAGACAGCTACACAGTCCGTAACTTGTAGGCCAGACAAATTAAATGAAACTGATTTCATCCTGAACGATATCACGGGACGATTGGAGCACAAAAACGTTCCAGACATACAAACATGGATATTAAATGATCAAACAGGTGAGTTTGATACATGTTACCAGGTAGCATTGGAGACAGAATCGGAAGACATTATTAAAATATTAAATGATCAAAGAGGTGAGTTTGATACATGTAACCAGGAAGTATTGGAGACAGAATCGGAAGACATAGCAGAAATGTATGATAGAAGAAGAGATAGGAAGTATAACATGACTAAGAGACTTAAAGGTGAGAAATATGTAGGCAGAAAAAAATACAAAAGGAAAATAAAAGAGAACAACAAAGGAGAAGACAAGAGGAAAGGGGAAAAAAACAACATAGGAGAAGAGAACAACAGAGGAGAAGAAAACAACAGAAAAGAGAAGAACAGAGAAGAAGATAACAACAGGGAAGAAGAGAACAACAGAGAAGAAGAGATTAACAGAGGAGAAGAGAACAACAGAGAAAAAGAGATTAACAGAGGAGAAGAGAACAACAGAGGAAAAGAGAATAAAAGAGGAGAAGAGAACAACAAACAAAAAGATAACTTTGTAATAAAAAAAAAAAGATATATAAAGAGCAAAACTTGCAACCATGATTTGAATACCGTAAAGACTGAAAGGAGCTTTCATTGCGGCGCCCTAAGTGAAGAACAGAGGAAGTTAATTTTTACATATTTTTGGAGTCTTCAATCGTAGGAAGCTAAAAAAGCTTATATAAAAAATCTAGTGCGTGTGCGTCCTATTATAAGAAGACGTAAAGAATCTCTAGCTGTTTCATCTAAAAAACAACAAGGATATGACTGGTTTTTGCCAAATGAAAACAATGAGAAAGTGAAAGTTTGTAAAAACTTTATGGTGAGCACTATCGACATGAACAATGAAACCCTAACGGACTGGACAAATGCTATGGGCGTTAAATGCGTAGGGCGTTGGTGGTGAGAAGTAACATGATTGCCCGGAGGTTTGCCTAATCTACACAAGACGTCAAGATCACGCTCTTCCGAGCTTACTGTCAATCATTTTACTCGAGCAGCCTCTGGTGTAAATACTCTCAAAAATCGCTGAGCGCCTTACGCGTCCAGTACAATAACGCTTTCAGAGTGCTGTTGAGGCTGCCCCGTTTCTGCAGTGCGTCGGGAATGTTTGCGGAAGCACGCGTGGACGGATTCCCGGCCATAATGCGCAAGCGGGCTGCGTCGCTTATACGCAGAGTACGGGCCAGTGACAACGGCATTCTGCAGGCGGTGGCGGACAGCTGCGACTGTCCTGTGCTCTGGCACTGCATACAAGTGGCCTGTGGTCAAATTATTATTTAATTTAATTTTAATACTAATTTAATTTACTAATATAGTTTATAAGATCATTGTTACTAACACTTATGGATCAATGTTATCTGAAATAAATGGATATTATTATTATTATTATATGTATGAAAACGAAAATACTTATGAAGCCAATGAAGCTGTTGCTTCTGCTTCCCATAAGAGAGGTGGTAAGCAGAAAAAGGACACGACATCAAAGGAGCGACATGAACATCAAAAGTCATCTGGAATTAAGGAGTGGCTAAATTTACTACCAAAGGTTCCAAGTCATTATTGCAGATCTAGTTCCAAAAAGAACCTACGTCGAAACCGCTTTCCGAAACAAGACTCGCATGTGGAAAAAATATAAAAAATGGTGCAAATCTGAAAAAATACCATCTGCACAACGTAAACTCTTCTATAAGATCTTAAAAGAACAGAAAATATCCATATACAAACCTAGAAAGGACCAGTGTGACTCATGTACTGCATTTAAAGAAGGTAACCTGGCTCAAGAAGAATATGACAAGCATATAAGCATGAAACAAGAAGCTTACATCGCGAAAGACAGGGCCACAGCTTTATGTTCCCCTAAAGTGCTAGTTATAACAGTCGATGTTCAAAGCATACTTCTTTGTCCCAAACTAACAGTATCTGTCCAGTACTACAAGCAGAAACTTCAAATGCATAATTACACCATCTACTGCAACAATGACGGGGACGTACATTTGTATGTTTGGCATGAGGGTGACGGAGGCGTAACGGCAAATGAATTCACTTCATGTCTTCTTGACTTTTTGGGACAAAAAGCTACTAAAGGGTATACAAAAATGATAATAATATCTGACGGTTGCTGCTATCAAAATCGCAATAAAATATTGTCTTCAGCTCTCCTGAACTTCTCCAGAGAAAAAGAAATAGACATTGAACAAGTGTTCTTGGAAAAAGGGCATACTATGATGCAGGTTGATAGTGTACATTCCACGCTAGAGGATATGTTTAAACCTCCAATTTACAGTCCTAGCCGCTATGTGTCTTTGATGGCGCAAGCTCGCCCCAGTAAGCCTTACACTATTCATAATGTCGATTACACATTTTTCAAAAATTACGAAGAAGTTTGTCAGTTTGATTCCATAAGGCCAGGTAAGAAAAGTGGAGATCCTGTTGTCACCGATATCAGAGGAACTTTATGCAAAGGTGGAGAGTTTTTCTACAAACTTCGTCATCCAGATGGCTGGCAGCTACTGCCGCAACGACTACGCAACAACGACAAAGATCTCGTCGCTATGTATGATGAACCAAGAGCCATTGATAAGTCCAAATATGATAGTTTGCAGTCTTTGAAAAAGTACATGCATAGAGACAACCATTTTTTTACGACAATCTAAAATTTAACTAAATTGTAGTTACCTAATGAAGATAGAACTATTGTTAGATTATAGAATTTCAAAGAAGTATTATGGTACCAAAACAGATTTCATTTGTGATCTCATTAATTATACTCAAACTTAAATGAATGTTTAGAAATAAGAGATTTTTTAAAATGTTGTAGTACTTTAAAACAATACTTTGTTTATTTAAATAAAGGCAATAAGTAATATAACTTTTGTCGTATTCATTCATAATTAGATAGGTACCCCAATACTATTTAGGTCATTCATAATTATAGTCTTGATTGCACACAGGATATTGTAAAATGTTCGTTAGTTCTTCTAATTATGCACATAACAAAGACCCACTTTTCCTTAAAATGAGGAATAATAAAAACTGATATGTGCATAGCCTGCACAAACATATTTTGGAGGGCCCAAACCAAAACGGTTATGTACATGAAAATTGAAAATAAAATTGTTTTGGCCTAAACTACCTAGGAACATTAGTTTTTTTTTAAATCCAATAAAACGTGATTTTTTTAGTAACGTTTTCTCATTCATGGATATTTCATAAGTAACACGGAATTTTAGAAATTAAGTTTTTTGTGCCTCCTGCAAAGTTGAAGAAATTCACATATCAGTTTTGGTCGGCGCACCGACGATATCAGTCTTAGCATAGTTCATGGATAGCATCGATGCATCGATGTATTGTTCTTAAAAACACCGATGTTAAAACTCACTCAAATGAAATCATGCAACTTTACATACATACTTCTTAACTTTGTTTTACTGTTTTGCACAAGATTTTACGCGAATTGAATGCCTGCTACTGACCTACATACACTCATTCATAATAAAAAACATCGGTCTCAGCATAGTTCATGGATAACTTCGATGCATCGATGTATTGTTCCTCGTATTGTTCTTAAGAACAACGATGATAAAACTCACTAAAATGAAATTTTGCAACTTTACACACATTACTTCTCAACTTTTTTTACTGTTTTTAACAAGATTTTAGGCGAATGAAATGCCTGCTACTGAACTACATACCCTCATTCACCATAAAAAACATCGGTCTCAGCATAGTTCATGGATAACATCGATGCATCGATGTATCGTTTATAACCACATATTACTTCTCAACTTTTTTTACTGTTTTGCACAAGATTTTACGTGAATTAAATGCCTCCTACTGACCTACATACACTCATTCATCATAAAAAAACATCGGTCTCAGCATAGTTCATGTTCATGAAGTAATGTGTGTAAAGTTGCAATATTTAATTTTAGTGAGTTTTAACATCGGTGTCTTTAAGAACAATACATCGATGCATCGAATATCCATGAACTATGCTGAGACCGATGTTTTTTATTATGAATGAGTGTATGTAGGTCAGTAGCAGGCATTTAATTCGCGTAAAATCTTGTGCAAAACAGTAAAAAAAAGTTGAGAAGTAATGTGTGTTTGCTAGGAAACGTCTGTCAAAATTAATATTTCTAAACTCTGTCACAATAAATAGAAAATAAAGACGTCTGTAATATGTAAAATATGTTTTGAAAATAAAATAAATATATACAATTTAAAGAATTAATGTTTAATGTTATTTATTATTAAACAATTTTTTGAGAAACATCGTCAAAACAGTGATACATCAGTGTTTCTATGACCAATGTTTTGACATCGATGTTTTTTTTAATATCGATGTATCGATGTTTCTATAAGCGATGTTTCCATCCCTACACACAAACAGTAGTGCGTTCCGAGTAACGACATAATCGATTATATCACGTTTATCGTCATTCCGAGTCACTGATGGCCGTACGGCGCGGCGTGCGTGAGTAGTATGATGGTACTTTAGTGCTGTCAGCGCCTTTCGGATCACGCAGTAGTTTGCCGTTCATAAATACCTACTAATTTATTTCATCTGTGATAAATACTCGGAGGAAAATCATAAATTATTATCACTTTCGTCAGGTAACCTGCTAGTCTAGCATAGCAATCCATATCGAGCTAGATAGCGCTTGATACAGTGCTCTATCTAACTCTGTTGATCTAACTAAAGAGAGACAGACAGTGGGGTCAATTCGGTGTAGCACGACTTAACTTATTTGACAGGACTAACCATATTTTAAGCGTCCTGTCCTTGTCTTTTCGATATAGAGAGAAAAAGACGGCATACTTAAATAAAAAAATAAGTAATTTAGTAAAATAATTTAGTCCTGTCAAATAAGTTTAGTCGTGGAAAGTCGTGTTGCACCGAATCGACACCAATGTATGTCGAGCTGTCAAAGCTCGATATAGTCTACTGTTCTAGGTACTGTTCTGACTCAGGTTCCGACACTGACAGCAACCCCCTGATTCTGTATCGTGAAATCAGTTGCCAAACCAAATGCTTATCGTAACACACATATCCGCATATATAAGAATCTTACATACATGTCCATTAAGTTACATGAAAACTCCTATTACGGAACTGTCCCATTATTTTAGAGACGGAAATAGTGATATAATTTTGATGTTATGTCTAAAATATAGCCAAAAATTCAAAGATTCAAAATGTTTATTTGTAAAATAGATACATAAAGTATACGTTATACATGTCAAATCTAATCTGTATAAAAATAATATTTTATAATGAAACAAATGTGATACTTACGGGAAATATATAAAAAAAACTATATTTAAGTTGGGCTACTAAAGTTATACACATGCATAAAATAAAGACTTATTGGAATAAGAATATTATTATACATAATGCAATTAATAAATAAGTTGATAAATAAACTGAATAGACCATAAATAAATATAATGCCTAACCAAATATATACTAGTAAAAGTTAAAATATTGTATATACCTAAATGATGCAATGAATAAATAAGTTAATAGATAAATAAACTTTAAATAGATATAATGCCTCTGTACGGTTTCGCAACCGCACATTGTTTTGCTCACGTTGCAACCTACTTTATTTACTTAGCGACAATTTATACATTTTTACTGTTTTTAAAGTAGTACGAATCCAACTGTCGATACCGACACATATAGAGAAAGAGACGTCAAACTTAACTCTGTACTTACGTCAATATAGTACCTTAACTGAGGTTTCTTCTATTCTTTCTCTTCGTGCTCCACAACTCAATAACTACAACTTCATTCAAATGTACGGAACCTTAACTATTAGCTCCTACATTTTATGGTCCTTCGAGAGTTTACTTCAGTGTTGTTTAAAGTCCTCATCTACTCAGAGAAGCGATTCGGTTTGACTGGCCTTCCACAAGCGGATCTCCCCAGTCAGATTGAGAAGGCGCACACATTGTAGATAGGATAATAAGCACACTGAGGCGCAGGAACAGCAGCACCTTTGATCCACGGACTGCGGAGTTACTTCAGAATTCTACAAGTTTCGGAGCGTGAAAACTTCAAGTTACGAGATTTGAAGAAAATCCTGAACGCGAAGACTACCGAAACTTCGTGGTCTTTGCCAAGCTTACCATCTGGCATCGTAAACTACACACGTGACAGATAATAAAAACTTTAACTAACTTCAAGGTATTTCCTTAACTGCATATTTTCTTCAGACAACTGAGAAGAAAATTAACCAACTTTACTAACTTTAGTGACTAACTTCAGTGTATCTTATTGACTACATATCTTCACGCAACTGAGAAGAAAATCAACTTAAGATGGAAGCTCTTTCGCTTCAGTCAACTTGCTTCGAAAGTATTAAAACTTTATGTACCAACTATAAAAAGGACAGCGTGTCGAGAAAAAGTGAAGACTACCTAACTAAGCGGCTGGAATCGCTCGAAGACTTATGGTCTAATTTCAAGTCGCGTCACGAGGTTCTCGAGCAAAAAATTGAAGATAAAACCATCAACTACTTCCAAGACGATGTATATAACCGAACCGACATAATGTATGAAGCTACAAAAGCCGATATTATATATCTCTTGGCATCCCTACGCAAGCCAAAAGATGTGAACTTTGATCTTACTGGTATCGCGGAAGAGGGTTACAACAACAACAACAACTTAAAGCAACTGCTCAGCAAGCAAGAATGCAACTTTAAAGCTCTCGACCGAGCAATGTCGAAAATTGACATTGACACAACTAGAGATAAATGGGAACTTGAAGATCACCTTACCATCTTAAAATCAAAGTGGGACAAGATCGATAGTCTCCACTGGGAACTAGAAGCTCAACTGAACGGGTCCAACGAAACTTATTACGGCATGTTTGTCAATATTGAGGGCAAATATGACGCGATGAAGAAAGCTCTCAATGACAAGATTTGGTCTACAATTCACTACCAAAGATCAGCGCCGAGGGTAGAGGTTCCGGAGTTTTCCGGAAAGTATCAACAATGGATTTCCTTCAAAGATCTTTTTGTCGAAACTATTCATAACAACCCTACGATAAATGATGCACAGAAGATGCAGCATCTCAAAACTAAGCTGCGGGGAGAAGCGGAGAAGTTGGTGCAACACTTAACTATTAGCACCGACAACTATCACGGGTGTTGGGAAATACTAAACCAACGGTATGACAATCAACGCCTACAGTTTACTTCCTTCATGAATGCGATGCTACAGCTTCCAGTTATCCAACAACCAGAGGCTTACAACCTCAAGAAGTTGCATGACGTCACAACTGAATGTTTGAACGGACTGTCAAACATTGGCCTAAATACATCTTCTTGGGATCCTATCATTGTGCATCTTATGGCACAAAAGCTAGACTCAAGAACTTATCAAGAATATATAAAGGAGCTTCCCGATCAAAGGGTGTTACCCAACTTACAAAATTTCCTGTATTTCTTGGAAAGCAAGTTTATGGCTTACGAAACCATAAAAAATCCAAAGAAAGTATTCGGTGAAAACCAAAAACCAACTTCATCCAGCTCAGCAGAGAAATCCCATTGGGCCAAAAAACCCAATTTTGACTTCAAGAAAGCTCAATCAAGAATTTATCATGCAACATATGGACAGTGCCCCTTTTGCAATAATGACCACGTGCTAATGCAATGTCCTAAGTTCGTTGACTTAGATCCAGTTCAACGAAATAATACAGTTGCGAAATTGCATATTTGCAAAAACTGTTTATTTAGCCACGGAAATGAACAATGTACGTCGGCTAAAACTTGCAAGGAATGTAATATGAAACATCATACGCTATTGCACAAAACTGTCAGTAAAGGGGGTCATAACAACGGAAAGGAATGGAGTAAACGACCTATACCTATTTCGAACAACCAGCAGAGCTCAAATCACCTTTCAACTGAAGATATGGGGGTCCTGCTAGCTACAGCTCAGATTCAGATAAAATCTAGCAACGGAACTTACGTCACACTTTTTTCACTGATAGACCAAGGGTCAGAAATATCTCTGGTTTCCGAGAGCGCTGCACAGCTACTGAAACTACCTAGAAAGAAACTAAATGCAACGATCTCTGGCGTGGGATCTGCAGCGGGAAACTGTAGGGGAAGCCTGGAGCTTACCTGCAAGTCTATAAACTCTGACTTCACTTTCAAAACTCAAGCATTGATTTTGAAGAAACTAACAAACAACTTACCTCACTCTACATTCGAAAAGGTCAACTGGCCGCACTTAGAAAACTTGAAACTCGCCGACCCAGACTTCAACGTCTCCCGCCCAGTGGACTTACTGCAAGGAGCGGACGTGTATTCTGAAATTATCATGGATGGAGTCCTGAAAGGAGAAAAACAATCCCCCATAGCACAGCAAACACGCTTAGGGTGGATTTTGTGTGGGAAATTTAAAACTTTCAATTGTCACGTAACTTTATTGAACTTGAACGAGCTAACTAAGTTTTGGGAAAGCGAAGATATTTCTCCAAACAAGGATGACATATCTGAAGATGATCAATGCGAAGAACATTATAAAACTACCGTCCAACGAGATCAAAAGGGAAGATATATTGTGAAAATGCCACTATGTTCCGATTTCGAACAAAAACTGGGAAAATCAAAGTCGATTGCAATTTCACAATTTCTTCAGCTTGAAAAACGACTTGAAAGAAACAAAAAACTTGCTCTGATGTACAAGGAGTTCATGAGAGAGTATTTGGAACTAGGCCATATGAAGCTGTCATCTCCTGCCACGAGCTCTGTTGAATGCTATCTGCCTCATCACGGGGTCTTAAGGCAAAGCTCAACCACAACAAAGTTAAGGGTAGTTTATAATGGAAAGCAAAAAACTACAAGTGGCAGCAGTTTAAATACCGTATTAAAAAAGGGTCCAAATCTGCAACAAGACATTCAAGCCCTTATTCTAAAGTGGAGGTCTTATAAATATGCCTTCACTGCCGACATAGAGAAGATGTACCGCTGCATATGGATATCAGAAAATCAACAATCGCTACAGAAAATTATTTGGCGAAACACACCTACAGAAAAACTACAAGAATATCAATTATGTACCGTGACTTACGGCACAAAATGCGCACCGTGGCTGGCAATGAGAACACTAAGACAACTTGCGCTAGATGACGGTGACAAATATCCAGCGCTGAAAAACGGTACAACAGCTGCTGAAGTACTTCAAAACGATTTTTACGTCGATGACCTCATTTGCGGCGCAAATTCAATGAAGATAGCGAAACATCTTCAAATGTCACTCATTAATCTACTAAAAGGAGGTGGCATGAACTTACGCAAATGGGCGAGTAACCACCCAACGCTGTTAGAAGACTTAACAGAAGATCAAATTTCAAAACAAAACGTCTTTGACTTCAAACACGAAGAATCTATGAAAACCTTGGGCTTGGGTTGGAACCCTGTTACCGATACATTTACGTTTTACTGGAATCTTACTGAAAATTCCACGGACAAACTAACGAAGAGGTTTTTACTGTCGGAAATCTCAAAACTTTATGATCCGTTAGGATGGTTATCTCCAGTGACCAGCACAGCCAAACTATTATTCCAGCAAGTATGGATGAGTAAACTCGGATGGGACGAAGAAATGCCGAGCGAAATTAAAAAACAATGGCTGAAACTGAAAAAGGAACTCCCCGATGTACAAAACATCAAACTTAACAGGTGGATCGGGGGAAAACAACATATAGAACTACTTGATTTCTGTGACGCAAGCGAAAAAGCTTATTCTTGCGTAATATATACTCGCGTCCTAGACGACAACAATCAGCCGAGCCTAACTTTACTCGCCGGCAAAACTAGGGTTGCCCCTCTTGCACAAAAAACAAGTTTACCGCGTCTTGAACTCTGTGGGGCCTTACTCCTGTCGCAACTCATGGATAAAGCAAAGAAAGCTTTCAATTCATACAACGTCTCGATACAAGCATGGTTACAAGGAGAAACGTCAAGATGGGAAAGATATGTGGCCAATAGAGTCACAAAAATTAAGCTGAACATCCCTGCTGACAAATGGAACTATGTCAAATCAGAACTTAATCCAGCTGACTGCGCATCCAGAGGGCTGTATCCAAGCAAACTAACAAACTTCAATTTATGGTGGCAAGGTCCAGAGTTCCTGCAAAACATTGGGGGACAAGAGAAACCCAACAACTTGAAATGTTTTTACACTACAAACATTGAGAGTTCGGAAGAAACTGTGACAGCCCTAACTATCACTCAAAACAAAGACTTAATAATTGAATTGTTAAGTAAATACAGTTCATTGACTCGCGTTACGAGAGTTACAACTTGGATACTTCGGTTTATCGCAAACTTACGCGATAAGAAGAAATCCGACACCAACTACCTAACTACATGCGAACTTACTGCAGCGAAGGAGCTAATCATCAAAACTATACAACTTATTGACTTTCCACGTGAATTCAAGCAACTTAAGAAAAACGAAATTTTAATTAAGCAAAGCAGCATCTACAAATTAAACCCTTATCTGGATAAAAAGGGAATCATCAGAGTCGGTGGACGACTGAGAAACTCCAGCCTGCCATCCGAGATGAAAAATCCTATTATCTTATCTCGAAGTGGGCGACTCACTCAACTAATCATACATCAAGCGCATCTATCCACTTTACACGGAGGTGCGCGACTGACACTATCCCACATCCGACAGCGATACTGGATTGTTGGAGGGAACAGAGTTGTTAAGGCTCAACTTCGTCGCTGTGTAATATGTGAGCGATTCAAAGCGACACAAAACAGTCAATTAATGGGCGATCTGCCGCAGCTAAGAACTACCCCTTCCCGACCTTTCACTCATACTGGAGTCGATTACACGGGAAATGTAAATGTGAAGTTAAATAAGGGAAGAGGCGTGAAGACATCGAAAGCCTACATCGCTATCTTCGTGTGCATGGCTACAAAGGCGGTGCATATTGAACTAGCATCCGACCTATCTACGGAAACTTTCCTCGCTGCATTTCAAAGAATGTGTGCAAGGCGCGGCACGCCAAAACATGTGTACTCTGACTGTGGAACGAATTTTATTGGCGCCTCAAGGATGCTGCGTCAAGAATTTGAAGAGTTCAAACAACTACTAACTCCTGAATTCTTTACTGAAATTGCAAAAATGGAAGTGGAGTGGCACTTTAACGCCCCCGCGTGGCCAAACGGCGGGGGTGGGCTTTGGGAGGCTGCCGTTAAGTCAATGAAATACCATCTCAAGCGAGTGTTGGGAGAGCAAAAGCTCACTTTCCAAGACTTAACGACACTACTAGCAAAGATTGAAGCATGCATGAACTCTAGACCACTCTGCCCCATTACTGAAGATCCGGAAGAGTTCTACAATTACTTGACACCCGGTCACTTCCTTACCGGAAGCCCTACAATGACGCTGCCATTATCTGACTATAAAGATGAACGAAACTTAACTTTACGCAAAAGATGGCAACAAACAGAACACATGCTGCAACAATTTTGGAAAACCTGGTCCAATGAATACCTTACTCAGCTACAGGCTAGAAGCAAGTGGAATAAGGCGACAAAAAACATACAGAAAGATGATATTGTGTTGATCAAAGACAACAACTTGCCACCTGGAAAATGGGCCATGGGGCGAGTAATGGAACTTCACGCCGGTACCGATGGCTACGTTCGAGTTACAACTGTGAAAACACAAACTGGCGTTATAAAACGACCTATTGTCAAACTGGTGCCCCTTCCCGTGGACTCCATACCAGAGGCGCATGACGACTCTGATGTTGGATCTAAAAACATACAACGAGAAAAAACTACTCAACAAACAACCTTAACAACTAGACGAAAGATAACGGGCAAGAAAACTTTGACTACAATGTTGGCCGTACTACTGACAATGTTTGCATTTATAACTGGATCAGACGGCTCAACAATGAAATCAAATGCTCACATTACGAACTTCGAACCTGAGCGCCCTATTTACTACGACAGAATGGGAAAACTACAGCTGATACATGATGATTGGACATTACTCATGTACTACAACTTAACTAACTACTGGGAAGGTGTCCGTCGAATCGAAGGTTACCTCAAAGGAGTCATAGACTTATGCGAAAAAACGGACCCAAGATACTGTAAAACGACCTTGGAGCAGTTACTTCACGAGGCGGAACTTCTCAAATACTACAACACTATTCTACTGACACCGCACAAACATTTATCGAAGCGGAAGAAGCGAGGTTTGGTAGACGGAGTTGGCTATCTAGCTAATAATCTGTTCGGTATTTTGGATCAACGGTTCGCAGATAAATACCAGCAAGATATTAAGGCTATCCAGACTAACGAAAACTTCTTACTGGAACTAATAAAGAATCAAACATCAATAGCGGAACTGGAAAACAATGCTTTGAAAAGAAGTGAAGAAAACATTCTGCGACAGTTTACGCTCATCGACCACTTCATGCAGCTAACTAACTCAAACTTCGCAAAGATCGAATCAGAAATGGAAATAGTGATGGCTTCAAACTATTTTAACTCCGCTTCATTTGCTGCATACCTACTGATAAACAACTTGAAAACAGTTCAGGAAATGCTCTACAATACTTTAACTAATATCTACAAAGGTCACATAGACATCCACCTGCTATCTCCAGTCGTCTTGATTAAGCAGCTGAATGAGATATCTGGAAGTCTTCCAAGAACTTTATCCTTGCCAGTTGAAGACGTCAGAGGGGATTTGAAGGAACTGTATAAGTTAATTTCCGTAAAAGCACGAGTGACAACTAACTACTTCCTCTTTGAGATCCACATTCCACTCATCTCGGATGAAAATTACAACTACTACCGAGCTATTCCACTACCCATCAAAACTGAGATGGGAGCAGCGGTGATTCAGACATACTCTAGCTACATTGCTGTCAACTTCGAGAAGAATGCTTACATCTCTTTGACAGAAAATGAACTGAAGCTATGTTCGCAGCAAAAATCTGATAGCTATCTCTGTGACATGAACCTACCAGTATTCAACTTACACAACAACAAAGCGCCGTGCGAAGCAAAACTCCTAAGTCATCAAACTGCCTTACCATGTGATATGCAAAACATTCCTTGCAAGGACGCTTGGATTAAGTTACGAGCACCGAACAGCTGGCTGATAATATGCTGTGATAGATGTTCATTGCGAACAATATGCGATAAGGACATAACATCGTACACTATGAATACTTCCGGGTTAGTAACTTTAGAGCCAGGATGCGTACTCCAGTCCAAGGATTCAAGCATTTACTCTCACAATCAATACAGAAGCAAGGTGAACATAAACATGGCCAACGAACTGACTATACCTACAATAAACTCATCTATAAACAAGATTGTGAATATAACTCATTATTACCATACGCAAAAACATCTGTTAGGAGGACTGCAGACTGAAGAAATTGAACGGCGCCTAACATACCAGAAGGAACGTGAGGTCAACTTGCCGTCCGCACTATCAACTCACGACATCCAACAAGATGTGATTTGTTACACGTTGCTGGGAGGAGCAGCCGCTCTTATCATCTGGGGCATATACAAAAGATGTTGCCTACATCGATGCAAAAGGCAGGATAGGAGAGACGCCACAGCAACACAAGACCACGAGAACATCGAACTACGAACCGTGCGTAATTTTACCGGCAGTCAAACAAAAGGTGGCAAGAGCGGAACTCATCAACAAACAGAGCCTCCCCGGCAGGAGCACGGGGACCACAGCGAGCCGATGCCACCACAACCACGGCCACGGCTGGATATTATGCGCACACAAGCGGATAATATTGCCTTCGACTTTAATTAATTTGTTACAGAATTTATTTGCTTTGTACTGGCCTCTCTTTCTCTTATTTTATCTTTTTTATTATCTTTTTTGGGGTTGCCAATATGTACGGTTTCGCAACCGCACATTGTTTTGCTCACGTTGCAACCTACTTTATTTACTTAGCGACAATTTATACATTTTTACTGTTTTTAAAGTAGTACGAATCCAACTGTCGATACCGACACATATAGAGAAAGAGACGTCAAACTTAACTCTGTACTTACGTCAATATAGTACCTTAACTGAGGTTTCTTCTATTCTTTCTCTTCGTGCTCCACAACTCAATAACTACAACTTCATTCAAATGTACGGAACCTTAACTATTAGCTCCTACAGCCTCAATCCGCCCATTCGATTAATCTTGCTAAGAAGAAGAGCAAGAAACATAGCAAGATCATGTCTTTTTTTTATCAGTTTTTTTTTCTCAATATGGCTTAATACTATTACAGTATTTTTAACTTACATAAAATTATACAAAACAATGTATTAAACTTTAATAACTAAAGGATAAGAATATAAAAGACAGAAGGAAATTGTGTCATAAGGGAAAAAAATACATCTTAGTCTACCTGTCTCATGAGGTAGTAAGTTAAAATACTATGCAAAACATCATCTACCTGTCTCATATAGTTTATCTTTTTTTTTAGAGTCAGATTATCAACTAATAAAAGCTAAGTTTAAGTTATAAAATGTTCATGTCAATATGTAAAAATAAATGTCAAAATAATAATAAAAAAACAATATAAAAATATTAGTCTACATAAAAACAAACGATTTGAAAAACACAAATCATAAAATTAACGAACAGTAGTATTATGGCTAGGATCAATATTCTCATGACACCAAGCATCATTATCGTCCAAATAGTCATTGATTTTATAGTATGCTTTTCTCAAGAGTCCCTGCTTAATATATACTTTAAACTTATTTTCTGAAAAACTAAAGACCTCCTTTGAAAGTTAATTGTAAAATCTTATACCATGTCCTACAAAAGAGGTGCCTATCTTTGCAAGTCGTCTTTTTGGCAAAGCCAGTTTATGTTTCTTCCTAGTGTCTATAGAGTGATGCTCACCGAGCCTTGGGAAAGCATCGATATTTTTTCTGATATATTTAATAACTTGGTAAATAAATTCACAAAAAACTGTTAAAATATTAATTTCTTTCAATTTTTCTCTTAATGAATCCCGGTGCTTCATATTGTAAATAGCTCGAATTGCTCTCTTCTGCAAAACAAAAACTGCGTTTATATCCGCAGCTCTACCCCACAGCAACATACCATATGACATAAAGTACACCAATCTAGCAGTATCCTCATCAGTAATTTGCCTCATCCGTGTAACAGCGTATGCGGCTGAACTTAGTCTACCACAAAGGCCTTCTAGGTGGGGATCCCACTGAAGACGAGAGTCTATAGTAATGCCTAAAAACTTCGTTTTGTTGACTAACTCTAGCTTGGATCCCTGCAAAAGTAGATCAACATCTACTTGAATTACATTTGGTAATGTGAATTTTATACATTTTGTCTTTTTCTCATTTAAAACTAAATTATTCGCAGTAAACCAATCAAGAATCATAGATAGAGTTACATTCGCATCATCAAGGATATTTTTATGTCTATTAAACTTTAAAAATAAGTGACGTGTCGTCAGCGAATAGGACTATCTCAGATAAGTCTTTAACTAGATAAGGAAGGTCATTTATGTATAATAAGAACAATAAAGGCCCAATATGGAGCCCTGTGGGACGCCCATTGTAACTAATTCTCCAGTTGACTTTACTCTGTTAATATGTGCCTTTTGAATTCGATCACTAAGATATGACTTTAATAACGCCAAAGATTTGCCCCTAACTCCATAGTGAGCCAATTTGCATAAAAGGGTTTCATGATTAACGCAATAAAAAGCTTTAGAGAGGTCACAAAAAACACCGAATGCATCCTGCTTTTCTTCCCAAGCATCAAATGTGTGCTTGACTAAAGCAACTCCTGCATCTGTAGTTTACCTCCCTCTAGTAAATCCATATTGTTCACAGTGAAGCAACTTATTTAAGTTAAAATGAGATAATAATTGATTTAAAATTATTTTTTCGAAAACTTTACTCAGAACTGGTAAAACTGACACTGGCCTATAATTAGAAGGGTCTTCATTGTCACCTGATTTAAAAAGGGGGATCAATTTACTCAACTTCATTAAATCAGGAATGACACCATCATCTATACATTTATTAAAAATTAAAGCCAAATAGCTACTAAGGCCAAAGGGCTACTGTAGTGTGTTGCACATATACGCATCCATCATACCTGTGTGTGTTTATATAAAACCTTGTTACTACTGATACGCTCTCATGATAATACCTAACAGCCGACAAATAATGTCTCTTACTTAAAGTCTACTTCATCGATCCTTACATGGCGACCCTGCCAGGGCTGTCTTCAGGCGGTTCTGTGCACGGGGGGAAGTGATATGTTATAAACAGTCAATAAATGTTGCTTTAAAAACAGGACAGATAAGTGAATAATGGCTTTGGCTTGGTGTTTGTGAAATGGTGATAGTTTCCCTGAACGAGACCCCTAATGGCGTGCTGACTACTCGCGTAGATATTTTTCGTGTTTTGAAGTAAATGTGAATAAAAAATGTTTTAAAAGGATGAAAAACAACTAAAACAAACACGAGACATACAATTTTTTTTTTTTTAAGTCATGGTTTAATAATCAGTTTAGATTATTAGTTTAAGGACGATGAATGCTTATTTGTTAGAGATTTCACAACAATAGATCAAATAAAATAAATAAATACTCAAGATAAATAAATAAAAACTTGGACGACATAAAGATATAATGAAATAATAATTGTCTTTTAATAAATAACTTTAAAAGAATAAGGGATTTATAGAAAGAGTTAGAATTGAGTATTTTTTTTCTTTTTGTAGATTACGCATATAAGTGACAAGTAGAAAGTAATTCCACGAGAATACGATTACCTAGCATGCTGTTTTACTAAAATAAAATAAAAAAATGAAAAGTAGAACTCAATTATCATTGAAAGTGAAATATTTTATTTATTATCATTATCTGAAAGTGTAACAAGTTATAATGATGGTAAGGAGTTTTAAAGAAGACATTACAATATAGGCAATAAAATAATAGTAGCAAAAATGTAAAGCATAAACACTTTCAAAAGTATTGCCCTACATCTCAAATAGAGAAAATATTTGTTTTCTTGTCTTTGTAAGTACATTTTGTATCGTCAACAGTGCAACAAATTATAGTGGATTTTTACTTAAGAATATTCATTATTTCATAAGATAGTTATATAACAAATATTCTGACAAAATTATTTTTTATTTGGGTATGGTTTTATCTCAATTTCTTGTGGATTGTGAAAACGTGTAAATTTATTGATTAAATAAGTTTATTTCAGACATACTCAAACCCAAAATTATTAGTAAGTACTAACTTAAGAGCTAATGTTAGTAAACATCAAATTGTTTTTTATAAGGAACGTGTTATACAACAAAAAGTTTTATGACATTGATTTGTTTAATGTATCTCTTTTTTCGCTTAAAAAACTAATATAATCAAAATTTTAAAATTGTTTAGGTTATTATTGTTTAATTTTTTTATTTAATGTTAATATTATTATTTCTTTTTATCTTCACATTTAAATTTTCATTTAATTTCTATCTTGTGTTTTGATACTGTACTGCTTGTTTTTCATTTGTCTACTTAGGTGTGGAAACTTTGTTGGTTTATGTTATTTCTTCGTGTTTTGTTTTATGTAATGTGTAGCTGTGTTGTTTCCCAAATATAAATGTAAATATAAATAAATAAAATAAAATAAAATAATAAAAATTTGATTAAATTACACAATATCTAAATGTCTAAATAATCTAAATGGAAAAATATAATAACAATAATGTAATTTTTTTAATGAGGTGTTCTTTTTAACACCTTAATTTTATCTTTTGTATACTTTACAGTGAAAAGGTGGTTAAATCAGTGTTGCTGAGGAATTATTCTTCATATTTTCTGAATTTTTTACGCTCTGGCGTTCAGAACATAATGAATATAAAAAAGAAGATATGTTTATAGATATATTTTTGTTTTTCTTTTTTTTATTTCGACGAATTCAACAAATATGTCAAAGGAATGATTTAACAACCATGTGAATATTGATTCAGAAAAGTTAAAAGCTATATCCATTACATTTAGCCTATTTTCCAAGCAGTGATAGTATTCATAAAATATTATTGACCTTATTATTAATGATGTATTATTATGAAACATTTTTTAAATCTGAAATACATTGCCATTGGTCGTAAGCAATTTGAGCTCAAAAAGACAAGGTGACTTCCGTTTATATAAGGAGACTTTAATTTATCCAGCCAAATTCTTACTGACGACTTGTTAAGTGCTCAGTAAGAAGGTTCGATGACCCTTTTTGTGAAATTCGTAAATAATTCTTTTCGTGTTCCCTACAAACGCAAGCCCAGCCCCGAGTCAATTACCATGGATGTCAAGATTTTATTTTGGGAAATTAGCAAAATGTGTTATCGATCCGTGTTACTGATCACTTACCAAGCCTCCAGTATGAGTTTGGCTGCATAAATTAAAGTCACCTTATACCGGGTGTAAATAGACTGCTACCATTAAATGAAACCACATATTCTACTTACCCTACTGAACCACTTTTCCCAAGAATCTTACCCGCGGACACCCTTAGTTTAGGAAATAATTGAGTTCTAAACAAAAATGCGTGAACCCTAACGCACCGACCTAAAGGCGAGTTTAGAGAAAGCGTCGTCCGTGAAACCTGAAGCTGTTTTGGTTAATGGTAGTAGTCTATTTACACCCAGTATAGCCAAATTCATACTGGAGATTCAGTAAACGGTCAGAACCAAGGTTCAATGGTTATTAAACTTTGGTTTTGAAGGTGGTAGAGCTAATGCCGGGCTCGACTGTGGAGGTACCACCATCTTACTCGGAAATCCTCCCGAAGTTATTCGGGGGAGAGTAAGAGGACAGCTCTCAGGCAAAAAAACCAGGCCGCCCACCACTGCCTGGGACCGATGGATGGCGGTATATCCATCCCCAATTGCCGGGCCTTGTATAAATTAGACTGGTGACGGGCAGCGGCGTCACTGGTGCAAGGGTTTCGGCACCGCGCTCACCAACCCGCCTGCCCAGCATGTGTGAGTATGGGCATTTCTTCCAGGAGGACCGCCAAGAGTGGCGAAATCCTGGAAAGGCCTATGTCCAGCAGTGGACGAAACAGGCTGATGGATGGATGGATGGACTGTAACACTTGTTCTGTTTCACTGATATTAGCTCCAACCGGTTTCACCTTACGGCATCATCAAGGAATAATATAGCTAATAAATAACTATGGATTCAAATAAAAGTATACCAATAACACTGACACTTTATTCAGACAGTCACAGGCTGAGATTCAGAGTGCATTTTAAGTCCGAACTCAAGGGGAACTCAATCTTACAAACGTCACTCTAGTATGGGATCACGTCGCTTTTTGACGTTTGTAAGATTGAGTTCGGACTCAAAATGCACTCTGAATCTCACCTACAGAGTATCACAACCAATACACCTAAAAAGCTGGTTTGCAACCTTTGAGTAGCCTTGAGCATTTGTAAGATATTTTCCCGAGAAAGGGCAATTTATTTTAACATACTTTAAATAATGTTATTAAGTATTTACGTGACTAATTGTATTTAACTTTATACCTACTAGATATTTTTTATTTTACTTCAATTCATACTGATTTACTATTTGACATTAAATTCTACGACATGGGAGTATTTCTTTTCAGACATTTAATTACACTTTTTAATTTTGTTGTCCCCAGGGTTATATTGACATTTATTTTATATTGTATTAACTTTGTTTGATTAATTGAATGACTTGCAACGACATGAAATATCTACTTTATTGGTAATTTTTGAATGGCACTGGTATCCCTGACAAACCAAGGTTCTGCTAACATACGCACATAATTTCAGCATGACAAAAAAATCAAATTTTATTTACAGCACGTAGGTTATGTCTTAAAATATTAAAATGAGTTGTTAAGCCCTTAAAAATGAATTAAATTTCGAAATCGGTTGGGTTAAAAGTACCTATAGTTATAGTAAATTTGTGTAAACAGTGTACAAGTGGTTTTCATCAAGATGCTTTCCATGTTTCACCAAGTGCCGACAATCGCAAGTATAAGTTATATTACCCTCGGTTTAACTCGGGTAAATTTTTGAACGCTCTAGGGTGAAATTCGCATCACTCCGAGTGAAATTCACTCGTTTCCAAACGGAACCTAATATTATAAATGCGAAAGTTTGTGTGTGTGCGGCCTATGTGCAGCAGTGGACGAACACGGGCTGATGGATGGATGGATGCTGTGTGTGTGTGTGTATGTTTGTTACTCTTTCACGCTGAAACGGCTGAATAGATTTGAATGAAATTTAGAATGGATTTAGCTTAGGTATATTCTAACTCAACACATAGGCTACTTTTTATCCCGGAAAAAAGCATGTCGTTAAACCAAATAACACGTCGGCAGAGCCGCGGGCGAAAGCCAGTTTATTGTATTTTGTAAAAATTTGGCATATTTTAGTACATTTTCCACAGTCATTTCATTTAACACATTTCGCGTCAGCGTAGTTGGCAGCACTGGACGCGCCAAATGTCAAGTTGTTCAGGGCCGCGTTCAGTTTGATCGCCCGCTCATCACTGACAGCAGATTTGCAGATACAAAATCAACGCGTGCAAAAGAGATCGCCGGGCGTGAGCGGACGATCAAACTGAGCTCAGCCCAGGGCCGTACACATAGACATAATCTGAGGCCGAAAAACTATTAACAAAAAAAAAAACAATTGTCAAGTCAAGTTGACGTTATTCATCTGTCATCTCATTCATATCATAGCCCGAAAATTTGATAAAAATCGTTCAATAAGATTAGAAAATTGGCCTAAAAATGGCTGCAAAAGCTTTAACAGGCCGATTTGCAGCTAAAGCTATACGTAAGCATCGCTCATATTTTTTTTTAGCTTTGTGTAATGGGATCTAAACATTGAATTTTAAGTCTTACATAATTGGCCTTCACAGGTTATGTTGTCGCAAATGTTTAAACTTATCTACAATAATTTCAGCTCAAAATGGTTACTTGAGTGTCGTGTACATTAAGTCATCGCCATACAGTAGCGACAGGCCCAACATAGCAGCGTACAAGCGAGGCACTGGCGGCCGCAGCAGCTTCAATGGTGTTGTTGCCACTGTATTCGGATGTACTGGTTTCGTTGGGCGATATGTTTGCAATAAACTTGGCAAAACGGGCACTCAGGTCCGTTTACATTATGCATTTAAATAATATATTTGGAAAAAACTTTTGTGTAAGTAATTAACAACAAACTCAAGATTTTGTATCTAACAAACCAAATCAATTTCAGATGATTCTACCATACAGAGGTGACTTCTATGACGCTCAAAGATTAAAGGTTTGCGGTGACTTAGGACAGGTGTTATTCACTCCGTATGACATCCGTGATGAAGAGTCCATTGCTAAGGCTGTCCGCTACTCCAATGTTGTCATCAATCTAGTTGGCCGAGACTATGAGACCAAGAACTTCAAATACAAGGATGTCCATGTTGATGGTCCTAGGAGGCTTGCCAGGTCTGCTTATTCTTACTATTAAAAAGAACATGAAAAATTCAACCTTTATTAGGTGATTCGGAGTCTGGGATAATATTAATGATATTTATTTTGTACAACATCCTTAATTACTACCCTTTTGCTCGCATGATGATAGAGAATCATTCCTCTCCTTATCCAACTAGGCTTATTTATTTGGTTGCTGCTATTTAATTTATTTTATCAATATTTCAATTTCAATGCATATAATTTTATTTCAATACATATAATAAAACAGTACAGTAGAAACAGCTGTGTCTGTATGTTGAAGAAAAGTAATAGAAATAGCAAAGGGGTGACTAAAGAAGAGTAATAGAACACAAATCAATGATTTTTAGAATTCTTTTCTGTCTGTCTGTTTGTTCACGCACATCTCTAAAACTACTGAACGGATTTTCATGTAGTTTCTACAGCTGTACGGAGCTTAATTTAGAATAGAATATAGGCTTTATTTCATTAAAATCGGATCTCTGATAAAAACTCGTTATTTAAAGATTTTTGGAATTTACTTCTCTGCTGGGAGCAATTAGAAGTTATGTAGCAAATAATAATTCCCAAACGTTTGCAAAATTTAGTTAGAATGTGCTACCACCCATCTTAAGCCACATTTCAGAAAAATCTTTGGCATGTGAGTAGCTCTCATATTTTTAACTTCTAACTCAACATGAAAAATAGCTATTGCGCTTTACATAGTACTTAAAAACACAAGTTTACCTACGTTTACAATTGGTCTTATAGCACATGCACATGATATAGGAAAAAATCTGAAAATCACCCAATGTATTGATTTAAATAGCTGTCAAGGTCCTACTTAATTAGACCCTTTGGATTTATAAAGTTTAATGGGTCGTAAGTTTCAAGTTAAGTACTAATTTTGATTTTTAAACAGCATACATATAGGGTGAAATTGAATGAACCAACCAAATTCATACTGGAGACTCGGTTAGTGATCAGGAACAAGGTTCAGTAATCCCTTTGGTGAAATTCGTAAAATATATTTTTTAGCTCCTGTACTGGTTGGACTAGTTCAAGTACAATTCCTAGTGCAGGGCATTATGGGGCAAAACAATTTTTTTTTCGAATTTCACCTGAAGGTTCATTGAACCTTGTTCTTGATCCCTAACCAAGTCTCCAGTATAAAATTGGTCGGTTGATTGAATTTCACCTTGTATATGTTGATACTGATACAAAAAAAAAACGGAACTTTTGTTGGTTTTTCATGCATCGCGTAAAAAGTACTGAACGGGATTTGACGCCTTTTCCACTGTTTTATCGTCAGCAAGGAAACTCAGGAATGGAGATGTTCGATAACTTATTACCCAACTTGAAAACTGGTCGGTTAAAAATTTTACTGCAGGATTATACTGTGGCCGCATTATCTTATTCCACGTGGACGAAGTCACGGGCAACAGCTAGTTTATTTATATGCAAACGATTTTGGTTATTTCAGAATTTGCCGTGAACAAGGTGTAGACAGGTTTATCCACCTGTCCTACTTAAATGCAGAGGAGAACCCAACTCCTCTTGTGATGAAGAAGCCATCTACATACAAGATCACAAAGTTCTTGGGAGAGCAGGCTGTCTTAGAGGAGTTCCCTACCGCCACTGTCATCCGTGCATCTGATATTTATGGCTCAGAGGACCGTTTCTTAAGGTAACTTACAAAAAGGATATTATTATTAAAATAATTCATATTACAAATATTTCGATAAATAACATTATATGGATATTTCTACCTAAAAGAACAAACATGTCAAGGAATGGGAATCAAACCTGGCGCAGTATGATAAATACATATCTAAAACTACAATACTAGCCTTTAACCCGCGCGTATGTATGTCTCTAGGGACAAACTATACGTATCGCCTACCTATGTCCACGTGAATAGTTAATAACTATTATAAATAACTGAATGAATTTTCAAAATCGAATCATTAGTTAAAAAGGTAACCCCCTTTTTATAATTAGTTATAAAAGTACTTATCTGTACAAACAAACCCCGCGTATTGCAAGGGTAACTGACCCCATGTCCCTTTAAATGAATTTCCAAGAAACGGCAGCACACCTTATATTGATTGCACATGGTTGTGATAAAATGTGTTTTATTGGTATATCTGTGGCTTCCGTCATCCATCATAGTGAGTAAGATAAAATATATACCAGTTTCTAAGTCTAATAATAAGCTTTCAACACAATATGTTTTGTGTGATGCTCAAACAAACAAACAAAATTTGCTGTCACGGATATTTTTGTTCATATCTTCATTGTAAAAAAGACACTTTTGTAAGTTTTATAATAGTGTGTAGATACTACATCATCACGACATGAATCCTAGAGGAGGGGGAACACAAATGTACCGCTACTTTCGCTATTATTACCGCTATTTTCACCCACAACCTGTTTAATAATCATAGATAATTTAGTAATCGAACCACTAGCTAGACCATAGAGGCGGTTCGATGTAATTTCAGTAATATTAAACCAACCATGGATGGAATATCTCCAATTAGAGAGCCGACCATCCACCTCAGCCCAGCAAGCGTCCCACCTCAACATCAACTATGATTCCCATTCCCAGGTCTTTCGCGCACAGCTGGCGTCGCGTCGGTCAGTTCATGCCGCTGTACAAGAACGGTCTGGCGACCATCAAGCAGCCAGTGTACGTGTCGGACGTGGCGCAGGGCATCGTGAACGCGGCGCGAGACCCCGACACTCGGTGCCAGGTCTATCAGGCTCTAGGGTGAGACTTATCCACTTCTATCGAATCTGTGAATATTTTTCGGACCCTTCATTTTATATAACTTCACAAAAACTAAATTAACGCGAATAAAGCCGCGGGCAAAAGCTAGTAACTCATAAAATAAGAATAAGGTTTTTTGAACCGCGTACCTACTCGCACTAATGTGCTTAAAGAGTCACCATTCCTCTGAGCACTTCGGGTTGTTCCCCGTGTTCCCAATTCTTTTGTTCTCTAGAAGACCCAAACTCCATACATTCATTCCTCTTCTTTCCAAAAAATATTTTACTAACGAAACGGAAAGAGACTCTGTGTAATGGTATTTAAAGTGAAAATAAAATGTATTTTCCATGATACCAGACCTAAGCGCTACATGCTGGCCGACCTCGTGGACTGGTTCTACGCCCTGATGCGGAAGGACGAGAAGTGGGGCTACCGGCGCTACGACATGAAGTACGACTTGACGATGCCTCTCAAGATCATGGCCACCAACCTCATCTCGCCGGCTTGGCCGCTCGGGTACCTACACTGGGAAGGGCTTGAGAAGGTAACCTTCACGCATTTCCTATTACTAGGATTTGGATTTATAAAAGGTGCTAGAGCTGATGCCGGGCTCCACCAACACCGTCTACAGAATGTACAGTGACAGTAGGTGTTGGCTCGACTGTGGAAGTACCACCATCTTACTCGCGAACCTTCCCGAAGTTACTCGGAGGAGTAAGAGGACAGCTCTCAGGCAAAACCAGGCGGCAAACCATTGCCTGGGACCGATGGATGGATGGCAGTATATCCATCCCCAATTGCCTGGCCTTATACCAAGTGTAAATAGGGTGCGACCATTAAATGAAACCACATATTCTACTGAACCACTTTTCCTAAGAGTCATACCCGCGGAACCCCTTAGTTTGGGAAATAATTGAGTTCCAAACAAAAACGCGTGAACCCTAACGCACTGACATACGGGCGAGGTTAGAGAGAGCGTTGACCTCAATCAGCTGCAGGTTTCACGGACGACGCTCTAAACTCGCCCGTATATCGGTGCGTTAGGGTTCACGCATTTTTGTTTGGAACTCAATTATTTCCCAAGCTAAGGGGTTCCGCGGGTATGACTCTTAGGAAAAGTGGTTCAGTAGGGTCGGTAGAACATGTGGTTTCATTTAATGGTCGCACTCTATTTACAACCGGTATAAAACAGACTGGTGACGGACAGGGGCGTCACACTGTTGCGAGGGTTTCGGGACCGCGCTCATCAACCCGCCTGCCCAGCGTGTGAGTATGGGCATATTGGGCATTTCTTCCAGGGGGGATCGCCAATATCTTGGAAAGGCCTATACTCAGCAGTGAGCGAAACAGGCTGATGGATGGAAGCCATCAAGTGTCTGCTCTGTTGTGATTAGAGATGGAATTCCACCCGGAATCTTTCCCGATTTCGGAAAGATTCCCATTGAAACCACCCGACGGGTATTTATGCGGGTATTAACCTTTTTCACTACTTTTACATGGTATATTAGGAGTTATCTCACGGTTTTTATATGAAGCCAGGGACCATCTTAATGTATTACAGTTCATTCGTACATGCTGAACAATAAATTGGAAAATTAAGTCATTTATGTGATTTGTGGTAAAAAAAATTCTACGATCAGTTCGTATCAGTTTGTTTTAATCGGTTTATTTGTGATTTGTCAAAAAGTACCTAGGTGTTTCTTTTTGATAATAAAATTGTTCGGTCACTCATCCCTAAAATAACCGAGACGAGCGTTGCTAACTTGAAGCAACAAAGGACATAAACATTCCAACCAACTCGTAGTACAAAGAGAAACCAAATAAAATGCGTGATTCCTAGATACTCTAACTATTATGGATCACGTACTGGTCGTTGCTTGGTACCTATATTGTATAAAAGTCTCCCTGAAGAATTATGTGTCCAAAATCTTACAAAACTCCAATTTAAGAATAAACTTAAGCAACTACTTATAAATACGTAGGCATGGTCAATAAAAACAAAACCTTATCTTCTTTTTTTGTTAATTTAAATTTCATTTTACTTTCTGTTAAAGTATGTACTTACTGCATGGAATGTGAAGCGTTACGTGTATAATCATGTTAAAACTTAACCAAGAGCTTGCCGACAAACTGCAATAGCAGTTTGGCAATTTTGTGTTATTAAAATTGTATTGTGTACATTTCAAAAATAAATAAATCATAATCATTAAAATGAACGCAAATGTTCAAAGTTGTATTTGAAGTATTTTAAAATCATTGTCTTTTTATTTAGTAATAATGAGTGTAAGTAAAGAGATTAAATAAAAACTACAAATATATCATTATATCCAAAAAACCGACCCTACCCGTGAATAATCAGTTCTTGGATTTTTTTTCGTAGGTCCCTGAGGAAATTTCCTACAATTTTTGTCCCCACGGTTTTACTGTAAAATCAAAAATAGCCGAGTTATTCAAGAAAACCCATTTTTTGAATATATACACAAGAGCCTGATTCAGTCTACTTTTTGAATTTACACTCCCCGTGACCCACCCGAGGGACCTACGAAAAAAAATCCAAGAACTGATTACACTGGTCGACACTACTTTTTTTTCCTCGGATTTTTTTATGTTATCGAGTACATATGGGACCCTGAATACATAGAAAAATACTAGCTAATTGCTAACAGCTTTACTTTTTGAAATATACAAATAAACTTTTTTGACTAAAAATCACTAGAAAATTGACACATATCTACCTCAAACATTATTTAGGGCTGTCAAATGATCTTTTTAGCGATTTTCTTGAATGCAGAACTTCAGGTTGATCTCTTTGTAAGCACCAACAGTAATCGGCCATCATATGGCATATGGGAGTCCCATCTTCCTTGATAACGCTCTTCCATTGTGCTTATATCTTGATGAAATCTTTCACCCTGTTCTTCACTTAAATCGCCGAGATTTTCAGGGAAACGATCTAAATGTGAGTGCAGATAGTGTAGTTTTATGCTCATATTGCACCCTAAGTCCCGCAGATTGGACAGCATATCCTCAACAAGTTCCATAAAGTTGTCGGCTTTCTTGTTCCCAAGGAAGTTTGTCATGACCAAAACAAAGGAGTTCCAAGCCTTTGCTTCGGTTTCATTCATTGATGTGACGAAATTGGGATCTTTGACAGCTTGCCTAATTTGTGGCCCATCGAATATACCGGCTTTTAATTTCTCGGTACTTAATCCTGAAAACTTGCGGGAGAGAAAACTAAAACATTCGCCATTTTTGTCGAGGGCCTTCACAAATTGTTTCATAATTCCAAGTTTGGTATGAAGTGGTGTTAGTATGATACGGTCGCGGTTAACCAAAGGCACGTTGATAACATTTTTCATACCGACTTTCAACTCCTCTCGCACCGGCCAATCCTTTTGAATCCAATGGCGTTGCTTATCCCGGCTGTCCCATAGACATATGAAACAAGGGAATTTTGTGTATCCGCCTTGTTGGCCAAGTAGAAAGTTAACCATTTTCAAGTCAACACAAGTGACCCAGTTGTGATCTTGATACTTTATTTTATCCATTACTTTAGAAATATTTGTGTACTCTTCTTTCATACTCGTCGAATGTGCTATCGGTATAGATGCATACATATTACCGTTATGGAGCAAAACACACTTTAAGCTTCTTTTGCTGCTGTCAATGAAGAGACGCCAATCACTAGGATTGTATTCCTTTGCACCCATTTTTTGCAAAACTGTTCCGACATCATTACAAACAACTAAATCCTTTTCGTGAGAAAAATAAGGCAGAAGATCCTTTTCTCGAGTTCGATAAAAAGTAATTTTAGTATCTGGAGTGAGGAAATTCTTTTCTTTTAAACGAGATGCTAAAATTTCAGAAGCATCCTTAGGCAAGTTCAGATCTCTTACTAAGTCATTAAGTTCCTTTTGATTGAATAGTTGAGGTTCTGATTGTTGGATTGTGAAGTCTAGGTCAATTTCTTCCTTCAACGGACGGCGTTCCAATTCTCGGGTTAATGTGGGCTCGTCGGAGGATTTTGATGGGCCAGGTTGAGGCTTACACGATTTACCTCGTAGTACAGGTCGTTGAGCTGATGTTAAGTTAGGATATGACCACTTACTTCGATTCTTAGGGTTAATTCCGTTTATATTAACAACACAGAAGAAACAATCATCGTGGTGATTTTGAGGTTCTCGCCAAATCATAGGTGTACTGAATTTGATTGCACTGCTTTTTCCATGTGAATATTGTCGCAGACACACTACGCATTTCTGACACACAGTATAAGGAACCCATTTCTTGTCAAAGTTGCACAATGGAAACTTAAAGTACTTAAAATACACTTCTTTAAGGAAGTTTGAAACAGGTTTTGGGTATTTTTGGAAGACATATTCACCACATATGAAGCAAAACCAATTAGGATCATGTAAACACTGTCTTTTCGTCGAAGCCATCGCAAAAACAACAATAGTACATTACGATACGAGAGCGATGAAACGTTTTCTGACGAGTGTGAGTTTGCGGCACGAGCCGAAGGTGAGTGCTGCAATCACACGAGTCGAGAAAAAGTTTCTCGCACGAGTTTCGTATAATATTTTATAGCAAAAGTGCGGAAAATGCCGACTTTACGCAAGCGCAGCGTGCGTAAAGTGGTCATTTTACGCACGGTGTTACTTTAGAGTCCGTAAAAACACAATATTCAAAGAGAATTGGAAAATGAGGGTAGATAGCTATATCTCAAAAACAAAAGCTGTTAGGGAAAAAGTGTTGCCAGATTTTAAATAAGCACGCCAAATGTAGCTAGAAACAAAAAAAATATCAGAGGAAAAAATCAAAAGTATTTTTTTTTTGTAGACCAGTGTTATTCACGGGTCAAAATCTATAATGACTGAACTAAAAATTAAATATTTAGAGTCTATTACGTATCAAGAACTCATTTTATGTTTGTTAATTCATTTAGTTACACTAATTATGATTTCACCCGCATAAATACCCATTTCGGGTTGCAAATCGCCTCATCTTTCCGCCGCCCATCTCTAGTTGTGATCGTAACATGATAAAAAGAGATAACCGTCCATACGAGATCACATACCTACAAACCAAAAATAACAAATAACGCCTTAAAATGATTTATATAATCATGATTTATATTTATGTAAATACAGCTACACTCGGCGTCAAAAAAATTGCACCTTTTAAAAAATGTGCTTCAAACAAGTTTTATTCTTATTTGAAACCATTTTCGCGGGATTTTTTAGGTATCAATTGAAAGGTAATAAAACAGACTATTAAAATTTGAAAAAAAAAAGTGTTTTTCATTACAAGGGCATAAAAAAAATACAGGTTGATCCATCCATCCCATCCCAGCCCGTGTTCGTCCACTGCTGGAGATAGGCCTTTCCCAAATTTCGCCACTCATGTCGGTCCTCCGTCCTCCTCATCCAGCCGCCCCCCGCAACGTCCTTCAGGTCGTCGGTCCAGCGGGCACGAGGTCGGCCTACACTACGCTTTGCTGTACGTGGTCTCCATTCTAGAGCCTTTCGGCCCCAACGGCCATCATCTCGGCGACAAATATGGCCTGCCCACTGCCATTTCAACTTACTGATTCTGCAGGCTATGTCGGTTACTTTCGATCTCCGACGGATCTCCTCGTTTCGGATTCTATCCATCAGAGATACCCCAAGCATAGCCCGCTCCATAGCTCGCTGAGCGACCTCAAATCGGTGGATCGGGCCCTTTATAAGAGACCACGTCTCAGCGCCATACGTCATCACAGGAAGGACGCATTGGTTGAACATTTTAGCCTTTAAGCACTGCGGTATTGACGACGTAAATATGTGACGCAACTTTCCGAATGCTGCCCAACCCAAGCATAGTCTTTGTATAGTCGGTTGATTGGGAAAGAAAAATCATCTTTAAACAAAACAAAAACAAAAGGATTAATTATTCTGAAAAAATCACAAAATCATTCTTAAAAGTAATCTAAAACCTAGTGTTACCTCCTCTTGCCCTGATAACAGCTTCCATTCGATCTCTCATAGACCTAACCAATTTCAGGACTTGATCTTGTGGAATGCTGTCCCATTCAGAAATTACGGCCTCTTGCAGGTCCTGGAGGGTGGTAGGAGCAGGATCTCGTGACCTAACTTGCCGTTTCAGTTCATCCCAAAGGTGCTCTATCGGGTTCAGGTCTGGACTTCTCGCCGGCCACTGCATGATAGGGATCCCAACCTCTTGAAGGTAGTCACGTACAATAAACGCGGTGTGGGAGCGAGCGTTGTCGTGCATCAAAGTAAACCCATGGCCGACGAAACCAGCACATGCTCTTCCAGGACTTCTGTGATGTACCGGTGAGCAGTCAGCGACCCTTGCCCGCGAGCACCTCCAGTCCGGAAAACGCATACAAGGTCAGTTTTGCCGTCGCGAGATATGCCGCCCCAAAACATGCAGGAGCCACCCCCGTATTCCACAGTTTCTTGAATACAGGCTTGTGCGAATCGCTCCCCCTGCCTCCTGTACACTCTTTTTCAGAAAAATTACAGAAAAGGCGCACCCTCGTCTCATCTGAGAAGAGAACTGTTCGCCATTGGTCTAGCGTCCAATCGACGTGATCGCGGGCAAACTGCAAGCGGGATCTACGATGCTCTACAGTCAATCTTGGGCCTGTAGCAGCTCTATGGGCGGCTATTTTCTTCTCTGTTAATCTTCTTCTAATCGTAGAGTCACTTGCAGTTGTCCCGCGAACTGCTTGGAGTTGCTGTCTTATCTCAACAGCATTGGAGAACCGATTTCTCAAGCTCGTCGACACTATGAAGCGGTCATCCCTTTCAGATGTGCAGCGTCGTCTCCCAGATCCATGACTTCGGACAAAGCCACCAGTTTCCCGGAATCGCTGGACTACTCTTCGAACAGCAAAACGGCTCAGGTTGAGTTGCCGGGCAATATCACACTGCCGCACCCTTCCGCGCAGCAGTGCAAGAACTTGTGCAGCTTCTTCAGGAGTAGTATCCATGTTGAGGGTAGTATTTTTTGCTTGTGCGCTTAAAGTGTGTCACCTTCAAAGTTTGGATAGTGAATGTTCTACATTTGACGTGTAATTACCTTTTTATGCCCCTTTTATGTAGCGCAACTAGCGACCGTTTGAACGCGTATTTGAGCAATACTTTTCTTAATACCACGATATTCGAGAGATTTTTATCGTTTATAATGAAACGATTGTTTATTTCAAGGTCGTTTAATGCCCTTTCAATTGATACCAAATAGTTCTCTCATATTTGGTTTCAAATAGGAATTAAAAATGGTTTGAAGTAAATTTTTCAAAAGGTGCGATTTTTTTGACGCCTAATGTAGTAAAACACAATAATTTATTTTAATGTGTTTTATTTGTTGTACCTATTTATATAAATCAGCCGCCTGATTGTAATTTGTTTTTCGGAAATCATGCAGCGCAGAATAGAGGCTACGTGGCGCGACTCGCTATACCGAATTATAATTTAAACCAAAAAGTAAGCAGCTGATGTAACCACATGGCGGCGACATTATAGAAATCATAAGTAAAAAGACAAAACCGTCGATAAATTACATTTATTTACAATTTTTATATCAATGACAACTGTATTTTTGGGGGGCCAAACGGTGCTCTGGGGAGGGGGCAAGCTCCTGGCCCCTACCTAGTTACACCTAAGCCTTCAATAATTGGGTTTTATCCAATGATGTATCACGATTTCGTTTTGGGAGGAAATTATACGCAGTCATAAAAAATTCTATTGCAGAACGGTGAGATACGAGAGGCTGAACACCTTGAGTACCTGATTCCGTCCATGTAAATTATTTGAAAATGACAAGTTTTCGAAAATTTTCTATCTATTTTCAGCTCATTCAGCCTAGCCGTTCTCGAGTTATGCCTCAGACAGTCATATCTTCCCCAAAGAAGCGATATAGTACACTTGCCAAATAGTTTGCTGCCTATGTATAAATTTCTAATCAGGTAGATCGGACTATCAATATCAAGGTGAAACTAGTTTTAAATTATGCAAGGTTGTACATTTTATTCAACGATCTATCTAGTATATTGGTGCCTAATGTTATCCTCAAAAAGTACAAGAATTACAAAGAGTTACGAAATCTAGGAAATACGAAATAACGTGTTGGACGATTTGAATTTTCTATTTTTAGGAAGCCACCTCTGACAAGCCAGTCGCCGGCTTGCCTACACTGGAGGACTTGGGAGTGACTCTGACCCAAATGGAGGACCAAGTACCGTGGGAGCTGAAACCTTTCCGCGCGCACCAGTACTACATCGATCACATCGGGGAGTTCCCCAGACCGCCAAACCCTAAAGTGTACAGTGAATAGAAACTTGTTAGCGAATAAATAGTCTTGCAGTGATTCGATAAACATCTACCTAATAAATCAAAGCTTTTTATCTATGTTGAGTGATGATCAAAATAAATTATCTATTGTAAATAACTATACTTATTCGTTTTTACTTTAGTTTTAATATAGAACTTTAGCACTCGTGCCATCGAAGTCGTTAAAAATGAGCGTTCAAGATCCAAAGAAAAAGCCAGTAAAGGGATGTGAGTGTGAGAAAGATAACATATACTCGGCTCCCGGAGACGACAGATCTCTATCTGCTGCGATCCTGACACACCTCTTTCGATTTTATTATTTTGCATTAATAAATCGGATATATAAAAACAAAAACTAATTCTTAATGGAGTAAGGACTAAATGAAAAAAACTATACATGTTATGTTTTTTTTTTATTAAACTTAATTGTTAGGTCCTGGCCTGCCTCGTCCGAATCCTCCTCTCTGTAAAGAAGGAAATATATAATTTAATAACTGATCAATGCAATGAACAGGGCAAGTCATAATCATAACTTAAAATCTAGCAGAACTACCCTAACTAATAGGTTGGGGAAAAACTCTTTTTGCAAATAGTATGTATGAACTTATAATAAAATCTTTTGGCTATACCATTTGAATCTGGCTGGTTTTGGTATTATTAAAAAGTTTAAATTTTAAAAAAGATAATTCCAAATTCAAATGAGGTAAAATGTGTGATTTTCATTTGTTTTTATTACTGTTAAGATGAGTGAATCTAATGAAGAAATTCGATACATTTTAAAATTTTTCCACAAAAAAGGTAAAAATGCAACGCAAGCCGCGAAAAAAATTTGTTATGTTTATGGACCTAGTGCAGTGTATGTGAGAGTAGCACAAATTTGGTTTAAGCGTTTTCAATCCGGAAATTTTGATGTCAAAGATGCACCTCGCTCTGGGCGCCCTGTTACGGATAAAAAGGATGCCATTTTTGAAAAAGTGGAGCAAGATCGCCATATCAGTAGTTGCGATGTAGCTGAAGAACTGGGGATTGACCACAAAACAGTTTTGGCGCATTTGAAAAAAGCTGGCTACACAAAAAAGCTCGATATTTGGGTGCCTCATGAGCTTACTGAAAGAAACCTAATGAACCGTGTACACGCCGCGTATTGTAAAAAGAATCCGTCTGAAGTTAGCCGGAGATAAGATGAGCCAATGAGATCGATAATCGTGTGTAGCGCAGGTTCTTTGCCTAACTTCAGACTGATTCTTTTTACAATACGCGGCGTGTACTCATTTTGTGATTCTTTATTACGACGTAATGAAACCGAACCATTTTAAAAAAAACTGATAACTGGTTATGAAAGGTGGATCACGTACGACAAGAACGTGCGAAAAAGGTCGTGGTCAAAGGCTGGTCAGGCTCCACAGACTCTGGCGAAACCCGGGTTATCTCGCAACAAGGTAATGCTGTGTGTATGGTGGGATTGGAAGGGCATTATTCATTATGAGCTGTAACCGCCAGGCAGGACCATCGATTCTGAACTCTACTGCGAACAACTGATGAGATTAAAGCAAGAAGTTGAGAGAAAGCGGCCGGAATTAGTCAACAGAAGCGGTGTGGTTTTTCATCATGATAACGCTAGACCTCACACATCTTTAGCCACTCAACAAAAATGAAGAGAGTTTGGCTGGTATAGTCCTGACCTTGCGCCCTCATATTTCCACTTGTTTCGGTCTCTTCAGAATTCTTTAGGCAGTGTCAGGTTAACATCACGAGAGGACTGCCAAAACCAATTGTCGCGGTTTTTTGATCAGAAGCCCCAGAATTTCTATAGCAATGGGATTATGTCCCTACCCACAAGATGGCAGAAAGTTATCTAACAAAATGGCACCTACATACTTTAGTTAAATTTAAATGAACCTTATTAAAAATGTTTTGAATTTTCATATAAAATGCGAAGAAACTTTTTCCCCAACCTAATATGTCTAAACGGAAACTACATTCACAACTCCTACCATGGGCGTCGCAAGACGAAAGACTAGGGTGGGGCAACCTTTCAAATATCAACGGGATTTATAGATGAAAAATAAAAAAACTTACTTTTATGCAAACAAAACTGCCGATCGGCCTTGTCTCTCATTATGTCCGCTGTATATGTGCTTTAGTCGTGCTACGAAATCCCATTTTTTACTGTCCCATTCAGTTTCCCTCCCTTCCGACGCACATGACTCCTACATTTCGGGCCAACTAAGAAGCCGGGTGTAAAATCAGCAGCAGTTCCTGCTTTTCTTATCGACGCTTCAGTATCGGCTTTTACCATGCTCAACTATGATACCACCTCGAACTAACTTCGAGCCCATCTTCTAGATTGGCCCGAACTGTAAAATGACCTTGCTAGTGTTTTCTAAGTGGTATCGTGACATAGTGGCTGTTATATGTAATGTCTTAATCTTTTGCAATGAGAGCAACAGAGCTAAATATACAAAACAGCAGCTATTTTTCGCCACCGCTTAGACTTAGGAAACCCAAGCTTAGACCAAGCTACATAAGCGGCGACAGTGAGTCTTTCGCAGTAAAAGGCAATGGGAAGCCTCTGCTCTACTTTCTACACAAGTCAGAAAAGGTTTTTTCATCGAAAGTTTTTACAACCTCAAAATCATGGCTTTCTTGCTTTATGCTTTTGTGCATCAAACTTTGGCATGCAGCTTTTAGTGCTAGCGGTACAAACCGTAAATAGCTGCAATAAATGGTGTTAAAGCTTAGACCATTTAACACGGGACCTGGCAAAGCGTGACTCTTGGTACTGAAATTATTCTGCCATTTTTCACGGGAGGGGAGGTAAACACGCACAGCACACATTTACTCATTCACGCACACTCCTGCGAAAAATATATATGTCACACTAAATCTAGAGGCAACACAAACACAAAACGCGCACACAAGCAAACTTACATGAACAGTACTTCGGCAGAGGAGGAAAAGTGCGCTTGCCTAGTCCCGTGTTATATGGTCTAAGTGTTAAAGTAATGAAAAACGGAACGATAGATTTTTAGAATGGGCTCAGAAAGCCCTTTCATTTGATACCATACACAATAGGTTTCAGACAAAATTTTTTTTTTCCCATACAAAGAAAAGATGACATCATAATAACTGCCCTAATTTTTTAAAATTTTCGCGCTACGTGTCAAATTCCGATTTTCATGCCTTTAAAACTATTTGCAGCCATTTTGGGCGTACCGCTAGAACTATTTGTACTCCTGAAGATACTGAATATTCTGTTAGTCTCAGTTCTCATAACAAGAAAACATAAAACGACAGTACAAAAAACTTTATGCGTCCGATACTGAGGCGATTGTTTTCGAAACGGAACATCTACTTAAATAAAATAAATACCTAGATCTAGACCCAGAAACATAAAATTGACCTGCAGGTTCTTTGTATAACTTCGACATCATTCGAAATGGTCCGCTAGTGCAAATAGAGACTTACGAATTCAACATCAGCGGATCCAGGGCCGACATCGGCCTTCTTATCGTGCGCGGCTGGGGCCTGAGGCGCGCGGCGGTACGCGGAGCGGTCCTCAGGTCCGCGGGCGGGCGCGTCGGGCCGGCCGACCGCGCCACGGCGGACCGTCTCAGTGCGGACAGACCGCTTCAGGGTGGCTGGTACAATCTCAGGCGGCAGGTGGAGGAAGATGCGCAGGTATTCGATACCTTCGTTCGTTAGGTACCTGGAATCAAAATGGAAAATTGTGACAGGTACAGCAGGCAAGCTTTGTTTCCAAATTATTTTGAAATCTGTGAAACTATTGTTTTAAGGCGCATAGGCACGCCACCGTTTTAGTACAAAATTTGATAACCCGTTTCTCTGTTGTTTTTCGTTATAGACTAAAGGTATATACCTCTATAGTTAAATACAAGCATTTACAAAGGCGCTATGCGGCTGAAATGTTAAATTTTGATATAGGTACAATCTGAGGCAAGAAAACAACTTTGTATGTAAATCTGTCCAGCTCAATATCTTTAAAACAAAATTAATATTTAAAATTTTGGCAAAATGGTGCCTTTTAAAATACCAGCACCAGATGATAGAGGTCACATAGTTTGGTCTATTACGAAAGACAACTGAGAAACGGATTATTAAATTTTGTACTAAAACGGTGGCGTGCCTAGGCGCCTTAAGGCTGTCTGTCTCTAGAGAAATAATTTTAGGTAATTTTTTTGCCTATTAATGAAGTACAGCAAATTCCTTTTTTCAATAAAAAATGCATTATGATTAATTAATCCTTTTTACTATTATTTTTTAAATCCTCTTTAGGCACCAAGACAGAGGTAATTTTCTAGATTTTAGTTAAATAATGTAATAAAAGAAAAGGTATTTTAGAATTCCAATAATTTTAATATAAACATAAAAACAAAATTGTTTTGGTGCAAAACGCAGCCTTTAACTTTAACCTTTAGGTTAATGTTATGTTTGACAGTGTGACTGTACTATTAAAAATATTATATATATGTATATTAGCACCTTTAAATTTTACATAATGAGTTGTTCCAATATTATATATCGAGAGATGACAACCAAAATGGTGAAGGTATTATCATAAATAAATGAAACTCATGATAATACTTTATTACATGAAGGACCCTTCAACTTCATATGCTGGCCAGAATGGTAACATTATTTTATTATCAGTGAAACTCATGACTTTATACCTTATGTTAAAATCATCAATCTGATAGCATTCAAAAACTCACACTGGGTTGTGTTTGAAATAGTAACCCATTCAAAAATAAACTTATTTTGCAACATAGATTTCAAAAATGGTGTACCTTAACACTTCCATAACACAGAGAACCTTAGCCCTTTATTGCTTATAAAGTTATAACATGTCTTTTAAAAGTCAACTGTTTAACACAGTCTCAAACAAAAAAAATTAAAGGATGTATACCTATCTGCTTCTCAGTGGCCCAAACCATCACTAATTTCAATTATGTATTTACCAGCCTTTCACCTGCCTTAATTCAATATCTGCTCCATTTTCATTATCACCCCTTATAAGTTGTATAACCTACATGTTGACCAGGGTCACTAGGGTGATAATAAAGAAAACTGCATCCAAATCAGGTTAGTGGTTCCCAATGGACCATACTTACAGACAAAAAAATCTAAATTTTGTGGTCTTGGCTTCAGTTCAATATAAGCCATTTCATTAAAAAGAAATTCATTGTACAGACACAACTTTTAACTTTCAACTTTTTTTGGAAAATAAAACTTAAAATTAATAAAAACATTAATTCTGTAACTTAATTGGCAACAATTTTTTTTTTTATTTTGCTTTCTGCTTACATCTACTTTTTTGTTCTGATATTTGCCTATAAGGAGATGAAAATTAATTACCAGGTTTATCATCTTCACTATTGCCTGGTGCTATCATGTTGTGAGAAAGTAAATCCTGAGCCAATACAGTTTATTGCTACTACAATCATAAGCAAGATAATGCAAGCGGTATGCCCAAAATATGGTGTTAAGGCATGAAAATCATAATGATAGATCTTTAGCCCATATGAAACAATTTGACCAGTAGCAAGAAAAAAAATAAAAACATTGTCTTTATTATGTATAGGAAAAAAAATATTTTCATTTGAAACCTATTGTGTGTGGTATCAAATAAAAGAGCTTTCTGAGCTTATTCTAAATTCTTCATTCTTTTTGTGTATTTTTCATTACCAATTTCAAAATTGTAGCACAGAGAAGTAAAAAGATTTCTCTTAATGACCTATTGCACAAATGTCTACACTCTTGAGCTATGGACAAAACGAAGGCAGCCCTGAATGGAATGTTCAGTAAAACAATGTGTAGTGTGTCGTGAACAGTATTACAGTATGGGTACAGAGACCCTTGCAAAAAAGATAGCAAGAATGGTTGTAAATAGTAAAAATTTAATAACCTGTATATTATCATGTTTTTTTTTGTTTATAATTTCCTTTTATTTTTAAGATATGACTAATGTACAGTAGAATCTGAATATAAGGACTTCGTTTTTAACATCCATCTGTTTTTAGCGACGAAAACGCAAGCGCAAGGTTGGTTTCATATAGACTTACTATAAAAACATATCCGTGTAGTACGACTCCGGTTTAAGCGACCAACTGCTTATAGTGACCTATTTTGACAATAAATCGTCCGGTTAGTTAGTTTTGTTTACAATACCTATGCACAAACATTACCTCTCCGCCCCAATTCCCTTTCACCCCCTACCTCCTGCATGAAGTTCTTTACTATCAAACAAAAATCCATCACAAACTAAAATTACAGACTTTGTATGTTAGTAAATACATACAACATTATGTACATACATATTTTATGTAATTTAATCCATAGTCCATTGAGGAAAAAGGTAAACCATGCAATGTTGTATCATTAAAGTCACTTTTTGTTACTTCTGATACATATTTTTTTAATTTAAATAGAAATGAATCTGAATTCTTACATAAAAAAAGCTTAAATTGTTAGTCGTTTAGTGCATCCTCCGGTTAGTACGAAGTAATATAGCCGGTCCCTTGACCATTGTTATATCCTGATGCTACTGTATTTTATGTATTTTTATCTATCCTCATATAAGAGAAAGAAAATTCTGGTTTTGAAACGCTTGCTAGTGATTCCCATGAGAAGTGTTTAGAATGGGTTTGAGTACCAAATGTCAGCATCATTTCAAATTCAAGGTAGGGAAACTGAAAAAACTTTTTACAGGCAATAGAAAAAGGAAAATAAGGGCTTTAAAATATATCATTACTGCCTTAACATTTTGAAGCCATAATTCTATTAGAGTACATAGTTCCAGAAAAAGAACAGGATTGGCATCCAGTGGATGAGAGTGATGATGAAGAATGTGAAGAAAAGGAGCTCTGACGAGCCTGATGCAACTTTCACAATAATCATTTTCACTTTCTTTTAACTAATTTTCGATGTTATGAAATTTTGCTAAAACTCAGGAACACTCCAAAGTGACAACAGTCAGGAGTATTTTAACAGTATCCCAACCAAGTTCCTGATCCCAACAGTGTTAGCAATACGCGTTTGGAAGCATTTCAAAACACTACCATGCAACTGTCATCAGGTAACAATTTGTGAACCCTCAGTTTCAATTGTGTCAATTTTTAAGCCCCATTGGGTGAGTTTTACATTACTTTGAGTATTATTACTTGTTCTGAAACAGAACCTGAAATAATAATCTAAACAACCAATGAGGTAATACTTACCCCATTCTTAAATATTACCATTTTCCCTGTAAGTACCAAATTTAGAATTTGATTTGTTTGTATTATTCCACATTTAATTTTTATCCACTCTCACATATATTTAAGACAGTATTTATCAGGGACCCAAAACATTGGTAGGTTAATTACAATGATAAACAATATGTATTATAAACTGGCATTGCGTTAAATGAACTACAATGAAAGCTTACCAGTAAAAGTGTCTCCACGCAAACTGTTCCTTAACATAACCTCTCGATTTGAGAGACTGCATAGCTTTGATCACTTGGAGGTTGGGAATCTTCTCCAGATCAGGGTGTTTAGGGGCATGGTAGTCTTTCTTGGCTACCATGACTCCCTCCTTGAAGAGGAACTCATAGATAGCGACACGGTTCTGTTTTGGCATCAACATCTTGAGCCGCTACCTGAAAAACAAGGTTTCTTTGGAATCACTAGGTTAGGGAACAAACTTCTTAAATTCTCCACGGTGACACAAATCACTATCACATAACTCCCACAATTTAACACTGTTGCAGTAACTAGTTGGAATTATATCTTTAATATACTGATTAAGGAGATATTAAAAGATTTTGAAATTCCAGACACTTTACCTTCTTCGTATTTTGACAGAAAAGAAACCGGAAGAGAAGTTTAGTTTGACAGTTTCTTTGTCGGTCGATAGTGTTGTCCTATATGAGTGCGGTTATGAGTCCACAATAAACTACAATTTTCTACAATGAACACCCACGATTCTGTCACGAGAACCATCAAATGTCGTTGGGATAGGAGATTTTTGGGAATAACGAACGACCATGCTAAGTACTATGGGGCTGAGATTCAGAGTGCATTTTGAGTCTGAACTCAAGAGGAACTCAATCTTACAAACGTCACTCTAGTATGGAATCACGTCACTTTTTGACGTTTGTAAGATTGAGTTCGGACTCAAAATGCACTCTGAATCTCAGCCTGGGAGGTCAGTGACTATAGGGGTTGGTTGAATGTGTTTATTTGTTTGTTTTCGTAAACGACATTACAACGATAGTTGAACGTGATTATACTGTTGAATAATCCTATATCTGATATGGCAGGCGGTTATGAAACCACTAAAAACAACAATTTTCCGTAAAAACACACGATTAGTCACGATGTTCAACAAACTTCAAAAATCTTTGGGAAAAATTGGCTGTCAAAAGTGGTTGCACAGCTAACATAGCTCAGATAAATCATTTATCTGAGTAACATACCATCACAACAAACGAATGTGGTAAGGACTATGGAGGTTTATTGTGGTTTTTTGTCATCCGTCAAAAAAGCGCGCGAAAAGAGAAAAGGAATGAAAATAACGAAACAGTATGGAACTAAAGGAATAACAGCTAATTATAATTTCATCAAAAGAGATCATTATGCTTTCCGATGTTCCCAAAAAGTGTTCTGTTCAAGATTTACACCAAAAGAACGATATTGGGACTTTGACATATCGTGGACACATCAAGATTAGGATAAGTAAAAAGTAGGTACAGTAACCACAATCTAAGAGGCCCGCCCATTTTGACAGCTAGAAACAACCATAGAATGTAACTTTATATTAAATAAACGAAACCGTAAACAGTAACTGTCACCTAATAGTATTAAAATAAAACCGTAAATTTTTATTATCACGTTAAATAATATGACAGATTATGTTTCAAGGATTATTTTTACTTGAATTCCAAAATAAAAGGCAAATTTTAATCACCACTAAACGTCTCAAAAACAGTTACGTTCTTAGTCGATTATTTTTTAATTTTAGTGTTGTAACCAATTAATCGCTAAATTTCACCGAATTAATTAGATTCCAATGTCACTTTCTGTGAAATACTCAAACTAAAATTTAGACTTCCTATTCAACAAGTATAGAGGCCCAACATTTTTTTTCGTACATCGCAAAAGGTATTGGTCCTGACCCCTTATCGAGGCTCCAGTATGAATTTGGTTATGCGAGTATAAACGCAAGTCACCTTAAATTAATAAAATAATTGTAATGACCTTTATTTAGCTTAAATGAGCTCAGAACTCAAAGCCACAAACCCAGGTGTGAACCTTTTTTAGTACTGAAATTTTGTATGCATTTATAACGGTGTCGCGTAATTTCACTGGAAAATATACTCAAATTATTGTACAAAAAACGTTATATTCCTGACACCGTGAGGGTGTCAGGGTGCAGGGCTGAAATGTGGAATATGGGGATGAGCGGAAGGTAGGAGACAATGAGGAATGTGGGCTTACCTGGTTGCTGCTTTTCTTTGTACAAGATGGCCGCACGGAGGATGCGGCGTGCCGACAAACTAGTATGTCCTCTTCCTGCTGGGCTGATGGGAGATGCACTTGTAAACTGCACTTGCACACAAAATAGTTTAATGGTATGAACACACGAGCCGAGAAATGTTTATGAGCAGAGGTGAGAGATGACGCGGCACTGCGTGCATCGAGACGCGTGTGGCGCGCGCGAGGGCTAGTCGAGGAAGAAGTGCGAGGCCACGGTGCTTCCACCGTGCGCCAACAGCGCTCGAGTCACGCGGTTGACGTGTCCCAATCTGCGCACACAGCTCAGTGGTGCCTCCTGTCGCACAAACGTCGCGGTAGCGCGAACAATTCCACTTTCATAACTTCTAAACTAACCGTATGATAAAAACAGCATTGTTTCCTGTTTTTAGGGTTCCGTACCCCAAGACGAAAAAACGGAGCCCTTACAGGATCACTTTGATGTCCGTCCGTCTGCCTGTCTGTCAAGACCCTTTATTTCGGGAACGCGTAGAGGTATCGAGTTGAAATTAAAACTATATACGAATATGTACTCAGATCTACAGTCCCTTAAAGTTGTGGAATAATCAAACTTCTAAGTTTACGTACAAAAACTACGGCCGTTTATGCCACAAAAAACGTATTTTTCAACACTTTCAAGTGAATCAAAATTTAAAGGGTATTTTCCGTTGACCTAGAACTATGAAATTTGGCAAGTAATACCGTCTTATACTACAAGTAAAGGGAAAAATCTGAAAACTACATTAGTAATTAAATCTCAAAAATATAGTGTTTAACGGAATCCTCGGTGGGAGAGTCCGACTCGTATATGTCCGGTTTTTTTTAAATTTAAGAAACGATTGACAGGTAAAGGTAAAATCATAAAACATTCTATCAATAGGTACGGCAGCTTTTACGAAAATTTTATATTGCGATTTAGAGAAGCAAATGGTTTCATCGTGAAGCATACTTTATTACTATCCAGTATTTTACAGCAATTGAGGTCATGAATAGCAACATACAAAATATCACTGGCACATAAGGATATCCATTTCAAATAATTTTCATGAAGAAAACATATAAAACATCTCAAGTGTGCGTGTGTATCAAAAATATATTTATTTTTGTGAATAATAACGCTCATATTATAGTAAAATAGACCAATAATGCAATAAAATGCCCTATAAATTACTGAACAAACGGGATATAGGTAGTTACAATTCAGTGGAAAAAATAAGGTTAGTCAATTACTAAGGTTTATTAACTAACTCAATTTTGTATTCATAATATACTGTAATGTGTGTTAGTTTGTAAGGTATTTATCTATGGGCCACAGATTTGATTGATTGAATACAAGTTCTACCTAGAACTTATAATATAAGCAATGAACATAAAAATATTCCAAACGATCACAAACTGATGCAATTTAAAATCAATTTTTCGTAAGAATCGATTATTCTAGTTACCGATTTCGTTGATTCACACCCTTAAATACGTTGCGGTGACAGATGCCAAAACGGGCCTCTTATATTGTGACAACTATAATTTACGTGTAATTGTCATTTTCTCAATCAAATCTGAAATTGTAAACTTTAAACTTTCGCGATTTTCACACATTATTAAGTTTTTATTGGGGTCTAACTCGCGATAACTAACAACATACCTTAGTTTACTGACGATAGTAGCAGCAAAAATGTCCTTGGCAAGCCGGCGGTAGGTAGCACATTATTTTTCTTTTTCCTACCCGCACTTTGTATTTTGTTAATTAATTGTTTCTTTCGTCACACACGACACACAACACTAACAGTATCAAGGCAAATATTCGAAGATGAATCGCGAGGTTTGAATTTCGGTATGCCTACAGAGGCGTCGAAACGTCAAGCACATATCCATTTATTAAGGTATGTTGTTAGTTATCGCGAGTAAGACCCCAATAAAAAGTTAATAAATCTGAACTTGATGAGAAGAGACCGAGTTACTGTAAAGTGATTTCGATATTTATGTATTTAACTTGGAAGTTTTCGAAGCATTAAAAATTGCTATTATAAAACCGATACATAAAAAATGACCCACCACAGAAATAAATAACTACCGACATATAGCACAATTACCAATTTCGGCTAAAATTTTCGAGAGAGCCATGGAAAAACGCTTAAATATGTTCTTAGAAAAATATAAAATTCTACACGAAAGGCAATTTGGCTTTAGGAAGACCCGATCCACTACCTTAGCAGTTTATAATTATGTACAAAAAATTTTCGATACAATAAATGATAAGAAACATGCAGTAGGTCTCCTATTAGACATGAGTAAGGCATATGATAGAATCTGCCACGTAACTCTATTAGATATGCTGTACGCTTCAGGAATAAGAGGAGTTGCCCATAAATGGTTTAAATCGTACCTTGGGAATTGCTCACAATGTGTAGAAATAAAAAACACTAACTTTGAATCGGGAAAAATTGATTACATAAGATCTGATAGAGTCGTGTCAAATGGCTCCATCCCTCAAGGTAGCATTCTAGGATGTGTGCTATTCCTCATCTACATCAACAATTTCCCGAATAAAATTAATGAAGAATGCATCCTCTTTGCAGATGACATATCTATTTTAGTATCATTCTCGGACACAAACGAATTAAAAAATAAACTAAATTCTACTTTGGACATTATTTTCGACTTTTAGAAAAATTCAGTTTAAAACTTAATCTAAATAAAACTAAAATAATCCAATTTAAGCCATTCCAAAACATACCACTTCAAATAACGTTACCTACAAAAATACAGCATTGGAATTGGTAGATACTGCTACCTTATTAGGAATTTACCTCGACACAAACTTGACATGAAAGCCACATATACAGCACCCAAAGAACAAACTGTCCTCTTTTACTTATGCTCGCCACCAACTAAAACGGGCCACGGACTTTAACTCTGCTCTTGCAGCCTATAACGCATATGCACATTCAAGGCTATCATATGGAATTTTAATATGGGGAAACTGCTGTGAGGCATATAACGGGCAAACGGTATCCTGTAGACCCTATTTTGTGAAACATCAAATATTAACCCTTACATCCATCTAAATTCTGGAGTCTTGTAAGTTTATAAGAAAACAAATTCAATTATATTCTCCGATGGATAATAACAATAAAAGAAATAACCGTAACCAGAACAAATTAATAAGACCACCCTCAAATTGTATTGTTATTGCTAAGGGTTTTGATGATTCCATATACCATTAAATAAAATTTAATTTAATTTCATAAGTTGCTATATTTACAGTCTGTCAAAAAATCGTTGAAATTAATATTGAAGAAACTATTTGTCTTTCACCTGGTTACACCAAACAAACAAGTACAAAATCGGTTAAATCGAATTTACCGCGTTGTTATTTCATGACTATATTACCTAAATTATTTTAATAAAAATATACAACCATATACCTATCTCAAATACATTGGAAAATCCCACATTATGCAACAATAAACTAAAAATATTCCTTATAAACAAGTGTTACTACAGTAGGCCAAGAGTGGCGAAATCCTGGAAAGGCCGATGTCCAGCAGTGGACGAAACAGGCTGATGGATGGATGGACTACAGTATAATGAATTTTTTAACGATGCTATTAATAAATAAAATACTTCAATGGCTCAACGAGGTGTTAAATAAATAATTAATTAATTATAATATAGGTATATTAGGATCTAACATGCATTCCAATATAATAAACTGTTACCATCAATAAATAATATTATTAATTAATATATAAAGTACCATAGCTTATACTAATTACATATTTAAAATGATTATTGACAATTAAATTATACTTAACGTAGTTAGATTTAAGTATTATATGTCAACTAGTTGCTCTTCTCGAGTTTGCTGCGCCACTACAGGACATCACTTGTACTTTTATTATTATGTAACCTCTTTGTAACCTGTGACTTGGCAATAAATAAATGATATGATATGATATGAGTTATAATTAAGTCGCTTGATTGATTTACATAAAGAAATGCTTATATACTAACAAAAAACATTATTTATTTGCTGACGTCGTTGGTTCGCTAAAATCCGGTTAATAACCACCGCTGTTTTACAACTATACAAATGACACATTAATGGTAGGTCACGCACTTAACGATGGCACCAGTGTCGTAGCTTGCCTTAAACGGGCCCTGTATCAAAATTTGTCGAGGGCCCCAAATGAAGGGTAAAGATTTCTTACAAAAGAAATAAACACGCTCGCACTGAATTAAAATAATTATACATCGATTCCATCCATCCATCCATCCATCAGCCCGTGTTCGTCCACTGCTGGATATAGGCCTTTCCCAAATTTCGCCACTCATGTCGGTCCTCCGTCCTCATCCAGCCGCCCCCCGCAACGTCCTTCAGGTCGTCGGTCCAGCGGGCACGAGGTCATCCTACACTACGCTTTGCTGTACGTGGTCTCCATTCTAGAGCCTTTCGGCCCCAACGGCCATCATGTCGGCGACAAATATGGCCTGCCCACTGCCACTTCAACTTACTGATTCTGCAGACTATGTCGTTACTTTAGATCTCCAACGGATCTCCTCATTTCGGATTCTATCCATCAGAGATACCCCAAGCATAGTCCGCTCCATAGCTCGCTCAGCTAACTGAGCAAAACGGTGGATCAGACCCTTTGTAAGAGACCACGTCTCAGCGCCATACGTCATCACAGGAAGGACGCACTGGTCGAACATCTTAGCCTTTAAGCACTGCGGTATTGACGACGTAAATATGTGACGCAACTTTCCGCATGCTGCCCAACCCAAGCATATTCTTCTGTCAGCCTCGGCGTCGAAGTTGTTTTTATCCAGCTGTATGACTTGACCCAGATAAACATATTTTTGAACAACTTCGATGCCAGCATTGTCGACGGTTATTGGCCCTTGGATGACGTGACAGTTGGACATGACCTTAGTCTTATCCAAATTCATCCGCAGGCCCACTCGTCTCCAAGAATCGCCAAGGCCGCGCATCATTTCCTCTAGTTCCTGCAGCGATTCCGCCATTATGACGATGTCATTGGCAAAGCGAAGATGTGAAATGTACTCTCCGTTTACGTTTATGCCTCGTCCATTCCAGTCTAGTGTTTTAAAGACGTCCTCCATACATCGATTATAAGTTATTTATTATTGACAATAATTGGCCCTAGAAGCTAAGTTAGCCAAACAATTCAACTAAAATATACACTTATTTCGCCTTTTTTTCGGAAAATTAATTTATGAAGTAATTCATAGCCGAAGACAATTTCAGTTTTTCTAGATTTTTTGTCTCTATAGACAATAATGATAAGTCTGATGGCCGTACCTGTCCCATAGAAGTCCTAAGATAATTTTAATCAGTTTTAATTTCGAAAAACTTATTTCAGTCGTTGCAGTTGCAACCGGAAGGGCCAAAAAGAGAAAGCATGTCCTAATTTTATCAGTAATAAATCCGTGATTTCCTTAATAGGCTATGCAAAAAATATATGGATGCTGTGTTTCTGTGACCCGGGGGTCCCGTATCATTGATACGGCTGATACGGCGGTAGCCTGGATGGCACGTCCGGTTTGTTTCTTCCTACTACACATTCCTAATATCTAATTAACTGCGTTTTTTTATATATTAATTAGGTTCCGTTTGGAAACGAGTGAATTTCACTCGGAGTGATGCGAATTTCACCCCTGAGCGTTCAAAAATTGACCCGAGTAAGACCGAGGGTAAACGAACTGTTACCTGACAGCTGCACGAAAGTGTTTTGAAAAGCTTCGAAGTAATGCGAAGATCACACTGGGCCACCTGATTGGTGCAACCAGATTTTTCTTTCTCTTTTTCTTATATTGGTGTTCTCTTTCTAATAAACGAGTGAAATTTCGCACTATGATCGCACGTTCTGAAACGCTTCCTTAGACTACTCTTTAATGAAAATAAAATGTACAGAATGAAAAAACCAAATTTATCAATTATTTATTGATCTTTGTTTCGCAAACAATACGTATGACCTAATGGTATGAATATCTATACTGTATCTCTGTACTAAAACGGTATTTTTTATTTCTTGTTCTAGCTCGACGACGACGTTGTTCTAAATCGTCAAGCTCCCGTTTTTTACGTTTTTGACGAGTTTTTCCAGGCGACTTAATGTGAATACTTTTTTCCGATATGCCTGCAAAAGTGAACAGCTAGTTATTATTTGCCCATAAAATTGGCTTTATGTTTAAAGCTGGTAACCCTATTTTACTAACCCGTCATGGCACTGACACGAGATCGAGCCTGATCGAGAGGAATCACGGTGCATTGTTTGCATTTTCTCTTTTACAAAGGGCGTACCTACCTTCAACACAATCTCTTTTGTACTATTGTTCAACTGCTTTGGCAATAATAATACATAATTTATCAAATAATTTTGAAAAATCTGACTGACAACAATATGACAGCAAAAGTTTGACAAGCAGTAATGCCAACATGACTCCAAGGGACAAGTTATGATTTTATGATGGATGGTCTGTAGTAAGAAAATACAACTCTTTTTGAGTATCTTATATTTTTCTCATGTCACTATTTAAAGTGCCAAAAAGAGACAACTACATGTCAACATGTTTCGCAAATGACAAGGTTGTACCCAGCTGGAGCTATGAATACTCTTACATAACCTTACCTTATATATGTAAAATTCTTTGATTAAATGCTACCCAACATATAATCTTCTATGAAAACTTAGTAACATTAACATTTTTATGTTTTTCTGTTGTTATACATTACAAAATATACATTACATACTTAAACATTCACAATGGACACTCAATACACACTTCCTTTCAATAACATTTTCAGGAAAAGAAGCTGCACCTGCGCTCCTACATTTTGTTTTCATTTCGTACCATTAGCTCACTTTTTATGCTGTAAATAGTGGTTATCAAGTTAAAAAGGTAGCATAATGACAGACCGACAAAAAAAAGTAAATTTGGCTTCAGTATTTACAATAATTAATACTAACAACACACTTTATTTTAAATTTTGAAAAAATCATATTCAAATTTCATAATATTCATAATAGATGCAAATATTAATATGTCTAAGTCACGCTTTTCGCAACATCGTCGCATCGTGCTCGAGGGTCATCACTAAGTTTCAAAAAAAGTTTACCGTAACGCAGATTTCAAGTTTGTTACTCAGAGGTATCGTTATACAGATGTCACAAATGTTGTCCAAGTGTAAAGTTAAGGATGCATGCATGCTAAAAATAATAAACACGGTTAAGTCTCTAATTTTAATAAAGAAACAGACTCCATCTAATATTTATTTAAAAAAAAATAATTGAACTAATTTAAAAATTAAAGGCTTTAATTAAAATTCTACCAAATTATTACCCTAATAAACCTAAATACCTATGTATTTTTCACACACCACTGTCACATTAAATTTTCAATTAGTTTCTGTAAATTAGAATTTTAATACCGCTCTTAATTTTGAAATAAATATTTTATGCGAATTTTTCTTTACCTGCATTTCTATACCAGAATATGAAAATAATGCGAAGAATCCTACATTATATCGTTGTATCTTATAACTTCCAAAAAAACGAAAAAAATCATTTTATAATAAAATCAAAACAAATCTAGGCTAATTACAATGAATACGAGCAGAGAAAAATAGTACGTATTTTTTTCACCTCACCTTGCGTATACACAACCTCCGTTGTACAATGTTCTTTTTTTGTCTTTCCACCAGTCCGTTTCACAACAATCACAAACTGCACGCGGGATCAAATACGGCGACGGTTCTATCACGTGACATTCCGTAAGGTGTTGCTAAAGCATAAAAATTAATTCTGCGGTTGATTACGCGACAAAATTACCGAAAAAATCACCGTTGTACAGATGTGTGACACAGATGTAAAATCGTGGGACATTATTGAAACTTTATTTTGAAAGTTTAGAGGGCTTCAATCATTACAATTATACGAACTGCATGTGTCGTCTAACGATTCTCATACAAAATTTACTTCAAAAGAGCATACAGTAAGAATAAACAACATTTGTTTAGCATAATATGGTAATTTGACATGCTCATTTTGTATGGGGAAACGAAAACAAGGTTTAAATTATTTATTATAATATGATTACGGATAACAAACCATTCTAATAGAAAAACAACTTTAAACTTTCCAAAAAGGCAAAAACAGATAAGTTATAAAAATATATGTCTGTAGGACACTTTTTTGACACTTAGCCTCATGAGCGGTCACGCAGCGTATTTACCCAAACTTTGATAGTGTCATTTTGTGGACTTGCTCATAAGGGCTTGTATAGGGTCTTTCAACGGTTTTTGTTTCAATATGCTGAGTCAACTACTTATCTGATCAATGTAAAACTTGGACTCGTGTTTTTTCGTACCTTTGTCTTTCCGTTGTCAAGTCGGTTACTTAATTGGACAAATTTCGCTCGATAGTTTTTATTTTTGAAAATGATGCCTTTTTAAGTTATTATTTCGTTTTATGTCTAAACGGCTTGAGTTTTATGTCTGAAATTACTGCTATAACAAGAAAACATGATTTATTTTCTGATGTCAGGTGGAAAAACTCCTACATCAAATACTTTTTCGTCAAATCCAGAAAAAACTCCAAAATTCACTGATTTTGCGTGCCGCCAGCGCGCGAAGCGAGCATTCTAATGTAGACTTTCTGACAATATACTGAATTTCAAAATCGCTCAGTAAGATTATCGTGCACCAGGCAGGGGTGAGGCCTTAAGGGTTATAACTACGTAATAGTTTTGCACTGAAGCCAAAACTACATTTTTTTAAAACTTTTATTTGTCTGTATTTATGTTCCCTTTTAACTCGAGAACCACTCAACGGATTTGGATGTGATTTTATATTATCATCGTATTAGTATAAAATAACGTCCTAAAACGGTGCAAAGATTGAATAAACGCAGGGGAGCCGCGAGCAAAAGCTTGTAACTAATAAGATATTTCCTATTGTAGTGGATGTGGCTAGAATTGTAAAATGGTAGGTGCAATAATTAGGTTAGGTTGTACTCATGTTTTCTTAACCTTCATAGTAAAGGAGGTTATTTTAACGTACCTATTTTGTATTTTTAGCTTCCGCTCGCTCCTTCACACGGGTGGAATTTGATGAAGTATATAGCGCTCCCTCAGTAATATATATAAATAAATAAACATGACTTCCCAGATTGGCTTGTCAATTAAATCTAGAAATTAAATAAAGCGGAACTATTATTTTCTCTTCATATGGCAACTATAAAACTTTCACTGACAGTTTCAAATCCCAGAGAAAATTTCTTTCCATAGAGGTTCTTCGTGATTTTCGTATTGATATCGAAAGAAAAATTGAAAAATCTACGTTTTGGTGCTTCATAATGGGAAAAACTATAAAGAGTAGTGCAAGAGAGGTCATATACCATGTATTCGGGCGGTGAAAAGTTCTAACTGATTTGGATTACTTGTACAAACGAGTGGCTGTTATTACAGGTATTTAATTACAGTTAATGTATCAATTATGACCTATTTAAGTGTAATAAATCCTATCCAAGCCTATAAACACACATAAAAGACCTGCTTTATACATTTTATTATAATTTTGGAGGTTATGTTTAAAAATAATTTAAAAAGCTCTGTTGACGTTTTTATGTGGAGACTGTATAGTTTTGATCCTTTTAGCATCTCGAAAACTAATTTTGTGTTAATTTTCAGGAAAATCTGAAAGCACGGTGCGACGAATCGTCAAAGAAGGTGAAAGCGGTGACATAAGTTTTCGACACCCGGGAAAAATAAGAGAGGCCCTCCTTTTCTGGATATTGTCGACTTTATTTTAAGTGCAATTCGACAAAAGGTGCGGTTGATGAATGAACAATCAGAATGAACTCATTATTATGATTTCTTGCTCTAACCTACAAATAAATGGCATTAAGTTGTAGGTATATAAAAGTTTTTTAATTTCAAGAATTCACAGAGGTACAAGAGTCGCCAAGCACGAATCCAGGGGGGGGGGGATAGGTGGGATTTATCCCCCTCCCGAAATTTGGCGTGACATACACGGGACCGGGAATGTTTATATTCATAACCACTGTAAAGTACGTTTAAGTACGTTTTAATAAAAAAGGCACGGTACAAGTGTCGCAACGGCTTATGAGCGGTGACCTTGACTGCGCTAGTCATTTTTCCTCTATAGCACTTAGTTATTTTGTGCGAGAGTGAACACATGCGCTATTCCCCCACCACTTTCGCCGAGAGCTCAAAAACCGTTGCGACACATGTACTTTAGATACTTGATAATATTATAGTACAGTGATCACAGAGGTTTCTTTCACAATTCACGTTGTTGGTTCAATGAATATCCCCCTCCCCCTTGAAACAAAAGTCTGGATACGTGCCTGAGTGTCGCAACGGTTTTTGAGTGCTCGGTGAAAGTGGTGGGGGACTAGCGCATGTATTCACTCGCGCACAAAATTACTAAGTGCGAGAAAAAAAATGACTAGGGCAGTCAAGTTCACCGATCATAAACCGCTGCGACACTTGTATCTAACTATATACTTAGCTAACAAAGTTTCAGAGACCGTCATGGCAAAAAAAATCTTTCCTACTTAAATGTGAGCGCTACAAAGTGACTGAGCAAGTATCAAGTTTTTGCGGTCGCAGTATAGTATTGCCACATAACCGATTGAAGCACTATCATTTTTCTTCTAGACTTAATTGACAATCTGTACGATAATTTTGCCGTCAAAACGATAACTTTGACGTGGAAACACGATAATATTAAATTAACTTTTGGAGTTGGCAATACTGCGCGGGAGGTTGATAGACGATTTGCAACAACAATATGCAGACTGAGATTTGGACACTGCCGAACACTTAAATAGATTTAAAATTGTTGAGAATTCAAACTGCGAACACTGTGGTCATGACATGAAAACGCTGACATTACTCACTTAATACAAAATTGCCCGTTATTTGGAATACAGAGATTGACATTGATAGCAAAAATTCAAAACGTGTTAAATGAAGTCCCCCGCCAGGTCAATGAACTTCTATCAAAAGAAGAATTATTTTCTGCCATTTATGAGGTACATAATTACGACAATTACTGAAATTTAAGTATCAAAGAAGAGATAGTACTACATCCTACACTGAAAAACAGATTCTTTTGAAACTTCTACAACAAACAAAATGGAAAAAAATGTATTGGCTGAAAGGACAAGTATCCAGGACGTAAAAAGCAAGCTAAAAGAAAAAAAAAGGGCCGACGAGAGGTGTTTGCTACTCTAATTTCTATAAATGAATTTCATTTATTATTATGTACTTCCATTAATTTAAGGACTTGTTAATTGTCTTCGAATCTGTAAGTTTGCAATTACTACTAAGGTCCAAAATGGACTTCCAAAACAGACCGGGAGGCAAGACTGGTGGAGGTGGAGTGGCGTCATGGTCGGAAAGCAACAGGGACCGACGCGAAAGACTTCGTCAGCTTGCTTTGGAAACTATCGATTTAAACAAAGATCCTTATTTTATGAAAAATCACTTAGGTATGTATTTATTGTCACCGAATTAACAATCTTTTTTCTAGTTGTTTGAAACCAATAACCTAAATGATTGTTTTTCTAGGTTCTTATGAGTGTAAATTGTGTCTAACATTGCACAACAACGAGGGAAGTTACTTGGCTCACACTCAAGGGAAGAAACATCAAGCTAACTTGGCCCGTCGTGCTGCCAAAGAGGCCAAGGAAGCACCTCAACAGTTGGCTCCTGAAAAGCCTAGAATTGAACCTAAAAAGTTTGTTAAAATTGGACGACCTGGTTATAGAGTGACCAAGCAAAAGGACCCTGAGTCTGGTCAACAAAGCTTATTGTTTCAGGTTGATTACCCAGGTGAGCTTCCAGTAGTAAAAAATCAGAGGGCTACTCCAAAGTGAAATAAAGCTATTGATTATTGTTAGATAGTATTAATATTTGCTCAAACGATAAACAATCCACCTGATCTTTTATATGATAATAAAATAAATAAAATATAATTTGCTGCCCCAATTTTGTCACTCACTGTCATTTTATTATGGACATCAAGATTTTATATACAGGTTGAACCAAATGAATGCCTCCTGCAGGAAAAGTACATAAAATATTAAAGATAACAAATTTTAATTAAAGCAACCTCTACTTTATTTTTAAAGTTAAGGAAAACTGCATTTAAAGAATTTAAAAAAATCACCTGCTTGAACTGGAAATCGAACCAGTCAAATCTGTAAAAAACACATGTACTTCTATGATAGCAATCGAAAGGGTCTGGCATAAGAACCAAATTCTTCTGAGTAACATTTCATTGTAAATGAAAGGAAGACCATGAATTTTGACATTTTAATAATAAAACTATTAACTTGATATATCCCAAAATTCAATATTGTTAGAAGTATGAAAAATAAGCAGGCAATACATAGTATTCATTTTATTGAACAACATTTTAAAATAACATCCTGATCCTCATGATTTACTGTATCGATGTGCAATTTTAGTATTTAAGGTACTTTCCCTCCAGAAGGCATTCATTTGGTTCAGCCTGTATAATATGTAATACCTAGTCGGTTCTTAAATACTGTCACTGGCTATTTATTTAAAAAATAGAACACCTAGAAAAAAAACTGAAATGGTGTTCGATTTTCAAATATTTTTTGGTTAATAATCTGCCAAATCACAATTACATTCATTAATTTTTTACAATGGAGTGGACTCGCAAAGAGGACCAAGTAGCAGTAATTGCATTGTATCGTTGCGGCCATCCGCCAAAGACGATATTCAACTTGCTTCAAAAATTAAAAATCACGAAGAGGTTCGTGTACCGTACCATCAAGAGGTACAATGAAACCTCTAGTGTCGATGACGAGAATAAAACTGGCAGACCTCGTTCTGTTAGGACTACAGCAGTCATCAAAGCAATCAAGGCATCAGTGGATTGAGGTTAGGGCTAGATGAGGGCCAATCTTGATGCCTTATTAGCTTGATATTCTGGCGCTTGAACCACTCCTGAGTTGTTTTGGCCTTATGAGCAGGTGCGGAGTCCTGTTGAAACACAAATGACCATCCTCCAAAGAGTGTCTGGGGCAGATCTTTTACTATGCGATCTAAAACAGTGTCTTGGTACACTATTGCACTGGTTTTGACACCTTATTCACAAAAATGCACTTCAGTAGGGCCATAGTAGGACACTCCCAACAAAATCATGACTGATGATGGATGATGGCCATGCTGCACTCTAGGAATGGCATTTCCAGCGGCCGCAGAGCTGGTAGCGTACACCCTGTCATTTTGTTTGTTGTACTTCTCTTCGATATTAAAAAATTTCTCGTCTGTAAACAGGATATCGCAGTGTCTGTTTCTTGCGTACCACTTTAGCAAAACTTTGCATTTTTTGGCTCTCATAGCTATCAGACAAGCGTTCAGAAAATGTCCAGTCTTTTTTCTCAGCTCGTAGTCCCAGTCTTCATTGAGTACTTTTTTTACGGTACTTCTGGTTAATCCCATCTCCAAAGCCATCAGTATCTGCTTGCAGACGGGATTTCTTGCAACATGCGTCTTGATTGCTTTGATGACCCCTGGAGTCGATGCAATGCAATTACTGCTACTCCTGCTACTCGGTCCTCTTTGCGAGTCCACTCCATCGTAAAAAATGAATGAATGTAATTGAGATTTGGCAGATTATTAATCAAAAAATATTTGAAAATCGAACATAATTTTTTTTTTCTAGGTGTTCTGTTTTTAAAATAAATGGCCAGTAACAGTATTTAAGAACCGACTAGGTACATACAACCTAAGACCAAAGATGGTCTTATAAAATTTTGGAAGTGGAAGCAAAAAAGTGGACTTTGTGCATATTAGCAATCAACAATAAAGACAATTTCATGTAGATTCAGAAAAAAAAATGTTAGAATTGGACAAGAATTTCCATAGAATTAAATTAACTGTCATACATTTTCCTCAGATACCTGCAACCTGTCTGGAAAAATGACATACCAAAAAATTGCACAGAATTCTAAGGGTTGACATTGACTGCCATCTTTTTCCTATTCAAACACACGTCCATCCACATCCACCATAACTTTGCATGGTGAATTTAAATGCATATTAAAATTTTTTTAACTATTCAAAATTTTAAAAACTTAAATTATTTTGATTGCTGTTGCATAAAATATATACATAGTGTATAAGCACGAGTATTCTTTAATTTTAGCTCTTGTGTATTTTAGGTATATGTACATAGGTCAAAAGTGTGTCAGGTAATATTTTTGACAATTTATTTAAATATTTACTATACTGTAACATACCTCTTCTTTTACAGAAATAGCTGAGGGAGTGCAGCCCAGACATAGATTTATGTCAGCTTATGAACAAAAAATAGAGCCTCCAGACCGCAGATGGCAATACTTGCTTTTTGCTGCAGAACCATATGAAACCATTGCATTTAAAGTTCCCAGCAGGGAAGTTGAGAAACATGATTCCAAATTCTGGACTCACTGGAACAAGGATACGAAGCAATTTTTCCTGCAATTTGCATTTAAAATGGAGCCTTTGCGTATGCCACCACCTCCAAAAATGTGGGAGAACCCTGGGTTGCGGCTGCCGCCTCCACCGGGTACGCCGATGATGGGACTTCCCCCACCCCCACCACTGATGCCAGTGCCACCTCCACCACCATCCATGTAATTCAGAGAATTCCAATAGTTGTGAAAATAAATGACATCCAATTTTTCCAAGTTCATATTTTTGGCTCGCCACTACATAAAACATTTCCTATTTTCATGGTAGTTAGGAATTGGGATAAATGTTTGAAAACTCATAAAGGTAAGGATTTGGCTGAACGAACAAGTGGTGCGAATATTTTTCATACAAGAAAAGACGAGCGCCGTCTATTAGAACTTGTTATAACAAAGTCAATGACGGCCCACGTCAGGCACTATCGGGAGTACGTTACGCCAGCGGCATGTTGGCGCTTTTCAGGATTTCAGCTTGACAGATAATTAGAGCGTCATCTCGTGTAATTGTGCCCGAAATAAAAAAATAGTGCTTCCAGCCGATCCAAAGATATTTACTAAAAACAGATTCCGCTGGAGTAATGTTACCCCAGCGGCATGTTTTTTATCCTGTGGTGGTAGCTAAAATTAGTGCGTCCAGTGGTTTCAGAGTTATTCAAGATGCCGCTGGGGTAACATTTAGCCAATTGCTGTGTCTCTTAAACAGCATGACATACAACGACGATTTTTTAAATCAAGGCGCGTCTTAATTAGTTCCTATTTTGTGCAAACTTGTTTTTTCTATAATCGACGCTGTTGGTAAACTACGATTTTTTTTCTAAAACCCTAAAATCGGCCCTTGCGCTTCAATTATTTATTTCTTTATTTCAAAACAGAAAACATACATTAGAATAATATATAGGTGTATCAAAAACCTGTTAGGGTTTGTACGTACACCGAGATTCCTGTCTTACTTATCCAAAAACAAATATAATGTTAGACTAATCTTAAAATATTGAATGTTTTATACAAATAGATCATACACATTTACACTTATATTATAACCTCAATTATTATCATCATACCCACATAATATCGCAACCAGCAACCATGCGCGTGAAACAAACTTATGGGTGACTTTGATATGAAATGTAGTCGCTAGTTAGAATCTAGTAGAAGCCATTTTAGATTGCAGATAAAGGTGTTATTCAAGAATTAGTCCAGTTAGTGCTTGGCATGGCTACTGTATACAGGTGGTAAATTATTTTAGTCTTTAATTACTCACTAAAGTAGTTATCGAGACGTGTATTTTGTATCTATACATACATAATTAACAGTTATTTATACCTACGGTAGGTGGTAGAGCTGATGCCGAGCTCGACTGTGGAGGTACCACCATCTTACTCACAAATCCTCCCGAAGTTATTCGGGGGAGAGTAAGAGAACAGCTCTCAGGCAAAACCAGGCGGCCCACCATTGCCTGGGACCGATGGATGGCAGTACATCCATCCCTAATTGCCAGGCCTTAAAACAGACTGGTGACGGGCAGCGGCGTCACTGGTGCAAGGGTTTAGGCACCGCGCTCACCAACCTGTCTGCCCAGCGTGTGTGAGTATGGGCATTTCTTCCAGGGGGACCGCCAAGAGTGGTGAAATCCTGGAAAGGCCAATGTCCAGCAGTGGACGAAACAGGCTGATGGATGGATATACCTACGGTTATAGGATGTTCAGAAAATACTGTTTTAATTTACTTTTAATGTTATTAGGATAAATTGACTCTTTAAGGTTATTAGGCATACCTACTGTTAAATAATTTAGGTATCAGATTTTCCGATGATCTTTTCCTGTAAAAATTTTTGATTGAGGGCACTTTCAGTTTTTTTCTGGTTATACTCCGTGTGTGAATTTTATATTTAACTTCTTTTTGCGTAGGTATCTAGATAAAAAAAATGTTCTTGTAAAAGTTCTAGTTCCACTCTAAGAGTAAATGGGTAGTATATTTGCAAATTTAAAGAGAGCATTTGGGTCGTTGCGATGCTTTTCTTTTATTTTCACGGGAACTATCATTTTTAGCATACGAAATTGTAAAGCGTAAATTTTATCTAGGTAAGATCTAAACGTTCTTCCATAACTACTAAGCCCATACGAGATTATAGAGTCAGTTAATGATCTGTATATAGGTATCTAAGATAATTGTGAATGGGATTTTATTTTTAATTATATAAAGTTTTGCCATGACCGCACGCAATTTCATACACACGTGGTCTACGTGGCAATTCCAGTTAAATCTTTCGTCTATTATCAGTCCGAGGTACTTTTGTTGACTTTCTTGTTTAATGGAAGGACAGTAGCAAGTTATGTATACACCCTCACGTGCCTCTTTTGCACAGCTCATGTCAAAACAAACCAATTAGTTATGATACTTTATGAGAGCTTAGAATGGTAATTCTAACATAGTTGCAAAAGTCGTAAAGTTCAGTAATAAAATCAAACCGTTCTATTGTATTGATAATATTTTACGAGTTTCTAATGTGCTAGCAACGCCTCACCTTCGAGGAATAGTTACGCATAATTAGGGCCCCTCCAGCTCATTGAATTGTATAAAAACCTGGAGCTGCGCTCTCAGTATTCATTCTACTCTGTACCATCGTCTTGCAAGTATTTCTATAATAAACTTCAGTTCCACCAAGTCCTGACTTTTGTCTTCTACCGCCCACGTTCTTCAGTCTCCGAGCACTAAAGCTTACCTAAACTATACAGAAAGTTTAACCAAGTACTCCACGAACCAGCAAAGCTTAACTGGCGACCGTGACAGGACATCAACGTCGCAACTTTATAAAAGTCGAATTGTTTCAACAATCAAATCGCAACCACACGTCTTGCGAAAATAAATTCGTTAAGCCCAACGGAAATCTTCAAGTTTTCAAACCACTACGGTCTACAAGCTCTGAAGGAAGATAAACCGCACGAAGCAGAGGCAGCACAAGCAAGCAGGCAAGGAACAACGGCGTGGACAAGTAGAATCGGGTGAGCGTCATCGGCAGTACCACCAGGCGTCTCCTCCTTAACCTCACAACGGTACCACCATCAACAGAAGACCTACGGTATTTATACCTTTATACCCACAATTTTTTCTTTGTGCCAATTATATTTTACTGTGTAAAACAATTGAAAAGTATTTGTGTAAGTCTTTTGGACTATAAACTCAATAAGACAATTATGTCTTAGGGGATAAAATTCCTACATTAATAATTGTTATAAATAATTATTATTTTAATTTTAATTTCTTTTGGCGAAAAATGATCCATTAATTGTTAATGAATGCATAGAAGAGTTAACAGTTATTCAAATTCAAGTAGAGATACATTGCGAGCGTTATTAATTATCATAAAAGACTTAATTGAAAGACTCTTGCGATTATACCACGAATACAGAGAAATATTGCTCTACTCGGAATTGCAAAGGTAACTTTCAAAGCGAACTTAATTTTTGTGTAACCAAGCGAATTCTTTAATTTCGAAAATGGAAAACGTGACTACTATCCCACAAGACATCTTAAAAATAGTTCCACTATTTAACGGCGATTATCGGCAGCTAAATTTATTCATAAGAAAAAGTGAATTTGTGCTGGCGTTATATGATGGTCCGCACGAATAAGGGGTGACTAATCTTCAATTTATTACGAGTAGATTAACGGGTAAAGCGGCTACTTTAGTGAGCGAGCGCGAAAATATTCTTACGTGGATGGAATTAAAAAATTTACTTCTTCAGCACTTTGGAGATCCCAGATCTGAAGAATGCATTGCGATTAAACTCGAAACTATGAAAATTAAACCGGGAGAAAAATACCAAGCATTTTGTATTAGGATTCAGTCGGTCCGCAGTAATTTATTTGCCAAAGTAAATAATCTCGAAGACGATCAGATTAAAAATAGCAAAATGAAAATTTATGATCATATGGCATTTAATATTTTTCTTTACAACTTACCGGAAGATTTAATGAGAATTGTACGACTAAAAGCTCCTGAAACTTTAGAGGCAGCTTTAGAAATTGTAATGGAAGAGGAAAATTTCCAAAAGCAATACCGCATGCGCAAACAAATGAATAATTTGACTAAAGGTTTTAAACGATTAAATATTAAACAAACGAATATGCAACCGGGACTACCTCAATATATTAATTATGGTGACCCACGGGCGATCACCAACCCTCAGCATAAATTTAATCAATTTAACAACCAACAACGCGGAAATCCTCCACCGTACAGACCTTTTAATCAAAAATACAGTCAGTACAATCAAAATCTACAAAAAGAAACGCAACCAGGTCCGTCTAGGATTCCACCATTCCACCTAAATCCGCCAAAATTCGTGAAGAAAACTAAGGCGCAACCAAATCCAGTAGAACCCATTAATTACCATGAAGTTGATGCTACAAATAACGAAAATAACGACCCTCAAGAAAATAATTCAGGTCTAAATTTTCAAATCAAGGCCTCAACGTCAAAAACACAAAAATGAATTTACAATTACCGTACATAAAAATAGCAGAATTAAATAATGCTAAATTCATGATTGATACAAGAAGTACACGAAGTTTTATTAACAAAAACATCGCATTTAAATATTTCAAAATTATATCACTAAAGAAACATTTGAAATTATTAGTACTCATTCTATAAGTCAACATAACGAGATAATAATAATACCGTTATTTAAAACTTTCCAGATAAATTTATTTTATAAATTTTTCATATACGATATTGGAGACAAATACGATGGTCTAATCGGAATTGACTTGTTATCACTGCTTGAAGCAAATATTAACATAAAAAATAAAACGCTTCAAACGAGTAATGTGATTATACCTATAATTTACGATCGACTCAGTGACCACATAAAAACGTTTAACTATATTAACATAATTTTGCTATCCATGCAAACCAAGACGATAAATACGTCAGGGTACGCATACGTTACGGTAGAAAATATGGGACAAGAAAATTTAAACTTGGAAATCACAAGTCCATTCAAAGTTAAGGAAATACTTAACGAAAAGTGCTTAATAAACTTTGTACGAGATAAAGATTTCAATAAAAAGTTAATTAAAAATTGAAACGACAAATTAAGACTTGATCACATGAATCAATCAGACACGGCTTATATACGCTCTATGTTTTAAATTTAGAGACATATTTTATTGCGAAGGAATTCCATTAACTTTCACAAATAAAATAAAACATCACATAAGAACTAAAACGGATAATCCAATTTACGTGAAACCTTACCGTTTAGCGATATCACAAGCGAAAGAAATAAAAACTCAAGTTGATAAATTGTTACAAGAAAATATTATACAACCAAGTTTTTCACCTTAGAACGCACCTGTTCATTTAGTGCCTAAAAAATTAGATGTAACAGGGGAACAAAAATATAGAATGGTCATAGACTATACAAAACTGAATAACATCACTGTAGACGACAAATATCCGATACCAAATATTTCTGATATTTTTGATAAATTAGGAAAGTGTTCTCATTTCTCTATAATAGATTTAGCCAGCGGCTACCATCAACTAGAAATTGTAGAAGATGACCAACCGAAAACTGCATTTAGTACAGAATTTGGACATTATGAATTTTTGAGAATGCCGTTCGGATTAAAGACATCACCAGCTACTTTTCAAAGAACTATGGACTATATTCTAAAAGGACTACAAGGCGTTCATTGTATGATCTATTTAGATAAAATTATAATATTTTCTGAAACATTAGAAGATCATTTAGAAAAACTTACAAAAGTTTTTGAAAGACTCAGGTCCGCTAACTTGAAAATCCAGTTAGACAAATCAGAATTTCTTAAAGAAGAAGTACTGTATTTAGGTCACAAAATAACGAAAGAAGGATTAAAACCAAATAATGATAAAGTTTCAGCAGTTATTAATTATCCATTACCAAAAAATGTTAAGGAAGTTCAATCATTCTTGGGATTAATTGGATATTACCGAAAATTTGTAAAAGATTTCGCTAAAATTACAAAACCTTTAACTAAAGTGTTGAGAAAAGATACAAAATTCGAAGTTAACGAAGCATTTCTAAAATCTTTTTAAACTTGCAAACAATTACTTGTTAATGCACCATTGTTACAATTTCCAGACTTCGATAAGCCATTTATCTTAACAACTGACGCATCGTATTTCGCACTCGGCGCAGTCTTATCTCAAGGTCAAATTGGTAGCGATAAGCCAATTGCATATGCTAGTTAAACTCTAAATAAATCTCAAACAAATTACAGTACAACTGAGAAAGAACTGTTAGCAGTCGTTTGGGCTTGTACATTTCAGACCTTATTTGTATGGGCATAGATTCGATATTTATGCGGATCATAGAGCTTTAGCATGGCTATTAACATTAGGTGACTCAAACAGTAAATTAAAAAGATGGCTAAAAAAAAATTGCACATATTATTGCCTTCTTAAGATCTTACATAGGTGTTTTTGCCTTTTCAGAAAAGGATTTGCTGTCGACAAGGTGCAATGATGCCTTTTGACAGCCGCTGTGCTACCGTGGTTGCTCTGCTCTTGCCTGCTAACCTAGAGGTTCTGTGTTCAATCTCCGCACCCTTCACATCACTGTTCAGTCTGCACGCTTCGGAAAGCACATCGACATCTATTTATGCCCGATCTATAGGGCCCATCACATTTGAGAATAATTAAATGTAGTGTGTAAATAAAGAGCATTGAAATATTGAAAATAAATAAAATAGAGATGGTATATATAATGTCATCTCACTCACACTATATTTATGATACTTGCATTGGAGAATATAAAGTATTGCAATATGCCCCAATCAAAATTCCCCGTTTGCGTTACATTCACAAAAGCTATGGGACGAGCCCCTCTGCCGCCAAGTCCAGGAACATCTCTTAAACACTGCGACAAACGCTGCAGACCGGGCTCGCCTCCTAGCCACTAGTGAACGAGAGTCGGGGTATTGGCTAAACGCTTTACCATCGCCTAATATCGGCACCTTGCTGGACCGCACCACTTTCTCACTAGCCATCGGACTGCGACTGGGCGTCAATTTGAATGAGCCACATCGCTGCCGTTGCGGAGAGAGAGTCGACCGCCTCGGTCACCATGGCCTGTCGTGTCAGCGCAGCGCTGGCCGCCTGCCTCGTCACGCCAGTATCAACGATATCATCCGTCGGGCTCTTGCGAGCGTAAACGTACCTGCCATTCTGGAACCGAATGGCCTGTCACGTGACGATGGTAGGAGACCCGACGGGATGTCGTTGATACCCTGGAAGAACGGGAGGTCCCTGGTGTGGGACGCGACTTGTGTTGACACAGTTGCTCCGTCCCACTTACAGGTGACCTCGTCACAGGCCAGGACGGCGGCAGCGTCGGCGGAGGAGGCGAAACGGCGCAAAAATGTATCCCTTGGCGTAGGATACATATTTGTGCCTTTTTGCGTTGAAACCCTCGGGCCGTGGGGGCCGGGAGCGCGGCAGCTCTACAAAGAACTGTCGTCGAGATTGGTCGACGTTTCCGGAGATACCAGGGCTGGCGCATACCTCGGCCAAAGAATTGGCCTAGCAATTCAACGAGGTAATGCTGCCAGTATCCTGGGTACTCTTCCACGTGACGACAGCGATTTTGGCTAAATTTTTTATCTACTTTAATTAAATATTTTTGCTAGGTAGTTTTAGTTTAGTTTACTTTATTTCGTAGAATAATTTAGTTTTATAAATTAGTTTATTTAAGTTTTGTTAATATAATAATCTCACTTTTCTATTATAACTATTATTACATATTTTTGTGTACAATATAGAATGATAATGAAAATAAGTATTATGTATGTATGATGTTCAAGAACATATAGGTATATAACAATTACATGGGTCAAAAGTGTTTTTCTTCTAATTGAATCAAATCAAATAATTTTACTGTCAGGCATCTGTGGCCCTTACAAACTAACATTATAGTACAAAGTATAACAATATATAGCCTTTATTCTGTCCTACAGTGATTTTGAAGTTAAGTTTTAAAGAACATCTTATTCATTACAATTAGGTCATGTACCACAGTGCCACATGGCAAAGGCCTCGTCCAACTCCTTCCAATGTTCTCTGTCCCATGCCACTCTTCTCCGGTATGGACCGGCTGTCAATTTAAGTTTGTCTTTCCAGCATCGCCAACCACTACTTATTTTTCCTTCATGTGGGTACCAGTCTGTGATCTTTTTACTTGATTTCTCTGAGTTACTATGCAGCATGTGACCTGCCCATCTCCATTTCTGCTGGTTAATCCTTGAAAAGAAATATAAGGGAGTCTGGTTTTATTCCTCAGTAGGTCTACCATGAGTTTTGCTTATTATACTGTTACCGTCTGTGTAAATATTTTACACAGACGTTAATGTGTATAGTAAGCAAAACTAATGTAGGTCTTCGTTTCTAGTTCTATCCTTTACTCTTGACTTCCAACATGCTTCTCTCCATGGCTCTCTGGCATCTTTCGAGTTTGTCTTAGTGTTCTTTGTTTAAGGCCCACATCTCGCGCCCATATGTTAAAAAGGGAAGAATAAATGTGTTGAGTGTTTTTGTTTTCGTTGATAGCCTCAAGTCTTTACTTTTCATCTCTTTTAGGGACTAGTATCTCTTCCACCCGTTGGCTATTTGCTTGTTGATTTCTTCGTGTGTCTAGTCATTTGGAAAGATTATTTGACCAAGGTACACATATTCTAAGTTACATAGTATATTGGTACAAAATTGAATTAGTAAATAGAGCATAAACTATGTTATTATCACTTTACTTTGCACTACCTGTGTCATTCATGGTGCTGTCCTATGGCACTTGTCCACGGAAGCAACGGAGAACTCTCACCACAAACGCCGAAAAGTTGACGTTGCGGCGCGACTCCAGCAACTGCACCCTAGGCGGACGGATGATACCCCATCTTTTGGAGCACGTACTCCGCGATGTCCTCCGCCTTAGTGTTTAGTGCAGGCGTGTTTGGCTTCGCAGCACGCAGCTTCTGTTTGGGCTCCATACGAGCTTTGCCGCAGCGGTTCTGGGTCGTACGTGGTTGGCGCTTGCTCCTTTGCACAGTCTCGAAACCATTATCAATAGCCCGGTTCGGCGCCTTTTTACTGGGAGCGGTAGGGGCGCTCGCGGTAATGCTGGCGAAATCTCGATGACGAGGTAGGTACCTACATATCTAACAAATGGTCCAATTTATAATTTTTAGAGAAATATTTTGCGTGTCGAAAGTTTTCTCATGAAATTTATTACAATGTAACGACTTACGAAAACTTCACATTCGGCTATCGTTATCTCATTTTAACACACGACATATGGCCATTAGAATGACAAGTATCGAAGGAATCGTTCATTTTTTTTTGATCCATCTACAGGTACCATTCTATATCTTTGATCCTAGCCACCATGTTACCAATAACCTGTAAACTGATGCGCCGCGCCGCAGCGTGCCGCCCGATAGCGTTTTACGACTGCAGGCGTTCCAGCCTCGGAACTGTTCGGCGTCCTTATAAGGACGCCATTTTTCATGTCGACGTTCGGTACGGATCCTTATAAGGATCGTCCGCAGAGTAGTTTTTGCGTCGATTTTGTGTTCCGACTCGGATCTTTGTCCTCTGTGGTGTTTTTTTTGTGCTCTGTGGTATCTTTTGAGGTTTATTTTGAGTGGTCACACTAGCCAACGTTCCGAATTGGAAACAGCCCTACAGCACTGCGTAACCTTGGAGTCCTTATAAGGATCCGTGCCTGTTCGGCAACTCTATGCTGAATTTGTTGTTTTTCTTGACATTTTACTATGAAAAGATGTAAATATTTTTATATATTTTTATTACTGTATAGTAACAGAGATAATAAAGTACAATAAAAATACTATATGTTGGTTGATATTTTTATATTCCAATTAGATTCCAATAAGAAAGTCTTTTTCTTTATTTACTCGCATGCAGGTCGATCATAGTACAATATATTTTAATCAAAGTAATATCAGCTTGTTGACAATTTATCTAGGATTACAACGGTATGCCATATGCGTGGTATTTCTTACCAGGGAAGCCATAAAAACCACTAAACTAAACCAGGTCACGCGCGAACCTGGAACGCCTGCAGGCGCTAATCACTATCGGGCGGCACGCTACGGCGCGGCGTAACAGTTTAAAAGTACGCTACGCACGATCCTTATAAGGATCCGTACCGAACGTCGACATGAAAAATGGCGTCCTTATCAGGACGCTGTGGAATAATATGGGTTTGAGTTTGGAGTGCATGTTCCGAATGGCGCTAACAGTACTAAAATTACCATCAAATCACTTATGCCGCACGGCCAACATTGACTCGGAATGACGATAATAGACGCGAAAATCGATTATGTCGTGACTCCGAACGCACTATTATACTTACGTTTTGTTTTTTCACAATATGACGGACATGGTTTTATTTAACAAAAACAAAATACATGAAACTTTAATAAACTAAATTATCTTACGAAAGAAACTAAACCAAACTAACATACTACCAAAGACATTGTATAGAGAACAAGACTGTGCACTACGATACGAAGAACAAGCCGAGTGAGATGGGCGTTGGCAGTCGTTGGACCTTTTCTAACACGTTAGAAACTCAACAACACTATATAAGTTTATTGTATATATTATATACACTGGCAACTTGCCACGACTAGCGACAGCTATCTCGCTCGGCTCGTTTTTCGCTTGAAAATGGTATCACAATAATTACAACCTTATTTTTAAGGAAATAAAATCTAGTTTAGTTGAGAAAAAATTGGATAGTGCACAGTCTTGTTATTATACAATGTCTTTGCATATGTACTATCCAGCAAAAATATAAAATGTTTATAAATCATATTAGGTTTGGAAGCGTTTCAAAACGTGCGATCACAGTGCGAAATTTCACTCGTTTATAAGAAAGAGACAGATCTATATAGGAGAAAAAGAAAAAAAAAACTAAAATTAAATTAAGTACATTAGTTTAGTTAAGGTCTTAGGAAATTTTCAGCAAATTTGTGTTTTGATCACGTTTTGATTGTATAATACCTTATACTTGCTTTTTTGGAGGTTCCATTTTGAAAGAACTCTTTCCTCACATCACAACTACGACTTACAAATTGTGAACTTTAACTTTAAAATTTTCAAAACTTTATTCTATTTTATCTTGCTATATTAAAAAGTCGCATAATAAGTTATTCCCCAGGGAAGAAGGTGATTTTTCAATATGTTGATTAATAAATAAAGCCAACACATGTAAATTTATACTTTATGACAGTAAAACACGATCGTTAAAAACGTTTTTTAAATTGGTTGGATAACCACGTTATAAAAAAAAATAATCGATTTAATTATCCGATTAATCGAATGAATTTTCCTCAGTTTATATTCATCTGAGGAATTTTCAACTACTCTTAAGCGTTTTATCGCGGTGTTAATTTTGTCTAACCCTGGCAAACATGTTACCAATATGGAATAATATGGGGTTGAGTTTGGTGTTGGTACTTTCGGTGTTGGGAGTTCCGATTTCTGGCCATCTTAGGCATGCTGAAGACTCTTTCAAAAGACACTCTTTTTGTGTCTCGTTCTAGACCCCCAGAAGTCGCTCTCACAATAGACACGAAAATTTTGAAAAATATTGATTGTATTTTGTTACCGATTTTATACGTAAACTAGTATAGAGCAAGCTTTCACACTCCGTTAAAAGGAACGTATTTCCGCCAAAGATTACGAAATCTGCTAAAATGTCTAAAATAATGGAAATTTAAGAAAATTCTAACAATCATATCTGGAAAACTATCGAGTTTCGTGACGCGAAATTCGTGTATAGCCTTCTTAAACAAAGATCTATATGCTAAAAAAACATGGACCTTTAAATCAACGGTAAATATTGCACAGCTGAGCCAAAATCCCTGATGTCTAGTAGTGTATATGGCATATATAACCTACCGTAATTGCCATGTTATTGATGACTTCATCAAGGATCCAAGATATTGTGAAGGCATTGAATTAACATAACGATTGTACGGATCGAATCGCATCACGATTTTGTGTAATTTTTAGGATTCCGTATGCAAAGGGTAAAAATATATAATATCCTCTTATCTGAGCATTAAATCTAATAATAATAATAATAATAATAAAATTCTTTATTGCACACTATAAAATTTTTGTACACAGGCGAGCTTAATACTATTTAGTATTTTCTACCAGCTAACCTTTGGCAATGGGGAAGTTGTTGGGGGTAGTGCCATGATGTCAGAATAGTATAGATACAATTTTAAATAGATATATTATTTGTCACTAAAATACTCAATAAATTATAATATTACACTACATCCTAATAAACATATACAATATTAAGAACTAACAACATAATGTGATAAAATACATATACTACTTGCAAGTTTACATACATAAGTACTCAAAGACTCGTCGATAGCTTTATTGAGGAGAATTGATCGAACAACTCAAATCATTATAAACAAAAGATTTAATTTATCATGGATCGTTCTGCAAATCAAGAAAGTGTTGCTTTATCTTAGTCTTGAAGACTGACACAGATGAAGCTTCACGGATGTGTAGCGGCAAACGGTTCCATAAGCGTATTGCACTCACGGTAAAAGAATTTGTATACATGCATGAACTATGCTCAGGTGTGCGAAGAAGCCAAGCCTTGCTAGGACGCTGATTGCGGTCGAGGGACGAAAGGGGCACAAAACGTTCTTTAAGATAAGATGGGGAACTAGGGTTATGGAGAATACCATAAAGAAACGTCAAAATATGGGAATCTCTACGGAACCTGATATTAAGCCAATTGAGTTCAGTGCGGAATTTGGAAATGTGATCATACTTACGCAGTCCGAATATGTAACGAATGCATAAGTTGAGAAGACGGTCAAGCTTATTAAAAAGTTCCATAGTGAGGTCGGGATAGCATACATCCGCATAATCTAAGATGGGGAGCAACAATGAATTAACAAGAGTAACTTTAGCAGAGTATGGCAGAAACTTTTGCATGCGTTTAAGAGCATGCAAAGATGCAAATATTTTTTTGCTGCTTTCAGACACATGCAAATCCCAAGACATGTTATTTCTAATGTGCAAACCCAAATTTTTTACCTCGGTACAGTAAGGTAGTGGTATATTATTGAAGCAAACTTGGGGTAAGGTATGTAAGTCAAGTTTGTCCACTAGGGCCCTACTTCCTAGGATTATTACTTGCGTCTTAGCAGGATTAACTAAGAGTCCATACTGCTCTGTCCAAACACTAATAGAGTCGAGATCGATGTTTAACTTCTGAACAGTATGAGACAAAGAGTCCTGCTTGCAAGATAAATACAGCTGCAAGTCATCGGCATACAAGTGATAAGAGCTGAAGTTCACAACAGAGACAAGAGTATTTATGAAAACAGAGAATAGTAATGGAGATATGACCCCACCCTGCGGAACTCCAGCTGTCACGTCACACCAATTGGAGAATTTGTCGTCAATACGTATGCGCTGCTGACGCCCATGTAGATACGAATCAAACCATGTCGCTGCAGAGTCAGAAATGTTAAGTGAACGGAGAATAGCCAAAAGGATGTCGTAGTCAACGCAGTTAAAGGCGCTGCTGAAGTCAAGTAAGGTAAGGAGTGTAAGTTGCCTATCGTCCATAGCTTGGCGGATATCATCGGTAACTTTGATAAGAGCAGAGCAGGTACTATGGGATGGACGAAATCCCGATTGAAAAGGGTTAAGGAGGTTATTCGCGTGGAGAAAATTCAGAAGTTGGCGATTGACCACTCGTTCAAGTACTTTGGAAAGAAAGGGTAAGATTGTTATAGGTCGATAGTCTTTGAATGTGGTGGGATTAGTAGACTTCGGAATTGGGACCATATACGCCATTTTCCACAGGGAAGGAAAACTGCTTGAAGAAAGTGAGAAGTTAATTATGTGGGTAATAGGAGGAATAATGGTATTAAGGATCGGCAAAAGAAGATCACGACCCAAGCCATCATGACCCACTGCTTTACTTGGAATCGACAAAATAATTTTTTCAATACTGAAATCCGAAACTGGCGCGAAAGAGAAACTGTTGTCATTTAGCGAGGGCGAAGCTAGAAGATGTCTTACTGTCGACTGTTTTAACAGTGTATCGATACTGTGAGGAGGGGATGAGAAGTGCCGATTTAGACCATCAATGTCCAGAGAAGTAATCGGCTCCTGCTTATTTTTACCGAATCCTAAAGTACGTAAAAATTGCCAGAGTCTATGAGGAGAACATTTTTCCACATTGGTGTGAACGTGGCGCCGTTTGGCGTTTCTTATCACCTGATTACAACGATTTCTTGCGGCTTTAAACTTAATCCAGTTATCCTCAATCGGGTTATTTTTATGTCTGCGCTTAAGTCTGTCTCTATAAGCCATTAGTTTGCGGATATTGTCGTTGAGCCAAGGGGCTGGGGCATGTTTCATCCGTACTGGACGAATGGGAGCATGAGTATCATAAAGGTCTGTGATCAATTTATTGAATGTGTTGACCTTGTCATCAATGTTGTTTAGACTCTCTAACTGAGACCAATCAACCTTGCTTGCATCCGCCAAAAGTTTGTCCCTGTCCATATCTGCAAAATTACGCTGAAGAATGATTTTAGGCTTCACTTTAGGGATTTTTAGCTTATATGAAGCAAAGATGAGATCATGGTGAGAATACCCAGCTGCTGTAAACTGGCCATGAGAAGCAATACGGTCAGGGCAAGGGGTCATAATAAGATCCAGAAGTGTATGGGAATCACCAATGTGATGAGTGGCATCAAGTTCGAGAATGGAAACATTAACAGAGGAGATCAGGGCCCGAAGTTTTTGTGAGCGGTAATAAATCTGTGAATCAGTTGGAGAAAGTAGGTTGGTGTTAAAATCACCCATAATTAGGGCATGCTCATAACTGGGCAAGTAAGTAACAAGGAGATCTTCAAGACTGTCGAAATAGTCAACTTTGGGTGGGGGATATACAACACAGAGCAGGAATTTAACTGTACCAAAGTCGAGTTCAATGAATAAATGTTCCATGGATTGAGTATACTGTGAAGGAGACTGAGAAACGACTCTGTACTTCAAATCAGAACGCAAGTATATGGCAACTCCACCACTACCCGCTCCAGTTCGGTCATTTCTGATAAGAATATAGCCAGGGATTGCTACAGAAGTTGAAGGGATTGTGGGCTTTAAGTAAGATTCTGAAACTAAGCAAGCATGGATGAGATCGTGATTGCTAGAGAAGGTAGCAAGAAATTCGGAATGATGAGCAGAGATGCTTTGAGCATTGACATGGCAGATATTCAAATTCTTTTAAATGGGGAGAAAGAGTTGTGAAGTAAATCACCAAGGGGAACAGTAGATGACGCGGAATCATCCAAAGCGTCCACATATGAGTCATCAGAATCGAACGATTGAAACAGTTCAGGATTATGTGAAAGATCCATATAAATATATATTTATATTAATATTTAGAAGATGTATATATATACAATAATAATACTTAAATAAGCTGTATGGCAAGATCATAAACTAAATGAATAAAATAATATTAGCTTAAGGCTTGGCAGAACAGTTCCACATCACCGCTGACTTACTGAGATCGAAAAATGCACAAAGGAAAAAGAAACAGAACTAAGTACTTAAACAACCAGATTATGAAACAACAAAAATTGTAGTTGAAGCACAGAGTTGAACAGATTAATTTAGAGATTTTTGTCTAAAGAAGCGTAACATGATAACAATATGCATAATGTTTTACTTTACTAAAGTTACAAAATGTGACAGCTTAAAAATAAAAAACGAAAATTTTAAAAAGCAAAATCTCTGTGAACATGAATTTTATCAAACGAAATGTAGGTAGCTATCGGATTCTGCTTTCTTGTTTATAGGTGAACAGACATCTTAGTGAAGTTTTGCTTATTTTTCGGATATTTTTCATCAAATAACTTGATTTGTTTAGTTTTAATTGTAGTTTATGTGTTGTTAGTGGTAAATTTTGTATTATTTAGTAAGTATTATTGTTTTTAAAAGGATCGTTTAGGTTATCCATTCCTTAAATGGATTCCTCCGATCCTCCTGATCCGGACCCTCCGGATGGGCCTCCTTTGTCTCCTGAACTGTTCTCACTACCTGCAACTGAGCCAAGTAGAAAACGTCCTGCTGATGGTTCAGAGAATATGTTGTCTAAACGTACGATTGTAAATCCAGCAATGGCATCCATACAAACAACATTTGTACACCCTAGCTTCGGAGGCGGCAAATTATACGATATTAAGGATTTAGGCCCTTTTATAGTCCACGTTTCTCGCGAGGAAACTGAACCCTCGTCTGGTACTTCCATCAGACCCATTAAATTTGGAAAATTCTTAGTGGATAATAAAATTACTAACATCAAAATGGATGGCATTAAAAGCGTAGGACGGAATAGAATTTCTGTAGAATTTAAATCTGGGCAAGATGCCAACAAATTTATTGAGAATGTGTCCCTGAAAAATAATAAATATCACGCACAAATCCCTGCTTACAATGTTACCCGAATGGGCATAGTAAAAAACGTTCCCATTGACTGGTCAATGGAGGAGTTTGTTGAGTCGGTTGAACTCCCTGATGCCTGCGGCATTATATTGAAGGCTAGACGCCTTAACCGTAAAGTTTTATCAGATGGTAACCCCTCCTGGATTCCTACCCAATCTGTGGTGATTACTTTTAGAGGCCAGGTTCTCCCCAAAAGGATATTTTGTTTCTACACCTCTTTACCAGTAGAAACATATCATCTACCAACAATCCAATGTCTGAGCTGTTGCCGGTTTGGGCATATCAGTGCCCAATGTAGATCTAAACCACGGTGCTTCCGATGTGCCCAGTCTCATTCGGGACAGGGATGCAGTGTCCCTGAAATCCAGGCTACATGCTTGTATTGCTCGGGAACTCACTTTGCCACTAATAAAACGTGCCCAGAGCACAATCGTCAAAAGTCCATTAAAACTGTCATGTCCCAGGAAAGCATTTCATATGCAGATGCCTCTACACGATTTGCACAAGTCCGCAGACCATATGTGGAACTCACACAACAACATATCCCATCTTCAGTTGCAGTATTCCCGCCTTCTCAGTTGGATTCGTTTTCTAGGGCTGTCAGCTCCTCCCACAAAAAGACTATTTTTACTCCACCCCGTCAAAGGCCAGTTATAGATATAGGTTACAATCGTAAGGCTCATGCAGAAATTGTTTCTGAGGGCCCTTCATCCCAACCTAATGGTTGTGCATTAACCCAGCCTCCAGATATTTCACCAAATGAAAATCTCATGGAGCTCTTAATAGCTACCCTAATAAATTTAATTTCTAAATGTAGTGATTCCCTACCGTCCAACGTTGCTGCTAAACTCAATGAAATCTTCCTTTTAATTAATAGCCATGGCTCTAACGGACTCAACAGTAACCCACTTTCTCCAGTGGAACACTAGAAGTGTTTCCACAAAAAAACCAGACCTTATGTATTTAATTAATAAACACAATCCTGCTGTCATTGCCATCTCTGAGACGTGGTTGGTTCCTGGATCCCATTTTAGGATACCAGGTTTCTCCTGTCTTAGGGATGACAGAGATGATGGATATGCTGGTTGTGCTATCCTTGTCAGACGAAACTTCACTTTTTCTCAAATTTCTCTCCCTGTACACAGTCAAGATATTAATGCTATTGCCATCAAATTCCTTAACATGGTAATCTTATCAATGTATATAGCTAATCCTAGACCTTCTGTTCTACCTGAACTGATTTCTATTATCTCATCTATTCCTGCACCTGTTATTATAATGGGTGATTTCAATGGCCATCACATATCATGGTCTTTTAAAACTGACAGTTTTGGGAGCGATCTTATTGAAACTTTTGACTTCCTTAATATATGCATACTGAACGATGGTTCTCCCACTCGACGTACTCGTCCAAATGAAAATCCTGGTAGCGCCGTCGACCTATCTCTTTGTTCTCCATCTCTTTCTTCTGTCTTGTCCTGGAGGGTTCTACCTCTTACTCATGGTAGTGATCATTTCCCCATATTAGTTTCTATGCCTAATCACTCTGCTTCCCATTGTAATGACTCCCCTTTGTTAAAATATAGGCTCAATAAGGCAGACTGGGAAAACTTTTTATCTTCTGTAAATGGAAAAATTTGTTCACTCCCTTCCACTTCTAATGCAAACTTTCTTTCCAATTACTCTCAGTTCATTGACATCCTTTCCTCCTCTGCCAAAAATCATATTCCTATGAAAAATCCTTTTCGACGTAAGCTTTCCCCTCCATGGTGGGATCCTGATTGCACTGCCGCCGTTAAGAAAAGAAGCCAAGCCGAAAAAAAATATAATTCAAATATGTCCATGAGCAATTTTTTATCTTATCAACAAATCGCAGCGCAAGCTAGGAGACTGCTTTCAAAAAAAAAGAAACAGGGTTGGAATAAATTCTGTGAGAATCTTTCCCCCAGAACGCCAGTTTCTTTAGTCTGGCGTAATATAAGAAGGTTTCGAGGGTCACTTAATGTTCAGAATCTTACCTCGAATGATTCTGATTCTTGGGTGGGAGCTTTTGCTGAGAGGCTAGCTCCTTCTTGCCCTCCGGTCATACCTCCTGCTTCTTTACACATTACTTTTTCTCCTTCTTCATGTCCCAGTAATAGTTTTGATTTTATGAATTCCCCTTTCTCTTTTAATGAACTACAGTGCGCTATACATGGCCTCACTGACTCCACCCCAGGTATTGACAACATCCCTTATTCATTCTTAATTAACTCTTCTGAATCCACAAAATTATTTTATCTAAATTTAGTTAATCACTTTTATGAAAACGGAGTTACTCCGGATGAGTGGAACACCCAGATAATAATCCCGATTCTGAAACCTGGTAAGGATCCTTCTGATCCGTCTGCTCGAAGGCCAATAGCATTATCTTGTTGTTTGGCAAAGATTTTAGAACGAATGGTTAAAAACCGGTTAGAGTGGATAGTAGAGAATAAATGCTTACTAGCTAGATCTCAATTTGGTTTCCGGAAGGGTATGAGTACTTTGGATAGTCTTAGTATTTTAACTATTGACATTCGGTCATCATTTAAGAAACAAGAATTTCTTGTCGGGGTTTTTCTTGACATAGCCTCTGCATATGATAACGTTCTTCTTCCTGTACTCAGGCAAAAATTGCATCAGCTGATGATCCCAGAGAAACTGATTCGTATCATATGTAGCTTGCTCATTAACAGATCTATCCAGATTAAAAATAATAATTCCCTTCTTCCACCTAGGAGAGTTTGGAAGGGTCTTCCTCAGGGATCCGTACTCAGTCCTATCTTGTACAGTATTTATACACATGATCTTGAAAAAGTTGTGGACTCTTTTTGTAACATTCTACAATATGCGGATGATCTAGCACTTTATGTTTCATCCCCATCAGTAGAAACCGCAGTTAATCGATTAAACTCAGCTCTTTTTTACCTTAATGATTGGCTTCAGAATAATGGGTTATCCCTGTCTGTTGCAAAGAGTTGCGCAGTAATTTTTACAAAAAAACGTTCAATCCCTGGAGTGTTAATAAAATACAATGATGATCCCATTAAAATTGAAAATAAAGTGAAGTTTTTAGGAGTGATCCTTGATTCAAGACTTACTGGCATGCCCCATTTCACTTATATTTCTCAGAAGTGCGAGAGGGGAGTGAATGTTCTCCGTGCGCTCTCTGGTGTATGGTGGGGATCTCATCCTTACTCACAAAAACTTTTATATAATGCTATTGTTCGGAGCCATTTGGATTATGGTAGCTTTGTTTTGGATCCCTGCAACAAATCAGAATTTGAGAAAATCAACAAAATCCAAGCTAAATGTTTGAGAATTATTGTAGGTGCAATGAGATCTTCACCTAAAAATGCCTTACAAGTAGAATGTGTCGACCCTCCTCCACACCTGCGCAGACAATACCTTTCAGATAGGTTTTTCTTCAAAATTGCTCAAAATTCGAATCACCCTCTTTTACCAAAGTTAATGCATTTATTCAACCTTGTATCCCAATCCGGTTTTAGCTCAGAATCAGATTTACCTTGTGTTATAAGAAGTTATATTAGTCTTTCGAAAATTAACCATCCCACTGTAAAATTACAAATCAACCCTCCATTTCATATTCCCTTCAAAGCCTTGATTTTTGAACCAAACGTGATTACGAATTTTGGCGTAGATAAAGGTTCGACCGTTGCTGACAAATCCTTCCAGTATATTTTGGAGAAAGACTGGCAGGGCTGGCTGAACATGTTCACTGATGCCTCTAAGTTATCAAATGAAACTAATGTTGGAGCTGCAGTTTGGATTCCCAAATATAAAATTATTCTCAACTTTAAATGTCCCCCAGAAGCTTCTGTTTTCACTGGAGAAGCAATTGCAATTTTGGAAGCAATCTCATTTTCCAACACTCACAAACTTAATAACACCATTATTTTTTCGGACTCTTTGAGTTGTCTCCAAGCAATTTTGTCTAATCCTTTTAAGAATAAGTCCCGCTTTCCTATCATTCTAAAAATTAGAGAGGCACTTTTTATGTGCAAAGAACAACACATTAACGTTGCTATCGCTTGGATTCCAGGTCATCATGGTATTTCAGGCAACGAAATGGCTGACTCATGTGCTAAAGACGCTGCAGAATTAGGTACTTCCGAACACAATGTTGTTTACCACCATGATCTTCTTCCTCTGGCGAAAACCAATTTAGATAAGGCGTGGTCCAAGTCATGGCAAGAGTCCCAGAAATTAATTGGCAGACATTATGGTGCAATTCAACCTGATATTCCTCAACGCCCGTGGTTCTTTAAATACCGTGATGCTAATAAGATTTCCACATCCATAGTTTGTCGTCTCCGGCTAGGTCATGTATGTTCTCCCGTTTTTCTGGCAAAAATCAGGGTGAGGGATCATTCCCTCTGTGAATGTGGCTTGTATGAAGGGACTGTAGATCATATGTTCTTTGAGTGTCAAAGATTACAGTATTCTTTATATGATGTTCTCCCTCCGCAAATCCCCCGTCCCGCTAACTTCAGCTTTCTGCTGACTTTTGTATATAGTCATTTTGTATACACGTTATGTAAGTTTATTAAATTAAATAATATAAAACTATAAAAGTAGCATAGTGTGTTGTATAGGTACTTACTAGTGTTTTAATAATATTCAGTATTTATTGTAGGTAACATATTACGGTTTTATTAATGTTTATTTTCCTCTGTGTATATATTGTGTACTTGCTTAGTAATGTTGTTTATATTTTGTTGTAGGTTAACGCTTCAGAACTCAAGTTAACCAAATTTTAACTTGAAAACTTCCAGCAAGTCTATTCACTTAAAACTAGATATTGGCGGAACTAATGTGCGGAGACACATTATAGGAAGCCAGATAAAACGGCTTTGATTGATTGATTGATTGATAGGTAGCTATCTACCTGATTACGAAAATCTACTGAAATTTTATTGTAAATGAAAGTCTGAAATCTGAAAATCAGCAACTGTCGCATTATCATCGGAAGTAATTGTTACATTACCAGTTTGAGTTGTGCAACAGGGAAGACAAACTCTAAACTCAAGTTTTGTTTTTCACACTAGTTGATCTATCTCTCTTGGACCTGGTGTTGAGCCTCCTAGTCTCCGATGTGGACTCAGCAACAGGAGGATTCTTAGCAGAGATATCCTTCAGCTGGTTCATGGACCTCAACCGTTGCTTCTCACCATCTTGAAGTTTGAGATAAATGGTGCCATCCTGAGACCAACATCGGTGAACTCCATACAGCCGACGAGCTTCCTGAAAGATCTGTCTCCTCTGACCAGTGAGGAACTCCCCAATGGAGATTTCACAACCTTTCAGACCAGTCTTGCTTTTCCACACCGAAGATCGGATGTCCAATCTGGAGAACTTTACTAGTATAGGGCGTGGACGGGTACCATTCTGGGATAGCTTCCCGAGGCGATAAGAGGTCCTAATACTTTCCTTTGTGAAATCTGCTAGCTTCAGCCTATCCTTCATAATCTGGGCTACCACTGTTGACACATCTTCATCCGCTGACTCTGATACTCCTCGAAACAACAAAAATTTGCGCCTTCCATTGTTATCTATATCGTCAACTAATTGATTGAGTGAGGAGAATTGCTCACGTAAGAGAGTAATAGCATCCATCATGCAGACCTTGAATAAGTTGAACTCGCCTGCTAAACTTTCCACAGTCTGGGGTGATTTCATGGTGGTTGTAGACTGAATCCGGGCTTCGAAGGCAGCCATACCATCCAGGAATTTCTGTTCTAGATTGCTAATTGCTGTAAGTGGATCGAGAACAGCAGTCTTAGATCCTTTCTTCTGGTTTTTAGACATTTTATATGTACCTTGTGCAGTGATGTGAGGTTATGTTAATTGCAGTGATGCTTTGAACTATTCTATTGCATAATAATGATCCTGATCCTTTCCTCTCTATATACCTCAATAGTTTTGGATGTAAAAGGTATGTATATATGTTTAATGAAAATAATAAATAAGCCAAAAAATATTGTGCTTATCACTGTGCAACTACCCACAAAAAAAAAAAAAAAAAAAAAAAATGCAAGGATTATGGATTATATTATACCTTATGTTACTCTATGGTACGCACTTTGTCACTGTGATGCTCCCGCGCATTTTCGTAAATTATGGCACGAAATTACGGAGTATGTTGTGCATTGTATGGTTGCTTAAATACAACGTTTAGGCGCCGAGCGGCCGTAGTTATTGATTTCAAGGACACTGCATAGTTAAACTACTGTTGTTACATAAACTACTTGGTTTCTCTGAATTATATTTTATCGATAGTTACCGATACCTCAGGTTGAAATAGGACATCACTTAAACTTAATCATCATAAATTCATAAACTACAAGTACCAAAAAGGCGACATCCGTCGTAGGTGATATATGAGAGCCACCTATTAGTTGACAAAATTACATGGTGTACCCCGCTACCCCATCGCACCCCTATTACGTCTGTTCTCGAAAGAAATGTTCATTGTAATTATTTGGTTGACTAGTAGGTGGCTCTCGAAAACGTCAAAATCACGCCGGTACGCTGTCAAAGCCATGAACACCTATCCATAATATAGATCAGTGGCCTAACCGCTCCTCCTCACTTCGCTCGTCGTCGGTCGTGACTATAGATGTAAAGCTGTCTAGAATCGTTTTTAGTCAAACAGTTTTAAACGAGTTTTTTCGATTAAACCCATTGGGTTGGCTAGTAACGGATTTCAGTAAATTTTATAAAGGAGATCATCTTGTAAGCTTTTATGCGAACATAAAGTTAAGGTGCATTGAAAAATACTTCATAGTTATTCACGCAATTTTTTTTATAATAAAAGCTCAAATCTCGGTGTTTTCAAATTTATTTTACTGGATATTAAATGATATCATACATTTTAATAGATCCATACTAAACTTTTCTTGATTTAATTTTCCGCTTGCTTATTCATTATGCGTTTATGGATTTAATTGTTTTTGTATGGTGTCTTTTTGGTGTGATTCGTAAACAAAAAGTTCACTGTCAGGTACCTATGGATTGCTACTGTATGTAAGTGTGATTTGCAGTTGCAAATAAATTCTTTATCTATGGTTATCGCATCGCCTATGATCAATATTTTAAGATAGATATAAAAAAACAAAAACAATTATAAAAATATCTTCATGATTGTGATGATAAAGCCTCAACGGCCAGTTAAATAAAAACAGCAAGGTACCCATTTTGTCCCCTATCTACCGTTGTGTCGTCGTTGCGACAAGATAACGGGGTCTAAAATAATTTTGCAATTAATAAAAGATGATTCATTTAATAATTCTCTACTTACTTTTAACAACTACTCCGAATAAAAAATTCTATTTTAACTGTCTGTCCCATGAAAAAATCTAAAGAGTGTCGATATGAGTAAGTGTCGATACTTTATAGGTACTCATATGAGTAGTCTGAAAAAAATATTTGAGTACTACTTATATGGGCAAGTATCGGAACATCCCTATACGGAACATGTAAACCTCTTGATAATAACTTCTAATAGAATCCGGGCTAAAATAGTTAGCGGAGAAATACACCTATCATTGATTTTCTTACGATATTCTAGTGCGTTAGAGAGAGATGGATTTGCATTAGTTTTTTCTTAATTTTGTAGGTTGTTACTATAGTATGTTCGATTTATCATGATATGGGTGGCAGTTCAAAGTTGGCAGTTATAGTTAAAGTCCCTTTCAATAGAATCCGGCAATAATGTAAACAAACCAATTACTTGACAGTTGTCTATGATCATACTGTTGTACCTATCATTGACTCAATTGTTTAAATATTTTTAAAATCCATTCAAAACATTGTAAAACAGTAACTTTCCTAATACAAATAAGACTTTGATGATTAAGATAATAATATAGAATTTGAAAAAACTGTTGATATTATTATTATTTTTACTAAAATAACTGTCCTAAAGAAGTTATTTGGTGTCGAAATGATTGTAAGAACAATGTATGGTTCCTTGAAATGTGAATATGATCAGGATTTATTCAAATGTAAGTAATTACGGAGTAATCGTGTTTAAATTGGTTTGTTTATATTATTGTCGGATTCTATTGAAAGGGACTTTATGTGCCCTAACGAAATAGAATCGATTTTTTTAAGTATCGAAAACGTTAACAAGGTCTGTCAAATCGATTTTTTATTTGATTGATCTTTTATTATCCAAACTACTTTTTGTTAATTTCTAAATTAATTAAATTAAACGGACCAATAACTCCCGAGCTTGAGAGATCAAAGATTATTTTTTGTTTTTCTTGGCTTTTTACCAAAAACAAATAACAAAAACAAAACAAAAATCAACAAAAACTGTAACAAACGTCAAAACAAATAGCACGTAAACCAACCACAACGAAAACACAAACCGCATACAAGATGCACTCATACCGACGCGATCCTATATGATGGCCGCACCGATTCATCGATGTATTTTCGATTATGTAGTGTCCGTACCTATGGGTTAGCGTTCCGATCCACGCATCATGTATCAAAAAGACATTATTCTTTTCTGAATCTTTTTTCCTTAAATTTAACGAATACACTGTAATTACGGTTTCGATTTATAGATAAATAATTTATTGTATTTTTGCAATGATGATATACATTATTTCTAAAACCTAATATTTTCTTTTGCACCTGGGTGTATGTAGTATGGTGTGAGTAGTATAGGTGAAACGGAAAATTACGATCTGTCACCCATATCATGATAAATCGAACATACTATAGGATTAAATAAAAAGTGCAGTTAGTTATTTCATTCACTCGTACACAGGAGTCATTTACGTTAGGTGAGTACAATAGCTACTTCTAAGCTCTTATTTTAGCCAGGATTCTATTTAGTTCTTACCCAAGTAGCATTCGGGGTTCTATATAAGCTGTCTAGTCGTTCACATGTACTCCAAAAGCTGTGTAAGTTAGCTGTATAAGATCTGTATATCTTGCTATAATGCTCTTATAGAACCAGTTTGGGCACAAATTAGACAGCCTTAAGTTCACTATGGCTGTACATTAGCAGTATAATAGCATTATAATAGCTGTTTAAGTAGTAACATCGGACTTAAGGCTGACTTACGGCACTATATGGGACGCAGTGTGAACCATACAAAGTACATGAGTGTAATAAAGAGTAACAACTGGCTAAATACACAGCCTTCACAGTTATAAAATCCCACAAAATTACTCCAGTGCTACCTAAAGTTCACGTGTGTCCTAAATTATTTCTTTATTTTATTATTAATTATTATCCTCATAGTTCATTTTGTGTGTGCCATCAGAAACCAAACTCCGGCGGATCAAGGATAAAAATGTATGATAACACGAGGTAGTACCTGTTTTAAATACTTAATAATGTTAATGCCATGGGAATGCAACTTTATCGTGAAATATATACATATTTACAGCTAAAATATTCACGCGCCTCTGTAAAAACGCGATATTCATTTTAAAATATTTAAAACTGGCTGAGAGGAAATGTACAATTTTCAGTGTTTGATATTATATTGGCATTATAATTATACTACGGTAATTAATTATAACATGAAAACAAAACTCAATCGCTCTATCTACGTATTTTGTGATAAATCTGCATGATAATTTTGGAGATTTATTTGGTAAATATTTTAGGTTAGAACAAAATGGTGGAAATGAAATACGGCTACGTGAACTGTTATAACTCCAATTTAATGCGGTGGAGCGTATATAGGTTCACATGTGTTCTGTTAGAATGCTGTTTTCTATTTAAAGTCCCACATTTGCACCACTACAGAGCCAATGTCTATAAACTTATTCTAATGTGAACTTATGTACAGCTTTAAGATGTAGTTCAGGTCACTTGTGTCATCGTTTAATTCTTTTAATATACTGAAATTTTAGAGATCCGCAATAATAATTATTGTCCGTTAAATCGCCTAGCCCAGGTACTTAGTCCAGTATGAGTACCTAAAGTAAAAATGTTGTAACAAACTAACAAAAATCACTTTTTGTTTTCGTGTGAGACACACAGTTTGGTCTCAGAGTATTTATGTTACCGGCTTTCTGTATAATCCGGTATTGTATACAATGCCTAGGCAATGTATACAATGCCAAAAAGATTAAGGTAATGTATGAAATATTATTTATTTAGTACATTGCCTAGGCATTGTATACAGTACCGAATGCGCAGCCGGTAATGTATATAACAGACGTGAGCAGGAGCGGGAAATTGATTGAGGCATGTATTTAAATGATTTTTTATGAACAAAGCTTAGCCTTTTGGTTAAATGGTATTTCAGGGTGGTCATAAAAAAAATAACCACGAAGATTATGTATGGCGGTCGCGCCACAAGTGGCGCGACTCGCCATACCTAATCTTCTAACCTAACCTACCGGCTCTCTTCTGCGCTGGAAGACTTCCAAAAAACTAATTCTGACTGTTTAATATTATTACATTAATTAGTAATAACTTTACACTTTGCCGGTTGACCAGCAGGTACTCTATACAATGCCTAGGAATTGTATACATTGCCTAGGTAAAGTATGTAACGGACAATAATATTCATAATATTTCATACATTGCCGGGACGCCCCAGGCATTGTATACATTACCTAGGTACTGTATACAATACCTGAATTATACAGATTGCCGGTGACATTTACACTTACAAAAAACACTACTCTGTTCAAGGAGGTATTTAAAATAATGTAAACAAACTAGGTAAAGAGGGACAACATTTATGCCCTGCGACAGAAAAGGACAGAAAATAATAGTTGTCACTCAGCCATAGTAACAAACACTGTTTACAATCTTTTAAAGCGCCGAGTCAGCAAGTGTTATAGTGTAACCATAGTATAAATAACTGTGGTCTGACCACATTTTGCAGAATTTATCAGATAAATAACTGTTATTCCTGTTATTTATGAGATAAATAACTGTTATTTCTGATATTTATCTGTTAAAATTCTGTAAAATATGGTTACACTAGCAGACTTGGGGCGTACGGAGCTGACGGGTGTACGATCACCAGGCACGTATCCAGACTTTTGTTTCGGGGGGGGACATTCATTGAACCAACAATGTGAATTGTGAAAGAAGCCTCTGTAATCACTGTACTATATTATTATTAAGTATCAAAAGTACCCTACCTTTTTTATTAAAACGTCCTTTACAGTGGTTATGAATAAACATTCCTAGACCCGTGTATGTCACGTCAAATTTCGGGGGGGGGGGGGATAAATCCCACCTATCCCCCCCTGGATACGTGCTTGACGATCACCTTAAATATCTACTTAGAGAAAGTTTATGCTATTTCTTTCTGAACTTGAAAGTAATCATGCGCATTCCTTTTAATAAGCGAGAAATAGAGGCGGGAACGGGATAAGTATAGATCCTCTGATCACTCGCGTGCGCCCGTGGCGTGCGTGATGGCCAGGATAAGATTAGTTATTGTCAGTGTTGCCATTTTGGCCACTTTGTGGGTAGATCTAGCGGATTTTCAACAGTTTTAGCCAAAAAATAATCCATTTTAGCCACCAAAACAAATCTAGCTACTTCTATCTATTTCTGGTAATTTTTTAGATTATTACTATTAGAAGACTACGGAGTAAACAGACAGAAGATATTTCAGATTTACCAGACATTGTAGACCTATAAATTGATTTAAAAAAATTTGCTGAAAATTTTAAACTTTATTATAACCAGTTTTTAATACATTTTTAAATTCAATTAGAGACCAAAGCCGATTCTGAAGGCTTTAATTTTAGTTTGAGTGCTGATAAATATACATTTTCTTTATTGCAAAATAGATCTTAGTGTTAACAAGAGAAGATATATTAACTTTGGAAAATATTAAGTTTTGACAGCACTAAAATTAAAATTAAAGCCTTTAGAATCAACTTTAGTCTCTAATTGAAGTTAAAAATGTATTAAAAACTGGTTATGATAAAGTTTATAGCTATATATTTATATCCATATATAATTATAATAGGATATCAATAGTAATAGGATATTTAAGTAGACCAATAATACTATGATATTTAGCATCTTAGACCTCCATCTACATTTTTTAAAGTTACATTAACGGGAGTGCATAAAATTGTTCTAGCATCAAGTAGTGTTTCCGGTTTAAATTCGTTTATTATGCCTGACAATTTATTCAAAGCGGAATGAGGAATACGATTTTCAATAGCCCATGTTCTTATTTTTTTGCGAAAGGTTAAATGATTGTCCAAGTCAAAATTGTATTCACTATCACTAGAACTGCAATCACCACACTCTGATATCTGTATATTTTGAAGGGAACTTTCAGGTTCAGGCACATTTTCCTCTGCATCGTGTACAGAACCACCACGAACAACGGTTGAAGTCGCACTTGTTGAAGCCGTATCGACGGGCTCATTTTCGGGCGTCGTTGTCAATCGACTGTTTATTTTTACAATTTGCGAATATTCTTTTGCAATTTTTCTTCTTATTCCACCGGTTCTCGCTCTTATTTTCCAGGATTTTTTATTCATTTTCACAATTTTTTGCACGAGACGTAATAACACGCAGCTTGTGGGATAAGTGTAATAGAATATCACATTCACATTCATGTTCAGCTTACAGCCAATAAGAGTAGTACTTGTGGACAAATAAACTGCTATTGATGTTAATAGACAACACATGTAGTCCTTTTAACAGCCTACAGTGCACATGTGAACCATTTAAACACTTCTGTACAGCAGTAAAAAAAGGTTATTTTAATGATCACAAACAAGTCCTACTACAGCTCTCAGCTGTATAACAGTCTAAAACAAGTAAACATAACAGCCTTTGGCTTTATAAATGACCACATGTGTTCTATTAAAATGCTAGCTCTGTAACATCGTACAAGTAGGCCGTTAAACAGCGGTTGGCGTATCTCTACCCTCCTATAATGCTCTTAGTCAGACGGCTGACTAAAGGATAGTTGTTAGAGTATTATAACACTAACAATCGTATAAAAGTATAACTCTACACTCCTATAAGTCCCTTAGACAGGTATAGGTGTAATTAATCGCAATAATGCAGCTTATACATCACGAGTGAACTGTAATAATGCTTCAAGTACACCTGGGAACTAAATGTGTACTCTTAAATGGAGTAAAATGCTACTTGGGTACATAATCTATGATGTAAATAAACTAACGCCAGCTTGTCAATCTTCTACTTTTTAATTTTATATTTTTGACATCTTTAATGTCTTTGATAAAATTCGAATGGGTACGGAATTTTTGACGGCGTTTCAAGGCGAAAGCCAGTCTAGTGTATTAGAATAATATTATAAGATGTCTATGGGTTAGGTTGACATGTAAGTACATATTAGGGAGCCGAGCGAAGCGGAGCGGAGAGAGACGACCCCCGTAGTTTTATCAGAATTCACGATATGCAGAAAAAATCATTTTCCGAGCACTTTCCGATGACTTATGGTTCAATAATTTATAAAATTAAAGGAACTCTTCCCCCTCCGAACTGTACATTGCAAATTGAACTTTATAAGTTGGTACTAAGGAAGATATTCTAACAGCTAATTTATGACGTAAGGTTCAAAAATTTTAAAATTAAAGGACCGCTAGGGGTATCGTAGTCACTTCTTTTTTTGTTTGAAAAATAACGGTCATCTACCGTCACTCAGTCGTTGCTCAAACAAATTACGAAAGAAAACAATAATTTTCGCGCGTAATCTCAGCGGACGGACTACGCGGTTGCTCTGTTAGTTTTATTATTAAATTATTGACAAGTTATTTCTCGGATTAATTTAAAGCTATAAATTATAGCTGCATAATGTTCTCGAAAGCCAAGAGATTCGATGAAACTGGTAAGTGCTATTTTTATTTTGCTAGACTTTCAGCCTTCAATTTGGTTATGTATTTCAATTTTTTATAGTTCAATATAACTAACAAAGTTTAGCTTTTGGATACAACAGCTGTTGGCACTACCATACCATTATGATTTCCGGACGTTGCAGTCATGAAAGTGTCCAACTGATGCATAGTCAGAAAGCCAAGGAGCACTTTGCCCGAGGTAGTACTTGCCAGATAGATAGATTATGTGCTTTGTTTGCAGCCAAAAACCAAGCCAAAGAAGTAAAGAAAACTGAAAATGAAGTTCCTAAAATGAAGACCAAAGTCACCCCCACACCCCCTGTCTCGGTGAAGTCCAAGCCTGTAACTTCTAACTCTTTAAAAAACAACATTGATGCCCAATCACAGTGCAGCTCAATTCGAAGTGTTAAGTCCTTTGCCACGGTAAGAAATTGGATTTTATTGTATGTTTCACCACTGAAAAGTCTAATATTTGCAATGTTTTTATATAAATAAGCAGAGCCGTCGTTAGCCCATGTAGCACCTGTGTGCAATCATAACCCTGGCGCCCTCTAGTAGGCGCGCGGTCAAAATGGAATACAGTTATTTACAGTTATATTTTCACCAGTGAAAGGAAATACAAGTGCAAATGTTGCAATTTTAAGTGCACAACTATAGGCTGTTCGAGTTATCATGATATGGGTGGCAGTTCAAAATTGACATATATAGTTATGTGCCCTAATGAAATAGAATCGATTTTTTTTAGTATCCAGAAAATTAACAAGGGCTACCAAATCAATTTTTTATTTGATTGATCTTTGATTATGCAAACTGCTTTTTGTTGATATCTAAATTAATTAAATTAAACGAACCAATAACGCCTGAACTTGAGAGTTCAAAGTTTTTTTTTTGTTTTTCTTCGTATTTCCCCAAAAACAAACAACAATACCAAAACAAAAACTGTAACAAACGTCAAAACAAATAGCACGTAATGCAACTGCAACAAAAACACAAACCGCATACAAGATGAACTCATACTGATGCGATCCTATAAGATGGCTGCACCGATTCATAGATGTATTTTCGATTATGTGGCGTCAGTACCTATGGGTTGACGTTCCGATCCTCGCATCAAGTAGCAAAAATACATTTTTCTGTCCTGAATCTTTTTTTGTTAAATTTAACGAATACACTGTAATTATTGTTTCAAATTATAGATAAATAATTTATTGTATTTTTGCAATAATTAAATACATTCTTTCTAAAACCTAATATTTTCTTTTGTACCTGGGTGTATGTAGTATGGTGTGAGTAGTAGTATAGGTGAAATGGAAAATTACGAACTGTCACCCATATCATGCTAACTTGAACATACTTTAAAAAGCATTTTTAGGAAGGAAGGGGTTACAAGAATATTAAGGCACAACTTTTTTGTTTCCACGTTGAAACAAAAGTTATTGTGTAGTGTCACAGTGTAAAAATCATACAGTGATCTAACGCTTCGATGTCCGCGAAAATGCAGACAGCATCTTTACGACGACAGTGGCCTTATTGCTAGGGTAATAGAGACGGGGCCCTGGCTACGGTTCGACCATAACACCGGCTTCGGCCATAACACGGGCCCAGGCGCAGGGTCTTTGAAAGCACCAGGTTGCCTCGAGTGACCATGCTCTTTCTTTGCCAGTGTCGCGAGCGGCGTTCGGCGCCCCCTAAGACCCTGCGCCCGTATGCGCTGCACACCCTGCACTATAGGTAAAGACGGCTCTGTAAATAAGTATAAATACTTAATTAATATTTTTTATGTAGCCTAAACCAGTGAAAACTTCTACCATGGCCAGAGCTCCTTGCAGTTTAAAGAAAGTTCTACCATCTGCTTATAAAAATTCGGAAAAAAAGACTGCTGCTACTAATGATAAAAAAGTATCTGATGATATAATTAAATCACAAGAAGTGGAAATCAGGTGACTTAATTTGTTCTTACTTATACTGTTTTACTTTGAATAATTTCATTTTTTTAATGTTTGACTGACATTCTTTCTTTTCAGGAATAAAGACTATACAATATCTGAGTACAGTCGTCAGATTGAAGACCTGAAACTTGACATAGCTAATCTTCAAAAGCAACTGAAAGAAACTCTTAAAGATAGCAACAATGATTTGGAAAACCTGAACACGAAAATATCTAATATCCAAATTGCTGAACATCTCAACATTGAGGAGAACTGCAACATCATCAATGAGTTAAAAATCCAGATATCATTATTGGAACATCAATGTGACAAGTTAGAACAAGAAGTGAGCAGTAAGCAAGTAGAGCTCTCGTCACTGGAGGAAGTGATCTGCATCAGGGACAGCTTGTGCAAAGACTTGCAGGATAAACTCACTAATGTGGAGGCCTGTCTGGATGAAACTAGGCAAAGGCTAGAAATGGTCAAAGGACATCATGCTTTAGCTTTAGAAGCTAATGAGAGCATCAGACGTGAATACAAAGTCGAGCTTGAAACTATGAAAGTGAAATTAGAAGAAGAAAAGCAAGCTATTATCAATAAATGTAAAACAGATCAGGAGTCCATCAAGTCAAAGTACAACACTATGATTGATTCAATCAAAGCTCAGTTGATACAAGAAAAGGATGAGGCAGTCAAAGAGTTACAGGAACAGATAGTTTGTAAGGATAATGAAATGAAAGCTAAACTTGAGCAAATAGATGAAGCAACTCATGAGAAACTGAGACTTTGTGAGATACAGTTTGAGGAGCGATGCCGTTCCATCCAAGAGCATTGGACTCTGCAAGAAGAAAAAGTACAATATCTAGAGAAAGAGGCCAATGATTTAAAATACTCCCTAAGTATAGCAGAGGAACAAAACATATTACTGCAAAAAGAAATCAATGTTCTGAGAAACAAAAAAGAATTGCTAGAAAAAGAGAGATGCGATCTAGAAAGGGAAGTTGATGATCTTAAAGATGAGTCCAAAAGGAAGTTTATAGATTTTGAAAATCAAATTAACAAATTAACTGTCCAAGTGGACAAAGCAGTAAAAGAGAAACTAAAGTTTGAGATGTCCTTGTCTGTGACACGCGACATCGTTAACGTTTTAACGATGCGGCTGCGAGAGTCTGATGATGAAGTGGAGCATTTGGAGGGAAAACTGCAGTCACTCAGAGAAGACAAGGAAATTCTTGAAGACGAACTGACCACATACAAGAACTCTTTAAACAATACTCTGCTTGAATGCAATGAGTACAAAGAGGCATTGGTCAACATTCTCAAGTCTAAAGCGGCTCTTGCTAAGGAGCATACTCGGATTATGGAACACAACGTCTCTCTGATAGAGAGCCTTCAGAATGTTGAAAAGGAAGCATACCGTGAGCTGGGAACCATCAAGAATGAACTCATAGAGGATGTGGAGATCCTGAAGATGGAATCATCCTCACAGATACAGATGCTTCGTGAAGAAGTAAGTGATCATATTGTAAAAATTCTGACTGCTAACAAATTGAAAGTCTTCCGCAGACTAGGAAAAATGTCAGCGAAGTTTCCCTCGTTTTGTTTCTGCTTCGTACGCTGAAATTAGACCATTTTCAACTTGAAAGCTTGATTTCCCTAGAGCGCCCGCACCCACAAAACTTTTCACTTTACCACTAGTTTTTTGCCCTTTGCCTTCCAAGCTATTAGTAAATGATTCAAAACCTTTTCTAACGATATGGTTTAACATAGTGTCAATATAATCTACTATTTTTTGGTAGGTGGAGAAGAAACGAGTGTTGTGTGAGATAGCGACGGATCACGCGGGGCAAGCGACGGCGGCGGCCGAGCAGTCGCGGGCCTTGCTGTCGCACGCGGCCTCCGAGATAGGGCGTCTCGAGGCTGACAACCAGCGCCTTTTGCATCAGGTCAGAGCTCAATCCAAGGAACTTTAATTTTTAAATTACCTTTGTAGCTCGTCAGTAGACGGCGAGATCTGACCCGGGTTCGAATCCTGGCGGTGGAGTGATGATGAATTAGTTTTGAGCTTTTCGGAATTAGTTGCTTAGTATTTTTATGAGCAAAAGTACCCGGAATAGAAGAGCTTGTATGAATAGATTTTTGGATGTGGAGGAGGCGAAAGAGGTGTGCCTGGATCGTAGCAGATGGAAATCTGTAATCTTTGCCTTTCTCTCTGGTGTGGGTAGTACTTAGCCACTTACTGACGATGAAGAGAAACACAGCCTATAACTCGTTGCACTGAGCTAAAAAGCATGTTTGTGCTCGATAAGGCTTATTGCCTATCACGTTAGGGTGTAGCCTAAAATCGGCTAAGGCGTCATCTCGGCCACATAAAACTCGGCCTCACATACAAAGTACAGTCAATCTAAGAAAGGATTGGATCCAAATACCTACCAAAACTTGTAATAAAACTATAAAAAAAAATTAAAAGCAATCTCGTTGCCAAAAAAGAACATGCTTTGTTGAAATCATGATAAGTTCTTATATTCTTATTACCTGTCTCTTCCTTTCCATATAGTATTTGTTTTTGTCTAACGTGTTTTCTTTAAATATATTCGAATAAGGTCTTTTAAAAAAACTTACAGCATCAAGTGATGGCACTTTTTTGATTTAAATGCATATCAAGTTTCGTTATTACTTACACATACAAAAAGTTTATTTTTGCATTTGTTTGGTTATAGAGATAATAAGTGCCATATGCTCGAAACTTTTTTATACCTTGGTGATTAGATTAATAACGGTTAGGTATAGTATTTGTTCATATTTTCGTGATGTTGATTTTTATAATATATACCTATTTAAATATTGATATTTTGAAGTCACGTCGTTATTTGTGTTAAGAATTTAAATCATATTACAGTTTCAAGGACTTCTTGTGTTGACTGTACAATACCTCGAATTTTCACTGTCGGCCGAGTTGACCCCCAATAAAATTGATTTGTGGACAACGTGGCCGAGATGACGCCTTAGCCTTAAAATCATCGTCGTCGGAGAAAATGGTGGGAGCGATTCGTGGGAACAAACGGCACTTTGTATTAGAATTGTGCCACTTTGTACACTAGTTCTTCAACTTCCATGGATTTATATAGGGTGAAATTTAATCAACCGACCAAATTCATACTGGAGACTCGGTTAGTGATCAAGTGAAGAACTAGGTTCAGTTATCCTTTGGGCCAATTCCAAAAATTTTTTTTGCTCCTTTACTGGTTAGACTAGTTTAATTACAATTCCTAGTTTTTATTAGGAGTTTTTATAATATCGCATTTGCGAGTAATAATTCAATAAATATTATATAATTGACTATTGGAGTCTTTAATTGAGTGAGATTTAATGTACATATATTTAAATAAATAAAAAAGTTTAGAAATATCTCGATATATATTTCGATGGTTGGGGTATCTCTGATGGATAGAATCCGAAATGAGGAGATCCGTCGGAGATCGAAAGTAACCGACATAGCCTGCAGAATCAGTAAGTTGAAGTGGCAGTGGGCAGGCCGTATTTGTCGCCGACATGATGGCCGTTGGGGCCGAAAGGCTTTAGAATGAAGACCACGTACAGCAAAGCGTAGTGTAGGCCGACCTCGTGCCCGCTGGACCGACGACCTGAAGGACGTTGCGGGGGGTAGCTGGATGAGAAGGACGAGGGACCGACATGAGTGGCGAAATTTGGGAAAGGCCTATGTCCAGCAGTGGACGAACACGGGCTGATGGATGGATGGATTAGTTAGACGGTTAATTTTTTTTCGAATTTCACTTGGAAGGTCATTAAACCTTGTTTCTGATGACTAACCAAGTCTACAGTATGAATTTGATCGGTTGATTTAATTTCACCTAATAAATCGTGACCATGGGCGTATGGGGCTTACGCTGAGACAATTTTACTATGGACACATTATCTTGTAGATATGGGGAGCTATTACAACCTGTTAAAAATATTTGCGGGTTTATTGCATTTATTGATTTTCAACTTGATATTTTATGGATAAAATGTACTCATTCTTATATTAATATATTATAGTTGTATTCCTAGATTTCTCTTATTTTATGTAGGTGTATAATTAAATTTTTGTAGCCCAACCTAAATATTTTTTGTATGTTTTTCCCTTATTAGTATATACATATTATTTTTCTATTCTAAAGATATTTATTGTAAAGATTAACTTTGAACTGTAGAAAGTATACTTTATGTATCTATTTTACAAAATAAATATTTCGATTTGATTTTTTAAAATTAGTCCCACGAAGGTTCGATTGGACCCCATAAACACTTATACCTATAAGCCAATGGTCGTGACGGGACCATATGTCTTTGTAAATGTTTTGATAGATCAAAACTGAAATCGCTTGTATTTACAGATTCATGATCAGCAATCTTTGGTGGTGGAACTCTCACTGCTTCGTCAAGAAAATGAAGAACTCGCGATGACCGTCGCGAAGCAGTCGTCCATCATCGAAAAGATGAAGAAAGATCAGCAGATGATCGAACAAAAACAGTCTAAACCTAAATCTCCACTGGTCTCGCGGAAAACTCACAAAATCGGCAAAGAAAACACGCAAACCATTATTTCTCCATTGAGGGAACGTAATCATTAATACCTACATTAAAAAATATTTCTCATACACCTGTGCAAGGGCGGATCCAGAGGGGGGGGGGGGGGGCACAGAAGCACGCTCCCCCCAGACGGTTCAAATAAAACAAGGAGCTGGGAGATTAACACTATAATACTGCTTTTATAATATTAGTTTCTTTTTGTGTCATTCTTTTAAGAACATTTGCAGCATTTTTTGGCGTATCGCATAAATGCTATATGGGACACTATATTTGTACCTATTTGGCCGTTGTGCCCCTCCCCCCCCCCAAATAAATCCTGGATCCGCCCTTGCACCTGTGGATGTGTTTGATACTAATTTTGAAATCTTATTTATCATATCAGTCCGAGAATACCGAAGTTGAATGTTCAAAAAATATTTAAATCACGTTAATGATTTTATCATTTGTTATGTCAATAATGAATGAGGCCTTGTTCATTAAACGATGGAAGCTGTGAAATTGTTATTATGATCTAATTTATTTAAATTATTTTTGTATTTTACATAGTTTTAAAGGGTTTACAATAGAATGTAACTATCATTTTCTATTTGCGTACGTGTGCGAATATGTAATAAAAACTTGATAATATTTCTTGGACTTATTTTTTCAATATTTTCTTGGTATAATTATTGGTAGGAATACATAATTCTTTATAAATATACATGTCGGCAAATCGTAGAATTCGGCATATCGAAAATCTTTCGCCAAAAGTAGAATAGTGCGACGAGCGTGTTAGGTTTATGTAATATACAATTCACTATCCTACCAACATTATAAAAGCGAAAGTTTGTGCGTGTATGTTTGTTACTCTTTGACCCTGAAACTGCTGAACAGATTTGGATGAAATTTAGAATGGATATAGCTTATACCCTAACTAAACACATAGGCTACTTTTTATCCCGGAAAAATGCATGGTTCCTGCAGAATAGATCAATATCATTGAAAAATCAGGTGTCTAATTAGCGCGGTCCTTATCCTTTGTTGTGAAATAAGACAAGGCTTTGTTATCTCATTACACTTATATTATAAATGCGAAAGTTTGTGTGTATGTTTGTTACTCCTTCACGCTGAAATGGCTGGACGGATTAGGATGAAATTTAGAATGGGTATTAGCTTATACCCCAACTTAACACATAGGTTACTTTTTATCCCGGGAAAAAGCATGTCGTTAAACCGAATAACACGCGGGCAGAAGCAAGTTTTTAAATAATTCGGGGAGCAGAGCGCGGCGATCCCTTTCTTTTTAACAGAAATACGATTTGCCTAGCCTATGCCGAATTCTGTAATGTAAGTCGATGTTATCATCTTCAAGAGGTAACAGGAGAGGTGGGTTACCAGATACAAAATTAAATTCTGACAGAACCTTACTGAATTTTTACGTATCTATTGAAAATTTTCGAAACATTCAAATTCCACCCGGATCCCGTTGGGACTGACAACTTTACCTTTTCCCTGAAAGAGTTAATGTTTCTAAAAATGTATTAAATAAAAAAAAAAGGTCTCAGTCTTTAATTTATTTATTCAAATAAATGTACATTTTACACGAAAGCGCTTCAAATAAGCTACAGTGCAAGGACATTGGCAGTTAAAGCATTTTGGCAAGATTCACGGGAATCTGAACCTAATACACATATGTAATTAAATACCTCGAGTAGTTGGTTTTTACCATCTTTGAGAACGCAATAGGTACATTCACTTTATCGCATATTATGATATATAAGCGAGTGAAACAGTTGTACTTGCATGTAAACTAAACTATGCATGTTGCATTACTATCTAAAAACAATTCGTATCAAAAATGCAAGGGACAATTTGGGCTTACTCTTTGGATAAATCAGACTTAAATAAATCACATATAATGGGAAATGACTTAGAATTTAACTTACAATATAATTATGGTAATACAAAACGACTGATATTACAAATGATTTAATCGGTGACAATTGTTAAATCTCATTCATTCATTCTAAGCTAAAAAAGGTACTAGTTTGGTACAGTTTCTCTTTTTTTTTCATTCTTCTGTAAAGCCCTAGTGTATCCTACTACATTATCTATTCAATGAGTATGATATGACCTTATCATCTAAAACTAACACAAAGAACTAAACAAAACTTCCTTATTCCATAGGTAAAAAAGTTGCCAATCATTCGGTATTCAAAATACATTTGAGATCATTGTAATACTGAATATGAATAGCTAGTTTAATTGAAGCCTATCTACCAGTCTTCCTACCGATTTAAAAACAGTCTTTAGAATTACAAGTTCAATATTTGGTCACGGAGATTAAGAAATTATTACTAACTGTATGTCGCAAAATCGTACAAAAAGTTCAATAAATGCATTTTTGTATGTTAAAAATTACCCCTACCGTAACATAAGTTATCAGAGACTTAGAAAAATACTTTGGAAATTACACTTAGAATCTAAAATTTTTGGAACACACTCGTGCTAATTAATAAAACCTTAACAAAAAAAAATAAAAAAAATTTACAAGCGTCACAAGGAGATTCATCGCCTAATTACATAAAAAAAACGGAAGATACGATACGAGGAATCCACAACACCAAAGAGCGTTTAAAATAGCAGTAACACTACTGTTGTGTTTAGTCGATGTGCGCGAACCTCGGAACCACATCCTTCTGTATGAGCAGGTCACAGTGAGGCAACCCCCCTAGAGGAAGCAGGTCCTGCGCGACGGAGATGAGCGGCGAGTCGGGCCCGGGCAGCCGGCCGTGCCACACGAAGTAGTAGAACAGCTGCTGCATGGCGGCCATGTAGCGGCGCTGCTCCGGCATGTCGGACTCGAACGTGCCGAGGATCGCCTGCACGTCCGCTGCCACGCCCGCCACGCCATCCCCGCCCGCGCCGCCGCCCGCCCCCGCGCCCGCCACCACGTACAGCGGCACGTCCAGCCGCATGCGCGCCAGGCTCACAAGCGGACACAGCGTGCGCACCGACGATATCAACTCCACCAGACCCTCGTACGTCCTGTTGAAATGCTTGAACACCGCCGCGGTTAGATTCTTCTCTCCAATAACGCTGTCGTTGACTATCTTCTCGACCATTTCCGCGGTCCAGTTGAGGTGCTTCATCTGCAGACGCTCCGAGTGGCCCGAGTGTTGCGTCGTGCCGAACACCATCGGCTTGAACTCCTTTCCGAGGGTCAGCTTGGCTTTCTTCTGCGCGTCCCAGCTCTCGTAGGCGTGAACCCTGAGCAGATCTCCGTCTAGGACGAGCCAGGAGTGTCTCAGTTCGCCGGTCAGAGGTAAAGAATCTAAGTCGGTTCCGAGCCATACGTCAGGAGTCGCAGTTAGAATCTCCGTCGATGTCACGCGTCTCAGACACTCGACGTCTCTGCATTTGCTTATCAGCTTGAACTGGTCGTTGGCCTTCTGCGACTGCTCCAAAGGCTCCCCCGGGAAGATGACAGACGGTGACGATAGCCACACCCGAGAGTACAACTTCTGAGCCTTCTTGATCGTAGTTAGAGCGGCGACTAACGTAGCGCCGGCGCGATGCCCCAACAGCGTGACCGATTCCGCGTCCCCTCCGAAGTGTTTGATGTTCTGTTTGATCCAATCCAACGCGGCTATGAGGTCGCTGAGAGCGTAGTTGCCTGAAGTCGGCGGATACTTCGCATTGGATAGGATATCGAGAGCGAGGAAACCGAAAGCGCCGAGTCTGAAGTTCGGCCTGACGAAGACGACCTCCTTAGTGCGAGCGTACATTGGGGAGGGCTGCAGAGGGGATATGCCACCAGCCAGCGTGTTGGCTCCGAGGAGTACTACAACTGGGAGAGGAGAGTCGTAGCGGACATGGGGAGTGACCACATCGAGATACAGACAGTCTTCTTCACCAGTGATAGTCCCGTTCTCCAACATCTGGAGGCAGGCGGGCCCACGGGCGTGCGCCTGGCGCGTGTCGTTCCAGCACATAGAGATGTTGTTCAAGGGCTGTGCGTAAGTGAACCTTCGTTCGGCGACCGGCGCCGCAGCGTATGGGATGTTGTAGAAATTGTACACGCCTTCGGCCAACACTCTGCAAAGAAACAAAAACACGATTAAAACTACAGATAGGGCCCGATTTTACGTGTGGGAACTCCCAGATTAGCACATCTCTTAAAACAGTCTCTAAAAGCTATTCCTCGAAACGGTTTTCGAATTGTAAATATTGGTGAAAATAAAAAAACTGGCTGAATATGATGATCAGCAGCGTCGTCGGTGCAAGTATTGTTTAATCCATCGACCAATACCGCGCCGGTTGACAAAAAGCGTCGTCAGTGAGACCTATGATAAAACGCGCCCGCCCAGAAAGTGGGAGAAAGCAGGCGATAATCAATCTGGCTAGGGCTGCCGCAAAATCTACGACAGTGTAACGAAAACGGACAATGACTGATAGTATGCAACTGCCTGCAATCACTTACCCCTCAACAGGGCCGCAGCTAGTGATGGTGGCGATGTACTTCCCGAGGCGCAGCGGGCGCTCGGCGGGCGGGCCGGCGCGCGCGCCGATAATGATGCCGATGATCACAGCTAGCAGCACCAGCACCACCACCAGGCACACCACTATGTCATCTGGAGAGATCACAGTTTGTTTATCTGGTCGGCTATACCTTGACCGCAGAAGCAGCACCGCGCCTTGGGTAGCGACAGACGTGGCGGGGGGAACGTTTTCTAACAAAATGGCAGCTGCTCGCTGCAGCTACCTAAGGCGCAGCATAGCGGTTACGGTCAAGGTATAACATATGGTTGTTGGGTCCATAAAGGACATTCGACAGTCTGTAGGTAACATTGAAAACGCAATAACTCTTTTAAGTGCCCAAAATGAGGAACTGAAAAACAAACTGGATGTGATGGAATCTGAAAGAAAGAAGAGCCGCGAGTACATTGCCATGTTGGAGGATAAATTAGAGGACTTGAACAGACAAAACAAAAAGACGTTCATTAAAATTAGAAACGTTCCATACAAAGCGAATGAAACCCAACAGGATTTACTGAACATGACTGTAGAACTTGCCAAGACAGTTAACTGCACAGAATTCTCTAAGAATCATGTAAAAGATATCTTTCGAGTGAAAAAGAAGGAAAACAACAAAACTTTGGTGGTAGAGCTGCAGTCAACCATGGTAAAGAGAGACATCCTGACGGCCACAAAAAGCTATAACTACAAGAATAAGACGTCAAAACTCTGTGCTAGACACCTAGGTATTACGGAGAAAGGAGATACGCCAGTTTACATCTCAGAGCAACTGACACCCAAGGCGGCGCGACTCTACTTTCTGGCTCGAGACCTGGCTAAATCACAAACTTATAAGTTCTGCTGGACTGCTTTTGGCAAGGTCAACGTGAGAAAGGACGAGAAATCACCGATTGTGCATATCACCAGTGAGGCGCAGGTTCAACGTCTTCTGAACACTTCCCAAAAGTGACTAGCTAGAGCTCGATTGTATTTAGCGCACTCTAGCTTATTACTAAGTGTACTATGGTTTAAACATGCCCTACCACACACACACAGACATTTCAACAAACAACCTATAAACATCTTAATCTTCATATACACACTTCCATACATACATATACTTACATACACATACCTACACAAAAATTCATGCCTTAGGTTTGTCGGTTCTCTGCTTCTACACACAGAACACTGTGCGGAAATATTTAAAATTACTGAACTACGTCCTTTATGTACTAAAATCTTATTTTAATGAATAATACACTTACTAATACATTGCACGATATAGACAATATTGAAATTGCCCGTTCTGTTCTCTGTGAAATTGAAGATCTCAATCGACATATACCCATAAAACAAAATGACTTAAAAATACTCTGCCAAAATATAAGAAGTGTATATAAAAATATCGATGATCTAAATATTACCGTTCAGTCCTTTGATTTTATACCAGATGTAATTGTTTTAACAGAATGTCGCTTAAATGCAGATAAACCAACCCCGTCCTTAGAAAACTACACAACGTGTGAATCCACCCAACATTTGAACCAAAATGACGGCGTTGTGATTTACATCAAAAATGATATCGTTATCACTAACATTCGAGAGATCAAATTGGAGCATGCATCGTGTATTCAGATAGATACATACAATACTGCTTTGTTAGGGATATATCGTTCTCCATCAAACACAAATGCTGATCCATTCATAAATTCACTTAGTGCCCACTTAGAGACTATAAAAACATATAATAACATCGTAATAACGGGAGATATTAATATCAATTTAATTTCTAAAGAAAATGAACAAAATTATGAACGTAATAATAGAGAAAATTACTTAAATATGATATGTATGCATGGCTTGATGCCAGGTCATATTATACCGACTAGAGAAGCCAGCTGCCTGGACCATGTCATACTAAAGATCGATAAGACTAAACTTTCAGCACAAATTGCAGTTCTTGAAACGACTATCACTGACCATTCAATGGTATTCTTAAATTTATCTGGTCAAAAGGTCAGCAATACATGCTTAAGGGTTAAAAATGTTACCGACTTTAATAAAGCGCTAGCTAGTCTCGCGGAAAGGAACTTATCACAGCTTCTACTCTCTGATGATCCTAATTACATAGTGCAGCGCTTGGTTGAAGGAATTTTTGAGTCTTTACGTGATAACACGAGAACAGTAAATATACCCAAATGTAGACGGACCTTAAAACCGTGGATGACTATTGGGATTTTAAAGTGCATAAAAAATCGAAATAAACTTCAAAAATACCTACGACTAAACCCTGATAATGAAATCGCTAAAATTACTTATAGAAGGTACCGTAACCACTGTAATAATCTTATAAAAAAACTAAAGAGAATCTACGAGAGAAATAAACTAGCAGAATCAACAAAAAATCCAAAATCTCTATGGCAAAACATAAAATCACTAACTTATCTAAAAGGAAACAAAAGTGATAATTTAAAACTTCTTAACATCAAAAATACTCAAAGTGAATCTGTAGACTATGTAAACAATTACTTTTCCAAAATTGGTAAAGAGCTGGCTGAGGACATAATGGATAATAATTCGCTGATTACATATCAATCAACAAACAATGAACAAGAAAACCAGGTTAATTCTTTCGTACTACTGGAAACTGATCTAGATGAGGTACATAACGTGCTCATGAACCTTAAGTCGGAGAGTGCCCCTGGATATGATAGTATACCTACTAATTTTCTGAAGATGGCCAAGCACGAAATAGTACCTATTCTTTGCCACTTAACAAATCTATGTTTTTCACAGGGTACATTTCCATATATTCTAAAAAAATCTATCATAACACCAGTGTACAAGAGTGGGGAAAAGGACGATGTCAATAATTATAGACCAATATCGATATTACCATCCATTTCTAAAATTCTAGAAAAGCTTTTGAATACGAGACTTATTAAGTACCTAAACAAATACAATTTACTATCTGATGCCCAGTACGGTTTTAGAAATGGAAGGTCCACAGAAGATGCCTTGACATCTCTAACTACCCACATTATAGAGAAGGTAGATGATGGTAAAAAATGTCTAGCTGTATTTTTAGACTTAAAAAAGGCTTTTGACACAGTCTGTATCCCCATTCTTGTGCAAAAGTTGGAGAAAATTGGCATAAGGGACACTGCACTAAAACTATTTAAAGACTACCTAAGTGACAGGAGACAAAAAGTCAAAATAGGTCATTCTATCAGCAAAGATGCAGAAATAACTTACGGCGTCCCGCAAGGGAGCGTGTTGGGTCCTACATTATTCCTTGTGTATATAAATCAATTGTGCAGTATGAACATTAAGCACGCAAAAGTTATCTCCTACGCTGATGATACTGCAGTAGTATTTTCAAACACAACCTGGGACTCAACTCTAAAGAGTGCAGAATCTGGACTTTCAAAAATGTCACATTGGCTAAACTTAAACTTGCTCACTCTTAACGCGCTGAAGACCAACTTTATCTGTTTTACTAAATATAATCGAACCCAACCCCCCGATAACACTAAAATCAAAATTCATAACTGTACAAATGACCATCTAAACTGTAATTGCCCTGCTATTGTTAAGATTTCCAAAACTAAATACTTAGGCGTAATGATAGACCAGCGACTATCCTGGTTCCCACAAATTGAAATACTGAGTTCTCGAGTAAGAAGGTTAATTTGGATCTTCAAAATGCTTAGACATATAGCTACCCCTTCACTCCTCAATCAAATATACATAGCCCTTGTGCAATCTGTACTTAACTATTGCATACCAACTTGGGGAGGAGCTGCAAAATCTAAATTTATCGAATTGGAGAGAGCCCAAAGAGCATTATTAAAGGTTATGTATTTTAAACCCTACAGATACCCAACAGATAATTTATATTCTTTTTGCGATCTCTTGTCCGTAAGAAAATTGTATATCGCAAATGCAGTGCTAAAAAAGCATAAAAATTCTGTTTTCGACCCACATTTTTCAAAAAAGAGAAAAAGAGGCAACATTATTAAACTTCCATTTTACAAATCTACTTTTGCACGCAGACAATTTAACTATCAGTCAGCTTATATATGTCGCAGTAAAGTAGTTAAATCAGAGAGTTAGTCGAATCTCTAGAGAGTTAATTAAAGATCGACATTCAATCAAGTCGCTAAAGTTCCGTCAGACAAGTGAGTGAACGAAACGTTTAACGAGTTTCCTAAACGTTCTTAGGCGCATTTCAACTTTGGTAGGGTGACCTTTGTGAGGCGTCCCCGAGTAGGATACTAAATAGTCGCATAATGGATAGGTCGAAATGTATTTAAAAACACTAGGTTAGGTTAGGTTTGAACATTATGAAACAACTCAGAGCCGAGCGAAGCGGAGCGGAGCGAGGCGTCCCCGAGTAGGATACTAAATAGGTGCATAATGGATAGGTCAAAATGTATTTAAAAACAGTACGTTAGGTCAGGTTTGAACATTCTAAATGTAATCAGCTGTTGTCGTGACCGCCATCTTGTTTTACATTATTAATCAATCAACACGCTGGCTTTCGGTCAGACAGATAGTTAAACGTTTTCGACGCTGCTTTATTTAAATCAAAATGCTAGCGACTTGATTGAATGTCGATCTTTAATTAACTCTCTAGAGATTCAACTAACTCTCTGATTTAACTACTTTACTGCGACATATATACAACGAGATAAACAGAAGTCTAGATATATGTACAAAAAATAACTTTGAATGCATAAAGCAAACAACATTATTATTAAAAACAAAGAGCTACGAAGAGGCTGAAAACCTAATTTACCAAATTACTTAGAAATAAAATTAACTAGTATGTAGTATGTAGATAAAGAAATATAAAAATAAAATATACAAACAAACACACACACACGCACACACCCTCTCCCTCTCACCCTCATACACATCCTCACACACACACACACACTCATACACCCTCTCACACACCCTTCCATAGCACTGACGCATGCTGCATGTTATTTTTCTTTTATTATACTTTTATTATGTACTAAAATCAATTTTTGTAAATTATTCGAAACAGTATTTTAAAACCAAAGCTGTGGACTGAAGGAGCGGAGTCTTCTGTTACAGGTATTTATTACTTAAAAGAAGGCTCCAGTTGTAATTGTAATTAAGAAAATATTTGGTTACCACAATAAACATTTTTGTTTTTGTTTTTTGTTTTTTTGATAAACAGAAAATAAGTCTGTGAAAAAGCGGCTGAAGGGAAAGATCCATTACAGCGCCAGGCGTTACTTATTCAAAATAAAGGGTCCATTTCCATAGTTTTTTTTGCTGACAGATTTAAGTACCTAACTTCTTAAATCTTCTAGGTATCTTACTTAAAACGTAAACCGCATGGTTCTACTTATCATACTGAACAACTTCTGTTCTAAGACATTTAAAACGAAATGATAAAAAAACACTTCCCCTAAATATTTTAATACCTACTTAATAAATTTCTATGAGTACTAATCTATTAAGATATCTATGGTACTAGTACATTTTTGGGCGCAATTTTAAATGTTGTAGAATAAAAGTTTCAGTGTGATCAATAGATCATGTGTATTTATTTTCAAAATGGCAAAACAGCAAGAATAGATGGTATTTAAATAGAGATGATGAAGTATTTGAATTGTGATATAATTAAAGACGAACTATTTGAAAAAATTAAATTAATTTTCACTACAGGAAACATCCCTACAGATTTTAAAATAAGCAAGACCGTAACCTTACCTAAAAAAGCTAATGCTCTAAAATGCGAAGAACATAGAACACTTAGTTTGATATCACAAGCCAGCGAAATTTTACTCAAAATTATACAAAATAGAATAAGACCTCTTACTGAAGATTATCTGGGAGCAGATCAATATGGTTTTCGTAAGAACAAAGGAACAAGAGAAGCCATACTAGCCTTGAGACTTGCAATCGATAGAAGGATGGAATTGGATTTGAACACGCATATTGCCTTTATAGATTTGGAAAAGGCATTTGACAAAGTTAATTGGAAACACATTGATGACTATTTTAAAACAAGCAGGATTAGATTATAGAGACAGAAGAATTATATTTGAATTAAACGAAAACCAAGAAACAATAGTTGCAATAGGAGAAGAGAAAGGAAAAGCAAAAATTAGAAAAGGAGTAAGACAAGGGGGACACCCCCCACTTTCACCTCTTATATTTAACATATTTATAGAGTGTGCATTCAGAAAACTAACTAGTCAGGAAAACGGGGGGTCAAGTTTAATGGAACAAAAATTCAGTTTATTCGTTTTGCAGATGACATTGCAGCGCTTGCGGAAAGTCATAATCAGTTAGAAGAATTAGTAGTAGATATGGATTTATTATTTCAAGAAATTGGCCTAAATATGAATATAAATAAAACTAAACTTTAAAAACATCAAAAACTACAACAAAACATAACCAAAGATGTACACCAGACATAGTAGCTAGAATAGCAATGGCAAAGAAAGCTTTTAATAACAAAAAGTACCTTTTCAAAGCCCATATATCGCGCAATATTCGGAAACGTCTTATAAAAGACATCTGGAGCATTGCTCTATATGGCTGTGAAACATGGACCATGACAAAATGTGACAGGGAAAGATTGGAAGCCTTTGAAATGTGGTGTTGGCGAAGAATGAAAAGAATTAGTTTCATAGAAAAGAAGAGCAACAAAGAGGTCCTGCAGATTGTAAGTGAAAAGCGAAATTTGATGAAAACCATAGACAACAGAAGGGGAAAGATGTTGGGACATCTGATACGACACGATAATTATATCAAAGACATAATTGAAGGAAAAGTGGAGGGGAGAAGAAAGAGAGGAAGGCCCAGGAGAACATTTATGGATCAAGTAAAAGAAAAAGTAAATGTCGTGTCGTATCAAGAAGTCAAAGAGAAGGCGGGGTGCAGAAGTGAATGGAGAAAACTTCACCGACAAGAGCACAGCTCTTAAATTGTGAATGAAAAAATATATTTTCGGAGCAAATCACGAATACATCTTGTTTACCAAGAAGCGCGATAGTAGGCATCGTGCTACGAAATCGTATGTAAATAGATACTTTTTAGACAATATCAGAATGTAATTAGTTTTTAATGATTTTGTTCAATATTTTTGGGATTACTATTCTTTTAAGTCCGCATGCTATATTGCATAGCGGGCGAATCGACGCGACGCGCGGTGGTTTCGGGTCATTGGATTTAGAGATCAGTTGTTTTTCAAAAAAGTTGAGTTACACCATGTAATTTGATTGCATTGTTTTTTTTTTTTTGCACTAACCTAAAAGGGGTATTCAATTCCAAAACACTAGCCTGTTTTCAAGCTCCTTTATAAATGTTATCTTGATGACTAACAGGTAGATAAAAGTTGATAAGAAAACAAAGGGGGATATTTTCACAAAATATGTCATCTATCACTCAACATTAATTATATCTTTAAAATAATGCCAAATTCCTTACCAATGATGAATTTCTTCTGCCTTATCCTCTCTTTGAGTGGTAATTTCGTAGCCACTTTACCTTCCACTTCCTACAACAAACCAATTGTTGCATTTTACACAGATAAACTAAACATTTTTCAACTTTTTTGTCCCCATACTAAAATTATTGTTTTGGGGAACTGTTTCTGTTTAGAGGGAACTTATCACATGGGCGGACCGAAAAAGTGCACAGCAACTAAATTAATTTATCATGTTAGGGCGTAAAAATTGTAAGCAATTTTTATTTTTGTTCAGATTTCTTCAAATTTTTATTTGTAATAAAGTAATCAACTTACATCTCCATCAAGTTTCACATTCTCCATACCATCATTGGGTGTATCAACTTTGTCCTCCAAAGTTTCCATTGAAGCAAGGGTGGCCTCTGGATCCTTGTCTGTTTTTTTTTGGAATATCTTGGGGTATTTTAAGTTGAACATGCTAATGTTTCTGCGGTTCTCTGGGTTTTCAGTTTCTGAAAAACATATTAGAAGGTACTTTTAATTACAGGCAAAGTTCTAAGTGAAGTCTGTTTAGTTCGAAATTTAGGATATTTTCAGTTCAAACACCAGGCTTCGCTCAGTTTGATTGTCGGACAACACCTGTTTAACATGCCATCTCTTTTGCACATGTTGATTTTGTATATTTTATCCTGCTGTGTGAGGCAGGTGTCAGCAGGCAATCAAAGGCCTAGCGTATAACTGAGTCTGTTTCTGAGGTATGGGAGCGCCACGGGAGGGGTGTGTTTATGGAACATCAAACGATGCGTAACTTCATTTGGGCGTCAGCCTTGCCTCACTCGACACCCCTCCCATACCTCAGGAACAGACTTAGTTAAGTGCTAGACCTGTAGTTCATGAGAGTTCTGAATTCAAACTAAGTTTAAGCTATAACTATAATAGAGAATAATAGTATCAAGATATCTATAATATACTTAAAACAACGTAGTGAAAAGGTTGTTCATCTATGTATGTTGAATTTTTTGCAAAATTTCGTTTTTTAATGTTTTTTTATACCCTTGGGCTATAAGGGGGTTTTAGATAATATAATTGCCAAATAAAAGAGACATTGATTGAAAGACTTTTCCCTACAAGCCAAAGGCGGCAAAACCTGGTCCTAACTAAGATTGAATGAGATTGTCCTTTCTTCATATAATAATATAATTTAAAGGAAGTGACTAAATAGCCATTAGTGGCTCCCTTAGTTTTAATTTTATTCAACTGCTAGGGATAGGTTGCGACGACGAGCAAAGCGAGGAGAAGCAATTAGGTTGACATGTAAATAGATATTAGGGAAGCGAGCGAAGCGACCCCTGTAGTTTTAACAGAATTCACAATATGCAAAAAAAAACTTTCCAAGCACTTTCCAATGACTTACAGTTCAATAATTTATAAAATTAAAGGACTGCTTCCCTTTCCAAACTGTACATTGCAAATTGAACTTTATTAGTTTGTGCTAAGGAAGATATTTCAACAGCTAAATAATTACTTAAGATTCAATAATTTTAAATTTCAAAGGGCGGTCCTTTAGTCACTTCCTAATTTAAATTGAATTTGTTGAATTCACAGGATATGCTTACAAATAATAAATTACCATTATCATTCTGTGGGTGGTGCATGAACTGTGTGAAGGGACAGGTGTGCAGGAATTGCAGCCGGTGCCGCAGCCGAGACTTGGGGTTCTCATCTGCTTTCTCATTGTCTCCATCTTTCTCTACATCTTCTTCCTGCATTCATAATGACCATGTAATATAAAAAAAAAACTCAATTATACAGAAATCACCTCACAAGTGGTTATAACATAATAAGCAAATTCAGGATTAAATATATGTTATATAATACTTATAGTACTTAAAGGTTGAGCTTTACAACACAAAGAATTACTTGAGGTACAATTTTTATTATGACTGGGCCACAAATGGTGGTTATAGCATTTTGAGTTACTATTTAAGATCATTACTAAAGGAGACAAAAAAAACTCATAACTCAAGTCTCCCAGCCTCACCTCTATTCACTCTAAAATCCACTTATCAACACCCTAACCCAGATATCTACTGACCTTAGACTTCTCTTTATCAGAGTTTTTGGTAAAAAAGCCTGGCATTTTGATGGCGCCAATGGGGATGAACTTAGGCTTCACCTCTCGCCCTTGCTCAGTGAACTCCGTCGACAAAGCGGTCTTTACCGGCCCCTCATTCTCTGCCGCCTTCTCTTCAATCGCCGTATCAATCTTCTCGGCATCCGCTTTCAACATAACTTCCTTTTCTTCTGCCTCAATTTGCTTTTTATCGGGGGTTTTGTTCTCCTCCTCATTGTCTATTTTATTTACTTCCACGGTACTCATGACTGCACAAAAAGAAAATCGCGGTTAAAATTACCTATGTTCTAATAATCGGGCATGCATGACGCTTGTCGAGATGCACGGTTACAAAATTGAAAACATGTGAGAAATTGATAAAGCAGTATGCCATACTTACTCCTGAAACTTTATTGTCCCATATGCTATGAATAGCAGATTGATTCACAGGAAATTGCAGAATAATTCCAATAAAAGCTCACAAATAATCTCCAAACAAAACGGATGCCGCTTCGGTCGATGAACGATGGATGATGATACTCCAGTGTTGCCGGTAGTCAAACTAGAAAAAGTCCGAAACCGGATCAGAAATTACCCGAATTACCCGTTTTGTGAATGTAATTTTTTTTTAAAGGGAAGAAATGAAATATTAAATATCTTGTTTTTATTTTAACATTTCCCATACCTCTTTAAGAATTAACAGGAATGTGTTTGTTTTAAAAGTGTTTTTAATTGATAAGGTGAAAAAAATTTACAATTAAAGATATTTTAAGTGGAGTTTAATATCTTAAGTCGTTGTTACCGAATGAAATAATTATCAAAGAATTTTCTACATTCACATTCAGATCATTTTGGTGAAAATTGACAAATAACAAGAATAATTTATCACCAATGAACTCATAATAAAAAAAGTTGATTTTAAAGGTTCTTTTCCCTCAAAATTTTCATGTTTTATAGTATTTATAACATGTCAGAGCAAGCCACAAAACAAAACGGAACAAACAGCAAAATAATCGTGCTTTCTACTGATGATTTGTGTGTGCATCTCTTTTGCACGTCGTTTTAGTGCGAATTAGCCTCACATAAATGATGATTCTCACATTGTGTGACAAATAGTAGAGAAAGATATGATGTGTTCAATTATGCACTGTAGCTGCGTCAAGATGATTTAATAAAAAATATATTTCATGTTTTTTTTAAATTTACGGTACAGGTTTTTTTAACCGGCAGTCATGGTTACCTGCAAAAAACCCACTTAGGGCCTAAATTACCTGAAATCGAGTAAAAATAACCGCACTGGCAATGCTGCTTTGATGTGATGTTGAAATAAAATCTTCTTCCTTGCCCTATCTAATGAGAGTCTGTCTGGGGGCTTCTCTTTTGCACGTTTTGCCTCATCGGCCTTGGGTTCCTTAGTCTGAGATCGGATTCAACCTCGACTCAACACACACACACACACACCCTCACACAAAATAGGGATAAGATTCATTCCGTTTTGCACATTCACGTATGATGTGCCTCAAAATTATTTCGTTTTGGGCATCAACTGAGTCCATATGATTTAATAGGAAAAAAAATATTTCGTCGAAAAATTACCCGAAATTACCCGGCAGTTATGATTACCCGCAAGATACCCGATCAATGCCTAAATTACCCGAAATCGGGTAAAAATACTCGTACCGGCAACGCTGTGATACTCTTTGCTTTTTTTTTTTTTTTTTTTTTTTAATGTGTTTTACGGCCCTGGATTCAGGATACTCTTTGCTTTGGATCAGTGTTGCCAGTGCCTCGTCCACAAAAGTAACCCAAGACTGTTCGAAAAGTAACATTTTCACAAGAAAAGTAACGCTTTTTTATTATTTTCGTATTTTAATACAATATGCACGATTCAAATTTTATTTAGTACTTTCACATATATTATACATATACCTCGAACTATCTCAGCATTTTCTTAGTGGTTAATTTTATTTGTTGGGTGTAATCCTGCAACAAAAAAATGTTGCAATAAAAACAATAAAATTCCAGGAGGACCGCCAAGAGTAGTTAAACCCTGGAAAGGCCTATGTCCAGCACTGGAAGAAACAGGCTGATGGATGGATGGTTGGACGTGATCATTTAAGAAGAAATGAATGAGGCTTTAAATAAAACGAATGAAAATTTAATAACAACTGGCCACTGCCTAGATATTATTAGTCCTCACACATTTATTTAATATTTATACCTACAGCAAAAATTATTTATAAGATAATAGAGAAGAGAATAGAGTATACACCTATACCGGGTCTAAATAAAGTGCGACGTTTAAATGAAACTACGTACTCTAGTGGTCATACTAAACAACTTTCTGAAGAAAAATACCCGCGCAAATCTTCAGAGAAGAAGATATTCAACTGTAACTTAAAGACTTTAATTTCGTAGGAAGACGGTCTATTTTAGAACGCTGCATCGTAACAGCTGTTTTACGGAAGATGCTTTTTCAAAAAACACCATTATGTGTCGGTGCGTTAGTTAGAGTTTACGCTTTTATGTTTGGAACTCAAATATTTCCTAAACTAATAGTTAGCGCGGGTTTGTTTCTTGGGAAAGTGGTTCAGTATGATCCGTAGAATATGCAACTGTTATTTTTGCCCATTATTTTTCTCCTGTAAGTACTACCTACTTATGAGAAACGAAGGAAATCGAGTTTTATTACAAAATAAGAACAGAAGATCGTTTTTGGTAACTGTACTATAAAATATGACAGAAATTCTTTCATGGTAACAATTTAAAATATTTATAAGTCCACTGATATATTAACTACTTTGTAACTTGTTACGAGAAAAGAGAAAATTTTCTTCTTTTGTAACCGGTTCCAAATACAGTTACATAGGCGGCCGAAAGGAGAAAATTGACTCATTTGTCAGTCAGTCATTTCCATCATTAATTGTGGCAAAAATATGTACACGTTCATCTCACTCTTTCTGTTTGCTCATTCTAGCCGTGCGATAGTGGAAGATATTAAATTCTAGCTTTGGTTTACTTGCAATGCTCAATTGCCAACGTTAAGAAATGCACGACACCGTAGAGATATTGACTTATGACAGTTCCTCTGAGCACGACACTTGCCTGCGTTCCGTTTATTCTTGATTTTCAATTCAACTTTTAAGAATTTGTTAAATATTTGAAAATTACTCCCTAAAGTAACGTTTTCAGCCATGTAACGTAAATGTAACGTAAAGGGGTCAAAAAGTAACGTAAAACGTTACAAAAGTAACGTTCTGGCAACACTGCTTTGGATGGATGATTGTTTTTTTTTGTACTGGGTTACCATACCTAATTATCCGGCAGGGCACATTCATAAATTAGGGGTCTCGACACGGGTTCTAATGCCATCTCTGTCCAACGCTTCCAAAATTGTATACGCTATCCTGCTGTCAGTGTCGGAACAAGACAAATTTTGAACTGCTATCAGGGCTGCGTTCATAAATTAGGGGTCTCGCTCGGTGAGATCTCGACACGGGTTCTAATGCCAACTGTGTCGCACGCGTTAAAAATTATATAGGTACGCTATCCTGCTGTCAGTGTTGGAACCTGACGAAAGTGTTAATTATTATTAATGAACGGGGGTCAGGGGCATCGCGGAAACCGCGATTTTCGAGTTTCCCGAAATTGCACAAATTCTAGAAGGTACTTATTTAACCAAAAAGTTTATAACCGTAATGTTTTGTTTTGTTTTTCAAAGGTCTTTATTTCAAATATAATATAGCTTATTGATAGTTTATTATTATTATTATAATTATTATTTATTAATATTATTATTATTATTATATCCTTTATTGTACACACACACAGAAACTTAAACTAAGATAACAAAAAAAGTAAAAAATATGCACAAAGGCGAGCTTACCTCTTCAAGAGGTTTCTTCCAGCCAACCAGTACTGTGGTGAAAGAATACACTAAATAGGTTGGCAGCAAGCATACAGAAGGATTATAACAACTTATTCTACACAAATAAAATAATAAAAATATAAATTATAGATATAAATATAATGGATACAAATGAATCAATACAAATATAATATTAATATATACTTAAATAATTTAAAATATATACTTAAATATTACTCATACGAGAGGAAGTGCTCTTTGTGTTTACAACCCAGTGTACATTAATCCTAGGCTAAACAGACGTAATATTATTAGATATTTAGACACTGTGAAATATTAGAGCAGTGAAAAAGAATTGTGTAATAATATATAGTATTAGTAGTGTTGCTGTACCTGATAAGGGTAGCTAAGTTATTAAGTTCTTATAAAATTGTAACACCTGTGTACACTTAGTTGCAATAAATATATTGAGTAATATAAAAACACGTTAACAGACTATACTAGTCTACTATAACTTATGAAATTATTAATTTACGGAAGGTATGAACATTGAATTAAAATAAAAAACTTAATAAATGTGTATACTCGTACGTAACACAAAGGATTATGTGCACTTTAGTTAGTGTACATTTTTGACATCAACATTGAAATATGTAAAAAGAAAGATATATATAAATTTATATATAATACTAGCTAAGGAGTGCTAGTTCTGAAAAGCAAAACACATATTTTAGATAGTAAACATTAAATGATAAGCCACTAAAAACATATAACATGGATTATTCTACCTAATTACTTTAATTGTTGAAGTTGGTAGCTTTAAATTAATTTCTAACAATGCTCGCCGAGTGCCGAGATAACGACAAGCAAGACAGCGTGAGCGAGCCCCTGGACCTAGCGGTAGCGATGAATCCGCGCGTGACGTCAGTCACCGGACCGGCCACCATCGCCTAGCAGGTAGTGATGTGGTAGCCTCGTAATGTATCGATATCGATTATTTGACTCAGGCGGTCGTGTTTTACCTATAGTGGAAATTAAATAATTTGGATGATTGTAATTTGTGATTAGGAAGAATTTTTTGGCAAGTTGTAGAGTAAAATCAAATAATCTAGGAAACTTGGTTTTATCATGCAATTTAAACAAATTTGCGCGGAAAGGCGTATTAAAGGCAATTCTTAGAGCTCTGTTTTGAATTACTTGTAATTTATTATGGTAAGTGATTGAGGTATTGCTTCATACAGGACATCCATAGGTAATATACGGCCTGATCAATGTTTTGTATATATTCAGTTTCGTACAACTGCTCAAAGCAGAACGCCTATTAAGCAAGGGGGTTAAGGCTTTGAAAGCTTTCATTCCTTTGATACGTAGGTTTGAGATATGGTCGTTCCAGTTCAATTTTTCATCTAAGACCAATCCAAGGTATTTCACCAATTTGCTCCAAGTAATGCAGTGACCATCAATTTTCAAAGTTCTCATGGGCATTTGCCTCCCACGAGTAAAAAGGATAGCCTCTGTTTTAGCTTCCACTTAGTAAAATACGCCGATAGGCTATCGATAGCAAGTTGCAATCTGTCAATTATGAGATCAATATCTATTGAAGATGTTAAACAAGTTGTATCATCTGCAAAACTTGCCAAACTAGTTCTTATTTGTTTGGGAATATCATTTAAATAGAAGAGGAATAAATATGGTCCTAAAATTGATCCCTGTGGGACTCCAGCAGGGACAGAGCGTGATTCGGATGCAACATCGCCAATTTGCACGTTAAAACTGCGACTCGAAAGATAAGAATCGATCATCTTGACTAAGTGTATAGGAACTTGGCTTAAAACAAGCTTGTGTATGAGCCCTTTGTGCCAGTCGGTGTCAAAGGCCTCTTCTATGTCTAACAAAAACATGCCTGTTGATTGTCTTTAATTCATTTTGTGCGCAGTATTTTCAGAGACTCTTGCAAGTTGCTGAACTGTGGAATGTTCATTTCGAAACCCAAATTGTTCATCGATTAATTTATGGCCTGTTGCTTTATGTAGGCAAGAATTAATAATTTTTTCAAAAATTTTACCTAATGAGGGGAGTAAACTGATTGGACGGTAGCTAGAAGGGATTGCCCCGTTTTTACCGGGCTTTTTAAAAGCAATTACCTTTGCTGTTTTCCATGCAGAAGGAAAATAAGCTAGGGCTAAGCAGGAGTTAAAAATCTTGGTAATTAATACTATAGCTTTTTGTGGAAGATTTTTTATTAAACAGTTGACCACATTATCTAAGCCTGGAGCTTTACGTAGATTAAGTTTACGAATGTGATGCCATATTTCTTTAGGATGAACAGGGTTATGGAGGGTTCCAGGTTGGAAGTTATCAAATTTTATCGTTTTGCCAGTGGTTTGTTAGGTTTATATTGTCATAAAACGCAGACGCTAGTTCATCGTACTGGTCACTGGGAGTAGATGTTTTAGAGCCATTAGCACGCAAAAGAGGCGGAACTACGGAGGTGGAAGGAGTAGCTTTCATGGTCTTAGCGAGACGCCATAAATCAGACCTAGGATTTTTAACTTTTTTAAGTTTGTCGCTCCATATTTTATCATTATGATGTTTAATATTTGTATTTATATTTTTATTTAGGTACTTTATTTGCGAGTATCAACATTTGTTTCGTGTTGATCATATCTCCGAAGGCGGTTTCTAAAATTAAGGAGTCGTTTTATTTTGCGGGGTAGGGATTTTGGCGTATGTGAAACTGTACTTACTGGTACAACGGCATCCCTAGCAAGTAGCATTCTAGACGTAAGATTTTCAATGGCACCATCAATCTCTGCAATTGAATTAAAAACTGTGGAAGAAAGGTCAATACAACCATTAAGGATCGAACGATAGCGGTTCCAATCAGCTTTAGCGTAGTTGTGACGTTTAATCACTTTGCGTTTGAAGTTAGCGATTATCCTAAGAAAACACAGGTAAGTGATTAGAAGAGAGTGCAGAAATTGTTTGGATACTTGGGTTGTCGATATTACGAATATTCTGAGCTAAAATAAGATCAGGTAATGATTTAGCGAGATTTTCGCGATAATGAACTAAGGTTGGACTAGATGGAGAATGAATAGTATAATCACGGTTAAGCATGTGATTAAAAAGAAGATTTCCATTGGTATTTCTAACGCCAGGGAACCAATGCTCATGTTTGGCGTTAAAGTCTCCCATGAGTAGCACTTGAATATCGGTCTCTAGCAGTAGGTCAATATCAACAGTCAAAAATGGTAGGTTTGGAGATTGGTAGATCGAAAAAATAGTATAGTTACAATTACAATTAAGTTTTATGCCTATGACTTCTAAGTGTTTAGTTTTTGGAGAAGAAATCAGTGTGTGATTTTCTGTCAAGTTTAACGAGCAAAGCAACACCTTGACCAATGCCACTAAAGTGTTTATCGTTACGATAGCAAATGTAACCAGGGAAGTTAAGATTAATACGTTCAGTTAGCTTGGTCTCAGAGATGGCTACCACATCCACCGATAAATCACTTACCAAGTCCAGAAGCTCATCCTGCTTTTTGTAAATGCCATCTGCGTTCCAGTATACGAAACGTAAGTCATGAGACTTAGACATGCTGGCCTAGGTGAGTTAATATTAAGACTACCTTGTCTAACATCGTTTGGCACTGTAAAAACTGACTCCTAACTTTTTTAATAATACTTAGAATATCAAGCATTTCTTTTGTCACATCATCATGCTCTACTGGCCGTAAAAGAAGATGTGTTGTTTGGTCTTCAGGTTGTTTTGACCTAACAACGTTTGCCCATGTTTTTCCGTTAACTGCAGGGGTAGGTCTTTCGCTGACGAGCTTTTTTGCAGTATTCTGGAGTACAGCATGGGTGTCAACATGTTTTTCTCTAATCCTATTTAGATATTTGACTCTCGCAGCGCATTTAGGATAGTTGGCTGGATGCTCTTCTTGGCAGTTATAGCAGCGAGCAGGAGTAATACGGTCTTTTTTAGGACATTCCTTGGTCTCATGAACCTCGGTGCATTTAACACATCGAGCTGGCAGGTTGCAATTTCGCGATGCATGTCCAAAGTTTTGGCATCTAAAACATTGAGTGCCATGGGATTTATTTGCCTTGTATCTGCTAATGTCCACAACTCAGTTTCCGATATACTTAATTTGTCGAAATTTCGGATCCTATGGGAAGTTGGACAAGGAATGGAGTACACTGTACGACCTTTCTTGATGGTGAGATGAGTTTTGTTATGATTGCTCCTTCAAATCCAAGTTCTTTCAGTTCATCTGAAAGTGTGGTTTCAAAGTGTACTGGGAGACCTCTGATCACAACTTTAGACATTTTTTTTGTCTTTTCTAGTGAAGATATGGAAGCGCACATTTTCGGCATGGAGACCTTCTTTGATGGTTTTATGAGCATCGGGGGAGTAGCATTGGACTGCCACTCTAGCTCTACCTCTGTACTGAAGATGGAAGTTCTTCTCGAATTTTTCAACGATACTCTTGATATTTCCGTGGGTCCAGTTCTCCTCGGTCTGGATAATAATAAGAGGAACCCGACTTGGATTTTTTCTTGTTGTTACAGCATTGCGCAGGAGTTCAGACAACAAGTTGCTTGGGTCTACGGCAGTGGCGGCTGCACCTTAAGTGCGCCCGTGCGCCGCACTACCATTTAAATTAAACTTACACAATAATGTCCTATACCTATCATTACCCATCCATCCATACTGCCATATACGGAAATTAAATATCTGATTATAGTACATATATACATGTTTTGTTATTACGAGGTAAATAAAAATGTATAGATTTCTACTGCAAAAGAAATAAATCTTATTTTTGCTTGAACAAAATCGGCCCCGTACCCCGTGCGCTCGGGAAAGCGCACGCAGCGAGCTCATACAACTTCTATGAAACACGGTGTAAACAGCCCGGCGCGTGAGACAGAAGATGCGTAGTACAAAATGTATGGCAGTTTTAGGTTAGATTCGTGCGCCGCACGCGACCGGAAATTGCCGAAAGAATACGAAGCGAAACGAGTAGTTCACTCGCGTTACCCCGAGGCCTTAACCTACGCACGATGCTTTTGTCAATTTTTGCGCGCGCTTGCGGAGGAGTAATTGTTTATTTAATTACTATAATTATGTAAAAAAGTAAACTAAAGATTAGAAAGAGTGATAATAATGAGTGTAAATTACAATATTGACTTTATTAAAACCAACAGGACTTATGAAAACCCGGTCTTTTCATAATATAAAACAGGAATGCAAAACAAAAAATAAATCGTTCACGATAACGTTCAAAAGTGAAATGTATGTTAAAAAGAAATGGTTATGTGGATGTGAGAGACTAAATGCTTTTTTTTTGCTTTCCCTGTGTTATTTTCGGCGGAGAAGCGATTTGGACGGAATATAAATACAATTTGTTTCCTTAAATTGCGGCATTTTATTTGATCTTTTTAATAAAACCATGCAGTGCACCACCGGTTCTCTGAGGCACCAGCCGCCACTGGTCTACGGATAAATTACTGAAGCGGTTTGGAGTAATGAACTTAGGCTTGTCAGTGGTCGTTTTTGGGACCACCGTGCGTTTCGGCCGCTGCCAATCATCTGTGAATTCTTCATCTCTGTTCCGCTTGTTACTTAGGCTGGAATTCGATGAACTTCTGCTCAGAAATTTATCCATGTTTTATGCAGTCAGCAGGAGTATCGATGCTGTCAACTATTGATACTTTACCCCATCGTTCAAATGCAACGAACAACCGTAATGTTTTGAGGAATGCATTAACCAATGAAAATAAAATAAAAACACTATACTTTAAATAAGTAGATTATGTTACGATTTTAAATAACTAAAGTCCTCTGGACAACATGACAGTAGTTATTATTTTATTTGATTTTGAACATGGACTAAATAATACAAGTGTAAACCTTAGACCGTAGAAAGAGAATACTATAGAATGCTGGACGTCTTTCTTTTCACTCGCACAAAAAAAGATGAAAAATTGCTAATTTATTGTGAAGAAAAGAGACAGAGCTTGACATTTTTTAACCCTTAACGCGTGCCGGTTTTTTTCAAGGTCAGCACATCATGTGTTAAACAAAGTTTGACGTTTGTTACGCGTTCGACTTAGGTTGCTTATAAAACGAATTGAATTTTATTTGTTCAACCCGAAATAGATGGACTATTTGTTTCAAATTGACGTGGCTAGACCTGAAAAATGGTGCGGTGCATTGTTTTGGGCTGTAAAAACGATAGCGGGGCGATAATTTACGGATTGTCCTTTCACTTGTAAGTAGTGTTGTCAGGTGTGCGGCTTTAGCCGGACATGTTTGGCATTTTACGGTTGAGCCCAGCTAAATATTTACGTGTCCGGCCTGTCCGGCTTTTGTTTGGCTTTTTATCAGTGTAGCACAGTCATCACTTTGAATTTATCTGCGTAAAGTCTACAGAAAGCTAAACATTTTTCACTTTATTAATATCATATAATTGGGGTAATCAACTTTTTCACCAACACTGTTAGTTCTTTTAAATAAGCAACTTCAACGCGTATCTTTTTTTTGTTAAATACAAGAAAATTAGATAAAGAGGTATTTTTTTGTGTGACTTTCGAATCAAATAAAGTTTCATAATTATACGTAATTTTCATTAAAATTAGGGGATCACACAGTACACAACACCGTTTTTCCATAGTAACTTCGGGGCAAACTCGTCTACGAAGTTATTATACATTTTTCAAACAATACAAACATTGGAGTTGATGCTCGTGATTGTTGGCACTTGGTGGAACTTTTGAAACATTTTTTGTTTGATAAACACTTGTACTTGTCCACTTATTTATATTTATATATTTGATAAACCTTTGATAATGCTTTAACAGCGAAACCGGTAAGGGAAATTAATATAAATAAGTGGACAAGTACAAGTGTTTGTTTTTATCAAACAAAAAATACAAACATTCCTGATATATTTTGATAAACCTTTGATAATGCTTTAACAGCGAAACCGGTAAGGGAAATTAATATAAATAAGTGGACAAGTACAAGTGTTTATCAAACAAAAAATACAAACATTTCTGATATATTTTTATTTGGAAATGTTACTAAATGATCTAGTCAGTGAACGAAACCATTTTCGGTAAGAAAAGAGCCAAATTGTGAATTTTGCAGTTGATTACTGGCAATGATCCAAAAAGTAGAGTCGATAAAATAGTTGATTGACCCAATCACCAAATTATGGAATGTTGTTATTTATAACAGGTTTATTTTGCAACGGAAGAGTGATTCATAGCTCAAACAATTAAAAACTAATGTTCGGCTTAAAAAAGGTATGTTTGTCTATTAAAATCCATATATCCGGCTTTTGGGCCAAAATGTCCGGCCTTATCTCATGCCGAGTCCGGATTTTGTGTTTTAGGGCCTGGCAACCCTGCTTGTAAGTAATTGAGCATTTCATAGATATCTGAGGAGCATTTAATATAATCGAGATATTAGATACGATTTTTCACATCCTGTGGTTCTTTACAGGATTATATAAAACATCCAAACGTGTTTCAAGGTAAAATAAGTGCTCTTTTAGTTGATGTTTTTATATAACCTCAAAACTCTGGTGTTGCCTTTTTTTTCGCCAATAATACCCACAAACGTATAATATAATAGCAGACGTACATAACATTAATAATAAACGCATAGAATCAACGCGTGGCAGTTTTAGCTCAGTGAATTTCGGGCTCTTTTAAATATAAATATTGCTTGTTTTCAAACAAAATAAATACTAGAGATTAGTTTAGGAATTAACAAATATGTTCCAAGCATAAGCCAGCCAAAATAACCCATTTTTATACGTTTCTTGGTACCATGAAGCCTAAATGTAGCTTATTTTTTGTATGGAAACTTGCCACGCTATTTAATCCTTATGTTTGGTCTGCTACTTAGTAATAATTATGTCTGTGATAATACCCCATATTAGGGGTAAATGGTACGCTAATGAAACAAATAAAGTCGATCTTGGATCTGCTTACAGATTTCCCCACAAACCAGAGTTACTCAATTTATGGATTGCAGCTACTGGAAGAAATATTTGGGTACCTAAAAAGAGTTCAAGAATGTGCTGTAAGCTTTTTGAGAAAACTGTTCATGAAAAAAGCAAATAAAACATAATCTATATTCCAAGGCAGTTCCTATTAAGGTAAAATTGATGTAAATTAGTTATGTAAATTTATCTTAATATAATATTTATTTAACAATAAATAAATACAACAGTAGGCACAGAAAGACGTATGGTGACCAAATTGGCGACATTCTCAAGAAGGGCAATGTCAAATGTACCTGGAATAGAAGAGCTGGTATGAATAGATTTATGGATGTGGAAGAGGCAAGAAAGGTATGTCAGGATCGTAGCGTTTAGAAATCTGTAGTCTCTGTCTATCCTTCTGGGAGACGAGCGCGAGTAATATGTATGTTCAACATTATTTTGCCTCAACCAATTTTTTCTCTTTGCACTTTTTTTACAGAAGGTGTCGTCAGTTTCTAAATGCTTTCGGCAAACTGTAAAATGCCCACTGTTTTAAATATTGAAAGTCTTTCACCAAAAACAGAAAAGTGATGACTTGTAGGTAAGTACATATTGGGAGCAGAGCGAAGAGGAGCGGAGCGAGGCGCAATCAATAGTTTTAACCCATTACCGAATTATTTACTATCTGATGACACAAACTACTAAATGATGAAGATTTGTAAAATTACAGAATAGCGAGTGAGCTTCTGTAAACGGCGTAATTTTACATTTTGCCTGCAACATAGAAACGTCCAATATGAAATGAAATTTTATTGCAAACATTTTTTTTTCATATTTTTGGTAGGTACTTACAGTTTGGACAAAGTTATAGGTGGCTGAATTATGTTAGCTCCAGCGAGACGGATAGAGAGAAATGGATGACAGAGATATATGAAAGAGAGAGATAAACATAACCTTAAACAGACCTTTTAAGATCAAGACCAAGAAGCTATTCTTTCTCGCACGTGATTTTGCTAAAACTTACCAATTTAACTTTTGCTGGACATCGCGTGGAACGGTATTCTTGCGCCGTAAGGAAGGATCTCCACAGATACGAATCCAAGATGATACTGACCTGGCTAAACTGAAACAAGAACACAAATGACTAAGCCCTTTAAATCCTAAACTTACCTGTTATAACTTACCAGCATGCCTTTGTTTAGTTTTAATTAGACTTTTATTTATATTAAGTTTATCTTGTATCACAAACAAACACTCACACACTCACACAACATTTCCTACCCTTCCCTTACCTAAAAGGATGTCTAAAATCAAAATCTATTATCACTTTCCTTCTTTTTGTATATCCAGCCAACAGAGTAAACCAAAAATCAAGTCTTACTGCTGCAGTATGAGCTACCCAAAATTTTGGTCCCTGCGAAACATTTTATCCGAAAATGAATAAGTCACTCATAGAAGATATTGATGATACTGAAATCATCGATAGTATTTTAATTAATAGCCCAGAAGATTGCTTTAATAAATCAGGGGACGCTAACAAGAAATTTACTATAATATCCCAGAACATAAGAAGTTGCGATAAAAACTTTACAAATTTCATGGTATTTTTGTCTAGACTCACTTTCAAACCGGATGTTATTATTCTAACAGAATGTTTTTTGCAAAATAAGCCCTCGCATATCTTTCTTAATGAATACGATTACCATTGCTCCAAACACTACTACAATAAAAATGATGGCGTGATTGTTTTATGCAAGACTAGCTTACAAGCCACTGTTATGGAACCACCAATGATAGATGCTAGTTGCCTCCTAATAAACGTTGGAAAAGAAGTAACTATTGCAGCGATCTACAGATCTCCATCTTTCAAAAAAAAATGTAATTTTACCAATTTCAATAACTCCCTAGATAGAATCCTTCCAATGTGCACAGGCGAGTCTGGCGTCATCGTGGGTGACATCAACATCGATATTAAACATGGCACAGTAAACCCACATGCTGAAAACTATTTAGAAACATGTGCTCTCCATGGCTTTACTTCAGGCCATTTCTTTCCTACGCACGAACAAAACTGTATAGATCATTGTCTTGTCAAATCCAACCAATATACTCAAGTTATTGTATGCACTAGTGGCATAACTGACCATGACACAGTAATATGTGGAATCGCAAAGACACAGAAAAATTACACTAAAACTGAAAACCAGCATATCAGAATTAATTATGAAGGACTCAACCAGGATCTTCAAGAAACATCGTGGGATGCATTTTATAAGCATACGGACGTTGACTTGGCCATTAACGAGTTAATTAGCGAGTTAAGTCACAAAATTGAAAAGCATAAAACTATACACAAGTCACGCTCCTCAAAGATAATTACTAAGCCCTGGATAACGCCCGGGCTATTAAAGTGTATCCGACGGAGAGATTTGTTTCATTTAAAGGCAAGAAAATACACTAATAATTTACTCCTACAGGATGAGTATAAAAAATACAGAAACATCTGTAATAATATCCTGCAAAATTTAAAAAATGAATACGATAAAGAACTTCTGAGAAAAGGCCAAGGAGACTCTAAAAGAACTTGGAAAACTATTAAAGGGATATGTGGTATCAACAAAAATAAAACCAGTAACATTGAACTGATCCAATGTAAAGACAAAAAAAGTCACTAAACGAAGCCAACAACTACTTTGCTAACGTTGGACAGGAACTTGCGAAAAACATCCTGTGCAAACTAAACAAAACTGAAAAAGAATTAACCAACGACTTAGACAAAAGCCTAATACTCAACCAACCATTGAACTCCTTTTACTTGACGCCAACTGACAACTATGAGGTATCAAAAATAATTAGTAATTTACGAACAGTTTCAGCACCAGGTTGGGATAAAATTGGTAATAAAATACTTAAGTCCTGTAAGATCGTTCTGGTTCCTTTGATTACTTTTATTTGTAACCTGAGCATGTCAACGAGTACAATGCCGGAGTGGCTAAAGTTTGCTGACATTTGTCCTATCTTTAAGGCAGGTGACAAAAAGTCCATATCGAACTACAGGCCAATATCCTTGTTGACTTCCCTTTCCAAGATACTCGAGAAACTTGTTAATTATAGACTTTTGAAGTTCCTTGAGAAAGAAAACCTTCTCTCCGAAAATCAATTTGGATTTCGCCATAACAGGTCTACCGACGATGCTGTATCAAACCTTATAGACCATGTGAAAGTAGAGTTAGACAAAGGCCAAAAGTGTGCTGGGGTCTTCTTAGACCTCGCAAAGGCCTTCGACACAGTGTCACAAACGATACTATTAAAAAAATTGGAACGTATGGGTGTTAGAGGAACTGCACTTCAATGGTTCAATTCATATCTAATGGGACGAAAACAACGTGTTTTTATTGATGGTATATGCAGTGATTACTCTGAGAACCACTTCGGTGTACCACAGGGTAGCGTCTTGGGACCAACGCTTTTTCTGATTTACATCAACGACCTTAGTGACATGAGTCTCACTCAAGCTAGGGTTTTCACTTTTGCTGATGACACAGCGTTAATATTTAGTGGAAAATCGTGGGACGAAGTCGTTGATGTGGCTCAGAGCGGGCTGAGTTTGGTTTCCGACTGGCTAAATTTGAACCTTCTTACGCTGAATATTAATAAAACAAACTTTGCCTGTTTCCACATCCGCGATCATACATCTATTAATATTCCTACACATCTCATTCTTCACTCCTGCGGTGATCGTGGGGGCATCTGCAATTGTCAAACAATTAATAGAGTTAGTTGCATTAAGTACCTAGGTGTTTATATTGATGAAAAGCTCACATGGAGACAGCAAATTGACTCGGTTAGCAATCGCCTTCGCAAAATGCTGCATATATTCAAGAAACTTAGAAATTTTGCTGACGACAATACGATAAAAATGGTGTACTATGCGCTCTGCCAGTCTGTCCTTAACTATTGCATCATAGCCTGGGGAAGTGCATGTAAAACTATCTTGATTAAGGCTGAAAGAGCCCAAAGAGCCGTTCTTAAAGTTGCATACAAGAGACCGTTTCGCTACCCTACGGATGTCTTATTTGAAGAGTGTAAGGTTCTTCGAGTCAGACAGCTCTTTGTTTTATCGAATATTCTAAGGTTCCACAAAACAGCTTACAATAATCAAAAAGAAACAACAAGATCTCAAAGACGATTCACCTGGCTTGTTCCACAACTGCGAACAAATTTTGCACAAAAAAGCTACTTCTATCTTGGTCCATATTTGTACAACAAAATTAACTTATGTCTTAACATTAGTCGAGCTACTAGATTCACTTGTAGAAAACAAGTAACTCTGTGGCTACTCCAGGTAAGCTACGATAAGACTGAGGACATTCTGTGTATTCACGAATAAAGACTACCTGCAATACTACTTCGATCATAATTACAAATCTTTTCTTTAAACATTTGTACCCACCCACACTCATAAATTTTTACCCACATTTCCCAATTTATACATCCTACAAAAATCACCTACATACACTCACACACCCCCTCCCACCTTTTCCTTTCCACCACTCGTAATACATACACACTAGCATAAGTTATTACACACATAAGTTATAATTGTAAATAAGTATCCCGTTTGTTTGTTTGTTATATTAACATTAATTTATATTCAATTTCAAATAGTTAACATTAAATTAGTTTTATCTAAAAATTCTAAATTGTATTAAATTTAAAATTTTATTAAATTATACATAAATATATAAATCATAGCAGAGCGTTAGAGACTAGTTACCTACAACCTAAAGGGAATCCTAGTGTAGGGACTAGAGAACACTATTAAAAATGTATGTACATGGTTTATTTCAATAAAGATAAAGATATATATATATAAACAGAGACATAGACGAACCTTTCAGTCGCCATTAAGTTTGCCCTTTACTTACTATGTACTTAAATAAAATTATTCTGTTAATGTTTGAGTTGTGTTTTATTTATTACCTTCGTAAATAAATCATTGTCATTAAATTATCAATCAATTCACTGTTTGACTTTTATAAGTACCTATATCTTAATATTCATCATCATTCTTCAAAATCTGAAAGTTGTTCAAATACAAGAAAACTTATCTAGAACATCCAACACAGAACTGATATGCATAATTCAAATATTTGACTGAACGGGAATCGAAACTGATACCCTCTGCCTCGTCTCACCGCAGAAGGCAGTACCAACTACCATGTTTTTTGGACCAACTACACTATATGAGTTGTCTGATATGACTGTAGTAGTACGAGATCCGGGGTAAAATTACATAAGATAAGACAACCCTAATTATTCATGTATTTGTGTCTTTTGTTCCTTTCGGTGACACGCTAGGCCGCAGTCTATAGTCAGAGAATATAAAGTATTACTTCGTAAAGAAGCGACACTCACCTCCCCGTGCGAGTTTATCGTACCCCACTTTCCCCCGCAAGTGAGGGGTAAATTTGGATCTGGATCCCAGTCAACATAAATTACAATAACAGAGATATACCCCGCTGCACTTAAGACTTATTGGCAAATTCAAAATGTTTTATGTCTGTGTAAAAATACATTTTAAATACTGTGAAAGAATTATGAAAGTGAACAAAATAGACGTGACTTTGAAAATGGCTGAAAGGACTAAAATCTAAGGCCGTAAAAAAAACAGCAGAGGGTCTAGAAACAATAATGAACGCGTTTCATTCGTCCCGTGTTGAGGGCTTACTCCGAAGTGTAAAAATTCGATCGAGTATCGGTCGGTCGTATATCCATCTCTATCACACTTTTAATGCGTGCGTCAGAGATGATTGTCCCGATTTGTCTGATTCGTCCCGTCTTCATCAAACGCCGAAAGGGACAAACCGACACGAGTAAGCGCGATAGATTACAGTCATCTTCCTCACTTGCGTAGCTGTGTCCCTTTCTTCGTTTGTCGAAAACGAGACGAATGAGACGTTTGGCTAGGCATTATATTTATTTATGGTCTATTCAATTTATTTATCAACTTATTTATTAATTGCATTATGTAGGTATAATAATACTCTTATTCCAATAAGTCTTTTTATTTTATGCATGTGTGTAACTTTAGTAGCCCGACTTAAATACAGTTTTTTTATATATTTCCCGTATCATATTTGTTTCATCACAAAATATTATTTTTATACAGATTAGATTTGACATGTAAAACGTATATAATATCTATTTTAAAAATAAACATTTTGAATTTGAATTTGACTATTATTTGTTGAAAGTTTATTTTACTTCTCATTTTTTCAGTGTTGACGGGATAAATTGTAAAATATTGTTATTCTTGTAAACGAGCTACTCATATGCAACGTATTATGATAACGTTCAAGGGGCTCCATAGTGATAACTGATAAACCTCAGTTTTGAATCGGATTCAGTTTCGTCTATGTAAAAAAATAGAAAAAAAATATGGAATTTTATTTAACTAAAGACTATTATTAATTACACTTCATATACAAACGTTAAGTCTTCCTATGATAAAATTACTTTAAAAAAAGTATTAATTTTACGGGAACGGTGATTCAGATCTTATATTTTAAAACCGTTTAATACGACACACCAAGATACTGACTAAACAAGAAAATTTTTATTACACTAGAAATATACAGTTAATTTTCTAATGTAGCCGCAATGGATGCTATAAGCTTAACCAGATCAAGAGTAAATATGACTATAAAACCTGAGGATTCATCCTTAGGATCCTTGCAAGTAGGAACAAGTGATTATAAATTCGAACTTCCCGAAGAAAATGCTTTTGCATATGTATGTGGATATTTGCTGAAAAAGTGCGATGATCTTCACAAAGACTGTGAAATGATGAAAAAGTACGTCGATAGTAATTAACAAGTTGATGAAAAGAATATTTTCTCATATTTTAAAGAATATAAAACTGATCGTCCGTTTGGGGCGTTAATTAATCCACCAGAAGATTTCAAACAGTATATTAAGCAAATAGACAATATTTGTGAAGATCATTTTGTGAATGGTGATTTTTATCATCTTGGTAACGAGATCATGACCAAGATTACGGAAACCGCATTTGATTTACCATGCCCATGCTACCCTTTAGAATTTTTGAAAAAACTTTTTGTGCGATTTCAAATCTTTAATATGATGCGACAAAACAATAAAAATTTTAGGGATAAATCTTTCAAGCGAAAGTATTTTAGTGTATCACGTTTATAAATGATGAAAATAACATATATATATATATTTTTTT